>OV884003.1:78535558-81376329 GCA_930367185.1 Myathropa florea | reverse complement strand
ACCTCTTCTTGCGTAGATAAATCGTTTCAACTTCCAGCAGTAGTCCGCGGTGCCCACATTCCACCCAACGACAATGACAAGAGCCAAGACCAAGACCAGGCAGCGACATAGCCAACAATAATAGCAACGACTGAATTGCTGATAGGAAATCGCAAAACGAAAAGCGCAACAGACAGCTACACGATGCTACTGCTGCGCCCCAACCCAGTTGCTTTGAATGTGTTCATCAAACCTTTGCGTGAAATGATGGCTTGAGATAGACACAATAAGTGTGGGAGATAGGCAGCTGTACTCGTACGTGTCCTCGTATTCGCCCCGTGTCGCAGTCAATCCATTGCGAATAGGTCTTGACAATGAATGCGTCGACTTCCACAAGAAGACATACCATAGCAAGGGGAACCTTGGTCGCCCTGCCCTCGCCTAACGCAGAGTAGGACCAACAAGACCGCACCCAAATGTGTGTAAATGAGATTAGTCAGTTGGCCTGTTGTTTCGCTTGTCATAACTCATTTCGCTTATTCATGATATAATTAAATGCCACATGCAAAGTGCCCGCAAATGCAAATCCGTGAGAGTGTGCGTAGCGTAGCGTTATTTATTGCATCTGCACATGATGTGCATACGATCGAGTGAAGAAATTTAGTTCTATTAGTACCATCGTCGTCATCGTCGCCAGCTCCTACCAGATTCATTCCATGAGATAACTGTTAACTGCCTCTAAGTACGGCTTGTTATGCTGTGCGGCAGTGCCAGAGAGAACACCTAATTAAACACACAGAACCAGTTCGACTACACATCGACACCACGAGTGGCTCGTTGCGTCTGGGGGCTTTTGAGTCTGAATGGGCTGCCATCGATATCAGTGACCAAATGAGTGAACCGCAAGCAGTGTAGATTACAGGCGGGGAGCCGTCAATCATCATCGCGAATAGTGGTCCGAACCGGACTATGAATGAGTATTTTGCTATGCAAAGCAAGTTCTCCATGCAGCTGAGATTTCCCTCGAACTATGAAAACGAGTCCACCTTGGTATGCTCTCTGTCTTGGAGTTTGCGATTAGAATGCGTAACTTGGTGTGTGTATTTCAGGTGAAACATGTGCTAAGTTGGAGATTCGAAGAAATTCCAATAAGACGGGTAATACCGTAGCTCGGAGGCAGTATACGAGTACTTAGTTAATTTTTGTTTTGAAAGCTTTTAACTGTTCATGGCTGTTAATGATATGTGCATACATGTACGAGTACACACATATCTTGAAGACCTGTTGAAGTTCAATATCAAATACTTGATTACCACATTACCCTCATTCGCATAATTCGTGGGTGGCTATCGTGAGATGAACGAGTACTTTGTTTGGAGGATATGGCCGTGGAATAGTTATTTCTTTTTGATCATGGTTAAGTGTATGTTGATGCTTACGTTTGCATATACGGCCCTGGATCATCGTACATAACAGGATATCAAAATGAATCGTGAAACAAGAGAGGTTTGCCTTCTTTTTCGACTGGATCCGAAGAGACCTTAACATTTATTTCCGCAATACCTCATGAGCGAATTTATTTCAACACTTTCCTAGCTGAGATGGAAATACTTGAGATGGCTGGTTCATAAGCATGTTTATGATATGTGCGTGTATGTTGCAATTTTTAAAAGTTTCTGAACGCGTGCCTTATTCTCGGGTATGATGATAATGCACATCATCAAGCTTGAGACACGAACTACAGCAGTGCTGAGTTGCGCTTTGGATTTTTACGTGGAATGAACTTAGCAATTTGTTATACGGCCAAAAATCCCATTATTATTATTTGAAGGCGGCAAGTCAAGTAAAGAACTGGGAAATGAATGTATGTCAGTCTCGATAATACACTCTTCTCAGAATATCGTAAACTTGACGATCATCCACCACTTTTATAAGATTTTCGGCGTTGATCTGCTCTGCTTTACAAAACCCCCATTTCCCTAAGAGTGCTTAAGACACTGACATACTTCTCGAAACAATTTCCAGTGCTCTCAACGAGGCAAGGTGTAGATGTTAAGTCTGGCTGGTGAAGTACAAATACCAGATCTCTCCGGTAAATTTTAAGGTCTTACATTAACAAAGCCAAAGCTTCTTAGAGAGATCCATGACTGGGACTCTAATGAAAAACCATTAGGCTTTACAAGAAATATCTAAAGCATGTTGTTTGGTGGCAACTCTTCTGCGGTAGAATTAAAGAGTCTCCTAAAGCTTTCAGATTAAATAAAAAAAATCATTTCATCTGTCGAAAGTACAAAAATTAGGATGGTACCTAGACCAAATCTACAATTATTATAATTATAATAATGACGGCGCTACAGTCCGGGGTGAACCTGGCCCCAACTTCTCTGCAACCACTCGTGTTGTGCGTGCTGTTGTTCTCTCATGAGTGGAAAGACCCACAGCTTAAAGCCGACTCCGAATGGCGAGAGAGTAATACTCTTTGAGCATTACCAGTGACTCGAAAGAGAAAACAATAATAATAATAATGGCGGCGCTACAATCCGAGGTGGACCAGGCCCTAGCTTCTCTCCACTCGTGTTGTGCGTGTTATTATTCTCTCACGAGCGGAGTGAGACGACTCCGAACGGCAATTTTGAGAAGCCTTTTCTAGACAGTTATACCCTGTGAGCATTGTCAGTGACTCGAAAGAGGTGGAGCCGTGGAAAAATGTTAAATATTTTTTTTGAGTTTCGAACCTTAGACCTGGCATAGGAATCGACGCACCTACCCACTACGCCACGGAGCCCACCCGTTCAATATAATTCGGAAAATTAAAGCGACCAACACAGATCAATTATCTGGGCTCCTTGTTATCCTAGTGGAGGTAAAAGCTTGAGCACAGAATGCCATTGTCAAAGAAGAGGTGGTGGATGTAAGATCATGTCAGAGTGTGAATTTATTTGTTTTTTTCCTAATTCAAGGAGTATTTTTATTCTTTATGGACAACATCTAGTGTTGATTCTCTTGGGGTTGTACCAGGGAAACCCACCTGCCTGGTTGTTTGGAAAATAAATTTACCTCCCACAGTAAAAGAGCATATCCACCGAACAGATGCAATACTTTGATTTCAAGACAGAATTCTTTGACCCATACAGAGCATTGAATCTTTCAAGTTACTTGGAACTTAAGGTGCTATATCTGTTGAACTTAATCAGACTTGAAGTAATTAAAAATATTCTTCATCCAAAATAAAACGGATCTACCATATACATCCCGAAGACCTTAGGCTTATAACCTAATTCTTCTCATTTCTATCAAGCTTTGCAGTAGCACTGAACCGACCAAAAATGAACAGTCAGCATCCCAACATAAAATAAAAGTAAATTTGAAAAAAAAAAAAAAATACTTTACGATTCATTTGAACGCTTCAAAGATAATAACAAAAATATTGTGAAGCGCGAAATGGACTTGGGCCTGGCATCTACAGCAGAGTATTGGTTTCTCACGGACCATATTTTTCAGGCCGAGATTTTTACCCAAAATTTGCCACAAAGTGGACTAAGGCATTCCCAATTTCTGTCAACTGCGTGGCGTGAATCGATTGATTTGACTCATTATAAACTGAAGGTCTTATTATTATTCTTATTATGGCTGAGGGTATATTGCACCGCGACCTTTAAGATCTATTGTCCCCGTAAAGGTATTACAGCTGCTATATTTTCGAAACTTCGACCGGTGGGTTGTGTCACTAGCACGGGAACATTCAGAAGTGATTATGTCTCATCGAATTTATCCACTATAGCAAGCAATGCCTGTCTTGTTGGATGATAGGATCATAGGATGAATGATTAAAGTTGCGAGCACCGACTCAAAATGTCTGTACTACTTTTTAAAAATTTCCAAGCATTGATAAAAATATTAACCTTAGCTAAAGTTTTACGAGGTGCGTTTGTATTACAACACAACATTACTATTTTTCTATTCAAAACCTTTATATTTAAACGTACCTGCATACCTTCCAATCCACAAAAAAGGAAACCCTCAAAAATACGCCAACTATAGAGGCATCAGTCTTCTGAACATTGCATACAAGATCTTATCTGCTGTGTTGTGTGAACGCCTAAAGCCATTCGTCAACAACCTAGTCGGTCCATACCATAGTTTTGGCATCCCTACCCAACTCGTCCGTTTGTGTAGGATGACGATAGAGAATGCACACTGCTCCATCAAGGTCGGTAAAGACCTAATCCAGACCTTTGATGTCAAAAAAGGATTCAGACATGGCGACCCGCTGTCATGCGACTTCTTCAACAGCATTCTTGAAAGAATTGTGTAAAACTCGCACGCCAACACCAGAGGCACAATCTTTCAGAAGTCCGTCCAACTACTCGCATATGCCGACGATATTGACATAATCGGAAGAACATAGCGTGATGTCAATGGCACTTTTGTGAGTATTGCGACGGAGGCCGCGAAAATCGATTGGACGGTAAATGAGGGCAAGACCAAGTAGAACACCCAACAACGACGTCTCGGACAGAACGTCAGAGCAGAGAGATATAACTTTGAGGTAGTCAAGGACTTTGTCTACCTAGGTACCGCTATTAATTCAGACAATGACACCAGCGCTTAAACGAAGAACAACTCTTGCTAATCGCTGCTTCTTTGGGCTAAGAAAGCAATTGATAAACAAAGTCCTCTCTCGAACAACCAAGGTAACCCAGTATAAGACCTTTATCGTCCCAGTCCTGCTATATGGCGCAGAAGCATGGACTTTGTCAAAAGCGGATGAGGTTGACTGCTTTGGGAGAAAAATTCTTCGAGCGATTTTCTGCATAAAGGGTGAGTGGAGGAGAAGATATAACAACGAACTGTACGAGCTGTTCAGCGACATCGACTTAGCCAGAAGGGTGAAGATCCAACGATTGAGATGGCTAGGTCATGTAGAGCGAATGGAAACCAATGCTCCGGCCCGGAAAGTCTTCGAATCCACCCCCGAGGGATGGCGCAGTAGAGGAAGACCGCGACTCAGGTGGCGCACGCAAGTGGAAAGGGACCTCAACCAACTGTGCGTGCGAAACTGGAGGCAACTAGCTAAAGATCGAGCTGGCTAGGGACGCTTGTTGGTTGAGGCCCAGGTCCACCCCGGACTGTAGTGCCGCCTTAAGTAAGCATACCTTCCAAATAAATGACTTTGCAACTCACCTCTTGCCTCATTGATTTGATATAAATTAAGTCAAAATTGGGGGAGCGTTTATACAATATTTATTTATAACCCTTCACTTTAAATCTAACTTCTGATTTAAGTTCGCCCCTTTGAGTTTTATGTTTTTTTCATAAATATATTCGTGCCTACAATGAACAAAGAATTCAACAAAAACAAAAAGTTATTGCATCCGAAAGTGAGTTTTGATTCGTTACTTTGACCTACCGCACTTGCGAGAAAGCTAATTACAGCTTTCATGACATTAAACCTTTCCAAAAAAGTGTCTGACAATCTCTGTTATTTATTTTCATCTGAGGTTATCATAATTTTGACTTTATTCTTCTCTTTAAACAAAAAAAAAACAACTTAATGGCTTTCACACACTCTACATCGAACACCACGTGGGGGGAAGGCAGAGAAAACAGAGTAAGAAACAATAAGACTAGCTTTCTTGAGATACTATGGCCTCAACCCAATTTTGTTTTGGTACGTCTTGCTGTATTTTTTTTTTTGTTTTTTTCTTTTTCACTTTTTTTTTCCTTCTACGTACTCTTGGTACTTGATCACCGGCTAGATCCACATATGCCGAGTTGTGTGATGTTGTCTGCCATAGTCGCTGTTGACAAAAGCTGGTTAATTGAATTCCAACATGAATTTATGCCAATTTCACTAGTTAATGCGATTTGATTGTGTTGAATGAATTACTTTTCACTTTATGACTGAAAAAAGGCAGACACTTTATTCAATGAGATGAAAATGTTTTCTTCTCGGAGGAGAATAATAGAGGTTTCACGCAAACACATGTTGTTAGAATTGAAAGAGCTGGTTAAGCCAATTACCTGGAACAGATTCCTATTTTTAATTTAGTCCATAATGATCTCCGTTACTGGCAGCGGAAATACGTATAAAGTCAAAGCACTCGCGAGCATGACAACAATGTGAGTCGGTGAACTTGAGTACAGAGGAGAGATACTGAGACCACACTGCTATGTACGTACATGACTGGAATATTGCGTGGAGGTAATGATTTGGACTGATTCAACCATTCTAGAACGGGCAACTCATTTCGCTGGTAATATTATCGTAATCAGTCGGCAGCTTGAGACATTAGCGATCTTTACCGTTATTTTCTTGAATTAAAATTCATTTCACATGAAGACCAGATGGACGATAGATGATAAACAATCGGAAGTAGTAGCGTACTGACAAATATGTATACAACTGGCTTTCTTCACCAATATCGTCAAACTCTGGCTAGGAATTACCCACATCGCGAATGATTTTACGGAGCAGGCAGGAGATTCTCTATTTCGAAGATGAGTTGATTCCTGAGTAAACACCTTGTTGCAGATGCGTGAAAGATGATAGGTACGAGTGACAGACCACCGAACGCAGTCAAGCTTAAGAACACTTAAGCCCATTGCGGTACATCATGTATTGGGTGATTTCCTTCCCATTGAAACATCTTGAGCTCTCGTTAAAGCAATAAAATTGGATAATGCTAATAGTAATATGCTCTCAGGTGAGTAGGTAGGTAGGTAAAAGTGGAGGTGGAGATACAGATCCTGCTTTTCGCACCCAATTAGCGCCTTGAAAGTGCCGTTTTGATACCACATCCTATGGGGTACCTAATTTGCGAGAAGGGGGTGAAAAGGAGCGTCAGATTTGCCTACATTTTTTTTAAGACCACCTAGTGGAATTTATGAAAGCTAGCAGACTATGAATGTTTACCTCCGAGAGGTTTTTAGGGGTGTTAAAGAAGGCTTTGCTTTGACTCTAGCTAGAGCCGGACATTTGCACAGAAAGTACTCGGGGGTTTCTGGCTCGATTTCCACCCGGCAGCTGCGGCAGTGCGAGTTAAATGGTATGCCTAGTCTTCCAGCATGCCTGTCAACAACCCAGTGTCGAGTACAGACACCTATAATTTTGGATATGTTTCTTCTATTGTTGTTGAGCAGGTCTTTTGCTCTCTTTTGGTTGTAGTTAACCATAAGCTTCTGGATAGGACACATGTTTCCAACTTGGTCCATCTTTCGTTGGCGATCTTGAGGAGGTGATTGTAAATATTACTTTTTACGAAGCCTAGTGGAGCCTGAACTTGTTCCACAACGAGAATATCGAGTTAGGATCCTTCTCTGGCTAGCTCGTCTGCTGCTTAGATTCCTCTTATACCCGTGTGCCCGTGAACCCAGATCAAAGAGACCGAGCTCCGTTCACCTATAATGGATAGTTCCTTGCAGCAGCAATCCACTAGTTTTAACGTTGTAGTTATGGATGTTAGAGGTTTGATAGCAGCTTGACTGTCTGAAAAAATTGCTATCCGCTGTGCTTGTTCTGTTCTGTTCTTAGTTTCAAGACACGCCTCATATGCATATGCTAGCAATATGCCAGCACTTCTGCCTGGAAAATACTTGCAAAGCTTGGTAGCTTGAGTGACATTGATATATTGTGGGCTTCGGAGAAGATTCCAGCGCCCACACCAGAGTCCATCTTCGAACCGTCTGTGAAGATGGCTATGTCATGGGTTTGGATGACTCTTTCGCTTTTCCACTCAGTTCTAGTTGGAAAGTATGCCCAATAGTTTTTATTGAAATTTAGCTTTGGGATAAGGTAGTCAGTAAGACTCAGTATCGTCTGTTGTAGTAGTGAGTTAAGGATGTTACAATGTCCATAAGTTCTGTTGTTGCAGCAGTTTTACTCTCTGAGTCTAAGTGCACTGCATGCGGCCATGAACGTTGCGTGTAGATCTGGGGGTAGAAGATGCTCTCTGGTGGGTATGCCTACGGATCGGAAGGGCACTACGTGTTCAGAAAAGGTGACTTGTTGTTTCACCCTTCTTCTCATCTCTGCAAATTCTACAGAAGAAAGGCCAATCCTAATGGTATGCTTGCCAATTGCACAATGTCAATATTAATTAATAATATATTAATGGGCGCCGTGGCGTAGTGGGTAGGTGCGTCGACTCCTACGCTCGAGGTCGTCAGTTCGAATCTCGGAAAAAAACATCAAACATTTTTTCACGGCTCCACCTCTTTCGAGTCACTGACAATGCTCAAAGAGTATAACTGTCTAGAAAAAAGCTTCTCAATCTCGCCGTTCGGAGTCGGCATTAAACTGTAGGTCCCCTCCACTCGTGAGTGAACAATAGCACGCACAACACGAGTGGTTGCTGAGAAGCTAGGCCCAGGTCCACCTCGGACTGTAGCGCCGCCATTATTATTATTATTATATTAATTATATAATTTGTGATTGTTTTCGGTAATACCAAACGGCATTTTAGTTATAAAAGAACAGTGATCGTGTTTAATTTATCTTTTTGTTCAATTTAATTTGTCGGCTATATTCTGCTCTCTCGGTGAACTACGCTTTGTATTTCCAATGAATATCGGAACAACCAATACCATGGCGAGCAGTGGAAGAGCCATTGAAGCTGAAAAAACGCAACGAATCTCCCGCTCACAAACTCGCCGTACCTGTAGATGACAGTTTGATGTAAGAGAAGATAGACGCCTGCCTTAATAAACAAAGTGAGTTTATTATTTCCCTCCTTTGTAAACAAATAAAGGAGTCCGAGGAAAAACTCTTCATGGACATCGAAACTCGTATCGCTGATATAAACAACAATTTGAAGAAGTTGAATATTCGGGAATTTGAAGCCTCTTTTACAAAGACAAAGTTATCCTTTGTCCTCCTTTGTATCCTCCTTTGAAGTAGTGAAAGACTCCGAGGGATAGCGCGGTAAAGGAAGATCACGCCTGCGGTGGCGTATTTAGGCGAAAAGCGGTCCCTACCAGATGAACATGCGTCGCTAGAAGCAGTTAGCACAGGACCATGCTGGATGAAGGGGCATGGACCAGGTCCACTCCGGGCTATAGTGCTAGTTGATAAAGAAGAAGATACAAGGACAACGTCCTCATTCCCTGTTGAGGGGAGAAACACTGTGTTGGCGCTGGCCGCCTTACTATGGTGAAGATTTATTTGTACCACAGTCATAGCGACCAGATAAGATACTATCCTCGTCTTTGATAAAAAAAAAAGAGGGTTGACGTCTATTGCACTGCTAGCATGATCACCCGAAGCCTACCAAGCAGGTGATGTGTACTGCAATGAGGGGTTTTCATTCTCTTCCATTGTTGGGGCTTCCGACTTGATTTTATTAAGATTTCCGATACCGACCCGTTAGTAGCAAACGTTCCTGTTTTGTAGTTGATATTGTATGTGGAGCTCATTTGGACCACACGAGTTAAAAAAACAAAGGAGATATCCCCCTGTACTAACCCCGTTTCTACAATAAAAAGACTCAGTTTGAATCTGAATAACTTCAAGTATCCAGATGTCTCAAGTAAGAGACATAATCTCAATGCCATTCGTCCCTAGGCACGTGGGATTACGAATTCTAACACCAGATTCGCTGTGTTCTCTAAAACAGCTGCGACACCTCATGCAGGATGTGACTTTAGTCACATATTAACATTCCCGGAGGCAAGCCTGCCTAATTTAACACATTAAACTTTATCACCCAACCATTGATAAACCGGCAGACTATCTCCAGTTTCAATTGCATATTTTAAACACACATTCATCTCCATCTCGGAAGACGTTTACCTTTTTCAACCTGCTTGACATTTCGTGAACTTCTATAAAATGTCAAAACTTGAAATTTACATTTGCGACGTGCACCTAAAATAAATTCAAATTTTCAAAATATCAGCCTCGTGCTGATTAAGTCGTTTCGTTATGTTCAGCGCCGATAAGATGACTCTTTGCATAATTGTTATGACAGTTTTCAGCAGGAAGGCCTTTCGAAATCAATCAAACTGACTTAATTCATCAATCTTGTTGCGGTGAAAAACAAAAGCATTTGCAAAAAATAATGTATCTGAAGCAAGCAGGTTCAGCTAATTTGTTTCAGTCCGTTTTCATTTTGATGTCTATGTCTACTGTCTAGTGTAATTGTTAAAATAAAATTAATTTGGTGCATCCATCAAATAGACAGGTTTGTCTTTCCCCGAGCTGTAGGCTGTGGTAATTGATTTGCCTCGAAAAAAAAATAATAAAATTCTATACTGTACATGAATCACATTGAACATCAAGTATACGTGTACATCACCGCCTGCGGGGCTGGTGATAGCAATGTATGCGTACCCAAAACTGGGTGGTGGCAGATAGTGCGACGCTTACATCGCCATCGAACACTGTACTAAGTCATTGTTAATTTGGAATATATGAAAATTGATTTAGTAAAAAATCGTCGTATTGGAAAAAACAGTTCAAACATAAAGAGATACATGCACATAGATACATTCAATTGCGATTCATCATTTTGACGAAACTTTTATCAACTTAGTATCTCCCTCTCGGTCACCGCGGTCGTTGTTTGATTGATTTGGATTAAAACTTGTGAAAAAAAGTCACAATGAAGGTCGCTGATAATATGACTTGTACCAATGTTTCAGTTGATGGATGATTAAATTTGCCATGTGATGGACTTTGCGAATGGCGCCGACTAACTATAGGTACTGCTGCAGGGTATTTTAAATCACATTGATGTATGAATAGGATTACTGAACGTGATGAACAGTGTCAGAATATTTTTATTTGAAGGTATTTAGTGAGCCCAGCAGAGTAGCAATTCTGTATCTTTTTAACTTAATAAGTCATGTATTTTGTATGAATTTTACTTTGACAAAAGACCGATTTACCGAACAATGCTACAGCGCGTAGTATTAGATGCCTCATATTTGGTTTACAAACTTTGTGTTTAACTAAACATACGGACAACAAAAATGTATTGATTAGTGGATGATTGAATGTGCCATGTGACGGACTTTGCGAATGGCGCCGACTAACATGGGTACGTGCAGGGTATTTTATATCACATTGATGTATGAATGGGATTATTTAAAGTAATGAAAAGTGTTAAAATATTTTCAGTTTTTAGGTACAATACTTAGTCAGACCACCAGGTTTGGATTAGAGTTGTTGGGGAACACAGACCAGTGTCGCCGTTGTTGGATCAATTTGGAGGATAATTTGATAGACTCAATCTTCGTCTTTGAAAACAATTTTTGGCTATCAAGGCGGCTCTAAAATTTAGACAGTAATGGAAAGCGCGTTACAAAGGACACATAGACAAAAGGATTACACCATACTCTTTCTGGGCTTGGAAATAAGCTATCAGTTATGGCTAATACTAACTACAAACTAACCGCTCTAGGTTTCCTACCAAGTTTCGTCAAATGGGTAAGGAAGGAAGAAAATATGAGGTTTTATTAGACCTCCAAGCCTTTTAACGCCACATCAAGTGCTCAGCAGGGTAGCCACCTGGGTCCTTTAATCTTCGTCCTTACTACGAACGATGTTGGCTGCATCATCAAGAACACTCGTCCCTCTGTATACGCCGGTGATATAATAATATTACTAAAAATGACGGCGCTACAGTCCGAGGTGAACTTGCGCCTAGCTTCTCAGCAACCACTCATGTCATGCGAGCTATTGTTCTCTAACGAGTGGAGGGATACAGTTTAATGCCGACTTCGAGCGGTGAAATAGAGAATCAAAGGAATTTTTTTCGGGAATCGAAACCAGACTTCGAGCGTAGGAGTCGACGCACTTACCCACTACGCCACGGCGGCCACTTATTTACAAAATCATTTAAGTTTATTGCGCGCAGAGATAAAAGCAAAATTTGGAAAGACGAAAGCATTCTCCACGGATATCTGCCCAAATTAAGAGTATAATTGTTTGGTGGTCTGATACTCAAATTAGCCCGGTACGAGTAAAACCAACTTAAACATGTTTTTTTCCTTCTCTTCCTTTCTACACAGCAAAGTTTTTGGGACATTTTTGAAGAGGTTTAGGGAGAAAATAGTGAAATTGAGTTTTCTGCTAAAAGTGATACCACCAACGAGCTTGACTTATATCTTAAAACAGTTAGCCTTGAAGGGAATAGTGACCCTTGCAAAAACGTATCTTTCATCTCTGGATGGCGCAGTTGGTTAAGTGCCTGCCCCATGTTCGAGGGGTCCCAGGTTCGAATCCCAGTGAAATCGAATCTGGTCCAGTCATCTGGAGTCAAATTAACGGCACTGAAGTAGGTTGCTACCTGGCAGTACAATGGACCAGTTTTGAGTCTGAGTGCTTCAGTAGAGGTTCAAAAATCCATCTCCATTTCATCTCCATTTAGCAGAGTATAAAGTGAGAAACTCTTTTCTGAAGCAGGTATCGTATACGAAAGCATTATATGTTAAATAAAATCAATCAGACCATAATACTTAATATTTTTTATATTTTTTACTGAAAAAAAACGACTATCCGGTATCCGGCCGAATATAAAAAGATTATTCGGCTCCTCCCGGAAATTATAAAGGAAGCCGGATAGGCCGGATATCGAATACTTGCCGGATATCCGTCACATCTATACTATAGATCTGCTAGATCACCAAAAAATGTCAGAATAACTGGGCGTCGTGGCGTAGTGGGTAGGTGCGTCGACTCCTACGCTCGAGGTCGTCAGTTCGAATCTCGAAAAAAACATCAAACATTTTTTCACGGCTCCACCTCTTTCGAGTCACTGACAATGCTCAAAGAGTATAACTGTCTAGAAAAAAGCTTCTCAATCTCGCCGTTCGAAGTCGGCATTAAACTGTAGGTCCCCTCCGCTCGTGAGAGAACAATAGCACGCACAACACGAGTGGTTGCTGAGAAGCTAGGCCCAGGTCCACCTCGGACTGTAGCGCCGCCATTATTATTATTATTATTATAACTGGCCAAATAACTATCATCATCATTATCATAGGTGCGACAAGCGGAATCCAGTCCTGGCCTCCATCAACAATTCTCTCCAACCAACCCGTTCACGCGCCACCGGCATACAGCAGCGCATTCCAAGCCTTCGTGCTTGTCCACGCCATTTCTTCAGCGTAAGCATGGTCCACCACGCTGTCGCCTACCATGAAATAAAGTCCATAAAGGACTCTTCGCTCATGCGAGCTAGGTGTCCTCCCCACCGAAGTCTACCGATGGAGCTTAATTTGTTTGACTATATTAGCTTCGAGGTAGATCGCATGCAGGTAGCGTGAACTACCTACTTGCGAAACCACTCGACCATTATGGCCTAATTCATAATAATAATAATAATAATAATAATGGCGGCGCTACAGTCCGAGGTGGACTTGGGCCTAGCTTCTCAGCAACGACTCATGTTGTGCGTGTTATTGTTTTCTCACGAGTGGAGAAGACCTACAGTTTTTAATGCCGACTCCGAACGGTGGGATTGAGAAGCTTTTTTTTAGACAGTTATACTCTTTGAGCATTGTCAATGACTCGAAGTCGACGCACCTACCCACTACGCCACTGCGCCCACTTGTGGCCTAGTTACGACCGCCTAAAAACCGACAAAATTCTTCAGAGCGATAATATGTTGCTTACGATGGTCTTAAGAATTACACTTTGAAAATGGGACTCACCAACGACAACATGTGTAGAGGCAATGGTGATGAAGAGGAATGAGAGGACACTTCTCAGTACCTTTGCCATTGCCTTAGTCTGTGTCAGTTGCGTAATAGAACACTGGAAGAGTACATCTTCCAAGATTTTCAGGATGCATCAAATAAACCTCTAAACTACAGGTTCATAGCTGAAGAACGACTAAGGACAATGAGTACGGTACGGAAAAAGGGGATATTAATCATCAATTCGGCATCGCAATGGGTCCATAAGGACCAAACTAGCAGAAGCTATCCAGGAAATGCAGATTAATCTGGCCTGTATTAAAATTGAACAAAATCAAAGAGCTCATATCCATAAGCAAAATAAGTCTTAGGAATCATACCTGGTCACTGTCTGACAGACAACCACGCAAAAAAAATATGCCAATACTGCAATTAATTATGTAGATGTTGTAGATATGAGGAGGAAGAAGAAACAGTCGTTCATTACCTCCGTACCTAGCACTAGAAAAGAAACGCTAGGAAAATGTTCATTCAAAAATCTAAAGGATTTATCAGAGGTTGACATCCGTAGTATTAAATTGCTAAAAAAAAGTGACGACAATAACAACCAAGGTATTCCTTTATTCCGTGGGCGCTTTGGCGTAGTGGGTAGGTGCGTCGACTCCTACGCTCGAGGTCGTCGGTTCGAATCTCGAAAAAAACATCAAACATTTTTTCACGGCTCCACCTATTTCGAATCACTGACAATGCTCAAAGAGTACAACTGTCTAGAAATAGCTTCTCAATCTTCGGAGTCGGCATTAAACTGTAGGTCCCCTCCACTCGTGAGAGAACAATAGCACGCACAACACAAGTGGTTGCTGAGAAGCTAGGCCCAAGTCCACCTCGGACTGTAGCGCCGCCATTATTATTATTATTATTATTATTCCTTTATTCCTTAAGGGAATATTGTCACCAGTTGTTTACAGCGGAAACCATCTACAACGAGAGTATTTGGGTATCATCCCAAATTCGACAATTTCGTTTCGTTTGTTGACGTACTCATTCATCCAGAAACGGGCCTCATCGCCGAAGATGATTTTTAGATGAAAATTAGGGTTAATTTCCAACTGCTGCAGAGCCCATTCACTGAACACACGTTGTCTATGGTCTGGTGGTTTACCTTCAACTCCTGGGTCAGTTGAATTTTGTACGGGTGCAGGTCCAAGTCAGGACGCTAAATTCGCCTCGTCAAGTTGTTTTATCATTTGCACGTGTTGTTGAAGGCTATGTCCATCCATTGTGTTTTGGCCAGTCACAAAGCAAAATTCGCCAATGGTGATGATCTGCGAATGGCCGAGTTCTAGTGAGCGACGCGATCGTCTTTCTCGGGTTCTTGTGCACACTCTCACGGAGAGCCGCGATGTTTTCGGCAGATCTAGCGTTTCGTCGACGTACGGGTGTTGGGTTATCGTTAACTGAACCAGTGGTCTCAAATTCATCCACCACACTGCGAATAGTTCTCTCGGTAGGACGATTATGGCGACCGTAAAATGAGCGAAGCGCTCGGAACTCTACCCGAATAGAACACTCATTTTGATAAAACAGTCTTATCATTTACACGTGTTGTTGAATACTCTGTACATACATGGTGATTTGGCAAAACAGACTGAATAAACGATGGTCAATTTGACAGATGTAGCTTCAACAATATGGCCGCTATCAACTGTCCAATTTTGAAAGTCCGTATTGGAAAACCCTATATATAGTAGTATATATAGTATATATATATATACTTTCTTATTTGCGATTAACTTCTGCTCGAAGCAATGCAAAGCAACTCATATGTACATATGTATGTTACTCAGACATTACAAATTCAACAAAGTACAGAGTGTCAAAAATGTACAGCGTAAAAGGGTAAGAACAGAACAACTCTGTTTGACTGCTTTGTGATTTACAGGTTATTCTAAACGGCGAACGATCTAAATGGATTGCAGTTAATACCGTTATAGGAATTCTGACCTGACCCAGTCTAACAAGGAACATTTTTTATTAAAGTCTTGACTGACGAAGTATAAGGACTAAATTAACTACAAACACTCTTTCATAGGAAGCTGCATTGGCCTGGGAAGAATTATTTCTATATTCGTAGTCATTTTTGATGTCATCTTCGAAAATTTTAAATTCGTTTCCATACAGAAAGTGATAAGAAATTTTCGTGCTGTGGATAAAATTGGGTCCTGGGACATGACAAAACATATTTGTCTATCGAAATCAGCAATGACAACTGAAGGCACATCTTGCGGAACTTCAGAAGTATGATGCCGAAACTTTTCCAACTCTGTCTTACGGCCTGCTTGAATAAATTAAGAAAATTGTCTATCTACTGATTTACAACTTGCATAACTATACAGTTTATTTATTGAGTAATGACTGCCAGGGCATTGTCTGGCAAACACTTAAATATGAACACCGTAGGTTGCTGCCCAAAAATGTGACCAACCCAAACATTATTAGGCCCAATGGCAACTTGAATATATGGATACGTATGCATATCAGTAGGAGCTCATCCATAACCAGTTCCAAAGAAGTTAAAGTTTTACATAATAACACGTCGCAGCTTAACATTTTATAGGTTTTTGCATGTATGTCATGAATAAAGTTGAGTGTATGCATATATGTACATATCGACATTTTGAGATGATCTCCCACAGGTTTTCCATCGGATAGAGATCTTGAGACTGCGCCGGTCATTTCATAACTACAATCTTCCGGACTTTTTAAATTTTGTTTAAAAACTTTGGCAGTATGCTTCGTTCGTCTTGCTGAGATACTCATTTTAGTGGCATTTCTAGAATGTCATCGAATGAGAATTAGTTCATAATTTTAAAGCCAAATTCTCAGAGACATTCAAAGCATGATACTTTGTCTCTCAAGTTTAACAGTACCCTTGCAATAATTTTAAATTTAGAGCTTTATCGTCTTACTTAAGCCTTCAGCTACAGAAAGACCTCCTTGTCTTTCAACAAATTGTAGTACTAAGAACTGGAATGAAATAAATGGAAAAATTTCGATTGTCTTTAGCATCAATTTATTTTCCCGGAAGATGGTAAGTCTTGGCCTTCTAGATTGACGGGAAATTTCGATGCTACTATGGGCCCATCGAACTACAAATCTTTGTCACTCCCGTTACAACGTCCTAGTTGTCGAGAAAGTCGTTTCACAAAACTTTGTGATTATCAAATTCACTTCGACAAAAATTCGTTAATTTTCAGCGAAAGAATGGGAGTCAATTGTGTTATCATTTTACTTAAAGTTTTTGGTGTGGAATGTGTTATTTTTTTCAATATTTTCACAGAGGGGTGTCCGAGTTTCACTTTGAGCCACTGAAAACAGATGTCGCTCTATACTCTCACTCGCTATACTCATTGCTTTGTGGCTGAACGTGTACACCTACCTGTATGAATATTTTTTCGATTTTGCGAAATTATTTTGCAACTCTACAAAATTATTAATAATAATAATAATAATAGCTACAGTCCGAGGTGGACTTGGGCATGTATGTAGGTTCTCAGCAACCACTCGTGTTATGCGTGCTATTGTTTTCCCACTGATGGAGGAAGCCTACAGTTTAATGCCGACTTAGAACTGCGAGATTGAGAGGATTTTCTAGACAGTTATACTCCTTGATCATTGTCACTCACTCGAAATAAAGATAGAGATCTGAAAAAACATTTTTTTCTCTAAAATTGTTGTCTGTACCGGAATTTGAACCTAGACAGAAAGTCTAGTCCAAAGGGGTCGACGCACATACCCAAAACGACACGGCGGTAACAAAAATTATTAATAACTACCAGAATTATTTCTGTACCTGCGAACAAAATCACATTTTTTATAATTTTCAAATGTGATTACTTCTACACTCTATGCCTTGTACTACTTATGAATAATTTCTAGAGTATAGACAAGTGGTGTCTTTTCTAACAATTTTGTTAAGAAAATAGTTCTTAATATTTGTGACATTCTTTGCCATATCTTCAACAAAAGTGTCTCCATTGGTATATTTCCAGATAATCTGAATCTAAAACAGGCCGAAGTGATACCAATATTCAAAAAAGCTGATAAGGCATCATTCAATATTTATAGACCTATATCACTTCTTCCTGTCTTTTTTAAAGTATTTGAAAAAGCTGTTAAAAACAGAATGACAAAGTTCTTAGAAAAAAACGAATTCTTTAGTAGGTCTGAACTCGGCTTTCGTTCAGGGCTTTCAACTAAAGGAGCGCTGTTGAATTTCTGCACTGATGTTTATATGTAACAGTTTTAGCGATAGAAAATTAATTGCCCCCCTTTTCATTGGTATAACTAAAGCTTTTGGTACAGTAGATCACAATATAGTTTTGGAAAAATTGTATAAATGTGGTTTCAGAGGTTCTCTTTCTACCTTTCTAATAGAGGATAAAAAATGAATATTAATGAGCAAATGAGTTCTAGCAGAAGCATTTCTATTGGAGTTCCCCAAGGCTCGGTACTTGGTCCGATATTTTTTTTTTGTTTTTATAAATTCGCTATTCTCATAGAAATTTTGAAGCAAGGTCAATGCCTTTGCTGATGATATGGCATGCACCTTTCAAAGTAATTCAGCTCTGAACTCGCAGCCGATATAAATCATGACCTAGAAATCTTTACCCACTGGTTTCAACAACATAAGTTAGTGATAAGTGATAAAACCAAAATCATGTTTTTCAATATGTGCGGAAGGAAGCTTGACTTTGGAACTTACTCCTTTCATTGCGCTAATTGTAAATTCAAACACAGTGTCCATATTTGTAAGTCTAGTACATATGCGCAAACATTTTTTGTAACGGGTTGTTATTCTGATAAATGTTTCACCATAGAGAGAGTCGATTCTTTTAAGTACCTTGGGGTTATGCTTGACAAGAGGATGATTTGGTATGATCATACTAGTGCACTTAAGAAGTACCTAATAGCTGCCACAAGGCAATTTTTCTTTCTAAGACCCTATTGCTTTAAAGATCTTCTTAAATGTATCTACAACGGGTAAATTCATTCTAAGCT
This sequence comes from Myathropa florea, assembly GCA_930367185.1. Classification (NCBI taxonomy): domain Eukaryota; kingdom Metazoa; phylum Arthropoda; class Insecta; order Diptera; family Syrphidae; genus Myathropa; species Myathropa florea. The sequence continues at coordinate 81,357,651 of OV884003.1, read as the reverse complement.
TGAGCATGGTCTAGTAACCTGGGGCGGTACTCATTACAACAAACTGAATCCACTCTTAATTTCTCAGAAACATGTTGTTCGTCTTATATGTAATAAAAGTCATCGCGTTAGTAGTCTACCACTTTTTAGAAATTTTAAATTTCTCCTTCTAAAACATTTGTCTTTTTATAAGATTTTATAAACTTTAATTCTTTATTTAAAAAAATTATGTAAATCGACAGCTTCAGCGTCGTCAAAGAAGGAAAGAATCAAAGGGAAGACTGAACGATTGAGGATCTACCCGAAGTTGGCTGCGATCCCCGACCGTCCAGTTCATTTAATTGAGTGAGACGCAGAGGGCGCCCACTCGGGTGCGTTCAGCCAATTAATAATAGCTTACAATTTTAAAGATTTTTTCGTGAGGTCGAGATATGAGTTAAATCGTTGATCGCCTTCTTTACAAAAGGAAAAAAAAAGTACTAATTGGCGCAGTTACTGTCAAAATAATTATACAATTATCGTAGTCATTTTTATTCAGTAGGCCTTGCAAATTTATCGTTATGACGTATACTCTTCAATGGTGTTATCAAATTTAAAAAATTATGTTTCTATGCTCCAAGTTTGTAGAGCTGTTTTGTCGAAAAACTGTGTGCAACAATGAGACTAATTTTTAGCTCAATGGAAATGCCAATAAGCTAAACTGTCGCATTTGGAGTGAAGATAAACCGCATGAGATTATCGAAACTTCGTTAAATCCCAAGAAATGCAAAGTTTGGTGCTGTCTGTAAGCTGTTGGAGATATCGGACCACATTTCTGCAAAAAGGAGGCTAGCCAACAGTCTGTAACTGTCAACAGTTTCGCTATAGACCCATGATTATAACTTTTTCGTTCCCCGATTGATCGGCGTGTAAGTGAAAGAGATGTGGTTCCATCAGGATAGCGCTACGTGTCATCTAGAAACGAAACAATCAACTTTTTGAAAGGAAAATTTGATGACTGGATCTTGCTTATTATTTTCTCTTGAGATACGCTGACAAATTTATAACAACTGGGATATTGGGAGCTAATATTATTTGTGTTAATAAGGAAATACGACCTTAACACGTTGAGTGCCACAAAAGACCATTTTAGCTTCACACGAATTTGGGCTTGCTGTGCCTACTGTGGTGTCACAGTAGGTTCACACACATTTGTGTATGCAGCATTGGATTAGACTCACAATATGTATTGAATCTAATACCATTCTAAATACACCCAAGAGACTGTTAGGGTTGACTTGATTTTCGGCTGTAAGATCAATGTGTAACCTTACGGAGCTTCGAACTTGCTATACTTGTGCGTATCAGTGTTGTCATCATCATCAATATCACTGTAGACTACGTTTCCGACTACTTCGTCTATTATTGCATCTGCTTTATTGAGAAGTTGCATCGGGTTTACAGAATCCGGTGATACTGGTTCTTGAAGCTTCTCTGCTGGTACGGCTGCTTGAGAAGTTGAGGCCACTGAATCAGATAGTTGTTCTTCAACTTTTGTCGCTGGAAGTTCATAATCTGATCTGGAATCCGAATTGCAACTTTGGAAATCCGGTAAGTATTAGTCTGATGAGACATCTTCTTCAAAAGCATCCGCTCCTCCAGTTTCTTCATCCGACATCAATTTTTGGATCATTGCATTCAAGCGTCTCTCTCTTTTTTCGTAAGACATTTTCCAAAATTTGTAAAATACAACTGCTGTTAGTTCGCAGATTTCTGCCACCGGGAAGATTACATCTCACTGTTTGATACAACAGCAAATACATAAACTGAGTCCTTTACTGAAAACACTTACTCCGTTTTCTCCCTTGGGAATTTGCAGTGACACATTGGCATCATGCGGCTTCTCGGGATTTACTGCACCTGGCCGCTTGAGACCAATATGTCACCGCAATGAAACAACGGTAAAATGCGGTGCCGTGAAATAAAACCGAATTCCAATATTCGGCGTCATTTTCAATAAAGTGAAATAAGACTTAAAATGGAAATTCGGCGTTATTTCACTTTATGAAAGCGAATTCGGCGTTATTTCACGGCACCGTAAAATGCAAGTATAAACACGTAAATAAATTTATCTAAAATCATTTTCCGATAGTAATACCTAAAATCGAAGTATCAATAAAAAAAAACCTGTGGCCTGTGGGGACAGTTTTTCGGATTGTATGGTGGGCACCGTGGCGTAGTGGGTAGGTGCGTCAACTCCTGCGCTCGAGGTCGTCAGTTCGAATCTCGAAAAAAACATCAAACATTTTTTCACGGCTCCACCTCTTTCGAGTCACTGACAATGCTCAAAGAGTATAACTGTCTAGGAAAAGCTTCTCAAATCGCCGTTCGGAGTCGGCATTAAACTGTAGGTCCCCTTCACTCGTGAAGGGCACACACAACACGAGTGTTTGGTGAGAAGCTAGGCCCAGGTCCACCTCGGACTGTAACGCCGCCATTATTATTATTATTATTATATTATGGTGGCACTCAACGTGTTAAACGCACGAAAATGGTCAAACAATTTTCCCGGATGACATTCGTCCAGACCCAGCCTTGCTGGACATACTATGTATGCACGAAGTTGTGTTTAAAAATTAATCGCAAATTGCTGCGTTTGGTGTGACAACTTTGACTGGGATCCACCTTTCTGGGAAGATTTGTTTAAAATTCGTCCTGATACAGGCTTCTTTGGAGGTTTCTTTATTCGATTATTTTCTGTGGACATGCAAATTCATTTTGTTTATCTCTCCGTCGTGGGCGCCGTGGCGTAGTGGAAAGGTGCGTCGACTCCTACGCTCGAGGTCTAAGGTTCGAATCTCGAAAAAAAACACCTACAATTTTTTCACGGCTCCACCTCTTTCGAGTCACTGACAATGGTCAAAAAGTATAAATGTCTTGAAAAAGCTTCTCAATCTCGCCGTTCAGAGTCCTCATTAAACTGTAGGTCGCCTCCACTCGTGAGGGAATGTATGGAGCTTCTATACAGGCCGAAGTGCACCCAATACACCGACTAACAAAAAGAAATGTTTCGTACTTGACAAAGATAGTGATTGACAACCACACTTATAATTTTAATTTTGAGATGCAAGAACCTAACGTAAGACTTCCAAGAAATACTGCATCATTTCAAATGCACAACTTTTAGAGCTTAGTCGTTACGTTAGTGTATAACCAGCAAAATGATTACCTTGTATTTCCGGAATAATATAACATTCTAAAAAGTGGATTTATTTCTTTCCAAAGGCTATCCACACAATTGTATGTCGCCTGATCTTTCAAACTATTTCCGTCATAAAGTTGACATGCATGCACCTGAAAATAATCAAAATCACTTAAACTCACATTAACCTCATAAATAACTACGTAGCTATAGATCTGAAAACACGCTTGAAGAAATAAAGTATCTTTATGGGTAAATCTTAGACTCTGACCATTTACCAATCGTGCATTTATAAGACCAATCCCTGTTAGCAAATACAGATAAAACGATTTTATGGCTCCTTCATGTCCAGAAAAACCAGTTCTTTACACTTTGTAGATAGAAGCATTCCAATGCTAAGCAGGCAACTTTTAACTTAAATTACAAAATTAAAGGTGTCAAGCGAAAGCCGAAATCTTGCAGAAATTGGACGCAATTTATTTGCAAATCGTATATGAGCATATGTAAAAATATATATTTGGAATATAGGAAGAAGATGACTACCCCAAGATAGTGATTGACTAGATTACCTTGAAGTGAGGAAGCAAAGTATCTGCAATCATGTTCATAGCCCATGTATGCACATAAGAAGTTTTATTTTTAAACAGAAAATCTAAAGATTCAGAGGAAAAACGTGATACCCTCATTTTGTTATTGCCAATTCTCTTCTTCTTCTTAGATGACGTAGTGTTGACCCCCAAATTGTTTTAGATACATTTCGATTTGTCCGTACATGCCTAGGTACATAGTTGTACTTCATTGGGTTTTTCCTTACTGGCTTACATTTTCAAGCCAGGAGTTACTTACCTTGTTCACACGCACTGCTTGGCCCAGCCACCTAATATCAGATTAGACTCATGTCACTGTATACAACCTCCACTTCCGAGCACCATTAATGCAAATAGAGTCGCGCAGTTAAGAAGAACAGATGAATGATTGATTTTGACCTCAAAGAAACAATAATGAGCAAGCGAACCTTCGTTGTGCATTCCCCGACATCGAGGGCGCTTTCGTTAACACGACTCGATCACAAGACCGATCAGTAGTAGAGATATCGAAGAATCGACGAACCAATGGATCTGTGGACAGCTGGAAAGTCGTTCGATCACTTCCTGTGAGAGTCGGTTTCGGTTTTCGGTTTATCCACAAGGGAGGTTCTTTCCTCCTTGTTATGGTCACTAGTTATCGACAAGCTGTTAGTACATCTTCAACGATCCGGCTACATGACCATAGGTTATGCTGATGATCTGGCGATTGCTATCAGGGGTATGGACGGTACGATAGTAGCAGTGTAATGCAAAGTGTTCTACTACAGTTCGTAAAATGGTGTAGCACAGAAGGATTATCGATCAATCCCCGTAAGACCGTTCTAGTGCCCTTCCAAAAAAGGACACGAATCAACGTTGAACCTATAACGATCGCCAACATCACAGTAGTCTATTCCAGCGAGGTCAAATATCTTGGAATAATCCTGGACAGGGTTAAGTGCCTGCCCCAAGTTAGACAGGTCCCAGGTTCGAATTCAGTCCAGTCACCATTTGCCGTTGGGATCAAATTAACGGCATTGGAGTAGGTTGCTACCTTACAGTACAATGGACTAGTTTTGAGTCTGAGTGCTTCAGTAGAGCCTCAAAAAATTCTCAAAAAAAAAAATGGCCAAGATGATGATTCTCCTTCTTCTTCTTCTTCTTGTTGCGCTACAACTGTCCGGAGTGAAACTGGACCTCAATCAACATGACTCTCCAGTCAGCACGATCTTTTGCCAGCTGTCGTCAATTGAGCATACCAAATTGGTTGATGTCCCTCTCCATTTGGGTGTGTCCTTAGACGTGAACGTCCTCTGTTGCGTTGTCCCGCAAGTTCAGAGTCGAAGACTCTTCGGGCCGGAGCTAAGTTGTCCATGCCCTCTACATGGCCTAGTCGTATTAGGCGTTGGATCCGTAGATGCCTGGCTAGACTCATGTCGCTGTACAGCCCGCACAGTTTGTGGTCGAATCTCCTTCTGCAATCGTCATCAACGCAAACAGGACCAAAGATCGCGCGCAGAACTTTTCTCTCGAAAAGACCAAGAGACTGCTCATCCGCTTGAGATATTGTCCATGCCTCTGCGCCGTACATCAGGACTGCGATGATCAAGGTCTTATACAAAGTCGGCTTGGTCTTTCGAGAGACGGTTCTATTACTAAATTTTGAGCACCAGCGATTGGCAACAGTTATTCTGCGTTTGATCTCGGTACTGATGTTGTTTTGTACTGTTTACCGCGAAGCCGAGGTAGACGGAATCCTTAACTACCTCGAAGTTATAGCTGCCTGTGGTGACGTTTTGGCCAAGTCGTCGATGTTGTGCGTCCTTTCTCGATGACAGCATATACTTAGATTTGCCTTCATTTACTGCCAGACCCATTTTAGCCGCTTTCGTTTCAATACCAGCAATCGCCCCATTGACGGCTCGCTGTGTTCGCCCAATCACGTCATTGTCATCCGCGTATACTAGAAGTTGTACAGACTTTTGGAAGATCGTGTCTCTTGTGTTGGCCAGTGAGTTTTGCACAATCTTCCGAAGAACGATGTTGAGAAGTCACAATGGTGATGATAATACACTGACCCCTTTTTCGAACTGATGAGTATTCCGTTTGCATCACAGACTTCAAGCAATACCCCAAATAAGAGCTACATTCAAAATCATAAAATAAATATACGCAACATCACATCATACTTATGACATTGGGCAGGGCACAGTGTTCCAAAAATCCAATAACTTCATGCAACCGATACATACAGATTGTGTATCTTCAAAAATTTTGCTCACCGAATAAAAAAAATCAAACGGTTTTCAAGAAATGCACAGCATTACTTATTAATCTCCACATTCACGCTCATGGAATAGCAATGTCTTCTAGACACTACCTACCGGCGTTCTAATTTCAGTTTTGGACATCTGTGGAATACCAAAGTATTGTTCATTTTGACTATGCAACAAAACAAGAATCACATAGTGACACACTTTGAACCAAAGAAAGACGCATCTCTTCGAAACCAGTTTTAAGGTGTCAACAATAGGTATAACGTGTTCAATGTCAACCTGATGTCCATCGTACGTGAGTTGCTTTTAGATTCCTGAAAATGGAATCGAAAACGTTTCCCAAACTGGGGCACTGTAGCAGTCTCGTTTATTTTTCTACTGCCATTCTCCTCTTATGAATTGTTATGTAATTTATCAGATGGTTGTAAGACTGTATTCCGTGGCCACATTCAATTGTATTCTCTCCTCTTGGAGAAATGCAATAAAATAAATATCTTTTTTTTCTTATGTCTTGTATGACTGAAGTCTGTTCATTGGATTTCAGGATTCTTATATGTGTTCCCTTGAATACTGCAACCTACGAATATCTTTGCAACTTAATATGCCACGTGGTTTGTCAAGATTTTACTACGAAAATAAAGCGATTTACTGAACTATACATCCAATAAGAGATCTTTTATCAAAAGAAAAACGCAAGGGTCTTATAAAAAGTAGTAAAAACTCTGAGGTTAGTAATGGAATACAATATCTTCCAGAGGTCCGCATCGGCTCTGTCAACAATTATTAATTTAATTCTTTTAACGACTCCGTATATCACTTTTTTGATATTTGTATTTGCTTAGCTCATGAACGGTGGATGAAGTATTAGTGTAGACTATAGTACATTTCTAACCGAAATTCACATATTCTTATATATGAAGGATTCTAATTAAAATTGCCTAAGAAAGAGGTAAAATTGCAAAAAAGTAAACGAACAGTTTACTTAAATAGCTAACAAACTTAAATGAGGAAGTATGTAGATTGTGTGGGCAGAAAGTTGTTTGGCGTATAGGGTATAGCACACCGGTTTGGTAGATCTGAAAACTTACTAAAGGGTGCTTCATTAGACGCTTCCTATCTTTAAATTTAAATAAAACAGAAGGTGTGTAAGACTTCATCCACATCTTTTATTCGTTTGAAAGGGCTATCGAAGCCATATATGGTGTATAAAATCGTTTAAATGTCCGCCCCGGCTTCTCTGGATGGAACGCATTCGAAATATCCAATTTTCCATGACTCTGGCGAATAAATCAGGCTGAATTTTACCGATGGCATGGATAATGTAAGCTTTGAGGGTCGCTGTGGTTTGCGGCTTATTCGCATGAAACTGCGACTTCAGAAAACCGCACAAGAAGAAGTCTAACGAGGTCAAATCGCACAATCTCGGTGCCCAGTTCACATCAGCTCCACGTGAGATGACCATGCCCTCGAATCGCTCATGCAGAATTTGTATCGAACAATGTGGCGTGAGCTGTGTGGATACGTGCCACGTCGTCCTGTTGAAACCACATATTGATGTTCGGTGTCCATATCATCCAATTCGGGGCAAAAGAAGTTGGTAATCATCGACCAATAGTGCTCGCCGTTGACATTGATGACCTGACCAACGTCGTTCTCAAAGAAATATGGATCGATGACGTTGACGCCGATAGTCCAAAATCCCTACCAAATAGTATTTGTTTTCCTGATGCATTGGCCGCTCTTGTGTCCAATGTGAATTTGTAAGGTCCCAAATTCGACAATTTTGTTTGCTGAGGTACCTATTCATCCAGAAATGGGCCTCGTCGCTGAAAATTATTTTTCGATGAAAATTATAATGTTTCCAGAGCCCATTCAGCGAACACATCGTCGTTGTCTATGGTCTGGTCGTTTACCTTCAGCTCTTGGATCAGTTGAATTTTGTACGGGTGTATGCCCAAGTCGCGACGCAAAATTCGCCAAGCTGTGGTCTGCGAAGGGCCAAGTTCTTGTAAACGACGCGAAACCGACTGCTTCGGACAGCGGCAAAGTTTTCGGCAGATCTTTCGTCGACGCACGGGTGTTGGGTTACCGTTAACTGAACCAGTGGTCTCAAATTTGTCCACCACACGGCGAATAGTCCTCTCGGTAGGACGATTATGACGAAACGAATACGAACTATACCAACTGCGACATAGCAATAATGTCAGATAGTCAAGCTGCCATAATGGCACTAGACTCCTACTCCATTAATGTGTGGGAATGCCTATAGAAGCTTAAAGAACTGAGAAGGAGAAACTGAGTAAAACTCTGCTGGATACCTGGCGATACGGGGATAGAAGGCAATGAAATGATCGGCTCCCTGGCAAGGAAAGGAGAACTCTTCATAGGCGCCGAACCTTTCTGCGATGTAGGATATCATGTCCTCAGAGAAGAATTCATGGAACAAGAAAAAAGGAAACCGACAGAAAACTGAAACAAGCTCATGACATGAAATAGGCCAAGAAACTCTTAGATCAGTATTACCGAAAGAGGTTTGAAGCATGCATCAAAATGAGCAAGAACAATCTTCGTATCCTATCAAGTTCCTAATAGGACATTGCAGAATCAGGGAGCACCTAAGAAAACTAGGGTTATCAGAAGAAGGTCTCTGCAGATCTGTGGAAAATCTAATGAAATTCCTGGACACGTACAGGCATTCTGTGAGACACTAGACAACAAAAGACAAAGATATCTGGGCAAGTACCAAGTATCAGAGGACGAAATGCAGTCACTAAAACCATCTTTCATTCTCAGAATCCTGAAGGAAACTGGCTTAGAGAGAATACCCTATGCGCAACAGAAGTCCATAACTCTCAATACAACTCTGAAAAGAGCTGCATGTGAAGGGAACTCGAAAGGTAACAAAAGGGGGCACAATTGAACTAAAGATCGCGGTGCTATCTACCCTCAATGATAATAACAGTATTAATCTTTGTATTAATGTGGTGCTGTCATGTTGAAAATGAAAGTCGTTCAGGTTCATAGCATAAATTTCAGATGAAAAGCAGCAGCATTGGGTAACGCAATCTATACACAGTCGCATCCTCATAATTTTCAAAAAAATATGTGGCCCAAAAACCACCGCTGGCTCAAGAATATGAATGAATGGAGAGGCTGTTAAACCGTTTGGCTTGTGGAGTGACATTTTTGTCTATTTCTATGTCCAATCAAATGAAGCTCACTTTCATCACACAGAAAAATTTTGTGTAAAAAATCATGATCTTGTTCATTTATTTCCAACACCCAATTACCGAAAGTACGGCGTGTTGCCTGGTCTGCTGGCTTAAACTTTTGTGCCAATAAACATGTAGCCCAAGGTCTTTATGCAAAATGCCGTGTAAAAGAGCTTGCGGATAGGTGCAATTCTTGTGATAGTCTGTACACATCTGTGTTTCGGTCATACTCTAACCTAAGGCGGCGAAATTTTCAACTGACCTCGCCTTACGAATACGAATGGGAGTCTTGACATCACTAAATTGTCCGATACGTTCAAATCCATCGGTCAAATTTACATGCATCATTAGTTTTAATTAATTTTACTTTAACTTAATTGTCAGTGCTGTCTTTACTTCGGAATTCCGTTCACATCACCCTCGGGGTGTTATGTGTAAAAGCCGAAGTTTAGGGTTTTTGGTTTGGTTTTTGATGGAAAGTATTCGGATTTGATTGCATTTTTTTACCAAAACCATTGGGATGAACAATTTTAATTTTTATATTTTTATTAAATTTTTTTTTTCTTCAAATTCGGTTACAGTTTTTCTTGTACCAACAAATTAATAACTATTTTCCAATTATGAAAAGGTCTCGAATGGACGCCGTAGCGTAGTGAGTAATTATGTCAACTCCTGCTGTAAATGTACAGGGTTCGATCCCGGAGGCACCTTTTCTCATTTTTCCGACACAACACCTCTCGAGTCAAAGTTTCTCAAACTTCAGCGTCCCCTCCAGTCGTCTGAGAACAAAAGCACGCATAACACAAATGGTTTCTCGGGAGATTGATTATGGGGATGATGACAAAAAAGACAAACAAAGAAGACGTTTCAAAGAAGTACAGTAGACGCTCGAGAGATTTTTTGTTCACTATTTAGAATAGCCTGTATAAAATGTTGTGTGTTCACTATATTGGATTGTTTACTATATCGAGCGTCTACTGTATATGTAATAATAATGGCGACGCTGCAGTCCGAGGTGGACTTGTGCCTTCTCAAGTCTCAGCAAATACTCGTGTTATGCGTGCTATTTTTCTCTCACAAGTGGAGGGGACTTAAAATTTAATGCCGAGTCCGAACGGCGAGGTTGAAAAGCTTTTTCTATACAGTTATACACTTTGAGCATTATCAGTCACTCAAAAGAGGTGGAGCAGTGAAAAATTGTTGCTTGTGCTAGGATTTGAATCTAGACTGCGAAAGTAAAGTGCGCAGGGATCGACGCACATACCCACAATGCCACGGCGTTCACTTCCAAAAAATTCCTTTCTTTTAATTATTGAATGGTCAAGATTTGATATTCATTTTAAGATAAAGAGATATTTTTGAAGTAGTTAGTGTTTCTAAATTTCGATCTGTCACTCACCATCTGCAACAGAACGTATTGGTCACATCGAACGCATGGCTCGGCTAATGCTTAGGCTAAGAGTGTGATCGTATCCAATCCTTCGAAAAGATGGTTTCCCTTCCTCCCTCTTCGGTAAAAAGACTAAGTCATCACATGTAACTGACTGGAAGCAGTGTGCCCAGAACCGTCAAGAATGTTGCTTGAGATCAGACCCTCAATTGGTTGTTGGCCATTTTAATTAAGGAATACCTTCATAGCCTTTGCACCACCTCAACATTTACTCTGTTTCCTTTCTTCTCGCTTCTAGGCCTAAAAAGTGACCCATTAGACAATTTCTCAATTGCTTCCGCATTCAAGCGACTAAATTTAAGTCCATCGTTGATTTAACCTTCTATTTGTTTCTTTAAAGCGCGTATTATGGTGACTGCTTTGAGTAAAGTTCATTGCTGGGTTTGACTTGGTCTTGGAGCCAATATCAAGGTTACATTTCCAGCCGATTACACTGTACTTAACCTCAAATTCGAAAACCGCTTCTGGGGCTAATTTCGAATGAAGAAATGGTGAGGGGATTAGAGAATATGACATTTCAATCTGTACAGGTGATTCAAAGATGAGCTGCGGAGCTACAAGTGTCAAAATCTGTTCGCCTACCAGATTACGCTAATAATTTTTCAGCAGAACTCCAAGCAAAGTGTGACGCTTGCTTCCTTTTCAACGACACATCCACTTTCTCTGTAATTATCCGGTACGACCAAGGATTTGTAAAGATTTTAATAAAAGAATCGGTGAACATATCCTTTCATAAATTGCACGGGTTGGATCTTAAAGGTCCACCTCGGACTGTAGCGCCCTAAGAAGAAGAAGAAGAAGAGGAAGAAGAAGAAGAAGAAGAAGGAGAAGAAGAAGAAGAAGAAGAAGGATCGTTTTTAACAAAATGGCACACCATATTGTTAAATTGGTCAAAGCATTTTCTTTTGAAAACCAACGTCTCTACCTATCTACCTACCAAAAAAACTGAGCTCAGCTGGATCTTTAACTACTTTATAGTTCGGATTTAAATTCTTCTTCTTCTTAGGGCGCTACAGGCCGAGTTGGACCTGGGCCTCACCCAACATGCCACTCCAGCCAGCACGATCTTCAGCCAGCTGTCTGCAGTTTCGCACACCAAGCCGGCCAATTTCCCCCTCGACTTGTGTGCGCCACTTTGTACGTGGACTTCCTCTGTTGCGTTGTCCCACAGGTTCAGGGGCGAAGATTTAACATTAAAACTTAAAAAATCGTTAGCTGACCTCAAAGCTATTTAATACCGCGTTTTGTTTCAACTTTATCCTAATCGTTTAGCCCTGTGTAACGAATATATTTCCCGTCTCTACAATGAGCTAATCGAACTAAAATAGTTCGAAGCCAAAAATTCAGCTAGTGTCTCTGTCGAATAGTCGAAACCTCAAACGAAGTTTGTCATCCATCTGGAAAGCAAACTCAAAGGGCTTCGGACTTCGCTAATTGCATTTCAGAAAGGAATTCGTTGATTTTTAATTGATTTTTTCCTCAAATACTTTCGTGGCGTCCAGTTAAAAGTATACTCTGAGCGGGTAATGCTACTATGCTGGTTGCTGCATCCAACAAATGGGAGGAAATACTTCATCTAATGATACTCGATATACTAGGAGCATATTACTCAATAGTTTGAGAATAACTTAGGCACTTCTATTTCTCTTATGTGTTGGCTTATAAGATAAGGCTTTAATGACGACTAATAGCAAAGTGAACTATTTGATTTTCTGCACCGACCGTGAGATGAAACGCAACAAGTCCGTCATGCGTCGAGCGAGATTTACATTACAGATCTTTCATCATTATTATTTCACTATCCAATATCTACCCGGTTGCTTAGATCGAACGTAACTATCACCATGTCTCCATATAGTGTTGCGAAGTTTACCGGCATCATGTTATAAAGCCATTGGTCACATGTGTATATACATTGACTAGAAATAATCGGGTGATGTTAACTCGAATGATGTTAATGGTCCATTTCAAAAGATGATCTTATCGCCAATACTGGTGCGCCAGGCAGTTGAAATCGCTGGGGCCCAGTTCGAGGTCAAGTTAAATTGGAAAAAAGAAATTCGGTCCAGTTTCATTTTATGAAGAAAGAAAAAGAAGAGAGGTTTACTTGAACCCCTTGCGAGTTATAGTTTCATCGGTTGTTTCATTATTTGTTTTGTTGTTTAGTAAGTAGCAGACTTCCCGATCCACATGGTATCACAACGTTGGGCTAAGAATGACTGTATTCTGGAGTCCGCCACCCACAACTTTGCTTGATTTCAAATCCTATCACTGTGAAGATGCTTAGTAAAGGTCGATAATTCTGGAAAATATATTCTCCTTGATGAGACCCGAATCTAAGACGTAGCAATCCCCCTTCCCAACAGCTTCACTTCTGTCTTTATTCCACCCCACCTAAATACGCTCCAGTGGGATCAATGTGATCAATGTGTTACATGATCCATGCGATGGGTTGCCTGGGGCACACTTAACAACAAAATAGCTCAGTCAAGATTGGGCTATCCGGACTATAGGCATCTCTATAGCGACGAACGATTATTTGTTCAAAATTCACATTTCATAAGTTATTTGATGGATTTTGTTCAATATTTTTATTAATTGTTCAAAATCTATCAATCAAAAGCCACAATGAATGATGGTTGGGCAGATTGTGCATTGTATATAAATGCAAAATTTCGTGCGTTGCCTGTTTTTTCAATGATGTCTCAGATTGCATGTTGTACAGCTCCTCAGAAAGCCAACTTGCTGCCATAAGATTTTAGCGCCAAGATGGTAGTTGGCCTTTCCCACAGAAGTTGTATGAATCACCTACCAAATGGGCGCCTTCTGATTGGTCATGCCACTGCGCCATCATTAAATATTCTTCTAGATCTAGAACTAACATTATTGGGTGCTTAACCATTTCCTATAATCATGATGTTGTGCGTCCTCTTTCGAAGACTTCATATAGTTCGATTTGCTATCATTTACCGCCAGACCCATTTTAGCCGCTCCCAAAAAAGCGATTAGCACGAGAATATCTGTTTTTGATCTTTGGGTGGGTTTGTCTAGAGACTGAACAGAGATAGACTCTTACTATCAGTTCGGCTATAACTTCCGGCCAGAAATCCATTATCGCATTTGAGCAGTTTCCTATCACCTCTCGCAACCAGTAAAGGCGACTGGCGCTTCTGTTAGAGAGCGATTCCTAACGTTTACACTTGAGATCTTAAAAAGGTGGAAACATACGACATTGTTTAGCGCTGCAAGTGTAGCCGTAGTTACTGCCGGAAGCTGATATGTAAAGTGAAAACTGGCCTTCAACTTTGGCTCTGAGCCAATGCAACAAAATCCACTATTGAAGTGGCTCACATTAGTGGAAAACGACCTCAAAGAACTTGATGTGTAAAATTGGAGACAGCCCAGGTCCAGCACGGACTATAGTGCCAGAGGAAGAGGAACTGAAGTAGATTGCATTGAACCTTTAGTTAATCAGAGGCATACATTGGCTAGTGTAACATCCATGACTTTAAGCCATTTTACGTAATTCACGGTGTTACTTATGTTTATAGAAGTTTCTTTCAATAATTTTTAAATGAAATACATAGTCTTTGACATTATATCTGGAATGTGACGACGGTGGGTAAGAGGTGGTCACTAAAACTGTGACCGTGGCCATAGGCAATGTCTTTATAAAACTTTTTATTTTCTGAAAAATTTCGCAGATTTCTCGTTTTTGAATGTTTTTTTAATAATGATTTTCTGCTAGGTTTGTTGATGTACTCCCATCAAAAGAGGTAAATCAGTGGGTCGTGGAGATCCATATCACCACTTAGTGACATTATTATGACGGCAGCATTTTCTTAAAAAAAAATGTATCGTACCATGAGCTGTGTATGATGATGATGAACTGTCATGTTGGGCCCACATAAAGGGTGACTAATTTAGCAATGATCGTTTTTCTAATTATTATGTTTCAGCAGCTGTCATAGGTTTGAGTGATATTCTTCTTCTTCTTTTCCTTAGGGCGCTACAGTCCGAGGTGGACCTGGACCTCACTCAACATGCCTCTCCAGCCAGCATGATTTTTTGCCAGCTGTCTCCAGTTGTGCACCACCTTGTACATGGACGTTCTCTGTTGCGTTGTCCCACAGGCTCCGAATCGAAGACTCTTTGAACCGGAGCTAAGTTGTCCATACGCTCTACATGGCCTAGCCATCTTAGGCGTTGGATCCGTAGACGCCTGGCTAGACTCATGTCGCTGTACAGCCCATATAGTTCGTGGTTGAACCTTCTCCTCCAAGTGCCATCAACGCAAACAGGACCAAAGATCGCGCGCACAACTTTGCTCTCGAAAAGGCCAAGAGACTGTTCATCCGCTTGGGATATTGTCCATGTCTCTGCGCCGTACAGCAGGGCGAGTGTTATTCAGCTATCAATATATTTAGTAAGTTTTCCATTTTATCATGCACTGCTTTACGCTTGCCAAACATCTCATCTCATCTCATTTTCAATGACCCGCATGTTCCACTAAAGGGGTCGCGGGGGCAATGCATGCACGAGAGATCTCCAGGCCACTCGATCCTCCGCCATCGACTCTAACTCATCAGGAGCTATGCCCAAGCGCAACCAGGCGAGTGTTTGGACTTGGTCCAACCATCTCATCCTAGGTCTGCCAAGCGGTCGCCTACCTGATGGAATCGCATTCAAGGCACGCCTCGGAAGTCGTGATGATGGGGACATTCGTGCCACGTGACCAAACCAACGAAGTACAGCCCTTTCCGTTCGAAGAAGCAGCTGCCCAACATTCAATTCCCCGCGCACTGTCGTGTTTCTCACCCTATCCCGGCGAGTAATTCCCACAACAGCACGAAGAAATCTCATCTCGGCAGCTTGTATTCGCGATCTTATTCTTTCGGTCATTACCCAAATTTCATGACCATAGGTGAGAGTTGGAACAAATACTGCGTTAAAAACTGCTAACTTGGCTTTGACACCAAGCTCGGCCTTCCTGATTACAGATCGACCAAGCTGTTTCAAAATTGACCCAGCTTGACCAATCCTACAGGAAAGCTCAGCATTATTCCTCCCATCACTCGTGAAGAAGACCCCGAGATACTTGAACTTCTCCACCTGTTTCAATGGGACTCCACTAACATGTAGAGTGCATTGAACAGGGGTTCTGGAAATAACCATAACCTCGGATTTGTCCACGTTAACCCTCATCCCAGCATCAGCACATACGGCCACAAACCTATCTAGCGCGCGCTGGAGTTCTATCTGGGAGGATGTGAGGATGACTAAGTCATCTGCAAAAAGAAGATGACTTACCCTCAACTCTCCCAATGTGAAACATTCCTCGCCTTGACTGCGCTGTAACATCCAGTCCATATATATAATGAAAAGGAGAGGTGACAAAACGCACCCTTGGCGAAGTCCAACGCCCACGGTGAAAGGTGTTGATTTACTACCGTTAACCCGAACACAGCTACTACAGTTTGTGTATAGAGACTGAATGGCCCTCAACAAAGAACCATCAATCCCATACTCCTGCAGAACACTCCAGAGTTTACCTCGAGGAACTCGGTCGTATGCCTTTTCCAAATCTACAAAACAACTGTAGATCGGTTTGGCGTACTCCCAAGCCTTCTCAAGTACCATTCTTAGAGTGAAAAGCTGGTCGGTTGTACTTCTGCCGGGACGAAAACCGCACTGTTCATCCCCCATCCTGGATTCGACCATAGCTCTAGAACGCGCCTCCAACACCTTAGCGTAGACTTTACCTGGGAGACTTAAAAGAGATATGCCCCTGTAATTGGAGCACTCTTTTTTGTCCCCCTTTTTGAAGAGAGGGACAATCACCCCAGTCTGCCAATCACCAGGTGTTTCACCGCGTTCCCAAGCCACCTTAATGACACGAGAGAGCCATAAAACTCCCTCTTTACCCATAGCCTTAAGCATTTCTGGCCGGATTTCATCCACACCGGCGGATTTGCCAACTTTTAGCGATTCAATCGCCAAAATGACTTCCTCCACCGTTGGACTATTCTCCGCCCTACTCAAGACTACAGGTCTGTCACCCTCAGTGCCCTGTTCGGGATTGAGCAGCTCCGAAAAGTGCTCGCTCCATCTGCGCAAGATGTCCACCTCATTGGAAAGCAACACGCCATCTTTGGATTTGACTCCTTCGATGGTGTTGTATTTCCTCCCTCTGAGCCGGCGAATGGTTTGCCAGAACACCTTTTTCGCAGATCTATGGTCGCTTTCCAACTTCTCGCCGAACTCCTTCCAAGTCTGCTCTTTAGCTGCTCGCACAGCCAATTTGCAAGTTCTTCGCGCCTCAGTGTACCGGTCACGAGAATCAGAGTTCCCCAAGAGAATCCAGTCTCTGTAGGTCTTCTTCTTCTCTCTGATGGCTTCTTGAACTCCGGGCGTTTTAAACCACGCAGTTCTTTTCTCACCACCAGCCGCCACACCAAGCCGCTTCACCCCACAAACATCACGTGCAGAAGCAATGACAGCTGTTGAAAACAGTCGCCATTCGTCCTCTACATGCGATGGAACAGTTGGAATTTGCTCAAACCCTTCGGATATGCGCCGTGCAAAATGTTGCTGCACCTCACTGTTCTGTAGTTTCTCCCACCGTATGCGTGTAACCACTCTTGGTTTCCGCCTTGGCAGAAGAGGTACTTTATCAGAAAGATACAGCGTACACAACACCAGGTGATGATCAGTTGACAGTTCAGCCCCTCTCAACACACGAACGTCACAAACCATCCGTTTCACACACGATGGTACCACAAAGAAATCTATCAACGATTTCTGTTGAAGACTCCGACGGTACCATGTGTATTTATGAATGTCTTTGTGTGGAAAGAAGGTGTTCATAATGGACATGCCATTTGCACAGCAAAAATCCAACATCTTCTCTCCGTTCATGTTTTGATGAGGATCACCGTTCCTCCCAATCACACTCCCCCATGTCGTTACATCCACACCCACGTGAGCATTGAAGTCACCCATCAGAATAAAGGAATCCATCTCAGCCACCCTGTCAAGGGCAGCATCAACTTCATCCAGGAAAGCCGCATACTCTGACTCTAGATTCGGTGCATACACCTGCACTAGAGCCAAAGTTGATCTTTCAAGCTTGAGCTTTAAGATCCCGACTCTCCCTCCTAATGGTATCCACTCCAATACCCTGTCTGCCAGCCTGGGACTTGTGAGTATCCCCACTCCCGCCTGTGCAGACATTTGAGGTGCCACTCCCGACAGGAAGAGTTTCCACCCGTCCGAAAGATCCACAGTTCTAGATCCTCTTTGCTTGGTCGAAGAAATGCCTACGATATCTAACCGATATCTGGCAGCTTCCCCAACCAGCTCGAGATCCTTTCCTGTGAGCGATGAGACGTTCCATGTGCCTATCCTAAGCCGATGCCGTTGTCCGTTGCCTTTTAATCCTCGCACGCACTGGTTAGTGCATGGCGTGATCCCCCTCCCACCCCCGTAGTGGCTCACGAGGCCACTGCCGGGTTGCTCGTAACTGCTTCGGGCTGAGCCCGACCGGCTGCCGAGCGGGACAGGCCGGCCACCAGACGCTCGCATACTGCCACCATTCAGGCCTGGCTCCGAATGGGGCCCTGGCACACCAGGGTAGGCGGTATCCGAGGCTGTTCGTCTTCTTCTTGTCATCCGAGGGGGTTGCGCTTCGTTAGCCAGGCTTGTGGCGTACAATATGCACACCACAAACCTGTTGCCCGCCCCCCACCACGAGGAGGTCAGCTGCCGGGGGGGCCGCTTGCCAAACATGTGGAAGTTATTTTAAAAAATATCGAAATTCCGACTCAGTTGGAAATACGCAACGTGAATTTCGTCGTGATTTCGTTCATCATCATGGCTTCGGTGTGAAAACAATTTGTCGCATCGTCGTACAGCTTGAGCGTAAGTACACTCTATTTGACCTTAAGCCACCAACAAGATTGAGATTGATGTGAAGTGAAGAAAATGTAGCCACCGTTGCGGCCACTATCGAAGAAGAACCAAAAATGTCGATTCTTCGCCGATCAGCTGAATCGCTAGAGAGTCAACACAGCATATTTTGCGGTTGGATTTGGGCAAAGATTAATAGATAATTTTGTTCTGACGTAGGAATCGAAGCCGGACGACCACAGACAAGTAAGTTCGCTAATTGAGGGCTGGAAATGTTGGCGGAGATCCGGATTTTGGCCGAAAAATCATTTTCTTGGACGAGGCTCATTTTTGGTTCAGCGGGTATGTCAACAAGAAAAATTGGCGGTATTGGAGTCAAAACACTACACAAGTTTTCGACCAAGCATCAATGTTATGGCATGGCGGCATCTACTTACTTACTTAGCGGGCTCCCGACCCGCGAAGGGTCTCTGCCTGAGACACGGCAGCCTTCCATGCCCTGCGATCCCGGGCACGCTGCTTCCAGTTATCCAGACCAAGCGCTCTGGCATCCGCGATAGCTTGGTCCTTAAAACGGAGGTTCGGTCTTCATTTCCTTCTCGAACCTGTGGGCTTTGAATCGAAGATCCTCTTTGCTGGAGCGTTGTTGTCCATTCGCTCGATGTGACCGAGCCAGTGTAGTCGTCGTTTTTTGGCTTTTTGCACTACATCCACATCTTTGTACAGATCGTAGAGTTCGCGGTTGTATCTTCTCCTCCATTCGCCCTCTTCGCATACGGGACCGTGAAATTCGGCGTAAAATTGTTCTCTCAAAAGTACCCGAAACGTGCTCTGCTTTCCTGCTCATCGTCCAACACTCGGTAGTAGAACTGGCAGTATTAGCGTTTTGAAGAGCATGTATTTTGTTTTTCGAGTTAGGAGTATTTAACCCATTTGTTTCGCCAAACCGAAGTAGCAGCGGTTTCCTAGGGTAAGTCTTCGTCGAATCTCCACTAGGGTGTCATTCGTGGGGTTGATATTTACTCCGAGGTATGTAAACTCCTTAGCCACCTCGAAGTTTTGTTCATGGCGGCATCATTGGACCTTATTTCTTTCAAAATGAGGAATGAGTCACCGTTTCCGTCAATGGTCAAAATGGATGTTCTGTTCGGGCAACTTTCCCTGCGCTTCGACAATTTAACGGTCTGTTCTCATATAATAAATTATAAAATCTCATATAATAAAAATAAAAGTGGATAAATTTAAGTCCACTGGTTCAGTAAACGATAAACCAACACCCGTATCTCGCAAAATCTGCTGAAGACATCCCCGCTGTTCGTGAGAGTGTGCACGAGAATCCGAGGCAGTCGTCGTTCGCAAGAACTCGGCTTTTCGCATTTCACAACTTGGCGAATTTTGCATCGTGACTTTAACCCGCACTCGTACAAAATTCAACTGACTTAAGAGCGACGTATGTTCGCTGAATGGGCTCTGAAGCAGATGGAAACTGACCCTAATTTGAATCGAAAAATTATCTTCAGCGATGAGTCCTATTTCGGAATAAGTGAGTAGCATCAACAAACAAAATTGTCGAATTTGGGACGACACCAATCCACATGAGATCCAAGAGCATCCGATGCATCCCGACAAAATCGAAAAGTCGCAGGCGGACATTCGAACGATGTTATTTCCTTTCAGACAAATAAAAAATTTCGATAATACCTTCTTTTTTGTCTGAGGTTTTTTAACACTACACTGGAGCACTCAGACTCAAAAACTGGTCCATTGTACTGTCAGGCAGCAACCTACTTTTAATGGAATTTCATGGTCTTTCAAATACCAGCAGGCGCTTCTGTGATAAGGAGCCTACATCATCAGCACCGAATAACTGGCACCTGATCCGAGCAAAGGCGGGACAATGGCAGAGGAAGTGCTCTGCAGTGTCATCGTCGTCTCCACAGGCGTCGCAGAAGGTTTCATCGCTTAGGCCAAGCACACTTAGGTGTTTGGCGAAGGTGTAGTGCCCCGTTAGTACGCCGGTAAGTTGTCTGCAATCTTTTCTGTTACGAGATAACAAGAAAGCCGCGGATCTCTTACAGACGTTGGGAAGCATGCGCTTGCTCTATCTACATCCTGGAGAGTCATGCCACCTGCGGTTGTGCTCTCGAGAAGTCCAACCATCGATAGAAGCCCTAACCAAGGACGCGGGTAGTCTCAGCGTAGGTTCAGATCCTGAGAATGCCTCATCTGATCCTCGCCTAGCAAGTTCATCGGCGATCTCATTTCCAGTGATCACGTGGTGCCCCGGGACCCAGACAAGTCTTAGCGAATTTAAGCTATGGATCAAATTCAGAGAAGACTTGCATTCCTGAACTATCCTGAAAGTGGTTAAAGGCTTGAGCAAGGCCTTAAGCACAGCTTGGCTGTCGCTACAGACGCAAATACTTCGCCCCTTCCACCTATTCTTCACAATATAGCTCGTAGCCATTAGGATCGTATAGATTTCCGCTTGGAAAACCGACGCAAATTTACCTAACGAGGTGTGCAGTCTAAAGTTGTCACTCTCCACGAAGGCACCAGCACCAGATCCTTCATTGGTCTTGGAGCCGTACGTGAAGATTCGACTACATTCCTTTCCTGGCTCAGATTCTGGCCAGAGCCAGTCCTGAGTGCAGGGAAAGTCGACTTTGTATGTTCGTCGCAGCTGAAATGCAGGTGTCCGTGCGTCAGACGGCATGTCCATACGACTGGAGTCAAAGGAAATGCAGTGCGCAAGGTCATCGAAACTCCAGTACGAGTTGTACCAAACCCTCAAGAAACCCTGTTCCTCACTGCATCAATATTCTCCAGTGTACGTAGCCTTAACTGTACCCAAGTTTTTATACTTTATACTTATATACTACCTTACTTTATACCAAGTCTTGCTAGACAAAGATTGCTGCGTCCCGGCACACAGAGGGGAGTGATGTGAATCGACTTTTTAGAAAGTCCAAAGCTGCGTTGCTACGAGTTTGGAAGTGTGCCTTGGTTCTCCTTTTGAGAAGTGTGCCTTGCACTTAAACCTTTTTCCACATAAAACTTTTCGATGGGATCGTTAACGACATTTTTTGAACAGCGACGTTTCCACCACAGCAACACCCGGTCATTTGACGCGAATGTTAAGTGTTAGAAATAACATTCTGAAACATTAAGAGGTGTGATAGCACAGAGAATGATATAAGACGCCAGAGACAAAATCAAATAATTTGTAAAATATTTTAGAGACATATTTGCAAAGATCCAGGGAACTGAAATCACCTTGCAAGTGCTAGCAGAGCCATCAGAAAGAGTCGGTTTTTTTTTCAAAGACGTTCACCATAGTTCACCAACAACGATTGACAAGAGCAAGAATTCTAAATTGTAACAAGTGCTGGTATATTATTTGTTCATTTTTTGTAAAATTACATGATGTTTTATAGATTTCTTAAACTTATAGACTACACTATCGCATAAGACTAGCTTTGTTCTTCAACCGTGGTTGACAATTACGAGAGTACCATATGCAACCACAATTGTTTACACAATACAATTCTCTATTTATCCGTTAGACTGTATTCTGTTATCTTAAATAATCATAATCAATGTCAACTTTATCTAAATTACAAAGAAGAAAAAAAAACTCAGCTGAACGTGCCTTCAAATTATAAATACTCAATCATTCAGGGTCGGTTGTGTAAGACAAATTAACAGATTTCCTTAATTAACACAATCTATGTGGATAACAATGCTATAGACTAATCATATCATATCGTCAGCAATTTGAATTGTTTTTGTTTATTTGCTTTTATTTTGTTTTTGTTTTTTTTTATTAAATTTCACTAATTATGAGGTAAGCCCTGAGTTATGTAATTAATGTTAATTATGTACACAGTTTTGCATGTTCTGCAAGGTAAAGACTACTACATTCTGGTAAAATTGCTTGCCAATTGACACATAGGTGGCGGTCGGTTGTCCGATAGCGAATCTCCGAATCAAGTCTCCAAACGGCCAGCAACTCATCTCACTCTCCGGTGTGATTATATACGAGATAGCTGGCATTGTCCCGAGATCCGAACCGCGGACTAATTGGATTCTCTGCTATTCTCACTACTTCCCGCCAGAGGACAGTCAAGAGTGGTTAGTGCATTTGCTGATTGGGCTGTGCATGCAATGGCCGGGGACAGAGTTCTGTTGCTGGCGCTGTTATTGCTGCCATTATTGCTGTTGTTACTGTTGCCAGCGGCGCTGATATTGTTATTGCTTTGGGCTGAGTGCACACTTGGCGACGACTGCTGCTGGCTTATCACATCGGCCGGGATGAGACCTTCTTTCACGCGCTTCTTCTGCTTCATTCGGCGGTTCTGGAACCATATTTTCACCTGCAAGCGAAACAGAGTCCGACGTTAAGATCAGACATTCACATGTACGAAAAGTTGTATTTAGTACTAACCTGGGTCTCATTGAGTTGAAGCGTGTTGGCGATTTCAATCCGACGGGCACGGGTAAGGTATCGATTGAAGTGGAATTCCTTCTCGAGTTCCGTTAACTGCTTATTGGTAAAATTGGTCCTACCCGAGTTGTTGTTGCTGCTGGCTGCTGCACCATTGCCCATCAAAAGCAGTGGGTTGGCCGACTGACCCGGCATTCCTGCACGGCATATGTCCAATTGTTGGCCATTCATTTGATACTCGTGTATGGTGGCAGGTAGTTTTGGTACTGCAATAGAAAATTAAAATTGTGTGTGTTGAGTGAGGGGAGGGTTGGCTTGTGGTTTTTCTTTGAAAAATCGAAATTTCAAAATACCTGTTGCGAAAGGGATTATTGAGGTATTGAAAGACTTGTGCAATGTTTACAGGGGGCGAGGATAAGTCAAGGATTATGGTGATGGTGTTTGCCCACAGAGCAATTGTCTGGGGAAGGATTAAGTCCCCAGAGGATATGCTGAGCCGTGTTGAGGTAAGATTAATTAATTTGAAAACGAACAGAAAATAATTTATCCTGATGTTTATCTCATGTAATGGAATTTTGAAGTCATATCGGTTTTGTATCTTTACCTTTCAGAGATGCACGATATGATGATCAGAACGTGCCGTGGGAGAAGTCAATAAGGGGCACGGTTGCTATTAAAAATAACGGGACCGACAAGCTGATCGGGCCTTAGTAGTGACGGGATGAAAGATAATTTTGGGTAATTTTCAAGGATATTCAAGGATTAAAAACATTTCTGCAATTGGAAGGAACCGTGTAGTGCTTCGGTCAAGATTGTCTTTGAATCAGTCTCATGGAGGAAGCGACCTAGATTTTGCGCGTGCATTAAGTCTTGGTCAAAAACCAACGTTCTAAAGGTGGGAAACGCGATCTCTCAATTTTGTTGCAATCAACAACCATAAACGTCTAAGTCAGGCACGGAGCAAATTATAGAAAAAAAATTCTTGCGCGACCAGTAAGCTAGTTAAATGTGGTGGTGGATCAGCCTCAAGTCTCTCAAGCACCCAATCAAGGAGATGGAAAGATTATATTGTAGAAACGATGTCCGACACAATCCAATAGGGAAAAGTATAAATAACTGCTCGCTGCTGTTACTAAAGAGCCTTCCAACCAGGGACTTCCGAACTTTGACAGTTGATAGCGGCCATATTGTTAAAGCAACATCTGTCAAATTGCTTGTCATTTATTCAGTCTGTTTTGCCAAAACGGATGGACATAGCGTTCAACAACACGTGCAAATGATAAAATTGTTTTATCCAAATGGGTGTTCTGTTCGATTAAAGATCCGCGCGGTTCACTCATTTTATGGTCGCCATAATCGTCCTATCGAGAGGTCTACAAGAATTCGCAGTATGGTGGATGAATTTGAGTCCACTGGTTCAGTAAATTTTAAACGAACACCCGTACGAGTACATCGACGAAACGCAAGAGCTGCCGAAAACATTGCCGCGACGCTGTCCGTGAGAGTGTGCAGGGGAATCCGAGGCAGTCGATTCCGCGTCGCTCACAAGAACTCGGCCTTTCGCAGACTACAACTTGGCGAATCTTACGTCCTGAATTGGACCTGCTCCCGTACAAAATTCGACTGACCCAGATGCTGAAGATAAACGACCATAGACAACGAAGTGTGTTCGCTAAATGGAATGTGAAGCAGTTGGAAACTGATCCTAATTTTCATCGAGTCGAAAAATTATCTTCAGCCATTAGGCCCATTTGATGATGAGTGGTTAAGTCAACAAACAAAATTGTCGAATTTGGACCGATAGCAATCCACGTGAGAACCAAGAGCGTCCAATGCGTCTCGAAAAGATCGTCATCTTTCATTTCTTTGAGAAACACGTTGGCCAGGCCATCACTGTCAACGACGAGCGCTGTAGGTCGATGATTACCAACTTCTGTTGGCCTGAGTTGGATGATATGGACCCCAACGACATGTGGTTTCAACAAGACGGCCCTACGTGCCACAAAGATCACGACACATTAGAAACTCTGCACGAGCGATTCGAGGGCATGGTCATCTCAGGTGGAGTTGATGTAAACTGGCCACCGAGATCGTGGGATTTGACCCCGTTAGGCTTTTTCTTGTTGGGTTTTCGGAAGTCGCAGGCCTCGTGTGAATAGGCCACGAACTACAGCTGCCCTCGAAGTCGACATAACCCATGCCATCGGTCAAATTCCACCTGATTTATGCGTCAGAGTCATGATGTTAATTTCTCTGCCGTTTTGTATAAACATCTGAAAGACATCTGATAGGTCCTTATTATAATAGTGTAGTAGATCCTAAAAAAAATACTCAAGAATTGCAGATCGACACCAAACACCAATTCCCTGATTTCAAGACCGCATATGAAAGCGTGCAAAGAGAAGAGCTATACCGCGCCATGTCTTGTCCTGACATCCCTGCTAAACTCATCAGAATGAGCAGGATGACGATGCATATCTTTCGTTCCTTCATCAAGCTCGGACTCACCGAGACCTTTAATGTCAAAAAAAGGTTTTAGGCAAGGTGACGCACTGTCGCACAGTCACATGCAGGATCTTCTCACTAACAAACACCAGAGACACGATCGTCCAAGAATCCAAACAACTGCCAGCATACGCGAATGCCATTGTCGTGATTGGTCGAGCACGAGCATCACTTGCTGGCATTGAATCGGAAGCGAATAAAATGGACCTGACGGCAAACGAGGACAAATCAAAAAAGGACGCATGACATCAACTAATTGATCGGAATGTCTTCATAGTCAGCTACAACTTCGAAGTTGTCAAGGAATTTGTCTATCCTGGGTTCGCGGTACCGAGATCCGAGATCAAATGCAGAATTAGTTTCGGTTTTTCAATAGGCTTAAAAGGCAATTGTTTAATAGAGCCCTCTCTCGGAAGACCTAGCTGACATTGGAGGCCTATATTTCCCTACGGCACGGCGCAGAGACATGGACTGAATCGAAAGCGGATGAAGACATCCTTGATATTTTCAAGGGAAAAAGTTCTTCTTGCGATATCTGGTCACGTTTGCGTTGCTGGAGAACAAAATTCAATCATGATCTGTACGAGCTGTATAGCGGCAACAAGGCGTGAATGGATCCAGAGCCAAGGAGGCTAAGCCATGTACAGCGTGATTGCATTCATTTTACGTATGATTTGACTTGGACAACGCACGCTATAAATTTAGCAGCGAAGTCCTTGAGGCTGTCGAAAGTTGCAGAAAAGCTGGGACTCGTTGACTGAAGATGACTTTGACTGAAATTCATTGTCTTGGGTGTTTTTTCTCTTAGTTCACTTAAGCTTAGTGGACGCATTTTTTTAAATGATGTAACTAAACAGACGTCAGACATCAGACAGAGAAGAAGTTTCAACCGCGAACTGTATAACTGTATAGCGACATGAGTCTAGTCAGGCGTCTACGGATCCAACGCCTAAGATGGCTAGGCCATGTACAGCGCATCGACAAATTAGCTCCGCCCCGAAATGTCTTTGACTCCGAGCTAATTTAACAACTCAACCGAGCTAACTGAATTAGGATGAACCTAAACCAATTTGCTGTGCGAAATTGGAAATAGCTAGCGACTGGCTGGAGAGGCTTTTTGGTTGAGGCCCAGGTCCACCCGGACTGATGCGGCGCACAAAAAAGAAGGTTCTTTTCAAGGAAATTTGTTTTTTTCACTACCCCCTGCATATTTCCCCTTCTAGACAACGACTCAAGTTTTATGAAAAGTTCATCCAACTACACCTCGTACCCTCGTTGCACCCGATATCTTGCGAACGCCCCATGTCGCCCACTTTAAGTGCTTGTCCATTCTTTCACGACACGATAAGATGGCTTCTTTTCAGAAGAAATTACAGACACAATGATTGCGCAGTGAAGTGCATAGGCGCCTCTCTGGAGCCCGCACCCAATAAAAGCAAATAGGCCTTTTTCCAGAGTTACACGTTTAATTGGTATTGTGCGCCGCCGGGTTTTATCAATGTTACAATGTTATACCAACACGATTAGGAAAACAAATCTCAAGTGTCTGCCGGGCCGGGGTATTCCTTAGTGTACATAGCTTTGATCAAATCACATTCGATTAACCCTATCTTCGGTTGAAGCGGGTGGCGGCAATGTAATCAGCGGCGACGCACCAAAGTCAACTCTGACACAATTGGCGCCAATGCAGTGACACACCGAGTAGTAAATTGACAATTATTGAATTAGTGCTTGTAATGAAGGTCCCGAATGCACTCCTCCCTCACTGGTTACCACTGGAGTCTATCACACTATCACGGCACGCATTCGCTCATATTGTCTGAGGGTCATGCCGTTGCGTGGACAGACCCCGTCTGTCTTATCGGTGTAATAAATCTCAACACGGAGTATGAATAAAATGTAAAGACACCTAGCTACCAGTCATAACAGTTTATGACTCCAATTCGAGTATGATTCCCAACAACTGTGATCGACGGGTCGCTCTCGGCTATCACGGATAGGTCTTGTATTTACACTTTGGTTCCATAAATCTTTTCGCCGCTCGATGAGTTGCTCGTTCGTCCGTCCGTCCAGTACATACGCTCCGAGATGTTTGATTGAGTTTCGTTGACGTGCTATTGCCCCGATAGCCGAACGTCGACTGTTTATGTTTGTTTTGTCGTCAATTGGGATTTACCCAAAACGAATAAAGCTTTGATATTGCATATTTGGAGGTGAAAATAATTTATTGCATGCTTAGCGTGCAGACATTTTAAAATATAATCTACCACCGATTAGGGAAAATTTACAATATGTCCCGGGGTTATAAATCAATAACGAACGTTGTTAAGCAAATCTTCGTTCTAGTAGCAATCAGAGGAAGGCTTAGGGCTATTAATAAGCAACAAACGGGGTATTTATAGCAAGGTGGGTGTATCGATTGTTGAAAATCAATATCTGCTGAGAGATCGATAGCGGAGAGGATGTCGTAAAAGTTCCCCCTTGCGGATTTAAGTAACAAAAATGTGTAGATCGATTCGTCAGGTGATGGCCATGACCTAATTTAAAAATACACTTAAAGAATGTAGGCATGACTAGGCGATTAACTGATTAAGGTTACCACTTTTTTCGGCAGATGCTTTCAACGTTGATCCGATTTTGATCTGCTTTTACTGCCAGACTTGTCTATGAAAGTCTTCATGAAGTTGCATCAAGTTTACAGCTGCTTGAATAATACCGTCAAGGTTTGCCCCAGTGTAATAAGTGTAATAAGGTGACCGCGGTAGTAGTGGGTTAGTGAATGAACTTCTGCGGCGAAGGTCCGTGGTTCGATCCGGACACAGCAATCTTGATTTCGACGGCACCACCTTGAGATCAGACTTTAGTGCCACTCAAACAATAATATGATTAAAAGATGTCAAATGATGTCAGATGTCAAAAGATGTAGTTACTGTAACGATCTTACATTAGTTGCTCATACATGAGCGATGAACGCGTTACCTTTAGTAAAGTACATCAAGAGCTTGTCACGAACAGAGAAGAGTGGATCTTTATAGAACCTCTGTGGCTGTATCAGAATAATGAATTTATATCGAATACAAAGATACCATTGTTGCTCTCTCTATTAGATAATGAGAAAATGATGATTGTTTAGCAATATTTTGCACCGAAGTTAATGGCGGCGCTACAGTCCGAGGTGGACCTGGGCCTAGCTTCTCAGAAACCAATTGTGTTGTGCGTGCTATTGTTCTCTCACGAGTGGAGGGGACCTACAGTTTAATGCCGAGTCCGAACGGCGAGATTGAGAAGCTTTTTTCTAGACAGTTATACTCCTTGAGCATTGTCAATGACTTAAAAGAGGTGGAGTCGCGAACAATTTTTTTTTTTTGAAAAATTGTTTGTCTGTACTTGGATTCGAACCTAGACTGTGAAAGTCTAATTCGCATGGGTCGACGCACGAACCCATACGGCCACGGCCCCCACCAAAATTATAGACATTTTTTTAAGGTTCTGAGTTCCTTCTTTGTATGGCGTTCTAGTCTGTTGGTCTATACGAGTAACAGCCGTATGCTAAAACACTCTAAAAAGCTTCAGATATAAGCAAACATCTGTATGAATAGTGCGCTCAGAATCACTCCCTCAGATGCGCTTAATATTATATTTAACCAAATCCCTTCTAATGGCGCTACATTTCAGTATGGACCTGGGCCTCAACCAACAAGCTTCTCGATCCAGCTCGGTCCTTCGCTAGTTGTCTTCAACTACACACATCAAGTTAGCTAAAGTCTCCCTCCACTTGTGTGCGCTACCTTAGACGTGAACGTCCCGTGTATCACCCGACATTGTGGCACCCATGACAGAAGGCTAGGTATCCCCCATAGCAACTATTGCAAAAGTTGCAGGGACGAGGAGGAGGTCGAGTCCGTTCGCCACCTGCTATGCGATTGTCCAGCCCTACGGAAAAGGAGACTGCTAACACTAGGCAGTAACTTATTCGACGAGCTAGAGGATCTGAAAAAAATAGAGCTGAGGCACCTTCTGAGATATATACAACAATCTGGGTGGTTGTATTAAGCAGCAAAAGTGTAGGTCTCACGGGGTACACCCCTCCATACATACGGCACAATGGACAGAACTGTTGTTCTCCGTGTGCCGCGACCCAGTCGCAAGGGGACCCCATCACCTACCTACCAACCACGGGTTACTGGCACCAAATGTCACACCTCCAGAACGATGTGGCCAAGACTACTGTAGATCCTTAACGCTCCTAAACCCTCATCTCTCTCAGGAAATCAAAAATTGATACAATGGTGGGTGTCATCACAGGGTACTGCTTCATATGTAGATACGAACTGCCAGAAGACTTGATCTCTTTTCAAACGAGGCAAAATTTGATTCAAGGAGTTCACCATCTTCTATGTACTCGTACCTCTCTGGATCTGGTGTATCAAAGACGTCTACTCTTGGGAGTATTCTTCTTCGACCGGTGGATTTTTGAAGCACTACTGGAGCATTCAGACTCAAAACAGGACCATTGTACTGCCAGGTAGCATCCTACTCCAGTGCCGTTAATTTGATTCGATTTCACTGGGATTCGAAAGTGGGACTCCTCTAACTTGAGGTAGGCACTTAACCAACTGCGCCATCCAGTCGTTGCGGCCTCAGTTAGTTGCCTTTCGGAGTCTGCTTCGCTTCATATAAAGCTCCAGTTGTTTCTCATAGAGTGAATAAACAGATGAACTCCTCGGAGATCCACGTGTCTACTCAGTGGACTTTCCTTTGTCTTATTGCATCTCCCCTTTCTGGGAGCCAACTGCTATACTGTACCCACCTGCATATAGTCAATTCCAAACAAGTTTTTGGGCAAGAAAGACGTATTTTCCAATCAACTGATAGGATATAGAATTTCACTTCCTTCAATTTTAATATCTATGAACTCTCTATGAAACTTCGATTATAACTTCTCCACTTTAACATGGAGAATGACGTTTAAATAAATCAATTACTAACAAATACTAGTAATCGATTAACAAGTTCGAGGACAATCATTTCATTCATATTCGCTCTGAGTAGTTTTCAGCAAAACGATAATACAGTGGACGCTCGATATAGTGAACATCGATATAGTGACCAATCCAATATAGTGAACACACAAAATTTTATACCGTTTGTTCTACTCATCGTGTTGTGCGAAAATCTTGCACGATTGGTTATGTTATGTATATGGTACACAGTTCGGGTTGTTTGAAGCAAATGCAAAGTGCCTGTTGCTTGTATAAGGAATGTATTATTTTTGTTGCGTTTTACGTTTTTTTTACGGGTGAGTTCTTTTTGCTAAAAATAAAATATTCTTTTTTTTATAAATATTGGCTTGTTTTTTAGTTATTACAAAGAACAATTTTAATTATATTCTATTTTTGGAGAATTGTACTTTAAAACATACGCATTTTGATGAAATTTGCCCAAGCAGCCCACGCTCGTTACAATGAACAATCTCGCTGCAGTGAACAGGCCCGGTTTTTATTAGTTCACTGCATCGAGTGTCCACTGTATATTCAAACTCGTATATGTTTGTACATACAAAGATGTATTTCCTGCTCTAAAGTGGACCAACCAACAGCCCTAGTGGATCCGATGTGATTTTCAATTACATCCTTCAGTGGCAAGCTAACTTCTGCACGTCGTGTCAAATCTAGAAACTCCGTATATTCTTCTATCCACTTATTCATTTCAGCACTAAAAATCAACTTCAAAAGAGAGAAACTACACAAATTAAGTGCAATCCTAGAAACAATTCCAGCACCAGCATGTTTATGAATTCGTATGATTGTGTATGTACACACGTTTTAGTCCAATACGACTGAATTCTCGTGTTGATGTGCGCACAATTTTGTAACTTTCCCAAATGCCCAGCAGATCTCAGAGACTGTCATCACATAATTAATGGATGAGCCGTGTGCACCAATGCCTGATCTGTCTGTCCGAATTCATTAGAGGAGCACTAACACAACATGTTAAGGACCAGAATTTCAAATCCATGAACAAAAAAATGAGTGAGGTATCCCACAGAAATACTCGTACATGTGCAACTGTGTTGTTGCCTGTGCTGGCCTGGCCGTATAACTGACATTCCCCCAGAGAGGGATTGTCTCTGTGGTGGTGTTACTTTTAGATACGAAATTTGCTACCATTCGGCTTTCACATTTCGAAAGGAAAAAATTTAACTCAATTTAATTTGCAGAAGTTTTTGTTTCCAGTTTTCTTCTGCACCAAGTGACACACTGTCACAGTATCAAACAACAGATTGCATCGAAAACAAATAATCTCTTGACCTCATGCTTAGCTATGGACAAACATGTGCCCTAACTAAACACAGGCGAAAGGGTTGTTTAATCAGTTACTTAATCCAATTTACATTCTTTGCACAAATTAATATTGGAAACGCATTCAACGTCGCCTACGTCGTGTCATTTGGATGATCCATCTGACAGATGGCAGGAAAGTCAGCATTTATTGTGTAATTACCCGTCTGTATCACATTCCACTAAAGTGGACCGTCCACTCACGGAGAGGCACACAACCCTTAATGCCCCGCATTTCCATACAATCCACACGAACGAATTATCTTGTCATCGCAACAAGGAGCAATGGGGGTGAGTGTAGGCATCACTTAAGTCATTAGCTATAAGCCTCGGCTGTGGAAGATAGGGTTAATTTCTGGACAATGACTTGACGAAATGTCTCTAATCTGTCATTTGTCAGGCGTCTACAGAGTTTTCATGTTTTCCTTTGCCTCCCCTTCGTTATTTCAAATGATTTGACTTTCCTTGGCCCGGTTGATCAATCCGTGTGGGGGCTGCAGTCTATGTTATTTCACAAAAACGTTTGTATCTCATTTATTATCGAGAACCTTCAGCATTGTTCGGACCCTTTTTTGTTCTCCTCTGTCTTCTGATAGTTGTTTTAGAAAATTCCTTGCCTACAGTCGCGCACACGTCACTTTTCTTGTTAATTAAAAGTGATGTGACACAGAAACGAGGAGAGGCTGTGCTTCAAGAGAGGAGACCCATCAAAATCCATTTGGGATCAATCCAGAATCGAGAGACTGAATCAAATGATGTACACACATGCATCCCGCTGGGTTATTAGTCACGACTTCCTCTCATAAAGACCATTGGACATGTGGATAACAAGTCAGGCGTTTTTTTTTTTTCTTCGTTGGATCCATATCATTGTTACCAAATCCGAATAAGGGGGGTCAGACGCAAATGGTTTCGGACAGGAGGCTGTTTTTGTGACCACCTTTCAGTGTTCAACCCAGAAAGCGTAGGGCATGGCGGTTTGAAGCGATAAGACCGCATGCAATAAAAATCAAATTGTAATCCTCCTGACGCAGATTGGACTTGTATTGGAAAATACAACCTAGTCAATTTCTGGGTCATAAAGTTGGTGTTATGTTTGCTGATAAGTTGGGGTTGTAAATAATTATTGTTATACCCGAACAAGTAGCAGTCAATAGATTTGTTATTAAATTTTAATCAGGCCATTAAAAAATAATAAATTCGATGCGATCTTTCGCCTGCGTAGTTAGCCAGACAAGCATATGTTAACGAAGTTGGTAATTATGTCGTTAAATGCATACGTATTTTTTGTTTATCAGAATCGGATTAGATTTTGCCTCCGACAAGAAGTGATAATAGACGGAAATGACGGATAGCTGATTGAGCTTCAGTCCGCACATCCTGATTGCAGAATGCTTGGCGGGGAGGGAAAACTACTGCTAAGACTAACTTAAACATTTGACCACTCTCGATGTTTTTGAAAAGTAAATAACTTAAGGCAAACATAGGGGCGCGGAACGGGTTTATCACTTTCATCTAGTGCAGAGCTACCACTCATCCCCTTTTCTATGCCTAAACATCTTTTAAGAGTTCATACAATTGGAACCACTTATTATTATTTACTCCATCCGCTTTAGACTTCCTAACATGTGCAGTGTCTTCCGAGTAGAAATCCTGGCGATTGAGAAGGCACCCAAATGCATTCAAGAAACCGTCATCCCACCATCGGATAGCACCATTTTTGTAGACAACCAGGCTGCACTGAAGTCTATAGGATTCTGTACAATGAAATCAAAGACTGTTATAAATTGCCGCGACTCACTAAGGTCCATCAGTCGTCATAAAGTCAAACTCTGCTGGGTCCCGGGCCACAGCATAATCGCTGGGAACGAGACTGCAGACGAATTGGCTAGATCAGGGTCTGAATTGGCTTTCAATGAGGTGGATACGATTTACCGGGCAACGCTGCATCGAACGACGAGAGCTGTTCGTGAGCTCTACGAACAGAGAAGAAGGGAAGAGGACCCGCTTCTCAGGAAGAAAAAGAAAGAGCACGAGAAGCGCGCGATCGAGGAGATGGAGAGGTGTTATGGCAGGAATGATGTCCGAAAGTTTTACCAAAGGGTAAAACTTTTGTCAAACGGGTATAAAGTTCGGACAGAAGCCTGCCGGGAATGGACAACTAGTAGTAGATTCGCAGTCGATACTGAGAATTTGGAAAAATCATTTCTGCAGACTGTTAAACGGCGATGAGGACACAAATACCGCTGTCAGGCAGAATGTTCCACTCAACTCAACGGACGATGATAGAAGAGAATACCCCCCGACCTAGACGAAGTCAAGATAGCGATATCGAGACTGAAGTCTAATAAAGCTGCTGGTGCAGATAGTCTGCCCGCTGAAATGTTTAAGGCAGCTGGAGGTGATCTGGTAGGGCGCATGCACCAGCCCATCTGTAAGATATGGTCGGAGGAAAGCATGCCCGATGAGTGGAATCTCAGTATCGTTTGCCCGATCCACAAGAAAGGAGACCCCTTTGACTGCGCCATCTATCGAGGGATAAGTCTCCTTAACATCGCCTACAAAATCTTCTCTGCCGTTTTTTGTGAACGCCTGAAACCATTCGTGAACAAACTGATAGGTCCTTATCAGTGTGGTTTCAGGCCCGGGAAGTCCACCATCGATCAAATTTTCACACTGCGACAGATCCTGGAGAAGACCCAGGAAATGCAGATCGACACACACCATCTATTTGTCGATTTCAAGGCCGCATATGACAGCGTGTATAGAGACGAGCTATACAGCGCCATGTTTAGTTTTGACATTCCTGCTAAACTCGTCAGACTGAGCAGGATGACGATGGAGAACTCTCGCTGCTCCATCAAGGTCGGTAACGAACTCACCGAGACGTTCATGTCATGTGATATCTTTAACATCGTTCTTGAGAAGATCGTGCAAAACTCACTGGCCAACACAAGAGGCACGATCTTCCAAAAGTTCGTTCAACTGCTAGCTTACGCGGATGACATTGACGTGATTGGGCGAACACAGCGAGCCGTCAATGATGCGTTTGCTGGCATTGAAACGGAAGCGGCTAAAATGGGTCTGGTGGTAAACGAGGGCAAAACCAAGTATATGTTGTCATCGAGAAAGGACGCACAACATCGACGACTTGGCCAGAACGTCACCATAGGCAGCTATAACTTTGAGGTAGTAAAGGACTTCGTCTACCTTGGCTCCGCGGTAAACAGTACAAACAACATCAGTACCGAGATCAAACGCTTAATAACTCTTGCCAACCGCTGTTTTTATGAGCTCAAAAGGCAATTGAGTAGTAGAGCCCTCTCTCGGAAGACCAAGTTGACTTTGTATAAGACCTTGATCATCCCAGTCCTGCTGTACGGCGCAAAGGCATGGACAATATCCCAAGCGGATGAACAGTCTCTGCGCGCTATCTTTGGTCCTGTTTGCGTTGATGGCATTTGGAGGAGAAGATTCAACCACGAACTGTATGGGCTGTACAGCGACATGAGTCTAACCAGACGTCTACGGATCCAACGCCTAAGATGGCTAGGCCATGTAGAGCGTATGGACAACTTAGCTCCGGCCCGAAGAGTTTTCGACTCTGAGCCTGTGGGACAACGCAACAGAGGACGTCCACGTACAAGGTGGCGCACACAAGTCGAGGGGGACCTCGGCCGGCTTGGTGTGCGAAACTGGAGACAGCTGGCGAAAGATCGTGCTGGCTGGAGTGGCATGTTGAGTGAGGCCCAAGTCCACCTCGGACTGTAGCGCCCTAAGAAGAAGAAGAAGAAGAGGTGGATACGATTACACAAAGAATTATCGGTCCACCGCGGATACGATTAGTGCATTGTACCGGATCATAAACGACATAATACAAAAAGAAGCCAACTCGTCTTGGCTTGTGAGAAATGATTGTCATACGACAAGATCAACGTGGTCAGAGCTTAACATTCGTAAAACAAAGAAGCTCGTGGCGTTGGGACGAAACTGGATCTGCGTGCTTGTCGGAGTAATCACAGGACATTGCTCAATTAGAACAATGCTTCGAAAATGGAGTACGGAGTCGAGCGATCTTTGCAAGAGCTGGGGTGATGATGATTATGGTGATGATGGTTATCAGAATGAACAGACCAGCAATCAGGACTCTCATCGGTGTTATTGGAGAAAATTGTGCCAAAGGCATAGGCACACATGCCCCTATTATGCGACTTCCATATAACGACTTCTGTAGAAGATGCACAAAAGAAAAGGAGGAGGAGAATGCAACACACCTCCTTTGCATGTGCAGTTCCCTCTCTATCGACAAGAAACCTCATCTGCGAGCCTATTCCTTCAATGACTTGAATGATCTGAAGAACACCAGCATCAGGCAGTTTACAACAAGCATTAAATGGTTTTATGAGTAAGAAGTACTCGATCCGCGTGGTACCGCGACGTACCAATGTTGGCCCAATTGAGACTGTTAGTTTGCATTCAGTCACCTGAACGTTACCTAACATAGGCAAACATATGATGGACATACCGTCGACAACACGAGTATTTTAACGAGAAAAAAAAGAAAAGTCTGCGTGGTAAGAATAGTACATAAATAAGCTCCAACTCCCAATTGTGCACTGTGGATACAACATGCTTAGGTCAACTTCAAGTGTATTTTTTGTTGTTCTGATTCACTTACATTTTACGAATAACATCAGAACAGAGATCAAATGGAGAAATGCGGAACGAAATTTTCCTAATCGTAGTGTCTTTAGGCTCAGGAGCAATCAGGCAAACCTCTCCCGGGAATGTGAAAATTGATTTTGTATAAAACCCTTTTCATCCCAGCTCTTTGTTATCTTGCAGAAGTGTGATAAGATGAAGCAGCACTTGGCCGTTTCAAGGTAACATTTTTGACTGCGATCTCTAGTCGGGTTTTCGTTTACGGCCATTGCATGAAATTTAATACGAATTATACACAGCAACGTAGTTATAATCGAACTAATGTAAATCCAGTGCCGTAGGGGATTAGGTCACGCATAGCGCATAAAAAACACAGCTCCTACCCGAAAATCAACTCCAAACCTGTGGCACAACGTAATAGGAATAGGAATAGGACACAACTAGGTACCTACCACATACAAATTAAAGTAAAACTAAGCCAATATTTTAGAGTAACTGATAAAGCTCAAAGAGTATACATAACTTCTCAATCTCGCCGTTCTGAGTCGGCATTAAACTGTAGGTCCCCTCCACTCGTGAGAGAACAATAGCACGCACAACACGAGTGGTTGCTGAGAAGCCAGGCCCAGATCCACCTCGGACTGTAGTGCCGCCATTATTATTACTATATTAAAAGCCAACATGATAACAAAAGCGTGGAAGTAGAAGATAGTTACGAGTAGATAGGCTTATTGATTGAAGCTAACAGTGTGGACTGTAGAACTATTCAAGAAGAAGAAACGTGCCTATCTTTTGTGAGCTTGACCAAATCTCCTCAAACATCAGTGCCAATATATAATTGGATGGAGAAATTATTCTGACATTTAAGAACCGCGGAATTACGAACATATGAATGTGTGTTTGAAATACTAAAATACATTAAAAATAGTAGAGCACTCGCGGTTCGAAAGGATTAAGAGCAAATCGAACTCTTTTTAGAACAAACTCTAAGACCTTTAAAGTCAAAGTGTTAAAATTAAAAATATAAAACTTTATTATTAAAAATTGGTTTACGTGGTGTTTTCAGAAAATTAAGATGATTTTTAAATTTCGCGGGTTTGGAGAGTCCTGTTTTTTATTATGTTGGTATACATGCCTCTGAAGTATGATAACATTTTCAGTTGTATTCATTGTCCGTGGCAGCCGCTGAGGTTAGGCTACTTTATGAGCTCGGCGATTTTCATTTCTTAAAAAAATGGGTCAAAGAATTTATATAAAATTTTGAGTAAAAAAATTAAATGTTTAAATTTTAAGATGACCGTGAAGACGTTGACGAACACCCCGGACGCCCCAGCACATCAACAACCG
This sequence comes from Myathropa florea, assembly GCA_930367185.1. Lineage (NCBI taxonomy): Eukaryota > Metazoa > Arthropoda > Insecta > Diptera > Syrphidae > Myathropa > Myathropa florea. Next base: position 81,319,777 of record OV884003.1, on the reverse strand, counting down.
ATGAAAACGTGGAACACCCCGATGAAAACGTGAACAAATTGAAAGAAATGGTTATGAACGATTACCGAATCACAATCAAAAAGGTCGCTGATGATGTTGGCATATCGACTGACTTATGCCATGACATTTTTTTGAATGTTTTGGTTATGAAAAGCGTGGTAGCAAAATTTGTTCCAAAATTATTAAATTTTAAACAAAAACAGCGGGGAATGGAGATTACTTAGGTGTCACTAAATGAAGTCAACGATGCCTCCAGACTTCTTTCTATTTCTAAAAGTAAAGAGAACCTTTAAGGGCGGTCATTTTACGAACATAGATAACATTAAATGGTCTTGATGACTGGAAGCAGCGTGCCTAGGACCGTCAACGATGGAACGCAGCGATTCATCAGGCTCAGACCCTACATGGGTCGTAGGCCTACTAAGTAAGTAAGTAAGATAACATTAAAAGAAGGAGCTAAAGGCTATCCCGAAGATCGAGTTTGAGAAGTGTTTCGAGAATTAGAAGAAGCGATGACACAAAAGCTTTCTATCAAATGAGGACTATTCTGAAAGCGTAAACATTGATGTAGATGAATAAATAAATAGGCGACCGCTTGGCAGACCCAGGACGAGGTGGTTGGACCAAGTTCAAACACTCGTCTGGTTGCGCTTGAGTATAGCTCCTGATGAGTTAGAGTCGATGGCGGAGGATCAAGTGGCCTGGAGATCGCTCATGCATGCATTTCCCCCGCGACCCCTTTAGTGGAACACGCGGGTCACTGAAAATGACCATAATGATTATGATAAAAGAAATTCGCTAAAAATGCTTAATTATTTTGAAACGAGAGTGAAGAGGCTGTCTCGGCATAATGGCTGAAACACAACAATGCGTTGCGCTAGCCGACTTCATGTTACGGAGGGTGTGCGTTGACGCACTGCGTTAATCAGCTGTTCCGTCTCTCTCTCAAATATCAAATGAAAAATATTCCGTCGGCTATTTTCATTTCTGAAATGTCAAATCAAAAAATATTCTGGTCAAACAATTGTACGTTAAGAAACCTAATTGCGGAAAATGAATGCCAAGAAAGTTAAAAAAATTAAAAAAGTGCTTCTTGTTGTTATAGGATTTATAAATAATTCATATTTGTTGAATTTCTTCAAATTTCAATTCAAATACTTTCACTTAGTTTTTGGGAGTTTATAAACCCAATCCAAATAATCCTCCTTAAATAACATGTGTGTGTGTTTGTATCTTCAACAGCTTACAAAAAATTATTCCATAAATTTTCGTTTAGTATGTTCGTGCGGCTAACATTCTCCATCTGTAATTAGTTCTGTCAAAACATTCCACTTCTGAAATGACACTGACAGAAAAATCAATATCAAAGACCACCTTTTAATATTGCCTCTAAAAAAAAAAGTGAAATGAAAGACTCGAAACCAGAATAAAACAAAAAAAAACTTTGCAAACCGCACGAAAAGTTCAAGTTTCATCGTTTCAGTGAATGCCCTCGCCATTCAAAGCGAAAAGATAACATCTCCGGGTTTATTCATCACAAATGGGGTGAATACACCCTCGTACCTGCACTCTTCTTCACCGTCTGAGGCCAACTCGACGTAAATGCCTTTTTAAAAAAAGAAAAACGTACTTCAATTGAATTGTAAAAAAATGTAAGCGTGAGTTATGAATCGAGATGCGTGTTATTTATGACCGCGCCAACACTCGGCACCCACTACCCCATTAGCTTGGGGGACTAAACCTGGGTGGGTAAATGTATGCAAATTAAGTGGCCACAATTACCGGTAGTGGTAATAACTAGAGTTCTTGGTCACGATTCCCACCGCACTGCCCTCATCACCACACCGGCCGAGAAAGTTTCATTCATCAACACTGTAGATAGCACGAGTGCCAGGAGAGGGTTCTCAGGTGTTCCTTGTTGAAGGTGGGCACATGAAAAAAAAAGGGAAATCTTTTAAAGAAAGGGATTTCACTATGTCAACATGACACTACGTGTATCTGTGAGTCGTAGCCAGGTTGTAAATTTTCTTCATATTTATCTTTTGCAGTTTGCTTGCATTCCAGTCGTTTGTTTGATTGGTTTATCAATTGCGACTAGGCTACTGTTTATTCTGTTGAATGTGGCCTCCAGTGGACTAAAATTCCAGTAGCAGCCGAGGTGTCAAGACGATAAGGTAAGGGTTGCGCGATGTGATCTTAGATACATGTCTGTACAAACCTTTGTCGCTTATCTACACAAAGTCACATAACCGATGGTAGCTGACGCCAGTTGAATTTTTTTTTCTTATGAAATGCGTTACTCTTCGACTTTTGAGCTTAATCAAGTGTAGACTTTACGTAGTTTATTTTTTTTACATCAATGCTAGTCCACTTTGTCAATTTCAGTCTCTCAAACCCGTATATGCGTTAATCCAATCAAATAAATTATAACACTACACTCTCGTATGAAGGTGTCAACATGAAAATCCCAATTCCTGATACTTTTTGACAACGAGATTCAAATCCACCATGACACTTTCTGTGAAACTGTGTCTTACCCAATGTGAAGACCAAAATCCACCGCACCCGGACGTGGAGGGGTATCCGAAGCCAATGAAATTGAAAATTGGCTTTGCCGCACAGTTTTATCTGACACAAGAATAATTAATTGCAAACGATTTTGAAAGGCAACTGCTTTTCAAATTCTCCATTAGACATTCGACAAAAGTCAAAAATAAACACCCAATACACAACATGCACGGGGATGACAGACAAACGGCGACACTGGCGGCGGCGGCGGCGGAGTCTCTCTATTTTGTCAACATACCCCCGCCGTCAGCACCCTTGGTAACCCGTTTATGCCCAAACTGTGATCAGGAGCTCTTTTAGCGGCTTTCACTATAAAACAACTTTTATGTACGTGTATAGGCATCCATACACACTCGTACGTGCATGTGAAATCTCAATATCTATTTGTATTTATTTAAAGTGGAGACTGATTGCGTATGCTTATGTGTATCCGTGTAGCATTTAAAATGTGTTTAACAAATCTCATGTTAGTTGGGGGCTTACACGACTCGGAGTGTATTAGAGGTTAGCCACCAAACATGTGATCAATCAAAATTTAATGTTTTCTTCTTTTTTTCGCTACACATTTCTGTGTACAATCGTTGGCATTGTAAACTTGGGAGTGTTAAAAATAAATTATAAGTGCACATTCAATGTTGGTGTGAGATTGTTCGGGTTTTGGGACAAATTCGTAGCGGTTTTGAGGGAAATTGCATTATTCCACACACTTACGTAGAGGACAGCAGTGAAGGACTGAATGTGTGACTGCCACTAGACCGTGAAACTTAAGTGAATTTGAGTTGAATCTACCCCAGCGGGTGAAAGGAGATTGCGAAAATTGTGAATATTCATTTAGTTCGTTTAGTAGTCGTAATATGGTTTATAACAAAAGCAAAAAATTAATCTGCAAATTAATTCAAAAAATATCCTTTTTGATAATGTACCGACACTTTGTCTGTTCTTAGATTGCTCTCATAATAATAATAATAATAATGGCAACGCTACAGTCCGAGGTTGACCTGGGCCTAGCTTCTCAGCAACCACTCGTGTTGTGCGTGCTATTGTTCGCTCACAAGTGGAGGGGACCTACAGTTTAATGCCGACTCCGAACGGCGAAATTGAGAAGCTTTTTCAAGACGGTTATACACTTTGAGCATTGTCAGTGAATCCAAAGAGGTGGAGCCGTGAAAAAATGTTTGGTGTATTTTCGGGAATCGAACCGACAACATCGAGCATAAGGGTCGACGCACCTACTCACTACGCCACGGCGCCCACGGCTCTCATAATAAAGGGTATATTTTATTTAATTCAGGTTCATTTTAAACAAGTGAGTCTTTGGACTGCGATCTCTGTACCTATGAGGTCGAGTCCCACTGTTTTTTTAGCCAAAATCCACGCCATTAAGATCTGCGCTAGACATCATCTCTGTAAAGGTATCAAGCGCGCAATTATACAAACCTTTTCAGATAGCCTTGCATCACTTAAGGATTTATCGTCTAGCCAAATAGACTCCAAAGCCATCAAAATGTTGCCACGATGCTCTGCAATCCCCCGCCAAACACAACAAAGTGAAACTTGGCTGCATCCCTGGACACAAGGGGATTGCAGGTAACGAATCTGCGGACGAACTTGCTAGGACGTGTTCAGGTTCTGCGTTCATAGGTCCTGAACCGTTCTGTAGCGTCAGCTGCAGCGTTGATTAAGGAATGGGAAAACAAACTTCGCCTAGATCATTGAACCAATTGGTCAGGTCTAAGGCAATCCAAGCGATTTATCAGAACATATTCCTATAAGGAAATCCTTAGCTTAGGTAAGGAGAGCGTAACAAAGCTAACGGGCTTTATTATTGTTGCCGTTAGAAAACTAACGGGCTTTCTTACTGGCCATTGCGGCTTGAATTACCACCTTAACAAAATGAACTTGTGCCAGAACAAAGAATGTAGGTTTTGTCTTGAAGAAGACGAAACATCCGAGCACATTTTGTGTGAATGTCCGCCACTACATTGGTTAAGGAAACGTATATATATATATAGGGAAATACTCACTTCAGTGGAATTGAAAAACTCCACTACAAAAGATATACTATCTTTCCTAAAGGAAGTAGTCGCCATAATCGTCCTACAGAAAGGGCTAAAAGAATTCGCAGTGTAGTGCATTAACTTGAGTCCACAGGTTCAGTAAATGGTAAACGAACACCCGCACGAGTACGTCAACGAAACGCAAGATCTGCCGAAAACATCGATGCGCCGTTGTCCGTGAGAGTGTGCAGGAGAATCCGAAGCAGTCGATTTCACGTCGCTCGCAAGAACTCGGCCTTTTGCAGACCACTAATTGGCGAATTTAGCCTGGTGACTTGGGCCTGCAACCAGCTGAAGGAGCTAAAGGTAAACGACCATAGACAACGAAGTGTGTTCGTTAAAGTGCTCTGGAGCAGTTGGAAACTGAGCCTAATTTTCATCGAAAAATCATCTTCAGCGATGAGTCCCATTTCTGAATGTGTGGGTAGCGTCAACAAACAAAATTTTCGAATTTGAGACGATACTAAACCACATGAGATTCAAAAGCGTCCAATGCATTCACTGTTTGGTGTGAATTTTGGGCTAACGGCGTTATCGGTCCGCCATCGGTTTATCTGAGAACGATGTTGGCAAGGCCATCACCGTCAACGGCGAGCGCTATAGGTCTATGATTATCAACTTCTGTTGGCCTGAATTGGATGATATGGACATCAGCGACATGAGGTTTCAACGGGACGGCTCTACGTGGTCACGTCACATTGGAAATTCCGCACGAGCGATTCGAGGGCATGGTCATCTCACGTGGAGGTGAAGTGAACTGGCCACCGAGATCGTTCAATTTTTCCCCGTTAGACTTTTTCTTGTGGGGTTATCTGAAGTAGCAGGTCTATGCGAATAAGCTGCAGACCCTCAAAGCAAACACAACCCTTGCCATTGGTCAAATTCAGTCTGATTTATGGGCCAGAGTCATGGAAAATTTGACATTTAGGAGAAGCCGCGGCGGACATTTGAACGATGTCATATTTCATACATAATAGCATCGATATGCCTTTCAAACGAATGTCGATGATACTATATCACACACACTCTGCTTTATTTAAATTAATAAAGATGGGAAGCGCTTAATGAAAGGCTTTTTATATTCCTAAATGAATCTCATCTGGAGCTTGTTTTGACAATTTTACAATTCTTTAAAAATATACCACAGAGTAATGATGGTTGCGATGAACGAGTGGCTACAATTGCCAGATTTAAAAAATGCTGTTTCAGTTAATAATTCCCCAAGTATTTAAGCAGTTTTACTGCTCTCAATGAAAGTGTATTCACTGAATGTACTCACTAAACCTTAAGCAAAATCAATAGAACACTCTATTGCCAGTGCCCTCAAGTCATATTTCATTTCTGCATAAAAGATTAAAATTTTAAATGTGATACATGAAAGAAATCTAGTTATTAATTGACTCGGCGCTTGTAGCTTAGGTTTATGTCTTGTTGACTTCTAAACAAATATGTCTACGCCTTATTGATGAATAAATTCTTCAATAGAACGACGTTTCTTTTTAACACAAATTCAAAACCCCCGAGCCGGATTTATTCTAATTACGTCTGTCATCAAATCAAATTGACTAATGAGATTATTTCCACTGCCTCCATTCTACAGATTTGCTTCTAATTACCCAAATGTAATTAATCAACTTGTGGTGGCAAAACTACGGTTACATGCTAGCTACTGGTCCACCTAGTGCGATGGTGCAGATCATGTCAATTAAATACACACACAAACTGGAATGCGAAGGAAATCAAATTTTAAGAAAATAAACGTACGTATGCATATACGAGTATATTCTATCTACTCACTCAATCGACTTATCAGCTTTTAGACATATTCAATTCGATTTGCCACCATTTTTGTTGCCTCTTCAAGGGTGTACACCGTTTGCCGTCTGCTTACACAAACCCACGAAACTCCTCCCCGACGAAGAACTCAAAAACAAATTATCTCGTGTAAACAAGTAATTTTCGAAAATGAAATTAGCAAAAAAACCGCTAAGCAAACACTTACAAAGGCAATTATTAACTGACGACAACGGCGGTTCAGTCAACTTCTTAATTTATGGAATGGAATTTCAATTCAACTCGCACACACACTCAGGCAAATGTATAATACAGTGTTGCTGCAAAGTAATCGACTTCGACTGGTAGATGACATTAAGTAACATTGACAGAATCGCTGGCCTGGACTTAATGGGAACGTCGCTGAGTGTTGAAAGCACACACAAAAACTAGCTTCATGTTGTTAATTTTCTTAAAATGTCCCGGGTAATCTGCTGGGTAATTCTGGGCAACTTAAAGTGTCATTTTGTCAATTTCGAGGGAGGATATCAATTTTCAGTATTATCGCGGCATTAAGACCACAAAAAGGATAAAACTTGAAGATTGAATGAGAAATTAGGAAAACGAAACCGCACTGTGTCGCAAGGGCTCACATAAGAAGGAGGAAATTGAGTTGAAAAGGAATTAGCTACTCGACGGGATATGTCTGTATTTGAAGGACTTTCACCATATGTAAGGTACTGCTATACATATATATATATATATATGTAGATGTGTGTGTGTGTATATATGGAATGAGTAAAATTGTATCTAACAAATAAAATTTAACAGAGAATAGGGAGAAAGGAAGGGTGTCAGGGAGGGTGCAAAAAAAAAAATACATTTTTTTGGTGATCCGTCATGTTGTCAGACTGTATTACCCGAATTAAGATTTCACCATTGAATTTTGTTGCAGATGGAACCAAACAAAGATAAAAGCATCTACAGAGGATAAGGATGTATGTACTACTACACAAACACATATTAGAGTCACATGTATGTACATAAGTTGAAAGCTGGGCACTTGAGCAGCTCTATCATGACAGTGGAGTGGGATCAATTTTGTGGGAATCGCATTACACATTACAAGAGTAAACTATTCCAACGATATTTTTCTGTAATTCACTGAATAAATTTTCTCAAAAAATAAAAGCTTTCAATTGCTTTCCGTCGGCACGAAGGCGATTTTCAATGTCCGCAATGCCGACGGCTTTCGCAAATCACACTAAAGCATGTCAGATCGTTGTATATTTGGACTGCAGAAATGTTTCTTTTTTTATTTTTCAATTATTATTTGGGACATTATTCTCGTGAGCGTACTATTACACTGAATGCATTTAGACCATCTATAATGTTTTCAAAATATCAACAAGTTTCGAAGAGATTTTTTCTTCTTTAATGTCAATAAATACTTATCGTATTCAAAGAGTCATGATATTTCACGTCTGAATAAATAAACAGAGGGATAAAATGAGTAAAAAGATTTTCCTTAAATTAAACTTACTTATCAGGGTCTGAGACGGGCACGGTTCTTTCACTTATCTAGACCATTTTGTCTTACATCCGCGATCACACGATCATAGCTGAAGCAATGATATTGTTTCGACAAACCGAAGTAGCCAATGGGCGATAATGCGTCGGATTTCCACCAAGATGTCATTTGTGGAGTTCAGGTTTGCCCCAATGTAACTAAACTACCAGAAAATTGTAGGTGTCATTGGGACGTTTTGTTCCAGATGGTAAGCGACGAATCGATTTTTACTCTTCACCTCATGTACCTTAAGACATGGCACAATGGACGTAAACTGTTGGTCTAGGAGAACACCGCTCAGTGTCGGAGAAAACAATAGCACCAAATAGTCCGTATAGACATTTTGCTCAATATCTTTCTTTGTACTTGAGATATTTTAGTAATTTTTTTTTTTCATTCAACAGGAATATTTTCACTTATTTAAAAACAAAAACTCAATTCCACTAGATTCCTACAAACTAAAAACATTAAAAAGGAGTGGACATGCCGTAAAAATTGCCGCGACAAAACTAAAGCACATAATTAAAAGTAAACATTTTTAAAATCGGGAATATTTGAGTGAGTATTCATTGTTTTTGATAATCGCTGCACATCTTCAAGGCATAGAATCAAAAAAAGTGCTGATAACAGTCACAGGAATCCTTTTTCACGACATTTTAGGTTTAGCAAAAGGGACTCCTTAGTTGGGTAGCTTTCCCGTTCAATTCTCGGATCTATAATTTTTTTTAGATTATCTTTGGGATTTGAGACTAGAGGATTAAGAAATATCACTTAAAAGGCAAACTTTACTGAGAGAGCTGTGTTCTGGATCTTTGTTGTGTTGAAAGATCCATTTGAATGGCTTTCTTCTTCTGCGCGGGGCAATATCACGGGCTGTGATACATCACTGTATGCAAAAAGACCTATTATGTCGTAATTGTTGTAAATTTGAACGATTCCATGACAAAAAATAAGGCACCAGACCACCACACTTCTTTCTTAGGATTATATTTTCCTCGCGCTTACCGTAGATTCATTCTATCACACTTTCGGCTTCGTACATGTCTTAAGCCGTCCAAGCCCGTCATGTAAAACCCCAATTCATGTGAAAAATGTCAAAAATCTGATTCAAAAGTCAAAAGTACTCCATTTAACAACTGTCAGCCGTTACAGAATTTCCAAAACTTCTAGGTTAGCATGGAGATGGAATCTACCTTAAGACAAGCTTGTTTTGTCTGTTCTTCAATCGCCTTCAATCTACATGTCATCTTTGTAACCCAACAGCTGGACCCATTTTGTAAAAGATAGTGCCTTCCATGTCGCTGCCTCTTCTCCAGAATCTGATTGAAGAAGTCATACGAGAGACCATCTTTTTACCGAAATACGGTGCAGAACTCAAACGGTTAAGACATTCTGAAACCGTACTGCATGGTGCATCGCGTATTTTTTAGCGTTGCGCAGCACAACTGGATCAATCTTCCCGGCCATCGCATAGAATACTTCCGTGCGATGAATGCTGTCGTGTGCGACTTGAAAATCAATGAAAAGATAGTGCACATCGATTTCAAAATCGAACCTCAATTCAAATTTGAAACTTTGAATACAAATATTAAACAAATAATCGCACTAAATGATCACCCAACTTTTACTCTTTCCACTTATAGAAAATATATAAAAAAAAATAACAGTTTTTTTATTGCATAGAAATGCTACCCGAAAAAGGATCCACTGCATTTCTTACGCCTTCGAATAGTTTTCAATTTACGCTTATTTTTGATTTACATTTTGAACCTTAAGTCTGTTTGTGATCAGCGCCCAAAAGACGTTTCTAGCGTCTGTCGGTTTTTTCCTTCATTCTTCACTACACAGAATTTTAGTTCCTTAAGTGATCGTAGGAGTTAAAATTTGTGATCCCTTTTTGCGAAAATTTTACTTGTAAATTAACTCACGAAAATTCTAGATTTTGTTAAAGAACTGGTCAATTTGAATCTTAACTGAGACATAGGAACTCTTAATTTTTAACAATTTACAACAAACGATTGAATCAATCTGCTGTAACATATCCTGGTAAGCCTCAGAAGCTTGCAAAGCCCGGAAAGTCATCAGGAGATAAAATACCGCCTGTAGCTACTCAACTCTTTATTTATAACCAAGAAAAGAAAAAAAAATGCATACATATTTATGTACACATATCTACGAGTACCTATGTATCTATCTATAGTAAACTATATTGTAAACACTACCCCTAAACGTGTCAATATCCTCAAGGATTATTATTACATTTTCTTTCTTCTATTTTGCACAGAACGTGCCATTTTTTCCGTGCGATGGAAAACGTGTTTATTCTCCTCCCAAATGTCGAACAAAGGCTAATATCAACAACAAGCAGTCAGAAACCGCCATGTGCAATCCATATCAAGTTTTTTTCTCTCTTTCATTTCTTGGATGGTGGTGTAAAAATTGTATTTATTTGCAAGGAATAAAATCTAACACGATGAAAAACAGCCCCATATCAAAATGTGACATCTCTCCCCTCTCACACACACTCGATCTGTAACCACTCTTTTTTCTGTTCGAAGTTTTATCGAATGTCAAAAGGAATTGAGCTGTCAACTCCATAGGGATGAAGACAGGATGAAGGAGGAACAACAAAAAAAATGGCAGAAATAGTGAAAAGGGTCCATTGGATGAACACACGCATGTTCATACATATGCATTGTTCCTCTTATTTTAAGTAGCATTTGTGTTCGAATCACCCTCTACACGGTTAGCATCGTTGAACTTAAAATGGAGGAAAACCTTGATAAGTATTATGTATACGACATTTACGTCACTCGGCAAATCGGTTCTGTTTAAACACTCATATGGGGGATAAGTCATTTTGAGGAGTAAATAAAGAAATTGTAAACAAAATTGGCCTTCACTTCCCTTTCTAATGCAATAGCCGCCACAAGAGATTCCAAAGCCAAGGGCCGTCAGACTTAATTTACTGCCCATAAGACTTCGAAAAATCTGTGACGTTGTCCACTTATAAAGTAAGACCGCTTTTATTCTTTGTCATTTTCCTTATCGTATATTAGAAATATTTTTGATAAATATATTCCATATCAGGACAAACATTAAACATTTAAATTGTGACTCAGCTCATTGTGCAGTACCCTATTGAACCTGATCGATATACCCTACAAGAAATCGGCGGTTAGGTAGAAGGCTGCCCTCGCGACTACTGTCGCGGCTCACTTAGAGCAAAAGTTTGGATTCATTGTGCCAAATCGGCGGTTATTATTTCGCCTTTCAACAAAGGGTAGCGTACATTTATTTATACATAATTGTATAAAATGTGAATACAAAGATGAACAGATATAAAAAAGGCTTCGTTCATCTTTTTTTTCTTAAAAAACTGCTCTAGAGTAGGCTGTCGCTCGGAAGGTTCTCCTTGCCTTTCCGCACCATTCATGTTATAGAAACGTTCATGTTTTCGAGGTTCTATTGTATTTAGAAAATATGCTTTCAAGATCGTAATATACAGTGACTCCCATAATTGATCCTATTCCTAGCTTAGTTCAAGAAATACATTATTTTACGAGTATAGACATGAATGGTCCCTTCAAAACTAGACCCACATTCTCTGTGTGACAACATAAACCAACATAAGTCACCCTATGGACTTTTGTATACAATATATCAGCGAAATGACGTTTGCGGGGAACTTCTCGTAGAATATTCCGTGCATTTAATGTCTCTTCATTTACCGATCTACTTGACGAAAAGCCTTCACAAAAAAAAAGCCTATCGGTGGTGAATGTAAGCACTGTCTTATGGCGCCTCAAGTTGACGTGACGGCAGACATCCGCGACCTACTACAAAATTGTTTTCTTGTCTTCAAAATCATCAGGCGTGGAGAATGTGCGGTTAACGTTTACCAGGCACATAAATGCCCCATCGAATCGGAGCCACGAATGGATTTTTGGGGCACAGAACCTTACTGCCGGCGGCACTGCATGTCAAACAATGGCGGTAGCGGACGCTTTGATGTCACAAATCGGGCGGATCGAACAAAAAAAAAATTGTATTCAAATATTAAATTGTTAAGTAATAACAAATAGAAGTGAAAAAAGAATAATGGAAAAAAATTGTGTATCTATGAATCAGTTTCAAGCTAAATAGCTCAGAAACCTGGTATCTATTGATAGTCTCTTAAGGTTTGGAAGCATTTCGGTTGTTTTTTATCGTGAATCTCAAAAGAAAATAACAAAGCAATAGGAGATCAATGAATTTGAAGGCGAAAAATAGTAGCGAATAGCTTGACAGCAATAGCTACCTATTTAACGTGCTTTCGGTGTGAAGATAATTCAATTAAACGCGGAGAACAATTAATTCCAATGAGTCACTGTGGATGAAAAATTGAAATTGAAATGGGAAAATACAGTATGTGAGCTGTTCTTTCTTTGAATTACATACACAAGTAGTTACTGCAGCGCTCACTGACATGAAGTCACGATTCTGATGGTCGAGATGGTTTTATTCATGTCGAATAGATGTTAGTTTTGTAACAAGAGTTATTGATTCGTGGGGATAGTTTTCTTTAACGGATACAATAGTAATCCGGCCTTACCAACGATCTCTTCGGTAAGGTATGTGATAAGTTCGGAAAAATTCAGCAGGCGACGTTTGCGGCAGCACTTTTATGGACGTGAATTGCTAGTTCTTCATCCTAGCTCTTGTATATACCAGAACTGGGAATATTCTTGCAAAGAGGAGAGAAGGAAGAAGTTTTTATTGTGAATTCGAAAAGATGCACCATCCCATACATTTACTTGCTGCACAAAATACAAAACAGTTACCGTTTTGACTCAAGCATAAACAAGTTTCAACCTCCAGATAAGGAACAGTCAGAAACTGTGAAATTGATGTGAGAATCGAAATTGGAACTACAAATAACAGTTCGAATTGTCAAGTACACTCATCACTCAAGGCGATTAAACAGAGAAGTGGTTAGCGATACGCAAACCTAATGAGTTCTAAGATACTCTGGCAGACAGACTGTTAAGTTTAACTTCTAAAGGGGCATTCATTAAGCGCTTCTTATCTTTAAATTTAAGTAAAGCAATGTGCGTTTAAGACATCATCGAAGTTTTTTATTTGTTTGAAAGGCATATCGATGCAATTATGTATGAAATATAACAACGTTCAAATGCCCCCCGCGGCTTCTCCGAGTGGCGCCCTACCGAAATGTACTCTGGCGCATAAATCAGACTGAATTTGACCGATGACATGGGCTATGTCAGCTTCGAGGGCCGCTTTAGTTTGCGACTTATTCGCATAGATCTGGAAAAAGAAAGTCAAGAAAAGTCTAACGAGGTCAAATCGCGCGATCTCGGTGGCCAGTTCACATCACATCCACGTGAGATGACCATGCCTTCGAATCGCTCCTGCAGAATTTCCAATGTGGCGTGAGCTATGAGGCACGAAGCGCCGTTCTTTTGAAATCACATGTCGTTGATGTCCACATCATCCAATTCAGGCCAAAAGAAGTTGGTAATCATCGGCCTATAGCGCTCGCAGTTGACGGTGATGCCCTGGCCAACGTCGTTCTCAAAGAAACCGATGACGCCGCCAGCCCAAAATCCACACCAAAACAGTAATTTTTTCGAGATGCATTGGGCGGTCTTGGATTTCATGTGGATTGATTTGTTATAGTCCCAAACTCGACAATTTTGTTTGTTGACGTCCCTATCCAAAAAAAAAATCATCGCTGCAGATGATTTTTCGATGAGGTTCATTATCCAACTGCTCCAGAGCACTTTAACGAACACACTTCGTTGTCTATGGTCGTTTACCTTCACCTCCTAAGTTGGTCCAAGTCACGATGCGACGCAAAATTCGCCAAGATGTGGTCTGCGAAAGACTGAGTTCCTGTGAGCAACACGAAATCGACTGCCTCGGATTCTCCTGCACACTTTCACGGACAGCGGTACGTTGATGTTTTCGGCAGATCTTCCGTTTCGTCGACGTCGACCTACGGGTGTTGGATTATCGTTTACTGAACCAGTGTGCTCAAATTTATGCACCGCACTGCGAATAGTTGTCTCCGTAGGACGATTATGCCGACCGTCAAATGGGCGCAGCGCGCAGTACTTTACCCGAATAGAACACCCATTTTATCATTTGCACATGCTGGTGAACGATAGGTTCATCCATGGTTATTTGGCAAACAGACTAAATAAATGACAGCCAATTTGACATATGAGTCTTCAACAAAGTGGCCGCTACCAACTGTCAAAGTCCGGAAGTCCCTGTTGAAAGACGCTCTACATAGACTGAAACCCCAAAAACTATACGAAAGTTAGGTCGAATATGATATGAACTTATTAAAGTCCGTCTATTAGCAAAGCCAATATTATTCCGAAGAGGACAAACTAAATTGCAACAGTAAACATTTTTTTGTTTCTACATCAAACTTAAACTCTAGTAAACTTTCAGTCTGACAAAAAAAAACGAAGCATAATCAAATAATTGAAGGAACATAACATTCAAGAATCAAAACAGCTCCACCAGTGCCTAATCAATTTCGACGTGATCACTGAGTTTTTGACTTTTCGAAAGAGATCTCTTTCCACTTAGATGCCTCCATCGCAATGTCAGAATTTGAATACTCCCCAACGAGACAAAAGGGTCAAGTTCTCCAAATCCAACAAAAAAAAGAAGGAAGAAAACAATGTTAAATACGCGTAACATTTGCTTTAAAATTCGAATTTTCATCGAATGAGATCAGAGAAAAAGAAAACCGAAGAACCAAAGTGAGTTGGTGAACAAAAGGTGCTACATCAGTGCCCAATGACCCAAAATCTAACGCTCGCGTGTTCGTATAATATTATGTCTATTCTAGCTGAAGCAAGCGTGCCAGATACTACCTTCGAGACTAAGAAGAAGAAACCAGGAAGAGTAAAACGAAAAAGAATTTCATAATCATTGACTGAGCATTATAGCGCCAATCGAGCCAAAATACAACCCGCCACACGAATATGTCATCTCTTCTCTCCAGTCTGTCTGTCTGTCCAAATGATTTTCAATATATTCGGCAACGAGAGTCACAAATTATATTCATAACTGGAGAAGAAGACGCCAAAGGAACAACTGATTGACGTTTCAGATATCTCGCCAAGCAGAGCATCATCATCATCCTCATGATCATCATCATCATCATCCTCATCATCATCATCATCACCATCACCGTCACCGTCACCGTCAGGCGGGCAGGCATTCCTTGGTATGTCACCTAAAAATAAAACCTCTTCGTCTTTGCTTGTTTCTCGTGCTACTCTTGCAGCATTCGAATGATGTGTGCTGCGGATTCTTGAATATTCAAGATAATTTTGTCAATTTTTGTGCAGTCAGTTGTCATGCAACACCAGTTCACACTATCCATAGAATGGAATTAGCTTGTCGCACGACGAGACATCTCAAAGCGGAACTTTCATAAATGCGATAAATATCTTGAGAGGTAGTTAGGTAGGTTGGGTCGCTTAGACTTTTGCATGACTTAAGTGACATGTGGCCACTTAAACAGAGAGCTCATCCTTGTTGTGATCTGAGGTGGGAATGAGCGAATGAACTCCTTTTGGCATAGCTTGACTGAAATGAAATTCGATAGGAGGTTTTTAATTCCTAGGAGATTGTTTTCTTCTTCTCGATAGGAGACGAGGTTGTTTTGCGGAAATATTTTTTTTTTCTGTGGATGGATAGCTAGGTTTAAGATACGATGATGTTTGTATAAAAAGATGAATTTATGCGTCAGAATTTACACGATTCATGAAAGCAGTTTTCAACACGCCGTAAAATTAGTATTCTTTTTCCTCACAACGTAATTTGTCATGTGAGTTATATAACAAAAAATTACTCTGATATGTCCATAAATCATGGTAGATAGGAATTCGTAGCTGTCACGCCTGAATATGGATGCTTTACATCAAGAAGGACAATCGACAGCTGCAATTTTGGGGTAGTTAAGGAGTTTGTCTGCCTCGGGGCGAACGTCAACTCCACAAACGACATCTTGCTGGATATCCGACCTGAATCGCCTTTGGCAATTGCTGCTACTTCGGTTTGTCCAATCAAATTTGGTCAAAACTCCAAAATCATGCTCTACAAAATCCTAATTACGATAATCAGAATGGCAGAACTTATTTTTGGTGCTTTCGAAAGAAAAATTCTAAGTCGGATATTTGGTCCTGTCTGCAAGGAGGGCGAATGGAGAAAAAGATACAAAAACGGACACTATGAGCTGAACAAAGATGTGGACATAGTCCGGAAGGCAAAAGCCCGTCGAATAAACTGGCTCGAGCACATTGAGTGAATGAACACCAGTGTCCAACAGAAATGGTCTTCGGATCCGAGCCTCCTGTTTCGAGAAGGAGAGGAAGACCGAACCTTTGGTAAAAAGACCAAGTGATCGCGGATGCAAGACAACTTGGTCATGATGACTGAAAGCAGCGTGCCCGGGACCGTCAGTGAAGGAAGGAGACAATTGCTCAAGCTCAGACCCTCCATGTGTCGCAGGCCTGATAAATAAGTAAGTAAGTGAGTAGGTACGGCCAGGAACGATCCATTACACAGCTACAATGGATCTCTGAGGAGTTTATTTATCCACTCTATGAAAACTTGTAGAAGCTCTCTATGAAGTCTTGTAGAGTTCTTGTATGTAACTTGCTGTCAAATCAGTGAGTTGCAAATGCACGTATGTTTCAGTAGATTCGACTAGAACCTTTTCTAAGCGACTTGAACAAACAATTTTGTGTGTGTTTCTCCAGCGCTAGTTGGACGGGCATGCTGGTTATGACTCAGGCCACCACGGGCTGTAGCGCTATGAAAAGAAAGAAGGTATTATTCTCTCGCACTTCTTCTTCTTCTTCTTCTTCTTCTTCTTAGGGCGCTACAGTCCGAGGTGGACCTGGGCCTCACTCAACATGCCTCTCCAGCCAGCACGATCTCTCGCCAGCTGTCTCCAGTTTCGCACACCAAGCCGGCTGAGCTCCCCCTCGACTTGTGTGCGTCACCTTGTACGTGGACATACTCTGTTGCGTTGTCCCACATTCTAAGTCTCTCGCACTTACACTTCGTTATTACTGAAGGATTGTTAGTTACTCGCTAAACAAGACTGCTTAGTTTTTTACTCTATCTCAGGAACACAACTTTGATGTCGACATATTGTGAAGATGTACATAAAGGGTGACCTGATAGCAATGATGCTTTTCCCAAATATTTTTTAAGCAGCTGTCAAAGTTACAAATGACATCCAGCTGTCAAAGTATTTAGTGAGGGTTGCCATTTTATCATGCACACTTTCAAACGTTCGAAAAGTGTTAAAAAATACGAGCTTGTCGAAATTCCGATTCAGTTGTAAACGAACCGACGTGAATTTCGTCGTGAGATCGGTCGTTATAATGGCTTCGATATGGAGGTAATTGGTCGCATCGTTGACAATTTTGAGTGTGAGAACACTCTTTGGGATCTTAAGCCATGAACCAAACAGAGATTGGTGCTAAATGAGAAAGGGACAGTCGCTGTAGCGAAGAAGACCCAGAAATGTCGATTCGGCGCCGCGCTGTTCAGCTGAATTGACCAGAAACTCAACTCGGCTTATTTTATGGTTGAATTTAGGACTAAACAGAAGCCGGACGACCATAGACAACGTCGCTAATTAGGCGCTGGAAATGTTGACCGGAGATCCGGATATTGACAAAAAACCATCTTTCGGACTATGCCCATTTTTGGCTCAGCGGCTATGTCAACAAGCAAAATTGCCCTTGTTCCATTGGATATAATACAATCCACGAGTGCTCGACCAAGCATTGCGGCTTATGGTAAGCGTGATCATCAGATCATTTTTCTTTTGAAATGAGGAAGGAGATGCAGTTACCATCAACGGTCTCAACCAAAGAGCCGTATTAATCGACTTTCTGTGGCCAGAACTCGACGAACCATATAATGCTCGAAGTTATGAAGGAGAAATTTGGCGACTTTATGATTTGGTGAGCGTTCATCAATTGGCCGCTGCGATCATGCGACATGACACCACTCGATTATTTTTTCTCAGGCTACTCTCATTTTCCTGTTTCCTTTCCATAAATGCAGCTTCAGAGTAACGCCAGAATTGCCCTAAGTTGCAATTTTTATATGAAAAAAAGCTTTTCGGAGCCGAATCTAAATATTTACTTCAGTTTATTTCCTAAGATGATTCCGTTCACTAAAATTGATTTTAACTTTTTGAAGTCGGCCTAAAAATAACCTAAACTCTATCTCTTGTCGGCTCAATTCTTTAAAAAAAAACACCTTTTCCTTAGGTCTCCCAAGTCACACCCGAAAAAGCTTCAATTATGTATCCTCCTTAAGCCTACATGCAGAAAGAGGCAATGCACTTTTTCACTTCCTTATACCTAATACACTGTCCTATAGCGTTTGTCTAAAATTAAAAAAAAAAAATCATTCATCTCTCTCTCTCACATGCACAGACATTTCTCAGAATGTATCCAGCATGTCGGCCACAACATATTCGCATGAATGGATTTGTAAAATATAAGAAAACTCCACAAAACGAGGATGTGTCATCTCAAATGTTCGCTGCGCACGAACAAATCTCAAGACTCCAGTCATCATCCATCCCCATGCAGACGGGAAGGAGATATCGACAAACGTCTAAACTGTCTCTACTCAAATGCATCTGTGATGAGAAAACGGCGCACATCCTCCCGCATTGCCACGCTCCGATGTCCCACCGGTGTACTGTCGGATTTTCACCGCAGGTATTATAATAATTATTATTGAGATGTTTAACTCTGATAAAACTTCACTGAAACAGGTCTGTCCGCTGCTTCTGTCAATTAATTTTTTGTCTTTTTATTTTACCCGGGCAATTGTCCGAGTCCCTCGAATGTGATGTTTGCTCGTAGCTGGATAATAAGGCATCGGAGGGGATAAGGGGACTTCAAATTGAAAATTATTATTTATGAATGCCGATAAAATTTAATAAAATTGTTTAGAACGCATGCCGACAGCAGCGAAGTCCACTCCTGTTGCTGCCGTTCCTAGCCAATGAATCTACTTCAACATAACAACTTGACTTCCAGATCACAGAGTGAGCTTGTGAGCTTCTATGATATTTGCTCGTCGGACGCGCATCTACTTTGACCGATGTGATAGGACTCATAACTTCAATTTGTGATAAATTAATGGAGAATGATATTAAAAGTGTTCGTGGCAAGTGGAACAAGTTCTTGTCTGAGTGCCGCTTCGAAGTGAATGTATCTATTGGTGTCGTCTCTATTGCACGTTAAGGAAGGATTGGTGGCAAGAACGGTGGTATTTTTTTTTTTTTTTTAATTTGTGGTTACATCCATTATTAATGACTGTCAATCTGTGTAGTGGAGTTTTTCACCGGTAAGGAGATTCCACGATACTCGTATGTGCCGCACTATTGGGGATTAAGATAAAGTCTTTCCTTTTCTTGGCATACATGCTGAGATGGAGATGAATCAAGCTGAGAAGGAAATTCTTTCTTTTTCTTTACATCAACCGGCGACGGAGCACCTTAACTGCATATGAATGAAGTGGATGAGGAGTTGAACTGATATGTAGTTATGGATTGGTGCGTAATAATTGACTGATTTCACTGCTCACTGTCTCTGGTACCATTTACTCGTAGATGCGTTTTATAGAAATAATTTAAGTTGCATGGTGGAGAATAACCACCATTTATTGATGGATAGATATATGGTTAAAAATGTAGGTCAGAGTGGCTTACGGATCGGAAATAAATCTATATTTCCTTTGCAAATATCCCTGACGACACTATGACGACAATTTGGCTATCTGCTTTCAAAGTTTAATTTAAAGTCACATTTTAAGCATATTCTGATGAAACTTTGTTTGCTTAAACATTGTTGAGGTAGTGAAGGAGTTTGTCTACCTCGGGGCAAACGTGAACTCCACGAATGAAATCACAGTGGAGATCTGACGTAGGATCGCCCTTTGCAACCGATGCTACTTCAGTTTGTCAAAACAACTCGGCTCAAAACTCTTGACTCGAAGGACCAAAATCATGCTCTACAAAACTCTTATTCTGCCAATCCTGCTAAATGGAGCTGAAAGCTGGACACTAGGCAGAACTGCGGGGCTGATTCTTGGTGCCTTCGAAAGAAAAATTCTACGTCGGATATATGGTCCCGTCTGCGAGGAAGGCTAATGGAGGATAAGACTGTGGAGAAGAATGTGGATGTAGTCCGAAAGGCAAAAATCCGTCGACTGCACTGGCTCGGCCACATCAAGCCCATGGACAACAACGCTTCAGATAAGAGGGCCTTCGAATCCGATTCACCTGGTTCGAAAAGGAGAGAGAGACCGAACCTCCGGTACAAAGACCAAGTCATCGCGGACGTAAGACAGCTGGTCTTGATGACTGAAAGCATCGTGCCCAGGACCGTCGACGATGGAAGGCAGCAATAGCTCAGGTTCAGTCTCTAAGCCAGTTTCCTTTAGGAATCTGATAATGAGAGATTTAGTTTTAGGTTTTTAGGACTTTTTAGGTCTAAAGGACTTTAGGTTTTAGTGACTGCATTTCTTCCTCTTATAGTAGGTACTTGTCCAGATACCTTTATCTTTTGTGGGTTAGTGCCTCACAGAATCCCCGTACGTATTCTGGAATTTCATTAAATTCTCCCACAGAATCTGCAGAGATCTTCTTCTGCTAACCTGTGCTCCCTGAGTCTGCAACGCCCTGTTAAGAAGCCTGTTAGGATACGAAGGTTGTTCTTGCTCATTTTGATAAATCTCTTTCGGTTATACTGATCTAAGAGTTTCTTGGCTTGTTTCATACTATGAGCTTTGTTCCAGTTTACTGTCCGGTTCCTTCTTTCTTGTTCCCTGAATTCTTCTCTAAAGACATTGTCTCCTACAGCGCAAAATAGTAGGGGGCCGGTAAAGTGTTCTGACGCTTATTTCCTTGCCAGGGAGTCAGCCATTTAATTGCCTTTTGTCTCCATATGGCCAGGTATCTGGCTGAATTTTACTTCGTTTCTCCTACTCAGCTCTTTAAGCTTCTGTAGGCATTCCCACACGAGCTTGGATTTGATGATGTAGGAGTCTAATGCTAAATAGCAGGTCGGCTGTCTAATATTATTGCTATGTCGCAGTTGGTATAGCTCCTATCAAGATTGATTTGAACGCATCTGTCTACGGCGTTTGTCCGCTGCTTCTGTCAGCGGTCTTTTCTGCTTGAAAGATACTGGTGGGTTCGAAGTTCTTTGTCCCAGGTCCAAATATCCTTGCCCCAGTTCCTTCGTCAGTTCTTGATACGTCTGTATAACATTTTACCATATTGCTGCTCAGTCTGTGGACTATGGATTCATTGCTACAGTCCTTTTGACTTAGTCACGACTTCAGGAAAAGTCTGTAAAAAAATTGCGTAGGCTTTTTTTTTGTTTTTTTTTCGGAGTATTCTTTGGGACACTACTGGAGCACTCAGACTCAAAACTGTACTGCCAGGTAGCAACCTACTCCAGTGTCGTTAATTTGATCCCAACGGCAAATGGTGACTGGACCAGATTCGATTTCACTTGGATTCGAACCTGGGACCTCTCGAACTTGGGGCTGGCGCCTAACCAACTGCGCCATCCAGTCGTGTTGCGTACGGCTTGGTCTGTAATCTAATTGAGACTCTTCGATGACATTTGACGTCATAATTCCCAGATCATATCACAATTCTACTGCAATGTTTTTGATGAACGAATTCTCTGTACTGTGTGATGCTCAAACTCTCTACACATCTCTATAAAGGCAAACATCCATCTGAAATTGCTGCACAATAACTCCTGGCAAACTGCAATATTACATCTGAGATTCAAATAATTTGACATCTCTATGCGAGCTATTCAACCAACAAATTCAACCATTCAATGATACAAAAAATGAAAACAAAAACCCGTCAATCAAATGAATCGCATCTCGTCGACTGTACAGGAAAAAAAGAAGAAGAAAACGCAGTCCCATCACCGGCAGCTATCACTTTAATAGTGGGTGTGGTGCTACTTCAATCTACCATTTAAATGCTTAACTACCCAGAGAGTGTGCCTGTGTATATGAATGTTCATAAGTAGCATTCGCTCTCTTCGTTCTTTAAAAACAGAACCAGATATAAAGAAAAGACAAAAAACCAACAACAACGAAAATTGACAGAGTTCTGTATTGAAATGATGGATTACCCGGCGCCAGTCTTATTTGAATTTATTGATAAAAAACACCGAAGAAAAATGGAAGTAACATGAAGCCGGATCGTACGACGCGACGCATTGAGATATATGACTCCGTAGTTGTTGTGGCTATTAGCTCTGAAAGTAGAACGGCAAACAATCTTAAGATCGTCTTTGATCTGAATAAAGTAAAGGGCTTCAAGAAGAAAGTTACTACTAAAGACATCTTCATTTGCGGTCGATTACAAAAATTTAATTTTAACTCAGCCTGGTGCAAAGTGAACTGTCATATTTACACACCTTAAATGGTTCGGGCAGGATTAACAAGAAAATCGCATTAGCTTCACCCACAACACCAAAATAAGAAACATCAACAATGTCCTTACTGCTTATCCAACTCTCATCGGATAAAATTAAGGACATTCACTCTAAAGGCATAATCAAAACATACACACATATCCAATAGAAAGCAACCACTATCGAAAGTTGGGTAATATTACAAACACACACAAGGGATAGTGCAGTCGATCTATGCTTATACCAAGGGTTGGAGGACAGTATTACGCGACCCAGCCAGATATCTTATCGCTCTTTACTTTGGCCATATCCATAATAATTTTTGAAACGTGCACGACATTCAATATTTGCCGTGGAATATTAAATTTCAACCACCACTACAGCAGCCGTCAACTCCAAGTGCATAGCCATGCGAATTTTTAGTAAAGGAAAATCCACTAAAAACAATGAGGGGAAAAAGTATATTAACATCTGAATGAAATTTTGATAAAATAGTGGACATTCGGGTTTAAATGTCATGCATAGGTGTTTGAGAAAAGAATATCGAAGAGAGTACATTCACCTCTTTTCATTTTGACAACTGAATGTGTTTGCATTTATTCCATGCTTGGACTTTTTTTTAAACACGAATTTATGCAATATTTGTTAGTAATTAATCTTAATTTTGCAACAGAATAAAATCCTTATTATAAACAATAAGATTATGTTTATTGTGAAGCTTAAAGTCTTAATACCATTATTTTAAAAGCCAAAAAACTTCAAATAATTAAGTTTTTAGGCTGAATTTTGAATATTCAGTGCGGCCTACGATGGACAATTGAAAGAAAAATCGCATTAATTGAGTGTGCGACAGTATTCCGGAAATCAAAGGCCGTCATTAATAGATTTATAGCAACCTTATCTGAAAATCATTTACAAGTAAATCAGATCGCTACGCTTTTTTGGATCAGTCAACCATCAATTTTACCCGACTGTGATCAGTGGTTAAGCTGTGTTAGGACTGCCGACTGCAGATGACAGCCACACATTCTTGGACCACTTTTGGACCATTGTGGTACTCCGCGGATCGAATGATCATCCACAGATTGGACCATTTTGAATTTGTGATGAAGTGTATAAGTTGCTTGATGTTGATGTTTTTTAGCTCACTCTATTTGTCGAGGTTTTTTTTTTTCGGAATATTTTTGAAACCCTACTGGAGCACTCAGACTCAAAACTGGCCGATTGTACTGCCAGGTAGTAACCTACTCCAGTGGCGTTAATTTGATCCCAACGGCAAATCCAACGACTGGACCAGATTCGATTTCACTGAGATTCGAACCTGGGACCCCTCTAACTTGGGGCAGGCACTTAACCAACTGCGTCATCCAGTAGTCTTCAGAAGCATATAACTCAGTCTTTTTATATACAGTCAACGTCAAGAGTGAGTATACATTCAGTAAATTGCTGAAAGCTTATCCTCTCAATTAAAATTCATCGAAATTTATGTTATACGAGTAAGTATGCTATAAGATACATGGATAACATAAGCGTACAAATAAAACAATTAATTAGTTTTAGAAGAAGAAGGGACTAAAAACAACATTCCAAAGTGATTTCCAAAGTGAAAATTGCCAACACTGTTTCTACAGATTGGCAATTTGATAGTTGGAAATTGATTTGTGGTTAATACGTTTTGCCATTTGACGAAGAACGCCAGAACAACGCGAGCAAATTGTGCAAACTTATTTTGAAAACCATGGTCCGGTTTGTTCAAACAAAATTGCGGAATTTGGAGTAGCGAAATCTCAGAGGCTTTTTTGTAGGAGCCCTTTCAACCAGAATGTGACCGTCAATGGTGAGCGCTATAGAAACATGATTTCTGACTTCCTTCCTCAGCTAAATGGCATTGACGTAACAAGATGACGCAACATGGCACACGGCGTGTGATACCTTCAACTTATTGACGGAAACATTTGCTGAATGCATAATGTCGCGGACCGGTGGCTTTCAAGATCCTGAGATCTCACACCTTTAGATTTCTTTCTTTGGGGGAATGTGAAATCTTTAGGCTTTGCTGATAACCCAGAGACTTGGACGATTTGGACGTCAACATTCGTCATGTTATTGTTGCTCGATATAGTTGTCCGTGGCGCGCATATGCCCGAAATCATATTTAAACCCTAATAGCATAACATTATCTATTAAATAAAGCTAATACCAATCTCGCCGTTCGGAGTCGGCATTAAACTGTAGATCCCTTTCACTTGTGAGAGAATAATAACACACACAACACGAGTGGTTGGCTGAGAAGCTAGACCCAAGTCCACCTCGGACTGTAGCGCCGCCA
Organism: Myathropa florea; assembly: GCA_930367185.1. Lineage (NCBI taxonomy): Eukaryota > Metazoa > Arthropoda > Insecta > Diptera > Syrphidae > Myathropa > Myathropa florea. Next base: position 81,294,961 of record OV884003.1, on the reverse strand, counting down.
TTATTATTATTATTAATACCATAGACATTAGCATCAAGTGTTTTATTTCACATTGAATTTATATACCTCAAAAAAACGTCCTTTTCATGTGGTTGTGTCAGCAATTGTAAGACATAACAGTATAAAGGTAAGGTGGGAAGAGAGCATAAATTGCGCATTCGTTGTTTGGAATGTGCAATTCTTTTTTCAAAATGAGAACGGAAATCTCAATAGACTGGCTCTTATATTATACCAAAAATCAATTAACCCATCCTCCCCAAACACAGAATGTTAATCCAATTTTTGTGGGAACAATTATTATTATTATTATAATCCAATTTTTGTGGGAACAATTAGATCAGCAGATACAAAAATAACGAACATCTACTCAGACGATTCTGGATGCCTTATCCAGAGAATAGGCTCAAATTCCAAAGAGAGTTACAAGAAAACTTGTCCAAAATCTAAAGGAGGCTATACCAAGTACTATTGTTCTTTTTGTAATAAAATAAGTATTTTTGAATATACAGTCAGCGTCAAGAGTGAGTGAACATTCAGTCATCTGCTGAAGGTTTATCCACTGAAATAATATTCACCGGAATGAGGTAGAGCAGACACGGATATATCAAATTAAAGCTCAAAAGTCATACTTTGAAATATGGTAAATAATATTTAACATAAGTGTATATATAAAACAATTAATTGAATTTCAAAGCGAAAAGTGCTAAAAACAGCAGTGAAAAGTGAGTGTATATATGGTTGTGTCAGTGACTGTAAAACATAAAGGCTTGATTCTGTTAAACATTTGTATGAAAATTAAGATCGCCATATACGATAGCTGAAAAAGTGGTAAAGGCTTGCAAAGTACAATTTTTTTCGCAATAAGATACTGTTTTTTAAAGAGATGTGTTCACTCATTTTTGACGCATTTTTTTAGCCCATTTTTTCGTTTGAACTAAATAACTTCTTTATGTTTACTGTTATTTTAAATAAAATATAGCTTGTTTTGAAGTATGATTTCAGAGCTTTTATTTGAGGCATCAATGTCAGACATAGACCATTCCAGTAAATTTTAATTTAGAGGAATACCTTTCAGCTAATGACTTTGACGCTGGACCTTAGAATTGATGTATTCATGTCTGGCCAAGCTCATTTCGGTGCATTTTTTATATAATGTTTACATAATAAAGTATCCGCAGAGGAGTGTGCATTCACCTCTGTCGCTGACTGTAAAAAATTATTTCTAATTTGTAAATTATCAGACTATTTTGTGGCTTTGAATACAAGCTTGACAATAACTGTTTTAGTTATGAAGTGCATTTTGCCTTTCTTTTTATGAACGCTAAATTCGCTCAAATATTTATTCGTTTTTGCTTGGATTGGAAACTTAAAAATGAATCCTAGAAATGCTAAAATTAAATGAGGTGTCGCGCAAATTCGCGTGTTACCACTGTGAAAGGGTACAAATTAGAGCCAAAATTAAACACACATAGTGTCGAAATACACATTGTCATTACCATTGGTATGTGATAACGTATTCAGTCAGTGACAGTTAAATAAAAAAAAAATAAATCCTTCTCTAAAAGAACATATGTCGGTGTATTAAAAAATTTGTTTTAACATGACTTTAAATGAATTCAATTTCTTTTCTTTAATTTTATCAAATATATCATGTCTGATTAGCTAATATTTATAGTGTTGTATTCTTTTCAAGGAGCGATTAACAACATTTAAGTAAACAATTTCTACACTCTGTCGCTCACGCCGTGATATATGACAGAGAAACACACAACTGAAATGGATGTCTCATCAACGAGAACAACTTTCGAACCCCAAACATTCAAAATTGTATGTTGTGAGTTGGATTTTTTTTCCTTTCGTTTTTTTCTTCATTCCGTTCGTTTTTTTTTCCTCTCTCCAATTCTGACACTGTCCAAAAATGTCTATTTGATGTGATGTTTTGATATTTTTGACACTCACGCAAGCACGAGGTGCCTGCTGAATGTATTGGATACCAAATAAGCCGGTAACGAACTTGAATATTCCAACGAATTAATTATAATTTCTCCTTAACAGACTGACCACCAGCAACCACCACTCTACTACTGGTTTATAGTGGATGTCGTGACAAATTCGTTCCTATCACAATTTAAAAGGGTCAGAGAACTATGCAAGAGACGTATTGTAGATGGAAAAAAAAGAGGAAAAATTCATATAAGCGCTTGAAGTGAATGTCGTTACTTTTTTCCTCTCTCTCTCCTATCAAAACGCAGCCACTTGTAACTATTTTTCTTGTGGGGTCTTCGTGTCATTAGTTGTTTTTTTGTGCGTGAATTCGAGATAGGTAACGAGTTTGACACTTCGAAGTTAGCTCGAGCATGTTTTTCACCATCAACGTTTGAGGGACGCGATTTCATGTAGATCATTAATACATCTCTGGATTATGTGTATTTGCCACTAACTGAGTAGACACAATTTTGGAAAAACTAAGGGACAAGACTAACGACTGGACGGAGCAGTTGGTTAAGTGCCTGCCCCAAGTTAGAAGGGTCTCAGGTTCGAATCCCAGTGAATGCAAAGTTAATACGAAGAAAAATTCTCCCTGTGTTCTATGACGCAACTGACAAAGACTAGGGCAGTGACAGAGGTAGTGAAGAGTGTCCTCTCGTTCAACCTCTTCACCGCAGCCTCTACAAATGTTGTCGTTGGAGAGTCCCATTTTCATGGCGTGGTTTCTAAGATGATTATGGCCAGTGAGAGCTCCAACCACCATCGTTAGCAACTCTTTGTCGCACTGAAGGATTTTGTCGGTTTTTGTTCGATCGTATCTAGGCCATAATGCTTTGGTAATCACACATGTAGACAGACCGCGCCATCTACTGTTTCAATGATCTTTGTATCCATCTTTTTCCTCAGCTCTGAGAGGGGCGGTTTAATTCAATGAATTGCTTGTGACGCGTCGGTCACTGACCCTGTTCTGGCAAGTTCATCAGCTATCTCATTGCCGGCTATGTCCCTATGTCCTGGGACCCAGCACGGATTGATCGAGCGCTGTGAGCCTAGAGCCTTTAGATCTTCGCGACAGCTTGCGACAAGGCTGTAGCCATATTCGATGAAGGCAAATTGTGTTGAGGAAATAAGATTTTAGTCTTAACATTAAGTCCTTACTCAAAGCTAACTTGAACCTCGGCAATATTGAATTGTTCGCGCAATGAAGCCCTACTAATGTTGCCTACGCTTTCTGATTTATTGGAAAACATTCGACTTTTAATACATTTCGTAAAATATGAAGTTGCATATTTTCTCCGAATGCCTTCGTTCCGAAGTGGTTTCTGTTTTCAGGGCAATACTTAAGGCCATGAGGAAAGACTTACAGAATTAAGCTCAATAGACAACACCTTGGTCAAACGTTCTAGAAATATTGAACCCATCTATTTTACTTAACCATTGTAACACCGGTTTTCTTGTTTTTCACCAGAGAGACAAAAGGGCATCATTGGAATCAAGATAAGCTTTTAAGTTAAGGCATTCTTAAATTTTTTTTTCGCCGGCTGGGGTTTCAGTCCTTGGTGGATTTAAGCCAAATTTCAAAAGCAACCACTTGTGATGTGCGTTCTATTCTTCTTCCACCAGTCGAAGAGACCTACATATATATAGTTTTATGCTGACGAGAGAGAGTTGATGTGTCCAAGAACGAACTATGGCCATTAAATTCAAGGATTCAAATTAAAGCAAAGCGAATATCAAATATTAGACAATTTGTTAGAGTTTCCATTTGATTAGGAGATGAAATAATTTCAAACGTCAGAAAGCTTTGATTTTTTTACTAAATTCAATTAAATAAATTCTGATTGGAATTGAGTGAGAAATTGAAAGAAGCTCTCCTTCAGGGCGTGATATCTTTAATTATGTTGTTAAAAATATAAACTTTTTACTTTACTCTTTACTCTCTGTCCGAATAAAATTACAGAGCGAAAGTAAGGAAAAAGCAAGTTAAACGTTTTTCCATTAGTGCATTCCACAATGTTTGGATTCAAAGGGTGTACCAAAATGTACAAGATTTAAATTCTGTGCCATTCGCGCGGTAACGTGTTGCTAACTAACAAAAAGTCAGTATGGCAGGATGCAATTTGAGGTTATTAAAAATGGATCACTATACGATAAAACAACGCGTTTTCATAGTTGATCTATGTTTTAAAAACAATACCGATTTTTTAAACAAAATTAATTTCAGTGAGTAAAATAATCATCGTGTTGATGGCTGTTTTGTAAAACTTTAAAAATTTTGGGTTCAGAAAGTGATTGATTATGAAAAAATTAAGAAGCAAATGCAAGGTATCACTATTTGTTGCGGATTTTGGGCTCGTGGCATTATCGGATCATTTTTCTTTTAAAATGCGCCTGGACGGGTAATAACATTTAAGGGTGTTATCGCGACAAAATAATTCAGGTTTTTGTTTTGAATACGTGAATATGCGATATGTGATTTCAACAAGGCGATGCCACCTGACATAGAGCCCAAGAAACGATTTGATTACTGCATGAGTCACATTCTAGTAGTGAAATTTCCCGCTTTAGTGAACAGATTGGCCACAGAGATCATGGGATTTAACGCCGTCGGACTTTTGTCTTTGGGATTTTTTCGGTCCAAGGCTTATTCCTAAAAGGTCAAGACCGCCATGAAGGAACCCATCTAGTGGCGTATCAACGAAAGTCAGCCACATTTGTGGAAAACGTTCCTGGAAAATTTGAACAAAAGAGTGCGAATGTGCAAGCGAAACCGTAGAGGCCTTTTATACGAAAGTCTATTTCAACTATAACCCCGTACTGTATACTATCTGAATCTATAAGGTATATAAAGGGTCTTCCAAACTTTGACAGTTGATAGCGGCCATATTGTTGAAGTTACATCTGTCAAGTTGGATGTTATTTACTCAGTCCGCTCAAATCATCATGTTTATCAAATCGGGTCTTTTGTTGGACAATGTTTCGCGCGCTTCGCCCATTTTACGGTCGCCATAATTATCCTACCAAGAGGAGTATGGTGGGTAAATTTGAGTCCACTGGCTCAGTAAACCAACACCCGTATGTACGTCTACGAAACGAAAGATCTGCCTAAAACATCGCCGCTCGGCTGTCCGTGAGAGTAGGAGAATGTGAAGCAGTCGATTTCACGTCGCTCACAGGAACTATGCCTTTCGCAGATCACAACTTGGCGAATTTTGCATGGTGCCTTGGGCCTGCAATCAGCTAAAGGTAAACGACCATAGACAACGACAAATGTTCACAAAATGGGCTCTGGAGCAGTTGGAAACTGACTCTAACTTTCATCGAAATCAAAAAATCATCTTCAGCGATGAAGCCCATTTATGGATGAAGGGGATGTACGTCAACAATCAATTTGTAAGGATACCAAACCAATTTACTTGAGATTCACTTGGTATGGATTTTGGGCTGACGGCTTAATCGGATCACACTCATAATTGTTTGAGAACGAAGTTGGCCATCACCGTCAACGGCAAGCACTGTAGGTCTATGATTACCAACTTCTTTTGGCCTGAATTGGGTGATATGGTTACCAACGGCATATGGTTTCAATAGGGTGGCGCTACATGCAAGCTCACGCTGCATTGGAAATTCTAGACGAGCGATTTGAAGGCATGGCCATCTCACGTGGAGGTGATGTGAACTGGCCATCGAGATCGCGCGATTTGACCCCGTTAGAATTTTTCTTGTGGGGTTTTCTGAAGACGCAGGTCTATGCGAAAAAGCCACAAACCACAGTGGCACAGTGATGATACATCATTTGTTTTTTTTTTAATTTAAAGGTTGGAAGCGCTTAATGCGGCACCCCTAACAATTCTTGATTAAGACCATCATTTTCTATTGAAACTACTTCTTGCGTGAGTTTTGGAACAACCTCCTTGTTCGTTTAGAACGGTGATCTTAATTCAGTTAAAATAAAGTTTCCGAACTTTTCAGTCTCAAATCGAAATATTTATGTACACTTTTGTGCATTTTGCTAGCCTGAAAGTTGTTTGCTCTGAGATAAGATTTAGAACTCGAATACAACAGCAACAATATTTATTTTCAGAAGATAGGAAATGTACAATTATTTTTATCAAACGAACAAAATTATATAGTGCACTAAATTATAAAATTGACAGACCAAAGCCAGTAGTAAATTAAACCAAAATCCCACCAATTAATTTGTATCTGCATACTTCAAACGCGTATTAGAGGTGACAATGGAAAATTTACCAGTCAAAGTTGCTTCGAATCCATCACACATTGAAATACAATATAATTGTGAATCTTGGTGTATATCAGTGTAGATAGTTTGCACACTTTTTGTAACAAATGAACTTTGGAGCTTCCAATCTTTACACCTTTGCCTTTATGTGCTTCGTAATTCGAAGGGGGAAACCCATCATTTGTTTATACCTTTGACAAATGTCAAAATACCTCAGATAGCAAGTAAACAAACGAAAAGTGTGCATCATTACTGGAACTGATAATAATGTGAACATTTGTCAGCATAAAGCAACAAGTGCCGATAGTTTACCAAATATTGCGAGCTCTACGTTTTTATTATTCATTCGATTTCCCTTCATCGGCAAACTGTAAAGACCCGAATTGTGAGCTTGTCAAGTTAAAATTTGACATCACTGACAGACTTTGGAGTGTTTATCAATAATGATACCGTTGATACAGAATTTCTTAGCGCAAAATGCGAAAAGTGAACTGAAAAACTCTCGTGTAGACACAAGAACATACATTTGATTCGTTCGTATACGAGTATGTTCTAGATTTCGATGCAAGATAGGAAGTTCAAAGTGTTTCCGTTCTTAAAAAGTGATCGTGCTTAAATTCGAAATTTAGGATTTTATTGACATATGTGTCACTCGCTTTCACTTACCTCAAAATTAGGTTTGTCAACTGAGGTATTCTGGGAACATGAGGTGTCACAGTCAGACGTTAAAGTCTCAAAAATTAAACTCCAGCGATACCGGGATAAGATTTGCACAATGATTAGGTTTGTGCTGGACAGTTTGGCGGCCCATAATATGATTTCGTCACAGAATGGGCGGGTTTTTCAAAGGCAGCGATAAGCTCACTAGATTAATATATGTACATATATCTGTAGAGATGAAACTGATTAATGGCTCGTGTGACAGCTCAGCAGTTGCAAGCAAAATATAAACAGTGTATCGATAGAGTGGCTGAAAATAAAATAACGACGCTATGTCTGTCCCATTATCGGCTTAATCTAATAAACTGTGTAGAAGCATTTTAGAAATTATCACAAAAAATCTTTTTTGACGACAAATCTCAAAAAGAACTCAATTTTGTTTGAAATGTAGGAACATCACGAGAAGAGATCGTGTTACGGTGCTTCCTTAATTTTCTTTTAAAAATACTCGTACATTCATAGACGACGCTACATAAATTGTACAGCAAAGGCCTAACAATGCACGAAATTCATTTAAATAATTTTGTTTTCATCCCCATAGTCAACACACCACGGGCGTCGACTAGAAATTTGTCTGGTGAAGAAAAGCAACCTACCTTGAGGCTTTGGCACATTCCTTTTAAGCTGCATCCACTTATAAGTCGGTAGACCATTCGGAGAGGTTTGCTGTTGTGTCGTCATCGTCGTTCCGCCAGGCGACACGACATGTTGACTTCTTCCATTATTCCCAGAATTGCCAATACCACTACTATTAACCAACTGTCCGCTGAGGGTGCTTCCTCCTGCTCGACTGGAGGACAGTCCTGCAATGGATTCCATAACCATTGATCCATCCATACCTGTCGCATTGGGATAACCCGCCGCCATCGATGTATGATGTGCCGGCGGTTGCAAGTGCTGTGCATGATGATGCCACGAATTTGCAGCCATCATACTGCCATGAGGATTCTGCTGTGAAGCGGACTGTTGCATCAAAGCGTCCTCATTCAACCCATAGGGAGAGTGCATTGTGATTTTTACCTCATCTCCCGCATGCATTGCATACCCGGCAGCTCCACCATTCTGCTGATGCTGTTGCTGCTGCTGCGGCTGCTGGTGATGATGATGGTGATGCGGACTCTGATTGTACAAGCAGTCTAGGTTCGTGTAGCTTAGGCCGTTCTCTGAGCTAATGATTGACGCATCTTGGACACTATTCGATGACTGATTACCAGGCGCAGCTGTACCGTAAAACGAATGTACACTGTCACTCTCGTAGTAGGAGTCAGTGGGTGAGTTGCTAGATGGATGCTGTGGCGTTGTCGCTATCCCATATTCCGCAGCCGATGGACTATACAAGTGCGGGTGAGAGTAGATGGGATTTGCAGAGCCTTGTTGTTGCTGCTGTTGCTGAGACTGTTGCACTGCAATATTATTGTTCGCGCTATGCGGCGGAGTGAGCTGATAGAAATTGCCCGAATCAAGCGGTTGCCCATAACTATTGCTGTGATATGTTAAGTGAGGGTGTGATGTTGCAGCGGCTGCTGCTGCGGCCGCAGCCACAGCTGGGAACGAGTACGGGTATCCATTGCTTCCCATCTCTCCACCGGTATGATAACTATTCGAATGATTTCCGTACATACCTACGTCCATCATATTGACAGCCCACGGTGCACTGATCACTCTAATGATTTGTTTTCTCACTTCGCCCCCACTGGGCAAAAGCTCACTTTTCGCAACCGCAACCGAACTTAACTTCTCCTCATGTGATACCACTTCATATAGGTTTTGCACTTATGTTTGTTTTCTGGATTAAATGTGCCGCATTTATCGCTTTATCTGCGCCATACACTGACCGTTCGATATGGAAACACATTCACCTTTACAATTCCTCGAAAACCCCGAGCACTGATAACGAGCTCGGCCGGTTTAGATATCGTTTCTTAAAAACTTCAACTCTGTAAACACTGCTTAATGATATAAAATTATGTATGTAATCGGTAACGAATTACAGGAGCGCGTACAAAAAGTATCTAACGACGTTGTTATTCGGTAAGCACGAAAAATTTATTTTTCAAAACACACTAAACGACCACCGGACACAGAGCTCACTCAGACATTGCCTGCGCACCCAGAAAGTCACCGTCACCAAATGGCCCGTCGTCAGATACCAACGGAAGAAACACATTCACGATAGTGAGATACGCCTTCTGGAACCAGGGGTGCCAGTGGTTGTGTATCCACCACCATTCCTCTGTTTTCCATCTCTTTCAAGTCGACGGCTGGGCAAGCGTGGCAAGACAGGGACAACTAGTCCGTGTGAGGGAAAATTTGTTTTGTGTGCTCACGTATGAACGTGTGTGGCTTTGTTTGTGTAGGGTATCTTAGAGATTAGCCATAGCCAGCCACAGAAGCAGCTGAAAGGAACGCCTTTGAGGGGTAGAGTCTAGATTCTATTTCATTTTGGCGTTTGACAGTAGCTGATTTCATTTGTAGATACTGTATCTGTGCTTTTTTGGAAATTGAATATTGAACCTTATGGAACATAAGGCGCACGAATTTGTAAGACGTCTGCCTGTATGAAGTGTGCTCAGGTAGAGGGATCCCAATGGGAGTCTGTCACACAGTTGGGCGCTATAGGTGGGTTCCTTGAAGAATTTTGTTCTTGCTTTTTTTTGTTCCTCCTCGTGTTTTTGTTTTTCATTTCTTTGACACTTGGCACGAATAGATGCAGGGACGTCTGAAATTCCATAAGACTGGCAGTTATATCTTTATCTCTGACGACTGCTGTCTGCTGAAGATACTCGTACGTGTGTTCACTGTTTATTGTATAGAGATACATCTCAAACATTGTTGGTTGATTGACAACTTAACAGGCATTTTCGGTTGAATTTGTGTCACTCTCCAAAGTGACAGAGTCGGGGGGAAGACACAGAATATGTGATTTAGATTTAAAATGCTACTGAGCATTTTAGCGTGTTTTTGTAGATATATGTATCTACATACATTTACTATGTAGATGGATATCGAAATTTGTTCTGCTTGCATGTTGCTTGTCGGAATTCTTTAAAATTGCTTGGAGATAAGTTGATATGTGCAAAGGTGAGCATCTGATGTGTGTGGCCATTGAGTTCGCAAACAATGCGGAAGCCATTTTGAATCGATAGATAATTGTGCTGATAAAGCCTAATTGGCAACTATTATTTGCTTTAGCGGCAAATGAATATACACTATGTGTGGGGGTATGTAGTACAAACTTCAGTATTCAGTGATAAGAAATGTGCGACCATGCTACACATTTGGGTATGGGAATATTAAAATTCTAATTTATAACACTGCTGGGGACGGTATGGCGCTATTATAAGTTCTAATAATAATATGTAATTGTTGCCCATTACAGCTCATAACGGCTCAATGCTGAGCTTCTGCAGCAACCAATTGTGTTGTGTGAGCTTATACTGTTGGAGGGGATAGTTGTAAGGGGTCTTTCATTAAGTGCTTCCTATCTTAAAATTTAAATAAAACTAAGTGTGTGAGATACCATCGAACGTTCTTATTCGTTTGAAATGAAATAAATTCAACATCTGCATCCGCATCCGCATCCCGCAAGCAAAAATTAATGCGGAGCTTATGCGGATGCGGATATTGAACAATTCGGTACAGGAACGACTTAGCGGCGGCGTGTGTGGTATACGTGTTAGGTATTAGAAATGTCTTCTAAATTCTCGGCCTCGGACGAAAATCATTTATTTTCTATACCCACTTATTTAGACCAAACTGTTGACAGAAGAATCAGGATCATGATCATGATCATGACCGCAGATGTTCTCCAAATCCAAACTACAACCAATCTAAAAGAATAAAATGGGAGATTCGTTGGATTTGGTGCAGTCGATTGACCATTTATTCTTCAAAACAACCTAGCACGTCCGCTAGGAAGCCCTATTTAAAAAGTGATCTGGAAGCGATGCTTGATTCGTCAAGTGAAGATGACGAACTTCTCCAAAGATCAGACAGTCCCGGAACAGCAAAAAAAAGACAAATGTATCGGAAAGTAGTCTTTTCTGGTGGAATGATAATAAAGAGTTTAAGATGTTATCTGCCATAGCACGAAGATATTTGTCACCTCCCCCAGCCAGTGTTCTTAGTGAACAATTGTTTAGTGGTGTAATCGGCTAGACCCAGAAAAGGTAGCCAAGTTGCTGTTCATTAAATATAACTCACCTATGTCTATGTTTAAGTATTAAAAGTTTCTTTTGGTTTAAATAAAAATGGCTAAAATAGTAATAATTAATGTTTTTATGCACCAAATCTTACATCCACATCCGCATCAGCATCCGCAGTTGTGAGCCTTTTAATATCCGCATCCGCATCCGCATTGCGGATGTCAACAAATCTGCATCCGTAACATCCCTAGTTTAAATGTCCTCCGAGGCTTCTGTGTGTGACGCGCATCCGAAATATTAAATGTTCCATGACTGGCGCATAAATCAAACTGAATTTAACCGATGGCATGGGTTTTGCTGGCTTTGAGGGCCGCTGTGGTTTGTGGTTTATTCGCATAGACCTCAGACTTCAGAAAACCCCACAAAAAAGTCTAAAGGAGTCAAATCGCACGATCCCGCTGGTCAGTACACATTACCTCCACGTGAGATGACCATGCCATCGAATCGCTAGTGCAGAATTTCGAATGTGACGTGAGTTGTGTTGCTCGTAGCGCCGTCCTGCTGAAACCACATGTCGATGTTCGGTGTCCATATCATCCAATTCAGGCCAAAAGAAGTTGGTAATCATCGACGTATGGCCTGACGCCGCCCGCAGCAGCCCAAAATCCACACCAAACAGTGATTTTTTCGAGATGCATTGGACGCTCTTGGATCTCATGTGGATTACTTTGGTATCGTCACAAATTCGACAATTTTGTTTGTTGACGTACCCATTCATGCAGATATGGGCCCCATCACTGAAGATGATTTTTCGATTTTGATGAAAATTAGAGTCAGTTTCCAACTGCTCCATAGTCAATTCATTAAACACACGTCGTTGTCTTTGATCTGGTGGTTTATCTTCAGCTCCTAGGTCAGTTGTACGGGTGCAGGCCCAAGTCACGATGATAAATTCGCCAACTTGTAGTCTGTGAGCGACGCGAAATCGATTGCCTCCGATTCTCCCGCACACTCTCACGGACAGCGGCGCGGCGATGTTTTGGGCAGATCTTTCGCTTCGTCGACGTACGGGTGCTGATTAATCGTTTACTGAACCAGTGGACTCAAATTTATCCACCACACTGCGAATAGTCTTCTCGGTAGGACAATTATGGCGACCGTAAAACGGGTGAAGCGCGCGGAACGTTGCCCGAAAAAAAAAACCCATTTTGATAAAAAAAAAAATGTATCATTTGCAAGTGTTGTTGAACGCTATGTTCATCCATGGTGATTTGGCAGACTGAACAAATGACAGCCAATTTGACAGATGTAGCTTCAACAATGTGGCCGCTGTAACCTGTCAATTATACAACTGGCATGACAAACTCTAAGGAAACTGGAAGACAGAAACCCTCTTTTCCTTATTTTCGAAACCGCACTACCATGAATGCATGGAATTCGCGTTCCTTCACTCCTCAACCACCACATCTTCCAATTATGTTTTTTTTTTAAACATGTCGGATAAACTTCGCTAATTCTTTTTGGTGTACACCCGGCGCTTAGCCTACGACGTTCTGAAGGAAATTGTTCCCGACTTCTGATAGTTGATATTCAACGTTTCGAAGTCATGCTGCAAAAGAGTGACAATGACCGATCGATCTTTGAATCGGACCAAATTATCTACGTACACAATTGAGTGATCGCGGGACTCTACTGACCACCTTACCCTGCTTATGTTCGGGAGAAGAATAATTAACTGGAGCTTGTGTCAGTGAGTTACATCACCGCCTAGATAATGTGAATTATTTAGTGTTCCGAAGGATGTTTAAGCATAATGCTGGAGATTCTGCCGATTCAGAATAACTTTTTCTTTAAATCTTCGAAAATTGTTTTGAGCTTGAAAATAGCTGAGGATGTGATCCCTTCGAGGAGTCGACGCTAGAGACCTGCAGCGATACACCGCAACTATTCTTACACCGCATGCATACTTGTTCTTTCTACTACTCTAACTACTCTACTACTGCATAACAAATGGGCTCGCGTCGCATTGACTGCGAACACATACGATCATACATTCACGCGTTCATACCTATTCAAGCACTATGCGGTGTTTGGATATTTTTTTCTTAGATCGTAGTGGTGGGACGAATATGAACATCCTACGCAACTACTGTGATAGTTCACATAATATACCCGAATGTTACACAATTGAATCACTTCCTCCTGTATCACCGCATATTCATATATGATGATTTCGACCAAGCGATGGTATGTGCGCCCGCTTATGAAAAACGAAAACACCGTATACACCGCAATTTGCGCAAATGGCCTTATATTTCAATTCCTACGAATCGGTGCTAAATTGCTATCTTATTGCTCTCCTCTGCCGCCGTCGCTCCGCCAGGATAACCTTTAAATTGGTGGGGATGTGCTAGGTGTTTTATCATCATCATCATCATCATTTTCAGCGATCCATGAGAGATCTCCAGGCCACTCGACCCTCCGCCATTGATTCTAACTCATCAGGAGCTATGCCCAAGCGCAACCACGCGAGTTTTTGGACCTGGTCCAAAAATCTCGTCCTGGGTCTGCCAAGCGGTCGCCTACCTGATGGAATCGCATTCAAGGCACGCCTCGGAAGTCGTGATGATGGGGACATTCGTGCCACGTGACCAAACCATCGAAGTACAGCCCTTTCCGTACGAAAAAGCAGCTGCCTAACGTTGAGTTTTAATTTTTCATAAACGATCACACGTACCACCGCTTACTCAAACTCGATCGAATATGCGGTGTTGCATAATGAAATTATTCAGGAACGTAGTTCTCGAGCTTGAAACATACATACTACATTGATCACTTAGCTTACAGTGTTAGCACTTCCACCTCTTTTTTTGGGGGTAGATCTTGAGTTGCAAAATTATGATCGCATGTCAATTCCCGATGGTAAACTCAATGATCGCTTAGCCTGCGTTGGTTGTATGCACTTCACCACTTTTTTCGTGAGTGAGCTCTAAGTAGCATAGCATAGGATCTCATGCAGCGTTCTGTTCGACGCACAATCCCATAAAGCTAAACACTTCGGCTTAAGACTAAACGAAATGCATTGCCAATCCGAGAATAATCATCAGGAAGAAGAAGAAGGAGTACCTTAACACGACACTTGATAAAAACCGAATGATACTGAAAAAGCAAATCATATGACCTGTATAATGACGCCCAATTTTTAAATGTTTTTTTTTTGATCCCGTCAATATAGTTTGGCACGTTTTCAGGATATCCAATTTTCGATGGTGTTGTCCCACTAATCTGGCTGAATGTATGACCTTCGTTGTGTTGAATTTGAACAAGCGGACACACAGGCGGTGTCAAAAATCCTTTATCTTGAGTGCCTGAATCAGTTCGAATTTAAACATGTACAGACCCAATTTCCGGCGGTCTAGTTGTGGCCATCATAGCTCCAGGAAAGTCAGTTGCATTCTACAGGAACCATTCGATTTATGCTTCTTATTATTCTCTACTTACGGGTGGAGTGAAATACAAGGTCAGTGACACGAACAGCAAAGTGAAGTGCCGTGAGAATAAAAGTTATGTTGTGCAAAGGAATCCAACCGTGGACCTACACCACTGCGACCGCTAAATATATTGTGTATACATATATTAATTACGAGGTGAATTTAGGCCTAGCTTTTCAACTGCGACGACTTCGTGGTCAGCCTATTGCATGTATAAATATCCTTGATGACCTATTCAATCAAATTTCAGATGAAAAATAGGCGAAGCTGACTAAAGAAACTCAAATCCATTTGATAAGATACGTTATTCATGTGGCCACCGATTTTCCACGCTGCTTACGAATCAAATCCAATCCTCCTTACAGCACAAATTAATCACGATACATCCGAATAAATTAAATCAATTAATTACTATCAACCAATATTTTCTTATACACGAGTATGTTGAAGTATGTTCCTTGCCTTATTAAATCATCAGAGGCAATTTGTCATTGGCTCTCAATTAATTTTCGCTTTTGACAATACATTGTCTACTTGAAGTGTCACAATACAGACAATTCTGTAACCTGAGGAGCTACTTAAAATAAAAAAATTGTAGAGCACTTCATTATTTTTATATCATAATTAATGTTCAACATATCAAAAAATTTATTTAAAATTTAAATTTTTTTTTAGTTTAAGTAAAATATTTACTTAAAAAAAAATCGTGATTTTGGATTTCTTAAAATTAAGTTAAAATTAATTCAAGAAAAGTATTTTTGATAAATAGACAGTAAAGAACGAAATACACGAAACAATCGTTTTACCGACGCAACCGTTGGACAGATTTGGTGTTGTATACAACAATTGTTCGTGTGTTTCCATACAACCGGCCGTTGTACCAATATTGTATGGGTGCATGTTCTTGAGTGCACTACCGCTGTCACATGAAAAAGATTGTATGGAAGCTGTATGCTGTGTATTCGCACATTCGATTTTAGTTATATTTTGGCTGTTCTAGTGACGTGTTACAGCTAAGGTTAAGTAGTTTTGAATTGGGCATGGTCGATCCCACCATATGTGCAGGATGTACAAATACACAGGGCGCCAAGCGCTTCGGAGTGCATTTTGAGCCTATTATTATTAATATCGAAATAATCGTTCATTCATTTCGTTAAACATTCCCAAAATGTGTTATATATAAAATGTGCTTGTATTCTTGTAATAATAATGGGGTGTAAAAGTTGCTGAGAAGCTAGGCCCAGGTCCATCTCGGACTGTAGCGCCGCCATTATTATTATATTAAAAGAGCTAGAGATGCGCAATACAATGTAACTTTTTGCATATCTTAGCCTCTCCTTTTTTAATATCCTACTCCGAACCTCCAAGTGGTTTACTTTGGGCATCGAGCAACCCTCAAGGAGACCGGGTGTACAACTCCTATGGAACTGTGGGATAATCGGAGAGGGCTCATGTTTCGTCATGTATTGGCTGGATGCGTAAGCATGGCAGACCTTGTGTCAACAGCCAAGCTAGCGCCTGTTCACCAACGGGGTGCGGCTGGGAACGGGTGTCGGTCTTTGAGCAAGTGACTCGCTATATAAATGTGCATGAAGGGCCCGCTCGGGAACCCTAATCCCGAATCGTAGAATCCTCCAACGTAACTTTGGGTTTTTCGTTGGTCCGATAAGCCACAAAGTAAAAATTCAATCATCAACGAAACGGAAGACGGAGAAGGTTTTTGGGTTGAAACTGGTACGACTAGTATGTTTTGTTGTTTAGGTATAGTACATCGTAAATATAGCCAACAATTCGTGTGATGTAGAATATAAATAAAACATCGAAAAATATCGATGTATCGTTGTTGATACCGATGTTTTTTTACATCGATGTTTGTCCTGGAACTATCGATGTTTTTAAGAACGATGTTGCATCCCTACCGACGACTGGAATATCATCTCCATATGCCCCATCCACAAATAAGGCGATCCTACCTCTTGCAACAACTATAGAGGTACATCACTGCTCAACGTCGCCTACAAGATCCTGTCCAGCGTACTGCGTGAACGTCTAAAGCCGTTTTGCACCGCACTACTCGGCACGTACCAGTGCGGCTTTCGGCCCGGCAAATCGGCTATAGACCAGATCTAGACACTAAGGCAAATCCTGGAGAAGGCCAGCGAGTTTCAAATCGATACGCACCATCTTTTATCGATTTTAAAGGAACTATTCGAAGCGATGGCCGAATTCGGGATCCCGGCAAAACTGATCCGGTTGTGTCGGACCACGCTAACACATAGGCGATGCACCGTGCAGTTCGGCTCGAGGACCTCCGCGCCGTTTGAAACCTGCACCCGATTTCGGCAAGGAGATGCGCTGTTGTGTGACTTCTTCAATTTGGTACTGGAGAAGATAGTGCGGCGGGATGCTGTAAGCACGGAAGGCACTATCTTCTACAAGTCAGTCTAACTGCTGGGATACGCAGATGACATCGACATCGTTGCGCGTTCCCAACGCGCCGTAGTGGAAGCTTTCACGGCGATTGAAGAACAGGCGAAACGAGCTGATCTTAAGGTCAATGAGGATAAGACAAAATGTATGCTGTCTAGCAAGAAACGATCCGCCGCACACCATCTAGGGCAAAACATTACAATCAATTACAATCAAACAGCCACAATTTTGAGGTAGTGAAGGAGTTTGTCTACCTCGGGGAAAACGTAAACTCCATGAACGACATCACAGTGGAGATCCGACGTAAAATCGCCCTTGGCAACCGATGCTACTTCGGTTTGTCAAAACAACTGGGCTCAAAACTCTTGACTCGAAGGACCAAAATCATGCTCTACAAAACTCTTATTCTGCCAGTCCTGCTATATGGAGCCGAAAGCTGGACACTAAGCAGAACTGCGGAGCTAATTCTTGGTGCCTTCGAAAGAAAAATCCTACGTCGGATATATGGTCCCGTCTGCGAGGAAAGCGAATGGAGGAGAAGACACAACCGTGAACTCTATGAGCTGTACCAGGAAGTGGATGTAGTCCGGAAGGCAAAAATCCATCTACTACACTGGCTCGGCCACATCGAGCGCATGGACAACGACGTTCCAGCTAAGAGGTTCTTCGAATTCGAGCCTCCTGGTTCGAGAAGTAGAGGATTACCGAACCTCCGGTACAAAGACCAATTCATCGCGGACGTAAGACAGCTTGGTCTTGATGACTGGAAGCAGCGCGCCGAGGACCGTGAATATCGTAGGTGAATGCTTACTTAGGTAAGTAAGTAATAATAACGGCGGCGCTACAGTCCGAGGTGGTCCTGGGCCTAGCTTCTCAGCAACTACTCGTGTTGTGCATGCTATTGTTCACTCACGACTGGAGGGGACCTAGAGTTTAATACCGACTCCGAAGGGCGAGATTGAGAAGCTGTTTCTAGACAGTTATTCTCTTTGAGCATTGTCTGTGACTCGAAAGAGGTGTAGCCGTGAACATTTTTCTTTTTTGGGATTCGAATCTAGACTGTGAAATTCTAGTGCGTATGGGTCGACGCGCAGACCCACACGGCCACGGCGCCCATATTGAGTTTCTTTAAATTTCAGTTCATCCAATCAGCTACCTATGTATGTATGTATTTCAGATAATTTCCTGCAGAAAGAACTCAAAAATGTCCTTAGGAAAAAATCTTAAAATAATAAACTCAATTCTCTGTTCTGCGGATTCACTTGAGAGAAAATTTGCAGATTTTAATTCAATTACGTGTCAGAAAATTACTAAATTATGTGCCCGTTAGTGCATAAATTATAAGTATATTGTATAATGCGAGTTCTGCGTACAACAGTTGGACCGTACCAGCACAACGGAAATTGGTATAACCATTGCATCGTGTATTTTGTTCGTAATTATAATTTTGAATTGGAAAACGAGTATTGCATGTGGAGTACTTTTCCGAATTCATTCCTTCCAATTCATTCAAACCAATCTTTTGATGGCTTTATTGGCAGAATTTAAGAAAAGCAGTTTATTTACATTTTTTTATACGGTCTCCTCCTTCTAAGTCGAAACACCCTGCTGCGAGACGGCACCAAACTGCAGCTCCTTTTCACTCATGAGAGAAAACTAAACACACAGCACAAGTGGTTGCTGTAGAAGCTAAACCGAAATACATCCTGCATATTACACCAGTCATTAATATTAGAAATGAAGGATGATTTTGAAGAAATAACACTCAGCAGAAAGGTAATGTTTTAAAAATGCTGTCATGACACACCTCAATGTTGATGTTTTACATTCAAGCAAATAAGACTCAAATCTTGTGAAACTAATCAAATTTCATGGGAGATAAAAAAATCTTACAAATGAGAGTTAACGATCTGCAATATTTTAGGTTTTTTCCATACATAGGTGTCCTTGTTCCGAAAGTTCCAATGTCTTCAAAAAATGGGACCACGTAAATGTGCTGACGAAAGCAAAATTGTCTTTTTCCTTATACTTATCGAGTGGTAATTGTTGGTAAGGAAGTCTGGGATTTGATTCTCCACGATTTGTGACATTAACAGAACCTAACGAAGTGCAAATGTGTCACAAAATTAACTGAAAACCATGGTAGTTCTTTCCACTATTGTGTCATGCAGTTTAATACAAATTTATTCAGTGTGATAAATAATTTGGGTCTCTTTAACTCCTCTAGTTGAAAGTGACTCCTCTCACACAATGAAAAAAAAATCCATAAAATGAATCAGAATTATCTTTCAAATAGGTACATCATCAACTTCAGTCAAAAACTAAACGAAAACATATTGACATGAGTTTGACTAAACTTTAATAAAGCCGACTGATAACACTTGATGTTTTTGAGTAATTGATTGGTTTAACGGCTGGCGCCCGTGCCCATTGCAGACGGTTATAATATTTGGATTTTGGAAACCACATGTAAGGCAATGATGGTGCGTAACAGTTGATGCAAGATATTCGTCGAAGGGATTTCGTTGTTTCTATGAAATGGCGCCATAAGTGTCCATACGTGTTTTGTTTTTGACTTTTACATAAATTCGGATTAATTGGTCAGACATACTTCTTATCGCAAAAATTAAATTGACCAGTGTTGTGAGCTGACAGTAGACGTATTTATTTGTCTTTGAATTTAGGACTTAAATCACTGTCATGCGAAGATTCATCAAATTGATTTAAATGTCTCGCCATCATTTTTAGGGCTCCGAACAAAAAATGGTTCAGACGCATTATGGTTTGACTTTGTTGTCTGTCTATAGTTTAGTTGGTTTTAGTTTAGTTGACTATTTATTTCACAAAAAAAAATTATTTTTACAATCGTCTGTATGGTTTGGCTAAGGGCCGTCTACCACATTGACATTTAAAATATATGTTTTTTTTAAAGTTCTCCTCCACAATACATCTTCTATAGCGAAGTGAGTTTGTTGCGTATTTGTTTGTGCAATAGATCCTAGCCTCGTTTACCGTTTAGGATGCCTATCGCTTCTTCCATCAAGAGTAAATGTGCTCCAAAGAAGTTGCAGCGGAATTCTTTAAGAATGGGGCATATAGCGATGAAGTGAACTACTTCCTCTCGTTCTTGGAGGTTGCGAAGGTTGCATGAAAGAGGGAGTTCTTGGCGGTGCGGTATAAAGTTTGAACTTATCAGTTCACCTCTTATTTTAAAGATGTTGCTTATCATATCCGTTGCATAACTTGCCATGAAATATGTTCCGTTTTGTAAATTTAGTTCAATTTGCCGTAATATGCCCTGTATTGCGACGACTGGGCTTCATTTACAAATTGCTTAAAGATTCTATGACCTGTTTTCTACAACAGTGTGTATAACTTATGCCTTATGTAGGTAGATTTGTTGCTCATCTGGCGTAACTAATAATAATAATGGCGGCGCTACAGTCCGGGGTGGACGTGGGCCTAACTTCTTAGCAACCAATCGTGTTGTGCGTGCTATTGTTCTCTCACGAGTGGAGGAGACCTACAGTTTAATGCCGACTCCGAACGGCGAGATTGAGAAGCTTTTTCTAGACAGTTATACTCTTTGAGCATTGTCAATGATTCGATTTTTTTTTTGAAAAATTGTTTGTCTGAACTTGGATTCGAACTGAGAAAGTCTAATACGCATTGGTCGACGCACGAATCCACACGGCCACGGTGCCCGTAACTTGGAGATTAAAATTAGATTGCGACATTTTTGGACGTATTTTCCTCTGTTAAGAGAAAACACTATCTTTGGTATCCTTTCTTGTTTCATTCCCATTACTCTTACTACATAATCGAAATGGAGTTTCAGTGTTTCCGAAAATAGGGGCGATACTCCAGTTTCCAAGGGTAAATTACTTGGTAATTGAAAAACTTGCTTGATGAAATAGCGAAAAAATTGTTCTACTGCTTCAAATGAACAATATCCCTACGCTTGCTCAGAGTAAGAGAGGATGGATACTGCATTGGCACGAAATATTTTCTGTTTCGAGCAATGTCTGATGTTTTTATTGCTGATACTACTGCCCCAAACGTAGCAAATATCTATTTTTGCTTCAGATAATTTGCTTTGCATGTGCATATTCATATTTAATTTAAGCGTAATCAAGACACCAAAATACTTACATTCCCTAACAATTTCGATATGCTCGCCCTGAAATTTTCACTTTTCACTCCGGGTGTATCTACCTCCACCATTCCTGAATATAATCATCTCTGACTTCGATAAGTCAAGTTTGAAGTTTTACATTATTCGTCAAGCCTGTTTATCATTAACTGCATTGTGTCCACCGAGTCTGCGAGGAAAACAATGTCATCTGCAAACATAAGGGCTGGTATTTTGGCTTGATTTATCTCGACCCCATGTCTAACGTGGTCTGTTTTATCATTTATATAATAATATAATAATAATTATAATAATGGCGGCGCTACAGTCCGAGGTGGACCTGGGCCAAGCTTCTCAGCAACCACTCGTGTTGTGCGTGCTATTGTTTTCTCACGAGTGGAGGGGACTTACAGTTTAATGCCGACTTTGAACGGCGAGATTGAGAAGCTTTTTCTAAACAGTTATATTTTTTGAGCATTGTTAGTGACTCGAAGGAGGTGGAACCGTGAAAAAAACGTTAAGTGTTTTTTTCGGGAATCGAACCCAGACTTCGAGCGTAGAAGTCGACGTACTTACCCACTACGCCACGGCGCCCAAATACATATTATTATTCCCCTCAATAGTGATGTACGTCTATTTCTAAATAGAGATAGTTTCTTGGCACAAGCAAAGTTAAATAGAACAGCATGCTTCCAAATGCAACAACATCCATCATTTTTAAAAGCACTCCAACAGGTCAATTTGATTTTGATTTATTTTTTCTGTTCAACGACATTTCCGTTCATTTTTTAATTCGTATGGACCTTCTTTTTATTATGACCTTGCTAGAAATAACATTTCGTTCTAGCTTCTTTCCTTATAAAGGGTGGTCCAACCATAATGCAAGATGTTAATTGTGAGTCACACCTCAACGTCAAGTTTTTTTGCCCAACTTAATTTGACATTTCTTTGTTTCAGTGTTTGACAAATTCAATCATGGAGAGGTACATGGAGGGCGTCCAAATCAAAATGCATTTCGTGCACTTCGTGATTTTTTTGGTCAGCATTATCGACCAAATGTGTCCACAATCGGTAGAATTGTGCCCAAATTTCAGCACACCGGGTCTGTAGGAAATGTGAAAACACCTTTGCATGTTGTTCTGTTGTTCGCGATATTGTTGCAGAAGAGCCGTCAACCTCGACTCGTCGTCGTGTCCAACAATTGAACATCTCAAGAACATCATTGATGCGGGTTTTGAAAAATAAATTGAAATTACCTTTTCAAGCGTCGTCAATACCCCGAATGGTTGGTTGAACAGATAGATGTTCAATAGCCGTGTTATCTCACGTCGTGGCGATGTTAATTGCCCGCCACGATCATGTGATTTGACACCGTTGGACTTCTTTCTTTGGGGATATTTAAAAGAAAAAGTGTACGTCAATATGCCAAGAACAATTCAAGAGCTAAAGGATGAGATAATTCGGCACATTAACGAAATTGAACCCCAATTATATCTCAGAGTCATTGAAAATATGGACCATCGGAGAGAGGTACGCCACCGAAGACGTGGCGAGCATTTGGCCGATATTTTGTTTCACACATAATTGTCATAGATCCGTCCATCATAATAAAACATACTAAGATAATTCTCAAAACGACTGGATGGCGCAGTTGGTTAGGTGCCTACCCCAAGTTAGAGAGGTCCCAGGTTCGAATCCCAGTAAAATCGAATCTGGTCCAGTCACCATTTGCCGTTGGGATCAAATTAACGGCACTGGAGTAGGTTGCTACCTGGCAGTACAATGGACCAGTTTTTGAGTCTGAGTGCTCCAGTAGTATTTCAAAAATCCTTCGAAAAAAAGAAAAAAAAAAGATAATTCTCTGAAAGCTTGTTGTTTTATTTACAATCATCATCGTGCGTTTTCGTTGGACCACCCTTTAATAACGCATTCATAAATATGTACTTTGGGAGTTAAAACAAGTGAATTGGCACACCATTCAGCAAATTAATGCAAAAATATTGAGACAAATGATATGTTAGCACCAAATGCATTAGCAAATGTAGTAAGCAGCAAAGAAGCCGTCGGGTTCTGAACTCCCTCACAAGCGTACAAACCGTTCTTCGATAAATACTTTTCAGTCACAATTTCATGTTGCATGACACATTTAACTAAAAAAATCGTTTTCCACTTTGACATTTGGAAAACGACTCGTGGGTATTCATTATGACGCTGCTATAGACCCTGGTTATCCTGTCAATAAGCGATTTCCCACAATCGCATGCCGTCAATATATTTGCCACTTCAAACCAGTCATTAGTCTTGTTATGATATCCGTTTGTATTCCACATTGAAATCCCTTAATGCGGGTTTACAAGTATCCTTTTATTTGTTTTGAATCCCCGCCAGCATTTAATTTTTACGTCAACAATCGAACTCACCCCAGCCTGGTAACGTACTCACCACAAGGCGCATTCACAATGGTAAAACCTTCATCCGACCATGAGTGGCTGAGAGTGAGATGGCGGATCGCGACAACAAGAGCTCATGTCCGAATTTGCTTTTCTCTCATGGATAAATGAAAGAGATAGGAAGGGTGTTTCTCTGACTGAGACCAATGAAAATCAGATTTGTTCATGCAAGGCTTTGATTGGTGGAGATCCGGTTTTCATGGAGTTTGCGGATTAAAGACGTCAGATTTGTTTTTCGTCATCAATTTCTGTTGAGAGTGTTTACCGATTCTGCTACTAGAGGTAGTGAGTGTTTCACTGAAGTTGATCAGGTACGAAGCGGGAAATCAACGGAATGGAGAGTTTTTTTTGGCTGTAATTTGACGTTTGTTTAGTGTTTACTAGTAGTGTACGGTGTTACAAAGGTTTTAAGCGATTATGATTAAACATGTGATTAAGGGTTAATTAACATACGGCAGCTTTTGGTTTAATGTAGTATACAAACATGGGAGTTTAAGGCAGGTTTCGATTAAAAATAAGGGACAGATGTCCAGTTTTGAAATTTCATTGTGATTTGATTTTTGTTTTCTGTTCTCACTTTTCAGCTTCATAACTCAAGCTTGACCCCCTATGGGTCACTGGGATAGGAAAGAAAAATAAAACGATTTTTAAAATGCTAAATGAGTATATGCTCATACAGCAATTTTTCTACGAAAGGACAGAGAGAATGTGTCGCAAAGTGTTAAGAATGTATTGTTTAAGAAGTTCATAATTTCACAGGTGTCGTCGGCCTTTTAACACACACCCTAGGGCTAAATCTCGTTTTTATTAACAGCTACAAAAGAAAAAAAAAGTTGTCTAGGTTATTTACAATTGAAAACGGGTTAATGACATTATTATTATTCTATTAAAGAATGAATTTTCGACTATGAAATTTAATTTCAGATTTGGGAACTTTGTTTATTGTCTGTGGTTGTTGTGCTGGTTATGTTGTCATGCATAATGCCTGAAAAATTATATTATTAACATGAAATGTTAGTAGCATAATATTAAGTTCCAACCAGTAAGTATTGAACTATTTCAATATTTCAGAGTATTGAAGTTTTGAAATGGATTTTTATCCACCTTATGAAACCTACATATGCATGTACGTACATCGTTTATTTCAAAGGCTGGTACAGAGACTTAATTTTGTTTTAAACCAATTTGTTTTTGGCGAAAATTTCACACTGCTGTTCAAGAATATATTTAGTCACACATTATCGTATATACTTATACAGTATTTGCTTATCTGATAATGTTTGAAGTTTCGAAATACAAAGAAGTCATCAAAAGTCTGCTGCTCTCCCATGGAGAGACTGTGCCTGAGGCATAGCTGTGTTCCATTTGTACGACGGTCCAGAGAAAACTGTTTCCAGTTGTCTTGACAAAGCTGTTTTGCGTCCGCAATGACTTGGTCTTTAAACCGGAGGTTAGGTTTCCGTCTTCTTCTCCAACCAGGAAGCCTGAATTCGAAGACCCTCTTGGCTGGAGCATTGTTGTTCATACGTTCGATGTGGCCGAGCCAATGTAATCGACGGATTTTTGCCTTCTGGACTACGTGCACATCTTGGTACAGCCTATAGAGTTTGCGGTTATGCCTTCTCCTTCATTCATCTTCCTCGAAGATAGGACCATATATCCGACGGAGAATTTATCTTTTGAACGAACCAAGAATCAACTCTGCCATTCTGCTTATCGCCCAGCACTCGGCTCCATAAAACAGGACTGGCAGAATAAGGGTTTTGTAGAGCATGATTTTGGTTTTGACCCGAGCTGTGCGATTCTACATCGGATGTCGTTAGTGGAGTTTGCATTTGACTCGAGGTAGATAAACTTCTTCACTACCTCAAAATTGTGTTGTTTTGTCCGAGGTGTGTGCGACGGATCGATTTGTACCCGACAAGATATATTTTGTTTTGTTCTCATTTGCTCTTCGTTTCGCCTTCATCTTCAATCGTAAAAGCTTCTACAACAACACGCTGGGAACTCGCTACGATGTCGGTGTCGTCAGCGTAACTCAGCAGTTGGGCAGCTTTGTAGAAAATGGTCTGCTGGTATTCTGGCTAAATAAAGAAGCATTTGGAAGTGATAATTGTGACTTGAGTAGAACTCACGTTTTTCGCTATCATGTTGCATTTGCGTGTAAACTCTGTTTCATTCATATAATACTTAAGGTATGGACACAAGAAATAAAAAAACTTCTAGAGCGAAACTGCAAGAAGTTAAAGAGAACGAATGCTGTTTTGGGTAGATTTGTCAATAATATTCTTCCTTGCTTTATAACTATCAATTTGTAAATCTGATCTTTACTGATACTTTCCTTTTTTAGCAATGTAGGTAAATACGGTCAGTGCCATAGGTGGGCGAAAAGTCACTAGTTGAAAGTTTGTTCCCTAAATAAAAATTTAACGGAATGATCTACGACAGACATTGATACTTCAAATAAAAGCTCTGTCAAAAATAAACTATATTTTATTCAACATAACAACAAACATGAAGAAGTTAATTAAGTTCAAAAGAAAAAAGTGCTAAAACAGCAGTGAGTGAAAACCTATGTGCTCTGCAAAAAAATAAGAACACGGAAGTAGTAAACCTTACTTTTGGTTATAAAAACGACTGTCCGGTACAAACGTCTGTGAATTAATATAATAAATTCTGTTACACCAGCTGTCATCTTGACACATTACCATTGACATATGAGGGTGATTCGATAAGTACTTAGCCCACAAAAGAAAAATGAACATTTTGGATAAGTGGCCATATATTTCGCAACATAGACTCCTTTTAGTTCGATTCACTTCACCCAGCGATGCTTCAACTTCTTTAACCCGTCTGAAAAGTACGTTTTCTGGAGGTCTGTGTGGCAGGCCTCCGTGGCGGCGCGGCGATAACCCCCTCATTCGACTCAAATTTCTGGCCGGCGAGTGACTGTTCAAGTTTGGAAACAAAAATAAGTCCCACGGGGATAAATATGGAGAATACGGTGGATGGGGTAGCAGTTCGTAGCCTAATTCGAATAATTTGCCCGTGGTCTCACTATTGCTGTTGTTGTAAGGAGTGAGCAAACGCGGTACCCATCCTCAGACAGCTTTCTCATGCCCAATATTTCATGCAGGATATGACCCACACGGTTTTTTGAGATGTCTTCAGCTTTAGATATCTCGCGCATCTTCAAACGGCAGTCTGCCGTTACGAGATTTTTGTCACGTTATTTTCCGTGGTAGCCGTTTTCGGGGCACCTGGGCGTGGCTCACCAAAAACCGGCGTGCGACCACGTTGAAACTCGTTAAACAAATTTTTGACGGTCGCCATCGAAGGAGAATAGTCACCGTACACAGCATCCAAGAGCCCTTTTATTTCGCTGCGCGATTTCCCTTCCAAAAACAAGAATCGATTCACCGACCGATATTGCTCTTTTGCCATTTTTCTAAAACCCGCGAACACGCCCGCTTCCACACGCGGTCAAAACAAAACTATGAGTCCGATTCGGCAGTAGCCGTCTACAAAAATGTACTACACGATAAAATAATAAGTTTTTAATTACTGAAATGGTGACGCTTCTGTGCCAGCTTAAGAAGTTCATTCAGCAGAAACATAGCTCTGAGCACAATGAGAGTATTCTCAAGATACATTGGTAACCAAATCTGCAAAAAAACGGTGCTTACATTTTTTTTTAATTTGTATTTTACTTACTTATTTACTTAGCAGGCCTACGACCCATGTAGGGTCTGAGCCTGAGCTATCGCTGCCTTCCATCGTTGACGGTCCTGGGCACGCTGCTTCCACTCATCAAGACCAAGCTGTCTTACGTCCGCGATGTCTTGGTCTTTGTACCAGACGTTCGGTCTCTCTCTCCTTCTCGAACCAGGATGCTCGGATTCGAAGGCCCTCTTAACTGGAGCGTTGTTGTCCATGCGCTCGATGTGGCCGAGCCAGTGCAGTCGACGGATTTTTGCCTTTCGGACTACATCCATATTCTTCTCCATTCGCCTTCCTCGCAGACGGGACCATATATCCGACGTAGAATTTTTCTTTCGAAGGCACCAAGAATCAGCTCCGCAGTTCTGCTTAGTGTCCAGCTTTCGGCTCCATATAGCAGGACTGGCAGAATAAGAGTTTTGTAGAGCATGATTTTGGTCCTTCGAGTCAAGAGTTTTGAGCCCAGTTGTTTTGACAAACCGAAGTAGCATCGGTTGCCAAGGGCGATTTTACATCGGATCTCCACTGTGATGTCGTTCATGGAGTTTACGTTTTCCCCGAGGTAGACAAACTCCTTCACTACCTCAAAACTGAGGCTGTCGATTGTAATGTTTTGCCCTATATGGTGTGCGGCGGATCGTTTCTTGCTAGACAGCATACATTTTGTCTTATCGTCATTGACCTTAAGATCAGCTGGTTTCGCCTGTTCTTCAATCGCCGTGAAAGCTTCCACTACGGCGCGTTGGGAACGCGCAATGATGTCGACGTCATCTGCGTATCCCAGCAGTTAGACGGACTTGTAGAAGATAGTGCCTTCCGTGTTTACAGCAGCCCGCCGCACTACCTTCTCCAGTACCAAATTGAAGAAATCACACGACAGCGCATCTCCTTGCCGAAATCGGGTGCAGGTTTCAAACGGCGCGGAGGTCCTCGAGCCGAACTGCACGGTGCATCGCCTATGTGTTAGCGTGGTCCGACATAACCGAATCATTTTCCCGGGATCTCGGATTCGGCCATCGCTTCGAATAGTTCCTTGTGATGAATGCTGTCGTATGCGGCTTTAAAATCGATAAAAGATGGTGCGTATCAATTTGAAACTCGCTGGTCACGATTTGCCTTAGTGTGAAGATTTGGTCTATAGTCGATTTGCCGGGCCGGAAGCCGCACTGGTACGTGCCGATTAGTGCAGTGCAAAACGGCTTTAGACGTTCACACAGTACGCTGGACAGGATCTTGTAGGCGACGTTGAGCAGTGATGTACCTCTATAGTTGTTGCAAGAGGTAGGATCGCCTTTTTTGTGGATAGGGCATATGGATCTGATATACCAGTCATGTCGTACCAGGTATGCTTTCGTCTTCCCAAATTCTACAAATGATCTGGTGCATGCTCTCTACCAGAACATTGAAACCGGCCTTGAAGAGCTCTGATGGTAAGCCATCTCATCCTGCGGCTTTGTTGTTATTAAGCTATTTAATCGCTGTGCCGACTTCTTCAAAGCTCGGTAGGATGAGTACTTCATCGACTGGAGTTGGGATTTCTTCATTCCCTATCACTCTCTCCTGGTCCGGTCCGCTAAGCAGCTGTTGGAAGTGCTGCTTAAACAAATCCACTATTCCCTTTCCTAAAGCCTTTGGCCAGGTTTTTGGCTTTTTTTATAAAAGGCCCGTATTTTTTGTTTGTCCCTTGACTCTTCCATATCCTTGAGCTGGGAGATTGCGAGAGACCTTTTCTTCAGGCGTAGAAGCTCTTTTTCTCCTCCCGTCTTCTAGCCCGATACTCCTCATGCGCTGATCTAGTTTTTCGTTGCAGCGCCTTTTGGTATGCCTCATCGGTTGCACGTTTATTTTGCTCTCATTCGGCATCATACCACGGGTTTCTTGTCAGGGGTGGTAGGTAGCCCAAAGTGGTTTCAGCCACCTCTTTGATGGCCGAGCGGTAGTGCAACCACATATCGTTGGCGTTTATGTTCGACGTAGGCATACCGGAGAGTCTCTCACTTAATTGCTCTTCGTAGGCTTTGGCAATTTGTATTTTACTATGTTAAATTGCTGCAGGTCTTGTTTCATTAGGACACATTCGTTTATCTCGTTCAAACCGAATACTGATTGATAATTGACGATTATTTTTTATCAATATATTCATCCTGTACTTATAAAATCTTCAATTAACTGATTGTATACCGATCCAAGTCTACAGACGTCCCGAGAAAATTATTCCTATTTACTGCGATTCTACTGTGAGCTGAGGAAGCAGCAAAAATCAAAGAGTTTTCAATTAATTTTCCTTCAAATTGATGTATGTTACTCAACCGCAGACTGAACGTCTCTAGCAAACAGACGCTAGTTCCACTTTTCAATTGGTTTCATGAAACTGGTCTCTAACAGTAAAATTAATGATTCAATATCCAGGTATATTTGCAAATGTGCTCTCAACTTGTGCATGAGTCACAAAAGCTTTGTCAAAGGCAGAGTCCATTCACAGATGGGTTTACAAGGAATACGTCCACAGCAAACAGTTGAATGCAGACAATTTGTTTGTTGCAACGAAAACAATATCAGCCATCAGAAACAGGTTAATTAGCGATAATGGATACCTAGGCCCAAATGCACAGGCGGCCAACGTTCCCGGTTGATGCTGTTCACCTGCAAACTGGTTCATGCAGGTCGCGTCACTAACATTGAGCGGTTCCTTTCCAATTTCGCAGCATGGTACATATCATCGTTGACGCTAACCTTGCCGAATTGGATTTATTTTGGAACCATCAGTATATAAACCGGGTCGTGCGTGGTGAGAGATCAGATTACTCCAGTTCGACGACAGGATAACACAACCACCACACAATGGCATTCAAAGTAAGTTCCAATGAAAGTGGCTGATTGATTCCACTCGAAAGCATTTTACTGATTAATTTTTGGTTTTTCTTTAGTTCATCGCATTCTTCGCCTGCGTAGCTGTCGCTAGTGCTGGATACCTCGCTCCAGCTGCTCCCTTAGCAGCCATCGCACAGCCGGTGCTTGCTAAGTCCGTCGAGGCAAACGATCCAAACCCACAATATTCTTTTGCGTATGATGTGCAGGATGCCATTTCTGGCGACAACAAGAACCAATTTGAGAACCGTGATGGAGATGTTGTCCGTGGTCAGTATTCGTTGAACGACGCTGATGGTTACAGACGCATTGTTGACTATGCTGCTGATCCATTGAATGGATTCAATGCTGTTGTGCGCAGGGAGCCATTGGGCGTTGCTGTTAAAACTGTTTCTGCCGCTCCAGCTCTTATCAAGGCTGCTCCTGCTCCAATCGCCTATGCTTCTGCACCAGCTTTGATTAAGTCAGTCGCTGCTCCAGTTGCATATGCTGCCGCTCCAGCTTTCGTTCGCTCCTCAGCACCATTCGCCTATGCTGCTCCAGCACAAACTTTGATTAAAACCGGTCCAGCTTCATTGGCTTATGCTGCACCAAGACTGATTAGCTCTGCTCCAGCTTTTTCCTACCCCGCTTCAGCTCCAGCACTTCTCAGGTCTCAAACTTTGATTAAATCTGCACCAGTCTTGTCATATTCTGCTGCACCAACCCTCTTGAAGAGCTACGCTGCCGGTCCAGCCTTGACTTATGCCGCAGGATCTCCAGCCCTTGTTAAGACCAGCTATGCCTCGCCAATTGTTTCATATGCCTATTAAGTTATCCCGTACACTGTTGACTGAAATGTTTGTTTAAAAATCGTTGACTTTAGTTTGTAAAATGAAAGAACAATAAAATGTTTTTTTGAAGAACTCATATTTGTTTAATTGGTACGTACATTCTAAACCATCACTCGATATCTAATTAGGTTATGTGCGGCAGGACTTTATTGCACCATATGTCCTTAGGTTCGCCACTCCTTCTCAGTACACCTTGCTCATTAGTGAATTAATGCGACATGTCTTAGTTCACTTAAAAAGATAAAGAAGTTACAACAAGGCGTTTAAGTCAGCTTTGCAATGTTACCAGAAGGATTCCAGAGGAAGAAGTTGACCAGAAGTTTCTTCAAAAATGAAGAAAGGTTGAACTAGAATACGAGTATATTGAAATGACATGAAATGCCGCGATGACAGAATAAGACTGAAGATGAAGAAGGGCTGCTTATTATCAATGAAATTTAGAAGTTTTTTGGGCTTAGCAGCAACCACTCGTGGTGTGCGTGTTCTCCCACGAGTGGAGGGGACCTACAGTATGATGCCGACTCCAAAGGCGAGAGAAGCTTCTTTCTGGCATTCATAGGGTTGTCGTGACTCGAAAAAAGTAGAGTCGTGAACAATGTTTTTTGTGTTTTAAATTGTTGTCTATGCTTGGAAATGACTTTCACAGTCTAGGTTCAAACTCCAGCACAAGCAACAATTTTCCAAAAACAAAATTGTTCGCGGCTCTTCCTCTTTCGAGTCACTGACAATGCTCAAAGAGTATAACTGTCTAGAAATAGCTTATCAATCTCGCCGTTCGGAGTAGGCATTAAACTGTAGGTCCCCCCAACTCTTTTTTTTTTTTTTTTTGTTTTGTTTATTTAACCACTTAATCAATATTATACATTTATATTGCTTAAATAAACTTAAAATGCTATCTATATGAAATATATTATAGTAAATGACCTCAATGGTTCTCAATACTTATGATATTATTATTATTTTTTTTTGAAGTACTTAATTCTAACAATTATTTCAATTTATTTTGTTTTGTTTTATTTCTTTTATTCATTTATTTATTTCAATTTTAAGGGAAAATGTGGTAAAACCTTGTGCGAATAATTTATCTTTTTTTTAAAAAAACTAGCCTAGATGATAAAAACGAAATAAAATTTTCTTAACCTACCTTAACCTAGGGATGGGGTTGAGCTCTGGTATATGACCCCCAGCTCGCCGACAACACACTAAGCGAAGTGATATCGCTCAAGCATTTTATCGGCGGACCAAGGGTCATATGTCAGGACCCAATCCTGCTTAACCTAAACATTTGCTTCAACCCAGTCGAGCCACCAGTATCTTTCTTTATTTAATCTTTCGAGATTTGATAGATCCCTTTCAGGTACACTTACGCAGTATCTCAGATCAGTATTTCCATTGTCCCAGGATGTCGGTTCATAGAGAATGCGTTTGTCTGTCGCTCTTCTGGCAAAATGGTAAATGATAGGTACGTTCGTCGAGTCTGATAAGTAGCCATGTGCATCCAGATATAGGAATGTCTCAGGTGGTATATATCCGCTCACCAAAGTGTTTCTGAAATACCCGGGGTTAGGGTAAAACAAGCCGGAAACTAATTCATTTTCAGTGACGCTAGCTGACCGCGCGAAATGATTCCTCACTAGATCTAGAATGACATTGTCAATTCTGGATATACCGGAGGTATCCAATAGTCGGTCCCCCAACTCGTGAGAGAACAATAGCACGCACAACACGAGTGATTGTTGAGAAGCTAGGCCCAGGTCCACCTCGGACTGTAGCGCCGCCATTATTATTATTATTATCGATGGGATCAAGAGGATAGCTAAATCATTTGTATGTACAGTGGACGCTCGATATAGTGAAAATCAACAATCCAATATAGTGAACACACAAAATGTTATACCGTTTGTTCTACTCATCGTGTTGTGCGAAAATCTTGCACGATTAGTTATGATATGTATATGGTACACAGTTTGGGGTTGTTTGAAGCAAATGCAAAGTGCCTGTTGCTTGCATAAGGAATGTATTATGTTGCGTTTTACGTTTTTTTACGTGTGAATTGTTTTTGTTAAAAAAAAAATATTCTTTTTTTATAAATATTGGCTTGTTTTTTAGTTATTACGAAGAAAAATTGTAATTATATTCTCTTTTTGATGAATTGTACTTCAAAACATAGGAATTTTGATGAAATTTGCCCAAGCAGCCGTTACAATGCTCGTTACAATGAACAATCTCGCTGCAGTGAACAGGCCCGGTTTTTATTAGTTCACTGCATCGAGTGTCCACTGTATAAACAAAAAGATCCTCTCAATTACATGGTTAAAGAAAAAAAAGTCTGCAATTTTGAACTTGAAAGATAACTTGGCAATGTCACCCAGGCATGATGGTATTTATATGGACTTCTGGAAGATCGAGGCTTAAGTCTCGGCTAGTGAGTTTTGCAACCAATAAGCCTCTATAGTCAGTACGATCCTTCGCTAGTTTTATCCAGTTTTGCACATCAAGTCTTCAGAGGACCTTTTCCACTTGAGTGCGCCATTTAAGTCGTGGACGTCCAATGTTAAGTTGAGCTACAGGCTTAGAGCCGAAGATTTTTTGGTTCAGTGTTAATTAAAAGACCAGCGAGTTTCAGATCGATACGCACCATCTTTTATCGATTTTAAAGCCGCATATGAAAGCATTCATCGCAAGGTACTATTCGAAGCAATGGCCGAATTCGGGATCCCGGGAAAATGATTCGGTTATGTCGGACCACTCTAACACATACGCGATGCACTGTGCAGTTCGGTTCGAGGACCTCCGCGCCGTTTGAAACCTGCACCGGATTTCGGCAAGGAGATGCGCTGTCGTGTGATTTCTTCAATTTGGTACTGGAGAAGATAGTGCGGCGAGCTGCTGTAAACACGGAAGGCACTATCTTCTACAAGTCAGTCTAACTGCTGGGATACACAGATGGCGTCGACATCGTTGCGCGTTCTCAACGCGCCGTAGTGGAAGCTTTCGCGGCGATTGAAGAACTGGCGAAACGAGCTGGTCTTAAGGTCAATGAGGATAAGACAAAATATATGCTGTCTAGCAAGAAACGATACGCCGCACACCATCTAGGGCAAAACATTACAATCGACAGCCACAGTTTTGAGGTAATGAAGGAGTTTGTCTACCTCGGGGCAAACGTAAACAATACGAACGACATCACAGTGGAGATCCGACGTAGAATCGCCCTTGGCAACCGATTCTACTTCGGTTTGTCAAAACAACTGGGCTCAAAACTCCTGTCTCGAAGCACCAAAATCATGCTCTACAAAACTCTTATTCTGCCAGTCCTGCTAATGACCAAGTCATTGCGAACGTAAGACAGGCAGCGATATCTCAGGCTCAAACCCTCCATGGGTCGGAGGCCTGTTGAGTAAGTAAGTTAATTAAAAGTGACTGCTTAAAAGAATAAGTAATTCAGAAAACGGATTAAATATGATTTTACACACGGACTCTCTAAAGAGTTAGTAGTTAACTGAGTAAGCACAGTTAAAGTGAGTTAGAGCCTTAAATCTGTTGAGAGACTGTGCGGTGTTGAACATCCCAAAGGTGATGCTGATATAGTTAATTAAAGTCAGAATACCTCCATTGCCTTAAGGTTACTTTCAGCCCATCTAAAAATCGTTTATATTAAAATTAAGGAAAATGTTTATAGATTTCGATTGTGTATATTAAAAGTCCACAAAAAACAACAACAGCAACAAGAAAAGGGTTAAAATCGAATTCAAATTAGTAGGCGTATGAGATGATTGGTGATGAATAGCTGGTCTTAACCAAAGCTGGGCCAGCGGAGTAAGCCAATGCTGGTGCTGACTTAATCAGAGTTGGTGCAGCATATGTGGTCTTCAGCAAAGCTGGTGCAGCATAATGAGTTTTCAATAGAGCCGGGGCGGCAGAGTAGGCCAATGGAGCTGGTGCTGATTTGATGAAGGCGTGACCAGCGGAATAGGCAAGGGGAGCAGATTTAATCAAAGCTGGTGCAGCAGCATAAGCTAGAGGAGCTGGTGCGGCCTTAACTAAAGTCTTTACTGCAACAGCGCCCAAAGGTTCCCTGCGTACGACTGCATTGAATCCGTTCACTGGATCGGCGGTGTAGTCAACAATGCGTCTGTAGCCGTCAGCGTCATTCAATGAGTACTGACCGTGAACAACATCGCCGTCACGACTTTCCACCTGGTTCTTGTTATCTCCGGAGATGGCGTCCTGTACATCATAGCCGAAGTTGTATTGTGGGTTTGGATCGTAGTCCTCGGTCTTGGCCAGAACAGGCTGTGCAACAGCAGCAACTGGACTCAGATATCCAGCGCTGGCAACAGCGATGCAGGCGAAGAATGCAATGAACTGAAATATGTAAGTAAGTTAATAAGGCGATGACCACCAACTGAAAACAAACTTGGATATACCTTGAATGCCATTTTTTTGATGATGTATGTCGTTCTGGTAGGTGAACCTGAAGTGAACTGATTTTTATTCGGTATTGATTCTCCTTTTATACTTGATTACAATGAAAGAATCCATACGTGATACGTATCAGCGGCAAGGTCAAAAGATGCTCCAAATTGATTCCAATTTCTAAAATATTCGTCGGCAAGGGAAGAAAGCTGTAAGTGAACCAGTTTGTTGCAATCGATGGATTGTTTTTGCTTCTTTTGAACCGGATTCGGAAATTCGTATTGTAGACTGCGCACGGTTTTGGTGTGAACGAATGTTGGGGTAAAATGAATGTGACATTAATTTTTGAAGGAAAATATTATTTTAATGATAGTTCGTTCGAATTTATTTTCCGCGGAAATTTGTGATTACAACCACTCAAATAAATTCTAGGGGTGTTTCTAAATGTTGACGGCTTTACCAATATCTGAACAAGACTATCAGAGTCAGAATAATCACACCATTTGATTTAGTCATCTGACCATACGTTATGATTACTGGGAAGAGCTATTTATTGAGCACAACCAGGAAGTGGATGGAGAATGAACACATAGCACCTCCAGTGAATGAAGTGGTTGAAAAAGAATGCATAGTTATCACAAAGCTGAAGAACAATAGAGCCGCAGGCTCAGGGGGTTTGTCATCAGAGTTCTTCAAGGCTAGCGGCGTTGTTCTGGTAGGGAGCATGCACCAGATCATTTGTAAAATATGGAAAAATGAAAGCATACCGGACGATTGAAATATCAGCTCCATATGTACTATTAATTCATTAAATTGTATACTAAATTAAACTGAACTAATAATAATAATAGTAATAATAATGGCGGCGCTACAGTCCGATGTGGACCTGGGCCTAGCTTCTCAGCAACCACTCGTGTTGTGCGTGCTATTGTTCTCTCACGAGTGGAGGGGGCCTACAGTTTAATGCCGACTCCGAACGGCGAGATTGAGAAGCTTTTCTAGACAGTTATGCTCTTTGAGCATTGTCAGTGACTCGAAAGAGGTGGAGCCGTGAAAAAATGTTAGATGTTTTTTTCGAGATTCGAACCGGCGACCTCGAGCGTATTAGTCGACGCACCTTTTTTTTTTTTTCAAAATTATTTTTTTTTAATTTAAACAAAAATTCCTTACATGCTAGATATAAAAATACTTAAAACTAGCTTATATTAACTAAACAACAAAACACTTAAAACTAGCTTATATTAACTGAACATATGTTTTACTTATCTAACTTACTGACCCTATGCGGGTGCTCTAAGCTAACCTAATCTTATTCTAGTTTGCCTTTCGGCGCAAAGGTTCTTTTTTTTTTATTATTTAAAAAAAAAATAAAAACTTATATGCTAGGCCAAGAAAATTTAAAAAACTTGGCATAACTATTTCATTTTTTTTCTTAAAACTACTTAACCTAACTTAAAATAACTTATCCGAACATACATACAAGGCCTGGAGGAACCATGTTACCTTGCTGATACGATCGGCTAAGAGTAACTACTACAAAGCTAAATTTGACTATGACCGATCATCTAGGTTTCTTTGGAAGCAGGTGCGAGATATCGGACTTACTAAAATTAACAAACGACCTAACGATGATGGCACAGATCCGGAGGATTTAAATATTCGTTTCACCTCTATCTCGTCAGCAACCCCATCAAATGTGTCCTTACCTTTGATAAACAACACTAGAGACGATGGGTTTGAAGTAGGAGGAGTGGATACATACTCAGTCGGCTGTGCAATATTCTCCATAAAGACAAAGTCTGTTGGACTGGATGATATTCACCCCGACTTTATAAAGATTTTACTTCCCATCATACTTCCTCACATCACCCATATATTTAATACAATAATCATGACTTCCACATATCCCATACTTTGGAAAAAAGCAAAGATTATCCCTGCTCCAAAGAAAACAAACCATCCAGAATATCGGCCAATTGCAATTCTCCCGTTTTTATCGAAAGTGTTTGAATCGATTGTCAGTCGAATGATTAAAGATCACATTGAGGGACACAATCTCTTAAATCCAATGCAATCAGGATTTCGAAAAGGACATAGCTGTGTTACAGCCTTGCTTAAAGTAACCGAAGACATACGAAAAGCTGTTGACGAAGATAAAACAACCTTGCTAGCTTTACTTGACTTCTCGAAAGCATTCGACTGTGTTAACCCGTCAATACTTTGTCACAAACTGTCCACCCAATTTAACTTCAATAATCCCACTAATAAGTTAATCTTCTCGTACCTTACTAACCGTGCTCAAGCTGTCTCATATAACTCAAAACTGTCGACTTTACGTGATGTTCACAATGGAGTACCTCAAGGTTCTATTCTCGCCCCGTTATTATTCTCAATGTTCATCAATGATCTTCCCAAAGTGTTGTCGCATTGCAAATATCATATTTATGCAGATGATGTTCAAATCTACTTAAGTTTTCCATTAGCTATGGTTGAAGATTCAGTTGCAAAATTAAACGAGGATTTGAGCTCAATTACGAAATGGGCCGAAGAAAATGCTCTCATGCTCAATCCTGACAAAACTAAATTCATTCCATTTTCAAAACACCATCCCTCCCTTTCAAACTTTCCCTCCATAGAACTAAACGGTATTGCTATCGAATATGTAACCTATGTCAAAAATCTAGGTATAATGTGTAACAGTGAACTAACATGGACTGACCATATAGACAGTGTGGTATCAAAGGTATATGCGTCTCTTAGAGGTTTGTCAATTAGCAAATTTATACTCCCAATCAATGTTAAATTAAAACTTGCCAAAGCACTAATATTCCCCATTTTAACTTATGGCTGTGAATTGTTTTCTGACTGTGATGACTGTAATGTCTCTCTGCAAAAACTGTTAAAAGCTGTCAACGCGACCGCACGTTATGTTTTTAACCTTCGAAGATTTGATCATGTCTCGGACCAACGTCGCATTCTTCTTGGATGTGAATTAGAAGCATTTCTAAATTACAGAACATGCATTTTACTTTTCAAAATCATTCATAAGAAACAGCCTAACTATCTTTATGAAAAAATAAATTTCTGTCGATCGAGTCGTAACATTACGTTGAAACCTTCTGTTCATACATGCTTATCATCGCGCAGGCATTTCTTCATTCATGCTGTACATCTTTGGAATCATCTACCTTCACAGGTACGGTCGAAGACCGAGTACAAACAATTTTGTTCAGCTTGTTTCTCTTACTTGTCCAACTTGAACTGAAATATTTTCCAAAAATTAAAAAAATTTAATTTTATTTTGGTTGCACATAAAATTAATTTTAATATTGCAAAATAATGATTTCAAATATATAATTTCAATTATTCATATCTGTAAAATGTAATTGTATCTATGTCACTTTCATAATATTTATCAAAGTTATATTTTAAGCCCTGTACTTATTAAAGAATAGAATATTCTTATTGTACAGCGATACTTAGTAACAAATAAAAGTAATAAAAAAAATGAAATACAAACTACCTTAAAAAACTATCTTGACTATGTCCGTAACAACATACGGACGCGTGCACTAGAGCGTAAGTACAATGTATGCATTTCATACATTTAATACGCCGTGGTGCACCTTTTTTTGTGTTTTGTATGTTTTTTGTTTTTTTTTTATTTTCGTATTTTTTTTTTTTTTTTGGTTTTCTATTTTCTATTTTTTTTGTATTTTGTATTTTTTTTTCTTAATCTGCCTTACACTATGACCTAAACTATGTGAGTTGGCCACCAAAGCTCAACCAAAAAAGTCCTGCTCTACGAAGTTAGCGGCGGCGAAGGCTGATTTTGGTGCAACCACCAATAAAAATGCCGTTCTTTGGCAGACTCTGTCCTGTCCCGGGCAGAAATCGCCCTGCTGAACCGAAGAAGATCTTCGTGGCTGCGAGCGACGTCCGGCTCGTATTGGAGTCGCCTGTCCACTGTTCGGCGTACGACATGGAAGATAATAGGACATCCTTCCATATCCTGGATCAGGCCTTTCTCATCCAAATAGACGAATGCTTCGGGAGGAATAAAGCCGTTCAGGCG
Source organism: Myathropa florea (assembly GCA_930367185.1). Classification (NCBI taxonomy): domain Eukaryota; kingdom Metazoa; phylum Arthropoda; class Insecta; order Diptera; family Syrphidae; genus Myathropa; species Myathropa florea. The sequence goes on along the minus strand of OV884003.1, from coordinate 81,255,446 downwards.
CACCTTCTCATTGTACATTGTATTGGGGTAGTAAGCCTCAAAGATCAGACCATTGGTTGAAGTCATAGCTCGTGTAACATGCCTTCGAATCAGCTTAATAATAAAATTATCTATCCTGATCGGGTTTGCCTCGTTGTACAAGACCTCATTGGGATAGAATTTCTTGAACTCGGATTCGGGTGTGCGATACAAACGGAGGCAGGCTCGAAGACACTGCCTCTCGAACATCCTCATCTTTTCCATTTGGGAAGGACTCACGTTGAACCACACTGGACAACCGTATACCATGACTGGCCGGATGAGGGCCATGTAGCAGATTACCTTCACCCTGGTATCAAGTTGGCTGTTATAAAACAACCTTCTTGCCACAGCAAAGGCTTTCCTGGCTTTTAGCAGCAGCTATATGTCTGTCGAAATAAAGATACTGATCCAACCAAATGCCTAAGTACCTGACTACACTTTTCACTGCTAACGGCTCCCCCTGCGGGTCAACTATGCCGAACTTGCGCCAGTTTCTTTTCGTATCCCCCGAGGCCTTGAACAGCGGGGTTCTGAACAGAATAGTTTCACACTTCCGGAAGTTGATTTTCAACTTCCAGTTGTCGCAAAATCGAGAGTCGACGCACCTACCCACTACGCCACGGCGCCCACTACAATTATTAGACAATTATTTGCCATTATACATTTTTTGTAGTTTTCTTGCATATATGTAATTATATTGAAAGTTCCAATTATTTTGTTGCGCACCAATAAGAGGTTACATTTACAAATCTACGCAAAGTACTTAATTTTTTATACGATTTCCAAAATTATTTATTTTTCGAAAACTAGAAATACAGACCTTTCAGAATATGTATAGGATGTTATACATTTGAAAAAAAAATGTCAATGAATTTGAGGAAATTGCCTTGTTTCACTTCTAGTTACAAAGGAAATTAAGAACAAATAATTCATGACGAATTTTATATGGAGGGTCTCTTCGAAATTCTTACGTATATGTAAGAAAACTACAAAGAATTTATAATGGCAAATAATTGTCTTCAATGACTGTTTTACACCTTGGCATTAGATCAATTTGTGGACGCCGTGGCGTAGTGGGTAGGTGCGTCGACTCCTACGCTCGATGTTCACAGTTCGATTGCCGAAAGAACACCTACAATTTTTTCACGGTTCCACCTCTTCGTATCACTGACAACGCTCAAAGAGTACAACTGTCTAGAAAAAGCTTCTCAAACTTGCCGTTCAGAGTCGGCATTAAACTGTAGGACCCCTCCACTCCTGAAAGAACAATAGCACGCACAACATGAGTGGTTGTTGAGAATCTAGACCCAGGTCCACCTCGGACTATAGTGCCGCGATTTATTATTATTATTATCACCACTTGATTGTCAAGGGCAATGAAAATATTTCTTCCCGCGTATTCATCCATTTGAAACTGAAAAAATAAAAATCAGCTTTGAATCACCGTTAATTATGAAATCAATTTCAAGATTTGAAAACGGTTCAGCTATTTGTAATTAAACATCATCAGCGTATACACTGACGGATGATCGCTGATGTACAGAAAAAAATCGGTCCTAATATCAAAATGAGGTTCATCTCCATTTTAAAACTTTCGATAAATCTGGTAGACAGGGAACTGAAACATAGTTTGCGAAAGGTTGAATATGTCGAAATTAAAAACTGTGATTGAGAGTACCGTGTGTAGCAGATAAAAGTGTACAAGTAGCCAATAAAAGCATACTTTTCGTAGCTATCTCGGAGGCAGTTCTGTAGTTTGAGCACTACCTATTTTCCTTACTGAATGGAATGTAAACATTTCAAAGATTTATGAATGATTTTGACAACACATTAAGCTCTTTTTTTTCGGAGGTTTTTGAAACACTACACTGGATCACTCAGACTCAATAACTGGTGGATTGTACATACATTAAGCTTAGTCACGTACTTCGGCTATTCATACTCTGCACAATCCATTAGCTAGAAATGGGTAAAAGTCTGCTATTCTCACAATATATCCTTATCCAAAAGATTTTTCAGTTCACTTGACCTTATCCTGTCTGAAAGCTGCATGCCAATTTTACGTAAGAATTGCCATTGACCATCGTTGTCAATAACGATCCACGGCAAAATAAAGTTAATTAATGACCCAAAAAGTAAAAGGGATTGTAAAGCTACTCCATACGAAGGGGCAGCTGACCTCTAGCAAAAGCATCCAAGTGAATGTAATTTCATGCACGTGAGATGGGCATTTCGGACAAAAAAAAACTGGTTCCCCCCAATTCATCCGCCGACTAGAAAGGCATCGCAAAAGGAATCACACAAATCAATGCAGTATGCCAGTGACTCCCGTCTGACCTTGAAAGAAACACGTCGACTGGTGAAGGAAAAGAGATATTACGTTTTACCTTCTCCTTTTGATCCTGTTTGAGTATAAAAGCCCATGAGTCATTGCAGGTTGTCATCAGTAGCTTTGTTCCAGTACTCGACCAAACAAGTAAAGATGTCCATTAAGGTACGAGAAGTTTGCTCTTGAAGCATGTTTCTTAAATTCTCATTTTTTCAGGTTATTGTGCTTTTAGCATGTGTAGCAGTGGCCAGTGCTGGGCTCATTCAAACCGTTGCTCAGCCAGTTTTGGAGAAGTCCGATGAAAATGACCCAAATCCACAGTACAGTTTTGGATATGATATTCAGGATGCAGTATCTGGTGACTCGAAGAATCAATATGAATCGCGTGATGGTGATTTAGTACAGGGGCAGTACTCGTTAAACGATGCCGATGGCTTCAGGCGCATTGTTGACTACACTTCCGATTCAGTGAATGGTTTCAATGCTGTTGTCCGTAGGGAACCAATTGGTGCCGCTGTTAAAGCAGTTGCTGCCGTTCCAACGGCTACACTGATCAAAAGTGCACCGGCTCCAGTGGCGTATGCGGCCCCAACACCAACTTTAGTCAAGACCGCTGCACTCGCAGTACCAACTATCCAGTCTCAGGATAGTACCATTGTTAAGACCTCATATACCTCCCCAATTGCTTCATACAGTTATTAAGCTTTTGTTGAAATTGAATTGTTACATCTGATTGTTAATTCTATTGAATAGGCATAGAAACTCCTGTTTGAAAAAAAAAATGTTTTATTTCTTTAGTATTTATGTGCGAACTCATAATTGGTGATGCAGAATGCTCCTTTATTGTCCACTTAAGTAAATAACCTATTTATATACTTTGTCACTTATAGGCTGCTTGTTGTTTGTAAATAGTAAGTGACGATTAGTATTGTGGTCAAACAAACGGATTGATATTTTAATCTTTGCATTGGATTTCTCTTGGAAACCAAAAAAGTTGTTGTAATAGCCTGGCAGGTTGATCCGAAACTGACTGAAGGAAGATTTGAGCTCTGCTAATAATGTTAATTATTAAAATGAACGGAAAAGAATTGGGCGTCGTAGCGTTGTGGGTACAGTCATGTGCATATTAATTGGTTTGTACGCTTTTTTTAAACATTCTGTTGAGTTTAAGTGGGCTATGGATTATAAAGGATCCTTCATTCTTCTTTCTATCTTTAAATTTAGATAACAAACAAGTGTGTGTAAGGTGTCAGAGATACGACTGGATGGCGCAGTTAATTAAGTGCCTGCCCCAAGTTGCACGGGTCCCAGGTTCGAATCCCAGTGAAATCGATTCAGGTCCAGTCACCATTTGCCGTTGGGATCAAATTAACGGAACTGGAGTAGGTTGCTACCTGGCAGTATAATGGACCAGTTTTGAGTCTGAGTGCTCCAGTAGTGCTTCAAAAATCCTCCGAAAAAAAAGATGTCATCGACATTTTTTTCTCGTTTGAAAGGGCTATCGATGCCATTATAGTATATAACATGTCCGCCGCGACTTCTCTGGGTGGCGCGCATCCAAAATGTTTAATTTTCCATGACCCTGGCGCATAAATCAGGCAGAATTTTACCGATGGCGATGTGGTTATATGGCTTATTCGCATAGACCTGCGACTTTAGAACTTTTGTTTGTTAAGGCACCCATTCAACCAGAAACGGGCCCCATCGCTGAATATGATTTAGGGCTAGTTTTCAACTGCTCCAGAGCCCATTCATCTAACACATGTCGTAATCTATGTTCGTTTACCTTTAGCTCCTCTGTCAGGAGTAAATTTTGTACGGGTGCAGGCCCAAATCACGACGCGACGTAAAATTTGCCAAGTTGTGGTCTACGAAAGACCGAGTTCTTGTGAGCGACGTGAAATTGACTGAAATGAATTCTCCTTCACACTCTCAAGGACAGCGGCGGTATTTTTGGCAGATCTTCCGTTGGTTTACTAAACCAGTGAACTCAAATTTATCCACCTCACTACTAATAGTAAGTAAGACGATTATGGCGACCGTAAAATGGGCGAAGCGCTCAATTTTATCATTTGCATGTGTTGTTGAAGGTTATGTCCATATTTGGTGATTTGGCAAAACATACTGAAGGTTAGGTTAGGTTAGGTTTTGGAAGGGGAGTGTGATGGTTAAGGCATCACTTCCACTCGGAGGCCATGGGGCCCATTGTGAATCCCTTCAAATGCGGAGTATGCAATCTAATAACCTATCCTGTCAAGCGATGGCTGGAACCATGAATGAATTTTAGCAGATCCGATATGTCTGCGTTCGCTAAGTCCGCAGTCTCTGTGAAGAATCTCTGGCCCAACGAAGCCAGGCGCCGATTGTGGAGAGCTGGGCAGTGGCAAAGCAGATGTTGGATCGTCTCGGTCTCTTCCTCGTCGCCGCAGCTCCTGCAGAGGACGCTGGACTCCGCATTCCATTTCCGGAGCATTGTTCCGATGGGGCAGTGTCCTGTGATCACTCCGACGAGCATACGGATCGAGTTTCTCTCCAATGCCAAAAGCTTCTTTGTTTTCCCGTAATTAAGCTTTGGCCACGTTGATCTTGACGTGTGACAATCATTTCTTGTAAGCCAAATCGAGTTGGCCTCTTTTTTGTATTGTTTCGCTTATGATCCGGTACAATGCACTGATCGCTGATGTTCATTTCAGATCCTTGTCTGGCCAATTCGTCCGCTCTCTCGTTCCCTGCGATTAAGCTGTGGCCCGGGACCCAGCAGAGTTTGACCTTATGGTGGCTGATGGACTTCAGTGAAATGCGGCAATTCATGACAGCCTTTGATCTCGTTGTACAGGATCCTATCGACTTCAGTGCAGCCTGACTGTCTACAAAAATGGTGAGATTCGAAACATACTGAAGAAATGATACCCAATTTGACAGATGTAGCTTCAACAATATGGCCGCTATCGAATGCCGTTGCGTTGATGGCATTTGAAGGAGGAGGTTTAACCACGAGTTATATGGCCTGTCCAGCGACATGACTCTAGCCATGCGTCTACGGATCCAACGCATAAGTTGGCTAGGCCATGTAGAGCGTATGGACAACTTAGCTCCGGCCCGAAGAGTCTTCGACTCTGAACCTGTGGGACAACGCCACAGAGGACGTCCACGTACAAGGTGCCGCACACAAATCGAGGGCGACCTCGGCCCGCTTGGTGTCCGAAACTGGAGACAGCTGGCGAGAGATCTTTCTGGCTGGAGAGGCCTGTTGGGTGAGGCCCAGGTCCACCTCGGACTGTAGCGCCCTAAGAAGAAGAAGAACAGATTTCTGAATATAAAACGGCGTTTCCAAACTATTTCAGTTGAATTTTCTCCTAACTACAACCCAAATCAACAATTGATTACTACATTCATCCGTAAATATACGAATGTCTATATAGCCAAGTCTATCCAACACAAAATCACTTCCATCATATCCAATCACTGGTCATGCGTGCGGTGTGTGTGTGCATTTCTGTTGTGCATTTAGGGGCTGAAATCGATCTGAGAGATAACATACATCATCGTATAGAGTGCATGCAGCATGAAATTTATGTCTGAAAATGAAAATATTTACCATTTTATATCTATATATCTAAATATATCAAAATTTGCACATAAATTGATATTTTGATATTAATCATTTCTTAATGCTAACGCTGAAGTCTTTAAAACTGCGTTTTCAGATCTTCAAAATTCGCATGTCGATGGTTGACCCTTTTTGGCCAATATCTCGAAAACTATTAGACCCACAATGCTTTTTTAAATTCGCGCGCTAGATAGGTTTGTGGCCGTATATGCTGATGCTGGGATGAAGGTTAACGTGGACAAATCCGAGGTTATGGTTATTTCCAGAACCCCTGTTCAATGCACTCTACGTGTTAGCGGAGTCCCATTGAAACAGGTGGAGAAGTTTAAGTATCTCGGGTCTTCTTCACAAGTGATGGGAGGAATAATGCTGAGCTTTGCTGTAGGATTGGTCAAGTTGGGTCAATTTTGAAACAGCTTGGTCGACCTGTAATCAGTAAGGCCGAGCTTGGTGTCAAAGCCAAGTTAGCGGTTTTTAACGCAGAATTTGTTCCAACTCTCATCTATGGTCATGAAATTTGGGTATTGACCGAAAGAATAAGATCGCAAATACAAGCTGCCGAGATGAGATTTCTTCGTGCTGTTGTGGGATTTACTTGCCGTAATAGGGTGAGAAACACGACAGTGCGCGAGAAGCTCAATGTTGGGCAGCTGCTTCTTCGTACGGAAAGGGCTATACTACGTCGTTTGGTCACGTTGCACGAATGTCCCGATCATCACGACTTCCGAGGCGTGCATTGAATGCGATTCCATCAGGCAGGTGACCGCTTGGCAGACCCAGGACGAGATGGTTGGACCAAGTCCAAACACTCACCTGGTTGCGCTTGGGCATAGCTCCTAATGAGTTAGTGTCAATGGAGGAGGATCGAGTGGCCTGGAGATCTCTCGTGCATGCATTTCCCCCGCGACCCCTTTAGTGGAACATGCGGGTCACGGGAAATGAGATGAGTACTCAATGATTCCAATTTTTTGTAATTTTTTCAGATTTTTAAGCACTTTGGAGCTAGATATTTTTTAAATGGAACATCGGATCAAAAAGTCTGTCGAGTGATATATCCCTCGATGGGGTGCGTTCATGTTTAAAAGTCAATGGCAAATTCACCTATACATGAGGGACCCCCAAATAGCCCCACCTTTTGAATTTATATACATGGGCATTGATATCTAGATCTAAACTATTTAATTCCAAAATGTAATGCCGATATCTTTATAAATTTAGGAGTTAAAAAATTGTGACAGACAGACGGGTGGACGGACGGGCAGACATACCCAACTTATAAAGGTTCCGTTTTCGTAGACGGAACCTTAAAAAAGGTTGCAGTGGGCGGTGGAAAATTGGGAAGAAAGTTGTTTTCTCGGATGAGAGTCACTTTGAGGTTCAAGTGTACACAGTAAGTGTCGTGACAAAGAGTTCAAATGAAAAACTCCGAACTGACCATATTTTCCAAGCGCTAAGATACCTCCCTAAAGTCATCCAAAAATGTGAAGCTATTCTTTTCAAACACAAAGTTGATATTTTTGGACTTTGGCCTTGCAACTCCGCTGACCTTAATTCAATTGTGAACCTAAGGTCAATTGCTAAAGCAAGGCGCAGAAAAAAGATTCCACAACAAAAACGAAATTTATTTTCTCAATAATTGAAGTTGTTCACGGCCCCGCATTTTTCGAATCACTGGCAATGGTCAATGAGAAAACCTTGCCATTCAGAGTCAGCATTAAACTGTAAGTCTCTCCACTCGTGCGAGAACAATAGTACGCACACCACGAGTGGTTCATGTAGAAGCCTTTATATCATTATTATAATTTTAATTTTTTCCAAAATTTCATCTATTTTTGTTAACGTCAAAAAATTCAAATTTTTTTTTGTTCCCAACTCCAACGAATTTTAAATAAAAGAGTCATTGTTTAAATTAAATTAATAAATTCGATCAGTTTAATCAATTAACAACACCATATGTACGTATATCACAATTTCTTTTTTTTAAATTAACTTGTTTACCACGCATAAGAGATGACTGGTGAGGCAAAACTGCTCTTGACAATTGCTGGACCAGCAGCATATGCTAATGGAGCTGGAGCGGCAGCATATGCCAATGGTGCTGGAGCAGCCTTAATCAGAGCAGGTGCTGGAGCAGCCAAAGCGACTGGAGCGGCCTTAATCAAAGCTGGAGCAGCGGCAACGAGTGGCACACGGCTGACGACAGCGTTAAATCCATTGATTGGGTCAGCGGTGTAGTCAACAATACGCCTGTAGCCATCAGCATCATTCAATGAGTATTGACCACGAACGATTCCTCCGTCACGGCTTTCCACAGCGTTCTTTGAGTCTCCGGTGAGGGCATCTTGCACATCATATCCATAAGTGTACTGTGGGTGTGGATCGTATTCCTCAACCTGGGCGACAGCTGCCAATGGAGCTGGGGCAAGGATTCCTGCACTAGCGGCAGCGATGCAAGCGAACAGTACAACGAACTGAAAGAATATCACAAAAATGTTCTATTAAAGAGTTCATTTTTAATCCATAATCCTTGAGGTCTTACTTTGAATGCCATTTTTGTTGGTGAGTGGGTTTTTGGTTTTAGTGTGTTGCTCTAGATTCAACTGAGGAATTGGAACTGATTTCGGTACGCGCTGACAGTGTCTTTTATACTGAAACGAGCCATGAATACGGTAGTGAGCTACCATTCGCTTTGGCAGCGTGTGTTTTTTCAACTTGTTAGGTGGGTGGGGAACTTATTGCGCTAGGTCAGCACTATGTGATGTGCATACATATATATGTGTACATATAATAGGTTTTTTGAGGCGATGTGTTCCTCCGGAATGTGACAACTGTGAAATTTCCTATTTAACTGTGAAATTTCCTATTTTATGTGATTTGAACGCGTCATTGACTCATCGACGATATGTGATAACAGTTGGCGATTGAACTAGAATAGAAACATTCTCTTGTTCTCAGTGATCGTCTGCAAGTTCCACGTCTATGTTATACCCTCAATGTTTGATACATCGAGGCAGAGATGATTGTATTCATATGTAGATAGAGTAAATGAAATATGATATATGTACATATCTTTCCGCCGGTAAATATAACTATTAATTATACTTTTGATAAATTTATGCCAATGACTTATTTTGTAGTTTAAGACTTAACCCATTTCTTAGGCTATAGAAATTATTATTATCTTCGCAATATTCTTAAATAACAATAAAGAAGTCTTCGTCCATAGAAACTTTGAAACATCTCTGCTTTTCTTTATGTAAAACTGGACGTAGAAGAGTGCTGTGAACGCTTTGAGTCAAATTAGAATCTGTGTATGTTCTTCGGAGCCATTGGTTTATTAACCTGTTTGTTTTTTTAAGTGACTTCAGGGATTGACCCCTATCCATTCTCCAATGTATTACAGTGAGGTCTCACTTATATGAACTAATGATTATTGGGCTAGTTCACGTAACCGAAAAGTTCGTATATTGAAATCATGTATAGCATGGAATAAATTTGTTTAAGGTTAAAAATTGAATTAAAGTGCATATTTATTTAATCCCGCTAATGCACAAAACTTAAAATAATTGATTTGAAATTTGTTGAGTTAAGCTCGGTTGAAAAAGTTAAATATTTTTGTTTGGACAGTTTTCGTAAGGCTAAGTTCGATTCACATGCAAATGCAAATAAAGAAAACGTAAAATAGTTCTGTCTACAAAAAATAACAGTTTTAACTTCTAAAAAAATTCAACAGAAAATTACTTACATATATGACGATCGCAACTGCACAGTTATTTATTAGAGCATCCGTTCATACAACTGAATTCCAGTACAAAAAATTAGCGGTTCATATATTGGAATAATTGATATGACTGAGGGTTCACATAAGTGAGACTTCACTGTAATTTAATTAATCTTGCAAATGTCTGAAATCCTTTTATCGATTTATAAAAGCAAGCCTTTTGTTACAACTTCCATACTGATTACTAAAATGTTGATTGTATTTTTCGCATCCAATTATTAGTTGAATGTTTTGAAAAAAAGAAAAATAGCTTTTAAGTGTATGATTTCTAGAAACGAAAATTAGACGATCTAAAACGGATAACATTCCAATTGATCTATCATTTTGACGGTTTAATTTGTAGGATTCAAATTTATTTACGAAGTCGATTATTGATACGAAATTGTAAAATTCAGATTGATTGACAGGTCTAACAAACAGGCAAATATCATTTTATTTTCTGTTGTACACAAAAGAAGCTCATGATATGTACAGTCAGGAACATTCAATTTCATACGTTTGCAATTTTGAATAATAAATTTGATTTAAATGAAAGCCTTGGAAGTCAAACAAATTTGAGTGTTTTTAAATTACTTCTTGAAATATTTAGTTAGTATCTAAAACAAATAAGAAAAAAAATAATTAAAAAAAATGCATAATTATAATAAAATAAAAAAAATAAGATAGAAAGAACAAAAATATAGGAACATTCAATTTCATAATTTCACGACATAATTGGCTTTTGGTCCGTGTTTGGTTATTTGAACTAATTTGTTTGTCCAGATACTCCCATAAATGTTCGATCGGGTTAATATCCGAACTGTGAGGTGTTTCAATCACTTTGGGACAGTTGTATAATAACAACGTTCGCACTAGCAAAGACTTATGCATGGGCTGAATGTCCTGTTAAAAATGGAAAGTGTTTTCTGTACCCAATTTTTGAGCACTATGAACTAATTTTTCTTTAAAATTGCCCAATACATTTCTTTGTTTATATTTCCATCAATAAATTCCAAATTTTCAATTACTTCATGGCTCATGGAACCCCATACCATCATTGACCGACCACCATGCTTAGTACTCGTATGAAACTGAATGTTTCTGACTGTACACTTTTTGTCATGATCTTCAATCTCCTGAAATTATTGGTCTTTAAAATTGTTTACGAATGGGATAATATTCCTGGCGGAGACACATCCAAAGAATGAAAAATAATAAAAGTCGGTTCTTGAGTTATAAATGGTGTAACTAACACAACTTGATTTTTATATATTTAGATTATATTGCTAAAAAGACTAAAGAATTGATACTGAAAATAATTTGGTGTACGTCGATTGACTTACAGCTTAACATGTTGCGCTCCAATACAGCCAAAGGCATTATGTGCTATAAGCCGTAGTCGAATTATATTGCCATAAAACACCCTTCGTAGGCGCCGTGGGGTAGTGGGTAGGTGCTTCGACTCCTGCGCTCGATGGCCTCGGTTAGATTCCAGAAAAAAAACCTAAACGATTTTTCACGGCTCCACCTCTTTCGAGTCACTCAAAGAGTATAACTGTCTAGAAAAGGCTTCTCAAACTCGCCGTTCGGAGTCGGCTTTGAACTGTAGTTCCCCTTCTCTCGTGAGAGAACAATAGAACGCACAACACGAGTGGTTGCTGAGAAGCTTAGCCCAGGTCCACCTCGGAGTGTAGCGCCGCCATTATTATTATTATTAAAACACCATTCGTTGCAGCCCTCATAAAGATTTTTTATTCGAAAACAATTTTTGTAAACATTATTTGAAAAAGAAAGCTCCATAAATCAAAGTATTGCAAAGCGGCAGTTACAACTTTTAGATTTGTGCTTCGTGCGAAAACATGCGAAAATATTTTTTTAGGCAATTATGATACAGTTGAAACTGTTTTACCCAGAACTTCAATAACCGATAATCTTTTACATCCGCCATTCTGTTTAGCAAATATTTTGTTAATATCCACTCTATTAATCGGATAATTCGCTTATACCCGGAATACGGGTAGGTGTGCACTCATATCTCAAAAATTTGGTAAATTTATTTTTCTTTTTGCGATGACCTTCTACTTATTGGCATTCGTTGCATTTGTTATTGCAGTCTGATTGATTTTTTGTTGAATTTTGCTTAAACCTCTAATAAGCGGAAAATCGATTACCGCGAAGGCCGATGGTGTCGAGCATTTCGGATGAAAGCGTTTTTAACTGTATTTCAAACATTTAAATGTGTTTCATTATTTTATTTTTTCTTTAAATTTGTTGTAAGGCTTTGTGGTAACAACATTTTTTGTTTGTCATGTTGTTAAAATTTATAACGCGTCTGGTGACATATAGCAATCGTGACATATGTACAGCTGTCCATGGAAAAAGACTGTTACTCTATAAATCTTCAAACACTGGACTTGCATCTTTTTTAAGGTAATCGCAAAAGTTAGATTGATGTCGTTTAAAATCATATGAGCAACAGGGTGAAATCGTTGGAATTCGGCGAATAAAATTGCTTCAAAATAGTTGCTTAGATAATATCGATCATTAACCGTTAAACTGCTATTCGGTACCATTTCAATGTTGTGGTTGATTTACTCGTATATTGCAAAGTATAATAATCAGCACTCCAATTTTTAGTTTTTAAAATGATTTTTATCATTTTCAGTAGTCATGTCCTTCGACTCTCAGCCTTTGGGACAACGCAACAGAGGACGTCCACGAACAAGGTGGCGCACATAAGTCGAGGGAGACCTCGGCCGGCTTGATGCCTTCATCCATTAAGTGTATTAAATACAACTTTAAAGAACCTCGGGAAATTGCATATTTTAAGTTGTTGATTCCTGACTCCCTCCTCGGACTACTACTGTCTCAAGAATTTTGGCCTGATGGAGCATTAGTACACGAATTCGTTTCCAGACCTAAGAAATCAACATCTGCAGCTGCACCTATAACGCCGCATCCAAAAAACGATTAGGTATTCAATCTAATATTACGTATTTACCTCTAACTTCCCCTGAGTATCTTTGTGTATACTATCAAAACGTGCGAGGGTTGCGTACTAAAACACCCAATATATATCTTAACTCACAAAAGCTTCCTTATGATATTTTCGCCCTTAACGAAACTAATCTTACACCTGATTTTGCCAACAATGAATTATTTACTCCTGACTTTAATGTTTTTCGAGACGATGGTTTTGAGAAAGAGAATGATTCCTCGGGTCGGGGTGTTCTTTTAGCAGTTCACAACCGATTTGATTCTACCCTAATCAAAACTTCTCACTCAACTAATTTTGAATTTATTTGTGTCAAAATAACTATGCCTAAGTGCCACATTTTTATTCTCTGTTGTTACATCCGTCCGGCCCAGCCTATGCAGAGCTATCAGTTAGCCATCGATGCGATCGATTCTCTGTTTAATAACGCCGATCCTAGCGACACCGTCTTGATTCTTGGAGACTTTAATTTTCCTGATCTTCAATGGACTCTATCAGATGATGAATCCCATTATGTCGCAATTAATCCCTCCTCAGATAAGGAGGTTCTTTTTATCGATTGCCTTACTGACTGCAACCTTTATCAGTTAAGCGGTATTACAAATAACTTAGGTAGACAACTGGATCTCATCTTCTCATCAGACACCGAAAACTGTACAGTTTCAGCAAGTAGCCATCTTCTCTCCAAATTGGACCAATACCATCCACCCCTATCTCTTACTGTTTCCTACAACAACGCTACCAGAACTGTAGCATCCGAATACTCGTACAGCTTTAATTTTCGTAAGGCTAACTTTACTAAACTTCGTAACCTCTTAGGTTCTGTTAACTTCGATAGTATTTTTGTGGATTCACATTATATTTCAGTTGATAGCTCACTTGGAAAATTTTACTCCGCAATTTTTGACTGTTTCATGCAGTCCGTTCCTTTCATGCCCCAAAAGAACTTTTCTTCATCTCCACCTTGGTATAACAAAGAACTTCGGTCTCTTCGCAATAAAAGGAATAAACTTTGGCGTACTTTTTTAGAAACCCGCTCGAACCTAAATCTTTCTAATTATCTTCACGCCTACTCCGCTTTTTCCGAACTTTGCGAATCACTTTATCAGCAATATATGGACCGAATGCAGTCTGGCATAATTTCTGACCCCAAACGATTTTTTCACTTTATTAATACTAAAAAGAAATCAGATAATTACCCGGCGACTCTGACTTTCTCTGATATATCTTCGAATGATCCTTGTTTAGTCGCTAATTTATTCGCTGATTTCTTTAGTCAGTCATTCTCTAATCATGTAACTGAACCCGATCATTCTTACTTCTCATACACGAAATATTTTTCCCAAACTTCTTTTACCTCAGTTGACATCACCGCGGCAATCGTGAAGAATAAGATTGATAAAGTTAAAAATGAATATTCCGCTGGTCCAGATGGCCTTCCTGCTGTAGTTCTGAAAAAATGTGCAAATTACTGATCTCAGCCTCTAGCGACGCTTTTCCGTCTCTCTCTTTCACAAAGTGTCTTTCTTAAGGCTTGGAAAAGCTCTTTTATAATCCCCTTACATAAAAAAGGTCCAAAAAATGAGATTGCGAACTACCGGCCTATAGCCAAACTCTCTGCCTTGCCTAAATTATTTGAAAGCATTGTTTATGATACTATGTTTTTTCACTGTAGGTCTGTCCTTTCCGTCCATCAACACGGATTTCTTAAGGGAAGATCAACTACGACAAACCTGACAGAATTCGTGTCCAGCACCTTGTGCGCATTGGAAGATGGCAAAGATGTTGATGTTGTCGCTACCGATTTTAGCAAAGCTTTTGATAAAATCTCACACGCGATTATACTTCTGAAACTTAAAGCTCTTGGCTTCCAAACGGAGTTTATTGCGTGGATCAAGTCATACCTTGAAGAGCGACAGTATAAAGTAATTTTTAGATCTTCTGTTTCCAATTCTTTTGTAGCCACATCTGGGGTCCCCCAGGGTAGCCATCTTGGTCCGCTGATTTTCATCCTAACAATTAACGACGTGGATAACTTAATTAATTATTCTCGTCTTTCAGTTTATGCGGACGACATAAAAATTTTTAAGGAAATTTCTATCTCCGCTGACTCGTATGAACTTCAAATGGATTTGAACACTTTTTCGACTTGGTGTACAAACAATTTTCTTGTTCTAAATGTTGCAAAATGCCAAGCTATCACATATTCTCGTAAGCGCCTTTCGGCTACCCCTCGAACTTATTTTATTGGTGACGAACCCGTTCCCACAGTTACTTTACTGCGTGACTTAGGTGTCATTTGCGATAGAGAACTTAACTTTCGTCCCCATATCGAAAATATTATTAGTAGGGCTAATTCTGCCCTCGGTTTCGTTAAACGCTGGTCGAAAGAATTCTCGAACCCTTACGTAACGAAGTCCCTCTACTGTACTTATGTTAGACCGATTTTGGAATATGCTAGTCAAGTTTGGTCTCCCTATCAGGTTACGCAAAAATATCGAATCGAGTGTGTCCAACGGAGATTTCTTCGTTTTGCTCTCCGTGGACTACCTTGGTCCGACAGATATAACCTACCCCCTTATGAGCATCGGTTGTACCTGTTGAGCATGCAATCACTCGAAAAACGTAGAAAAGTTGCTGATGTATTATTTGTACACCAGTTATTATCGGGCATCATTGATTGTCCTGCACTGCTTCAAAAGATATCTTTCAACACCAATCCTCGTTCCCTTAGGGTAGTGCCTCTCTTCCATCTCAAGTAAAATCGTACTGATTATGGGCGAAATGAACCTATGTCGCGAATGTTGCGTATAACCAACGAGACCCTAAGCACGTTTGATTTTAATACAAACAAGAGCTCACTAAGACATGCCCTTTCCTCCTTTCCTTAGAAAATTGTATATTTCAAGTAGGTTTAAGTAGTCTTAAGCAAAATATTGTAAATAATTTAGTAATAGTTGCCTACGGCTTGTATTAAGTTTGTGAACAAATAAAATAAATGTGCAAAACTGGAGACAGCTGGAGAGAGATCGTGCTGGCTGGAGAGGCCTATTGGTTGAGGCCCAGGACCACCTCGGACTGTAGAGCCGCCGCAGCAGTTTAATGCCCTCTCTGCACTGCGAGATTGAGAAGCTTTTTTCTAGACAGTTATACTCTTTAAGCATTGTCAGTGACTCGAAAGTGGTGGAGCCGCGAACAATTTTTTTTTTGAAAAATTGTTTGTCTGAACTTTGATTCGAACCTAAACTGTGAAAGTCTAGTGCGTATGGGTCGACGCGCAAGTCCACACGGCCACGGCGCTCACTGTATCGGGTAATAGTACATGGATTTTAGTGTAGCCTGGGTGTTTATAAGACGTAGACACAATCACAGTTGTGTCGGCATAGGTACCTAGTCTCTCATGCAGATTTCTATGTCTTTAATTTCCGTCAGAGAAATTGCTTTTCGGAAACCTGGTCCCGGTTTGTCCGGTATCAAGTGTTGATTTCAATCAATCATTAATTATGTTAAATTCTTTATTTCTCCAGACAAACCCGACACAAATGATGACATTAATGATAATAATAATAATAATAACAATGGATGCGCTACAGTCCGAGGTGGACCTGGGCCTGGCTTCTCAGCAACCACTCGTGTTGTGCGTGCTATTGTTCTCTGACATTGCATGCTGTAAAACAAGAGTTGCCGTTTCAAAATATCTAAGAAGCGAATCAACTTGAAAAAAGTCAAGGAGCCCTCTAATTTACGCGCCAAGTACGTCGCCTCTGGGCTAATGCTTCTTTTAAATGCCACTGTGATGTGGACTATTACCAAGCCGAGAATACTATAACCGCATATGTTGGCACTTACTGCAACCTCCACTGAAATCGTTTAAAATCCTGTTCGTGGCAATTTACAACAAAATAATACCGTTAGGTGGTGGTAAGTTAGTGTTATTATAGGTGTACTTGCAATTTGTTAATGTACGTGCAATTGTTTGATTTTTGATACAAATAATTTTTAAAAAAAAAAAAATATTTTTTCATTAGGAAATTGCTAATTTTTTTGTGAACCTCTTAAATGTAGAAGTACTAATAGAAATTAATGAAAAAACAGCGAAAACTTAAGAGCGATTTGTCACAATTCACAAAACATTGAAAACCTGTCCGATTATACATTTTACCTTCTACAGAAATGTTGCATTTTCCCACGTGAACTAGTAATCTAATGCACCATTTTAAAATTAATGCGTTACTAACAAGTTTAATAGTATAGCATGTATAAAAGTATGAATCTATGTTATTAATCTAAATACTGACAATATCAATGCAGCATTGCCGTTATTATTTGAATACTTTATATAAAAATTATGTGTACCTAAATAGAAGCAGCAATATAAACTAATTGTATAAACAAATCTCAACAACCTTGATTCCATTTTAATGAAAAACTAAATATAATAGTTGACACAGAACAAAACCTTTTTGTTTCATCCCAATACTTGGTGTTCACCCATTTACACAAGTCTGTGGCCATTTTTCTGTAAATTATTACCCTCAAAACCAACCCTTTTCATAAAAAATAAATGAGTTTTTTTTTGTTTTAAATTAAATTAATAAATTCATTCACTTTAATCAATTAACAACAACAAATATCACATTAAAACAAATTCTGCTCTGTTTACCAAGCGTACGAGATAACTGGCGAAGCAAAACTGCTCTTGACAATTGCTGGACCAGCAGCATATGCTAATGGAGCTGGGGCGGCAGCATATGCCAATGGTGCTGGAGCAGCCTTAATCAGAGCAGGAGCTGGAGCAGCCAAAGCGACTGGAGCGGCCTTAATCAAAGCTGGAGCAGCGGCAACGAGTGGCACACGGCTGACGACAGCGTTAAATCCATTGATTGGGTCAGCGGTGTAGTCAACAATACGCCTGTAGCCATCAGCGTCATTCAGTGAGTATTGACCACGAACGATTCCTCCGTCACGGCTCTCCACAGCGTTCTTTGAGTCTCCGGTGAGGGCGTCTTGCACATCATATCCGTAAGTGTATTGTGGGTGTGGATCGTATTCCTCAACCTGGGCGACAGCTGCCAATGGAGCTGGGGTAAGGATTCCTGCACTAGCGGCGGCGATGCAAGCGAACAGAACGACGAACTGAAACAAAATATCACATTAGACTGGTCGTTCGTAATCCTTTTCATTTCTCGAGGTCTTACTTTGAATGCCATTTTTGTGGTGAGTGGGTTTTTGTTTTCTAGTGTGTTGCTCTAGATTCAAGTGACGAATTGAAACTGATAACGACTCACGTTGACTGTGTCTTTTATAGTGAAACGAACATGAAATACTTAAATGAGCTGTTTACCTTACTGAAGCAGGTTGTGTTTTATTAACTGTTTTTGTTTTGTTGTAGTGGGGGATCGAATGTATTACGCTAGGTCAGGATACTATTGTGTATCAATGAACCATTGTAAACAGAAATAGTTAATGTTTGAAATGGAACGTTTTCCGCATGTGCATGAACAAATGAGCATGGGGTATACGATTGGGAAAAATGAAAATTAGTAGGGAAAGTTTACTGTATCTTGCAACAAGTTTCGTCGAAATAAAAAGTACCAAACTACGATTTAAATTTGGGTTTATTTCAATATTATTTAATCATAAAATAATTGGATGTCGTTGGTGAATGACTTACAAATGTTTAAGCACATTTGCGTTTTAGTTTGAGTGAGGCACAAGGTTTCTGGTAGAAAGTTAGGTAAAGTAGTGGCTTTTCCCTCAAAAAGGGATGATCTTAGACCAAAAGGGTTGGTCTCCGAATTCATTCACACATTCCCTCTTTGTGAACCGATTGAAATTTTTTACAAAAATTGTTTAGACTAGTGTGTACATTCGTCGAGATTGTCGAAGAAATAGCCTGGTAGGCCTCAAAATGACTCCAGAGCCGAACATGTACAGAGAAGGTGAATGGTGTTATTCTTCCTTTCGTGCAGACGAACTTTCCAGATTTCATTTTGAAGAATACAGAATCTTCCAGCCTGACCATCATTGAGGTAGTGTCCAATGATGATAATTATTACAATGCCATTTTCTAATATTTTGAGGGAGATCACATTTACCACATTCTGGTGTGTGGTATATGGTGCCAGTCATCTATTGCTTAATTATTAAATGTTCGTCTTTTGGGTTGTAGCGTCTGAAATTCCTGCTGGCATGGACATAACTAAAGGCATTTCCAGGTTGCTGAAATTTCCAATTAAATGCTCTATGGTGGTTTGGCAAGTTTGTCTTCCTTAGACTTTTAGCACAGGTGATGTTAACCCTTTCGTATCTGACGGTACTAATTAGTACCGCCTACTTTTCCGCCAAATATTTAAAATACCCGACCTCGTAAGGGACAGTTATCATTGTCGATCCTTAAATGTACCGTTTGGTAAGCCACTGACCGCACGTTATTTGAATTCTGGCGAAAAATGAACAATCTGTGAAGCTTGTAAGTTGAGATTTGAATAAACGGCAGATCAAATGAAGTGCGAAAATTTCAAAAACCTATTAAAAATAGAAAATTTATTAAGAACTGTTTTTCAGAATACCACGGCGTCGATAAGTTAGTAGATAAGTGTTTATAAAAAGTCCAAAAAGTTCCTTATTTTGTAAAATACAGACTTTTTGGTACAAAAGTTACTTGGCGGTGCCAAAAAGTCAAGTTTTTTGGAAAGTGTACCTAGAACTCCAATAAAAATCTAAAAAAATGTATGTTGTTCCTTTTATATCATTTTAAAATATCTTAATGCTAAAACATATATTTTCTTCTTTCCCGTTAGGAAAGAATTAAACTCTCCATGGCTCTTAGTTTATACAGTCATTCCAAGATAAACCAGCTCACTTGCTCAAGTTTGGTAATTGTTTTTAAAAACAAAGGACTTGCTTGGGGCTTGGAGTGTTATTTTTGAGAATTTCCTAAATTTAATTACTGCTAAATTTAAATTGAGATTGAATTTAAGACCCATGACATATGATACTTTTTTCTATCTGGCTGAACGATTTTGTATTGCCTGTGATTTTGTATATTAGTACTTAACTGGTAATATATATCTTCTTATTAGAAAACTGAATCATTATTTATAAATGCTGTAAAATTTATAAATCTCAAATACTACTCAGTTGGTGATGGAAGGCTTCAAATCGGCATCTGCCACCGTGCTTTACAGTTCCGTCAAAAACGATTAAATTTTGCAAAAGCTCATGTAATTTGTGATCCAGCTTTCTGGAATAAGATCGTATTCTCAAATGAAAGCAAATTTAACATTCATGGATCCGATGGACGTGCTAAAGTTTGGCGTAAAACAAACGCGGAGCTAGATCCCGCAAACATGGCCCGAACTGTAAAGCACGGTGGTGGCTCCGTAATGGTATGGGGGTGTATGGCGGCAAATGGCGTCGGTAATTTAGTTTTCATTGATGGTACAATAGACAAATATGTCTATTTGGACATATTGAAAACTAATTTACTTGAAAGCGTCAGAATGTTGAGTCTAGAAGTGTAATTTATCTTTCAACAAGACAATGACCCAAAACATACCTCTCATATTGTTAAGGAATAGTTATTATATAATGTTCTTAACCAGCTGAGAACACCACCCAATCGCCCGACATGAATGCAGTAGAACATTTATGGGAACATTTGACACGGGAAGTTCAAAAACACGGTGTCAAGACAAAATAAGACTTGAAAAGAGTGCTTCAGAAAGAGTTGGCTAAAATAAGCCAAAAAGTAACATCAAAATTGGTTAACTCGATGCCAAATCGAATGCAAGCAATTATAAAAGCCAAAGGCTACCCAACGAAATATTGATAAGAAGACTAGAGAGCAGAGAAAAATTTCAGAAAGTATTATTTTTTGTTTGTATACTTACTTTTTTGATGTAAATTTCCATTCATGTTACCTTAAGTTGAATTCTATTGTTTATGTTTTGTTATTTTGTTATGTCTGTTCTTTTTGAAAAATAGTATTACGTTTGTAAAAACAGAAAAAAAAATGGTTGTTAATTTTTGTTGCAAATATTTAGTTTTCTTTAGAAAAATATAGTTCAGGAGGTAGTGTATACTTACTTTTTTGATTAACTGTATGTATTATTTTCTTGCGTTTTACATTTTTCTACGGATGAGTTGTTTTGTTAAAAATAAAATATTCTTTTCTATAAATATTGGCTTGTTTTTTAGTAATTGAAAGGAAAATGTTTATTTATATTGTATTTTTGATGGATTGTACTGAACACACGCATTTTGATGAAATTTGCTCGAAGCAGTGAACAGACCCGGTTTTTATTAGTTCACTATATCGAGCGTATACTAAATAATGTATCGTGATGCCAAAAATTTGGGTTTTAGTATTACTCGACCATTTCGACTATTCCGTATTGTTTTTTGAAATTGAAATTGTTTTCTTCCTTCTTCTTCCTTCTAATCTGATGTAAACTGTTATTAACGATAGCAGAGTTTCAGGCCCATTTACTGTCAAAAAAGGTGTTTCAGGAGATAATTTCTTAATTTTTAACACACGGCTCATTGGATTATTAAGTGAAGAATGTTCAACAAAAGTTAATGGAAGTCTTTATAATGTTATAAGACGATCAATAATAAGCTAAAATGTAATCTAATAATTACTACACGATAAAGCGCAATAGAATTTTAATTTCGTTAAGATTAATATTTGAAAGCCACGATTTAACCTTAGCTATGAATATATTTTAAACTATAACGACGCAGAGTGTATTGTGTGATTTGTAGGACACAATGGAGTTGAAGTTTCTAAAGCTTGAAGTACGAAAGTTTGACGTGTTTACCAGAGAGCTTATATTGCTACGTAGCAGAGCTGTAAAAGATTGCATTCATTTGGGAATGAATTCCCAACCCAACATTATTTGATTATAATACAAACAAGAAATTACCATAGGCAAGACGTTGCAACGTTGAGCCACCGTAAATATGCTTTTAATTTATTTGTCTAAGTAAACATAATAATAAGCAGTTTTTTTTCATTTTATTCTAGTAAGTATAATAAACTAAATAAGAACTAAAAGTAATCAAACAAATAAAGTAATATTCTAGGAATTAAGCATTTTAAATTTCCTCAATGTTATTAACTTTTAATAACAACTGGTCAAAATTTTCATCCGAAAGCGCACCTCGCCGGGGGGTGTTGATTAAACTTGCAAAAGAAAACAATCTTTCCCCGGCGGCTGACGAATGTAATGGTGTGTTATATTTAAGAGCATTTTTTTTAATCTCGGGTAACGATCCAACAATTTGAAGTCTGTTGCATGATCGGCCAGATATGCATATAACTCATCAGATTCTGTGGTATCAAAATTATTAGAGCTTTCTAATATTTGATCTGGAATACAAAATATAATGTATAACAATATAAATATATTCTTTAAATTGTATAAAAACATATCCATACCCGCAAGTGAAAAGTTAAAAAAAGAAAGTTCAGTACCAACTAAAATCAAATTAATTCAAATTATTTTCGTTGAATTCATAGACTTCAAAAGAGTTTATGTGAATTCACTGCTGACTTCAAATAACATACAGTGAATTCACTATTTTTTCAAAAGAATGCAATCATTTGACTTAATTCAAAGATTGTAAAAAATTGAATGCATTAGTCACTGAGTTCAAAAGAATGGTGACTTATAGTTTTATTAAATCGCAGTAATTTTTACCAAAAAGACTGGATGAATTCAATAGAATTACGATCTCTAAAGATTTAATTCTTTTACAACTCTGCTATATAATATAAAATAAATAATAATATAAATGTCTAACTAGCAGAATTTTCAGTCTATTGAATAAAACAAATGTATTAGATAGACGAGTTGTATATTTATAATTATAGTTAGAGGTTGTATACGCAAGTACCTCCGTAGCAGGTAATGCGATATTGTTTTCTTATACTAGATGAACAGTACTTCCTAGGCTGACAGAAGCTTCGTATGCTGGAGAGTAAACCGTTCCCTATGATCTGTTTTGACACCTTAATACGTAAAGCTCTTAGCTAACTTTATTTCAATACAGTTAGTGTCAAAACCAATGTTTTTATTGTAGGAGACTTCACACAATCATGCTAAGTATCTTAAAACTGGCTACATGGAACACAATTTTTATATCTGGGGTCTCTATAGGTGAAGTGAGACTAAAGAACATTAGTTCGGCCATACTGCTTACGATAAGCTTGTGAGGCGCACATCAAGCTCCCAACAAATGGACATCATGATTAATATCACAAATTAAACTAAGGAGATTATTTGGCCAATATGCAAACGGAAAGTCATCGGCAAAAGCCTTTAACTTCCCAACGAACGGAAGAGAAAAAATGTAATTAGCATAGTTTAGGGGCAGTAGGGGACCAAGAGTATATCCTTAAGAAACGCCGACGTTGATGATTTCGACCTCACCAAGGAAGATAAGGAGTAAATCAGACCCGGACGAAGCCTCGGAACTATGCACAGTATAACTTATCGATTTCGATATCCTACGATTTGTGTAGAAGCTGTAGGGATGAAGAAGAAATTGAATCAATGGAGCATCTCCTTTGCCATTGCCCTACTCTACAAGAACGACGGCTCACTCACTTGAAAGCAAGGTTCTTTCACGAGCTCAGCGATGTGGCGAAGGTGCAGACACCTTTTAACTAGAACGGGGTGGTTTTGGTAATTGCCTACTGATCCTGCGTTAATTCTCGGTAAGCATGCAATCTTTACAGGGCATACACAATGGACCTTCACGGCCTCTGGGTGTAATTGCTGGCAACAGCATAAAGCCCTCCTAACCTAACCTAACCTAACCTACACCGGATAAGTGACCTAATCGTATCCACACTCTAGATGTTAACGTAGATCACGAAGAACGCCAACAATCGCCAACTGCAGTTATGCGGAAGGCAGTCCTATTAACATGGAAGCATGATTACCGTTATTTGTTATTACATTGCGTGGTACACACGAGGTTTGTTACGAGTTTCATTGCGAGTTATTTTTTATGGGTGCACCTGAGTGCGTCAAACCGTCCGTGTCGGTTAACACCTGCAGAAAATGAAAAGGCAAAATTAGACCTTGGTGCATCGAACAATTCACGTCCATTAACACCTGACGAAACTGATGAAAGTGCATTTATTTTGACTGACACAAAGTATTTATTCCAAATTTGAAATTAATCCGCTTTCTCGTTTAGAAACTATCCTGCTACAGCCCTCTTCATCGGCTGACACCATTTCCTGACTCACAAGGATTTCTACGCATTGGTCTGTAGCTAAGTAACACACAAAAAGATCTAGAGAAGAAACAGCCCATCATTTTACCAAAGTTTCAACTTTTCATCGAATTAATCTTCACGGTCGGGCAAATTCAACTTAAAGACGAAAATGCAAAAAATGTATTTTTTTCGTTTCTGTTTTAAAGAATTTAATTCATTTTTATTAAACGCTATGAATTAAATAATGAAATGTATATTTATTGCCGTTTATGGCAGGCAGTAAAGCCTCAACTAACTAACTTTCGTACGTGACATATTGGCTACTACAACTCACTGCTTAAATGAATTTTATTATAGATGGAATCTATGGGCATTCATTCATAGATCCACTAAATACATAAACGGCATGAATCACGGCAAACAATCTTGAAATGAAACAAAGCAAATTACAATAACAGTAAAAAATAAAAATCAATACATACATAGGCCTAAATCCTATTGAAACAGGAAAAATCCGGTCGTCCCACTACTTTTTATAATAACATCCCATGCGCTCAATTCTTAAGGGATGACGAATACTCGTATGCATGTGCGTGACAAGCAATTTGAGTATGCCCCCTTTTTAAATTTAACACAGCATCTCAACTGCCACTCCAGTTAACAGAGCCAATGCGTGACGTCCTAAAGAGAATAAATCGGGCGATGGCTGCCACGACAAATAAATTCGATTCTCAGATAACCGCAAAATATTTCCGAAAACATGTGTGCATGACAATTTCGTTTCACCAAACGCGCCTAAGATCTTACGGCCTTGCTATTGTAAACAAGTCCGTTCTTATGAACACGATTAACTGCTATAATCCATGTCAAATGCACAATCAGTACCAGAAAGTTTGAAGTATGTATTATGGTCTTAAACAAAATTACAAGGCTAAAGTTTGCAAACATTATTTTAAGGTTGTCATTGATTGTCAACACCGTCATCTTATTCTGTTTTCACAACTGAATTCCATCCTTCATTGAATAATCCACATACCTAAAGTGAATCGATCCAAATAACTGCAGATGCTAATTCCATGCAACCACGAGTACCTTTTTATAAAACAAACAATGCAGCTTATGGCGGGAAACTCCGCTGAATTCCGTACGCATTCGAATCTATTGCGAGACCTTGATGTGGTCATTCGATTTCGTTTTGGACTGTTTCTTCGCATTACGACCAATTATCGTATTCAACGTTCGTTTCAGTATAAAAGCCACTGTTAGAGCATATCGTAATCAGTTTCAATTCGTCACTTGAATCTAGAGCAACACACTAGAAAACAAAAACCCACTCACCACAAAAATGGCATTCAAAGTAAGACCTCGAGAAATGAAAAGGATTACGAACGACCAGTCTAATGTGATATTTTGTTTCAGTTCGTCGTTCTGTTCGCTTGCATCGCCGCCGCTAGTGCAGGAATCCTTACCCCAGCTCCATTGGCAGCTGTCGCCCAGGTTGAGGAATACGATCCACACCCACAATACACTTACGGATATGATGTGCAAGACGCCCTCACCGGAGACTCAAAGAACGCTGTGGAGAGCCGTGACGGAGGAATCGTTCGTGGTCAATACTCATTGAATGACGCTGATGGCTACAGGCGTATTGTTGACTACACCGCTGACCCAATCAATGGATTTAACGCTGTCGTCAGCCGTGTGCCACTCGTTGCCGCTGCTCCAGCTTTGATTAAGGCCGCTCCAGTCGCTTTGGCTGCTCCAGCTCCTGCTCTGATTAAGGCTGCTCCAGCACCATTGGCATATGCTGCCGCCCCAGCTCCATTAGCATATGCTGCTGGTCCAGCAATTGTCAAGAGCAGTTTTGCTTCGCCAGTTATCTCGTACGCTTGGTAAACAGAGCAGAATTTGTTTTAATGTGATATTTGTTGTTGTTAATTGATTAAAGTGAATGAATTTATTAATTTAATTTAAAACAAAAAAAAAACTCATTTGTTTTTAATGGTTGGGGTTTATTTCAAGGACAATGGTTGGTAAGGGAGTAGGAAATGAAGGGTGAAAAACTGTAGTTCAAAGGCACCAGATCAACGATGTGGAAAATTAAAAGTAGAATAAAAAAGATATCACCAGACCAGGAGAAACTACATACAGTCGACTCCCTCTAAGTCGAACTCCTTCTAACTCGAACTAATTTTGATATCCCGAGGAAATTCGACTTAGAGGGAGTCGACTGTACTTCCAAAGTTTTGAGAAAATTTGCATGTATCCAAAAGTAATGAAACTTATACTCACTTTAAGAGAAATAAATCTTTCAAAAGAAGATACAATTTCGAAAAGGAGGGTATCAACGTTTTCAGCTGTTCACTTGCATTGAAACTCACCATAGCGTCGCATTAATGCGCAGCGCATACCTATACTCCATTCATACGCATCACGCCTTTGAAAATGTATCAAGGCACCATTTATAAGTTCTGTAACCAAAAATGAAAACAATGCATTAAATAAATAAATAAAATGGTATTAACATAAGTAAGTAAGTACATAACGTGTGTTTAGAATATTAATTCCAAATATATGGGTGTCGGCAGATAGTTTCCTAGCAACTGATCGACGGGAATGATGCCGCTCCCTTGTTAGTTTCTTAAGTTTATGCTGAAGTGTAGGAATAAGCCGGGCATATTAAATTGTCTAGAAATGTGTGTGTTCCGCTTTGTAGATATAAATCCAAATGCTGAATTTTTAGCTTGGAATTGATTTAAGGTTGAAATAGGAATTTTTGGTATTCATATAAGTTTAAGAGACAAAAATGCACAGGAATCGTTTTCTTGCTGATTTTTTCGGCGCACTAAAGTACCTCAAGATGTTTGAAGGAAAGGGAGAGTATGGCGGGTGTGTCATGTTTTTTTGGATACGCATGTTTAACAGCGAATATTGCGCAGTATTTGATCAGTCGAGCATTGTCGTGGTTACAAATCTCAAACATAGAGTTACAGTTTCTGATGTAATACGTCAAATTGACTTTTGAAATCTTAAATGAATACGTTGCCTACCAATCATTCACATACTTTCGCCAAGAGTTATTCACTGGCGCTGCATGCGTTTTGTTGATGATGATGAATCGATCGTTATATTGTTAATATTCTATTAAATTGTTCGTTTTTGCACCTTTTGGTGATTTAAATTATACAGCGTCCTTATTTAAATTGCCCTGCGGGGAAATTGAATTGTTGAAGGAATATTCATCGAATACAGTGACTCAACTTTTTGATAATATAATTATGAAAATATATATGTCGTTTACTGTCACGTAAGTATGTACCTGTACGTCACGTAAGTGGGCACCGTGGCGTAGTGGGTCGGTGCGTCGACTCCTACGCTCGAGGTCTTCGGTTTGAATCTCGAAAAAAAAACCTTTGATATCTGAGAAGCTAGGCTCACGTTCAACTCGGACTGTAGCGCCGCCATTATTATTATTATTAAGTAAGTACCTACCTACCTAGAATTTGGAAAAGTCATTTCTGCAGACTGTTAAACAAATACCGCTGTCAGGCAGAATGTTCCACTCAACATAACCGACGATGATAGAAGAGAATACCGTCCCCCCGATCTAGACGAAGTCAAGATAGCGATATCGAGACTGAAGTCTAATAAAGCTGCTTATGCAGATAGTCTGCCTGCTGAAATGTTTAAAGCAGCTGGAGATGATCTGGTAGGGCACATGCACCAGTAATAGTAGAGCCCTCTCCCGGAAGACGAAGATGATTCTATACAAGACCTTGATCATCCTAGTCCTGCTGTACGGCGCAGAGGTATGGACAATATCCCAATAAGATGGCTAGGCCATGTAGAGCGTATGGGCAACCTAGCTCCGGCCCGAAGAGTCTTCCACTCTGAGCCTGTGGGACAACGCAACAGAGGACGACAGCTGGTGAAAGATCGTGCTGGCTGGAGAGGCATGTTGAGTGAGGCCCAGCTCCACCTCAGACTGTAGCGCCCTAATAAGAAGAAGAAGAAGAAGTACCTACCTAAAAAATGTTCGTGTTTCGTGGCGGCTTAAGAGCGAGACTTCGTGCAATAAAATGAAAAAGACAAGTGAACATTTTTTCTGGTGGTTTCCAAAATATCCGAACCTTTATAGTTTTTGTATGTCCGTCTGTCTGTCACCTTGTTCACTATTTCGACGATTCTGGCCCTAATAGTTTTGGTGCTATTGGCTAAAAACATCGCGATTTTGTAGATCACGGTGAAATCAAAGAAATTCCGCACATAGATTCCTTCCCGAAATCGACAACTTGGCTCGAGTTTCTGAAAAAGCTTCTCAATCTCGCCGTTCGGAGTCGGCATTAAACTGTAGGTCCCCTCCACTCGTGAGAGAAAAATAGCACGCACAACTCGAGTGGTTGCTGATTATTGCTATATTATATTATTACGTTTTTGAGTACCAATACGTTAGTGTTTTGACGTAATATAAATTTAGAATATGAATTCCAGTGAATACGTGGTTTAAAGTTCTGGACTCTGAAAATCGGCAAATAATGCACATAATGTACCTGGAGTGCTGTTTAAGCTAGAGGTTTCATTGGATCATTGAACCATTGGAATGATGAACGGTACAAAGCTATGGTCAATGCATTTTTCACTGCTGGGTGAAATTGAATGATGAATTGCTACTAAAGAACATGTGGTTCCAGTAGGTACATCCGCACGAGCCACAACGGAAATATGGAAGCAGGCATTCCCCGGTGATATTATAACGTCCTTTGGCGATCAGCCGTTGTCGGTAAAATTTCACGATTATTTAGAATCACAAGTTTATTCGAACATCCCTTAAAATTTGGGAGATCTTAAGAAAATATCCGCCAAAAAGCTCCAAAGAAACGCATGGACTATGCCATAAAAAGGGTCCAAATGTCGACGGCCATATAAATGTTATCAAAAGAATTATTATTTTCATTCCATTTCAAATTTCAATTGCTGGAATTCGAAGTCATTCTCAATATCCTGGATCATTGCAAAAGCTCGTGTCCGATCTAATTACGTGACGGAAAGTTTGCGGTATGACGCAACCATTGTTTTGTTTTATGGACTTGTTGTATCCATGTGGCGTAGTGGGTAAGTGCGTCGACTCGTACGCTCGATGTTGTCGGTTCGATTCCCGAAAATACACCTAAAATTTGTTCATGGCTCCACCTCTTTCGATTCACTGACAATGCTCAAAGTGTATAACTGTCTAGAAAAAGCTTCTCAATCTCGCCGTTCGAAGTCGGCATTAAACTGTAGGTCCCCTCCACTCGTGAGAGAACAATAGCACGCACAACACGAGTGGTTCCTGAGAAGTTTGGCCCAGGTCCACCTCGGACTGTAGCGCCGACCTTATTATTATTATTGTATCCATTGGTAGAATAGGTCGTGGCACTAGAAATCATTTTATCGCTAGCCTCCGATGCAATGAAATGAAAAGTTACACCATCGCCATTAAATGTTGTACGAGTTTTGAAGAGAAGTGAGTGTTAAAACTGCAACAAAAAATATTTAGAACGTTAAAAGGAGGTTTAGTAGATTTCGTAACGGTGATATGACCTTGGACGATCAACTTCGTTCTGGACGGCATTCCGAAATTGATGATTAAACTTTGCGAACCTTAGTAAAAAATAACCCGAAGATTTCAACTGAGGAGATTGCTGAGAGGCTTAATTTTGATCATTCGTAGTTTAAAGAAGAATCTGCCCATACACTAAATTATAATGAGGTCATGAATTAACAGTTATGGCGAAAGACTTGTATCATTATGGATTTGATTGCTCACAATAAAACTGAAACCTTTTTGGTTACGCTATTTTGCTAGTAATTACTTTCTTTTTCCTACAGCTTCCTATGTATTTTTCACTCACATTGATGAAATCAATTCAATGCGACTATTTTGAACAGAGAATTTTTCCGATGGCATCGCTTTGAAGACAATTGAACAAAATGGAGGCTATTGTATGCGTTCCACAACTTCGAAGAAACCTTAGCCTAAACCTTATTTTTGGAAGATGGTGAGGTGCTAAATAAACATTATGTTTGGTCAATAGACTCTAGCTCTTGAGTTGAAGGACGGCCAAAGTCTCTAAGAGTCTCTAAGGTCACTAACCGATTCAGATTCAGATTAATTTCTTCTCAGTTGATGATGTCAAATCACAATTTCGACATTTTGTACAAAAATTGCGAACTTTTCAGACGTTTATCTCATCTCATTTGATCTCCAGTGACCCGTATGTTCCAGTAAAAGGGGTTCTGGAGGCAATGCTTGCACGCGAGATCTCCACGCCACTCGATCCTCCACCATCGACTCTAACTCATCAGGAGCTATGCTCAAGCGCAACCAGGAAGTGTTTGGACTTGGTCCAACAATTACTAAAAGGTTTATAATAATAATAATGGCGGCGCTACAGTCCGAGGTGGACCTGGGCCTAGCTTCTCAGCAACCACTCGTGTTGTGCGTTCTATTGTTTTCTCTCGAGTGGAGGGGACCTACTACTAAAAGGTTTATTATTCTTAAAATATTGCTGTTGTCTGTGTATTTATAGCGCTCCATTTTTAATAATTCTAAGTTGTCAGTTGCCCTCGTTGGTAAAACTTTATCGCAAAAATGGCAGATACATACATATATCAAATGCGCGATTTTTAAGACTCTCCTTATAATTTATGTTTATATATTTTGATTGTCACTCAAATCTCGAATTTATTCAAATGTAACAAATAGGGGGGGGGGGGGTTACATTTTTCACGAATTATAACGCCTTCTAGATAAAATATTGGCCTAAATTCAACAACTGTGCCGTTACTTTGGTAAAATTTTTAATCAAACCTGGCA
Source organism: Myathropa florea (assembly GCA_930367185.1). Lineage (NCBI taxonomy): Eukaryota > Metazoa > Arthropoda > Insecta > Diptera > Syrphidae > Myathropa > Myathropa florea. The sequence goes on along the minus strand of OV884003.1, from coordinate 81,224,640 downwards.
ATTAAACCAAAGCCAAAAAACCGACTTTTTGTGTAAATCAATCTTCTTATAATTAACATACTCTCGCCCAAAGAGTCTTAGGCGTATTCCAAAAGGGTATCTATTGCCATGGCCTGGCTTAGGGTTTCGGGTATTATAAGCAATGTAACAGACCTCCATTCCCTTTTTGAAGTAAATTAAATAATCAGCCTCGCAATTTTCACATTCCCAGGGAAGACCACGTCTTAAAAAAAAACCTTTTTTATATTATACATATAAATGCATATCACATAGTGCTGACCTAGCGCAATAAGTTCGCCCCACCTTAACAAAACTAAAGAAAACACAAGCTGGTAAAGCGAATGGTAGCTCACTACCGTATGCAGAGCTCGTTTCAGTATAAAAGACACTGTCAGCGCGTACTGTAATCAGTTCCAATTCCTCAGTTGAATCTAGAGCAATACACTAGAAACCAAAACCCACTCACCAACAAAAATGGCATTCAAAGTAAGACCTCAAGGATTATGGATTAAAAATGAACTCTTTAATAGAACATTTTTGTGATATTCTTTCAGTTCGTCGTTCTGTTCGCTTGCATCGCCGCCGCTAGTGCAGGAATCCTTGCCCCAGCTCCATTGGCAGCTGTTGCCCGAGTTGAGGAATACGACCCACACCCACAATACACTTATGGATATGATGTGCAAGATGTCCTCACCGGAGACTCAAAGAACGCTGTGGAGAGCCGTGACGGAGGAATTGTTCGTGGTCAATACTCATTGAATGACGCTGATGGCTACAGACGTATTGTTGACTACACCGCTGACCCAATCAATGGATTTAACGCTGTCGTCAGCCGTGTGCCACTCGTTGCTGCTGCTCCAGCTTTGATTAAGGCCGCTCCAGTCGCTGTCGCTGCTCCAGCACCTGCTCTCCTTAGGGCTGCACCTGCTCCATTAGCCGTTGCTGCTGGTCCAGCAATCGTCAAGAGCAGTTTTGCATCACCCGTCATTTCTTATGCTTGGTAAACAGAACGGAATTTGTAAAAATGTGATATTTGCTGTTGTTAATTGATTAAACTGATCGAATTCATTAATTTTATTGAAACAATAACTCTTTTAATTTGGACAAATGCATATTAAGTCATATAACTTTTACCATATGCGGCTACCGCTGGGATCCTGATGATGGTCTGGTTCAGTTCAGAAGACTTTCGATAAATCTACTTGAATTTGCCACATATGACTGCTTTGAAATAGAGGAGCTTTCGCCAAGTCGAGTTTTGACATTCCTTCTAAACTCATCGGGCCTCGAACTTGTCGACTCGACCCGCTGTTCTATCAAGGTAACGGGCATACTGGGACCTTCAATGTCAAAAAAGCTTTCAGGCTAGACGACTAGGTGTCATTTGATTTTTAAACACGCTTCTAGAAAAGATCTCGCAAAACGCACAAAACGCAACCTAGAGGCAGTAACTCAGGAATGACAAAGATTTGATTGTTCGAACACAACCGTTACTGAGGCGGTTGATGGCATTGAAACGGATTTGGCTGCAAAACCATGGCAAAACGAAAGAAAAGAACAACACCAACGAATTTACAAAAATTGCAAAAACCTAGCAGGTTAAGTATTTCGTTTATAGTACATACTAACAATATCCGAGATCAGACGCAGAATGACTTTCAGCTGTCTCTTAGGGCTGAAAAGGCGTCGCTGAGCCTGTGGGACAGAGAAACAGAAGACGTCCGGGCTTAAGTTGGCGCACACAAGTTAAAAAATGCATCGACCAACTTAGTGTGCGAAACTGGAGGCAGTTATTGAAAGATCATGTCAGCTGAAGAGGCTTGTTGGTTGAGGCCTAGGTCCACCTCGGACTGTAGCGCCTTAAGAAGAAGAAGAAGAACTTTCCGTGGCTCGCATGTTGCACTAAAGGGGTCGCTGGAGCAATGCATGCACGCGAGATCTCTAGGCCACTCGATTTTTCGCCATCGACTCTAACTCGTCAGGAGCTATGCCCAGGGCAACGAGGCTAGTTTTTGGACTTGGTCCAACTATCTTGTCTTGGGTCTGCCAATCGGTCAACTACTTTATAAAATCGCATTCAAGGCACGCCTCGGAAGTTGTGAAGATGGGGACATTCATGCCGCGTGACTAAACCGTCGAAGCATAGCCCTTTCGTTCGAAGAAGCAGCTGCTCAACATTGAATTCCTCGCGCACAGCCGTATTTCTCTCCCTAACTCGGCGAGTAACTCCCACAACCGCGAGAAGAAATCTCATATCGCCAGCTTGTACTCGCGATCTTATTCATGACCATAGCTCGGTCTTCCTGATTGACCTGACCTAGCCTCGCCAATCCTACAGGAAAGCTTAGCATTATTCCTCTCATCATCACTCGTGAAAAAGATCCCGAGACATTTAAACTTCTCCACCTGCTTCAATGGGACTCCACTAACATGTAGCGTTCCGGAAACAACCATAACCTCAGATTTGTACACGTTAACTTTCATCCCAGCATCAGCACGTACTGTCACAAACCTATCCAGCCAGTCCTGCAGTTCCATCTAGAAAGATGTGTGGATAACCAAGTCATCTACAAAAGACGATGATAGATTTTCCAAATCTACGAAATAACTATAGATCAGTTTGGCGTACACTCAAGCCTTCTCGAGTACCATTCTTGGAGTGAAAAACTGGTCGGGAAAGCCGCACTGTTCACTTCCAATTCTGGTTTCGACCATAGCTCTAGAACGCGCCTCCAACACCTTAGCATAGAGTTTATCGGTGAGACTTAAACGAGATATGCCCCTGTAGTTGGAGCACTTTTGTTTGTCCCACTTTTTGGACTTCATAGGTTTTAAGCTTATTGGAGAATTTTGCTACATAGGACTGAGATCCCTTAGTCTTTACAAGTTCAACTAAATTGAAGTTTTTGGTCGAACACAGCGAGCTGTCAATGAAGCATTTGTTGGCATTAAATCGAAAGCAGCTAAGTTGGGTCTGGCGGTAAACAGGGATGAAACAAAGTACATACATACGTGCTAACCTAGAGAAAAGTCGCACATTGATAAAAATGTCACAATAGGCTGTTTCGCCTACCTCGGCTCCATAGTACGTAGATCAAAAGCAGAATAACCCTTGCAATCGCAGTTTCTTTGGGCTAAGAAAGCAATCGAGTAGAAGGGGTGCTTGTCAAAGAATCAAATTGGCTTTATACAAGACTTTGATCATCCCAGTCCTGCTTTAGAGTGCCAGGGGTGGAATGAACAATACCCATGCATGAAGGAATTCTGCATACAATAATCGGAGAAGATTCAACCAGGTTCAACGGGTTGCCCAGCAACGTGAGTTTGGCCAGGCGTCTACTGGTTCAACGCCTAAGGTGGCTTGGTCATGTAAGTAGCAGAGGCCTGTTACTTGAAACCAATGTCCTCCTCGGATTGTACTAAATGTTTGCTGTCAATAATAGGCTTATGATTTGTCTATAACGTGAGAAGCTTGTGTTTTGTTCAAGCTTTTTCTCTCGTTAATTGTGTTAGAAATTTTGGTTAAGCTTTTCGTAATGAAAAATTTGCCTTAATTGTTTAAATTGATTCTTTTAAATTCTTATATATATTGGGATCGATTGCTGAGATTCAGCTCATGAAGTAAATTAACGACTTAAAACAGAAATACGAAATGTAGATAGCAGTCAAAAATACAAACATTTATTAGAAACATTCCAAAAGATCACAGCAACAGAGGTTCAATTAATAGGCATATTTAAGAAGTGGTGAGGCAAAACTGGTTTTCACGATAGCTGGAGCAGCAGCAACGGCTAATGGGGCAGACCTAAGGAGAGCTGGAGCTGGGGCAGCGACAGCGACTGGAGCGGCCTTAATCAGAGCTGGAGCAGCGGCAACGAGTGGCACACGGCTGACGACAGCGTTGAATCCATTGATTGGGTCAGCGGTGTAGTCAACAATACGTCTGTAGCCATCAGCGTCATTCAATGAGTATTGACCACGAACAATTCCTCCGTCACGGCTTTCCACAGCGTTCTTTGAGTCTCCGGTGAGGACATCTTGCACATCATATCCATAAGTGTATTGTGGGTGTGGATCGTATTCCTCAACCTGGGCGATAGCTGCCAATGGAGCTGGGGCAAGGATTCCTGCGCTAGCGGCGGCGATGCAAGCGATCAGAACGACGAACTAAAATAAAGCACAAAATAATTCAGTTAGTTATAGTCCTTCGTGTCCTTTTGTTGACAGAGCCTACTTTGAATGCCATTGTTGATTGGTTTGAGTGGGTTGCTCTGGATTCAGCTGTTGAATTTGAACTGATTTGACTTGGTGCCACGATCACCTTTTATATGAATCAATGTTTGATCGAGGCGCGAAGAAGCAATCGAAACAAAAAAGCGGGTGGCCACCACACCAAGGTCCGAAAATAGAAGCGGTCACTGTGTATGTGATTTGAAGCTTTCCTCTATCAAGGAGGGCACAACACTCGCTTGTGGCTTAGATGCATTCACAAAACTCGTTGCCAACAATTAAATTAATGGTCAGCTAAACGCATTGAGCTTACAAGGGCACTTGCCCTTTCTTACATGGAAGTCCGAGTGTCTGCGACGCATATCGACGAGTTGTTATGGGCATTTCTTGGGAGCGACGATTGCATGGACAGTAGCGCACGTGATAAACCTCACTAGCTCGCAATCGTTCTCGGTTAGTATGCACCGCAGGTCGGAGATTCGCCTTATGTAAAAAATTTTAAATTTGCGTGGGGCAACACTCGTGGGCTTAGCTTTTTCTTTTGGTTGAGTCGATGATGCGACTCAAACTTGTTGTTTTCATTAACACATCAATGTGGCTTTTTTGGTTTTGTTTGCCAATTTGATCACGCTTCGTGGTGGATACATTTGGTACTGTACTCTTATCTGATGATGTTTAATCAATCTGTTGGTAAATTTCAATGCGGAAGAATGTCAATTGGTGGCTTAAGAAAACGCAGAAATCGGGACAACGTTGCAGAGATTGCATTTTTTGAGATACCCCATTTGATGCGATCCATTTGCTTTGCAAAATACTTTGGTATTTTGCTTGAAATGAGGACGATGCAATTCGCTGTGAGATACCCGATCACGACACCTGCGTTTATTTAAATATCCTTTGAGTGAATCATGATAAGGGAATTCAAGAGTATCTCAATACTCGATTCGAATACGTACTCGTGTGTTTAAAAATGTGTTATGTGCAATGCTTCGAATTGATGGCCATAAATGTGTTTGGGCAAATAAAAATTGACAGTGGAAATAAAAGGGAAACACACCGCATTTTATGAGCTATGTTCAGTTTCATTGATGAATCACATAAAGTTAGTTAAACCACCTTGTTTAATTCATGAAGGAAGTTAAGAGTGTGCAAATTCCCGCCTTTTATGTTTTTATGACTTCATGACAGATAGTTGTACAGAGCCATTGCTGGTGGGTTCTGCTTGCGGCTTACTTGAAGTCATCACGTGTTGGCATCGTACCAACACGTTCACTTAATGCTGATCGAAGTTTGCCCCTTCCACTATTTGGCACCATATGCTTCCACTCGAAATTGTTTTACTTCGATGAATACGATCAAATCATTTTTTATTTGAATTTTTATCAAAAGTCGCTTTTCATCCTAGGAAAGGGTTTTCTTTAACTGTCGGTTTTTGAGATTCTTAACTTCTTCCACTATTTGCTCGGTGTCTCTAGGCAATAAGTAGAATCTTATGGATCGGTCCGATAGATATATCAGCGTGGGCTAAGTGGTAATTGCGTTAGCTCCTAAGCAGAAAGTCAATGACTCGTTTTCTGGACAAACTCGCTCAAACTTAGTCTTTTTTTCTCTGTCTAACGTAGATTCTTAAACATCTTGGTAGCTATAAAGGGATTTCCAGTAGGGGACTCAAAACGCTGGCAGTTGATAGCGGCCATACTGTTAAAGCTACATCTCTCAAATTGATTGTCGTTTATTCAGTCTGTATTGCCAAACCACAATGGATGGATATAGCGTTCAACAATACGTGAAAATGATAAAATCTTTTTATCAAAATGAGTGTTCTCTACGGGCAACGTTTCGCGCTTCGCCATAATCTTTTCACCAAGAGGTCTATTCGTAGTGTGGTGGAAAAATTTGAGTCCACTGGTTCAGTAAACGATAAACCACCTCGCGTACGTCGACGAAACGCGCAATCTGCCGAAAACATCGTGAGAGCCGCTATCCATAAGAGTGTGCAGGAGAATTCGATGCAGTCGATTTCGCGTCTCTCACAAGAACTCGGCCTTTCGCAGACCACAACTTGGCGAATTTTGCGCCGTGACATGGTCCTTCATCCGTACAAAATTCAAATGACCCAGAAGCTGATGGTAAAGGACTATAGGCAACGGCGTGTGCTCGCTGAATGAGCTCTGGAACAGTTGGAAACTGATGCTAATTTTCATCGAAAACAAATAATCATCTTCGGCGATGAGATCCATTTCAGGATGAATGGGTATGTCAGCAAACAAATCTGACGAATTTGGGACGATAACATATACCAATCCACATGAGATCGAAGAGCGTCCGATCCATCCCGAAAAAATCACTATTTGGAGTGGATTTTGGGCTTGCGACTTCATCGGTCATTCGTGATTCGAGGGTATGGTCGTCTCACGTGGAGGTGCTGTGAACTGGCCACCGGGTTCGTGCATTTTGATCCCGTTCGACTTTTTCTTGTTAGGTTTTCTGAATTCGCATGTCTATGCGAATAAGCCACAAACCACAGCAGCCCTTAAAGCCAAATTCACCTTGACTTATGCGCCAGAGTCATGGAATATTAGACATTTTGCGCGTCACCCAGAGAAGCCGCAATGGACATTTGAACGATTCTATATTTCATACTTAATGGCATCAATTGGGCTTTCGATATGAATGAAAATGTTGGTGATACCTCACAAAGACTTTGTTTTATTTAAATTTGCGCTTAATGAAGCACCCTTTAGAAGCTAGGCAACGTCACAGATCTCAAGACTCAGGAGGTATAGAGGTATAGAGTGTCCAAACTTTAAAGGCTTGGCTGTCGAACTTGTAGGTGGCTAGTGGGTTATTAAGATTGGGGTGCTTGATGCTACATAAAAGTGGTTTTAGCTTAGGTCAGATTAAGTTAGGGTGGTAGTTGAGCTTCACGTAGACCAGTCTTCAGCCATAGTGCTACCATATTAGAGAGCAGACCTAGATGTTGCAATTATTAAGGCAAAATGACAGGCGCATCATTTAGTAACCTAGCGTTTTGTATTTAGTTCTGCCCAGGGCCTGGCAAATGAAGAGTCCAATGGTCCAGAGATTCTTTGACCACTAGCTCCTTGCAGATCCTGCACATATCAGTGGAAACTAAACCGAGTATAATTTGCTCCCGAGGCACCATCCCTTGATGATAACCAGTGTGCTGCTATGCAGTCTTGATAATGAGATTATATGTTTTGGTTTCATGGTTAAGTCAGATGATTTTAGTTATGCGGGACAAATCGTTGCCTTCCATATATTGCTAGCCCCTAAGTGCTCAGTATCGAATTCGGACATAAAGTAGTAGCATGATTTATGGATGTGCGTGACATTTAAGCCTTCGGATCCAACACCACTGTTCATAGATCAGGATTGTGTTTTATCCATCGAACTTTTGCATGAATAATGACCGGGGATGGATTTGATTACTCTGCTTGGGAGGATTAAGTCTGAAAGACATTAGATCAGGCTGAGACCATCCACGGGACACTGGTCTGACACGTAAGTTAATCTTACTGAATATTTAATAATAATAATAATAATGGCGGCGCTACAGTCCGAGGTGGACCTGGGCCTAGCTTCTCAGCAACCACTCGTGTTGTGCGTGCTATTGTTCTTTCACGAGTGGAGGGGACCTACAGTTTAATGCCGACTCCGAACGGCGAGATTGAGAGGCTTTTTCTAGACAGTTATACTCTTTGAGCATTGTCAGTGACTCGAAAGAGGTGGAGCCGCGAACAATTTTTTTTTTTTAAAATCGTTTGTCTGAACTTGGATTGAACTTGGATGTCTGAACTGAATATTTAATTGACCCAATTATTGTTTCTACGAATGGATGAGGCTTATGACCTTATTTCGCAAACAATATTGCAATGACTGTAAGCTCGAAGGAATTATTGATCATTAATATTCACACCTTCAAACGTCCGTCACCAATAACCTAAATATTCAAATATCTATTTATTTTCAATAAGCATTACAAAACAATAATTATTTAATATATTTATTAATAAAATGAATCACGCTCTCGATTTGTCAAAATGTACACACAAAAGCTATAAAAAATATGAAAAGACATTATCAGACAATGTCAGTTAAATATAAATTGCAATTGGAATATTTAACTCAAAACGCCCTGTAAATCGTGCAGGAAATTGTTAAACGTATTCTGTTTAAATGTTTACTTTCATTTATTAATATGTAGAGTTGATTGCACTTCTACAAGCAATTACTGTGGAAAAGAAGACAAATGTTGACACACTGGTCATAAGTGCGACTCATGCGACTCATGGGCGAATATATTTTGAATGAAATTTACTATTCGAGCACTTGACAAATGCCATTACGCACGATATCAAATAAATCAAATACATCAAGGCGTGGTAATTGTTTTTTTTTATTGAGCCACCAAGTGCAATAAAGTGAGCACAAATCAATTAATATTCACTGCGTAAGCTACACATTTCTGACTTAGATTAGAGACAGAAGCGGCAAATTGCGAACTGAACAGTAGCTCCCATTTGGTGAATTTTAGCACTTAAAAATCTTAATACGACATTGCTTTTGAAAATTTCAACTTCGAAGATGTATACCACAGGCATATTACACAAACTTTGTAAAAATGCTGACGTAGGCTTAGCCAATAGAATCGGTAGTGAGACAGAATGCTGCACGCCTCAGATATTTTGTATTGTTATTTTGATTTAATATGCAATAAATCTTCTGTAAAGTGAGCGGCTTAATCAATTTATGAAATTTTTGAGCTTATTGTAGATCTATTGGTTCTATTCATGGTTCGGTTCCCACAACATGGTTGCATAAAATTTTGCTAATTATCATGGAGAATATTTAATTTTCTGGTATTGCAGTTGGCATAGTAATATACCCATACATTAATAATAATAATAAATGGACCTGGGCCTAGCTTCTCACCAACCAACTCGTGTTGTGCGTGCTATTGTTCTCTCACGAGCGGAGGGGACATACAGTTTAATGCCGACTCCGAACTTTGAGCATTGTCAGTGACTCGAAAAAGGTGGAGTCGTGAAAAAATGTTTGATGTTTTTTTCGAGATTCGAACCGACGACCTCGAGCGTAGGGGTCGACGCACCTATCCACTACGCCACGGCGCCCACATACCCATACATTAAATCCAAAAATTAAGGCAGCCTGCACGACTCATTCTATACAATGCAATATTTTCCCCAATATTGTATTATTGTTGTAGTTTAACACACAAAATTATTTCCGAGTGATACTAGTCAATCTTTACTTTACAGATCAGCTAATACCGACTTCCATCCTCGACAGTCCCTGGTACATTCATTCCAGTCCTTAAGGGCATGGTGTCCGCGATCACTTGGTCTTTTTATTGGAAGATTAGCTTTTCTTTTATTCTCGAATAAGGGGGTTCGGATACAAATTTCGTCTTAGCTGAAAGCATGTTTGTGTGCTCAAGTGGTTGTGCCACGTGGGACAATATTTAAGTTTTTACAGTTTGCAAATTCAATGTTATGTGTTCTCCAAAATTAAAGTGGCGTACATAAACAGAGAATAAATTTAACCAGCTCACAAGGGATTGTAGTGGCTGAAGAGATCCATGTCCACCTCGGACTGTCAGGGTTGATAAATGTCACACTTTATGTTTTTTACACATTTTACCGTATAAAGTGTATTATTATTATTATCCTCCACCCGCTAAATATCCAATGCAAATATGTATACAGTGAGAGTCAAAAATTTGTATACAGCCAGCACCTACTATGTTGCAAGTGTAATTTTAACACCAAATATAGCTTACAGCTCACTTTTTTATTCTTCAGTACAAAATAGTTAAACAAAAAAATAATTTAGAAATTATTCACGATAACAGCAAAAATTATCTGAAAAACGCAGTCAAAAATGAGTATACAGCCCAATTTATTTCACAATTCATGAGTTGATAGATACCGTTAGAATGTAATATTCTGATGTTTTGCAATCCTTGCAACTATTTCGTCGTAAGTCGTCTTAGTGCGTGGTTAATTTTTGAAATTTCCTGATAAACAGTAAAGTTTTGTAATCCTAATGGCGCGAGGAAAGGCTTTACCGGTAGAGATGAGAAATTTAATCGTTTAGCATTGGGGAGAAGGAAAATCCCTGGCGGGAACTGCTAACATCGTAAAAAAGTCGTGCCATTATGTGGAAAGTTGTAGAAAGATATAACTTGCGAGGAAATACGGATACGATGCAGCGTTCTGGTCGGCCTCGCGTTATGCTCGATACCGAAGTACGGAAAATCGTGAGGCAAGCAAGAAAAAATCCGAGGTCCAGTGCAGTACAAATAGTGCAAGACGTTACTCAAGAGTGTGGAAATTCAGTAAGTTCCTCAACAATTCGCAGAGTCTTGAATGATTGTGGATTACACGGAAGAATGCCGCGAAAGAAACCATGCATTTCTAGTGTTTATCGCCTGAAACACCCGACGTTCTCAAAAAGCCACTCAAACACCACTCAAACGTTTTGGGATAACGTTATCTTTAGTGACGCCAAATAGTGAGCTTCTGCCCTAAAACCTCACTTCAACCGTAAAGCATAGTGGAGGTTCACTGATGGTTTGGCGTTGTATGTCGGCTGTGGGAACGGGAACCTTGTGTTTATTGAATCAACAATGAATAGCAAGAACTACCTAGCCATATTAAAGGACAATCTACTTCCTAGTGTGCAAAAATTGGGTCTCACATCGCCTTGGGTCTTTCAACAAGACAATAACCCAAAGCATACAGCAAAGATTGTCAAAGAATGGTTGCTGTACCTTGTCCCCAAATAGCTTAACTCTCCTCCACAATCTCCATATCTCAATCCTATTGAACATCTGTGGGAAGTTTTGGACAAAAAATATCAGGAAACGGGCCATAACATCTAAACAAGGCCTTCGGACGGCATTAAGTGAAGAATGGGCAAAAGTCTCTCCTGAAGTTACAAAAAAACCTTGTAACCTCGGTTCCTAGAAGATTGGCTGCAGTTATTAAGGCTCGAGGAGGTCAGACGAAGTATTAACGCTCAGATTTTTATGCCTAATTAAGACAAGAAGTGTTTTTTCCAAATTTTTTTTTGACTGAATTTTTTAGATATTTTTTTTCTTCAACGGTAAATAATTTTTTAATACCTTTTTTTCTGCATGATGCTATAAATAATGAAATAGTGAACTATACGCTTTCTTTTTGTGTTTAACATATTTTTCTTCTTACTTGTTACATAGCGATATTGAACTTCTGAAATAAAATGTATTAGCTGTATACAAATTTTTGACTCCGGTCCAAGACAAATACATGATCGATACTTCCTCAAAATCAAACCACATTAAAATGGAAACCCTAGCAGAGAAGCCTTTGGTCGATTCGAAAGAAATACTGCGAGCTATTCTAATAAACGCGTTTTTATTTGTTTAATGGTTTCTATTAAATTAAATTATTGTATACTTACTTTCTAGACCAAACTGCTTAAAGTCAATTTAGTTGACTTAACTACGTTATTCTAACTTACTGGCCCTACGCGGACGCTCTAAGCTAGTCTTAAAACTAAAATATGTCTTCTTTCGACGTATTTTTTAAATATAGATGTTAAATAAATATTTGTCACTAAGGAAAATAGAAAAAAAACTTTGTGTCAGCAATTCTGTTAATGAAATTTACAATTTACTTACTTATCAGGCCAGTGATCCTTGAAGGTTCTTTGATGGTCCCGGCCACACTGTTTCTAGACGTCAAGTTGTCTTGCATCGGCGATCACTTGATCTCTATACTGGAGGTTCCGTCTACCTCACCATCTCGAACATGGAGGCTGGCATTCGAAGACCCTCATAGCTGGAGCGTTGTTGTCCATGCGCTCGATGTAGCCGAGCCAGTGAAGTCGACGGTTCTTTGCCTTCCGGACTACATCCACATCTGGTAGAGTTCGCGGTTGTGTCTTCTCCTCCATTCGCTTTCCTTGCACTGATGACTATATACCTGTCGCAGAGTTTTTCTTTCGAAGGAATCTGCTCTGCTGTTTGACTTATCGTCTAGGTTTCACATCCAGGATGTCCGACGCATGTCTTGCGTCGATAAGCACGCGGAGTTAGCCAGGTTCCTGTGTGGATTCTTTTGCGAGGCAATCCTGTGCTGCTGACCGCCATATTAGGAGCTGTCGTGAAGTCCGTGAGTCGGAAGCCGTTGTCTGTTGTCGTGTTGTGGAGGCGATACTTTCCGACTACTCCGCCGAAGATGTTCTCCTTACCGATCTTCACATTGAAGTCCTTGAGTACGATTTTGACATCGTTCCTCGGACAAGCTCCGTAGGCACCATCCGAGAGGTCATAAAATTGCCCTTTGATGGAATCCTTAGTGATATCGGTTAGGGCGTGTGCACATATGTATAAGGCTCATCATCATCATCATCATTTTCAATGACCCGCATGCTCCACTAAAGGGGTCGCGAGGGCAATGCATGCACGAGAGATCTCTAGGCCACTCGATCCTCCGCCATCGACTCTAACTCATCAGGAGATATGCCCAAACGCAACGAGGCGAGTTTTTGGACCTGGTCCAACCATCTCGTCCTGGGTCTGCCAAGCGGTCGCCTACCTGTTGAAATCACATTCAAGGCTGATATTGTAAAATCTGCCTTGGTTGCGGATCGCAGCCAGGCAATCACCTATTGGCTTAAAGTCGAAGTCCTTCGACCTTAGCCGCTTTCCCACAACGAATCCCCATCCGAACGTATGCAACCTTTCGTGATAGATATTGTATTCGTTTTTCGCAATATTCCTTGTCCTGTCAAGCATATTTCCTGGATCGCAGTAATAGTTGATGAGTGGCTTCTGGAGAGTTGATAGATTTTAAATTCCAGGAGCACACTCGCAAATCATTGTCCTTTCATTCTGTTTGGTCGTTGGGTGTCCGTCCGTTTCGAGGCTGCTTGCTTTTCCATAACAAAATTGTTTTTCCGTGACGGGTCGTTAGCCCTTCGCACAACCGTCACACTGATTGGAGTGGAAATACGTCCTCCTGCATTGGTTCACTTCACAACGGCTGTTGCGATGGCTATACAGAGAGCACCACTGGGAAGCTGTATGTCAACTTGACTTGGACAATAGCAGGGATCATTGGTGGCATCCAACCAAGTTAGGAACAATCAACAACTTTGCCCTTTATGTTCCCGCCCAGCCACTAATAAAACTTGCAAGCTGCCCTTAAATAAGTCATAACCTAAATAAACTAGTGGCATAATTAAATGTAGTTTTTTTTTTTAAATAAAACTTAAATCCTTTCCTGACCCACCCCGGATCGAAGGAATCGGCGAGGGAACTCCCTCTTTCAATCGTTAGAACTGCTGGTGTTACCTGCTCGCATCGGTCATTAACACCGGTCTATTAAGCGGAGAAGATCCTCAGTGCTCTGTGCGATGTGTCGGCTTTAGTTAAGTCGCCGATCCACAGTTATGCGAAGAATGTGGAAGATTAATTGCACCGCTGATTAATCCTTGATCAGGCGTGATGGTCGAAAGGGAGGAATGCTTCTGGGATCCAATACACGCGTTTGCGTCAATCTGGCTAGAAATATAATTTTGTTCCATTTTCCGAGTCTCCGCCAAGCTAATGGGACAGTGGAGAATAATTTAGATAGGCCATCAAGCAGGAGATTGGGCTAGCTGAACTGTTAGCTAAGGTCCAGGTTGTCGCTGACTGTAGCGTTACCCAATGTATTGTACCTGTATTCATTGAAATTGTTAATCCACATATTAATTTTCACAGGATTTCCGGCATAGATGCGAGTTGCGCAATATCTCATCTCATCTCATCTCATTTTCAGTGACCGGCTTGTTCCACTAAAGGGGTCGCGAGGGTAATGCATGCACGAGATTGCGCAACATTAGCCATAATTTTATTCACTGGTAATTTGACATCAATATGACCACATTGACATCTCACGCAACACCAAACCAGCTGCTGTAACATCAAAAACGATTTCCCACAATAAAATAGTTACGAGTACATACATTCAGAGGAAGATATTCAAGGACGTTCGTACATTATTTTATGGCATAATGCGTGAGTGCGTTATGAATATCTGACCATAAATCGTACCAGTCTATCATCACTTACAACCACCCACGTAGACATCAATTAAATTCATTCATACATTTGTTGTGGTGAAATACCTGAGGTTCAAGGACAAGGGTTCGCTTAGTTTATTCAATCGCATGACAATTTTATCACCACGTACTCATTTCACATGCTCGCAAGCCATTTTAAAGTGAAATGGTGGGGAAACCAAAGACAACCTCATTGTTGCCCAACAAATTATCCGCCCTCTGGAATGTACGTACGAGTATACGAACCGATCCACGATATGGATCTCTGAATTTTTGTCGATTGCGTTCGCCGATCACATTCGAATTCTTGTCAAGCAATTACGTCAAACAATGCAGTGCACCAGTCAATGTCAGAGCTCTTGTCATATCAACCGTATCGGCGGTGTATCGCATGCTTTTCACTCTCATTTACAGTTTTCACACCAAGCCGTCGAAGGTAGTCCAGATTGAAATTCAGTACAAAAAATTACGCTACCATATGTATGCACGTGTTCGTTTCTACACATGTATGCCAAATCAATCGAGTGAGCCCGAAAAGAGATGACTTTGTGGATCGTTGCTTTGTTTGGACTACTTTTGGGGCGAATTCGAAATCAGTTCGTTGGTAATCTATTTTAAATTACGTGCTCTAAATCAACACCCGCCACGCAGAAGGAATGCTTGGAATTATTCACCGTGTTTCGTTTCCGGTAGTAAATTCGAATCGGGTTCAATTTTACGGTTCTGTATCAATGTCAAGCCTTTTGGGCTCACGGTAAAGACCAAGCCGAAAGGTTGTTGTGCGACTTGTTTTGTTATTTGTTTAAGTCTAACTGGAAAAGTGTTTATGTTTTTTTTATGAAGGCATTACGATGATCAATTGATGATTTGAGAATGGTACATGCGGGCATGGATCATAATCGTCGTGCACCTTAGTGGTCATTGAAATACCATTAATAGTACTAATTAGAGCTTCAAATTGGCATTGTTGTTGGTTATTTGTATGAGGAAGTGGGTGCAATAATGAATTAAGTGTAAACAACTCCGCCATTTATTTATTCTCCCATAGAATTTATACTTCATGCCTTGCTGCAACAAAGATTCAAGTTATATATAAGGAAACTGATGGACGTCTACGGATTTATTAGACCAAACAAGGAAAACCATGAAGATATTTTCGAGCCTGTGTTAAAAAATTTATATCCTCTGGTTGGTTTCCGACGTCTCCACATGGGTGAATAAAATGTTACCTTCTTGCTGTGAAGATTGTATTTTAAATAAATCGATTTATATACAATTCAATTATATTTATCACTGTTTGTAGCTGTTTAGATCTATCAAATATTTCACCCAGAAGATAGTTTAAAATGACTGGATGGCGCAATTGGTTAAGTGCCTGCCCCAAGTTAGAGGGGTCCCAGGTTCGAATCCCAGTGAAATCGAATCTGGTCCAGTCACCATTTGCCGTTGGGATCAAATTAACGGCACTGGAGTAAGTTGCTAATTGGCAGTAAAATGGACCAGTTTTTAGTCTAAGTGCTCCAGTAGTGTTTAAAAAAATCCGCCGAAAAGAAAAAAAATTCTTTTGTGCAGTTCCAGAGCAGGTTACATTTTTAACCTCCATTTTCTTAAGGAAGAAAAAAGAATTGCAAAACAATTTTTTGGCAAATATCAGCTTCACTGGGCAAAGCCTATGAGCTGTTACTGTATCTCTATAGACTGCTTAGGTATAACGACGACGAGTGCAGAGCACCTTAAAGAGTGGTCATCTTGACCACTTACAGCCTATTGTGGATGTTGGCCTTACTTCTACAGCATTCATTCTTGTTGTGTTTAGAGGCTTCTCTTGGCTGGCGTACTCTCTAGACTTTGGCTCTAGACCGCTTAATTGACCTTTTAGCATAGAAGCCAACGCACTTATCCATTACTTCACTATGGACATATTTAGAAATTTATTTTGCAAAATTAAAATTTATAAAATAAAACTTTCTTTAAACGACTGCCTATACAATCTTATTTTAAGAATGATAAAGTTAGGGAGCAGCATTGTTTTAATGATTCCTTTGTAACAAATTTTTGGTATAGGTGTGCCATTACCTACCTGTAAACTGCAGCTTCAGACTTGAGCAACTCAAAGAACTAACATCGTCTGACTTGGTTCAAACTAGACCCCAAATGTTTCATGGATCTCCTATCTCTCATGAGACCGCAAATATGTTTATGTTTGTGGATAGGCGAGCGGGTCAAATAAAACAAACTGAGACGAGATGTACTACTTACGATGGTTTATTGAGAAGAAGCGAAACAGACATTACAGGCGGTATTTATAAGTTCATATAAAACGGTATGCTTATGTAAAAAAGTGATATGGTGAGAACATCATACGATATGAGAGTAGTTACTAATTTCGGTTCATATTTACTTCTTGCTATTATAAGAGCGTATATTTGTATGAAGATATCTTGTAACACGATTGACTGAAATAATAAATGAAATTTGTATGAAGATAATACTGAGTTAGGCGAGTACACAGTACAGTACTGTACAAAAAAAATTAAACGCCTACATGTTATTACCGGGCATCAGCTACCTAGATGAAGAGGAGGAGGGAAGTGCTATCCACTTCCTTCTTTCTTGTCCGGCTTTGGAGTCGTTAGGGTGACTGCACACATGAGTCTACTTTACAATTTACTTCGCTTCACAAAAATCTCTGGTTGGCTATCCTAACTGCACAGCAGCCCTATTACATATTTTACACCTAAACGCTGGATTTACGCTGGTCCAGTGCACCAACCCAACCTACCCTACCCTAACCTAAAAAAAACTGAATTTACTTATGAACTTATATCGCTCTTATTTTTGAAGATTCATACAATATTTTGTGTATGTTTGGCAGTGATATATGCACGAGTATGTTGTTTTCGATCTGAACAACATTTGTGTGGGTATGTTAAAACTTTTGAAAATTCAAGCCACGAAAAATTGTATATTTATTTTTTAGTTTTTGTCTCTAGCTCCTCTTAACTTATAAGCTTATAAAAAATATCTGACTGATAGGTACAATGTTACCACTGTCAATGCAATTATTCTTGCAAGACAAATAAAGTCTTAATGTTTTTAAGAAAAACATCGATTGGATTGTATTTACTATAACTTACTGCAATGAACAGTCACACTTTTTTATCTCTTACATTTATAAAGATATCGGCATGAAATTTTTGAATGAGGTACCTTAGGGCTGGATATCATTGCCCATGTACACAAATTTTAAAAATGAGGCCATTTGGGGGTGGCTCCCTCAGCGTAAGCATTAAGAAATGATGAATATCAAAATATCGATTTATGTGCAAATTTTGAGAATTTTAAGATTTAAAATGATAAACATTTTCACGCATAAATTCCCTGCTGTGATCGACGACTCGATATGATGAGTGTTAGCTCTTAGATCCATTTCAACCACTAAATGCCCAACAGTACACAAACAGCACAGGTAAGAGCAGTGATTCGGTATGATGGAAGGGATTTCCCGTGATGAATGAACTTGGATATGAATGAACAGATGAATGTTTGTTTGTTTGGATGTGTAAATGATGTAATAAATAGTTTTGATTTGAGTTGAAGATAGAAGAAAATTCAACTGAAATTCAGAAATGCGACGGAACCTTCCCCGTGCGAGTGCAACTCACACTTGCTAAGTTTATTTGTTTAATACCCTACCCTAACTTATCTTATTGTTCTAATAAAGTGACATTAAACTCTATTGCATTCCGTTTGTAAGAATTATTGAATATCAACAATATTTTTTACATTACATACTATTTGTTATGATACTGAATTTTATATTATATTTAAGTTGCATGTAATTAAGAGAAAAAAATAACATACATACAATACCAAAAAACTCATTGAATGGATTTTTTGAAAGAAACCTAAACTTAATAGACCTCGAAGGGTAAAAACAACGAAAGTCAATCGGAATCAGTTCATATTTTGGAATATTTTTTCGAACTGATATAAATTTATTACATTTTAAGGAAAATTTGTCACAACTTTTATGCCATTAAAGATATTTTAAACACAGTGCTATCCATACGTCATTAAAATTTTAATCAAACGAATTGAATTGAATAACTCCCGACTAATTTTAACTTCTCGGTTTCTCGGAAACTGGATAGAAAGTTAAAACAGCTTTTTCATCTTTCCAATTCGCATATTAAATTAATTAATTAAAATTAATTAAAAGTTCTAAAATAACTTGGGCCAGAATGATTGCTGTATTGAAAGATCTTTCCAAGGTTTATTTGGCATTGTGTATATTTAAAAGTTTCAGATTTTTATTCACTTTGGTATAGAAATTGGAAGAGAGAGGCGCATTTTCTTCGCCTATAAGGATTACAATTTGGAAAAGGGGGTTCAGAAAAAAGAAAATGTAACGTCCAGGCATATTGAACTACTGGATGGAAAAAATGTACACAATATATAATTTAGTTGCTAATTAGTTTTAGTATGACTTCAAAAAGATCGCTGTTTTTTTACCTATAATCGCAACCCAAAACCTCCCCTAGCTGAACTTTTAAATATTTTTGTAATACGGACAAGACCCCCAACCAAAAACCTTGATCAGAAATTAAAAATAAATATCGTATATTTTTTCCTCATTGGTATTATTACAAAATTTTCTTAAATCTACCTATTTTTTTAAAAAATATTTAGAAAGTACCTGCACAAAGCAACTATGTACATACTGCGATTTAAAATATACGCCTTAACTGTCAAAGGTTTAGAAATTACGAAGTTTGCACGATGCGAGAATGTAGTCATCACATCGATTGAAATTACAATCATTATTAAAAGCAATTATGTAAATGAAAACAAATTCCAAGTGGAAGATCTTGTATTTAGTTTAGCTTATACCATTTTAATAAACCACTCTTATAGTAAATTTTGCTATTGCAGGCTCATGAGGATCCATTGCATATCATCCAGAGCTATCATTCGTTTTGACCAAAACATTGTTCTCACGAGATTTATACCAAGCTTTACTCCACATTTATACTCTCAGATCATTGATAGTGACTCGAGAGGTAGCACCTTGAAGATAAAAGTGGGTTGAACCGTAAGAACCTAACCTCTATGCTGCCCATGAAGACCCCCAAGCTTTTATGAGGTCTCTTAAAAATAATAAATTGCTCATTGTTTCTATAAAGCCAATGACCAATGAAATGAAATGTGAACACATTTTTTTTATATTTATGGTTTTATATTTTTCTTTTATCAGTTAATAAGACTAGAATGGCATTACCAGGCGTAGGAGATGAGTGGGGAAGAGAAGCTTGTCTTCACTATCGCTCCCAATGGAGCTGGAGCAGCAGCGTAGGCGAGAGGAGCTGGGGCAGCCTTGATGAGTGGCGCTGGAGCAGCATAAGCCAATGGGGATCTGAGGAGAGCTGGTGCTGGAGCGGCTCTAAGCAGGGCAGGCGCTGGGGCAGCATAAGCTAATGGGGATCTGAGGAGAGCTGGTGCTGGAGCAGCATAGGCCAATGGAGCTGGAGCAGCCCTGATGAGTGGAGCTGGGGCAGCATAAGCCAATGGGGATCTTAGGAGAGCTGGTGCTGGAGCAGCCAAAGCGACTGGAGCGGACTTGATTAAAGCTGGAGCTGGAGCAGCCAAAGCAACTGGAGCGGCCTTAATCAAAGCTGGAGCAGCGGCAACAAGTGGGACACGGCTGACGACGGCGTTGAATCCATTGATTGGGTCGGCAGTGTAGTCAACAATGCGTCTGTAGCCATCAGCGTCATTGAGTGAGTATTGACCGCGCACAACATCTCCTTCACGGCTTTCTACTTGATTCTTGTTGTCACCAGAGAGGGCGTCCTTAACATCGTATCCATAGGTGTACTGTGGGTATGGGTCATAGGGTTCAGCCCTAGCCAGGAGTGGTTGAGCGACAGCTGCAAGTGGTGCGGCAACTGGAGCGAGTCCTCCAGCGCTGGCGACAGCAATGCATGCGAAGAAGGCCACAAACTGAAAGAAAAGACAACACAATTTGAATTCCGGGCACAAATGGTTAGGCCACTCGTCACTTTGTGAATGGTAGTACCTTGAATGCCATTTTAGTTGGTTTGATTGATTTTTGGTGGTGGAATGTTTCCGTGGGTTGAACAGTTAGTTACTGATTTGATATCAGCCGTCTCGATGCTTTTATACCGACTATCGTTGGCAATCAAATCGGTTCAGTTCCTACCCCAAAATTTTAATTGGGCTACATTTTTGCGACAGAAATAATTGCGGGGTTTTTTTTACGCAGAACAAACGGCGTAAGTGCAAGGCCAGGTGAGGTGAACTGTGCGAGTGGAATCGGGCGCAAAAGGCCAGTGGATAGCAGTCTCATTGCGCATTCATTGATACTTTTCGTGTAGCGTACACGTTGTTGGCATGCGTTGAGTGACCTTCGGGTGGGCGAAGATGGCCACAACATGAAATTCCGGTTCCCTATATGATGGCTATGTTTCTCTTAGTCGACCTGTGAGAGGTGTTTGGTTGAGAGGTGTTCTTTGCGTCTGATGAAAGATAGCCGCTCCAGAAGTTGGTCAAAAAGGATGATAATAAATGCAAGATGCATCTGGTTTTCTGGTGCGTTGGTTAAGTACGCTAAGGAAAGCTGAGGGTGAGAGTGAACGTTTGATTGAGATGTTTGCTTATGGAATTCGAGGTAACGCATGGATTTGCATTTGTTGTTGCCATGGCAAATATTGGATCGGAAAACTGGGTCATGTAAATGACTGAACACGTGAGTAAGTGTGGGTTGCTGACAATTGTTCATGAATGAATAATGCTAATGAATGGCGAATTGCATGGGGTGACGCAATCGAAAGGTGATTTGTTCGAGTGTAAAGTAACATATGTACATGAGGCTTTTATTTTAGCAGTCCTTTGGAAGGAAAAATAAATATGTCAATGAAATGTATCAAAATTACAGTCAGATGAAGTGTATTTTAAAACTATGTAAGCATGTGATAATCTCTAAATAATCAGCTTGTTGTTAACTGCTGATATTAAAACCGCTTTAAAGTTATTTCATGCCCGTATTAATTGAGGCGTTCCTAAATTTTTTTTATGGATATAGAGTTGTTAGTCTGTATCTTGGAATTGCCGTCATGAAATGTTGCCTATAGGCAACATCGGGCATGAAAGGGTTAAACCACAGAAGGACCGCTTTGTTATTTAGTGCCGGCTTTTTGCTCTACTTGCTCTACTACGATCTTTCATGTATCATAAAATATAAAGTTGTCCGTCAGTTAATAACTCTTCAATCACAATATTGGTATCGACATTATCCAATGGATGCAAGATGTCATATCTCGTGATCAATTGCTTTCTTCTTCAAACTCCGTTTCGATTGAATTATTAGGTTTTTGTGTGGGAGTATATGTAAGATGTCATCACGTTTAAAAAAACTTTTTTTGTATTTAATTAATTTTTCTTTAATTTGTTACCGGATTTGGAAATTATGCAGTTTGATTAGAGTCACTATCTTTGAGTTTTACTTCAGCTTCACCTACAATTGTACAAATTCTACGTTTTGTACTTACTTTAGAGCGTCGATAAGAAAACATTATCTTCAGAACAGATCACAAGTGATAACAATAAAAAATTGTTTAAGTTCCCCTAAATCCATAAGTATGCCTATTCCGCAGGGTTCTATTTTGAGCCAGGATCGGGCTCTTCTTAATATCGGCAAATTCTTTATTTTTGCAACCGTTCAAAGGAAAAATCACAGCCTGCGCCGATGATACAGCCCCCTGGTACTCGAAATTGAGCTTGTTTAATACATTTGTCGACGTTAATTTTGATATAAAGCTTCTAAGAATTGAACCAACTGAAAACTGATGAATTTGCTGATTTTTCAGATATCCATTTTCGACAGTTCTTCTAGGTTGTTGAAAACGAAATCACTTAGCTTGCTCTTCCTTGTGCGGGAAATTGTAGGACAGTTGCCGAGATAGTGTACGATTCCCTTTCCTTATTACGACATAATAGAGAGCCTCAATTCACCTTGCGTGGTTGGCCATTTACGCAGTCACCAGTAATAAATCGTACAACAGTGCCTATCCTCTTTCTGTCTATGGATAGATGTTTTTTGGTTCTGCTATGATAACAAGACATCAGGTTCTTTCATTTATGGAAAGCGTCCTTGGCAACTTTTGATAGTAGCGATATCACATGTATTGAGGAGAGATTTGTCTCGTTGCTTGGATGGTAAAGAGTTTTTCATTAAACGCCTCCTATCTTTGTATTTAAATAAAGCAAAGTGTGTATATGTTGATATCATCAACATTTTTTGTTTGTTTGAAAGGTCTATCGTTGAAATCATGTATAGAATAAAGCATCGCGGGCGCTGTGGCCGTGTGGGTTTGTGTGTCGACCCATACGCATTTGACTTTCACAGCCTAGTTTCAAATCCCAGTACAAGCAACAATTTTTGAAATAGAATTGTACGCGGCACCACCTTTCCGAGACACTGACAATGCTCAAATGGTCTAGAAATATCTTCTTAATCCCGCCGTTCGGAGTCGGCATTAAACTGTAGGTCCGCTCCACTCGTGAGAGAACAATAGCACGCACAACACGAGTGGTAGCTGAGCAGCTAGGCCCAGGCCCGCCTCGGACTGTAGCGCCGTTATTATTATTATTATTATAGCATCGTTCAAATATCTACTGCGGCTTCTTTGAGTAGTGCGTATCCGAAATGTCCATTTTGCCATCCATCCGGCTGAATTTAACCGATGGCATGGGTTATGTTGGCTTTGAGCGCCACAATTTGTGGCTTAATCGCATAGACCTACGACTTTAGAAAACCCAAGACAGAAAAGACTAACCGGGTCAAATCACACGATTGTGGCGGCCAGTTCACATCACCTCCACCTGAGATGAAATCCCCTCGAATCGATCGAATCGATCGATGAGATGTGGGGCACGTACCGGCGTCCTGTTGGCACCATATGTCGTTGGTGTCTATATCATCTAATTCAGGCCAAAAAAAATTCAGCCCAAAATCGACATGAAACAGTGATTTTTTCGGGATGCATTGGATGCTGTTGGATCTCATGTGTATTGGTTTGGTATCGTCCCAAATTCGACAACTTCGTTAGTTGACTTACCCATTCATCCAGAAATGGGCCTAATCGCTGAACATGATTTTTCGATAAAAATTTGGGTCAGTTTCCAGCTGCTATAGAGCCTATTCAGCGAACACACGTCGTTGTCTATGGTCGTTTACCATCAACTCCTGGGTCAGTTGAATTTTGTACGAGAGCAGGCCTAAGTCACAATGCAAGATTAGTTAAGTTGTGGTCTGCAAACGACCGTGTTCTTGTGAGCGACGCCAAATCGACTGCCGCGACGCGATTCTCCTGCACACTCTCACAGACAGCGGTTATGTTTTTGCCAGATCTTACATTTCGTTGACGTACGGGCGTTTGTTTATCGTTTACTGAACCACCGGAACTCAAATTTATCCACCATACTGCGAATAGTCCTTGTTGATTCAACGCCCAAAGATTAAAAAAAAAAAAAAATGAAAAATAAAAATTATTAAAACAATTGTGAATTGACAAATATTGAAATTATATAACACTTAAGTAAATGGTATAATATTTGAATTGCGCGCCCAAGCGGCCATATTTATTTAAAGAAATGAATTCTTATGTAGAAACATAAAGAAAAAACGGATAAAATAAATCACTTTGTACCGAATCGCCAATCGTGCCGCACGTTGTTTTATTTCTTTTCAAAATTCCGCTTCGCCGACAAATTCAAATAAGTACGCTACTTCTACAAAAAAGCTTGTAGAATTTTCATGGCGCCCTAGCAGGGACGTTAAAAAATAAATTAAACTTAAAAACACATAAAACAAAAGTGAAAAAAGTGATATACAAACAGTGATACATACATATATTACAAAATATTTCACAAAGTGCACAAGCGCAACAAAATATATAAAAATACATACAAAAATACAAAGTGCAGTGCAATACATAAATTACACATTGCACATAGTGAATATACATAAAACATATAAAACACAAAGAAGCAAGTGTCCGCGGTCGGTGTCGGGAAGTCGTGCGAACTTAAGAATACATCTCCAGCAATTCCATCGAGGGACAGAAATGCACTCCAACTGTAATTGTCAACAGTGCAAAAGGGAAGTCGCCGAAAAAGAGGTATTCAACAAAAATTGAAAGTGAAATAAATAGCAATAGTGCTAGCAATTAATGTGCTGGAATTCGCACATATATAGTTCAAATACACTTTCAATTTTTGTTCTTTGCATCAGCTGAATAAACTTTATATACTTAAATATACAAACATACACACATACAAACATAGAATATAAAGTGAAAATCAAAACAAGTGCGTACGATTCGTTTTATAAAAGTCAATTTATTGTGTCTTAAATCTAATAAGCACAGTTCGTTTTACTTTTAGTTATTTTAAACTAACTAATAATTAACAAGTTGTGAGTGAAACTCTAATTCAAAACAGAAATCGATCAGTTGCTCGCTTGGTTGCCACCGCCTTCCACATTGTTTCTCCTCCGGAGTAAAATATTAGAATTTCGCGCACTCATCACTAGTGATTAAAGCCAGTGTCAATTTATTGAAATTCAAGCGTAAAATTCACTCGCGACAAGTTTAAGTTCGCAAAAGAAGTGATTATTTACAATTTAAATTGTTTACATTTCAAAGTGTTTGACATTTAGTCATTTGGCATTTGGTCTGTTGACAATTCATTAATTGTCAAAGAGTGCGTTCAGTGCACAAATAGTTTTTTCGAAAAATTTATGCGTGAGAGTGCATTCAGCGAATAAGAAGTTAATTGCGGTATTATTAAATTAAAATTGATTAGAAGATTAAACCAGTTGCTAAGCTAAAGCAAGATATTTTCGGTTTATCACAAAGTTTCGATTGCGCTCGTTTTTTGCGACATATTTTTTGATTAAATCAAATCAAGCGACGATTCTTTTATTAAATTGTGTCAAGCCAGTGGATAAACTAATTTCACATAAAAATATCCAAACGGTTTAATCAGTTTATTTCACTAAAATTTAATAAATCCTACAATGGCACCAAAGAGACAAACTTGACTCTCTTGTGCAACTTAAGCATCAGAGGTCAGTGATCGTATCCAATATTTCTCGTGTGAAAACGGCATTGACGGAAAAGACGATGTCACAGAATCCAATCGAACTAGAGTGCAGATTGGAATTACTAAATTCATATATTGATCAAGCCATGATCTGTCAATCAGACATAGAGCTAGCTGATCATAGTGACACGTTCCGGGGGGAATTGGAAGACATTTGCGTGTGTACAAAGTCGTTAATAATGAGTGTGTTAAGTAAGAGGCGTAAATCCAGTACAGTCGAATACTCCTTTTCTGGGCCTCAGCACTCACGACTACCAAAAATGTCCCTTCCCAAATTTAGCGGCAAATACGCTGAGTATAAAAACTTTATCAGCCTATTTGAGAATCTGGTGGATAATGATCCGAACATTCCAGACATAGAAAAATTTAATCATCTCATCTCGTGTTTGTCCGGTGAGGCTTTAGGAACGGTAAAAGCGTTCCAAATCACCGAACAAAACTATCCAAAAGCGCTAGCGAGCCTGAAAAAAGTGTATGACAATAATTGTCTAATTTTCTTCGACAATGTCTCAACACTTTTTGAGTTGCCTGAGATAACAAAACCATCTGCATCTGCTTTACGCACGATGATAGATAGGGTTTCTGCGATTTACGATTCGCTTTTGTCATTGGGTGACGAGAAAAACATTACCAATGCGATCATCATTCATTTGGTGATGGCGAAAGTTGACTCAATAACGAGGTCGAAGTGGGAAGAACAGCTAGATTATAGCACACTTCCTCTATGGAGTGACTGCGAAGCAGCACTCAACAAAAGATACCAGCATATAGCTGCCGAAGAGTCTTCATCGTCACGAGGTAAAACCAATGATAGGCAACCTGCGAAAAGAAAAGATCTGAATCGTCAGAAGAACCAAAGGTCATCGCTTTCGTGTTCTAACACACAACAACAACAAAACAGAATAAAGTGTTTATTCTGCAACTCCAATGAACACTATATTACAGCATGTCAGTCGTTTACCGTGTTATCGGTAATGCAAAGATTTGAATTTGCGAAAAGTGTCCCGATTTGCATAAACTGCCTTCACAAAGGACACACAGTTTCCAAATGCAAATTGAGCCGATGCAGTGTGTGCAATCGATCGCATCACACATTGTTGCATCAGTATGCAACAACTTTTAATGGAGTTCAAGCTTCGACCTCCCAAACCATGCACGCCTCTGCTGAAACCGACTAAGTTATTCTTGCAACTGCGGTGGTCAGAATACAATGCAAGAATGGTGAATATCTGCTAGCGAGAGCTCTCCTTGATTCGGGCTCGCAGATCAACTTTATCACGGAAGAACTTGCGCAGAGGTTGAGTCTTCGGAAAGAAGACAACTCATTAAATGTGCTGGGTATTGGTAAAATGAACTCTAAGCTCAGCAAAAAAGTTCATGCTGTGGTGAAGTCTAGGCTGAATGAACATTCCTTCTAAGCTGATTATTGGGTCATGACTTCAATATCCGCCTATCAGCCGGATCGAGCTATGAACACGGCGAATTGGAATATTCCAAAAAATATTGAATTGGCTGACCCAGGATTTCATAAACCCTAAAAGATTGATTTGTTGTTGGGCGCTGAATCATTCTTTGAACTGCTTGCAGTCGGTCAAATAAAGAATGGTCCGGAATATTCGGTGATCCAAAAAACCTTGTTAGGCTGGATTATTTCTGGAAAGTATTCTAAAAGTTCAAATTCAAACACGAGAATTTGCAACATGATATGCCACTCTGAGGAAATATCGACTCTAGACCAAGTTGTTCAAAAATTCTGGACACTAGAGGAAATACCCGGAGAATCAAATAAAAATTTCACACCTGAACAACAAAGTTGTGAAAAACACTTTGCAGACAATACAAAACTCTTGCCGATAGGCAGATTTGAGGTAAAATTGCCATTCAAAGAAACTCCCAACTTGCTTGTATCATCATATGAAAATGCCAAACGTCGTTTTCTATCCCTTGAGCGAAAGCTTTTAAAAAATGATGATCTTAGGTCAATGTATATGGACTTCATGAATGAGTACCTCAAATTGGGACATATGTCGCCTGCTGGTAATGAAATCCCAAAAGTCCCACACTACTTCATTCCGCATCAGTGTGTCCTAAGACCACAAAGTACGAGCACAAAACTGCGAGTTGTGTTTGATGCGTCGAGTCGTACAACGTCTCAAAAATCGCTGAATGACTTATTGATGGTAGGTCCAACCATTTAAGAGGAGCTGTTTTCGACGTTGCTCCGTTTTCGAACACATAAATATGCCCTAACGGCAGATATTTCGAAAATGTACCGGCAAGTTCTTATTGCCAAAGAGCACTCGATTTACCAGCTCGTAGTGTGGAGAAAATGCCCATCCGAACCTCTTCAACATTTTCATTTAAACACAGTCACTTATGGCACTGCGTCTGCACCTTTCCTAGCGATACGGTGTTTGAAAATGTTAAGCGATGCTCGTAAAGACTCACACCCGGTAGGATCGAAAACGATTCTAAAAGATTTTTACGTGGACGATCTTTTAACCGGTGCAAATGAGCTAAAGACTCTCACAAGAATCCAACAGGAAGTGATAGAGATCTTAAAACAAGGTGGATTTCAGCTAGCCAAATGGTTTTCCAATCATCCAGCGTTTTATAAAGAGCAGAGCCCTGAAAAGGAAATCAAATTTAATGATGCTGACTCAACAAAGACACTAGGAATTCATTGGAAACCAAAGGAAGACGTCTTCAGCTTCAGGCTAGAAGAAAACTTTAATGATCTTCCAGCGACAAAAAGAAACATACTATCAGTTTCTTCACGTCTCTTTGATCCTCTTGGGCTATTATGCCCCATAGTCACAAAAGCAAAAATCTTGTTACAAGAGCTATGGATTGCAAAACTAGATTGGGATGAGTCGATTCCATTGCGCCTTGATACTAGTTGGCAGAACTTCAAGGTAAACTTGACACAACTTCAAAACATAAAAATACCGCGATTTGTAGAGACACTCCAACGCGAAGATTGAAGTTCATGGGTTCGCCGACGCTTCAATGAGAGCATATGGTTGCTGCATTTACGTACACAGCCGAAACGAATCGAGTATCAAGTCGACGCTATTAACAGCAAAGTCGAAGGTTGCTCCTTTAAAAATCAAATCGCTCCCGCGATTAGAACTTTGCCCAGCGCATACTCTATCCAAGTTATGGATGAGAGTATCGGCGATGTTGAATCTCCAGGTAGAGCAAACGATATTTTGGACAGATTCCGAAATAACGCTGCACTGGATAAGAACTCACCCGTCAAATCTGACAACATTTGTAGCAAATCGAGTGTCAGAAATCCAAGAGTGGACACAAAATGTATCATGGAGACATGTTCCAACAAAACAAAATCCAGCGGACATTGTATCTAGAGGTTGCAACGTGGATGAACTAAATGATTCAATTTGGTTCAAGGGTCCATCGTTCCTTTTAGAAAGTCCAGCTTCATGGCCCAGCAACACTCGATTCGAGCTATCGCCGGATGAAGAGGCCCTGGAAAAAAGAAAGACGAAGCTAGCATTAGTAGCGGTCGAACACCCCCAAAAGTATCTGATGGATGTTATCGACAAATGCTCCTCATATGCAAAGATAGCAAGGATCTTTGTATACATCATGCGTTTCATTAGAAAAATGAAGAATAAGACCGAAACGTTCGAATCCACGCCATCGGCTCAAGAGTTACAGTTGGCATTTCTAAAGCTAATAGAAATTGTTCAACATTACGAATTCTCCGAGGAAATTCGAAAATTAGAACGAAACGTCGCACTAGCACCAAATATTCAGAAACTCAATCCATTCATGCATGTCTTTAAAGACGTGTTTACATTCTCGCTTCTTCGAGTCGGCGGTCGCCTGCTCCATGCACCGATTGAGTATGATGCAAAATTCCCGCTATTAATGTCAAAGAATACGAACTTCATTAAGACGTATTTGGGGTATTTGCACAGAAAAAACTGCCATGCTGGTCCCAAAGCATTGGTGGCGCTGCTTCGAGAGAAGTTGTGGCTTGTGAACGCCCAAGAAGCATGCCGAAAAACTGTGCAAAATTGTGTACACTGCTTTAGGTACAGGCCGAAATTGCTGACGCAAATCATGGGTAATTTGCCAGCTGATCGCCTTAAAGCACAACGACCCTCTTTAATATGTGGCGTTGATTTTTGTGGTCCCGTGTACACAACATTAAAAATTCGTGGTCGACCACCAGTAAAAACGTATATTGCCGTCTTTGTGTGTTTTTCGTCCAAGGCTGTACATTTTGAACTAACCACGGATTTGTCTTCCGATTCTTTTATCTTTGCTTTAAAAAGGTTCGTCGCTCGTCGAGGACTTCCGAAGCCCATTTACTGCGACAACGGGACGAATTTCGTGGGAGCTCAGAGGAAGCTGCAGGAAGCCCGGATGCAGTTCGAACGAGGAAGGGAAGCTGTTCACCAGTACGCGGCAGAGAAGGGCTTCAACTTCGTCTTCATACCGCCAAGGGCTCCTCATTTCGGCGGCCTGTGGGAAGCGGCCGTGAAGTCAGCGAAAGGGCTGCTGCAACGGACCGTAGGGAACACACTCCTAACGAGCGAGGAACTTCTTACGGTTCTCGCCGAGGTCGAAGCGGTGCTCAACTCAAGGCCCATCGCACCCCTCACACCCGCGCACCTCCTAATAGGAAGCCCCCTACGAGCGCTGCCACCAGAGCAACTACCGGAACTGCGAATGGGCTGCTTAAAAAGATGGCAGCTTGTTTGCTGTCTCAAGCAGGGCAGAAGTGGTCCAGGTTTAACTTGACCAGCCTACAAAGTCGCAGCAAATGGGCACAGGAGCAACCCAACCTAGTCGTCGGAAAAGTCGTCGTCGTCCACGAAGACAACAGTCCACCGCAACAGTGGACAATAGGACGAGTGGTCGCAGTCGTCGCAGGGCAGGACGGAAGGGTCAGGGTCGCAGACGTGAGGACACGAGGGGGCGTGATAAGACGACCAATAGTTAAGTTGGCGGTGCTGCCAAACGAAGATTGTTGAAGCCTACAGCCCTTCAACGCGGCCGGTGTTGATTCAAGGCCCAAAGATTAAAAAAAAAAAAATGAAAAATAAAAATTATTAAAACAATTGTGAATTGACAAATATTGAAATTATATAACACTTAAGTAAATGGTATAATATTTGAATTGCGCGCCCAAGCGGCCATATTTATTTAAAGAAATGAATTCTTATGTAGAAACATAAAGAAAAACGGATAAAATAAATCACTTTGTACCGAATCGCCAATCGTGCCGCACGTTGTTTTATTTCTTTTCAAAATTCCGCTTCGCCGACAAATTCAAATAAGTACGCTACTTCTACAAAAAAAGCTTGTAGAATTTTCAGTCCTCTCGGTAGGATGATGATGGCGACCGTAGGCATTGGCGAAGCGCGTGGTACTTTGCCAGAAGAGAACACCCATTTTGATAAAACAATTTTATCACTTGCACGTGTTGTTAAACGCTTTATCCACCCATTGTAGTTTGGCAAAGCAGATTGAATAAATAACAGCCAATTTGACAGATGTAACTTCAACAATGTGGCCGCTATCAACTGTCAATGTTCGAGTAGACGAGTAGGGATTCTCTAAATACCTCCACTTTAAGAATTTTTATGAATAGAAATTGATACCTAGCCGGACTTAATTCTGAAATGTCTTCATAAATGAAGCAACTGTGGATTTGTTGACAGAGACAGACGGACGAAATTGTAATGGTTCCGATACATACCTTCTAGACAACTAAATGAAATAAAGAACGTCTTAATACAAAAAATTAACTGGGCAAGTGCGAGTTGAAGTCGCACGGGGAAGGTTTCCAAACTATTTCAGTTGAATTTTCTTCTAACTTCAACCCAAATCAACCATTTATTCATACATTCATACATCCAAACAAACAAACGTTCATCCCTACATATACCTATATCTCTATCGAAGTTTATCCAACACAGAAAATCCCTTTCATCATACACATACCCAATCACTGCTCATGCCTGCGGTGTGTGTGTGTTCATTTCTGTTGGGCATTTAGGGGTGAGATCGAAAAGATAACACTCATCAACGAATAGAGTGGCCGAACACAGAATGAAATTATGTGTGAAAATGAAAATAGTGATCATTTTAAATCTTCGATATCTCAAAATTTCAACATAAGTCGATCTTTTGAAATTTATCATTTCTTAATGCTTACGCTGAGGTCTTCAAAACTGCGTTTTCAGATCTCCAAAATTCGCATGTCAATGATTGACCGTTTTTGGCCAATATCTCCAAAACCATTAGGGCTAGAATGCTCGAAATGGTTTTAAATGAAAGTACTCAATGAAGCGAAGTTTGTGATTTTTTCAGATTTTTAAACACTTTGGTTGAGAAATGACAGGAGGGGAAGCATTTAAAAATAAACTGGGCAAATGCGAGTTGTACTCGCACGGGTAAGGTTCCGTCGCATAAATATTTGTTGATGGAAGCATTTTTGAATATCGGGCGAAGAATTCAAATTATTTGAGTCAAATTTTCTTCTAACTTGAACCCAAATCAACCATTCATTACTACATTCGTGCATACAACCAAACAAACAGCCATCCTATACCTCTAAAAAAATTTATCTTAGACAGAAAATCCCTTCCATCATATCCAATCACTGCTCATGCCTGCGGTGTGTACATTGCTGTTGGGCATTTAGGGGTTGAAATGAATGGAATGTGAGAGGTAACACTCATCATCGTTTTGAGTCGTCGATCTTCTTCTTCTTCTTGGGGCGCTACAGTCCGAGGGGGACCTGGGCGTCACTAAACATGCCTCTCCAGCCAGTACGATCTTTCGCCAGCTGTCTCCAGTTTCGCACACCAAGCCGGACGAGGTCCCCCTCGACTTGTGGGCGCCACCTTGTTCGTGGACGTCCTCTGTTGCGTTGTCCCACAGGCTCAGAGTCGAAGACTCTTCGGGCCGGAGCTAAGTTGTCCACACGCTCTACATGGCCTAGCCATCATAGGCGTTGGATCCGTAGACGCCTGGCTAGACTCATGTCGCTGTACAGCCCATATAGTTCGTGGTTAAACCTTCTCCTCCATCAACGCAAACAGAACCAAAGATCGCGCGCAGAACTTTTCTCTCGAAAAGACCAAGAGACTGTTCATCCGCTTGGGATATTGTCCATGCCTCTGCGCCGTACAGCAGTACTGGGATGATCAAGGTCTTGTATAGAATTAGCTTAGTCTTCCGAGAGAGGGCTCTACTACTCAATTGCCTTTTGAGCCAAAAAAAACAGCGGTTGGCAAGAGTTATTCAGCGTTTGATATCGGTACTGATGTTGTTTATACTGTTTACTGCGGAGCCAAGGTAGACGAAGTCTTTAACTACCTCAAAG
This sequence comes from Myathropa florea, assembly GCA_930367185.1. Lineage (NCBI taxonomy): Eukaryota > Metazoa > Arthropoda > Insecta > Diptera > Syrphidae > Myathropa > Myathropa florea. The sequence goes on along the minus strand of OV884003.1, from coordinate 81,191,717 downwards.
TGTTCGCTGCCTATGGTGACGTTCTGGCCAAGTCGTCGATGTTGTGCGTCATTTCTCGATGACAGCATATACTTGGTTTTGCCCTCGTTTACCGCCAGACCCATTTTAGCCACTTCCGTTTCAATGCCAGCAAACGCATCATTGACGGCTGGCTGTGTTCGCCCAATCACGTCGATGTCATCCACGTAGGTTAGCAGTTGAACAAACTTTTGAAAGATCGTGCCTCTTGTGTTGGCCAGTCAGTTTTGCACGATCTTCTCAAGAACGATGTTAAAGAAATCACATCGTCGATCACAGCATGGAATTGTCATTGGTCAACTTCAACGCAGCAATTTTTTCGTCGCGCACCAATTAGAGGTTACATTTACAAATCTACGCAAAGTGTTTAATTTTTTATACGATTTCAGAAATCATTTATTTTTTGTAAACTAGAAATACAGACTTTTCAGAAAATATATAGGGTATTATGCCTTTGAAGAGAAACTTTAATAAATTTGGTTTTTGGAGATTTTGGAGATTTTTGAATTTTGGAGATTGCTTGGTTTCACTTCTAGTTCCAAAGAAAATTAAGAACAAATAATTCATGTCGAATTTTGATATGGAGGGTCTCTTCGAAATTTTCGTGTATGCATATATCACGCTTAACTCCACCCTACGTGATATGTCGTGGCGTCGACAGACGTGAGATGGCATAGAATGACGTGACGTAATGCGGCATGAAATGAGATGACGTGATGCGAAGTTACGTGACATCACCTCACGTCACCGCACGTCACCTCACGTCACCTCACGTCACCCTCACGTCACCCTCACGCCACCTCACGTCACCCTCACGTCACCTCACGTTAAACTCACGTCACCTCACGTCTACCTCACGTCAGCTCACGTCACCCTCACTTCACCTCACGTTAAACTCACGTCACCTCACGTCACCCTCACGGCACCTCACGCCACCTCACGTTAAACTCACGTCACCCTCACGCCACCTCACGTTAAACTCACGTCACCTCACGTCACCCTCACGTCACCCTCACGTCACCCTCACGTCACCCTCACGTCACCCTCACGTCACCCTCACGTCACCCTCACGTCACCTCACGTTAAACTCACCTCACGTCACCCTCACGTCACGTCACGTCATATCACGTCATATCAAGTCACGTCACCTCATTTCACGTCATATAATATCACATATTGCGTATCATCACGCCATGTCACATAACTCCGCACCAAGTCACATCTCGTAGGGTGGTATTAAGCGTGATATACTTGTATGCATACACGAAAATTTCGAAGAGACCCTCCATATCAAAATTCGACAATGAATTATTTGTTCTTAATTTTCTTTGGAACTAGAAGTGAAACCATCCAATTTCTTCAAATTCATTAAAGTTTGTTTTCAAAGGCATAACTTCCTATATAAATTCTGAAAAGTCTATACTTCTAGTTTACAAAAAATAAATAATTTTTGAAATCGTATAAAAAATTGTGTACTTTGCGTAGATTATACATAAATCTAATTGGTGCACGAAAAAACAATTGCAAGTTTCAATATAATTGCATATAGTGGCAAATAATTGTCTTCAATGACTGTGTAAAACAGTTGGCATTAGTTCAATTTAAATACTAAATTATTTGAAAATTTAATGAATTAATTGTACGTATGAAGCTGATATTTCAATCGTCGGGTACGCTTTCGTTTTCACAAATTTTACAAATCTTTGACGTTAGGCAAAAAGGTCTTAAATCGGAAACTGCAGTTTTTCGTAAAACCAAATTGAAAATAGATTCATTATTTGCAAATCGGGATTAAATGTATTCCAAAAAAAAACTGGGCAAGTACGAGTTGTCGCATAATATTGATGGATGATTTCTGAATATAAAACGACGTTGCCAAACTATTTAAGTTGAATTTTCTTCTAACTTCAACCCAAATCAACCCTTCATTCATACATTCATAGATCCAATCATTCATCCATACACATATCTATACCTCTATCCAAGTTCATCTAACACAGAAAATCCCTTCCATCATACACATACCCAATCACTGCTCATGCCTGCGGTGTGTGTGTGTTCATTTCTGTTGGGCATTTAGGGGTGAGATCGAAAAGATAACACTCGTCAGCGAATAGAGTGGCCGAACACAGCATGAAATTATGTGTGAAAATGAAAATTGTTCTCATTTTAAATCTTAGATATCTCAAAATTTCGACATAAATCGATATTTTGAAATTTATCATTTCTTAATGCTTACATTGATGTCTTCAAAACTGCGTTTTCAGATCTTCAAAATTCGCATATCGATGATTGACCGTTTTTGGCCAATATCTCGAAAACTATTACGGCCAGAATGCTCGAAATCGTTTTAAATGAAAGTACTCAATGAAGCCAAGTTTTTGTGATTTTTTCAGATTTTTAAACACTTTGGTTTAGAAATTGCTGGGGGGGACGCATTTAAAAAAACTTTGGAGCTCCATATTTTCCAAACGGTATTTTGGATAAAAAAGTGTTGAAAGAAACCTCCACCTCATTTCGAAAGATCTGTCGATTGATATATATTTCGATGGGGTGCGACAATTTTTCAAAATTAATGTCAACTTCACCTGTACTGGAGCCACCCCCAAATGGCCCCGCTTTTTAAAATCGCTGCATAGGCAATGACATCTAAGTCTGAAGTACCTAATTCCAAAATTTCATGCCGATATCTTCATAAACTTCGGAGATAAAAAAATGTGACAGACACGACGGACGGACGGACGGACGGACGGACGGACGGACACACCGAAATTATAAAGGTTCCGTTTTTGTAGACGGAACCTTAAAAAACTTTGGAGCTCCATATTTTCCAAACGGTACTTTGGATAAAAAAGTCTTGAAGGAAACCTCCACCTCATTTCAAAAGATCTGTCGATTGATATATATATCTATGGGGTGCGACAATTTTTCAAAATTAATGTCAACTTCACCTGTACTGGAGCCACCCCCAAATGGCCCCACTTTTTAAATTTGGGTGCATGGGCAATGACATCCAGGTCTGAAGTACCTAATTCCAAAATTTCATGCCGATATCTTCATAAACTTCGGAGATAAAAAAGTGTGACAGACATGACGGACGGACACACCAAAATTATAAAGGTTCCGTTTTTGTAGACGGAACCTTAAAAACGGAGATCTGATTTAAGGTACTCCTTAACTGATCGGCACCTGACTCTGAACTCGTTATTATGAATTTCTACAAATGAAGTCGTTTGACTAATGGGCTCAGATTTAATATCCCAGCACGAATTTTGTAGTGCTGCTCCTTAAGAGTCTTTAAATCTAGGTAATGTAATTATTCTTTACCAACCACCACAGTTTCTCTCAAGACACTAGTAAAAAAATCACCATTCGAAGACATTCATTCTACCCTCGTCTAGAGTTTAATTACATTTTTAATTGAAATTCCATCCGATAGTGCCGCAATTATCGCTGAATCAACGATAAACCATTTAAATCGAAACGAAACAATCTGCAGCTTATTTAATTAACGATCGCCGAAAATGCGAAATAAAAACCACGAGACGCCACTCGTCCGACGACACCTTTATGAGATCAGTCTAATCCGGTTATGCCCAATGGTGCCGTGTAATTTTCTTGTTTTCTCATTTAGCAGCCTAACTTGACTGCTCGAGCAATCCATTTCACGGAGATGCCTATCAGCGTCATCATCATCCAACAGCATCACCGACAGTAGCAGCAGTCTTAAATTGTATCTACCCACTCTTCTGCGGGACGCCGCACTGTGCTGCCAAGCAGGCCCGATATGTGGTTGTGTCATTCAGTGGTATGCGGATCGATAAACACGCAAGATAATGGAGCCAGACTGCAACTGTGTCATGCAAAAATTTCGCATTCGCACCTTAAATTGTACGAGGATTATGCGAATTGACAATTCGCACTATTTTCCTAGGATCTGCCTCAATGTTCGATAATCCTGGTCATACGCAGGGGAATTCCACAGATAACCAACCACCGCTGTGGCAGTGGCACTCCCAACAGCTCGAGAGTCGGGACTCATAGACAGGTTCAGATGGATAGATGTAAAAAGGGTTAGTCATTGTGGTTGATGTGCGCAGGCATCAGTATCAGTAGATAGAAATCTCTATTGGACAATATCAACATCTCCGGGACATGCCACCTAGTGCGAGGAAGGCGTTCTGCTTTCCCAGATGGACATGCCTGCGCGACAGTCGTCTTCTGCCCTGTCTGGGGACTAAACTCAAGCTGACTGTCGTCTCCGTCACCCAGCAGTGTCTGATGAGGGCGTTCAAAGAGCATAATAGTCATGTCATGCGTACCTGTCAGATGATCATGTCATATTTGTATGAGTTGGAGTTCCCTTTGAATTTCAATCGAAGAGGATCACTTCTGGACGAGAGTAATTTCTTGTGACACCATCGGAAATACACATCTCCTTTGCAGTACGAGTATCTGTGGCTGGCTACCTGCAGTGGGGTGTGGGTCATCCCACTGCCAACAAACCAGATGTCAAAAGTGACGTTTGTTTGGGATAATCTGCTTAAGTCAATCATCAGTGACTTCTCCCTCCGCTGGCCGGGCCGGGTTTTGTTTACATTGGATCTGACGGCTTTGTATTGTTCTGTAAACGGGATTAGGCTATTATTCCCGTTTTAGAGAAACCAATTTAGCAGTCACTCTGAGTCACAATCTCCCGACGAGTGCGTGCGCTTACCTGTGGAGAATTCGAGCGAAAAATGAATGCAAATTCAATGTCAATGGCGTGGCTTATGCACGGCACAGCGCATTACTGTGGCGATGGTGCTGGAATGGATAGGTAAATAGCTCGGGGCTGTGTTCAGTTTGTTTGCTCGTAAATCCAATTTGTTTGGGTTGTTATTATTTATTATTCGCTTAATAACAAACGATGGCTTAATTAAGGTTTAGATAATTCAACACACAACACACATGCCGGCGAGGGGTATGCGATAGAACCGTAATTGTTTGTTTTTTGATGGCGATGGCGATTGAACTCTTGAGCGTTCTTGAAAAAGATAAGTTCAACCGATATGTCTCAATTCTGACTTTGAAATTCATGCACACAAGGTCAAATACCAGGGCGTTGCTGGGTATCATTAATAATTTTGATTTCTTGTTTTTATTCGGTGGAAGCCTTCTTAGATGGTTTTGGTGTGTTACTTGTAGGAAGTTACGTTTGTGGACGACCTTGTGAGAAACGTAAGAATTGTGGTATTCGCTTGCGAATACACTCAATGAACCTTCGAGTGGATCTTAGCCGACGTTTATATAAACACATGCTTTCAGATTCAATTTGAAGCTTGGTAGGAGATTAATTGGGTTAAGAATGTACAAATGACTTAAGGCTCTTCAATACTCACGACTTCCGCAATTAACATGAATTTTAAAGCTTGATTTTGTAGAACATGGATTAAATTGGCGGCTTTTCAATAAGACAACGTTTGGTTGAGCTCTGTCGCTCGATAGCCATTCATCGCTTAGTGTGGCATAATGACCCTACAACCCTCAATGAGTTATTAGGGCAGTTAACAGAGTTTAGAAGAAACCATTTGTAACTCTCTTATATTTATATCCCGGAAAACAAACTGGCCACTCATCTGAATATAAGCTGTTGAAACAAAAAAAAAACTACTCGGCGGTGTAGAAAAACGGGGTGACTGGTCAATTAAGAGATTGTGAAGATTACTCTGTTTGTTTCATTTTTCCCTTCACTCCTGATTTTCATATCCTGCATAAAAACAATATTGCTATTTATTTGTTGTCTTTTTTACGAAGCTAGTTGTGTCCAGTTTCTGCATGTCAATTAGCAATATGTTGAAGTTAGAGTGGTGGTGTAATCACTGATGTTATTATTATTATTGTTGACGGTATATTGCGCCGCGACCTTTAAGATCGATTGTGCCCCCTTTCAAAAACCTCAGCGCAATTACGAGTTCCCCTCAAATACAGATCTTTTCAGAGTTGTATTGAGGGTAATGGACTTCTATTCCGGATAGGTAAAGAAATCTGTTCTAGAGTATTCTCTCTAAGCCATTTTCCTTCAGGAATCTGAGAATGGGAGATGGTTCTAGTGATACCATTTCTTCTTCTGATATTAGGTTCTTGCCCAGACATCTTTTCTTTTGTGGGCTAGTGCCTCACAAAATCCCAGTATATGTTCTGGAATTTCATTAAATTCTCCACAAAATCTGCAGAGACCTTCTTCCGATACCCCTAGTTTCCTTAGATGCTCCCTGAGTCTGCAGTGCCCCGTTAGGAGGCCTGTTATGATACGGAGGTTGTTCTTGCTCATTTTGATGCATGCCTCGAACCTCTTTCGGTTATATTGCCCTAAAAGTTTCTTGGCCTGCTTCATTCCACGAGCGTTGTTTCAGGTTTCAATCCGGTTTCTTTTTTCTAATTCCCTGAATTCTTCTCTGAGAAGATGGTCTCCTATAGTGCAGAATGATTCGTGGTCTATGAAGGATTCTGATGCTCCTTTCCTTGCCAGGGAGTCGTCCATTTCATTGCCTTCTATCCCCGTATGGCCAGGTATCCAGCAGAGTTATACTCGGTTTCCCCTACTCAACTCTTTGGGCATTCCCACACGAGCTTGGATTTGATGATATAGAAGTCTAGTGCCATGATAGCCGCTTGACAGTCTGACATTATTGCTATTCGCAGTTGGTATAGCTCCTTTCAAGATTGATCTGAACGCATCTGTCTATGGCATAAATTTCCGCTTGAAAGATGCTGGTACATTTGTCCATGGATTCGAAGTATTTTGTCCTGGGTCCAAAAACTCCTGTTTCAGTTCCTTCATCAGTTCTTCATCCGTCTGTATACCATTTTACCGTGTTGCTGCTCAGTCTGTGGACCATGGATTCATTGCTCCAGTCCCTTTTCGTGCTGAGCTTACTGTTAAATTTTTTTTGGAAGTTGAATTTCCTAATCACGTCATCCTTCGGAATGGCCAGAACTGGTTGCTTTTTGACTAGTGCGTCGAATTGCCTTGATGTAATGCACCTATCTTTTCCTATCCGTTCTTTTGCCATTCTCATGATTGTTTTGTTTGCACACTCTGCAACCACTAGATGCAAAGGAGTCAGCTCCAGTAGCACCTCCATGGCCGCAGTTGGGCAAGTTGTCATGGCTCCTGTAATACAGAGGCATGCCAACCTTTGAACTTTGCTGAGTGTCTTCCTCGCGCTGATTAGATTGGTTCTCTTGGTCCATGCTATTGCACCATAGGTTATTGTAGGTCGAACAATAGCGAATCACTGATGTTACCGGGTTGTGAACTATTTCCTTGTTATTTTTTTCACGTATGTCTACAAGGCAAGAGCTAGGAAATTTGGATAACGTAGGACTTTACACTTCTAAATCCGATTCTTCTTTCTTTTGCAGGGTGCTACACTCTAGGCTTCAACGAACTTATGCCAATTGTCTCTAGCTGCGCATAGGTGAGGTGAGCATTTGGTGAGGTTCTTCTTCAATTGTGTGCGCTACATAAATTAGGGATCTGTTGCATTGTTCCAAAAAGCTTGGTTTCGAAGACGTGGCGTTGCTACTTTAGGTGTTGCATAGTGTTGGATCCGGAGACACCTGTTTATACTCATGTCGGGATACAACCCATACAGTTCACGGTTGAATTTTCTTCTCCAATCGTCATATTTGCATTGAGCTAACAGAACCAAAGATCGAACGCGGAATATTTTTAGAAAATATCACAAGTTTCTTCATCCACTTTGAATATTATCCATGCCTCTGTGCCGTCTTCGACAAAATCAGCTTGGTCTTTCGAGAGAGAGATTTACTTATTAAATTGCTTCTTGAACGCAAAGAAGAAAATGTTGGCAAAAGTTATTCTGCGTTTGATCTCAGTGCTGATGGTGTTTGTACGAAGTAGATGAAGTCCTTCACTACCTCAAAGTTATAGATGCCTATTGTGATGTTCTGGTGAAATCGCCGATGTTGTGCGTCCTTTCTTCATTTTGCCTTCGGTTACCGCCAGGCCCATATTTGCCGCTTCCATTTCAATGCCAGCAAATGCCTCATTGACAGCTCGCCGAGTTCGATCAACCACATCAATATCACCAGCGTAAGCTAGCACTTTTACGGGTTTTTGGGAGATAGCACCCCTAGTGCAAGACTCTCCCGATCTTCTCAAGAACGATCTTAAAAAAGTCACTTAACAGGGCCTAGCCTTAAGTAAAGTTTTTTTTTCGACATTCATCGTATTCATGGTTCGTTAACGAACTTGATGGAGCACCGAGAACTCCCCATCGTCAGCCTGCACAACCTGAAGAATTTGACAGGAATGTCTAGACTAGGAACGGCGCTGTACAGGTCGTCTTTAAGCACGATGTCAAGTGCGACCTTGAAATTGACAAATAGGTGGTGTGTGTCTCGATGTGCACTTCGTGTGTTTTTCTAGGATCTGTCGTAGTATGAAGATCTGATCTATTGTGGACTTCCCTGCGTGAAGCTACATTAATCGGAGATGGTCTTATACGCTGGAGACTGTTCCTTCGACAATTGGATTACATAAAGTGTCTGTCTGTCTCCTCCCCTAATATAATATATTAAATATATAAATAAAAATGCAATTAATAAAGCATTCTGTATCACAATCGTCATCCATCAACTTTAATAAACTACTTAAAAGCCACAACCTAACGAAAATCATCACTATTGTTTCGAAATAACAGTGGACACAATTGTTCACAGAAAATAAATAGCATAGAAACAAGCTAACAAGCTCTTGCAACATGTCAATGTCACTGGGACTCTTTAAGCCTTAGCAGGACAATGAAAAGGTTAACCACGTGCCATATTTCATGCAATCTTTCTGTCCCTCCAGACGCATCGCTTAACTTTCCCCCCCGGCGCATGACCCAATTCAGTAAATTCCATTCCCCATCCTGTTCTCTTCACACCTGTCACAAACCTTGTCACTCATCGTGGTGAATGTCAAGAAGGCCATGAAGTTACATCACGAAAAGCAGAAAAGAAGAAATCAAGTTACATTTTGGCAAGAAGTGTTAAGGTCAAAGTCAGGTTTTTCCAACTGAAACACTAAATTTAATTATCCATGATGTGCGTACCGCATTTTTTCTCTTCGCTTTGCATAGTGCACACCTTTAATTGCGGTTACTGCCACTTGAGGGCATTGAAACCTCGTTTCACTTTCAATTGACCACATGTGCGCCGTCGTTGCCGTTGCCGTTGCCATTACCGCCGTCGTCTAAGCTCGCACGTCGAGGTGGACTGATCGCTGCCACATTCGCAGCCGGTGTCCAAAATTCTTTTTATTTTTCGTTTGCGCGCGTTTTCCTTCTGACTGCCCACTCTGGTGGGGCTCTATTGGTCAGTTGGTGGACTTCAATTGGCGCAAGCTATATGTGGAATTACATCAGAAAGTTAAACCAGTTGTGCGCGTCGATTCGCACCGACCTTAGCAGTTATGCAATAAGAGTGTAACTGAGTGGATAATCTCTTTGAAATGTCGGAAACGGCACTTGCTTGACGATGGCGGTAGCAGTACCGGCACCGATTGAAGATTATCCATGGCGAAGGATTTAGGAGCTGTGCCTTTGGAAGCGATAAAGAAAAGTTTGTGTTCATTTGTCACCAACTGTCATTTGTCATTCATGGATAAGAGTGTATTCGAGTGTGTACGAGTAGTGCTGGTGGCCATGAGCACACTTGACCGACTGCGAAACAGCATGTGCGTGCACTCCTTGCGCATACAAATTTGCCGCGAGAATGGATGGATTAATCAACACGTCTTGCAGGTCAGTAGATCAAAGCCAGGGAGTGCGAAATAACGCAACGATACGAGTGAATGAGTGAATTATGCGACAGACCAATCGTAGAGGATGACACCACAGGTAGGTACTTGAGCGGACAAATTGCAATCCACCAGACACTAGTCGTTTTGTTAAATCCAAACGAGCTCTGTGCACGGAGCGATTGAAACCACTTGATGGTTCGTTGCTTTGAGTAACCATCCAACGAGCGGCTCGAGTGACGAAGGCGCTTGCGCTTGCGCTTGCGCTTGCGCTTGAGTACACTTTAAGCAACTAGCTCGACTTGAATTGACGGCTGATTTCAAACAACAACTTAATTAACGGATTTCAACCTTTTTCGGATGTAATTAGTGAGATCAACGTGGTTAAGATAAATACCAAGCTGTAGTGTGTGGGTTGGGATAGGTAAAGTGCTTGTATGTGTGGTTGGTCGTTGGTCGAGGGGTTGGTTATGTTTACGCAAACAATGAATGGGTTCTTCAATCGAAATTCTTTGAATTGAAAAAAGAAAAAAATACAAAAATAACGCAAGGACATGATACGTATTTGGCCTTCGAATAGATTAAGCGAAAGTGGTTGCGTCTGCGCCAAGTTAAAGTTTCAAAAATCAATACGTAATTTATCTTAGGCGGAAAATGCGAAAATGTGGTAAAATTTGGGACACATACGGTAGAAGCAAAGGTGTGAACATGTTTTGCTCGATGAATTTTCTCCTAATTTTGTGTATGATTTATCCGTTTTTGCATTGCTGCTTTCATCAAAAAACATTCCACCCATTCGTTTGAGTTTGTGGCTTTAGGCGATCTATAGCATACTAGAGCCTCTTCCCGAGGGCCTGTATTTATTTTGAATTTTATGTGGTTGTGGTCTGAGAAGGAGGGTTCTTTAGATACCTGCCATTCTTTAATAATGTGAGATACTTTGTTAGTAACTAGAGTGAGGTCGAGAACTTCCCTTCTAATGGAATTTTGGAAGGTTGGTTCTTTCCCTTTATTTGCAACTTCTAAGTTAGTGCTAACAAGGAAGTCTACTAGGGACTCACCTCTTGCGTTGTTGTCGCTGCTACCCCATAGCGTGCTGTGGGCATTGGCGTCGCATTCTATAATTAGGTTTTTACCTTTCCTCTGACAGAATATTGTGAGGTCTCTGATGATTTGTGGTGGAGCTTCGTTGTCCTCACCCGAGAAGTATACTGAGGCGACTACTACCTCTGTGTCATTGTCTATTAGTATGACAGCTCTCGGTGTGACTGCCGATCTGTCATATATTAACTTACAGTTTTTTGTGTACAGTCCAGCTATTTTATTTTTGTTAACCCAGGGTTCTTGAAATAGCCCCAGGTTAAACGTTCCTCCAGCATGTCTTCTGCATATTTCGGCTGATGCGATTTTGGCATGCTGGAGGTTGGCCTGAAGTACATTAATCATAATGCTATAATCGAGGATGTTTTGTCATCCTCTTCAGCATTTTTGGACGTTTCTTCCGCGTCGAGGGTTTCTAGATCCTCCATTGATTTGTCTGTGTTGTTTATTTTCCTTTGGCTGATTTGACCAAACTTGAAGCATATTTTGTTGCCTCTCTCCTCCAATGTCTTGGATATTGTTTGGTCCATTGACAGCACTAACATAGCTGATGTACCCTTGTTTACTCTTTTTAGAGTCCTCCACGAGTCAGCCTTTAGACCTGCATTCTGTGACTGTATGAGGTCGAGTATTTTGTCGGTGGTTGTGCCGGCAGCGTTTGGGAAGTAACCGCCAAGGGTACATGGTTGAGGAACGGATTCCTCTTTAGTAGCCCAAAGCTCAGCACCTTCCCAAGGCTTCAGCATCGGTGCGGTGATTTTCAGCCACTCCACCGTACTCTCTGTCATACAGTTCAGGGTGATGAACCCTGCTTTGAATGTGCAGCTTAAGAACTGTGGTTTTATGCTGCTATCTTTCTGTCCCAGGACCTTGTCAATGATGGCCTCTTGTAGCGAGGTCATTTGTGCTGTAGTGAGGGTGGTGTTCGGGTAGTCCTTGGCTAGAACAGCCATCTTGGATCCTACGCATGCCTCTTTGTAGGTGGTGTCAGGTCTCCTCTTGCTTTGCACTTTAGATCCTGCTACTTTGGTGCACTGTCGTTTTTTGTTGGTGTTTTCTGGAGGCGATTTTTAATCAGATCTTTTTCTTTTTGGAGCCGATTTGACAGCTCCTGTTATTGGCTTTAGTGCCTCTACTTTGGCTGTTCTAGGCTCATGCCCTTTTTTAGGAGGAAGGAGAGCCTTTTCCTTGCTGCTCCACTTAGCCTTTTTTGTTTATCTTGGACACTTAACTTGTCCATTTTATTTTGAATGTCCATACTGGCAGTGCTAATAGCGGAGGTACTGGGCACCTCTGCGCTTATAGACGTACTGCCACTTAAGGTTTCTTCAACCTTTTTGTTGGTGAGACTCTTAGGGCTGTCTCCGCCCTTGTTTTTGTTGATGTTTGAAATGTTGTTCCCACGAGTACCGCGAGTCTATCTGTCATTCGAACCAGAGCTCCGGAATAGCGCGAATGGGCATTGATTAAAATGGAACCTCGCCAGGGCATCCCAAGTCCGCATATTAGCGACTAGTTCACCAACTAGCCATTCATCCTTCGGCATATGCTGTTCCACCTTGGATTTAGGGGTTTTTCTAAGGAGTTATCCTTCTCCTCGCCCAACTAGATTTAGCCAGCATTTCAGCAGAGAGACATGACCGTACTGAAATGTTTGTTACCGGCGACCACCACGAGGAGGTACTAGTTGCACTACCATGATTTGAGACAGTTACGGCACGTGCACTCCGTGGAGTAGCTACATGTTTTTCCCCCTGCTCAAATGCATGGCCGGCCGCCCGTCATTTCTTAATTGGCACCAAACATTTAAATTGATGGCTCTAGAATGAATTATATATTATTTCGTTAATACAGTCCATTGAAAATGTTGATGATTATTATCCAAGGAACTCGGAAAATCGATTACCTAAATACTAAATAAACAGAGGTACTGTCATTATTTTTATTTAAGGAGGACTACAGTTAGGGATGCAAACGATACATCGATTTTTGCAAAACATCGATGTTTTGTTCACAAGCATCGATGTTAACATCGATGTTTTGCTAATCGATATATCGCCGATACATCGACGGCAAAACTGTCAAACATCGACATCGTTCATTCATTTTATTAAGCATTGCCAAGATGTGTTGTATACAAAATGTGTTTGTATTTGTGTAATAATAATGGGGTATATATATAATAATAATGGGGTATATATAATATATAATAAAGAGCTGTGGGCGCCGTGGCCGTGTCGATTCGTGCGTCGACCCATGCGCATTAGACTTTCACAGTCTAGGTTCGAAACCAACTTCAGACAAACAATTTTTCAAAAAAAAACTTGTTCGCGGCTCCACCTCTTTCGAGTCACTGACAATGCTCAAAGAGTATAACTGTCAAAAAAAAAGCTTCTCAATCTCGCCGTTCGGAGTCGGCATTAAACTGTAGGTCCCCTCCACTCGTGAGAGAACAATAGCACGCACAACACGAGTTGGTTGGTGAGAAGATAGGCCCAAGTCCACCTCGGACTGTAGCGCCGCCATTGTTATTATTATTAAAAGAGCTAGAGATGCGCAATATAATGTAACTTTGTCATATCTTAGCCTCTCCTAGTCTAACATTCTACTCCGAACTTTCAAGTGGTACACCCTGGGCATCGACCAACCCTCAAGGAGACTGATTATCCAACTCCTATGGAACTGTGGGTCGGTGGCTAATCGGAGAGGGTTAATGTTTCGGCATGTTTTGGCTGGATGCGAAAGCATAGCAAATCTTGCGTCAACAGCCAAAATAGAGCCTGTTCACCAAGGGAATGAGGATCGCTGAGGAATCGCTATATAAACGTGCATGAAGGCGCCACTCGGGAACTCAAATCCCGAACCGTAGGATCCTCCAAAGTCACTTTGGGTTTTTCATTGGCCCGATAAGCTACAAAGTAAAAATCGAATCATTAACGAAACGCAAGACAGGGAAGGTTTTTGGGTTGAAACTGGCAAGACTAGTCGTTAAAATATCCACCAATTTGAGTGATGGAGAAGATAAATAAAACATCGGAAAACCATCGATGTATCGTTGTTAATACCGATGTTTTTTAACATCGATTTTTGTCGTGGAACCATCGATGATTGAAAACATCGATGTTTTAAGAACAATGTTGCATCCCTAGGCATGTTGCTACAGTTTGCCATGACACATGCAAATTGGACGAGCGATATCGGTGAAGAAAAATGGCGAAATATTTTGCTGAGCGACGAAACAAAGATCTTTGGAAATGACTGTGAAAAGAATGAAGAATTTCTCGCTACACAAAAAATGCAGTGAAAAATGGAGACGTCAACGTAGCGTAGGAGTCGATGCACCTACCCACTACGCCACGGTGATTTATCCTTAAGTTACATAATATACACTACATACATTTTAAAGTATGACTTTGGTGGTTTAGTTTGATGTATCCATGTCTGTTTTACCGATGAGCGATAGAGAGACGCAAACTAATTAAAACACATGAATTCATATGGAGGTGGCCACGTAAGCGCTGAGCGATTTGTAATTTTTTTAGGCGACAAAGCGAACTTGCTTTGCAACCAAATCTGTTTTAATTTTTTAATCGATCGCTGAGTGACGAAACGTAGAAAGTTTGATCTCAGCTGTTCTAAACCGCCCAATTCTATAGAAGGACAGCCACAAGGATTATAAAAATAAAAATGTCACCGAAAAGCAGTGGAATGAAGTTGGACACATTTGTAATTGTTTTTTGAAATGATGAGCTTCGTAAAGCAGACAGTTGCTACAGATCCAACTGAAGGGAATCTGCGACACCCAGAGGATTATTCATATGAACGCGACTTTCAACTAGAAGACTACGACGAACTGAACTTAAAAATGACATTTTCGCAACTAATCGCTCAGTGATGACGCTCAGTAAATGGCCACCCATCACTCAGACTCATCGCTCTATCGCTCGTTGCTCATTACGTGGCAGCAGCCTTATAGGAAAAGGTTTTATTTTCCGCTTTTGAGCCATTAATATTTCAACAGAGTTGACCTGAATGGCAATCACCCAAGAGGATGCATGATAGACATGCATCATCCGTAATCAAAATGAAAGCTTTAACCTGAAGCAAACGTATTGACTTGTCACATGCATCACATATGTACATATGTGTGCTTTGAAATCGAAAATCAAATCAATTGTATAGCAACACACGGATTTACTGCACGTATTCACTTTAAGCACATCACTAAAATGCATAGCCGTTCACTTTTATTGCGTTTTCCAAAATAATATATATCGTAAAACTCGATCTTACCAATTTTACAAGACATTTATCATACGTGACTTGTGTGCAGTCTACATCATGTTCATATAGCCGACATTAACCACATGAGGAGCAATCATTCAGTGGTCAGGTACAATCTCACATCACTCAATCACGTCGAGTGCAATTTTGGACAATAATTCAACAAAATAAGAAATAAATCGCACTTTGTTCAACAATCTTGTCCAAAATCTCAAACCAAAGAGCAACCGAAACTCCATTGTACGAGTATGTGCACATGTACGTACGTGAGGTTTCCTCTTAGGAGAACCACGCAACCAAAGGCAAGAGATAAGCTCTGTCAAAAGCACTCCGCCTGACAAGTAACCGACAATTGACCACTATTCATTTTCGCTTGCCCCAGAAACTCCAGATTTGTCTATATCAGATTGATCGAAATTGGAAACGATTAAATTTCGGTTATGGGCGTGACTTGGTTCACCAAGGTGCTCCAAGAGATCACAAAACAAACGCAGAACACACCTCGAAAAGCCAAAAGTGAGTGTCACCGACTCTTGGCCGGGCGTTGTCCAAAAAGGTGTGTGTTCTTGCAATTAATTAAAGCTGAGGATGGAGTTTGTGTAAGCGTTCATCTGGATGTGGACAAGAGTCGTGGTGGTGACCAAACATGGAGGAAACAATTGAGAACACTGACAGCTTCTTGATTCAATAATTTATTAACAAAATGTAACAAAACAGAACATCATCATTGTGGCATAAGCTTATTCATTAGCTCTCCTAGTGGTACAATGCTGGGGCAGCGTAAGCGGTCTTAACTAGGGCTGGTGCGGCGTAGGACTTGACAAGAGCTGGTGCGCTGTAGGCAACTGGGGCGGCGGCATAGGCAAGGGGGGCGGCTTTGACTAGTGCTGGGGCAGCATAAGCGGTCTTGACGAGAGCTGGTGCGCTGTAGGCAACTGGAGCTGCGGCATAGGCAACTGGAGCGGCCTTAACTAAAGGAGCAGCAGCGTAAGCGAGTGGAGCGGGCTTGACAACTGGAGCAGCGGCATAAGCAACTGGAGCGGCAACCGCGGCCTTAACAATTGGGGCAGCAGCCACAGCTTTGACCAATGGTTCACGGTTGACAACGGCATTGAATCCATTGACTGGATCAGCAGTGTACTGAACGGTCCTCTTGTACCCATCAGCATCGATGAGTGAGTATTCTCCTTGGACAACATCGCCATCGCGTGTTTCTACTTGGCTCTTGGAGTCTCCAGAGATGGAATCCTGAACTTCATAGCCGAATTTGTATTGTGGATGAGGGTCATACTCTTCAACGGCCTTGGCGAGAACGGGTTGTGCTACAGCGACAGGGGCAGCCTTAACAACAGCAGCTGGTGCAGCGGCGTAGGCAATTGGGGCAGCAGCGGAGAGGACTGGAGCAGACTTGATCACAGTAGCTGGTGCGGCAGCGTATGCAATTGGTGCGGGTTGGAGGTAGCCAGCATTGGCAACAGCAACCAGAGCAAGGAGAGCTAGGAACTGCCATGAAAAGGATTCAATTAGTGACATATTTTCTAGTCTGAGAGATAAATAGTGTCAGCGGTACAAATGCAATGGTTGGGAGATCCATTGCTGGTGAGCTTGTGTTTACCTTGAAAGCCATTTTGTTTGAAATTAAGTTTACTTCTGTTGTGAGTCAACGTATAACACTGAATGCTGGTTCGAGTCCCCCAGCGGCCTATTTATACTGATCATGCGCGACCGGCGAACGTACTGTCACTTTTGTTTCTTCTCGTTGTCATTCTTTTTCCTCTCTTTTTTCGCTGCCGTATTATGGTTGCTGATTTTTTCTTATTTATGTACTTCGGCATCTTTTCTTCGCCTAGGTCGCTGTGTATTGGTAAGGCATTGAAAATGGATCGTGATGTTGTTTAAGGTCCTGAGAGTGTGGCTAATTAATTGTTATGTAACCTGTGAAGTGGATCTATTCGAGTTAACTTTATCAGGTTATCAAGCTGTTCATATTTAGAAAGTAGGGCTGTACAGAGCCAGACAATTTATTTGTTTTTTCCAGATAAAGTTTACCAAAAAACTTGAATTGATTGCTGTACTGTCGCTGACCACAAGAAATGGTCTCAGTTCTCCTTGGCCTAATTCTAGTTAATAAAAGTTCATAATAATTATTCTGTAGCGTCGTTTAGAAGGACATCAAAAATTTGTTCAATTTGGGTTTTACTAGCTGAAACGTTTCTTATGTGATTCATTTTTATTTCCGGTTGTATCTTGATAACAACATCCGTTTGCTTGAATACATAGTTAGACGACCTGCTTCCATATACTGAGAAACCAGTTAGTATATGTTTTTTGTTCATCAAATACCAGCTGATGGTATATAAGAGTTCGGAAGCGTATAAGAGCTCCTTCTGAGAGTTTCGTGTGAGACATGATGAGAGTGAGCTAGCTATTAAAAAATTCTTTGCTGTAAGCAATCGCACAGGATGATGTAAAAGATATGATGTGATTTGACAGCATATTCTAGGACCTGGTAGAGATTTCATTCAAACAAATTCATTGACATTGAAAATACACATTTTTGCCACAATTAAAAAAAACATTCTTGTTTCTTATTCAATACTAGGCCCAGAAAACCTTCAATTGAAACATAACTACATATAACCTCGTGGAGTAAAAGGTGCGCCATTTAGGCCGGCGACCATATTTCTTTGAGGATATTAGAGAAAATGCTGCAACAATTACTGGTGACCGCTTTTGTAACATATGGATAATCAACATTGTAACTAAAACAAAACGGTGGCACATCAAACACAGCTTGTGCAATTTCGAGAGGAATTAGTCGATTAAGTCGAATGGCTCCAACGAGCCCTGTCGTTTTCTTCCTACAGGAAAACTTGAACACAACCTTAAGAACTACATTTGAAACAAATTAAAGTGACAAATTAAAGTGACTCGAAAGAGGTGGAGGCGTGAACAATTTTTCCTTTTTGAAATTTGTTGCTTGTTGGATTTAAACCTAAACGCCACTTCGATTTGATCAACTAGAATTTAAAGTAGGAATTCAAATTATTTACTTCTATTTGAGCGTCTTCATCTCCATCGAAACATCACTGAAACTGTATGCCCACTACTGACGCGTCATCAACTTAATCTAATAGAAAACAAATTAATATTCTGGTTGTGGTTATAGGCTTGTAAGAGATATAAATAAATAAAAAGGTAAAGAAATTCATTGAACTCAAACTGCAGGGCATATTGCAATTGATATTCGAGGTGTTAAAATTATTTTGAAAATCTGTTCATTTAGCCGATCTTCATGATTCATGATATACTGTCCCACGATATACAGAATACAAGGTGTTATATTTCTCTTATCTGTGAAATTCGTGTGATGTCACACGTATCAGGGCAACATTCATACTTATTCACTTCTATGATTGCGTATATACTTTCTGTAGCATTAATTAAATGAAAAACGTTGGTTATAGTATACACAATAGAATTGATTTTTGTTATTATTAGTGTTACAACCAAATACTGCACAAACTGCCATTTTTTAATCAAACTTTTCACAAATTTCACAAAATTAGTCACAAATGTGACGTCATACGCAGTACGAGTCAAGAAAAATAAGTGACGGGAACATAATACATATGGGCCGAATTCGCTTACTTGAAAAATAAATATTCAATGCTAAAATTCTCTGAGTAAATGAAGGAAATTATTGAATAAAAAATTATTCACAATTTCAACATTTTATTATAAAACCAAAATAACAATTTATAAAAAAAACAAAAAATTAATAAACAAAAAATAATAAAATAATTTTTGGCCGTTTTTGGCCAATATCTCCAAAACCATTAAGGCCAGAATGCTCGCAATGGTTTTAAATGAAAGTACTCAATGAAGCCAAGTTTCTGTGATTTTTTCAGATTTTTAAAAACTTTGGTTTAGAAATGGCAGGGGGGCTCCATATTTTCCAAACGGTATTTTGGATAAAAAAGTGTTGAAAGAAACCTCCACCATTTCAAAAGATCTGTCGATTGATATATATTTCGATGGGGTGCGACAATTTTTAAAAATTAATGTCAACTTCACCTGTACTGGAGCCACCCCCCCAAATGGCCCCGCTTTTTAAAATCGCTGCATAGGCAATGACATCTAGGTCTGAAGTACCTAATTCCAAAATTTCATGCCGATATCTTCACGGAGATAAAAAAGTGTGACAGACACGACGGACGGACGGACGGACGGACACACCGAAATTATAAAGGTTCCGTTTTTGTAGACGGAACCTTAAAAACATACCTTAAGACCCTTAAAATGCAAGAAATAAGAGTTACAACACTTATTTATTTTTGATATTCTTATATGTTTATAAGGAACTTCTTTTCACAGTAATTTCTTAGGCTTTTGGTGTTATTTTGCAATTTCGTTTCAAATATTGTCCTTAAACATACAAGTTGTGGTCGATTTACACATTTTCCTTGAATTAGGAAGAAATCGAGAGTGGGCAAACCAGATTAACGTGGGGGTCAATCGATATCACCACATTTTGGGGCTATTGTTCGGCGCTACAATTCGGGCCTCTTCATCTAACATAAGCTTTTGTTATAATAATAATAATGACGGCGCTACAGTCCGAGGTGGACTTGGGCCTAGCTTAACAGCAACCACTCGTGTTGTGCGTCCTATTGTTCTCTCACGAGTGGAGGGGGCCTACAGTTTAATGCCGACTCCGAACGGCGAGCTTGGGAAGCTTTTTTCTAGACAGTTATACTCTTTGAGCATTGTCAGTGACTCGAAAGAGGTGGAGCCGCGAACAATTTTTTTTTTTTTTTTTAAAATTGTTTGTCTGATCTTGGATTCGAACCTAGACTGTGAAAGTCTAATGCGCATGGGTCTACGCACGAACCCACATGGCCGCGGCGCCCACGACGCATGAAGCCACGACCTTTTGTTAGCTGTCTCCTTTTGCACAACCAAGTTGATTAAGGTCCTTTTACATTTTTGTGCACCTCAATCGTGGGCGTTAGGCTGCGAGTCGACGGTTCTTCGAGCCAGAGCTAAGTTGTCTATGTGCTCTAAATGGCTTAATCATCTCAGGCGTTGTTGTAGAAGCTTGTACAAAAGATTGCACGCCAACGGCTTCTTCATCCTTTTTAGACATTGTACATGTCTCTGCGCCAAAGGGCAGAACTGGGATGATCAAAACCTTGTACAATTTTTTAAACTCTACTGGAGCACTCGGACTTAAAACTGGTCCATTGTACTGCCCGGTAGCAACCTACTCCAATGCCGTTAATTTGATCCCAACGGCAAATGATGACTGGACCAGATTCGATTTCACTGGAATTCGAACCTGGGACTCCTCTAACTTGGTCGTATTCACACAGAAAGTCAGCTTAGTCGGGAGAGGTATTTACTACTCAATTACCCCTTGTGGATTTATTATGCTTTCTATCTGGCTACCAATGTTTTTCATACTCTTACCGCTCAGAGTTGTAGCTACCGATTGTGGCGTTCTTGCCAAATTGTCAGTGTCCTTGTCATGCGTCCTTTCTTCATTTTGCCATCGTTTACTGCCAGGCACATTTTTTGCAACTTCTGTTTTAATGCCAGCAAGTGGCTTATTGACGGCTCGCCGAGTTCGACCACATCAGTGGTATCAGCGTATGCTAGCAGTTCGGAAAATCATGGCTGTAGTCTTCTCAATAATAATGTTGATAAAATAATGGCGGAAGATTTATTCGACACTGAAGAGCAGTGTGTTGTTGAACAGGAGTCATTGTTGTCATAAAGATTGAAAGACTGCAGAGAATGAATGGGATGAAATATTTGCAGAAACTGAAGCAAGAAGAAGTTTCACACTGAACTAAGAAGTTATTAACGTTACCCCCATAAAAACACTATCATGTTCTAATTGGGCAGTTTCGCAAAATATGCGATCCCTGCTAAACCCGTGCTCCTGCTTACTCTGGAGTTAGGTCTATGTCAACAAGCCCATAACCATCAACGCCTTAAAGTAACAAAATGAGTATTACGTCAAGGAAATTTTGCCGCACTGAATTGAAACTGTCCTGTAAAATGTTGACAGAAGAGTGCATATGTGCAGCAAAATTAATCCTAGTGCTCATTTTGGGACTCCATGTACATACGGGGGAAAACATAAATTACCAAGTAAACGCTTTGATTCATTTTGCTTGCAAAGATTATTGTATTTCACTTATAGTCTACAGATTAAATCATCTTAAAAATTACACGTTGAGATACCCTGTTTGTCAATATCGCAGTCTTTGCTTAATAGATCAACGGAGAACTCCTCAACCCTGAAAGCGAAATACCTAACGACTGTGGGGATCGCAGTAAATTGCTGCTAGAATAAGCCCCTGATAACAGAGGGTTCAACGACAGTTGAGGTCCGAGAGATGGTATTCCCCTCAAGAGTCCTTGCGTTTGGTATATGCTTGGTACTGATTTAATGAGAGATGGTCCTTGTATGATGTTTGGAATCGACCTAATCAATGTTGGTTGCTGAACAACTGGAATGCTTCTCAAGAGTGAGGGAACCTGAGCTGCAACCACCTGTTTAGTGAGCGGTGTTCGGGAAACAACTGCGTTAAATCCATTGACGGCATCCGCTGAGTACTGAACAACTCTTGTCAAACCATCTGCGTCCAATAAAGAATATGAACCCTTCACCACGTCACCATCACGAGATTCGACTTGATTCTTGATGTCACCAGTGCTGGGGTCCTTTACTTCGTAACTGAACGTGTATTGAGGTCTTAAATCCACAATTTCGCCTACGTCACCACTGTGAACGATGCCAATGCAAGCGATCAATAAAATGAACTGCAAATGGAAAAGAAAAAATATATTTCAATGCACCTACAACCGAGTTTCTGATTCACTTACAAGACGAGCCATGTTACTGAGGTTGGTTGTGGAAATTGTTTGATACTAATAGGACGCTGAATTTCCTTTTTATACAAATTTTCCGCACATAGGCTAGCCCTCCTCAGAAATTTCAATATCTAATAATTTGTTTACCGGTTCTTTGGGCGTCAATAGGCAGCGCCACAACTTAGGCTTGGCATTCTATATTTGCTCCAGATTTTGGACGCTACAGCAATTGCCTTTGGCTAAGAGAAAATTATCTCCATCCGAAGAGAGCGAGTCATAGAGTGTCATACTGGTATTATGTTGGAAGGCACCTCAGTTGCATACTTTGGCTGATGTAATCGACGAGTGCATTTTGATCAGTGTTACGATGTGGCTGATGCCGGTTGGGGTTTCCTATGAAAAGTGCGTTAAGGTGAGCTCAGAAAATAATATTTTCATTTAGGTCAATTGCTATGGAGAGGTGTCACTGCCCTGGCAAGAGTATTACCATTCTTTTAATGGGTTTGAGCGAAATTTACTTTGGCGACAAGATACAGTCAACAAGATAAAGCGAATTGGTTTAGACAACAAATTTTAATTGTTGGCTAAATACATTCAAATAAATGTTACCGGCGCGGCAATGAGGGATAATTGGTTGTGTCAAAAAATGTTCATAGAATGGGAGGCAGTTAACTGCCAAGCTACGGATTGTAAAGATTCCAAGAATCACAGCAAGCGTTTATATATCTTCCATGCACTCAAACTATTTTGTGAGCAAAGATGTATTGAGATTAGGAAGGGCTTAACTCACTGGAAAATCCTCTTTTAATTACATAACTCTGCACATTGAGTGCTTTCTAAAGGGTGTTTTATTAAGCGCTTCCTATCTTTCAATTTAAAATAAAACAAAACGCTTGTAAGGTATCATGTTTTCGGCAGATCTTGCGTTTCATCGACGTACACGTGCGTGTGTTCGTTTATCGTTTACTCAACCAGCGGAAAAAAATGCACGCTCTACTTAGTAAAGTCACCCTAGACGCATACAGCTGAGAGTTCATAGGCACCTGGGATAGGTTAGGTTCAGGTGGGTGACTGTTAGTCTGCAGTCTCACTTAGGCCAACAAAGATCCTTTGTAGTCGCCTATCTTGTCGTTTTTCAGTCTACACAGGGTCAAATAAAAGTTTCTTCTTAAAATCCAATAAAATAAACAAAATTTTCCAAGTATTATGGCTTTTAATTATGAAATACAATGTCGTTCAAGTGATTGCCTTGGCTGGCTTTGCAGTAGCGCATTCTGTCACTCCAGTTTTCCAAGACCTTGTTGATGATTTCGGGCTGTATTTCACGCCTTGTCAGAAAAGATGATTTCTAAGGCCTAAGGCTCTAAGGGCCAAACTGCGAAGCGATTTTTTGTCAAAAAACACTGTCCAATTTAAGCTGCTCTAAGGTCCTAACTGGGAAACGATAACGAAGCGGAGTGTCGCGCGCCTTCAATTGCTGAGTCAATTGGACCTTGTAAGGGAATAATCCGAGATCGTTTTGCAGAATTCTCCTCAGGCTCGTGAGTGAAATGTTGAGCTGCTGAGATCGATGGCGAGTTGATGTTCGTGAATTGAGTCTCACACTCTTGGACACAGCAGCCACACTCTCATATGTGCGCATCGTACAACGACGGGGACCGTGAGTTTTGTCCACTAGCATACCAAACTCAAGAACTTTTTGCACAAACTTGCGTACAGGGTGCACCATTTCAGCCAAAACGTCTTTTAAGTAAAATAAACTGGGCAAGTGCGAGTTGTACTCGCACGGGTAAGGTTCCGTCGCATAATATTGATGGATGATTTCTGAATATCAAACGACGTTTCCAAACTATTTCAGTTGAATTTTCTTCTAACTTCAACTTAAATCAACTATGCATTCATACATTTATACATCCGAACAAATATTTATCCATACATATACCTATACCTCTATCGAAGTTTATCCACCACAGAAAATCCCTTCCATCATACACATACCCAATCACTGCTCATGCCTGCGGAGTGTGTGTGTTCATTTCTGTTGGGCATTTAAGGGTGAGATCGAAAAATTAACGCTCATCAATGAATAGTGTGGCCGAACACAGCATGAAATTATGTGTGAAAATGAAAATCGTTCTCATTTCAAATCTTAGATATCTCAAAATTTCAACATAAGTCGATCTTTTGAAATTTATCATTTCTTAATGCTTACATTGACGTCTTCAAAACTGCGTTTTCAGATCTTCAAAATTCGCATGTCGATAATTGACCGTTTTTGGCCAATATCTCCAAAACCATTAGGGCCAGAATGCTCGCAATGGTTTTAAATGAAAGTACTCAATGAAGCCAAGTTTTTGTGATTTTTTTAGATTTTTAAACAGTTTGGTTTAGAAATGGCAGGGGGGGAAAATTTTTGGAGCTCCATATTTTCCAAACGGTACTTTTGATAAAAAAGTGTTGAAAGAAACCTCCACCTCATTTCGAAAGATCTGTCGATTGATATATATATCGATGGGGTGCGACAATTTTTCAAAATTAGTGTCAACTTCACCTGTACTGGAGCCACCCCCAAATGGCCCCACTTTTTAAAATCGCTGCATAGGAAATGACATCTACGTCTGAAGTACCTAATTCCAAAATTTCATGCCGATATCTTCATAAACTTCGAAGATAAAAAAGTGTGACAGACACGACGGACGGACGGACGGACGGACACACCGAAATTATAAAGGTTCCGTTTTTGTAGACGGAACCTTAAAAACGCACTATTTGGGCTGAACAGTAGTCACTTTGGAATAAGTTTTCAATATTTCCCAACGTTGTTCAGGCGTGAAGCGACTCTGACCTTCTGCCCAGATTTCAAGCGGGAAACAGCTGTCAGTGTCAAAATAACCTATGATTAAAAAAAAGCGCTAAATGGCCCACCCTGTATATCTTGTTGTTGTACATTCTTGGTCACTCTTCAGTTACAGCCATTGCCGTATTCAAAGAAGAAAACCCGGCAAACTCCGTCAGCCATACGTAGGAAAATATGAAATCCTGCGTATCTTCGATTCACTTAAAAACAAAAAGTCGGTGGGGCTTAACGGTGTTCCACGCTGCGTTTTAAGACACATAGTCGTTGAAGTAGCACACATTTTTACCGTGCTATTCAAAAACGAACTAAATAACGCAATCTATCTAAGACATACGTAGACCCTATCACTAAAAGAAACAAAAGTAGACCAAACTCTGTTAACCTCCGGTCAGTTAGTTTGCTTTCAAATTTTTAGCAAGGTATTCGAAAAAGTAGGCTTATTATGGGAGAGGAGAAAACTTTCATACCGGAGAATCAGTTTGGTTTTAGGCCGAAGCATGATACTGTCTATGGCGCGTCTACACCTATCTCTGGCATTCAGTGGAATAGAAGTAGGTGTACAGTTGAATGCCTGGTGGTCTATGAAAAGACTTTCGACACCGTTTGGTTAGAAGACTTCTTCTCCAAACAGATTAGCCGTGGCATGGAAAAATCACTGCTATGCATATATGAAATACGATATGCTTTCTGAAAAGAAATTTTGACTTGGTTTTATTCATTTTGTGATCGTCTATGTACCCGGGTAGCGAAATTGAATGACTGACATTATTTTGACTTAATGATTTCCTGATAAAACAGCAAGGTTGATAAGAAGTGACTATCGTGAGGTATCTATTGACTATTTTCGCCAACGATGTTGAGTTTCAGATAGCTCTGATAGCTGTGAATGTTTTGAAAGACGATGTTGGGTCCACCTCCAAATGGCGAGGATTCGCCTGGAGACGTACAGTTGTCAGACAATGAAGAGGCTATTCTGGCATCAATTTATGATTATTTTTTGAGGCAGTTTACGAAGGTGTCAATTTAGTCCCAGAGTGAAAGGCATATGCTACGTGACGCTAATTAGACCTGTAAACCTGCGGTTCTCTTGTGCTGTTTTATATAGCGAAAGATTCGGGTTTTTGAGAGAAAATGTCTGAGGTCTTGCCTCGGGCTATACAGAACTCCAGAATCTGAATAATATAATAATAATAATGGTGCTATAGTCCGAGGTGGACCTGGGCCTAGCTTCTCAGCAACCACTCTTGTTTTGCGTGCTATTGTTCTCTCACGAGTGGATGGGACCTACAGTTTAATGCCGACTCCGAACGGCGAGATTGAAAAGCTTTTTCTAGACAGTTATACTCTTTGAGCATTGTCAGTGAGTCCAAACAGGTGGAGCTGTGAAAAAATGTTAGATGTTTTTTCGAGATTCGAACCTTAGACCTCGAGCGTAGGAGTCGACGCACTACGCCACGGCGCCCACAAAATCTGAATACAAAAATATTATCCCAAAAAACTTCTTTACAGTGAAGCGCGACTCAAAAGGATTGACAATTTCCTTATTAAAATAACTCATGGGCACGTTGGAAGGGCAATGACTGTTTATAACAGCCCGTTCTTTTGGACTTCTTACCTTAATAAAAAATATCATGAGAGTACCCTCCGATAGGGCTTCCAGGCCTTATTCCACATTCACCTACATTGGAAGCAGACAATTCGATTGTACGACGCCAATTCTCTAGAGCTCCTCCGTTTAAGCACCACTTTTTGGAAGAGAGACAAATTCGATACAGAAAAGCTGTTTGCAACCTTTTGGTGGCTTGATAATGGTGATTGCGATAACATCCCTCTCCCAGATTGGTTGGGTACAAGTTATCGTTTAGTTTGGCTTTAAGGTAGGTGAAAGATGACCTAAAGATAGGTCATTCAGGCGTCAGGTTCGAAAGAGTTAATAGCCGTGCTGTCGGAGACGCAATCAGGGTGAAAACCACTCAGGCCCATCGGCTAAGAGTGCTTCTTATTCCTCCCATTATTTCTTAAGTTAAATTACAACGACAACAACTGGACAGCGCAGTTGGTTTGGTGCCTGTCTCAAGTTAGAGGGGTTCCAGGTTCGAATCCCAGTAAAATCGAATCTGGTCCAGTCGCCATTTGCCGTTGGGATCAAATTAGCGGCACTGGAGTAGGTTGCTATCTGGCAGTACAATGGACCAGTTTTGAGTCTGAGTGCTCCAGTAGTTTTTCAAAAATACTCCTAGATTAAGTAGAGTAGGCTAGTTCGTAAGGAAAAGCACAAAAAAATAATATGGTGTCTAAGTTTTACCATACATTTTCTCAAAAAATCGAAAAGACTAAATATGTGTGAATCTAAAGATGCAGCTAAGCCAAAAGGCAATGAAGAAAGGCTTGAGTTAAGGACTTAAGCCTAGACCATGCGTAATAAGGCGCAGTAAGCTATTTTAAGTATTTTGATAATTCGATTGATAAAAAATGTGTTAAAAAAGTAAAAAAGCTAGCTACGGGTACAGTATTTTGTCTCGAAGCCGTCACTTTCTAATTTAATTTTATCAGAGTACACGTCACCCTGTAGTAAAACAAGATTGGGGTAATTTGAATCTTCATCATCACAAGACTCCTCAAGGGTTAAAAATGAGTTAAAGCGAGTGTTAAAAATCAAATGTTTTTTTATTTATATTCTACAAATAACAACTACTTAACAAAGATAACAAAAGAAAAAATATCAGATCCATTTAATGGCCATAAGCAGAAGCTGGAGCCGCATATGAAGTCCTAACAACTGGCGCCGCAGGGTATGCAACGGGTGTAGCATATGCGGCTGGAGCAGCGTATGAAACTGGAGCGGAGTATGAAGATCTTTCAGCTGGAGCGGCATACGCAGCTGGAGTAGCGTATGCAACGGGAGCAGAGTATGAAGCCTTTACAGCTGGAGCAGCAGCATATGCAACTGGAGCAGCTTTCACTCCAATGGGTTCGCGATGGACGACTGCGTTGAATCCGTGCTCTGGGTCTGAGGTATATTGGACTGTCCTCTTGTAACCATCAGCATCGATCAATGAGTACTCTCCTTTGACTACGTCTCCGTCACGTGACTCAACTTGGCTCTTCGAATCTCCAGATGCGTAATCCTGAACATCATATCCAAATTTGTACTGAGGATGTGGATCATATTCATCTACGTCCTTAGCATAAACAGGCTGTGACCGGTAAACAGCTGTTGGAGCAGCTTCATAGGTTTGTGACCGGTAAACAGCTGCTGGAGCTGCTTCATAGGCTGCTTGCTGACCATGCGCAACTGGAGCAGAGTATCCATTGTAGACTGCAGGGGCGGATGCATATTGAGCATTAGATGCAGGTGTGTTGGAATAACCAGCTGGTCCAGAAATGACTCCGGCGTTAACAACAGCAACCAATGCCAATACAGCTACAAACTAATAAAATGGAAAGTGAAAACTTAAATGTCTTGCAATCGCTTTTGGATAGAATCCATTTACCTTAAATGCCATCTTGATCGATCTCGGTCCTGCGGGCTTCTACACTGTGTCAAAGTCTGAGTTGGAATGTCTGTTCATTTCGACTGGTTTCGGTTTTATACCTTTTGACCCGAGAGGTAAAAGCCACCATTCAATTGCAGGTTCAATGAGAAAGGCTTGCTAAATAACTTTCGTTATGTTAACAATAAAAGTTACCATACATACCACCCTGGTGCTGTGTGTCTATGTGTATAGATATGTAGCGCATAAGTAGAAGATAATAAAGAGTTGCGAAAGCAGATACCATTAATTGAATTGGTGGAGATTAGGATTATAAAATGTTTTTGATACGCGAACTATGGGTTGAGTACTTGTGCGAGTACGAATGTGATTGGCATATCATGCAGAGAGCGAACTTTAATTACTCGTAAACAAGCGTATACGAAAATACTACGTACATAGGCCAAAAGTAGTTTGAGTCTATGCAATATATAGTAGATGCTCTATGACATAATGTCGCTGTCTCTATCTGTCTCTGTCTGTAAATAACGATCAGAATAAGGAGCTAAAGGGTTATTTAAATCTGTTTAGAACTTCCATAAAGATTGCTGGGAAATTGTATCCAAATAGAGAAAAAATCGTTGACTATTATTTGCAAAAAACATATACCCTATTATCAGACAATGAAGAGCAGACAAAGTATATGCTTTCGAGTAATGACTGAAATACAGTAGTGCGTTGCGCCAACCGACTTCATGTTACGGAGGGAGTGCGATGACGCATTGCGTTAATCAGCTGTTGATGAAAAATATTGCGTCAGCTGTTTTCATTTCTGAAATGTCAAACAAAAAACTTCGCAAAAAAAGTTCTCAATTTGGGAGAAAAGTCCTCAATTGGGAAGAAAATTTCTCAACTTCGCTCTCACAGCGCACCCCTCTGTCAAAATATTTTTTGACATGTTCGATAATGACGTGGAAAGGATTACGTTTTACGTTTCCTTTCATATCTCTCATTTTTCACCAAAGCAGGTCGACGCAATATTTTGTGCATGGCCATTGGATTATGTGCGTTGAAAGACAACGCCAGCGCAAACGCACTATTGTGTTTCAGCCATAAATCGATCCGTCGAACATGATCTGGAACAAAATGTCGCAATCGACAGCTACAATTAAGAGTTGGTTAAGGAGTTTGTATACCTCTGGGCAAAAGCAAACTTTACAAACGACATCTTGGTGAAGATTCAACGTAGAATCGCACTTGGCAACCGCTGAAACATCGGTTTGTCCAAACAACTTGGGTCGACTCTCCTGACTCGAAGATATGAGTTACAAAGTGAGGAATTACGGGAAGAAGCATTTTCACGAATTCTGGATGGATATTATCTAAGCCATCAGACTTACTTAACTTACTAAACCGGCAATAGAAAGTCAGTGCTTTGAGCAGAAGTGACAAACGTTTTATTCACTTCACTGAAATTTAAATTATCGTCAAGAACAGAGGTCGTTTATTTAGAAAATCCAATTTTGTAGTGAGTCAATTCAGCAGTCTTAATCATATCATTTACACATCTTATAAATTCCAAATGAATTTCGGGCATCGAAATCTTATCCAGCGCTGGTAAAGACAATTTCTTTCAACTATAGCCCTAGAAATGTCCTCAGAAAACCATGAATAGAAAGTACATTCAATATGAGTGCTTGCTGGATGAACTAAATCTAAGACCACCCCGGACTGTAGCGCAAATCAAATAGGAAAAAGAGGAAAGAGAAAATTTAGTGAAGACCAGCCGAAAATTTAATAAATAAAATACAGTCGCCTCCCTCTAAGTCGAATTTCCTTCTAACTCGAATTTTTTCACCATATTTATGTTGGCATTCCCCTAACTTTCCATACAAAAACCATCCTCTAAGTCGAACTCCCTCTAACTCGAACAAATTTTGATATCCCGTGAAAATTCGACTTAGAGGGAGTCGACTGTATCAAAATTGCGCTACGTTGTCCTTCAGACATACTTTAAAATTACACTAAAAACTTATCAACTGTTTTAATTTCTCATGGGGAGCGTCAAAACGCAAGCAAATGTTTCAACATGTTTTGCGTGATAGAGTGCGTTGTTGACGTGATTACGTTGCTCCCATTCTTTACAATGGGATATACCATTACATTGCTTGTGTTAGAAGTTAAACGTTACACTTATATGAATAATAATAATAATGGCGGTGCTACAGTCCGAGGTGGACTTGGGCCTAGCTTCTACGCAACCACTCGAGTTCTGCGTGCTATAGTTCTCTCACAGCCGAACGTCGAGATTGAGAAGCTTTTCTAGACAGATATACTCTTTGAGCATTGTTAATGACTCGGGGCCGAGAACAATTTATTTTTTTGCAAAAATTGTTGCTTGTTGTGGGATTTGAACCCAGACTTAAAAATCTAGGGCGTTGGGGTTGACGCACATACCCACAACGCCACGGCGCTCACAAACGTCACACTTGCATCGTTCAAATAATTAATTTGAATTTGTTGCTACGAGTATCATACCATTTGTTTAAAATTACACTCTAATTAATTCATAAGTAAAAGTACGCATAAACCTTGTTTCGGAATCCATGTTAAAGAAAGTTGAAATTTATTGTATACATGGCCAACTTATCGTATAAATAAAAATTTTCTTTAGCTCAATCCTATTGGTCCAGCCTAACTAGTCTAAGGTGTTAGCGATGTTTATGTACTATGCCATGACCCATTCTTCCCAAACTCCAATCAGTCGCAATGGACCAAAGCCGCATCCTAAGTAGCCTAATGTCTATACCTTTCCGATTTAAAGCTAGACTAGAGTTATTTGGTTTCAAATAGATCCATCTGGTTGACAATCACATAATAAATTGGCAAGTGTAGCTCATAAAGAACTTTTACTTTTACAGATTGCAGGCATGCAAACACACTTAGCTTAGTTTAGCCTCAATGTGATACATGTGAATCACGTTTTACTAACCAGTTACGACTGGATGGGGAAGTTGGTTAAGTGCCTGCCCCAAGTTAGAGGGGTCCCAGGTTCGAATCCCAGTGAAATCGAATCTGGTCGTCACCATTTGCCGTTGGGATCAAATTGACGGCACTGGAGTAGGTTGCTACCTGGCAGTACAATGGACCAGTTTTGAGTCTGAGTGCTCCAGTGTAGAGTTTCAAAAATCCTCCGAAAAAAGCTCGAAATTAAGCGATTTGCGGATTGATATAGATTTTATTCAATTCGCTCAGAATGTCGAGGATATAAGTTTTTGAACTTTCCGCGAAGGAGGCGAGTTTTCTTCGCTACCTCATCTTTGGAACTTCGGCAGAAGTTAACAGCAGGAATTATTTATAATAATAATAATGGCGGCGCTACAGTCCGAGGTGGACCTGGGCCTAGCTTCTCACCAACCACTCGTGTTGTGCGTGCTATTGTTCTCTCACGAGCGGAGGGGACCTACAGTTTAATGCCGACTCCGAACGGCGAGCTTGGGAAGCTTTTTTCTAGACAGTTATACTCTTTGAGCATTGTCAGTGACTCGAAAGAGGTGGAGCTGTGAAAAAATGTTTGATGTTTTTTTCGAGATTCGAACTGACGACCTCGAGCGTAGGAGTCGACGCACCTACCCACTACGCCACGGCTCCACGCAGGAATTATTTAGTTACCGAAAATTGCCAAGGCAAATTGCCAAGACTGTCAGTCTTCTGACAGTGTAAGGAAATTTTTGGCAAGTCTTGATCTACACAGCAATAATAAGCCCTCTTCTCTTCTATGCATCAGTTCTTTTGTGTAATAAGCTTTCGCGTAGAAACGTAACTGCTGTTTTCACTAAGCTTCAAAGAACGGTCTGTCTCGGCTGCATAGGGGCCTAAATAATACGGCTGGCTCTGCTCTTGATGTACTGGTGAATCTGCTCAATCTTGGTATCCACATTATGAGGTGCACTCTCAAGACCATCTTCCGCTTAAAATAAAGTGGACTTTGGTACAACTCTTTTGGAGCACTCCTGGAGCACTCAGACTCAAAACTGGTCCATTGTACTGCCAGGTAGCAACCTACTCCAGTCCGCAAAATTCCGTTCGGGTACGTACATATTTGAAGTTTCTCGCAAAAGAGAGAAGTAAGACATTTTCCCACACTGGAATTTTTAATTATGCTAATTTCTTTAAGATATTTGCAGTTTTCATGTGCTCAATAGGTGTGCTTTACGACAAACAAACTCCTACCCGTATGCTCTTCTTCTGTTATTTAAGTGTGTCATCTATTTTTTGTGCTCAACGCGTGTGTTTACTTTTCTTACAGTTTCAAATCTTTATAAGAATAAATGCAAAGCTCCTTGAAATGCAAAGAAGTCGGAAAGTACCCGAGCAAACATACGAATGTTGACTTTACTGAAATAGACAGCAATCACACTCTTTACTCATGAATTACGTTTTGATCCCTTTACCTGGGCTCTTCAACAACCACCCGTGTCATGCAAGTTATTGTTCCAACACGAGTGGATGCACATACAGTTTCCAGAAAAGGATGAACATACAAATCAATAAGCAAAGTAGTATATTAGCAAAATGTAAGAACTAATCAACTTCCTAAATAGGTACACATGTTTCTTTTTTTAAAACCTAAAAGACTTAAATTGAATTGTAATACTAACAGTGGCGTGAATCAGATTCTTTTTAGTGTTCCTTAGATATAGGGTAAGCGACTGGAACAGCCTTGACAATTGGTGTCTCTGCGTAAGCTCCCTTCACAACTGGACCATTTTCATACGCCGCTTGAGCTGATCGGAACAATTGCCTCGGAACCTGGGTGTATTTAACCGGCGAGGGAGCTGAAGCATAAGCCACTGGAACAGCGGCTTTTACCACTGCTGGGGCGACAACAGCTTTTACCAAACCACCTAAAGGTTCTCGCGTAACAATAGCATTGAATCCATTAATAGAGTCTGCAGTGTATTGCACCCTCCTCTTGTAACCATCGGCATCAATCAAAGAATATTCTCCTTGAACGACATCTCCGTCGCGGCTCTCGACTTGTCTCTTGGAATCCCCGGACAGTGAATCCTGAACATCGTAACCAAACTTATACTGCGGGTGTGAATCGTATTCGTCTTCGAACTTTCTCAGCACAGGTTGAGCTTTGATAACAGTCGCGGCCTGCAATGGGCTTGGCTGGGCATAGACCACTCGCTGGGTGTATTCACCTGGTCCACCGTACGCAGGGGCGGAGTAGACATGTTGCCCCGAAGGTATCACACCAGCTCTAGCCAAGGAAATCACCGCAAAGAGAACTACAAACTGAAATGACAGAGAAAAATTAGTGCGCCGAAACCTAGCTAAATCCAAATGAACTTACCCTGAATGCCATTTCGCTCAAGTGTGGTTACTTTTGCTTTCTTTCAGAGCTCAAGATGGAATGTGTATATGTTCGGTAGATTTTGCTTTTATACGTTGCGAATGTTATGCTCTTGGTGTGACTGTATAATATATGGTCGAGGGCAATTGATTTGCGTAACATGGGTTTAAGTAATTTTTTATTATCTCGAGTTTAGTTTTGAAAATCCTTTACAATGGTTTGAATAAAGTACATGGAATGCATGGACCAAAGTGAGCAGGTTGACATAAGTGTGCTATTATGTAGTCGAATATTTTCGTCTATAACAATGGTCGAAATGACTGTGAAGTTGTTGGTATTGTACTCCACTTTGAACTAGACGTTTCACTGTATTTGCCTTTGGTTTTTATGCGCCTTCTGTGGTCTATTTCGATGGGAGTTGCTATGGAAATCATTGTATTTACCATATTCGTCTACACATGCGCTTAATGAATTGAACATTTTGATTTTACATGTTTCCTTGACCGAGCACTTAATTAAAAACAATTTGTCAATCATTGGGAAATCTTTCTAAATGTGTTAAGAATTCTTAAAATATGTTTAGCTTCGATTAAGAAATAAATTAAGTACTAGCAAGGCTTAACAAAGAGAAACGTAGTGTACTTTACTTACTTTCATGATCCTTCGAGAGGTCATATTATTTGTGAATTAATGCACAACAGTAAATAATAATGATAATGCAGACACCGAAACTATAAACCAATACCCCTCCTTATGATGACACATTTTTTGTATGTTGAACTCAACTAGCAACTTTATTATCGTTTCCAACTTTGCATTATTTATTCATCTACGTTAACTACTTGAATGTAAATAAAATATTTAAATAACTTTTATTTTTGTTCCATAATTATTTGTATGCACTGTTTTTCTATGTGTTTTTTTGTTACTTTTGCAAATTAATTATATATTTAATCATATGTTTTGCTGACTTTTTCGAAAGTAGACTTTGTGATTAATTTTATATATTCCCGATTTTTTTTATTAGATTTGTTGAATTTTATTGATGAACTTTGGAGACAACGGTGACCATCATTAATTTGCATGAGTATACTGGCAATGCAACATGTTGGATAGGATACTGCCAATAACAGAGCAAAAACCCGAATCATGACGATACGATTTTGAGAAAAAAATATGGTAATTAATCTACAACTACAGAAGCTATGTGCAAAAACAGTTTCTTACCAAGACTATGATGAAGAAAAGGCTGCCAAAACCAAAAAGACCGACCTGAAGAGCAAAAGGTGTTAACCGATATTGAAATTTAATTTTTGTCGTTTTTTATTTAGTGTTTTAGCCATAACTCGAATTAGCTTATAGTTTTTTTTTTAAATTACTTTTCCAAGCAGAAAAAAAAAAGAAATGTATTTTTGTTTTGGATGTACACTAAATTCTTTTTCGGAGATTTTTTTTTTGAAACACTACTGGAGCACTCAGACTCAAAACTGGTCCATTGTACTGCCAGGTAGCAACCTACTCCAGTTTAATTTTATCCCAACGGCAAATGGTGACTGGACCAGATTCGATTTCACTGGGATTCGAACCTGAGACCCCTCAAACTTGGGGCAGACACCTAACCAACTGCGCCATCCAGTCGTCTGAATTTAGTAAGGTGTTGAATCTCTTGATTTATATGCTCTTGCCCATCATGGAAAGACTATTCCCAACTGAAAATATACTCTACAATAAAAGTCACTGCAACTGCAAAAAAAATGAAACAATTCTTTGCCTGGCCTTAATCCAATAGAAAATCTTCAGCCCATTATAAAAGCGAGACCTATAAAACGGGATTGTACCACAGGCGCTTAATGAGAGACCCTTTAGTAGAAATTATTGAAATATATGTAACAAAATTTACAGTAATTCAGAATTAAAGTAAGAAATCAGATTTGAACCTCCAGATCTGATTTTAAAACTTTAAGAGATACTTGATTACAAAATGTTGGTATATTTATTTTATCAAGTACAGTCAAACTTCTTTATAACGAACTTGCTTATAGCGTAATTCTCTCTATACCGAATTTGATTTTGTTCGCCTTCCCCTTCAAAAATATCCCATATGAATTAGGTTCTTTATAACTCTTTATAAGGAACTAATTTTTTCGCCCAAAATCAAAAAAAGTTTTTTTTATAACGAAATGACAAATTTGAAAACAAAGCTTGCTACGATTTTTTGGTCCTAATTTTTAAAGAGAACTCCCCCTTTTGGCAAGAATTTTCTTGCCTGTGCAGAAGAGATTAACGCATATCAACAGTTCAATCGTTTGAGTTTCCGTTTCAAGTTCGTGAAACGTTTGCAAAAAAAAAGAAAAAGTTAAAAGGGGAGAAAAGGAAGAAGATTGATCCACTTTTCCATTAATGCGATCCAATGCAGAAACTTTTTTGACTATCGCAGAAAAATCACGATTAATGTTCGCGATTTTCAAAGTGATGTTCAAAGTTTGTTAGTTCTTTTACAGATGTCACATAAAAGCAAAAATATGCACATAAATAAATAGTATTTCAAACACAAGAGTTGCATTAACATCCGTTCATTGATCGCTAACTAAATCGTCAAACAGAGGAAAACGACAAATTATTGGTGAGTGCTGAAACACCAATTTATTGCAGAAGCCGACACAAAAAGAGATAACTACGTGTAGTACTTAACAAGTTTTCATTAAGAAATTGATTCAAGAGGGGACACAACAAACTCTGAGATGAAGTGTAGGCTAATTAGATTTCCGATCACACCCACGGTATGTCATGGTGATGCAGAGAATTGAACAAGTGGAACAACGCGGTAATTGAGTTACTTTTGTACAGACAAATCTGTAATTTTGTATGCACGCTTGGCATCACTTTATTTTGATTTTGAAAACAATAAATATCAGATCTTGCAATCTGTCAGTTCAAAACGAACCAAACGCAAACCCTAATGTGTGTACATATAGATAGATAATCTACGGAGTATCTTCCGAAGCTTTTTTGGGTAAAGTGATTAGATCTCTTGATTGGGCTATGGATCATTAAGAATATGACACAATTTAAGGGACGATTTGCTTAATCGAGCATTTAGCCGAGAGCACTTAGTGGAGCACTGTCAGACAGCAATTCGATTTTCACAAAAGTCCGGTTTCTGTTTTACACAAACTACTTGAGTATCGGATATGAGGTCAGATGGAGTCTGTGTATTTCGTTCTGCTTTTATTCGTGGTTGGGGATATTGAAAGGAATAACGCCCTTCCGACCATAATTGATTTGCCCATGGTGAACGAAGACTATAATCAACTCCAGCACAGTGGAGATGGAAATTATAAATACATTCTGTATCCCATGAAGCCTCTAGAGACGCAAACTCCGGGTTTCACAGAAGATGTGTCTTCTTCTGAAAAAGTTTCCCAAGACAAGACATCATCAGCGAACTGGGAGCTTCGAACAGTGTTGGGGGTATTGGAGAAATTACAAGTGCACTTCACGATTTCAAGACTTCAAAGTAAAGTGATCGCAGAGTTTGCTCTGCGGAATATTTTGGATTATGAACATGAATCGAAAAAAGGAGTTAAGTTTGCTATGCAGCACAGTGTCGTTAATAAGTGTAAAAAGGATATGATTCTAAGATTAGTTGCTAGGCAACTTTGCATATCAGCTACTGTGATCACAAGTACATATTTTTAGTTATATTTAGTTAAGCTTTTTGTTGTGGAAGCTAACTAAGTATGATGACATAGAAAATAAATGTTTTGTGAAAATTGTAAAAAAAATGTTATTTGTTTTTATTTTGTTTGATATTACTTTTTTCGACAATGTCTTATGTTTACGACTGGATGGCGAAGGAGGTTAAGTGCTTGTCCCAAGTTCGAGAGGTCCCAGATTCGAATCCCAGTGAAATCGGATCTGGTCCAGTCACAATTTTCCATTGGGATCAAATTAACGGCACTGGAGTAGGTTGCTACCTGGTAGTAGAATGGACCAGTTTTGAGTCTGAGTGCTCCAGCAAATTTTCAAAAATCTTCCGAAAAAAAAAGAAAAAAAATGTCTTATGTGTAGAATATTTTTGCTCTCAAAATCGAAACTAACACGATTATCTTTTGCTGCTTATGCAGCTTTTTATTTATTTATTATAAAATGAAACGTGCCTCTAAATACAACAATGGTATCGTGGCTCCGTGGTGTGGGTACGTGTCTTGATGCGATTCCCAAAAAAAACACCACTGTTAATGCCCAAAGAGTATGACTGTCCAGAAAAGCTTCTCAATCTCCCCGTTCGGAATCGACATTAAATTGTAGGTCCCCTCCACTCGTGAGAGAACAATAGCACGCACAAGACGAATAGTTGTTATACAAGCTAGGCCCAAGTCCACCTCGGACTGTAGCGCCATCAATATTATTATTAATGGTATCGTTTTGACATTTCTGCCAAACTCATCATATTGCGCAGGTTGACGATGGAGAATTTGCGCTGCTCCATCAAGGTAGGTTGTTACATCGATTTCCTGATCCAAGCGCGATCTCGACCGGGAGGCTGCCTGACCAGTCGTGGAGAAAGGTCGTGGTCTTTACCTTTAGTTTTTTTGTTTGTTTTGGGCGCCACGCGATTGACCTCCCGTACGATCAACCACCTTTTGAATTGCGACAATAAGATGGCAGTCCGCTTAATTATTACAATGGTCTTTATTTCCTTAAAACTATACAATTTTTTCTTATTCTAACTTATAGCTAACATCAAATCAAAAAAAAAAAAATAAATGTATGATGTAAAAGTTCTTCAAGGAAAAAAAAGGACATGATTTTCCCCTTTCGAAACCCGCTTCTCACGACCCGTTTGTTGTAAAGCCGCGAGCGCGAACGCACACCGCCACGGCCTGAATTAGTTAACGCTTTTTAATTTTCATGTAAACACAACTATGGATCCTCGTCACCGACTCAAAACAATTAATTACCAATTTTATATATGCAATATAAAGACCTATAGAGATACATATACCGGTCTTAACCTTTCCTTATACATATATTTCGCGACAGGGTCGGGCATATAAAATCTAAGTGCACCTTACTTGTAGAACGCGATTTCGTACGCTCGTTCTTCCTGCCTTTCTTCAATGTTCGGGATGGCTTCTCAATATTCCGGCTGGGGTGTGAGTATCTCTCGGTGGTACTTTGGATCTCCCAACTGCCTCTTCCAAACCGGTCAAAATCCGTAGGAAGGAAAAACTTCGAAATGCTATCTTTTTTAGTACTACACTAAACAATTATTCACTTCAATTTTGAAATTAAATTTGAGGCTTACTAAATTTTGCACAAAAAAAGAAACGATTACTTTACTTTCTTTTTTTTTTTTTACGATCCACGTTCCTTCTATAGAAGTCAGACTGCAACTGAAGTGGATTGGTCTAGCTGTCCACTGCATTCGTTGACTTTTGGAGAGTTGCAGATCTCCACAACATAATGCCATCTGCAATGCCGCGAATCACCAGATTACCACTTTAGTCAGTCCAAGGTCATAGTTAGCAGAATCGGATGAAATTGGAACAATCCGAGAAAAAAAGTACTGCCACAGGATTCGAACCTTAGACCCCGCGATCCGAGCTAGCGCTAAGACAACA
The DNA here is from genome assembly GCA_930367185.1 of Myathropa florea. NCBI lineage: Eukaryota > Metazoa > Arthropoda > Insecta > Diptera > Syrphidae > Myathropa > Myathropa florea. The sequence goes on along the minus strand of OV884003.1, from coordinate 81,152,317 downwards.
GATCTAAGGGCACCACTGTTATGAACTTAGCCAAAACTGATGATAGCTCCAAACCACCCACTACATCCTAAACCCAAATGGGACACTAATTTTGCTTAGGCGAAAACCTTTATAGACTTTGGGCCTAATAAGGTTTTAACGTTTTTCAGCATCATTCTGGCCAACACAGGATGCATGATCTTTCAAAGTCCTTACAACTGCTGTCATACGCGGACGATATTAACGTGATTGATCGAATACAGCGAGCCGTCAATGAAGCGTTTGCAGGCTTTGAATCGGCGGCGGCCAGTGACATGAGTATAGGCATCTATGGATCCAACGCCTAAGATTGCTAGGCCATGTGGAGCTCATGGAGAACACCGCTCCAGCCCGAAGAATCTTCAACTCTGAGCCCGTGGAACAACATAATAGAGCACGTCCATGAAACCAATGCGCACACAAGTGGAGAAGAATCTCAGCCAATTTGGAGTGCGTAACTGGTGAAAGCTATATTTCACGTCCGCAAACGGACTCAGGCTGGTGGACTTTGTTACGGGGCGAAACCTCTCTGTAGCTAGCACGCGGTTCCCACACTTCAACATCCATAAAGGGACCTGGGGGTCCCCTGATCATTCAACCGTCAACCAGATTGATCACGTTGCGATCGACGTCAGACACTCCTCCAGTATTCTTGATGTCCGAACTTTCCGAGGCGCCAACATCGACTCGGACCATTTCCTTGTTGTAGCCAAGGTAAGGACACGGATATCGAGAGAAGAACGGAGTCGAGGAAGCCAACCACGGTTTGACGTCGAAAAGCTACAATCGCAACAGACTGCCAGGAACTTTCCCGATCGAGTCTCCCTGAAACTCTCCGAAAGTTCGACGTCGCCTGCACTAACAATAGACGAAGAATGGAAACGTTGTCAAAGAGCCATCAGAGAAGCCGCTACTGATGTGCTGGGTTTTAAAACGCCAACAAGAAAAAACCCCTGGTTTGACAACGAGTGCAGGCAGGCACATGCAGCAAAGCAAGAAGCCTACCGGGCAACGCTGCATCGAACCACGAGAGCTCTACGAACAGAGAAGAAGGGCAGAGAACCGGCTTCTCAGGAAGAAAAAGAAAGAGCACGAGAAGCGCGCGATCGAGGAGATGGAGAGGTGTTATGGCAGGAATGATGTCCGAAAGTTTTACCAAAGGGTAAAACTTTTATCGAATGGATATAAAGTTCGGACAGAAGCTTGCCGGGACGAAAATGGACAACTAGTAGTAGTAGATTCGCAGTCGATACTGAGAATTTGGAAAAATTATTTCTGCAGATTGTTAAACGGCGATGAGGACACAAATACCGCTGTCAGACAGAATGTTCCACTCAACACAACGGACGATGATAGAAGAGAATACCGTCCCCTCGATCTAGACGGAGTCAAGATAGCGATATCAAGACTGAAGTCTAATAAAGCTGCTGGTGCAGATAGTCTGTCCGCTGAAATGTTCAATGCAGTTGGAGATGATCTGGTAGGGCACGCACCAGCTCATCTGTAAGATACGGTCTGAGGAAAGCATGCCCGATGGGTGGAATCTCAGTATCGTTTGCCCGATCCACAAGAAAGGAGACCCCTTTGACTGCGCCAACTATCGAGGGATAAATCTCCATAACATCGCATATAAGATCTTTCCTGCCATTCTGTGTGAAAGCCTGAAACCTTTCGCCACCAAACTGATAATTCTATCAGTGTGGTTTCAGGCCGGGGAGGTCCACCATCGATCAAATCTTCACACTGCGGCAGATCCTGAAGAAGACCCAACAAATGACACACACCACCTATTTGTCGATTTCAAGGCCGCATATGACAGCGTGCATAGAGACGAGCTATACAGCGCCATGTCTAGTTTTGACATTCCTGCTAAACTCGTCAGACTGAGCAGGATGACGATGGAGAACTCTCGCTGCTCCATCAAGGTCGGTAACGAACTCACCGAGACCTTCAATGTCAAAAAAGGTTTTAGACAAGGCGACGAGCTGTCATGTGATTTCTTTAACATCATTCTTGAGAAGATCGTGCAAAACTCACTGGCCAACACAAGAGGCACGATCTTCCAAAAGTCCGTTCAACTGCTAGCTTACGCAGATGACATTGACGTGATTGGGCGAACACAGCGAGCCGTCAATGATGCGTTTGCTGGCATTGAAACGGGAGCGGCTAAAATGGGTCTGGCGGTAAACGAGGGCATAACAAAGTAGTATATGCTGTCATCGAGTAAGGACGCACAACATCGACGACTTGGCCAGAACGTCACCATAGGCAGCTATAACTTTGAGGTAGTAAAGGACTTCGTCTACCTTGGCTCTGCGGTTAACAGTACAAACAACATCAGTACCGAGATCAAACGCAGAATTACTCTTGCCAAACGCTGTTTTTATGGGCTCAAAAGGCAATTGAGTAGTAGAGCCCTCTCTCGGAAGACCAAGTTGACTTTGTATAAGACCTTGATCATCCCAGTCCTGCTTTACGGTGCAGAGGCATGGACAATATCCCAAGCGGATGAAGAGTCTCTTGGTCTTTTCGAGAGAAAAGTTCTGCGCGCGATCTTTGGTCCTGTTTGCGCTGATGGCATTTGGAGGAGAAGGTTCAACCACGAACTGTATGGGCTGTACAGCGACATGAGTCTAGCCAGGCGTCTACGGATCCAACGCCTAAGATGGCTAGGCCATGTAGAGCGTATGGACAACTTAGCTCCAGCCCGAGGAGTCTTCGACTTTGAGCCTGTGGGACAACGCAACAGAGGACGTCCACGAACAAGGTGGCGCACACAAGTCGAGGGGGACCTCTGCCGGCTTGGTGTGCGAAACTGGAGACAGCTGGCGAAAGATCGTGCTGGCTGGAGAGGCATGTTCATTGAGGCCCAGGTCCACCTCGGACTGTAGCGCCCTAAGAAGAAGAAGAAGAAGAACTGGTGAAAGCTATAGTTTCATCAGAAGAAGAATGATATCGAAGCCATCGACATTGACATAAATGCTGTTTTTGGCAAGACTGCACTAAAAAGCTCGGTCTTGGCTAATTTTTCAATTTGTAAGTCATTTAAAATATTGCCCCCTTGCGAGCGAATCTAAATATGGAAAGAGCAAAAGAAACGCAGATTTTGTTTCTTGTGGGTTCATATTCAGTAATCTTCATAAGACACTCAGCTTCAAACAAAACTAAGATAGGACCAAAGAGACTTACTTACTTACTTACCCCCCTCCTGGGTCCCATGGAGGGATTCGTTCTGAGCTATAGCTGTCTTCCATATATGGTCTTGCGTCCGCGACCAAGTCTTTAAACCGAAGGTTCGGTCTCCCTCTCCTTGAACTAGGAGGCTCGGACTTTCTAGAGTTCGCAGTTATGTCTTCTCCTCCATTCACCTTTCTCGCAGTTAGGACCATATGTTGTGCCTTCTCCTCCATTCACCTTCCTCGTAGATAGGACCATATACCCGACACAGAATTTTTCTTTCGAAGGAACCAAGATTCAGCTCTGCCGTTCTACTTTTCGTGCAGTATTCGGCTCCATGAAGCTGGACTGGTAGGCTAAGGGTTTTGAAGAGCATGATATTGGTTTTTGGAGTTAGATTTTTCGACCAAAACTGTTTAGACAAACCAAAATAACAATCGTTGCCAAAGGCGATTCCGCCTCTGATCTCCACCAGGATGTCGTTTGTGGGGTTTACATACGCCCCGATGTAGACAAACTCCTTCACTACCTCAAAACTGTAACTGTCGATCGTGATGTTTTGTTCCAGGTGGTGTGCGACGGATCGATTCGTACTCGACAGCATATATTTTGTTTTCTCCTCATTTACCTTTAGAATAGCTCGTTCAGCCGCTTCTTCAATCGCTGTAAGAGCCTTTACAACGGCACGCTGGGAACGCGCGACGATGTGGATATCATGCTTTCGTGTCTACACCCGCCCGTCGCACTATCTTCTCCAGCACCGGATTGAAGAAATCACACGACAGCGCATCTCCTTGCCGAAATCCGGTGCAGGTTTTAAATGGTTCAAAGGTCTTTGAACCAAACTGCACGGTGGATCGTGTATCCTTTAGTATGGTGTGACACAACCGGATCAGTTTTCCCGGGATCCCGAATTCGGCCATCGCATCGTATAGTTCTTTGCGATGAATGCTGTCGTATGCGTCGATGAAAAGGTGGTGCGTATCGATGTGAACGTTGGTGATCATTTCCAAAATTTGCCTTAGTGTGAAGATCTGATTTATAGTCGATTTGCCGGGCCGGAAGCCTCACTGACACGTGCCGATTAGTGCAGTGCAAAACGGCTTTAGCCGCACGGAAACTTCAGAGGCATTTTGTATTCAAAAATTGCCAGACGTCGTCGTTTTACTGCAAGAGATCGAAAAAGGGTACAAAAGCGCACAAATGTGTCTCTTGAGTTTTGAAACGGAGGTACTTTAGTATGCTGTTTAACAACCAGATTGACTGGGAAAAAATCGTATAATATTGATTTCTTGCAAATAAGCTACATTTATTTAAACAGTACTGTAACGAGTATAATATTAAAAATCGTATAATAAAACCTAAATTCCTTATCCATATATAGCTCCAAGACCAAGGGGCGATGCCTTAATCAGTGGCGAAAGTGGAGATAATTGTGACAGACCACCGATTCCCCCGATTAGAGTTGGTTGCACAGTCTTGATGATCGGAACAGCGGGAGCAACAGCAATTTGCTTGCCAATCGGTGTACGTGAGACAACAGCATTGAATCCATTAATGCCATCGGATGTGTACTGAACAACCCTTTGAAGACCATCGGGATCAATCAAGGCGTAAGCACCCCTTACAATATCCCCATCGCGGCTCTCCTCTTGGCTCTTAATATCACCGGTCTTTGGGTCGTTGACTTGGTAGCTGAAAGCATACTTAGCTGGGGCTTCTGCTGCAATTAGAGTTTTGCCCAGAATTGTTGGCTGCAGTAGTCCGTTGGGTAATACCACTGCACTGGCGACCATCACTGAGGCCAAAAGGATAACCAACTGCAAAGAAAAATAAAATAGGCTCCTTCAAAATTCACTATATTCTTGCATCTTACCTTAAAAGCCATGGTGCTGAGTTTGCAAGCGAAATTACTTTGATACCTAGAAGTCACCGATTTGCCTCTATTTATATGAAGCCGTTATGCCGAAAACTGCATTTGGGAGGAATGTAATTTGTCTCATGAGTGCATTGCCTGTTGCCTCTCACGCATTGGGGTGTGCGTAAGAAGAAAATGGAATAGATTAGAGCAAAAACCTGCTTCAAAGAGTAGGCTGAAGGTGGAAAATATATTTTCTCAGTGGATTCGGTTGCATATATTAATGACATTAACACAGATAAGCCACTTTGTGTGTGGCTCACAAGATTATAAATTTGTTTTGCCCAAGGCGACATGGACGCACAACATGCTTGACGTATCAATACATCCTTAAAGAGAACCGAACACATTTGCGGTATCTACACATGATCATATGTTTGGGTGTCGATGTTCTCAACGGTTTGATTTGAGTCGAATTTTATGTGCGTTTTGCTGATACCGGGGTAATTAGGGCGGAGTGCACTTGAAGCGAGCATAAGAACTGAGTGAAGTTAAAAGTGATGTGGGTGATCTTGCCTTGCATCCTTTTAGAACGTGTTTGGTGAGTGATTTAGAAACTTCCAGAAAGATACATTGTACGCACAGTATACACATGCATATGCGACCAATCATTGATTGAATAAATGAGATTTCCTGTTACCAATTAAATAGTTTTTCACATTTACATGCACCAGGTGTATTGCGATGTAATTGGTATTTTTGGCCGCTGTGACGTAGTGGGTAAGTGCGACGACTGGAGGTCTGGGTTCATTCCTGAGCCCAACAACTTTCATATTCATGTCACCGCCTCTCTCGAGTCACTACCTATCAACCTACCTATCATCATAAAACTGTAGGTTCGCTTGGCTCCAGAGAGAACAATAGCAAGCAGAACTTGGACGACCAAAGGTGCCTGCGCCAAGTTAGAGAGGTCCCAGGTTCGAATCCCAGTGAAATCGAATCTGGTCCATTCACCATTTGCCGTTGGGATCAAATTAACAGCACTGGAGTAGGTTGCTACTTGGCGGTACAATGGACCAGTTTTGAGCCTGAGTGCTCCAGTAGAGTATCAAAAATCCTCAAAAAAAAAACAAAAAAAGCAGAACTTGAGCGATTGCTGCTATGTACAAGTACATCCCGGATTATGACGGCACACGATGGAGACGATGAATGCTTCCATATTAACTAACCGACAAACTTGACAGCTCAATTAAATTATGTTAGCCGTCAACCTGTGCACATGCTCTTTAATCAACTTATTTCATACTTCTTCGTAATTTTCTACGTTCACCTAACAGATCAAAAACAAATTGCTATGGAGTGCTTAGCTGGGAGCTGATGGAGTATGTGGCCACTTCTCGTGATTGTATTATCGCGAACTTATCCTTCATGATGAGGCTTTAAGCTAAAATGTCCATATAAACTCATTTCACCCTTCTTCCTTCTCTGCCTTCTCTCGTGAGCGAATAGATTCATGGAGTCGTAGGACTTGTGTTACAAATTATCCTGGCTGGGGTCCGCATTTATAATATCTTAGCCCCGATGGAATTTGTAGCACCTGGAAAACTACCAGATTATCCGGCCTTAGCTGCGTAATGAGGATTTCTGTACAACCCAACATTTCATTTTCCGCCACCTGAGGGAACTATTATGATCTCCTAAAGAAGAACTGAGGACACGGACTTGTGCATTCAGGGTAAAGTTGTTGATTGCTCTCAACCTGGCAAGATGTCAGCAACGACCCATGTAAGTGTACGGGTCAAATTGAAATACATACACCCTCTTCGTGGCGCCCTCTGGATAGCATCTACAGCAACCGCTTAGAGGTGAACCAATGTAAGCAGCGGACTCTCTGTCCAGGGGCTTAAATGAGGACCTAGTCCTTGAAGTTCAGGGGTTGCTCCTTTCCCACCTAAAAAAACGTTAATTCAGAGACAAAAACATGCCTCGGATACGGACGGAGTGGACGACCACAGCAAACGGAAAAAGGACAATGACTTTCGGTTCTGTTGAGGGACCTTACGATCTTCTGGATCGTTCTGGAACGTAAGGTCCCTAAACACACTACGTGCAGTCTATGAACTCGCGAAGGCCGTAGACTGCTATAAAGCAGATGTTACCGCAATCCAGGAAGTGCGGTGGGATGAGGATGTGTGGGCAGACACATGAAGCAAAGCAAGAAGCCTACAAGGCAACGCTGCATCGAACTACGAAAGCAGTTCATGACTTCTACAAACATGTCACTTTTTCAATATTGTTCTTAAGAAGATCTTGTAGAACTCACTCACCAACACGATCTTCCACGATCCATACAACTGCTAGCATACGCCGACATTGAAGTGATTGGTCGAATTCAGCAAGACGTCAATCAGGTGTTTGTTGGCATTGAAGCGGAGGCGGCCAAAATGGGTCTGGCGGCAAATGAATAAAACGTAAGTATATGATGTCATTAAAAAGGGGCGGACAACATCGGCGACTTGTTGAGTACGTTAAAATAGGCGGCTATAACTTCGAAGTAGCAAAGGACTTCGTCTAACTCTGTTCCGCGGTAAACCAAAACAGTACAAACAACATCAGTACCGAGTTCAAACGCAGAATAACTCTTGCTAACTGCTCTTTTTTCGGGCTCAAAAGACAATTGGGTAACACAGCCATCTCTCAAAAGACCCACCTGATTTCGTATAAGACACTCATCATACCAGTCCTGCTTTACCGCGCAGAGGCATGGATAATATCGAAAGCGGCTAAAGAAGTTCTTGGTCTTTTCGAGAGAAAAAGGAGCTATCTTTGGCCCTATATTTGGAGAGGAAGATTCAACTACGAATTGTGAGGGCTGTACAGCGACATGAGTCTTACCAGGCGTGTATGGATCTAGCACCTAAGATGGATAGGTCTACATCGCGCATGGAAAACTTAGCTCTTAGCCTAGCAATGAAAACAAAAAAACAAGACGGGCCCTACCGGCTGGGAGATCTTCTTCCAACTCCACTTAAGGCATAAATCCAGCTCAGAAATTATGACAAGTAGTACAGCGGCATATGCACCAATACAACCAACAGCTGCATGAAGCGAGTTCCAGAAGACCAATCCGTAGCTTCGCCACAACATCTAAGGCTATTTGTCACTTCAAATAGATTTTGAGGGGTCGGCGTACAGCAACCCGGATTCTGGAGAGCTTCAAGGGCATTCTTACGGGGCAATTATCCGGATAAACTAAGATTGCCTAAAGCAGTCAGGTATCAGGCCATTGATATTGAAATCAAGCACTGTACAAGGCGCAAAGATCGTTTGAAACACCCACAGAGCCTAAAAGGGTCAAACTATTGGAGGCTCCCATAGCAGAGCAAAACATACAACAATACTCAAGAACAGCATTATATATGCGATCATTGCCAAGAGCGGTCGCAGCATGTTGCTTTCCAATGGGAGAAGGGAGAAGGTGGACCGGGTACAAGATGATTTAGTATGCACCTGATTTGATGGAGGATGTCATCAAATTCATGTCAAGCTGGCTTCCTTAAACCAGATATCAACTGACAAGTTGAAGTGCGAACAAGCGCACAATTTGATGCTGTGACTAGAAGGTCGCTATTGAGCCCAGAATTCACAACTGGCATCTTCTTGTGGAACGGCAATCTGCCAAATTAGAATTGGATGATCTCCAAGCTTGAGGGCCCAAAAGGAGACTCAAGATCCACTGCAATATAGATACCCCAAGAGTCTCGTCCTCACCTTGCGGAAACTAACGAGTTAATACACCACAACAGGTCGCAAAAGAAGGAGAATGGAAAAGAACCTTTATCTTTAATGCAAAGAAAACAAAATGGAAAAAGACAATTTCTTACTTGCACTTAAACAATATTTATTTGAACTTAAGCAGTACTGCAATACATAAATCTATCTGTTTGGACTAAATACATTATCATAATCGTAGAGCTCTGTCAGGTGAACGGCGATGTTGGTAACTTTCAATTCATGCCGTCCTAACCAATCAAAGGTAATCCAAGTGGTCCGATTTTAGTTAGAGCTGGCTGAATGAGAGATGGAATGGTTTTGACAAGGGCGGGCTGGAGGGTTTTGATGACTGGCACAGCAGGAGCAACAGCGATTTGCTTGCCGATTGGTGTGCGTGAGACTACAGCGTTGAATCCATTAACGTCATCAGAAGTGTACTGAACAATTCGCTGCAAGCCATCGGCATCGATAAGCGCGTATGCTCCTTTCACAACATCCCCATCCCGAGTCTCTTCTTGGCTCTTGATGTCACCTGTGGTTGGGTCGTTTACTTGGTAATTGAAGGAATATCTTGGGGGAGCCTCAACGGGTTGAAGGGTTTTCACAAGAGTCGGTTGCAGGATTGCAGATGGCAACAGACCAGCACTGACGACCATCACAGAGGCCAGGAGAACAATGAACTGGAAATAATGTCAGAACAAAATAAAAGTTAGAATTTTATTTAAACCCTACTCTGGCTTTCTTACTCTGAATGCCATGTTGCTAAAATCACAAGCGAATGCTGTTTGATACTTAGAAGCTGCTGATTTGCCTATTTATACTAATTTGAAGAAAACAACCTTCAAATGGGTGCAGTGAAATCTGCGTGAGCTCACAAGATGTGACCGCAATGCGTAGAGTGCGTACGAGTTGACATTGGTTGCAGAAAAAGAAGAGTTTGACTTAGAGAAAAACCTGCTTTAGGTATGTCGGTGTCAACTCAATTATTTTCAAAATAATTCTGCTCCATTCAATGAATGATGAAATTTGTTCGATCATTTTAATCAGAGCGTTCGATTTCAAATTTAGTGCGACAAAAAATCTGATTCAAATGCACACATGCATTTGTGGTGCATGAAATGAGATAAAAATACGCGACCTACAAAACTGTGACCCAGCTTGTCTGCACGCAGCTTACGCACCGAATTGCACTCACTTCTGAACTCACTTACTCCACCCATTTCAAGTTGTCTCCTTGTAGAATTGGTATAAATAGGCAAATCAGCACCTTCTTGACATCAAACAGTTTTCGATTGCAATTCCAGCAGCATGGCATTCAGAGTAAGAACTGCAGAGTTACATTTGAATAAAAGTCCTCATTGTATCAAATTTCTTAAATTATTTTAGTTCATTGTTCTCCTGGCCTCTGTGATGGTCGTCAGTGCTGGTCTTCTACCAACTGGAATCCTGCAGCCGACTCTTGTGAAAACTCTTCAACCCGTTGAGGCCCCAGCCAGATACTCCTTCAGTTACCAAGTCAACGATCCAACCACCGGTGACATCAAGAGCCAAGAAGAGACTCGGGATGGGGATGTTGTGAAAGGAGCATACGCGCTTATCGATGCTGATGGCTTGCAGCGAATTGTTCAGTACACTTCTGATGGCATTAATGGATTCAACGCTGTAGTCACACGCACACCAACCGGAAAGGCAATTGCAGTTGCTCCCGCTGTGCCAGTCATCAAGACCCTCCAGCCCGCCCTTGTCAAGACCATTCCATCTCTCATTCCGTCACCTCTAGCCAGAATCGCACCAATTTCCCCTCTCCTCAAGACTGCTGCCATCTCACCACTAGGACTACCATTGTTGGGTTAGAACATCAAGAACAAACTGCCAACGAATTCACGCTATGATCTGTGGGCTTCATTGATTACGACATTGTACATATTTCATGCACATCCATACATACTTTGTTACGAATTTTATTATAATGCAGTGCTGCTAATATTTGAATAAATATTGTTTAAATGCAAGAAAAATAATACGTTAATGTTTGCAATTATTGCCAATTGACCGAAGGGAAAAATTATTTTAGAATATATTTGCGAAGTGTGGTGCAGCACTAGTTGACTAAATTGCTCAAGGGTCCATTATACTTCGCCCATTTTGCTTAAACCAAATATAAAAACCCAAAGCACGATTGTCTTTGGAGAAGTCATTCGACGCTGTTTGGTTAGACGGATTCTTTTTCGACTTAAGCTGACAGGGCGGAAAATTAATTTTAAAAAATGGCAATGCTCGCACACCAGCTTCATATTCTCTATCTACAAAAAAGGTGATCCTACCTCTTGCAAGAACTATTGAGGTATATCCCTGTATAATATCGCGTGCAAGATCCTGTCCAGCGTATTGTGTTATCATCTAAAACCGTGTTGCACTGCACTAATCGGCACGCATCAGTGCGGCTTCCGGCCCGGCAGATCGACTATAAATCAGATCTTCACACTAAAGCAAATTTTGGAAATGACCAGCAACGTTCACATCGATACGCACCACCTTTTCATCGATTTCAAAGACGCATACGACAGCATTCATCGCAAAGAACTATACGATGCGATGGCCGAATTCGATATCCCGGGAAAACTGATCCGGTTGTGTCGTACCGCACTAAAGGATACGCGATGCACCATGTAGATCGGTTCAAAGACCTCTGAACCATTTGAAACCTGCACCGGATTTCGGCAAGGAGATGCGCTGTCGTATGATTTCTTCAATCTGGTGTTGAAGAAGAGCGGTGGGCGGGTGTAAACACGGAAGGCACTATCTTTTACCAATCTGCTTAACTGCTGGGTTACGCTGATGACATCGACATCATCGCGCGTTCTCAGCTTGCCGTTGTAGGGGATTTTACAGCGATTGAAGAAGCGGCCAAACGAGCTATTCTAAAGGTAAATGAGGAGAAAACAAAATATATGCTGTCGAGTACAAATCTATCCGTCGCACATCACCCGGGACAAAACATCACGATCGACAGCTACAGTTTTGAAATAGTGAATGAGTTTGTCTACATCGGGGCGTATGTAAACTCCACAAACGACATCCTGGTGGAGATCCGACGCCGAATCGATTGTTAGTTCAGTTTGTCTAAACAGCTATAGTCAAGACTTCTAACTCCAAGAACCAAAATCATGCTCTACAAAACAAATTCTGCTTTATGGAGCCGAATGCTGGACGATAAGTAGAATCTTGGTTCCTTCCAAAGAAAAATTCTGCGTCAGGTATATAGTTCTATCTACGAGGAAGTTGAATGGAGTAGGAATAACCGCGTACTCTATAAACTGTACCAAAATGTTGACGTAATCCGAGAGGCAAAAACCTGTCGACTAGATTGGCTCGGACACATCGACACAAGTGGGTCTTCAAATCCGTGCGTCCTAGTTCGAGAAGGAGAGGGAGACTAAACCTCCGATTTAAAGACCAGGTCATCCTGGACGTAAGACAGCTTGACCTAGACATCGTGCACCGGACCGCCATATATGGAAGACAGCTATAGCTCCGGCCTAGTCCCTCCATGGGACGTAAGCTAAGTAAGTAAGTAAGACTTCTGCTGGTACTTTTATGATAAAAAATGGTCTGGATTCAATATTCACACGGCTGATCTGATAGAATATGTATCAGATTCGGTATCCGACCAAATCACTATTCGGTACAACTCTACCAGAGCATATTCAGCGAATACACGTCGTTGTCTATGGTCGTTTACTTTCAGCTCTTGGGTCAATTAAATTTTGTGCGGGTGCAGGCCCAATTTGCCACGCAAAATTCGTCAAGTTGTGGTCTGAGAAAGGACGTGTTCTTGTGAGCGACGCGAAATTGACGCCCACGGATTCGCTTGCACACTTTCACGAACAGCGGCGATGTTTTCGGCAGATCTTGAGTTTCGTTGACGTACGGGTGTTGTTTTATCGTTCACTGAACCACAAAGGAGTTGAGGGATAAATTGATAACAACATAGTTCGATAGCGACGAATTTTCCGTCATTAAAACTGGTTGTGTTATGCAGTATAAATGCCAATGAAATCACTGCTGCAAACAGGGTACGTACGGAAGTTCTCGCAAGGAAGTGGTTAAAGACTCTGTAGTTCTATAATAATGGCGGCAACACAAGATAAAAGCAAGACCTCTGACAAATCGGCTACTATAGAGTAACAGAGATGAGTAAGAAATTCAATCTACACGTCACCTGCTTGATTATTGCCCAATTTAAATGACAGGGATATTGTAGCTATTATGCATAAACTTTTTAGACGAACTCGAAAATTTGTGTGGGATTATTATTATGTGCCGATATTTATTGTTAAGTCTGTGGGGTTATAATCTCTAACCGAATAGACAGTTTCCACGACGGCGCTAGTTTTTTTTTGTATGAAACAATCTGGTGCTCTATGTAAGTTACGACTATAAGCCGATAGGTTACCAATTATATAGGTGACTTGCCTTAAAGAATTTAGCCTATTTCAAAAAGATAAATCCATCTCATCTCTTCTCATTTTCAGTAACCCGCATGTTCCACTAAAGGGGTAGCGGCGGCAATACATGCACGAGAGATCTCCAGGCGACTCGATCCTCCGCCATCGACTCTAACTCATCAGGAGCTATGCCCAAGTGCTACCAGGCGAGTGTTTTGACTTGGTCCAACCACCTCATCCTGGGTCTGCCAAGCGTTCGCCTACCTGATGAGATCGCATTCAAGGCACGCCTCGGAAGTCGTGATGATGGGGACATTCATGCCACATGACCAAACCAACGAAGTACAGCCCTTTCCGTTTTATTGGCAATTGTAGTCCACGTAGTTAGTATTCTTGTATTTCGAGTTCTCTGTTACCACATGGAATTGATACCCGCACATTTTCTGTGCAGACTCCATGCGGTGACTTTTATAAATTTTATTATGACAAGAGACTTGCGAGAGTTTTGAATAAGAAACCCAACATAAACCAGTCTCGTATCATCAACCTCCCATGTGGTGAACAAATTTGCTTGGGAGCAAACCCACATCCTCGCAATAATCACATCTATCGAAAGAAGGAAGGGGAGGAAGGAAATATGTACAAGGAAGAGGAAGGAGGTACGTGTATATGTGAAGTACTCGTAGTTTAGAGAATAACTTACTGATATTTGATACTATTATATTTTTATGCTCAGGCATATCTTTTCCAGTGATAAATTACAGAGTATTACGCAATGCTATACAGTTCTAGTTTGTTTTGCCAAAAATCTTCAATTGAAAGAGAAGTGGTAACAGATCGATATTGAAATTAAGAAAACAAAAACATTATATTGTAATTCTGTAGGATGACCGAGACAAATTGAGGATATATTCGGTTAAAGTAAGCTGTTAGATCTAAACCAAAAAATATCTGGATATCGTGAATCAGTTACAAATATGTATGTATTTTTAAACGACTACTTTAATCGCTTGAAACAACCCGCACAAATTGAGATCAATATTTTAAATACGAGTACCATATCCCCGGGCGGCTTTTAGATAAAATTCTGCGCAAGTTGAAATCGGTTTGATACGCAATATCTAGGTCAAGGTGACCAGTCTAGTACATGTCTGGTGCAACGATTTGATGATAATTCTTTTTGCCAGCCATGAAAACGTCAACGTTGATCGCTATGACTGACTAATTGGTTCGATAAAATGTATCTAACTTTATGGAGCGCTAATATGCATTCCAGCCAGAATTTATTGTATCTAGTTTTTTCAGCCTACTTGCTGTAATAATTCACAAGCAAAAATGTAATTATAAGTGTTATGTTCTTGTGCTGTAGGATGTTTTATAATAACTTGCAGTGGGCAAGTTAATCGTCAATACAAAATACTCAAGTGGTGTTAGAAGGAATCGATATTTGGATGTATGTATGATGAAATGTCCCTAAACTTGTGATATTACCACACAAGTTTATGATATTACGTGGTTTAATGCTTATGTGCGCCCTGCTCTACAAGAACGATGGCTCACACACTTGAAAGCAAGATTCTTTCAGGAGCTCAGCGATGTGGCGAAGGTACAGATCCCTGACCTAAGGAAATTTCTAACTACAACGAGGTGGTTTTGATAATTTCATACTGACCCTGCGTTAATTTTCGGTAAGAATGCAATCTTTACAGGGCATACACAATGGACCTTCACGGCCTCTGGATGTAATTGCTGGCAACAGCATAAAGCCCTCCTAACCTAACCTAACCTTAAAAATCAAAAAAATAATGAAATGAGAGGAAAAAATAAAAATCGTTTACAACCTCAGATAGTGCCGAAACCATAAAATTCAAACTAATTACTTCCGATAAGTGATTTGACAGCAAAGAACCTCCCGAAATCGTGAAAGATTCTCGCACAACACGATTAGTAGAAAAAACAGTAAATTTGGACGATTGTATGGATAATGAGTTTTAGACATGTTTGTGCATGCTGAAAGGTTAAATAAAAAAACATAGGTTTACTGTAGCCAGATTGTTTTGTTCACTATTTAGAATAGCCTGTATAAAATGTTGTGTGTTCACTACATTGGATTGTTTACTATATCGATGTTCACTATATCGAGTGTTCACTGTATTTATCATTTCTTAATACTTACGCGGAAGTCTACACAATTGCCTTTTCAAATCTTCAAAATTAGCATGTCAATATTTTATAGTTTTTGGCCAATATTTCTAAAAGTATTTGGGCCAGAATGCTCGAAGTGGTTTCAAATTAAGCCAAGTTTTTGTGTTTTTTTTTCAGATTTCTAAACATTTTGCCGTCATCATCACGGCTTCCGAGGCGTGGCTTGAATGCAATTCCAACAGGTAGGCGATCGCATGGCACCCCCGGAACGATATGGTTGGATCAAGTCCAAAAACTCGCCTGGTTGCGCTTGGGCATAGCTCCCGATGAGTTAGATCGAGTGGCTTGGAGACCTCTCGTGCATACATTGCCCCCGCGACCCCTTTAGTGGAACATGCGGGTTGCTGAAAATGAGATGAGGTGAGATGGTTTAGAAATAGGAAGGGGGGATGCATCAAAACCAACTTTGGAGTTCCATGTTTTTTAAACCAAACTTTGGATCAAGAAGTTTTCAGGCAATCCTTCGCCTCATTTAAAAAAATCTGTTAATATTAATATATCATTTGATGAGGTGCGTTACTGTTTCAAATCCATTGCAACATCACATATACGGGCCTCACCTTTTAAATTTGTGTGCATGAAAAATTATTTATAGTACCTAATTCCGAAATGTCATATCGATATCTTTAAAAATGTAGGAGAAAAAAAGTGTAACAGATACTGCACACAGTCTGTGATTGAAAGTACTCTCAAAGCCAAAGAGTATGCAATCGCAGTTTTTTTTGGACATTGAAAGCGCTTTCAATAATGTGGAAACGAGAGCGATTAAGTCTGCCCTCGAGTAGGCCAAAATTGAGCATCAACAATTGTTAGCCTGCTCAATAAATTAATAATCTATGCAAATATCGGGGACAAGCTTGTTAAAGCCATAGCCTCTAGAGGCACGCCGCAAGGAGGGGTAATTTCGCCACTGCTTTGGGTTCTTGTCATTTACGAAGTTTTAGAACAGGTCAGATACTCGGGAGTGTAGGTAGTTGCTTATGCAGACGACGTAGTGTTGATAGCAAGACTATAAATGAGGTACTTGAAGGCGCTATGAAAATAGTGGGCAAAAAACTACGGACTGGGTGTTAACTCAAGCAAAACCGAATGGGTCTTTTTCACTAATAAAATACTCATTCCGAAATTTAGACTTCCAGCTATTGAACGATCCACACTGGCGTTATCCGACAGTGCTAGATACCTAGGTATCATTCTTGATAAAAAAAAACTAAATTGGAAACTTAACGTCATTCAAAGGGTCAAAAAAGCTACATGCGATTTTTATATCTGCGCCAAAATTGTCGATAAAAAATGGGGACCAAGCCTCAAGACCATCCTATGGATGTATAGTGCCATTGTCAGACCCATCCTTACATATGGCAGCGTAGTCTGGTGGCAGGCAGCATTGAAAGCCATTAATCTTAAGGCATTGAGAAAAATACAGAGACTTGCGTGTATGGGAGTTACTGGAGCAATCAGCTCTACCCCAACAGCTGGACTGGAAACGATCCTACACATGCTACCGCTTGATCTTTATATGTAGGCAATCGCCGCTAAAAGTGCTCTGAGAATCAGTCAATCTCGCGACTGGCGCTCATGTACCATAGGACATGCAAGTATTCTTAACAGACTTGCAGTATCAGAAGTTGAGGGTGACTAAAGGTTCCCATTCCTCGACTTCGAGAGACACCTCGCCAATACCCCATCAGAGAGGAGTGAGCGACCAATGAACCCATCAACAATACGACCATAAAGGTATACACCGATGGGTCAAAGATGGAAGCAGGCACAGGTGGGGGCATTTTCTCCGATGAGCTAAACTTGCACTGCTCAATCTGATTATGGCAGTGTGTTTCAAGCGGAGGTCCTGACGGTCAAAGAAGCAGCCAAGACGATATCAATGATGGCAATACCACCAGCTGATATTACCATTCTCACTGGCAGTCATGCGGCCATGAAAGCTATATTCGCAACAGAAATCAAGTCCAAGATAGTCGCAAGCTGTCGCGAAGATCTAAAGACTCTTGGCTAACAGCACTCGATCAATCTGTGCTGGATCCGAGGACATAGGGCGGCAATGAGATAGCTGATAAACTTGCTAAAACAGTGTCAGTGACCGACGTGTCACAAGCAATTCATGGAATCAAACCTCTCCTCCTCCTCAGAGCTGAGGAAAAAGGTGGCTATAAAGATCATTGAAACAGTAGATGGCGCGGTTTGTATGCATGTGTGACTACATGTCAGACGGACGGACGTACTTTTTAATGTTACGGACACACCGAAATTATAAAGGTTCCATTTTTGTAGACGAAACCTTAAAAATTATTCGTGATCATAATAAACTCTCATTCGAGTTCATTGAAAATTCGTCATAAGCTATCTTGGTTGCATATATCCGTTGTTGTTTTTCCGTGTGATACTTGCGGCTGTTTTCGAATGAAACAAGAACTTCAGCTTTACCACTCCTTAAAAGGACTCAGCTCTGTTATCATTCAACATCATGAACAACTACTAATACGTCATACGTCATAACTAAAGCAATCTTCAAATGTTTAGCCAAAGGGATTATGCAGCCGCCACATATTTTGCAACTGATCGGTAGAGATTGATAGCTCTATGATACTGCAAAAGACTGTTCTTAATAAGCTAAGTTTGGCTTAAGTATATGAACTTCTATGCACAAAATACAATCAGCTTTTGCCTACAATCATCAAAGAATCGCATTCAAACAAGACCAACGTTTGTCCACTGAAACGAACAAAACAATTAGGTCATCACCAGTGACTTACTGATTAAAATCGTTCAACAGCCATTTTCAACAATCCTCTGGACGGTAGCCAATTAATATGAAGGCCCATCGTTGACCACTTGCTGTCATATACGTATATTTAGTACTTGATTTCTTATCATTTCTTTTGTGTAAGCAAAACGCATAAGCCGTCTTACAGACTTCGAATTTCGTGCATCACTTGCAATAATAATACTCCGCAAAAGTAAACAAAAATTGCATCAGCCAAAGATAAAAGTGCAGACACGCATCTCAGTGAATTGATCCACATATCACTTAAGAGGTACACTTTTAAGAGAATATATCAATCTCTTAAAGTGTCTTTCGCGGAGATCACTCTTGCGACTGCAAACCGGTATGGCAGCCAGGAAGTCTAACCACCATCTGAATCACAACCAGTTGCCGGCGTCTGGTCGCATTCACTATTCGTTCTTTGAAGGAGGTTGAACCCGCGACGAGCATTGCGCAAGACATCGTGTATGTGCTTATTGTTTTAATTGTCGAACAAAAAGGCCTACGTGCTTTATTGAACAACAGATGACATTGAAAATATTTTCCAGTGGGTCGGCTTACGACACCGAGTAACCTCAACAAATATGGATACGCGCATATGGCAATGCGTCCAATATTCGCCGGCGACGACTTGGCACATCTATCGGAATAATTTTCGAATATAAAAGCGCGGGTGCGTTGGACATGCATTATCACTTACAATCTGCACTTCAGCATAAGCCCACCAAAACTGCAATCCGTCATCGAAATGGCATTCAAGGTAAGAATTTAATCAATTGACTTGGATTAAGGACTAAGATAAAAGTGAATTGTTTCAGTTGGTTGTTGTCCTTGCTTGCTTAGCTGTGGCTAATGGAGCCCGTCTGCGGTCAGCTCGTGTTTTGGCAGCTCCTGCCCCTAGTGTGGCTGTTCCCGCAGCTAGGCTTGAAGAAATTGAGCCAGTCGTCGTTGAGGAGGTTGACGCAAACCCTCAATACAACTACGCTTACGATGTACAGGATACCTTATCCGGGGACTCGAAGAGGCAATTTGAATCCCGCGATGGAGATGTGGTTAAGGGCGAGTATTCACTGATTGATCCTGATGGTTATAGGAGGACTGTCACCTACACTGCCGATCCTGTGAATGGATTTAATGCTGTTGTGAGCCGAGTTCCAATCGCCGATGCTGTAGTTGCTGCTGCTCCAATCAAGGCAGCTCCCCTTGCCGTAGCTGCCCCCGCGCCAATTGCAGTTAGAGCAGCTCCAATTAGAGCCGCTCCAATTAGGGCCGGTCCAATCAGAGCTGCTCCAATTGTCCAGCCTGCCCGTTTTGTAAACTCGGCTGCTCCTGCTGTTGCAGCGCCCGCTCCACTTGTCTATCCGGCTCAAGCTAACTATGTTGCTCCGGTCGCCCGCTCTGCAAGGATCAATTATGCTGCTCCCATTGCCCAGGCAGCTCCACTTAATTACGCCCCAGCACCAATTGGAGCAGTTGTTAGTTCCTCGCAAGTGAACTATGCCACTCCTTTCGTCGGTCAAACCTTCACATATGTCTAAGAAATGCATACACATCATTAAATGACTGAACTCATTGTTTAACCCAAGGTATTTGTAACAAATAAAACGAAATGCATACGAACCAACAAATTTTGAATTTTGAAGAGAACCATATTGGGTCACTTTTGTAGATAAGTGGGTCCGGGCGATTGTATGAGGAGCAGATGCATATGACATTTTTTAATTTAATTTGTTAATTTGCACACATTTGATTAAAGGATAATAAACCAAAAAGCCTCAGTGCAGATCCTAAGGGGTCTTCCAATAGGGACTTCCAAACCACGACAGTTGATAGCAGCCATAGAGTTAACTACTCTGTCAAATGGACAGTCATTTATTCAGTCTGTTTTGCCAAATCACCACGGACAGACATAGCATTCAACAGCATGTGCAAATTATACAATTTTTTTTTTTCAAAATGGGTGTTATGTTCGAGCAACATTCCGCGCGATTTGCCCGTTTTACAGTCGCCATAATCGTCCTACCCAGAGGAGAGGATTATTCGAAGTGTGGTGGATGAATTTGAGTCCACTGGTTTAGTAAATGGTAAACTAACATCCGTACGTCGACGAAACACAAGATCTACCGAAAACACCGCCGCGGCGCAGTCCATGAGAGTGTGCAGAAGAATCCGAGGCAGTTGATTTCGCGTTGCTCCCAAGAACTCGGCCTTTCGCAGACCACAACTTCGCGAACTTCGCGACGTAACTTGAGCCTGCACCCGTACAAAATTCAATTGAACCAAGAACTTAAGGTAAACGACTATAGACAATGACGTGTGTTCGCTGAATGGACTCTGGAACAGTTGGAAATTGACCCTAATTTTTACCGGCAAATCATCTTCAGTCCATTTCTGGATGAATGGTTCAGCAAACGTTAACAAACAAAATTTTCGAATTTGGGACTATAAGAACCTAAATGAGATCCAAAAGAGTCCAATGCATCCCGAAAAAATCACTGTTTGGTGTGGATTTTGATTTAGCGGCGTCATCACACACTCGTATTTCTTTGAGAACGACGTTAATAATAATAATGGCGGCGCTATAGTCCGAGGTGGACATGGGCCCTAGCTTCTCAGCAACCACTCGTGTTGTGCATGCTATTGTTCTTTCTCTTCTACAGTTTAATGCCGACTCCGAACGGCGAGATTGGGAAGCTATTTCTAAACAGTTATACTCTTTGAGTATTGTCATTGACTCGAAAGAGGTGGAGCCGTGAAAAAATGTTACTTGTTTTTTCGTGAATCGAACCGAGAACATCGAGCGCAGGAGTAGACGCACCTTACCACTACGCCATGGCGCCCAACGACGTTGGCCAACTTATTTTGACCTGAATTGGAAGATTTGGACACCAACGACATGTGGTTTCAACAGGACGGCGCTACGTGCAACACAGTTCACGTCACGCGACTTTGGAAATTCTGCACGAGCGATCACTGTCATCTCACGTGGTGGTGATGTAAACTGGGCACCAAGTTCGTGCGATTTGAACCCGTTAGACTTTTTCTTGTGAGGTTTTCTGAAGTAGAAGGTGTATGCGAATAAGCTTAAAACCACAGGGGCCATCAAAGGCCTGATTTATGTGCCAGAGTCATGGAAGATTGTACATTTCGAATGCCCGCCACCCACATAAGCTGCGGCGGACAATTGAACGATAACTTCGATAGGTCTTTGAAGCAAATAAAAATGTTGATGAAACCTCACACACACGTTGTTTTATTAAAATTTAAAGATAGGAAGTGCTTAATGATGTACCCTTCACAACCAATTGGAATTATACTCAAATTAAACTGATTTATTCAATGAAATGACAAAAAATATGATGAACTCGTTGCGAAAAGCCTTACCTCAAGTCAAAGTAAATTAGAATCACTGCTCCCGTTTCCCTAATCATTGCACCGCATTTTAGGCAGAGATTATTGCAAATTATCAACCACCGATGTAACATGGGGTCGTTATATTTGTGGAAACGGATAGGGACAGTCAATCAACTCCTTGAAAAAAACAGTCCAAACTAATAAGAAACACGCGTCACGCGTCAACTTGACTAAAACATAGGCTAATGTTGGCCTGTGTTAATTCCCCAGGCTTGCCACCAAACTGTCTCTATCAACGAAACATACTATGATAACGTCAATATATCCTTAACTACTTGCAAACTGTTTCTTCGTAAAGAGACAAACACTAGATGGGTTTCCGGTAAACCACAATGATCAAGACAAAACTGAATCCTAATGCTCTAAAACATCTCTCTCAAAATATGAAAAATTTAGTTCAAAAAATTACATTTCGATTTGCCAAAAATTGATGAAAAAGAATAGGTGATAGGTGCAATCACAGGACACAGCCTCGTAGGTATATAAGCATACAAAACGACTTCTGCAGAAGCTGTTCAGGGGAAGAGGAGGTTAAGAATGTTCTCTGTTCTGTTTGGAGAACACTTCCTCGACAACTATACCGATTGTGTCCATTTTTTTTATATGTATAATGAAACCATTTTTAATAGTGCAACTTCTTCAGTGGCAGAAGATGGGACCCAGCACAAGCATTGACATAGCGGATATTTTATTGCAAAATTTTACGAACATTTTAGATGCTAAAGTTTCTCAGCTCCATGAAACAGGTTTAATACGTAGCAAGATAAGCGCCGTGGAGTAGTGGGTAGGTGCGTCG
This sequence comes from Myathropa florea, assembly GCA_930367185.1. NCBI lineage: Eukaryota > Metazoa > Arthropoda > Insecta > Diptera > Syrphidae > Myathropa > Myathropa florea. The sequence goes on along the minus strand of OV884003.1, from coordinate 81,129,845 downwards.
ACTCCTACGCTCGAGGTCGTCGGTTCGAATCTTGAAAAAAAAACCCTAACATTTTTTCACGGCTCCACTTCTTTCGAGTCACTGACAATGCTCAAAGAGTATAAGTTCTCAAAATCGCCGTTCGCAGTCGGCATTAAACTGTATATCCCCTTCACTCGTGAGAGAACAATAGCACGCACAACACGAGTGGCTGCTGAGAAGCTAAGCCCAGGTCCACCTCGGATTGTAGCGTCGCCATTATTAACATTGCTGACGGCATAAACTTCATTCTGTCATAACTTATGATCCGTCACACTTAGCCGTTTCCGATTTGTGACGTTCCAAGCAAGTCGTCGGTGATGCGTGCAGCATAATATATGAGCAGCATAAAGTTCGTTGTGTCGGCACTTTCGGTTGGTCACATTTTTGTTGTTTCCGTAACAATACCTCATTGACAAAATTAATTTATTGGTCTCATCAAGTTAAAAATGTACGCCTTTGGTAATAGTATTACAAAATTACGGTAGGTCGGAGATCAAATCTTGACCCGTGAGTTTTCCAAACTCTTCCTAGTGAGATGTTGAAATAGATGCTTGATAACACGTAAATTTCCGTAAAAGTTGCGTTGAGTATCTACTGGCCATTTTAATGAGTTATTCTGGATTCGTAGCGTAGTGGGCAAATATGTAGGCTCCCTCTCTTACATTTCAATTCCAACACAAACAAAACTTTGCATAATTCACAGACCTACCTCCTTCGAGGATACTTTCAAAGAGTATAATTGTAAGGAAAAAGCTTCTCAAACTTTACCGTTCGGAGTTAGCATATAGAATGAGTGGTTGCTGTAGAAGTTAGGCCCAAGTTCCACCTCGGACTAAAGCGCCAAAATATCATATATGCATTTTATTGACAAAAAAGTGTGTGGATTTTCTCGGCCTATTTGAAGGAAATTCTAAAGCTCTCAAATGTGGATTAAGCCTAAAATTGCACTGTAGACATCATTTATAGACAAGCTGCTTACTAGCAGAACTTAAATTTGGTTATTCTAGGACCCGAAGATTGGTTAACAAAGGCTCCTTGCACGGTAGTGTGCTCCTTCCCTTCTATGGAACATCGTGGTCAACATCTTTTAGAAGCGTGAGCGACGTGGATAGGTGCGTCGACTCCTATGCTCGAGGTCTAAGGTTCGAATTTCGAAAAAACACCTAACCTTTTTTTAATAGCTCCACCTCTTTCGAGTCACTGACAATGCTCAAAGAGTATAATTGTCCAGAAAAAGCTTTTCAATCTCGCCGTTCGGAATCGTCATTAAACTGTGGTTTCCCCCCACTCGTGTGAGAACAATACCACGCACAACACTAGTGGTTGTTGAGAAGCTAGGCCCAGGTCCACCTCGGGCTGTAGCGCCGCCATTATTATTCTTATTATTAAAATATACGGTCCCGGGTAATCAGAGAGGCGACTACAACACTTTACTTATGTTAAGAGATCATTGGGTGTACATGTTGTATATATCCGCGCATTGCGTACTGGCTATCAACAGTCAGGTCCGTAAAAACATACCGAGGCTCAGTTAGGCGACAGCCTTTGATAAAGCTTTCCACTGTAGCCTTCTCAACCTTGAAAGGTCGGCATGCATTGAACAAACTTCACCATCTACCTCCTTTGGACATACATATATGGCACGCAAGTAGCTGCCTGTACAGCGGTCTTTCTAAATACTAATTACTTCACATGTGGTTTGTATACAACACTGGGTACTCCACTTTTCTTGATTCACTTGAACTCCTTCCCCAAAACGCAGATCTCTCACTGTATCAAAAATTATCAAACAGCATTTCCTCCAGATGTGACTAAAAGTCTGACTTCCTCTGCGAGTTTTCATGGACTGATCTAAGATGGATGAGGGAGTAGGAATTAGCGTACTCCTAGAGGATTGAAAAATCCCAATGCGTTCTTAAACATTGTAGCGTCTTTCTGGCAGCGACTATGGTGATTGAACGACTGGATGCCGCTGTTGGTTAAGTGCTTGCCCCAATTTCGAGGGGTCCCAGATTCAAATCCAAGTGAAATCGAATCTAGTCCAGTCACTATTTGGCGTTGGGATCAAATTAACGGCACTGGAGTAGGTTGCTACCTGGCAGTACAATGGACCAGTTTTGGGTCTGAGTGCTCCAGTAGTGTTTCAAAAATCATCCGAAAAAAAAAGGTGATTGAAATGGTTCAAGAAGAATGTTTTAACCAAGTTTAAGAGTACGGACAGTCAGGCTGCAACTAAATTCAAAAACGTTCGAAATACTACCCTTAAATGCCCCCTGTTTCTAGATGCTGGAATACTGTGACATTCCATGAAATTGCGAACTCACCAGCTTTGGCACGGTCTCTTCAATCTTTTCTGTCGGTGAAATACGGAACATCTATTTAGGCTCGATGCGATTAGTTTCACTTATAGAAAGGCACAACACGCTTCATTAAAAAGCCACTCTGACTCACACTAAACCTCAAAGATTGACTTTATTTAATTAGAATGTATTGTATTTTGCATTTATCCGGAACTAGATATCCGGATTCGCGTGGTGCCACAATGAGTCTATGTTCGCCTAAGTATGAGTTTAATCTACACTCGGCCACTTGCACCTAACATTCTTGAAGAATGATTTTAGCTCTGCACAGGGGAGATAATCTGGTTTAGAAACCATGTTTTCATTCACACCTTCAGTAAGCTTATACCCTAGACAGAATGCTAAACCTAGTTGGACGGACACGGAGTTCTTAAACCCAACTTACTGGTCCTCTGCGGACTGTCTAAGCTAAACCTTACCATAATCTATGTGTTTCGGCCTAACCGGTCTTAATAAGTTCTAAAAAACCCCTTCGGGAGATCTTTCTGTCTTTTCTTCTCATTTGGATGACACTTAAGTCGTTGTGTCTTAGCCTCAACAGCAACCACTCGTGTTGTGCATTTTACTGTTCTCTTACCTGTGGAGTGGTTCTACGGTTTTGTGCCGTTAAGCGGGTTGGGTTAAGCGCCTGCCCCAAGTTAGAGGGGTCCTAGGTTCGAATCCCAGTGAAATCGAATCTGGTCCAGTCACCATTTGCCGTTGAGGTTGCCACCTGGCAGTACAATGGACCAGTTTTGAGTCTGAGTGCTCCAGTGGTGTTTCAAAAATCCTCCGAAAAAAAAGCAGAGTTGAACAAGTTTTTCTCAACGATATTACTCTCTGAGCATTGTATGTAATTCGAGAGAAATGGTTCCGTAAAAATGAAACTTTGTGTGTTGATCGAAATTTCATTCATTTCAAAGATCCGCAAAATTAACTAAAACCCCACGGTTATACATCCATGCATTAATTATATGCCACCGTTTCCGACATCACAGCACAGTCACTGCAAATTTATGCGAAAATCTGCTAATCTCCCACCATGAAGTCGAGTCTGCGATTAGCAAACAATATTTAACAACACACAATTAGTCATGAATAGACGACGTATTTCTCAATGACGCCGATTAATGGCACCACTTAAACGTATGTACACGTACGTATGTCTTAACCTGAGATTGCTCGTATTATGTTCAAATCAAAGTTCACACAACCTAAACGGAATTTCCCCGTCTCCAAAAACACATTCATTCAAATGTCTGCTGACCTTAAGCAGCGTTTGCCTCCAGACCATTTACAGACCATACCACGTCGCACATCTGTGGTAAAAAAAAGAACTGTATCTGGGCAGGCATTTAAGCCGGTCTCTTTGCACTCCAAATTACCCACAGTACTGTAGAGAAATGAGTCCGGGATGAGGTTTAAGCCCCTACGTCCTATTTATAGCAAACAAAAACAATAATAAGTAGAAAATTGAATAAGTATCTGTGCCGAATGCCATTACCGGACGTTATTCGGCCAATCCCACCCAACGTGGGCTACGTACGTAGGTACCTGTATCTCTACAAATCCGGATCACATGAGTCAACCACCCCAGCATGGCACCTCGGTGCTCGAGAGCCCAATGAAATCGAAATCCAAGAAAAAAAATTCTTTAAACTGGGCCAACATAAAGCATAGCCATACATTTCAATCCGATAACCTTGAAAGTACTTTAGCTTTGTCATGCGTTCTCCTTTGGCAGCCAGTCGAAGTCGAACTGACGTGTGTCTGGAATTAATAATGAAGGGCAATGGCGTTGGTGATGACGAGCGCGTTTGCTATGTAATGTACTTCGTTGAGTTGCTTCTTATAAAAGTGGTAACAACCGATTTTTTCGGCTATCGACTACCAATGCTGCATTTGTTGAACCCACAAAAGATTGTTTGTAATAACTGCCGGCTAATTAAGGCATTCCGACGAGATTGATGGGCTATAACAATGGTCACACATCAGCCACAAAGTTTGTGGAGCTCTTTGATTGTCGATGGTAGTTGAATGTGGGCGACACAAGTTCAGATATCCAATAATGGACAGATTGTGCTGTATGCATTAACCGCTGTGAAATTAGTTTGGGTCGTAGTGGTTACCATGTCAGAACCAGAATGTCCAGCGGAGTTATTCCAGAAATCATTTAGGTTATACCCAAATATCGGTGAAATTCGATGGAATGCCTTGAAGAAATTCAATCGAGTTGTAAATCGTATTGCAAAGGAAATTTAAAGCATCTCACTCAAATTAAGAGATGCTAATAATGATCTCTCCCCTTGAAAGACATGCAATAAAACACGGGTAACAACGGCACTGCATCCATAAACGGGATCAGAAGTTGTTTTTCTAAAAGATTTTACTCAAGAACAAAAACTAATGTTAATTTGCAGGATTTTTTTTAATAAATGATGAATAAATAGCAACAACGATTACATATCTAAGGCTCAAAGTTAGTGACTGTAAGAGTAACCAAGTGGAACCGATTTAACATATGCGGGGGCGGTGTAAGATTCGGATGTAGCATAAGAAATCCTTGGGGACTTAACCACTGCTGGCGCAGCAGAATAAGCCACTGGAGCTGACTTATAGTAGCTTGGGCCAGCGTATGCAACGGGAGCTTGCTGATAATAGTTTGGGGCAGCGTATGCAACGGGAGCTTGCTGATAGTAGGTTGGGGCAGCATATGCAACCGATTTCACGACAGCTGGAGCAGCATAGGAGACTGGAGACACTGACTTCACAACAGCGGGAGCAGCGTAGGTAACTGGAGACACTGATTTCACAACAGCTGGAGAAGCTGCGTATGCAACAGGAGCAGCTGCGTATGCAACAGGAGCAGCTTTGACAACAGTTGGAACAGCAGCGACTGCCTTGACGGCAACATTCAATGGGACGCGAGTAACAACGGCATTGAATCCATGAATGGGATCAGCGGTGTACTGGACGATCCTCTTGTAGCCATCAGCATCAATGAGTGAGTACTCTCCCTGGACCACATCACCATCCCTGGTTTCGGACTGGCTTTTGACATCTCCGGTGATTGAGTCTTGCACATCGTAAGAGTACTTGTACTGTGGGTTTGGATCGTATTCCTCGACATTCTTGGCCAATACGGGTTGTGCTACAGCGATGGGGGCAGCCTGATACACCTGTTGAGCTGGAACGTATCCTGCGCTAGCGACAGCTACAAGAGCAAGTGCGAAAACAACCTGCAAGGAAGATAATTTTTGTAAGCCCATTAGTTTCAACTGCTTCTTTAACTATTACCTTGAATGCCATTTTTAGTGAGTCTTCTGATGTTTTCAAGAAAAGAGAACTTATGAGAGTGATGTGGAATATGAGAAACTACACCCGTTATATACTAAACATTCGCGCTCTCTGTTGCTTTTCCAAGGATTTACGTGAATGAAAAACCTGATCTAATTTGAGACCAAATTAGTTGACCCACATTCGCTTAGGATTTCGCATTGTTTTCCATTTCGGTCTCTGACACGACACAGATAGACACCATGCAAATCATTGATTACTCAATTCACTATACCTTAAAACACAAATAATAGATTTGATCTGCTTCAGGGCTATTCCACAAGAGCTCAACAGCAACCCTCGGTGACCAAGGCGGTTCATAGCCCGCCTGCAATTGTATCTACCTACGTCGAGCGATCAATCCACGCCCAAAAGCACAATTAAACAAATCTTCAAACAGGTTCCTACCGAAATCTGTTTCAATAACAGACCAAACGCCGCTAGTACATGGCATTTCGACCTTAACGTACGAACGCGAAAGGTAACAAGTTGACAAAGGAAATATGTATCAACTCTTGGAGAGTGATTATGACAAGCACTCGGTCTCACACCCGGTTCGCAGATACTAATTTCGTATATAACCGCGTTTTGCCAGGCCATTAAGCATCATTCAAATTTAACTGTTTCCATTGACAACAGCAGAGGAAAATAATTTTAGAGAAATGGCTTTCAAGGTATGCATACACACTGAATAAGGATATACGAAGAAGGACTTTCTAACTTTTTTGAATTTTTCAGATCGTTGTTGCTTTTGCCCTTGTGGCCGTTGCTAGCGCAGGATACGTTCCAGCTCAACAGGTGTATCAGGCTGCCCCCATCGCTGTAGCTCAACCCGTATTGGCCAAGAATGTCGAGGAATACGATCCAAACCCACAGTACAAGTACTCTTACGATGTGCAAGACTCAATCACCGGAGATGTCAAAAGCCAGTCCGAAACCAGGGATGGTGATGTGGTCCAGGGAGAGTACTCACTCATTGATGCTGATGGCTACAAGAGGATCGTCCAGTACACCGCTGATCCCATTCATGGATTCAATGCCGTTGTTACTCGCGTCCCATTGAATGTTGCCGTCAAGGCAGTCGCTGCTGTTCCAACTGTTGTCAAAGCTGCTCCTGTTGCATACGCAGCTGCTCCTGTTGCATACGCAGCTTCTCCAGCTGTTGTGAAATCAGTGTCTCCAGTTACCTACGCTGCTCCCGCTGTTGTGAAGTCAGTGTCTCCAGTCTCCTATGCTGCTCCAGCTGTCGTGAAATCGGTTGCATATGCTGCCCCAACCTACTATCAGCAAGCTCCCGTTGCATACGCTGCCCCAAACTATTATCAGCAAGCTCCCGTTGCATACGCTGGCCCAAGCTACTATAAGTCAGCTCCAGTGGCTTATTCTGCTGCGCCAGCAGTGGTTAAGTCCCCAAGGATTTCTTATGCTACATCCGAATCTTACACCGCCCCCGCATATGTTAAATCGGTTCCACTTGGTTACTCTTACAGTCACTAACTTTGAGCCTTAGATATGTAATCGTTGTTGCTATTTATTCATCATTTATTAAAAAAAATCCTGCAAATTAACATTAGTTTTTGTTCTTGAGTACAATCTTTAAGGTAATCCAATTTGAGGAAAACCCAAGAATAGCGTTTCATTATCAGAAAATCATTATTTCACATGACAAGGACTTAATACAAATCCTAAACTACTTCAAATACTTCCTTTGTGTTTCTTTTCTTTTTACTTTTCTTGAATTGATGTGTATAACAGAGTTGAGTTTTTTTCCGCTGGCTGTTTCGCAACAATTCATTTGGTGGAAAAGGAGTAAAACAGGGGAAATCAATGAAACATTAGACCGACGTCACATAGAGTTCAGGGACTCTGAAATGCTTATTTCACCGATTAGGCCCAATATAGGAGAAGCAGTGAGGTGCAGCAGACACGATGATTTACTTATTTTTATTTTTTTATATACATTTTTTCTTACTTATATCATGTATTTTCTTGGTGGTACTTCAACCATGCATAGGCGCCATCGTGTACGTTTTTTGTCAATGTGCCTCAGTTCTCCTCAAATGCCTCTTGCACTTTCATTTTTATAGTGGGGTTTATAGTGCATGTGCTGCATTCATACAACAGCATTGGCGCGCAACAGCTTAAGCTTGGTTTTCAGGTTCATTGCGTCGCTCGGACGGCTCATCGAACGCGAACTTATATTAGTTGTATTTAACTTTTGGTAATTAGATTAGAATAATGGGCGTAGTGGGTAGGTGCGTCGACTCCTACGCTCGAGGTCTAAGGTTCGAATCTCGAAAAAAAAACCCCTGACTTTTTTTCACGGCTCCACGTCTTTCGATTCACCGTTAATACTCAAAGAGTATTTTTTTTTTCCTCTTGTACAACCCTGCCGTAAAGGCAGCGACACTGCGACCTTAAAAAGATCTATTGTATCGACGGGTTGGAGTTAATCCAAAAGATTTACCACTTTCCTTATGAAAGATAGTATATCTTTTGTAGTGGAGTTTTTCAATTCCACTGAAGTCAGTATTTCTCTGTGGAGAATACGTTTCCTTAACCAATGTAGTGCCGGACATTCACATAGAATGTGCTGGGATGTTTCGTCTTCTTCAAGACAGAACCTACATTCCATGTTTTGACACAAGTTCATTTTGTTAAGGTGATAATACAAGCCGCAGTGGCCAGTAAGAAAGCCCGTTAGTCCTCAAAGAGTAACTAGACAGTTGTCTAGAAAAAGCTTCTCAATCTCGCCGTTCGGAGTCGGCATTAAACTGTAGTTCCCCCCGCTCATGACAGAACATTAGCACGCACAACACGAGTGATTGCTGAGAAGCTAGGCCCAAGTCCACCTCGGACTGTAGCGCCGCTATTATTATTATTATTAATTAGATCAGTAATAGTTTTACATTATTTGAAGCAACCTAGTCATCACGGGATTTTTTTACGACTTCAAACTTGTGTTCATTCCCACTCAGATCTTTTATGATACACGTACCGATAATGAAACATTTCACCATCACCCAGATTCATATGTATGTAGGTGTCACACATGACAGTCGTTAAATGTGAAATATTGATTTGGGATAACCGAGAAATAGTTCCGGAATCATGTATGGTAAGCAAAATTAGTTGAATTTTAATTGACAAACGGAGTTCTGTAGGCATTATGCTCCCTCCTTCGCACTAGTTCACTATGAAATTTTAATTGGACTCATGCATTTTCTTCTTTTATCCTAGAGCAAAAATGTACACTCTCTTTTTTATCACGACTCGGTGGCATTTTATAGTTGTTTTGAGCTACTTACTCAATGCAGTGTAATGGATATGATGTGGTGGTCCAACGTAAATCCACTATGACAAGTACAACAAAAAGTTTTCAGAGAATTATCTTAATTTTTTTTTATTATGATAGAAGGATCTATGACAATTATGTGTGAAATAAAATATCGGCAAAATGCTCGCCACGGCTTCGGTGGCATACCTCTATCCGATGGTCCATATTTCCAATGACTCTGAGAAATAATTGAGGTTCAATTTCCTTAATGTGCCGAATTATCTCATCCTTTAGCTCTTGAATTGTTCTTGGCTTATTGACGTACACTTTTTCCTTTAAATATCCCCAAAGAAAGAAGTCCAACGGTGTCAAATCACATGATCGTGGTTGCCAATTAACATCGCCACGACGTGTGATAACACGGCTATTGAATGTCTCGCTGTGTGGCAAGTGGCACCATCCTGTTGGAAGCACATATTTTCCAGGTTCATATCCTCAATTTCTGGCCGCAAGAAGTCCGTTATCAGCTCGCGACAACGGACACCATTCATCAGAGAAGTACGGACCGATGACGCCGCCAACCCATAAACCGCAGTCTTTGTGGATTCATCGGCTTTTCAACAATCACTCGTGGATTCTCATTTGCCCAAATGCTGCAATTCTGCCTGTTAACGAATTCACTGAGGTGAAAGTGTGCCTCGTCGCTGAAGATGATTTTCACGAATGCCCGGAAAGCATTTTGATTTGAACGCCCATTTTCGTAAAAGGCTTCAACAATCTTAACGCGCTGCTCAATTGTGTACCTCTCCATGGATGAATTTGTCAAACACTGAAACAAAGAAATGTCAAATTAAGTTCACGTTAAGCTGTGACTCACAATTAACATCGCGCATTATGGTTGGCCCACCCTTTACATGAATTATTTTGACTTTTTAATAAGAAGTGGTCATGATAAATGTTTTTTTTTCGGAGGATTTTTTAAACGCTACTGGAGCACTCAGACTCAAAACTGGTCCATTGTAATGCCAGGTAGCAGCCTACTCCAGTGCCGTTAATTCTATCCCAACAGCAAATGGTGACTGGACCAGATTCGATTTCACTGGGATTCGAACCTGGGACCCCTCGAACATGGGGCAAGCACTTAACCAACTGGGCCATCCAGTCGTTATATGATAAATGTTACTATTTAACGAAGAAGTTTTAGGGACATCTGCTTCTTAACGACTGGCAAAATAAGTTCACTGAAATGGTCAATAGTGCACTGAGAAAAGTAAAGGTCCATTATGCTACCAAGTGGAATGCCCACAGTTTAATCCATTTATTCATGTCCTAGAGGAGATCCTTTGGATCCTTCAATAAACTGCAGTAGTGTGTTGATAGGCACCTCACTGAGAACAAAAATGTTGTCTAAGCAGCTAAATAAATTACGTACGTACTTTCTTATCAGGCCTACATCCCATGGATGATCTGTGCCTGAGCTATAGCTGTCTTTCATATAAGGCTGTCCTGGGTACGCTGCTTCCAGTCGGCTAGACAAGCTGTCTTGACTCCGCGATGACTTCAGTCTCCCGCCTTCCCGAACCAGGAGGCTCGGATTCGAAGACCCTCTTGGTTAGAGCATTGTTGGATGTGGTCGAGCGTATGACAATGAAGTCTACGGATTTTTGCCTCTCGGACTACGTTCACATTTTGGTACAGCTTATAGAGTTCGCGGTTATGCCTTCTCCTCGATTCACCTTCTTCGTAGATAGGACCATATATCCGAAGCAGATTTTTTCTTTCGAAGGAACCAAGATTCAGCTCTGCCCTTCTACTTATCGTCAAGCATTCGGCTCCATAAAGTAGGACTGGCAGAATAAGGGTTTTAAAGAGCATGATTTTGGTTCTTGGAGTTAGAAGTTTTGACAAACCAAAATAACAATCGTTGTCGTTGGTAGAGTTTAAATTTGCCCCGAGGTAGACAAACTCATTCACTACCTCAAATCTGTAGCTGTCGATTGTGATGTTTTGTCCCAGGTGATGTGCGACGAATCGATTTATTATCGACAGCATATACAGTCGTCTCCCTCTAAGTCAAACTCCCTCTAAGTCGAATTTCCCTCTAACTCGAATTTTTTCACCATATTAATTTTGGCATTCCCCTCATTTTCCATACAAAAGCCATCCTCTAAGTCGAACTAATTTTGATATCCCGTGAAAATTGGACTTAGAGGGAGTCGATTGTACTTTGTTTTGGTCCTCATTTACTTTTAGACCAGCTCGTTTCACTTCTTCTTCAATTGCCCTAAGAGCTTTTACAACGGCACGCTGGGAACGCGCGACAATGTCAGCGTAACCTAGTAGTTAAGCAGATATGTAGAAGATTTGGCGGGCATAAGGAGCTGGTATTCCAGTCGTCGAGCATGCTTTCGACCTCAGAAGCTTTACAAATGATCTGGTGCATGCATGCAGAAATCTATTGGCAAGCCAATTGAGCCTGCGGCTTTGTTGTTCTTCAGATTATTAATCACTGTGCTGACTTCTTCAATGCTGGGCGGGGGATTACTTCATCGACTGGAGATGGGGTTCCTTCGTTCCCTACCACTCTCTCCTGGCCACACCAAGAGAGCACGTGGTGGAAATCCTGCTTAAATATTGTACATCAACCATTCACTGCTGGTCAGTAACAAAATTGCTCTTTCCAAGAGCCTGGGAGCCTTTCCTAAAACATGTTGTCAGGTTTTTGGCTTTTTCCATAAAAGGCCGGTATATCTCTAGACTCTTCGATATCCTTGAGCTCAGAGGATGCTAGAGACATTTGTCTCCAAGCGTAGAATTTTTTTTTCCTCCCGTCTTCTATCTTGATACTCCTCAGATATCAGAGATACTGCTATCCTTACATACTATAGGCTAAGGCACATCAAAGTCAGGGTTAAGTGATGTGACATATCCACATAAAAGGCGTGTAATGTAATGATGATCATAAATAAGTAATAATAAGTTAAATAAATAACTAATTAATTCACATATTCTCTTGTTATGACGCAGGGACGTCGAATGATGAGTAATATTTTGTATTCCGGATATATTGGTGTCCTTGTTTTGCTACATCTAACAGATATAATTGAATAATACTTACATGCTTCTGCTAGCATGTGCTTAAGTTTCTTATTTTATTTTCACAAGCTCGTCAAGAGCTCCAAAGATAAACAATTCCAACCAGACATGCCATACTGCACGAATTTGTCCACTCGTTACTTATTCCGCCTGACCGTGGCCAGCATTTAAAAGACGTTAGCATAAGCTTGAACTCATAGGAGAGTAAGTAGATTGAAATAGCTTTTGCTACGTCACTTCATTCTAATTTGGATATATTCTTCTAACTGTGAAATCACAACACTGAAACAGTTTTCAAGTCGCACTGAACTTACTAACAATCAAATCATTAAAGCTCGTGGCTTCAAGTAGGTATCCGTTTTCAGAATAGAATCCAAAAGACAACCCAAATCGTTGTCACAGCTGAGCAGATTCCCATAAACGCCAATCGAGCAAATAAGATCGTTTAGATTGGCCAATCGTGTGGCGGTGATGATTCACTGTCACCGCTAGAAGTGGGATGAGGGAAGGCTTCAGCTAATATGTATGATTATATTCACGTCCATCACCAGTGCTCGAGGAAGAAATTAGACTATAAAACCGTACCCGAGTAGCTAAACTTATATCATTCGCACCTCGATTCTTGGCTTAGGAACCACAAGCATACAACAATGGCGCTCAAGGTTAGAATAAACAGTGATACGACGTTTGGGTTTTCTTAATAGATTTTGTATTCTTTCGCAGTTCCTCGTGACTTTGGGTCTTATTGCTGCAGTAAGAGCTAGTGGGTATGCTCCAGTGCAACGCGTTTACCAGGGTGGCCCAGTCCATGTTCCTCCTCCACTATTGGTAAAGAGGTTAGAAGATTACGATCCACATCCTCAGTACAAATTCGCCTATCATGTGCAGGATATAATCACAGGTGATTCCAAGAGTCAAGTTGAAGTCCGCGATGGAGATGTGGTTCATGGCGAATACTCGCTGAACGACTCTGATGGATTCAGACGTATTGTTCGTTACAGAGCTGATGACTTGAATGGATTTAATGCTGTTGTCACTCGAGTTCCACTGGGCACAGCTGCACCAAATCCAGTTGCCTTTGCCTCGAATACCGTTGTAAGAGCTGCTATTCCCGGTGCGACTGTTGTTGCCGGTCGAGTTGTTGTTCCTGGTCAAGCTATTGTTCGTGGTCCAGGTGTCGCTCCCGCTCCAGCAATTGTTCCTGGTCCAGCAGTTGTTCCCGCTCCAATTGGTGCTCAAGTGGCCACGTCAGTGGCTATTCCAGAAGCTGTTGTTCCCGGTCCAGCCATTGCTCCGGCACCAGCTGTTGTTCCCGCTCCTCTTGCTGCTCCTGTCGCCACTCCAGTTGCTGCTCCAGTTGCGGCTCCAGTGGCTGTACCAGAAGCTATTGTTCCTGCTCCACCTATCGCTCCAGGACCGCCTGTTGGTCCTGTTCCTGTTGCCGCTCCACTTGCTGCTCCAGTTGCGGGTCCAGTGGCTGTACCAGAAGCTGTTGTTCCTGGTCCACCTATCGCTCCTGGACCGCCTGTTGGTCCTGTTCCTGTTGCCGCTCCACTTGCTGCTCCAGTTGCCACTCCAGTGGCTGTACCAGAAGCTGTTGTTCCTGGTCCACCTATCGCTCCTGCACCGCCTGTTGGTCCTGTTCCTGTTGCCGCTCCACTTGCTGCTCCAGTTGCCGCTCCAGTGGCTGTACCAGAAGCTGTTGTTCCTGGTCCACCTATCGCTCCTGCACCGCCTGTTGGTCCTGTTCCTGTTGCCGCTCCACTTGCTGCTCCAGTTGCGGCTCCAGTGGCTGTACCAGAAGCTGTTGTTCCTGGTCCACCTATCGCTCCTGCACCGCCTGTTGGTCCTGTTCCTGTTGCCGCTCCACTTGCTGCTCCAGTTGCGGCTCCAGTGGCTGTACCAGAAGCTATTTTTCCTGGTCCACCTATCGCTCCGGGACCAGCTGTTGGTCCTGGCCCTGTTGCCGCTCCACTTGCTGCTCCAGTTGCGGGTCCAGTGGCTGTACCAGAAGCTATTGTTCCTGCTCCACCTATCGCTCCAGGACCGCCTGTTGGTCCTGTTCCTGTTGCCGCTCCACTTGCTGCTCCAGTTGCGGCTCCAGTGGCTGTACCAGAAGCTGTTGTTCCTGGTCCACCTATCGCTCCTGGACCGCCTGTTGGTCCTGTTCCTGTTGCCGCTCCACTTGCTGCTCCAGTTGCCACTCCAGTGGCTGTACCAGAAGCTGTTGTTCCTGGTCCACCTATCGCTCCTGCACCGCCTGTTGGTCCTGTTCCTGTTGCCGCTCCACTTGCTGCTCCAGTTGCCGCTCCAGTGGCTGTACCAGAAGCTGTTGTTCCTGGTCCACCTATCGCTCCGGGACCGGCTGTTGGTCCTGGCCCAGTTGCCGCTCCACTTGCTGCTCCAGTTGCTGCCCCAGTTGCCGCTCCAGTGGCTGTGCCAGAAGCTGTTGTTCCTGGTCCACCTCTAGCTCCAGGACCGCCTGTTGGTCCTGTTCCTGTTGCTGCCCCAATTGCCGCTCCAGTGGCCGTTCCAGAAGCTGTGGTTGCTGGTCCAGCAGTTATTCCTGGTCCACCTGTCGCTCCAGCACCGGCTGTTGGTCCTGTTCCCGTGGTTTCTGGTCCAGCAGTTGTTCCCGGTCCACCTCCTGCTCCCGTACCGGCTGTTGGTCCTGTTCCTGTAGTTTCTGGTCCAGCAGTTGTTCCCGGTCCACCTGTCGCTTCCGCACCGGTTGTTGTTCCTGCTCCAGTCGCCACTCAAGTTGTCCCTCCAGTTGCAGCCATCCCCCGAGCTCCTCCAGCTGCTTTTGCCTCTCCAGGTTACTACAATTCTGCTCCACGGCTATATAACAATCCAGCTCTTGTACGAACTGCCCCACCAGCACCTATTTCTGGCCCAGTTGCGCCGCCAGCTTATTCGCCCGTATATAATCCCCCAGCTCCTTTAAGACCTCCAGCTCCATTTGGAATTTCTGCTCTAGCTCCTGTTAGCCGTCCAGCTATTGTTGGCCCTTCAGCTCCTGCTCCTCCGCCACCTCCTGTTGCTCCGGTTGCAACTCCAGTTGGTCCTCCAGTGCACACTCCAGTAGCCGTTCCACGAGCTGTTGCTCCTCCACCTCCTGCGCCTGTAGTCACTCCAATTACCAGGACAGTTGGGCCTCCTGTAGCTACTGGAGTACTCCCTCCAGCAGCTGCTGCTCCTCCAGTTCCTGTCGCGCCTCCAGCTACTATTGCCTCACCACCTCCTCCGCCCGCATATAACGCAGCACCTATTGCAAGACCAGCTCCTCCACCTCCCGCTTTTTACAAATCTGCACCAGCCCCATATCACGCTGTTCATGCTCCAGCATACTACAAGTCCGCCTCACCCGAATATGCTGGTCGAAATTTCGTTAAGCCGGCCTACTACCAACCAGCTGCATCTGTACTTTATGCCCGCTATGCAGCTCCACCAGTTCTTAAGTTGACATCGATTGTGCCCTTTCCAGGTCAAGCTTTCTGAAAATCATGCGGATATTATTAAAACCCGACAATTATACGATAAGTTTTGATTCAAAAATAAAATGTTTATTCACTTTTTATTTCGTTACTGTTGTTTTTCATACAAAAGCGAACTCAATTCGAAGGCCCCATCACAACGAATACTAATCGACATGTAATTGCTCTGGCAACTGGCCTACCCTAAGGGCTTTGTCTCATAGATCTGTCCATTCAGATATCAGCGGCATATGTGAAGATTGGTATTTCGTGTTCTTTGTGGCATTCTTGTGGTTATTTGTATTCAGCCATCACCCGAAACCGTCTTAGGAATTCAAAATAAAATTTTAATTTGGAATTCTAAACGAATTTGCTGGACGGGGAGAAACTAAAAATGGAAATGACGACAGTTCTTAGTGATGCAGTACGGATTGTGGCCACTTTTAAAATTGTTTCAGACATAAGAACTGAGTATAATATATCTGTAGTGTTTTCCCTGAACAGTTTGGCAGTTTGTTTGCATTCATTTGAATTATTTTAAAGAACTATGGTTGATTGGATACATAATAGGCGGCAACTTGTTGTTGCTCCTTGTCATCGCTTGTTTTTGTTCTTCAAACTTCTTACGTTTGTATTTTGAAAAGTAGAGTTGAGTATGTTTTACCGAGCACAATATTTGTATACTTGGTCACTTACTATTAATCACTTTTACTTGAGTTATTATCTAGAAGAAGCGCTAAAGTGCTAGCAATGAATTTAGCAATAGGTAGCCCTTAAGAGTCTGTATAATAAAAGGTTTCTATAAAATTTATTTCGATTTCAAATAATTCAAGCTTCAAATTTGTTTAACGCATGACATTATTGTGAAGTAAACGTAGAGGTGTGAAGCGTTAAGCGCAGCGTTCGTCAATACTCAGGGTTGTAGACGTATAATACTTGGCGTATTATACACACCTTTTTACGCGTATAAAAGTGTGTATTATACATCTGAAAAATATTACTGGTGTATAAAAGTGTCTAAAATCAAGGAATAGGTATAAAACTGAAAAAATGTATAAAAGTCAAAGAAAAAAAAAGTTTTTCTAGTAAAAATACGGTACTTCACGATTTGGTTAAGAAGTCTGTTTTCTGTTTATTGCTCTTGCTAAGGAAGAGAATAGGCACTTATTAATATAGGTACTAGTAAAATTATACACACTTTTAGATACTCTTTTGCACGCTTATACACTTTTATACACTTTCATACATTTTGTAAATGTAATTTTAACTACTTTTCAGCTTTACAAAATCAAGTTTTCTTAGCACAAATTTTGCGACTGCACTTTTTGAATTCCTATTGAAAAGTGCCGATAGAATCAAAACAAAATGTCAAAATGACTTCTAACCTTGGAAAGAATTGTTACGTGTTATGTAACTCAAGGCACTGCAATCGGTTTCATGAAAAAAAATTTACTTGTAAGGTAACCATTTAGAGGGTTAAACAACCCTGTCTATACGCGATCAATATTATTATAATATTATTTTTCAATATCTTGCACAATATTATTGGCTATGTACACAATATGGTGGGCGCCGTGGCCGTGTGGGTTTGTGCATTGACCCATGCACATTAGACTTTCACAGTCTAGGTTCGAATCCAAGTTCAGACAAACAATCGACTCACTGACAATGCTCAAAAAGCATAACTGTATAGAAAAAGCTTCTCAAACTCGCCGTTCGGAGTCGGCATTAAACTTTAGATCCCCTCCCCTCGTGAGAGAACAATAGCAAGCACAACACGTTGGTTGCTGAGAAGCTAGGCCCAGGTCCATCTCAGACAGTAGCGCCTCCATTATTATTATTATTATTATTAAGTGTGCCAATAAATATCCACAAATATTTGGCAAATATGGTGTGGTTTGGCATTGGGACATACTTTTTTTTTGAAAATAAAGCATGCCCGACGAGTGGAGTCTTGATGTCGTTTGCCCGATCCACAAGAAAGAAAGGAGAGCCATTTGACTGCACCAAATATCGACGGATCAGTCTCCTTTACATCGCATATAAGACATTCTCCCCGTTTTGTGTGAACGCCGTTTTTTGTGATACCTGATAGGTCCTTATCATCATGGTTTCAGGTCAGGGAATTTCACAATAGACCAAACTTTCACACTGCGGCAGATCCTGGAAAAGACCCAAGAAATGCAAATCAATACACACCAGGTGGTGTTCGTCGATTTCAAGGCCGCATATGATAGCGTGCGTATAGACGAGCTATACAGTGCCATGTCAGTACTGAAATCAAACGTAGAATTACTCAATTGAGTAATAGATCCATCTCTCGAAAGAGCAAGTTGGCCTTAAACAATACGTTGATTGATCATCCAATTCCCGCTCTACGGTGCAGAGACATGGACATTACTAAAAGTGGATGAAGAACGTCTTGGCTGTGTGAGAGATTAGTTCTGCGTGCGATTTTTGGTCCTGTTTGCGTTTATGGGATCTGGGGTAGAAGATTCAACAACGAAACAACCGTATGGAATTTATGGCGGTATGAGCCTAGCCAAGCGTCAACAGATAACACGCTTAAGATGGCTAGGCCATGTAGGGCGTATGGACAACACAGATCCGGCCCGAAGAGTCTTCGAACCCCAGCCATTAGGACAATGCAACAGAGGATGTCCCACTTATAGATGTCGCACATAAGTAGAAAAGGACCTGAACCAACTTGGTGCATGGAATTGAAGACAGCTAGCGAGAGACCGGGCTAGCTGAAGAGATTTTTTGGTTGAGGCCCAGATTCACTCCTGACTGCAGCGCTGCAGAAAGGAAGAAGTGCGTCATGCCTTGCAGGCTATAATGCTAGAAAAAAAATTTAATTTCTTAAAGTAGAGGCTTCGATTAACTGCTGTGGGATAAAGAATCAATAATCTACTAATTGATGAACTGAAAAAATTATCAAATAAGAGTTTGACACTTGAAAGATGTTGTACCTATTTCATTAAAGTCCTCAATGTTTGTAAAATGAAATCCAGCAAAGAGTTCCATATTTCCATTGATTTGAAATTTCACCTCTTGTTAGTTTCCTTGTACAATGCATGGCTTGTTTTCTCTAGCAACCGATTTGCCTAAGAATTACTCCTGTAAAACTTGCCTAGGAGAGGGAGACCCAATTCGTTGGTCTGTTTCGACATTCCTCGAACATTTTATGTACACATCTGCAAATGGTTCAGGCATATGCGATTCGAGATTATGAGTGTTTCCACTACTTGATGGCTTCACTGAACGTTATCTCGGAACATAGAACGGCAATCGAAAGGTTAAAAATATACGATGAGATGTCTTTGGAAAATAACTTTCAATTTTAAAACTTTTTGAAATTGTTTTGATTCACGTTCTTGATTTAAATGATAACGTATAGAAAAAGTTTTCAGCCACTATTACAAGTATATTAAGCAATTTTTTCATTTCGTTCTATGGTCTGATTAATGAGCAACCGTCTGAATATCCGAATAAACGACTGTATGTATTTGCATTTGTCTTTTAAACACATCACTCTAGATCATTAATCCGAATTAGTTTTGTTTACTTTTTTTTTCTCATGAACAACACAATTATATCTTTCCTCTTTAAATCAGATTAAGGATAGCGTTTGAATATTAAGCAGTAGCACCCCACTCAATATGCTTGTAGTCGATGTTTAATATCTTTCTAAAAATTTGCATTTTTTCGCGTTCGAAGATGGGATATTTAGATTCAACATATTTGATCACTGAAAGCTTATTCTCAGAGACTCTGTACTGTAATAATGATTCGTACCTCACATGTAGAAGTTCCATCACGTTCATGTCGGTACACAAGCCATTTAAAGCTTAAAGCAGTGTCAGAAGATCAAAATTTATTAAGTAAAAAAGTAGAATAGTTGATATATCCTCATCCAAATTGGGTGACATTTATATTGTGATATAATTTACTGTTCAAATATGTATTAAGTGTTCGTGTATGCATATGCATGTGATTATATATGCACATATCGAGCTGCACCATTGGCGAGGTTGCTTTATGTCAATCAAAGACTCGAGGGAGACTGCATGAAAAAGAACCCGACGTTTCTTTCGATTCTAAAGAATGAAGACATTTTTCATTTCCCTCTGATCGATAGAAACTACATGTCGAAATCGGTAATAACGACCTTCAAGGGACTGACGAATTCAGTAGTTGTAAGCGATATGTCGTTGTAAACGATTTATAATAATGGATTACATATAATTGGGACCTAAGAATTTTGTCGTTATAACCGATGTCATTATAAGCGAGTGTGTATATTATATATATAATATTCCTAAGGTTCAGAAAACTTACCTATCGTTTAACAACGTCTTCTCACTGCAGATAACACTGAAGGAGGCAGGCTTGTAGGTTGACTATGCGGACGTAGTCGCCATTGTTTTTTTTTATCTCAACCATTCAAGACCTAATGCAGAATGCGCTCGTTGAGAGCACTGCTTGTATTAATGTTTGCAGGCTTGCAGTTAATCCGAAGAAAACTGAGGCAATCTTCTTTTGAAGAAAATATAAAATCATTGCCTTGGACTCAGTATTATTTCATCACAATGGCCTGAGACTAGCACTCTATACTTGAGTGCCAAGTTTTAAGGCTCCAAAGATCTAAACTGGATGCCAAACGTTCTTGAGCCTATCAAAAAGGCCATAGGATGAAAATGGCGACTATAGCCACTAACTGTCCACTGGTTATATGAAATTATAATAGTGGCGCTAAAGTCCAAGGTTGACCTGGCATAGCTTCTCAGCAACCACTCGTGTTGTTTAGTATAAGTATTCTTTTAGTATTATTAAAAAAATATATTTCAAGCTCACATTAGAAGCCGAAAGGCAAAATAAATTATAAATGCTTAGGTTAACTTAGAGTGCCCGCATAGGGCCAGTAAGATAGTATAAGAAAGCATTAATTATATATCTAGTTTAAGTATTTTTCCTAGAATGTAAGAGTTGTTATAAAGATAAAAATAAAAAAATGCATTCAAACTGAACTAAACTGAACCACTCGTGTTGTGCAGTTTAAAGCCGACTCTGAGATTGAGAAGCTTTTTCTAGACAGTTCTAGACTCGAAAGAGGTGGAGCCGTGAAAAAAATGTTAGGTGTTATTTCCAGATTCGAACCTTAGACCTCGAGAGTAGGAGTCGACGCACTTACCCACACGCCACGGCGCCCACTTAGGGGAATTACGAAACCTGAGAATTCGCCAGGTGTGCAACAAAAACTCATATACAACCCGGGAGTTAGAAACCAGTTCCTCGCTTGAAATTCCACGAATGTGGACAGAACATACTACGTGTCTTATCGCAAAACAAATTTGACCGTTCCCAAAACTTCAACGCTCACGCCGCATGATCTGTATGAACAGATCAATAATAAAGCACCACCTCTCGCTTTGCGTAAGAGAGCATAGTTCTTTAATAATCTAAGCACATTATCATGAATCAACTTAATCGCTTCATTGTAAGCTCCGAGTGCATTATGAGAATGTTTAACTCGTCTCGTTGTGATACCACGAGCATAAATAGATCTAAGTCCTGCTGTTTCAATAGACCCTGCTACTAGAACTTTACCTAACTCTAGGTTAACCTAACCCAACAATGTCGTAATCTCTAAATATCGCACGATAATTTCCTATAGTTTTGATTAATTCCTGGTAAGACACTTTTTTAACTTTACGAAATATCAATCATCTTGAATACAAACAGCGAATGTATGTATGTACATACTCAAAACCACAAATCAATCACATATAGATATCCAACTCCTACTTCTCTTGCCCCTTAATTTCATCTGACAGCGTTTTTTATAACATTTTCACCGACACGATTTACCGAGAATACGTGTGACTTCCCCTCCAAGCTGATGTAGTGAAATGGGCATGGACAGTGTTTACATGAACGGAAGAAGGCAGGAGCATCGAAAATAAAGTATTTGATTTTTCACAAGTTTGAATGAAATAGTGTAGATTCGGCGAAAATCTTACTTCAAATTTGATTTTACGGTGAAGCCGTTCCGTTTTTATCCCATATAGTTCCATTTTCGACATATTTTCCTCAGAAAACATTTCATGCATATGCGATTTTCCCTGAGCCATCTAAACACTCAGAAGTTTGTTATTTATTTTTCAAATGTTGTCATGGCAATTTTCAAAAACAAAAAGTAGGAGGAGCTAAACAATGAAGTTAGTGTTCACAAAATGTATTCGTTAAGCACTATTTTTTTAATATTTAGGGTCTGAAACATTTATTGGAAACTTATGAGGAATACGTTTGAAAATGGATAAATATTGAAACCAGTTCGGTTTGGAAAGGTTTCGGACATTCTTTAAGGACTCAAGTTCCCTTATAAACAATAGAATTAGGTCAATGTTATTGGTCATAAAAATGTAGTTCAATATATCTTTGTATTACAATTCTATTATTATACGAAATATTATATTAAAATAAAAATATGCCTGTATCGCAGATACACCTCTTCTTAATTTCTTAATTGAAAAGAAAACATGCTTTTGCAAAAGTAAAACGATGAAAGTTACGTTTACCATTCTGGAACGGGATCCTAAAAAGCCATTTAATATGAGCGAAACATAAATTTGAATTGAAGAACATTATCCAATGTTGTAAAACGTAAAAAATTGCCTTGTCTGCCTAAATTTATATTTAGTCAGTTTTAAGTATAAAATATTTTAAACCATATTAATTTGTTCACAAATTTTTTCTAGATTTACGATAGTTTTGCACAAAGAAACAAGGGTTGGTCTCATTTTCTTTAATCTGTAGCCAAATTTTAAACGAATATTTCGAAAATCTTTTAAAATTCTGTTTTGAATTAAGATCAAAAAATTGTCTATTCATTTCCATCATAATTAAATAACTCTTCGATATTATCAATCGAAAATATCATAACAAGAATACCATTCGGACGACGTGTTCTATTCTACAATTATATTTGTTTTGATTTAAAATCTGAGGGCATTTTAAAACATTTACCAATACCTAAAAATAATTGTTATTCCCAGAAGAAATAATGTTTGATTTACGTTTATAAAATATAAATGATACAAATCAGCTTTAGTTACTAAAGCCTGCGAACAGAGTCCTTAAAATATTTCCGGATAACCGTCAAATTCATGAATTGGTGACTTAACTGAGGACAATTCATGAATTTGTTACGTTGCCGTGGGCAACCATTCATGAATGAGCCGCCCTTTTCGAGGGGTAATGATGAATCCAAATTAGTGTGAGTGAAAATGAGAAAGTATTTGTGCATTCATCATCAACCGTCAAATTTATTGGAAGATTCGTCAATAACTGTCAAATTTATTGGAAGATTCATGAATAACTGTCAAATTTTTGAATGGGCTAGGGGTTTTCCATCTGGAAAGTTACGCATCTTTATATGACTGATTTGTGCTCAAAACACACTTGTTTTTGTTTCATCAAACATATCAACATTTTTGATGACACCATTTACTCCTTAACTGTCATTTTATTTATTTCAATATTTCAAGTTCAAACCCAAAATAATACAAAGAAAGCAATCAACTCACAATCAATGGATGTCTTTCAATTACCCTGACAAAATGGAATTGAAAACGCTTCGAATTGTTTGCTTCAATAAAATCCGCAAATCATCCACAAGCAATAACTTTCAATGGACTCAGCCTCGATGAAATAACATGGAAAATCGAATTATGTTCGCCGTGACCATGAACTTGAAAAGTGAAAACGTAAAAGAGTATTCACGCAGAATGGTGCTCTACTTCGTAGCACTCCACCCAGTTCATAGACCGTAATTGCACCTAACCATCTGAAGGTCTGATGTGATGTCTGCATTGAACAAGTTATCAAATGACGTTAATCCGGCTGTGGAGGTTTTGGGGTACTAGTATTCCGACACCATCAATACGATTTAAAAGTTTCAATTTAACTCCGACCGCACACGCTTATCCACTGATCGACGCTTTTCAAGATTGTTATCTGAACTCGGCTAATTGAGATTTACTTATGTCTGCGCAATTGCTTAAATGTAAGTTGACTTCATTTTATTCAATGTATTTAACGTCGTGTACTGGTGAAAGATACATTTGCAAGTGACCTGTAATTGCTTGACGCAGCGATTTGGTGTTGGGGCTTACGAATTAAACTGCTGCGGGTGCGATTTTTTGAAAGTGAAGGACAATGTCCTTGTTGACAAAGCATTTTGGAAACAGAAATTATGATGAGATTAGATCTTTAACTTATATAGATTGCGAAACTGTGGCTGGGTGAACATTTTGAACTTTGAACCGTAGCAAGAATTCACACAGAGGTTACAAAAATTAGTTCAGCACATAGTTTTATTATGTAAGGATGTCAACTAGCCTTTGGCCTTGTGGTTTTAATAATTATGGTAATAAGGTAATAAAACCCTATACCCATAATTGAACCTGCACGTGGACCTAACGGGACCTAAGTCTTCAGTTGGGAGGATCTCGTGCTAGTTATCTCATGTTATCTAATACAATTGGTTGCCTCCAATTGCGTGTGCCACCACTGACTTATCCTATAGCATCGAATGGTGCCATACACATAAGGTCCAGGAGGTCGCTAAGGGAGGCAAGATGAAGTATTCCACAATTCGTAAAGGAACAGATGTAAAAAGGGCCAACTCTCCGCCAACTAAACGACTGGATGGCGCAGTTAGTTAAGTGCCTGCCCCAAGTTCGAGGGGAATCCCAGTAAATCGAATCTGGTTCAGTCACCATTTGCCGTTGGGATCAAATTAACGGCACTGGAGTAGGTTGTTACCTGGCAGTACAATGGACCAGTTTTGAGTCTGAGTGCTCCAGTGCAGTGTTTCAAAAAAAACTCAAAAAAAATCAGCCAACTAGTCATCATCATCGTCATCATTTCAGTGACCCGCATGTTCCACTAAAGGGGTCGCGGGGACAATGCATGCACGAGAGATCTCCAAGTCACTCAATCCTCCGCCATCGACTCGGCTATGCCCAAGCTCAACCAGGCGCGTTTTTGGACCTGGTCCAGCCATCTCGTCCTGGGTCTGCCAAGCGGTCACCTACCTGATGGAATCGCATTCAAGGCACGCCTCGGAAGTCGTGATGATGGGGACATTCGTACCACGTGACCAAACCAACGAAGTACAGCCCTTTCCGTTCGAAGACACAGCTGCCCAACATTGAGTTCCTCGCGCACTGCCGTGTTTCTCACCCTTTCCCGGCGGGTAATTTCCACAACACCACGGAGAAATCTCATCTCGACAGCTTGTATTCGTGATCTTATTCCTTCGGTCATTACCCAAATTTCATGACCATAGGTGAGAGTTGGAACAAATACTGCTTTAAAAACTGCTAACTTGGCTTTGACACCAAGCTCGGCCTTTCTGATTACAGATCGACCAAGCTGTTTCAAAATTGAACCAGCTTGACTAATCCTACAGAAAAGCTCAGCATTATTTCTCCCATCACTCGTGAAGAAGACCCCGAGATACTTAAACTTCTCCATCTGTTTCAATGGGACTCCACTAACATGTAAAGTGCATTGAACAGGGGTTCTGGAAATAATCATAACCTCGGATTTGTCCACATTAACCTTCATTCCAGCATCAGCACATACGGCCACAAACCTATCTAGCGCGCGCTGGAGTTCTATGAAAAGTGATTTATGCCCGAAATTTGAAAAAAAAAACGTCAACAGATATTTTAAATTTCAACAGAAAACAGATACACTTCATCACATTCATGAGTGAAAACTGTCAGTAACCACTCCCTCCTCCGTTTCGGATCCATCCCTGTAGATATGGATTTCTTCAAAAGGTAGGACTGACTCCCCAAAAAATTTCTGTCTGAAATGAAGATATCGAAATTTCTGTCAAGCAAACTTTGCGAAACTGTGGGATCAATGTGCTTAAGTACTCGTATACTCGTATTTTGTCACTGAAAGGAGGCATGAACACGAGTGGCAGTGCTACCTGACAGTGGGTCTAAGTGCACCACTTATACATGCTTGTCCCTAAAGGTTCCTTAAGTATCTGTTGTGCACATCTATATCCAGCATACGCACCAGACAATCACACCGTACATCAGGATGAACCGTACAATGAAAACATTGCAGTGGGCAGTGGGTCATATGAATGCCTTGCACATATAGAGAGCAAATGCAGCTTTTCGTACTCTCTCTGCTACACTAGGCTTTTATCCATAATTAGTCCCAGATATTTAGCAGTTTCCAGCACAGCTAGAACCATGTATGGTTAGAGGGCCAATGCGAAGATGACAACAGAAGCATCTAAAAAATAGTAAAAAATCTCAGCAAAACTGTCAGGCCAATCCCCAGTCACATTTATTGTTCAGGGAGCTACCGGATGATGGTTGCTTTATACAAGCCAACAACAACAAGAGGCAATTCGACGCACTAGTCAAAAAGCAACCAGTCCTGGCCATTCCGAAGGATGACGTGATTAGGAAATTCAACTTCCAAAAGAAATTTACCAGTAAGCTCAGCACCAAACGGGACTGGAGCAATGAATCCATGGTTCACAGACTGAGCAGCAACACGGTAAAATGGTATACAGACGGATCAAGAACTGATGAAGGTACTGGAGCAGGAGTTTTTGGACCCAGGACAAAATACTTCGAATCGATGGGAAAATTTACCAGCATCTTTCAAGCGGAAATTTATGCCATAGACAGATGCGTTCAGATCAATCTCTTGAAAGGAATTATACCAACTGCGACATAACAATAATGTCGGACTTCTATACCATCAAATCCAAACTTGTATGGGAATGCTTGCAAAAGCTCAAGGATAAATGGCCATATGCTGGATACCTGGCCATACGGGGATAGAAGGCAATGAAATGGCCGACTCCCTGGCAAGGAAAGGAGCATCAGAACCCTTCATAGGCCCTGAACCATTCTGCGCTGTAGGAGACCATCTCCTCAGAGAGGAATTCAGGGAATTAGAAAGAAGGAACCGGATTGAAACCTGGAACAACGCTAGTGGAATGAAGCGGGCCAAGAAACTCCTAGGGCAATATAACCAAAAGAGGTTCAAGCAAGAACAACCTTCGTATCCTAACAGGCTTCCTAACGGGGCACTGTAGACTCCGGAAGCATTTAAGGAAACTAGGAGCATCGGAATAAGGTCTCTGTAGATTTTGTGGAGAATATAATGAAATTCCAGACTAATACTGGGATTTTGTGAGGCACTAGACCACAAAAAAAGAAGAAGTTTGGGCAAGTACCTACTATCAGAAGAAGAAATGCAATCATTAGAACCATCTCTGGGCGCCGTGGCGTAGTGGGTAGGTGCGTCGACTCCTACGCTCGAGGTCGTCGGTTCGGATCTCGAAAAAAACATCAAAACATTTTTTCACTGCTCCACCTCTTTCGAGTCACTGACAATGCTCAAAGAGTATAACTGTCTAGAAAAAGCTTCTCAAACTCGCCGTTCGGAGTCGGCATTAAACTGTAGGTCCCCTCCGCTCGTGATAGAACAATAACACGAGTGGTTGCTGAGAAGCTAGGCCCAGGTCCACCTCGGACTGTAGCGCCGCCATTATTATTATTATTATTATTATTATTATTATTAGAACCATCTCTCATTCTCAAATTCCTAAAGGAAACTGGCTTAAAGAGGATACTCTAGAACAGATTTCTTCACCTGTGCGCAACAAGAATTCGTTACCCTCAATACAAATCTGAAAAGAACTGTATTTGAGGGGAACTCGTAATTATGCTAAGGTTTTGAAAGGGGGCACAATAGATCTTGAAGGTCGCGGTGCAATATACCCTCAACAACAATAACAATATACAAGCCTATATCGGTTTCTAGTAAAGTCAAAGAACGGAATCCGACGAAAAATATGTCCATCCACGACACATAACAACCCACGGTGAAGATGTGAACATAACTGCAGTCAACATCAACTGATAAAACAAAAATTAGTACATGGATTCAGCTTAGGTTAGGTTAAGTTTGGGGCAGTGGCTGAGCCTCACATAGACCGATTTTGGTCCATACTGTTACCACTTACAGAGTTAACCTAAGTGTTGACCTAGTAGTCTTAATTGAGACAAAAGGATTTTGAAGTTATTGCAAATTTGATGAGAAGATGTGGGTTCACGGAAGCCATATCGCTTAGCGATTTGAAGAATAGCTGTTCTAACGTTTTTTGTCCAGTTTTGGCCAGAACAGGGCAAAAACAGAGGAAGTGGTCCAGTGATTCACTGACCGCCGAATCCTACACATGTCGGTAGAGACTAGGCCAAGTTTACGAGCATGGTAGCTCAACAGACAGTGGCCTGTAACGATATCAACTAGTGTGCTCCAGTGCACTCTGGGTAACGAGATTAAGAGTTTGGTTTTGCGGATGTCGTAGTCTGGCCAGAAGATTTTAGTTATACGGCAGGTGTTGCTCCTGTTCCATATGTTGCTAGCCACTTTATATGACTCGGAATCAATTTCGGCGAAAAACAGCCGAATTGGCGCTGCAATGGTTATTGATTGTAGGTAAGTACGTCAGCAGTTTCGTTTTCTGGAATTCCTTCATGTCCGGGAACCCAATATAGAAAAATATTGATATGAGAAGATTTCAGCTCTTTATACAGCAAAGAGTTCGGTTTGAAAAATGCTGCAACTATCATACAATTTGTAGGAAATTTTGTAGTTGAACGTGGCGTTATAGACTCAGCTTAACGTCAACAGTACTCCTACACAACAGTACTCCTACATGTATAATGGCAGATTGCAAGTTATCCTTTTCGTGAAAAAATTTTCAGGAGGAGTAGGCACAACCACAAAAGGTGACAACTTTTCTTGCAGTTGCATAGCTCAGCTAAGCAACGATTTTACTGTCACGGAATAGCTAAATACTTCCCGGACTAGGTGAACCAAGAATCGAGTAGAGACCACAGTAGTTTGGACCTGATTGCCAAAATCTGCATCCACTGGAACTTAGTGGTTTTGTCCAAATTCATCTATACCCAGGCCTTATTCCATGCATTGAAAACGAAGAACGAACGTGCTAAAAATGTAAAAAAAAGCTAAGGTATTTTAGAAATTATTTTATTTAGTTTCCCAAACAAAATGTAGCACAACATTGCCTCTACCATCCTCCACGTACAGCAGCAACAGGAACTGTTTTATAATGAACTTGGTTCAAGGCAACTGGAGCTGAGTATGCAATATGTGGGGCTCCGATAAAGTTGGCAACGTTGTATGTAAGTGGAATTGATCTGTAAACCACTCGACCGTATGAGTAGCCCTCATGAGCTGGAACGGATTTGATAATCGGTGAAGGCACATAGTTAACAGGAACAGTTCTGACGACCGTTGGTGTAGTGTAGCTAACAGGAACAACATTCTTAACAACCACTGGGGATTTTACAACGACAGGTTCCTTAACTGCAACTGGAATAGAAACTTCAGACTGAATAGGTTGCCTTTCGACAACAGCGTTGAATCCATTGACGTCATCAGCGGTGTATTTCACAATCCTCTTGAAGCCATCAGCGTCAATTAAGGAGTACTCTCCCTGCACCACATCGCCGTCACGTGTCTCGACTTGATTCTTTGAGTCTCCAGATACAGAGTCGTGGACTGTATACGTATAGGCGTACTTTGGATGGGAAATGTCCTCTTCCACTTTGACATCTTGTTGAATGGGTTGTTCTCGTGTGAGTGGAACTACAGTTTCGTATCCATCGCAATTGACAAGTGCAACTAAGGCAAAAGCAACAATCAGCTGAAAGAGAAGAAAATTAGTAAAAAATAACTTCGGTTAGACCACCAAAAAACTCACCTTGAACATGATGCTTTATTTTATTTGTTGATTGGTTCGTGGAAGTACTCGATGATTGAATGACATTTCGACTGAATTGTATCGTCTTTTATATGAAGTTGTCAACTATTTGTTCTGCTAATGGTTTCCGGCTTTCTCATTAGAGCGTTAAGCACCTACACCGGTTCTCGACTGTTATGTGTTACAATTATGATGACACCGAAACAGAAGACCCATTCTGATGACAATCAAGAATTTCAAGGGCAAGTGAATGTAGAGACAAGAACTGTGTTGTTAAAAGAACCTGCCACCTATGATCTTTTGGATCATTTGTTGGACAACAAATAAAAGTGGTCGAATCGAACACTGCGAGGACTATCCAGTTTCCTTGAAATACTTTCAACGAGAAGAGGTTTCGATATTCGAAAAAAAAAAAAAAACATAGAGAGAAACCGGGGCCTAAAACCATAGTCTTCAATTGCCAAGCGAGTAAATTTCCGAAGAAAGGGCATTACAAAGGTACTAACAATGTTTAGCCAATGTTGTAAACAATTCATTCAATTCTTCTACTTTTTCTTGTGGTTGTACAGTCCAAGGAGCACGATCTTTTGCTAGCTGACGCCAAGTTGATAGAGGTCCCTCTCTTAGATGCGGATGTGCAATTTTGAGTTCTCTCACTGGTCCAGAACCGAAGACTCTCCGTTCAATTACTAGAAACCATTTTTCAAAGAACATCTTTGATGATTATACAACGCTTTCCAGACATAACAGAAATACAAACAAGTAGATATAATCGAAAATCTGTGTAAGACACCGGCCATCCATATTAATTCAATATCAAACAAAATATATTTTCCAACAACACGAGTAATAAATAAACCACTTAATGATGATAAGCGTAAGCTGGAGCAGCAGCATATGCGATTGGACTACTCCTCACAATGCTCTGCGTAGCGTAAGCAGCTGGTGCGTGGGCAATGGCAATTGGACTTGATCTGATCAGAGCAGGAGCAGCAGCGGCATAGGTTTGAGTGTAGGCAGATGGGACAGCATAGCCCAGAGAAGCGGACTTGATCAAAGCTGGAGCAGCGGCGTACGTTTGGGTGTAAGCAGATGGTGCAGCATAACCCAGTGAAGCGGATTTGTACAAAGTTGGAGCAGCGGCATAGGCGACTGGAGCTGACTTGATAACAGTTGGTGCGGCATAAGCAACTGGAGCAGCAACAGCATGTCCCAATGGTACTCTGTTGACAACGGCGTTGAATCCATGGATTGGGTCGGCAGCGTATTGGACAGTCCTCTTGTATCCATCAGCATCGATCAGTGAGTATTCACCTTGAACTACATCTCCATCACGGGTTTCAATTTGGCTCTTTGAGTCGCCAGTGTGAGCATCGTTCACAGCGTACGAGAACTGGTATTGTGGGTGTGGGTCATATGAATCCTCGGACTTGGTCAACACTGGCTGTGCTGCTTGATACACCTGGGCGCTAGGGACGAGTCCGGCACTAGCAACAGCGACGAATGCAAGAGCAACTATAAACTGAATGAAGCACACCAATCAATTATGTTCATCTACACGTACTATCCTTCTCTGGATACTTACTCTGAAAGCCATTTCGTTTTTTGTGTATGATATTCCTTGTTCAACGGTGAAGTTGTGAATGATACCAAATAAGAGTACATTAGCCTTTTATACAAAATTATCTCACGCGGCAAAGCCAAAGGCAATAACTGCACTCGTTTCAGTTTTCGGTAACCTGTTTGAAATCATGCAAATTATGGTAAGGGAGTAAAAGAGTTGTCACCAAAATGCTGGCCAAATCCGGTTGCAGCCTATAAGGGACTCATGACACTTGCAGAGTGGTTTCAAGACAATGTGACCTTGAATGCTCTCAGGAATTTTCTCAAGTTCCACTTACTATCTCTCTCAAGTAAGTCACAAATGTATGTACATGTTGGAAGGTAGGTGAAGGTGAATTTGAATTGGTTTGGGAACTATCATTTTAACTAAGCAATACACATAAAGGAATCAACTGTGGTTCATACGGTCAACAATATTGAAGGGTGGTATTAAGAACATTCCTCTGAAATGAATCCTATTAAATAGTTTGAAATCAATCTGTTCTCTAATTTAAAGTGGTTATTGACTGCGTTTCAAAACCCCCTACAAGTGCCATCAAGTTTCGCATCAGCTTTCATTCGGTAGACTTTCTCTCAATACGGGCGATTGCTTAAGAGGTTAGCTATTTGTCGGCTTCCACCGACCCAAGTATGTGCCTGAATTGATGTATTATACTATTTTGCTTAAGAGAATAACATTCTCAGATCCGCATTATCTGCTTTATAATAATGGTCTTGAACAACACACTGATTTTCATATCTTCGCAGCAATTCTTGACAGTAACATTTTGTTAGAATACCATTCATTTGGTGGGATGTGCCAGTTTAATGGGACGGACTTAGATATTTAGGACTTCCACATGGTTGAGAAAGTGTTCTTTCCTAAACCATTTTTACAGGTTTCCCTCAAAATAGTGTGTGAAGAACGAAGCGAGTCAAAGACACATTTTACTAATGGTTACTACTTCTAATATTGGCAATATTGGCAATACAACATTGATGATCCATGATTATGTTGACATTTGCTGGACTATGGCAACCTACTATCAACAGCTTGTGGAAATTTACTTACGAGTACATAACTGATTTTGTTTCCCTCGGCAGCGTTCTCTTTACTGAATCGAAGTGGAATGTAGTAGTAAATAGTTGGTCTCTCGGCGTACTCGAACAAACCTATTGTCAAATTATGTAAATATATTTGCAAAAATTTGAAGTACAAACTGATTTCCGACAGAAGCATTAAATGTTCATCCGGATATGTCTTCCAATTGGGTATTCCCAGTGTCACCAGTACGAAAGCTACAATATCTACTTCACTATTTTTTACAATTTGCATGCGATTCATTATCGAACTTCTCTGCCTAAAATAACCACTTACAACGTACTTACTCAAGTGCTATAATAGATCTTCTACTACGTAAGACATTTGTTAAGTCACATTGAAAGGATACATTCAGTTAAAGCTAAAATAAGTTTTTTTTCCAAAAAATAGAGTGTTCTTCACATGGTTCCCACTCACCTAAAACTAGACAGCCACATTGAACGAAGGTCTGAAAATCTAATACTTTTGTAACGCTTGGAGAATAGCTAGCAATTTTTAAGCTGTTCAACGCTCAACCACAACAATGGTCACTTAAGAGCAAGTGCTACCAATACAAAATGCTGGAAAACCCCTTTATAGGCTCCACTCTTGAGAGAACAATAGCAGGCACAACACGAGCGGTTGCTGACAAGCTAGGCTCAGGTCCACCCTGGCCTGTAGTGTCGTAATTATTATTATTATTACTCCCAAAGAAAAAATAACAAAAATAATTACTGATCGCTGCGTATATCACGATGTTGTGTCTGCCTTCAGACCGCTGCATATCGCTGCACACCAATTTCTTCGAATGTGCATGAGGCAGGAATGATTTTTTTTAGCAAAAACATTCGATTATGTTTGATTTTAATTGATTTTTGTGTTCAAGTTTAAGTTCTCAGTCAGGTCTTCTCAGATGTATCGCAATGTTCTATTCTTGGTCCGATCTTGTACAATGTATTTACGTCTGATGTCCCAAGTCTGTCTGTGATACTGTAAAATCACCATGACACTACAATACTCCCATCCCTCGAATTAATTTTCTCTCAACATAGAAAAAGATCTTCGAAACTCCAGCGTTATCGTTACGGTCAGAAAGTTAAGCTAAACAGCCATTAAATACAAGCTATCGTTTCACTATAACAGAACAGCTTGTTAACAACCAACAACCCAACAGCCAATTAGTAACTTAGCATTTAACTATAGACCAAAATAACCTTTAAAGAACAAACCTCTCGAGCTTTACAGGAACTAAAGGCATCGGTATGCACTGCCAAATCAAAATGAAATCATCATACACGATGGATATATGGATGTCCAGTATAAGAAAACCGCTCAGAATACCATATCTAAAAATTAAAGGTGTCACAAAAAAACGAACTCAAAACGATGCTTGATCTTCCATGGCACTGCTCAATTTTGATTTCTCATCGACAAAATAGGAATCTTCAAAAGAATGGATGCGAGTGTGTCCACTTTCAAAACAACCAAACTCATTTTACACAATTGCTGTGAACGCATGTGTATTAGGCGGATAACCGTTTTCCCGATGCAGTCAGATATGACTTTTGAGGTCATATCTTTTTTAGAACTGCAAACAACTTTGCGACCTATTTTTTGTGCATAACGAAACCGAGTAATGTAAATAAACAGATTTAAAGTAATTATTTATTAACAATTTCACACGTTATACAATATTTAAACTACTTAATGATGATAAGCGTAAGCTGGAGCAGCAGCATATGCGATTGGACTACTCCTGACGATGCTCTGCGTAGCGTAAGCAGCTGGTGCGTGGGCAATGGCAATTGGACTTGATCTGATCAGAGCAGGAGCAGCAGCGGCATAGGTTTGAGTGTAGGCAGATGGGACAGCATAGCCCAGAGAAGCGGACTTGATCAAAGCTGGAGCAGCGGCGTACGTTTGGGTGTAAGCAGATGGTGCAGCATAACCCAGTGAAGCGGATTTGTACAAAGTTGGAGCAGCGGCATAGGCGACTGGAGCTGACTTGATAACAGTTGGTGCGGCATAAGCAACTGGAGCAGCAACAGCATGTCCCAATGGTACTCTGTTGACAACGGCGTTGAATCCATGGACTGGGTCGGCAGCGTATTGGACAGTCCTCTTGTATCCATCAGCATCGATCAGTGAGTATTCACCTTGAACTACATCTCCATCACGGGTCTCAATTTGGCTCTTTGAGTCACCAGTGTGTGCGTCATTAACAGCGTACGAGAATTGGTACTGTGGGTGTGGGTCATATGAATCCTCGGACTTGGCCAACACTGCTTGTGCTTGTTGGTATATTTGTGTGGTGGGAACGAGTCCGGCACTAGCAACAGCGACGAATGCAAGAGCAACAATGAACTAAAAGGAATTCACAAATCAGTTGTGTTCTTGTAAATAAATAATCCCTTGGAGTACTTACTTTGTAGGCCATTTTAAGAATTGGATATTCGTTGTTCAACGGTGAAGCTGTGAATGATACTGTATAAGAATACGTCAGCCTTTTATACAAAATTAATTTGCGCCGCAAGTTGTGAAATAAACTGGATTTTTGTTCGTTTTTCTTGCGTGAGTTCTTGTAAGCCAAATGCAGCTGATGCATGTCGGTCAGACAAACGCATATCATGAAAGCACGAACTTCATTCAAAGGGCTGCTGTGGCGTGATACGTTCATGCCAAAGAACCACTTTATTCGTGTTCAATTCTCCTCATCATATATGGCTATTTGTGTATTTAAGACAAGATCTGCAATGGATGGGTCACAATTAATCCAATTTGTGCAGTTGTTGCTATTGGTACAATTCTTTTTTGCAAATGCTAGTACCTTATTTGTACCTTATTTTTTGTAGTTTTAAATTAGTTAAAAAATCGTACTTAATTAATTAGTTAATGAATTGTTTTTGTTTTTAAAGCTAAGTCGCAGGGCAGAATTAGATAGAGAAAGATGCGGGGTACAGCGCCCTTGGCGACCGCTTCCGTTAGTCGAAACAATTTGGGGCAAAACTCGTAACTTGAAGGACAAATTCATACTGAACAAAACCATAAGCCCACCAGTTTGCTTGTTGAAGCTGAAAGATGGGCGACAAGTAGAAAGAGTAGGGGTCTTATTTTGTATTGCTATAGTATTCGAAATGGAAATTGACAATTTGTACCTCTTTAGCAAATACACACAATCCGCATTCGATTGTCTAAACATGCAGGTCTTGCCAAATGATTTCGATTTTGGATGGGCTCTATTACCAAAAAGATCCGTTTGGATCTACGCGGCTATGATTAGCCCCCTTCTCTCCTACACATCAGTCGTTTTGTGGAATAAGATTTCGCTTAAATACGTAACTGCTGCTTTCACCAAATTTCAAAGAACGGTCTGTCTCGACTGCATACGGGCCTTCCCTAGCACGCCTGGCTCAACTCTTGACGCACTACTGAATCCCCAACGTCTGTAAGAAATACGCGGCTTTCTTATTATCTCTTAACAGAAAAGACTGCAGACAACTTACCGGCGTACTAACGGGCTATTACACTTTCGCCAACAACCTAAATGTGCTTGGCCTAAGCGACGGTACCCTCTGTGAAGAAGATGGTGACACTACACAGCACTTCCTCTGCCACTGTCCCGCCTTTGCTCGTATCAGGTGGCAATTATTCGATGCTGATGAGGCGAGAGCTGATGATGTAGGCTTGTCATCACAGAAGCGCCTGCTGGCCTTCCTCTAGAAGACCATGAAATTCCATTAAAAGTAGATTGCTACCTGGTAGTGCAATGGACCAGTTTTTGAGTCAAAGTACTCCAGTGTAGTGCTCCGAAAACCTCCGACAAAAAAAAAGATGAATTAAATTCAAAAGTCCACCGATGCGGGATGTCAACTGCTGGTAAAAGTGTCTTCATTTGGCAATTCTTCTCTGGAATGCAAAGTTCGCTCAATCAAACTTCTGGCTGCCGACAGTCGCTCGTTGAACTTGGTTGAAGACATAAGAACTCTACGAGCTATACAAAGATTTGAATAGAATCCGGGAGGTTAAAAACCGC
Organism: Myathropa florea; assembly: GCA_930367185.1. Lineage (NCBI taxonomy): Eukaryota > Metazoa > Arthropoda > Insecta > Diptera > Syrphidae > Myathropa > Myathropa florea. The sequence continues at coordinate 81,093,741 of OV884003.1, read as the reverse complement.
CGACTAAGCTAGCTCGGTCCTTCGAGTGCTTGAAAACCAATGCCCCTGCTAAGAGAGTCTTGTAATGAGAGCATTCTGGTTCGAGGACTACAGAGACCGTCAGAGATGGAAGGCATCATTAGCTCATGCTCGATCCTCCCCGGATCGCTGGGGAGAAAATTTAGCGAGCAAGTAATTTAAAACAATTAGTTGAAAAAAAATTAATAAGGCGTGTTGTAGTCTTCGGCTATCATACAATACCGGCTGCTGAGATGCAGCCTTCAGTCACAAAATTTGCGAATTGACAAACATTTTTAGATCAGCTAACAGAACAATAGATCAATGACACTTCTAAACACTTTACCTTACTAAAATTAGTTGAAATATTCTGGGACAATATTCTAATGCTTGTGTGTCTAACTCGCTACATATACTGACCGAGCACATCAGAGTCAGCATAGCACGTCGTTCAAAATGCTGCATCTAATCCTAACACAACAGGCTTCTACCCCAATTATATACTTCCCTTTTATTATCTTACAAATTTGGCACTTAAGTGAGATAAACAAATATTGTAATTGTATACCTTAAATTAAGGTCAACCATATTTTTGGTACTCGTTGGTTTGTAGCACAAAGCTCACGAGACCGCCACTTTGCCCAGTGGTTCGTTTACCACTTACGGGTTATTCTTCATATGAAAATGGAAAGGCGAACAAAAATCAAAACAAGTCCAGTTTACTGCACTTGCCGCTTAAATTAATTTTGTATAAAAGGATGACGTATTCTTATACAGTATCATTCACAGCTTCACCGTTGAACAACGAATATCCAATTCTTAAAATGGCCTACAAAGTAAGTACTCCAAGGGATTATTTATTTACAAGAACACAACTGATTTGTGAATTCCTTTTAGTTCATTGTTGCTCTTGCATTCGTCGCTGTTGCTAGCGCCGGACTCGTTCCCACCACACAAATATACCAACAAGCACAAGCAGTGTTGGCCAAGTCCGAGGATTCATATGACCCACACCCACAGTACCAATTCTCGTACGCTGTTAATGACGCACACACTGGTGACTCAAAGAGCCAAATTGAGACCCGTGATGGAGATGTAGTTCAAGGTGAATACTCACTGATCGATGCTGATGGATACAAGAGGACTGTCCAATACGCTGCCGACCCAGTCCATGGATTCAACGCCGTTGTCAACAGAGTACCATTGGGACATGCTGTTGCTGCTCCAGTTTCTTATGCCGCACCAACTGTTATCAAGTCAGCTCCAGTCGCCTATGCCGCTGCTCCAACTTTGTACAAATCCGCTTCACTGGGTTATGCTGCACCATCTGCTTACACCCAAACGTACGCCGCTGCTCCAGCTTTGATCAAGTCCGCTTCTCTGGGCTATGCTGTCCCATCTGCCTACACTCAAACCTATGCCGCTGCTGCTCCTGCTCTGATCAGATCAAGTCCAATTGCCATTGCCCACGCACCAGCTGCTTACGCTACGCAGAGCATTGTGAGGAGTAGTCCAATTGCATATGCTGCTGCTCCAGCTTACGCTTATCATCATTAAGTATTTTAAATATTGTATAACGTGTGAAATTGTTAATAAATAATTACTTTAAATCTGTTTATTTACATTACTCGGTTTCGTTATGCACAAAAAATAGGTCGCAAAGTTGTTTGCAGTTCTAAAAAAGATATGACCTCAAAAGTCATATCTGACTGCATCGGGAAAACGGTTATCCGCCTAATACACATGCGTTCGTTTTTTTGTGACACCTTTAATTTTTAGATATGGTATTCTGAGCGGTTTTCTTATACTGGACATCCATACATCCATCGTGTATGATGATTTCATTTTGATTTGGCAGTGCATACCGATGCCTTTAGTTCCTGTAAAGCTCGAGAGGTTTGTTCTTTAAAGGTTATTTTGGTCTATAGTTAAATGCTAAGTTACTAATTGGCTGTTGGGTTGTTGGTTGTTAACAAGCTGTTCTGTTATAGTGAAACGATAGCTTGTATTTAATGGCTGTTTAGCTTAACTTTCTGACCGTAACGATAACGCTGGAGTTTCGAAGATCTTTTTCTATGTTGAGAGAAAATTAATTCGAGGGATGGGAGTATTGTAGTGTCATGGTGATTTTACAGTATCACAGACAGACTTGGGACATCAGACGTAAATACATTGTACAAGATCGGACCAAGAATAGAACATTGCGATACATCTGAGAAGACCTGACTGAGAACTTAAACTTGAACACAAAAATCAATTAAAATCAAACATAATCGAATGTTTTTGCTAAAAAAAATCATTCCTGCCTCATGCACATTCGAAGAAATTGGTGTGCAGCGATATGCAGCGGTCTGAAGGCAGACACAACATCGTGATATACGCAGCGATCAGTAATTATTTTTGTTATTTTTTCTTTGGGAGTAATAATAATAATAATTACGACACTACAGGCCAGGGTGGACCTGAGCCTAGCTTGTCAGCAACCGCTCGTGTTGTGCCTGCTATTGTTCTCTCAAGAGTGGAGCCTATAAAGGGGTTTTCCAGCATTTTGTATTGGTAGCACTTGCTCTTAAGTGACCATTGTTGTGGTTGAGCGTTGAACAGCTTAAAAATTGCTAGCTATTCTCCAAGCGTTACAAAAGTATTAGATTTTCAGACCTTCGTTCAATGTGGCTGTCTAGTTTTAGGTGAGTGGGAACCATGTGAAGAACACTCTATTTTTTGGAAAAAAAACTTATTTTAGCTTTAACTGAATGTATCCTTTCAATGTGACTTAACAAATGTCTTACGTAGTAGAAGATCTATTATAGCACTTGAGTAAGTACGTTGTAAGTGGTTATTTTAGGCAGAGAAGTTCGATAATGAATCGCATGCAAATTGTAAAAAATAGTGAAGTAGATATTGTAGCTTTCGTACTGGTGACACTGGGAATACCCAATTGGAAGACATATCCGGATGAACATTTAATGCTTCTGTCGGAAATCAGTTTGTACTTCAAATTTTTGCAAATATATTTACATAATTTGACAATAGGTTTGTTCGAGTACGCCGAGAGACCAACTATTTACTACTACATTCCACTTCGATTCAGTAAAGAGAACGCTGCCGAGGGAAACAAAATCAGTTATGTACTCGTAAGTAAATTTCCACAAGCTGTTGATAGTAGGTTGCCATAGTCCAGCAAATGTCAACATAATCATGGATCATCAATGTTGTATTGCCAATATTGCCAATATTAGAAGTAGTAACCATTAGTAAAATGTGTCTTTGACTCGCTTCGTTCTTCACACACTATTTTGAGGGAAACCTGTAAAAATGGTTTAGGAAAGAACACTTTCTCAACCATGTGGAAGTCCTAAATATCTAAGTCCGTCCCATTAAACTGGCACATCCCACCAAATGAATGGTATTCTAACAAAATGTTACTGTCAAGAATTGCTGCGAAGATATGAAAATCAGTGTGTTGTTCAAGACCATTATTATAAAGCAGATAATGCGGATCTGAGAATGTTATTCTCTTAAGCAAAATAGTATAATACATCAATTCAGGCACATACTTGGGTCGGTGGAAGCCGACAAATAGCTAACCTCTTAAGCAATCGCCCGTATTGAGAGAAAGTCTACCGAATGAAAGCTGATGCGAAACTTGATGGCACTTGTAGGGGGTTTTGAAACGCAGTCAATAACCACTTTAAATTAGAGAACAGATTGATTTCAAACTATTTAATAGGATTCATTTCAGAGGAATGTTCTTAATACCACCCTTCAATATTGTTGACCGTATGAACCACAGTTGATTCCTTTATGTGTATTGCTTAGTTAAAATGATAGTTCCCAAACCAATTCAAATTCACCTTCACCTACCTTCCAACATGTACATACATTTGTGACTTACTTGAGAGAGATAGTAAGTGGAACTTGAGAAAATTCCTGAGAGCATTCAAGGTCACATTGTCTTGAAACCACTCTGCAAGTGTCATGAGTCCCTTATAGGCTGCAACCGGATTTGGCCAGCATTTTGGTGACAACTCTTTTACTCCCTTACCATAATTTGCATGATTTCAAACAGGTTACCGAAAACTGAAACGAGTGCAGTTATTGCCTTTGGCTTTGCCGCGTGAGATAATTTTGTATAAAAGGCTAATGTACTCTTGTTTGGTATCATTCACAACTTCAGCGTTGAACAAGGAATATCATACACAAAATACGAAATGGCTTTCAGAGTAAGTATCCAGAGAAGGATAGTACGTGTGGATGAACATAATTGATTGGTGTGCTTCATTCAGTTTATAGTTGCTCTTGCATTCGTCGCTGTTGCTAGTGCCGGACTCGTCCCTAGCGCCCAGGTGTATCAAGCAGCACAGCCAGTGTTGACCAAGTCCGAGGATTCATATGACCCACACCCACAATACCAGTTCTCGTACGCTGTGAACGATGCTCACACTGGCGACTCAAAGAGCCAAATTGAAACCCGTGATGGAGATGTAGTTCAAGGTGAATACTCATTGATCGATGCTGATGGATACAAGAGGACTGTCCAATACGCTGCCGACCCAGTCCATGGATTCAACGCCGTTGTCAACAGAGTACCATTGGGACATGCTGTTGCTGCTCCAGTTGCTTATGCCGCACCAACTGTTATCAAGTCAGCTCCAGTCGCCTATGCCGCTGCTCCAACTTTGTACAAATCCGCTTCACTGGGTTATGCTGCACCATCTGCTTACACCCAAACGTACGCCGCTGCTCCAGCTTTGATCAAGTCCGCTTCTCTGGGCTATGCTGTCCCATCTGCCTACACTCAAACCTATGCCGCTGCTGCTCCTGCTCTGATCAGATCAAGTCCACTTGCCATCGCCCACGGACCAGCTGCTTACGCTACGCAGAGCATTGTGAGGAGTAGTCCAATTGCATATGCTGCTGCTCCAGCTTACGCTTATCAACATTAATTATGTCAATTTTTATTGTATACGTTAAGCTTCTAACAATTAATAAAAGGCTCTTGTAAATTGAAGCAATTGTTGTTTTAGTGGTAGATTTCGAAAGTTTTTGGAGCTTTAAATTCCAAAATGGGAGTTGTCTAATCTGGTGCGATCGTAAGCACATCACCTAAGAGAGCTTAAGGGGTAACGAATTTGTGTAACATCTCGAACCAGCTTCTGAGTCGCTCTGTTATTTCGAAGTCACATCTAATGTCGTTGACCCTTAACTGCCGATATGTTTTTCAGTGACAAGTAAGTCGAGTTTAACAGACAATAAGATAGCAATATAATAGAAATGGGTGTTGTCATTTTCTATTAAAAAAAAACCTTTTTGCAAAGGATAATCGAAGATCAGTTGACACGACATTTCTTTCAGCGGATTAAAGTTCCAATCAGTTAACGGATATTCAATATCTTCTCTGCCAAATCGAGTTAGTCATTATCACAAAAGACATCCGCACGGCGGAATTGTAACCGAATTAAAGCAGTTAATCTCTGCCAGATTCAGGAACAACCCACATCATATACAATTTTGTCCGCTAACAATTGCCTTCGGCACACCGCCAAGAACATTCACCTCCACACGAGCGCTGGTGTTTCTCCAAATTATTATATGCCCACAGTTTTCAAGGCCACAGATACCCTCAAGTTGACGCCGCCCGGCTAACACCTGCCATTATTTTCCTATAGCCAACCAAAACTACCGGAACAGACCTTAAGATAACGTTTGACTAAAGTAGAGTGACGGATTTATTGCGTATAAAAGCAAGAATTGGTCCATTTCTGACAGCATTCTCAGTTGAACATTTCTTCAGATAGGAACCAGCTACAAACAAAAATATGGCTTTCAAAGTAAGTTGTGTGTTTTTGTTTGGTTACAAAATAACATTTTAATTTGTGATTCTTTGTAGGTTGTTATTGCTCTTGCACTTGTTTCTGTCGTCGCTGGAGGCTACATTCCATCAGCTCAAGTCTATCAGTCGGTTGCAGAGCCGATTGTTGGGAAGGCCACAGAAGAGTATGACCCACACCCTCAATACACCTATTCATACGGAGTCAACGATATTGTCAGTGGTGACTCTAAGAGCCAGGTTGAGACCCGCGATGGAGATGTTGTTCATGGTGAATACTCGCTGAATGATGCTGATGGTTACAGGAGAACTGTTAAGTACACCGCAGATCCTATAAACGGTTTCAACGCAGTTGTCCATCGTGAACCTATTGTCAAGACTGTTGTTTCTTCGGTTCCCGTATCTGATCCAGTTCATACAGCTCAGAATGTCTATGCTGCACCAAGCGTCGTCAAAACATCCTATGCTCCAGTTGCTTACTCTCCCGTACACGCCGTAATCAGACAGTCTCCAATTGTTTACAGCTCCCCTTTTTACGCCTATCACCACTAGAGTTATGACATAAATGCGTAGTTTTGAAATCATGTCCAGAGATAAGCTATTTATTGTTTCACTAAATAAAGTAAGCAAAATTAAATACAATTCTTAGCACGATTTGAATGCTTAAAGTAATTTTTAGAAGAGATACCTAGCCATGAGATAATGATCTTATAGGAGGCGATACAAACCAAATTGAACATCGACTTCAACGAACAACCTTCTTCCGCTGGCAGAGGCTATCACTTTCCAGCTCTCCACGTCGAGTTGGTCTGCAGAATCTGTCTAAACGAAGAGGATGAGGATACCATTCTCAATTCTTCTGTACATACCCTGCCTTGATCTGTATAATACCATTACTTCTTCCACTAACTCTGTGACCTCAGCGAGACGTTTATCAAAAATCTACTTAGATTCGTCGTTAGTTTCAACTGATTTTCATAGAGGTTTTCATGTGTGGATGGACTTCCTGGTGATGTACGTGACGTTCTTGACGTGATTAACCTTCACATGAACAGCAATTTTAATTTACTTACGCGAACAGTATCTACCGGGGTAGATAAAAAATAATTTCATATATTTTGTATGAGTAGCATCTTCGGATACGGGTTTTTTTTTTCTTTTTCTTTTTAATATTCTTCGTTTTCATTTAAAGCTTGCAAATTAATTTTTTTTTGAGGTGTTGAGTGCATTTGAAAAGAAAAATACACGAATACCACAACAATAACTGATGGTATTCCATAGTTATCAACCCAAAAATACGGTATTTCGTTCAAAGCGAATTAGTTCAGGCGGATGATGACCAGAGATTGGGAGGTGCAATTGAAGACAAGAACATCTAAACACATGATTCCGAAGAAGAAAATTCTAGTAAAACTTCAGGTAATTTCTGGGTTGGGAAGGATGAAACCAAGTGGTACAAGACTACAACATCTGCATCGTGAAGCGGCATCAGAAGTAATGAAATTCAAGACATCGTTTGCAGGCACACGAACAGAAAAACCAGAAGTGAATATAGCAAGTGGAATGCTCAAAATCCCAAAAAACCCACTGAAAAGGAAAATACTAAATCAGGGATATTTAGGTATTTTTATAGTCTTGGGCTGCCATAGATCCAATGAATGAACTGTGGAAAAAGAACACTTTTCAACAACAGTGTCGGTTAGGTTCTTCAAAGCCATTTCCAGGTTCATTCAGTTTGATTCGGATTTTACAAGAGCAGCTCGGATCACCACTGACAAAGCGGCAACCTAAAGCATAATTTCAGGCCATCTGAGTCAACAGTAGAACAGCAATTCCGATATAGAGGACACAGAAAGTTTACCCAATATATGCCGTTCAAGCCAGCCAAGTATTGGATCAAACTTTGGTAGGCTTGTGATTTTACAACGTCATACCTACCCCCTAAATGGCGAGAGAATTGTAAAATAGCTAGTTGCTCCTTACAAAAATACGGGTCGAAATGTGACCATGGACAATTTTTTTACAACCCTTTCATTGGCTATTAAACTAGATGGTTGGAAAAGGTCAGTTGTGGGAACCCTAATGAAGAATACACGCTATTTCAGATGACGCCGACGATCGAGATTTCATTGGTCCCTAACGACAAAAGGGTGCATGCCATATGTGTAACCAACTAAGTAAAACAGCGACTTACAAGTCACGCCTGCGCCAAATGCTGAAAAACTTTATGCGTAAAACACAGTCTGAACCTGAATCTGAATGTGAACATTGCCACATTTTTAAATTTTTTTTATAAAAATATTGATTTCTTTCTGCAATAAAGCAGACAACAGATAAATTTATTCTTTTATTTCTCGTATGACTTCAGGAGTTAAAATTATTTTCAGGAATGTACATATGTGTACATATATATGTATGTATATATGAAGAATTATTTTCTTCGTCTAACTTATGATCTTTCAGTGCCAAACTACGAAAATCTTAATACAAAATGCATGAAAAATACTGTATCTACCTGGGTAGATACTGTTCGTGCACGTAAAAAAAAGTCAAAAGTTAAAAAAAACATGGATTAACATTTCCTAAATAATTTTTTTCAACATATTCTCAAAGCTACAAAGAAATTAGTCACTGAGTCGGGGCGGCATCAATATATAATCAAAATTCGAGGAAATATCGGAAAAAGAAAATTCAAATATATATTAACGAGAATAGCTAATCTGACCTACCTTTGGATAACATAAAAGTTTTTTAAGTTTTTCCCACACTTTTCCGCCTGATTTCCCTTAAGTTTGGATGAAGTCAGGGTTCTGCTATGAATATTTTGGAACTTCTTCTGCAAGCACTGCACATGGTTTTACGATATTTTCTACGGGCTAATTGGGTTAAGTAAGTCATCGGATATAGCGCTGCACCGGCCGTTTTGGAGAAAATTAACACCACATTGTAATCGAGGATTTTGCGATCTTGCAAAATACACATTCTCTTTTACACCACCAATAGTTTTAATAATTCATTGAGTCGTTCAACAAATCGGACAGGTAAGCATCCAGATTCATTGAGGTTTTCGATGAGATAATGGCATCTGCCATAGCCGATCCACCCAAACTGGAATAGACTCGAAAAGTAGCAAATTGTATAATTGTTCTTTTAATTTTAATAATTGATTGAATTAAACATTAAAAATAAATTAAATAATTAAAATATTTAGTTGTACTTGATTTTCATAATTTAAAGTCCGCAGCAATGACCCTAGATCTTATTTTAAAACCGGGTCCATCGCCTTGTTGTCAAATTCATATGCACATACTACATTTATCGTACTTAATTGGAAAATTCTTTCAATCTAACTACAAAATGCTTAAGAAAAACTAAGCATCCTGGAAGAAAGGCACATCAACGGTCTTCCAATGGGGACTTCCGAGCTTTGACAGCTGATAGTGGCTATATTGTCAAATTGGCTGTCATTTATTCCGTCTGTTTTGTCACATTAACACCTATGAACATAGCGTTCAACAACACGAGCAAATGATAACATTTTTTATCAAAATTGGTGTTCTGTTTAGGAGTTACAGTTACATCGCGACTTTCCACGCGCTTCGCTCATTTTACGATCGGCATAATCGTCCTACCAAGATAACTATTCGCAGTATGGTGGATAAATCTGAGTCCACTGGCTCAGTAAACGATATACCAACCCCCATACCAGTACTTCGATGAAACGCAAGATCTGCCGAAAACATTGCCGCGCCGCTGTCCGTGAGAGTGTGCAGTAGAATCCGAGGTAGTCGATTTCGTGTCGGTCATAAGACCTCGACCTTTCGCAGACCACAACTTGGCGAATTTTGCACCGTGACTTGGGTCTGCAGCCGTACAAAATTCAACTGACCCAAGAGCTGAAGGTAAACGAGCAGAGACAACGACGAGTGTTCGCTGAATGGGCTCAGGAGCAGTTGAAAACTGATCATAATTTTCATTGAAAAATCATCTTCCCATTTCTGGATGAATGGGTACGTCATCAAACAAAGTTGTCGAATTTAGGACGATGCCAATCCACATGAGATCCATGAGCGTCCAACGCATCCCGAAAAAATCAGTTTGGTGTGGATATGAAGTTTGGGCTGGCGTCGATGATCATGACCGATGATGTAGGTCCATATATCTTTTAGAACAACGTTGGCCAGGCTATCACCGTCAACGGCGAGCGGTATAGGTCGACGATTTCCTCCTTCTTTTGTCCTGAATTGGATGATATGGACACCAACGACATGTGGTTTCAAAAGAACAACTCGGCACTACGTGCCACACAGCTCACGCCACATTGGAAAATCTTCACAAGCGATTCGAGGTCATGGTCATCTCACGTGGAGGTGATGTGAACTGGCCACCGGGCACCGAGATCGTGCGAATTGACCCCTTTAGACTTTTTCTTGTGTGGTTTCTGAATTCGCAGGTCTATGCAAATAAGCCTTAAAGCACAGAGGCCCTCAGCCAACATAACTCACGCCATCAGTCAAATTCAATCTGATTTATGCGCCGGAGTAATGGAAAGTTGGACATTTCGGATGCATGCCACCCAAACTAGCCGCGGTGAACATTTGAACGATGTTATATACCATTCATAATGGCATTGATAAGCCTTTCAAACGGATATAAAAATATCTCACACACACTTGGTTTTATTTAACTTTGAAGATAATAATAATAATAATATAATAATAATGCAACCACTATATATACAACACGAGTGGTATGTGTTGTGCGTGTTACTGTTCTCTCACGAGTGGAGGGGACCTACAGTTTAATGCCGACCCCAAACAGCGATTTTGAGAAGCATTTTCTAGACAGTTCTGCTCTTTGAGTATTGTCAGCGATAAGAAGAGAGAGCCGTGAAAAAATTTTAGATGTAGACCTACCCATTACGCCACGGTGCTAAATGAGGGACCTTTTATAATAATATTGGCAGCAACCAGTCCTTCTCACTTCTCCTTCCAGTATATTCACTCAAATGAAGATGGCAAACGAAGCAATTTACTAACTACCTCTTTATAAGTAAATCTACCTATGCTTATATGCCAGACTTTTCATACTGCGAATGAATGAATCTAGCGTTGTTTAGCGATAATTGAGTAACATGTGATGTTTACACAAGCCCCCTGCGTATGTACCTCGACATAACTTCTGTTATTTCCCTAAGCTATACGTATATTGTGGGATAAACTCCTTCAAGTGAAAGTCAACGTAGAAATCGAAGCAAGCATAATAATAGAATAGTTGGCGCAAACGTAGAAATGTAAGCGTTTTATTATCTTAGTTATTTTATTTTTGTTCGAGTCTGTCTTCTATCACCTATTCTCTCTGGAGTTAGCCCTTGTCTAAGATATTCTCAAACAGCAAAGCAAGATGAACAAAAAAATAATTTTAAATTATTCCAAAAAAAGATTATTATGATAGACACAAACCAGAGTAGACGTTATACATATCTAAAGTCAGAACCCAATAGCCGGGTTTCTAAGACTCATATGATTGTGTGACTGCTAGCGGGGCTGAATAATAATTTCGTGTGAATAATGGGCAACCGATCTTCATTTACATATCAGTGATAAATCTTTCAAAGAGACTAAAGTAAAGTAGAGGGATAGAGATAAATTAATGAGATCTAAATGCCGTTTAACACCAAAATAATTACATGACAGAAATATGCAGTGCCCTTCACATTTTAACCGAATTCCACCGCCAGGGTTAACGTCTTTTCTTGTATGCTTTTCCTTTGACTCACTGCCGTTGCAGTCGACAGGAAGTGCACCGCTGATACAATTTGCTTATCCATTGCAACTTGAAAATTTATATAAATGCTACGAAATGTGATCAACAGATATCATTCAGTTTTACACAATTGAACAACTAAAGTCACTAATTACAAAAATGGCATTCAAGGTAATGGTGTAGACATATTAACCAGTATACGGATAGTCTGATTCAATGTTCTCGTTACAGTTTATTGCTGCTCTTGCATTCTTTGCTGTTGCTAGTGCCGGACTCGTCCCCAGCACCCAGGTGTATCAAGCAGCACAGCCAGTGTTGACCAAGTCCGAGGATGCATATGACCCACATCCACAATACCAATTCTCGTACGCTGTTAATGACGCACACACTGGTGACTCAAAGAGCCAAATTGAGACCCGTGATGGAGATGTAGTTCAAGGTGAATACTCATTGATCGATGCTGATGGATACAAGAGGACTGTCCAATACGCTGCCGACCCAGTCCATGGATTCAACGCCGTTGTCAACAGAGTACCATTGGGACATGCTGTTGCTGCTCCAGTTGCTTATGCCGCACCAACTGTTATCAAGTCAGCTCCAGTCGCCTATGCCGCTGCTCCAACTTTGTACAAATCCGCTTCTCTGGGCTATGCTGCACCATCTGCCTACTCTCAAACCTATGCCGCTGCTTCATTGGGTTATGCTGTCCCAACTGCTTACAGTCAGACTTATGCCGCTGCTGCTCCAGCTTTGATCAAGGCCAACCCAATCGCCTACTCAGCTGGTTCAGCTGCCTATAGCGCTCAAAGCGCTATCAGGGCAGCTCCTCTCGGTTATGCAGCTACTTCCGCTTACGTAGCTGCTCCAGCTTATGCCAATCACTATTAATAGATTCTCGAAGTGACGCAATGTTCTTGTAAAATATTGATGTAAATAAAATCGATCGAATAATTGTTTAAAATTTACCTAAATTCTCATCTTGTGGCAATCAACTGGAAAAAATTCAAAATTGTGGGGGCGATGGGGTTGTGTGTCGACTCCCACTTTCTAACTTCTAGGTTCGATTCTCGTTAAAAATCTTTCATATTTTTGCAGCTCCATTTCTTTTGAGTTTGACAATGTTTATAAATGTCTAGCTTCTTAAACTCGAAATCCGCCTTATACTATGGGTTCTCTCCGCTCGTAATGAGATTTTACCGCGTGACATATATTTTATTGATGGCATTTTCTCCTCTGATGGAAGTGATTTGTACCTAAGAAGAAAGTACATTGATTTTCATTAAGAGTGAAAAAAACTCCAGGAGTCAACTGCGAATCAATAGGATTGTAAAGATGTTGATCACTGACTGTCTTTCTATGCCCTCTGACGTTTTACCAGCATATTATTGACTTGGAACAGCTGTTGGTGCAACAATGCGAAATATGCATATAAATGGCTTAGAATTCTGCTTCCAGTTGACTAGACTAATCTTTATTACACTCGGGATGAAGTGGTTTTTATATGGAAAGTTCAGTTTTCTTTTTCATCTGAAAAGCTGTCACTCATCTCTTAACGGGATGGCGGAATAGTTCAAAATTCGCCTGCCCTGGATGCCAGGCTATTGCCAATAAAAAATGGCAATGTTCTTACATGCTTGCAAACTGCTGCTTTGGTAAGTCGCAATCTAAAAGGGAAACATTAGGTGGGTGTATAGCCCAATGTGTCACATCCACAGAATGATCTAGCCAAAATTAAATTAAATGCTTTTCAAAAATTTGATATCTCACAGTTGTTAGGTGTCATTACTGGACTCTGCCTAATAGATAAGTACCATTTGTTTGATCGTCGTTCCAGCACAATGAACCTACCTTTTGTCTAAGCGCATTCCCACAAAGGAATGATGACCTCTTCAACCTATCTACCTAATTTCTTTTCTTCTCTAACGTGAAGGCTGGAATACAGAGACGTTGACCAATCTTAAATCACAGATTATTACACCAGGATTGCAACATATCCTATTACAAATCTTTGAGCCCATAGTATTTTTGAACAAAATATTTTTTTAACTTGTTGATCTCATGTGGTAGTTGTCAAACGTTTTGCTTTCTGTGGAAAATTACCAAAGTTAGTCATTTTTGGAGAATATTTTTTGTCCCTGGAGTTTGAAGCTGACCTTGGTTTTATTGTTACAAACTGAAATAGAAGAAATTGCTTAGTGTTATTCTGCATCTTGCCTTCAACAGCTGCAAAAGTTATTTTCAGTAGATTTTTCTTAAATTATGTGTTTATCGAACTGATGTGGGTTAAGTCATTTGTTAGTTATATTATTGAATGCTTGGAAGAGCCTTCAAAAGTAATTAGGTTAGGTTAGGTTAGTTTGACTGTCACAGCAATAATCAGTCATGTCCCCCTAGACTAAGTTGGATCCATTGTGCCGTCCGATTTTTGTGGGCAAAAGTGGGCAAAAACGTCCTCAAAACTGAAAACAATTCCTGTGCTTGATTTAGAGAAGTAAAACTTTTTGAAACCGTTAGATATCACCTATTAGTGGTAAATAAACTCATTTTCGCTTTTAAATTTTTTATTTTTTACGTTTAAATTAAGAATTAAAGTGTTTATTTAAGAACACATAAATCGAACAATTTTATTTACAATTGTTTTAAATTTTTTTCGAACTTATATACATAGACGAAGAATATATATAGTGAATAATATTGTTTTTCAATTGGTTTCAATGTTTTTACAGCGAAGTTAAAGGATTGATTCATCGAATGACGAATCATCGTCCCTCTCAATTTTTCACCTTCACCTTCACATTAAAAATATCTTTAAGAAATGATTAAATTTTTTTTAAGTTTTCTCAGACTTTTAATTAGTGAATCAGATGTAATCAACATCTGTTGTGATCAAACAACAAACAAAAAAAGGCAACACGACACCTACATGGGAGAAGACACATAAAACTCCGCACACGACACACAGCGAACAGCAGGAAAGGGCAATACCCGAAAAATTATTATTCCTATCTTAGCAATTTATATTTTTTGTACATAAATTTGTAGAATAAGCAATTTGATATTATTTAAGGCGAGCGTATGCTCAAATAATGTTCAGTTGATAAAAAGAAATAGCCGATTTTCAATGTGACTTCCCCCCACCAGAGGTAAGGGGTCATTTTCAGGTATTTCGTCAACCGGGTTGCTAAAAGCAAACAACATCAAATTAAAAACATCTTGATTAGTCCTCTCCCGGGAACATTTTCTGGAGTAGCTTTCGCGATATTTTTTAAAATCTTTATTTCTCGCCTCCTGAGATTCTTCAGACAACTGTCCGATAGGAAGAAGAGCAATGGATATTACATCTGATCCAGAGTTTGTGCACAATCGGAGGCAGAAAAAACACGGATAGATGCTTACAAAGTGTTTGGCAGTATTAATTGCAAATTATATATTATTTTATTATATTATAATATTATTATATTATTTCATATCCGCTTGAAATTGCCACTAAGATTCTATGAAATTCTTCAATTAATACTATATCAACACCCAAAAATTTTGGAGACGAGGTTTGTTTTGTTAAAAAATCACTGAGCAGTGTTGCCGTCATATGTGTTGCCAAACCCTGGCTTTGGTTGATCAACATTTTTAAAAATTAATTTTAAAAAAAGGCGCGGGTATGCGCAGCCGATCTCTTTTGAAGCTATTAGCCAACAAGTTCAACTATAAAGAAAAGCAAATATCTCGATGTGGAACGATGCAGAAGCCTGGTCTAAGCTTTAGGTTTTAGAAAAGACATGAAAAATGTTAGTTTCTGGAACACACTTCTATTTTTAATTAAAACAACCAAAAACAGGCACATACATGGTTAACGGCTGATTCGAATATTAAACTTCACACTTTAAGCTTTCGATTCCATGTCTTGGCAATGTTCTTTATTAATTTTTAATAAAACTACAGCATTTTGAAGCCAACACTTTTTTTCACTTTTGCACATCACTTTCGCAATCGTAATAAAACTCTGACTTCAAATGCTTACCAAGGAGTGGGAGAGCAGGCAAATGACTTAAATGAGTAATCATTCGATGCACTGACATGTTATCTAACGGGAAACAAGCAAAACATTATCATCTTTCTCATTTAATTTTTTGAATTGTTTCCAGTTTTGAGGCCGTTTTGCCCCACTGTGCACCGGTTCAAAGTCAACTAAAAGACTAGTAATACCAGTCACAACTGGTGTCCTGACGGTTCATCTCATAGTGCACCACTATGTTTTTGGATTACACAGCCAATTTGTTCATTTTATCAACTTAACCGTGTCCTTGAATATGTTATTGACAATTCTTCTAGGCTTCTGAATAAGTATTTGATTTTGATTTATTTTCTATTGTCATTCAATACCCCTCTATCAAAAGAAGATCATTTTTT
Source organism: Myathropa florea (assembly GCA_930367185.1). NCBI lineage: Eukaryota > Metazoa > Arthropoda > Insecta > Diptera > Syrphidae > Myathropa > Myathropa florea. Next base: position 81,077,741 of record OV884003.1, on the reverse strand, counting down.
TTGTGTCAAAATTTAATTTCTAAGCTTTTATAAACGTTTTTTTAAGTGCCTGGCTGCAGATTACATTTTCACTCTCGTCGTCAACATAAGCCCATCGCGGCCATAGAAATTTATAGACCTACATATATGTTCTGCCCTCATTTTAATCATTCGTTTCTTGTTCATCATATCCACATAAATACGCAATTCGAAATGCTACAGTACCTGTCACTTAGTCCTGAGGATTACAATATATTTGTGTTTCAAAAAATTACTTAGTCCCCATTATGGAAAGAATTCGTTATCATTGTTCTTCATTAATTGGTTAATGGCCGCACAACTTACATGTGACTGTACGTATGTATCTTTCACAAAGTAAACCTTTAGGCAACACGCATGCACAGAACGAAATTCAAGTCATATAAACCATACACATTACAACAGCAACTTTCAATGTATTGTCAAGTGGCAAACCCCGGAGATATCAGCCACATCATTACCAGATTTGAACAAACTGATAGGCTCTTTGCTATGGTTATTGTAGTCAGTGTTTCAGCAGTTGGACACCTTTCATATTTGGCAAGACACGCCACTTTCACTGTCGCATTCACTCGAGTAATAATAAAAATAAACGATCGCAGATTAAGGTAGGGAACCCTGTTTAATTTTGATCCAATTTACAATCGAAATATTTTGAATAAAAGGCGTTGCAAGACCCACAGTCGACATCAATCAGCTCTCCACCACCGATTAAACAACTCTTAAGCAAACGTTGAAAACATGGTATCAAAAGTAAGGATAATGACGGAAATAATATTTTTTCAAATTTTATATATAATCATTTCCAATCCAACAGCTTATCATTGTTCTTTCCTTCGTGGCCATGGCCAGTGCTGGGCTTATCCCCACTCAACAATTGTACCAGGCTGCACCAAAGACGATCGCTGTGGCTCAACCAGTCTATGCAAGGGCCGAGGAATCATATGACCCACATCCTAAGTACCAGTTCGCTTATGCTGTCAACGATGAACACACAGGAGATGTTAAGAATCAAGTCGAGTCCCGTGACGGAGATGTTGTGCAAGGAGAATACTCGCTGATCGACTCAGATGGATACAAGAGAGTCGTTCAGTACACCGCAGATCATGAGCATGGATTTAACGCAGTAGTTCATCGCGAGCCATTGGGTTATGCTGTAAAATCTGCTGCAGTGGCATATGCCGCACCAGCTGTAATCAAATCAGCCCCAGTTGCATATGCTGCTGCTCCAGCTGTGGTCAAATCAGCGCCAGTTGCATATGGTGTCTCCTACGGTAGTCAATCTATTGTTAAGTCTGAACCTGCATACGCTGCAGCTCCATCCTACTCCTACAGCCATTAAGCGAAAATTGTGAACTTAATTTATAAGTTTCTAAAATAAAAATGTTGTTACTTTTTTAATCATATTTTTTAAATAATTTTTAATTGTTATTGGTCGCCGTGGAGTAGTGGGTAGGTGCACCGACTCCTACGCTCGACGTCTAAGGTTCGAGTCTCGAAAAAACATCTAACATTTTTTCACAGCTCCACGTCTTTCGATTCACCGTTAATGCTCAAAGAGTATAACTGTCTAGAAAAAGCTGCTCAATCTCGCCTTTTGCAGTCGGCATGAAACTGTAAGTCCCCTCCACTTGTGAGAGAACAATTAGCACGCACAACTCGAGTGGTTGCTGAGAAGCTTGGCCCAAGTCCACCCCGGACTGTAGCGCCGCCAATAATATTATATTATTAAATACAATTTTGTCGAATTTTCACGGGATATCAAAATTAGTTCGAGTTAGAGGGAGTTCGACTTAGAGAGAGTCGACTGTAATTATTGACACACACCGTTTTGAATTTCTTATGCCACAAAAAGGATAGGCCTAAATTTATTTCAGTAGATTTAGCTAAAGATTGTACATTGATTTCCATGCTTTACATTTTAGGGTTTCAAACTTGTACCTATAACTGCTAGTACTAACATCCAATTCAACCACTTATGGCAAGTAGGTGATTTTTCAATAAATGACACATGTTCGGACCGATTTCTGCCAATCAAGATATTTCATAAGCTGACAGTTTATCAGCGTTTCCATGACCTTGGAAAGAAGGGACGTTAGTGCTATGGGTTGGTAGGAGGAGGGTGACGAAGATTTGTCCTTTTTAGTGACGGGCTGGACAAATGCTGTTTTCCATCCACTCGGACATAGAGCAGAAGAATAGGACAGATGAAAAAGCTTACGCAGTGATTTTGCGCCTGTACGAGTGCGGAAATGGATTTGTCCCATAGTGTAACCAACGCTCTCAAGTGCATGAGGAGACAAAGTCGAATCTGGTAGCGTTGAGGCTGAATACTTTATGTTTTTAACAAATGACCAACAGTTTTTGCTACCCTTGGGACATTGTAGCACTTTTTGCCTCAACTTTGGTCATAGGAGAATTTCACACGTCTTATTAGTGCATTGCAGTCATTTTTGGCCCGTTTAAACTTTTTCCGGTTTTCTTCGGTGGGGTTGACTTTTTAAGCCCGGAAACTAAACTCCCTCAACTTGATAGCCTCGAGTCATACCACGCATTTGCTTTGGGGCTGATACTCTTCACTCTGTGAGGAATGAAGGATCTCATACCCAGCAGAATGATGTTCGTGATCGTATCAGCAGCGGCATCCACGTCACTGTCGAGGAAACATAGTGACCGGTTAAAATTCCTAAAAAAGTCGTTAAGGCCGCTCCAATTGGCTTTCTCGTATAGCCATACTGTTCTTTTAGGAATTTGTTTTCTAACTGTGTGGAGTGAATACGAGAAATTAGCTGATACGACACAGTGGTCAGACGAGCCTAGAGGCGACAATATAGAATATTTATCAAGATGAGAGGTGAGAAACAGGTCCAGGGTGTTGGCGGGATGATCTGCAAGTATTCGTGTAGGCTCATTTACAAGCTGAGTGAGATTCTTTACCTCAGCGAAGATCTCAACATATCGTCCTTCGGGCGTTGTCTGGCCTGAATGTCGAAGCCAAGTAGAATTGTGTACATTGAAATCGTAGTACATTCAGTGTGAGGATACAGGGATACAATTCTTGTGATGGAATCGGATAGCGTATCAAATTCATTGAAAGTCGAATTGCTATCCAGGTTTGTACTTCTATAAATGAAACAGTAGTGGATTAAATGCTTAGGGATATGGACTTTTAACCACCGAAAATTAAATTCCGGATTGGAACAGAGGCCGTATTGTGGTTGAAGTTGGTAAGCTATATCACTACGTATATATAGGGCGAGACCGCAGTGAAAGAAGAAAAGGGGCACTAAGTTATATCTGACGGACGCGATCTATTTGGTGACTGTTTTTGCGTCAGATTTTAGCTTTTGTTAATCGGGCATACGGAACATACGGCGAGCGGCCATGTCTTAGTGGGTAAGTACGCCGACTCCTACTCTCAATGTCTATATTCGATTCCCGAAAAAACACCTTTCATATATTCACGGGCCCATTTCATTCGATGAACAGACAATTCTCTCAAGAAAAAGCTTATCAATCTCACCGTTCGGAGTTGGCATTGAACTATTGGTTGAAATTTTGAAGCTCCTTCCACTCATGAGCGAACAATCACGCGCACAACACGAGTCTTTCCTGAAGACGCTAGGCCCAAGTCTACCGTGACTGTAACGCAAAAATAAGTATACGTTCACAACAAACAGCTTGTTTTTACTAACTAATACTTAAATTTCTGATTTTATAAAATCCCATTTCCACCGAATCTGATCCTCTATTCGCATCAAAGTCGAATTTTTATAAAGTTGAAAATAGAAAATAATGTTACATCATAAATAAAAATAATAATAATAATAATACGTTCAATTTTTTATAAGGAGTATTAAATAACAAGAAACTCTTCTCTGATTTACCATTTAATCTGAAAATGGAAACAGGGAGGTACGCCGATCAGAAGTAGATCTATTGTGCAGAGCCCTAGTTACCCCAGTAGAAGTTGAGGCATTCAATGACCCTATGCACAACCGGTTTCCAAATTTCAAAAGGAACATATGTACATACATTTAGCATTACCCAACAAGCAAAACAGAACAGCCAAAGACCGCAACTAAAATCTCGTCAATCATCAAAAAGAAATTCAGCACTCAGCAAAACCTAATCCATTCAATACACAAACAATTAATCATAATCATTAAAACCAATTGAAGCTGTTGCAAAAGTCAAAAAGTTGCATAAAATCAAGATTATGACACCCCACCGAACATGCCAATACCGTTGATTGTTTACAGGAGTGTGCCTTTCATTTTTGCCAAAACTTGTAACCTTTCGTTGTCACTTTCGTTGATCGGCAAAACGAAAACTAATGATTGCTAACGAATGACGTGTGTAATCCAGTTTCACCTTACTACAATTCGGTATCAAATTGATTTGAATAAAAAGCATTGCAGATCTCAAAGTCAGCATCAAATAAGCGTCTACCACCGATTAAGACACATTTCAATCTTCCAAAGGACTAACAAAATGGCATTCAAAGTAAGGATATTCGATGCAAATTACTTTCGCATATTAATTCTCATCTCATTTTCAACAGTTCATCATAGGTCTTACCTTTGTGGCTGTGGCCAGTGCTGGACTTATTCCCGTCCAACAATACAACGCCGCTCCCCAGGCAATTGCAGTTTCCCAGCCAGTTTATGCGAAGACTGTGGAATCATACAACGCACATCCAAAATACCAATTCTCGTATGCCGTGAATGATGAGCACACTGGAGATATCAAGAGTCAAGTCGAGTCCCGCGATGGAGATGTTGTGCAAGGAGAATACTCGCTGATCGACTCAGATGGATACAAAAGGGTGGTTCAATACACCGCCGATCATGATCATGGATTTAACGCTGTTGTTCATCGTGAACCATTGAATTATGCAGTGAAAGCCGCTCCGGTTATTAAGGCCGCGCCTGTAGCTTATGCTACTCCAGCTCTTGTCAAATCAGCTCCAGTTGCATATGCTGCTGCTCCAACTCTCTTCAAATCGGCCCCTCTGGCTTACGCCTCTGCGCCTGCTCAAGCTTCTTATGGTAGCCATTCTGTCGTGAAGTATGCTCCCGAGTCTTACTCTGATGCTTCAGCTTATTACTCCAAATATTAAATATACAATAAATTAGCCTTTTTGTTAAGAAATATGTTGTTTCAGTTTTTCTTAGATTTAAATGACTCCCTTTCAATGGAAGGATCTACACATATTAACTGAACAAGCTTTTTAAAAGGGGCTCAAGTAGGACTTCTTTTCTTTCTTCTTAATTTATGTAACCTACCGAATTTCCATAAACTTTCTTCAATAACTTGATCAGTCTTGCCTGTGTAAATCACATAGAACTTTCGCAATATTGCATATCATGAAGAAGGACACATTAGTGTCTATGAAACAATAAATATGAATAATAATACGTACGTATAATACATATACTTTGTTTGTTTTGGAGTTCCCGGTTGAAGATCAAACGGAGAATAACTCTTGCCAACTGCTATTTTTTTTGGCTCAAAAGGCAATTGAGTAGTAGAGCCCTCTCTCGGAAGACCAAGCTGCCTCTATACAAGATCTTGATCATCCCAGTCCTATTGTACGGCACAGAGGCATGGACAATATCCCAAGCGGATGGATAGTCTCTTGGTATTTTCGAGAGAAAAGTTCTGCGCGCGGTCTTTGGCCCTGTTCGCGTTGATGGCATTTGGAGGAGAAGATTCAACCACGAACTATATGGGCTGTACAGCGACGTGAGTCTAGCCAGGCGTCTACGGATCCAACGCCTAAGATGGCTAGGCCATGTAGAGTGTATGGACAACTTAGCTCCGGCCCGAAGAGTCTTCGACTCTGAGCCTGTGGGACAACGCAACAGAGGACGTTCACGTACAAGGTGGCGCACACAAGTCGAGGGTGACCTCGGCCGGCTTGGTGTGCGAAACTGGAGACAGCTGGCGAAAGATCGTGCTGGCTGGAGAGACATGTTGAGTGAGGCCCAGGTCCACCTTGAACTGTAGCGCCCTAAGAAGAAGAAGAAGAAAAATTCCCGGTAAATTCGCAAAATTGTCTAGGGTGACGGTTTGGAATTTTTGCAACTCCATCATGTCGGTATTGAGACTTTAATGTTCAAAGTTTAGTTAGCAATCAAATCCAACATAAAGGGGGCAGTGACTTTTTCAAAATAGGACAATAAGCCTTTGGTTGGTTCGAAGAAAACAAGGTGCAACGTGAACATATTATATTATTTATATAACTTTGGGGGATATGAAGCATTTTTAGTTGAATGGGTCTGGCTCACGGCATCCACAAAAGCTGATCGTTTGGGTGGATTTCATGCTGGGGATGTGATTACTTACTTACTTAGCAGGCCTACAGCCCATGTAGGGTCTGAACCTGAGCTATCGCTGCCTTCCTTCGTTGACGGTTCTGGGCACGCAGCTTCCAGTCATCAAGACCAAGCTGTCTTACGTCCGCAATGACTTGGTCTTTATACCGGAGTTTCGGTCTTCCTCTCCTTCTCGAACCAGGAGGCTCAGATTCGAGTTCATGTTTGCCCCGAGATAGACAAACTCCTTCACTTGCTCAAAATTGTGGCTGTCGATTGTAATGTTTTGTAATGTTGACCGCACCTAACTTGCCGATGTGATGTGTGGCAGATGTGATTGGACCCTATTATTTCGTCGATAAAAATGTTATCATGTTACTGTGAATGGAGCATGATAGCGAGTATCATGCCTTGTTGGAAGACTATTTCTTATCAGATTAGATGGACTTGACATCAGTGATATGTGATGGTGCCATATGTCACACAGCTAGTCAAGCAATAAGCATATTGAAGGAAAAATTCGGTAATCGTGTGAAATAGTCCGATCGAATGGTCAGCTTGCTAAAGCGATTTAACGCTGCTGAATTTATTTTTATGGAAGGAAAAGTGGTGGGAATTGGAAACTATTACGCGATTACTGTAGAAGTTGCAGGGACGAGGCAGAAATAGAGTCTGTCCGCCACCTGCTATGCGATTGTCCAGTCCTACGGGGAAGGAGACTGCTAATACTAGGCAGTAACTTCTTCGACGAGCTGGAGGATCTGAATAAAATTTGGCACCCTTATCTTTTTGTTTTTACTGCCAAATCACTTACCGGAAGTAAGTAGTTTGAATTTTATGGATTTCGGTGATACTATCTGGGGTTGTAAACGATTTATATTTATTCCTCTCAGTTCATTAATTTTTTTTGCGTTTTGCATTAATTTTTTTGCTTAAAGGGTGTCTAATACATTTGGCCAAGGCTGTATAAAGGGTGGTCCAACGAAAACGCGCGATGATAATTGTAATCAAAACAAAAAGTTTTCAGAGAATTATCTTCATATTTTTCATTATGATATAAGGATCTATGACAATTATGTGTGAAACAAAATATCGGCCAAATGCTCGCCTGGCTTCGGTGGCATACCTCTATCTTTATACTCTGAGACATAATTGAGGTTCAATGTTGTTAATGTGCCGAATTATCTCATCTTTTTGCTCTTGCATTGTTCTTGGCTTATTGACGTACACTTTTCTTTTAAATATCCAACAGTGTCAAATCACATGATCCGGCGGCCAATTAACATCGCCCCGACGTGAGATAACACGGCCATTGACTTTCTCGCGTATTTCTCTCGAATTTCGTTAGCTGCGTGGCAAGCACATGTTGGAAGCACATGTCATCCAGGTCCATATCCTCAATTTCTGGCCACAAGAAGTCCGTTATCATCTTGCGATAGCGAACACCATTCACTCGAAGACGAGTCGAGGTTGATGGCTCTTCTGCCACACTAACGCGAACAACAACAATTTTTTCCGCAGAACAAACTGGGCGAGCATGCACGGGTGATTTCACATTTCCTACAGACGCGGTTTGCTAAAATTTGCGCACAATTCTACCGAGGTGGATACATTTGGTCGATTATGCTGACAAAAACAAATCACGAAGGGCACGAAATGCATTTTGATGTGAACACCCATTTTCATAAAAAGCAACAATCTTAACGCGCTGCTCAATTGTGTACCTCTCCATAGTTGAATTTGTCAAACACTGAAACAAAGAAATGTCAAATTAAGTTGGGCAAAAAAACTTGACGTTAAGTCTAAGTTTCTAAGTTAAGTTTCAGTCCTGCGACACAAGAGACTACACAATTTTCAAGATTATTATTTTAGGGATTAATTAAATATTATCACATCCAAAATTAAAATGCTCAAATAAACACAACTCATCATACAAGTTGCAAAAATTCTTATATCCAACAAATCATTTGTACACATGAGAACTAAAGACTCCATCAAATCCAAGTGTTTCGCAATTTTATCATTTCGAGCAGATTCCATTTCAACCACTGAAACAATTAACATAAAACTTTGCAAAACTATCGGTAACAAATGATATTTCATAATGTCCAGATAATCCGTGACCCATCAATTGGGCTTAACAAAGTTTGTGCAACTGTCACTCGCACGCACCTTTCATATTTCCAAAATCTAATTCAATTTCGTAGTCGCTTTGTGTCTCATCCGCGATGGTGAATAGGCCCTGAACTTTAGTTTTGTCTAAATCAGCTTCAACATTTTTCCCATATAAGACATCTTTGCCCAGGTTAGCAGCATCAATCAGCTTTCTGCAACCGATCACCGCGCTCTGCTAAGCATTCTCAAAATGGCTTTTAAAGTAAGTATGGTAAAAATTGATTTTTAAATCCTTATACATTTATTTTCTTTTAATTTTTAGCTCATAGTTGCCTTGGTTTTCGTAACCATCATCAGTGTTGAAGTAATTTCAGCACAACACGTGTTCTCCAAACAAGCGGAGTCCTATGATGCACACCCAAAGTACCACTTTTCTTATGCTGTGAATGATGAGCACACTGGTGATGTGAAGAGTCAGGTCGAGTCTCGCGACGGGGATGTGGTTCAGGGCGAATACTCTGTGATTGATGCTGATGGCTACAAAAGGGTGGTTCACTATTCTGCGGATCACGATCATGGATTCAACGCTGTCGTCCAACGTGAACCACTTAAATATGGAGTTAAGGCAGCAGCTCCTGCCCCAGCGCCAGTTGTTCACGCCACTGCTCCCGCGCTATTCAAATCGGCACCATCGACTTATGCGGCTACACCAACTCATGCTACTTCGTACGCCAGTCAATCTCTTAATAAACATCAAAAATCCTACAGCAGTCAATCATTCACCAAGACTGCTCCAGTAGTCCATGCAGCTAAACCAGTGCAAACGTCTTATTCAAAACAGTCTTCCTATAAGCCTGTTCCTAAAGCTTATTCTAGTCAATCAATCAAGACTGTTCCCTCATCTTATGGAAGTCGATCCTCGCACTATTAGATATAAGTTAAACAACTGTGGGTTAGACCACCTAAAAATTAAAATTAAATTCATACGATCTTCCCTACTTCCGTTTTTAATTTACTTACTCTTTACCAACTACTAACGACCACATAAAATGACTTGTGAAATGGTTAACACTCGACTGAAGACACGCCGGGTATAGATAGAAGAGGAGGAAGCAAACTCTCATCTTCTCCGGGCATGCAATTGTCTATCGCTCGGCATAAAGATGCACATGGGAGCATATTTAATATCCTGAGCCATATAAGCAAAATCAGTTCAATCTTCATTGCAAGCTCCAACTTCAATTAGTTCAATTAGTAAGTAAGGGCTAAGTTTAGTCTACACAGCGAGCTTTAATTGGACTAAGTGTAGCTGATTTCAACACAATTTGCCAACACAACCCAACATCGCATAGATAAATACATTTTACAAAACAGACTGATAGCTAACCAATGGACTCATCCACACATAATTTAATTCATTCAAAAGACTTTCAAGATAGTTTCCAAAAGCTACGAGTAAAGTCTCTTAAGTCGATCATGTGCGGACGGCACACACGAGTTGATTTGGATAACAATCGAGTGCGTTGACAATCGAATTGAATCGTGGATTTGTGTGTAAATAAACCATTTTCATTGTTATCATTGATTATGTAGATTATAGGCTAATATCCATCGGATGCCCTCTGTCAGAATTGAACCACACCGTCGTCCACGCCTTTTTCCAAGGCCATTTTTCTTTGGTTCATAAATTATAGAAATATTAATCTGTGAAAAAACCGCATAAGAAAACGTATCGAATAGAGATTAAGCTGCTGGGAAACGCTTGCGACAGAATGTTGCTCGTGGCGTGAGTGATGTTGCGCACTCGTAATGAAATCATTGAGGTCTATTCGATTACTCTGAATAACTTACTATTTTGTACTTTCCTTTACAGCAGATCGCTAAATCATGTTCGTGGGCGCAAAAATTTCTGAGTTTCTCGCAAAATATAGCGCTTTTGAGATATTAAGATTTTTAGCTAGATAATTTTTTCAGCTGGCTGCAATAAGTTTTCATATCTGTCGAATTGGTTGTATTTGTATAGTACATTTTGAGCTCAACGCGTTCGTTTAATTTTTTAAAAATACTATCTCTTCCTAACACAATTTAACCAAATCTCCACACTACGGCAGATCCTGGAAAAGACCCAAGAAATGCAAACGAAGACACCACCTATTTGTCGATTTCAAGGTCGCATATGACAGCGTGCATAGAGACGAGCTACACAGCGCCATATTTGGTTTTGACACGGCTGCCAACGCACTGCTGCTCGTCAAACCGAGCAGGATGGCGATGGAGAACTCTCGCTGCTCCATCAAGGTCAGTAATGAACTCACTGAGACCTTCAATGTCAAAAAAGATTTTAGACAAAGCGACGCGCTGTCATTTGATTTTTTTAACATCGTTCTTCAGAAGATTGTGCGAAACTCACTGACCAATAGAAGGGGCACGATCTTCCAAAAGTCCGTTCAACTACTAGTTTTCGTGGATGACATTGACGTAATTGGACAAACGCAGAGAGTCGTTTGCTGGCATTGAATCGGAAGCGGCTAAAACGGGTCTGGCGGTGAACGAGGGCAAAATCATGTATATGCTGTCATCGAGAAAAGACGCATAACATCGACGACTTGGCCAGAACGTCACCATAGGCAGCTATAACTTTGAGGTGGTGAAGGACTTCGTCTACCTCGGCTTCACGGTAAACAGTACTAATTAAATAATTTGGTTAATAATGTTGGCAATTACAATGCCAGCATACTTCAATATATTTTAGACAAGAAAAAGAGGCAATTGAGTCGGAATATAAAAAAAATCCATCGCATGGGAATAATCTATGATGCGCTGATTGCTTTTGTTTGCGCATCGTTGCTTTCATGTTGCATTTTAGAACGTGATGCAAAGCATCACTGCCAAATGTTTGCAATTAAAAACGCTAGACGTTGCACTACTGCGCTAATGTTGCGTTACGAAATCACCCAAACCTTTTCCTCCAAATGCCGTCAACTCAAACAGGACCAAAGATTGCGCCGTAAAACAGGGCTGGGATAATCAAAGTCTTTTACAAAGTCAGTAGGTCTTTCGTAATAAGGCCTTATTACTGAATTGGCTCTTGAACACGAAGAAACAGCCACAGGCACGATTTGTCACACGTTTGATCTCGGTACGGATGTTCTTAGTACTGTTTACCGCCGAGCCGAAGTAGACGAAATCAGCTCGAAGTTATAGCTGACCCCCAGACCAATTTTTGCTAAATCCGTTTCAATGCCAACAAAAGTCTCATTTTCAGTTCGCTGTGTTCGGCCTTTTGAAAGATCGTGCCTCTGGTGTTGGCCAGCGTGTACTACACGATCTTCTCAAGTACAATGTTGAAAAAATCGCATAGCAACACGTCGCCTTGCCTTAATCCATTTTCAACATTGAAGGTTTCGATCAGTTCAGTACACGTACATGAACTGGCAAGAATTGTCCGCCGTCTTCTTGCACAACCTGCAATCTTGGATATATGTATATTACATCCATCACATTTCGATCACAAAAGCTATCTCATTCCGGACGTTTTATTGCAGACATACAGCTATACAAGACTTCGATTAATAACCCAGCTGTTTTTAGGACTTAACATTTAACAATAGTAAGATTGGTGGAGTGTTAGTTTCACATTTTCGGATAGCCAGGCAGCACTGCAGGATTTGTCGTGCAATTTAATGGACTACAAAGCCGTCAAATGTTGCTACGATGCACTGCAATCCCTCTCCAAACACAATAAAGTGAAGCTTGGCTGGGTCCCTGGACACAAAGGGATTACAGGTAACGAATCTGCAAATAAACTCGCTAGGGCTGGTTCGGAATCTGCGTTCGTAGGTCCTGAACCGGACTGTACTCTCAATTGGAGAACAACTACAATGCAGATTAATGAATTGGAAAATAAACTTCGCCTAGACCATTGGCGGCAGGTCTTAGACAATTCAAACGTGTATTCAGACCCTATTCCTTTCTTACTTTCTTACTTTCTTACTGGCCACTGCGACTTAAAATACCATCTTAACAAAATTAACCTGTGCCAGGATAAGGAATGTGGGGTATGTCTAGAAGAGGACGAAACAACCGAACACATTTTATGAAAGCAATATGTCTTTTGGATTAACTCTAGCCCTTCGATACAATAAATTTGTCTAGCTCGTAACATCGCTGCTGACGTTATGTCTGGGTTGTACACGAGGAAAAAAAACAAGTTTCACCACAGACAGAGGGTGAATGGTTTAGCTTCTCCAGCAAACAACTCGTTTTGCGCATGCTATTCTCTCAAAATTAGACGTACCTAAAAATCCATGCCGACTTCGAACGGTTCAGAGGTATTATTCATGATCTCACTAATATTTTGCTATTAAAAATTATGTTTTCTTAAGTAACTTTGGCGAAATAGTCAGTCTTCACTAAGCTTGAAATTCTGCTTTTCAGAATTCATCCAAATTCAATCAGTCTACTCCTAGGAACGAGAAAACATCCTAAAATTCACGACCATAGTGGTACCGAAGAATATAATTGCACTGGCAGACTATAATCATTCATCAATCTCCTTGCAGACATATTTTTCTTCTCAATTTATACATGTACAGCCAGAGACAACAACAAGTCAAGTGATGGAGTACAATCGATAGTAGGATTTTTCAATTTTCACATTCACCGGCAGAAGACTTATTACGCCCAGCAATATTTATTTCACTCCAACTGAGAATTGAGTCAAGGTCACACCAACGGTTGACCTAAATTCACTTGAGAAGGGATAATTTCGATTCATTCCCACTCCGAACGTAAGAAACAAAAACAAGTGTCCTTGTCCAGAATATCTACGTTCAGACGTTCCTTTCACTTTTATCCATCTTGGCCGTCGTAAAACACATGTGTGCTCCAGCGTGTCAATATTATCGCTGTTCACTTTGGATCAGATTCGCCGGCAAGTTTATCTCCGACAATATGGTAGTAACAAAGAAATCCAGTTTGATACAGTTAAAGTACTGACCACCGCGTCCGTGGTGATCCATATAAAAGCTACTAGCGGCCTACGAAATATCATCATTCACTTCAACTCGTTCGAATCGAATCTAACTAAACAACTCAGTTGTCTAAGATGGCATTTAAGGTAAGGTACTCTCGAAAATCTTAAGCAACGTCTAATCGTTGTCATTTTCTAAAACAGTTTATTGTGGTTCTTGCTGTTGTCTCTGCTGCCAGTGCAGGACTTCTTCCTGCTGCTCAGGTGTACCATGCTGCCCCAGCTGTTGCCGTCGCTCAACCGGTGTTGGCAAAGAATGTAGAAGCGTACGATCCTCATCCACAGTACAAGTTCTCCTACGACGTCCAAGATGGTATTACTGGTGATAGCAAGAGCCAAGTTGAATCCCGTGATGGAGACGTAGTTCAAGGCGAATACTCACTGATTGATGCCGATGGCTATAAGAGAACTGTCCAATACACCGCCGATCCAGTCCATGGCTTCAACGCTGTTGTACATCGTCAACCCCTGGGTGTTGCCGTTAAGGCAGTGCCTTCGGTTGTGAAAGCTGTTGCCCCAGTTGCTTATGCTGCTCCAACTCTTATCAAGTCGTATGCCGCTGCCCCAGCTTTGTACAAATCTGCTCCCGTTGCCTATGCCGCCGCTCCTGCTTTGGCGTACCATCACTAAATGCAAAAGACAACAAGAACTGAACCAAATAAGGCTAAAATGTTATTTTCCTACAATTTAAGTTAAAAAATATAATAAAATGTTTCAAATAATACAAATTTAGTGAAACTTACGCGCTGCCTACTGCTCCACCGAGGCTATGATTAATGCAAGTTCTTTGCCTAAGTGTGATCAAATATTTCACAGCAAATTGAACGAACAATTACTGTGAAGATATGGTGCATTTGAAAGACATTTGTGTCCTTCTAATAATAATAATAATAATAATAATGGCGACGCTACAGTCCGAGGTGGACTTGGGCCTATCTTCTCAGCAACCACTGGTGTTGTGCGTGCTATTGTTCTTTCACGAGTGGAGGGGACCTACAGTTTAATGCCGACTCCAAACGGCGAGATTGAGAAGCTTTTTCTAGACAGTTATACACTTTGAGCATTGTCAGTGACCCGAAAGAGGTGGAGCCGTGGGGTTTTTCGGGAATCGAACCGAGAACATCGAGCGTATGAGTCGACGCACCTTCCTACTACGCCACGGCGCCCATGGTGTCCTTCTATCGGACATAAAAACCGCCTTTCTATGTTTTAGATTTGCCGATAAAGTTCAGCCTAAACAAGATATGTAGTTTTGGCATCCCTACCAAACTCGTCCGTTTGTGTAGGATGACGATGGAGAATGCACGCTGCTCCATCAAGGTCGGTAAAGACCTAACTTTGTCAAAAGCGGATGAAAGTGCTCTTATCTGCTTTGAGAGGAAAATTCTTCGGGTGATTTTCGGTCCCGTCTGCATAGAGGGTGAGTGGAGGATAAGATATATCAACGAACTGTACGAGCTGTTCAGCGACATTGACTTAGCCAGAAGGGTGAAGATCCAACGATTGAGATAGTTAGGTCATGTAGAGAGAGTGGAAACCAATGCGCCGGCCCGGAATGTCTTCGAATTCACCCCCGAGGGACGGCGCAGTAGAGGAAGACCGCGACTCAGGTAGCGCACGCAAGTGGAAAGGAACCTCAACCAACTGTGCGTGCGAAACTGGAGGCAGCTAGCTAAAGATCGAGCTGGCTGGAGACGTTTGTTGGTTGAGTCCCAGGTCCACCCCGGACTGTAGCGCCACCTTGAGTAAGTAAGTAAACAAGATATGTCTTCTTTAAACTTCAGCAACTCTTGAAGTGAGCACAGCTCTATCGAAACAGGAGAAACTTGATATCGCTTTCAGATGCAGCTCTGGAATTTATATGCAATTTGCAAAATTACATTCAATATGTCCTTAATATTTTCAGCATAGAATAGAGTCTGATGTTATGTTGCATGAATTAAGTTGCTTCAGGCTGAAAAAACGGTGAAGCCGATGAACTCGCCAGGTGAGAAACGGTGTCACAATTTCTTGTAGTTGATAGTTACCGCCCATGCCAATTGCTACAGCCAAATATGTTCTAAAACTTGAAACAATTAGAACAACTAACTCGCCTCATTACAAAGATAATCTGACCTAAACTAATTTTAAGCGCTCATTCTAAGTCACCAGAATGAACACGCCAGCACTCAGAACTCTCATCGGAGTCATTATAGGACACGGGGGCCACGGCACTGATTGGAACTCCATATAACGAGAAGGAGGAGGAGATTGTAACGCAATGAAAGCAAATGCAATCTGGCACGTGTGTTCCAGTGCGTAGAATGCAGGCAGCTTACGAGATAAAATTAATGTTAGAATATGTATACGCCCAGCGTAAAGACGATATTTCGGAAAATACGTACGTTGTGACGTCCCCGCATCGCACGCATTGTTTGAAAATCAAACTGGTTTGTTTTTGTCCACAGAATCGTGGGGCAAATAAACGATTGAGGTGCTTATTAAATGAGATGTGTTGTGGAACAAAAGCCATTGCCCCTATAAAGATCGAAAGGTTGCAGACTGAAAACATAAAATGCTGAACGCTTTCTGTCACTACTTCTCAAAAAGTTAAGAAAATTCAATTATTCAAACGCAACCAACGCGTTGTGCGTGCTATTGTTCTCTCACGAGTGGAGGAGACCTACACTTTAATGCCGACTCCGAACGGCGAAATTGGAAAGCTTTTTCTAGATAGGTATACTCTTTGAGCATTGTCAGTGACTCGAAAGAGGTGGAGCCGTGAAAAAATGTTTGATGTTTTTTTTTTCGAGATTCGAACCGACGACCTCTAGTCGATGCCTACCCCCTACGCCACGGCGTCCACAGAGAAATAAGTAAAGGGTGTTCCAATAGGGACTTCGGAACTTTGACAGATGATAACGGCCATATTGTTGAAGCTACATCTCTCAAATTGGCTGTCATTTATTCAGTCTGTTTTGTGAAATCAACACGAATGAATATAGCGTTCAACAACACGTGAAAATGATAAAATTGTTTTATTGTTTGTGTTCTGTTCGGGCAAAGTTCCGGGCGCTTCGTCCATTTTACGATCGTCATAATCATCCTACCGAGGGAAGAGGGTTATACAAAGTGTTGTGGATGAATTTGAATCCAGTAAACTATAAAGTAACACCCCTACGTCGACAAAGCGCATAATCTGCCGAAAACATCGCCGCTGTCCGTGAGAGTGTGCAGGAGAATCGAAACAGTCGATTTCGCGTTGCTCACAAGAACTTGGCCTTTCGCAGACCACAACTTGGCGAATCTTGCGTCCTGACTGGGGCATGCACCCGTACAAAATTCAACTGACCCCGGAGCTAATGGCAAATGACCAGACCATAGACAACGACGTGTGTTCGCTGAATGGGCTCTGGAGCAGTTGGAAACTGACCGTAATTTTCATCGAACAATCATCTTCAGCCATGAGACCCATTTCTATATGAATGGGTACGTCAACAAAAAAATAAATTTCGAATTTGGGACGACGATGACAATACCGATCCACATGAGATCCAAGAGCATCCAATGCATCCCGAAAAAATGTATTTTGGTCTGGCGGCGTCATCGGTCCATATTCCTTTGAGAACGACGTTGACCAAACCACTACCGTCAACGGCGAGCGCTATAGGTCCATGATTACCTACTTCTTTTGTCCTGAATTGGATGATGTGGACATCAACGACATGCGGTTTCAAAAGGACAGCTCGGCGCTACGTGCCACAAAGCTCACTTCACATTGGAAACTCTGCACGAGCGATTCGGGGTCATGCTCATCACACGTGGAGGTGATGAGAGCTGTGAACGAGATCGTGTGATTTGACACGGTTAGTCATTTTCTTGTGAGGTTTTCTAAGGTCGTAGGTCTATGCGAATAAGTCACAAACAACAGCGGCCCCAAAGCCAACATAACCCAAGCCATCGGTCAAATTCAGCCGGATTCATAGAAAAATGGACATTTCAGATGCGCCGGACATTTGAACGATGTACATAATAAAGAATGACATTAAATTAAAAAATTTCGATGAAAATTTCGGACACCGTAACACACGCAAAATTCATGCTCGTGCTTACGCTGGACAGAGCGTTACACAATTTCTCTGCACGTGTAGAATGACCAATCCCTGTTTCTCTCAGCAATTGAGTAATCTAGCCCTCTCTCTGCTCTGCGGCTAAGAGCCATAGACAACATCCAATGCGGAGTAAGAACCTTTCGGTCATTCGAGGGAAAATGACTGTGTGTGATATACAATCCTATTGAGATTAAGTGGATTACAGAAGAAGATTCATCTAAGAACGTTAACCAATCTCTTCTTCTTCTTCTTAAAGCGCTACAGTCCGAGGTGGACCTGGGCCTCACTTAACATGCCTCTCCAGCCAGCACGATCTTTCGCCAGCTGTCTCCAGTTTCGCACACCAAGCCGGCCGAGGTCCCCCTCGACTTGTGTGCGCCACCTTGTACGTGGACGTCAAGTCGAAAACTCTTCGGGCCGGAGCTAAGTTGTCTATACGCTCTACATGGCCTAGCCATCTTAGGCGTCGGATAAGCAGACGCCTGGCTAGACTCATGTCTCTGTACAGCCCATATAGTTCGTGGTTGAATCTTCTCCTCCAAAAGCCATCAACGCGAACAGGGCCAAAGACCGCGCGCAGAACTTTTCTCTCGAAAAGACAAAGAGACTGTTCATCCGCTTGGGATATTGTCCATGTATAATTATTCGTCAGTGGAAACGAAGCATTCATTCATGAACTTTAATGTCAACGGAAACAATACCATAGGTTGTCTGCATCGAAAATTCTGAAAACACGAAAACAATCTTACCGTCAAAGCAAACCAAAGAAACAAACAAAAAGCACATAATTTAGTCCCGTCCGGATTATGATAATTACGGATGCTGGGGACTTAACTGATTACCTCTTGAAGATAGACAATCTTGCACGCAATCTTTGCCATCTACACACACTTTCATAAATCAAACTATCTGTAACAACTCGGCGAACGATTCGTTTGTCTATCAGGGCCACATTCCCAAATGAACTTCAGCTAACAACAATCAATAAGGTCTCTAATGCATGTCTCTGAATATTGTATCATGCAGCACCTTTCTCGTGGCGTCTAATAATGCACCACTTAAGCATAGTCAGCACTCGCTACTTGAATTCCAAATAACGATTAATCATTTCACTTACTGCACACAAAGAGTCAGTGGGGCACACACTACTCGTACTTTCAGTCCTGCCAGACAGTTTACGAGTATGTGCCCGCCAACAGTCGATTCTACACCACCACCCTACCAGTGGCATTTCCGAGGCAGACATCGTGGTGTGTCTCCATTGTGCAATCGTCGTTTTATAGAGTGCCGCAATCAAATTGATTGACCCAGATTTTGTTTGTATGAGGTACAGATACCAAGCAAGCCATCGTAATGACAAGCAAACTGAAATTCGCCAAAATGACACTTCGTAGGCAGAGTTCCCCGGCATGTGTGCCTTTCAAAATTCCACCTCCAGGCGGGCGCGAGTCTATTTTGATTCATGTCAGATCACAGGGCGTAATGTCTTCACTTCCAGCTGACAGTTGAGGCGACGCAAAAGAAAGTGCTCAAGTTATTAAATAACAATCTAAATGAGTTATCAGCCAATTTGGCTTTTGAACGGCTGCCAACGTTAACTGGCTGGCACACACTATCTCACTTGGACGTGTGTAATGAAGTAATTTACCAGAGCAGACACACAGTTTCAAGATCACATGAAATATTTTAATCACGGATTTCTTTAAATGGCCACACTTAGCTGGCTTTTTCTGCTTCTGGGCATTTGGCTGAGTGTTGTGGCTGCTGAACAATGCGCAACGCGCAATGCGGTCGTTTATGGAAATTCAGTCTCGAGCTATGCCTCAATCCACTTGAGTGATGCGAATGAACGGGGACAGACGCAAGTGTTGCAGACTTTGTTTGGTTTGCCTGATGCCCCGTTTGGTTACGAATATTTTCGGAACAAATTTGCTGCGCGAAGAGTGCCATAAGAGTGTGTAAATGGGTAATTAAGCGTTTGAGATGCTTAAGGCGGATGTGCGATTTTTGAAAAAAGTTTTACATTTATTCGTGCTCTATCTCGTATGTGTACGCGTATGGTCTCTGGAATGCTGGAACCGACATAGTTTTGTGAAAAACTAGTCCACCAACCTGTGAAATTAAATAGCTATTAATTGGACAAGTATCGTTAGCTGATTAGAAGTGGATTGCTTACCTCATACCATCGCCATTTATTTGTGTGGCATACATCGCCCAGCAATGCGTTCATTAGACTAATTGTCACTAATTGTGTGGAACCACCACAGGCAGAAGAACTCGCTGAAATTTGTGTAAATACAAGGTGATTTTTATGTTCCAGGTCTACGTTGTTTTTAATACCTTTTAAATGAAATGCAATTTGATAGAATATATGGTCTATGACATTTCGGAATATGACTTCTGCCCACGGTGCAAAGGCGATATATTTAAACAATTTTGCATACTACTGGTGTTATTTCATGAATTTCGTTTAGAATGTTTGTTCGATTGCTTAAGCAGCACGGTTGTGGTTAGTTGGTTAGTTCAGTACACCTTTTCCCTCAACTATCCCCATGAAGAGAGGACAAATCTGCGGATCGTGGAGGCCAATCTATCCCTACTTACAAATATGTACATACTTAGCCGGGAAAAAATGTTTTCCAAAATTCGGCTCCTTTATGTTCGAACCAAACACTTTGCCACAATAAACATCAAAATTGTACCAGTATCCTGTAGAACTTCTTGTATCCGAAGCATACAGGTTTTCCTCTTATGAATTGCTTGGATGGATGGTAGCAACATTTTTTCATAAGTAGGTCTGTCAATGGTCTCACTTTGAACATTTTGTAAGTGGAAGTATTTGCTTTGTTATTGTCTACCAAGTGAATGTTTCGTTTTAGTTTTATTTCTGTAAATATATTTCGAGACATGGTACGCTGCACCAATGGAGATCCCGTATCTGCTCTAAGGACCAATATAGTCTTTCTTTCTTATTTTATGGCAATTTCTGATACCCAGTCAAAAGAAGTATTCCAATAAAACCTCTGACTTGAGATACATTTATATCGAATGTATACCTAGTGTTTTGACTGGCATAAATCTTTGCATTTCTAATTATAATCAAACTAATCAAACAGATTTTCAAAAATTTGGATGGGACTTAAGTTTTTCAGCTCATTTGTCAATAGATCTCTTCTTGACTGGATTGCTTCTGAGCTGGAATACTTAGCTGTGTATGACGAGAAACATTTCTTCCAATATAGATGGCCTTGAATATTCACCCCTATTGCGATAGTCGTTTTTATTGAACGACAAATGTCGCTTATAGAAATCGGTATTGCGATAGTCACTACGATGTCGTTTTGCTTGTCGTTTAGTGGAACGTATTTTTTTTATCGACAAATGTCACCCGAAGGCATTGTAACTCTCGTTTAAGTTCAAATAAACGACAAGTACTACGATACTTTTTGGCGATGACATTTTTTCAAACGACAAGCTGTGTACTTTCATATAAAATGTTTTTATTTCTTTTTCCTTTTTCTGATAAAAATAAAGCGTTCGCTTCATTTTTTTCCTCATCTGAAAAGGATGCATTCATCCAACGAGGACAAACAAATGCTTCCATAAGCTCGAGCATCTCTTTTAAAATGCTACTCATTGTTGCTTGAGCAATACCCAAATTAAAATCATTGCACACTACACACTTCTGATAGCTACTACACTGTGCCATTGGCACACTCATAACGACTTCTGCAGAAGCTGCAGAGACAAGGAAGAAGAGGAAAGCGTAACGCATCTCCTTTGCACTTATGAGGCTCTATCCTCCCGCAGGAAGAAGCAACTTGGAGCCTTGAGCGAAATGCTCAACGTAGGCACCCATTAAATAAGAAGCTTCGTGGCAAGTATAATTGACATCCGCTCCGCGTGGTACCACAATGGGCCTAAGTTGGCTTAAGTGTGACTGCTATC
The DNA here is from genome assembly GCA_930367185.1 of Myathropa florea. Lineage (NCBI taxonomy): Eukaryota > Metazoa > Arthropoda > Insecta > Diptera > Syrphidae > Myathropa > Myathropa florea. Next base: position 81,056,217 of record OV884003.1, on the reverse strand, counting down.
TGCAGTCAGCCACCTAACCTAACATAACCTACTTCGAATCTGGCAAATACAAGGGATTGAACTTCAATCTTAATCTTTTCCTTTCTCTTATTAACTTATTTTTTTTCCTCTTTTTCCCTCTCATCGTCATTAATAATATAATTTACCACAAAAAGTGCAAAACTATTCATTATTCTTTATTCACAATTCAAAAATTTTACATTTCTTTCAAGTGTCTAACCGTATTTGTTCGTTATTTATGTGGAATGCATGTCGATCGAAAACGACTGGCGTTTAAGTATCATAATACCGACACTTGAACGCCTAAAAAGTGACTCGATAGAAAAAGTGAGAAGTGTCGTTCAATAAAAACGACTATCGCAATAAGGGTGATTATCCGATTTCTTACGTCTCTTAGAATCGAGTGCCTATTCATCACTGCTTTCCAAATCACTTCCTCTGGAGGCTTGCGTATGTGTGAACACTTCTACAGTCCCTGGAATATCACAAGGCAAATTTGCTGTTTCGATGTCATCATCTGCACCTTCTTCATCATCTGTAAGATAATTTGGCTCCGGGGGAATGAGTACCATATACTCCAAGTTTTGCTCATCATCCAAAATGGAAGATACAGCTTCTTCTAGTCCCTTGTAGTTTTTTGAAGATTTGAAAACAAGTTCTTTCATCTTTTGCTGAACTATCAAAAAACAAAAAAAAAAAATACGTAGTAATGTGCCCAATGTACTCAGATGAGTACACCTAAAGAAAAGTGTCCATAATTGATGACATACCTCAAAAATGTTATATTTATCACTTCAGATATTTGAAATGTTTCATATTCTTACTAAAAACAGCAACAAAACTATAAAGTAAATCTCAAAATTCCTATTATTATTATAATAATTGAACTTTCGCGATAAAAACTTCACAACTTTAGAACTGCACTACAAACAATGCAATAAGTCACAAACGATTGAACAAATTCGATTATTTTAAACTGAGAATTTATTCGAGACACACTAAGTTCTTAGAATATTCAAATTTTTCTCAATTATGTCAATTGTTTTTCGACTTACAGGGCTTTAAGTGAGTGTACTCAGTTGAGTACAGCCGTCGTTAATGGGTTAAGGTCCTTTAAAATTTAAATTTAATCTTTAAAAATCTTACATTCTAGAAAGAATAGTTAAACTAGATGCACAATAAATGGATTCTTATACCATCTTACTGGCCCTAAGCGGACGCTCAAAATTAATCTCCATATGAAATTATAATATATTTTGCCTTTCAGCTTCTGTTGTGAATTTTGTGTATTTTTAAGGTTCTATCTACAAAAACAGAACCTTTACAATTTCGATGTGTCTGTCCGTCCGTGTGTCGTATCCGTCACACTTTTTTATCTTCTGCATTTATAAAGACATCAACATGAAATTTTGGAATTAGGTACTTCAGGCCTTGATATCATTGCCCATGCATCCAAATCAAAAAAGTGTACTCGTGTTGTGCGTGCTATTGTTCTCTCACGAGTGGAGGGGACCTACGACTCCGAACGGCGAGATTGGGAAGGTTTTTCTAGACAGTTATACTCTTTGAGCATTGAGTAACTCGAAAGAGGCGGAACCACGAACTTGGACTCGAACCCAGACTGCGAAAGTCTAATGCGCATGGGTCGACGCACGAACCCACACGGCAACGGCACCCACACGGCCACGGAGGAGGTTTATTTTCTTTTTTTGTCGGAGGTTTTTGAAACACTACTATGGAGCACTCAGACTCAAAAACTGGTCCATTGTACTACCAGACAGCAACCTACTTTTAATGGAATTTCATGGTCTTCTGTGATGAGGAGTCTACATCATCAGCTCTCACCTCATCAGCACCGAATAACTGCCACCTGATCCGAGCAAAGGCGAGACAGTGGCAGAGGAAGTGCTCTGCAGTGTCATCGTCTTCTCCACAGCCGTCGCAGAGGTTTCCATCCCTTAGGCCAAGCACACTTAGGTGTTTGGCGAAGGTGTAGTGCTCCGTTAGTACGCTAATAAGTTGTCTGCAATCTTTTCTGTTAAGAGATAACAAGAAAGTCGCGGAATTCTTATAGACGTTAGATCTCATTCCACTCGTGTACGCCATATTTACGTGAATGTCCTCTGTTGCTTTGTCCCAATCACCACAAACATAAAAGGGAATACATTTCGTACGCAGAATTTTTCTCTCGAAAAGACCCTGAGCTACTTCATTCGTTTTGGATATTGTCCACGCTTCTGGGCCATAAAGCAGAACTCGGACGAATCTCTTAGAATGCCTAAAAAGTATTAGTATATCATTTCAAAGCTTATCGTTAATTGAGTGTTTTCACGACGAATATTGTATATTTCATCATTGCATATTTTTATGACCATTAATGTTGAGTCTTTATTCACATTCACACAATCGTGTTAAAAAACGCATTTGCATCCCGTCTCGCTGAACCAAATACGTATAATGTCATTCAGTCTGAGATTTAAATCACATATAAAACCCGATGTGTGTACAATCGCGTAGTGCAACAACACACCTCCGGTGAGCCACGTCAATAACCTTTATGAAAGGAACTCCTGCCGACGACGACAATGACGACGGCATTGTTCTCCTTCGTGTATGCAGACCAAGGCAATCTGCAGAACGCACAATCAGGCATATTCAAAGGTACTTACCCTCTTTATTTTGCAAAGTACTCATAGGGTTCATAGACTTCTTCTGCCCAGGAAACAAGTTTAATATGCGATCACTGACGTTATTGCAACCAGAATCGCAGTCATGTATGCTTTTCAAATGTTTTGAGCGGAAAAGTGCAATGACCGATGGCACTCCTTCGTCTGGAACTGCTGCTCTTTTTTTTTGCATTAGTGCATCATCGTTTCCGAAGATTATTTGAATAAATTTATATGCAATATATCAGGACATTTGCACATAACTCAAATTCATTTATAACAAGATACAATTAAGCTAAAAAAACAAGGTTATTGTTCTCACGCCGTTGGCTGATCGTGTCGAGAACGTATCTTTACACACTACTGACCTACATTCTGGTAGGAATCGAAAAATGTGTACAGAAACAAAATACGATACCCTGTTGCACGGCTTTGCTTTATTGGATACTGTTGCCCCACGAAGATTCTCTGAGATAACACTTCACCAGGCAGACGCTTGAAGTGAATTCTCAAACTCATCCAGTTCCACAGAATGACCACCTGCGCAAGGGTGCACCCTTGTCATACATTCACCTCACTGGACATATATTAGTAGCTTCTTTGTCTTCTCGTTGGAGTCTGATTGAGACGAAGTAAAGAGTCTTTAGCTCACAAGCAAAAAAATCCTACACTGTTTTCGTATCTTTCTGCATACGTCCATATCACTATGATGCAACATACGGCAATTTAATCTTCACTCTGCTGGGATACTCTCGAGAACTCAATGAAACAAGTTTCCTTCGACATCAATTTGAAGACACAACAGTGTGTGCAACAAGTAACGTAATGAATATCAAAAAAATCCACACACAGGCCTTCATCAATGGACGGACGTATCCTCCTTTTTCATCTTAATAGGATTCACTTTTGATAATGACTTTGTTCAATACATGATCGCAACCTTTTTCGATTGTTTACATTTCTAAAATTATTTATCCATCAAACATCAGTCGTTCATTTCCTTCCTATTCTGAAGTCCCTCCTCCCCGCTTCACTCCATATTCTATCTTGAATAAGGTGTTACCAAGCTACATCATAATTCACTTTAACGTAATTTTTAGTATTTACTACTTCATCCTTTCCTTCATCGCCACACTGTACTTTGAACAAAGTGCCTGAAGCAGATGATATTGATCCCCTCGACAGCTTAAGTCGGCTGGAATGGATGGTTATACAAAGTGAAGCAGAGCCTGTGCTGAGGCTCCATTAAATTCAAGGCCGTTGGTACTTACTCTCTATACTACAAGCAAAAAAAAGAAATCGCATACACTTCCCCGATGATTTCCTTCTTCTCGGTGAGTTTATTTTTTTATTTTATTTTTTTCTGTTCTCGTTTTTGGTGCCTTCCGCTGGACCCGAGCTACTGCAGTTGATTTTTTTTTGTGCATTGTGTACCCCTTTTTCCACATTCGCATTGCCGTGGTTGTTGTCGGCCCTGATGACGACGATCCTCACGGCCACACCTGGTTCACAACTGCAATGAGAATGATTTCATATCCATCTCACTACAGACGCCCTGCAATTTAGGTTTCCCTTTCTTTGGAGTCGCTGACTAGATCTCATTATATTTTCAAAAAACTGCACAAAAGATGCGAAGAGAACATGAGATGCATTCGCGGAAAAAATACAACCACCAATGACAAAAGGGTAAGGGAACAAGGACCGTTCTCGATGCAGCGACTTCGTGGGTATAAATACGTGTGCTCTGCCGTGAATGAGGTATTCAGTGTTTTGTGTTGAGTCCGAGGAGGGCGATCCAAGTGTTCCAAGAAATTTCTTCTCGAAATGGCATTCAAGGTACTAAAATGCACCATCCCGACGGAATCAAAAACAACGGATATTTAATAATATATCACTTACTAATAAATGCATTTCCTTCTAGTTTGTTGTACTTTTCGCCGTCATCGCGTTGGCCAGTTGTGGTCTGGTGCCGGCCGCAGTGAAGACTATTGCTCAACCGGTGTTAGCCAAGGCCGATGATGAATTCGACCCACATCCGCAGTATAAGTTCGCATATGACGTCGAGGATGTCATCTCGGGAGATTCGAAGAGACAGGTTGAAGAGCGTGATGGCGATGTTGTTCAAGGTGAATACTCACTAAATGATGCTGATGGATTTAGGAGAACTGTTCAATATAGCGCCGATCCTGTAAATGGATTCAATGCTGTCGTCCATCGTGAACCATTGGTGAAAGCTGTTGGCGCAGCAGTTGCAACGGTTGCAAAAGCAACTCCAGTTGCATATGCTCCTGCTCCAACAACGATCATCAAGACTCCGACTGTTGTTGCATACTCCGCTTCTCCTGCAATCGCTGTCGCTCATCATTAAACATTGAATCACAAATGTTTCTGTTGGGAGACTACAAACGCTGTTTCGGCCATTGAACAAAATCTTTTTTGTGATCATAGTTTAGGTTTAACTAATAAAAAAAGTACAATAGGTGAACAGTGGATTTTTATTAATCGTAGTTCTACTAGCCGATTCTAAGAAACTCAAGGCATAACTTCAAGTTAAAAGGTGAGTCTTGAAGGATATATCAGCGCAAAATGACTCAGAAATTGTTCCACTTTTGTTTTAATTTACTGTGGAATGAAATGTGTGGTGTTTATAGAATTTCAGTCTATGCTGCTTCTCAGACGTCTTAGCCACTTACCTACATCTGGTGCACCGTCCCAAGTGGATGTCAAAGGTCAATAGAGAAAATATCCCCATTTTGTGTCGCTTCTAATTTTGCAAGGCGCTAACAGCGGTAACCTGAGCGAAGTTGGTCACCTAAAGGAGTAAGTCATATTTTCTACACATATTCTTTTCCACGCCAGTTAACCTCAAAGTTAGAGACGGAAAAATCCTCTACATTTTAATGACTTTGAAACAAGAAGACGCTCAAGACGTGAACAATTATTTTGATTTAAAAGCAGCAAAAGTAGAGTACCGAAAAATATATATAGGATTCTAAAATCCTATCTCGACAGTAGAATATTCAGTGTTAAGTACGAAATGGACTACTCTGGGTTTAAGGAGATAGCGGCCGGAGTTCCGCAAGGGAGTGTTCTTGGCCTCACTCTGTTCTTATTATATATCCGTGACATACCTCAAACTGAGGGTACAATAGTAGCAACGTTCGCGGACGATACGGCTATCCTCGCTACGGAAAGCACAATCGAGTCCGCTACAAAAAAACTGCAACTAGCTCTAAACAAAATATGCGGATTTGTTCACATTAGCCTTTATCCCAGCATCAGCACATGCGGCCACAAACCTATCTAACGCGCGCTGGAGTTCTATCTGGGAGGATGTGAGGATGGCTAAGCCATCTGCAAAAAGAAGATGACTTACCCTCAACTGTCCCAATGTGTAACATTCATCGCCTCGACTGCGCTGTAACATCCAGTCCATATATATAATGAAAAGGAGAGGTCACAAAACGCACCCTTGGCGAAGTCCAACGCCCACGGTGAAAGGTGTTGATTTACTACCGCTAACCGAACACAGCTACTACAGATTGTGTATAGAGTCTGAATGGCCCTCAACAAAGAACCATCAATCCCATACTTCTGCAGAACACTCCAGAGTTTACCTCGAGGAACTCGGTCATTTGCTTTTTCCAAATCTACAAAACAACTGTAGATCGGTTTGGCGTACTCCCAAGCCTTCTCAAGTACCATTCTTAGAGTGAAAAGGTTGTCGGTTGTACTTCTGCCTGGACCAAAACCGCACTGTTCATCTCCCATCCTGTATTCTACCATAGCTCTAGATCGCGCCTCCAACACCTTAGCGTACTCTTTACCCGATAGACTTAAAAGAGATATGCCCGTGTAAGTGGAGCACTCTCTTTTGTCCCCCTTTTTGAAGAGAGGGACAATCACCCCAGTCTGCCAATCATTCCCAAGCCACTTTAATAACACGAGAGAGACATAAAACTCCCTCTTAACCCATAGCCTTAAGCATTTCTGGCCGGATTTCATCCATACCGGCGGATTTGCTAACTTTTAGCGATTCAATCGCCAAAATGACTTCCTCCACCGTTGGACTATTCTCCGCCCTACTTAAGACTACAGGTCTGTCACCCTCAGTACCTTGTTCGGGATTCAGCAACTCTGAAAAGTGCTCGCTCCATCTGCGCAAGATGTCCACCTCATTAGAAAGCCACACGCCATCTTTGGATTTGACTCCTTCGATGGTGTTGAATTTTCTTCCTCTAAGCCGGCGAATGGTATGCCAGAACACCTTTTTCACAGATCTATGGTCGCTTTCAAACTTCTCGCCGAACTCCTTCCAAGTCTGCTCTTTAGCTGCTCGCACAGCCAATTTGCAAGTTCTTCGCGCCTCATATACCGGTCATGACAATCTGAGTTCTTTAAGAGATTCCAGTCTCTGTAGGTATTTTTCTTCTCTCTGATGATGCTTTCGTTATCGGCCCAAATGTTTTCTGTCGCAATCGGGCACAAGTTAGCATATGCCCTGGCAACAACGAATTTGAGATAGTTGCGAAATGTATCTTCGTAAGTTGAAAATAAACTACCATGGCCCTAACCAGGGAATGAGACTGCGATGATTGTGATTTTTACAATCCACATTTGAGAAATGTTTAAATCCGCGACATGAAAGTGAGTACAAATTCAAAAGACCCTGCGAACCGATAAACTAAAATCCAATTACTTGATACACTTGAACCTTTTATTCGACAAATAAGGCTTGCATCTTTACAACGTTTTGTAAACCGGATCAACACATTTTCAACGATTTAAGTGACAGTTTTTAATAAGCACTTAAAATTTAACAGTCCCACTGAATGCCTATTAACACACTAGTTTCCCGATCCGTTGAGCAAAAAGTCATGTCAAACCAAAAGCATCAACTACGGTTTCATCCACGCTCTTACGACAACTCTGCAAATCCCTTCCATTCGATGCCTTTGGTTGAGCAACAAATACCAGCTAAGTCATGTCAAGGACACTTTCTGGTCATTATCAAATTAACAAACACCCCCCACTGAAAACCACATCGCTCGAGGGAATTTCATTGGAAATTTCATAGAGTATCCCTTCGATTGGGGCGAATAATAATTATCAGAATTACTTTTTACACTCATTTGACAATGGACGCTGTATCTGTATCTGTGTACATATGTCGAATATGTACCGCTCCTGACAAGTGATCAATCTTAAATTTTCACCGCTTATGTCGGGGTAATAGAAGCTGACACGTTCTCTGCTGTCACTGCCTTGGGTTACCACTCAGAAAGCCTGCAGGACTCTAACTGAAGCGGATTGGAATATCAAAAGTTGTTGACATCTATACCATACCAAATTGTCCCATACTATTGTCTCCTTCATGAGTTTTTATCATTTGCCTAGAGTTTGAGCAAAAAATAAGTGAAAATGTCCCAGCACAGGATGAGGAAGGAGGACATTGAAAGAGAACAACAACACCGAAGGGAAATGGTTTCTATTCGACGAAATGTATCCCTAAAAATTTGTCCTAATGCCGGTCCTGGGAGAATTTGTGGCACTTTCACAAAAGTAGGCAGGTCCTATGAGCGGACACTGAAAATACGAAATACACCTCATCCATCTTCTCCTGTCTGTCAAGTTTAGCGGGAGACCAGACCCTTTTCTCATTGTTGTTGTCCGTTGTAAGGCCTTTGTAAGTGGGGACTAAAATGCTGCGCTTTACATACTATTTGACACGATATATGTCACGAATTTATAAGTACATATATACCTACAGCGGTTTATGATACGGGTCACTATGGCCGTGTGTATGGGCGCATATCGCAGATGTCGATTGGTGATGAAGGTTGACATGTCTGATGAAACATTCAAGACGAATATGCGCATCGAGCGAAAGGATGCAGCAACGTACATAGGTATGTATTTGTGAAATATTCACCTTGGAAGATTTTTGCCACTAAATTTCGGGTGGCTTAACAAGAAGAAATTTCAATGTAAATACAGTTGAATAAATCAACATTGATGAATGATCTGAAAAAAAAGATTCCCGGTTCTTCAAATTTTCTTACTTAATTAATATTTTAACACTTCAAGAATCAAAAAAATACAATCCATAGTTTTCAGCGGTAACAATTCAAACAAATTGGTTTTCTTACGAATATAAAATGCAAATAACTCCATTAACACTAATGATTTGATGGTTTTTATCCATAATCATGCAAATTTTGCGGACAATTTAAAGTTATTACATACATATTTTAATCCTTTCAGGGAATTGCCGAAGAACTAAAAGAAATACAGAGAATTAAACCGTTTGGTAAACTAATAATAATAATAATAATGGCGGCGCTACAGTCGAGGTGGACCTGGGCCTAGCTTCTCAGCAACCACTCGTGTTGTGCGTGCTGTTGTTCTCTCACGAGTGGAGGGGACCTACAGTTTAATGCCGACTCCGAAGCTTTTTCTAGACAGTTATACTCTTTGAACATTGTCACTGACAAAAACCATGAAAAACTTGTAGGTGATTTTTCGAGAATCGAACCAAGAACATGGAGCGTAGGAATCGACTCACCCTACCACTACGCCACGGTAAACAAATCATCCAAAATTAATCTTCCGATTTCAGATGTATATTTATCGACGGCTGAGTTCAAAAGGGCGACAACTCAAAAAAATTAGAGTCTAGTTAATATTAGTAGAAGTGTAAACTTTCTTTTCTTTTATTATATAAAAGACAAACCGTTGGCAAATCCTTGTTTCGTTATATTTTTAACACAAAATATAGTTCAAATCGCGTTTTTTTTAAAAATTGCTTCTTCGAGTTGTTGTCCTTTTGAACTCAGCCATTGATATGCATACGTGTGTCCATATTCTATGTAGTAGACTAAATTTGTTTAACTCCACGCTTGGCCTAAGATGTAGCATTTATTTCATTTTGCGTGGTGAAACTGTCTTGACTCTAGACCTCTTAAGCTAGCCCCACCTTTTGCATGAAGTCTCCAATTGCACACCACAATAACTAACTTTGTTCCTCTTCGTTTCTGTGACTTGGAACTTCAGGTCAGAGCTACTTACACTCTACATGACGCTTGATTAGACCCATGTCGCTGACAGCTCTTATAGTTCGTGGCTAAATCTTCTCCTTCAATCGTCATCATCAGGGTCCACGATCACACATGAAACTTTTATCTTGAATTTACTAACTGCTTCTTTTTTCCACTTATGATATCGTCCACATAATTACACCAAAGATCAAGGTACAAAACTTGTTCTTTCTTGGTAAAATTCGATTGCGATTTTAGCCTAAAGAAACAGCGATTTGCAATTTCGCCGGGTCATTGTCTCAGTAAATCTTCATCAGAACATTGTGACCAACAATGGGTATGTGCATCGACCAACGCACTAGACTTTCAAATTTAGGTTCAAATAAAAGAAAAAGAAATAATTTTTTCAAAAAAAAAACCTCTTTAGAGTCACTGACTAGATAAAACTTCTTAATCTCGCAGTTTGGGGTCGGCATTAATCTATAGGTCACCTCCAATCGTGAGAGAACAATAGCAAGCACATGAGTGGTTTATGCTCGTAATAGTAATAGTAGCCATCACAGCTCGTTTTGTGCTCTTAAAAGTTTTACAGACCACGGACCCTTTGAAACATTATTCATCGCTAACTCTACGAACCAATATACTTACTATTTCTGTTTTCAAGATTCAGCTCGTGTGTGAATCGAAGCCATGTCCATCTTTTACATCCGCCGTTTTATTGAAAAATTGTGTTAAGCTATGGGGCCCATTATTGGCTCAATGGGTATATCAGTAAGCAAAAGTGTATTTGGAGCCAATATAATCCACATGTGATTATCAGAACATTAATAATAATAATAATAATAATAATGGCGGCGCTACAGTCGAGGTGGACCTGGGCCTAGCTTCTCAGCAACCACTCGTGTTGTGGGTGCTATTGTTCTCTCACGAGTGGAGGTGACCTACAGTTTAATGCCGACTCCGACCGGCGATTTTGAGAAGCTTTTTCTGGACAGTTATACTCTTCGAGCATTGTCAGTGACTCGAAAGAGGTGGAGCCGTGAACATTTTTTTTTAAATTGTTCCTTGTGCTTGTATTTAAGCCTAGACTAGAAAGTCTAAGGCGTATGGGTCAAGGCATAAACCCACACGGCTACGGCGCCTACAAAATAGTGAACTGACGTAAACTAAAAATAGGATTGGCCCCAAGACGGAGCCTTGAGGTACCCCAAATACCCCAACTTGGTTATTATTAACTAAATATTTGGACTTGGTTTCAAAGGCACACTAACTGCTTTTGCCGATGATATTGGCTTTTCTTATGTCTCAAACAGTCCTCTGGACTTAGTTTTCGACATAATTTGGCTTGTGAACCTATTAAGACATTGGCCTGCTGAACATAAGTTAGTAACAAGTTCCAAAACTCAATTAATGTTTTTATATTTGCCTCATGCTCAGAAACTCGATGCTGATGTTTTTTTTTTATTCGGAGGGTTTTTGAAACACTACTGGAGCACTCAGACTCAGAACTGGTCCATTGTACTGCCAGGTAGTAACCTACTCCAGTGTCGTTAATTTGATCCCAACGGTAAATGGTGACTGGACCAAATTCGATTTCACTGGGATTCGAACCGGGGGCACCTCTAACTCCACTTAAACAACTGCGCCATCCAGTCGTGATGCTGATGATTACTTCCATGCATCAAATTGCCAAAGATATAAATTATTAAACTGCAGATTTTTTTTTAATTCCTCTGTCTTCTTCTTCTTTTTGTAGTTGTCAAAACTGTAGTGATAAGTGTTTTTTTTTCATTCAAGTATTTAGGGCTTATTTTGGGTACTGGTATGAAATTTTCAAATCAAGCAAATGAATTGAAGAAATATTTCCGTTCCACACTTAGATATTTTTATTATTTACGTAATGTACGTTCACCAAAGCTTTTAGCCACTATTTACTATGGAATGTTTCACTCAAAGCTACAATATGGTGATACTTGTTGGAGAGGCGGATATCTTCTAAAAGAAAACTCTTACTAATTCTACAAAAGTACAGTGTACGAATAATCCCTCGCAAACCTGGTAGATATCACAGTTTTCCTTTGTTCTGCGATTTAGAAGTTCTTCCTGTCCGCCATTTGTATTGTTTTAAAGTGCTAAAAGAATTCTTTATGCTATTTATTGGCTATAACTCAGAAGCTAGTAGGGGTGGTACCACAAATGAGGACATAAAATGTTCGAATTGAATGCCTGCACAAGACTTGTTATATTAAAAATTAAGCCAGACCATTACCATTTTCGAGAAAAGCTGGTTTTTCGGTTATGCACCTACCTACTCTTGGATAAAAGTGGGATTCTATTGCTGATGCAATTTATTAGCTCAGAAACTAGTAGGCCTAGGACTATAAATTAGGGCTCAAAATGTTCGTGTTGAATGCCTGCCGAAGATTTGTTATGATCAGATCTAAGCCAGACTTACCATTTTCGATAAAAGTGTGTATTTCGGTCAAAAACCTACCTATTCTATTTATTGGCTATAACTCGGAAACTAGTAGGCCTTGAACCATAAATGAGAGCTCAAAATGATCGTATTGAATCCCTGTACAAGACTTGTTATGGTCATACCCACAGTTTTTGAGAAAAAGTTGGTTTTTCGGTCAAAGCAAAGTCATCTTCCTTCTCGCTGGCATCGTTTCAACAAACACATTTACTCAAAAAGCATTATGTTCACATTATATATATTTACGTATTATTTCTTCACAAAGTGTTGCTTGAAAGATATGAAAATGATTAAATTTAATTCACTTAATACAATATTTATGTATACATATATTTGTTTTTGTTTTTGTGATTTTATTTTTACAAAATAAATGACAACTAAATCATAACTGGTATCGAAAAAATGATAAGATGCGATTTCAATTGCACTTGAATCCGTAAGATCCAACTCTGTGAACTTATGTTAAGAAAACGTAATAAAATCCCGACCATCTCCGATCATTTTTGTCGTTATTCTATACAATTAACAATTTCAGTGTGTTATAATTTTATCTTTGAATTTAATATACAATACCTACACGCACATGGTCGCACGTTGTGATATTTAATGTATCGTAAAGCATAGTTTTGATTAAGATTTTCTTAACTTTTAATAACTTATAATTACAGTTTCGACTATCGTCCGTCAGATACTATTTACAGTTCGGCTCTCGCAGATGCGTACACACGTGGGGGCTCTCATTTGAACTATTCTCCCGAGTATAGAGGAGCGTGGTAGATATAACTTACTGTCATGCATGCATGTAGCTGTATTCGACTTACATACATAAGTGCCTACTTTGATAAGAGATAAAAAAAACGTGTAACTCTAAAATATACTGGTTTTGTGTCTGGAATTCGACGGCTTCAATATGGTTTTTATCTAATTAACTAACTCAATTGGTAGTACTCCGGGGCGAAGTCATTCGCTAGATTGCTAAGGAAATTGAAGTCGGACGAGCTGTTTGAATTCTCCAGACCGGTGAGATTTGAATGCGTAACGGTCGAGGCGGCGGCCATGGGGAATTGCTGAACGGCCCCGTTGGAAAAATTCCCATTTGCATGAATGGGTATTTGCTGCTGCTGCGGGGGTATTTGCTGCTGCTGATTGGGAGCTTGGATTTGCTGTGGATGGTGGGACGTAGGATGCTGGTCGTAGTAGACGGGGTAATTGTAGACGTCGCAGTTGTCCACAATATTTGTCGCCTGTGGCCCTGTGGGCATATAACTTGTCGCTTCGGCGACGTGGTTGTAGTCTGGGTGCTGTGGTTGATGATGGGGATGGTGGTGGAATGTGTTGTCGTAATAGCCGGTTTGTGTCTTTGGATCGTGGTAGTAGTTTCCGCTTGAGTTCATTGATGCCGCTGAGTCGTAGTCAGCGTGGTTGTAGCCGTAGCTGTGGTTTGTGTATGGACTCGTGACGCAATTTGGTTCCTGCCCATGATGATAGTATCCGGGATTCTGTTGTGGATGGTAGCTGGAATGTGGGGGTGGTGGTTTTCCTTGAAACTCGTGAATTTTGAGTGAACTCATTTCCGGTGACTTGATAAGGTTTGTGGTGTGTTGCTGCTGCTGGTGTTGGACAAAATCGGGGACACCACCAACAGTTCCATTGTGCGTTTGAGTGTTGTGGAGTAACTTTTGCGGCTGATGATGTGAGGCGAATTCGATGTCGTACTTGCCGTAGTACTCTTGATGCTGCTGCTGCGTCGCGACTGCAGCTTGCGGAGACTGATGCAGGGCAGCTGCGGACTGTTTCTGTTGCGGGTAGTACCCAGGGAAGTAGCTGGTATCATGAATTGCACTATTAACGGAGCTATTCGATTGGTAGCGACCTTTTGTTTTGGTGGTAGTATGCGATGTCGATCCTGGTACCTGTGGGGGACCGGTAATCGGCGGTGGTTGAGGGCCTTGATGTGACACTCCCCCGCTGCTGGCATCCGAGTCACGGCGGTATATTTCGTAACTACTAAACGGCGAGTGTTTCGTGGATGTTGACACTGCTTCCTTTTTGATGATCTGTTAGGGTAGAGAGTCATTAATACACTGCCGGGGACAACTGCTTTGAGCCCATACCTGGTCATTGTCTTTTTTCTTCACCTTAACCGGACTGTCTTCTTCGTCGTCTAAGCTAACACTAGAGGCCACACTGGAATCGGCACTAATCACATTTGACGCTGAAACCGTATTGCTACCCAGGTTATTGTTGTTCGATGAGATACCTGATTCCAACGTTGAATTGGGAGTCACTAGACCAACGACAATGAATTAATTTGGCTTTGAGTCTCTTCAAAAACACAACTTACGACTTCCTGTACTTTGATTATTGTTTGTTGCACTTGGTGTGTTGTTGTTGTGCCCTCTCGAATTCGATGTTGAATCTGGGATGTCGTCGGATGGTAGTTCACAGCCTTGACAGGATTTTTTTGAATTGGAATCTACAACGATAACCCTTCGTTAGAGGATGATACAAGCAATCAGTGTATAGGGGGGGAGAAAAAACTAAATTTCCATCATGACAATGATGGATGGGCATCCCTAACTCTCTGCAAAATCTACTAGGGTTTTTGTGCATCTAAAGCCCTTCTCAAGTTATGTGTGCGTGTGTGTGAATGAGATGTTTTTTTCTTTGGTGTATTTGTTCGGTTTGATAAGCACAATCCAACTTACTACTATCTGACTGATTGTCATCATCACCTTTTAAGCTGTCTTTGTTGTCCTCGTCATCGGTCTTCGAGAGTGTCTGCCGTTTATGTTTCATGCGTCGATTTTGGAACCACACCTTCACCTAAATGATTGAGAATCTAGCGTTGAGTAAGTATGTGTGAAATGAAAATAAAAATTCGATTTTCAATCACCTGTCTCTCGGTTAGATCCAAACTGGCTGCAATCTCGATTCTTCGGGGGCGGCATAAATATTTATTGAAATGGAATTCCTTTTCCAACTCCAGCAGCTGAGTGTTCGTGTATGCGGTACGTAACCGTCTGGGCAGACCATTTTCTGGAACGAATTCAGCTGTAATTGAAAATTCTTGTCTTCATTCGTTTTGTATTTGCTTTGTCTGACATTGTTTGTGTGATTACTTGTTATTCGAAATGAACTCATTGCATTGGTAGCAAATGCAGAGAAAATTCGGTAGCTGGTTTAACGTCGTCCTTCAAGCTCACTTTAAGATATGGGCAAACTTAATGGAAATATGGAGAGAGAGACCTAAACTCAATCATAGAGAATACTTGTGTTTGCAACATTGGATGAGAAAATTGAAAACATACTCACTTAAAATTGTGTGTATAGCATACATTTTTCATTAATCAATTCAAATATCAGCCAGCAGTTAGAAAAAAGACACATTCGGAAACACATTCGGGAGGCCGAACATATTTTTAGAGGTTTGTCCTTGGCGGATCAAGATTTAATTCGGTTGGCTTCCTTGAATCCAAAATTGTCTTCAAAGATCCAGCCATCGGGAGAGAATAGGAGTGGAAACACTAGACCGCACGAAAGAGGTCCTGATGGAGGTACGCTTTCCAAGACGGTTCAAGATCAACCTTGGGATAAAAATGCCTTGGGAACCAAATGGGCCAGTGTCACTGGTAGCAATAAAGGCGACAATAACGCCGGTCCCCCTTAAAGAATCTTAGAATCTGATGGTATATTTCGAGCTTTTGTTAAAATAAGGATCAGATACAGTTGCACCTAGACTAAAAGACTAAGGGACATGACGTAAATCGATAAAATAGAGAGAAACGGGCGGGCAAAAAGTACAAAAACGACTTTTGTGTTAAAGACACTGCAAAGAATTGTGTAGACCAAACGGAAGGAACTTCACATGTATTGTGTCCTTTGATCATTAGACAGCTTGCAGATCATTCAAAGTCGGGTTATCTACGGAAACGGCCCTACATCAATTAATAAGTGCTGCGGAAGAAGAAATCATATAAAAAAAATCATTTAATTTAAAGTCTACAGCAATGACCCCAGATCTTATTTTAAAACCTGGTTCATCGCCTTGTTGTAATATTCATATGGATCTTAATGGAAAAATTCTTTCTCAAGTTGCAGATCTATGCGAATAAATCACAAACCACAGGGGCCTTCAAAGCCAACATAACCCATGTCATACGAGTAGGTCAAATTCAGTCTGATTTATGCGCCAGAGTCAAGGAAGATTTGACATTTCGGTTGCGCGCCACCCAAAGAAGCGACGGCTGAAATTTGAACGATGTACACAACGACATCAATATGCCTTTCAAATGAAATAATTTCGATGATATTTTACACACACTTTAATTTATTAAAATTTAAAGAAAGGTATCGCTTAATGAGGTACGTTTTATCTCTTTTGAAACATAAGCTGCTGGGGGTCAAATTCAAAATGTATTAAACCAAAACGCATTGAAACTGATTATGAACTGAAAAGAACTGCAGAGCTGATTCTTTTTGCATGAAATAAAGACACACTTTGATTCTTGGTGCCTTCCGACCATGAGTCGGATATATGGTCCTGTCCGCGATGAAAGCGAATGGAGGAGAAGACATAAAAGCGAACTCTATGAGCTGTACCAGGATGTGGATGTAGTCTGGAAGGCAAAAATCCGTCGACTGCACTGGCTCGGCCACATCGAGGGCATGGACAACAACGCTTCAGCTAAGAGGGTCTTCGAATCCGAGCCTACTGGTTCGAGAAGGAGAGGAAGACCGAACCTCCGGTACAAAGACCAAGTCATCGCGGACGTAAGGCAGCTTGTTCTTGATGACTGGAAGCAACGTGCCTAGGACCGTCAACGATGGAAGACAGAGATAGCTCAGGCTCAGGCCCTACATGGGTCGTAGGCCTGTTAAGTAAGTAAGTAAACAGAAGTGAGCTTATTCGTTATTCAAAATTGTTATTCTATCAAATCCTGATTTTAATTTCCTTTTAAGGACTCCTTGATTGTCCACATTTCAAAAAATTCACACTCAGGAGTATCTACATATTGAACTGCACACAACGATCTACCGAATAGATTTTAAATCCAACCGCAACTAATTAATCAGCTAACCTACTTCTGACCCACACTCCACACTGACAGGTATTCTACCGAAACCATACAGATGAAAAATCTTGACTGCGGTTAAGCCTCTGCTCCATAAAAAGATGGTAACTGAAATTCATTCAATACAAAGCTAAAATCCAGTAGACCAGAAAAGTCGAATAAAATGTATACACGAAGCATACAGATGGCGACTACGTACTGTCCACGGTTGCATACAAATTCAATTGTGTGTCTCCGGTGTAGTCAGCTCTTTCAAACGAATCAAAGGCACCAAAAGAAGGAAGAAAAAGCCGAGAGTGGCGATACCAGTCATTCTTAAGAAACGAAATGATCTTTCGGTGAAAAATGATCTTAAACCATCACCACACCACCGCATGAAAGGGAAACAGAAAACCGGACGAGCTATGTATGGATTCCATAGAAACTTGGCATAAGCTTCAGTACAAGCATCTCCTGCTACACCAATCCCGGCTCAATATTATTGTGTGATTAATCAATGAAACGAGACTATATGTACGTTCCGTCTTGGTCTGGGTCTTTTTGATCGGTCGCGTCAGACAGTCAGCCAACAATCAGTCAGCCGGTTGATCTGGCAAGAGATTTAAGATCGTTATTAATGATCCTTTCGGCAGGTACTGTAGTGGCGGAATTTTTAATTCTCTTTGAACTGTTTGAATTACTCTGAATTACTTACGTTTTGTTAAGCAATTCGTGAAAGAGCTTCTGGAGCAGCAGAAGTTAGCTCAAGCATCTTCTCCGCTACACATAAAGATACTTCGTGGAAGTTGAAGTTTTTGTGAGTTTTTTTTTGTTTGGTTCGCTTTGCTGTTATTGTTGCGGGTGTTGAAAACCATTCAACATTTTTCATCGTTAGGCTGCTTTCGGTTCGAGATTTGAGTAATCACCGTAAACGGTATTCGGTAGCCACATGATTTGTTCCTTATGATCACGGAAAATTAACGCACAACTTTTTGACTTTGCATTTCCAAGAAGGAGAGAATGTGACTATGATAATTTTTATCAGAGTTCTATTTGTTTTGAAATTTAATTAAATAGACAAACGAAATTGCGATGTGAAATTGAAATACAGTCGATTCCCTCTAAGTCGAATTATCACGGGATATAAAAATTAGTTCGAGTTAGAGGGAGTTCGACTTAGAGGATGGTTTTTGTATCGAAAATGAGGGTAATGCCAAATTAAATATGGCGAAAAAAATTCGAGTTAGAGGGAAATTCGACTTCGAAATTCGACGGGAGTCGACTGTACTTCATTGGCCAGGATTCTGTTTGTTGTTTGAGTTTTTCGGCTGCATACACACTTCCGATGACTTCGAAAAGATATTTAAACTTCTGCAGAGCTTCATATTTTTCATCGTATTATGGAATAGTACCAATTATACACGGTGACCAGATAAGAACAAAAGGAAAATAAATTTAAATAAAACAACAGCCGTGTGAGATATAAAATTGACTCTAGTTTTATTTTGAAGCTACATTCATCCCATTACGTATGAATTAGCACATCTTTCATTATCAATGGCCTCCTCGACATCGCTGGAAGTGCTTTAAAGAGTCGCACCAATTTTTGATAACTCAGTCCAATATGTGCAGCGTTATTCCGGCAATAGTGTCTCGAATATTGGCCTCGAGCTCTTCCAAAGTGGTCTTGTTAGGGTGGACAAAAACTTCACGAAGTCTTACAGAAAGCAATCGCTTGGTGTCAAGTTGCATGATAGCGGAGGCCTATTTATGAACACTCGACCTGATATGATCTCCAAATTTCTTCTTCAGAACTTCGAGCACTGACTCGCTTGTATGGCATGTAGTACCGTTTTGTTGGAACCACAGCTCGAATATATCAATGTTGTTCAGTTCTGGCCACAAAAGCCGGTTAACATTGCTCTATACCTGAGATCATTGACAGTAAAGGTGCCTTCTCCCTCAGTTCTAAAGAAATAAGGTCCGATGATGCCGCTTTGCCGTGAACCGCACTAAACAGTCAATCTTTGTGGATGCATTGATGCTTGGTCGAATACTTGAGAATTATATTTAATCCAATAGAGGCAATTTTGCTTCTTGACGTAGCCATTGCACCAAAACTGGGCCTTGTCCGAGAATATATTTTTTTGGCCAAAATCCGGATCTCCGGCGAACAGTGCCCAATTAGCGAACTCATGGCGCTGTCGTCCGTCTTCAATTCTTGCGTCAGCACAATCATATACGAATGTACGCCCAAAATGCCGCAAAATAGTCGAGTTGACTCTCTCAAATCAGCTGATCGGCACCGAATCTTCTTAGATACTGGCAGCTACAGCGGATGTGTTTTCTTCATTTCGCACCAATCTTTGACTGGTTGGTGGCTCAAGGTTCAAAAGAGTGTACTCACGCCCAAACTTTTCCACAATGCAACGAATTGCGTACTGAAGCCATTATGACGACAGACATCCCGACAAAATTCACGGTAATAATTTCTCCACAATCTGTAAGCGTGAACGGATGCCTGATGAAATAGCAAACCTCACTAAATATTTTGACAACTGGATGTCATTGGTAGCTTTGACAGCAGCCAAACCCTTTACATTTTAGATATGAACTGGAAACTCGCGCAGTCAGTGCGTTGTATTCAAATATTTTGTATGCCTTTGTTATCAAAATAAAATTAACTTTCCTGGCATTTTCCGTACAGAGTTCACGCATAAGAACAGTAGCATATCTCCAACACCCACAAAGCAAGTTGAGAAATGATTTAATTCCCAGTTTTCAATAGGAGTATCGACGTCCACCCTTCTGCCTATTTGTATGAGGAGTTCACTTGAAGCCATCGTGCATCATCAGCAATCAGACGAAGTTCGTCTAATCAAGATCAAATTTCACTTCCGTCACCAACTAACAAATGTGTTACCCCAACACAAGCATCAAGGCATTCGGTGTGGAAAATTAACTCCCACCAAGCGTGCAGTATGAAAAGTCTCCGACATAAACCCAAAAGCAGGAACACCAAAACCCGTAGTCAGATAAGTGTTTCTGATATACCGGGACCAGCTCGGTATGAAACAGCAGCAGCAGCGGCAGTATATCTAACAGAAGCGTGTGTCAAACTTCTAGGCCAAAAAGGAGTTTCCCTTCTGAGGAAATTATCTTCACCCTCTGTATCCTCTTCTCTCGAAGTGTCACACTGATATGAATATTTCTAAATCTCTCCGTCTCTCTCATGCCCTCACATTTCATTGGCAGATACGTGCACCAAACTTATTGAGTCTGTCATCGACAGTCGGTGCTGTAAAAGATAATACATCATAAATCTTGCACGCTGCAGTAAGCTGTCGTCAAGCTGCTGCTGCTGCTGCTGCTGTTGGTGCTGCTGTTGCAGTAGCTTCTGCTATTCCTCGTCAGGTTTTGAAATTTATGAATAACCACCACTGCAGGTAAATCACAGGTAACCGGGTGTGACTAGAAGATATGCCAGGGCATACCTCTACATATCCGCTAGACAGTTTGGTGTGTCCTTTTTGCACTTCCCCACCGACTTGGGATGTAGGGCTTATCTCGTCGTTCGCTTCGTTGCTTGAAATGAAACCAAAGGCCACAGACGTCACACAAGACGAACGCCATCCGGGAATGGAATGAGAGAAGAGGAGAGAAAGGGTTTTCCTGTTTTGTGTGGATGTCAGTAGGATAACGCAACATCCTTTTAAAATGAGACATCCGAAAATATCTGAATGGCTGACACCCTTTCCGAATCGAAACGGATGGATAGGTGTGGAGGGAATTCCCAATAGAGTATCTGCTCCTAACAGACATTATGTGAAAACATGAAATTGTTTTACTCTAACAATCAGCAGCTAGCAGTAGCTGTAGCAGCAGCAGCGGCAGTCAGCTACCGTGTGACAGTGTCGGGCTGTTTGATTGATTGATTAGAATTTCGTTAATTACTTTATTCTTTAAGAAAGAAGATGTATCTGTGTCTTTGAGTTGCACTGGGGAAAATACTCGCACGTATCTTGGGGCATTTTATGTTTAAGTACTGGAAACACTTTCGAGCTGGATGAAGTTGACGAAAGAGTGATTTTCAGAACAGGGGCAGATGTGTGAAAAGAGGAAGTGAATAAGTGGGTGAACGAACGAAGCGTGCTTGACTTGGTTTGTAAAGAGTGAAATAATTCGGTTTGGCAACTTGCAGCAACATCCAGCCAGTGAGCTTCTTTTTTTGTGTTTTATTGGGTCCAAGCCGTCAGGGCACTAGGTGGCTTAAGGTCTTGAACTGATTATGATAAGTGGCGCAAGACAGGAATTAATGCGAGAGTGATTGAAGTGACATTAAAAGAGCTTATAGGTAAGTCAGAAAATACTTAATTTTCTTACTTAATTAGTGTTTTTCCTTTACTTAATTATCTAATCCTTTACTTAATTAATGTTTTGAAGGAATATTTTTAAAATGAGGGAATATAAGCCTGTGTTGAAAAAAATCAGAATAATTCTTCGAACTCTGTGAAATATTCTATCTTAAAATAAGAAGCGATTGTTGTAGCCAGCAGATAAATGCAGTCCTGTTGTTTTTTCATAGGAAAGGCTAATTGCTGCGCTTTAAGGTGTTCTTGGCAAACTTCATTCTCCTGGACTGGCAAATATTTTTATTGATTTTTGAAATTGTAAATAAGCAAGTGGTGGTTAAGGATCAGCGTTCTTTAAGAACATATCGACTGTATGCCTTCTCTTCATTCATTTGCTTAATTCGGTTACCGCCGGCTTTCTTCGGTCTTTTTTACTAACAGATCTGAATATTTAAAATTGATTCTTGTAGCCTAACCAAATTAAAATTCATTTAGAAACTGCCAGTCTATCTATTTTTCACGAGCTACTTATTAAAGGGTGACCAGAAAGTAATGATAATTTTTTCAATTCTTATGTTCCAGCAATCGTCAACTTTACCAATGACATTCAGTTGTCAAAATATTCAGCTAGGTTTGCCATTCCATAGCCATCATGCATCACTCCAAGTTTGCCGAATGTGCGAAAATTATTAAAAAAAATTATCGAAATTTCGGCTCAATTGTGAATACGAAACGTGAGTTTCGACATGAGTCGTACATCATCATGGTTTCAGTGTGAAGGCAATTCGTCGTACCGTGGATAAGTTTGAATTTGAGAACTCTCCTTTGGATCTTAAGTCGCTTATCAACCAGAGATTGGTGCAAAATGAAGAAAACATATTCGCAGCGCCTTAGCGGTCAATATGGAAGAAGACACAGAAATGTCGGTTCGGCGCCGATTCGCTGAGTTGACCATCGCCAGAGAGTCAAACTGACTTATTTTGCGGATGAATTTGGGCCTACAGCTCTGCGGGGAAGGAGTAATACTACTAATCCTTCTCCGACAAGCTAGAGGCTCTGAACAAAATACATACAACAATCTGAGTGGATCTAATCAGCAGTGGTAAAGTAAATCTCGTGGGTTATATCCCCTATTCAGAGCACAATTGACCCCAACTGTTGGTCTAAGTGCGCCGCGACACTAGTCGCAAGGGTGCCGTTCTACCTACTTACCTACCTTGGGCCAAGATCCGTATAGAGTTGTGCTGACTCAAGAATTGAATTAATTGGGAGGTAAAAATGTTGGCCGGAGATCCGGTTTTTGACAAAAAAATCATCTTCTCGGACAAGACCCAGTTTTGGTGCAATGGCTATATCAACAAGCTAAATTGTCACTATTGAACCAAACACAATGGACAAGTGTTCGACCAAGCATGCATTTATGCTTAATCCACCAAGATTGACTGTTTAGTGCGGTTTCTGGCATAGCGGCATCATAGGACCTTATTTCATTCAAAATAAGGAAGGAGGCATCTTTGTCTCCAATGACCCAGGCATAGAGCGATATTAGCACCTTTCTGTAGTCAGAGCTCGACAGCATCGATTTACTCGTACCCAATCTGTGGTTCCAACAAGAGGGCGCTACATTCAATACAAGTGGCGCAACGCTCGAGATTTTGAAGGAGAAATTTGGCGACTGGGTCATCCCAGGCGAGCGACTTCACACCACTCAAATGTTTTCTCTGGGACTACGTCAAATTCTTAGTCTACGCTAACAAGACAACCAATTTGGAAGATCTCAAGACCAACATTTGAAACGCTCTTGCCGGAATAACATATTAAACTGTGTTATCAAAAATTGAAGCACTGCCAGCGAAGTCGAGAAAGCCATTTGGATGTTGCGTTATTTCATAAACAATTGCATGAATGTAGCTTCAAAATAAAGCCAGAATCAATTTTATATCTCACACGGCTGTTGTTGGTGTTTTATTTGAATTTTTTTTCCTATCGTTCGTATCTGGTCACTCTGTACAAAAGGTTTATTGCTGTGTCTTAAGGTGATCTTGAGAAACTTCTTTCTCCTGAACTGACAATAAGATTTATTGTTTTGTAAATATTTGTGAGAAAACAATATCACGCACAACACGAGTGGTTGCTGAGAAGCTAGGCCCAGGTCCACTTCGGACTGTAGCGCCGCCATTATTATTATTATTAAATATTTGTGAGCGATTTCCTTATTATCTTCAAGCTCTGAAATATAAAAATCAGTGTCCATTAAAAGCGTATACAATCTGCTCTTCCTCTTGATTTGCCTAGTTTGTTTACCGCCGGATAAGTCATTTCTCAATACATTGGCTTTTTCGTTTTTCTTTTTTTAACAAACAACTAAATATTTAAAGGTGATTTCTTTTTTGATCCAAATTTAATTTCTGCACAAAGTAGGAGCCTTTGCCTTTACGGTCTACTATTTTCGAGAAGAAAATTAAGATCTATCCGTATTCAATCAGAGGCATTACGTTTGAGGCATTGAAAAATAAGAATTGTTGACCCGATTTATGATGATAAAGAAATTAATAACTAAACCGTTTGCCTATCTCACGACCTTAACGATAGACTTATCAAGTAGATCTGTCAGCAAGTGCGGTTTTCTAACTAATCCGAAAATGCACGAAAAATGCAAATATTGGCTGCTCCAACAATGCATCTCCCAATAAGTTATTCATTTCAGTTTAAATGACAAAATGGGACAGTTTAAATTCATTCTGCAATAAAATCAAAAAGACTACAAGTCACTTCAGACAAAAAATGGCAGCAAAACAAAACAGATAACAGATAGGAAAATTCAACAGTCGGATACACACAATGCGGAGCCGCCCTGAATCGGTTCGTCAAACTAAATCCAGAACAAAACAAAACAAAAAAAAGAACAACGAACCACTGCTACATGTGAGAAATGAAACTTCCAAGGACCTATTATCCAAGGCGACATCATTAATCATTCGAATCTGGGGGAAAAAGTCAATTCCGCATGATGCAGAGCAGCAGCACATCACATTGAAGAGATTCTACAGAAAGAGCAAAAAAGTATCTACGAGTACAATATTAAAATTTCATTCTTTCTTCAACAGCAGCGTGCAGCATTTGTGTACGGATTTCTTTGTGCGGATGCCAGACACTGCTACTGATGCCGTCCAAATCCTTTCGAGGCTTATGAAGATTTCTGAGATTTTTTTCCCTCTACCTTCAGATTCAAATTTAAATTCGTGGAGTCATTCAAAGTCACAACTGTTTGCTACTGCGAGTTACTGATGTTTTTTTGTGTGTCTGTGTGTTGTTAGAAAGGATTTAAGCACGCTTAAAGTATACAAAAGTGACTAGACGCACACAGATGTACCAACTAGTGGAGAGTGCGGGTTGTGTGCGTTTGGTTAATGATTGGGTAACAAAGTCGAGCTGGAGTTCACCTGCTTGTTGTCCATTAGTCATACATGTGTGTTTGACGTAGGACGGAATGTCACCGGGAAATTGTTTGAATCAAACATTCTTTTGTGAGTATGTAAACCACTGTCAACAGAGTGGGTATTTGAGAACCATAGCTAATTTTGATTAATGTTCAGTGCGACAGTTAATCTTCTAGTCTTTAATTCACCTACAAAACCCCCTCATCGTTTGACCTGATATTTTGACTGTACTGTTTATACGCATGTAACTTTGTGTGCGGTGTAATGAATGCTTATGATGTGATTCACTGAATCATCTTGGTCGGCCGAAGGAGTTCCGTCAGACCAAAAGAATTTGGGAATTATAGACCAAATACCGCTCGCTGTTGACGGTGATAGTCTGCACAACGTCGTTCTCAAAGAAACCGATGACACCACCAGGTCAAAATACGCACCAAATAGTGACTTTTTCGGGATTCATTGGACGCTCTTAGATCTCAAGTGAATTGGTATCGTATCGTCCCAAATTCGACAATTTTGTTTGATGACGTACTCATTCATCCAGTAATGCGCATTATCGCTGACGATGATTTTTCGAAAAAAATTAGGGTGAGTTTCCAACTGCCGCTGAGCCCATTCCATTCTCCTGGGTCAGTTGAATTTCATACGGGTGCAGGTGCACGTCACGACGCAAAATTCGCAAAGTTGTGGTCTGCTAAAGGCCGAGTTCTAGACAGCGACCTCGACAGGCCTGCACACTCTCACGGATAGCGGCGAAGTGTTTGGTCGGCAGATCTTGCGTTACTGAATCAGTGACTCAAAATTTATCCATCACATCACAAATAGTCCTCTCGATATGACGATTATGGCGACCATAAAGTGGGCGAAGCGCGCGGAACTTTGGCCGAACAGAGCACCCATTTTGATAAATCAATTTTATCATTTGTACGTGTTATCGAACGCCGTGCATGGTGATTTGGCAAAACAGACTGAATAAACGACAGCCAATTTGACAGATGTAGCTTCAACAATATGGCCGCAATATTTTGTAAAAATATCTTAAGATATTATTAGACTTTTACATATACGCTTCGAATCCTTTCCGAAATGCGTGTGTATATTAATACATACGTAAAATCACCTCTCGTTTGAGCTGTCATTGAAATGATGAAATACACCGCCATCTAATCCCCCTGTTAATCACATAAATTATATCAACGCCTTAAGTAATGAATCCATCTAGATCCTTCAGTAAATATATTCCTGTGCCGAAAGTATCTTAAATCAGCCAACCACTTTCGACACATTTTCATTAAACGAGCATATACTTAAGAAACTAATCCCACACAGATATCCTCCCCATTCGTTGGCAACTCCATGTATCCTTGCACAAATGAAAGGGTTCAAATTAACCACACAAATTGAATAGATTAGTTGTAGCCCCCTTTAATTCAATGCGAGCATCCTTATGCGGAAACCACATGATAAATCGGCTGAGGGATGATTTCTTTCTTTCACCTCTTTGTTTTCAGTTTCAGTGACAAAAAACAACAGTTAATCCTTTCCTCCGCCCCCTTTTTGGCAGAGCAAATGATGAAAGATGTTATGGATGTTAGGATGGAAATAAATTTCCAACCACACTTCAGCCCCCAAATTGCTGAGCACTCAACATCACACCGACCACCAGTGCACACAACCACCATACCTACATTGTCACCGACATCGTGGCCATAAAAGTGAAAAAGGTAAAAGGAAAGTCGTCTTGTGAAAATATCTAATATCTCTTCGAAAGATAAATTGAGGTCGTTTCTTATGCTGTGGTACAAGGTGTGGTGATACTGTTTTGACACTGTCCAGTAATTTTCGCACACCGCATGTCCTTAATGTAAGGAGATGACCTTTTTCCGAATGTTAACAGGCATTTCTACACATACTTTTGGTCAAGCGATGTTCCGTCGGCAACAGAGTATCCAAGTGTGTCGCTCTTGAATGTGGTTGATGGGTGGGTGTTTGGGTGGTTGGGTGGTTGAATACCCAACTGGTCAGTTATCCATATAAAAGTACCGTGGTTTTTGCATTTGCTGCAAAATTTACACTCTTATCTAAAGCGTTTTGGCTGCAGATAAATTATCTCGGTCTTTGGAATAAGGTGGGTATTCCTTCCCCTTTCCTTCATTTTAAATCAAATTTTATGTTTGTTTGACTTTTTTTGGCGCCAGCAAATAATTATCCATTTAATTTGATAATAAAGACCTTTTGTGCATGCTCAGTAATAAATAAAGTTGAGAGGTTTGGTTTTATGTACGAGTATGTTTATGAATCATGGGATAGCAAGTGGTGTTAAGAGCTTTTGCAATCTCGTTTTTTTCGGCCATAACTGGAGGAGGCAATCCACTGAATCAATTGCGTTTTAATGGAATATGCGTATATAAGGTGAGAACATTTGTTTCGGTTTGGTTTATAAGCAATGGGTGAAAAATACAAGCTAGTTGCAGTGCCCATTTAAGGGAAAATCGGCAGAGATAGCTCCGACAAAGTTGACAAAGTGAAGAAAAAGTGATTATGTTGCCCCGCTTACAGCTTCAGGTATAATTAATTTATGAAAATAAACCTTATCGCTCCAGTTTTTAAATTAAACTAAGATCTGAATACGACTGGATGGTGCAGTTATGTAAGTGCCTGCCCCAAGTTAGAGGGGTCCTAGGTTCGAGTCCCAGTGAAATCGAATCTGGTCCAGTTACCATTTGACGTTGAGATCAATTTAACGGCACTGGAGTAGGTTGCTACCTGGCAGTACAATGGACCAGTTTTATGTCTGAGTGCTCCAGTTGGGTTTTTGAAAAAAGATTTGAATTAATCGACATTTTAGATTGAATTATCACTTTTAAGCGAAGAACTTATACACGGTGACGAGATAAGAACGATAGTTGATTCTGACTTTATCTTGGAGCTATATTCATGCAATCGTGTATGAAATAGCGCAACATTCAAATAGCCTTCTCGACTTCGCTGGTAGTGCTTCAAGCAGTCGCTAAATTTTTGATAACTCGGTCCGATATGTGCGGCGCTATTCCGGCAGTAGCATCTCAAATACTGGCCTCGAGCTCTTCCAAAGTGGTTGTCTTGTTAGGGTGGATTAAGAATTTGACGTAGTCTTACAGAAAGCAATAGACTGGTGTCAAGTCGCATGATCGCGGCTGCCAATTGATGAACGCTCGCCGTAAGATGACCCAGTCGACAAATTTCTCCTTCACAAGTTGGAGCTTTGCGTCGGCTGTATGCCATGTAGCACCGATTTGTTGGAACTACAGCTCGGATATATCGATGGTGTTCTGCTCTGGCCGCAGAAATTCAGTGAACATCGCTCTATACCTGAGACCCTTTATAGTAACGGTGTCTCCTTCCTCATTTCAAAAGAAATAAGGTCCGATGATGCCGCCATGCCATAAGCCGCACTAAACAGTCAATCTTTGTGAATGCATGATTCTTAGTCGAACACTATGCACTTTGCTTGTTGGAATAGCCGCTGAACCAAAAATGGGCCTTGCCTGACAAGATGATTTTTTGGCCAAAATCCGGATCTCTGGCCGACAGTTCTAGGCCAATTAGCGAACTCACGGTGGTCGTCTGCCTTCAATTTTCAAATCAGCACCATTCTAGATACGGATGTAGGCCCAAATCTAACCGCAAAATGAGCCGGGTTGACTCTCTGGCGTTGCCCAATTTAACCGATCTGCGCGGAATCGACATCACTGAGTATTCTTCGATAATGGCCGCTACGGCAACTATGTTTTCCTCTTTTCGCACCAATCTTCGTTTCGCGCTGAAACTTTTCCACGGTGTGACGAATTGCCTGCACACTAAATGTTACGGATTTACAACTGAAACAGAATTTTGATCATCTCATCTCATTTTCAGTGACCCGCATGTTCTCCTAAAGGGCACGCACGAAAGATCCTCAGGCCACTCGATCCTCCGCCATTGACTCTAACTCATCAGAAGCTATGCCCAAGCGCAACCAGGCGAGTGTTTGGACTTGGTCCAACCATCTCGTCCTGGGTCTGCCAAGCGGTCGCCTACGAGTACCTGATGGAATCGCAATTTTGATATTTTTTAATAATTCCCGCGCGGAATCCCGGTGAATGTTTTGACAACTGTATGTCATTGGTGGTTTTGATAGCTGCTATTTTTTTTTATCACATGTTTGACTGTTGGACTGTGAAATTGTGATATTTTTTTTGTCGGAGGTTTTTAACACTACACTGGAGCACTCAGTCTCAAATACTGGTCCATTGTACTACCAAGCACCACCGAAAATTGTGATAGAAAAACTAGAATCCCTTAAGACTCTAGGATCAATATTGAATTGATCATCTAACAATTCTCTCAAGACTATACCAAGCCCCTGGCATAGACGATTAGGGTGCCAACTCCTAAGGAAAAGGTTCATGGTTCAATTCAATTTCTTTGCAAAGGCATCCACTTATATTCTCACGGCATTACCTCTTACGAGTCACTGACAATCCTCTGAGAAACTCCTATGTAAAACTTTCCAAACCCACCGTCGTTCGGAGTTGGCATCATACTGCTGGTCCCTTCACTCGTGAGAAGATGCTTAATAGCACGCACAACACGAGTGATTACTGTGGGAGCAAGGCAATTGCTCCTCAGAAGCTGTATTGGGTACAGATAATATATCAGGCCCGTATTTTTTTGAGTTCATTTTAAATGTATAGACAGATTTGAACCGAAACAAGTACCAAAATACTTAGGCGAAGTGAAAGCATCTTCAGAGCTGTAAAATTATTACTAAAATACAGTAGAATTTCAGAAACATGAACAGTTCCATAACATGACAGACTTAAAAAAAGATAAATCCTTGTTTTTCTACATTTCTTTCAGGTGACTGTCTGCCAAAGAGCTGTTTTTCTTTTTGTAAAACTTTTAAATAATTCTGTTGTTTGCCATTTAAAATTAAAATTAATTATTGGCTGAGTTCGGAAACGTCAACAAAATGCAGATCACTGCTTACATGATGCGACGCAACGCTTTTTTTATGTTGCAATGCATCACGATGTTTTAATTTTGTTGACGTTTCTGAACAGCTTATGGTTTTGTGTCTCAATTTTGTTTTTTTTTTAATGTCCAACAAGTTGGCAGCGAAAATTTTTTCTAAAAAATTAGGTTAATACTTTTAGCAATTACAATGCCAGCATATAATAATAATAATGGCGGCGTTATAGTCCGAGGTGGACCTGGGCCAAACTTCTTAGCAACCACTCGTGTTGAGCGTGCTATTGTTCTTTCACGAGTAGAGGGAACCTATAGTTTAATGCCGACTCCGAATGGCGGCATTGAGAAGATTTTTTTAGACACTTATACTCTTGAAAAAAAAGTGAAAAAGAAATGAAATGAAATGAAAAAGAGACAATTTCGTCGCATCACAATAATCGTTGATGCGCTGGGTTCTTTTGTTTCATAATACATTTTAGAACGCGATGCAAAGAATCATTGCCAAATGTTTGCAATTAAGAACGCTTGACGTTGCAGTACTACGTTAATATCGCGATTACGAACTTATCCATTATTGTACATTTTTTCTTTCACTAAATGTCGATGCTGTGGGTGCCGTGGCCGTGTGGGTCTGTGCGTCGACCCATACGAACTTGACTTTCATTTCATTTCATTTATTTCACAGTCTAGGTTCGAATTCAAGTCGAGACAAACGATTTTCCAAAAAAAAATTGTTCACGGCTCCACCTCTTTCGAGTCACTGACAATGCTCAAGGAGTATAACTGTCTAGAAAAAGCTTCTCAATCTCGTCGCTCGGGGTCGGTATCAAATTGTATATATATATATCAAATATATCCACTCGTAGGAGAACAACTATGAGTAAGAGCAGGCTAGCTATATACAGTTTTATAATTGACGACATTGTGCATTTCATTACAAATATTTTGGTATATTTCCGTTTGTGGCACACAGGGTCCTAAAATTACACTTTTTGGTAACACAGGTGTCACTTTGAAAAACATTTTTCCGGCAACGCTGTTCTCAATATCGCCGTTCGGAATCCGCATTAAACTGTAGGTCCCTTCAACTGAGAGAACAATATCACGCTCAACTCGATTGGCTGCTGAGAAGTCAGACCCAAGTCCACCTCGAACTATAGCGCCGCCATTATTATAAATGTTGATGCTTGGAAAGATGAACAGTACGAAAAAATGAACGGTGTCTGTTTTATAGCTGTTCATCTTTTCGAGATTCTACTGTATTCCATAAGATCTCACAAAAAGTGAAAAAAAGAACAAAGTTCTAATGTGCCCAATGAAACTTAGTCAAAGTTAGTAAAACTACTTGCAATAAAAGCCGTTACATACGCAAAATTCCACTTCGTCATTCTGTTAAGCAATATGAAGAAAAAATCCACTTCAAGCTATGAAACTACTTAAAAACACTTCTGCTCGATTACGTCTTCAGAATAAAACAAGTTTTCCTACGGGATAAATGCGGAATCATTCTCTCTCGTCCCCACTCCATATTCATCGCTTCCCCTTCCCATTTGAAAAAAAATAACTTCTATGGTGGTACACCATAGAAAATTTTTATCTTAACGCAATAAAGCAAAATAAACGCTTCATTTCCATTTACCACGGAATGGAGTATCTAAAGTACACTGAAGAAGAAGAAGAAGGAAAGAAAATGAAAAGAAAAAATCTAGAAAAATGCGACTTGCTTTGGCGGGAGGAGGACGAGTTCAACGGTAGCATAAATTAATTGCAGAAAAACCGAAAGTCACTTCCGGAATGTATACATTTCTTCTCTCTGTCTCTCCCTTTTCACATTTTATTCCTCCTCTATATTCTCATCATCGTCTTCTACCTCAAGATTCAGTTTTTTTTCTCTTATAAAGTTATTATGGAAAAAAATCGTGAAGAATTCGTAAAGAATCTTAAAATAAAGAAAAGTTTAATGCATTTAGAAAATGCAAAATCCTCATCACAAATACCGAACGATGAGTTTGCAGAAAATGACTGGTAATAACTGCACAGTACAGTGTACCAAAACGGAAATGACGGTATTAGGCTTGAGCTATTCAAAAAACTGCAATTTATTCCATGCCATAGTTGCCGGTCAAGAGAGTCGATTCTAGCGAATTGGATTAATCAAAAATTATGATATCTTTACACGCATGTGGGGCCCGGCTTGATGCCAAGTCGACCCACACATGCAAGGGAAACGGCGAGCTTAAATTGAACTTCAGCTAAGATGTAAGATTTCAACTTGGTAATCTGAGGTGTGTGCAATTTTCTTTAGCACTTGTCCTCCTCTCTCTTTCTCTCTTTCGAGCTCATTTGTAAAACATGTCAGAGGTTTTCCTTCAGCAATGACAGGTTTTTGAAAGAACACAGAGTTTCCTTTCCTTCGCATGCCGAGTTCCCATTTGCCACTGTGAGCCCAATGGCAAGTTGGCTATAATTAAAATGCAAAAGTATATCGTTTTCCTTCGTTTTGGTGATGGAAATCTGGTTCAAGTGATCCTTTATTAAAAAGTCGTTAGGATTTCTGGTCTGTACCAATCCGTAGTGTATAATGCGCGTGTGCGTGTATGCAGATCAATGAGTCTTCAATTAAAAGTTTCCATCCCTCTGCGTATTCTTTCAATCAAAAAACAGAAAATGTCAGATATAAGGTAAGAATATCTCGTGCATACGTATGTAAACGTTGAAATAAGGGTGGCATTCAAGTGAAATAAGAAAAAGTGGATTGGCGGTTAAAATCCATCAGGGATGTTGAGCTGTCAATCAAATTGAAAGAAAAAAATGTTTTGTGCCGTCCAAGCAATGGAGTTCTTTTCAAATGGAGTGGGCTTGGGGAATTTTAATAAAATTATAGGTTTTTTCTTTCTGTACGTTTTTTATGTACAGACAGTTGGATAATAAATACATACATAGGTTTATAAAGAAGTATGAAGTGTGAATGTGTTCATGGACATGGACGTACCCCACTTCTCAGCTTAAAGAGTATGAGAAAAAAATATGTATAAAGGAAAATTTGTAGTTACTAGCACCACATTAATAAACAAATATCAAACCTAAAATGCTTGAGTTTGAAAACCTTTACATGGTTTAGGAAAAAGTGTCTGGGCAATTTTAAATGAAATTGACAAATCAAATCTGACAGTTCAACATTTTTTCATATATTTCAATATATTTTCCATTTAAGACAGAACGGGGGTTAAAACCGTTCTGCCACTGTGGTTAAAAGGAAAATATGCTGCAACTAATTGAAGAACAAATTGCAATGGAGGAATAAGGGAAGTATTCAATTAAGGATAACACAATCATCGATCAAATACGGCAAGAAGACTACAAAGCCTTCAAACATATCGAAATCATAAAAAAAAACAATTGAACCTTCAATCTGAGGAAACATTTTGCAAAATTCTTAAAAATGACGGAAATTAAAGGAACTTCTTGTGGTTTTAAACTAAACGCGAGACTATAAATCAGGTGTTTCATATATTTGTCACATGCTTAAACATTTTTAAAGCAATTTTGCATCTGTTTTTCAATCATAGGATATTCTCGTTCATGGGTTGGTAAATAAAGGGTGGTCCAAACAAATGCACAATTTTAATTAACGTCAAGTTTTTTTTGCTCAACTTGATTTGACATTTCTTTGTTTCAGTATTTGACAAGCGCGTCAGTATTGTTGAAGCCTTTTACGGAAATGGGCGTTCAAATCGAAATGCATTTCTTGCATTTCGTGATTTTTTTGGTCAGCATAATCGACCTAATGTGTCCAAAATGGATTCGTTAACGTGCCGCATTTGGGCAAATGAGAATCCACGAGTGATTGTTAAGAAGCCGATGCATCCACAAAGACTGACTGTTTGGTGCGGTTTATGGACTGGAGGCGTCATCGGGCCGTACTTCTTCGAAAATGAGGTCGTCCAAGCAGTTACCGTAAATGGTGTTCGCTATCACGAGATAAGAACGGACTTCCTGTGGCCAGAAATTGAGGATATGGACCTGGACGACATGTGCTTTCAACTGGATGGTGCCACTTGCCACACAGCCAACGAAACAATCGCTCTTTTGCCCGAGAAATTCAATGGTCGTGTTATGTTACGTCGCGGCGATGTTAATTGGCCGCCACGATCATGTGACTTAACACCGTTGGACTTCTTTCTTTGTGGATATTTAAAAGAAAAAGTATACGTCAATAAGCCACGAACAATTCAAGAGCTAAAGGACGAGATACATAATTCGGCACATTAACGACATTGAACCTCAATTATGTCTCAGAGTCATTGAATGGATCATCGAATGGACCGAAGCCGTGGCGAGCATTAGGCCGATATTTTGTTTCACACATAATTGTCATAGACCCTTCTATCATAATAAAAAATATTAAGATAATTCTCTGAACACTTTTTGTTTTATTTACAATTATCATCGTGAGTTTTCGTTGGACCATCCTTTATAATCAAACGTTTTTAAATTATTTAGAAAATATCAAATCAAAAAAAACATGAAAAAATAATTAAAAAAAGTTTAATTAAACAAAATCAACATAAGTGGGAGTCAAAGAAAATAAAGACAAATCTCAGTCGGTTTTTAAGGTTCCGTCTACAAAAACGGAAACTAAACCGAAACAAAGGACCAATAATAAAATGTCAATTTTAAAAAGACACTCAGGAGTTATACATAACATAACATATATATTTCTGGAACATACAATAATGTATATACAGTAGACGCTCGATATAGTGAACTAATAAGAACCGGGCCTGTTCACTGCATTGACTGCTTGGAGCAAATTTTACGAAAAGGGTGTTTTGAAGTACAATTCAGCAAAAATAGAATATAATTAAAATTTTTCTTTGCAATTACTAAAAAAAAAGCCAATATTTATAAAAAAAAAAAAAAACAAACAACTCATCCGTAAAAAAACGTAAAAAAAAACTTTGTATTTGCTTCAAACAACCCCAAACTCTCTGTACCATATACAAACGGTAAATTAGGACGATTGTATGGATACTGCCGTCTGCATAGCAGTAATGAGTTTTAGGCGTGTTTGTGAATGCAGAAAGGTTTAAAGAGAAAAAAACATAGGTTCACAAAAGCGAGATTTTTTTTGTTTACTGTTTATAATAGCAGGGTCTTCCAAACGAAAATAATGGCGAAAATGTCTTGGCTTCATCACACTGTGGTATCTTACATTACAGGGATATTATAATTTGTATTGACAGTCTAAATACAACTGACTGAATTTCAACTAAATATTCGAGTTCTTCAAAATTCATCTCATCTGGTTGAAGGGGCATATTGACATTCTAGTAAATGGGAAGCCGACGCTAGATTTGCGACTTACTCTACACTGGAAATCGTTGGAGAGAAACTATGCATGCCAAGCGTGGTAATAAAAAAAGCAAATATCAACATATCTTGTGGCTGCCTTTCTAATCGCTTTTATTATAACTTGTGAGTAATTTTGCGACAATTTACGAATATTTGTGCCGGTATGTGTACCCCAAAGTGGGCGCCGTGGCGTAGTGGGTAGGTGCGTCGACTCCTACGCTCGAGGTCGTCGGTTCGAATCTCGAAAAAAAACATCAAACATTTTTTCACGGCTCCACCTCTTTCGAATCACTGACAATGCTCAAAGAGTATAACTGTCTAGAAAAAAGCTTCTCAATCTCGCCGTTCGGAGTCGGCATTAAACTGTAGGTCCCCTCCGCTCGTGACAGAACAATAGCACGCACAACACGAGTTGTGGTTGCTGAGAAGCTAGGCCCAGGTCCACCTCGGACTGTAGCGCGCCATTATTATTATATTATGTGTACCCCAAAAGTCGTGAACGCAACAAACGCAACTACCAAGTACTCTCTTTCGTGCTCTGTGTTAAAATTTCGACCACCATCAAATGCTGTTTATAACACCTTAGCAAGGCATATCATGTCTCTTGGAGTCAATCCAGGAGACAAAACTTAAGTGCACAAATATTTCTGTAAGAAATTTATAAAAAACATAAAATGTCTGCAGATTTTGCGTCTAAAAAAACTTCTAAAAATTGTTTTTTATTAATTTGAGACCATTTTTGACCACCCCTTGTTGTAACACATGACATTTACAAACACTATACCACCCAAGCCTATCTCATTTTTTCTCATCTCATCATTGTGCATGGATGTGGGTAAAAATGTTCCGTTTTCTAATCAACTTAATTGAAACCATTTAAAAATACATTAATCACTTGCTAGAAGTGCCGTGCGTACACATTTCATATGCGCCTTGTGTTTCATGCCAGAAAAGTAAACCCAAACCATCAGACCAAGACCAGTAGTCCTTCCTGTGGTAGCCCCCTCTATAAATTCTACTTTAACCAGGGATAATTTAAATTAAAACCAAAGGTATCTGGCATCCTTTCTGATCCACACACACACAAGCACAATGTGTATCTATACTTTGAATCAGCCAAAACTCGAATCGAATCCAACAGAATGTTGTCGTCAGTAACAAAGTTCCTAAACTTCACCTAATCGCTTTCGACATGCAGATTTAAGTTTTTAATATCGTTCTGATTAAAATATCCACCCACAGGATGAAGAGATACATTGAATGCGAGCACGAGCGCGAGCACTCTCATCTCTTCATCAACGTATGAAACGAAACCGGTTTCGATGGGTGGATGAGAAGCATATCCTGTGCGTGTGCGATGGTGTGCTGTTTGCGTGAATCTGAGGAGGAATTGTATCTGTACTCTGTACTCTTGTTTTGTGGAATAAATTAAAAAAATGGGCGGATTTAGTGACACACAAAAAACAGAAGGAACACGAAGAGCGAAGAAAGGAAAACGAAAACGAATACCGCCAAGTGTGGGCGATACGATATCCTGTCCTTCATTGGATCCTTTAACTCCCGAACAGAAAAGTTTCCCGTGTGTCTTTTTTTTTTCTCTCTCCCTCTCTCCCAGATTGGATAACAAGTTACTTCAGAATGTGAATTTGATTAGGACATTTGCATATTTATACTTTCTTGCGCACCCTCTAACTTTTTGCTTCTCGTTCCTTTTCTTCTCTGTCTGTTCATGGCCTGATGGTGTACGAGTATGCGTGAATTGTTTATGCTTTTCGAACACAGTGCAGAAATATTAGTTGATTCTTTTTAGAAGCATTAATTTCAGACTCAAAACAAAACGCAATCGAATTATACTCGGTTTTAGCCGAGGCGAGCGTAATTAAATAAAACCATGAATAATTGAAAGAACTGCACGGTGGATCAAAGTGCGATCTTATCAGAGTCCATGTTTAGTCTAATGACAGCTACTTTAACTATTTCGATGTGGAGGGCCAATTTAATGCGAGACAAATTCCCTTGGCTTTATCAAATTCATTAACTTAAGTTGATTTTGACGGAAGTGACTAATTATTTACAGAGAACTGCTTCGTTTTCACATTATATTGTTCTATGAGCTTGAATATTTGAATATTCATTTGATTTGAATGAATGAGGTAAGTCTAACGCGAAGCTTAAAGTCGGCTTGCAGCTCAAAATATTGGTATACCTCAGAATTATGTTGAGAGGCCTAGATGCAATCATAAAGTCAGCATTTATCCCTGACCACAATTCCATCACGAGAACAGTCAACTTCAAGACGCTAATTCAACCCCCGAGGTCTGCAATTCAATTAAACACAACATTTAGAGGGTATTAAACTAAGTGAACCAATAAATACCGGTTGAAAGAAAATGTCCATGATTTGACTGAAATTGCTTAAGCAATAGACTGCATACAAGAGCAAACGATTTTCAAGAAATCACACTTAAAGCCATCCCCTTCACTTTTGTAACGACACAGCACATGCATGCACCGTCGACTCTTGGATGTCAACAGATACTGGTGTGACAGCATCACCGCCCCGTTTCGTAGAGGCCCGTGAAGATCTTTGGGCATAAATCATTTAAATCACTTCGACATGCAGCCAAGGACTAAGAAGTCGCATTAAACAAATCGCTTCCAAGTGCTGTGCCATACATGACCCGAACCATGTTTTACCTCACCTCACGGCGGATCGTATCTTGTCGCGTATGGCGTGTGTATAATTTTACAATTTCAACAAAATTTATAGCACTTGACGTAATGTTCCTCTTCACCTTCGATTCCTGCATACGAATGGATTCAAAGACATCCGTAGTGGGCTTATTCGTAAAAGTTGTGCGCCGAAAGTACGAAGGAAAAAAACTCGAAGTTTCCTCATGAGAATATGAAATATTCCCATCGATTCATCTAGATACAGAAGGTATCTGCTACAGCTGGTCGCAGGGGGGACTTTTGCATCATGGGGGGTTAATACGGAATGACGAGGCGTTATGCGTAGATTGGCAGCATGTTTCAGTTATTTGCAAAGTTTTTCGATATTCCATAGAAACTAATAATTGCAATTCATGGATACGAATCAATACGAAAGTGGAGGCGTTAATATTGAATTTTATTATGAACGAGGGATTTTTTTTTCAGTCACACTAGAACATCTCGTCTAATAGAATAGCTGGAGTTGCGGAGGAGGGGTCTGTGAACTATGACACTGCAACACCTGGTATTGGTAGCCAGAGAGCAAGCAGATTATGCGGATAGTTTTCGTGACCTGCTGGTGGATATTATCACGACAAAAGCTATAAATAATTCAACTCGTCTGTTATTTTGTACATAAATTACACATCTGTGTCTGTAGAGTGTCTTTGAAACAACAGTCTTTCGCTAAACGCCAAAACAGCGAGAACATCTGAAAAAAGATGGAATTTAAAAAATCTGTTTGCAAAATAAACATACAATCCAGCACAAAGCAGGTATTCCGCTGTATTTGTGTTTGTTTTCGCCAACAGTCTTACATATCTACACTCCACTAATTATTGCTGTTGGCTTTTACTTGTCATATAATCCCCGCAGAGATAAATGTCATCCGGGGGTTGGAAGATTTTAAATTGACTGACAGATGAACATTAATATTTCTTGACAAGGTGTTGAATTGCGGTGATTCTTTAAGTTAGAGGTCAACTAATTTTCATTTTCTTTCTTCGTTCTAACCTTCCAGCTGAACTTGCGTGTTGGGAAGAGGCTAAGATAAAGACTAATTTGAGCAATGTCATCAAGTAAAATAACCCGAATGTTTATACAGTGAGTATATTTTTTTAATTTTAATCTTTTAATCTTCTTCTATGACAAGTCAAATTAATTTGAACTTGAAACTTGTTTTGTTCCGACATACGCATGAATTAGGAACAGAAGAAGATCTGTAGCCGGTTTGGAGCTTGTGTCATTTGTTATTTGTTGAAGAATATTCAAAGACACACACCTGTCGCACAAAATTTGTTTATGAAAGTAATTTGATTTAAAAAAAAATACAAGGTGCTTATCATGTTCCAGTTTGATTTTATTTGCCCGCCATTTCGGTTCGGATGACATTTCTTAGTTGACTGACAATTGATTATGGAGTATATCAAACGTCGCAACAACCTGTTGAAATTGTTAAAACATTTTCCTTAAATAATTATTTAATTGTGAAAAGGCTGAGAAACTTGTTTGAAGATCCATTAAGAACGATGAGGCCAAGTTTTTGATTAGGCTACCCTTTGTTTGTAAAAAAAGCTGACAATTTTGTGGCACAAAAAACTTCAATTATAATAATATAATAATGGCGGCGCTACAGTCCAAGGTGGACCTGGGCCTAGCTTCTCAGCAACCACTCGTGTTGTGCGTGCTATTGTTCTTTCACGAGTGGAGGGGACCAACAGTTTAATGCCGACTAAAAACGGCGGCATTGAGAAGCTTTTTCTAGACAGTTGTACTCTTTGAGCATTGTCGAAAGATGTGGAGCCGTGAACAATTTTTTTTGAAAAATTGTTTGTCTGAACTTGGTTTTGAACCTAGACTGTGGAAGTCTAATGCGCATGGGTCGACGCACGAACCCACACGGCCACGGCGCCCACTTATTTAGACTTATTTAAATGTTTTCCTTAAAAACTGCTCCATAGTAGACTGTAGCCCGCAAGAATGTTAAAAAGAAATTGTTCATCTTTCCGAACGGTTTAAGTTATAGAAGCGTTTATGTTTTCGAGACTCTATTGTATATCTACAATGCTACAGGCAATTTTACTTTTTATTATTTATTTTTTATTTTATTTATTTATTTATATTTATGTATTTTATATTTATTTTATTTATCTTTTTGAAACCACTATCAGGACATGTTGAAAAACTTGTTTGTGCCTAAATTATCAATTAGACCTGCAGAACATGTGGTTCATTACGTTAATTTTAAATTCATTTTTATTGAGATATATTTTATTTACTAGACAAAAATGACTAACTAGCTTACATAACTTATGAAAACTATTTTACTTGCCCACGACAGGTACTCTAAGATTCCTTAGAATCTACGAACTATGACTAATAGACATTAGGGGGGAATTTTCATTCAAAAACTAAGTACATGAAATTTATTTTTTATTTTTGTTATATTCTAAATAAAATTCAAACCTGACATTATATCGCTTACAAAGGCCGATTTTTCAATTTTTTTAGATAAAATATTATCTAAAGTTTTATGCATCAGTGTGGTGCTCCACAACTGAAAACTTTCGCCAAATCTTTTTAGTATTCGTCGAGGAATTCTTCAAAGGCGTTTTGAATAAATTGGTTTCGGAATTCTCGAGGTTGATAACCAATTTTCAACCGTCGAAAAATGGCTAAATCTTCTCGTAGTCATACAAGAGTGTTTTTTTTTGCCGGGTGTTTTTAACGTTACTCTGAAACACTTAGTCTCAAAACCTGGTCCATTGTACTACAACCAACCTACTATTGCTAGGTCTTCCGGGCGAACGCAAGAGTGTTACAATGACATCGATTTTAGTCCTGAGTCCTGTGTACCCAATCAGATGGTCTGCGTATGCTATGGCGTGCTGAATGCAAATCATATGAACTAACAAGACGGTGCCACATCATACACCGTTCGTTCTACGATGCATAGATTGTGAAAAATTAATCCCGATCGAAGATTGCGAAGAATGTTAAAAAGGGGCGCTATTGACTGACCCCTACGGTCACCTTTCTGGACCTCACTCGATTTTTTCGTGAAGAAACTTGAAGAAAAAATGTGCAGCACCAATCCAACCACAATTGCTTAAAGACAGCGTTCAAAATGAAATGCTGAAATAACACCAGAAGCTTGTGAAATTATGAATGATGTGCTTAAAAGGATCGCCTTTGCACAACCGCTGGTGTGATATCAGACATATTCCTAGTTATATTAAATATCATATGGCCACAAACAATAACCACTTAACCCGACTTAGGACAAAAATAAGTTATAAGTACTATTATGTTCAGCATGTTTAAATCTACTTTCACTAA
The DNA here is from genome assembly GCA_930367185.1 of Myathropa florea. Taxonomy (NCBI): domain Eukaryota; kingdom Metazoa; phylum Arthropoda; class Insecta; order Diptera; family Syrphidae; genus Myathropa; species Myathropa florea. Next base: position 81,014,794 of record OV884003.1, on the reverse strand, counting down.
ATTTATTTATATCTGTATCTTTTATTAAACAGAAGTTATTTAAAAAAAAAACCTAGAAGCCTAAGTAGTAGGAGTAGTGCTGATTTGAAACGTTAACCTCCTCTCCAGAAAAAGTATAAAAACCGACTTAGGCGGTTATTGTTTGTGGCCATAGATATATTCGATCAATAAAATATAAATTACAAAATTGTACTTCCTTTGCAAGTACTGCATGCTGCTGCATTCTGCGTCAGATATATGGTCCCATCTGCGAGGAAGGCGAATGAAGGAGAAGACACAATCGCGAACTCTACGAGCTGCACCAAGATGTGGATGTAGTCCGGTCTTGATCTTGACGACTGGAGGCAACATACCCGGGATCGCCAAGGATAGAAGGCAGCTGCCACAAAACAGATGGAGATGTACAATGTGAGTTTTTCAACTGAATAAAAAATCTAGTTAGTGATGAAGGAGATCAAAATCACTTTTTCTCAGAATTGAATGTTTCTTGTTGTTCCGATTGCGACAAAAATGATTACCCTGAAGTGCCATCTTTAGCCGAATTATGATGTTCACACAAAGCGGAGCAAATACGTAGTACTTGAGTGCGCCTACTGTCCATGGCGTTATTATAGAACTCCCGTGGTAAAATCAGTCTTAAGAAGGAGGTATTTAAACAAATTTGAATAAAGAAGTGAATACAACGAATGTCCTTCAACTTATATTTTGTTGAATAAAATGAAATGGCTTCATTTAAATGGTTACCTTTGCCGTAAATAAAGCAACAGAAACACATGTCAATTTCATTAATATTCCTTTCGCCCCACAAAAAAGTGAACATTACATAATGCCCACAGAAAGATATTAAAAGAAACAAAAAGACAACATTTCATATCAACAACATTTATCAGAATTATCCACAATTTCGACCCACAGAATAACAACCGAAGGTGTACCATGTATAAATATCCTTCAGGACGACTAGCGACGGTTGTGGGTCGTCTCCAGAACGTTACATGATTAATGACACAAACATGTGTGGATAACAAAAACACGAAGGAGTGGCGGTGTGCCACCACTCTACGGCCGGCCGTTTCAGAAAAACGTTTAAATATCATATTAACCAAGAATTAACGATAAACCATGCAAGGTGTTCCCATAATCACACACACGCACATCTAGCCACCGAGAACCCCAAAAATTATGTTATCGAAGAATTTCGCAAAGATCTCACACTTTCGCTGTGTTAGAATCCTGCTGATGGTTTGAAATTACCGTGGCAAATTCGTACGCTCATTGTCTAGTCAACGTGAAGACGAAACCTCTCACGAAAAGGAAATGTGATAAATGGTTTCGTAAAGATATCTTTACAAATGTTTCCTCAAAAAACCTGGGCAAGGGTGGGGCGTGGAGAAGGGAATCACCAAACCAGTCTCAGCACACGCAATGACAATTTAAGAAGTACTAGTGTGTATCTTCAGTCGAAATGAAGACGAATACAAAAAATGCAAACAAGTTTATTTGGAGGAGTATCCACAATGGCGGTGTTCTTTTTCTGTTTTGTTATTGTTCTCTCTTGCCCCGTGGTTGTTATGGTATGTGGCAACATTGAGCCCCTTTTGGTGAACCGACCAGTGTCCCCCCATGGCTATTTTGTTTTGGGCTTTAGGGCGTGTCGACGGAACGACGGAAAGATGAGGCCATAGAATGAAAGAATACGCAGAGAAATATCAAAACTTATTTATAAATCCAGCCTTGAAATACTGACCATGGTAGGCGAATCAAGAGAGAACGAAGAGAACGCCCAGCAGTTGTTACAAAACTTGCCTCTGTCAGTGTTTAACCCTTAGGCGATTATGTTTGATGGTTTAAAAATACGGGAATATGTCTTCGGGGAGCTGTTTTCTAATAGGAAACTTTAAGATGTTTAGCCGTAATATAGAGAACTTAGAAAATATCTCTCGGAAGTTTGCATATTTTAAGTATTCTTTTAAATTCACTTAATTGACAGATTGATTTGGTTCTGTCTAGAAAAGATATAAGCACATGCGGTCTCTGAATCTCAACTAAGAATGTCTTCCATCCGGACGTCTGTCAGTTTTTCAAACCAAGTTGCCTCACATTAGCGATATTCTTTTGGCCAAGAGGGATTTAACGAAAGATCTCCACTTAGATGTCGATTGTGTAGTGATGTTTATTCCAAGGTTAATTCATTTCACAGCTTCCTTAAGATTGTAGCTGTCGATTGTGATGTTCTGTTCCATGTGGTGAGCAATAGATCGATTTTCTTGGACATGGGCCTAGCTTCTCAACAACCACTTGCGATGCGTGTTCTCTCACGAAGGGAGGGGTCCTACAATTTAATGCTGCCTCCGAACAAAGAGATTGAGAAGCTTTTTCTAGACAGTTATACTCTTTGGACTTTTTCAGTGACTCAGAAGAGGTGGTTTATTTATTTTAAAACCAGCCCGCTTTGCCTTCAGGAAAGCTTCCACAACGGAACTCTGAGTATACACGAAGGTGTCGATATTATTAGCGTGGCCCTCCAGCTGTTTGATTTATAGAACCTTCTGTCGTCATTGAAATCTGCTCGCCGCACTATTTTCCCCAGTGCCAGACTGAAGAGACCATAGGACGGTGCACCCCCTAAGTCAATCCGGAAGGTATTCTTTACTAATATGGCGCGACACAATAAAATCAATTTTTCCGTGATCCAATTCAATCATCTCATTGATTATTTTTTTCGCAAAGAATTCTGCGCTGAAGTCTATAAAAAGATGGTGGGGTTGGTTTGAAACTGTCTCGTCATTTCATGGGTTTGTTGAAGTCTGGTCTGAAGTCAGGAAGCCCTTGACATCTCTGCAGGTTGGAATACCTGGAGGAATACCTTTCTGCTAATGACTGTTAACTCACTTTTAACGCTGATTGTATGTTCGTACGAGTATTTATTCTTATGCAAAATGTTGTAAAAGTCGATAAATACAAGCTAAGATCTGGGGCACCGTAACGAGTCGATAATTTATGACCTTCCTTAACACTAGCTTTAGGTTGCGCTATGTGGGACACTGTGAAGGAATGTAGTCTCCTAATACTACTTAGCTATATTCATGACTCTTATTTTTAATATGTCACTGGCTCGCGACTAATTTTTCGATTGCTGGAAGGATTTGTTCATCACCCCAATTCACAAATCTTGACCCAGGAGTTCCATTGTCAACTATAAACCAATAGCTAAGCTCCAATTAATTCCGAAATTATTCGAAGGTATTGTTAAGAAGAAAATACATGCTGGAGTTTGAAAACATATATCACAATTTGAACACGGCTTTGTGAGTGGAAGATCAACTTCAACCAATTTGGTTATTTTTACAAATTGGTGCCTGCGTTTCATGGAAGTGAGATATTAAGTTGACTTGATATACACTGACTTTTCGAAGGCATTTGACAGGGTTCAACATAATGTACTTATAAAGAAGTTAGAGATAATTAGTTTTCAAGTCTTGAAATTCTTACAAATCGTAAACAGTTTGTAAAAATAGGAAATGATCTGTCAGAGGTAATTTTCAATTTCTCTGGGGTCCCTCAAGGGAGTCACCTTGGCCCCTTTCTGTTTCTTTTTTAATAACGACTTGCCTCCCTACGTTTTCCATTTTAACTGCTAAAATTTAGAATCAAAATTTTTTTTAAATCAGTGCGATCAATGGCTGGTCAGATGAACTTACGAAACGATATTGCATCTGTACAAAATTGGTGCGATTTGAATGGACTATGTACATTTTATACAATATTTATATCCCGTCTCGTTGTCTGGGGTCTAAAGATTTATTTTATGTTTCGAAGCATAGTATAAACTATGGGCAAGAGGATCCTGTAAATAACCCTTTTATACAAGGTTCAACTTTTTTTTGCCGGAGTTTTTTGCAACGCTACACTGGAGCACTCAGACTGAAAACTGGTCCATTGTACTGCTAGGAAGCAGCCTAGTCCAGTGCCGTTAATATGATCCCAACGGCAAATGGTGACTGGACCAGATTCGATTTCATTGGGATTCGAACATGGGACCCCTCTCACTTGAGACAGGCACTTAACCAACTGCGTCATCCAGTCGTATCAAGATCTCCACTTAGATGTCGATTGTGTGGTGATGTTTGTTCCAAGGTTCATAAACTTTACAGCTTCCTTAAGATTGTAGCTATCGATTGTGAAATTCTGTTCCATGTGGTAAGCAACGGATTGATTTTTTTGTTCGATAATACGATACAATCATAATAATGGCAGCGCTACAGATTGATCTGGGCCTAGCTTCTCAGCAATAACTCGTGATGCGTGTTCTCTCACGAAGGAAGGGGTTATACAATTGAATGCCGCCTCCGAACAAAGAGATTGAGAAGCTTTTTCTATACAGTTATACTCTTTGGACATTTTCAGTGACTCGAAAGAAGTGGAGCCGTTAAAAATATCAAATGTGTTTTTTCGGGAATAGAACCCAGACTTCGAGCGTAGGAGTCGACACACTTACCCACTATACCACGGCGCCTATCCTTATTTACTTTAAAACCAGCTCGATTTGCCTTCAGGAAAGCGTGGCCCTCCAGCTGTTTGATTTATAGAACCTTCCGTCATCATTGACATCTGCTCGCCGCACTATTTTCCCCAGTCCCAGGCTGAAGAAACCATAGGACAGTGTACCCCCTAAGTCAATCCGGAAGGTATTCTTTACTAATATGGCGCGACACAATAGAATCAATTTTTCCGTGATCCAATTCAATCATCTCATCGATTATTTTTTTTAATAACGATTTGCCTACCTATGTTTTCCATTCTAGCTGCTAAAATTTAGAATCTAAATTTTTTTTTAAATCAGTGCGATCAATGGCTTGTTATCGTTATGAAACGATATTGCATCTATACATAATTGGTGCGATTTGAATGAACTACATTTTATACAATGTTTATACCCCGTCTCGTTGTCTGGGGTCTAGAGATTTCTTTTATGTTTCGAAGCATAGTACAAACTATGGGCAAGAGGATCCTGTAAATAACCCTTGTACAAAATTCAACTTTTTTTTTGTCGGAGTTTTTTGCAACGGTACACTGGAGCACTCAGACTGAAAACTGGTCCATTGTACTGCTAGTGCCGTTCATTTGATCCCAACGGCAAATGGTGACTGGACCAAATTCAATTTCATTAGGTTTCGAATCTGGGACCCCTATAACTTGGGACAAGCACTTATCAAACGGCGCCATCCAGTCGTTTTTTAAAATTCAACTTAGTTGCCAATGTTATATATTTGAGTAGAGAGATTTGTAAAAATAGAATTTTAAATTTTTTGAATAGCAATTTACTCTAAATTAAATTTTATGTTATTTAAGGCTTCTACTATACACTTTATAAATATGAAATGTTATTACTATTACCAGTAGTCTTAAAAAGCTATGTACTTGAAAGACGGAATAAATAAATAAATAAAAATTTAATAACTTTGACATTTGTCAACCGATTGAATTAAGTAGTAGACATGTTTTTGAAATGTCAATTCGGTATAATTTTAACCATCAATCGGTTCACATCGTAACAATGTACCGAAATAGTGACGCTGGCCAACAAGCACCGCCTTATAACACTATTCGTCGTTTGGTGTCGAACTTTGTTGGGCATGGGACAGTGGAAGATCGGCGTAATGCCGTTCATCAACGCCCAAGACGTTCCAATGAACTAATTGAAGTGGTAAGAGATAGTGTTGTCGAGAACCAACATATGTCGTATAGTCAACGTGCTCAGCATTTTGACGTCAGTGGAACAACTTTGTGGCGCATTTTAAGGACGATTTTCATTTGTTTCCGTATAAAGTGCAATTGACTCAACGAATATTGCCGATAAACCATCCAAGTCGCTTGGAATACGGCCAAAAAGTCGCATGCCGACAGAAAGATGGCGCACCCATAAGAAATATGGTTTCATTTGCTACTAAGTGCCGCCATATTTATTAAACGAACATATTGAAGAATGCCAAGCATCTGTTTCCAGATTTGCATTTGATAGCTTTATTGCAGAAGCAACGTGGTCTGTCTATTTTGTTATTATTCATGGGTGATTTAAATTCAGTTGGGACTTACAAAACCTGTTTTAGTTTATTTTCCACCACGCGACGTGCATTTTAGATCACATTCCTCACTAAAATGACGACACATTATTCAAGCACAAAATGTCAAAGCCCCAGCCATCCACAGAGATATTGATGAGGTCCTGTTCTAATTCATGTATTATTAACTCAATGGCTCCATTAAAAAGAGTTCGTCATTAAAGTTTTACATAAACATGCATCAGTCGTTGGGGGTAGTTTTATTATGCCTACTCACATATCGTGAACCTTGAATCGAGCACTCTTTGACGGTGCGGTGGTTCAGTTCGGCCAGGGCACTTAGCAATCCGATGTAATTACACAATAGTCCTGCCATTGGCGAAACGGATGATGGAATGGATACCGACTTGTGTTGTGCGCCACGAATACACCTTCCTGCCTTGTGGCAAATTGTTATCGAACAACCGCCATTTTCAATTATCCCTTACCCTTCCCTCCGCACTCCTGTTATACTCGTACTTATCCTGCTTTCAATTTGAATTTCTATTTTGTCCTAAAACGAACATGAACACCATCTTGTGTGGCTTTGTTGTCTGGAACACACAGTACACGATATCCATATCACGGACATGCTTTCTGTTGATCCCTTTCATGTCCGTATGATAGACATATACTCGTACATACATTGATGTGTTCATACCTGTATATATGTAGCTACCGGGTGAACTAAAATGTGGATAAAAAACACTATGGAAGAACAAAAGAAACGCTTTGCCGCCTTGTTTTCTTTGAGATAATACACGAACAGTACACAGACAAGAGTGGGATGGTGTTGAGTGCTCGTCGCCACCATCGCCGCCATTCGCAGTGACATAGAAATGTTTGTGGTGAACGGCGGCAGCAGGCATCAGGCAACAGCACCTCAATCATGTAATTATTTCCTCAACCGCAGGAAATTCGTGTTCCGACGGATTTGCTACACATAGTACCTGTCGTTGATGTAGACACACACACACACACACACAGCCACATATCCACACTTGTGCATGCATGCAAACAAAAACACCATAAAAAGTTTTGTTTTAAACGAACAAATAAGAAAAAAACACGACTAAAAAGGAAAACTAAATTATACCTCGGGAACAAGTATTTTTTTGTAACGCAACTGGGAGTACTAAAAGAAAAACAAAAAAATAAGGGGACGAACCGGTCACTGGATTTTCTTGTATTCCTTTTCGAAGAAAAAATGGCTGCAAGCACGGAAAGTTGTTCCCTACATACGAGTATATCGTTGATGGTTTTGCCTTTTGACGAGTGTGAGGTGGGGACGCTCTGCATTTGATAGCTTGATAGTGTTCTAGTAGGAGTGCAATGCACTTGCTGTCACTTACCTCAGGTGAGAGAATGAGACCAATGTTTTCTTAATGCTTTTATGACGTTTTTCACGGGATTCATAAAAACTCGTTATATGCTTAACTTTAGTTGGAGGTTTTCATAGCGAGTAAATGTGTGTTTCATAAAATGTTATGTTTTATTTTATTATGAAATACCTAGCATTTGGACGTCAGTATCTGTAAGACTAGTGGCCTTAAAACCAGTCCCACTATTTCTAGCATTTAAGTTTCATGTGAATATTTGATAATGGTTTTTGTGTCAATTAGAGAATCATTCAATTTGTGGCTCCGAAAGAAAATTCGAATAAAACAAACAAAACTTAATATAAATTTAAAACATAATTATACATTTTAATAAAATAGAAACTTATATTTTAATGTATTGTCTGTATGTTGTCATTTTGAATAAAATGTAACATCATTCAAATATCCTCCACGAGAGGTCTTGCAGGACTCGATTTTAACAAGATAAATTTTGATGACTTTCTGATAAGAACAAGGGCAAGAGCATGCGGTTTGTGTGCATAAACACGATCTTTTGCATAGCTCAACAAAATGCAATGAAATGCAATCGTCAAATCTTGGTGGCTAGTTCACATCACCAAAATGGGAAATAACTCTTCCAGGAAATTTATCTTGTGACAGAGCTAAGACAGGTGGCGCAGTCTTATTGAAATCATATTTCTTCAACATCAATAACATCGATTTGAGGTCAAATAAGTTGGCTATAGCTATGAAAATTATCGGTAACGGATGCACTTTCCTCATTTTCGAAGAGTTATGAACCAATGACACCACCAAACTAAATTGCACAATATACAGTGACGTTCCTTGGATGCAGTGATTTCTCGACAGTTATATGATTTTCACTTCTTTATATGTGACAGTTTTGTGAATGTACCCACCGATCCAAAACATCCAAACTCTGATCCTTAAGCACTCAACCTGCGTATATTCTACGCATTCCCTGGTCAGCTGGCTTCAATTGTTGAGTGAGTTGAACTTTATAAAGGTGTAGATGCAAATTGTGTGACTGTGGTTGTGTGGGTTCGTGCATCGACCCATACGCACTAGACTTTCAAGGATCTAAGATCAAAACTCGCAACAAGCAACAATTTTTCAAAAAAAAACTGGCCGCGGTTTTGCCTCTTTCGAGTCACTAACAATGCTTAACTGTCTAGAAATGTAGCCAGCGTAAAAAGTGGGGAAACAGTCATTTGCAGAAAAGTATACCTCTTAATTAAAATTGACTGGAATGGTCCACGTTTGACATTGATGCATCAAATAAAAGCTCTGAAATCATACTTCATAATAAGCTATATTTCGTCTAAAATAACAGTAAACATAAGTAAGTTTATTTAGTTCAAACGACAAAAGGGGCTAGAAACAGGCGTCAAAAGTGAGTGAACACATCTCTTTAAAAAGCAGTATCTTATTGAGAAAAAAATTGTACTTTGTATGCCTTTACCGCTTTTTCAGTTATCGTACATAGCAGTCTTAATTTTCATACAAATGCTTAAAAGAATCGAGCCTTACAGTCTTACAGTCACTGACACAACCATATATACACTCACTTTTTAATGCTGTTTTTAGCACTTTTCTTTTAAGATTCAATTAATTGTTTTATATATACACTTATGTTAAATATTATTCATCATATTTCAAAGTATGACTTTTGAGCTTTAATTTGATATATCCATGTATGTTCTACCTCATTCCAGTGAATATTAATTTAGTGGATAAACCTTCAGCAGGTGACTGAATGTTCACTCACTTTTGACGCTGACTGTACGTACAAACATCAAATCGTGGAAGACATGTTGCTTGGGATTTAACGAGATGAAAACGAGTCTTGCGCGACTTGTCAAATTGATCACAAATAAAGGAAATATTTGGTATGAAACAAAACAGCGCAATATTCGAATTTAGAAAAACTAAAAATGGCATTAAGCCACATTTTATTTGAAGGAATGCCGTTGAGTCGAATGTTCTTATACCCATTTCGAGAAATTTCAACTGAATTTCGCAACTTTTTTGTTTTTTTTTTTTCTTATTTTCACAATTGTTGTTGTGACGACTTTGTAAGGAAAATGGGGAGACACCGCTGTCTTTCTCTCTACAGGCGTGACACCAAATCAATCATCGTTTGTGTTGTGAGTACAGCGACTGGGCACATAAACAATTTAATTTTTGCTTTGTGGCAAGCTTTACTTCTGTCACATATGTTTTGTAAATACACAGATGATCAAATACGCATTCCTTGAAAAATGCACTGTTTGCTGTGATGATGAGGCTCTCCTCATCATCGGGTTTGTTGCAAATAAAAATGTGACAATTGTTTGTTTCCAAAAGGTAATGGGTCTGGACTCCAGGTCATTTCATTTCAACAAAATAATGCCACATAGTATACTGCCCACCAAGTGCCTGCCCCAAGCTCGAGGGGTCTCAGGTTCGAATCCCAGTGAATTCGAATCTGGTCCAGTCACCATTTGCCGTTGGGATCAAATTAACGATACTGGATTAGGTTGCTACCTAGCAGTACAATGGACCAGTTTTCAGCCTGAGTGCTCCAGTAGCGTTTCAAAAATTTTCCGAAAAAAAAAAACAAAAAATACTGCCCACCAAATAGGAAAGCTCCAGGATATAAAGGGTCTTCCAATAAGAACTTCCGAGAACTTTTGACAGTTGATAGCCTCCAAGCTACATCTGTCAAATTGGCTTTCATTTATTCAGTCTGGACAGAAATAGGGTTCAACAACACGTGCAAACGATACAATTTACACGCCACGCCACATTGGAAATTCTGCACGAGCGATTCGAGGGCAGGGTCATCTCACGTGGAGGTGAAGTGAATTGGCCACCGAGATCGTGTGATTTAACCCCGATAGACTTTTTCTTGTAGGTTTTTCTGAAGTCGCAGGTCTATGCGAATGAGCGATAAACCACAGCACCCCTCAAAGCTAACATAACCCATGCCATTGGTCAAATTCAGCTTGATGTATGCGCCAGAGTCATGGAAAATTTATTATTTCGAATGCGCGCCACCCAGAGAAGCTGCGTCGGACATTTGAACGATTATATATTCCAAACATAATGGCATCGATAGGCCTTTCAAACGAATAAAAAGCGATAGCTCGATGATATCTCCTATGCACTTTGTTTTATTTAAATTTAAAATTAGGAAGCGCTTAATGATGTAACCTTTACGTGCATTTATAAGCAGTATAAAAATATATTTTGATGGGTAACTCCAACTTCAGCTAAATGAAGAAACTGAAACACAGCTAAAATTTATTGTTTCACATTCCTAAAGCTTTTCAATTGCATTCGTCTGCAAATGATTTCTCAAGTTAAATACATTGAGCATAGCAAGCATAAGCCGAAGAGTTGAAATTAATACGATCTCAAGTCATGCTTCAACTCTCTAACAGCAAACAGTTCCAAATGGGTAAGCTCTGCCTAACAAGTACCCTGTGAGCATGCCATGAAATTAAATTTTCAAGTAAGACTAAAACAAAGATCAAGATTTGCGAAAAGAACCAGCCTTCTCTTCAAATTCTCTCATACCGCGGAATTATAAAAAAAAGCTATTTATTTTTTGTTAAAAATAGCACTGCACTAATAAATATTCCATTGCGTGTTTTGCGGTTTCAGCCTCGCACTGAAATATGTCGGGTGGTTTCTTAGATTTATTCCAAACGGAAATGGAATTTTGCCCAAGAAAAACGCAAACGCTCGGTGTCCATTAAAATGCAAAATTACCACCACAACTACATACATAACATCTTTCCATTTGCAAAACGCAGTGTTGAAGACAATTACTTTTCTTCTCCTTCCCCTTTCAGATCCGTGCTTTTTTATTCGCTCAACTTTATCGCTACTTGCAGTCGTTCTTCAGACCATGCCGCTTCGGTAACTTGCTTCCTTTTATGTGGACATAAATAATATTAAACAGTGTTTAAAATTTATGCACGACAAAACCAAGACTTCGAAGAAGAAACAACAAAAATCTGTAGCAAATTGAAATGAACCCAAAATGACCATAACCTAGTTACAGGCCGGTACTGTATGGCTAGGGTAAAAGGCTTATAACACCAACGAAAAAGAACTCATTTCTTGCTGCCTTCTTTCGATATATACGAGTAAGTGTGAGTACATTTTTTCGCGGTAACTTCCCTTCGTTTTGCATAATTTTTTTTTCTTCACCCGGCGAGTAAATTACTGGGATAGGGTGGAACACTGCTGAAGGGTGAAACCACAGAACCGTCTGTGTTCTTGCAAACTACAAAAGTCACCAATCCATTTTCTTTCTTTCTGTATTTTTTTTCGTTTTTCCCAATCCGGCACTACGTCGCTATGGTGCAAGTCCTTTCAACTAGAAAAAAGTGTAATTAGCTGACATCGGCTTTAATGGGTTCGATGGCGTAGTCGAAGGTATCTCTACTTGAATATGGTACGAGTTAAACAGGGGTGTGGATTGTGGTTAAGTTTTATCACAGTTTGATTCTGATTTATTGACTTTCGTTTTGTGGATTTCTCTTTGTGAGAGCTATGGGAAAAGTAAATTCTTTTTTCTTATTTTTTCGTTTAGAAAGTTGTTAGTTCGGTTTGTAGCGAGTGTGCAATGTTTGTTTGGGTGAGAGTGTATGGTTTTTGTATTTATTTGAAAAATAATTAAATCTATGCAAAAATATATAAAAAAGATTGGAAGCCGATACTTACTTATTGATGTCTCACCTAAAAAATATAAGAAATAATAAATTTAGATTTTTTGCAGAATTAACTGAAATTTAAAAGTCTAGTTATTATGCCTTTATATACGTATTTATATTTTTAATTTAAAATCATTTTAAAATCAATCATGTCATTATAAGCTACAAATAAAATTATGTGTCTGTTTTTGGGTTTCTAAATAGAATTTTGGGAGGATGAAAGCATGCCCATGTTTAGACGACTGGATGGTGCAGTTGGTTAATTGCCTGCCCTAAGTTAGAGGGGTCCCAGGTTCGAATCCCAGTGAAAGCAAAGTTAATACGTTTTTATCCGGTTTTTCAAATCTGGTCCAGTCACCATTTGCCGTTGGGTTCAAATTAACAGCACTATCACTAGAGCGGTCGATCAGTCGTAGTAGTCTGACTGAGGGTATCGCAATGGACCAACATGGTCTACGAGTAAGTGTGCTGGTGAATTCACTAGCAGCCCTTTAACCTAACCTAACCTAAAACATGCTCGACGGTTGGAATACCAGCTCCATATGCCACATCTACAAAAATGCGTGCATACCTCTTGCACAAACTACCGAGATACAGTCGACTCCATCTAAGTCGAATTTTCACGGGATATCAAAATTAGTTCGACTTAGAGGATGGTTTTTGTATGGAAAATAAGGGTAATGGTAGAATAAAAGCAGAACGGCGGGGTTGATTCTTGGTTTCTTCGAAAGAAAAATTCTGCGTCGGATATATGTATGTATGTGTATATCCTATCTGCGAGGAAGGTGAATGGAGGAGAAGGCATAACCGCGAATTGTATAGGTTGTACCAAGATGTGGACGTACTCCGAAAGGCAAAAATTCGTCGACTACATTAGCTCGGCTACATCGAACGTATGAACAACATTCCTCCAACCAAGGGGACCTTCGATTTCGAGCCTCCTGGTTCGAGAAGGAGAGGGAGACCGAATCTCCGGCTTAAAGATCAAGTAATCGAGGATGCAGGACTAACTTTGTCTATACAACTGGAGGCAGTGTGCCTGGGACCACCATATATGGAACACAGCTCAGCCCCAATCCCTCCATTGGACGTCGGCCTATCAGACCGTAAGTAAGAATCGAATTTACAACTACTTCACTTTAGATTTTTCTCTTTCCCAGGGTGCTTGAACTGTAAATAAGGTTATGAAGATTATTGAAGCCTGTCGAAAGAGGTTGCTATCTCCTTTGCTGTCCTGAGAACATAAAAAAGTGTTACGAGTAGATCTTGTCTTCAAAGGCCTAGTTTCACACCGGACTGTAGTGCCGTGAGAAGAATAAGACGATTAGCGATTTGAGTAAAACAAATTTGATGAAAGTCATCTCCTACAATTATGATGCGTTAATATCGATTGATATTAACTCAGCATTAACACATATTAATGGAAGTTTAATTAATTAAAACAATTGTCACAATTTTTGTTGTAAAAAGAAATAAATAAACAAAGAAGTTTAGAAAATGTACGTCTTTTTATTGCCTTGGAATCTTTAAGCAGTACTACCTTTCTTATCATCACTTAGTAAAACTTAACAAGTTTTGTTCATTTACACCCACAAAAGGAGGTGGTCCCTCCTACAACAACTATCAAGGTAGATACCTGGTCAATGTATGATTCGTATACCATACTGTGTGAACGTCTAAAGCCTTTTTGCACTGCACTAATGGTCAATCGTCAGTGCGGCTTTCGGACAGGCAAATCATCTATACACCAAGTATTCACAAATTTTGGAAAAGTCTATCAAGTTTCAAATCGAAAGGCACCATATTTTCAAAGGCTTCAAAGCGCAAAGCGGCAGAATTTATTCCAAAGAACTATTCAGTATGGTGGTCAAATTTGGGATCATCAGCATGGATGGATTTTGGACTGGCGGCGTCATCAGTTTCAGTTTCATTCATTCATCACCATCAACGGCGAACACTATAGGTAGATGATTACAAACTTAGTTTACTTAGTTTTTTTAGTTTAAGTGACTTTTTATTATCATATCATTTAATTTTTTTTAATCTGCACCCCAAAATGAATTCCAAGGCAGATCGAAAAAAACGACCTCAACGGATGATCGCCAAATAATAATACAATAATGTTGACCCTTTTAAGTCATCAACGACGATTTCCGCAGAAATTGACAACACCGTTAGTGCTCCAACAGTTCGTGGTGGCTTACAAACAGCCAAACTTCTCGGACGACTAGCTAGGAAAGTTCCGCTAGTGAAAAAAAAATATTGATGCTACAGTTTGCCATGACACATGCCAATTGGACGAGCGATGTCGGTGAAGAAAAATGGCGAAATATTTTGCTGAACGACGAAATAAAGATTAGTCACTTTGGGAATGACTGTGAAAAGAATGAAGGGCTTCTCAAGCCAAGGAATACCATAACCGTTGCACAAAAAATACAGTGAAAAATGGAGGCAACATAATGGTCTGGGGACGTTTTTCTTAGAATGATGTTCGTCCAATATTCCAGACTACAAACAATATGATGGCATCCGAGTACAAAGACATTTTGCAAATGGTAATGCTATCATACGCCAAGGAAAACATGCTTCTGCGTTGGGTCTTTCAGCAGGATAACGCACCAAAGCATACCTTCACACTAGTAAAAAAATGCTTTGTTCACAACAAAATCAACCCGCCAGCTTGACCAAGTCAATCTCTAGGCCTTAACTCTATTGAAAACTTGTGGGCGCATCTAAAGAAGAAATTGTTTGAGGAAATATTTACCAATACAGACAAACAGTAATAATTTGTTCAAATAAATTTTTATGAAATACCAGTAGAGACATGTCAAGCATTGATCAGCAGTAGGTATGCCAAAAACAATGGTCAAAGTTGTAATGCAAATGGGCAACTTCACAGGGTATTAGTGGTAATTGGTTTTGCAACTAAAATAAATAAGCATTTTAGCTCATCATTTATATATTTTGGAAAAAAATTGCAATGTATCTTTTTTTTATCACACGATTTTTATAAGCTAACACAATTTAATCTTCATAAAAAAATTATTAACGTAAAAATTGAAAATATTTGTATGTTTTAAGTTTTTAATAAGTATGTAGAATACAAATATATTAGCCTTTTTTGGGAACATTAACCATTTCCTTCATTGTACAACACTGAAGACGAAAAATGTAGGGTGAATGAGGGTGTATCTAATTTTTTGATCAGGTGTGTATTTTTTAGATCTTTAGAACTTAGATTTAGATGGGTAAACTGTTTTTTAATCTATGACTTTAAACCTTTTAAATTCATTAACAGCAACACAAACTGTATTATTTGAAATAAATTTGCAATAAAAGTGTTCAATATTTTGAACTTATAATAATAATAATAATAGTAATAATAATAATAATGGCGGCGCTACAATCCGAGATAAGCCTGGGCCTAACTTCTCAGCGTTGTGCGGGCTATTGTTCTCGCACGAGTGGACGGGACTTATAGTTTAATGCCGACTCCGAACGGCGAGATTGAGAAGACTTTTCTAGACAGTTATACTCTTTGAGCATTGTCAGTGACTTGAAAGAGATGGAGCCGTGTACAGCCTGCTGATATTCCCATTAATTTAAAACACAATCTTTGACATGTTGCCTCAATTTTATGACGATCTTTTATTTAAAAAGAGGATCGCAATGAATACTAGTGCACTACCAGTACTTATTATTCGTATCTAAATTTATAATATTCACAGAATGTTTATAAAACCGACAATTAACCGAATAATAACCATTTGGCTTTCAGCTACCATTCATGAATCTAGAAACTTTTTGATACTTAAGACACTATTCTAAAATATCCATTATTGATGCGATTTTTTCCAGACAAAAAATTGTTTTGAACAAAATGGATTGAGTAAACTCAAATACTCAGATAACCGTATAAGAACATTAAGAAAAATATTTCAGTTGCGTCAATGTCGCTTCGTCTCAACCTTGAGATTACCGCCGCGCCGGAAGGGTATTCAAATGAAGTGCCTACGTTGTCAAGTGTATGTGTATGCGCATCCAACCGACGGAAGAAAATGTCATCTATCATGTGGAAAAGTTGACTTCAACTCTCTGTCAAGGAACCTGAAAAGGGGAGTTTCTCGCTTCGCTTATACGTGCTTTGTCATTCCACACCCTCTGTCATAATCTTTTTTTTTTCTTTCCTCCTTTTTGCTTCACAACGAAGAAGAATTTCAATATTTGTCTCCATTTAACAGTAAATGTAAACCGTGTTCAACTGGAATGTCAGTCGGAACGGCTTTTCTTAGGACAGCAAGCAGTCAAGTGAGTAAATAGAGATGAATTTTGTGTCTTTAAATAGTATTATTTGAAAAATATGCGTGAATACGAGTATACATGCACTAGCCTGAATATTGATTCAAGTTTTCCGTACGTACAGAAACCACAAGGCTTGCCTGTTGTTAAAATGTAGAAATGCAACTTATGATGGCTGAAACTCTGAGGCGACTTATAAATTAATTGATGTTTGCAAGACACCCATATGCAGATTTGGAGTATGTCCTTGGTCACTAGACTGTGCAGTGATTATGCAACGCACTTTGCATCTAAATTGGGTTACGGATTTTGCAATGTGAACAAGTTTTTGGATCTTGTTCTTTTAGTTCTCAAGAAAAAACGTTTATTGGTTTATTTTTGGAGGTTGGTAAAGGCATGCCTCTGGTCACATGATCTGCAGTTTTAAATGCATTGCAATGCAAAACTGGTAAAATACGAATTACCTTAAACAAATCAAAAACAAGATCTTTCTGGCATAGACGCTACTTATTGCCTCTTGAAAAAACAGTTTGAAATAGTTCTATAAAAGTATCTGACATACCAATCCTTTGGTAATTGGAAGCAGACTGAAAATGTTTTACTTTTCATCTCCTTTGAACCAAATCACTCTCAGATTGATTTCATTTTAAGAACCTTTACACTTTTTGAAGACTGCTCTCGAACTAATTTTAGTGACAAACACTTTAACTTGAAAAAAGTGGATGGCGCAGTTGGTTAAATACCGGCCTCAAATTAGAGGGGTGCCAGGTTCGAATCCCAGTGAAATCGAATCTGGTACAGTCACCATTTGCCGTTGGGATCAAATTAACGGCAGTAGGTTGCTACGCAAAAAAAGGACCAGTTTTGAGTCTGATGCACATGCAGCAAAGCAAGAGGCCTACAAGGCAACGCTGCATCGAACCACGAGAGCTGTTCGTGAGCTCTACGAAAAGAAACGAGGGAAGAGAACTGGCTTTTCAGGAAGAAAAAGAAAGAGCACGAGAAGCGCGCGATCGAGGAGATGGAGAGGTGTTATGGCAGGAATGATGTCCGAAAGTTTTACCTTTTGGTAAAACTTTTGTCGAACGGGTAAAAAGTTCGGACAGAACTTGTGTCGGGACGAGAATGAACAACTCGTAGTAGTCGATACAGAGAATTTGGAAAAGTCATTTCTGCAGACTGTTAAATGGCGATGAGTACACAAATACCCCTGTCAGGCAGAATGTTCCACTCAACACAACGGACGACGATAGAAAAGTATATCGTCCCCCCGATCTAGCATTGATCTGGCATTGAAACGGAAGCGGCTAAAATAGGTCTGGCGGTAAAAGAGGGCATAACCAAGTAGTATATGCTGTCATCGATAAAGGACGCACAACATCGACGACTTGGCCAGAACGTCACCATAGGCAGCTATACCTTTGAGGTAGTTAAGGACTTCGTCTACCTTGGCTCCGCAGTAAACAGTACAAACAACATCAGTACCGAGATCAAACGCAGAATTACTCTTGCCAACCTCTGTTTTTTTGGGCTCAAAAGGCAATTGAGTAGTAGAGCCCTCTTTCGGGAGACCAAGCTGACTTTATACAAGCCTTGATCATCTCAGTCCTGCTACACGGTGCAGAGGCATGGACAATATCCCAAGCGGATGAACAGTCTCTTGGCCTTTTCGAGAGAAAAGTTCTGCGCGCGGTCTTTGATTCTGTTTGCGTTGATGGCATTTGGAGGAGTAGGTTCAACCACGAACTGTATGAGCTGTACAGCGACATGAGTCTAGCCAGGCATCTACGGATCCAACGCCTAAGGTGGCTAGGCCATGTAGAGCGTATGGACAACTTAGCTCCGGCCCGAAGAGTCTTCGATTCTGAGCCTGTGGGACAACGCAACAGAGGACGTCCACGTAGAAGGTGGCGCACACAAGTCGAGGGGGACCTCGGCCGGCTTGGTGTGCGAACCTGGAGACAGCTGGCGAAAGATCGTGCTGGCTGGAGGTGCATGTTGAGTGAGGTCCAGTTCCACCTCGGACTGTAGTGTCCTAAGAAGAAGAAGATGAAGTTTTGAGTCTGAGCGCTCCAATGTAGAGATTTAAAAAAAAATCGAAAAAAAAACACTTTAATTTTTCCCCGCAAAGAATTATGCTCATTTCTTTGATTTTTGGTCTCTCCAAATGTCTCTCTTAGTCGAAAAATTTTTGGCAAACAATTTCCAATCTTGTCACGTACGCTGATTATGAAGAAAGGGTAATTTTATATGAGGTTGATTTTCTTATCCGTAGTCCACTTAGTATCTATCTGCTCCTTGCAGTTTGACATCCTTTTGCAAAGACTTTTATCGAAGTCCATAATGCCTCTTGCAAGTTGAGCGATTTTATCGACTGCAAAACTTTGGTCAATTTCAAGTTTTGGTCAAGTTTTCCAAAGTTCGGGGTCAGTTTTCCTCAGGAAATATCCAATAACGCTGTCTCCTTCAAAGGGTAGGTTACTCATACTCAACTTAGCTGCTTTATTTAAAGTATTAAAGTGGTGACCACGTCTCTATTGCCCTAAAGTGTCCACTCGAGACACTGTGCTAGGGAAATCAATGTTTATGCAAATAAACTGTTGTCTAGTGTTTGAAGCATTCTGGGACACCCCAGTTCAACATCACGCACAGAAAACAAATCCATCATCTATCATCGTGTGATTGTAAGTTGTAAACGATTCGACCCGGTTATCTACCATTTTCTATGAGGGTGAATGCTTCCTTTTTTATCTTTGGTTGGTTGGTTTTGATTGACAGGAGGTGTGGACATTCCAACCCTAGATGGATAACCCCCGAAAAATGGTAGGACGAACCGTTACACATTGTGCGTCATGTGTTCGAGCATAGAGCTTACAATTACGTTTTTTTTGTTCCATACCTCTTCCCCTCTGGGGTTAGTTTCAAGTGTTTTGTGTTAGAAGTTAATGTATCTATGAATGTACATAAGCAATGTGAGTGTTATTGTTGAAGGTTATGTAGCATAATTTGAATCGCATATAAGCGTGTGTGTATGAGTATGTGTATGTTATTTTGACACACTGTTTATTGGGATTAAAGTTCGTTGGTGCACTGTTTCCCATTCATTTCTTCAGAAATCATTCCAAAATGATGACTGTGATTCTCAAGGACTAACTTAATACATAATAAGCTGGAACAATAATACAATTTTCCCAATTAATAATTTCACAACTCAAATACCTCGTGTTAAATCTGGACAACAGAAGCAAAAACTGTGTTGCTAGCACTATGAACAACCAATTAGAAGCATTACGCCCTCGTATATGTACTTGAAACGATATGGCATAAAACTGCATATCTAGAATATAAGTTCAAAACTGACGACCTAGTGGGTCACCTTAGGTTACTCAACTCAATCCCTAAATAGACATATTCTGTCCAATGCCGTACATTATGGTCATTCGTTATTGTTTCGGCAGGTTATTTGACGTTGAAATAATGGACCGTGAAGACTGGTCCAATGATGGTCCACCACTACACCATAGATGTCTTGTATGGACATAGACGGATCGAAGATGGATTCTGGAATTGAAGCTGGGGTCTTTGGACCCAACACTAGGATCTCTGCACCTATGGGGTCGAGCCCTACTGTTTTTCAAGCTGAAATCCACGCCACTGAAATTTGCGCCATACACAATGTTCTTAAGGGTATCAAGGGCGCAAAAATACTAATCCCTTCAGATAGCCAGGCAGCACTTACTCGTAAGGCTTTATCGTCCAACTTATGGACTTCAAAACCGTCAAACATCCCCCGACAACTTTCTCGAGCAACTAGGGCCGTATATCAGGAATAACACGACAAATGTTGATTTCCAAATCGTCCAACGTCTCTGGGTTATCGGCATAGACTAGTGTCTTCACATACCCCCAAAGAAAGTAACTTAAAGGTATGAGATTACAGGATCTTGGAGGCCAGTTCTTCGACTCTGAGCCTGTGGGACAACGCATCAGAGGTCGTCCACGGACAAGGTTGCGTACACAAGTCGAGGGGGACCAGCTGGCGAAAGATCATGTTGGCTGGAGAGGCATGTTGAGTGAGGCCCAGGTCCACCTCGGACTACAGCGCCCTAAGAAGAAGAAGAAGAACAAGGCCAGTTCACAGGTCCATTTCGCGAAATTATGCGCTCAGTAAATGTTTCCCGCAATAAATTGGTGGTGTCGCGCACCTTGTGGAATATTGCGCCATCTTGTTGAAATCAAAGCTCTGTCACGCTAGTGCCATTCAACTGAGGATCGATTAAGTCAGAAATCATGCTTCTATCGCTCGAAATCGCTCTCCATTAACAGTAACATTCTGGCCGGCATCATCCTAAAAGAAATATGGGCGGATGATCCACTAGCTCATAAAGCACACCAGACAGTGAGTTTTATAAGGGCATCTCGACAAGGTAGGTAGGTAGGTAGGTAAAAGTGGCGGTGGACATACAGATCCTGTTCTTGCACCCAATTAGCGCCATGAAAGCGCCGTTTTGATACCACATCCTATGGGATACCTAATTTGTGAGATGGGGGTGAAAAAGAGTGTGTATTCACTCAGAATTAGCCTAATTTTGAAACCACTTCGTGGAATTTATGAAGGCTAGCAGCCTATGAATGTTTGCTTCTGAGAGATTGTTAGGGGTGTTGAAGAAGGCTTTGCCCAGAGTGCGTTGTCTGATTCTAGCTAGAGCCGGACATTTGCACAGAAAGTGCTCGGGTGTTTCTGGCTCAGTTTCCACCCGGCAGCTACGGCAGTGCGAGTTAAATGGTATGCCTAGTCTTTCAGCATGCCTGCCAACAGCCCAGTGTCCAGTGCAGACCGCTGTGATTCTGGATATTTTTCTTCTACTGTTGTTAAGCAGGTCTTTTGTTTTCTTTTGGTTGTAGTTGGGCCATAAGCTTCTGAATAGGACACATGTTTCCAGCTTGGTCCATCTTTCATTGACGATCTTGAGGAAGTGATTGTAGATGTTGTTTTTTACGAAGCCTAGTGGAGCCTGGATTTGTTCCACAACGAGGCTATCGAGTTTGGATCCCTGTCTGGCTAGCTCGTCTGCTGTTTCGTTTCCTATTACACCCGTGTGCCCGGGAACCCAGATCAAAGAGACCGGGCTCCGTTCACCTATAATGGATAGTACCTTGCAGCAGCAATCCACTAGTTTTGACGTTGTGGTTATGGATGTTAGAGCCTTGATAGTAGCTTGACTATCTGAAAAGATTGCTATCCGCTGTGCTGGTTCTGTTTTGTTTTTAATTTCAAGACACGCATCATATATTGCTAGCACTTCTGTCTGGAAAATGCTTGCAAAGCTTGGTAGCTTGAGTGACTTTGATATCTTGAGGGCTTCGGAGAAGATTCCAGCGCCCACACCAGAGTCCATCTTCGAACCGTCTGTGAAGATGGCTATGTCATGGTTTTGGATGACTCTGTCGCTTTTCCACTCAGTTCTAGTTGGAAAAAAAGCCCTATAATTTTTGTTGAAATTTAGCTTTGGGATAAGGTAGTCAGTATGACTCAGTATCGCCTGTTGTGGTAGTGAGTTAAGGATATTACCATGTCCATAAGTTCTATTATTCCAGCAGTTTGACTCTCTGAGTCTAAGTGCACTGCATGTGGCCATGAACGTTGCGTGTAGATCTGGAGGTAGAAGGTGCAAAATAACTGTAAGCGCATCTGTGGCAGTCGTTCTTAGGGCGCCAGTGACACCTATACATGCAGTTCTTTGTACCTTGTTTAGTTTTGTAATATTGTACGCTTTGGCTAAAGCTGGCCACCAGACTAAGGAGCCGTAGGTAAGAATAGGATGTATTACTGCAGTATACATCCAAAGTGTTATCTTCGGTCGAAGTCCCCAGCTTTTGCCAAGAGTTTTGTTGAAAGCGTATAAGGCTATGCATGCCTTTTTAACTCTTTGATCTATATTAGTTTTCCAATTTAGTTTTGAGTCAAGAATGGTGCCTAAGTACCTGGCAGTTGAAGACAGAAGCATCTCGACAAAGGCTTCTGGGTTTTAGCCACTCCAAATTCGGCAATTTCCTTGCTTAGATATCCATTTAACCAAAAATGGGCCTCATCGAAGACTCAGAACACTGCACTCTACAACGGCAATAACTTCTTGATGTGAAATAATTCATCGTGTTCCGAATAACTTGCTCGACCGAACCATGGTTTTCATAATAAGTTTGCACAATTTACACACGCAAAACGTACTAACCACAAATCAAGTTAAAACGGTAAAACTGACAACATCTGTAGAAACGGTGATAATCTGTAGAAACAGTATTGCCAGTTTAAAAGCCAAACCTCTAAAAAAACGCCATTTACTTTTAAATAGGCCCACACTGCGTACAGCCTGCATAAGCCCAAGCTTTGTACGTAGCATATTTACTTTTTTTAATTGAACTGTATTTGAATAGCAATAAAGAATTCATATTGGAACTTAACATTTTCCTTATACATTACATTAATTATTTTCATTAAGTATTGCTCCGGTGCAAATTCGCTGGTTATTTTATTATTCGAAATTGGTTTAAAATGTTCGTTCCCGCCAAAAGATATTTCAAGTGAATGTTAAATGGGTAAGAAGAATCAATCTGTCTACAACACACACCAAGACCAACTGCTTGATCATTTCAAAATTTTCATAGATATCAAGCTGTGAAAATACGTCAATACGTTTCGCGGTCAAAGCGTGTGCACGAGCAATAAAACTCAAGTGTGAGTACTTTCCACAAAATCTGAGATAAACATCCTTCTAACTACCATGTAAACGGTTCCAAGCGCGCGTTTGTCGTCATGTCTCTTTTGGCGAGTAATTTATGGTTTCAGAATCACGTGTCAACCACGCGATTCACCCCTTGAATATTGTTTCCGATTTTCGAAATGATACATGACTGTGTTGAAACTTAAGCTCCGGTGTGCTGGCATACCCACATCTATTCATACATCCTCCGGTTTGAATCTTGGTCCGTTGGCAAGAACACACAACATGATGACATTCACAATTCGCGAGCTCTTACGGCATGTGTTTGGTTTGACTTTTCATGCTCCTTTAAGCATCGAATAAATGGAAGTATTCATCCCTTGTGCGGTACTTCCTCCCCTGGCTGAGGGTTTGTTTTTTCCGAGAGAAGACATTGTTTATGGTCCAACATGAAACTTATAGCTGTAAGGAAATTAAAATCCTCCCTGGGCACAGGACCTTCGAGTTTTTCTTTTTTTATCGTGACAAATTAAAACTTTAAACCACAGTGAATTGCATAGCCCAAGGGAGGAATTATGTGCTGCTCGGGCGAAAAAAGAAGAAGGAAATCAGTATCTCTGCTTTTTATCGGATGCTAAAGTTGTTAAAAAAGTGTGCGACAACTTGGAATGAGTAATGTTCTTGTTTGTATAAGTTCGTGGGGTGCATTCACTGACGATGCTGAGGAATGAGGACAAGGTATTATTTACATACATTTAGTTCAGAGGTCGGATAAGTGACATACAAAACAATTTCACTTCTTAAAAATTTAGTTCGTTGATTCCGTATCTATATCTTTGTGTAACTTCATTTTGCTTACGATTTGTTTTTTTTTTCGTTTTTTTATTGCATTCAAAAAGTATTCAAAAGTCTACATAACTTGCAAAACCGAAGAAAGTCTATATGTGGACACAAAGTAAATTATTATTTACAAGTCAAATTAAAATAAACGTTTTACTTCTTGGAAGGTATCGCATGAAAGATTATTCATACTAAAGCTCCTCTGCACTATTGAATCTTTTTCCGCTTGATATCCACTACAGCACCTTGGCAGCTAAGAATGCAAAAAGACTAAGGGAATCTGGCCTATGGATAGCCAAGCCCTATGGTCATGCCCCAATTCTGGACAGATGGAATACATATATCGAGACTCCGGACGGAAGCGGACTATACCATAACACATGTTAACTGTGAATGGAGATTCTCTCTCAGAATTCCCAGCAGGGGAGAATGGAATATGGGAAAGTCTGTGCCGAAAAAGAACTTGCCATCTATACTGACAGATCCAAGATGTATGTTGGTACTGGTGCTGGGATCTACTGTGAGTCTCGAAATACAATTTGGTCCTTCAGACTTGAGGATAGTTGTAGTGTTTTTCAGGCGGAAGTTGCTGCAATAAAACAAGCTGCGGATATTATTGTTGAGGAAAATATTTCAGGACAAACAATCAGTATCTACTCACAGTGGTCCAAGTGAGCCGTTGACATGTTCTTCATGTCAGCAAGGGCACTAACCTAACCTAAGACGCCTGTGCACGGTAAATGGAACAGAAAGTAATCAATTTTGTATTCAACATAAAACATAGAATAACTGAGATATGATGTTGAAATGTATTGTAGATTTAGTTCACATGTTGCGTTCAAATCTGAAATGGGGTCCCGTGAGCACATTTGCAGTGATCGCTTCTCTGGATCTAATTGACAATTAAGCGTTCAATATTTCGAGAATTTCTGTAGTAAATTTTAATAATTTCCAAAATTTATTCATACTAAAAAACATAATTCCTGACTGGGCGCCTTGGCGTAGTGGCTAGGTGCGTCGACTCCTACGCTCGATGTTCTCGGTTCGATTCCTGGAAAAAACACCAACGGCTCGAATACGATCTAGAAACTGTCTAGAAAAACCTTCTCAAAATCGCCGTTCGGAGTCGGCATTAAAATGTGATCTTCTCCATTTGTGAGAGAACAATAATACGCACAACATGAGTGGTTGCTGAGAAGCTAGCCCCAGGTCCACCTCGGACTGTAGCGCCGCCATTATTATTATTATAATTATTATTATTATAAGGTGTAAGGTATGGAATAGCTCAAGTGGCCGGCTCGGTCCAATGTGTGCTGCGTTATTCCGGCAATCGGTTGTTGGTCTCGAGCTCGTACCAACTGATTGGCTTGTTAGCGTAAACTTAGGACATAAAGTTGTGCCAGAGAAAATATTTGATTCCGGAGAAAATAATGATAATTCTTAGTGTCAAGTCGCATTGATACCAATTGATGAACGCTGGCCGTGAGATGACCCAGTCGACAAATTTCTCCTTTACAACTTCGAGCGTTGTCGGAATGTAGCGCCATCTTGTTGGAACCGCCGCCCGCATATGTCGATGTAGTCACGCTCCGGGCACAGAAAGTCGGTTCACATCGTTCTTTACCTGAGCACCCTGGCGGCAAAGTTGTCTCTTTCCTCATTTCGAAAAAATATATCGCACCATAAATCGCACCAACCAGTCAATCTTTGTGGATGTATTGATGGTAGGTCCAAGTAATGGTCATTTTGTTTGTTGGCATAGCCGCTGAGCCAAAAATAGGCTTTGCCTGGGAAGATGATTCTTTGACTAAAATCCGGATCTCCGAGAAACATTTCCCAGCGCCCAATTATCGAACTCGCGGCTTTGTCTACAGTCGTCCGGCTTCAGTTCTTGTATCAGCACAATCTTGTATGTATGCAGGCCCATATCCAATTGAAAAATCAGCCGGATTGACTCTCTGGCGATGCTCAATTCAGCTGATCGGCGCCGAACCGACAGTCTTCATCGACACAGGCCGCTACGGTGGCTATGTTTTCTTCATTTCGAACCAATATCTGTCTAGTTAGTGGCTTAGTAGTGTAGAAACGCTCAAGTCAAACTTTTCCACGGTGTGACGAATTGCCTGCACACTGAAGCCATGAGGACGACCCGCAATTTCAATGATATTTTAAAATAATCTCCGCACGTTTGGCAAGCGTGGAACGACGCACGATGAAAAGGCAAACCTTACTGAATAATTGGACAACTGGTTGCAAATTTGGTAAATTTGACAGCTGCTGAAACATATCAATTGGAAAACTAAAACTATAGCTATCTTGGTATCTAGTCACCCTTTACAAGTGTCCCAGTTTTTGGGCCGTCGAAATTGTAGCATTTTTGGTTTAATTTCATTCCTGTAAAAGATATGCAATGAATTTATGTCATCAAAAATGGATAAAAAAATAAGTTGATTTGCAATTTCGTGTCAATGTCTTAAGAAATGGCTGAGATATTTCAATTTGACAATAATGATAATGATTGTCCTATTTTGTTTCTGGTTCACAGTATTTTAAGGTTGAGTTTAGCTTAGAGTCCCAGCAGGCGATACGTCAGAAGTTGTAAGTTAGTTAAGCTAAGTTTAGCATTTCTGTCTAGTCCATAAGATTAATGAATTCCGAAAATAAAAATGCATTTAAAATCAAAATAAAATAGTCACCATACACGGCCGAAATAAAATGACTAAAAACACATTCAAACATTATATCAGAACCAATTTTCTGTCCCTCCAAAGACTAAATACGGAATTTATTGCCTTTACCATCGCCATTTATACTTTGTTTCAACTGAGGATTTGAGAGAGAACCGAGATAAGCGAAGAGCACCAACGAACATAAATTTACAATATACCTCATCTCATTTCTCCCGATAGATAAGTTGTTTATTGTCCTGGCGCAGGATATTAAAGAATGCAATTTCCCCCAACCACGGGCAGACAACATTTACCACACCAGTACAGGTAGAGTGCGCACCAACGTGAAACCACATCGACTCCCTTTTTTTCCGTCTGCCCTGGCACTGGTACAGCACAACGAATGGATACACTCAGGAGTCAAAACCTTACCGGTTAGAGATACAGACGTATCCGAATTGGGGTAAGCAGCTATATCCTAGACACAGAGACTCGCAGTGTAACCCGATTCTTTTGTGTGCAATCGGAACGGAGGTGATAGCTAAAAATTCCTTGCTGCTTCTTCCTGTTTGACACCCACATAGCATGCCCTCAGAAGCGGAAATTCGCTTTATGATGAAGCAAGGCTACAACATTCAAACCAGCGACAAGGGTGCTCTGGTTTCGAACAACACAAATTTATGCATCGCAACCCCCTGCAAATAATGAAAGCCACAAAAGAAGGACACCTCATGCAGCTCATTTCGCCGGTGAACACCCGTCCTCGTGGAGTGCGACAGTTTTATAGCTTCAGCCTTAAATGTCTATAAAATTATTTTTTCCCTCTTCGGGTCGTATACGAGTATTCGAGAGTATCTTAAAGTTAGATAAGGCGATTTAGAGCTACAGCGAAACGACGAAATGAAAGTTATTTATGGAACCGATACACTGCGGATGCGTTCTAGGCTAAGATAAATTATACCTATCTCATCGATACACTGGAAACGGTCTCGGACGCAAAGCTGCTATCAGGTGCGAGGCGATGAAATAAAACAATATTATGGCGGCAGCCAGAGGAGTGCGGGCAGTTCCTAATTTTGACGCTGATATAAAATTTTTATTCTCAGATAAATTTGCTAAATCATTCGAAGTTTTATGGCCAAAAGAATGTCACTACTGGAGTGACTCGAAATTGAATCTGCTTTGCATCTGAAAAACATTAACCGCAGTTGGTTAAAGATTTTGGTTCATTTTTTTCGCTTTGAAAGCATTCACCAGCAGTCACTTGGTGATTCCATTTACAACGAGTACAACGCGTACCCCCAGCCGATTCTACAGTTTACCATCCATTGACATAACAAATTGAATTTCGATGCAAATTTCTCACGATGCTGAGGAGCAGGGTATATCCACTTTTTTTTCTGAATGATATTTAATTGACGGCTGGTTAGATGGAATTTCTGTTTTTATCGCATCGCTCTCGAAAATGAGGAGGGGAGTGTAAAACGTAGAGCCTGTTCTTAATAAAGGAAACTGCGGCTTGTGTATTGAAGTGCTTTCTCGTTATTTCATGTAAGAAATAATGGCTATTATTATAAATTTTAAACATTCTTTGAGTACTTGACTTTGTGACTCTGATTTACAGGCGACATTGGGAATATATTCCCCAATCCGGACAGTTGCTCACTTAGTCCGTAAAAAACGTAAACTATGCATGACTTAGTGCTAAAAAAAACAAACGTGTTGCCAATTAGATTGTTTGTTTACTTAAACTTTATTAAGTTCTGAAGAAGAGACGACCGTTCTCGAGGGCATAAGAAATATCCCATTGCTGTTTCTATCTAAATAAATTTCATCAAATGATTGATACTAGTGTTGCTCAGCACAGTCATATTATTAAAGAAATATGCTGCTTGTAGGCTTTCTAAGGAGCGAGAGAGCACTGCACGATAAGGAAAAGTCGTGGAATTTTTCCTTCTCTTGTTTTCTCGACCGCTGCAGTTGTGGCAGAATTTGCTGAAGCAGCAGCTAGCAGAAAGACCCGATCTGTTGGTTTGTATTCCAACGATGCGGCGTGCCATAAGGCAACTATCAAGGCTCTTATTGCTGACGTTCTCATTCTGATCACCACAGTAATTTATAGCATAGAGCTTCATTAAGAGTTTTGTTGTAACGATTTTTGGGCAGGGTTTGTTCCATCGATATAATAATAATAATAATAATAATAATAATAATAATAATAATAATAATAATAATAATAATAATAATAATAATAATAATAATAATAATAATAATAATAATAATAATAATAATAATAATAATAATAATAATAATAATAATAATAATGGCGACGCTACAGTCCGAGATGGACTTGGACCATTTAGCTTGTTATATTAATTTAAAGATGAATTTATATGCTAATTCAGACATTTATATTCCATTTTTATTGCAATGATCACTTGAAATGGTGGGCTCCGTGGCGTAGTGGGTAGGTGCGTCGACTCCTACGCTCGAGGTCGTCAGTTCGAATCTCGAAAGAAACATCAAACATTTTTTCACGGCTCCACCTCTTTCGAGTCACTGACAATGCTCAAAGAGTATAACTGTCTAGAAAAAAGCTTCTCAATCTCGCCGTTCGGAGTCGGCATTAAACTGTAGGTCCCCTCCACTCGTGAGAGAACAATAGCACGCACAACACGAGTGGTTGCTGAGAAAGCTAGGCCCAGGTCCACCTCGGACTGTAGCGCCGCCATTATTATATTATTATTATCACTTGAAATGATTTATTGTTTTGCAGCTGTTTTTTTTGTTAATGTCAGCGGGCTGAAATGTCATTGTAAAACGTGCTGAATGGTGCTGAATTTGTAAAGAGGATTGTTCGATTTAACGAACTTACAAATGCAGCGACGAAATTC
This sequence comes from Myathropa florea, assembly GCA_930367185.1. Lineage (NCBI taxonomy): Eukaryota > Metazoa > Arthropoda > Insecta > Diptera > Syrphidae > Myathropa > Myathropa florea. The sequence continues at coordinate 80,985,202 of OV884003.1, read as the reverse complement.
TGCATTTCGCTGGAATGCAACATTCCAGAATGCAGGAAATGTATGGCGAGATGCAATGCTTTGGGCTGAAATGCAGAAAATAGCCGAAATGTTGAATTTGGGTGCGGTGTAAGCGTACTATAAAGGTCCAAATAAAGATTTCCATCACTCAAAATATTTTTTATTTAGTAAAAAAGTAATTCGTTTTAGTTTCGGTTTTAGGCGTTCACAGAGAATGACAGAAAAGATCTTATATGCGATATTGTACTATTTTTTTAAAAACATTAATTTGTCACAAAATGTAATGCAGTTGCCCCCTTTACGTCGAACTTCCTCTAACTCGAATTTTTACGCGATATTTATTTTGGCATTCCGCTCAATTTTCAAAAAAAAAAATCAACTTCTAACTCGAACTAATTTTGACATCCTCTGAAAATGAAAGAAACAACTAATTCTCTCTTCCCTCCAACCTGATATGTATTATTTTTCTTTTTCTTTTCTTTCTCGTCTTAATGAAGGTTTTTAGTGGCTTTTCTTTCTAAATTTGAAATATTATGTGATATTATTTTAAACAATTGTATTTTTATTATAGTTGTAAGGTACTTTTACCATATCTCTGTATAACAATAATTTAAAATTGTATGAATTGTACACTTTATGCCACAATAAATGATATATATCCATATTATAGTCTAAATTTACCAATTGTTCTACTCATCGTGTTGTGCGAGAATCTTGGACGTTTGGGGTTGTTTGAAGCAAATACAAAGTGCGTGTTGTTTGTACATGGAATGTATTATTTTTGTCGCGTTTTACGTTTTTTTTAAGGGATGAGTTGTTTTTGTTAAAAATAAAATATTCTTTTATATAAATACTTCCTTGTTTTTTAGTAATTGCAAAGAAAAATAGTAATTATATCCTATTTTCGATGAATTGTACATCAAAATATAAGCATTTTGATAAAATTTGCTCCAAGCAGTCCACGCTCGCTCCAGTGAACAGGCCGGGTTTTTATTAGTTCACTATGTCGAGCGTCCACTCTATATCTATAAAAATCTTATGAACTATTCATACAGAATTAGTAGGCAACTCTGCAGAGTCATTGAGCACTGCCAATGTAAGGCAGATCTGGAGCACTAAAAATGACAGTATCGCTTGGCTGAAAGGACTGGTGAAAGTTTCATTACCTTCTAAGTGACAGAATTCACTAAGAGATCAAACAAGGTGGTGCAAGACTAATCATCCTGTCGGAAGATGTTATAATTTTTGCAAATGGCGTCGTACGCCAATCATATTTGACATCTGTGAACTAGAGAACTCCAGTATACAAACAGGACTTTCAAGCCATCCTCAATCTCAACAGCGGAGAGGACGATTTTGTGTCGAAAATCATTATGAGCGACGAGGCGCATATCCACTTAAGCGTTTACGTCAATAAACAAAATCTTGGTTTCTGTGCACCGAAAATCCGCGTGTGATTTACGAAGAGCCATTTCATCCACTCAAAGCCACGGTTTGGTGCCGCGTTCACGCCTGAAGGAGTGATTGGGCCGTATTTTTTTGAGATCTTGCGGAAAGTCGTTGAAAATACGATTAAACGAACACAAATGTGTATTAACACTGGCGGCAGCCACCTGGCGGATAACATATTTTCCACTTAGCAGACAAAATTATAAAGGTCCAAGATTTCCATCACACAATATCATTTATTTTTATTTAGTAAAAAAGTAATTCAAAAACAAAATTGGATGATTAATTTTGCGCCACCTTGTATAAATTTATAATTTTATGTGATGTCCATACTCTTCATACGTATACAGTGTACTCTCACCTAACGGACACCCCTCATAAGCGGATACCTCTCATAACAGGAAAAATTTCAAAGAACGGAATTATCTTCACGATTTTTCATGTAAATAATTCTCTCATAAACGGACTCTCTTATAACCAGAAGCGGACACCAATTTTCATAACCGCAATAGAATTTCACTCTCTTTTAAAGGGACAAACGCATTGCTTTGTTTTCCTTTTCTTTGCGCTTTGTCATTGTTACCGACTGTCGACTATCCGACTATGTATAATTCTCGTCGCACAATACGTAGGTTTGTGTGTAAGTGAAGCTTGAGTACTGTAGATACAAACATTTTTTCGTAATTTGGTCGAATAGCACCATCATGGGAAAGGTTAAGCATTTGTTAACATTAAAGGAAAAAGTTGACAATTAATGTTTATCACAAAATATTAATTCCATTTTAAAATAAAATGTTATACTATAAGTATCTATTGTGTTTCTTTTTTCAATGTTGTCAATTTCATGTTTTTTTCATAACCTCTTATAAGCGGACAAATTTCTTGGTACCGTCAGTGTACCAGCTGAAGCTATTTACGTTCATCTTAAGCGCTTTGTTGACAAAACAAAACAATACCCAATATAATTTCCTACATGAAAATAAAAAAAAAAAGAAAAACCAAAATTCAATGTGAACTCTCTGTTAAATATCCCAGTACACAATGCTCACTGCTGTGAAACACATACAGATGTTTATCAACATGTTTACAGTCCTCGTTTCAAATGCTGTGTCCATGTAAAGTCAAATAACTCTCAGCAATAAATTCAGCACAATACGGATGACTATACATGGTCCGATTAAACAATAAATTCACGGAAGCATGTAATTGTGGTTAGTCATGCGATAAACAACTCTCATTAGAAAAATAGTTTTTCTATCAATATAAAATTATTTCATTGTCCTCTTATAAAATGTGTTTGCTCTTTTTTTTTTTTATTTAGAATGAACTAGGTGTAATCGACTAATTACAACGTACTTGAACAATTGTTTACTAGTGGTTATTAAATGATTATATCAAACAAGTTGAACTTTAATTGTTATTTAAAACTAGCTGCGGAAAAGTGAATTTGGCGCTTGACTAATAATGCTTACTAATAGGGTGTAAAAAATATTTGAAAAATTTCTCCCCGCAAATTTGTTATGGTACATAATATGCATATATATATACAAGAACCGGCTTGTATAAATACAGTCGATAACAATAAGTGCAGAACGTCCAGGCTTCAACTTTTTGTGCACTTATCCGGTTTTGCACTTATCCGTAAATGTAAATTGTTTGCTCTTATCTGTAAGTGCAAATTTTTTGCAAATATAGGTGTTAACTTAATTAGGTGCACAATTTTTAACTCATATGTTAGTCTGCATGTTAAAGTGGGAGAACAAGACTTAAAGATTCACAAAACTGAACTCAACTAATAGTATAATACAAACCGTATTTACGTACTCAAAAAAGATATAACGGTCATATATTTAATTTTTTTTATTAAACAAAACAAAAACATCACAATAACAAAAAAAAAATATAATTCATTTTGAGTTTTGTAATTGAAAATCTGTGTACATATGTAAGTCTATGCAGATATTATTTCTAGTATCACATTGGTAATACTACTTTATATAATGTGAATTGATAGAAACAAATTTTAATTGAGGTTTGAATTAACCAACCAAACGAACCGAAAATTTAGTTTTCTATTTCGTCTAAGTTTATACAACTGAATTTATTTTGGTCCATATAAGATCTAGTCCGTACAGTATCTAGATAACGAACAACTTCTCAGCGAGTTAAAAAGACCTCTTCCAAGTGACAGATTCTTCTGATATTCTTCCGCAATATTTTCGCCGTGAATTGCATGAAAAATATCGTCTTAAGTCAGCTAATCATAACACTGTTCATTTTCGTAGATTTCTATCAAGTTATGAAACTCTTCCTGTATACCATTTGGAATGTATAGCACTTCTTCTACATCTTCTTGTTGCAATTCAGACGGCGTCTTTTTAACAAATCCCGCTTTTCAAAGCATAAATGTAAAAAAATTAAATTTAACATTTGGACCTATCCGTTTTAAAAATAATAGGAAACTTAATTAGGGATTTTGAAAAGTTGTGCATTTATAGGAAATTTACACTTATGCGTTTTTCACTTATACGTATGAAAATCGCTCGAAATGGATAAGGGCATCAAAAGTCGTTGAACTTACGCGATTTTTGCACTTATATTCCAGGGTCTCATAAAAAAAGTAATAATAATACAAATATTCATACTTGTTCTATAACAAAATGGTTTCTTTCATTTAATTAAAACAAAAATAAAATTTACTTCTCTAAAATGATTTATTCGTACTCATCGAATAAGTACACGTAAACGGCATAAATACTTTTTCCTGTAAATAAGTAATTAAACCCCAAATATATCGCTAAATATTCTTTTAAATTTGTTATTACCTCATCGGTATTTCTAACTAGAGCTAGAATTTTCAGTAACAGCCAGACGTCGCTCTCTTTACTCTTTACAAGCTTTTGAAATTTACTGTTCGGAATAGAATACCAAGCTTCTTTTAATCTCCCCCATAACTCTTCTGAACTGAACTATTATAAAAATGTCCTTAAGCATTACGCGTTGTGCTAAAATAAATTCAATTAGGTAAAGATCGGAACTTTTCGATCTTTCGCATTATGGTTCTATCCACCAGAGCCTTGATTTGTGCAATCCGGTCTTCTTTTTGACTCAGAATAATATTTCAAGACATTTTTTCTAGACCATTTCAATATTTCGGCTATTGAAACTGTCATCTTGCCATTTTGAGGTAGAGCAGAAATAGATCCCATTTTGTTGGGAGATCAATGTTCCCATTGTAATAAAAAATAAATGTTCAACTTTCGACATTCCTACCAACCTCATCAGGTTATGTAAAATGACAAAGAAGACGCCGCTCAATCAAGGCCGGTGCTCACCGAAGTGTTTAATATCAGAAATGATATAATTCTTAGCACAAGGGATGACATTGACGTGATTGATCGAATAAAGTCTATCCGTCAATGAGGCGTTTGTTGGCATTGAAACGGAAGGGGCTAAACGTTTTTGGCGGGAATCTAGGTCAAGACGAATTATATACTGTCTTCGAAAAAGGAAGCACAACATCGACGAATTGCTCAATATAGTGACACATGCAGGTATAACTTCGAGGAAGTCAAAAGACAGGACTTCACCTGTGCTCCGAGATAACACTAACAACATCATTACTGATATCAAAGGTAAAATAACTCTTGTGAATGACACTTTCTTTTTGCCCTAAAGGGTATTGTGCAATAGAGCCGTTTTAGGAAGACGAGGCATGCACGACTATACGGGCTATACCTCGAAATGTTTGTGGCCAGGTCTCTACGAATGCAACACGTAAGGCGGATGAAAGAGAGCGCCCGCGTTGAAGTAGCGCAGAAATATCGAGCCCTTAACACAATCTCATTGAAGAGAAATTCATGTTATGGAGAAGAACCTTAGTCAACTTCGTTTGCGCAACTGAACACATTTAGTAAGGTCGTCCTAGCTGGAGACGGTTGATTGGTTAAGGCCCAGCTCCATCCCGAACTGTAGCGCCGTTTTATATTTAAATTGAGGGTTTCTTTTAACAAAGAAGCATGTTATGTAATTTTTAGTCTCAACTAAAGTTGTTTCTTCCCTATAAGGTTAGGTTAGGTTAAAGAATCCTTATTGTGAATCCTTCAAATTTTTGTCGTACACAAATTTTATAAACATATCATTTCACGTGATGGATGAAATCACCCCGTGCCCTTTATAAATCTTAGGAGATCCAGTAGGTTAGGTTAGGTTAGGTTAGGTTAGGTTAGGGAGCTGCTAGTGGATTCACCAGCACACTTAGACCACGTTGGTTCATTGTGATACCCATAGTCAGACTACTACCACTGATCGACCGCTTCAGTGATAGTGCCGTTAATTTGATCTGAACGGTAAATGGTAACTGGATCAGATTTGAAAAACAGGATAAAAGCATATTAACTTTGCTTTCACTGGGATTCGAACATGGGACCTCTCTAACTTAGGGCAGGCAATTAACTAACTGCGCCATCCAGTCGTATAGGAGATCCAGTAAATCTGCGTTTTAAGTCTCTGTGAAGAATCTTTGGACTAACGAAAAACCGAATAATTATTATTCCCCGCAATAAATTCTACTAAGAAAAACTCTCCCTCTGAGTGATTTGTAAGGGATGATGACTATATTATTCAAAAGTCCTCATTTTTCAGTTCGCCAGCATTTGGTTTTTTTTTATTGATTCACCCAATCAAGTGATCGATCACAACTCTCAAAGGGCGAATAAAAAATCAAAACTCAATCATGTCGCATAATCAAATTGTGATGCAAATCAATCAATAGCTCCTTAACAGGGACATGTCCTCTGCACAAGACATCTGCAGCAGATGAGGTAAACATCCAGACGCTTGACGGATGAGCAAAATATACATAATTTGTCTCGTGTGCCCCAACAATTGCGACAATTGTGACAGCAGATACAATTGCGGTGACAAATCATTTGGACTTCACCCATCATTTCTGACGGAGGGAGATTAGCCGACTGGCCATGTGATGTAATCTCTTCACAGTAAAGCATCGAATTAAGAATTCGATTAACGCCTAAGGATTTGGGTAACATGCCTGGACTTGATAACCAATGCAATAAGTACACCCGGATGTACATGTATCTAAAAATAAATGTAAGTGTTGGTACTCGTCTGTATCTTTAGTGGCGACGTAATCCAAGGTGGTTCACCCAACTCAATCATTAAAGAGAGAAGCTCCATCAACATGTCGTGTCGTGATATGGTCGACAGCAAAAAAAGGTCAAGTCTGGTGTGATAAATGATGTTGCCTAGACAAGATGACATGTCGAAATTTTTGGTTGCCGAGGGTGAATACGATTTTCCATAGAATGTGTTTATTTGTGTCCTGTTAAGGATGGTTTAATTTGCTAGTCAAAGGGGATAGATGTGCATTCGTGTGAATGGGTGGATTTCTCGTGTGCTTAATGAAAGAAGTGTTTAAAAGTTCAGTAACATATCCAAAGTCAGACACATAAATTCAAATGAGATGCTTGAACGTAGTGTAGGACAACTCTTAGAAAAATAACTTATCCACATTTTCAATGATTAGCTGCTAAGCTTTTGTGGAGCCAAATAGATAAATAAATAAACTGGCCAAGTGCAAGTTGGGGGAAGGTACCGTCACATAATATTAATGCATGATTTCTGAACAAGAAAGAGTCTAACGGGGTCAAATCGTCAGTTCACATCACCGCCACGTGAGATGGCCATGCTCTCGAATCGCTCGTGCAGAATTTTCAATGTGGTGTGGCGTAAGCTGTGTGTCACGTAGAGTCACGCCATCCTGTTGAAACCACATGTCGTTGATGTCCATAGCACCCATTCCAGCCAATAGAAGTTGGCAATCATCGACCGACTCGTATAGCACTCGCCTGGTGGCCTGGCCAACGTCGATCTCAAAGAACTACGAGAGTGGACCAAAGACGCCGCCAACCCAAAATCCACACCAAACAGTGATTTTTTTGTGATGCATTGGCCGCTCTTGGATCTCTTGTGGATTGGTACCGTCCCAAATTCGACAATTTTGTTTGATGACGACTGATGTACCCATTCATCCAGAAATGGGCCTCATAGCTGAAGATGATTTTTCGATGAAAATTAGGGTCAGTTTCCAACTGCTCCAGAACCTATTTAGCGAATACACGTAGTCGTTGTCTATGGTCGTTTATCTTCACCTCCTGGATCAGTTGAATTTTTTACGGGTGCAGGCCCAAGTCACGATGCAAAATTCGCAAAGTTGTGGTCTACGAAAGGCCGAGTTCTTACGAGCGACGCGAAATCTACCTCGACCTGCCTCGGATTCTTCTGCACAATCTCACAAATAGCGGCAATGATTTCGCCAGATCTTACGTTTCGTCGTACGGGTGTTGGTTTAAGACTTACTGAAAAAGTGGACTCAAATTCATCCACCACATTGCGAATAGTCCTCTCGGTACGACGATTAGCGTTACCGTAGGCTTTTGTAAAATAGTTCTCTTATCAGTAGCATCACTCCTTCACAAAGGTCCTCTTCCCATTACATTACATAATTTCACTAAAAGCACTGAGTTTTGTAATGTCCCACATTAATAGTCGCTGAAGGTTTTTTTTTTCATTGTCTTACCTCAACATTCCAAGGATAATGCCCCAAAGCTCCTTAAAGACAAATAATTATATCGCGGCATATTAAATTAATTGAGTCCCTAAATAGATTACCCACTCATTGCGGTCGTCTGGTCCATGAAAATTCACATAATTTCTTCGCCTATTTCCGGCATTATTAGCACTTTAAGCGCTCATTTAATGCGCATCACAAAGATAGGCAATAGTCCTGCCCTGTGAATGAAAAAATTAAAGGTGATCGCATGAATCTCACCCCTTATAGCCAGACAATATGCCAGGCCTGCCAGCTTGAAGTATGAAAAATAAAGATGCGATTAATTGTTATGGTTGGGTCGGATGGTTTTCCTCCGTACGATACCCTTTTTTTTCTTCACCCGCTTTCTTCTGTATTGGTGGTGAACTAATTGGATATGGTGGTGCAGTTGTCTTCTCTTCTTCCCTCTCACTTTCCTTTGAACAGCACAAGGGTTATTTTTTCTTCAGACAAAACGACCACGAAAAAAGGTTCTCAAATGCGGCAGGATTAAATGGTTGCTATCTCGAAAGTGATTTGTCATTATTTTCCATAATGTTTCAGGGATGTTAATCCCAAAAGTATCCCACACAAAAATATATCTACGCTAACTCCACCAGAAAAATGTATAGGCAACCGTATTCGAAAGCTGCCACTATCCTGGCTTTATATGTACATAGGTAGAGGTAGAGTGGAATTTCTTGTGCGCTGCTTTAAAGTTGATTAAGTAATTGATATCAATTCACTTAGAAAATTAGAAAGAAATACGCGGGTGAGCGCAAAAATTTGGTTATTGATCTTTGTTCCCAGTCCACCCCCCTGGTACATTGGGGATACGAGTGGATTTCATTGAGAAAATAAAAAAAAATCAATATTCTTACACGATTAGGGCGAGGCGTTTAAAAAAGAACAAAACAAAACGCTTAATGAAACCATCACCCAATGCCTCGCCTAAGGATTTTAAAATGTGTATTTTTTAGAACGAGCATAGGGTGACGATGAGAGGAATTTTTTTTCAGCTAAGCAAAGTTTGAATTAAAATGAAAACAACCCTCCCTTAACCAGTGAATTACCAAGCAAATGTGCTTAACAGTTTAGGGCTGGGCTATTCAAATAAAGTTTGAATGACACCAGAATTGTGCTTTAAGGAATGTTTAAAAATTCTCCTATTCTATGTCTAAAAGGGAGGCCGGCAAATGGGAGGTATTACTTTCAATTTGTGCGGCTATCTTTTTCGATGAATCTTTACTTTCCTTTAGACGGTGAGCAGAAAATCTGATCCACATAAAGGCATGACACTCAACGGGCGGATGGTAATTTTTTTCCCACTAAATCTATGCGGTATAAAAAAAATGCACGCTGAAGTAGTTCAGAACGTAAACTTTATTTTTTTTCTTACAAAAACAGGCAAAAGTCAAGGAACGAAATATCTGTGTATAGTGTGAATTGTTCAGCAGTATATAGTTAATTACACCATTATAAGGTTGAATAACCTGAACCAAAACATCAAATTTGATTTTCAAAATCAATTCATAGTTCGAAAAACATTTCGCGCAAAAATCGTTTTAGCAACAAAGCCCATATTTGGATGGAGGAATGTATGCAAATTTCAAATTCAAGCAAATTTGTCGTATTTAGGGGATACCACCCCACACTTGGTACAAAAGCTCCGAATGCATCCCGAGGAAGTCACTGTTTGCCTTTTTTGGTCTAGCGGAATCATCGGTCAGTACTTTTTTCAAAATTAAACTGACATTACCAGAACCATCAAATGCGGGCGCTGATATACAGTAAACAGTTTTCTTCGCTGGGACTACCTGCGTCCTTGATTACGGCTTACATTGATGGTTGGACCTCTCAAGAGCACAACCGGAGGTGGTAAGACTTTCCAGGATGTAGTCAGACCAAGCGCTTGCTCCCCAACATCTGTAAGAAATCCGCGGCATTCTTGTTATCTCTTGACAGAAAAAACTGCAGACAACTGACCGGCGTACTAAGGGGCCACTACTCCTTTGCCAAACACCTAAGTGTGATTGGCCTAAGCGACAAAACCCTCCGCGACGCCTGTGGAGAAGACGATGACACTACAGAGCACTTCCTCTGCCACTGTCCCGCCTTTGTTCGTATCAGGTGGCAGTTGGCAGTTATTCGGTGCTGATAAGGTGAGAGTTGATGATGTATGTAGGTTCCTCATCATAGAAGCGCCTACTAGTCTTCCTTCGGGGACCATTAAATTCTAGAAAAAGTAAGTTACTGTCTGGTAGTATAATGAATCAGTATTTTTAGTCTGAGTGCTCCAGAGTCGGCTTAAAAACATCCAACAAAAAAAAACTACTTCTTGCCTAAATGGGCATTCTGCACGAGCAATTTGGTGGCACCATGCATATAGCACCGTATATTTTTTTTTACATTCCTGCTAAACTCGTCAGATTGTGCAGGATGAAAATGGAGAACATTCGGTATACTTTCAATGACGGTTGCAAACTCAACGAGAACTTCAATGTCAAAAAAAGGCAGCGCTAGCGTGTGACTTTTTCGACCTTATTCTCGAAAAGATCATACGAAACTCACTGGTCAATATTAGAGTGACGATCTTGTGTACTGGATGCACTTTACACGGGTTATATTGACGTGAGTGGTCCAAGGCAGCGAGCAGTCAATGAGGAGTTTTCTGACATTGAAATGAAAGCAATAAAAATGTGTCTGGGGGTAAACGAGGGCAAAACGAAGTAAATGCTGTTATCAAAAATGGGCACACAATATTGGCCAGAACGTCACAACAGCCAGCTTTAACTTTAAGGAAGTAAAGAACTTCGACCATCTCGACTACACAGTGTGATTTAAAACCTTTAGTCCCTTTTCGGATTTCTTCAATCGCAGTTCTATATGAATAATCCGCATATAATTGATGTCCCTAGCGTCAACATTTCGAATGCCCTCCAGCTAATTTAGCCAGTTTAATGTGACAAAGTAATGTAAAAGCGGACTTTCCAAATACGTGCCACCAAGGAAAGCCGCCAATCACAAAATATTCTTTCAAATAAAAAATAAAGTTGATTGTATATCTGATACAAAACTTGTTTTATTTACACGCTCGAGTTGACAACATTTGGGAGTTGACCCGAGTGAGTGATCAGATGTCCCCAAAAATGAATTTCAAAATATAGTACGAAGTACTATTACCAATCAGAGTAAAATGGACAACAACACCTCGTGGATGAATTATTGAGCCCAAAAATGGTATACAAATGGGTCGAAAGCTGGAAATAAAGTAGGGGCTGGAGTGATAGGCCCAAGATGCAGCCTACACATTCTTCTCTGCAATGAGTTAATAATATTTCAAGCTGAGCTGCTCGCAATCAATCAAGCAGCACACGGCATCAACGACAGAAAACCCACCAATACTAAAATTAGCATATTCTCAGATAACCAAGCGGTTCTTAAGGCGCTATGAAAACCACGAAGGCAATGAAAAGGCTGACATATAAGCTAAGAAAGGTGCTCAGTTACTCAACAAAATAATAAAGACAAAATCCTTAAACAAACATTAGTAGATTCAATATGAGGTGGTCACAGAATTAGCGCAAGTAAGAAATTAATTAATTAAAAGTATTAGAGGAAGTTTTTTTTTTTAAGATTTTGTTGGGCGCCCTTTCTGCTTTATCACAGCTATTAACCGCCGAGGAATGTTGTCCAATAGCTGTTGGCATCGATGAATTAGAATGCTGTTCCATCCTTCCTTAATTGTTTCCCAAAGCTCTGCTAGATTTCCCGGTTTCTTTAATTCAACGTGGTACTCTACATCATTTCATAGATTTTCTATTGGATTAAGGTCAGGACTCTGCGCAGGTCGTGGCAGAAGATTTTGTTGCCGATCACTAATCCACTGTTTCTCCAGCCGGGAAGTGTGTTTAGGATCATTATCATGCATAAATATCCATGATAACGGTAAAATGTATTCTTTTATATTGATGTTGGTCCATTCGTTGCTCAATTTTCACGATAGGCTCAACACAGTGCCACGAAAAGGCAACCAACACCATGATACACCCTCCACGGTGTTTCACAGTTTTTACTGTGTAGCGCGGATTAAGTTCTTGCAAACATGGCGCTTTCCGACAGAGCCAAATCTATTGAGTTTTGATTCATCACTCCAGAAAACATTTTCTAAAATAACAACGATTTGGATCCGTAAACTCTGCCGAACTAAAGTCTGGCTGCAATTTTTTTTATATCAGAGGCTACATAACCAAGCAAGTCCTTATCATTTAATCATTCAATGTATACTGACCATCTGCCCAAGCCTTGCCCGAGAAAGTTTCAAAATGATTAATAAAACAACTGTAACAAGGAAAGACTTTCAAGAAATCTCGTCTAGAGAAGTTGTCAAATTTTTAAAGGCAGCACTCAAATTCTGGGCTAAAAGAAGGGGGTACAATAGATCTTTACGGTCGCAGTATGTACTAGTGTTTCACTCCGAGTTCCCAAATTCAATTCAAGCTCGAGTGACTTTATTGAAAGAGCGGTGGTTTTTTGAAACACTACACTGGAGCACTCAGACTCAAAAACTGGTCCATTGTACTGCCAGGTAGTAACCTACTCCAGTGCCGTTAATTTGATCCCAACGGCAAATGGTGACTGGACCAGATTCGATTTCACTGGGATTCGAACCTAGGACCCTCTAACTTGGCGCAGGCACTTAAACATCTCCGCCATCCAGTCGTTTGAAAGAGCATTTACTTACCTACTGCAGTCACATAAAAACAAAACTTTCTTGGTTCGAATTACAACACTGACCAGATCTTTCCCAGTCTAAACTAATTTTACAAACTTCAGTCTACGGTCTCTCTCACGTAAATTCAACAAAATAAATTTACCACGCTCACTGTTTCAAACATCGAAACAGCGATGTAAAATAAAATATGTAAATGAATTCCCCAAAGTCACTGAAATGTTCCATTTGGAAAAAAATCCTGAAATACTTGGGCACCCCAGTGTAAGCTCTTAATTCGTCACATTGACAGAAATCAAAAAAGAAAAAAAAATGTGTTCAACAAATGTCGCAATAATATCTCTTAATCAAGGACTCTCTGAATGACCACAATCGAGCGATTAACATGCATCCTCTGAACATCATATAACAAACAAACTAGACCAAAAAAAATCGTGTTCCTCCCTATTAAGGATAACAACCGACAAAAGGGAAATTCCATGTCACTTGAAGCATTATCCCCGAAATATTCGGTGTGATAAATAGCCACAGCTAATTTGAGCATATCCACACTCGCTCTCATGCACAAATACACACCTCAAAGCAGTCCCCAGTGAGCTGCTGCCTCTCGTTCGCCACAAGGACACGCTTATTTTTCCCATCTGTGTTATATGGCTGCCCGAAGCGCCGCCGCCGCCGCCGCCGTCGCTACCACAGCTAAATATTCATTCGCTTGAGGGTCAATATATCTTCTGCGGCATTCGACTTCATGCTGTGATAAAGACAAATGGTACGCACTCAATTTTAAGGAGCAGCTCTCATCCTGTGCCATATAGTCCTTATTCGGTGTTGTATTCGATTTTTTTTGTGTGTTCTCTTTTGGTCTCCTTTCATATCCTTGGGAGAGTGGTAACAGATAGCCAAGGCGGAGGTCCTTTGTCAACATCTTCTGGATGCGGAACTTTACTGGGTGAGCTTAGTTGTACATGGAGGTGTATACACCAAATGTACACGACCCAGCACGACGGAGTAAGGTTACAGCGATTATCCCCCGGAATGGGGTCCTTAACAACATATTACACTTAAATGGCGATTAAAGCAAGTGTATCGTTACAAATTGCCGCCTATTTCGCTTCCGGAATCTCCGATATGTGCGGTTGCTACATATTTTTTGCCCGGTGCTGCCAGCCATGGATCCTGTTGCTCTGTCTCAGGGTTGAGTACGTAGAAATTTAATTCCGAATTTGATTTTCAATTCAGAGCAGGTGATTTTGCCGGCACATTCCTGTATACGTAATTCACGTCAGAATCATCCGCTGCATTAATCTGCATCAGGAAAGGCTTATTGACGGTGGTCCGAGGTATAACGTGGCGTAGCAATTAAATTGCAATTTATGCGATTTCACGTTAAAAATATGCGCTCTTAAATCAATTTGTCATTTTGTCGGTTTATGGAAATCTGCTTTGGCTAGGCAGATTATCGGATTATGCAATTTTTACTTAGGCAAGGCAGTCATATGTTTGATAAATATGCACGCTTCGAGCGGTTGAAAGAGAAGGATGGAACGGGTAAATATATCTAATGGTTTGATTCTTGTTTTTTTTTATTACCTTAAACGATAGATCGGTCGATGGTATACAACTGGTTGATGTCTTGTAAGGTGGAACAAAGTTACGGGAATCATTTATAAATATCAACAGGATTTGCGCTTTCACCGTACGTTACGAAGTAATTATTTGAAGCAAGTAGGTAAGTGGGCATTTTATCAGGTCGATGGGGTCATTACTTATATTTGTTTCCTCCGAAGATTGAAGAAATACGATGTCATTCGATATTTGTGTCGGAGACTGCAGACGCATTTCATATTCGGTTTAATGAATTTGTATATCGGCAGAAGTTGTTGCCAATTCGCTTAACACATTGAGTGCCACCATACAATCCGAAAAACTGTCCCCACAGGCCACAGGTTTTTTTTTATTGACACTTTGATTTTAGGTATTACTATCGGAAAATGATTTTAGATACATTTATTTGCGTGTTTATACTTGCATTTTATCCTACTTTTATTGCGGTGACACACTGGTCTCACGCGGCCACCAGGTGTGCTGTAAATCCCGAGAAGCCGCATGATGCCAATGTGTCACCGCAAATTCCAACAAAGTAAGTGTTTTCAGTAAAAGACTCAGTTTGTGTATTTGCCGTTGTGTCAAACAGTGAGAGGTAATCTTCCCGGTGGCATAAATCTGCGAACTAACAGCAGTTGTATTTTGCAAATTTGGGAAAATGTCTTACGAAAAAAGAGAAAGGCGTTTGAGTGCAATGATCCAAGAATTGATGTCGGATTAAGAAACTGGAGGAGCGGATGCTTTTGAAGGAGATGTCTCATCAGACTCATACTTACCGGATTTCCAAAATGAGCATTTTCACTCAGAATTTTATTGTGCAAAAACGCATGATCTTGTTCATTTATTTTCGGAACCATATCAGTTTCTGCTGACTACAATTCATGTGTGAACTTTAGCGTGTAGTCCAAGATCTTTATGGAACGCAGAGTGGTTGCGAATAGCTCCAATTCCTGTAGCCGTCCCGAAATGAACAGGCTTTTAGTCTCACTTTCAGCTACTGCGGCAATATTCGCAGCTGACTCTGCCGGAATAACAAGAGTTTTACCCTTCAAAAACTGTTCCTATCCCAGACGTTCAGGTTTACCAATTAATTTGTGTACTTTGCTCGATCATGAACCAGAACAGGACGAGCTTTCCGAAACGTTTTCGTAATATTTTCGCCACTTCTGTAGAGAATTTTCACTCCTTAAACACATTGTGTGACTGTCAACATTTGCTAACCACCTAGTTTTAATTTACCAAAATTCGTTGCGATGACAGTTAAATATTGACGGCGCAAAATAATACCTCTTGTTGGATGAACTTTTATGAATTTAATATTTTCCGCAGGAAGAAACTCACTTAGTTACTTATCAAGTCATCGATTCATATAAAATATGAACCTGAGGTACTGCCGCTTTTCAACTTTGACCGAGCATGCGGCTTCCAGCCATCAAGACTAAGTTGTCTTGAGTCCACCATCATTTGGTCTTTGTACTGGAGGCTTGTTCTTCTTCTCGGATCGGATTCGAAGACTCTCTTAGCTGGAGCATTGGTGTTCGGTCGCTCGATGTGGCCGATCCAAATTAGTCGACGAATGTTTGCCTTCCAGATAATTTTACAGTTCATCGCGGTTTCTCCCTCACTCGCCATACTCGCGGACAGGGCTTAATATTCGGAGCAGAATTGTTTCTTATGAAAGCGCCAAGAATCAGCTCTTGTTCCTGTTAGGTTAGGGGGTTACTAGTAAATTCACCAGCACACTTAGACCATGTTGGTCCATTGTGTTCCTGTTCTTGTCCTTCAAGTGAGGAGTTTGAACCCAAGTTGTTTTCACAAATCGAAGTAACAACGGCGATTCCACGTCGTATCCCCACTTATACGTCGGTCATGGATTTCACGTTTGCCCCGAAATAGATAAACTCCTTAACTACCACTCTAAAAATAGGACTTATAGTAGCATTTCACCGGAGGTCCCTCTCCGCATGTCTGCGCCAACTTAATCGTGGGCATCCTCTGTTGCGTTGGCCCACAGTCTCAAATTTGAAGATTCTTAGGGCCGTATCTATTATTATTATTGTTGAGGGAATATTGCACCGCGACCTTTAAGATCTATTGTGCCCCTTTTCAATACCTTAGCACAATTACGAGTTCCCCTCAAATACAGTTCTTTTCAGAGTTGTATTGAGGGTAATAGACTCCTATTGTGCATAGGTGAAGAAATCTGTTCTAGAGTATTCTCTCTAAGCCTGTTTCCTTCAGGAATCTGAGAATGAGAGATGGTTCTAGTGATTGCATTTCTTCTTCTGATAGTAGGTACTTGCCCAGACATCTTTTTCTTTTACGGGCTAGTGCCTCACAAAATCCCAGTATATGTTCTACAATTTCATTAAATTCTCCACAAAATCTGCAGATACCTTCTTCCGATACCCCTAGTTTCCTTAGATGCTCCCTGAGTCTACAGTACCCCGTTAGGAAGCCTGTTAGGATACGTATGTAGGTCTTTCATGATCATTTTGATGCATGCCTCGAACCTCTTTCGGTTATATTGCCCTAGAAGTTCCTTGGCCTGCTTCATTCCACGAGCGTTCCAATCCGTTTCAATCCGGTTCCTTCTTTCTAATTCCCTGAATTCTTTTCTGGGGAGATGGTCTCCTACAGGGACCTATGAAGGATTCAGATGCTCTCCTTTCCTTGCCAGAGAGTCGGCCACTTCATTGCCTTCTATCCCAGTATGGCCAGGTATTCAGCAGAGTTTTACTCGGTTTCTCCTACTCAACTCTTTCAGCTTCTGCAAGCATTCCCATACAATCTTGGATTTGATGATGTAGGAGTCCAGTGCCATAATAGCGACTCAACTGTCCGACATTATTGCTATGTCGCAGTTGGTATAATTCTTTTCAAGATTGATCTGAACGCATCTGTCTATAGCATAAATTTCCGCTTGAAAGATGCTGGTACATTTGCCCGTGGATTCGAAGTATTTTGTCCTGGGTCCAAAAACTCCTGCTCCAGTCCGTCTGTATACCATTTTACCGTATTGCTGCTCAGTCTGTGGACCATGGATTCATTGCTCCAGTCCCTTTTCGTGCTGAGCTTACTGGTACATTTCTTTTGGAAGTTGAATTTCTTAATCACGTCGTCTTTGGGAATAGTCAGTAGTGGTCAGGTGGTTGACTAGTGCGTCGAATTACCTCGATGTAATGCATCTGCCTTTTCCTATCCCGAATCTAAGTTGTTCATGAGTTCCACATGGGCTAGACATCTTAAGCATTGCATCTGTAGACGCCTGCTTAGAATTACGTCGCTGTACTGCCCGTACATAATTCGGGATTCCTTACAAATGCTAACTCGGTCCAAAAGGACTGTTTACACTTCAAGCTTTTTTCCTATTTCAAAATCCCGCAAAGTGCAAGCCACTCTTCAAATGAGTTTGACACAAGCAACCACGAAAATCGCCCACACTTTTATTTAATTTTCTCCTTATTTTTCACGTCTCAATTCACTCTCGGCACAGACCATTAATCTAAAGTATTTTGTTTTTTTTTGTTTTTGAACTTATTCGGTCTTAAACCATAAAGGGGATGGCTGCCAGGTCATAAAATATTACAAGAGATCGCTTAAAAAAGTGAAACACATCTCATCCCAAAATCTCTTCATAGATGGGCGAACAAAAGCACAGCCCATCCCCAGTCAGGACAGGACGACATTATGCGGTTATAAAATGTTTCAAATCACCCAACAAAACAAACAATGACTGCACGGATTCCCCTCTCGTCAAGAGATGCATCCCTGATTTAAATTTTATAGAAAAATCTCTCACAGTATGGGGTAGTTTGTGCTAACGTCATCGTTCCTGATGAAATTTCCCGGTACGAGTGCTGCAATTCGTCCTTAAAAGCAACGCAAATTTGTATCCAAAAGGTTCAGTGCATCAGTGATTGTTCGATGGCGTGATGTTTTTCGATATTCACGTCGCAACGCAGCCGGTTTGGATAAAAATTATTGAAAACATACGTGCGAATGACGAACAATAAATAAATATTGGAAACATGTTTCGATTCAAACGTGCAACGGGAGAAAAATTTCAAAAAATTTCCTCCGAGTCATGTCGCTGTTCGTATTCATGGAATACCATAAGTTCCTATGGGGGTTGCGCCATATGTTACAGATCGCCTTCGGGGGTGGTGACCCAGACATGTGAAAGACATGCATACATACATTAAATCACCTACAAAACAGTTTAAAACAGAGTTTTGATTCCACCCCGCTTTTAAGGGTGGAATTGTAGCGATAATTGTTGGATTAATTTATGATCCCCATTTTAAATTGTTACACCCTCTTTAATAAATTTTTTCTATCCAAGCGTTCTGACAAAGTTTTTTTATGGCATTTTTATGGATTGTATCTTCAAGGATGATTGTGATATTCGCATCTCGAATGTCGTATGAATGGAAGTTAACGACTCGTATACATTAAATGCTCGTAAAACGAATTCACTGTGAAGTTGAACTTTGTTGTGAGTTAACTCAGCAGATTGTGTCGTGTAGAGGGCTTTGATAATTGAGATGTTTTCTGGTAACAAATGATCTTCTCCTCCTCATCATCATCATCATCATCGTCGTCGTTATTATCGTCGCCACCATCGTCAGTGTGGCATTTGCTTACTTCTAAAGCTGTAAACTAGATGAAGCTACTGATTTTGCTACCGCTTGGATTGCTGTAAGCCAAGTGAATGAGGAACAGTGAGTTATGAGGGGATAAGTGACTTCGGCTAATTGCCCTTTTGGTAGGCCGCAAGCGATGTATTATTTTAATTATTTTCTTTTTTTCCGTCATTTTTGGTTTTTGATAATAACTTCATTAAACGCTTTTGGATGGATTTGTTGAAAGATCAATCGCATAATTTTGAAATAATATGAAAGCTCGGCTTTTCGTGGAGTATGTTGAAAGGTAAGTTAGATTTAGATAGAACTTGTGGGGTTGTTGAATTGACTTCCTGGACTTCTCACACACGTTCCTTAATGGATTTTTGTAACCTTCAATTGTATTATTGTAGGAAAGTCAATTTCGCATTTACCCCGCTCCATACATGAGTAAGCTGGTCCCAAAGAGGCTCCACAACTACTCAGCTGCATCTGACCAAGTCAAATTCATTATTCTCACCATCAAAACCAAGGCAAACATTTGATACTTCCTCAAACCTTAACTGCAATTGAAAATCGGTAGCACCAAGCGACGGGATGCCACAGAAGTCATGCTGTCACAGAGGTTACATAAAAGGTACCGAGTACAACGGAAGTATTCTTACTACAACACAATCACTGTTTTTTTTTGCACCCCCACTGACAAAAACCCTCTACAACTTCAGTGAGCACATCAACAGATCACTGTTTCCACTTCACAGATACCATCAGTCAGTTGGTGGTGGACGCATCACAGTGCACACAGTGAATAGTCAACCAGTGGACAGGTTTATTTTCGAAGATTTTGACAAATGAACCCAAATAACAGGTTGTGCTCGAATTCGAGATGCTTGTGAGCATTCGAGTAAACCTTGATACCTCATTTATTATACTCGGCATACTTTGACGTAAGAGCATTTTTATAAATTACGCCCGGACGTCTGTCCATCATCGGCTCAGTGTGCACTGTTGCACTTCAACCGATCGACGAAGGAGACACTCAGTCCAGCCAAAGAAAGCAGCCCCAGCTAACTTAAGGCACGCCGAGTAACAGAAACAGAAAATTGTTACAAATGATCGCAAATAACATGTCTTGGGAGACGGGGTTCAAAGAAGCCCGCTTCTCTACACAGCCACACTCGGCCGAGCCAAGCGACGGCGGCGCCGCCACTCAAACCACTACACAATCAACAGCACCACCACAACCAAGATCAGCTACGGATGATGGTTCGTGGTTTTGTTTCATGCACAAATGCCGTTGATTAATTATTTTCATTTCGTAGCACGCAGTTTTATGAAAGCAATTCATCTCAACCATCCAGTTGGCTTTGGCCGGGCTCCCAGGGTTAACTTGAGAATGGAAGCGTAAAGATTGCGATACAAATTGGTTAGATACACACAGCACCCAGCATACACACACATACACACACAACTCACCTTGATTGCTGTTCTTTCGCGATGTCTTCTTTTCCTTCATCCAAGGGTATTCTGGCACTGAGTCCATGCCGTCAACTGCTTGCACAACCGGATATCCGGGAGTGCCCATTTTCGGACTCTCTGGACTCAGATGATTAAGAAATTCGGCCATTGATGGCTGAGAATTAATGAAGCCACTTTCGGTGGCCATCCAATATGCCGTATCGGCACGTTTATCACAGTTTGGTCCCATTTTGTTGGGGGTACCACCAGTACTAGCGCCACCAACAGCACCGCCACCGACGACCACTACACCACCTGGGCCACCTGGCGCGTTGCCACTTAGAACGGTTGGTGGAACGATTGTTTGTCCAGTCTGCACGTGAAGCTGATTCAATGGTGATTCAGACTTAATTTGTGCACCCATTTGGGGGTCCAGGCTACTGCAGACCTCTTGCATCTTACGACTGAACAATTGAACGTCAGATTGGGTCTTCGTCTTAAGTTTTAATCAGTCGAAACGGCATGGATTGTTTCTCTTCTATAATTACATCCTTCTGATGAGTGCCCATTAAGTTCTGAGAAAGTCTATAAATAAAATGAAAACCAATTATTTATCATATAACATTTTACCAAACAAAATATCGTAAAAAATGTAAGGGTTTCCAACTTACAGTGCCTCACAAAAATATTTGGAATGCATGTTCTTGGGTGAAGAAATTTTGATTTGAAAAGAAAATATTTGAAATACCTTTAAGCTCTTTTTTGTGTATAAATTAGCAAAAACATGTTTAAAAATGCGATATCGAGCATAAGCACTGAGTGGGTGGTTTGCTACAAGTTGAGTCCTTGGAAACATTTAGGCTAATGTTCTATGAACTTGCGTGATGCTTTCATCTGAATAGATTTTTTAGCATTATAAATTATTTTGTGCCCCTTAACTCACTCAACATGTTTTCGGAGATCCCTTTGGTAAATGTAAAGGTCTTCCAATAGGAACTTTCGAGCTTTGACGGTTGATAGGGCCATACTGTTGAGTTTACGTCTGTCAAATGACTTGTCATTTTTTCAGTCTGTTTTGCCAAATCGTCATGGATGAATATAGCGGTCAAAAGCGCGTGAAAATGATAAACCAGTTTTATCAAAATGGGTGTTCTGTTCGGGCAACGTTCCGCGGGCATCGCCTATGCCCACGGTCACCATAATCGTCCTACCGAGAGGAGAGGACTATTCGCAGTGTGGTGGATAAATTGGTTCAGTAAACGATAAATCAATATCCATACGTAGACAAAACACTAGCGCAAGGTCTGCCGAAAACATCATCGCTGTCCGCAGCGAGTGCGTGGCAATCGATATCGCGTCGCTCATAAGAACTCGGCAGACCACAACCTGGCGAATTTTGAGTCGTGTCTTGGGCCTGCACCCGCACAAAATTCAACTGGCACAGGAGCTGAAGGTAAACGACCATAGACAACGACGACGTGTGTTCGCTGAATAGGTTCTGGAACAGTTGGTAATTGACCCTAATTTTCACTGAAAAATCATCTTCAGCGATGAGGCCCATTTCTGGATAAATGAGTACGTCAGCGTCAAAATTGTCGAATTTGGAACGATACCAATCCACATGAGATCCAAGAGCGTCCATTGCCGAATGTTCCAAAAAAAAAAACACTGTTTGGTGCGGATTTTGGGCTGGCGACGTCATCGGTCCATATTGCTTTGCGAACAACTTTGGCCAACGGCGACCGCTATACCATATGAACACCAACGACATGTGGTTTCAACAGAATGGCGCTCATTGGAAATTCTGCACGAGCGATTCGGGGACATGGTTATCTCACGTGGAGGTGATATGAACTGGCCAACGAGATTTTTACACACACATTGTTTTATTTAAACTTAAGCTTAGGAAGCGTTTAATGAAAGAGGCACTTTATAAAACAGTAATGCATGGATCAAGTAATGACAAGCCCTTACTATCAATAAATCAATATCAATTTGTTTGTTTGTGCAATATTACATTCATGCATTGGTGGTACAACTGGAAAAAAATGTTTATTACTCATTCATGAAAAACACGAAATTTAAAAGAGAGCGTTACTCAATTCCCTGTTTGTTATTATTGAGTCAAAACCGAATAACACGATGATTTTCTAAAGCGGTAACTTAAACGGATTAAAACAAACAACTATACGGTCGGAATAATAACTTAGGTATAATAATTTCTAAAGTTATTGTTCTTCTTCTTCGGGTGGCACTGCAGGCCAGAGTGGATTTGGACATAGCTTCTACAGCAACCACTGGTGTTGTGCTCTCTCTAACGAGTGGAGAGGGCCTACAGCTTTATGCCAATTATGCGGCGCTACGAGGTGGACCTGGGCCTGGCTTCTCAGCAATAATGCTCAGTGATAATGCTCGAAGAAAAAAACTTCTTAAACTTTCCTATTCGGAGTCGGCATAAATGTAACTGTGGATCCTCTTCACTCGTGAGAGAACACTGGCACTAGTGGTTTCTGCAGAAGATAAAACCACGTCGACCTCAGACTGGCGCCACAATATTAATTCATTTATTTTCATTCATACTTGCTATTCTTATTGATATAAACTTGGATTTCATTAAAGGAAAATAAAGAAGCAGTGCCGGAGAGAATGATATATTTTGGATTTGATTTGTATAAAATTATGAACATGCATAGGCTCATGCCCACGTCGCAGTAATGTAGTGCAATGGATGTGTTAAGATTCTACAATGGTGTTTTTTTTAACGCAGTTCTAACTTCAGATAGTTACAGTTCGTTCTCAATCTGTCGACAAGTGAAGAGTTGCTTTGCAATTCCTCCTTTGATTCAAAAGCAAAATGAGAGCTAAGTGGCGTAAGAAGCGTAAACGCAGAAAGATGCATGCAAGGTCCAAATAAACCAGGCAATTTATCTATGGATTCCTGTAATATCTGTACAAATGAAACGCTATTGCTTCGAGCCGTCTTTTGATATTTGCGACCAAGATATTATTTTTTTTCAATAAAATTGAAAGAATCCCGAAGTAGATAAGATCTCTCAAATAAAATTGCAAATTGTCGGTGTAATTTTTATTTCGAAATTTTTTTAATTTTATCGTGGTGACAACAAAATTACAAAAATTTTAGAAATTTGCCAAAAAAAATTATGGTTCCGTCATAGAGCACTTGAATTATATTACACCCAACATAATCGATCATCTGAGGACATTATTTGTCGTACTGTTGACTTTATCCGCACAAAATGCGTACTAGAATATCGCATACCTTTTAGACGCTATTGAAGAAGATGTCGATTCAAGGTTATTCACAACAACTTTGTCTTTATCTGTCCACTTTATACTAAAGTTTCAGCAAATATCTTGATTTGAAGGATTAAAAGATCCATCTCTTATCAGAATTGAAGCCGAAAGACTTTCGTTTGCGTGGGAATTTCGGTGAAATCAATGGCATTTAATACGGTCCTTTATCAACAAATTGTGTTTTGCTATGTGATTAATTTTTTGCTAATAATGAGCAAAATGTTCGTATTTCGCGTAAAAAAACAATCTAAATGAGATTATTGAAAAGTCGTATCTTCCCGCAATTTGGTGTGGTGTATGAGCTGGTGGAGTCAATGGACTATATTTTTTTCTAAAATTAGGCTGATCAGATTGTTACGGTCAACGGTATACGCTATAAAGTCATGATTAATGACATTTTCGTTCCCCGATTTATTAAAGCTTTAAGAATTTCTCGTGTGAACCAAAAGGTATTGACCGTTACCTATTCTCCAGAAAATAACTTCATTAGAAATGTAATCTTGAACACTTTTCCACCTAGCTGTTCTTAGTCACACAAAGACTGTAAGTTATGCTATTTCGTGTGATATTTTGGCTGAAGTAAAATTCAATCCTTTTCAATGGCATTTTAAAGCTTAAAAATATTTTCAGAATACTGTCTGTGTGTTGAAAAGTGAAAAGCTTGAAGGAGTACGGGAAGAAGTTTGCCAGATAACTCTGCGGGTGTTTTCAAGAATTCAGGACACGGCGCTGCAGCCTGTTTGAAAACCACATGCGGATGTTGCTATTATACCCTAGCCTCCAGCTAAATATTTGAATAGTAGACGTAGGTTAGGTTAGGTTAGTGGACTGCTAATGAATAGAGTCCGACCGAAGGCCAGTTTTTCGGCCGAAGCCGAAGCCAAACTCCGGCTTTTTGATCACCTTCGGCCGAAACCGAAGACGAATATGATGGTATTACGAAATACTAAGAAATCTACAAAATGATTGTTTGTTTTTTTGGTAGCGAAACAATTTGCAAGTTGAAAAAATAGCTCTAAATTTAATTTTTAGCTGCTTTTTTGATGTTCTTTCTACCTGAAACCAGTACAAATAAATTGCATGCTTTTTTACAGACACCTTAATAGTTTACCAACTTGCTTAAACAAAATCTGTTGATTTTAAAGCAGTAAACAATCGCACTTTCAAAATACAAAATATCCGACAATAACAAAACAAAAAACACACCGTTCCTTGCAACTTCACTTCTACTACTATTGATACACTAGCAAATTTTGCAAAACGAAAAATTACACGCCGCGGCTTGTTCATATATCCTGCAAAGAAAAGTACGGAAAATGCCGTAATTATATTTTTTAAGAAAACAGAAAATTCAACATTCGGCTTCAGCAAAATCTTCAGTCTCATTTGGTCGAAGCCGAATGTTTTTCCGAATGTGATATTTTTAGCCGAAGGTGGCCGAAGCAGAATGTTCGGTCGGACTCTACTAGTGAATTCACCAGCACACTTAGGCCATGTTGGTCCATTGTGATACCCACAGTCAGACTACTACCACTGATCGATCGCTCCAGAGATAGTGATGTTAATTTGATCCCAACGGCAAAATGATATCTGGACCAGATTTCAAAAACCGGATAAAAGCGTATTAACTTTGCTTTCACTGGGATTCGAACCTGGAACCCCTCTAACTTAGAGCAGGCACTCGAGCACACTCCGCCATCCAGTAGTCTATAGTAGACGTAAAAAACAATTGAAATTTAAAAGCATTTCTCCGTTTGGCGATTTTTGCACAGTGCAGCCAAGGCTGTCAAAAAAATTATCTTCAGTAAATGACCAGCGCTGCAGCATCTCTCTGATAATTTTAAAGCTGATATACATGGTTTTATTGATTTGTGGTCTACACACAGTTATCGTCAGGACTAATTGTTTGAACAGTCATCTGTGTAATTACTATAGGGTCTGCGCAGCTGGCTGATTTTTTGAAAGCATTCCGTATCTAACGCAGACAACATATGTTATCTATAACAGGATAAATAACAAAAAAACTTAAATTGAAGATAACATATTTGAATAGAACGTATTAAACATTTTCTCACTGAAATGTTTTGTCTTTTTTCCAAACTGTACCTCCAAGTTGATTAAAAAGAACTAAAATCGGGAGTTGATAAACTCTTGAGTTGAAAATTGAAAGTTGAAATCATAAAATTTGGGTGAATGAAAGCAAATTCAGAAGTTGAAGAGAAAAATCCTAAAATTGTGTTCCACTTTTAGTGAATAAAATCACCCTAAGGGTGCTCCATCTATAAACCACAGCCCGAAGTCTAAGAAGTAAAAAGGTTTAGAATTTTGTAAAGGTTCATATTTTAGAAAAAACGATTTTATTAATCTCAAGAATACTTTTTCTTGGGTGATGCCGCAGGTTTTTGTGGACTTGAACCGAGGTTCTCCACGTCAATTCTGTAAATAAAATATGAGGGAATATGATTGTTTTCATAGTTTTTGTTTTTGACGAGCTCATGAAAATTTATATTCATGTTAAAATATTCTTTACGCCAAATGTCGTTTTTTTTTCCTTTAAGCTTTTTCTGGATTTGGAATTATAAAGATCAGAAAAACAGTTGTTTTGGTGCAGTTTGTCTACATATATACGACTAAACCTAGACTGTCCCTTGACGAAGTTAAAATGGGGAGCTGTAAATTCTCATTTCATAAACTGAATTCACTAACAGGTACGTCATAAGTTTGATAGTTATTAAGTCAAAATACACTTTGTGAAAATTACACATAGAAGAGCAGAGTTTCTATTTGTTTCTTAATAAAATTTGTTTCGAATTGGAATTAAAAATTGTTTACTCCTTTTTCATTCACGTAGTTTCTTCAGCTTTATGTGTTCCAATTTTATTTTATTATTATATTTTAATTGATCCTTGCGTTCAAAGGGCCGATTTTATTTTCTTATTCTATTAATTTTTCAATTGATTTTTCTACCTTCGCTTCGAAGCATCTATTTTAAGATTCATCTGACAAAAAATAAGTTGCATTGATTCTGTGCTTGCTTTCGGTTGCAAATATTTTATTGTCATAATTATTTGATAGATTAGGCGTTGAGACATTTAATTTTTAAGGCAATTCTACTCTCTAACTCTGCGCCTGTGGGAAAACGCAACAGAAGACGTCCACGATTGGACACGAGTGAAGAAGGACCTAACCAATTTGGAGTGCGCAATCAGAGACAGCTACCAAAAGATCGTACTGGTTGGAGAGGTTCTTGGTTGAGGTCTAGACCCAGAAAGGACTGTAGACGAAAGAGAAGTATATTTGTGTATTTTGATTTTTAATAACGAGGCTTTGAACCATTTTAAGTTAAATTCCACAAAGGCAGGCCTTTTGATGATTGCATTTCTCGGGTCAAGTATTTCTGTCCACTTTTATCATTTTAACCAATACATCCAATGTTGAGGTTGCATTTGCATTCTGCACCAATATTTGTAAAATAATTTATTTCACCGAATTAAGAGATGTATGGCATGTAAGTGTAATGATCCATTTGAAATTACGGATCCCTTTTGTAATCGCAGTTCAGCTTTCAATCGCGACAGTCGTATTTTTATTAAGCTCATTATGAATTATCATTGTTTCAAATGTAAAAACCCAGTATCCGTTGATATTATTTCGTGCGGTATGTGCGGGTTATCTTATCATTTAATATGCACAAAATTAAAAAAATCTGACTTTAATAATATAAAATTGAACAAGAACATTTGTTTTAAATGTGACGAATGTATTAGTAAGCCTTCGCAAGCTTGTGTTAATAAAATAGATGAAATAATGCATCATTTTAATCAAAGTGTTAACAATTTAAGAAATGATTTTTCTCATCTTTTTAATATAAACAATAAAAGTGTTAAATCCATTCGGGACAATAAAACTATTGATTCAAGAGAAGTTCGCTCATCAACTCTAATTCAACGAAAGGTCAATGAACCTTTGTCCAATGCAAAAAGCAAAATTGCATCATCTGTGCTTAGCAGTGCTAGTACATACAATAAAAACTCCCCATCTACCATGAGAAACAACGGTGACAGATCACAAATGAGCAAGCAGTCACTCACTCCCATCGGCAATAGTCGAAATTCTCAGAGAGCTGATCGTCAGACAGCTCCCGTCGCCGCTCCTCCTGCACCCACGACTCCTGTTGTTAACTCAGTGATCGATGTGCTTGCTGTTGATACAGTTTCTGATGTACCGAATGTGGCTGATGAGAGTGGAGCTGAGATGAATGATGTCATTTCTGTTATGTCCACTAATAAAACTGCTGCAGCTGAAACTGCTCCCGTACCCTTCAATGTCGTAGTGGAAGAAGCAGCTGATGCAGATGTAAATAATACCAGAAATGAATGGAATTTGGTCAAGCATCGTAAATCTAACGAAAAACGTCAACGCACCATTATTGGAACTGATCGTAATACTTCGCTTAATGCGATCTTTTCATCTAAGTGGTTGCATTTATCTAAGTTTCGTACTGACACGAAACCGGAGGATATTATTAACCACATCTCCACTAAAACGAATATTCCCTCTGATCATTTTAAATGCTTCAAATTGGTGAAAAAGGGAATTGTCGCGTCGGACATAAAGTTTGTTAACTTTAAACTGAGTGTGCCGGCTGATAGTTTTAACCTCATCTTCAAGGACTCTTCAATCTGGCCGTATTCAGTTAAGGTAAAACTATTTGCTAATCGTCCAAAAAACGAAGAAGTTCCTCGTTTGGTGACACCGCCATAATACATGGTGTCAATGCTCCTACTGATATTGGTGCTCCGGATACTGCTGGCATAGTTCTATCATCTTTAAATAATACTTCTTCTATCTTTAATAATCTTTCAGTATATTATCAAAATGTAGGTGGCTTAAGAACCAAACTAGATAGTATATATGTTTCCTCCTCATCAGGTTTATATGATATTATTATAATAACAGAAAGCGGAATAAATCAAAGTCATTTAACAGCTGAAATCTTTAACAGTAATATGTATAATGTATTTAGAAAAGATAGATGTTACTCTATGACTGGGAAGGAGAAGGGTGGCGGTGTGCTTATTGCAGTTCGAACGGCCTTGCGATGTAGGCAAGTCGAATTGCAATCTAGTTCGTCGGTCTTCAACCTAGATGTTGATCAGGTTATAGTTAACTTAAGGTTCAATGTAAAAACTGAAATATTTGTAATGGTTAGCTACATTCCTCCAAAGAGTTCTCTTGAATTATATAACTTACATCTAAATAATTTTGGTTATGTTTTAGATAATTTAAACAGCAATCAACATGTATTATGTGCTGGTGATTTTAATTTAGCATACATAAAATGGATCTTTGATGAGGATGAAAAACATTTAATACCTTATGATGTAAATAGCGATATTGAAATATCAGTAATCGATTTTTTTAGTCAATATGATTTAATACAAGTAAATAGTTTTCCTAACGATTTTAATCATATTCTTGATTTAATTTTTGTTGACAAAGAATTTAACATTTCAGTTGAAAAGTCAGAATTTCCTATTGTGAGAAACTCTATTTTCCATTTTGCCTTGGATATTAATATAAATTTTTTTGATTATTCAAAAAGGAAGACTGTAGGTAAAACTTATGTTTTTAGTTATAAAAATGCAAACTTTGATGCAATGAACCAGTTTTTGTCTTCACAAGCGTGGGATGATATTTTATTACCTAATAATTTGCAAAACGCATTTGGGTCATTTATTTCAATTTTAAATTATGGCGTAAGTCAGTTCGTACCTAAAAAGATGCTAAAACGCAGCTGTAATCCAATTTGGTTTAATAAAAGGCTTATTAAGCTTAAGAATCAGAAAAATAAGGCATATAAATTATACAAGTGTAATAGAGAGGATCCAATGATTCGAGCTAGTTATTTCACTAAACAGCGTGAATTTGATTCCCTTAGCAGAGCCTTTTATCGTGAATATGTTCTATCTGCAGAATCCACACTTAGAACAAATAGTAAAAAGTTTTGGAATTACATAAATACAAAGCGCAAAACTAATGGTCTTCCTTACTGTATGAGTTATCTTGGTACAATGACTTGTGACATACAGACCATTTGCAATCTTTTTGCGGATTACTTTGAATCCGTTTATTCATCTGAATCTTCTTCTGATCAAAGGCTAACTAATGTATGCCAATTTGTTGACATTGGATTTCTACACTTAGCTATATCAGAAGTAGAGGAGGCCTTACTGAAAATAGATCCAACAAAGAAAGAGGGGCCGGATGGTATCCATCCTATGCTGATTAGGAATTGTGCGTTAACGCTAGCTAAACCACTTACCTATCTATTCAATCTATCACTTGCTAGTGGTAACTTCCTGGATCAATGGAAAGTTTCGTTTCTTTCCCCAATTTTTAAATCTGGATCCAAACAAGATATTACAAATTATAGACCTATTTGCAAGATCTCTGTAATACCTAAGCTGTTTGAAAAAATTGTTTGTAATAAAATATTTTTTCTTATTAAAGAACATATATCTGTTTTCCAACACGGTTTTATGCCCGGTAAATCGACTACAACCAATTTATCCATCTTAGTAAACCATATAATCAAAAACTTTGAAAATAAGTTACAGACAGACATCATATTTACGGATTTTGCCAAAGCGTTTGATAGGGTAAACCATAGGATATTGCTACATAAACTTTCTTGTATAGGTTTTCATTCTAGCTTTCTGAGTTGGATCGAATCTTATTTGACTCGTCGAATTCAAATCGTAAAAATAGATAATAACTTATCAAAACACATTAATGTACCATCGGGTGTACCTCAGGGTAGTCATTTGGGTCCATTACTTTTTCTTTTGTTTGTCAATGACATCCCATTAATCTTTAGGAATTCTCACTGCTTACTTTATGCGGATGACCTTAAATTGTATCGCAAAATTTCTTCTAGAAGCGATTGCGTTCTTCTGCAAGATGATCTGATAAAGCTGATTCAATGGTGTGAGGTTAATTCTCTACATTTGAATATTTCCAAATGTCAGATTTTTTCGTGTTCTAGAAATTGCTCAACAATAAACTTTAATTATAATGTTGAAGATATTGACTTAGAAAGGGTAACTTGTAAAAAAGATCTTGGTGTTATTCTAGATACTAAACTTACCTTTCTGCCTCATATTGATTATATTGTCAACAAAGCTAATTCGATGCTTGGGTTTATTAAGCGGAATACCAAAGAGTTCACAGATCCTTATGCATTAAAGTCAATTTTTATTTCATTAGTGAGATCTGGTCTAGAATACTGTAGTACAGTTTGGAATCCATATTACTCTGTGTCATCTAATAGGATTGAAAGGGTTCAAAGAAAATTTACTAGATATGTTATCTTTAAGCTGAATTGGGACTTTGAGATGCCCTCTTATAAAAGTAGATGTTTACTAATTGGATTACAATCTCTTGAGGAACGACGGAAGTACTTTTCCATTATGTTCATTAGAGATATTTTAACGTATCGTATTAAATGTCCTATTCTTCTCGCTATGTTGAATTTGCATTCTCCCACAAGAAATCTACGCGAATTCTATATTTTTCATGAAAAATTTCATCGCACTAACTATGGTCGAAATGAACCGATATCACGTTGCATTAGAGAAGCTAACTCAGTTTGCTGTAATATAGATTTTTTTATTAATTGTTCTAGAGATATATTTAAATCCAATGTCTTATCTTTAATATCTATAATACCTTAATACATGTAATATTATAAAAAATATAGTATTGATTGTTATCGTAGTCTGTAAGAAATTATCTGATAGATGAAATAAATAAATAAATAAATAATTACAGTGAAATTATAGTTTTTCTATGCAGTCAAACATTTAGTCAAATATTACTGCATTTTTTGTGTTTACATTATTTATGAATTGAAGAATATGAAGCTTTTTCGTTTAGTTACGCAAACTTCTTGCTTGTATTACTTTTAGTTTTCATTCAGTCACATTCTCACACACTTTATTTTACTCATATCTGCACAATTGTTAATGTAAAAGAAATTCAATTGATAAACGTTTTGATAATTTTAATTTTATGAACAAACCCGTGTTACTTGCCCTCTATATAATTTTTAAGAAATATCGTACAAATGCAGGTAAATGAGGCAACTGAACCTATGACGGAACTGAACGTATGTTTAATGCAAGCAGGTTTATGGTCTTGATCTTAAATGCCTGCGCAATAAACTCCTATAATTTCTATTCAAGCCGTGTCCTTTTAGGACACTTTTTAAACTGGACTTCTTTTTAAAATATTTACAATTTATTTTGATGTAGGTAAAAAATTCTTTATTACTCAGGTTTTATATCAATACTGTTCCCACGGTTGTGGTAATTCTTCGTTAGCACAAAACAATCACAAACAATCCTTCAAATATGCAAAGTAATCTACATAAGTATTCCAAATTTCTCTTGGAAATTATTTTTTCTATTTTAAACCCAAAAATGAACCATTTTGAATGATGTTCTGTATACCATTCGAAAATATACGTTTTACGTGATTTTTCTGCATTGTCACGTTCACATCGTTATTTTTGAGCTCAATGATTTCTTATTCACTTTTTTTCTTCGGAGAATTTTTGACACACTACTGGAACACTCAGACTTAAAACTGGTCCATTGTACTGCCAGGTAGCAACCTACTCCAGTGCCGTTAATTTGGTCCCAACGGCAAATGGTGACTGAAACAGATTTGATTTCATTGGTATTCGAACCTAGGACCTCTCTAAATTGAGACAGGCACTTAACCAACTGCGCCATCCAGACGTATTCCCCATTTAGTTTCGGTTTAAAGACGAATGTGGTTGTTTCTCTTGGGTTCATCTCGATTCGACAATTTGGATTGATTCAGTAGAAATAAACTTCTTTAAAAAACAATTTTTGAACGTTGCACCTGCCTCTTCAAGCTCTGTATGCCTTGGACATATCTGACGTTCTTTGACTTTTAGTTACTTATTATAGACATTTTCTGTTTCATCACGCTAACGTGGCGCTGAGGAGGAGTGAGTATGTGCGTCGACTCCTGGGCAATAGACTGGTTCTACTCCCAAGACCAGAAAAAAATAGTTTCCAAATTTCACGAGACACTGACAATGTTCGAAGAGTATGACTGTCTACAAAAAGCTTCCCAATTCCGCCGTTTGGAATCGGTATTAAACTGTAGGTCCCCTCCACTCGTAAGAGAACAATAGCACGCACAATACGAGTATTTGCTGTAGAAACTGGGCCCGAATCCACCTCGAATTCTAGCACCACCATTATTGTTGTTATTATTATTATTATCAATAATAATTTCAATATCAGAAAATATTCCTGATGTAGTTTTCATCATTTCGTTAGATTAAATATCCTTAGTTAAATATCCCGAGGCATCAGCCGTTCAGCATACAGTGGACGCTAGATATAGTGAACAATCCAATATAGTGAACACACAAAATTGTATACCGTTTGTTCTACTCATAGTGTTGTGCGAAAATCTTGCACAGTTTTCTCACACTAGTTTTTTTGATGTACGAGTATATGGTACACAGTTTGGGGTTGTTTGGAGGAAATACAAAGTGCGTGTTGCTTGTATAGGGAATGTATTATTTTTGTTGCGTTTTACATTTTTTTACGGGTGAGTTATTTTTGTTAAAAACAAAATATTCTCTTTTTTTATAAATATTGCCCTGTTTTTAGTTATTGCAAAGAAAATTTGTAATTATATTCTATTTTTGATGAATTGTATTTACTTCAAAACATACGCACTTTGATGCTCCTAGCAGCCCACGCTCGTTACAATGAACAATTTCGCTCCATTGAACTGACCCGGTTTTTATTAGTTCACTATACCAAGCGTCCACTGTATTTCCAAGGATGGAATACATTTGTGTCACTATAAGAGCAGTCATGTACTATATAAAGTTTGTTTTTAAATCTTTTTTCTTAATTTTAAATTGCAAGTGCGTAAATTATTTTTAAAAACAATTTGGGCTAGGTCGAAAAATATAGTTTAAGATTAAGTTTAGGTTACAGTAAGCAGAGGAGACATAAGCTAAAATTGAAAACTATGTACGGTCAACTGGGTTAAGCATTTTACCTAGTACATATACAGTGCCACCTCAATAAAAGCAACTAAAATAAAGTGGGCGCCGTAGCGTAGTGGGTTGTTGGTAGTTGGGTGCGTTGACTCCTACGCTCGATGTTGTCGGTTCGGTTCCCGAAAAAACACCAAACATTTTTTTTCATGGCTCCACCTCTTTCGGTTCACTGACAATGATCAAAGAGTATAACTGTCTAGAAAAAGCTTCTCAATCTCGCCGTTCGGAGTCGGCATTAAACTGTAGGTCCCCTCCGCTCGTGACAGAACAACAGCACGTACAACACGAGTGGTTGCTGAGAAGCTAGACCCAGGTACACCTTGGACTTTAGCGCCGCCATTATTATTATTATTAAAAGAAATTACAGTTGCTTTTATTGAGTTTGTTGCAATAATCCTGGCAAAAAATTAACAAAAATGCGACAAAATTTAAACACCTGAGTAATTTGAAAAGTGAAAAGTCTGGTAGACAGACCAAAACTGATAATTTAATTCAAATATATTAAAAATATAAAAAAAATTAAGCTTTAATTGTTTTTAAAAAATTGAGAAATTTTTGATTGTGGCTTTTTGGACGCAAAATTCTTTTCCACAGCCGACTCTCGTGAGTTTTGCAGAGCTGAAAAATTACTCAGTGAAGCATCATTTTCTTCAGCCCCTTGAGGGCAAATATTTAGCGCTGGAATTGCAGCCTCTGCTTTACCTTTTGGCATTAGCCAAGAGACATACGGCGTGCCTCAAAGTAATTACTTTTATAAGAAATAAGAGTTTATGAAACAACAGATGCTTTTATCGAGTAAACTTTTCTTGAGGAGTTGCAATTACTTAGTCAACAATGATAAGATTTAAGGTGCTATTTTGAGGTGTTGCTTTGCGCGTATCGACGATTGCTTTTATTAAGGCACTGTATACGTTTATTCAATTTTGAATAAAAAATGCGTTAAAATGAAAATTTGTGTGTTTACCAGAGGTGTGACGGATATCCGCCAAATATTCGGTATCCGGCCTATCCGGCTGCTTTTGTAATATCCGGCCGGAGCCGTATAGTCCTTTGATATCCGGCCGAATACTGGATAGTGGTTTTTTCAAAATAAAAAAAACAATTTAATATTGGAAGTTTACTAAAGCCAAATTATAATGAATGAAAATTCGTTTTTCTGCATTCAGGGGTAATAATTTATTACGTTTGTTTTCGTATACGATGCATGCTTCAGAAAAGAGACTCTCACTGTAGCAGTGTATACTGCTACAAGGAGATGAAAAATAAGTTTTGGCAAATTTGAGCAAAATTGGGTACAGTCTTCCATTTACTGACCACCAAGCTTAAGGGTAACTATTCCGTTCAAAATAAACTGTTTTGAGATATAAGTCAAGCTCGTTGGCGGTATTTTGTTGGCGGAAAACTCAATCTGACTTGCCTTCCGCAACCTCTTCAAAAATGTTCCAAAAACTTTGCTGTGTAGAAAGTAAGAATATCTTGTGGAGGAGAAGGAAAAAAAACATCTTTAAGTTGGTTTGACTTGCACCGATCATCCGGCTAGCTGGCCTAGCTGCAGACTGCCGGCCGAATATTTGGTATCCGGTATCCGGCCAAATCACTATTCGGTACAACTCAAGTGTTTACCCTTGTTAATATATAAGTGACCATTTGTTAGTAAACTTAAAGTGATCAAGGCCGTTTGTTGACATCTTCTATCTACACAAATAATTTTGGATTGCAATTCAAGCTCAAATGGTTCTGTTAAGCTGCTATTGTAGATAATTGTTTTCAAAAAAAAAACTGCTTCAGTATTTTTGTTAACTAATGAAGATTATTAAGTAAATTATTGGATTACTTTCAAAACAGTATTTTTGGAGCGCCGCGAGTAATGATGGGATACAGCGAATATTGAAGGTCGTAGTTTGGTATTTGTGTGAGCCCATTTTTTGTATGGGTAGCTGATTAAAGTTATGCATTGTGTAAATGTTGTACATTATTTCGGTTGTTTAATTGAATAAAACTATTCAATAAGCAGCGACTGTTGAGTAGTTGAAAGAAAAAAATTCTCCATTATGCGACTGCTGAATAGTTACATAACATAAACAAGAACTTCGCAAGATGTCTTATCCTACGGCGATTGCGTAGACAAATTTTACTTGATTGTAAATTTGTACACATAAACATGTGTTTGCTTCTTCCTTATACCATATCGCCTCAAATTTTAAGCCTTTCATTGAGCTTCTGTAAAAAAAAAAAAAAGCCGCTAATCTAATGTCGCTGAATGACTGGGTACGATTGCGCAGAGTAATTGTTCATGTACGCATATGCAAGCCTAATGCAATTTATTTGTATGTCCTACTACACTCTTTTTTTCGAAGGATTTTTGAAACACTACTAGAGCACTCAGACTCAAAACTGGTCCATTGTAGTGCCAGGTAGCAATCTACTCCAGTGCCGTTAATTTGATCCCAACGACAAGTGGTGACTGGACCAGATTCGATTTCACTGGGATTCGAACCTGGGTCCAATTTAACTTGGGGCAGGCACTTAACCAACTGCGCCATCCAGTCCTACTACACTTAGCTTAATTTTATTATAAAAGCTTACGATAGTCAACACCGAGAATATGCGATTTTATTCAACTCTGAACCATCAATCATTTCAAATATTGCATTTAATAGTTAATGTTAAATTATTTACCAAAACATTCAATTTACGAGTTAATCCACTTAAATCCCTCTTCCACACAAATTTGTTTTTGTTTTCTTTTTGTGCTTTGACCTAGTATTGAGTGAGACAACTTATTGCACTTCTTCACTTTGCACCAAGCACGTCCCACTTCTTTTTCTATTTGCACGGTTTTCAATTCAAAAACTAATCGAATTTATTTTAACTATTTACAATCATAAACAAAAGTATGCATATTTTTAATTTATTGTATAATTTTTCTTCACAATGCAACACTATACGGATAAATTCGGGGAACACAATAACAAAAACAACAACAACATCACACAAACAGAATATTCTCAATTCAACACTTTGGTATCCACGGCAACGTCAAATCGTTGACAATCAAACGGTGAACACCGTGATGAGATGTTTACTCAAGCGGGACGGCCCCGTAATGGTTGAACCCACCATTGAAAGGCACCACTATTCTCGTGGATTCTCAGACCTGTTTGTTTTGGTGTTGCTGACTCTTTTTTTTTTTCTTCTTCTTTTTCAACTTGACAGCAACCAAACACACTCCCTGAATTCCACACCTACACCAACACTGAGGTAAAGTGTCATCCAACCATTTAAGTTGCTCTCCCTCTAACGTGTTGCTTTAGCTGAATGTACACTGTAATCATTTGCTGAGGAGAGTTGCCTACAATCTCTCCATTCACGCACACCAATTCGCGCCCGCCCGCCCTCGGCTCTTAAGGCGCATTCACTGTGTGAACCTCAAGAACCATATCACTGACCGCCACCATTCTAGCGCTGCATTCGTTCCGAACGGTTGACCCTAATCACACGACAGGCGCATTTACGCTCTCTACCTGCGGCGGTAACTGTCACTGTCACCTATTCTCTGCGGTCGTGCTTAGGCCTGCATGTACACTAAATCCAATTTTATGTTTCTAATCCGATTTAGTCAGATCAACTACACTACCTTCCCAACCAATGGCACTGAACGAACTGAGCAATTTAGAAGGTAAGTCCACTTGGCTGCCGAGTGGGCGCGGCACATGCAACCCATCCATCACTGGCAGTT
This sequence comes from Myathropa florea, assembly GCA_930367185.1. NCBI lineage: Eukaryota > Metazoa > Arthropoda > Insecta > Diptera > Syrphidae > Myathropa > Myathropa florea. The sequence goes on along the minus strand of OV884003.1, from coordinate 80,947,549 downwards.
GTGGCAGTGGCATGCGCACATGGCAACAGAGGGTGGAGTCAGCGCCCTGCTACCTCATGCAAGGGAACGCAAACTCTCCACAGCGCTGATTGGTCGAATACTGATGTTGGCAATTGAGAAGACGCTAGTGTGCGTTGAGTGGATGGGTGAGAATTCATGTTTTTTTTTTCGTTGACAGTGGCTGTCAATCTGATAGCACGTTTTTTGTTGCTTTATTCGGTCGTGTTAGTTTTTCTCGTTTCTGCAACATTTATGGCGGCGAAAAGTTAAAAATAAATTGACACACAAAAACCGTTTTTTATTCGGACATTCTCCAAAGTTTTCCTTTGAAATCTACCGATCTACCTGGTGGAAGGCAGAGTGACTGTCATTCTTGTTGTTGTTGCAAGTTATCATTATACATGGCATCGCTCAGAGGCTCATCGGAGCGTCCCACAGTTGAATTCATCTTTAAGCCACCGCATTATACACCGATATCAGAGTTATGACGTCAGCGTTGGTGGGAGATCGGGTGGCATTCAATGCGGTCGGCATCAATCTGTTGGTGAGTGTAGTCAGAAGCTAACGCTCAACTTTGTCTGTCAGTTTGATTAAGGCAGCACCTCTCTATGGCACATCTCCCACCGCCTGTCACCCGTCAAGTTACGAAAGTGTCGGAGACAGAAATCAAACTTCACGGAGGCGCAGTGTGGGATGCCATTTTATTTCGACGAGTCAAGGTCGTGGCTTCAAGGCAAACTTTCGGTAGGTAGCTATGAGGTGAAACAGTTTTTTTTTTGTTTTTTTTTTTTTTTTTATTTTTCATTTTGTTTCATTGTTGCTTTGTATTCCATGAGAACGTATTCAGCGGTCAGGGAAATTTCGATATTTTATTTTTATTTTCGGAAGCCGATTGAACTTTGACGTTGGAAGTCAGTCTGGCAGATCGCATTAAGTCTGTAATTAGGTGGAATTGTTGGCAGTAGCGGTGTCGACAGCGACCGAGAGAATGCCTTGAAGCTAATCGCACATCGTCATGAATGGGTTAAGCAAACAAAATTATGAGTAATAAGGTTAAAAAATGATAATCTAAGTGAAAGATTCTCCTTTGAGGCGGCCAGCGTATATTTGAAGCTCCGCTAATGGGACCGGACATGCGGAATGAATGAAGTTATTCATTATAGTAAGCACTAACGTCATCTTGAATATTTAGAGCGATTTGTTATTCGGACGTGTTACACAATACCTGAAGTCGTTTGACGTTTTAAAAGTGAGCAATTATATTTGAGCTGCTGAAGTTTGTCTTTTACTAATGTCACTGTTAATAGAAAATTTAATGGGGTATCTTTTCGTGTTTGTTTACTTTGTTCGGCTTTACACGGTTTTGATTATGTTAGGCAATTAATGTTTTCAAGTTTTATAAATCATTTCTGAATACGTACTTGTATGAACTTGAATAAATGCTCGGGAACGTTTTTTAATTTTATTAAATAATAGATGCATTATGTATATATAATGTATGGGCTCACTGCATGGACAGCAACGCGAAGAGGGTCTTCGAATCCGAGCCTACTGGTTCGAGAAGGAGAGGAAGACCGAACCTCCGGTACAAAGACCAAGTCATCGCGGACGTAAGTCAGATTGGTCTTGATGACTGGAAGCAGCGTGCCCAGGACCGTCAACGATGGAAGGCAGCGATAGCTCAGGCTCAGACCCTACATGGATCGTAGACCTGCTAAGTAAGTATATGTATGGGAACCACCAACGAAAACCTTCGGCATAAGCGATCTGTCGCTAGCTGTCTTATCATTAAATTGATGGAAGTCCTTTCCTGTTTTCTATTGTCTATTATCCTTTCTGTTTTCCACCAAATCTCCATTGAATCTTAAAGCTTTAGGCTCGATTTAAAATGCGTATTGATTAGACTGCGTGGGCGCCGTGGCGTAGTGGGTAGGTGCGTCGACTCCTACGCTCGAGGTCGTCAGTTCGAATCTCGAAAAAACATCAAACATTTTTTCACGGCTCCACCTCTTTCGAGTCACTGACAATGCTCAAAGAGTATAACTGTCTAGAAAAAAGCTTCTCAATCTCGCCGTTCGGAGTCGGCATTAAACTGTAAGTCCCCTCCGCTCGTGAGAGAACAGGTATAGGCCCAGGTCCACCTCGGACTGTAGCGCCGCCATTATTATTATTATTATTATTATTTATTTTTAAAAATCGATTGTATCTTATGAGCCTTTGTTTATAGTAACGTTTTCGGTTTTTAGAGCTTTTGTGATATGGCATGTTCCGCGCTTATGCCCATCTTTCTTTTTACAAGATTCATAGTCTACATCGCATCTGCCCGAAGATTGAGGTCATAATTAAAATTTATAATTTTGAAAGGGTTGGAGATGAAAAAGTGATGCAGTCAAAGTCCATAGGATGTTACACTTTTTTTTCGGACGGTTTTGAAACACTACACTGGAGCACTCAGTCTTAAAACTGGTCCATTGTACTGCTAGGTAGCAACCTACTCCAGTGCCGTTAATTTGATCCCAACGGAAATTATGACTGGACCAGATTCGATTTCACTGGGGCAAGCACTTAACCAACTCCGCCATCCAGTCGCTTGGGGATACACTTACTCGCACATACTTCAATTTTGCAATAACGTCTTCACTGTTTATTTTCGGGGTAAATAACCGAAGCTGTCTATGAATTCAAGTAGCTTACTGATGGGTGTCTCTCTGAGGTCATCAATATGTAGGCACCTAAGTACAAGCGTCCTAGTGATACCAACGCCGGTTATTTGTATAGGAGAACGTTCTCTTCGTCCTCCAATGAGCTTCGAAAAAAAAATCATGAGAACAGATTCCATGTCCTTTGGCATGCGCATCAAAATATAAGGCTGTAATGAGGCAATGATGGGTTAATGTCCTTTTTTTTCGGAGTATTTTTGAAACACTACTGGAGCACTCACATTTAAAATTGGTCCATTGTACTGCCAGCAATTTTATCCCAATGGTGACTGAACCAGATTCGATTTCACTCGAATTCAAACCTGTGACCCCTCTAACTTGGAGCAGGCACTTAACAAAATGCGCCATCCAGTCGTATGTTAATGTCCTTGATGAAATTAAATACATGTAATAATCTTCAATGCTTAAGATTACTAGGCCATGTAGAGCGTATGAACAACACAGCTCCTGCCCGAAAAGAGTCTTTGAATCCGATCCATTGCGACAACCCAATAGAGGACGTCCGCATTATAAATGGCGCACACAAGTGGAGAAGGACCACAGCCAACTTGGTGTGCGGAATAGGAGGCAGCTAGCGAGAGATCGTTGTAGCTGGAGAGGTTTGTTGGTCGAGGCCCAGGTCCACCCTGAACTGTAGCGCTTCGTAAGGAAGAAGAATAATTTTCAGCAAAGTTGGAGCACTAACGGTGTTGTCAATTTCTGCGGAAATCGCCTTTGATGACTTAAAAGGGTCACTTTTTGATAACATTATTATATGGCGATCATCCGCTGAGGTCGTTTTTTTCGATCTTTCTTGAAATTCCTTTTAGGGTGCAGATTTAAAAAAAAAATTAAACAAAATGAAGTGACCGTCCCACACATTTCGTGATTTCACACAGAGATTTTCCTTCCTTTCTGTGCGACAGAACCAAAACTTTTTCGTCTGTAGTGCAATAACTATTTCGGGCCATGATATACCTAAAATAATTATTTCCTTCTTCTTAATTGATACCAAGCAATTAAAATTAAGTATACTAAACTTGTTTGACAAGTTTTGTTTGTTTGACTTGGAAAGAAAATAACGATATTATTGAATATTGATCAGAATCTGAAGTGTATCTATTTTTTTTATCATACGATTTTTATGAGCTGACACAATTTAATCTTCTTTTTATGTTTTAATTTTTTAATTATAAGTATATAGAATACAAATATATTAGCCTTTTTTCTGAACTTTAACCATTTCCTTCATTGTGCAACACTGAAGACGAAAAATGTAAAGTGAATGAGGGTGTATCTATTTTTTTTGATCGGGTGAGTATGATTGACGTACGACGATATTTGCAAAAATTATAACATCTTCCAACAGGATGATTAATTTTGTACATTAACCTTGTACCTTGCCATCACATTTCAGTGACCCGCATGTTCCACTAAAGGGGTCGCGGGGGAAATTCGTCCGCGAGAGATCTCCAGGCCACTCGATCCTCCGCCATCGACTCTAACTCATCAGGAGCTATGCTCAAGCGCAACCAGGCGAGTGTTTGGACTTGGTCCAACCATCTCGTCCTGTGTCTGCCAAGCGGTCGCCTACCTGATGGAATCGCATTCAAGGCACGCCTCGGAAGTCGTGATGATGGGGACATTCGTGCCACGTGACCAAATCAACGAAGTATAGCTCTTTCCGTTAAAAGAAGCAGCTGCCCAATATTGGTTGAGACATTTAATGTAAAAAGAGGACAAGGCGATGAGCTATCATGTGACTTTTTTAACTAAATTCTTGAGAAAATTGTGCAAAACTCACTGGCCGCATATCCGGTTGACATTGACGTGATTGGTCGAACACAGCAAGCCGTCAATGCATTCCCTGGCATTGAAACGGAAGCGGCAAAAATAGGTCTTGGGGCAAAAGAGGGGCAAAACGAAATAGTGAAGAAGTGGAAGGACTTCGTTTACTTTGGCTCCGTGGTAAACAGTACAAACAACATCAGTACCGAGATCAAACGCAGAATAACTCTTACCAACCGCTGTTTCATTGGACTCAAGAGGTGGTTGAGTAATAGAGCCCTCTCTCGAAAGACTAAGCTGACTTTGTATAAGACATTGGTCATCTCAGTCCTGGTTTACGGCGTAGAGACAGGTACAAAATCCAAAGCCTATGAAGAATGTCTATTTTCTTTTCGAGTACAAATTTCTGTGTGCCATCGTTGTTCTTGTTAATGTCTATTTAGATGGGCCGTATAAAACACAAGAGTACCTTGGCATCGGCCAAGAACTTTCGACATTCAACCAGTGGGACAACGCAACAGAGAAAGTCCTTGTCTACTCGTAAAGTGGCGCACCCAAGTGGAGGGGGACCTCAACCAACTCGGCGTGCGCAAATTGCGGCAGTTGGCAAAAATTCCTGCTTGCTGGAGAGGTTTGTTGGTTAAGGTCCAGGTTCACCCTGAACAATAGCCCCACAAGGACAAGAAGGTTTGGTAACGCTGCTTTCAATAATTTCTCTAAAATGTTTACCAAAAACCTTTAAATAAATTCGTTAGTTATATTTACTTTGCTGGCACTTATGCAGAAGTCTTTATATTTCTCTTTGTTTTCTTTCCGAAACATTCACCAACAGAATCAACTTTTTACAAATTCAATTCAGTGCAGCTGCTAATGGTGTTGGAACTTATGTAGGCATATGTGTGTTCGTATGTTGGCATTGGTAATTTGTTTAACTGATGTCTCATTCTTGCAACCAAAATCAAAATTTCATCAATATCATATTCTTTATAAGGTTTCTCCTAGGTCTTGGGGCAATTCTTTAACAAAAAGTAAAATCCAATTATCAGAAATTTGAGGAACCAGAAAAGAGAAGCAGAACATGTGGTAACCCCTCCAATTATGGCAATGGAACTGGCTTTTAATTTGCCCATGAGTGCATTAATTTTCTTCGCAAAACATTTGCAAGTGCGAAATGAAATGCATCTCAGCCAGCAGAAAGTCTTCAGAAGAGCAGCCATTTTGAACTTACAATCTACCGCCAAGCGAGATGGTGGGAATTCAAGTTTTTTTTTTATTTCATTTCAACTTTATATCATTTAATTCGCCCATTCCATGCTCTTTTCCTGCCTCCATTTATCTCTACACGTACACACGCACGATTGAAGTAGCACACGAAGGAAACAACATAAAAAAATATCCAACCAACTTACGATGGACAAGTTCTGCCACCCCAAAGGATCAATTATGGTCTATAAAATGTAATGACATATAATGATAGAGTACATGCTATTCCATTCACAATTTGTACCTCAGATGGCAGCAGAGCAGGGGCCATCCAACCAGCCACCACCGACGTCAGGAATTACGTGAAATATCCTGCAGACAAATCACCAAAGAACTGGTCAAAGGAAGGAAGGAAAAAATAAAGCGAAATGAAAACAGAAAAAAAAAAGAAAAAACAAACGGGGAAAAACCTAAAAAACAACAAGGCAAAGCAAATGTGAATGTCATGTCACGGATGTGTGTTTGTAGAGAGGAGAGATGGGATCAAACGCCCTGTCCATATGACGCTGAGTGATGACTGCAAATGAATTTGAAGCGAATAATTGCAGCTTTTCGGTTCGAATGGTGTCCTTTTCAGATGAGAGATGAACTGTCTTCCTCTCTTACTACACTACTTGCAGCTGATAGAGGGATGGATGTACGGAGAGGTGAATCCGCCCACTTAGGGATCAAAGTGACTTGACCCATGTGAATGAATCCTGTTTCATTTTAATGATTATTAATTATGGCAACTGTTTTAGGACTAACCCGTAAGCCTTTACAAATCATTCTCGACGAGAAGGACATATGGGCAACATATTGCGAATGTCCTCGCTGTGAAAATTCTCAAAAGAAAATTGTTCTCCAACTTAAAATTCTTTGCTGCGCCACTATTTACAAATGTCGCTTGTGCATTTAAATTTGTTCTCTCTTATAGTCTATGGACTGACTTCCACCTACAGAAAGTTTTAAATTTGTATCACGTTTTAACGTTATGACATGTTACATGCTTTCCGTTGCCCTCGAGGCAACACCTGTATGCCATGAAACGGGAAACGGTTTTAAAACAAAAAAGTGTCTAAAGGTAAAGTGAATTTGGCTTATGATTGAAAAAAATAGTCATGCTCTGTTGAAGCAAAGAAACGTTTACAAAAACATGTGAAAGGTATTTAGGTTAGATAAAATAAGAAAAAAAAAATACATGGTGCAGGCTATTTCAGGACCTTTCGTTGGGTGGGAAAAAATTGAGTTGAGGTACATTGTTCGGCACATCTGGCGGTGGATGTGGAAATGACACGATTTGAAAATAACAAAAGATGTTTCGAAAAGAAAGAATTGCAGTCCCTGAAGATACATTTAAGACCCTGAAGGTCGTGAGTATGTAAATATGTTGGTCATCAAGATCAGACCTAAACAGTAGAATTTCGGAAGTATCTTTCATGTTAAAAGTCTGCCGGCAAACTAGGGAATAGCTAATGTCACATACCTTTAGCTCTTTTCTTGTCACTTATTTTTGAAATACAAAAACAGTCGTCGACGATGAGAATAGATACATACTTTCACTCCGAGAGTTAAGACTACAGACCCAATAATAAGGTGGGCGCCGTCGAGTAGTGGGGAGGTTCGTCGACTCCTACGCTTGATGTTGTCGGTTCGATTTCCGAAAAATCACCTGCAATTTTTGGCATGGCCTCTTTCGAGTCACTGACAATGCTCAAAGAGTATAACTGTCTAGAAAGAGCTTCTCAATCTCGCCGTTCGGAGTCGACATTAAACTGTGGGTTCACTCCACTCGTGAGAGAATGATAGCACGCACAACACGTGTGGTTGCTGAGAAGCTGGGCACAGGTCCACCTCGGACTGTAGCGCCGCCATTATTATTATTGTTAAATCGGACTAAATTTTAAACTTTCATTTGTTTACTCGGAATGAACAGATCAGCAATCATTCATTAATTTTTTCTGCTTCAGTAAAACGTACGTCCTAGACAAAAATGATGTAATTTAGCTTAATTATCTTATTGATACAAACTTACCGGCCTTCGACGGGCTCTGAGCTAAACTTAGACCAGCACTCAGGTGTTATCACAGGATACTGCTTTATTGGCACACATTCTTCTAAGATGGATCTCCCATACAGCGACTTCTGCAGAGTGGCAGAGATGAGGAGGAGAAGGAGACTGTAATACACCTCCTCTCCATCTACAGAAAAGCCAATTTGGTGGCTTACTTCTTCAACGATTTCAGTGAGCTAAATGGCATCAGCGTCTGTCGGCTTAATGATGCTCCTTCCATATCTTTTTGGTTAGCTATATTTTAGGACGGACTGCAGTTCGCGCTCAACCTGCAAACCTCCTTATTTCACATGACTGTCAGATCGCCTCTAACTAATTGCTCCACTGTAATGCTGAAGGAGGAACTTTTGTAAATTGTAAAATTGAATAGTGTCCATCCAATAGTGTGGGTGCTGTTGTGTAGTGGGTAGGTGTGTCGACTCCTACGCTCGATGGTCTCGGTTCGATTCCAGAAAAAAAAAACACCTAACATTTTTTTCACGGCTCCACCTCTTTCGTGTCACAGACAATCCTCAAAGTGTATAACGGTCTAGAAAAAGCATTTCAACCTCGCCGTTCGGAGTCGGCAATAAACAGTAGGGCCCCTACACTCGTGAGAGAACAATAGCACGTACAACACGAGTGCTTGCTGAGAAGCTAGGCCCAGGTCCACCTCGAACTGTAGCGCCGCCATTATTATTATTATTATTAATAGTGTCCATTATAGGCTTACACTCCCAAACTACAGTCATTTATAAGTTCAATTTTTTAGTTGAAATACATGTTATGTGCTGACAGACAACATCGCAAATAATCACACAACCCCTTGACGAAATCACAAAACTTACATCAGTTTGCGGGAATTGGTACATCGAATTCGTACACATCAAGACCACTGTCTGGCTAATGACAGAAAAATTGGTGTTAATACCTCCGAAATTCGACACACACTCTAGGCTTAAAATAACTGCCAAAAATCTACTCTCATATGTCAGCACACACGCTTACAAAAATGAGTCAGATTAGCACGGTTTACACTCCATTACCACTTTCTAAAAACTGAACTGCGAACAATAAATGTCAACGCATTAATTGACAGTATCTGCTGAGTTCATTCGTCTTTATTCCCCAAAACAAATGACTTCCTCCCCAATCAGTCTTCACGTGAAGGCATTTTACACATTTTGTTCTACTCCGCAATACGAGTCCAGTACTCCCAGTCCCGGTACCTCAATAACAATTAGAACAATCATTCGGGGCTTGGGTGGTGAAAAAAAAAAACCGAATCATCTCCGCTAATAAATCTTATGGACCTTGTCGTCCAATCCTTTGATTAATATGCTTTTGGTGCGTTCTTGTGGTGAGCTGTGGTGAGCGGCGGACTCCTCTCATTTCCTCCTCCGCGTCTAACTCTTGATTCTATTAGCTTTTTGGATGCTTCTGGGCGATATATTTTTTTCCCCTCTAACTTCCGAATGGGGAAGGGAAAGAGCGGGATTATTGCCACATCGTCCTTGGGATAATAATTGTTTTGTATACACTTACATTTCGAACCCGGTTGTTTTCGTAAAAGGGTTAGCCTCTACGTCGAAGTCAATTTGGTTGGTCTGGGATTTGGCTGACAAAGCTGTGTGTGTATGAGTTCATTTTGTTTCTGCCATTGTCAGACTGTTGGCAGTGGAATGGACTCTACACGGTTGTCGGTCGCCAGCTCTGACTTGCCAAAAAATGTCATTTGTCATATTTTGTATGAAGTATTGGGGTTCAACACTGGCTGGGTTTTCTTAAAGAGTTGCAATTTGTATAAATGTCTGTCTACGAGAATAGCTTGTGTGAATGAATAGAATAAGAGAATATGCTAGAAAAATGCACAATGACTTAAAGTGCATCGGTTGGTACAAGTTGGCTCCATGGATGCACGTTCTTTTTGCTTTACATTCTTTCTATGTACCCCTATGGACATTTAACATTTATTTTAGACCGATTTTGGAGAAAATATTATAAACACTCGATTAAAATCGTGATGACAGCTGAGTGCAACGTTCGTCAATGTTTGCGTAAGAAATTCATTGCGATTAAGTTACTCTGTCAAGGTTACCACACTGACCCCTTCGATGAAAAAAGATTTAGACAAGGATATGCACAGACACTGCTGAAATGTTTAAAGCAGCTGGAGATGATCTGGTAGGGCGCATGTACCAGCTCATCTGTAAGATATAGTCGGAGGAAAGCACGCCCGATGAGTGGAATCTCAGTATCGTTTGCCCGATCCACAAGAAAGGAGACCCCTTTGACTGCGCCAACTATCGAGGGATAAGTCTCTTTAACATCGCATATAAGATCTCCTCTGCCGTCTGGAACCATTTGTGAACAAACTGATAGGTCACTATCAGTGTGGTTTCAGGCCAGGAAAGTCCACCATCGATCAAATCTTCACACTGCGGCAGATCCTGGAGAAGACCCAAGAAATGCAAATTGACACACACCATCTATTTGTCGATTTCAAAGCCGTATATGACAGCGTGTATAGAGACGGGCTATACAGCGCCATGTCTAGTTTTGACATTCCTGCTAAACTCGTCAGACTGAGCAGGATGACGATGGAGAACTCTCTCCATCAAGGTCGGTAATGAACGCACCGAAACCTTCAAGGTCAAAAAAGGTTTTAGACAAGGCGACGCGCTGTCATGTGATTTCTTTAACATCGTTCTTGAGAAGATCGTACAAAACTCACTGGCCAACACAAGAGGCACGATCTTCCAAAAGTCCGTTCAACTGCTAGCTTACGCGGATGACATTGACGTGATGGGGCGAACACAGCGAGCCGTCAATGATGCGTTTGCTGGCATTGAAACGGAAGCGGCTAAAATGGGTCTGGCGGTAAACGAGGGCAAGACAAAGTATATGCTGTCATCGAGAAAGGACGCACAACATCGACGACTTGGCCAGAATGTCACAATAGGCAACTATAACTTTGAGGTAGTTAAGGACTTCGTCTACCTTGGCTTCGCGGTAAACAGTACAAACAACATCAGTACCGAGATCAAAGGCAGAATAACTCTTGCCAACCGCTGCTTTTTTGGGCTCAAAAGGCAATTGAGTAGTAGAGCCCTCTATCGGAAGACCAAGTTGACTTTGTATAAGACCTTGATCATCCCAGTCCTGCTTTACAGCGCAGATGCATGGACAATATCCCAAGCGGATGAACAGTCTCTTGGTCTTTTCGAGAGAAAAGTTCTGCGCGAGATCTTTGGTCCTGTTTGCGTTGATGGCATTTGGAGGAGAAGGTTCAACCACGAACTGTATGGGCTGTACAGCGACATGAGTCTAGCCAGGCGTCTACGGATCCAACGCCTAAGATGGCTAGGCCATGTAGAGCGTATGGACAACTTAGCTTCAGCTCGAAGAGTCTTCGACTCTGATCTTATGGGACAACGCAACAGAGGACGTCCACGAACAAGGTGGAGCACACAAGTCGAGGAGGACCTCGGCCGGCTTGATGTGCGAAACTGGAGACAGCTGGCGAAAGATCGTGCTGGCTGGAGAGGCATGTTAAGTGAGGCCCAGGTCCACCTCGGACTGTAGCGCCCTAAGAAGAAGAAGAGGAAGAAGATGCACTGGCATGCGACTTGTTTAATATAATTCTTGAGAAGATCATGCGTAACTAAGACGCCAGCACTAGAGTCACAAGGCTAGCATATGCCGATGACATTTACATCATTGGATGGACTCAACAGGCTGTAAGTGGGGCATTTGTTAACATGAAGAAGGAAGCGGCTAAGATGGGTCTTGCGGTGAATGAGGGTAAGACGAAGTACATGCTGTCTCACATCAAAAAAGGTCCATCAACCGATTTCTTGGACGAAACGTCAAAATGGACAGATACAACTTCGAGGTAGTAAAGGACTTTGTCTGCCTAGGCTCCGCAGTAAACTCCGGAAACGACACTACCGCGAACTTTAAACGAAGGATAACTCCGGCTAATCGCTGTGTCTTTGGGCTTAGACGGCAATTATAAAATATAGCCCTCTCTTAAAAAACCAAGTCGGCCTTATATAACACGTTGATCATCCCAGTCCTGCTCTATGGTGCAGAGACATGGACGTTATTAAAAGCGGACGAAAATCCGATGAAGGAGCTACGTGCGATTTTTGGTCCTGTTTGGGTCGACGGCATGTGGAGAAGAAGATTCAACAACGAACTATACGGGTTGCATGACGGTATGAGCCTAGTCAAGCATCTACGGTTAACACGCTTAAGATGGCTGGGCCATGTAGAGCATGTGGACAACAAAGCTTCGGCCCGAAGAATTTTCGGATGTAGTAGTTGTTTAAACCAGTTTAACGAATCCGGTTGCTTGAGCGGAGGTCTTATTATTTTGGTGAGCACACTAAAGCATTCGTAGGTTTTATTTGTGGTCTAAGCTCACCAAATTAGTTTTGTATACTCCAGCAGAAAACTTGCAACTGAAAAAACAGAAAGCATCAAAAATTCCCAAGGTAAGGGAATTTTCGGCAAGTCCTGGGGTCTATCACCAAAAAGATCCGTTTGGATCTACACGTCTATGATCAGGTCCATTTTCTTCTATGCATCGGTCGCTTGGTGGAATAAGCTTTCGCGTAAATACGTAACTGTTGCTTTCACTGAGCTTCAAAGAATGGTCTGTCTCGGCTGCATAGATGCCTTCCATAATACGCTTGGCTCTGCTCTTAATGCACTGCTGGTCGATGGCTGGGCCTCTCGAGAGCACAACCGGAGGTGGCATGGTTAAGCGCTTGCTCCCCAACGTCTGTAAGAAATCCGCGGCATTTTTGTTATCTCTTAACAGCAAAGACTGCAGACAACTTACCGGCGTACTAATGAGCCACTACACCTTCGCAAAATACCTAAATAAATGTGCTTGGTTGAAGCGATAAATTCCTCTGCAATGATTGTGGAGCAGACGATGACACTGCATAGCACTTCTTTTGCTTTTTCTCGGATTAGGTGGGAGTTATTCGGTGCTGTTGAGGTGAGAGCTGATGATTTAGGCTCCTCATCACAGAAGCGCCTGCTGGTTTTCCTCCAGCAGAAGTGAAACTCCAGCAAAAGTAGGTTGCTGTCTGGTAGTACTGGTGGACCAGTAATTGAGTCTTAGTGCTCTAGTGTAGTATTTAAAAACATCCGACAAATAAAGTCCATGTTGTTCTTTTTGCAATCAGTCCCCGTGTTTTGTTTTAAAGTCTTTTCCAGGTCCAAATGGAAATGTTTACTATTTTGTTCAAATACAAATTCTAGGTGAGACTCTCTTCCCCTATAAAAGCTAGACACAAAAATTCTTCTGATAAAAGAATTGTCTCCTTTAACATTATGGGTCCTTCTAGTCTCTACTGGGTATTTTTAAAAGACCATCTTTTTAATATTTACCAGTGCTGTGCACTGGAATAGCTTTATGTAGATCAGTAAGAAGTAATCTATTTTTACCAATATAAGAGTAATATTATGACGCTACATCCGGGTTGAACCTGTGTCTAATTTCTATAGCACCCACTCGTGTTGCGTGTGCTTCTGTTCGCTCACGAGAAGAAGAGGGGACCTACAGTTTTCGAGAAGTTTGAGAAGCAGTTACACCCTTTGAACATTGTCAGTGACTTGAAAGAGGCGGACCGTTAAAATATGAAAGATGCTTTTTTTCTGGTATCGAACCTAGACTTTTGAGTGTAAGAATCGACGCGCTTGTCCATAACGCCACGGCGCGGCATCTACAATGTAAGCAATATAAAAACAAAACAATTAATAATAATAACAATGGCGGCGCTACAGTCCGAGGTGGACCTGGGCCTAGCTTCTCAGCAAGCACTCGTGTTGTACGTGCTATTGTTCTCTCACGAGTGTAGGGGACCTACTGTTTATTGCCGACTCCGAACGGCGAGGTTGAAATGCTTTTTCTAGACCGTTATACACTTTGAGGATTGTCTGTGACTCGAAAGAGGTGGAGCCGCGAACAATTTTGTTTTGAAAAATTGTTGCTTGTGCTGGGATTTGAACCTAGACTGTGAAAGTCAAGTGCGTATGGGTCGACGCACAAACCCACACGTCCACAGCGCCCAGAAAACAATTACCCATCTATTTAATTAACTAAAATTACAGATACTTCTCCAAACGAAACAATTGTTAACTTTCGCACTGCTCGTCTTAGAGAATTGAAGTCGCATTTGCGGTGAAGAAAACTTGTTGAAGTGTGAATTGCAATCCCGAAGAAATTTCAGTTCTTCTAAACTATTTCAAAAACATTCCAGAGCGGGTTTGATTTATTTTATTTCCATCAGGAAAAAGTTTTTCGCGAAAACATTCCCCACATCCCTGCATCCCTGTGGGAGCTCTTTCCATATGCCCGCCGCTGGCTTATTCCGTTCATCGCAGGAAGAACCCGTTCACGGCAGATAGCCGACATTTTAATTTAAAAGCGAAAAAATGGCATCAGCAAAATTTGAATTTCAAATTTCCGACAAAGTTTGCAAGAAAAGCCCTAGGTACACACACGAATGTTGCACAAACAGGACCCATGTCGCGTTGGCGAATAGCATCGCAAACAATGCTCCAAGGCGAAGAGTAAAAAGTTGGACAGCGAGCTACGGAAACCAAACACCCAGTATCTGCATATAGCAAGGGCACATACAAAGCGAATTTCATTGTATACCCACATCCAACACTGAACAAACACACCCCCGTGCTTCAGTTGACGGAAGAGACGACAGCTCTGCGAGGGCGCCTGTGGTGGTGGCATCAACGGTTCTCTTGTCTTGTCGTGTGGATTCGGTGGTGGCCTCCAAACATTTTGCGTGTGTCAAATTAGATAAATCGGTGCCATCACATCATAAAGTCATTTTGGCATATTGAAAAGATTCCCGTATATGAGATCCTGCCGAGGATGGCGCAGGCCGTAGAGGGTGGCAGATATATTGTGTTTTATAACAAGGACGACGATCTGTCGTCAAATGAATTCCTCCCGGGCTTATGCCGCGCAGATGTCGCGAGAATGTTTTTATTGAAAATAAAAAAAATTGAATATTATATTCAGATACACACACCAATACATTGAACAGGGGCGAAGTACTTCGGCGAGCTCACATAAATGACTGCTATTCGTGCGGCAGACTGCTTGAACTGATAGCACTTTATGCGATACTTCGACCTGCGGCAGCAACGACGACACATCATCTCGAATCGATTTAATTCGATTGTAGAAATGTGCTGTGAAATTTAATCACATCAATGGGTGAAATCATCGGAACGTAGGAATCCGGTTAAATCGTCAAACCAGTAAAAGGTGTTGGAGTGAAGTGGAGTGGAGTGGGGTACATCTCATATTTGGTGTTGATTTAGAAAACGATATCGCATTTAAATGGTTACCCGTAAACGAGACTTATGATTGCCCAACAGCTAGATAGCTGATGTGAATCAATAGAATCTTATGGTTGCCATGAATGTATGAGTTTAAATGTCAGTAGACGTGGGAGGGATGTTTGGTGTGGATGAATCATGGAGAAGCTCTGTTGTATTGCATTCGTATCTTACATAGTTTCTCCCGAGTTGGCTCACGCAATTTTCTACCTCTCAATTGAAGTACAATTTCCCCCATACTTTCTGAGACAGACTGGGATTAGGCAGTCTCTACGAGTAGGGGAGTCAAGTCAATATATCGTCTTAAACCTGACTTAACACATTTTTTTGCTGTGCCCGGAGCTTACTTTTTGCAAAAAGCTGGGTAAATGCATTTGCTCTAAGACAACAATTCGTTGGAAGTTGCGCGAAAAAAAATCAAAAAAATCTTGATCTTCATAAGTCTCTCTCTAACGATCTCACTTCTATTTGATGTCATTCACTTACCTCATACCTCATACAACAATTCATGCAAATCGCACCCCATCGAAGAAGAGCTACAATATTTGAGTTTAAAGACACGTTACAACCACCCCATGAAGTGTAGGAAACTTGCGTTGGTACACCATGCGCTTGCAACCAACTGTGCGCGAGTCTAGCGTTCACTGGGTGCTGTTGCTCTGTCAGCTACCTTCCGTATTGTGAAATGAGTGAGTGAAGGATTCCCAATTTTCCTCTACACCACTGAGCTGTCAGTTCGAACTGAAAAGAGGAAGATTGATGACTGCCATGGAATTATACATTGGGGTGAATTTTGGTTTTTTTTTTCGTTTTTTGTCTACTCTTTCTCCCTTTGCTCTTCGGTTATTCTTTTCCATTTTTTTATTCGTTGTCTTCGTTATCTTGTGTTATTGTCTGCTGATTTTTTTGTCATTCTTACTGATATCTTTGAAATGCTGTGTATATTTGGCGTGTCTACACGTTTATATGGAGTATTTGCAGCAAACAGTCACTGCGAGCAAATTATACTCTTGCAAAGTCAGGGAATAGTTTACAATTTATTCCAGTTTCTCAATTGTTAACATTCATCCGTATTTTAACAAAAGAAGTTCATTTTTTCTTATAATTAGATTTTTGACGGTTTGCTGACTATTGCTCTGTGTGCGATCTTGGCTTCTACTGGGTGTTTTTTTAAACCTAGTGCTAACATCAGGCAGGTATGCCTGTCAAACCAATTGTCAAATTGCAAGCCATCGGTGTTTTTTTTTTATGTTGACATACTTAAAAAAATGTTGTTTCAAAATTATAGAGAAATTGCTCCATATTACATCCGACAAAATCACCGACACACAGATTTGAACACCGGACATCGTCCTTAATCTAACTTGTAAATATTGTAAAAACATAAACATGTAACAACTTGTATTCATTGTACATTCGTTAGGCCCCCATTGTTGAAGCAACACTGCTCCTCTCATCTTTTAGGTTTAATTCCCAAATAATAAATACAAAACGTTTGGAAAAAATCCTTTAAAACTTTTTAACCCGACAAAATCGAGCATAGACGTTTTGTTCGACGTTTTCGCACTACATTTTCTTTACAAGATGTAAGGATACATAAATTGACATAATAGACGCATAAATTGAGTATTGAAGAGAATATTTCATCCGTTCAGAAGAGTGTTGAAGAAGATTCAAGCTTATAGACTCGACGTGCTACGGTCAACGGTATTTGCTACAGAGGCATGATTAATGATCTTTACGTTCCCAGATTGAACGGCGTTAATGTGGAAGAGATGGGGTTCCAGCAGGATGGCACTACGTGTTGTACAGCAAACGAAACAATCAACTTATTAAAGGAAAAATTCGATAAACATAGATTTTCGCGTAATGGACCTGTAAATTGGCCTATAAGATATTGAGACGCCTCTTGATTATTATCTTTCGGGAAATATGTCTTCACTGGCAAGGCAAAAACAATTGAGGCACTGGAAACCATTGTTCGTGTTATTGAGGAGATTCGGTCGCTAGAGCTTCACATATTGGTCGAAAATTTTGTCCCCGAATGACATTCATCAGATCGAGCCTTGGTGGGCATATGCCCGAAATTGTGTTTATCTCATTTTCAGTGACCCGCATGTTCCACTAAAGGGGTCGCGAGGGCAATGCATGCACGAGGGATCACCAGGCCACTCGATCCTCCGCAATTGACTCTAACTCATCAGGAGCTATGCCCAACCGCAACCAAGCAAGTGTTTGGACTTGGTCCAATCATCTCGTCCTGGGTCTGCCAAGCGGTCGCCTACCTGATGGAATCGAATTCAAGGCACGCCTCGGAAGTCGTGATGCTGGGAACATTCGTGCCACGTGACCAAACCATCGAAGTACAGCCTTTCCGTTCGAAGAAGAAACTGCCCAACATTGAGTTCCTCGTGCACTGCCGTGTTCATTTCATTTATTATTGCCGTGTTTCTCACCCTATCCCGGCGAGTAATTCCCACAATAGCACGAAGAAATCTCATCTCGGCAGCTTGTTTTCGAAATCTTATTCTTTCGTTCATTACCCAAATTTCATGACCATAGGTGAGAGTTGGAACAAATACTGCGTTAAAAACCGCTAACTTGGCTTTGACACCAAGATCGGCCTTCCTGATTACAGATCGGTCAAGCTGTTTCAAAATTGACCCAGCTTGGCCAATCCAACAGGAAAGCTCAGCATTATTCCTCCCATCACTCGGGAAGAAGACCCCGCGATACTTACACTTCTCCACCTGTTTCAATGGGACTCCACTAACATGTAGAGTGCATTGAACAGGGGTTCTGGAAATAACCATAACCTCGGATTTGTCCACGTTAACCATCATCCCAGCATCAGCACATACGGCCACAAACCTATCTAGCGCACGCTGGAGTTCTATCTGGAAGGATGTGAGGATGACTAAGCCATCCTCATTCCCCGCCTCGACTGCGCTGTAACATCCAGTTCATATATTTAATGAAAAGGAGAGGTGACAAAACGCACCCTTGGCGAAGTCCAACGCCCACGGTGAAAGGTGTTGATTTACTACTGTTAACCCGAACACAGCTACTACAGTTTGTGTATAGAGACTGAATGGCCCTCAACAAAGAACCATCGATCCCATACTCCTGAAGAACACTCCAGAGTTTACCTATAGGAACTCGGTCATGTGCCTTTTCCAAATCTACAAAACAACTGCAGATCGGCTTGGCGTACTGCCAAGTCTTCTCAAGTACCATTCTTAGAGTGAAAAGCTGATCGGTTGTACTTCTGCCAGGACGAAAACCTCACTGTTCATCTCCCACCCTGGATTCGACCATAGCTCTAGAACGCGCCTCCACTAAGGTGTTGGAGACTTTACCAGGGAGACTTAAAAGAGATATGCTCCTTTAGTTGGAGCACCCGAAATTGTATTTGAAAACTAAATGCAAAATATATTCTCTTAATTGAACACAAATAAAAAACTATTTAACAAAATTTCATGTGTTTTGCTTAAATCATTATTATTATTTTATGAAAGGTAAATAAATTTACAATTAATAATAAACTAAAGCACTAGCGACAAGGCCTTGGCAAAGTTGTTTAAACCAATTTTAGTACTAGTTTAAAAAACACACTTTATTGACATACATTCTGAGGGTAAATAAATAAAGATGGCCGTCTTAAAGGTCTTTCTTTATTTTTTTTGATGTCACATTTCGATAGTACACTGCTCGAGGAACAATTATGTTTGAGAAATTCAAAATATTTCAAAGGGATTCAAATGACTACGATTTTTGTTTCCATTTGAATCGCAGCTATGTAATGAAGGTAAATAACGTCGTTTTAACAGAATGTTACAGCTCGTTGGTTGTGAACTAGAATATTTTCAAGATCCCGGAAAAACAAAATCGTGAGCACACCACAAACATGCAACGCATCATGTAATAAAGCTCTCTAGATTCTGATACCTTTGAAACTGTCACTTAATTCTGGCAAGAAGATAGTACCCTGACCGTTCTATCTGTTCCATTAGTAAACTCCTTTTGCATAGTTCTGAAACAGATAGTACAAGCAGTTAACATTTTCATTTAGGATTAAAGTTAAAAACAAGTTTTTAAGTAACAATTTAGAGTGTGTATGTATATATGTATTTATTTCATCATAATGCCGTAGATACCCACTATCTACTATTGTCATTGCGAGTATGGTTCAACGACATTATCATCAACGACATGCTAAGGGTTTACCTGAAGGTAGCCCTAAACGACGAACATGCTCGCCGAACTTGCTCGTGCTCGCCGCATTTTCGCCGTGTATGCGCTGGTTCGCGAGCCGCTCGCTGTTGGCGTGTAGGGTCATGTTCGCGAGCAAATCTCATTTTTGCTGTGAACGTCGCCGAGTACATATCGCGGATTAAGCACAATTTCAACAGTCAGCCACGAATTTATCGAGGAATTCACCACTTGCGCTTCTCTATCACACATGTTGACGGTTTGAAGAAACAACACGAAATGAATGTTTGCCAAATGTGTTCGCCTTGTAGGGGATAACGCAAACGAGCAAGTTCGGCGAACATGTTCGTCGTTTAGGGCTACCTTAAGGCGAACGGCAAACCGCTCAGGGACTCGCGTAACCAGTTTGAAAACGGAAGAATGGAGAACATTTGTGGCAAGCCAGACGGGACACAACCAAAGGCAATTGGACCCACAAACTGATTCCCTCGATTGAAGTCTCGATATCGAGAGCACACGGGAACTGCAACTACCACCTCACGCAGTTTCTATCGTGTAATGGCGGTTATCGAGAATACCTTCATAGATTTGGACACGATAGGCGAGCCGAATCGACAAATATGGAGCACATAGCGCGATCAGTTAACCAGCCTCACAAAGTAATGTCTAACGGCAGTTCCGCGGGGAGTGTGGTAGAAGAGTGCAGGGCCGTGGGCTCACGAGTGGAGGGGACCTACAGTTTAATGCCGACTCCGAACGGCGAGATTGAGAAGCTTTTTCTAGACAGTTATACTCTTTGAACATTGTCAGTGAATCGAAAGAGGTGGAGCCGTGAAAAAATGTTTCATGTTTTTTTTCGAGATTCGAACCGACGACCTCGAGCGTAGGAGTCGACGCACCTACCCACTACTACACCTACCCACTAAAAATTAATAAAGAATATTAATCAATCTGCAACACTCATTGTTGTGTGGAATTATGGTTTCATTTTTGCCTCATTTTATATATATAATATATCGCAATCGCTCTAGAACTTCATGACTAACCTCGAACCACTGTCATAAAAAAAATCATTGTGCGTATGTATGTGCCAGTATATCAAGCATTTTTTTTATCACAGCTTAATATCGTGAATGAATACCAAAAAGAAGCTCTTTATTTCTTTCAAAATAAACAAAATAACCTCAAAGTCGAGCAGTATCTGATAACTACATGAAGGGCAAGTAAAATCTTTCTCCACCCAAGTCCTAGTAAAGCACACCACCACCCTAATGAGGGGGAGTTTGTGTGATGTGACTCTTACATTTTTCACTTTTACCATTTTCCGATTTACATAAACAGAAAATTTTGTTCTAAGACAGCGACGCGAATTCAGGAAAATATAACCTTATCAATTCGCCCATTCCATTTCATTACTTTGGTTAATGTTTTAAGTGTTCTCTACCTGTCGCGGTACGGCAAAAAAAAAAGCGTCAGCCCTATCTGTGTGCCGTTTGGATATGCATATCGACTGAATGGTAATTCTTAATCTTTCATTTTTTACAGCGTGCTCATCGGACTGAATTTTTATGGATCAAAGCAAATAAGTGCGGTTGGCGGTAAACAGTTGAAATTTGCTTATCTTTGAGGTTATAATAGTATTCTCTCGTAACATGGTTATGGCCGAAGTTTTCTTAATAACTGCTTGGCTCTTCAAATTAAGTACGAGTCTAAAAATTTAGTATAGTGTCTCTAATGACGTGTATTCGCTTAGCACTCTTTGATAGATTTTAAACCACATGCTTCCTGTTTTTCATGGGCTGGAACTCAGATCAACATTGAGTTGTGTTGACAACATTATTTGGCCTCGCCTCTCAACCTCGTAAAATCGTTCAATATGTGGGTAATCCAATTTTGTTGTGATTCAATTTTTTTTAAGCGTTCTTTTTAGTTCTGTATGGCACCACAGTCCACGGTGGAACTGGGAGTCAACTAAGACGCCTCCGCAGCTAGCACGACCTTTTTCTGGCTTCCTCTTGATGCGCACGCCAAGTTTCTTGAGGTCCTTCTCCAATTGTGTAGCCCACCTCAAAACGTGGACTGTCTCACAGACTCATGGTCGAAGATTCTCCGAGCATTTGTTGTCCTTACTCACTACCTAGCCTATGTTTAGGTAGGTGCCCTTGTGACTAGTATCGCGGCTCACTTAGACCAACAGTTTGGGTCCATTGTGAAATTGGATATGGGGTATAACTCGTGAGACCAACATTACAACTACTGGTTAGAACCACCCAGATTGTTATATGTACCTCAGGAGGCGTCTCAGCTTTATTTTTTTCAGATCCTCCAGGATTTCGAAATACCTTGCTTTATGATACCTTCGGGTCTCTTGATATTCAATGATTGCCTTCGCTGGCGCAGACTTTCCGAATTTCCCTATTGGGTCTTGTTTCGGTTCTTGGCTGTTTGAGGCGTTCCTTTTACTAACTTGTTCCTTTTACCAACCAGGGCGTTCCTGTCCACCTTTTGTTGTATATGGGTGCTTCTCTTCACTAGGGCCCTGCCTGTTGGCAGCTTCCTTCCTGGCGGTGTTGTTGGTTCCTATGGGGTTTCCGGGTGCCATCTCTACATGCTTGGTTTTTGCCAAACCGTCTTTGCTAGGACTCTTCTTACCGTCGGCATTCTTGCTAGACCCTTTTGGACACGTAGGCTTTGGTCTGGTCAGATCGTCTTTTACGATTACCTCGTTTGCTCGAGCTAAGGAGTTCCTCTCCTTCTCAGTAAGGATCGAGTGTTCCGTCGCCATCTCTTTTACGACATAGGCCCTCAGAGATTCTTTTCCTGTGCGGTGGTTCCCCAGGAGTACTCTTTCTGGGTTTGCTGGGTTCCGCAGTAGTTGAGGAACCTTCAGTTCCATCGAGTCCTCCTCCTCCATAGCGTTGGGCGTTGAGGCTTCGTGCACCAGAGGCGCATCGAGATTGTCTGCAAGTAGTGCCTCTATCTCAAATGCACTCTGTGAGGATGACTGTTCGCTATGATCCTCGTACTTGTTTGTGTTTGATTGTTGCTGCTGTCGCCATGTTTGTGTTCGTTGTTTGTCGTCTTTCTAGTGTTCGTGTTTTTATTGTTTTTGTTTCCAATTTGTTTAATAAAAAATCTTGGCCCCACGAGTAGGGCCGCAAATATAAGGTAAACCCGGGCAGAGGCTAAATATAACAAACCCTCGCCATGGCGTTTGAGCCTATGCACCTTGGATTGGGCGTTGGATTCGTAGACTCATGTTGTTATAGAGTCTGAAGATATCATAAATAGTCGATAAGTGGCTTCCCTCACTGTTCCGCTCTCCCATCTTACCCGTTCCAAGTATCCACGAAATTCACAAATAAAGTTTCTTAACTCAAGTCAATTTGAAACAAATGTTTGCAGAGACAGCATCTTGCCGGACTAAAATCCAAGAACTGTTTTAACTAATCTCTAAAGTTTTTTCAATTACCAGTCATACGCATGGACCGCAGACCTAATACAAACTTCGCAGTCAGTCGGTGAGATTATTTCAATATAATGAACCAACAACTAACATCACTTCAATCTGGGACTGGAGCACTTTTCATCACCAGCAGCCACTCCACACCCACAGACTTGCCATCGGTCCGGGAAGAACAACCGCGCGGATTAAACCGCAGCAGGGCATGAATATTGCCCAATTTAAATTATAGATTCAATCTAATTAAAATCCTGTCTCCATCCGCACAGCGGACCGCAGCTCGCGAAATTAGTCCGATTCATGTATCGCCATGCAGGAAGGACTGCTGTGGTTTAACTCTGATTCAAGAGCGCGGAATATTTAATTTAATTAAGGAGAAACGATTGCCTTGGCAATGGCGATGGTGCACATTGAATTTATTGTTATTAAAATGTGTATTTATGGTGGAATCCTTGAGAACGGCAGCGGTATTTAGATATTCATTATTCTTGGGGAGAATTTCTAAGGACCCTCGCATCCAGACTGCACCTTTGTCACTCTCAGGAATCTGCTTCAAGTTGCAGGAGACAAAGAGTTGTGTTGCGTGAATTACCGTTGTTGAGGTTTTCCTAATTGTCACCACCGAACCTGGAAAATTGTTTGCGGTTTGTTTAGTACGAAATGGGTTTTTGTTTCGTTGGAAGGCAGGAAATAACTTGGAAGCTAGGTGCAGCATGTAAGAAATCAACCGGAAGAATGCGATGTTAACCCGCATCTGGGTGGTCTTAAGTCGCATGGGAAAATAGAGGAAATGTGGAAGAGACCATCTACGCGATGTTTTTTTATGCAAGTGCGTGTCTCGTACGCATGCTTTCTCCTCATAAAGGGGGGGAAAGAAAAGGTGGAAAATAGACCAGATAACGCACAAGAATGGGGATGATGGAGTATCTCTGATAGCTATTCGCTCCCAATAGGTAATTAATATTTCGTGGGAAATAGTTTTCTTCAGTTTTTTGTTCACATTTGCGGAATCCGGTGAGATGTTTTGTCGGCATTACAATCTGCGTTGAGAATCTAAAACGGAGTATTGTACTGATTGTGAATAATATGTGAACGGGAATCAGTTGCTAATTTGAATGAAATTTTCGCACGCATCTCTCCTTTTCCATGTCAAATTAAATTATTTTTTTGAATCCCTAAGAAGAAGAAGACGAAGAAGAGGAAGCTCAGTCGGAAGCTCAATTTGGCAGAGTGAACCCGGAAAGCTACAGCTTCTGACTGTTCAAGAAAGGAATTTTAAAATAATTGGGATCTACAGCCACACCTTGTATTTCTCCGCTCTGTTACGATGTATGGGTGTTTGGTTAGGTGACCCATAATGTATACACCTCTGCATTCGTCTTTTCAGTTGTCCAATATAAATTGTGGAAGCTCTACTATTCCGCAAACTATAATTTTTTGAAACGCTACCATTGAAATTGAAATTACTGGAGCACTCAGTCTTAAAACTGGTCCATTGTACTGCCAGGTAGCAACCTACTCCAGTGCCGTTAATTTGATCCCAACGGCAAATGGTGACTGGACCAGATTCGATTTCACTGGGATTTGAAGCTGCGACCCCTCTAACTTGGGGCAGGCACTTAACCAACTGCGCCATCCGGACTGGCAGTACTCTCACCTTCAAGAATTTGTTATTACAAATGTAGCCAGGTGGAGCTATTGTAAAGAGGAGGAGGAAGAGGGTGGTGCCCTCTTCTATAATGAACTTAACACTGGTCACTCGTTTTGTCTCCCCAATCATTAAAGATTGTTTTTATCAGAGAACTGTCATGGTTTGAGAACAAATCATTTCTGCAGACTGTTGAACGGCGATGAGGACACAAATACCGCTGTCAGGCAGAATGTTCCACTCAACACAACGGACGATGATAGAAGAGAATACCGTCCCCCCGACCTAGACGAAGTCAAGATAGCGATATCGAGACTGAAGTCTAACAAAGCTGCTGGTGCAGATAGTCTGCCCGCTGAAATGTTTAAAGCAGCTGGAGATGATCTGGTAGGGCGCATGCACCAGCTCATCTGTAAGATATGGTCGGAGGAAAGCATGCCCGATGAGTGGAATCTCAGTATCGTTTGCCCGATCCACAAGAAAGGAGACCTCTTTGACTGCGCCAACTATCGAGGGATAAGTCTCCTTAACATCGCCTATAAGGTCTTCTCTGCCGTTTTGTGTGAACGCCTGAAACCATTCGTGAACAAACTGATAGGTCCTTACCAGTGTGGTTTCAGGCCCGGGAAGTCCACCATCGATCAAATCTTCACACTGCGGCAGATCCTGGAGAAGACCCAAGAAATGCAAATTGACACACACCATCTATTTGTCGATTTCAAGGTCGCATATGATAGCGTGCATAAAGACGAGCTATACCTCACAATGACTAGATTTGACAGTCCTGCCAAACTCGTCAGACTGAGCAGGATGACGATGGAGAACTCCCCGCTGCTCCATCAAGGTCGGTAACGAACTCACCGAGACCTTCAATGTCAAAAAAGGTTTTAGACAAGGCGACGCGCTGTCATTTGATTTCTTTAACATCGTTCTTGAGAAGATCGTGCAAAACTCACTGGCCAACACAAGAGGCACGATCTTCCAAAAGTCCGTTCAACTGCTAGCCTACGCGGATGACATTGACGTGATGGGGCGAACACAGCGAGCCGTCAATGATGCGTTTGCTGGCATTGAAACGGAAGCGGCTAAAATGGGTCTGGCGGTAAACGAAGGCAAAACAAAGTATATGCTGTCATCAAGAAAGGACGCACAACATCGACGACTTGGCCAGAACGTCACCATAGGCAGCTATAACTTTGAGGTTGTTAAGGACTTCGTCTACCTTGGCTCCGCGGTTAACAGTACAAATGACATCAGTACCGAGATCAAACGCAGAATAACTCTTGCCAACCGCTGCTTTTTTGGGCTCAAAAGGCAATTGAGTAGTAGAGCCCTCTCTCGGAAGACCGGAAGGAAGACCTTGATCATCCCAGTCCTGCTGTACGGCGCAGAGGCATGGACAATATCCCAAGCGGATGAACAGTCTCTTGGTCTTTTCGAGAGAAAAGTTCTGCGCGCGATCTTTGGTCCTGTTTGCGTTGATGGCTTTTGGAGGAGAAGGTTCAACCACGAACTGTATGGGCTGTACAGCGACATGAGTATAGCCAGGCGTCTACAGATCCAATGCCTAAGATGGCTAGGCCATGTAGAGCGTATGGACAACTTAGCTCCGGCCCGAAGAGTCTTCGACTCTGAGCCTGTGGGACAACGCAACAGAGGACGTCCACGTACAAGGTGGCGCACACAAGTCGAGGGGGACCTCGGCCGACTTGGTGTGCGAAACTGGAGACAGCTGGCGAAAGATCGTGCTGGCTGGAGAGGCATGTTAAGTGAGGCCCAGGTCCACCTCGGACTGTAGCGCCCTAAGAAGAAGAAGAAGAAGTCATGGTTTGAGTGTAAATTAATATTCACTCGTGATATCTATATTTTTTCGGATAATCAGGCAACCATAAGATCCCCGTAATTCATCTCTAAGCTGTCCTGTGAAATGCAGATATCAGGCCATGGAGACATTCTGGGAACTGTGAAGCAGACAAGCTTGCCAGGCACTTATCAACAAGATTTGACAAATTAGCAGCACTTTTAGCTACTTCCAAACTGTTGCTTCGAGATAAGGCAACTTAAAAGATGGTCTGATCTAAGTCTACACCAAATGTTGGATTCGAAATTGGCATTATGGGCGGTGTGATCACGTACACTGCCTGCGCACCTTTGCATGTCAGAAGACTTAGTTTCTTCTCTAATAATTTCTGCTGAAGTTGTTTGAATGAGGAAGAAAAGGAGAACGTTCACACCTTCTCTGCACCTGCTTATCTCCGGCGTCCTTGAGACGCCTGTACGTGAGAGTCTATTTGTCGACAATCTCTGCGACGTCAGCTTCAGAGATATATTGGAAGCTTACTTTGCTTTGCTTTCATAAAAAGATCCAAATGGTTTTCATGGAAATGAATGAATGGATGAACTCCTCGGAGATCTACTAGGCTGCAAAGTTGAACTTTTTGTTATAAACGCGGCTGGCCTTGGTGGGTGATAGCTATCTAATTTTTGTACCTACAAATAAAAAGGACAATTAGTTGTGTGTAGAATTCAATGCGGACGTGATATATCCTTCCATGTTATATGCTTAATAAGTAATGACCCATTTCCATAAAGGATCCTTCTTGAAGAAGCAATATCAATCATGTTATTTTTTGAAATAAGCTTTTCATTAGAAATGAAGTTGATGAATTGTTTAAGAATAAGGCAAAAATCAACCAGTAGGAATGTGGGTAGCGGCACTAGTGGCACCCATTACGCTACAGTCGGTAATAGCTAATGTGAAGGTCCTTGATTCAGAAGAGAACACAACATGCACAGCGGCATCATCCCTCTTGAATCACTAACTATGCTGAAGGAGTATAAAAAACATCAACAAAAGGTTCTCAAACTTCGCTGATCGGAGTCAGCATAACATTTTTTTCTTAGGCACGCACAGCATGAGTGGCTGCTGTAGAAGCTTCATCTCGGACTGTAGCGCCATCGAAATAAGAAGAACAAGTCGACAGCATACCTCATATAATAATATTAATAATAATAACAACAATGGCGGCGCTACAGCAACCACTTGTGTTGTTGTGCTGTTGTTCTCCCACGAGTGGAGAGGACCTACAGTTTATTGCCGACTCTGACCGGCGAGATTGAGAAGTTTTTTCTACACAGTTATACATTTTGAGCTTTGTCAGTGACCCAAAAGAGATGGAGCCGTGAAAAAATGAAAGGTGTTTTTTCAGGAATCGAACCTCGATGCACCTATACACTACGCTGGCGCCCACGCACCGCTTACCTCATATACGTCGTCATTAAATCAAATGTACATCCTTTGTTTAAATCAGATTGGCTGGATTGCTTTACTCAGTTATTAAAGTATTCTACTTCAATCAGTTGTTAAAAACTCACTCGTCGCGTGCCGATGCTAACCAAGAATTAAGCTAAACAAGAAAATGAAGAATCATAAGGTCCTCATCATTTTCATCGCATACTTTTGATACTTTATATTAATTTGAACTGTCTTGCTGTTAATAAATTAACATTATCTTGCTTTAACACACTGTCAAAGTAATATTCTTAGTACCACTTTCCCAGTTCTAATCATTGTACCAAAATTATAAGATATAATTTGAAATGCTAATGCCGATGCGTTTCAAATAAATGTCAGATATGCCAAAAAATAATCCATTTACGTCCATCGGCCAAAGTAGCAATGAATCCTCATCAAAATCTTTGAGGTTTCATTTCCAAAAATGTACATAATTACTTTTCCAAAAACCGGACCAAACTCCACGGCATCCCCAGGGTGTTAAATTCTTCGACTAGCTTCTGTGTTACTCTTTCTCTCTCATCTGTGTAAGTATATTAAAAGTATTTCTCAAAATATCTGAGTGACCCGTCGACGCTAAATGCCCATTTACCCTTCAACCTCTGAAAAGGATGCGTCCCCGTATGTAGTCCATGTGCCGAAGGTCCTCAAGTCAAACAAGTGTCCAACATTTCAGTGCGTCCTTTCTTCTTTGAGGAAAGTCTTGATTTATGGACATTTAACCGCACTTATGGGCCTCTCATGGTTTTCCTTGTTTCTTCCCAGCCCTTGTGGCGAATTTTTCCTCCCCAGGGATCTTTGAGATGGGATACGGTGCATAGATACACTTCATGTTACGGTATTTGCTTGCTGTGATGTTGTGTTTTCACTTTTGCCACCGATGTCATTTTGTGGTTGTCTTGACTTGGTGGCGGTTTCTCGGAGGAAAAAAGGGGTTGAGTTGAACCCATTGATCTCTTGGGGGAGTATACCGTATGAACATCTGCACTGAGGGTGGAGTGGCCATAGCGTTTAAGGGAATTTTTATGCGCGTTTTATTGACAGTTTATATTGGTAATGAAAATGGATATGTTAGATGTGATTTTGGTTGAGAGGGTGTATCAGTCAGATTACCGCAAGCAAGCCTTTGGAGGGTGTGATTTTGACTTAAGATGGGAGTTATCAAAAGGGTTCTATTACTCTGACCTGATTTTATGTTGACAGTGTTGCAATTGTTGCACAACGCCGTTCTTGACTTCGGAAGATGTTTAATTTAGTTGATATTTTTTAATAGATTAACCTTGGATAAAATTGGAAGAAAGAAGAAAATATAAAGAATTTCTGAGAAAGATTTTATCACGATTTTCCAGGCTCCATCAAAGTGAAGTTCTTGATGATGCAGTGGAAAACAGTTTGACAGAAAGATGAAGAAGAAAAACGGCTTAAACTATTTTTTTACGACAGCAATTTGAGCACGTCTGTAAAATACATTCAAGCCCACACCCTTTGTTAATTACTATTATGAGAATGTGTACTGCGTCATCGTATAACTAGAAATAGTCTCCAAAGTAATTAATAGTCTGGTTTTAGACATAGAGATGCAATATTGCTTATTTTAGGTTGACGAAATTCGAAAGACCTAGACGATAAAAACACCACATTTTTCTCACACCATGACTTCTTACAACCCTTTAACACAATTAACAATTCGATGCTAAAAGTAAGTAACTTCACCTTACCTCTTTATCTATTAAGCTAATACTCCTGTATCTAAATAAAATACAAGTGTACACAATACGCGGGCATTGAAACAGAAGCAGCTAAATTAGGGCTGAAGTTAAACGTGGGCCAAACAAAATATATGCTGTCTTCGAGAAAGGACTAACAAATTTAGCTGAATAGGCCGGAATGTCGCAACTGGCGGCTATAACTTTGTAGTAGTCAAAGACTTCGCCTTCTTCGGCTTCGCGGTTTAGAGCAATAACCACATCAGTAAGGATATCAATCTCAGAAAAACTCTTGCCAATCGCTCTTTCTTCGGGCTCAAGAGGCAAGTGAGTATTAGACCCCTCTTATGAAAAACCAAGCTGGCTTTATATAAGACTTTTATCGTCAGATTTGATCAATCATTACCTGTACAACTATTTTAGTCTATGCAGGCATCTACAAATCCAACGCCAATGCGTTTGGATTGGCTATGTAGAACGCATGAACTACTTATTTCTGGTCCGAAGTATATTCACTTCAAGCCTTTGGGACAGCTCAACAGGACATTTTTTTCCGAAGTTTTTTTGAAACAGCGGGGAATGCTTACGTTTAAGATTTCACACAGAAGGTAAGATAGACCTCAATTAATTAATACGCCCAATTGGACATGCGAAGGATCGTGCTGGCTTGAGGAGTTTGTTGGTTGAAGACAAGGGCCACTCAGAACATTAGCGCCAAACAAAGTAAGGATGTGCGTAATTGCTAGTGGTTCTTAATAATGATATATCCGATATACCTATTTCTAAAACCACGGTAAGTTACAATACTTATTCTTCTTACACATACACCGCAAGACTTTTGATCTTACATGCTTTCTACGGGTTCTTTTCAATCATGTTTCCATCGAGTGAGTTGTTTCTGCTAAAAATCTTAGCGTTTTATAGCATTCCATCTTTAGGTACTTGTATTAAAACAACTATCGCTAAGACTTATAGCGGACTACGTACTCCTTCGATCACTTCTTGCTTTATAAAATCTAACTGCTGATAGCAAAGTTAATTTTTCTGACGGTGTTGCTTTATGGCGAAATACAGTGAAATTTCTCTATAGCGGACACCCGCGGGGCCATCAAGATTGTGCGTTATGTAGGCGTGTCCGTTCTAGGGAGGTAACGTAAGTTATTTATGGAAATTAAATTTTCAAATTTTCAAATAAAAATAAGTTAAATTTATTATACGTACGTATTACATTTCACATATGACATATACTTTTGTACTAACATCTGCACATTTTTATAAATAATATGTGCTAACTCTACTTATTCACTTCTTTTGGAAAAACATGCACCAACATTTTGTGAATAAACCGAACAGCGTAGCACTCAAAGACAGTGCCAATTCCGTTCCAAAACACATACGAGTCGATTACTCACATTCAATGTTTCTAACGGTTTAGGCATTTTATAATGTATTATAGAAACAGAATACGTTTGTATAAGCAGAGTGCGTTCGTCTCTACAAGGACTAGGTATTCTCACAAGTGTATGCATGTGGAGCACGGGAATGCATGCCTACAACCAATATTTTCTTGTCTCTTCCAGCTTCATTTTTGCTTCGTGTGTCCGTTATTAGGGGTACAACTGTCCGTGTCTGGTATTGAGGGGATCCGTTGTAGAGGCGTCAAAATACACAAATAGCCATATTCTCACGCCGGGACCATGAGGAATTGTCCGTAAAGAGGGGTGTCCTTTGTAGAGGGGTGTCTGTAAGGAGAAGTTTGACTGTACTACACTGCACTGTGCTGTAGTCTTAAATAGTATTGTAAGGCACATTAAAAAAAACGAGGCCATGAATCATCCTTCTCAGAAAAAATTACCGGATGCTTTTTATGAATTATAAACCAAAGCACTGCTTTATGAATATACGAATATAAGCTCTACACCTAAGTATTTTTTTGATAAACTTATCAAATCTACTTGAACTTTAATGATGATCAAAGCAAAATATCCATACCATAGTAGTCAAGAGGGCGCCGTGGCCGTGTGGGTTCGTGCGTCGACCCATGCGCATTAGACTTTCACAGTCTAGGTTCGAAATCAAGTTCAGACAAACAATTTTCAAAAACAAAATTGTTCACGGCTCCACCTCTTTCGAGTCACTTACAATGCTCAAAGAGTATAACTGTCTAGAAAATACTTCTCAAAATCGCCGTTCGGAGTCGGCATTAAACTGTAGGTCCCCTCCACTCGTGAGAGAACAGTAGCACGCACAACACGAGTGGTTGCTGAGAAGCTAGGCCCAGGTCCACCTCGGACTGTAGCGCCGCCATTATTATTATATTATAGTAGTCAAGAGGGTCTACTATTTCGAGCTTATTTCAGGCCGATGGTTTTGCTTACTCTACCATTGAACATAGTTAATTAATTCAATTTTTCTTATAAAATATAATTACATTTTCGTCTGTTTAACCACTAATTTTCTTCTACGGTACTGAACGTGTTTGTCACATTAACGATACTATTAACCACTTAAGTTGTGTTTGCGCTTAAAGTAATGCTATCACATTCCATAGTCTTGTGGCTGAAACACAACAGTGCGTCAGCGTCAGCGTTGTCTTTCAACGCACACAGTTCAATGGACATGCACGAAATACTGCGTCGACCTACGTAAGTGAAAAATGATAGAAATGAGAGGATAGTAGTAAAATGTAAAATGTAATTCCAACGCACGTCATTATTCAACATGTTGGATATTTTTTTGACAGACGGATGCGCTGTAAGAGCGAAATAGAGAAATGCTTCCCAAATTGAGAGTTTTTTTCCCAAATTGAGAACATTTTGTATCAACTGACATTTGAGACATGAAAACAGCTGACTAAAATTATTTTAACGACAAAACTAATTTGAAATCCGTGTATGATTGGAAGCATGAATACGCCAAATTAGCAACAAGAAGCACTTTTTTAATCTTTTTTACTTTCTTGACATTGATTTTCCGCAATTAATGTCTAATGTTTGGCCAGAATATGTTTTGATTTGACATTTCAGAAATTAAAATAGCTGACGGAATATTTTTTATTTGGCATTTGAGAGAGTGAGAACAGCTGATTAATGCAATGCGTCAGCGCACACCCTCCCAAACCTGAAGTCTGCTAGCGCAACGAACTGTTATGTTGCAGCCCTTACCCTTTCAAATAATAATTCTGTGAAATGAAATTGAAAATGAATACAAAATAAATATGAAAATGTGGCCATCCCTGCTTTTAGTTCGTCTCCATTCGAATATTCGGAAACTGACACATAGATGTCAGGCACATTTCTGGGGTTGTGGCCTTTGATATCATTGTTCAGTGTGGAATAATACGAAAAGTAATACAGTTAAGACGTACATGAATAATTACTTGTGTACATTGCAGAACGTGTAAGCTATTTGGCAACTAATGAATTTGACAATTACAAATCGTGCAATTTCCTTGCGGGTAAGGTTGGGTTCCCGATTGTGAAATTGTGGCATCATCGCGTACCCGAACCAACAATTTTTCTTCGAGTATATGCCTCCGCTCAATACGTCATGTGGTTTTTACACTAGATAGAATTTCAGTTTTCGAATGTCTATGATAAACTTTTCGAAGCTAAACGCTTTTCTATGGTAACAAAGTAGTTTCGAAATTTATTCGGTTTCAGTATGAGATGGCGCTCAGTTAGCTAAAAGGAACCCTATGCTTTTCGAAATCTATTAGTTTTTTAAACTTTCCAAGTCATCTCATTTGAATTGCAAGAGTACCAACGAAAGTACTGAAACATTAATGAATAACCAACAATAATTTCTGGGTATTGCTATGACCACGTGCCATGGAACATGGTAAGTTTGTATTTTTTTGAATTTATTATAAAAATTAATAGAAAATCGCACGTTTACTTCTTTAAACCAAATGGTGAGCTTTGCGGTTCATGAAGCTTTCATCTACGAGGTCTTATGCTTCCAAAATGTGTTCATAGATGTCTTGAAATTACAGAAAAAGATATGATTCGGTTAAGAATCCAGTTTTTTTTTTTAATATTTCAGATAAATTGTTAAACTAAGTGTTGAATTAATAATAATAATAATAATAATAATGGCGGCGCTCAGTCCGAGGTGGAGCTGGGCCTAGCTTCTCAGCAACCGCTCGTGTTGTGCGTGCTATCATTCTCTCACGAGTGGAGGGGACGTACAGTTTAATGCGACTCCGAACGTCGATATTGAGAAGCTTTTTCTAGACCCTAAAGGCCAAAACCGCAATTTTGACGCAAAAGAGTCGGGCATTTTTTCTGATAAATAATGGGCTTATAAATCATAATTTGAAATCAGAATTCAAATAAATTCTTTTTATGGACCTCCAGGTACAAAATAGGTAAGGCGGCAGCTATGACCGTTTAAGTCAAAGTTTTCTTCTTCCACTTATCATTGATTTCACCGTTTCACCTATTATTTCAAAATAAGTAACAGCTTAATAAAAGCAAAATGTTTAATCTATTGTGCTTTTTTTATTGTTTTATTGACACAGGAAGATAATAAATAGTAGAAAATGAAAGAAAGAATTACTTTTGATAACGGTAAAAGAAAAACAAAAAAAAATTGGCGTACACAGTTATGGCTGCCCTCAGGCCGCCTTCGTATTTCTTTTCTCAAACACGACATTTTCATTTTTATTTATAATTTGTTTTCTCATTATGATAGTACATGAATATATCTACTTACTGTAAAATACCCGACTCTTTCGAAAAATTGGAAGTATTTTATTTCATTATGAGATTTTTTTTTTACTTGTACTAATTTTTTTTGTTCGCTCACTGATTTTTCACATACAAGTGGCTTGAAGTATAATTGAAGGCATGGGAAACCGTCATAAAAAAAAAATCGCACATGGAATAAATGGGCAGTAGGCGATGGCTGAGGCAGCCTTAAACGATAGAGGGTTATACTCTTTGAGCATTGTCTGTCAGTGATTCCAAAGAGGTGGAGCCGTGAATATATTTCAGGTGATTGTTTCTTACTTAAATTCAAAGACAAATAAGCGATTGATTGTTTCTAACTTAAATCAACGTGATCCTTAATACCTTCAATCATATGTGACTTTCATATCACACACATCTTTTGAACACCCTCTCAATTGGTGAGAAACTCAAAGATAGATAAAAAGATAGCCGTAGAAAGTGAAATTAAAGGAATCGAACATTTTTTTAACTACAAGAATTTGTGATAAATTCAATTGTAACGGTGAAAAATAAACTAAAACTGCACATAAACAAATTAACTAAGTTAACTGTTAATAATAAAATATCGATAAAGATCCGCTACGGCTGTCAGTCGATTTAACGCCGTTGGAATTCTTTTTAGACGGTAAAGTTAAGCAGTTAGCTTATGCCAACAAGCAAACAAATTATCTTTTTGAATTGTGTAATATATTCTAAAAAAGTAAATAAATAAATAATTTAATAAAATGAAAATAAAAAAATAACAGTTCATTGGTTGGATTTTACTCAATCACTTTCCAGATACTATAACTTCATTTATCATTTCATTATACAGTATAACAGAAATTTTCGCAATTATTGGAACACAACTTTAACAGAGATACCATATTAAAATATCATACTACTAATATAATTAAATAAGATTTTCATTTATTCTTGTGACTAGAAACATATCTCTTATTTATTAAACCGATAGGACCCTATCAGTGTGGTTTCAGGCCGGAGAAGTCCACCATAGATCAAATCTTCACACTGCGGATCCTGGAGAAGACCCAAGAAATGAAGATCGACAGACATAACCTATTTGTCGATTTCAAGGCCGCATATGACAGCGTGCATAGAGACGAGCTGTACAGCGCCATGTCTAGTTTTGACATTCCTGCCAAACTAGTCAGACTGAGCAGGATGACGATGGAGAACTCTCGCTGCTCCATCAAGGTCGGTAACGAACTCACCGAGACCTTCAATGTCAAAAAAGGTTTTAGACAAGGCGACGCGCTGTCATGTGATTTCATTAACATCGTTCTTGAGAAGATCGTGCAAATCTCACTGGCCAATACAAGAGGCACGATTTTCCAAAAGTCTGTTCAACTGCTAGCTTACGCAGATGACATTGACGTGATTGGGCGAACATAGCGAGTCGTTAATGATGCGTTTGGTGGCATTGAAACGGAAGCGGCTAAAATGGGTCTGGCGGTAAACCAGGGCAAAACCAAGTATATGCTGTCACCGAGAAAGGACGCACAACATCGACGACTTGGCCAGAACGTCACCATAGGCAGCTATAACTTTGAGGTTGTTAAGGACTTTGTCTACCACGGCTCCGCCGTAAACAGTACAAATGACATCAGTACCGAGATCAAACGCAGAATAACTCTTGCCAACCGCTGCTTTTTTGGGCTCAAAAGGCAATTGAGTAGTAGAGCCCTCTCTCGGAAGACCAAGCTGACTCTTTACAAGACCTTGATCATCCCAGTCCTGCTGTACGGCGCAGAGGCATGGACAATATCCCAAGCGGATGAACAGCCTCTTGTCCTTTTCGAGAGAAAAGTTCTGCGCGCTGTCTTTGGTCCTGTTTGCGTTGATGGCATTTGGAAGAGAAGGTTCAACCATGAATTTTATGGGCAGTACAGCGACATGAGTATAGCCAGGCGTCTACAGACCCAACGCCTAAGATGGCTAGGCCATGTAGAGCGTATGGACAATTTAGCTCCAGCTCGAAGAGTCTTCGACTCTGAGCCTGTAGAACAGCGCAACAAAGGACGTCCACGTACAAGGTAGCGCACACAAGTCGAGAGGCCCTCGGCCGGCTTGGTGTGCGAAACTGGACACAGCTGGCGAAAGATCGGGCTGGCCAGAGAGGCATGTTCAGTGAGGCCAAGGTCCACCTCGGACTGTAGCGGCCTAAGAAGAAGAAGAAGAACTCTCTTTTGGCTTTATATAGTTCTACACAACATCGTCGTTGTCCGTGAGAGTGTGCAGGAGAATCCGAGACAGTCGATTTCGCGTCGCTCACAAGGACTCGGCCTTTTGTAGATCACAACTGCGAATTTTGCGTCGTAACTTGGGTACAAAATTTATCTGACCCAGGAGCTGAAGGTAAACGACCATAGACAAAGACGTGTGTTCGCTGAATGGGCTCTGCAGCAGTTGGCACGTAGCTGACCCTAATTTTCATCAAAAAATCGTCTACAGCGATGAGGCCAATTTTTGGATGAATGGGTAAGGCAACAAACGAGATTCGCATGTACCAATCCGCATGAGATCTAAGAGCGTCCAATGCATCTCGAGGAGATCGCTGTTTGATGTGGATTTTGGGCTGTCGGCGTCTTGAGTTCATATTTCTTTGAGAGCGACGTTGGCCAGATCATCAACGTCAACGGCGAGCACTATAGGTCGATTATTACCAACTTCTTTTGGACTGAATTCAGTGATATGAACACTAACGACATGTGGTTTCGGATTCAACAGGACGGCGCTACCTGCCACAGAGCTCAAGCCACGCCACATTGAAAATTCTGAACGAGCGATTCGAGGGCATAATCATCTCACGTGGAGGTGATGTGAAGTGGCTACCTAGATCGTGCGATTTGACCTCGTTAGACTTTTTCTTGTGGGGTTTTCTGAAGTCGAAGATTTATGCGAACAAGACACAAAACACAGCGCCCCTCAAAGCCAACATTCAGCCTAATTAATGCGCCAGAGTTATGGAAAATTCGACATTTGGGATGCGCGCCACCCAGAGAAGCCACGGCGGATATTTGAATGATTTTATATTTCATATATAATGGCATCGATATGCCTTTCAAAAAAATAAAAAATTTCGATGATACCTCGCACACACTTTGTTTTATTTTTAGATAGAAAGTGCTTTTATTTTAAAGATAGGAAGTGCTTAATGATTTATCCTGTATATAATTATATAGCCTCTTAGTAGGGTAGTACAAATTATCTTAGTGTAATCAAAATGTTCTAGGATATTAATAACAATAATAATGGCGGCGCTACAGTCCAGGGTGGACCTGGGCCTAGCTTCTCAGCAACCACTCAAGTTGTGCGTGCTATTGTTCTTTCACGAGGGGAGGGGGCTTACAGTTTAATGCCGACTCCAAACGGCGAGATTGAGAAGCTATTTCTAGACAGTTATACTCTTTGAGCATTGTCATCGACCCAAAAGAGGCGGAGCCGCGAAAATTTTTTTTTTTTTAAATTGTTGGTCTGGACTTAGATTCGAACCTAGACTGTAAAAGTCTAATGCGCATGGGTCGACGCACGAACCCATACGGCCACGGCGCCCACCTTCTAGGATACTCACTTTAAAATATGCTCTAACTTTAAGCGTTTTTAAAGTTGAAATATGTCTTTCCAGTGAGTCCTTATCTTCATTAAATATAACTAAACGAAATAATGCTCCTTTCAGTGATTACGCCATTACTCCCGTTATCGTGGCACAGCTCAACTTAACTTACGTACTTTCGGGCACTCATCCAAATTTAACAACATCTCCAAAGAGCTGTTCATTTAAATTAAATGTCCAAGCAGCACAAACATTTGTAAGTACCTTGCACTTCTCCGTCATCCAGCATTAGGGCCATCACCAACTTTGTTGTAAAGAAAACTTCCAAAACAACGTGATAACCGTCCATTTATTTGGTGCTTAGTACACATCTGTCTGTATTATTTGTTGTTTAAGTTGCTAAATCTTCATTGCCATGGACGCAAGTGTTTCAGTTTTATCCTCCGGTCAGCAGGAGACAAAAAGCGACACCTCATTATCTACTACAGTACACCCCCATTACCGAATGCAACTCAATTCATTCCCCTTTGACTAAGAAACACTCTCGAAGCACCCAAACTTAGTTTCAAGTTCCATTGAACCAGCACTTCTCCCGACTGTGTGCAAGGTGAAGGCTTCCCATTACCATTGTCAGGAAGGTGCAAAAGCCAGATATTTCCATCAGCAATTTTATTATGTAAAGCAATGTCATTACAGGGCATCCTTTCAACGTCCCCCCATGAAGTGAACCTATCTTTTTGGGTGGGCAGCGTTGGCAGAATTGTGAGGTATGCGGAGGAACGGGTTACTCCTCACCCCCACTGAGTAGAGGCAAAGGATGAAATAATAAAAAACAATATAAAAGAAAATATCAAAAATATTGCTAACGCACAATCATTGGGGTGGAGAGGGCAGGGCTGTATTTATTTTCACCCAGACAATATAATTTTTTGGGGCGCCGGATACGGCGATGGGAGAGGACGCATCGACACTTGGGAAGTCAAATGCAGACAATCACCAAATGCAGTATGACAGTTGAGTACGAGTTCATAGAGGTCATACCGTGAATTTCATGATAAGGACCAGCATTGTTATGGACCCTAAACGGAGAATTCCAAGGTAGAAGAATTCTGAGATACCACTGAATGTCGGGGAGGGCAAGTCTCTGAAGGACAACCAAGGCATCATGAAAAAGGGCACGAGGATTCCGCCGAACTCAGAGGCCGTAGTCTGGGCAAACATGGATGGAGATTGTGAGAACACGTTGTGGGTAGTGGAAACCAGAGACAAAACACCAGTCAACAATTTGGTCATCTAAAAAACCCTCATACAAGCCAACGGAGGAAATCTGTTTTATGCTGCTTTGAAATCGATGAAAATATGGTGGGTATCGATTTTAATCTCACTGATCTTTTTCAGTATTTTCCGAAACATAAATATTTGGTCCATAGTCGATTTGCCGAGCTGGAAGCCGTACTGGTACGTGGCTTTTAGTACGGTGCGAAAGGCTTTTGACAGGAATACCGGCGACATTGACCAAGGATATCCGTATATAGTTGTTGCCTGACATAGGATTCCCATTTTGGGGGCATATGAAGATGCTTCGTCTTCTAAAAATCGAAAGATGAACAGGTGTGTGGTTCCCAGCAGAAAATAGCAAGACATCTAAGTAAGCGGCATGCCGTCATCTTCAGTACTGGGTGAGGGGATCCCACAGCTGGATGTGGGATTTCTTCATTCCTTATCACTTTCTCCAGGTCGTCCTCATTAAATAGCTGCTAGAATGGCTACTTCAATATTCCATTTGAGTAGTAGAATAAGTGAGATAGATTTGATTTGCTTAATTGATCCTATGGCGCCCTAAAAAAGTGGGCCTCGTATAAATTGCAACGACCGTGATGAGACCCATAAATGTGAAGAGTGAGCATAAAACGAGGTGTATAGCTCATATTGTAACATTGTCACCCATTCGACTGTGACATCGTTGAAAACATGGTACGCTGTCATCTCCACCGAATGGTGTGACAATTGAAATTGTTGATGGGTATCTACTCTCAAGGTGGGGATCACAAGGAGAAGAAGACAAACAGCTCGATTTATGTTCTCCTGTTGGCTGTCATCTCAACACGCTGTAAAAACGTTCCTGCATTCAAGTTATCGGATACTAGTGAAAGAGGTGACCAGTTCTGTATAAGCTCCATCCTTCGTCTCCGTCTTTGCTGCAACAAAGAACAATGTCATATCTTTCGAGTGGAGATTCGCACCGCACATCTAGGAATATAAGTTTACTCACCTGATGCTGAGAGCAAATTCAGGGATGACTTGATGGCTCCTCATCGATTACCCTTTCCTGCTATTCACTCCAACTCCTGGCACATACATCCACCTCCACCACCCCTGACATTTTTTTTATTTCATAAAATGGAAAACCCATAAACAGGATAAACCAGGCAAACAGACGAGTACCGACTGCCAGAAATGGTGGCCTGCAAAAGGAAAGCAAAAAAAAATGAAAATACAAGAAATTTCGAAACTTTGCACATATCCCTGGGGTTAGAAAATTTCATACGTTTGACAAAATGGTTCGCAATTTCTAACGAAAATGGAAAATCAAAATTGAAATCAATTTGCCGGGATGGCTGTGAAATAAATTTTTGCTTCCATTTCAAATGTGAAATTTGCAACGTTTCACGGGTGGAAGGGGTCGCACGGTAGGACTCTGCAAAAGGACTCAAAGCATTTTATTTGGTCACGTTCCTTTTTTCTTTTGCCAAATGTTTTCCTGAACTGGGATGCTTGGTGGCCGTAAATATAAGTGTTTCTATTATTTTTAGATTGAGTACCGAATAATCTTAAACTCACCAATGCGGTATCGGTTTATGGTTGACAATTCACACAAAGTCATTGGAATTCCATATTTTTATGGCTATGCCTTTCGTACCAATAGGCCGAGTGTAATAAGGCTGTGGCAGTTCGTTGTGTGTACCTTGCGTATTTCAATTTATAACGAAACGGGACTAACAGTGCCATTGTCGTTGGCTTCAATTTGGTGGTGGCACTTTACTCCTTTGGTTAAAATTCGGGTGGAGTTACAATTGAATTGGAATTGAAAACTATAGTTTCATTCTTTCTGGTTATTGGTTATGTTTTCAAAAGCTGAACAAATGCTTTGTTTAAGGAATTTATTGAAATTCATTTATATAGGTATGTCTATCTTTTTGACTTTTAGGCAGTACTCAGGCACGGATATTAGATGTTATATACCAAAGCATTATATGATTCTCCGCTGCCAGGCCGTGGAAAGGTTGTATGTAGTGATGGGCAAATACCCGGTAAATACCCAGGGTATTTACCGAAATGGGTATTCATGTGGGTATTTATTTTTAATGACAAGTTATTGCAAAAAATTGTCCATGGGGTGCATGTTTTTTTTATTTAATTACAAATTACATAACATTGACAATATGTTTGCTGAATATATGTAAACTAATCTGAGGTGCTGGAATCAGACGGTATTGTAAAATTTTTATCTGA
The DNA here is from genome assembly GCA_930367185.1 of Myathropa florea. Taxonomy (NCBI): domain Eukaryota; kingdom Metazoa; phylum Arthropoda; class Insecta; order Diptera; family Syrphidae; genus Myathropa; species Myathropa florea. Next base: position 80,906,258 of record OV884003.1, on the reverse strand, counting down.
AGATATGAATTCTGCTGATTTAATGAATTTCGATGTACTGCAAAGTAGTTAATTTAAAGTTATTTCCGTTGTCCCAGATATATTAATACTAGAACACAGTTCATTTTCTCAGCTGTATTTCTCTGTTTCATTTGTTGTTTGCTTGTTTTTTGTTTGTTTGTAATGTATTTACATTGTTCAATTCATGTTTACCTTATATCCTAGACAAAAATACTTAAATCTAACTTAACTATCTTAACTAATGTTCTTCTGTTTCATTTGTCTGCGCAACTCAATGTCCCAATTAAGGGATATGCACGCTAGCTTTCCTGCACGTTCATTTGTGAGGCGATTTCTTTTCTTGTTATGAATCAAACTTAAAGTGCTAAAAGAACGTTATGTTGCTGCCGAAGTAACAGATGCTGATAAAATGCGTGCTACAACTTTGCTTAAATTTTTATTTGCAGAAATACTTTTAGTAAAAAATGTTTACGTTTTCCGCTGTTGATAATGTCTTGGATGGATCTCCAGATTTCAAGTTTGATTGATCATTATCTGTCGTTTGAGGTGTATCACATAAGACTTTGTTATCTTTTTGAACGCAATTCACGCCATTGTGTCCAGAATGTTTACCATTTAAATCTGCTTTAAAGTCAGCCGGACACTTAAAACAATCAAATGCTTTGTTATTTAATTTATATTAGGATAGTACCTACGCCTTGGCGTAAAATTTGCATGTAGCCATGTTATCCAATTTATCAAAATATTTCCGCAAAGAACTCTTATTTCTTATAATTTTGTATACAAAATAAAATTGATTTACTAATAAGAACATTACACCAAAAGCTTCAATATACTTGAATATACTAACGTTAAAAAACAACTGAAATTTAACTTCGCCTTTTATAATAATAGCTGTGTAATTACAGATTTCTAATTTTTTCTGCATTTCGAAAAGTTAGATAAGATCAATAAAACCAAAGATCAAACCAAGATAAGATCAATTACAATTGTAATTAGTACGGTAGTAGTTTATAACGACACCTTTTATAATGACCCCTTTCCTCTCATTTGGGACATGTCGGATGGTGGAAAGAAAGAAATAAATAAATAAAAAATCCCTATCATCAGTTATAGGGACGCAACTTGCTAGACGGCTACAGCCGCAAACAGCAACATCGAGTTGTACTTAATTTCTTTGAATTACTGTACGTTCATACAATTCAATCCGATATCCAATATACAATGTATTTGCACCTCAAAAATGCAATTTTCCATCTCTAGGCAAATCCATTCTACGTACAAGATAAGTAGTAATTACGGATGTCAGTGATTCAACTACCCACATAATCATATCTTCTTGCACTGCATATTCATTCCACAAGTGACTCTATGTGACCGTAATAGAGAGAAATAAATAAATACCCTGATTTGGGTGGGTAAATATGATTTTGGGTAAATATCGAGTATTTACACTCTCATAAATACCCACCGGGTGGGTAAAAAAAAAGTTTCCCATGTATGTATTACTCTTTAGCTTGTTTATAGTCTGGCTAGTTTTACTAGAGATGTCCCAAATTAATATTTTTTTTCTCGAAGAGCGCATTTAAGTGAAAACAAACAAGGTGTATAATAATAATAATAATAATAATAACTTCAGTATCCAGCCTGTTTCGCTACGCCCTCTCTGGTGGGCGCGTCTCCTTCTTTTCCGAGGAATCTTTACATATGTGCAAAATTTCATAATTCTTCGTCGAATGTATGCGGAGATATGCGAATTTCTGTTTTTCCTATAGCCTATGGCTGATTCCTGATCGATCGGTGCTAATAGCGTCAAGAATTGCATAAGGAACAGTGCAATTGTTTAGAAATGTATCCCATACATACAAACGAACCTTCAATGTTATATTTATAGATACAAATGATAAAATAATAATTAAAAATTGAGGTTGGCTCATGTCGTCTCCTAGAACTTACACATTCGTGTAATGAAACAAGTTGCATAGCTCGAATACTTATAAACAAAAAATGCATAAAAAAAAGTCCAAGTCACTCTTAACAAAGTTTCATTGAAATCGGTCCAGCCGTTTCGGAGATTAGCCCGAACAATCAGACTGACAGATACTACGATTTTATTAAGATTAATTTGCATACACCCTATATTAAAAATCACTGCCTCAATTATTCAATTATTCGTATACCAAAAACAATAACTCTTACCGGCAATCGCGAATAAAATGTGCACATGTACGTTTGTGTTTGAACGATAAAAAAATTAAGCTAATTGTTTAATGATGTTTAGTTGCAAATTTGAAAAAAAAGATGACCAAGATGAAATTTTGGGGGTGGAGCTGACTGCTCCAGTAACTTCCATACACGAAAGTCTCTGTATTTTTGTCAATGCCTTAAGATTAATGGCTTTCAAAGCTGCCTGCCACCAGACTACGCTGTCATACGTAAGGATGGGTCTAACAATAGCGGTGTACATCCATAGTACGGTCTTGGGGTTTGGTCCTCATTTTTTACCGACAATTTTGGCGCAGATATAAATATAAATATATATATATGTAAAGCGCATGTTGCTTCTTCGACCCTTTTATTGGCATTGAGTTTTCAGTATAGTTTTTTGTTAGATCATTACTTGTTGAAAATTTAGTCGATCAACCATTCTTATTAAGCAGGTGCTGATGGTTACACCAAGAATTTGGATCAAAAAGTTAAAAAATTCACCGTCTTCTTGATGAAGAGGAATCGTGAAAACAGAGCTACATATTTAATATCGTGGTGTGATTCGTTGCCTCTAAAAACCTGGTCTCATCAAGTGGATAGATTTTCATTAGACCCCGTGCCAGGACAGGAGAGAAGAGTTGATAGTTACAACCCTCGGCTATAATGGATATAAACTTTCACTTAACACAAACGCACTCAACTTTTTTTTGACAAACTGTGATTCGGCGAGTTTTCATTTAACCTGCACCCGTATGAAATTGAGTTTGATTTAAAACCAGACTTAATAAAAGATAAGAAATTTCAGTTTTTCAGATAAACGATAAACCAAACAAGTTTTGCGCTTGTGCAGTGATGAATTCGGGACTGAAAGAAATGATGGATTTGGTAAGTGCTGACATAATTTAAGTTTTAATTCCAACCGCAAATGAGATAATGAAAGTTTGTAAACATTTTCGTATAATAAATGTACAACAGCTGCTTATACAAATAATAAATGTCGGTTTTTATTATTTGTCTAATAAACATGAAATACAAATAATCCATGAACATACAATTTTCTATGTGGTATGTAATTGCGTGTCAAAGAGAGCCCCCTAAAGGCTTACTGTCTAACAGGGATTCAAATAGAAAGCTGCTTCCATTTTCAACGCTTAATATGTAAATTTGTTTACTGCCTATTGACAGCCTAACAGCAACATTTTTTTCTTTTAAATTATTCCAAAATAATAACATTTATCTGCTGCCAATAAAGCTCGTAACACCGAACGTGACGCAATACAAAAAGTGTGATCGGGACTTGTATGTACGATGAATGTGCATGTGTTTGATTCACTTAAGTGGATGTTATGTCGAGAGCATAATGTTTTTACATATAGGAAAAGGACGCATGGGAAGGGGCGTACTAGGTGTAATTGCATTTTAGTAATAATACATAAATAGTCAGGGAGATGAAGTGGTGGTAGCTGTGTGATTAAATCATTAAATGAAATAATGGTGGTCGGCTTATGATTTGGTACTGTAGTACAGTGATTGTGGTTGTTGCACAAATTGCTGATGAATGTGTTACATCAAATGGGAATATAGAGAACCCCTCTAAAGTGCATACTCTGGTTGCAAATAGTCTGCGTATAATCTCGCGGCTACAATAAATCTCTAAATTTTTTAATAAATAAAGCAAAAAAATGTCTGCAACGTTATATGTTGCATGGTGATAGACAATAATGGCTTTTTATAGGGAATTCCCTGTGGGCGCCGTGGCGTAGTGGGTAGGTGCGTCGACTCCTACGCTCAATGTTCTGGTTCGATTCCAGAAAAAAATCCTAACATTTTTTTCACGGCTCCACCTCTTTCGAGTCAATGACAATGCTCAAGGAGTATAAATGTCTAGAAAAAGCTTCTCAATCTCGCCGTTCGGAGTCGGCATTAAACAGTAGGTCCCCTCCGCTCGTGAGAGAACAATAGCACGCACAACACAAGTGGTTGCAGAGAAGCATAAACCCAGGTCCACCTCGGACTACTGTCCGCTACCGCGCCGCCATTATTATTACTATTATAGGGACTTCCAGGCTTTGGTAGTTCATAGCGGCCATATTGTTGAAGCTACATCTATCAAATTGGCTGTCATTCAGTCTGTTTTGCCAAACCACTATGGATGAACATAACGTTCAACAACAAGTGCAAGTGACAAAACTATTTTATCCAAATGGGTGTTTTGTTTGAGCAACGTAACGCGCACTTCGCCCATACCGAGAGGACTACGAGCATTCGCATTGTGGTGGATAAATTTGAGTTCACAGGTTTAGTAAATGATAAAACAACACCCGTACGTTGACGAAATGTAAGCGCAAGGTCTGCCGAAAACATCGCCCCGCCACTGTCCGTGAGAGTGTGCAGGAGAATCTGAGACAGTCGATTTAACGTCGCTCACAAGAACTCGGGCTTTCGCAGACCATAACTTGGAGAATTTTGCGTCGCGTCGTGACTTGGGGCAGCACTCGTGAAAAATTCAACTGACCCACGAGCTGAAGGTAAACAACCATAGAAAACGACGCGTGTTCGCTGAATGGGTACGTTAACAAACGAAATATTCGAATTTGGGATGATACCAAACCAGATGAGGTCCAAGAGCGTCCAATGAATCCCGAAAAAATCACTGTTTGGTGGGGATTTTGGGCTGGCAGCGTCATCGGTCCATATTTCTTTGAAAACGACGTTGGTCAGGTAATCAATGTCAACGGCGAGCGCTATACATAGGTCGATGAGTACCAACTTATTTTGTCCCGAATTGGATGATATGGACACCAAGAGATGTTGTTTTCAACTGGACTGCGTTACGCCACATTGGAAACTCTGTATGAGCGATTCGAGGGTATGGTCATCTCACGTGGATGTGATGAGAGCTAGCCACCGAGATCATGCGATTTTACCCCGTTAGCCTTTCTCTTGTGGGGTTTTCTGAAATCGCAGGTCTATGCAAATAAGCCACAAACCTCAGCGGCCTTCAAAGCCAACATAACCCATGCCCATCGATCAAATACAGCCTGATTTATACGCCAGAGTCATGGAAATTGTACATTTGGGATGCGTACCACCCAGAGAAGCCATACATAATGGCATCGATAGGCCTTTCAAACAAATAGAAGATTTCTCACACAAACTTTGTTTTATTTCAATTTAAAGGAAAGAAGCGCTTAAAGATCGGCCCTATATTGATGTGTCTTTGGCATCTAATTAGTATTTAAATCTTATGGGAATAAGTTTAAAAGGTTTCTTCATAAAAGACAAAAATTAAAAAAGCCTTGCATCGCCATCTCAAGTTATTTGGAAATTCCCATATAAAGACTGTCCCGAAATATCACACAATAAGTAATTTTGACAGAAAACAAACTGTTTTCACTGAAAATGGTTTATTTTAGTAAATGGAAACCAATGAGACACCGTTAATGTGTCTAGCCTCAGGTAAAGAGCGATGTTTACCAACATTCTCTGGCCAAAGCACGACAACATCGATATATCCGAGCTGTGGTTCCACTAAAACGGCGCTACATGGCATACAAGCGACATAACTTTATGAAAGTTATGAAAGAGAAATTTGACGACTGGGTCATCTCACGGCGAGCGTTCATCATCGTTTGGACGCTGCGATCATGCAGCTTGCCATTAATCGACCGCTAGAAGCCCTGCCAGCGTAGACGGTTATTTCAATGATAATCTACTCCATGCATAATGGCTTGAACATATCTCCAAAATAAACCCAAAATCAGTTTTATATCTCGAACTGTTGTTGTTTTATTTGAATTTATTTTCCTAAAGTTCTTATCTGGTCACCCTGTACTTTTTTTTGTAATATGCTAATAATTAAGAATTTTTTACTTCATAGGATTTAGAAGTTACGAAGCATTAAAAGTTAGGACATCATGTATCATTTTGTTACGGAGCACTAAAAAAATAAATTCGAATTTACTTAACAACTTGGATAGACACACATTTCATAGAGCAATAATAAATAAAAGTTCAGACACTAATTTTCCATACATGAAACACAGATACTATCCCTTTAACGAAACCCGCACATCAATTTGAGAGTGAAGCTCCAAAAATAGTTTTCTGCAAAAAATATGTCTAATTCACAGAATAACAACACCCGAAATCCTATAAAATTTCAAATAAAACTTTCTCCTCAACACGATTCCAACTCATACAAAACTGCTATGCGAACAATTTGTAATGAAATATCATCCTCATCCACCAACAATAAAACATTCTTTCACTCTCTACACAACTCATCCATTTCATCTATCCTTGCAAATCTAATATCACTACAATTAGAGTAGTCTGATGAAGCTTTTGATGCTCATATAATTTGCTTATTTTTTGTTTTATAACATTTTCCACGAGTTCGGGCAACCAAACATTTGACTGTCTGTCAGAACATAAACCCTCTGCGATAAGGCAGCTAAAAAAACATGTATTTCAAAATATTTACATAGAACATGTCCAGGCTCTTGTGACAAGGAGCAGAGAACGATTTTCACCAAAAATGTTTAATTTGCATATTTTTATCGTATAATGTGTAGGACGGTTTGTAGCCTTCATCCTGCACAGGTCGGGTGTTATTAAGTCCTGAGTGCGACGGTGGATGAGAAGATGGTTATCACTTGGCGTAGAGGTATTTTGGGAACAGTGATGGCGTTCAAACGTGTCCTTTAAATTTGTATAAAATGTGAGTGGATTTTAGTAAATTTTAAATCGTCCGATTTTTTTACTAACCACAATTTATTAAAATACTGTATTAAGATGTATTCGGTTTGGTGGCTATCCTCCGTTTTTTATTAATTTTTTAATTTTTATTTTTGAAAAATATTGATTTGTATGTTATCTTAAACCATTAATCATCTTTCTTCTTATTAGGGCGCTACAGTCCGAGGTGGACCTGGGCCTCACTCAAGATGCCCATCCTGCCAGCACGATCTTTTGCCAGTTTTCTCCAGTTTCGCACACCAAGACGGCCGAGGTCCTCTTCGACTTGTGTGCGCCACTTTGTATGTGGACGTCCTCTGTTGCGTTGTCCCACAGGTTCAGAGTCGAAGACTCTTCGGGCTGGAGCTAAGTTGTCCATACGCTCTACATGGCCTAGCCATCTTAGGCGTTGGATCCGTAGACGCCTGGCTAGACTTATGTCGCTGTATAGCCCATACAGTTCGTGGTTGAATCTTCTCCTCCAAATGCCATCAACGCAAACAGGACAAAAGATCGCGCGCAGAACCTTTCTCTCGAAAAGACCAAGACACTGTTCATCCCCTTGGAATATTGTTGATGCCTCTGCGCCGTACAATAGGACTGGGATGATCAAGGTCTTGTTAAGAGTCAGCTTGGTCTTCCGAGAGAGGGCTCTACTACTTAATTGCCTTTTGAGTCCAAAAAAGCAGCGGTTGGCAGGAGTTATTCTGCTCAAAGTTCCTTAACTACCTCAAAGTTATAGCTACCTATGGTGACGTTCTGGCCAAGTCGTCGGTATTGTGCGTCCTTTCTTGATGACAGCATATACGAGTACTTGGTTTTGCCCTCGTTTACCGCCAGACTCATTTTAGCCGCTTCCGTTTCAATGCCAGTAAACGCATCATTGACGGCTCACTGTGTTCACACAATCACGTCAATGTCATCTGCGTAAGCTAGCAGTTGAAAACACTTTTGGAAGATCTTGCCTCCTGTGTTGCCCAGTGAGTTTTGCACGATCTTTTCAATAACGATGTTGAAGAAATCACATGACAGCGCGTCGCCTTGTCTAAAACCTTTTTTGACATTGAAGGTCTCGGTGAGTTCGTTACCGACCTTGATGAAACAGCGAGAGTTCTCCATTGTCATCCTGCTCAATCTGACGAGTTTGGCAGGAATGTCAAAACTAGACATGGCGCTGTATAGCTCGTCTCTATGCACGCTGTCGTATGCGGCCTTGAAATCGACAAATAGGTGGTGTGTGTCAATCTGTATTTGTTGGGTCTTCTTCAGGATCTGCCGCAGTGTGAAGATTTGATCGATGGTGGACTTCCCGGGCCTGAAACCACACCGATAAGGACCTATCAGTTTGTTCACAAACGGTTTCAGGCGTTCACACAAAACGGCAGAGAAGATCTTATAGGCAATGTTAAGGGGACCCCTCGATAGTTGGCGCAGTCAAAGGGGTCTCCTTTCTTGTGGATCGAACAAACGATACTGAGATTCCACTCATCGGGCGTGCTTTCCTCCGACTATATCTTACAGATGAGCTGGTGCATGCTCCCAACCTGATCAACTCCAGCTGCTTTCATTTCACATTTCAGCGGGCAGACTATCTGCACCAGCAGCTTTGTTAGACTTCAGTCTCGATATCGCTATCTTGACTTCGTCTAAATCGGGGGGACGGTGTTCTTTTCTATCATCGTCCATTGTGTTGAGTGGAACATTCTGCCTGACAGCGGTATTTGTGTCCTCATCGCCGTTTAACAATCTGCAGAAACGACTTTACCAAATGCTCAGTATCGACTGCGAATCTACTACTAGTTGTCCATTCTCGTCCCGACAGGCTTTTGTCCGAACTTTATTCGATAAAAGTTTTACCCTTTGGTAAGACTTTCGGACCCCATTCCTGCCATAACACCTCTCCATCACCTCGATCGCGCGCTTCTCGTGCTCTTTCTTTTTCTTTCTGAGAAGAAGGTTCTTTTCCCTTCTCTGTTCGTAGAGCTCACGAACAGCTCTCGTGGTTCGATGCAGCGTTGCCTTGTAGGCTTCTTGCTTTACTGCATGTGCCTGCCTGCACTCGTTGTCAATACAGGGGTTTTTCCTTGTCTGCGTTTTAAAATCCAGCGCATCAGCAGAGGTTTCGCTGATGGCTTTTTGACAACGTTTCCATTCTTCGTCTATTGTTAGTGTAGGCGACGTCGAACTTTCGAAGATTTTCAGAGAGACTCGATCGGCATCTTAAACCATTAATAGGAGTGTTTTATTTACAAGTGTATAGTCCGTTCGACAACCATTATCAATGAAACAGTCATACCCACTTTATCTCAAATGTTGTAGTCATTGCTGTTTGTAGTCATAGAAACTAGACATTTTCTCAGCTTTCACCACAAAATGAAAAATTTCAGAATTCCATTAATAAACTCAAACGGACAAAGAAACAAAAAAATAAAAATAGAGATAATAAATTGTTTTTAAAACTACCTTGTGAAGAATAATTTCAAAATTTCACAACGAAAACTGTTCTAAAATGTTTCACAAAATCACTTCAGAGCTGTCTGGACCTTAACTTCTTAAACACCCCATCTCCAGCTTACTTGCTTACAGTTTTTTTGACAGGTTTTTTGGTGGCATATGACTAGAACATATCTTTGGCGTAACAAAATTAAAATGACTAATTGGTTCACTTACACGTTGTTACTGTAAGTCTTCGTTAGCATTTATTTGCTACATGTGCTACAATGAACCCGTATTATCTGCATGAGTTACAACGATTGCCATAAAGAGTGTTAAGATCCTTTTATAATGTTTCAAATCGTTTGGGATTAGATTCCTATACCCTGCCTGGAATTTTAAATGCAGACTGGAATGTCCCGCAGTCCCGGGAGTTGACTGCTCCCGTTAGGACAGTTGACGTTGGTATCCATCTGCCTTCGCAACATTATCGCGAGTGCTGTTGAGGAGAGATAAAGCAATTCATAAAAAAGGTCAGATTTAAACGAATTGAGATCTTAACGAAGCTGCTTTTCAAAGATTGCAATGAGTTTAGGGCGAAATGAATTCTATTATTGCATCAATTATTTGGAAACTGCATACCTAACTTTTGTTCTATTTTACACTCAAAAGAATAAAGCAGCTACAATATTCCGATGAGAGGGGAAAGGCATCCCGTGCAGTTATATGAGACGAAACAAAAAACTCAATAAATTCACATTTAAAAGAAATTCCGAAAGTGCACCAAGTCAAGAGAAGGAGCAGTCATCTCAGAAGACTTGTAACAAGACAGGGAAATTGTGGAAATGGCTATTAGTGAAAAGTTTACCTCCTTCGTGTTGCTTTTGATGCTCTTTATTCATGGTAAATGATAGTATTTGATGAAATGAAGCATATTCGAGAATATTGCAGGTAGCGTTGAGTTAGATTCTCAGCTCCCTTTCATGAGTTTGTGATTCTTTTATCCTTGAGCATGTTTTGAATACCAAATTTTGTTTCGGGGTTCTTTAAAATTTCCTTATGGCTTTTTGGTACTGTTGTATAATTTAGTTTTTATTTTGAGTCTGTAGTTTAATTTGGTGGGCGCTGTGAGATCTTAACGAATGAAATGGGCCGTGTGGGATTGTGCATCGACCCATATGCACTAGACTTTGAAATCCCAGCAGAAGCAACAATTTATAAAAAAAAAAACATTGTTCTTTTTTTTGGATGTTTTGAAACACTACACTGGTGCACTCAGACTCAAAACTGGTCCACTGTACTGCCAGATAGCAACCTACTCCAGTGCCGTTAATTTGTTCCCAACGGCAAATGGTGACTGGGCCAGATTCGACTTCACTGGGATTCGAACCTGGGACCCCTCTAACTTGGGGCGGGCACTTAACCAACTGCGCCATACAGTCGCTCTTTTGAATTAGTGACAATGCTAAAAGAGTATAACTGTCTAGAAAAAGCTTCTCAAAAATCGCCATTCAGAGTCGGCATTAAACTGTAGGTCCCCTCTGCTCGTGACAGAACAATAGCACGCACAACGCGGGTGGTTGCTGAGAAGCTAGGCCCAGGTCCACCTCGGACTGTAGCGCCGCCATTATTATTATTATTTATCTCTTGTTTTACTCATAGCAGACTCACCACAGGCCTTTGTTTATATTTCACACACTTCGTACTTCAGGGGCGTGTATACATAATATACATAATAAACATTTTTTGACAATCATATTTTCTGAATACACCTCGTATTTTATTATTTGTTCAAATCCATCATGTGGGTGATCTAAAAACTGCTTAAGGCTTTCACTGGCCTCAAACAAAAAATCTGAAAATCGAAGCTAAATAAAAAACAAAATTGCTGGAGTTTCGAAAATATGCTCGAAATTCACGTCTCACCAAGCTCATAAATTGTAGGGGCTATAAGCATATTGAAGATATTACTGCTTAATTGTCTTTTCGGTTTTATTTCTCGCATGTGCTGCACGAATTTGACGTTAAATATTCAAAATTGTGATAATGACCGATAAATTCGATCGCTAAAAGCGAAACGACATCCATTAAGTAAATTTAGATTGAAATATCCGGAACGTATTGAAAATTTCACTGTCGACCAACCCCGTCAGTTGACCCAAAATACGAGCGGCGACATTTAGCACGTTCTTTTATCGTATTTTTAACTCGTACATACATCCTTTTTTCGATTGCGTTCGAATGCAATCAAGCAATTTATCCCTGAATCCATAAACTGCCAGTACGTGCACAATAAAAACAGATTATTAACCATAGTCACACAAAAAGTACACACCGTGTTATTACAGGCTCGGAAATTCGTCCTCTTTTACCGAATTCCGTTAAGCATAAGAAACCATATATGTCAAGTGCAAATATCATTTGATGCGAGCTTTGAAATACAAACGGAAACCGAACTGAACACAAGGGCAGCGGCGACGTTATGTACCCATAAGATCACGGGTTATGGGTCTTGAAATTGGAGCACACATCCCTTCATACAAATGCACTCGATTTGAATCCAAGGACCTTCGTTTCCACTGTCTTGGGAGAATCTAGAAGTGGGACTGAATAAATGGAAGCTGGCAAAATGTAACAAATTGAATTTATGTGCGCACGGAACAGAGGAAGGAATGAAACCCTTAAAGAGACCTCGACTAAGTTGAATGTAACACACAAATTTTCCTATGGACAGGATTCACCGTGATAAAGGGGTGAAAATCCTAAGGTATTATTCAAATTAAAACGTGTTTCGCTTCATGAAGGACGTTTCGTGTTGTGCAGTTGTGTGCGCTTGCACCTTTATGTGTGTCCCTTTTCCTTTCATTTTCGCAGCTCTTTTAGCATCTAAAGGGATCTTCTGCAATGCATTCATGCATTCAGGAGGACGACGATGAAATACATATTTTTTTTGCCGCCCCTACTTTTGTATTTTAATCTCTTATTGCTCTGTTCCTGCACTCGACAACTGGGTAGTGGGCGATAGGTGAAAGGGTTTCTGCGTTAGTGAAGTAACGACAGAAAGAAGCAGAGTGCTTCCTTAAATCAAATGCAGAGGAATTCATCTCAGGGATGCACGTAATAGGAAAAGAGGGCGCAAAGAAAGGAAGACAAATTAAGTTATTTTAATTAACCGTAAAATGAAAAGACACGATAGTCCAAAGCAAAAGCGGAAACTTGTTAATTTCCTGATTCGTAGAAATTTTAGATATCCATTGCCGTAACACTGAGGGATTTAGGTCATCTTCAAATGATTTGCAAACGAGGGCAGCGAATTTATTTTTAAGGGTTGCAGTGGCCTTTAAAGAAGAAACTTCTGCTTTAGTTAAATGCAATGAAAGCTTGTACAGTCAGGCGTAAAAAATGCGCGAAATGTGGACCAAGCTGTAAGGGTGAGCAAAATTACGAGAGCGTTTATTATTGGTCCAAGAAAGTGCATGAAATCCAAAAACGTGGCGTTCGTCAATAAGGTCATAATAATTGTGTATGTTAATAAATTAATAATAATAATAATGGTGGCGCTACAGTCCGAGGTGGACCTGGGCCTAGCTTCTCATCAACCACTCGTGTTGTGCGTGCTATTGTTCTCTCACGAGTGGTTTCAGCGCTTTAAATGATCAAGAGATCAAGATCAAAGAAACAAACATCCATACATACAAATATATGTGGCTGGTACACATACAGCCTTGGCCAAATGTATTAGACACCCTTTAAGATTCGTTAAATCTTCATCTTAATGAAATGTGAGGAAATAGATAAAATCGTTTACAACCTAAGATAGTCTCGTCGAAACCATAAAATTCAAACTAATTACTTTCGATAAGTGATTTTGCAGCAAAGAAAAAAAGATAGGGTGACAAGGTGGCGCAAAATTAATCATCGGAAGATGTTATAATTTTTGAAAATGGCATCGTACTTCAATCATATTTGATAGATGCGCAAAATTAAATGTTCCGCGCGGGACACGCACAGTCTCGCTATCAATACATTTGCTGATTCCTATCTTTCAAATATTTTCAAACTTCATTCGGCATTCATTCAATACATCACCCTCAGAATATATTGAAAAATGAGTAGGGACACTTTGCATCTGCACACGTAAATATAAATTTTCCCATGCCATGACAGACATTTTAAACTTAATTTAAAACTCAAATAAAAGGATAACTATTAAAAAACTACTGATTACTTATGTTTTTTATGTCCCGCTTTCAACGTAAGAATTCCGCTTTTTTTAATCAAAAGACCTCGAAATCCCGCTTTGGCCGAAAAAAAAAATCTGGCAACGCTGGTAGCAGTATACAAACAGTATTCAAATGTCAACCACACGAATATGGAATGCTCTTCCCAGTCCAATAGTTCCCACTCACTAATACAATCCGCAGACATTTAAAACCAATGTGCACAGGTACCTCCTCTCCCTTTCTCCCTCTATACCCTCGGCCCGTACTGTGTCTTGATTCCGGACACTTAAGGGTGTTCGGAACCCCTTTTGCACTCGCAAATTATAAACAAAATCCTTCATAGGCCCCGAATCATTCTGCACTGTAAGAGACCGTGTCCTCAGAAAAGAATTCAGGGAACTAGAAAGAAGGAACTGGACAAAAAACAGAAACAAAGCCCATGGCATGAAGCACGCCAAGAAACTCCTAGGGCAGTATAAACGATAAAAGGTTGAAGGCATGCATCAAAATGAGCAAGAACAACCTTCGTATCTTAACAAGCTTCCTGACAGGGCATTGTAGACTCAGGGAGCGCCTAAGGAAACTCGGGTTATCTTAAGAAGGTCTCAGCAATTTCTGTGGAGAATCTATGGAAATTTCAGAACAAGTACGCATATTTTGTGAGGCACTAGCCCACAAAAGAAGACAAAGATATCTTGGCAAGAACCTACTGCATTCACTAGAACCATCTCTCATTCTCTCTTAGAGAAACTGGCTTAGAGAGAATACTCTGGAATTTCTTCACCAATGCGTAACGGGAGTCCATAACTCTCAATACAACTCTGAAAAGAACTGTACTTGAGGGGAACTCGTAAGAGAGCAAAGTTATCTGAGGGGGACACGCTACATCTAAAGGTCGCGGTGCAATGTACCCTCAACAATAATAATAATAAATAGAAATGGCTTTAGTTTCCAAAATGTCAACACAAAGAGTATACTATTATAGCATTTACCATATTTTTTGTTTAGACAACCAGCATTTACATTTAATTCGAAATGAAGATAACGCGTCACGAGTAAAATCACGGATTCCTAGCTGAGATGGGGATTTTCCATGCAGATATCTAGATATCTCAGGGGTATGCAAAACTGGACTTTATTCAAAATGCAGGAGGATTTATTTCAATTCGGCGCATACATGCAGATAAAAGATAGGACCGCAGATAAGGTTTCTATTCGGAAAGCATAATTTTATGCAAATAGCCTGAGAGACTCTCATCACTCTTGCATATGAAAAGCGAGATCGGAAAACTCAAATAATGCATGAACATTGTTCGTGAGCTTCGTGAGCTGGACTGGAGTTATACTGAATCACAATGTAAAAAAAGCTAACACCAATGTTTATGGATGAACATAACATGCATGCATACATACGTGAAAAGGGTACTGTGCCTTCGGAAATAGGAGAGGTTAATAGACAGAAGTTATTATTCGTTGTCGTTATGCCTGAAAGAGATGTGCAGAAAATGCTGTGAAAGTGTGAGAAGGTGAAAAGAATTTTGGTTTTGCTTATGTTTCGCGTTAAAAAAATCAAAATCGTTTACAACCTCAGATAGTGTCGCCGAAAACCAAAAAATTCAAACTAATTACAGTCGAATCCTGATAATACGAAATGGCAAGGGAATGGCATATTTTACGAATTATCGCAGGTTACGAATTATCGAGATTTCGATTTAACGAGGTGGAAAACATAAAAATACGAATTAAGGAGGCTTTTACATTTCATAAGTTCTTCCAATACATATTGTTTAACTTTATTAAAACTAAGCACTCAATTCTAAGAAACTCGTTATATCATAGAACAAATAAACTGGGCAAGTGCGAGTTGTACTCGCACGGGTAAGGTTCCGTCGCATAATATTGATGGATGATTTCTGAAGATCAAACGACGTTTCGAAACTATTTCAGTTGAATTTTCTTCTAACTTCAACTCAAATCAACTATTCATTCATACATTTATACATCCGAAAAAAACAAACGTTCATCCCTACATATACCTATATCTCTATCCAAGTTTATCCAACACAGAAAATCCCTTCCATCATACACATACCCAATCACTGCTCATACCTGCGGTGTGTGTGTATTCATTTCTATTGGGCATTTAGGGGTGAGATCGAAAAGATAACGCTCAGCAACGAATAGAGTGGCCGAACGCAGCATGAAATTATGTGTGAAAATTAAAATTGTTCTTATTTTTAAATCTTAGATATCTCAAAATTTCAACATAAATCGATATTTTGAAATGTATCATTTCTTAATGCTTACATTGATGTCTTCAAAACTGCGTTTTCAGATCTTCAAAATTCGCATGTCGATGATTGACCGTTTTTGGCCAATATCTCCAAAACCATTAGGGCCAGAATGCTCGCAATGGTTTTAAATGAAAGTACTCAATGAAGCCAAGTTTTTGTGATTTTTTCAGATTTTTAAACACTTTGGTTTAGAAATGGCAGGGGGGGAAAATCTTTGGAGCTCCATATTTTCCAAACAGTACTTTTGATAAAAAAGTGTTGAAAGAAACCTCCACCTCATTTCGAAAGATCTGTCGATTGATATATATATCGACGGGGTGCGACAATTTTTCAAAATTAGTGTCAACTTCACCTGTACTGGAGCCACCCCCAAATGACCCCACTTTTTAAAATCGCTGCATAGGAAATGACATCTAGGTCTGAAGTACCTAATTCCAAAATTTCATGCCGATATCTTCATAAACTTCGGAGATAAAAAAGTGTGACAGACACGACGGACGGACGGACGGACGGACGGACGGACGGACACACCGAAATTATAAAGGTTCCGTTTTTGTAGACGGAACCTTAAAAAGTACGGTGTGTAAGGGGACATGGAGGCATGGAGGTAGCATGGAGGTAATATCAAGGCAACAAAATTGTCTACAAAAGTTAACGGTAGTTAAACTGAAAGGGTTTTTTTGTATTTTGCATTACGAATTATAAGAGGTTAAGCGAATTACGATTTATAAGAGGTTTTGTCTTCTTCGCATGGCAAATAAAATACGAATTAACGAGAGGAGCAAAATGTATAAACATTTTACGAATTAGCGAGGATTTTTCAAGGGAGTAGCAGTTTGTTACGAATTATTGAGGTTTCGATTTATCGGGCTACAAATTATCGCGATTCGACTGTACTTCCGATAAGTAGTTCGGAGCATAGACAAAAAGATAAGGGTGCCAAGGCTGCATTTAAAATCGAATAAATTTAAACTTTTACCTCGAATTCGACCAAATTGAGGCATCGTGGAATCCTCATCTTGCCGTGGTCGACGTCTATACTGAAAGTCTGGATTCAGTTCCCGAAATAGACTAACATTTTACCTTTTTTGAGTCACTGAAGACGTCCGAAAAAAGTATAACTGTAGAGAAAATGGTACGCTGTGTCGGCTTTAAACTGTCGGTCTCCAGCACTTATGGGGGCAACAACACGAGTGATTGCAGAATTTACTAGCTCCAAGTCCACTTTCGACTGAACTATGAATATATCCTTACGTTTTTCTTGAACAATACAAACTTGTACGAAATTTAAAATTTGAACATCAAATCAGGGCTGTAGCAAAAGTGAAATTGAAATCGAATCCAAGCATTTATTGGTGTGCTTCAAACAATGGTCTTTACGGTCTTAATGGAATTAACTTATCGAAATAAGCAAGTCTGGAATTTGATCATAGTGTCCTTTGACAAATGAGAATGGGGAATGCTCTATTCACAGTAGAACAAGAAAATATGACTTCAATTCCTCATGTTGTCCTTGTTTTTAATTAAAAAAAAGTTTCTTCGTTTAAAAGAGCATTTTCATTCGATATTATAAAGTCTAATTAAAATAATCCCATTGAGTCTTGGCATGTGTGTGCCTGTTTAATTTGTATAAATTACGTAAAAAGCTTGATCATAAGATGGAGTACATTACATTCGTAAATCAATAGTTTCATATAGTGCGCAGTGTATACGAATTAAAGTTAGAAGAAGTGCCATGAACAAACTTAACAAAATGCAAAGTCTAGCGTGTATCTGCGATACCGGAGCAATGGGAACGACTCCGATTGCAGGAACGGAAGCAATACTGTATACACAATAGCACACTGCTATAAAGGCTGAAGCTGCACAACAAGCCATAACTTTACAGCGAACCTATAAATACACAGAAGGATACATTGTAGGACATCTACAGATTTTCATAAAGTTGACAACAACCCGGAGTTACAAATAACAACTGGACATCCAAAAATAGGTATTAATATGACTGACATACTAATACCATGTTGGTCTCTTAATCGAAATCTTATGATTAGCTTGATGCATTTCTCTAGCTTGCATTGAATGGTACAGCTAATCCAAGCCAAAAACGCGCGCCTAAATTCGCATGGATTGCATGGAGAGAGAAACAGCCAGCCGAAGTAAAAGTAACCTAATGTTGTTGCTCTGCATGGGCTGGAGAGATGAGCAGCTAACCCAAGCCAAAAACGCGCGGCTAAATTCACGTGTTTCTCCTATGAATTGGATGGAGAGCTGTTAGCAATCAATGAAGCAGCACATAGTATCAACGACAGAAAACCCACCAATACTAAAATCAAACAACGGAACCGGTTTGGAACAGCCAAGAGGGTATTAAACACTCAAGAACAAAACTACTTTCATGGAACAAAACTACAGTCCCAAACGAGCCAAAGAAGTTATATAACTCAACAAAGCAGACCTAAGAGTGCTGTGTGAAGTGACAGTTATCACCTTCATAAATTGGGTCTCAACAGCACAAAAATTTGTAGTCACTAAATAAACTATGGAGCATATACTGACCGTCTGCCCAAGCCTTGCCCGAGAAGATAATGATCCCTGATGATAATGCGTGTATTCAAATGCAAAGTTGTGATAAAATCTCAAAGTAATCGGTAAAGAACTTGCGGAAAATTCAGATTTTTAACAAAAGAACACGGACAAAAATATGAAAAGAAGGACTGTCTCCCAAAAGGAGGATGGTTGGGAACCCTAGTCATCTAGTCAGCTCTAGTAATGCATCTTTCACCTACCAAGTCAATTACTATTGACTTGCTTACCGAGATCTACGTCATACGCCAATTTGAAAACACGTTTGAGAATGAATGAAAAACTAGAATGAATATTTGGCAAATTCTCCAAATTCTCAACAATGTATGCATTTCTCTGTGAAAAGCTATTTCGTTCCGTTCTCCTAAAAATTGTTGGTTATACGAGTATATTCAAGAACATTCGCTATTGAATAAATATTTCCCTTCTCCATTTAAATCGCTGAGTGTTCCTCAATATACTTGGATTTAACTTTAAGAAAAGAAAAGCCACTGAAGAACTTTATATCCAAAAGCGTACCGAGCACTCAACCCTCTACAAATAACCATTCATCATTGACTTGTTTTTCATCACTCGCTCAAGTGAGCACCTACCCCAGCAATTCTTTGAACATGCGGCTGATTCGCCACCACTCTGCTCAAGGAACATGGCAGTATGGGTAATAACAATCAAAGAAAAGGCTAAAGAGGAAGAAGAGAAGGAAAGAATTGAAATGAGTTCGAGCACGAAAAACCGAAGGCTAAAGTGGCAGTAGTCGAAGAGTCAAACAAAAACCACAAGGAAAAGGAGAACGAAACCATAAGAAATCTCTTGAAAGTGACAAAAGGAAACCAACCGTCAACTCCAAGAAATGTAGTTAAAAGTAGATGCTCCCACACAGAGTACGATATAACTCTCACCCCTAATGTGCGACAGTTCGACAAAAGGAGTGAAAAATAGTGTAGATGGGGAAGTGAAAAAAGCGCTCATTGAGTTGAAGAATACACGCTTCCGCAATTTATTTTTCCACAAGATTTGCCATCCAATCAACTTGTCTATTACAGGAATATTGGAATTCCTTTAAGTTCCCACCACCACCACTGCCACGTCCACAGCTCTTTTCCGTCCAACGTTCCGCATCACACTCAACTTCCTTTGGTCAGACAAAAAAAGGCCGCCAACCGAGTGGTCTAAGTTAAATGAAAATGAACTCGAAAGCACTCAAGTGAACTGAAAAAATGCTACACACAACCACTGGCGCAACCACATCTACTATAGGTGATGACGTGATGGTATTGGTGATATTTGTCCCAACTCCTTAAGTGCCAACCAAACTAACAAATTCGAACGCTTCCTTCCGCATTTCGCATTTGACCACCATTGGCACTACTAACAGCATACAGATGAATGCCTTCGGAGGATTCCTATTAACACGTCGTCATCGAACTGAGTTCTTCAGATCCTTTTAACCAGTCGACATCGCTTGCGACGAAGTGGGAGGATGAGGGGAGGATGCCTCACCCTTATTGAGTTCTCCATCAATTATTTATGGCTTTGAGCTGTGAAAAGGGCGGGCGTGAGGCGGACGGAGAGATCCTTAACTATGTGTATGCACTTAAAGACTTTCTTTGAATCCTCCTTCACTCGCCATTGCCTGCGCCATCCACTTCACTTCATCTCCCTCCTTCGATTCAATAATAGTCCTTAATTTCTTTTCTAATTTCTTTCTCCTCCCTCGAGCTGACAATACCCCCACTCCACATTTCTCTAGCACTGGCATTGTGTGCGTGCTTAGAAATACGTACAGCGATGGGGCTTCAAGGGCGAAGTAAAAGAAGTCAGGGAATGACATTATGATTGCTGTACTTAGACGGGGCTATTAATTAATGAAACTTCTTCACTTCAACATTTTCTGCGAGCTCATGGTGAGGTGCCACGTAAGAGAATATTCTAAGAGCGAAGGAGAGAAGCAATTAGTTTTGCATAATGAAGACTTTACATTCTCTTCCAATTTCTGCTAGCCATACGACTTTGTGCCATCTTTTGACAGTTACAATGCATTGAATTTGCATTCGATTTGTTAACTTTAACTTCAGTTCAACTGACTTCAGGGGAAGATTGCTCCATGTATGTATGGACTATGTGAACTATGGAAATTTTCCCGTCAAAGAAATCGTTGGAAATGATTTCAAATTGTTTGAGTGAATCCGTTGGAATGTTTTCCATTTCAAAAGTTTGGGAAAATTCCTTGGATATTTAAAGTAAAGGTACATATTTAAATGTTTAAGTTTTGATTTGGTTGAAATAAGCTTTAGATTTGTTGGTAGGTTTTTATTGAGTCTAATTTAGCAATTAATCATTTTTTTTTTAATTTAATTTAACTTTTAAAGGGAATAAAATAAACAATAATGCTATACTAAAAAATAAGCAAAAATTTAAAAATTAAATAAAAACTTAATTTTCCAGACTACGCTGTAAATGATGTTTATAAATGTGAAAGTCAATTCTACCACTGGCAGGACCCTTTCCAGAGCAAATATATAACACAAATTTATCTTCTAAGGAAATAAATCCCATGCAAACAATGTGGACTAAATATTAGGTAATTTTTTAAAAGACTATATCGACAAAAAAGAAGACCCCTTTGACTGCGTCAACTATCGAGGAATAAGTCTCTTTAACATCGCCTATAAGATCTTCTCTGCCGTTTTGTGTGAACGCTTGAAACCATTAGTGAACAAACTGCTATGTCCTTATTAGTGTGGTTTCAGGCCGGGGAGGTCCACCATAGATCAAATCTTCACACTGCCGCAGATCCTGGAGAAGACCCAAGAAATGCAAATCGACACACACCACCTATTTGTCGATTTCAAGGCCGCATATGACAGCGTGTATAGAGACGAGCTATACAGCACCATGTCTAGTTTTGACATTCCTGCTAAACTCGATGGCATTTGGAGGAGAAGGTTCAACCACGAACTATTTGGACTTTACAGCGACATGAGTCCGGCCAGACGTCTA
The DNA here is from genome assembly GCA_930367185.1 of Myathropa florea. NCBI lineage: Eukaryota > Metazoa > Arthropoda > Insecta > Diptera > Syrphidae > Myathropa > Myathropa florea. The sequence continues at coordinate 80,884,774 of OV884003.1, read as the reverse complement.
CGGATCCAACGCCTAAGATGGCTAGGCCATGTACAGCGCATGGACAACTTAGATTCGGCCCGAAGATTCTTCGACTCTGAACCTGTGGGACAACGCAACAGAGGACATCCACGTCTAAAGTGGTGCGCCTAAATGCAGAGGGACCTTAACCAAATTGGTGTGTGCAATTGACGACAGCTAAAGATAGTGCTAACTGGCGACGTTGGTTAATTGAGACCCAGGTCCACCCCGTCCCACAAGAAGAAGAAAAAATGACGAATTTAAGGAAAATTAGAGGAAACCGTATGCCGGGAGGAAAATGCAAGGTCTCTACAAATAAGACTCTGCAAATATAACCATTTTGGGATTGTGGACATTTTTGAAATTCCTACATATTTGTCAATCGCTTGTCTACAACTATTTTCAAAAATTGGAATCTCAAAGGAATTCTTCCAAGAACCGAACTGTCCGGACTCGAGCTTGTACTATTTTTTAAAGCATTTAAGACAATGATCATAATTTTTTTGATTAATAATTATATTGTACTCAAGTTTAAGCCAGTTTTGGCAAGCAGCTTTATCACATTTGTCCTAAAAACTTTGCAGACTAGCCGCAAAATATTCTATTCTTTAAAATTGAAGCCAAGTCTTTATATACAAGATTGAAGGGAAATCCATTCCCTATTTTGAGTTTAAGAAAAGTTTATTATCAGCTTTATGGTGGGATTCAGTTTTGTAAATGTATTATTTATACGAATTTAATATAGAAAACAACTAAATTCGTGGCACATTTCGCAAATTTTTTAACATTTTAACCTAAAAGCGAGCTCTTTTAGGCACATTTTTTCAAAACAATTTCAAAGCTTTTGGAATTAATTATGCAATTATGAATGTTTCGAACGTTTTCCTTAAGTCTCAAACGTTTGTCTTCAAGTAAACTCCACATTTTTTTGAAACCTTACTCTCACTCAGACTCAAAACTGGTTCTTGGTCCTTGTTTGTACTTTTTCATGGCATATTCATCAAAACATTATCTATATTTTGACTCAAAATGCATGTATTTCCCTAAACTGTAATCAACAATGAGACTGGCAAAAACATCAACTTGCTGCCACTGAAGTCCTCGAGAACTTTTACACTTTGCTCTTCATTCCGGCACTTGCATTTCACCATTATCCAAATTACGGTGGTAAATGCACATTATTTGACAAAAACCTAAAGTGTAGTTGTTTGCGAAAATGAAATCCACTTCCGACTATTACATGTACCACAAGAAGAACCGTCCTCCCATTCACCCAGTTCATCCATCGACCACTATAGCACAGCAAATATACTTAAGCATTGACCAGATTCCCTAGTGTCACGTTGTTTAAAACAAAAAGAAGAAAAATAAAAAGTCAAAGAAAAAAATAACTTGAAGTCAGTAAGGACAGATGGGGGATGTTAAAGTTGAAAGAGTCCCCCAGGTGACCCACAGGATGGAATAAAAACACAAACGACGACTACGGTTAAAATATAAAAAAAAATCCCATTTACTGCTGCAGGGATTCTCGTTCTTAGACTCGATGCCGTGAATGCGAAAAACAAAACATTTTCATGAATAAAAATTTCTCAATTCCCCGGTCGGATGTTCTACTTTGGATTATCGAAGGCACCGGCTCCCTGTCTGTCCATCGCTTTTGTTATTTTTCTTTTCAGTTTGCTGGAGTGCATCGGATCTGGTCCTTGAGTGGGTAACAAACTCTTGATACAAGGAACCACTTGCCATCGAAGCAACAACGACAACGGTTTGAGCACAGAACGCCTTCTTGCGTATCTTGTTATGAACGATTTCATTTTGACTAAACATTGTTATGCCATCCTAAAGTTGGTTCAACGTCTGGAATGGAACACCGGCAGCAGCAGTTTTGTTGGGCGATATGCAAAGAAGCGTATATCTTGCAACCGCAAGATGACATTTATTTCAATTTTGGATTTCTTTCCAGCAGCATGTCGGTTTTTCGTGGATACGAGTATGTAGTCTTGGTCTTCGTCTTTCAAAGTGAAAACGATTGTTGCAACTGAGTTGGTCGGAAATTGGTTTATATAAACAGCATTCATCAAAACATCCTATCGACTTGTGGTCGGTTGTGTTTGTGTCAACTTCCTGACCCTTGCCGAGGCTAGAGCATGTATTTGAATACTGAATTGTGAGAATATTTATCAAATTAAGGACAGACACGTAGATCTGGCCTTAATGCTGTGAATAAAAATACATCTTAATCAATTTATGTCAAGGGCTGTCATAAACCGATTTCGTTCGAAGGCATTTTGAGTATTTGATCGAAATTTCTTGAATTATTCAAATTTCCCTTAATCATTTATAATTTTCTGACATTTGAACCCATTAGCAGCAATAAATACTCAATGCATCCACTCAGACTCATGGCAAGGGAAACAAAAAGCATTGCAGTGTCGTAAATTTTAAAACATTTCCCTCCACACATACGACGATAATGGGCCACAGCCAACCTTATTCGACTCTCTCAAGTCAGCCCAGTGTGTCCATTACTTCTCAGTGCCATTTGAGCACCGTATTTATTACCATGCCAATGAACTAGAATCACAATCTACGAGGACGAGTGGTCCGGGAAGAGTTTGTAATTCCCTCCATATAAATGCCTCTGAGGGATATTGAAGCGAAAAGTACCACTTACCCAACCAGGACTAGAGCCATCGCACAGTAGCACAGCTCCAATTGAATCCTTTCTTGGCAAATCGTTTCTTCTCTGGACTCGTCCATAGGAATAACTTTTCATTTTCCGGGTCTTTAATCGCACACCCCCCCAGATACAGTTTGTTACTCAAACCATGTCTGCTGGCGGCATGATCAAATTAGCGTTGAAATTTATTGCACACCCATCCGTTGGCTCACACATCCCTCTGTCTTTTGGTCTGGCCGTAATGAAATGATGAGTCAACATTAATTTTTATTTACATTTATCTGTTGGATTACTACTGTTTCAATGTTTGACCGTGACCGTGTGGCCATGGGGGAGGAGTGAATGCTGACTGCCTTGCTAACCGTGAATAACAATACCCTTGTACGGTGCCAATAAAAGGATATTTTCTCTTGATATTAGTCCAAATTGAAGTCGATTACTCTAACCCCTAACTTGTGTTGCTCTTTTTCTCACCAATTCTTGTCTACGAGACATTTCGTATGCCAGTCATGTCCTGCAGACCGATTGTTGGAAAAGAACGATGCAGGGCAGCGAGCGAACATCTCCGTGGTCCTGTCCGAGTCAGGATGGTGGGCGTATGCTTTCAAAGAAATCAGTGGCATATTGCACACTGAAATAGTTTGAAAATAAAAGTCCTGATCAATTGATGGATTTGGATTTTAGTTCACATACAAATTCAAGATAAGGGACATGCTAAGTCCCCACTCAACACGAGGTCTGATAAAAGAAGTATGTAACCACCCTTAATTTGGAGTCCGTTAAGGTACATTGACACAATTTGCACCTTCCCAAGTAGAATGTTCATCAAAAGTTTCTATTTCAATAGAGAACACAAATATACTCGTACTCTTACACCTGCATTGAGGTTGTATCCTTGCCAGTGGCAGAGTCATAGCCAATTTTCGTAGCAAGGGTACACACAATGCTCTTGTATGAATACTTAACGAACAGAATTCCGTCTGATTGTTCAAAGGAAATTAAAGTCTCTCCGGGCATGTGTATGTATGACTGGTGTGTGTTGTAATATTTAATTGAAAGGACATGAATGAATGCTTTGTGTCCGAGTAGGTGGTCTCATCAAAGAAAACTTTATGGTCTATCAAATGCGAATGACGGGTCCTATGTTGTTTGGTGCACATACAGTATGTATTTGTATCTGTAACCTCTGGGTCGTAAACTAGTGAGTTAGAGGGATTGCTTAGAATTTAGCTATAAAGTTTGGAATTCCTCTGCTACCAGGAGCAAAGTGATGAAAATGTTTATGGCGAATGGATGTACATGGGAAAAAAAACTTTCACAGTCGACGAGGCACAGTGTGCATCGGAAGTAAAAGCAATCCGTTAAGAGAGGCCAGACGTTGGGAGACTGCTTCTCTCATCAGGTGGGAGTCAAAACATGTTAAACAATTATCTTAGTGATTGACATCAACACAGGAGTGTTGCTTGAAAGGAGAAAGTTTTTAATGGATTTTCTAGTATTTCGTTGAGCATATCATTCACTTCTGTGACTCGCCTATGGGCAAGATGACCTTTTAAGAATATTTGCGTATAAATGTGAATTGGTATATATTGAAGTTCAAGGATATTATGGGATTAGGTTGTGCATTGTAACAAGTGGAATATGCTGGTTGGATATATCAAAACAGAAACAATCTGCGTTAGTTGAAGAAGTAAACAACATCAACAAACGAAAAATCATTGTGAATATAGATTAATTTCGTCACCAATTTCGTGTTATTTCTGGTCTAATTGCATGAAGCTTCTTCTTTACAGCTACAGTGCCGGTAAAAACTATCACCACTGATTGAAGTTTCATTCATTCATTCATCTCATGTAGAGAAATGGCGCACTGTTTTATGGAAGGACGAAAGCAAAATCGTATTATTTGGCGGCGTTCCTACGTCAGAAGACCTCCAAAAGCGGTATATAATAATATAAAAATAATAATGGTGGCGCTACAATCCGACAGCTAATGCCGACTCCGAACGGCGAGATTGAGAAGCTTTTTCTAGACAGTTTTTCTCTTTGAGCATTGTCAGTGACTCGAAAGAGGTGGAGCCATGAAAGAATGTTTGATGTTTTTTTTCGAGATTCGAACCTTAGACCTCGAGCGTAGGAGTCGACGTACCTACCCACTACGTCACGGCGATCACCATTTATGAAGTGCTTTAGACCTCGATATAATTTCCTATGCACGAAAATCTTCACCCATATAGGTAACTCGAGAGATATATCAATCCACAGATCGTTTGAAATAAGGTTAAGATTTGCCTCAACACCTTTTGATTCGAAGTACCGTTTAAAATATATGGTGCTCCAAAATCGGTTTTAATGCGTCCATTTCTAAAGCAAAATGTTTAAAAATCTGAAAAATCACAAAATCTTGGCTTCATTGAGTACTTTTATTTAAAATATTTTCAAGCATTCTGGCCTTAGTTTTCAAGATATTGACCAAAAACGGTCAACCATCGACATGCGAATTTTGAAGATCTGAAAACGCAGTTTTGCAGACCTCAGCGTAAGCATTAAGAAATGATAAATTTCAAAATATCGATTTATGTTGAAGTTTTGAGATATCTAAGAATTAAAATGATAACTATTTTCATTTTCACACATAAATTTCATGCTGTGTTCGACCACTCTATGCGTTGATGAGTGTTATCTCTTAGAACGATCTCAACTCCTAAATGCTCAACAGCAGTGTACCCACCCAGACACCCGACACAGAAGGGATTTTCTGTGTCGGATAAACTTGGATAGAGATGTACTCGTAGGTATACGTATGGGTGGATGCTTGTTTGTTTTGGTGTATGAATGTAGTAATGAATAGTTGATTTGGGTTGAAGTAAAAGGAAAATTCAACTGAAATAGTTTGGAAACGTCGTTTGATATTCAGAAATCATGCATCAATTTTATGCGACGGAACCTTCCCTGTGCGAGTACAACTCGCACTTGCCCAGTTTATTATTATTTGAACCTTATCCCATCTGAAATGATATTATTGACTGAAAACGATAATAAAATTATACAGCACTAATTTTAGTACTAAATTTTTATAAATTTATTACTTTTCCAATAAAAAAATGCGTGTATGTGGGTTCGGGGGACATGCACACCTTCAATTTAAATTTCTCGTCTTAATTTCAAAGAGTTTGTAAGTAATTTACAGAAAACATGATTCGTAAGAGGTTTAACTATATGGGTATCGTTTGTTATACTTTGGTACGGAACCCTAGAAAAGACTCCATGGTAGCTTACAATTCAGGGTTATTAAAAATGGAGTGCTTCACAAGCAAATAACAACGTTCTTTTAATGTTTACAATAAAGGTTTGGTAGCTACTTAATGTAGTTGGAATGTTAATTTAATTTAAATAACTAGTTAACATCATGAAGAAATTAATTGAATGTGTTTTTTGGGGTTAAGGAAATCTAAATTTTTTTTGCTGTACGCGCAATTTTTTGATGTAGTGTAGGTATATCAGAATGAATCAAGTTTCCACATTTCCAGTGTCCACCGAATGAACAGAACTTCGTCAAGCATTGAAGTTATTGCACAACATCAAAGATTTATTACCATATTCTAAGTTCTTAGCTTGCGATAAGATAAAAGTTACGTAATTATACATCTTATCGTGCATACATAAATATTCATTCATAGTTTCACACAACCTAATCTTCGCACAAGCAACATCAACATTTTCAAAGTCTATTTACCCTACGTCACTACACCAGCGGGAGGAATTTGCACCATTTGGCATAGGAGAGATAAAATCACTTCTGAATGCTGTTATTTACATTGTCCCATTTTTCTGAAATATATAACTGACATAATCCAGAAAAATATTATTTGTTTGTATTTACATGGACAACAGTCTTATTGAACAATGCGAGGGAGGGGCACAAGTATACGTAGATAACCTTTTTTCGCAAGATGCTTGATAAGCAACATTTGCCTGTATACTCGTATACTGCTATTTATTTGGTACATTGACTTAAATAGGATCTATTTGCAATAAATCAACCTTCAGGTAATCAACCAATCAATGAGTGAATCGATTCAATTCCGATTTTGATATTATCATCTTTATAATGGTTACCTTTATTTAAGCCTTTTGTTATTAGGGTTCCGGAACTCTTATGAATTTTATTTTGTTGCTTATCTATCCACCTGTCGGCCTGTCTTCACATTTAATGCTTCGTAACATCTAAAGTCTTCAAAGTTAGAACGTGAAATTTAATTCGTTGATTTATCCACCGTGCCCACACAAATGTTTAGAATTTTATTTGGAATAAGTTAGTTCAAAGTTGGTCCTAATACCACCGTTTGGAAATTTTGTTCTCATATGAAATGGTTAACCGGTTGATGGAAGCGATGTCCAAAAATGTGTATTCTTCTGGCAATTTTATTGTGTTGGCACACACTCTTTAACAACTTTATCATATTTTTCGAATTTCGTTTCAAAATTATAATTCTGTGCGCAAAACTTTTGGAGCAATTACACTATATTTCACCCGACATAATCGACCATATTAGACCGCTTCTTGCCTTACTGTTGACCGTTTTCACATTTTCTCTCGAATATGCAGTGGGACCGAGACGCGTAAAGTGCGAGCATAGAGTATATGGTAGGGGATATTGCATTCGTTCGGGATAGTGCTGAAGAAGACTTAAGGATATCAATATCAATTTGTAAGCTTTTTGTAATGAAAGATCCAGCTAGGGCAACAATTTAAGTAGAATAACCATCGTTTGTGGGCGCCGTGGCGTAATGGGTAGGTGCGTCGACTCCTACGCGAGTTACTGACAATGCTCAAAGAGTATAACGGTCTCGAAAAAGCTTGTCAATCTCGCCGTTCGGAGTCGGCATTAAACTGTGGGACCTACAGCAACAACTATATACGGATATCCCTGGTCAATGTCACCGGTATTCCTGTCAGAAGCCTTTCGCACAATACTACTCTGCATATACTAGTATGGCTTCCAGCTCGGCAAATCGACTATGGGCCAAATATTTATGTTTCGGAAAATACTAGAAAAGGTCAGTAAGATTAAAATCTATACCCACCATCATACAGCAGCATACAACAGATTTCCCCCGTTGGCTTGTATGAGGGTTTTCCAGATGACCAAATTGTTGACTAGTTTTTTGTCTCTGGTTTCCACTACCCACAACGTGTTCTCACAATCTCCATCCATGTTTGCCCAAACTACGGCCTCTGAGTTCGGTGGAATCCTCGTGTCCTTTTCCATGATGCCTTAGTTGTCCTTCAGAGACTTGCCCTCCCCGACATTCAGTGGTAACTCAGAAATCTTCTACCTTGGAATTCTCCGTTTAGGGTCCATAACAATGTCGGTCCTTATCATGAAATTCACGCTATGACCTCTATGAACTCGTACTTAACTGTAATTCTGCAATTATTCTGTGAAACTCTCGGTTGACTTCCCAAGTGTCGGTGCGTCTTCTCCCGTCGCCGTATCCCATCGCAAGGAACTACTGGATTCGATGGCCGTTTTCGGAATGCAGAGAAATTGGTCGTTTATTTCGCGCCACGCTAAAGAAAACTACGTGATGCACCGTGCATCATGGCTCAAGGATGTCCGAACGAATGGAGCAGAAGACATAGTCCAGAAGATAAAGATCAGTCAACTAAACTGGATCGGCCATAAGGAGCGTTTGATTGATAACTGCATGGGTAAGTCGTGGGCGCCGTGGCCGTGTGGGTTCGTCCGTCGACCCATGCACATTAGACTTTCACAGTCTAGGTCCGAATCCAAGCCAAGACAAACAATTTTTCAAAAAAAAATTGTTCGGGGCTCCACCTCTTTCAAGTCACTGTGTATAACTCGAATCAAAGAGTATAACTGTCTAGTACATCTTCACAAAATCGCCGTTCGGAGTCGGCATTAAACTGTAAGTCTTCTCCACTCGTGAGAGAACAATAGCACGCAAAATACGAGTGGTTGCTGAGAGGCTAGGCCCAGGTCCACCTCGGACTGTAGCGCCACCATTATTATTATTAACCATAGTTTGCATCGAATTTTCGTTGAAAGGGTCCAAAAATTAGTTGGCTTGTAAAATGTTTAATTTGAACAATAGAACAATAGTACGTTAACCCTCGGAATCACTTCCAGAAGCAGCTTCACTTGCTTAATGGGAAGTGTAGTGTTTAAATAGTAAGACAAGAACTGTTAAATACGAAATAGGCAGTTTCCTTGGGCATAAAACCGGCGGATTTAATGAAAACTGCAACTGTTTATAGTGCGTCGCACCGACTCCGAAGTCCGGCCAGTTTGGGCCTGCACACGTATAAAATTCAACTGACCCAGGAGCTGAGGGTAAACGACCAGAGCAAAGACAACGACGTGTGTTCGTTAAATTGGTTCTGGAGCAGTTGGAAACTGACCCTACTATTCATCAATGATTTCATCGATCATCGGTTTCAATCATATGATACCAGTCCACATGAGATCCAAGAGCATCCAATGCATCCCGAAAAAATCACTGTTTGGTGTGGATTTCGGGCTGGCGGCTTCTTTGGTCCATATTTCATTGAGAACGACGTTGCCAGGCCATCACCGTCAACGGCGAGTGTCATAGGTTGATAATTACCAACTTCTTTTGGCTTGAATTGGATGATATGGACACCAACGACATGTGGTTTTAACAGAACGGCGTGAGGCGTACGTGCCACGCAACTCACGCCACATTGAAAAATGGGCACGAGCGATTCGAGAACATGGTTATCTCACGTGATGTGAACTGTTCACCGAGATCGTGCAATATGACTCCGTTAAACTTTTTCTTGTGGGGTTTTCTAAAGTCGCATTGCTATCCGAATAAGGCACAAACTACAGCGGTCCTCAAAGCCAACATAACCCGTGCCATCAGTCAAATTCAGCCAGTCATGAATGGTGTAATATTTCGTACATAATGGCACTAATAAGGCTTTTAATGAATGAAAAATGTTGACGATAACTCACACACACTTTGTTTCATTTAAATTTAAAGATAGGAAGCGCTTAATGAAAAACCCTTTACAAAGCAAAATTATACAAGATTAAATTTATTTTAAAATAAAATAAGGAGACAGCCAGATTGAGTGCGAAAGCTCCGCCAGAAACCGTGGGGTAGTAGTATTAAACTCAATCTGGGGTACTCATCTAAACTCTGCTATCGGTAAGGTGTATGGTGCACTACGTGCTCTCTGGGCTTCACACAAATTTCTACCCGTCAGGGTTAAACTATTACTGGTGAAATCTATACTCCTCGCTCAACTTCTGTACGCCTGCGAGATATTTTGCAAAGTTGATTATGAAAGTTAGAGGAAAATGAACGTAGTTTTCAATAACATCACTCGCTTCGTGTACTCGCTAAAAAAAAGTCTGATCGTTGTTCTAGTTATGCTAAAAATATCATTAATTGTTCAATAGGTAACCTCATGACTATAAAAACCCTCACTCTACTACATAAAATACTTTCTACTAAGCAACTGTACCAAAGTTCACTTGCCTTGCATCTGAACGTTAATTTCATGTTCGTGCTGTTCGTCTGTGGAACTCTCTCCCCGCTCATATAAGATTGACCAGGAATGCAAATAAATTCAAGTCTCTTTTATTTTCATACTTTGGACAGTGAATTGTAATAATAAAATAATAAATAAACTAATAATAAATAAATAAATAAACTAAAAATAAATTTATAAACGTCGCAGTTCTCTCTGATTATTTTAGTTTTTAAATTATTTGGCCAGAAGTTCGTACTTTGTCGCTATTTGCGCCCTACTCTCATACGATTATACCGCCAGATTCTTTCGTTTAATGCAGCGTGTACATGAGACATTCTTCAAGCTGATTCACTTGCTTACATAATTTTGCCAAACCAGGTTACCTGGAATAAATTATGAGTAATGTCGTAACAAAAATATGATCGTTCACAGAATTGTTTTGCAAATACTTTTATCCCCTTATCGGCCACTGTACAGGTTTCTACAGCTCATTGCACTCTGCACGCAACCAACAATTTTGAGTTATATTTGCAGTCGCTTCAAGTTTGACAGTTTTGTGTCAATCCCCGTAAACAATGTCTTGTATTTAAGTGACAAAATATGCACTTGAGGCATCAGTCCAGTTGGATCATTGTCAGCAACTCATCCAGTTGCCATTATGTCTCAAAATTTCCGTGTTGAGTTTGTGGAGGAAGATCCGTTGCTGACAAAACAAATCAAGGCAATCAAGGTGTTCCCAAGGAGCAATGAAGACCTTCCGCTAAAAATCGACTGTGAGAAACGATTCGGCGTGTTATTTTCTTATGGAGAAAACTACTTGGACAAAATCAAAAATTTTGAAGTACGAAAAGATGATATTTGGATTATTACGATGCCGAAGTGCGGCACAACATGGATGTTGGAATTGGTGTGGTTGCTAATGAACCACATGGACTTTGATAGTGCACTGAAGATCGACCAGGAGGATCGTTGCCCATATTTGGAGTAAGTTTTGTGCGAATTTAAATGCAACGTATTGTAAGATGAATCAATTTTCATAACACAACCCACTTTCAGATTTGGAGCTATCTATCCAGTGATGAAGGATTCGGTTAGGGAGATCACAACAATGAAGTCACCACGCTTAATAAAGTCTCATCTCCCAATGCATATGCTACCCAAAGGTTTGTGGACAGTCAAACCGAAGATCATCTATGTCACCAGGGATCCAAAGGATGCATCAGTTTCATTTTATCACTACCTCACCGGCTTGGGAGCGAACAAACTGAGCGAAGAGGAATTCGTGGATGCCTACCTCAAGGATAGCTTACTTTTTCAACCGTTTTGGTCGCATGTGGTCGAATTCTGGCAAATTCGTAACGAACCGTACGTCTTCTTTACCAGTTTCGAGAAAATGACCAAAGATTTGAGATCCGTTGTGTTGGGTGTGTGCGAGTTTCTCGGGAAGCCAATCGACGATGCGCAAATGGAAAGAATGTTAGAGCACCTTTCGTTCAGTGAAATGAAGAGTAAGGCTGATTTTTGATTAGAATTTTTAACGTCTGAACATGGCGTTCGTTTCAGATAATCCGGCATGCAATCACATGAAGGAGAGTAAAGTTTTCCAAAAAATCTATGATGCCGAGGATAACTCTTTTCAGTATAGTATTTCAGTCTTTAGACTTCAATGTTTTATTAAATTTTTTTAAGGTTTATGAGAAAGGGCGCTGTCGGTTCATACAAGGAAGAACTTAAAGAAGATGTTATTCAAAAAATCGAAAAATGGACAAAGAAGTCACTGCAACCCTATGGAGTAACTCTGGAAGAAATAATTTCTTTATGAATAGTGATGTAAAGTTCTGATAAGTAGTCTTTCATGTTCAGACGAATAAAAATGAATATAGCTGCTTATCTGGGTAGATTCTGTATAATTTCTCATACAAATATGTTGTTCGTATTAACGAACTTTTATCCAGAAAGCATGTAATGATGGCCTTTTTAACACTGTTCTTGTGGCTTTCTTTTGACATTTAAACATCTGACTGTCCTTGGGACTTTGAATACGGACCGTTGGCATTTAACCAATAATATCTATCATTTATTTTTCCTTTTCACATGGATATGTTATATGATTGGAGATCATTCTGGAAATTCGTGTAAAGACATAAGAAGTGCATCGCTGTGGATGGAAACAGGTTTTTCTAAGACGCACGATTCTACTGCGCAACTTCTATGCCAAAATGTGTGACTTTAGCTATAATTGATATAATACTCGCATAAAGAATAACTCTTGCTAATCGCTGCTTCTTTGGGCTAAGAAAGCAATTGATAAACAAAGCTTTCTCTCGAACAACCAAGATGACTCTGTATAATCATCCCAGTCCTGCTATATGGCGCAGAAGCATGGACTTTGTCAAAAGCGGATGAGGTTGCTCTTGGCTGCTTTGAGAGGAAAATTCTTCGGGTGATTTTCAGTCCCGTCTGCATAGAGGGTGAGTGGAGGAGAAGATATAACAACGAACTGTACGAGCTGTTCAGCGACATCGACTTAGCCAGAAGGGTGAAGATCCAACGATTGAGATGGCTAGGTCATGTAGAGCGAATGGAAACCAATACTCCGGCCCGGAAATAATACTCCGCGTGCGAAACTGGAGGCAGCTAGCTAAAGATCGAGCTGGCTGGAGACGCTGTTTGGTTGAGGCCCAGGTCCACCCCGGACTGTAGCGCCACCTTAACCTAACCTAACTCGCATAAGGGGTGCTTTATTAAGGGTTTCCTATCTTCAAATTTATATAACACAAAGTTTGTGTGAGATATCGTCAACATTTTTTATTTGTCCGAAAGGTATATCGATGCCATTACGTGCGAAGTGTAACATCGTTCGAATGTCTACAGCAGCTTCTCTGAGTGGCGCGCATCCCGATGGCATGGGTTATTTAGGCTCTAAAAGCCGCTGTGGTTTATGACTTATTCGCATAGACCTGCGCCTTCAGCAGACCCCACGAGAAAAAACCTAAAGGGGTCATCGCATTATCTCGGTGCCCAGTTCGCATCACCTCCACGTGAGATGATCATGTCCTCTAATCGCTCGTGCAGAATTTCCAATATAGCGTGGCGTGAGCTGTGTGGCATGTAGCGACGTCCTGTTGAAACCACATTACGTTGATGTCCATATCATCTAATTCAGGCCAAAAAAAAAATGGTAATCATCGACCTCTTTGATGGTTATGGCCTGGTCAACGTCGTTCTCAAGGAAATACCCATATAATCCGGTGACGCTGCCAGCTCAAAATCCACACCAAACAGTGATATTTTCGGGATGCAATGGACTCTCTTGGATCTCATGTGGATTGGTTTGGTATCGTCCCAAATTCGACAATTTTGTCTGCAGACGTACCCATTCACCCAGAAATGGGCTTCATCGCTGAAGATGAATTTTCGATTTCGATGAGAATTATTTTCAGTTTCCAACTGCTCCAGAGCCCATTTAGTGAATACTCGTCGTTGTCCATGGTAGTTTACCTTCAGCTCGTGGGTCATTTGAATTTTGTACGGGTGCAGGCCCAAGTCGCGACACAAAATTTGTCAAGTTGTGGTCTGCGAAAGGCCGAGTTCTTGTGAGCGACGCGAAATGAAATCAACGGCCTCGGATTCTTCTGCACTCTCTCACGAACAGCGACGATGCATTCGGCAGGTCCTGCGTTTTGTCGACGTATGGGTGTTGGTTTATCGTTTACTGAACCAGTGGACTTAAATTAATCCACTACACTGCGAATAGCCATTTCGGTAGGGCGATTATGGCTATCATAAGATGGGCGCAGCGAGCGGAAAGTTGCCCGAACGTTGCCTTGACGTTGCGGCGTAGTGGGTATGTGCGCCGATTCTAACGCACCAGAATTTTCGATTTGGATCCAAATCAAAACACAGAGAACAATTTAAAAAAAATGTCCACGGTTTCACCCCTTTCGAGTCACTGACAATGCTCAAAGGGTATATTGTCTAGAAAAAGTTAGTCAAACTCACCGTTTGGAGTCGACATTAAACTGTAGGTCCCCTCCACGCACGCACAACGCGTGTGGTTGCTGAAAAGCTAGGCCCAGGTACACCTCCGACTGTACCGCCACCATATTATATTATTATTATTATTATGGACAGCCTCTAGTAACCTTCTGTCAAGGATACCAATCGAAGAGTCACCATGCAAACGAAAGTCAAGATAGACGCAAAAAAACTATAACCTTTTAACTAACTCTCATAAGATGCGGCAAATATTCTTATCCCTTGTATGTTAATACTCGACTTCATTATAAACTTGTCCCATTTTTTCCTCCAACAAAATAAGTTGGAAACCTATCACCCGTATCAGCTGAAATATAAAATGAATATGTCAATTAGTCTTGAACGTTAAAGTAAATCTCACGAATTTTAACATGTAACCGTGATCAGTAGCAAAGTACCAAGCACGTTACTTAGTAGATTACAACTGTATCCTCGTTTATGACTCTACTATGAATACGAAATGGTACCAAGGGAATTCTCGGAACTATAACCGTTTAACTTCACGACACTCGTATACTCAGCCCATTTATCCACTGGTCGTTTCGTAAAAAAAAGTATCCTCACTGCAGTGGCCTACACACACACTGAAAGATTCTTAAACTAATGTTCAATTATGTAAATGACATCTTTCCTAATTGCCTGTCATTTAATCCTTTCGCTATAATTCCATCCTTTCCGCATTTGTTGAGTAAAATTTCAATTTTCCCTCGACCATCCTTGCCAGTGGCAGATCAAATCTCCTGAGTCTTCTCCTAAGCTCATCGATTTCGTCTTTCGTGTATCCGAGTGCTGTGCTTTCCCATTCCGATAATAGACCCCAGTACCACTGAATTAAGTCAAGTTACCGGTAAAAAGTTCCCCCAAACATACACATACACATTCACACACACACACACACTAAGCGGATTCCAATACCATCACCGTAATTGGATAATAAATCGGACAGTGGTTTAGAGTTGGAGTACGAGTATGATGGGGTTGGGAACCGCATTAGTGTTGGCGTTATAACATTACTTTACTATTAATATGGATTTTGTCAATTAGTTTCAGTCCAGTAGATTTAAGCTAAGGACTTCCCCTCTCGCTCGCCGAACGTCCTAGTCTCCTTGACAGGTATCCTGTGCGATTTATTCAAATAGGGGCTAGGGTTCGGTCATAAATCGACAAATCTGTGTCTCGTGGCAACACAGTTCAGATTCAGTCCCTCCACTCCACATTTGTACTCTTTTGTCCATATTTGTCCATCGGAGATGGATGCAATTAGTAAATTGTGTTGATCCACTTCATTTCATGCCACATACAGTGAGAGACCAGCCTTTTGTGTACGAGTATTGTGATGTGTGTCCGGCTTGAGGCGGCCATTAACTACTTGGTTATTCGACTGGTGACTCGCCTATTGACGGCTGCAATTCAGGAAAATGGTTATCTGATCCTAAACGAGGATATGTGGGCCAAGCTGTAACAATCGTAATAATGTTAATAACTGAACGTTTACAGTTAATTTGCTGGAAGTGTTGATTCCGTAACCACCCGCATGCAAGGTGGTATTGTTTAAATGGAATTGTGTGAAACGTGCTTCCGTTAAACAGGACTGGTGATCACTGTGAGAGGACGCGTATGGTGGTGATGCTGTATTTGAGATGAAGAGCTGTGAGTGTTGGAGCTCTGGCAGATGGTGTCTGATAGAATTATGTGAAATGTAGAAGTGGTCAGGCAAGCAAAAGAAAATTAAATGTGGGCACACATTGAATACAACGGGAATGCGTAGATGTTATTGTTGATTTCTTACATGGGTAACGAAGACTTTGTTGTCAATGAATATGCAGTGTGGTGTGGAGAAGAAGATTTTAACCAGCATTTCCGATGTTAGTCCGATTCATTTTAAAATCTCATAGGAAGTTGTGCGATAGTTGTGCACCATACAACAAAAGATGAAAAACGAATAGTCCTCAAAGATTATTTGTTCTTTTTAAGAAAATTCTGAGCTCTTAGTGGTCAATGGAGCGAGAAATTAAATTATTGAAGGAATACCGCTAACGGAGTATACGCTGATGAATCTTAAACTGGTAATCGAGTAAGCCCTAGTTTAATCCTATAGCTGCTCAAAAACAGCAAATCTTTCAGAATACCGAAATATTGCTGCTGCTTCCAAGTAGAATTCGCGTTCATTACCAATGAGGTTTAAAAAACGTGATTTTTACCAGCAACCAAGCAGCAATTATGGCAATTGATTCACCAAGCATATGGTCTAAATTGGTTAGACATTGGATGTCAAGCAATTGCACGCTAATGCTGTGTTGAATACCTGGGTATAGAGATATTCCAAACAACTCTGAAGCTGACGAGTTGGTAAAGGACACTGAAATGGACTTTCTACTGTTGCAGGAGAGACTCACATGCATGTCATTAAAAACCCGAAAAACGTATGAAAATCATCACTGATGGACAAATGAGAGATGGAAGAAGTAGGACACTTGAAGCAGTGAAAAATAAACTTGAGCTAAGCTAGATTACAGTAAAACTATTAATAGTAATAAGAATAATAATAATGGCGGCGCTACAGTCCGAGGTGGACCTGGGCCTAGCTTGTCAGCAACCACTCGTGTTGTGCGTGCTATTGTTCTCTCACGAGTGTAGAGAACCTACAGTTTAATGCCGACTGCGAACAGCGAGATTGAGAAGCTTTTTTCGAGACAGTTATACTCTTTGAGCTCTCACTCTTTGACCGTGGGCGCCGTGGCGTAGTGGGTAGGTGCGTCGACTCCTACGCTCGAGGTCGTCGGTTCGAATCTCGAAAAAAACATTAAACATTTTTTCACGGCTCCACCTCTTTCGAGTCACAGACAATGCTCAAAGAGTATAACTGTCTAGAAAAAGCTTCTCAATCTCGCCGTTCGGAGTCGGCATTAAGCTGTAGGTCTCCTCCTCTCGTGACAGAATATTAGCACGCACAACACGGAGTTGTTGCTGAGAAGCTAGGCCCAGGTCCACTTCGGACTGTAGCGCCGCCATTATTATTATATTATATTATTATTATATATTATACTCTTTGAGCATTGTCAGTGTCTCGAAAGAGGTGGAGCCGTGAACAATTTTTTTCATTTTGGAAAATTGTTTGTCTGAGCTGGGGTTTGAACCTAGACTGTGAAAGTCTAATGCGTATGGGTCGACTCACGAACCCACACGGTCACGGCGCCCAGCAAAACTATTAGCAATGCAAAAATTAATAGGAACAACATCGGTAACCTAATCGGAGTCCTTACCGGACACTGCACAATTGGAAACCATGTCCCAAGGTTAGGATTAACATGTATTTTGAAGAGTGTGCATCGACGAGGAAGAAACGCTTTCACACTTACTCTGTAGTTGCCTTGCTCTACTTTCCTTAAGAAAATACGATTTTGGAGCATATTACCCTAAAGGTATAAAGACACACTCGATATGAGAGTCGGAAAAATATGAAAATTCATGCACAAGCAAATAAAATAGTTCCAAGACCAACGACTCAAGCCGACTCTGGTAACACAAAAGACCATTTTAGTCTTAGGAAGTCTACCGCGTGCGGAGGGCAATCGTAAGGTGATTCCTTGAATAGGCGGGAAATGGTTTCGAAATACTCATTAATTTAGAGCAAAAAATGTAAAAACTGGTGAATAAGCTCTGGCATTAACCTTAGCTTGGAAGATTTTTCTGCAATAGACTCATTAACTATTGATGTATAAATATGTGACAGATTCAAACGTCTTCTCTGTTAACTAAAATAAACTAGGCAAGTGTGTGTTGTACTCGCACGTGGAAGGTTCCATCGCATAAATATTTTTTGATCGAAGTATTTCTGAATATCAGGCGACAAATTCAGACTACAGTAGACGCTCGATATTGTGAACATCGATATAGTGAACAATCCAATATAGTGAACACACAACATTTTATACAGGCTATTCTAAACAGTGAACAAAAAAATTTCATTATAGTGAACCTATGTTTTTTTTCTTTCTTTGAACCTTTCAGCATGCAAAAACACGTCTAAGACTCACTAGTGCTATGCAGTGGGCAGTATCCATACCATCGCCCTAAATTACCGTTTGTATATGGTACACAGTTTGGAGTTGATTGAAGCAAATACAAAGTGCTCGTTGCTTGTACGTGGAATGTATTATTTTGTTGGGTTTTATATTTTTTACGTATGGGTTGTTTTTGTTAAAAATAAAATATTCTTTCTTATAAATATTGGCTTGTTTTTTTAGTAATTGTGAGGAAAAATTTTAATTATATTCTATTTTTGATAAATTGTACTTCAAAACATACACATTTTGACGAAATATGCTCCAAGCAGTCTACGTTCGTTACAATGAACAATCTCGATGCAGTGAACAGGCCGAGTTTTTATTAGTACACTATATTGAGCGTCTACTGTATTTCAGTTGAATTTCCTTCTTACTCAAACCCTAGTCATTACTAAAATCATGCATACAAACAAACAAACATCCATCCATACATATTCGCGCAAGTCCTCGATTTTCGCAACACTAAAGTCGTAGCACGTCTTGACTCTATAAGTTCTCTATAAGAATCTATAAATATATATACCTATATCTCTATCCAAGTTTATCCAACACAGAAAACCCCTCCCAGCATACCCAATCACTGCTGATGCCTGTGGTGTGTGTGTGTGCATTTCTGTTGGGCATTTAGGGGTTGAAATCGATCTAAGAGATAACGGTCATCATCGTATCGAGTCGTCGATCACAGCATGGAATTTAACAATTTAGTAATTCTTATAATTTTAAATCCAAATATCTCGACATTTCTATATAAAACGATATTTTGATATTTATCAGTTCTTAATGCCTCCGTAGAGTTCTACAAAACTGTGTTTTTAGATCTTCAAAATTCGCATGTCGATGATTTACAGATTTTTGCCAAAATTATTGGTGCTAGAATGCTCGAAATAGTATTAATTGAAAGTACTCTTTGAGCAAAGTTTTTCATATTTTCTCAGACCTTAAAACACCTGAAAACTGATGTTTGGGCCTGAAGTACCTTATTCCAAAATTTCATGCCGATATCTTCATAAATGTAGGAGATAAGAAAGTGTGACAGACAGGACAGAGGAACGGACATACTGAAATTATGAAGGTTCCGATTTTGTAGATGGAACCTTCAAAATGTGTACGCTTATATCCAATTTAAAATCTCTTTCGTGTAAATCGTGGACTTATAGGTATCGAAAATATAAAACATCATTAATATGGCCATGCTCTTTTGAGTCTTTCATAATAAATTTGCATTCATTTTCGAAGAGAAGACAGTATGGCGGGACTTACAGGAGGATATGTAGTTTTGAAATCGACGATTTCCCTTTCCATTAAGTAGGAAGAGGTCATATGACTGGGTGGCGTAGTTGGTTAAGTGCCTGCCCGAAGTTAGAGGGTTCCCAGGTTCGAATCCCAGTGAAATCGAATCTGGTCCAGTCACCATTTGCCGTTGGGATCAAATTAACAGCACTCGAGTAGGTTGCTACCTGGGAGTACAATGGACCAGTTTTGAGTCTGAGTGCTCCAGTAGCGTTTCAAAAATCCTTCGAAAAAAAAGTAGGAAAAGGTCAGAGCATCGTTGGTACCAGTTGATACCACTACTTAACATTATTCTGTCGTATCTAGCACGAGCTTTGTTTGATCCGGCACTCTGTCTTGTTAGAACCAAATGTTCTGTAGTCAGGAAAAAGAAAGTTTCCGACCATATTTGGAAAGTTGTCGCCATTAACTATTTCACCATTGCCCCTAGCATCCTCACAGAAATATGGTTCTTTACGAGAGTTTAGTGGTCTTTGGTGTAGTAATTGTTGTTGGTGCCCAATTCTATTCTGCTTATTAATAAATAAAACCAGCCCAATCGACATGTATTTCGTCGCGTAATTTTTTGTTAGCGAAAACACAGCTCGCCTGCACTGAGAGTAGAACCTAAGCACCCCAATTTCGATCCATGATGATTTATAAATTATTATCAACCAGTCTCTACGACTGTCAAAAACCAATAGGTAACAGAATCGTACAAAATCAAAAAACACCCTCCATGTACACATATTATGTGTCTCTCCATGGCATATGCAAAAGACATAAATTTGCATATAGAAGTTAAATCCAAAAACAATATTTGTCTCCGAGTAGTATGTACGTAGTTTAAATATTCCTTGTGTAACAATCAATGCATTTTCACTTAGCAAACCTGTGAACTGTTCCATTATCATTTAGTTTTATTCTTATTTGTGCTTGTTTCCCAATGCAGTGCAAATGCCATATTTACGGTCACCATAATGCGCCTGATGCAAGCTAAATAAGTGAAATTAATTAAAGTGTGCATTCTGTTGACATGAAAAAATTAAATTCAGTTCTCCATTGTTTGTTCCGATGCTTTATTTATATACACGTAATCCAAGCTCAATCAACTTATTGAACCGCAAAATGGAAATTGCATACATAATACGCTCAGTGTCGCCCGAATGCCAATTAATATCAATCGGTTCGAATTTCGCATAGAAATGTGCCACAATCGTAACCAATCGATACTTTATTCGTTTTAAACTAAGCTTGTGTAAATATATAGTTCCAAGTCCTTTAAAAGAGTTCTGTAGTTTAAAAACGTGTTTCGGTTATTTTTACTTAGAAATATGTTTAGAAAACCAAGTCTTATAAAAACCATTTTAGAAAATTAACTTCGACAGCTTATTTGCGAGGGTGCAAAAGTGCAACGATGATATCAAATGGAATTATGTGCATTACACCAGGATAATGAATCCGGAGGCTAAGAGCAGCCAACCAATTAAGTTGATGTTTAGCAGAAATTAATAATCTCAGGTGAACGATTAGCCCTGAAGTTGTCCATGTGTACATATGTAACCGGATACACAGAATACATATCGTGTGTATTCGTTAACTTGAAAGATTTGATGGAGCACCTTGCGGAAAACTGACCATTAATAATAATGATAACAATGGCGACGCTACAGTCCAAGGTGGAGGTGCTTAGCAACCAACGTGTTGTGCGTACTTTTGTTCTCTTTTTCTTTTATTCGTACATTTTAATGCCAACTCCGAATGTCGAGATTTAGAAGCTTTTTCTGACTCGAAAGAGCCGTGAATAATTTTTTTTTTGATAAATGCGATAAATTATGCCAGGATTAACTGTCTATTGAACTTAGCCTTGAAAGTCTAGTGCATATGGGTCGACGCACAAACCCACACGACCACGGCGCCGTAATATCTTTTTATAAGATACTAGAGTATCCAGCGTGCTTCGCTACGCCCTCTCTGTTGGGCAAGTGCCCTTATTTTTCCAGGGGATCTAATTTTACTCGGTGTTCTTTACCTGTGTGCAAAATTTCATAATTCTCTGTCGAATGCTGAAAGATGCGAATTTCTATTTTTTCTATAGTCTATGACCGATTCCTTATCGATCGGTGCAAATAGTGTCAGATATTGCATATGGATCGGTACCATTGTTTAGAAATTGATCCCATACAAACGAACCTTCAATGTTATATTTATAGATAATCACAATTAAAAATTGAGGTTAGGTCACGTCGTCTCTTAGAACTTGCATATTCGTGACTTCAGGTGACTGTGCGTCGTCTACTTCGCTTGGGAATGATGAATACGAAACTCTGAATAACTGCATAGGTTGCATAGCTCGAATTCTTTTAAACCAAAACGCTTTTGACAACCTCCTCTGAATGTCTGCAAAGTTTCATTGAAATCGGTCCAGCCGTTTCGGAGATTAGCCCGAACAATCAAACACACATAATAATCTATTATACATAGATTTGCATATTTAATTATTCGCATACCAAAAACAACAACACTTGCCGGCAATCGCGAATAAAGTGTGTACATGTACGTTTGTGTTTAAACGATAAAAAATTTAGCTAATTGTTTGATGAGGTTTAGCTGCAAGTTTCGAAAAAAGAACAGATATACGCGGCAAAACTCTTTTTGTTCAATAACAACAAAAAAAAACCAAAGGCGACTCCGATTACATTCGTTCACATTGCGAGTTCGATGAATAAGAACCTTAACACGATCACTCAATAACAGCTGTCAATGTGTATGCGTGTGTATGACATCAACTACAACGTGAATTCGCCGTGTGTATCACATCAGCACACAGTATACACACAGCCCACGCTCATAGACGCCTACGTATCTGTTGTTGTTTTTTTATAAGGACAAAATTAGATGTTGACATAAAAAGTCATAACTCACGAACGCCAACGAACGACCAATTTCGTGGAAACTTTAAATAAACCATCTACACGACCATATGAACAAACCCTGAAAATGTTATCAAAAACTTTGCTTTAATGAGTACTATCATTTGAGACTACATATTTCGATCATTCTAGCCCCAATTAATGTGGAGCTATTGGCCAAAAACGGTAAATCATCGACATGCGAATTTTGAAGATCTGAAAACGCAGTTTTGTAGAACTCGACGTAAGAATTAAGAAATTATAAATATCGAAATATCGACTTATGTGCAAATTTCGAGATATCAAAGATTTAAAATTATGAATATTTTCATTTTCACACATAAATTTCATGCTCGAACGATGATGAGTGGTGAGTGTTGAAACTACATGTCGTTGGTGTCCATATCATCCAGTTTAGGCCAAAAGAAATTGGTAACCATCGAAATATGGTGCTCATCGCTGACGGTGATGGCCTGGCAACGTTAAATTGTGGCCTGCGAAATGCCGAGTTCTTATGAGTGACGCGAATTGAAATTGCCGGTCTCGGATTCTCCCGCACATTCTCATTGACAGCGGCACGGTGATGTTTTCATCAGATCTTGCGTTTCGTCGACGTACGGGTGTTGGTTTATTGTTTACTGAACCAGTGGACTCCAATATATCCACCACACTGCGAATAGTCCTCTCGGTAGGACGATTGTGGCGACCGTAAAACAGAATTGCCCGAACAGAACACCCATACGTGTGTTTGAACGCTATGTCCGTCCATGGTGATTTGGCAAAAAAAGACTGAATAAATGTCAGCCAATTTAACATATGTAGATTCAACAGTATCGACGACTTGGCCAGAACGTCTTCATAGGCAACTATAACTTTGAGGTAGTTAAGGACTTCGTCTACCTTGTCTCCGCAGTAAACAGTACAAACAACATCAGTACCGAGAACAAACGCAGAATAACTCTTGCCAAACGCTGTTTTTTTGGGCTCAGAAGGCAATTGATTAGTAGAGCCCTCTCTCGGAAGACCAAGCTGACTTAATACAAAACCTTGATCATCCCAGTCCTGCTTTACGGCGCAGAGGCATGGACAATATCCCAAGCGAATGAACAGTCTCTTGGTTTTTTCGAGAGAAAAGTTCTGCGCGCGATCCTTGGTCTTGTTTGCGTTGATGGCATTTGGGGGAGAAGGTTCAACCACGAACTGTATGGGCTGTACAGCGACATGAGTCTAGCCAGGCGTCTACGAATCCAACACATAAGATGGCTAGGCCATGTAGAGCGTATGGACAACTTCGCTCCGGCCCGAAGAGTCTTCGACTCTGAGCCTGTGGGACAACGCAACAGAGGACGTCCAAGTACAAGGTGGCGCATATAAGTAGAGGGGGACCTCGGCCCGCTTGGTGTGCGAAACTGGAGACAGCTGGCGAAAGATCGTGCTGACTGGAGAGGCATGTTGAGTGAGGCCCAGGTCCACCTCGGACTGTAGCGCCCTACGAAGAAGAAGAAGAAGAAGATTCAACAGTATGGCCGCTATCGACTGTCAAAGTCCCTATTGGAAGATCATTTACATACGGTCACGGTCTCTTTTCGTTGTATGTTCTTAAATGTACGCACAAAAAAATATTTTGGAAATATGAGGTGTGTAAGCAGTTTGATCCCATCAGCATTATATCCAGGCCCCGCTTTGATACCGCTATGGAAAGCTTTTCTTCTTTGAAGATGTTTTAAGAGTTCTTCATAATTTATGTTTCTCTAGTTCGCAAAGACTGAGACAGTTTTTATGGATGTGTATATGATGGGGTTTATTGGAGCACCCCATTTAATACTTTCATTTAATGGCAAAATCCATTAGAAAAAAAATGTTCTGCAGACATACATATACTCGTATCTACTCCTTCTTGAACTACGCTCTCAGGTGTAAAAACGTTCATCCATTCACCAGCTCATCGCATTTGAAAGCAACCTTGTAGTGAGAGCTTAAAACAATGTATACAAGCGAATACAAGCATACAAATATAGACGCCTTCACACACAATCTCTTATAAATTCTATAAAATGTAGACTTTGCTTGAAAATTCAAATCAGCTGCTTCAACAAAGAGGATGTGTGCACCAAAAACTTAAACCCATAAGGACATAATCATAAACACTCGACATTCTGTGTCTTGCTCTCACAAGAAAACCACACGACCATACATCCAGCCACAGACTACCCCGGCAACCTATTCCGCCCATTAATTAATTAAGTTTCTGCAATAGAATAAGTGGAACCTTTCTTTGGAAAAGCATCTGCATCTATAGTTTGCTTAGCATCAGTAGATGAGTTTGGGTGTTCCCATGAATATGCTATCGCATCATGCAACTGGAGATAGTGATGAGATTTTTCTCTTGTTACTATCCATCCCTTTGCAAGGCACAAGCACTGTAAAGGTAAGCCACAATATAGGGCGGTAGTGCCACGCTTACCTTTGACTTCGGAACTTTTTTCTTTTAATTACATTTTTAGATTAAAATTCTCTTCAGTTGAATACAGGTGTGATCAACTACTATGTGCAAAGTTTGCTTACGTTATATCAAAATGTAAATTTCTGTTAGTGAGATGTGGTAACTTTTCGAAAATGGAAATTTTGCGGTTGTGTATTTTTCAATTCGGTTGTAGACTTTTATGTGCAATTGTCTTTGGTGACTTGTGTGAAGGACTGATTTAATTTGTTTGTCCTGAATTGTCTAAAGTGAAAGGTTTCAATTTCAGAATATTATTGATTGGGTCAAAGCTTAGGGTTCATAGGAGAGATACATTAATTTAACGACTGGTAATGACAAATACTAATCTTCACACTGCGGCAGATCCTGGAGAAAACCCAAGAAATGCAGATCGACACGCACCAACTATTTGTCGATTTCAAGGCCGCATATGACAGCATGCATAGAGACGAGCTATACCTCACAATGACTAGATTTGACAGTCCTGCTAAACTCGTCAGACTGAGCAGGATGACGATGGAGAACTCTCGCTGCTCCATCAAGGTCGGTAACGAACTCACCGAGACCTTCAATGTCAAAAAAGGTTTTAGACAAGGCGACGTGCTGTCATGTAATTTCTTTAACATCGTTCTTGAGAAGATCGTGCAAAACTCACTGGCCAACGCAAGAGGCATGATCTTCCAAAAGTCCGTTCAACTGCTAGCTTACGCGGATGGCATTAACGTGATTGGGCGAACACAGCGAGCCGTCAATGATGCGTTTGCTGGCATTGAAACGGAAGCAGCTAAAATGGGTCTGGCGGTATACGAGGGCAAAACCAAGTATATGCTGTCATCGAGAAAGGACGCACAACATCGACGACTTGGCCAGAACGTTGAGGTTGTTAAGGACTTTGTCTACCACGGCTCCGCCGTAAACAGTACAAATGACATCAGTACCGAGATCAAACGCAGAATAACTCTTGCCAACCGCTGCTTTTTTGGGCTCAAAAGGCAATTGAGTAGTAGAGCCCTCTCTCGGAAGACCAAGCTGACTCTTTACAAGACCTTGATCATCCCAGTCCTGCTGTACGGCGCAGAGGCATGGACAATATCCCAAGCGGATGAACAGTCTCTTGGCCTTTTCGAGAGAAAAGTTCTGCGCGCGGTCTTTGATTCTGTTTGCGTTGATGGCATTTGGAGGAGTAGGTTCAACCACGAACTGTATGGGCTGTACAGCGACATGAGTCTAGCCAGGCGTCTACGGATCCAACGCCTAAGGTGTCTAGGTCATGTAGAGCGTATGGACAACTTAGATCCGGCCCGAAGAGTCTTCGACTCTGAGCCTGTGGAACAACGCAAACGAGGACGTCCACGAACAAGGTGGCGCACACAAGTCGAGGGTGACCTCGGCCGGCTTGGTGTGAAAACTGGAGACAGCTGGCGAAAGATCGTGCTGACTGGAGAGCCATGTTGAGTGAGGCCCAGGTCCACCTCGGACTGTAGCACCCTAAGAAGAAGAAGAAGAGTGACAAATGCTGACAAGTTGAATCAGATAATAGTAATAATAATGGCGACGCTACAGTCCGAGGTGGACTTGGGCCTAGCTTCTCAGCAACCACTCGTGTTGTGCGTGCTATTGTTCCTACACGAGTGGAGCGGACCTACAATTCGAGATTGAGAAGCTTTTTCTAGACAGTTATAATCTTTGAGCATTGTCAGTGATTCGAAAAAGGTGGAGCCGTGAAAAAATGTTTGGTGTTTTTTCGAGATTCGGACCTTAGACCTCGAGCATAGGAGTCGACGCACCTACCCACCTACCCACACGACTCGGTGGACAAGCGCATTTCAGATTAAAAATTAGTTGGACGTACACCAAGCTATGCATGGACATATCTTACCCACATATGTATACCGACTTGGTGTTATCTATGACTTTGGCACTTATTCTACCTCTTAGACGGATAATCAATTTGTACATCTATTTGATTTAGAAAGCAATTCTTCAATACACCCTTTTCTCAGGAGTCTGACATTCATTTAGATTGATAGATCCCACCATCTGCTACTGGATACGTTCACTGGCTCCTGGTCGACCATTAAGAAGCTCGTATAAATGCATTTTTGCCCATCCTTTACAGTGAACATTTTTTATTTGCAAAGTCTCCGCATCTGAAATAAAATTAATTCCCCACGAAAGTTCAATTTAAACTCGAAGCGTCTCATAAAACACCCAAAAGCCATCCATTTGATGGCGCGCTTGTTGTTGTTTTCCTTAAATTTTTATCTGTCAGCAGTTTTTTTTCTTCGTTGTTGTTGTTGCCTCTTTGTGAAAAAAGGATATGCATTGCAGGAAAGAGAAACATAGCGGAAGTGCTATAAAAAATCCATTCAATTCGGTATTTTTCGTTTTGCTTATCCAGAAGGATATAAATATCCAAATTGTCGACAACTTCAGTGCGTTTGGGACCGGCTCCTATATTGGCTGCTGTAGGAGGCGGAAGAATGAGACAAAGCAAACAAACATTCAAAGGACAATCAGGAAAGGAGGGCCAACATTAAATGGTGGCTTATTTCAATTTCCCCGAATTCCATCGTCTTATGACCTATGTCACCCGAATGAAAAGCTTTGTCTTTTAAAATATTGCACAAGTACCGGAAATATCGGTTTTAACGATATAAGGGAGTCTTCCTTACTGTTTTTTATTCATTTTTCCTGGTGATATATTAAAGCTCTTTAAATTGAAAACTTGTTATTTTATTCCATGGTATGTGGTGATTTTTGCTCCGATCTCTTTTCTGGGTTTTCCTTACCTGACTTTTTTGGTGTTTTATTTTAGTTGAACAGACAACTAAAAAATATCTATCACTCTTAGGATAACCCAATAACAAATGTTTGTATTTTTTAAGGCTTCCTTTGCCTGTTTAGTGTGTTTGGTTTTAGGTGAACTCGCAGTATCACATATTGACCCATATCTCTCGGTTCTAAATATCTGTGTATCGGCGCACATTGGTAAAATGGGACTTTTAGATCTTAGCCTAAGCCATCAAATTGATTAGCATATAAATGGGAAAATACTTCGTTGTAATTTATGTACATATGCACAAACATTTGTTTCCCTATGTTATGGATGGATGGCTTAAAAGATTTTGATTTATGTGGATGTTCTCTTTTTTAAATATGGGTACCCCATACCACAAAGTTGGCGCAAAATTTGCTTGCATTTAGTTGCAATGCAAAGATGAAATGTGTATCCTCATCGCGAAATTTTTTTTTTGTTTAGGAGTTTATAGTCTTTTCACCAGCAATAGCAATTAGCAAAATATGCACCTCTATAAAATACTTATGTTGGAGAACAGCACGGCCATACGTTCAGAGGCCTTGCCGTTGAAGATCTTCATATATTCATCCCAGATTCTAGGCTACCCTGATGGCATTGATAGGGGAAAGTATGTACGTATGCCGGTGCCCTAGCACTTTTCTACCACGGCTCTCGTTAACCAACAGTTTAGCTATCTAACTCGTCAGATAATGTTTTGCCCGGTAGTTGAAATCTCCTTCCCATCAAATCACAGCAATCGCAAAGCAGATAGCCAGCCGATTCTATTAATTCTTTGTCCCTGCAGCTTCTGCAGGCTCCGAGGTAAACAGTACAAACAACATCAGAACATCAATGGCAGAATAACTTTTGCCAACTCCTGTTTTCTTTTTTGGGCTCAAAAGGCAATTGAGTAATGGAGCCCTCTCTCGCGGAAGACCAAGTTGATTTTGTATAAGACCTTGGTCATCCCAGTCCTGATGTACGGAGCAGAGGCATGGACAATATCCCAAGCGGATAAAGAGGCTCTAAGTTTTTCGAGAGAAAAGTTCTGCGCGAATTATAGATACCCCCTTGGAAGCAATTAAAACATCGAACTTTTCTTTGCGTATTCTGTATTTAATAATTCTTAATTAATAATTGGGTCAACCTTCCTAGTTGACAACGATTTACCAACTTAACTATTCGCCGAGCTTAACATTCAAAACAACGCCACCCATCATACCTCCACCCCACAACAACCTGACCAACATGTTTGGCTTGGCTTGGGTTAGCATCATGTTAGCAGCCAATGTAACAGTTTATGTATGGCTTGGCTTGGGTGCCAAGATCTGCTGTACAGACTGCGCAGCATGTTTAATATAACAAATAACAGAAATAGCATAAACGACCGTATGGCCTGGCTTGGGCTTCAAGCTGTTCGGCATAGTCTGCTCGTTTCAGTTTGAGCATTGTTGACTGGATTTATGTGATGGGACTTAGGGATGGATGATATACATAGTGTGTATGGAACTCGCGCGATATTTGGTCCTGTTTGCTTTGATGGCATTTGGAGGCGAAGTTTCGAGCACAAACTGTATGGGCTGTACAGCGACATAAGGCTAGACAGGCGTCAAGGTATCCAACGCCTAAGATGGCTAGGCCATGTGGAGCGTATGGACAACTTAGCTCCGGCCCGAATAATTATCGACTCTGTGGGACAACGCAACAGACGACGTCCACGTCGAGGTGACGCACAAGTCCAGATTTAATATTTATTGACGGTAATATGGATCGTTATGAATATAAAAGTATTTTGGAAAAAAATTCAAAAGCATCCGTCGATAAACTAAGCCTTGATAACAGCTGGATTTTCCAGCAAGATCACGATCCCAAGCATACCATCAAAATTAATGGCTACTTTATTATGCCCCCCGACAACTGTAAACTCCACCCCAAAGTACGGATTTAAATATCACTGAACAAATGTGGGAGATTTTGGAACGCAAACTCAGACGGTATGCTGTAACTAGTGCTTCAGTGCGGAAAGAGAAGCTTAAAGAAGAATGGTAAGCTCTCACATCTACGGAATCGGAAAACTTAGTTGCTTCAATGCCCAGACGACTGTAGGTAGTTCTTGATGCCCGCGGAGGGCCAACCAAATAAAAAATTCATGTATTATAGTAGTTAAATGCAATGAATTAAAGCGATTTCTTTTAGTCAACATGTCGTATGTAGACTTTGCCAATTCTTTTTTTTTTGCTTTTTGTACATACATTTCTTGGTATTTATCAAATTGAGTTATTTTAAGGGGCTATACTAATAAAAAACAATTTAAAACAAAACTGCATCATTAGATTTCTTCATTATGGTTTTGGACTCGTAAGGCTGCAACAATAGAGGTCGTTCGTAGACTTTTGTCGAGCACTGTATTTGCTGATAAGTCAAAATTTAATATTTTTGCATCCGATGGGCTATCTTTTGTTTGATGCAAGCAAGTATAGAGCTGCAGGACAAACGCTTAAAGCCAAAAGTCAAGCATGGAGGAGGTCATGTCATGGTATGGGCCTTTTTGTCAAGAGCGGGAGTCGGAAAGATACAATTTAAATAAAACGTACTAAATTTAAATTAAATTAAATTTAAATAACGTAGACAACTTGCCCCAAAGTGTAGGGAGACACTTTTCGGTTTTACTAATACAATGACACGAAACATACTTCGGGAAATGTCCAAACTTGCTTTATTTATACCGCCGACGCGACGCAGTCTCCCGATCTTAATGTTATTGAAAATCTGTGGTCCATTTTGGACGCAAATATTCGCAAACGCAGGATTTCGAATAAAAGCGATGTGAACACTGCCTTAATAGAGGAATGGGGAAGAATACCTTGGGCAACGACTAAGAAATTAGTGGAATCGGCTAAAGGGTATTGTAGACCAAAAAGGGGGCAAACCAAATATTAATACAGTGAAGTCTCACTTATATGAACTAATGATTGTTGGGCCAGTTCATACAACCGAAAAGTTAGTATAATGGACCCATAAATAATATTAAATAATTTTTTTTTGTGGTTAAAAAATAAAATTAAAGTACATATTTATTTAATCCAGTTAATGCACAAACCTGGAAATAGTTTATTTGAAATTTTTTGAGTTAAACGTTAAATTTTGATTTTTGAAAAAGTTAAATATCTTTGTTTGGACAGTTTTCATAAATCCAAGTACAATAACTTTTTCATGTGCAAATGCAAATAAAGCAAAATGGAACTCAAAAGATGTCTGCCTACACAAAATAACTCTTTTAACTTCTAAATAAATTTTAACAGAAATTCCCTTATGACGATCGAAACTGCGCGCAGTTTTTTATTAGAGCATCAGTTCATATAACTGAATTCCAGTACGAAAATTTGGCGGTTCATATATTGGAATAATTAATAAATAGTGACTCTACAGTCCGAGGTGGACCTGGGCCTAGCTTCTCAGCAACCACTCGTGTTGTACGTGCTATCGTTCTCTCACAAATGGAGGCGATCTACAGTACAATGCCGACTCCGAACGGCGATTTTGAGAATTTGAGCATTGTCAGTGACTCGAAAGAGGTGAAGCCGTAAAAAAAATGATAGGTGTTTTTTTTCGAGATTCGAACCTTAGAACTCGAGCGTAGTAGTCGACACTCCTACCCACCACGCCACGGCGCACACTAGTAAGACTTCAATGTATCAATAAAAATATTTGTTGTACTTTTTTTATTTACTTTTTCCAAGTACTCAAAATATTTTAAATCAAGTTTGGACATTTATGTAAATTAAATATTCAAAGTAAAACTTTGTTTCGGGTGTGTGATGTCCCGAAGCGCTCTTGAATGGGCTTAATACTGACCCTGGTGCTAATAGGTATGTATTTTTATGACTGGTGATGTCACTCCCTTTGTTGTTGAACTTTTACAAACGAAAATAAAACACTTGATTTATCTCGTTATAATTGACCTTTTATTTGGTCTGATAATTTTGTAATAATTGATCGTACCTCGGTTTCGATCACTCGTCACCTCGGTCAGCTGTTAAGCTTTTGTTATATACATAATACATAATTACATTGTTGGGAGAGGTCTCTGACCTAATTTACTTTACTCTACTGCAACAATTTACATACTTGACATGATGTTTATAAACATTTTGATATGCTCTGCCTCTTAAACTTGGTTTTTCTTTTCTTTTCGTAATATCGAATTTTACTTGTCTTAGAAAGAGACAGAGCATATGATTATTTCGCGCACTTCGCAAACTTGACAGTTCTCAAAGTTGTTTACATTATTTCAAGTGTGTGAAGTGCGGGTATATTTAAAATTTATAATTCAAATAAAAATAATTATTAATTGATTAATAATTTGATTTTATTTCGCGTGCGTGTTTATGTTGTCGTGCAACATGCTCCCGGGCTCGACTTGAAATATGGTTCCTTGTGATGTTGTCGTCGGAATGTGTTGTGCTCTTCTTGTTGTTGCAAGTTCGTGTTGTTTCGGAATTTTCTTCGTGCGCTTTTTCTCGTTCGGGGCATGCGCGAAATTTGAGTTAGTTATATAGTGTTACAAAAGAAAAGGAAAAAAAAGTTAATTATGTTGTGAAGTTTAGTTATGTAAATGTCGTAAATTGGTTTTATTTCTTTGAGTGCAACCATCAGTGACATACATAGATGATGGTAATGTAAACAAGTGTCCAGGTTGTGAACAAGTGTTGCACATCATGTTGCACAGAAGTGTTGCACATCATGTTGCAGGGAGTTGCAGATTCCTCACCCTTTAACAGGCTGTGGTATGTTTTTTTTTTTATTTTTTTTTTATACTGTGTTATTGTTGTCTTTAATTTGTTTGAGTGATGGTTTTATTCATATTATTGTAGTTTGTTAATAGATTGATTGTTGTTTGAATGATGATTGAATGATGTTATTGTGGTTTATTTAGTTATAAGATTATGTTATGATTGTTTAGTTATAAGGCATGATATTTGTTGCATGTTTATTATAAGGGTGGTACGATACAGACTACATACTACATACATACATTTAAAAGACTACTACTATTGTCTGGTTTTGACTGTTTTTTCGCGAGGGGGTTTGTGAATTCGTTCGGCGAGTTCGATACCGGCAAGGGGGATAGTTTCGCGATCGGTCGTTTGAGTTTTGTTGTTTCTGTCCGTATGGTCACCACGCGCGTCAGACCATCTGTCCCAGGATGTAACTCTAGGACTCGAGCGAGTGACCATGATGATGGTGGTAAGTTGTCTTCTCTGACCAACACTATGTCTCCAACTTTAATATTGTTGTTTTCCTTTAGCCACTTCGGACGATGTTGAAGCTGATGTAAATATGTTGTGCTCCACCGCTTCCAGAATTCTTGCGTAAGTCTTTGTATATATTTCCATTTGTCCAGTTGATGTATATTCCTTTCTCTTAGGTTTCGTTCCGGCAGTGTCCTTAATGGTGCTCCAATGAGAAAATGGCCTGGAGTTAACGTTGTTAAGTCGTCAGGGTCGGATGACATGGGACATAATGGTCTGGAATTAAGACACGCTTCAATTTGATTGAGCAGTGTATTAAATTCCTCGAATGTCAATTTAGATGCGCCGATGGTCCGCTTAAGGTGGTGCTTAATAGATTTTACACCAGCTTCCCAGAGACCTCCGAAGTGTGGTGATGATGGAGGGTTAAAATGCCATGTGGTGTTGTATGGCGTTAAAGCGTTGGCGATTTCAATTGACCATTCCTTTGATAGGAATTGACCATCCTTAGTCAATTCGTTGTTTGCACCCTTGAAGTTGGTGCCACAGTCGCTGAACATGTTGCTGCAAATGCCTCGTCTTGCGACGAATCTCCGGTACGCTGCTATAAAGGCTGCTGAACTGAGGTCACTTACCAGTTCGATATGGATGGCCTTTGTCGATAGGCAGACGAAGATTGCGATGTATCCCTTTGTTGACTTGTTACATCTGCCCTTCCATAGTTTGATATCAAAGGGACCTGCGTAGTCTACGCCAGTGTTCGTAAAAGGCCGTGTTATTGACACCCTTTCTGCTGGTAGGCTGCCCATAAGTTGTTGTTGCCTTTTCGCATTGTATCGTTGGCAACGTATGCATTTGTGGATGGTGGACTTAACCCTGCGTTTTAAGTTTGTTATCCAGTATGTGTTCCGGATTTCGGCCATCATAATTTCTTGCCCACCATGCAATGTGTTGAGATGCGTATCGGTGACGACCAACTTGGTAAAGTGATGCGACTCGCTTAATGTGATTGGGTGACGTTGGTTGAAGTTGAGTGTCGAATTTGTGAGTCTTCCTCCAACACGAAGAATTCCAGTGGCATCAAGAAATGGGTTCAGGCTGCGGATCGTACTTCCCTTTGGAAGTGGTTTCTTTGATGACAGTGCTTCAACTTCCGCGGAAAATGTTTCTGACTGAACCAATTTGATGAGTCGATCTCTCGATGCCATTAATTCCTCTGCTGTGAGTGGATGTGTCTTTAATGACAGCTTCCTTTTCGGTTGAAGGTTGTTGAAATATCTTCGCCATATCGCTATGGTACGGATGAGACGTTTTAAGCTGGAAAATTTTTCGATTAGTGTGTTGTTGATGACTGCGCAGTGAAAGACAACGTGTACAAAATTTGTGAGTATGTTTGTTAATTTATTTGTATAAAATTGTACATTTTCTTTCTTTTTTGCTCTATTTTCCAGATCTGTTTCTATTGGGTTTTCTGCTGGGTGATGCTGTGGTACAAAACCCTGCAGAAACTTGGGGCCGCGCCACCACAAGTTGCTGCTTTCTAATTCCTCTGGTGAGAGGCCACGCGATGCGATGTCTGCTGGATTCTCCTTACCTCGTACGTGTCGCCAGATGTCTACTCCAGTAAGATTTTGTATGTCCGTCACTCGATTAGCGACGAACGTTTTGCGTGCTGAAGGATTTCCCCGAATCCAAGCCAAGCAGATTGTCGAGTCTGGCCATGCATATGTTTCTACGTTGGTGAATTGCATGGACTTCGATACCCGCTGTAAAAGTTTTGCCAGTAGATGTGCTGCACAAAGTTCCAGACGTGGGAGGCAAATTGGCTTCACTGGTGCTACCCTTGTCTTCGAGGCAAGAATATTTATCTCCTCTCGCCCATTTTTGATTACTCGGGCGTATATGACGGCAGCATAAGCCTTTTCTGAAGCATCGCTGAAGCCATGTAGTTGGACCAAAGCTGACTCCTCGAACCCGATCCAGCGAGGTATCTCGATGTGCTGGAGGCAATCTAGCCCGTTGCGGAGATTGATCCATTCCTCTTCGATGTCACTTGCGAGCGGTGAGTCCCACGGTGATTCGTTGCGCCACAACTGTTGGAGAATAAGTTTTGCCTTCACGATGACTGGTGAAATCCATCCCAATGGATCAAATAAGCGAGCTATATCTGCGAGAACGGATCGTTTGGTGTGTGATATGGTGCCTGGTAATTGTATTTTAAATTTGAAAACATCATTTGCTGGATGCCATTGAATTCCCAATGTTTTTATGGCATCTGAAGAATTGAAGTCCAATGGTAAATTTATCTCTCTTTCGTTTTCAGGCACCTGCTCTAAGATTTTCGCTGAGTTGCTCGCCCATTTGCGGAGTGGAAAGCCAGCTGTTTTAAGTATGGAGAGAGTATCCATTTGCAGCTGAATTGCATCGGCTTCATTATCGGCTCCATAGATGAGATCGTCGACGTAAAATCCCTCGGTGAGTACGCGTGTTACATGTGGGTGCGAGTGAGACACGTCCTTGGCGAGTTGATGCAGAGTCCGCACTGCTAAATATGGTGCTGACGCTGTGCCAAAAGTCACTGTGTTAAGTGTGTATGTCTTGATTGGGTGTTGTGTTGTCGGTCTCCATAACATTAGTTGATATGGAGTGTCTTCTGATGACATCCAGATCTGTCTGTACATCATCCTAATGTCTGCTGAAAAGGCTATGCGAAACTTCCGCCACCTTGCAACCAGGTCGATGATGTCGGGTTGTAAGCGTGGCCCAATCAGCAAATGGTCATTTAATGATGTACCGTCTGCTGTTTTGCATGAGGCGTCGAAGACCACACGCAATTTTGTTGTTGTGCTAGACTCCTTGAAGACAGCATGATGTGGCAGGTAATAGTGTTTTTTATTTCGTAGATATGTGTCTGTGTTAGCCTCTGTCATGTGCCCCAATGTAACATATTCGTTGATGCACGCTGTATATGCTTCTCTTAGCTTTTGGTTTGAAGCAAGTCGTCTTTCGATTTGAAAAAATCTTGCCATCGCTGCTGGTTTGGATGCTCCAAGGGTTGGCTGGATGTCTTCTTTAAATGGGAGCCGAACTTCATATCTTCCGTCGATTCGTCGCTTGATGTGCCTGGCGTAATGTTGTTGGCACTGCTCTTCCTCTGCCGTCAATTTCCTGATATCGAGGTCTTCTTCGATTTCCCAGAATTGTTTAAGTTGAACATCGAGAGAGTTATGATGATTCTGCACTGTAATAGACTTGTGCCCTTTATTTACACACGTTTTTCCAGTGAGAATCCATCCCAGCTCAGTCTGTTGTGCAATTGGTGATCCTCTGTGGCTCTTAACGAGTCCATCGAGGATGATGGACGAATAGACGTCGGCTCCTAGAAGTAAATCAACCTTCCCTGAAACATTATAGGAAGGATCTGCTAAGGTTAAGCTGGAAAGATGAGTCCAATTATTGTTCGAAACTGATTGGGTTGGCAGCAATCCGGTCAGTTGAGAAAAAACAAATGCTGTTACCTCAAGACTAAAAGATGTATTTATTTTTGAATATATTTTGAATCGTGTTTGATAACGTGAAATTCCAGTCGATATTTGTCCTAAACCTGTTACATTTGCTGTTGTCTTCTCTCTTTTTAGTCGAAGTAATTGTGCTGCGCGCTCGGTGATGAATGTTGCTTCAGAACCAGGATCGATCAGTGCTCGGAGAGTGTGCTCAGTTCCATCGATGCTCATTACCTTGACTAAAGCTGTTGCAAGAAGAACCTTCGTGTTGAGTTGGTTGACATGTGCGTTGAACGTCACGTTTGATGTTGATGGCCCAGGGTTGCTCGGGTTGTTGAACTCGATGTGCAGCATTGTATGATGTTTGTTGCCGCACTTGTAACATCGATTACTGCTGTTGCAATTTGTGGCATGATGGTCGTAGCCTAAACAGTTGGAACAAATGGAATTCTTCTTCACTGTTTCGGTTCGAGTTTTGGCGTCCATGCTTAAGAATTTCTTGCATAATCGAATGCCATGAGTACCTTTACAAAGTCGACAAAGATATTGCTTCCCTGATGACCTCGAGAGGAAGTTATTAGCCTTCCGAGATGTGATTGCTGATTGATGTGATAGCTGTTTGGAGACATTCAACTCTGCAATGTTTTCCAGTGAACTGAATCGACCTTCAATGAATGCTAGAAAGGACTTCCAGTCCGGAAGAGCTTTCGATGTTCCGAGCTTGTCCTCCCAGTCTCTCTGGGTCTGGGGGGGCAGCTTGTGAAATATTATATAAATTAAGATGCAGTCCCAAGTGTCGACTGCGATTCCAAGGTTGGATAGCGCATGTGTACACTCAGTGCTCGTATCATGAAGAGACTTCAAAGACGCGGCGGATTCGTGGGTGAGTTTACTTTGTTCCATTAAAATTCGTAACTGTGTATTGACCAATTTCCTCTTATTTTGATATCTTTCAGTAAGTATTTCCCAAGCAGACGAATAATTCTTTCCGTCCATGGGTAGGTGCTGAATTAACCGAGCTGCTTCACCGGCTGTGAAACTTTTGAGGAATTGCAGTTTCTGAACATCCGATAGTTCAACATTTTGATCAATTGTGGATTGGAACACGTTGTGGAACTCACACCAATCCTCGTATTTACCGGAAAACGTTTTTATGTTTATTCGTGGTAATCGAATATCTGATGCTGCGGACCGCGATTGGTTTAGACGAGATATATCACAGTTGGTTGATTCGTTTAACTTATCTAGTTCATCGCGCAGAAGGCCGACGAAGGTAAAATATGTTCTTTTTATTTTAGAGTATGTCTCGTCTAATAAATATTTCTCTTTTAAAGGATCTGCAGCACTGTTCACAATGGAGGAGTGTTCTTTTTTCGCGCGTTTGAAAACTTCCTCGACATCGGCTAAACACGCACTCAAATATCCCCTTGACTTTCGCGCCGCGGTATCTTTTTCGTACTCTTCCAAGTCAGTTATTAATTCTTTGAGAGTTAAATCTTGAAATTCAATGTATTTGCTAATCTTAGACATTATATAAGTTTGTAAAAACACAAATTTCTTATTGTATTTGATTAAATTTATTCAGTTATAATGTTATACACTTCTAAGCACTTAATGTAGATTGTTTAAGAGTAATTTAGTTTGTAAGAGTATATGTATTGTTGAGAAATGTTTGTATGTAAGAATGTTTAATCTGTTTATATATATATATTCACCTTTTTGTTGTTTAATTTTCACTTATTATTGTTATTATTGTCAAATTGTTCGAAATGTTTATGGATTATGTATGTATGTATGTATGTATTGATTTAATAAAGAATAATCACTATGCCTTTGATTTTTTTATTTTTTTTATTTAAAAATGATTGTCTTTTGCCAACAAGCTCGGAACATCGAAAGCTCTTCCGGACTGGAAGTCCTTTCTAGCATTCATTGAAGGTCGATTCAGTTCACTGGAAAACATTGCAGAGTTGAATGTCTCCAAACAGCTATCACATCAATCAGCAATCACATCTCGGAAGGCTAATAACTTCCTCTCGAGGTCATCAGGGAAGCAATATCTTTGTCGACTTTGTAAAGGTACTCATGGCATTCGATTATGCAAGAAATTCTTAAGCATGGACGCCAAAACTCGAACCGAAACAGTGAAGAAGAATTCCATTTGTTCCAACTGTTTAGGCTACGACCATCATGCCACAAATTGCAACAGCAGTAATCGATGTTACAAGTGCGGCAACAAACATCATACAATGCTGCACATCGAGTTCAACAACCCGAGCAACCCTGGGCCATCAACATCAAACGTGACGTTCAACGCACATGTCAACCAACTCAACACGAAGGTTCTTCTTGCAACAGCTTTAGTCAACCAATGACTTCTCTTGACTCGAAGGACCAATGACTTCTCTTGACTCGAAGGACCAATGACATCCAGATCTGTCTTTTGCGTACCTTGATGCTCAATTGGGTTAGTGAGCTAATCCTTAGTATCCTGTTGTTGGTTGCTGGATCTTCTTTTGTCCGTTGGCTAGTGCCGCTTGAACGGTGTGGTTACTGCTTCAATTGCGGTTCGGTGATCCGTTGGTGCTGGACTGCTTGATGATCCGCTGGGTGAACTGGACTGATGATGATCCGCTGGGTGAACTGGACTGATGGTGGTTGATTCCGCTGCTGTTGAACCGTTGGCCACTAACAGGCTTTATTCACTTTTTTTGATTTTGTTGAGTTGAGGATTCCTTCAAGGAGTTGATTCCTCTTTTTGATGATTCTCCCCTGGAGAATGATTTTTATGTTTTCCCTTGACTCGAAGGACCAATGACTTCTCTTGACTCGAAGGACCAATGGCTTTTCTTGACTCGAAGGACCAATGTCTTCTCTTGACTCGAAGGACCAATGTTTCGGGTGTGTGATGTCCCGAAGCGCTCTTGAATGGGCTTAATACTGACCCTGGTGCTAATAGGTATGTATTTTTATGACTGGTGATGTCACTCCCTTTGTTGTTGAACTTTTACAAACGAAAATAAAACACTTGATTTATCTCGTTATAATTATATGATCGTTATAATTTGGTCTGATAATTTTGTAATAATTGATCGTACCTCGGTTTCGATCACTCGTCACCTCGGTCAGCTGTTAAGCTTTTGTTATATACATAATACATAATTACATTGTTGGGAGAGGTCTCTGACCTAATTTACTTTACTCTACTGCAACAATTTACATACTTGACATGATGTTTATAAACATTTTGATATGCTCTGCCTCTTAAACTTGGTTTTTCTTTTCTTTTCGTAATATCGAATTTTACTTGTCTTAGAAAGAGACAGAGCATATGATTATTTCGCGCACTTCGCAAACTTGACAGTTCTCAAAGTTGTTTACATTATTTCAAGTGTGTGAAGTGCGGGTATATTTAAAATTTATAATTCAAATAAAAATAATTATTAATTGATTAATAATTTGATTTTATTTCGCGTGCGTGTTTATGTTGTCGTGCAACAACTTAATACAATAGGGATAAAAAATCCATTTCTTCTTTATTAAAAATTACAGGAAACAAGTAAAGCTTGTCCTTAAATCTGCGTTCTAAGCCTGAACTTAAGTTAGCCCATGGAGTAAGGAAAGCAAGATGTGCTTGATAAATTCTCGAAAGTCCCCATCTGTGAATTTATGACCTCACTCTGGGTAATTTTTCGTAAAAGTTTGAAAAGCTTAAGCCCTAAAGCAATCCATGAGCAAGAGCAACAAAGCGAAAGCAAATCGTCCTTAATATACATACATATATGTAGTTGATAACATTTGCATAAAAAAAGTTTAGTTTTTAAAAAAACAGAGCATTTTAACAACTTTAGTGGGAATCTGAAATGATTCAAGAATAACAGGAAACTAGAAAAAGAAAACCTAAAATTGATTAAGTATTTACATTTTAATTTTATTTAAATTCCTTAGATTTTAGTTTTTCAGTTAAGTTATAAGCAATTTCAGCTCAAGATTCCTTTTAGTAACTGTAGTCAGCTTCTGATGCAATTGGGTATTTCAAATACATCAAACGAAAATACATTTTTCCTTCAAAATTACAAAAAGGATTAACTACGAGTATAAGAGTTGTCATTTAAAATTTGTTATCCATTTATATAGATGTTCCACACATTTGATACATTGTTTTAAACATTTAGATTTTGCTAATGTTTCACATTTATTGGTGTTTTCAAATCACAAACGAGATTACATTTAATTAGAATGTGTAAAAAAACGTAACACACATATTACTATAAGAAGGATAAGACCAATCACAAAAATGTATATTAATCTATCAGAATAATCATTGCTTTCAGTATTTTTCGATGTCATTTTTGAAGTGTGGGTTCCTACGATCACTTGAAATCACAAATCAATCACATATAGATATCCAACTCCTACTTCTCTTGCCCCTTAATTTCATCTGACAGCGTTTTTATAACATTTTCACCGACACGATTCACCGAGAATACGTGTGAGCTATGCCGAACAGCTGATAGACTTCCCCTCCAAGCTGATGTAGTGAAATGGGCATGGACAGTGTTTACATGCACGGAAGAAGACAGGAGCATCCAAAATAAAGTATTTGATTTTCCACAAATTGGAATGAAATAGTGTAGATTTGGCGAAAATCTTACTTGAAATTTGATTTTCCGGTGAAGCCGTTCCGTTTTTATCCCATATAGTTCCATTTTCGATATATTTTTCTCAGAAAACATTTCATACATATGCGATATGCCCAGAGTTATCTAAACACTCATAAGTTTGTTATTTATTTCTCAAATGTTTTCATGGCAATTTCCAAAATAAAAAGTAGGAGGAGCTAAACAATGAAGTTAGTGTTCACAAAATGTATTCGTTAAGCACTATTTTTTTAATATTTAAGGTCTGAAACATTTATTGGAAACAATACTGGAAACTTGTGAGGAATCCGTTTGAAAATGGATAAATATTGAAACCAGTTCGATTTGGAAAGGTTTCGGACATTCTTTAAGGACTCAAGTTCCCTTATAAACAATAATATTAGGTCAATGTTATTGGTGATAAAAATGTAGTACTATATTTCTTTGTATTATTGTTCAAATTCTATTATTATTTAAATTTAAATAATTTAAAAAAAAAAACATAAATTTGAATTGAAGAACATTATCCAATGTTGTAAAACATAAAAAAAAATTGTTTCTAGATTTACGATAGTTTTGCACAAAGAAACAAGGGTTGGTCTCATTTTCTTTAATCTGTAGTCAACTTTTAAACGAATATTTCGATAATCTTTTAAAATTCTGTTTTATTTTGAATTAAGATCAAAAAATTGTCTATTCATTTCCATAAAAATTAAATAACTCTTCGATATTATCAATCGAAAATATCATAACAAGAGTACCATTCGGACGACGTGTTCTATTCTACAATTATATTTGTTTTGATTTAAAATTGCGTTATTTGACGATAAATGAATAAATTACTAGTCAGTTATTTGATTAAATTTAAAATCTAAAGGCATTTTAAAACATTTACCAATACCTAAAAATAATTGTTATTTCCACAAGAAATAATGTTTGAATTACGTTTATAAAATATAAATGATACAAATCAGCTTTAGTTACTAAAGCCTGCGAACAGAGTCCTTAAACTATTTCCGGATAGCCATCAAATTCACAAATTGGTGACTTAACTGAGGACAATTCATGAATTTGTTACGTTGCCGTGGGCAAACATTCATGAATGAGCCGCCATTTTCGAGGGGTAATGATGAATCCAAATTAGTGTGAGTGAAAATGAGGAAATATTTGTGCATTCTTCATCAACCGTCAAATTGATTGGAAGTTTCGTCAATAACTGTCAAAATTATTGGAAGATTCATGAATAACTGTCAAATTTTTAAATGGGCTAGAGGTTTTCGAGCTGGAAAGTTACGCATCTTTATATGACTGATTTGTGCTTGAAATGCCTCCATACCGCATATAAATTCATATAGCCAGGAAGTCAAACAAATGAAAAATTTAATCAATTTAATTCAAACTCAAAAAATATAACAACAAAAACATTTTTGAATTTACGATCTCTGAGTTTTATTATGTGAACAAGGTGAAGAATCAAATGTATCGGATGTATGTATGTACGAGGTGTGTTCAGAAAATAACGGGAATTTTAAAATTTCGCGAGTCTTGAGAGTCCGATATGTTGGTAGGCATATTTAACATTTTCGGCTGTATTCATTGTTTGGTTTGTCTGTGGCAGCCGCTAAGATTAGACGTGTTTTTAAGAGCTCGGCGATTTTCGTTGGTTAAAAAACAATGGATTAAAGAATTTACATAACGTTTTCAATAAAAAATGAAATAAAGTGTATCGAAGTTTGTGAAATGTTATTAAATGCCGTTGTTGAGTTTACTGTAAGTAATACAAGAATTTACGAGTACTATAAGCGTTTCCAAGATGGCCTTGAAGTCGTTGAAGATAACGAACGCTCCAGACGCCCCAGCACATAAACAACCTGTGAAGACGTGGAAAAAGTGAAAGAAATGATTATGAATGATCGCCAATCACAATCAGAGAATTCGCCGATGATGTTGTTATGTGATGGCATATCGATTGGCTCATGCTATGAAGTTTTTTCGAATGTGTTGGGTATGGAAAGCGTAGCAAATTTATTGAATTTTGAAAAGAAAGAGCGCCAAACGGAATCAGGAAGGCCGAGCTTGGTGTCCAAGTTAGCGGTTTTTAACGCAGTATTTGTTCCAACTCTCACCTATGGTCATGAAATTTGGGTAATGAATGAGAATAAGATCGCGAGTACAAGATGCCGAGATGAGATTTCTTCGTGCTGTTGTGGAATTACTCGCCGGGATAGGGTGAGAAACACTGCAGTGCGCGAGGAACTCAACGTTGGGCAGCTGCTTCTTTGAACGGAAAGGGGCTGTACTTCGATGGTTTGGTTACGTGGCACGAATGTCCTTATCATCACGATTTCCGAGGCGTGCCTTGAATGCGATTCCATCAGGCGACCGCTTGGCAGA
Organism: Myathropa florea; assembly: GCA_930367185.1. Lineage (NCBI taxonomy): Eukaryota > Metazoa > Arthropoda > Insecta > Diptera > Syrphidae > Myathropa > Myathropa florea. Next base: position 80,841,210 of record OV884003.1, on the reverse strand, counting down.
CACAGAACTAGATGGTTGGACCAGGTCGAAAAACTCGCCTGGTTGCGCTTGGGCATAGCTCCTGATGAGTTAGAGTCGATGGCGCAGGATCGAGTGGCCTGGAGATTGCTTGTGCATGCATTGCCTCCGCGACCCCTTTAATGGAACATGCGGGTTAATAAAAATGATGATGATGATGAATAGCCCTAAATGGAAATTGGTCAGGTGTCATTAATGCCAAAAACAATACTGTAACGATGCCCCAGCCTCCATATTCGTTAGACATGGCTCCGTTAAACTATTTCCAATTTCCAAAAGTGAAGAGAACCTTAAAAGGCCGTCGTTTTACAAGCATAGATGACATTAAAAGCATTTCGCTGAAAGAGCTAAAGGCTTTCAAAAGACCGAGTTTGAGAAGTGGTTCGAGAATTGTATCATAATGTGACTTCAATATTAAATAAAATAATTAACTGGTGTGGGGAAATAATTTGCTTTTTATTATTGGTATTTTTACAACTGCTTGTTACTCGGTGGATGTAATTTGGCGGAGTGAATGAGTGACATTCAACCATGTGTCAATCTAACTGAGAGAGCTGTCAAGTAAGTTCAATATAATTCAATATGCAACAAATTGGAAGAAGCGCTGGCACAAGTACATCTAATAGGGACCATTTTGAAGGCGAAAACATTAATGTAGACGGATAAATAAATATTTGATTTGAAAAAAATTAAAGTTGCCTTTATTTTCTGAACACACTTCGTATGTATTCCAGAGTTTAACATTTTTGGGAGTATTTGTCGTTCGTACAGCTTACATTTTGTGCTTTATTAAAAATGAAATTGTACTCAGTTCCCAATTTTTCAATATGAGCTAAACTATCTGACTCTAAGGAATGAGCTAGAGCTATTCACTCGTAGCCGGGAGTCAATAAAGGTCCAGTATAAGGTGGCGCACACAAGTCGAGGGAGACCTCGGCCTGTTTGGTGTGGGAAACTGGAGACAGCTGGCGAGAGATCGTGCTGTCTGGAGAGGCATGTTGCGTAGGTCCAAGTCCGCCTTGGACTGTAGCGCCCTAAGAAGAAGAAAAAGAAGAATTAAGGTTCAGGGTATTTGTCATGCAATTGAGGCATGGCTTCCATTGTTCTGGTAAATATAAATGTCGTCCACGCCCATACCCTAAATTTCTGGAAAAAGAAGTTAGTCAATATCGTATAATTTTCGAATTATGGTCCAAACTGGTACGACTGAATGGCGCAGTTTGTTAAGTGCCTGCCCCAAGTTAGAGGGGTCCCAGGTTCGAATCCCAGTGAAATCGAATTTGGTCCAGTTGGGATCAAATAGCGCTGGAGTAGATTGCAACCTGGCAGTACAATGGACCAGTTCTGAGTCTGAGTGCTCAAGCAGTGAAAAAAAAAAATTGTCCAAACCATGGTCACTAGGAGATTGTGCCATTATTTGTTTTGGGTTTTCGGACACCATCGTCTTTTTCTTAACGTACTCAGTCACTCACAATAATATTGTGTTGAAAATACGAGGTTTTGTACATTCAGTTCCAACACTTAATCAGCACATGAACGGCAATGTTCGTGGTTTGCTGGCTTTCCATTATTTTGTAATCTGGCACCTAGAAGTATGCAGGCCAAGTAAATTTTTGATGATCGTTTGGACACACCTGTGTTTTCAGTCATACTCTAAGCTAAGGCGGCGAAGTTTTCGGCGAACACACGATAAAGCCTTTGCATTACTTACCAGACTGAGATGTTGAAATTTATAGGTTTAGTTGTGGTTACGTGAAGATTTACTAGAAGATGACCAAAAGCAATATGAACTTAAAGAAATGTTTGCGCGATATTCTCGCCGTTTCGTTGTGAATTTTCACTTTTCCAAACACGATGTGCAGGGACCTTATTTTCTATCACTTTCGGATTCCGATACTCAAATCAATTTGTATTTTGTATCACTTTTGGATTGGGTTTGTTGCCAACTATTTATCAATAAATTCCGGAAATTTAAGGCCATCAACAAGAGATGCCATCTTAAATCATATGGTTGTGAATTGTAGTTGTGTACCGAAGAGTAAAGCTATTAATAAGTTGAGATTTCGAATTTAGAGAAAAAAGGTCATTCAAATGTGACCTCGATCAAAAAATTAAAGAAAAACAATTGATCCCTTTGCCCAATCGAACAGCACATAAGTCATTCTCATTCTGGACTTACCCAGCGCAAACTCTGCAAAAAATTCTTACAAGGGGGAATTGAAACTTAAGATGGTAAGCATTACTTAAACCAACAAACTTTTACCCATCGCAGCTAACCATCAGCCTCGTCATCATCATCGCAGAACACACACATCATCTACAATCGACCGAGCCTTAAGCTTATGGACTTCACATCAGCTTTCCGCTTCCCTCATTGTCGCTTGCGTCGTGCTTTTCCATGCGGCTAATTCCATTTGCTTTTGTGTGTCTCTATTACGATTTGTTAGTCAAAAGAATAATAAAACTTCAGCTTTGTAAATGACGGCTATGCACATTAGAGAGGGTGCGACACAATCGTTTGCATGTTACTCTCTAATGAGGACATCTTGGTTGCTTGCATCGAGGACGTATTAGGTCGAGCGTGTGACTTTCCATCTCTAACTGGATGATGTACGTGGATGGTTTGCGTGGTTTTGAATTCGACATTAATTCGAAGTGTCAGTTTTAAATTAAATTGTCCTTCAATTTAAATGCTGGTTCCTTGGTTTCTTTTATTATGCGGGTACGAGCAGATAAACCTCTGTCAACCTCACAGCCTTTGCTGTATACGAGTATACTACGAGTAAAGTATCTGTGTAAGCAGGTGATCCTTTTCCGTTGTTTGCCAACAATCAGGATACGTGGTAGAGCTGTGGGTTATTTGGCTAAAGAGGTGGTCGGGAGTTTGCATGTGACTTTACGTGGCATGAAGTGACTGTGAATGAAGATAGTTGTGCTTCTGGTGACTGCAAATGAGATTTGGCATTCTATGTGATGGCTGATGCATGCAATGAATATTTAAGGGAAATGATGACAGTGAATGAAAGGATGTTCGATTTTGGGGAATTTGATTTTCACCAAATGAATGTAACAATTCGCGACTCATAGTACTATATTCAATAAGGGGTTCAGGATGATGATGGAGAACTCTCGCTGCTCCATCAAGGTCGGTAACGAACGCACCGAAACCTTCAAGGTCAAAAAAAGGTTTTAGACAAGGCGACGCGCTGTCATGTGATTTGTTTAACATCGTTCTTGAGAAGATTGTGCAAATCTCACTTCGCAAAACAAGAGGCACAATCTTCCAAAAGTTCGTACAACTGTTGGCATACACGGATGGTATTGCCGTGATTGGGCGAACTCAGGGAGCCGTGATGAGCGGGAAACCAACTATTATAACAAATGAGAACAGTGTGTCGAACGCACACCTATTTTATTTCAATTGAGCAACTTCAAAATACGTTTTAGGTCACTCCAGACCAGTGCTGCCAGTATTTTTAAGTAAAATTTACCACACTGGAGAAGAAAAATTACCACATCACTCAAAATTTACCACTTCCAAAAAATGTGAGTTATAGTGAGGTACCGTTTTTTCGCAGATTCGGAATTTGTAAATATTGTTTTTAAAAGGGGAACCGAATCCGATCTGTCATATTAATTGTTGCATTATGCTCCGCGAGGAAAACCGCCAAATTTATTTCATATTATTGCATTGTTGTATGTTTTGAACAATTTAATGTTGACAGTAGGTGTTGGACTGCATTTCTATTGTTTTAATGTTTTTTCTGCTTCTTAGTTTTGCAGCTCGCTTTTTTGTGCCACAAGTTTTAGCCATCCCCTGAACTCGGGGTATTCCAACAATAGATTTGTTAGAGAACACAAACAAACGGAAGGGTATTTGTTTGAGAAAAAATGTACCCTTTTTTGTATGAAAATACCTTTTTACCAAATGTGCGGAATGATATTTGGAATTTCCCACGAAAAGGTAAATTTACCACAAACTGGCAGCACTGCTCCAGACACAAAACAACTAAATTTCATCTCTCACAATAGGCTGCGGACGTTTTGTTTTTCACAACACCACCGTTACACGCCCAAATCCCAGCATATTTTTCAATATCACAAACCTTATCCCAGATTCACCTCATCGTGCAATAGAATCCGTCACAATGCGGCTTAATTAACCCACTCTATTGTCTACTCTTGCTCCACACCCTAGTAGATAGAGAGTCAGTTGTCGGGTCCCCTGCAATATTACTTCACCGGCCATAGTTTCCTTACAGATAATAGTCAACGACGAGCGATAAAACAATGGGCAGCACCCTCCTACCACGAGTTAACACAATCATCAGCAGGAAACACAAGTGTGGCGGCCAAGGCGGGCATAAACAAATAAACGAGAGAATAAAAACAGGAAAACACCCTTTATTGGCGATTTAACCCTCCCGAACGCGAGCACACTTTACGAGCAGGTTAATTGTTTGATAAAAGGTGAGTGCTTCTGTATGTCCTTGTCGGGTTGTTGTGAAATAAATGAGGGGTCACATATACTGCTGCCCGCAAAATTAATCAATTCGATTGCAATTAACCAATTAATGACGTGAAAGCCCTAGTTGATTTGTTATGGCTGTTGTTGAGATGCGTACAATTTTATCTCGTCACAAGCAAGTTGATATTGTGAACCGCTGAAAATGCTTTGTGTGGGGCGGGAAGTGTTAAAAATACAAATCAATACGGAAACAAGTTCAAAAGTTGTAAAGAGGATTGCAATGGATGAAAAGAATTATCGCTTCTCGATGGTTTTTGTTTTAAAGCGGATCGCAGATAGTATCTTGCGACACTTTAATTGATGGCGTTACAAAAATGTCACTGTAGGTAGGAATGACTTACAGTCAAGGACTTCGTCCATCTTGGCTCCGCGGTAAACAGTATGAACAACATCAGCACCGAGGTCAAACGCAGAATAACTCCTTCCAGCCGCTGTTTTTTTTACCCAGAGGACAATTGAGTAACAGAGCCCTCTCTCGTAGGACCAAGTTGACTCTATATAGGACATTGATCATCACAGACTTGCACTACGCTTTAAAGGCATGTACATCATCCAAAGCGGATGAATAATCTTATGGTCTTTTTGAGAAAAAGTTCAGCTTGTGATCTTTGCTTAGATTGGAGAAGTATTGTAGGTTCAACAGCGAACTGGGTTGTCCAGGCAAAGTCAATCCAGGCACCAGCAATTAAGGTGGTTAAGCCATGTAGAGCGTAAGGCCAATTTAGTTCTAGTCTAAGAAGAATCTTCTACTCTTAGTCTGTAGGACAAAGCGGACAAGGACGTCGGCGTTTGAGGTGGCACTAGTGGAAAATGATTTCAAGCAACTTGGTGTACGCAGATTCTTCTTGTATCAACTTCTCCGATTTCGAGCTCACCAGCACCGCGCCCAACAGGCAGGACTCTCTTTTTGAGATTGAGCTTGGCGATAACGGCGACTTGAACACCACCTTGGTAGGAGGCGCTGCTTGGGATACTCCAAATTAATCTAAACCATTCCACTTCAGCTGGGTGGGCACCGTGGCGTAGTGGGTAGGTGCGTCGACTCCTACGCTCGATGTTGTCGGCTCGATTCCCGAAAAAACACCAAACATTTTTTTCGCGGCTCCACCTCTTTCGAGTCACTGACAATGCTCAAAGAGTATAACTGTCTAGAAAAGCTTCTCAATCTCGCCGTTCGGAGTCGGCATTAAACTGTAGGCCCCCTCTACTCGTGAGAGAACAATAGCACGCACAACACGAGTGGTTGCTGAAAAGCTAGGTCCAGGTCCACCTCGGACGGTAGCGTCGCCATTATTATTATATTATTATTCCATTTCAGCTTCAGCCGCTCTCCATCTCCATCTCAACACCTTCCTATATTGCCCTAGTGTAAGAACCCTGTGTCGTCCACGACCGAGTGTATATACTTAGGACCTCTGACTACAATATATTTGTCATGAGAAATGGAGGTAAAGCCAGAACCTGAATTCTTATGAAGAGCTCACTAAAAATCTAGACATAGTCGCCGTTTGCCATTTACTAGACGCAGACAAATTCTGAGTTATTTCGGCGTACATGGCGCATGAGCATGTGGACTCCCTCACAAAAATCCTTAATCACTCAGTCTCCAAGCCCTTATCACTCTATCAGCAAATCCAGGGGCATATCCAATCACCTCCACGTGAGATGAACATGCCCTCAAATCGCTTGTCCAAAATTTCTGATGTGGCGTAAGCTGTGTGGTACCTATCGCCGCTCCGTCCTGCAGAAACCACATGTCATTGGTGTCCATATCATCCAATTCAGGTCAAAAGAAGTTGGTAATCATCGACCTATAGCGCTCGCCGTTGACGGTGATGTCCTGGGCAACGTCGTTCTCAAAGATATTCGAGTGTGGACCGATGATGCCGCCAGCTCAAGATCCACACCCAACAGTGATTTTTTCGAGATCCATTGGACGCTCTTGGATCTCATGTGGATTGGTATCGTCCCGAATTCGACAATTTTGTTCGTTGACATACCCATTCATGCAACATCAACGCTGAAGATGATTTTTGATTTCAATGAAAATTAAGGTCAGTTTCCATCTGCTGCAGAGCCCATTCAGCGAACACACATCCTTGTCTATGGTCGTCTAACTTCAGCTCCTGAGTCAGTTGAATTTTGTACGGACGCAGCCAACGCAAGGCCGAGTTCTTGTAAGCGACGCGAATTGAAATTGACTGCCTCCGATTTTCCTACACATTCTCACGGACAGCGGTACAGTGATGTTTTCGGCAGATCTTGCGTTTCGTCGGGTGTTGGTTTTTCGTATACTGAACCAGTGGACTCAAAGTTATCAGATTGAATAAATGACAGCCAATTTGGCAGCTGTATCTAAAACAGTGTGGCCGCTATCTATTTTTCTATTAAACAATGCTGTCAGAAACCATGCTAATAATTTGCTAACTTGCTTCCGGGCCACTACAAGAAAATAAATAAAATTGCACGATTTTTTTTCATAAAGAATCATCTGAAATTACAAAATTTTTCCATATATACGTCTCACTCTTAGGTTAGATGAATTTTTTTTTTTCAAATGAGCTTCAATTTTATAGAAATGTGGTATAGAAAACATTCTATTGCATATTAAAGTATAGACAAATGTTTAGATATGTGGTATGTTTTTCGACCACCGGCCCTGAAAGAGTTAAAGTACTATTTTGGTATCAAATGATTTACTTTATACTAATTGGGGTTTTCTTTAAAGACGATGGCATGAACGTTTCTCCATTATTAATTGAATCATCTTTGGTATTCCACAAGAAAATCAACACCACATTAGTATGGAATAAATTAGTAATAAACGAATTATCGCACTTTAACATAAATTGAATACATGCCTGCAAAAAGCACAGTTAAAAAATAACTAGGATTTTATGTATTTTTTTATGAAGACTTTCCTCACTCGTTGCGAAATCAAAGTATGTGCGCACGAAGTGCCTGAGGGCACACGTGTGTCAGTTTGTCACCTTGTTGAACCAAGAATAACCAGGCCCAAGGTTATGCGACAACATCGGCAAAAGATAAGGCAATGTCATAAAAATAAGCAAAATTATTTCTTTGTAAGCGAGAGATCTTATCCACTTCAACAGACATTTTATGCTATATTCAAAAACAAGGTTCATCCTCCTGGACTTCAGATCAGTGAAAGAGGTGAAATCATTTGAATCTGCTGTTTTTCATAAGGAAAATAAATACAAATAGAGCCATGTTCAGTTTTAAATTTATGTTACATACATGTGTTTTTTGGTACATACATTTGGTTCAAAATTGTTGAATTTTGTTGTTGAACAACTGCGGCGAATAACAGTTGCTCAGGTGTCACTAAATTAAGTCAATGACGATGCAGTGACGAAAAAAGGCTCAATCGTCCCAGTGGAGGATTTAGCATTCTGGATCTTCATTTTTTTAACAAACCGCTGCCACAGCCAGAGTGAACAGTATACAGCTGAAAATTGTATCATACTTCAGGGGCATGTACGAGTATATCAATATAATAAAACAAAAATTACAGACAATCGGAATCTCCAACTCCAAACCCGCCAAATTTAAACATTACCTTTATTTTCTGAACACACCTCGTACAGTGAATTATCTGAAGAACAACACTGCAGAGATCTTTATTTTTCATTTTTGCGTGACACCTCTGCCCGGGGTAGATCTGAGTCTCTACAAAAAGCACAATCTTTTTTCTTCCCTACCTCCATCCACGATGTTTGCTTGGGGACTTTTTTTGTTCGTAAAATTTTTTTTTGAGCACTACTGTAGCACTCAGACTCAAAACTGGTCCATTGTACTACCAGGTAGTGTCTTGGAGTTAATCCGCAAAAAACGGAACTAATACTCTTCACGAGGAAATATAAAATTCCCCTTTGACCCTCCCTCATTGTGTGGCGTAAAACTTACGCTCACAGATAAGGCCAAATTGCTGGGTCTCATCATAGATCGAAATCTAAGCTGGAAGTCCAACATCATGGAGCGTATTAAGAAAGCTACCACTGCGCTCTATTGCTACAAAAAAAACAATCGGATGTAAATGGGGCCTTCAGCCTAGAAAAGCATACTGGCTGTACACAGCCGTAGTCAGACCAATCCTACTTTATGGAGTCTCAGTATGGTGGACAGCTCTTGGCACAGCCGTCAACCGCAACCTTCTTAACCGCGTGCAAAGAACTGCAAGCAAATGCATCAGTTGGGTGCTAAGGACGACAACATCCGAAGCATTAAATATTATACTGCATCTCCCTCCATTCGACTTGTTTGCCAGACAAGTAGCAGCTTGCACAGCGGTAGACCCATAGTACCTTTTTTATCTTAAGGAAGCTTAAGATATTTTGATGTCGCATGGGCTTCATGGATCTTCCATCGATGGAATTCTTAAGTAACAATGCTAATTCCATAATGAGTGTGATTATTGATGCAATTGGTGTTGATTGTTAGGCAAAACCTCATGGTGAATAAATATATTGTAGAATTCAACCATAGGCTCTATTACATCCCAGATATTTTCATCATACGAGCATACCCTTTAAAACAAAATTTGCCACCAAACCCAGTTTATGTAAGACTTTCAAATGCCTTTGAGGACATGTGATTGAACTGCCAATTTTTGTAGATTACTGCCGAGGACATGACTATGATAAGAGGCCCCTGGTTATCCTTGCAATGGATCAGCCTTTAATGCTGAATATTCCAGAACTTTAACTACTTTCTCGAACAATAATAAGATTTTTAACAATTCTGGAAAAAAATCTCTCAATATTTAATATAAAATTCGCCAGCATTGCAACTAAGACACATTGTGTTTGATTTTTGCCCCCGTCTTGCGCTCCCTCAAGCGATGCACCAGCCAACGAAAAGTACAATTTCTTCTCTTATTTATTTTGTAAGCAGTTCCTTTCGCAACATTGTCTTCGAGTTATTCTTCCTCTTTATCACAAAGCAAAACCTTCATCTCGTTTATCTCTTCAAACGCTCCTCTATTCGGTGCCCGATGCAGAAAGTTTTTCAACAATCATAAAATAGAGAATAACAATTTAAATGCCATCATAGGATGCGCTTCTTATAGAATTTCTTGGTTATTTTCACTGTGGTTACTTGCAGCAAGATACATTTCATCTCATCCATTGCATTGCATCCCATCCATCTATCTCGCCCCATTAAATCGCACGGATAACAATAATTGTACTCAACGCATACACCAGATGGCGAGAAGTACCCTATTCCTCTTAAATTCCGCTTTAGTCCATCGCATCGCCATCCACACAGTACAACCTAACCCCCATCCATTCGCCCATCACTTACAATTTCACCATTTGCCATCCACCATGCTTGCTTCCAACAATCTCTCATCTTGAATCTGCTATTCGCATTCGTTGATTTCCCTTCTGATCGACTGTGTAAATGGGTGTGTACTCGTATGTACGTTGCGTGTGTGCTACCTCATCAAGGATAACCGAGAAAATATTCTCACCGAGGAATAGAGGCGATAGACAAGTGGAGGAGCCCCGTCATCCCAGTGCATAGCTTTATTCACATTACACACTTGAATTGTAAATCAGAAAATAAATAACAAAGGACACCCTCCCATCAAATACATGTGCCGCCCCTTGAGCCTTGCGCCCTTGGTATCCCTTATCCTTGAATAAACAACATGAAGAATGGCCTTTTAACGCGATTTATTTCTTCGTCCTGCCACATTATATTCACGCTACACGGTGCACATTCGACGCCCAAATCCATATGTATGAATGTGTGGCACGATGTGGTGTATCTTTTAAGGATACGAGCAGATCTACGGCACTTTGTGTATATGTTTGAGGATTCTAATGATTAAATGGCAATGCACTTAGCAGATAAAATCCGTATAAGGGAAATCCAATGAATTCCTTTAGTTCGCACCCGAATGGTGAAAAATTTTAGCTTGGCACAGGATTAAAAGCATGGCTATGGGTGGAGTTGGGGTGATTCGTTCAGGAACTACGAAGCGATGAGCGTTAATTCTTCAGAAGCGTCGGCAAATGGCTGTGGAAAGGGGGATAAGCTCCCGCTTCAATGGTGTGAAGTCACATTGAATAATAGGTTGCTACACCTCCTTTTCGTAAACGCACATTTCCTGTTTCGCCCCAACATCTGAGGCGTGCACAACAAAAGGATACGAACGCGATTGTAAAAGGGATGCCCAATCTCTTGTTCGTATACGTGTGTATGACCCACTTATCAAATTAACTGTGAAAACCTCTTAAGCTGAATAAAATAAAAGGTTCCACTCTTTTAACGCCATATCGTCCCGTTACCATCGCATTTAGCTTCGCTTTGCGCTTCTTCCTTCCTACATCCTCACGGTTAAGGAATGGACATTGTTGGCCAAACCTACCCACCCAGCCCAAGGGATAAAAGTGGAATTTATATCTTTCATGAACGTTTCTAGTTGGATGTGCTTTGATAGAAGTGACGTCGACGACGAACGTTCGAATGCCACAGTATGGCAAAGGATGACAAAAACATATTTGTGACGTCGCTAAGTGGAATTTTATCGCTAGTACACCGTAGCCGATGGCTACAAGGATTACGCTTCCGGCCACTTTCATCGGATATCGAATTTTTGGGTTAAATTTGTCCTTGCTCGTGAAATTAGTTCAGCTAAAGTGTATACCGGATATTCGAATGCTAGCGCGGACGTCCCTATCACGTAACGCTGCATCGACGTACAAATAAAATATTGACTCTGAGAGGCTACTAAGATGCGGAGAGCAAAAACCGAACCTGCTTGGCGAATAACAGTGAGCGACTTATTTACCGAGACACTTAAACAAATCTCAAAGTTTTTATTGTTTTGTGATCTACCACAAAATCAATTATATGCAGAACTATGAAATATTATTTAATTTTTGAAATCTGGCAGAATGTGTAGACTTTATGAAATTTTTTGAAATTTAAAAAGTATGTGTTCTTTAAATCATTTTTAACACACAATACTTTATCATAAATGTTGACTGCGTAATTTTCTTCACGAAATTTGATTATACATTTGTAAACAGATGGCTGGTTTTAAATCGGTTACTGTTCGTACTCAAGCTGAAGTGGCTGAAAATATATAATTTATTGGGTGTCTCTGTATTGATTTCCCTAAGTGTTACCTAATGGGGCTAAGAAGTTTCCTATCGTTTCTTTGTTTCAGATCTCCGAATCAAAATGCAGCCACTACTTCGTACGTAACTAATGTCAAATCCCAGTTACACCAAGCTACACCTCTTGGAGCTTGAAGAACCATGAACGACAAGCTTGCTTGGTTTATATGCATCGGAGGAACACCTCGTAACGTTTGAATGTTTTTGTTGTGGCCAGCCCATAAACACGCACATGTACACACACCTTCAAACATTCTACATTCTCATCTGCTGGCTTCAACTCAGGTGGGGACGTTCCCATGTGCAGATGAATGGATGGCTATGGGACACGGATGGCTCGGTTGGGTTGATGGTTGGTTAGCTGTATAGACGTACGGACGGACGGACGGACAGGCGGACGTTATATTCCGTTCTTGGTTTCTGGGGCCCTTAACTAAAGTGGACGGCAAGGTGACATTAACCGTACGGAGACTTATTTTATTATTGCATTTCATTAAATGGGGCAGAAATGGAAGGGGTCGCATGCTGTGGAGGAACTGGAGGTTTAGGGTATTGTCGCACTAGGCCAGTGGGTGGAATTTTTATTGCTGAAATTTGTTATGTATTACAGAACGCGTAGGTTTGAATAATTTATAAGGGTGACGACGGTGGTGACAACGATAGCGGAAGCAGTGGGTCACCCCGGAGGCGGTTGTTACATGGTAATTGAAAACATTCTCACATGTGAAGGAGACCGTGTTCATCGGATGTTCTATGTTGCTACTGATAGGGCATGGGATGGCCATTGTAAATTGCCCGAGGAAGGTAAGGATGCAAAATAAATTAATGAGCAATAGATCGTGTAGCATGGTTCAAGGATTGTTCCATCATATGTTACCTTGTAAGATGGAGGAGCAGAAACGTTTAAACGGTGATTTTGAAAATGTGCGGAGTGGGCGGGCATTTCTGGAATTTGATTAAATGGAAGACAATTGGTTGATGCGACAAATTACGGGTGCTCTTACCAAAAGTGATATTTTGTGTCTTGGTCGATGCTGTCATAGTGGGTTAAGAACAATCGAAGATTTATGGAGATTAAGGCGAACATGTTACCGGATGATAAATTACTTTATAATGGTTTGATGCCTTGTTCTCAAATTCTTAATCATATTCATTTGACCCACAAGTTTGTCGTATTCATAGAAATACGAGTAGTTGTTACCTTTTCAAAGAGCTACGTGATGCTATGCGTTAACCTACAAGACTGTACTAGATTGTGGAGTCTTCCAGCCAATATAATATTTTAACACAATTTTAAGAAACCATTCGGAGAGAACATATGAAATCTATTGAATTGGAATGATTGGCCTCTGCCATGACATCCATGGGGAGGCAAATCTCACATATGTACACGTACTGAACTATTAACAAATTTTTGAGGTACATACACTAACATGTTCTCGTATGCAATCTTGGAGTACACTACTGGGAATATGAGTCGATGTCTTTCTAGGAACTTTAATGGAGTGGAAGACGGAGTGGAATGTTGTTAAAAGGTCCTTCATTAAGAGCTTCCTATCCTTAAATTTAAATAAAACAAAGTGTGTGTGATTTATCATTGATATTTTTCATTCGTTTGAAATGCATATCGATGCCATTATGTGTGAAATATAACATCGTACGAATGTCTGTCACGGCTTCTCTGGGTGGCGCATCCGAAATGTCCAATTAACCATGATTCTGACGCATAAATCAGGCTGAATTTGACCGATAGCATGAGTTATGTTGGCTCTAAAAGGCGCTGTGGCTAGTGGCTTATTCGCATAGAACAGCGTCTTCAGAAAACCTCGCAAGAGAAACTCTAACGGGGTCAAATCGCACGACCTCGGTGGCCAGTTCACATTACCTCCACGTGAGATGACCATGCCCTCGAATCGCTTGTGCAGAGTTTCCAATGTGACGTGCGTTGTGTGGCCCGTAGCGCCGTCCTGTTGAAGCCACATGTCGCTGGTATCCACATCATCCAGTTCAGGGCGAAAGAAGGAGGTTATCATCGACCTATGGCGCTCGCAGTTGACGGTGATGGCCTGACCAACGTCGATCTCAAAGAAATACTTGTATGAACCGATGACGCCGCGCCGTCAGCTCAAAATCCACACCAAACAGTGATTTTTTCGGGATACATTCGACGCTCTTGGATCTCATGTGGATTGGTTTGGTATCGTCCCAAATTCGACAATTTTGTTTGCTGACGTACCCATTCAACCAGAAATGGGCATCATCGCTGAAGATGATTTTTCGATGAAAATTAGACTCAGTTTCCAACTGCACCAGAACCCATTCGGCGAAAACACGTCGTTGTCTTCGGTCTGGTCGTTTACCTTCAGCTCCTGGGTAAGTTGCATTTTGTTACCACGCGACGCAAAATTCGCCAAGTTATGGTCGGGGCAACCGAGTTTTTTTGAGTGACGACGGATTCTCCTGCACACTCTCATGGACAACGGCACGGTGATTTTTTTGGCAGATCTTGCGTTTCGTCGACGTAGGAGTGTTGGTTTATCGTTTACTGAACCAGTGAACTGAAAATTATCCAGCGCACTGCGAAGAGTCCTCTCGGTATAACGATTATGGCGACTGTAAAATGGTTTTGATAAAACCATTTGATCATTTGCACATGTTGTTGAACGTTATATCGGTGCTTTGGCAAAACAGATTGAACTATTGGAACTATTGGACTATTGGAAGACTATTTTTATGACTAAGGTATCAGCTAATGGGAAAATTTTCTCAAAATTTCGACTAGGAAAATGGCAAAAGTCATGTCGATCGACGGACGGACGGGCGGACTTGTACCCAAAGGATTTTATTTTTAAGAGACTTCATTAAACATTACGTGTTGTAAGCTAGCTAAACTAACTTAATAAAACGGGCATTCTAAGCTGAGCTTAACCCTTAAATACAATGTTTTTCGACTTAGAAGAAGAAGGAGTGCCAATAAGGTGGTATTTAAGGGTTCTCAACAAACGCTGACGCTGGAAAGCGTTGAATCTCATTATTGCTGAGCGAAGAGATGGGTTAAGTTAAGGGTAGAATTCTTTAAGGTAGTTAGTCGGATAGTTTAGGACGACTGAGAAATAGGCCAAACCAGCTGATCTTAAGGTTTAAAAAGAGAAAACAAAGTATATGCTGCCGAAGCAATATCCATTCGTTGCTCACCACATGAGACAAAATATCACGATCGACAATAGAATTTGAGTGTAGTTAAGAGTTTATTTACCTCGAGGGAAACGTGAACTCCACAAACGACATTTAAATGGAGATCCGACACAGAATCGTCCTCGTTAATAACTGATTCCTCGGTTTCCGAAACAACTTAGGTCAACACTCCTGACTCGAAAGAAAAAACTCATCTATTATCCAGTCAGTCTTGCTCTATGGATCCAAAACTAAAAGGAAAGGCAAGAACGTAGTGTTAATTCTTGGTGCCTTTGAAAGAAAAATTGTCTCACGGATATTCGGTCCTGCCTGCGAGCTAGACAAATAAGATAGAAAATATGGTCATGAACTCTGGAAGTTATACAAGGATGTGCATATGGTTCGGAAGGCAAATATCCGCCAACTTAAGTGGTTCTGCCACATCGAGCGCATGAACACCAACACCGGCCAAGAGAGTCTTCGAATCCGAGCCATATGCTTCGAGAAGGTGAAGAAGATCGAACCCCCAATACGATGACGAAGTGATCGCGGATGCAAGACAACATTGCCTTCATGACTGGAATCAGGGTGTCCAGGCCATGATAAATAGAAGGCAGCAATAGTTACGGCGCAGACCTGATAAGTTGGTGACCTGATAAGTAAGCAAATAAAGACAGTTTATGCCTCCTTCCGGTCTATTTTTGATGCAACAGGGTAGCGTACGAGTGAGGGAAGAAAAACCCTCCTACCCTTTTCCACGACACCAAAACTGCCCCGAAGGCACTGCCTAGCGGTTGAAGCAATGGCAACGAAGTTAAGAGCTATCTGGCAGTGCTTCTATATGCTTTCTTCCCTCAATTCAACACAAAACTGTATACAATTTATTGACAACTCTCTCTTTTGTGCTTGAAGAAGCTTGAAATTCATGGTTTCAAATTATCACCCAAACCTCAATAAAACATGCTGCCCATCGTTCCTCCAAAAACAAAAAAAAACTTTTAAATAAGCTGTCCCAACCACCCTATCCATCCACATTGTCTCATCCTGTTCGGTACACAATTTTTCAACAAAATTCGACACCTTATCCCCATTCATCATATCTCCGACGCACTGTTCGCCTGCTTCGACTTTCAAAAGAAAGTGCGCCATGAAGGAATAAATAAATTAAAATTTCACGCGCTTATCCTAATTTATTGCTCCCCAAACAGGGCCCGTCTTACTCCGTCGCCTACCAATTCATCGAGATATATGAGCCCCGGATATACCCTAAGGCCATTCCAACAACCAAAACGCTGCTGGAAGAAAAGAAAACTCAAAAGCCGGGCGGATCTTCCCACATACAGATTTACATTGTGTCTTACACCTGCCAAGGATACTCAATCAAAAAAGAGAATGTTTCTTTTGAAACATAATTTTCGTAAGGATAAGACTCAAAAAGGAATATTGTTTCAAGAAATATAAAAAAAGGTATGGCGTCCTGAACCGCTCATAAGCGAGTGGAATACGAATGCTGGCCATGTATCAGGAAGAGCCCCCAAAGCAGCAACGAGTTCACTTCACAGAAAAGCTACCTTACCCGGAAAAGGGATACATTTTGAAACTGTGTACGTGCTTAACCTTGGTGCGATGCCTTGTGTTATTGCAACTTAACTGTTCAACAATGGCTCGGGGGCGAATGAATTTAAATTTCTGTTTAGAAGGCGGAGTAGGAACAGAGAAGATTGAGGACAGTTCCGCTGTTTTCTACTCAACTCTCCATCGTTCTGGCCATTTGTTCATCTTGCCGTGACCAAATAAATTATGTGGGGAATCGGGATAAGTTGTGAAGACCCTATGCCTTTTTTTCCTTTTTGACAAGGTAGACCAAATTATGTGTATTAATAAAATTATATTTTGGGGAATGGAATCAGTTTCTGTAACGAGTTTCACACATGGGTGGCATTGGTTTAAATTATCTGAGCATCGCAATGTCCAGTCGCCGTGCCGAAGTGGGTACCTGCGTCGAATCGCACAAGGGCGGTCAACGTTTCGATTTCGGACAAAAAAACTTTGCAATTGGCAATGACAGTAAAGCAGTAAGGGGATGAAGATGTTACAACGATGATCCAACGAGTTGATTTCGCAACAGGAAAGTACCATGATTTGTGAATTTTGTTGACCTCCCATCATGTGGACGGAAAGAGTGTATTACATGTCTTCGGTATGTCAGCCGTCGAGGAAATGAGGCTTCCGACCACCATAACAAAAAACTATATACAAATATACTCGTAGTTCGAAAAGGTCAATCAAACCAAGTTCTTCTTATGGCTCTAAAGACCGCCGTGGACCTGGACCCTCAACCAATTTAGGTCATTCAATCCTCCACACCAAGATCGTGTAGGTCCCTTTCCAATGAAGTGCGCCAAATTGACAGTGGAACTCGTCCCTGTCCCACAACCTCAGAGCCAAAGCCCTTTTGGTTCAAAGTTACATTGTTCATTTGATCCAAATGGTATAGACATCTTATGTAGGTTAGCTTAGGTTAGGTTAGGAGGGCTTTATGCTGTTGCCAGCAATTACACCCACAGGCCGTGGAGGTCCATTCTGATTTAATTTCTTCTTCATCCCTACAGCTCCTACAAAAATCGTTCGCCGGAAGGTTTAGTCTCTTAGCCATTGCACCTATCGTGCAGTGGCTAGTTAGAACCTCTATTAAGATGCGTATGATTTCCTTATTGTTAGATATGAGGGATTTGGTCTTGTTGATATCGTATTTGGGCCATAAGCAGTGGGTATGACGCAGCCTGGGTGGCTTTTCCACTGTTCGTTTGCTGATGACACAGATACTTGCTCAATGAGTCTTTTGGCTGCTGAGCTAATAGAAGGATGGATTGTATTGTTAGCCATTTCTGCGTCTGAACATGAACTTGTCCGTACCAGTTCATTTGCTTTTTCGTTTCCTTCAATGCTGGAGTGTCCAGGAACCCAACGCAAAAGGATTTTGTGGCGGTTCAGGCTATTAAGCTCTTTAATGCTGTCCCTGACGGACTTGGAATTTACGAGATGGGAATTCTATGCCTTTAAGGCCGCTTGACTGTCCGAGCAGAAGGTGATTTCTATGTCAGGACGGTCCATTTGCGGTACAATCCGCGCAGCTTTCTTAATGGCAAAGATTTCTGATTGAAATACACTAGAACAGTCAGTAAGCCGATAGGCATTCTTAGTGTCTCACAGAAGATTCCCGCTCCCGTACCGTCTTCTGTTTTCGATCCATCAGTGAAAATGGGTGTGCGTTTAATGAAGTCAGGCTTTTCTCAATCCTGCCTATCTGGGATAAAGATCGTGAAGTTCTTGTCAAAGTCATCATCATCATCTGTATACGTAGACGTCTAGCTAAACTCATGTAGCTGTCCATGCAAACAGGACTATATATCGCAAATAGAACTTTTCTCTCGAAAAGACCAAGACGCCTCTGCGCCTTAGAGCAGAACTGGGGTGATAAATGTCAAAAACATACGAAGTCTGATTGGTCTTTCGTGAAAGACTCAATTGCCGCTTGAATCCAAAGACGCAGCAGCAAGAGTCATTCTGCATTTGATTTCGGTACTGAGTAGGTAGGTAGACGAAGTCCTTCGCTATCTCAAAGATATATGTAGCTGCCCATATTTTTGGTCCCCAGAGGACATTGAGTAATGGAGCCCTCTCTCGGAGGACCAAGTTGACTCTGTATCAGACATTCTAATCCTGCTTTACGGCGTAGAGGCATGGGCAATATCCCAAGCGGATGAAACGGCTCTTGGTCTTTTCGAGAGAAAAGTTCTGCGCGCGATCTTTGGTCCTGTTTGGGTTGATGGAATTTGGAGGAGAAGGTTCAACCACGAATTGTATGGGCTGTTCAGCGATATGAGTCTAGTCAGGCGTCTACGGGCCCAATGCTTAAGATGGCCAGGCCATGTAGAGCGTATAGACAACATAGCTCCGACCCGAAGAGTCTTCGACTCTGAGCCTGTGGGACAACACAACAGAGGACATCGATGCACAACGTGGTGCACACAAGTTGAGAGGGACCGCGGCCGGCTTTGTGAGCGAAACTGGAGGCAGCTGCCGAGATCGTGCTGGCTGGAGAAGAATGTTAGGTGAGGCCCAGGTCCTGTAGCACTCTAAGAAGAAGAAGAAGGTCCAATTACAAGACACTGTTTAATAATAGAGGAGTGCTATAGAAGACTTGAAGTTCTACGAAGTCGAGGAGAAGCTGTCATAAGATGCTAGCTTTGAACAATCTCCACGTTAGATCCTCGTCTTTTACGAACATCAAGGAGACTGTGTTTAAACCGCTCGGCTGATGGCCAAACGGGTAAGTTTGCTTGTAATTGATTTTGTGACAGGGTTTTATTTTTACTTTGCCATTTGTGACTGGGGTCTTTCACAGTTTTTCAGAACAGTGACGTCAATAGGCCACCGATATCGTGCGATAAATTGCTTTCTATGAAGCTTCCAAAAATGCATGCGCTCATAGTTGACATAACGAAGACTATCTAAAGAATTCAATAAAATTTATGCGACAATATCATTGAAAAATAAACCACTTAAGACATGTCAAAATAAATTTAATGCAATGCCCTTTAACTACAATCGCAACAGACTGCCAGGGACTTTGCCGATCGAGTCTCCCTGAAACTCTCCGAAATTCGACGTCGCCTGCACTAACAAGAAACGAAGAATGGAAACGTTGTCAAAAAGCCATCAGAGAAGCCGCTACTGATGTGCTGGGTTTTAAAACACCACCTAGGAAAAACCCCTGGTTTGAAAACGAGTGCAGGCAGGCACATGCAGCAAACCAAGAAGCCTACCGGGCAACGCTGCATCGAATCACGAGAGCTGTTCGTGAGCTCTACGAACAGAGAAGAAGGGAAGTGAACCGGCTTCTCAGAAAGAAAAAGAAAGAGCACGAGAAGCGCGCGATCAATAAATTGGAAAGGTGTTATGGCAAGAATGATGTCCGAAAGTTTTACAAAAGAGTAAAACTTTTATCGTACGGGTATAAAGTTCGAACAGAAGTCTGCCGGGACGAGAATGGACAACTAGTAGTAGATTCGCAGTCGATACTGAGAATTTGGAAAAATTATTTCTGCAGATTGTTGAACGGCGATGAGGACACAAATACCGTTGTCAGGCAGAATGTTCCACTCAACACAACGGACGATGATAGAAGAGAATACCGTAACCTCGATCTAGACGGAGTCAAGATAGCGATATCGAGACTGAAGTCTAATAAAGCTGCTGGTGCAGATAGTCTGTCCGCTGAAATGTTCAAAGCAGTTGGAGATGATCTGGTAGGGCACGCACCAGCTCATCTGTAAGATACGGTCTGAGGAAAGCATGCCCGATGGGTGGAATCTCAGTATCGTTTGCCCGATCCACAAGAAAGGAGACCCCTTTGACTGCGCCAACTATCGAGGGATAAGTCTCCTTAACATCGCCTATAAGGTCTTCTCTGCCGTTTTGTGTGAACGCCTGAAACCATTCGTGAACAAACTTATAGGTCCTTACCAGTGTGGTTTCAGGCCCGGGAAGTCCACCATCGATCAAATTTTCACACTGCGGCAGATCCTGAAGAAGACCCAACAAATGACACACACCACCTATTTGTCGATTTCAAGGCCGCATACGACAGCGTGCATAGAGACGAGCTATACAGCGCTATGTCTGGTTTTGACATTCCTGCCAAACTCGTCACACTGAGCAGGATGACAATGGAGAACTCTCGCTGTTTCATCAAGGTCGGTAGCGAACTCACCGAGACCTTCAATGTCAAAAAAGGTTTTAGATAAGGTGACGCGCCGTCATGTTATTTCTTTAACATCGTTATTGAGAAGATCGTGCAAAACTCACTGGCCAATACAAGAGGCACGATTTTCCAAAAGTCTGTTCAACTGCTATCTTACGCGGATGACATTGACGTGATTGGGCGAACATAGCGAGTCGTTAATGATGCGTTTGGTGGCATTGAAACGGAAGCGGCTAAAATGGGTCTGGCGGTAAACCAGGGCAAAACCAAGTATATGCTGTCATCGAGAAAGGACGCACAACATCGACGATTTGGCCAGAATATCACCATAGGCAGCTATAACTTTGAGGTAGTTAAGGACTTCGTCTACCTTGGCTCCGCAGGAAACAGTACAAACAACATCAGTACCGAGAACAAACGCAGAATAACTCTTGCCAAACGCTGTTTATTTGGGCTCAAAAGACAATTAAGTAGTAGAGCCCTCTCTCGGAAGACCAAGTTGACTTTATACAAAACCTTGATCATCCCAGTCCTGCTGTACGGCGCAGAGTCATAGAGTCATTGGTCTTTTCGAGAGAAAAGTTCTGAGCCCGATCTTTGTTCCTGTTTGCGTTGATGGCATTTGAAGGAGAAGGTTCAACCACGATCTGTATGGGCTGTACAGCAACATGAGTCTATCCAGGGGTCTACGGATCGAACGCCTAAGATGTCTAAGCCTTGTAGAGCGTATGGACAACATAGCTCCGTCCCGAAGAGTCTTCGACCTTCGCGCATATAAGGTGTGCGAAGCTGGAGACAGCTGGCGAAAGATCATGCTGGCTGGAAAGGTATGTTGAGTGAGGCCCAGGTCCCCCTCGGAGTGTAGCGCCCCAAGAAGAAGAAGAAGAAGAATGCCCTTTACCATAAGATACATGTTACGACAGAAGTAAAATTATAAGGGTACCGTAGATAAAAGAAAACATCTCAAAACACAACTTGTAAGCTGTAAGCATCATGAACGGCTTGACTTATGTTAGTAATAAAACGTATCCTTAACCCTTCTTTTTTGCAGTAGAAATATTCTTTTAAAAGTTGTAGTACGACCCTGACTCTATCAAGCAATTGTTATTCACTTTGACCCCTTAGTATAATTCCATCTCGATTACATTCCATCAGTTTCACTTTGACGTTAAATGTAAGGTTAATTTTTAACAACTCATTTATCTGCAAAATAATGGTAATGTACTATTTGCGTGAAAAGTAATGTTTCCCTTTTGCCAGGGGTTAGGTCTGTTGCTGCTGATGACATATGTATGTTTGCTATTTAAATGACTCGCTGACAGGCTATGACATATTGAAAACATTGCTCTGGGGTGCTAGTGGAAGCACATCATATCGCAATTTACCAGGCTGTTGACTGCGTGCTTAGGCGCGACAAAGAAATAGAAAGCTCTTAGGGATAGGGTTCGCTGACGTTGTGGATACACTCTGAACACCCGGACAACGAAAACATACTCATTGTGAAGCTGTTGGATATCAGCTTAAGTACAAGGAAATACCATCTACTCCCGCCTGCCGATCTGTCATGTCGAGTTTGTGCCATAGCCAAAGACCCACCATCAGAGTCCCAGGACAACGCCGCATCACCCACATCACCACAACCGCAGCTATCTCAAGTTAATCCCGTTATTAATGTTGCCAGATGCCAAACAGAGTCTCTTTGCTCAGGCTCAGCATTGTCTTATTACTACGAAGCGGAATGATGGCATTACGGATGATTATTTATCCCCCATCCTGGCAGCTACTCGTCGCTGTTCTTTGAATAAAAAAAAAACAACAAAAAAATGAACTGAACCCTGGCCAGGGTCACACGGGGAATGCGTACGGTTTGTATGGATCTTTGCATGCCGTGTTACGCTCGCGCTCAATTTTATGAAAATTAATTTAATTTCTGGTCCTGGTTGTGGCGGTAATTTTCAGGGTCGTGTGGATTAGGTTGCCAGGCGCTGAGTCCTTCCTTGGAGTGTGTCATCGTCCGCCCAATGTCTGAGGAGAGTAATGCGGGGCATTTATCGCACAAATTATGTTGGAACAATTTTAAATGCGCGCGTATTTATGTAAATTCCGTTTGATTAAATTTCTATCATTTGAATGTCGGATATGGAGGATGACAGGGGCTGTGGGTGGGTCCCAGAGGAGCGTAAAGAGGATTTGCTCGCAGATGTTTGGATATTTAATGTTAAAGTCGTCACTGTCAATGAAGCAATGCGTGGGGGGCGGAGGGGGGATGCGAGTGATATGAGCACCAATTGGGGATGGATTTTGACAAACGGAAGTAAGTAAGTGTGTGTTCAGTTTAAAGGGCGGACAGGGAGACGGTGACACAAAGGAATTAAATTCGTTATTTAATCACCTCTAAACATGTATTCACACATACACACATTGACAAACATATGTATAGTCGTGAGTATGAACATTAGCATAAACATTGGGGGAATTGATTGATGTCATTGACAAATTGGAAACTGAACATATTCGCAATATAAGGATTTAGAATTGATAAGGATTTAGAATTGATAATAAATTTATAAAATTGT
Organism: Myathropa florea; assembly: GCA_930367185.1. Taxonomy (NCBI): domain Eukaryota; kingdom Metazoa; phylum Arthropoda; class Insecta; order Diptera; family Syrphidae; genus Myathropa; species Myathropa florea. The sequence goes on along the minus strand of OV884003.1, from coordinate 80,817,996 downwards.
GTACGCTGCTTCCCAATTAGAACCCGTTAAAAATATGCTTTTTTAAATAAAGGATTTTATACAGGTCAGTTGTGAATCGGTTACACGATTGGTAGACCAACACTTTTGTGCCATTTTTGAATGTCTCTTGAGTGGAACTAGTCATGTAAATTATGCTATTCTCATATTGCCGCCTGGTAAGTAACTACAGTGTGAGCTCAATAAAAGCAACCCTCGATACGTGCAACTCCTCGATAAAAGCAACGACTTAAATATTATCATTGTTGACTCAGTAATTGCAACTCCTCAAAAAAATGTGACTCGATAAAGGCAACTATTGTGTCATCAACTCTTAGTTCTTATAAAAGCATTTAATTTGAGCCACGCCGTATGTCTCTTGTCTAATGCATGGGGCAAGGTACAGTCTACGGCAACACAAAAGTGCCTTTGATGAACCCAAGTAATGATTACGACAAAGATGATGTGCTACCTTTGATTGGCATAAGGGACCAAATCCTAAAGAACCTTGAAATAATATCATCGACTAATGATTTGTTTCAAGAGCTATCCCCTATTGACTGTTTCGAGGACATAAACGATTGGATTGCCGAAAATGAAACCGATCTGGAACCGACTTACAGCAATCCGGGAACAGAAGAAATCGAAAGTGATGACGAAAATGCCGTTGAAGAATCCCCACAGTCAAAAGTTGAAACGGAGGCTGCAATTCAAGCACTAAACATTTGCCTTCAATGGACTGAAGAAAATCTGAGTAAATATTTTATCTCTGAAAACTTTACGAGAGTCAGCCTTGGAAAAGTATTCTGCCTCCAAAAAGACACAATCGAAAATTTCTCAATTTTTTAAAAACAATTAAAATTTGAATTTTGTTTTTCATATGATTTAAATGATTAATTTTGGTCTGTTTACCAATACAAGACACGCTTTTTTACTATTCTGAGGTGTTTAACTTTTTGCTTCAATTTTGGCGCCTACAATTTTTTGACTCGATTATTGCATCAAACTCAATAAAAGCAACTGCCCAAATTTCTATTAGTTGCTTTTATTGAGGTCGCACTGTATGTTTGTCAGACTTGACTACGGATATCTCATAGCCAGTCACGTATTGATTTCTGTGGTTTTTTTTTTAACTCTATGTTTATTACTATAATAATAAGGATAAAAATAGGTAGTGACATTCGTATTTATAATTCAAATAGTGTTGAATGCCAGATTTCATTTCATGTAGATAACATAATTTAGACGGGAGTGATATTTTGAGGTTTGTACAATAAAAAGCAGATGGATATAGAAGAAAGATAATATAAAAGTAAAGTATAAAAAAAGTATATAAAAATTGAGCATTATATAAACTTAAGTAACATACGGGAGTACAGCTGTCTAACCGGCAGGATTTTCAGACTCAAAGAGTGCCATGGAATGGCTGAGGCGAGGAGCTCTACAAATCATTCTAATGGCGCATTTCTGCAATACAAGTAGAGGCTGGATTTTCGTGCGGTAAGCACATCCCCAAAATGCTAGACCATATTGTAGTTTGAAGTGAAATAACCCGAAGTAGACAGCTCTTAAACTATAATTTGTGCAGTATTTACGAAGATGAAATAGACCACGGATAGTAGAACGAAGATATTGTTTCAAATTTGTAATATTCTCTATACATTCTTCTTTATTAGCTGACATGTCTTAATATTTATTGAGTTGAAATTTATTATCAAGCTTTCATTTTAATTTTGTAGATTTGGTCTGAGGGCAACATACTTAACCCGGCGAGAGTGTGGTGACAAAATGTAACATTGAGTATGTGGCTGGGTATGACATACCCACATACAAAATTACCTGTAAACATTGTTATAATAAATATTAACATTTAAAAATCGGTATTTTATTATAAAGGGTATATAATAATTAGTTGCAAATGAAACACATGTAATATTTTAGAAATTTGTATATTAATACAGAAAAAAACGGGATTGTCTCAGTTTGAAGGTAGTGTTCACTGTAAAAGTCGGATTCTTTCTCAGAGCTCGACTCGACGGAAGTCTACCACTTCTTCCAACATGGACCTATGTCGCCTTTCTCTAGTTCCAAAATGCATTTTTAATCAAAAACTGAAGAAAAAAGTAGAACATAAACGAAAACAGCAATAGCATATTGCATACACCAACTATGTGGCGGGGTATTTCGTACCCAACAGATGTTTGAACACGTTTATCTCGACCGGTGACTATTGCGACACTGCGAAAACTCCACTATCCCCTCCTGCTTCCTTTTAACTCCAGCTACACGAAGCGACAGTGGGTTTGTGTGATCAATTAAAGAAATATAGTTATTTAAACAACAGGGTGGGTATGTCATACCCCGCCACACTCTCACCGGGTTAACACGTTGAGTGCCACATGAGACCACTTTGGTCTCACACTAATTTGGGCTTACTGTGCCGCATGATATCAGAGTGGTCTCACAGTAGGTTCGCACACATTTGTGCATGCAGCATTGTATTAGACGCACAATATGTATTGAATCTAATATCATTCTAAAATAGACACCCAAGAGACTGTTAGGGTTGTCTTGGTTTTCGGCTGTGAGATCAACGTGTCACCATACGGAGCTTCGAACTTGCTAAACTTGCGCGTATCAGTGTTGTCATCATCCTCAATATCATTGTAGACTACGTTTCCGACTACTTCGTCTATTGAGAAGTTGCATCAAGTTTTCAGAATCCAGTGATACTCGTTCTTGAAGCTGCTCTGCTGGTACGGCTGCTTGAGAAGTTGAGGCCACTGAATCAGATAGTTGTTCTCTAACTTTTCTCGCTGGAGGTTCATTATCTGATTTGTAATCCGAATTGCTACTTTGGAAATCCGTTAAGTATTAGTCTGATGAGATATCTATTTCAAAAGCATCCGCTCCTCCAGTTTCTTTTTCCGACATCAATTCTTGGATCATTGCATTCAAACGTCTTTCTCTTTTTTCGTAAGACATTTTCCCAAATTTGCGAAATACAACTGCTGTTAGTTCGCAGATTTACGCCACCGGGAAGATTACCTCCCACTGTTTGACACAACAGCAAATACACAAACTGAGTCCTTTACTAAAAACACTTACTCCGTTTTCTCCCGTTGGAATTTGCGGTGACACATTGGCATCATGCAGCTTCTCGAGATTTACTGCACACCTGGTTGCCGCGTAAGACCAATGTGTAACCGCAAAAAAACAACGGTAAAATGCAAGTATAAACACGCAAATAAATGTATCTAAAATCATTTTCCGATAGTCATACCTAGAATCGAAGTGTTAATAAAAAAAAAACCTGTGGCCTGTGGGGACAGTTTTTCGGATTGTATGGTGACACTCAACGTGTTAAATGTGTCCGTAAATTCCTGTAATAAGAAAGTTTACATCAAATCAATTGTAAGCTTAGAGAAGGAAGATTTACATTAATTACAAATGTTGACTGTTTTTTTAAACTAAAAGCAGCCAAGGCGATTCTACGACATAGAGAGTGCAATCAGTGGAAGAATTCATACAGAAAAGAATATGTGTAATATCTTTATTCAACTTTTAAATGCATAGGCAACTTGCACACATTTTTAACTCTTTCAGGGCCGGTGGTACGAAAAACGTACCACATATCTAAATATTTGTCTATACATTAATATGCAGTGGAATGTTTTCTATATCACATTTCTATACAAATTGATGCTCATATTTTGAAAAAAAAAATACATTCAATGTAAGAGTGGAACGTATATATGGAAAAATTGGGAAATTTGAGATGACTCTCTCTATGCAAAAAAATCGTGCAATTTTATTTATTTTCTTGTAGTGGCCCGGAAAGGGTTAAAGACGGAGCTGTGTCGCTTACCATAGAGTTCATCACCCCTTCAGGATCTGCAACTGTAGATCAGCCGAGTTAGAGATCTTATAACACCGATCTCTGTCTTCATCAACTGCAATTTTTTTTTCTGCTCCAGTATATCTGACCTCAGAATGGACTCATCCCAGGTTGCGGTTTATTTTTGATCATTAAGACGAACCATGAACTCAAAACATCATGAGCGGTGATTGGCACATGTTGGGCTTATAGAGGGTCTTTCAGGCACTTCCCATCTTTAAATTTAAATATAACAAAGAGTTTGTGAGACAAAATCGACATTTTTTATTCGTTTCAGCCTCATCGCAAAATTGGTAAAGCGCACAGAAAATTGTACGAATAGAGCATACATTTTGATAAAAAAAATTTTATCATTTGCAAGTGTTGTTGACACTAACAGGACATGGGGCATGCAACTACCACCTTCACAAATTGGGTCTTAGCAGCACAGAAATCTGTAGGCGATGTGGACAGGCCAAAGAAACTATGGAACACATACTGACCGTCTGTCCAAGTCTTTCCCGAGAAAGATTTAAAATGACACACCAAACAAATGTAACAGGGAAAGACTTTCAAGAAATCCCATCTAGTTGTAAAATTCTTAAAGGCAGCACTAAAATCCAAGATCAAAGGAAGGGGGTACAATAGATCTTTATGGTCGCTGTACTAGTGTTACATACTTGACACACCCCGTGTTCTTCAATTCAAAATTCAATTCAAGTGTTGTTGAACCCTTAGTTCATCCATGATGATTTGGCAAAACGGACTGAATAAATTGCAGTCACTTTGACATATGTAACTTTAAGAATATGGCCGCTGTCAACTGTCAAAGTTTGGAAGTCACTATTAGAAGCCTCTTTAGTAATCTAACGAAAGCTTTTGCTTGGGACAAGCAGACCAATAGAAGCAAGGTAAGGTAATTAAAGGCTCAACGTTATTTGCTAATTCGAAATAAAATGTTCCTTAACATACAATAATGTCATTTGCCATTTGTCAAACAACGTCTATTTCAACCGTTGACGGTCACTGGTTCAGACTGACTGCGTCCTTCCGATCCGTCCTACTGCCTACCTAACCGGCAGGACTATTTATAGGTTCACTCATCTTTAAGAGTAGTGCTGCAGAAGTTTTGACGTTTAACTGTCAGAACATTCTAAGATCTCCCTAAGGAAATGCGAAAGAATCTCCTGAAGCTGATATTCAGCCAAATATCACTCAAGTTACACGCAATACAGGGAATTTATACCATCAAATGCCATACTCAAAACATACTCATTATTATTCTCGGTAATGTACGTTTGTCGGCTTCCATTTAACTCATACAACTTCCAACTCTCAGAGCTACTTTTTGAAATCTCTTTATGACGTTTAATATCCGCAGACGCTCCATTGTGTCAGCGGTGTCAACCTCTCTTAACAGTTTCCAACAATTATTTTTCTATCCATTCCATCCAGAAGTATCTCTATAATGGCGTAAGACTCGTCAGATACTCGCAATTTCCAGCCGGATATAAACACACATACACTCCTGATGGTATTTATAATCTGACAGTCACTGGTAGTTGTGGGAAAAAGGAGAGACACGAGAAAACATTGTTACGGCCGCAGAAGAATTAATAATCAGTATCATGCCAATTGAAAGAGAACTCCGCCTCACACCCTCAACACCCACCCAGCCACCACGACATCAACAAAAGGATACGACAAGCGCACGATTCTGACAATGACAGATATTTGTGCATACATGCGAATGAGTGTGTTATCCCCATTGTACTGACATGTTTAATTAATTTTTAAATACTACAAGTAATACAGCGATATTGCAAAGGACATACCCACCATAGTCCTGACGAACACTTTGACTGACATAGGGAGAGAAAGTGTGGAGTGTGGGGAACATCTGCAAACGACCATTATTCAGGAGAGGGATTTTCTTATCTTCCCAACTACCGGAGTAATTGATGTGGACTCATGTGACTGGTGACTGGGGTCCTGCAGGTCATTTTATCAAGTTCCCGGCCAAAAGGATTGCTGCAATGTGTGTGCCGGTGGGATGCTTTGATGGTGACGACTAACATACTTACGAGTATGCCCCAAACAGTTACCGCAAAAAGAGAATGTGTAATTACTTGAAAGCTAACCAAGCGCGAAAGGAAACTATTATCCTGTTCGAGTGTGTGTCCACATGGCAGTTTCTGCATGCCCGAAGGGCAACATGGCACTGTGACACCATGTGTACTCCAATTATTCTGGGGTGTGGGCAATCACCGCTCGATCTGAACCACCGCAAGTTAGATGGTCGGATGGTTGGACGACGTTGAAGCTTTGCGTAAAGTCAAAGATGAGTCCATCCATCGACGAGGCCTTTTGAGTAGGTTTCTGAAAAATTCCCTTCAGGTCCCTTACCTCAGAGACTGGCTGAAAGTTATTCCACGCCCACACTTGTGGCTCACATTAAGTATTCTAATGTCTCTCGACAGCAACCGATTCGTTATGTTGGACTCTAAGGATCTCGAACGCGGATGAATTTTTTTTGCAATAAACTGGAGTTCGGTTGTGTATCTAGGCTAACGTGTGTCACGTCAGGTAGGAGTGGAATATTCATGAAGGACTTCCGGATAGCAGAGCTTTCTGGAACGAGCAGCATGAGCCTCAAGTGGCATTTTAAATCAGTCAAGCACATATCGGACCAGGAGTTCGGAGCGTGTATTGATTCAAGGCATTACGTTCCACTTAAGTGCGGTAATTACTGTGTGCCGTATTCATATATTAACCTCAGCCATGTTTCTGTTAATGGTCGGCTGGAGATTATTCTGACTGCTGCATGATGTATGTGAAGTGTGTATGTAATTAAATATCGGCTTCACTCCTACTGCCTGCTTGCTGAACATTGCATCTACATATGGACGTTTGTCCGGTGGCGATGCAGATGTATGCCCTGAAGTCTTAATATTTAACTTCTGACAGTGTGTAGTGAATGCCAGTTTTTCGTAAAGGAAATATCGAGAGGAGGTAGATGACGTACACTTCTTGACGTCTATTGTAATGCAGGCTCTTAAGTTTAAGTCACTAAGTCTGTGATTGTCTTTAAAATAAATTCAAACTTTCAAAGCCCACATAAGCACGTAAAAGTTGACTATGGATATCTCAAAGTTAGTCACGTATTGATTTCTATGGTTTTTTCCTATACATTCTTTTTTGTTGTGCAATCGGCACATAATAGCAATAGGGTTAAAATTTGTCATCAAGCTTCATTTTGATTTTATAGACGCGGTTTGATGGTTTACAAACGAAGCTTTCTGAATCGTTTGCACCCATTAACAATGATCAGCTTTAACTGAACTAGTTATGTAGCTATGTATGAGTAATTTAATGGCTATAGGAGTAAAATCTACATTATTCATCCCTTGCAAACTTTTTCCTTATGCATCCGTTTCCGGTTATGATTTCCCCCAAAGGAGAGTAGACGATCTGGCAGTAAACAACGGCGAACGAAGTATAGACAGGGTGGGTCAAATACAAGTTTCTTTTTAAAAATGCAATAAAATGAACAAAATTTGATTTTTCCCATGCATTATGGCTTTATTAGTAAGAACAAATTAATTATGAAATGCAATATCGTTCAAGTGGCTGCCTCGGCTGCCTTCGCATTCTGTCACCCCAAATTTCCAAGACCTTGTTGATGATTTCGGGCTGTAGATGTAGATCACGGATTGCTTCAATGATATTGGCCAAAAGATCGATTGTGGCATGGGCTGTGTGGTATTTGCACGCCATCCTGCATGAACCTGAGGTTGTTCAAATCCATGTCTTCAATTTCAGTAAAAAAAAGTCGGTTGACATGGCTCTGTAACGCCCACCGTTGACCGAAATGTTGTTCCCAGCCTCATTTTCGAAGAAAAATAATCCAATGATGCCACCACTCCACAATCCGCACCAAACTCACAGTGGATGTATTGGCTTCTCGATAATAACGTGCAAGTTTTCCGAGCCAGATGCTACAATTTTGTTTGTTAACGTAGCCGCCGAGATGAAAAAGCGCAGCGGCAGAAAAGATGATTTTTCGTCCAAAATCGTTGTCCAATTTAAGCTGCTCTAAGGCCCAAACTACGAAGCAATACGAACGAAGCGGATGGTCGCGCGCCTTCTATTGCTGTGTCAATTGGACCTTGTAAGCGAATAATCCGAGATCTTTGTGCAGAATTCTCCTCCGGCTAGTGCGTGAAATGTTGAGCTATTGAGATCGATAGCGAGTTGATGTTCGTGAAATGAGTCTCACATTCTCGGCCACAGCAGCCACGCTCCTATCTGTGCGCACCATACGACGACGAGGACCATGGGACCATGAGTGTTGTCCACTAGCATACCAGTCTCACGAACTTCTTGCACAAACATGTGTACAGCAGCCGCGATGGGTGCTTCAATGCCAAATTTTTTGTTTGGAAATAAGCTGACTTAGTTTTAATTGACTTTTAGAAGTGCACCGTTGTTTTTGCCAATATTGAAATCTGCTTCATTGCCCAAGTCATTGTACCAAAATTCATCAATTTCAAGTTGGAAATTCGCCAAAAAGAAAAAAAATGAATGCCCCACCTTATCAATTTCTTCTGACCCCGTCTACATACTGCAACGGCTTCAACACCTTGGGTAGCGATGAGTATACACAAATTGAGTATCCTCCGGCAGCAAGAGCTCCCAGGAAATTAAACATCTTTACTTGGCAAAGCGCACATTCACCACCTGCAACGTCGTACCTCCTCGTATCATTAAAACACACTAGAAGAAGTTACGTGCTGGCAGAGGAGCAATGGCAAAAAAAGGAAACTCAACGCGATGTATCGCACTCCTCGACTTCCAAAGATGTTCTGGTTAAATTGTTCACTTACTTTCTGAGTGCCAAGAAAATCCTGTTAATACTTCTTCGGAGAAAATTGCAAAATGCATCCAAAGAAATAAGATTTTTCGCATTTGAAATGACTGAACGTTGGCGACGGTGTGCTCTGTAGAAGCGAGAAAAAAAAAGGTTTCAAGGCAAAGGAACAAGATGATAATCCGAACAGCTTAAGGGCTCTTGGATATTAAATTCAAACGAATATTCACGGTGTAATTCTTTAAGTGATAGATATGGTTAAATGCATCCTGTTGGGTTTATAAGATCGTTTTTACCAGCTTAGCGGGAAGTTCTATGTGACAGATAAGTTAAAGTTCTTAAGTTCTCACTCCCATCCATTAAACGGTGCAAAAATCCCAACTGACATTGGACTCTGACGGGGTTTTCTTGTGTTCTAGATGGTAACCTTTTTCAACTCGGACAGAGTCGGGACAAGGACCGTGCATTGTTTGAAAAATCGAGTGAAAGAGTAGGTACGGTTTTAAGTACGAATTAATGAAAAAAAGTTTCCAAAATGTTGGTGCATCCTTAACGAGCAATTTAGCTTTTAATGGTTTGGCAACGTCTCTTATTACAACATGAATAATTCAGCAATTAAGACATTTTTCAAAGCAAGCAATCAGTCGATTACAAGTCTCTTATCAGATTCCTTTATACCTTCTCTTTAATTCTAAATGGTCTGGAAAACTTTGAAGTGTTAACTGTGTCACGTAAACGCCAACGCCAAACCCAATTTCTCAATGCCAATCTAACAGCAAACAATCTTAGACACACTTAAGGGTATCTTTCACGACAATAAATCAATCTTTAGGTCTCGTCTCGAGAATGAATGAACCAATCAAAGTCTACAAATCATAAGCTCCCTGGAACTTTCGGTAATTCACTCCGTATGTCCTGCAGCAACTTGCGGAGGTAAATCAACTCAAAGTGCTCTATTCCCCAGCCGTGGTATGAAATCAATTACATCATAGAGTCCCCCAGGTCCCGTCCCTTAATTGAGTTATTTGCACCTGTCAAAAGGAAACAATGTTGCCCGACAAGTTAAATGTCAGATTATCTGTGAGCTTATCTGTCCTTTCCCAAAATGCAACGTACTCCTTGATCCCATTTCCACCGTGAATTCTCAATTAAATGTCTTTCATCAGCTAATCCCAGCAATTTTTGATTGAGAAACTTTTCGTCGAGAAACATCCTGCAAATACGAGTATCTCAGTGCCACATCAAATAATGGAGTGAAATCTGTCGAAAGTTTGTATATCAAATCATCTGTTCGCATGACCTAACCTTTTAAGCAACGTTTGAGTTAATTTGATGAACTTTCGCCAACAAGAGCTCAACTCTGTACTCAGACTCTCGCCAGAAACAACCCGAGCTTGTTTAATCTGTTTGTGTAATTAAAAATCTCCGGTGTGGTATTTATGTCGGCATGGTTCGCGTCTACTTGAATCCCTTTCAGATTCATCATGCTGAAGATGTAAGGATGCAGGAGGACGATTGCTGAGTATTTGTGCCTGACGATGAAAGAGTACCACAACGGCGAAGACGAACACGAAGAAGTGGAAGCAATCTATTCCGAAAAAGTGCCCCAAGGTTGGTACCTCCTTTACTAATTGCGTTATGATGTTCTGCCTCCATCACCACTAACTTGGTCCATCCAGCAAACTGTGCTCCTCCTTCAGGATACACACTTCGCATGGCTCACACCCAAATTCAATTAGGAGGCTGTTAAAAAGCTTTTAACCGGCAGAGAGATGGATTTAACCGAATGCTCAGGGTCTTAAATTACAATTGCGGCGGTATAACCAAAAAAGGTCAGCCACCTTAATCTTATTTCAGAGCGTCTATCACGACCCTGCCGTTATGTTCCTCCAGAACCTGGGTGTTCTCCACCACTCCCTAATTGTGTTGTTGTGTACACATACATGTGGATATTAGGTATGTGTTGCGTGTTTTGTCGCATCTGGGGTGAGACAAGGTTAATTTTTCCATACCAAACCTCACTGGCTAATTATGGGCAGCTGACTACTCACTGCGGGTGTACGTATCGCAAGTGGGTGACATGGTGGGCGTAATTGGTTTAGGAAAACTCACGCTTTGATCATCATCAAAGAGGAGAATAGGAAAAGGTAATGACTGTAATGTGGCCATTGCCATCGCCACACTCGGATTCAAAAGTGAATTTCGGGTACATTCGATGGGCAATAAGGGGATACTGTCGGCCATTTAACCAGCTCGAAAGATTAGAATGGATGTTGTTCGGCGCAATTGCCTATAAGCACAATCTGTTGACGAAGGGTATATTTTATTGTCTTGCTTTCATTGGCGTTAAGTGTGTTGCCATTTTATTGCGTTTCATTTGTTGTTGCTTATTTTAATAGGCATGAATAGTCCAATAATGTCTTTTACATACATATTCAGTGTTTTATGAGCCGATAAGTCGCAGTAAGTGTTGTAGTTTGTACACTGTTGTATTGTGTTGATAGTTCTGAAGAGCCTAAGGGTAAGACAGCCGTTGATCTCGTGTTATCTCACCATGAGCCGTGATTCACTTTGCTTTTGCTTTAGAAAATATTGTGAATAGAGGGCCGGGTAATTTCTTGAAAACACTAACGTCCTTCCATCATGAACAAGACTGCATCTGGGGCATGCAAATGTGGCCATAATACGCTTTTAAACAGTTCAATTTAAAGGGTACATCATTAAGCGTCTTTAAATTTAAATAAAACAAAGCTTACGAGTATGTAAGGTCTCATCGACATTTTTCATTCGTTTGAAAGGCCTATTATTATGGATATTATGCCATTATGCGTGGAATATAATAACGTGCAAATGTCTGTCGCCGGTTTATCTGGGCGCGCATCCTAAATGTCCAATTTTCCATGACTCTTACGTATAAATTCGGCTGAATTTGATCGACGGCATCAGTTATGTTGGCTCTGAAAGCCGCTGTGGCTAGTGAGTTATTCGCATAGAACTGCGTCTTCAGAAAACCCACAAGAAAAAACTTTAAGGGGTTAAATCGCACGATCTCGGTGGCCAGTTCACATCACCTCCACGTGAGATGACCATGCCCTCGCATCGCTTGTGCAGAGTTTCCAATGTGACGTGAATTGTGTGGCCCGTAGCGCCATCCAGTTGAAACCACATGTCGTTGGTGTCCATATCATCGAATTTAGACTAAAAGAAGTTGGTAATCATCGACCTATAGCGCTCGCAGTGACGGCCTGGCCAACATCGTTCTCAAAGAAACCGATGACGCCGCTAACCCAAAATCCATACCAAACAGTGATTTTTTTGGTATGCATTGGACGCTCTTGGATCTCATGTGGATTGGTATCGTTCCAAATTCGACAATTTTCTTTGTTGACGTACTTATTCATCCAGAAAATGCCTCGTCGCTGAAGGTGATTTTTCGATTTCGATGAAAATTTGTTTAATTTATAGTCGTTTACCTTTAGCTCCTGGGTCAGTTTAATTTTGTACGGTTGCAGACCAAAGTCACGACGCAACGCAAAATTCGCCAAGTCTGCCAAAGGCCGGGTTGCTGTGAGCGACGCGAGATCGACTGTCTCGGTTTCTCCTACACACTCTTATGGACAGCGGCAATGTTTTCGTCAGATCTTGCGTTTCGTCGACGTACAAGTGTTGGTTTATTATTTATTGAACCAGTGGACTCAAATTTATCCACCACACTAAGGATACTCCTTTCGGCAGAACGATTATGGCGAAGAATGGACGAAGCGTGACGAACGTTGCCGCAACAGAACACCCATGATAAAACAATTTTATCATTTGCACGTGTTTTTGAACGCCATGTCCGTCCATGGTGATTTGGCAAAACAGGCCGAATGAACGATAGCCAATTTGACAGACGCTTCAACAATATGGCCGCTATCAACTGTTAAAGTTCGGAAATCGCTATTGGAAGACACTTCATTTTCAGATGGATCTTATTAACTTATCACGTTTAAAGGGTCATAACCGTTTCGGCCACTACGGTGTACTTAACCAGGATTTTCATAAATATTTCCTAAATTTCTAAGACTCCCACAATGCAACGAATTAACTAGGTCTACGAAGCCTGTCAATCTTATTGGGCAAATAAACTTTGAATTTTCTGGTAAAAAAACATGATAGCAAAAGCGGCAACTCTATGGCTACTAGGGGGTTTTCAAATTATAAAAGTTAGGTACTCAAAAATTAAACTGAAATAGCTACAAAGTGGTGTAAAAATATCGTTCCTCCTTTAGCCCAAGGAACTTATAAATAACAAGCTACTCCATGCCACTACCTCTCAGAAATACAGTCACCCAAACGTAGAAAATTGTAGCTAATTCAGTCAAATAGAGTGCCGGAACGAAAATAAAAACGAAGAGTACCCAGAAAAAATACAACAAATACAAAAAAAATATTGAAGTTAGTTCAGGCGACAAATTGGAAATTACTTTGTATTTCGTTTCCGATTCGATGAGAAGTAGAGCTGAAATTCCGATTTCTTTCCACTCGCGGTGTGCGCAGTACTGTCAGGTGTTTGTCCTTTGAGTTCTGTTTGCAGGCGAATATTTTGCTTCTACATCACCAAACTGAAACGTGAAAGGAACGCTAATTTGAATTTTTCGAGGAAAAAATCGCTGAAAAACACCAAATGTATCATGGCTGTGTTGGGTTTTAAAAACAAAGCACATACACACATAACGAACATACCCGTGCGTGCAAAAAGTGTTGCCCCAACCGTCAGCGACGATTGGTGTTTTGATTCGAAATTACAATCACCGTTTAATTAATTAAAAATGTTATCATAGTTCGTAGGAGAAAAAGGCCGTTGTTCAGGAGGCGCAGTTGGATATTCCGACATTTCAGCAGCACAACGTTTGGAAATAATTGTTTATACTTGTCGAGGCTGAGGACGCAATTAATTGAGCGACAGACAGTGGCCATTTGATTAAAAATAAATAAAACAATATCAATTACAGGGTACCCACAACTGAAATTAAACCGATAATTATGCAATTAGCATCTCAAGCGTGAGCCAAATACGATTAAATAAAATAAATAAAAAACGGACAAACAGTTTTATCGGGGTTGTAACATTTAATGTTGTTTTTTAGTGAAAGTTTTGACAAAAATTGTGGTTAATGTGCACACAGAACATACTTTGTGACTTAAATTGTTGATAACCCATGTGTGGTTAGAAATTAGTTAGAACAGTCAATTACATACATAAGGTATGCACATAAGGTATGCTACTAAGAGCAAGCAAAAATTCTGGCGATTGAGGAGGCAGCCAAATGCATAGAAGAAACCGTCATCCCACCATCGGATGTCATAATTTTTGTAAACTGCAGGGTACCCACAAGTACCACAAGTATCAAGTATGACAACATGCTGCACTAAAGTCAATAGTATTCTGCACAATGAAATCATAAGCTGTTATGAATTGTCTCAACTCACTGACGTCCATCAGTCATCACAAAGCCAAAGTCCGACGGGTCCCGGGCCACATCTTCTCCGCAGGGAACGAGAGAGGAGACAGAAATGGACACTAGTGAGGCGGACACGTCATTGCGGCCAGTGCATTGTATAGGATCAGTAAGGACATAATACAATAAACTGGGAAAGTGCGAGTTGTACTCGCATGTCCACCTCGCACGAGCATTAAGGCCACCTCGCAAAAAGTGTACTTATTGCCCACCTCGCATGGGCATCAAGGCCACCTCGCAGAAAGTGTACTTATTGCCCACCTCGCATGGGCATCAAGGGCACCTCGCAGAAAGTGTACTTATTGCCCACCTCGAACGAGCATAAAGGCCACCTCGCAGAAAGTGTACTTATTGCCCACCTCGCATGGGCATCAAGGCCACCTCGCAGAAAGTGTACTTATATCCCACCTCGCACGAGCATTAAGGCCACCTCGCACGAGCATTAAGGCCACCTCGCAGAAAGTGTACTTATTGCCCACCTCGCATGGGCATCAAGGCCACCTCGCAGAAAGTGTACTTATTTCCCACCTCGCATGGGCATCAAGGCCACCTCGCAGAAAGTGTACTTATTGCCCACCTCGCATGGGCATCAGGGCCACCTCGCAGAAAGTGTACTTATTGCCCACCTCGCATGGGCATCAAGGCCACCTCGCAGAAAGTGTACTTATTTCCCACCTCGCATGGGCATCAAGGCCACCTCGCAGAAAGTGTACTTATTGCCACCTCGCAGAAAGTGTACTTATTGCCCACCTCGCATGGGCATCAAGGCCACCTCGCAGAAAGTGTACTTATTTCCCACCTCGCATGGGCATCAAGGCCACCTCGCAGAAAGTGTACTTATTGCCCACCTCGCATGGGCATCAAGGCCACCTCGCAGAAAGTGTACTTATTGCCCACCTCGCATGAGCATCAAGGCCACCTCGCAGAAAGTGTACTTATTGCCCACCTCGCATGGGCATCAAGGGCACCTCGCAGAAAGTGTACTTATTGCCCACCTCGCATGGGCATCAAGGCCACCTCGCAGAAAGTGTACTTATTTCCCACCTCGCATGGGCATCAAGGCCACCTCGCAGAAAGTGTACTTATTGCCCACCTCGCATGGGCATCAAGGCCACCTCGCAGAAAGTGTACTTATTGGCCACCTCGTATGGGCATCAAGGCCACCTCGCAGAAAGTGTACTTATTGGCCACCTCGCACGAGCATCAAGGCCACCTCGCAGAAAGTGTACTTATTGCCCACCTCGCATGGGCATCAAGGCCACCTCGCAGAAAGTGTACTTATTGCCCACCTCGTATGGGCATCAAGGCCACCTCGCAGAAAGTGTACTTATTGCCCACCTCGTATGGGCATCAAGGCCACCTCGCAGAAAGTGTACTTATTGGCCACCTCGCACGAGCATCAAGGCCACCTCGCAGAAAGTGTACTTATTGCCCACCTCGCATGGGCATCAAGGCCACCTCGCAGAAAGTGTACTTATTGCCCACCTCGCATGGGCATCAAGGCCACCTCGCAGAAAGTGTACTTATTGGCCACCTCGTATGGGCATCAAGGCCACCTCGCAGAAAGTGTACTTATTGGCCACCTCGCACGAGCATCAAGGCCACCTCGCAGAAAGTGTACTTATTGCCCACCTCGCATGGGCATCAAGGCCACCTCGCAGAAAGTGTACTTATTGGCCACCTCGCACGAGCATCAAGGCCAATTCGCAGAAAGTGTACTTATTGCCCACCTCGCATGGGCATCAAGGCCACCTCGCAGAAAGTGTACTTATTTCCCACCTCGGATGGGCATCAAGGCCACCTCGCAGAAAGTGTACTTATTGCCCACCTCGGATGGGCATCAAGGCCACCTAGCAGAAAGTGTACTTATTGGCCAACTCGGATGGGCATCAAGGCCACCTCGCAGAAAGTGTGCTTATTGGCACCTCGCAGAAAGTGTACTTATTGCCCACCTCGCACGAGCATTAAGGCCACCTTGCAGAAAGTGTACTTATTTCCCACCTCGCATGGGCATCAAGGCCACCTCGCAGAAAGTGTACTTATTGCCCACCTCGTATGGGCATCAAGGCCACCTCGCAGAAAGTGTACTTATTGGCCACCTCGTATGGGCATCAAGGCCACCTCGCAGAAAGTGTACTTATTGCCCACCTCGCAGAAAGTGTACTTATTGCCCACCTCGGATGGGCATCAAGGCCACCTCGCAGAAAGTGTACTTATTTCCCACCTCGCATGGGCATCAAGGCCACCTCGCAGAAAGTGTACTTATTTCCCACCTCGTACGAGCATTAAGGCCACCTCGCAGAAAGTGTACTTATTGCCCACCTCGCATGGGCATCAAGGCCACCTCGCAGAAAGTGTACTTATTGCCCACCTCGCATGGGCATCAAGGCCACCTAGCAGAAAGTGTACTTATTGGCCACCTCGTATGGGCATCAAGGCCACCTCGCAGAAAGTGTACTTATTTCCCACCTCGCATGGGCATCAAGGCCACCTCGCAGAAAGTGTACTTATTGCCACCTCGCAGAAAGTGTACTTATTGCCCACCTCGGATGGGCATCAAGGCCACCTCGCAGAAAGTGTACTTATTGCCAGCTCGCAGAAAGTGTACTTATTGCCCACCTCGCACGAGCATCAAGGCCACCTCGCAGAAAGTGTACTTATTGCCACCTCGCAGAAAGTGTACTTATTGGCCACCTCGCACGAGCATCAAGGCCACCTCGCAGAAAGTGCACTTATTGCCCACCTCGCATGGGCATCAAGGCCACCTCGCAGAAAGTGTACTTATTGCCCATCTCGCACGAGCATTAAGGTCACCTCGCAGAAAGTGTACTTATTGCCCACCTCGCATGGGCATCAAGGCCACCTCGCAGAAAGTGTACTTATTGTCCACCTCGCATGGGCATCAAGGCCACCTCTCAGAAAGTGTACTTATTGCCCACCTCGCATGGGCATCAAGGCCACCTCGCAGAAAGTGTACTTATTGTCCACCTCGCATGGGCATCAAGGCCACCTCGCAGAAAGTGTACTTATTGCCCACCTCGCACGAGCATCAAGGCCACCTCGCAGAAAATGTACTTATTGCCCACCTCGCATGGGCATCGAGGCCACCTCGCAGAAAGTGTACTTATTGCCCACCTCGGATGGGCATCAAGGCCAATTCGCAGAAAGTGTACTTATTGCCCACCTCGCACGACCATTAGGGCCACCTCGCAGAAAGTGTACTTATTTCCCACCTCGCATGGGCATCAAGGCCACCTCGCAGAAAGTGTACTTATTTCCCACCTCGCATGGGCATCAAGGCCACCTCGCAGAAAGTGTACTTATTGCCCACCTCGCATGGGCATTAAGGCCACCTCGCAGAAAGTGTACTTATTGCCACCTCGCAGAAAGTGTACTTATTGCCCACCTCGCACGAGCATCAAGGCCACCTCGCAGAAAGTGTACTTATTTCCCACCTCGCATGGGCATCAAGGCCACCTCGCAGAAAGTGTACTTATTGCCCACCTCGCATGGGCATCAAGGCCACCTCGCAGAAAGTGTACTTATTGGCCACCTCGTATGGGCATCAAGGCCACCTCGCAGAAAGTGTACTTATTGCCACCTCGCAGAAAGTGTACTTATTGCCCACCTCGCATGGGCATCAAGGCCACCTCGCAGAAAGTGTACTTATTGGACACCTCGTATGGGCAGCAAGGCCACCTCGCAGAAAGTGTACTTATTGCCCACCTCGTATGGGCATCAAGGCCACCTCGCAGAAAGTGTACTTATTGCCCACCTCGTATGGGCATCAAGGCCACCTCGCAGAAAGTGTACTTATTTCCCACCTCGCATGGGCATCAGGGCCACCTCGCAGAAAGTGTACTTATTTCCCACCTCGCATGGGCATCAGGGCCACCTCGCAGAAAGTGTACTTATTGCCCACCTCGCATGGGCATCAAGGCCACCTCGCAGAAAGTGTACTTATTTCCCACCTCGCATGGGCATCAAGGCCACCTCGCAGAAAGTGTACTTATTGCCACCTCGCAGAAAGTGTACTTATTGCCACCTCGCAGAAAGTGTACTTATTGCCCGCCTCGCATGGGCATCAAGGCCACCTCGCAGAAAGTGTACTTATTGGCCACCTCGTATGGGCAGCAAGGCCACCTCGCAGAAAGTGTACTTATTTCCCACCTCGCATGGGCATCAGGGCCACCTCGCAGAAAGTGTACTTATTGCCCACCTCGCATGGGCATCAAGGCCACCTCGCAGAAAGTGTACTTATTTCCCACCTCGCATGGGCATCAAGGCCACCTCGCAGAAAGTGTACTTATTGCCCACCTCGCATGGGCATCAGGGCCACCTCGCAGAAAGTGTACTTATTGCCCACCTCGCATGGGCATCAAGGCCACCTCGCAGAAAGTGTACTTATTGCCCACCTCGCATGGGCATCAAGGCCACCTCGCAGAAAGTGTACTTATTGCCACCTCGCAGAAAGTGTACTTATTTCCCACCTCGCATGGGCATCAAGGCCACCTCGCAGAAAGTGTACTTATTGGCCACCTCGTATGGGCATCAAGGCCACCTCGCAGAAAGTGTACTTATTGCCCACCTCGTATGGGCATCAAGGCCACCTCGCAGAAAGTGTACTTATTGCCCACCTCGCACGAGCATTAAGGCCACCTCGCAGAAAGTGTACTTATTGCCACCTCGCAGAAAGTGTACTTATTGCCCACCTCGCACGAGCATTAAGGCCACCTCGCAGAAAGTGTGCTTATTGCCCACCTCGCATGGGCATCAAGGCCACCTCGCAGAAAGTGTACTTATTGGCCACCTCGTATGGGCATCAAGGCCACCTCGCAGAAAGTGTACTTATTGCCACCTCGCAGAAAGTGTACTTATTGCCCACCTCGCATGGGCATCAAGGCCACCTCGCAGAAAGTGTACTTATTGCCCACCTCGTATGGGCATTAAGGCCACCTCGCAGAAAGTGTACTTATTGCCACCTCGCAGAAAGTGTACTTATTGCCCACCTCGTATGGGCATTAAGGCCACCTCGCAGAAAGTGTACTTATTGCCACCTTGCAGAAAGTGTACTTATTGCCCACCTCGCACGACCATTAGGGCCACCTCGCAGAAAGTGTACTTATTGCCCACCTCGCATGGGCATCAAGGCCACCTCGCAGAAAGTGTACTTATTGCCCACCTCGCACGAGCATCAAGGCCACCTCGCAGAAAGTGTACTTATTGCCCACCTCGCATGGGCATCAAGGCCAATTCGCAGAAAGTGTACTTATTGCCCACCTCGCACGAGCATCAAGGCCACCTCGCAGAAAGTGTACTTATTTCCCACCTCGCATGGGCATCAAGGCCACCTCGCAGAAAGTGTACTTATTGCCCACCTCGCATGGGCATCAAGGCCACCTCGCAGAAAGTGTACTTATTTCCCACCTCGCATGGGCATCAAGGCCACCTCTCAGAAAGTGTACTTATTGCCCACCTCGCATGGGCATCAAGGCCACCTCGCAGAAAGTGTACTTATTTCCCACCTCGCATGGGCATCAAGGCCACCTCTCAGAAAGTGTACTTATTGCCCACCTCGCATGGGCATCAAGGCCACCTCTCAGAAAGTGTACTTATTGCCCACCTCGCATGGGCATCAAGGCCACCTCGCAGAAAGTGTACTTATTGCCCACCTCGCATGGGCATCAAGGCCACCTCGCAGAAAGTGTACTTATTGCCCACCTCGCACGAGCATCAAGGGCACCTCGCAGAAAGTGTACTTATTGCCCACCTCGCATGGGCATCAAGGCCACCTAGCAGAAAGTGTACTTATTGCCCACCTCGCATGGGCATCAAGGCCACCTCGCAGAAAGTGTACTTATTTCCCACCTCGTATGGGCATTAAGGCCACCTCGCAGAAAGTGTACTTATTGCCCACCTCGCATGGGCATCAAGGCCACCTAGCAGAAAGTGTACTTATTGGCCACCTCGTATGGGCATCAAGGCCACCTCGCAGAAAGTGTACTTATTGCCACCTCGCAGAAAGTGTACTTATTGCCCACCTCGCACGAGCATTAAGGCCACCTCGCAGAAAGTGTACTTATTGGCCACCTCGTATGGGCATCAAGGCCACCTCGCAGAAAGTGTACTTATTGGCCACCTCGCACGAGCATTTAGGCCACCTCGCAGAAAGTGTACTTATTTCCCACCTCGCATGGGCATCAAGGCCACCTCGCAGAAAGTGTACTTATTGCCCACCTCGCATGGGCATCAAGGCCACCTCGCAGAAAGTGTACTTATTTCCCACCTCGCATGGGCATCAAGGCCACCTCGCAGAAAGTGTACTTATTGCCCACCTCGCATGGGCATCAAGGCCACCTAGCAGAAAGTGTACTTATTGGCCACCTCGTATGGGCATCAAGGCCACCTCGCAGAAAGTGTACTTATTGCCCACCTCGTATGGGCATCAAGGCCACCTCGCAGAAAGTGTACTTATTGCCCACCTCGCATGGGCATCAAGGCCACCTCGCAGAAAGTGTACTTATTGCCCACCTCGCAGAAAGTGTACTTATTGCCCACCTCGCAGAAAGTGTACTTATTGGCCACCTCGTATGGGCATCAAGGCCACCTCGCAGAAAGTGCACTTATTGCCCACCTCGTATGGGCATCAAGGCCACCTCGCAGAAAGTGTACTTATTGCCACCTCGCAGAAAGTGTACTTATTGCCCACCTCGCATGGGCATCAAGGCCACCTCGCAGAAAGTGCACTTATTGCCCACCTCGTATGGGCATCAAGGCCACCTCGCAGAAAGTGTACTTATTGCCCACCTCGCACGAGCATCAAGGCCACCTCGCAGAAAGTGTACTTATTGCCCACCTCGCAGAAAGTGTACTTATTGCCCACCTCGTATGGGCATCAAGGCCACCTCGCAGAAAGTGTACTTATTGCCCACCTCGCACGAGCATCAAGGCCACCTCGCAGAAAGTGTACTTATTGCCACCTCGCAGAAAGTGTACTTATTGCCCACATCGCACGAGCATTAAGGCCACCTCGCAGAACGTGTACTTATTGCCCACCTCGCATGGGCATCAAGGCCACCTCGCAGAAAGTGTACTTATTGCCCACCTCGCATGGGCATCAAGGCCACCTCGCAGAAAGTGTACTTATTGCAACCTCGCAGAAAGTGTACTTATTGCCCACCTCGCACGAGCATTAAGGCCACCTCGCAGAAAGTGTACTTATTGCCCACCTCGTATGGGCATCAAGGCCACCTCGCAGAAAGTGTACTTATTGGCCACCTCGTATGGGCATCAAGGCCACCTCGCAGAAAGTGTACTTATTGCCCACCTCGCACGAGCATTAAGGCCACCTCGCAGAAAGTGTACTTATTGCCACCTCGCAGAAAGTGTACTTATTGCCCACCTCGCATGGGCATCAAGGCCACCTAGCAGAAAGTGTACTTATTGCCCACCTCGCATGGGCATCAAGGCCACCTCGCAGAAAGTGTACTTATTGGCCACCTCGTATGGGCATCAAGGCCACCTCGCAGAAAGTGTACTTATTGCCCACCTCGCACGAGCATTAAGGCCACCTCGCAGAAAGTGTACTTATTGCCACCTCGCAGAAAGTGTACTTATTGCCCACCTCGCATGGGCATCAAGGCCACCTCGCAGAAAGTGTACTTATTGCCCACCTCGTATGGGCATCAAGGCCACCTCGCAGAAAGTGTACTTATTGCCCACCTCGCATGGGCATCAAGGCCACCTCGCAGAAAGTGTACTTATTTCCCACCTCGCATGGGCATCAAGGCCACCTCGCAGAAAGTGTACTTATTTCCCACCTCGCATTGGCATCAAGGCCACCTCGCAGAAAGTGTACTTATTGACCACCTCGTATGGGCATCAAGGCCACCTCGCAGAAAGTGTACTTATTGCCCACCTCGCATGGGCATCAAGGCCACCTCGCAGAAAGTGTACTTATTTCCCACCTCGCATGGGCATCAAGGCCACCTCGCAGAAAGTGTACTTATTGCCCACCTCGCATGGGCATCAAGGCCACCTCGCAGAAAGTGTACATATTTCCCACCTCGCATGGGCATCAAGGCCACCTCGCAGAAAGTGTACTTATTTCCCACCTCGCATGGGCATCAAGGCCACCTCGCAGAAAGTGTACTTATTGCCCACCTCGCATGGGCATCAAGGCCACCTCGCAGAAAGTGTACTTATTGCCCACCTCGTATGGGCATCAAGGCCACCTCGCAGAAAGTGTACTTATTGCCCACCTCGCATGGGCATCAAGGCCACCTCGCAGAAAGTGTACTTATTGCCCACCTCGCATGGGCATCAAGGCCACCTCGCAGAAAGTGTACTTATTGCCCACCTCGCATGGGCATCAAGGCCATCAATCCGCTTTTCCGATGAAGCTAAATATCTGGGTGTTATCCTAGATAGGAAGCTTCTGTGGAAAAATCATATCGAAACGAGTATTGCGAAGGCACTGTCAGTTTTCTGGCAGTGTAAGGGAATTTTCGGCAAATCCTGGGGTCTATCATCAAAAAGATTTGTTTCGATCTACTTGGCTATGATTAGGCCCCATCTCTCCTATGCATCGTTCGTTTGGTGGAATAAGCTTTCGCGTAAATACGTAACAGCTGCTTTCACCAAGCTTCAAAGAACGATCTGCCTCGGCTGCATAGGGATCTTCCCTAGCACGCCTGACTCTGCTCTTGATCCACTGCTCCATCTCCCTCCACTAATATCCACATCATGGGGTGCACTCTCAAGCCATTTTCCGCTTAAAAACCGAAAGAAAGAAGTGGTCTTTAGTACAACTCGCATTGGAGCTTCGATGACCTTGCTTACCGCATTTCCTTTGACTCCAGTCTTATAGATATGCTGTCTTACACCCGGACACCAGTACTCCAGCTGCGACGAGCATACAAAGTCGACTTTCCCTGTACTCAGGACTGGCACTGGCTAGAATCTGAGCCAGGAAAGGAATGTACTCAAGCCTTCATGAACGGCTCCAAGACCAATGAGGCATCTGGTGCTGGTGCCTTCGTGAAGAGCAACAACATTAGACTGCACATCTCGTTAGGTAAATTTACGTCGGTTTTCCAAACGGAAACCTATGCGATCCAAATGGCCATTAACTGTATTGTGACGACTGGATGGCGCAGTTGGTTAAGTGTCTGCCCCAAGTTAGAGGGGTCCCAGGTTCGAATCCCAGTGAAATCGAATCTGGTCCAGTCACCATTTGCCGTTGGGATCAAATTAACGGCACTGGAGTAGGTTGGTACCTGGCAGTACAATGGACCAGTTTTGAGTCTGAGTGCTCCAGTAGAGTTTCAAAAATCCTCCGAAAAAAAAAAACTGTATTGTGAATAACAGGAGGAAGGGGCGAAGTATTTGTGTCTGCAGCGACAGCCAAGCTGTGTTTAAGGCCTTACTCAACAATTTATCCACATCCAAGATAGTTCAGGAATGCAAGTCTTCTCTCAATTTGATCGGTAGTATAATTCGTTAGGACTGGTCTGGGTTCCGGGGCACCACGGGATCACAGGAAATGAAATCACCGAAGAACTTGCTGGGCGAGGATGAGATGAGGCATTCTCAGGACCTGAATCTACGCTAGGACTGCCTGCGTCCTTGGTTAGGGCATCCATCGATGACTGGACCTCTCGAGAGCACAACCGTAGGTGGCATGACTCTCCAGAATGCAGATACACCAAGCGCATGCTACCCAACGTTTGTAAGAATTCTTGGCGGCATTCTTGCTATTTTTTTACAGGAAAGACTGCAGACAACTTACCGGCGTACTAACGGGC
Organism: Myathropa florea; assembly: GCA_930367185.1. Taxonomy (NCBI): domain Eukaryota; kingdom Metazoa; phylum Arthropoda; class Insecta; order Diptera; family Syrphidae; genus Myathropa; species Myathropa florea. Next base: position 80,793,945 of record OV884003.1, on the reverse strand, counting down.
CACTACACCTTCGCCAAACACCTAAATATCCTTGGCCTTAGCGATGGAAGCCTCTGCAACGCCTGTGGAGAAGACGGATACACTGCAGAGCACTTAGCTTGGATCAATTGGCGGATATTCGGTGCTGATGAGGTGAGAGCTAATGATGTAGGCATCTCATCACAGAAGCGCCTGCTAATCTTTCCCCGGAAGTTCAAGAAATTACAGCAAAAGTAGGTTGCTGCCTGGTGGTATAATGTACCAGTTTTTCAGTCTGAGTGCTCCAGTCTTAAAAACCTCCAACAAAAAAAAAATCATCTGCCGAATGTCTTGAATATTGGTGGTTTCCTTCACTATATCTCTTGTCAACTTCGTTTAAAAACTTTGGCTCGTATAGAAATAAATAAAAATTAAAAATGTCCAATAACCTTAACCTTCAAATTTAAAATGGCTATGATTTGAGTTTAATTCAAGGTTTTTAATATGAGTCTATATAGAGCCAAAATAGCAATAAATTTCCACCCGCATCATCGCCCAAAACAAGAGTTATTAAGCCCCATCACACATTCGGTGCTGATATTCCCTCCGAACGCAGATCCCAATAATTCAAAGTGTAAGCCAAAAAGGATTTTCGGATGCACAGGCTTAAGCTTAAACCAACTACTTATTACGTAATAAAGTCATCCTGTCTGGCTGGCGTGGATGTAGACATATGTGTGCGAATTTGAAGTTCTCCGCGGAAATATACTTCCATTTACCACAACATATGCTCCAACACTTTCATCAACGCGTCTGCCAAAAGCCGTAGCCACATTATTAAAAAGCCACGTGAACCATAAAGTGACGGTGGGCAGGGGTGCACAAGGATGAAACAGAGATGCAAGGAGTGGAAACTTAAATCAAAACTAATTTGCATATGGTGTCGGCGGGTGAACGTTGGGCGCTATCCATCTACCAATCCCGCGGATTGTTACACGCGTGAGATCACCTCACTGCGTGAGGTTATGATGAAGACTTATAACCAATATTGTTACTCCCTTACCTTGGCAGCGGGCTCTTCCCTCTGGGATGAAATTGTTGTACGCTCAAGAAAAAGGTGACTGTTGAGGATGAAATGATGATGTAGTACAATGTTTTTCATATTCAGTGATGTCAGTGATGCGATTGACGGTCGGGGCCCCTTTTTGCATCGCTTAAGATTATGACACGAAAGTGTGTTTTCTCCTGGCAAAAATGGGATGTGAACTTGTCATTGATTCTGTGCTAAAGAGCTCCGCGGAAAAATCTCGTTAGCTTTGTGGCTTGAAGTGGTATTGAATCGATTTTTGAATAGCCTCACTCCTCTGTGTGGGATCTCTCCATTGCATCAAATATTAAGCAATTTTCAAGGTAGAGTTGAATCAATACTTGATGTTGCGGCAAAAGTAAGAGGAGAGAATGGTTTGGGCTAATAACATGACAATGGTAGTGAAACTTTGGTTCTATGTGTGCTTATATACAGTCAGCATCAAAAGTGAGTAAACAGTCATTAGCAGAAAGGTATTCCTCTAAATTAAAATTGACTGGAATGGTCTACGTTTGACATTGATGCATCAAATAAAAGCTCTGAAATCATACTTCAAAATATGCTATATTTCATTAAAAATAACAGTAAACATAAAGAAGTTTATTTAGTTCAAACGAAAAAAGGGGCTAAAAACAGGCGTCAAAAGTGAGTGAACATACATATCTCTTTAAAAAACAGTATCTTATTGAGAAAAAATTGTACTTTGTATGCCTTTACCGCTTTTCCAGTTTTCGTATATGGCGGTATACAATGTTTAACAGAGTCGAGCCTTTATGTCTTACAGTCACTGACACAACCATATATACACTCACTTTTCAATGCTGTTTTTAACACTTTTCTCTTTGAACTTCAATTAATTGTTTTATATAAACATTTATGTTAAATATTATTTACCATATTTCAAAGTATGACTTTTGAGCTTTAATTTGATATATCCATTTCTGTTCTATCTCATTCCGGTGAATATAAATTTAGTAGAAACCTTCAGCAGATGACCGAATGTTCACTCACTTTTGACGTTGACTGTACATACAGCTTTTCTTCTATGCTGAGGAAGAAAGGATGCTTCCCAATGAATTTTGACAGCAAATTGGTCAGTAAGGACTAAGGTCTTCCATGTGCAGACATGGTACGAGGAAGATTAAATGGTTATTAATATAGGAAGCAATTGGCTTTCGGTCTGACATAGTATTTACGTTTTCAATGTTTTGAAGTTTTGTGCATAAACTAGAGTATAGCAAAACGGTATGCATCAAGGCGTGTATCCAAACATGAACAAATTTTGGGAAATAAATTAAGACCTACAAATTTCGTCCACCTCAGTAGATCTTCTGTTTCCTTTTCATCTTCTCGCATTGAATTACATAAATGAGTTTATTGAGAAATGTATACCACGTTGTTGACTATTCAGTCTTGTTACTTCGTTGACCGAATTTTGTGATTAATTTTGTTGGCAATGACTACAAACTTAAAAGGCGTACTTTACCATAAAGTTAGAAAGTGTAAAATAACCTGAGAAATTTGTTCATCCCAAACTTGATTTGGATTGAGTTTGTTTGTGCTGTGGGGTAAGAAGCTTGCTTTTAATTTTTGGAATTCATAGGAGAAATTATGATAGGAAAAGCATCAGTACATTAAAAATCATCATTTAAAATAAGAAACGAATTTAGTCAGCCCTTTTCTTCTCTTGGTTGAGACAACGAGTAAGGATAAGCATATCCCTAGTACAACTAGCTCCTAGCTGTCACCACTTCGGCAAGCCAAGTTGCTTAAGTTGCTTCCAGAATTGTTTGCTCCAACTATTCCTTAGAACTTACTCTATATTCAACATGACCTATCTACCTTAGTTTCGACTAAATAACAATAATAATCTGGGCAAGTGCGAGTTGAACTCGCTCGGGGAAGGTTCCGTCTCATAATATTGATGGATTATTTTTGAATATCAAACGACGTTTCCAAACTATTTCAGTTGAATTTTCTTCTAACTTCAACCCAAATCAACCATTCATTCTTACATCCAAACAAACAAACAATCATCCGTACATATACCCACATATATCTCTATCCAAGTTTATCCAACACAGAAAATCCCTTCCATCATACACATACCCAATCACTGCTCATGCCTGCGGTGTGTTTGTTAATTTCTGTTGTGCATTTAGGGGTGAGATCGAAAAGATAACACTCATCAACGAAGAGAGTTGTCGAACACAGCATGAAATTTATGTGTGAAAATGAAAATTGTTTTCATTTTAAATCTTTATCCCAAAATTTCAACATAAATCGATATTTTGAAATTTATCATTTCTTAATGCTTACGCTGAGGTCTTCAAAACTGCGTTTTTAGATCTTCAAAATTAGCATGTCGATGATTGACCGTTTTTGGCCAATATCTCCAAAACCATTAGGGCTAGAATGCTCGAAATGGTTTTAAATGAAAGTACTCAAAGAAGCCAAGTTTTCGTGATTTTTTCAGATTTTTAAACACTTTGGTTTAGAAATGGCAGGGGGGGACGCATTTAAATAAACTTTGGAGCTCCATATTTTCCAAACGGTATTTTGAATAAAAAAGTGTTGAAAGAAACCTCCACCTCATTTCAAAAGATTGATATATATTTCGATGGGGTGCGACAATTTTTCAAAATTAATGTCAACTTCACCTGTACTGGAGCCACCCCCAAATGGCCCCACTTTTTACAATGGCTGCATAGGCAATGACATCTAGGTCTGAAGTACCTAATTCCAAAATTTCATGCCGATATCTTCATAAACTTCGGAGATAAAAAAGTGTGACAGACATGACGGACGGACGGACGCACGGACAGACGGACACACCGAAATTATAAAGGTTCCGCTTTTGGAGACGGAACCTGAGAAATGGTGGTGCTATAGTACGAAGCGAACTTGGGACCAGCTTCTACAGACTGTTATATGGTTAGGTTAGGGGGCTGCTAGTGAACTCACCAGCACACTTAGACCATGTTAGTTCATTGTGATACCCACAGTCAGACACTGATCGACCGCTCCAGTGATAGTGCCGTTAATTTGAGATGGAAGCAGTCACAGGCGCGGGCATTTTCTGGCGGTTAAAGAAGCAGCCAAAACGATATCAATGACGACAATATCACCAGCTGATATTACCATTCCCATTGGCAGTCAGGCGGCCATGAAAGCTATATCCGCAATAGAAATCAAGTCCAAGCTAGTCGCAAGCTGTCGCGAAGATCTAAAGGCTCTTGGCTCACGGCACTCGATCAATCTGTGCGGGGTCCCAGGACATAGGGACATAGCCGACAATGAGATAGCTGATGAACTTGCCAGAACAGGGTCAGTGACCGACGGGTCACAAGCAATTCATGGTATTAAGCCGCCCCTCTCAGAGCTGAAGAAAAAGGTGAATACAAAGATCATTGAAATGGCAAACAGTAGATGGCGCGGTCTGTCTACATGACTGTTTCATTTTTCATTTTTGTTTGACATCAGTCTCAATATTGATATGTTGACCGAGAGGACAGTGTTAACGACCAGATTGGGGGCAATATTCGACCTGACACTGATCTGATATTTAAGTATTCGTCGCTGTTTGGCAGTCTGCAGAAATTTCATTTTCAAACTTTCATTTTCGACAACGACCCTGCTACCAGTTTGACTTCTGCTCGAACTTTTTATACTTTTGATAGTTTTTTTTGTCTTCGGACATTATTTTGGTAAAATTTTAGCCCAAAATTTGATATGTTCTCACTTTTTCTTTCAGAGAAGTCCATATTTTTTCACTTCTCGACCATTTCTAGAAGTCACTAAAAGGCCATTAGACGCTACAAAGAATAGTGATCACATAACTATTCAACATCAAACATGCATTCAACATGTGACAAGTTGTTAAATTCACTGCCCAAAGTTTAAAGTTTGTCAAACACAAAGTTGTTGCCTTTAAAATCAACTTGATGACAAATCAGAAATATCTCTGCTACCCTACAAGTAAGCCACCCACACGTCCCCGCAAACAATTTCAATTCAGCCAATGCCAATAAGTAAATAGAACACAGGGGAGGGGATGTAATTTGCCTAAGCCTCCACCCCTATTATCAGAACATTGACCCCCCATCTCTTTCACGTAATTCAACCGACGACGTCCTTTCCTGTGCCTAGTTCCAGCTAATTAGGACACAAAAAGTCTCCCTTCCTCTCCGAGTATCTCAGTAAGCCTCCTAAGCTCCCTCTAAGTAAATTTACAATAATGTAGCGGCATTTCGGATTCAATGCCTTCAAATAGATTCTTCGAGCACAGGCATCTGCGCTTTCTCAAAGGGGCTGGGATTGTGTCAACCAGTACGCACCATGGTGGCCGTTTGATGGCCTCCCGTTTATTGTGTTAACAAAAATGATCCCAATGTTATCGGAGGCTTAAGTAATGGCACAGTAAACTCGTCCTCATTGTCGCTGTTCATTCTTGCGTCTTCTTTCCTTTGCGCGGCGAGTCCACGAACTTTGAACCACTTTGGGGCACACTTTTACGGTTCTTTCATTTCAGGGTAATTAGGATAATGAAATTATCTTTGTTTAATGCAAATACTCGCCCTTTGGCCGGTCCTGAATAGAGTAGAGTGCGTTTCTAAGAACGATTCAATGGCAGGGTATTCGTACGGCGAAAAAAGGGATATTCCCGAGTAGAAATATGCTGATGCCATTTGAAGAAGTTACTGAAAAGTAATTGAAATTTAAATAACAATTACTCTTACACGTATTCGGCGTACCCTGGTCCTGATCATGAGCTATTATTCGCAGTAGAGAAGGAGACGATGGCAGACTGACACTAAAGGGAACCATCATCGTAATGGTGTGAAAGATGACCTTCAGGAGGACGAGTACAGTTAATTAAAGGTTTTCTCATTCACTGTATAATTATCCGGCGGATACTTATGGTTTTTTGCTTCTCGTAATCCATAAGGAAGGAATGAATGTTGAAATGGAATGATGATGAAGACTTTTGCGTTAACGACCTCGGTATGATAGTAAAGACGACTTACATATATTTATGAGCTTTGGTTGGACTGCTCGAAAGTTGAGTGAGATGTTGTGAAAACGGGAAATGTGGGATAGCATTTGGGATGAAAGCAGCTCTTGATTCTCAGAATTTCTAGGCTTGGGCGCATCATTCAGCTAAGAGCGCATACGTAAGTAATCGTATTTCCTTATTCTATTTCTAAGACGGTGTTTACGTGAGCGGGAGAAAGCATTAGTCGGATTTTATGTATTTTCGGTCTAATCCAAATCTTTTTGAAAATCATACCGTTTCTCTGCCTCCTTCCACTCACATAAACACCGTTTTAGGATCTTATTTGCTTCTCAGGCTAACGACGAATGGGTCTAAGCATGAGCTAATGCTGCAGTGCAACCTCGACGGTACTGGGCAATTTACTACAGACATCGATACCAAGTTGTCTTGTCTCAATTGATCTTCACACCGATGGTCACCGGGCAAGTGCGAGTTGTACTCGCACGGGGAAGGTTCCGTCGCATTTTCAACATAAATCGGTATTTTGAAATTTATCATTTCTTAATGCTTACATTGATGTCTTCAAAACTGCGTTTTCAGATCTTCAAAAGTCGCATGTCGATGATTGACCGTTTTTGGCCAATATCTCCAAAACCATTAGGGCCAGAATGCTCGCAATAGTTTTAAATGAAAGTACTCAATGAACCCAAGTTTTTGTGATTTTTTTAGATTTTTAAACACTTTGGTTTAGAAATGGCAGGGGGTGTAAAACTTTGGAGCTCCATATTTTCCAAACGGTACTTTTGATAAAAAAGTGTTGAAAGAAACCTCCACCTCATTTCGAAAGATCTGTCGATTGATATATATATATCGATGGGGTGCGACAATTTTTCAAAATTAGTGTCAACTTCACCTGTACTGGAGCCACCCCCAAATGGCCCCACTTTTTAAAATCGCTGCATAGGAATTGACATCTAGGTCTGAAGTACCTAATTCCAAAATTTCATGCCGATATCTTCATAAACTTCGGAGATAAAAAAGTGTGACAGACACGACGGACGGACGGACGGACGGACACACCGAAATTATAAAGGTTCCGTTTTTGTAGACGGAACCTTAAAAAACCACGAGTCTCGAATGCAAAGACTCTTCAAACCGAAGCTTTTTTTCTTTGAAGGCACCAAGTATCGGCCAAACAAGACCTGCAGTGTTTTGTAGAGCATAGTTTTGGCCCCTCGAGTCTGGCGTTTTGAGCAAATATGTTTGGACAAACCGAAGTAGTAACAGTTTTTTGTCGGCTCTTTTGTCTTTTTAGAGTTCACGTTTGGCCCGGAGAGCGAAGTTCAATTACTGCTTCAAGGTTGTTGCTACCGATTGTAATGTTTTGTTCGAGCTGGTGACTGACGATGTGATTATTGCTCGACTTGACAATATATACCTTGTTCTCTCCTCGTTTTCCTCATTGACCAGCTCGTTGCGCCTGCTCTTCAATCGCGTTTAAGATCCTACTACGGCACTCTGAAATCCGCGATGATGTCGATATCTTCTCTCTAGTTCATTATTTGGACCGATTTATAAAAGTAGCGACTAATCCGGTGCGGATTTGAAAGGATTCGGAAATCCTTGAACCGTACCGTACGGCGCATCGCGTGTCCTTTAGCGACGATCAATTTTTCGAGGATCTTAAGATCGGTTAAGGCATCGAAAAGTTCCTAGCAAATGAAGTCTGTTGCATGTATTATGGCTAAAGAAGTAATTTGTAAAGTTCATGCTCTAGTTTTATGAATCATTTATGTGTATTTATGTTCACCGTGTCAGCTCTTTTAGGCGAGGAACTTTTAACTAGCTGCCAAATAACATCAAACCATATTGTGAAGTTCGAAAGATCAGTACCCTTTTGTTTTCATTTTACGTTTTTTTTTTTACACTCCGTGGTGCATCTGGGCTTTAACCAACAAGCCTGTTCAGCCAGCAGGATCGCTCTCTAGCTCTAGCTCTCCAGTTTTGAACACTTACTTGGTTGAGATCTTTCCTCTTTTGCGTCGTCCCATAGGCTGAGGGTCGGGTCGGAGTAAGTTGTCCATGCGCTCTTCAGGATATAGCCACCTTACGGTTGAATAGCCATCTCTGCAATTATGACCAAAGATCTCACGCAGAACATTTGTCTCCAAAACATCTTCATTATCAGTTTTGGATATTGTACCTTTGAGCCGCTGCCAGAAGTAATTTCGGTACTGATGTCTACCATGGGGCCTAGGTAGCCGAAATGCTTCTTTGGCTCAAAATTAAAGCTGAGACATTCTGACCATGTTGTCAATATTGTGCGCCAGCTTTGAATTATAGCATATACTTCGTTTGCCATGCCTAGGCTACCTTTTCTGTTTACTGAACCAGTGGATTCCAATTTATCCACCACACTGCGAATAGTCTTATTGGTAGGTGACCATAAAATGGGAGAAGCACGCGTTACGTTGCCCAAACAGAATTCCCATTTTGATAAAACAATTCGATTATTTGCAGGTGTTGTTGAACGCTCTGTCTGTCCATTGTCATTTGGCACAACAGTGTGAATAAATGACAGTCAATTTGGCAGATGTATATGGCCGCTATCAACTGTCAAAGTTCAGAAGACCTATTTGAAAAACACCTTATAAGCGAAATATGCGTTATTTGTCGAAAAGGTTTACTGATATCCATTTCTTTGCCACACTCAATATTTTAGAAAAATATAATAATAAGAATGAATAATTTTCTGTGAGTTTACTCTACCCACAGCATAATATGAAACTAAACAGCAAGCAAAAACTCTAATTAACCTTCTTTTGCTTGTACAAGGAAAATTACTTCTTTTTTGATTTCCGCGGTAACTTCTGCCACTCGGTATTACAGAAGCACACGGAGCCTTCAAGTCTTAATGCGGTAATGCGATGAGGTTCATATCAAGTAATCTACATATCTATGTATGTACACACATATAAATGGCAAATATCAAAATATGGTGCCTTTATTTCAACTGAATTATGAATGAATCTCAATTTCTTAGGAAGCTCAAAACAAGTAAACGCCGACATCTGGCAGACGTATTAATGATTTAGAGAATAGCAACATGAATATATTCACGAACCAAAATACACACCATGCACGACAAGTGACAGCTGGTGGGAAAATCTCAAAAATAATCTTCAATAAAATCGAAATTTTGCGGCAAGTTAAATTAGTAATTCAGCGCCAGGTGTCTCACCAAAACCCAGACACAAAGCATCCATACTACAATTCTAGGAGACAACATCATTTTCGTAAACCTAAACCGAACTTGACTGCCAACTTTAGAAAATCATACCCTAATCTCTGTTAAATCTCGTAAATGCTCCGAAAAACCACCTTATCCAAACCAGGCGCAAAGATGTACCCATCCACACACAGTCACCAACGACCGACATGCGGATGTGAAGGACGAAGATTTATCACTTACTATTGCCACACCTAAACACTATTCAATTTATCTTTGGTTTAAAAATCCACCTTACCTCTTTCACGTCCTGGTGCTATGTGTGTGCTAATGCCACAGATTCACATGTGATCTTCGCCCAAGATGAAGCGCACTTGCTACACAAGTGTGTAAAGTTTTCGATAGGGCTGCAGGATGAATGGGACTCTGGTACTGCCGTCAAGATATTAGAATTGGAGCTCTCCATGTGATGTTAGACAAATGTGAGGTTGTGGTGTCGAGGATTGTCTTTCAGGATGCTGCCGAGATGTAATTATGGGCATATGCGGTGATATGTATGCAATGGTGTATGGGGAATACTGGGTCTAGTGTGACCTGCAAGAAAGTATTTTGAAAAGTTGAGTGCTTATCTTGAATTAAAATACGGTCTGACCTACTTTTCTCATAAATATTTGTGAATACTCACGCCTTAACTTTATTAAGTTAATTGCCAAGTTCTCTTTCATCAAGAAGCAAACCGAGAACAGAATGAATATTTAAGTCTGTAGAATTTAAAGGATTGTAATTTCGGTGCTTATTTGTGTAGTATGTACTAGAAATCTGTGGGTAACTTCTCTAGCATTAAGTCGCGTTGTTAAAGTCATTGAAAAATTTGTAATTTTACGTCAACACTGACTTTTTAGTGGATTTTAAAGCAGCTCTGCTCTCTGATTGATGATTTCCAATTACTTCCGGTAGCTTCTGGTAACAATTGTCAGTATTTTCTGTAGAATTGTAAGACGGGAGAAAGATGTCCTTTCAGTTGCCAGATCTGGTTTGGTTATATCGCTCTGAATTGGTGCATCAACACTTTCCGTGGACGACATATTGCTCCAAATTTGTCGAGGAACTTAACTAATATGTCCTGTAACTAATATCAACGTAAATTATAAACATTAAAAATAAATATTCAACAAGTCTTTAAATATCGCCGAACTTTATGCGTGACCGACGGTGATTAACAACAATACAGTAGAACCTCGATTATCCGGACTAATTGTTGCCGGCAGGCATCCGGATAATCGAAAATCCGGATAACCGAATGTACATATGAAGAAAATCATTCAGTCATTTAATGGCTGAAACACAATAGTGCGTTTGCGCTGGCTTTGTCTTTCAACGCACACAATTCAATGGCATGTACAAAACATTGCGTCGACCTGCGTTAGTAAAAAATAACAGAGATGAGAGGAAACGTAAAACGTAATCCTTCTCACGTCATTATCGAACATGTCAAAAAAATTTTGACAGAGGGATGCGCTGTGGGGACGATGTTGAGAAATTTTCTTCCAAATTGAGAGTTTTTCTACCAAATTGAGAAATTTTCCATTTGTTCCATTTTCTACATCTACGTTTTCTTCTGTTTCATCTTATTGCTTTTCCTGCTCTTCATTTACTCTTAATATGTTTCCAACGATTTCGTCAATTGAGTCAATCATTAACATTATCAGCACCATATTCCTGACATATTTGTAGGTCTAACATTAGCTCATTCATATCCTTCAATAGAGAATCATCCGTACCGGTTATTGTTTTCCCGCATGAGTACTCTGTTCCAAGTTTTGTTTAACTTCTTCTTTTTAATCAAATCTCACGCATCTATAACCATTTAAAAACTCTCATTTAAATTCATTTGCTTGAAAAAAGACAAAACGCCTTCTACGTCATCATCAATAGATAACAAATCTACGTAAAAATTGGTTTCTTTTTAATATTTCAATAACACTTTGATCCATTGGTTGTAGAAAGCACGTCACATTAGAATGAAAAAATATTTTTGTCTGTTTTGAATTTTAGTCCGGATAATCGCGAATCCGCATAATCGAGGTCCGGATAATCGATGTTCTACAGTATTAAGTATTTCTAGCAATTGACTTGTGTATCTTGAGAAATGTTGTCAACTTTTTGTTCGTTTCCTCAGTTTAAGTTTGTGAAGAAAGGATAATATCCTATCTCTTCTATTTGTATGACTCCCTAATATAAAGTCACATAAACGATGTACAGAATGGGCCAAAAACAAGTTTATTTTTAAACATGCAATAAAATGAACAAAATTAAATTTGTTCAATGTATTATAGGTTTATTAGTAAGAACAAACAACGTCGTTCAAGTGGCTGCCTCGGCTGGCTTCGCATTCTATCACCCCAATTTTCTAAGACCTTGTTGATGGTTTCAGGCTGTAGCTCACTGATTGTTTGGATGATTTTGGCCTTAAGTGCTTAAATTGTTTTCGGATTGTTGGCATAACATCGGTCCTTCATGGTTCCCCACACAACAAAGTCCAAAGGGGTCAAATCGCAGCTCCGAGGCGGCCAATTGACATCGCTAAGACGACTCATAATACGATTTGGGAATTTGGTGCGCAAAAGATCGAGTGTGGCATGGGCTGTGTAGCATGGCGCGCCATCCTGCGAACCAGAGGTCGTACAAATCCATTTCTTTAATATCAGTAAAAAAAAATCGGTTAACATGCCTCTGTAAAGCACACCATTGATCGAAACTTTGTTCCCAGACTCATTTTCGAAGGGAAATGGTCGAATGATGGTACCACTCAACAATCCACACCAAACTGTCATACTCTGTAGATGCATTGGCTTCTCGACAATAACGTGCGGGTTTTCCGTTTTCCGAGCCCCAGATGCGTCAATTTTGTTTGTTAACGTAGCTGCCGAGATGAAAATGTGCCTCGTCAGAAAAGATGATTTTTCGCCCAAAATCGTTGTCCAATTCAAGCTGCTCTAAGGCCCAAACTACGAAGCAATGCGAACGAAGCGGATGGTCGCGCGCCTTCTATTGCTGTGTCAATTGAACCTTGTAAGTGAATTACCCTAGATATTTGTGTAGAATTCTCCTCAGGCTAATGCGTGAAATGTTGAGCTATTGAGATCGATGGCGAGTTGATGTTCGTGAAATGAGTCTCACACTCTCGGCCACAGCAGCCACTCTCCTATCTGTGCGCACCATATGACGACGGGGACCATGGGACCATGAGTGTTGTTCAGTAGCATGCAGTCTCACGAACTTTTTGCACAAATATGTGTACAGCAGCCGTGGTGGGTGCTTCATTTCGACCAAAACTTCTTTAAAAAAAACGCACTAGGTAAATCGAATTTATTTGAATTGATTACCCCACCCTTAGAGCATCTCCCATAAAAAAAACGCACTATTTGGGCTACACAGAAATAAGATTTCCAAATTTTTCCCAACGTTTTTCAAGCGTAAATCGACTCATTTCGTTCCGCGGAGGTATCGTACTGACTTTCTGTCAAGATTTCGAGCAGAAAACAGCTGTCAGTGTCAAAATAACCTATGATTTAAAATAAAACACTAGATGGCCCACCCTGTATATTAACCACATATTTTATTTTTAAAACAAGTGCTTATATGTTTTACCCAAGTGAACATATAAATTAACCTTAAACTCACAGCATTAATTGTATACAATGAAACCACAGCACATTCCTCAGTACGTCCACGCTCCAAATTCATGTTTTCCAAATTCACGATGTTTACATGCGTTGATTACGCACTCCAAGTTTATACTGCTGACTTAACGTCACAAAACGGGACATGAATATCACCTTACGAATTTTTTCACATTCTTTCCTTCACGTTTTCTGCCGCATGTACTCGTATGTTAATTTATTTTTGTATAAAATTTGTATTATTATAAAGATTAAACATCTTTCAGTAATTATGGTCTATAGTGTGGCTTATTTTGAAACTTTAAGAATATTTTATGTTTTTTTTTAATTTTATGTACATACATAACAATTTAATTTAATTCCGTAAGTCTCAAACTTCCAATCGAAGTTTCAATCAATAAATTTTATCACCAGAAAAATAAAGTCTAAACAGTCTTAGCGAACCTTCACGTTTATTGCCAAACAAATCTGTGGCTCTTATTTCAACAAATTCGGTTAAATTCAAACAAAAAAGAGTTAAAGTGCTCTGAATATAATTTAATGAAGCCCTTTTAACCAAACAATGTCGTCTATATACCTATTTGGCCAATATACAATTTTTAGGCATGGCACGTAGCCTTAAGTCTGCCCTCTAACGTCTTACTTAATCAAACGATCTGCTTCTTACACTTATTCCTAGAACACACGAAAGCTTTGCTTTATGAATAATCAGCTATAGGCTGCAGCTGCGGCTGTTTTGGAACTCGCGCAAAGTGTCGTAATGCAATAACTGCCTATTTAAAATGCTGCAAAAGGCAAATTTTCAAATTTTTAATATGGACATCGTTGCATTGTTTGATGAACAGAGTTACATGAATTGAATTTAAATGAAAATGATTCAATGCAGTCCATGTGACATCCATTTTCAGTGGCTTAAAAAGTTAAAAAAAAAAACTTTTTTGGTTTATTTCCACAATGGAACTTTTAGAGGTAAAGCTTGGAAAATCCGTGAAATACATACTAAGTTATTTCCCTAGTAGAAGAGAAAAATGCAAATATATTTCAAAGTCGAATTCCCAGTCGGTGATCGTGTAATCTTGAGAAATTGTATGCCCAAATGCTTATTGTTTTTTTATGATGCTACGTTAAGTCGTTGGTTTATCCTAACAAGCCAACAAAGTCAAAAGAGCACGTTTCAGCCGATATGTGTACAACAGTCGAGGAAAATTGTCTTCAGAGAACCGATCGCAACAAATGTGATAGAGATGATCATTTAAAGAAGTTCGAATTCTGTACCTAAATTTAACACAACTTCAATAAATTTCAGCCCGACATGTCAATTAACTGTGTCGTACTTGCTGCAACTCTCATGTACACGGCTCCACCACTTTCGGGTCAATGCTCAAAGAGTGTAACTTAACTGCTTCTCAAAGCATGAACAGACATGCTGGACATGAAACTCTCACAATCCATTTCCGGACTCGTACAGTTGCAAGAGTACTTTAAGATATCAACGTGCATAAATGCGCTGGCCCGGATGTAATCCCCCTGATACTTCTGAAGAGGTGTTCTTCTGTGCTGGCAAAACCTCTGCGTAAGCTTTTTCATCTATCCTATTCTTCTGATCTCTTTCCGAGTGGATGGAAAACAGCATTTGTCCAGCCCGTCCCTAAAAAGGACAAATCTTCGTCACCCTCCTCCTACCGACCCATAGCACTAACGTGCCTTCTTTCTAAGGTCATGGAAACGCTGATAAACCGTCAGCTTATGAAATATCTTGATTCGCGGAAGCTTCTTAATGACCGGCAGTACGGTTTCCGCAGCAACAGGTCCACTGGTGATGTGATGGCATATCTCACCGAAAAGTGGAACCAATCCTTGCACAATGCAGGAGAAAGCGAGATCGTTGCACTTAATATTTCTAAAACATTTGACAGAGTTTGGCATCAAGCTCTTTTGTCGAAAATACGTGCCTATTGTATCCATAGATTAGAAATTACCTTTCGAACCGTTCAATTCAAGTCGTTTTGGATGGGTTCAAGTCTGATATCCACCAAATTAATGCTGGTGTTCCCCAAGGCTCTGTTTTGTCTCCGACTCTCTTCCTCATTTTTATAAATGATCTCCTGTCTGCTACTTCTAATCCAATCCACTCCTTCGCTGATGACAGTACTCTCAGCTTTTCATATTCGTTCCACGACTCACGTCCTTGTCCTTCGACCTTGGAATTGGAGCGGCAACTTATGTTGAGCACATTAAATTCCGACCTTGACAGCATATTTAATTGGGGTAAAAACAATAGAGTGGAATTTAATGCTTCCAAAACTAAATGCTGCCTACTGCCACTTACGCGATCCCAAAATAATCAGCCATTATCTCCGAATGGCACTTGCATCGAAGAAACCGAAAAACTTTCTGTAAAATAAACTCACATACAAAGTAGTTTATTAGTTTATAATTATTTATTGGCTTGGCTCTGTGTGACTACAATACATATAATTTGCACTCTAACAATAAGAAATACATCGAACTTCACTGATTGAAATACAAAGTACAAGTGAAGTAAGTCCAACGCTCATGAGAAAAGGAAAAGGCGATAGTGAATAGCAGAGCGACCCTGCATACACACGCAGGATCGGATGATCTTGTGTGGTAGATTGTTCCTTTGTGCGCTTATTTTCGCACAGGCTCTCGTTCTATATTGAGAATATTGAACACTTTCCATCCTCGGTATGTGTATCAACTCAACACTTAGTTGGAATGATCACATATTCAAGGTTGCCAAAAATGCTGCGAAATGTCTAGGCTTCCTAAAACGATGCAAGAAATACTTCACCCCCTCTGATTTGGCTTCAATTTACAAGGCCTACATCCGCCCCAAACTTGAATATAACGCTCATATCTGGTCTGGCGCTCCCACGACTTCTCTGCACCTGCTAGATTGAATACAACAGCGAGGGATAAAACTTATAGGAGACAACAATATCGCGAAGTCAATAGACTCGCTCGAACATCGCCGTAATGTCTCATCCTTATCACTCTTTTATCGCTATTTTAACAAACCATGCTCAAGTGAGCTAGCCAATTGCATTCCTCCCCTCCGTGAATTCACCCGCAATACTCGTCTCGCCAGGAATGCTCATCAGTCCACCCTACGCCTGTTTTCGGACGTACAGTTAAGTTTAGAGAGTCGTTTTTTAGCCGGACCACGCGAATATGGAATGCTCTTCCCAGCCCATTATTTCCCACTCATTACAATCCGCAAACATTTAAAACCAATGTGCACAGGTACCTCCTCTCCCTTTCTCCCTCTATACCTTCGGGCCGTACTGTGTCTTGATTCCGGACACTTAAGGGTGTTCGTAACCCGTTTTACACGCGCAAATTATAAAAAAAAACAGGAGAGCACTTGCACCCACAACTCTAGTGATTTCTGTAGACTTTGCGCCCAAGTCCACCTCAAAGAAGAATGATGCATTTGCTGGGTTAACATATTAACAATTAACAAAGCCGTTCAAATGAAAATGAGCCTCATCGCTGTGGGTCAGAAAAATCCAAATCTTGTTGTTGAACAATGAAAACGCGTTTTTCTTTCTTGAACCTCCGTATTTTTTAATAACCAAATAATTAGAAATATATTCGTTATTATTTTCTTCTAGTTCATACTGTATCCCCTCAGATTCAGATGCAATTCATCAGCAGTGTCACCACAATCTTTAGCGTATACGTTGTATCTACATACATCCAAGAAGATGCACTGACAGGAAAATTGAGACAATCAAAAAACTAAGAATGACTCATTGAACAGACATCTACACACAATCGCCTGACAATAAGAAAGGCAACATTCAAAAACATTCAGACTTCTTTTCATCATCATCGACTTAATCATCATCGAGAGAATACAATTAATTCACATTAATTGTTTATTTGCGGAGTATGTCGCAGTCATAACCATCTCCCTTTCAACATTTTCCCCAAATTCAGTCATTAAAGGATGTCTGATAACTGTGTGAGGCATCGAGATCCTCCCATTGACTCAAGGCTGAAAAATGACTCTGTCTCTCCTGACAATTAAATCAAAGAGAGTTGGAAAGGGATCTGAAGTAATTTGGAACTTTGTTTGTCTCGCAGCAATGCGGGTAACTTTTGGTTAATCCATTTGCATCCTTTCCACTGGTGTAAGGCTAAGAACAAGTTGTCGTTATTTAAAATTCTTTTTTGTGTTCATTCTCATGCCAAAAGTAAATTGTGCATAGCATTTAGAAAGTTTTAATCTCTAGCTTAAGGGTGTGGACAATCCACGAGAATTCACCTAACCCTCATTTTGAATTCTCTGATGTGTTGGGGACTTAGTTTAATTTGATTAAATGAAAAGGTCACTGCTTGGTGATAAGTTTTTTTGTTTGAAATAATGTTGTATGCAAAGATAACTTCTTTTTTCTAAGGAAAAAGCTCTTGAAGGATGTATAGTAAGTTTCCTAGACTGACAATGTATACATAAACTTTTTTTTAGGAATTTACCTGTACCTTTATACACTTGCATCAGATGACAGAGACCTTATGTTTAACTGCAGTAAGAAGTCGGCAAGAGGGTTTCGGTTTAGTTTAATTTTAAAATAAACTGTGCAAGTTGTACTCGCACGGGAAACGTTCCGTCGCATGAATATTGACAGAATCTTTTCTGAATATCAGGCGATGAATTCAAATTTAAACTGAAATAAATTATCTTCTAACTTCATCCCAAGTCAACTATTCATACATACACACAAATAAACAGTTTAATGCCGACTCCGAACGGCGAGATTGAGAAGCTTTTTCTAGACAGTTATACGCTTGAGCATTGTCTGTGACTCGAAAGAGGTGGAGCAGTGAAAAAATTGTAGATTTTTTTTTTCGAGATTCGAACCTAAGACTTCGAACGTAGGAGTCGACGCGCCTACCCACTACGCCACGGCGCTTATGGTTGTTGGGCATGTAGAGGCTTAAATATGAGAGATAACACTCATCACTGTTTCGAGTCTTTCAGTAGTAAAAACGGAATGTGAATTTTGTCATCATGACTTTAGTGTGCGGGCAAGTCGTTGCACCGTGAAAAAGTATAAAAGTATATGAAGTGAAAATATATATAAGTATATGCTGTCTTGAAGGAAGAAGGTGCAACATCGACGACTTGGTCATAACGTCACCATAGGCAGATATAACTTCGAGGTGGTCAAGGACTTCGTCTACCTCGACTCCGCTGTTACGTCTACGAACAACATCATTACCAAGATCAAGCGAAGAATAACTCTTGCCAACCGCTGTTTTTGTTTGGCCTCAAGAAGCAATCGAGCAGTAGAGCCCTCTTTCGAAGGACTAAGTTGACTTTATATAACACCTTGACCATCCCAGTCCTGCTCTATGGCACGGGGGCATAGACAATCACAAGAGCAGATGTAGAAGCCCTTGGTGTCTTCGAAGGACAAGTTCTGGGTTCAATCTTTGGTTCTTTAGCTGATGGGATTTGAGAACAAGATTCAACCACGAACTGTGTGGACTGTACAGTGACATGAGTCTAGCCATGCGTCAACGGATCCAACGCTTAAGAAGGCTGGGTCATTTAGAGCGTATGGGCAACTTAGGTCCGGCCCGAAGAGTCTTCGACTCTGAACCCGAGGGACATCGCAATAAAAGATGTACACGAAACCGATGGCATACACAAATGAAGAAAGACGTCAGCCCACGTGCCGTGCGTAGTTGGAGAACAGCTGGTTAAACATCATGTCAGTTGAAGAGGCTTGTTGATTGAGACCCAGGTCCACCCCGGACTGAAATGCCATCAGAAGAGGAAGAAAAGGGTTCAAACAAGACAGCGCTACACGCCACACAAGGGATGCAACGCTCGAAATTGTGAAAGAGAAATTAGGCCACTATGTTGTTCATCAATTAGCTGCCGCGATCATGCAACTTGACACCACTCGATTATTTTCTCTGAGGCTTCGCACACGAGTTGCGAATAATATTGTTCTCCCACGATTGATAGGGTTAGTCGAACAACGAAGTTGAGAGGTTTATCTAGGCAGTTACACTCTTTGAGTATTATCAGTGTCTCAAAAGGGATGGGACCGTAAAAATGTAAAAGGTAACTTTCGGGAATCGAAAGACTTTATCGAAGCTCTTGCCATAGCATCCACAATAGAGTAATAGTTTCTTCTAAACTCAGCCTGAAATGCAGTTAAATGTTATTAATATCCCATTTTCCCATATTTGAACCCAGTCTACAAGAACACCACGAAAAATGTTTCAGATTATATTCACAAAAAAATGAACTATATATCCCCGACTATCTAAATCTTTCATCATACAAAAGTGTTGCTGTACAAGGCGAGCTATGTATTCCCCATCAGGGCATGGTCAAAACTCTGGGTTTGTAAAACTTGCGAATATCTTAGACACCAACTTTGTACTCTATCCGTAGCTTGGAGCAGTCATTCTGTAGTCTCGCAACAAATGACCAATGACCTGAAACTTGAAACAACTTCATTTGCTCGACAACACTTGAAATGCTCCCTGACGATGGAATACGAGTATGTACATTTTTGTAATCAGATCTTCATTTTGAACGCAATGCTCTCAAGAAGAAAAACAGCAAAGCAATTACGCTAAATTGAAGAAATTCCTAGTGTCAAGGATATGTTGAGATAATCCAAGCTTTTATCCTTCAAGACACAATTGAATACACCAGGCCTCAGTTCCATCCTTGATTCAGTGGATGGGGTGAGCAAGTATATGACAAGTATATGTATGTATGTATGCGCTTGTCTTGAAGCGTAAATTTCAAATGAAATTTTCCACTTGACTGCCGTGAACATACTTTTGCATGTACACACGTACATACATGTATCTCTATCGGCCTATGTGCGACTGTGTTTTGGGCACAATGTTGCATGCAATTAGAAGATATTTGTGCTGGATGATACGAGTACAGACACAGATTGTTTCCTTTTTTGGGTGAGAATGGGGATGCGCGTCTAATGTGTGCTTAGAATTAATGAATATGTTGTCATTACTGAAAATTATTAACGTGTGCTCAAGAGATTCTCACGTACAGATACGGATACGGTACGGTGGTAGGTGATTGCTGATGAGGGATAGGGGATGGGTGGGCGAACGAGATTGTTTTCCTGTTCCGAATTAAAATGAACAAACAATGACTTTTTGTTGAATCTGGATAAAATGCAAATAAAAAGGAAGACGTTGCGAGTGTAAACATGGAATCATGTTGAGTTTAATCCTTTTGGAAAATTGGATGATATGGGGCGGTCGGCTGAATGACATGAGGTGGGCTGGTAAGTTAAGTGTTCGCCAGAATGAGTTTAATTAGAAGAAATGGGGATGTTTGATGTTATGTGGTCTACCATAAGCTGACAGAATGTTTTCGAAATTGAAGGATTTTTAAGGAACAACCTCACATTTCTGAGATTTATTCATGACTGATTGCTAATGCAGAAATGTTTGTGCGCTTTATTCGCTTGCTTAAAAGATTTCTTTAATAATTGACAAAGAAAATGTATATAAATTGAGTATATGTCGACTTACTTGTCCACATCGAGTGGTTTGAGGTTAAGTCTTCACCTAGAGTGTCTTCAAATTCAAGCTTAAAATATATATGCACGGAACACCAACCCTGAAGAGTAGTCGGAGGTCAGTTATAGACTTTCAATGATTTTTTAACATTAAAAGGGAGAAATAAATAATTGCATAAGAAAAGGGACACAAATCAATACAAACAAAACTTTTTAGAATGCAAGACAATAGGATGTTAGGTGCTTGTCAAAAGAGTTCATGCAAATGGGTGCATACAATATTTTTTATTTATTCTGTATAGTTATTATATTTTTAATTATTCTTAATTAGCCTAAAATATAGTCATTTTAGTGAAAATAAATTTAACATGGCAAAGTACCGTCTGTTGAGAGATAACATCAATATACAGTGACAGACGAAAGTTTTCACACAAAGTCATAAGACAGGTATAGATCAGGCTGAATTTCACCGATGGCATGGGTTGTGTTTGCTTTGAGGGCCGCTGTAGTTTGTGGCTTATTCGCATAGACGTGGGAATTCAGAAAATATTTTAAGAAAAAGTCAAACGGGATTAAATCACATGATCTCGGTGGCCAGTTCACATCACCTCCACGTGAGATGACCATGCCCTCGATTCGCTCGTTCAGAATTTCCAATGCGGCGTGACGTGAGCTTTGTGACATGTCTACGTAGCGCCGTCCTGTTCAAACTGAAACCACATGTCGTTGGTGTTCATATTATCCAATTCAGGTCAAAAGAAGTTGGTAGTAATCGACCTATAGCGCTTGTCATTGACGGTGATGCCCTGGGCAACGTCGTTCTCAAATAAATATCGACCGATGCACCGCCAAAATATACACCAAACAGCGATTTTTTTGAGATGGATTGGACGCTCTTGGATCTCATGTGGATTGGTATCGTTATCGTCCCAAATTCGAGAATTTTGTTTGTTGACGTACCCATTCATCTAGAAATGGGCATCATTGCTGAAGATGATTTTTCGATAAAAATTAGACTCAGTTTCCAACTGCTTCAGAGCCCATTCAGCGAACACACATCGTTGTCTATGGTCGCGTACCTTCAGCTCCTGCTTCAGTTTAATTTTGTACGGTTGCAGGAACAAGTCACAACGCGACGCAAAATTCGCCCAGTTGTGGTCTGCGAAACGCCGAGTTCTTGTGAGTGACGTGAAATCGACTGCCTCGGATTCTCTTGCACACTCTCACGGACAGCGGCGATGTTTTCAACAGGTCTTGCATTTCGACGACATATGGTTGTTGGTTTATTGTTTACCTAATCAGAGGACTCAAATTTGTCCATCGCTCTGCGCATAGTCCTCTCGGTAGGACGATTATGGCGACCGTAAAAGCGCGAGGAGTGTTACCCCAACAGAACACCCATTTTGATAAAACAATTTCATCATTGGCACGTGTTGTTGACCGCTATGTGCATCTATGGTTATTTGGCAAAACAGACTGAAGAAATTGCAGCCAATTTGAAAGATGTGGCTTCAACAGTATGGCCGCTACTAACTGTCAAAGTTCGGAAATCCTTATTGGAAGACCCTTTATATGTATATAGATCTTAGGCCTCTTCATAGTTAATATTTCAAACCTTTTGCCATCCCTCATCTTCTTCATCAATAAATATGAAGAAACAATGACAACTATTTGAGTTTCTCAAACAGCAACGACTAGCATTAATTGGACTCGAAAGGAAGAGTGCCTTTTAATGCATCCTCATTGTTATCAACTTACACATCCTGGATTACACCAATTCACAATTTGACAGGGACTATCTGAATAATAATGTCACGAAGGAGGTGGATAGAAACCGGGGGCTTTCATTCACCAACCATGAAGCACTGAAACCTAATTGTAAACCTTGCAGTGGAAATGCAATTAGAGGTCGACCCAAGACAATAAAACGTGACTTTCGAGGAAATCCTGGCGCAAAATGTTCGTTTTTCTTTCAACCTCCCTTGCCTCATGGTGCGTCTTTCGCCGTCTATCGTCTTTTGCAATTGTCATCATTATTCTTTTTCTGAAGAATTAAAATTCAGCGAACGTTAGCAAGGTTCGTTCTCTAGTTCCGAACCAGTGCGGAAGGGGTGTGGATAACTTCGTAAAGGTGAGGAGATTTTCCAAAAGAAATGACTCCATAAAACAAAGAAAAGAAGTTAAATATTGTGTATGATTTAGCGGGAAATTGCTATCAAGAACTTTTAGTTTTTAATTATTATCCCACAGAGGATAGAGAGGACTTATGTTTTATTTTGTTTTCAAGATTTGTTTTGTGTTCTTCAGTTTATTTTGGATATCCTTAGCGGTGTTCTCAATCCTCTTGCAAGACATTTCTATTTTAATTAAACACCAAAACTGAACTTGAACCTTATTGTGAAGCCATAAATTATGTGCAACGACATTGCCAAAGTATAAGAAAACTTCTCCCCGCGACGACGTACGAGTATGTACTTATGCACAATGCAACGAAAACTTCTCAAATGTAATTTCGTGCGCAAGTTGTTCAGCGATTTTTGTTGTGGTTCTATGCTAGCTTTGAAAACTTTATGCAACACTAGGTTTTACCCGCGAATTCGTCTACGTGGGGGTCTCTTCTAGTGTGCCATTTTTGGAAATACATGGTATTTGCATATGAAGTTATTCTTATTGTCCTTGATTTTCTTCTCGTGTGGAACTTATTACTCCATAATTCAAATTTTGATTTTATTGACAAGCCAGCTATCTACAGTGGTGTTCACTTAAATAGCATACCCTTAAATTCTTGTGCATTATGTTTCGCCAAAAGTTTGAAATGAGAATCTGAATTTTTCTTTTTTTATAACAGATAATCGTTTCTACACTTTATAAAAAAATAAACCGGGCAAGTGCGAGTTGTACTCGCACGGGGGAGGTCCCGTCGCATAATATTGATGGATGATTTCTGAATATCAAACGACGTTTCCAAACTATTTCAGTTGAATTTTCTTCTAACTTCAACTCAAATCAACCATTTATTGATAAATTCATACATCCAAACAAACAAATGTTCATCCCTACATATACCTATGTCTCTATCCAAGTTTATCCAACACAGAAAATCCCTTCCATCACACATACATACATACCTATCTACTCACTGCTCATGCCTGTGGTATGTGTGTGTTCATTTCTGTTGGGCATTTAGGGGTGAGATCGAAAAGATAACGCTCATCAACGAATAGAGTGGCCGAACAAAGCATGAAATTATGTGTGAAAATGAAATTGGTTCTCATTTTAAATCTTAGATATCTCAAAATTTCAACATAAATCGATATTTTGAAATTTATCATTTCTTAATGCTTACATTAATGTCTTCAAAACTGCGTTTTCAGATCTTCAAAATTCGCATGTCGATGATTGACCGTTTTTGGCCAATATCTCCAAAACTATTAGGGCTAGAATGCTCGAAATGGTTTTAAATGAAAGTACTCAATGAAATCAAGTTTTTGTGATTTTTTCAGATTTTTAAACACTTTGGTTTAGAAATGGCCGGGGGGGAAAATTTTTGGAGCTCCATATTTTCCAAACGGTATTTTTGATAAAAAAGTGTTGAAAGAAACCTCCACCTCATTTCGAAAGATCTGTCGATTGATATATATATCGATGGGGTGCGACAATTTTTCAAAATTAGTCTCAACTTCACCTGTACTGGAGCCACCCCCAAATGGCCCCACTTTTTAAAATCGCTGCATAGGAATTGACATCTAGGTCTGAAGTACCTAATTCCAAAATTTCATGCCGATATCTTCATAAACTTCGGAGATAAAAAAGTGTGACAGACACGACGGACGGACGGACGGACGGACGGACGGACGGACGGACGGACGGACGGACGGACGGACACACCGAAATTATAAAGGTTCCGTTTTTGTAGACGGAACCTTAAAAACACAAAATTTCGTAATATTAGTATTAAATAAATTGAATTAAAAACAATTCAAATTACGTAAAAATAATAATTCAAAATAAGGAAAAACGTAAAAAGTTGTTGTTCATATAAATAGCACAGAGGAACGAAATGTTTATACAAGTTAATAAATAACTCGAAAAACTAACACAAAACTAAAATGTTTGTTAATATTTGGAAGGATAACCATTGTTCCTAACTAAACTAAACTAAACTAAACCGTTGTTCCTTATAACCTGCTGACAAAGTTTAGACAAACTCTCCACTTAGCGCTTACATCTTTGGGGAGGTATAGTTTCCCAAGCTGACTTTATGGTTTGCCAAAGTTCTTCCAAAATTTTTAGATTGGAGTCCTTAACAAGCGAGTCATTATCATTCCAAAGGTTCTCGATAGGATTCAGATCCGAAAGACATCAGGTCGTCAGTATATGGCTCCATTTGGTTCTCCAGGATTAGCTTATACTAATGGTGGTCCATATATAATAATAATATTGGCGGCGCTACAATCCGAGTTCGACCTGAGCCTAGCTTCTCAGCAACCACTGGTGTTGTGGAGGGGCCCTACAGCTTAATGCCGACTCCGAACGGCGAGCTTGAGAAGCTTCTTCTAGAAATTTATACTCTTTGAGCATTGTTAGTGACTCGAAAGAGGTGGAACCGTGAACAATTTTTTTTTTGAAAAATTGTTTGTCTGAACTTGGATTCGAACCTAGACTGGGGAAAGTCTAATGCGCATGGGTCGACGCCGTATGGGTTTGTATGTCGACTCATACACACTAGACTTTCACAGTCTAGGTTCGAATTCAAGTCCAGAAAAAAAAACAACAATTAAAAACAAAAAAAAAATTTTTCACGTCTCCACATCTTTTGAGTCACTGACAATGCTCAAAGAGTATAAATGTCTAGAAAAAGCTTCTCAAACTCGTAGTTCGGAGTTGACAATAAACTGTAGGTCCCCTCCACTCGTGAGAGAACAATAGCACGCACAACACGAGTGGTTGCTGAGAAGCTAGGCCCAGGTCCGTCTCGGACTGTAGCACTGCCATTATTATTAGTTTAGTTTAGTTTTTTGTTTTAATGCATTTTTTTATTTTTGTCTTTTAAAAAATCGTACATTCTAGAAAAAATACTTAAACTAGATATACAAAACGGGATTCTTATACTATCTTACTGGCCCTATGCGGGCACTCTAAGTTTATCTATGAATTTATAATTTACTTTGCCTTTCGGCTTCTTTTTGTTTATTTTAGATTTATTTTTAAATAATACTAAAAAAAATACTTATGCTAAGAAAAATTAATTAAAAACTTAGTAATCTAAAATTTTTTCTATTTATATTCTTAACCTAACTTAACACTAACTTACCTAACTTAAACTTACCTAAACCTATCTAAATTTTTATTTTTTTTTTTTTACTACTTTTTGTATATTTTTTTGATTTTCTTTTTATTTTTTTTTTTTTTTTTTAAATTACCCTAATTTAATATTCTAACCTAAATGTAAGTTGGCCGTAAGGGACCAACAATTTGCTGATTAAACTAAAAAAAACTGGGGCGTCTGATGGGGCTGCAACCACCAATAGAACCCCCGAAGCTTTTCACAATCGGTTCTGTCACGAACAGAGATTGATCTGCTGAACCGGAGATCATCCGGACTAACGCTTGCGACATCGCTCTCGTAGAGGAGTCGCCTATCCACCGTCCTTCGCACCACGTGGTAGATCAATGTACATCCTTCTGCATTCTGGATTAAGCCAATCCGGTCAAGGAACAAGAACGCTTCCGATGGAATGAATCCACTTCGGCGAGCCTTCTCATGATATGCTTCATTGGGGTAGTAGGCTCCAAATATAAGCTCGTTTTCCGAGGTCATGGCTCGTGCAACGTGCCTTCGAATCAGCTTAATAATAAAATTATCCACCCTGTTCACGTTTGCTTCGTTATACACGAACTCGTTGGAATAGAATTTTTTGTACTCAGATTCTGGGGTTCTGTACTTCTTGAGACAAGCCCGGAGACATTGCCTCTCGAACAGCCTCATCTTTTCCATCTGGGAAGGACTCACGTTGAACCACACTGGACAACCGTACGCCATGACTGGCCGGATGAGGGCCCTGGTATCAAGTTGGCTGCTATAAAACAACAATCAAGTTGCTGCTTGCCACAGCAAAGGCTTTTCTGGCTTTCGTCAGTGCAGTAGCTATATGTCTGTCGAAATATAGATACTGATCCAACCAAATGCCCAGGTACCTAACTACACTTTTCACTGCTAACGGCTCCCCCTGCGGGTTAACTATGCCGAACTTGCGCCAGTTTTTTTTCGTGTCCCTTGAGGCCTTGTATAACGGAGTTCGGAAAAGGATGGTTTCACACTTCTGGTAGTTGATTTTCAACTTCCAGTCGTCGCAAAATCGCTGAATTTTGTCGAAGTCACGTTGCAGGAGGATGTTGATAGTCTCAACCTTCTGCGCAGTCCTGTACGCCACCAAGTCATCGGCGTATGCAATCAAGTTCTGCATGGAGCCAATCAGTTCACTGGTGAAAATAGTGAAGAGGATTGGTGAATTAACTGCACCCTGCTGGAGCCCATTTTTTATGTGGAAAACTTTGGTAGAAGTCATGTTGCCACTTTTAACAACAAAACTTCTACCTGTTACCATGTCATAAATCGTGTAAAGCAGCGACCTGCTTATACCCATCCTCGTCAACTTAAGGAAGAGACCTTTTACCCATACGGTGTCGAATGCTTTTTCCAAGTCAACGAGGCAGGCTCCGGTGCACTGGGTTTTTGCTTTGTTCCATTGAATGTCCGACACCAATTTTGACGCGGCATGTAAAGTATCATGCCCCGCCTTAAATCCAAATTGGTTATTCGGTATTATTTTTCTGTCCTCAGCCCACTGTATCAGAACTCTATTGACAATCTTCTCGAAAACTTTGCTTATGCATGGCAGGAGACTAATCGACCGAAGATTTTTCGGAAGAGAGGAATCTTTGTCCCTTTTGGGGAGGGGTTTCACTACCGCCGTCTTCCAATGCGCTGGATAATATGCATTACTCAGTGCATTGTTGAATAGGATTGTGTATATCTCTACCGCCTCATCGGGGAGATGACGCAGCACAATATTCGGTATGCCATCTATTCCCGTCGACTTTTTGTTCTTAAGACTGTTGAAGATGCCCTTGAGATTCTCCCTCGAAATGAGGATGGAATCGGATCCACCATAGGCGACGGCATTATTTGCCATATTTTCGTCATTGAACGTGGTGAAACCAGGATTCTCAGAACGCCATTGTTGTATTTCATTTCGAAGATAGAAATGGTTAAGCAAGGCTCTGTTCTCCAGGTCGTGGTTAGGACAACGAGACTCGTTGACCGTGTACACTTCCTGAAAAACTGCTCCTATTGCTTCAACCTTCTCCTGAGGATCCTCAACAATCAAGAAGTCATTGTCTAGCACGGCCCCATCTGGATCTATGCCAACTGACGTCAGTAGGTTTGCGTTGTAAGTCGTTCTGTCAAGTCGAATAGCCTCCAAGTCATTGTGATCCCTCCTTCGGAAAATTCGGTTGATTTGGGGAAACATACCAGGACCGTTGGAACGAACAGCCCGAATCCTGTCTCCCCAATACAAATTGACTGCAATTCGGTAGTTCATCCGAATTAACTTCTGGAGGTTTTTGATCTGCGACTTGAGCGACCTTAGTTCCTGGTCGTCTCTGTCCGTAAAACGTCTGTAAAGTGTCTTAAGTCGCGACAGCAGTCTGCTTTTGTTCACGTGCAGTGCGTCGATAGAAGCGTTCCGACAGATGTCGCCATCTGTGGTCGGTGCAACTTTTGGAAGCGTCGTGTCCATGGTGCGTTTTATTGTATTGTCCACTCGTATGAGGTACCTGTCAACCTCTTCGTTCGTCAGGTTTCTGTTTGCGGGTGGAGGGATGTCACTCGAAAGTAGTTCTCTGGATAAGGCCCTAAAGAAACGCGGCCAACGAGCCTTACGATAATTGTAAGGGTACGTCTCCACGAATTGCTCCAGTTCGACCAGCTCGTTCGGGAACTGAATAACCGCGGCAAGTCCACAGTGATCACTGTCGTACTCCACCGTTGTTAAGCAGTTCCTTGTGTCATTGTCCACATCGCGTAACGTCAGTCGTCTGTCAATCAGCATTAGATCCAAATAAGACCCACTTCTGGGAAACGATGGTCTATCGGTTGCAAGCAAATTCAGCTTGAACTCAATAGAGTGCTGCGTCCACCAATCAAGGAGGGAGTTTCCCCTTTGATTTGACACAGAATTACCCCATTCCTCATGCTTCGCGTTCAAATCGCCGGCTATGATAAAATAGTTTTCTTCCAAGCAAAGACGAAACCTGTGGCCCGAGGTGCGTCTGGCGCATAGACCGCTACCACGTACAATTTCCTTCCACCTTGGAGAGAAATGCACGCAATACACGCTTCCAGTACACCGAAAGTTCGCAATTCACCGCAATACACGATTTTGTGGCGTACACCTTTTTTAATTAATAGAGCGACCCCACCCCCTTGTGTGGAGTGGGGGCGGTCCCTTCGAATAACAGTATAATCTTTGTACCTGAGAATGTGCTTCCGGTTTAGCTTAGTTTCGCTAACCATCAACACGTCAGGCTTATGGGTCTCCAACAAGTTGAGTAAAGTCAACCTTCTTTCGATCCTGACGAGTGAATTCGCATTCACCGCCAGGATCGAAAGGTCTCCAGCAGCCGGCGTATCCATTATATTGGATACGCACTTGACCCAGCGGGTCTCGACGAAAGGACTTGGTCCATCCGCGCAAGGTCTTTTTGGAACTGTGCCATCTGGGCCTGCATTAAGGCCATCATTGACAACAGCTCCGCGAAACCCACATTTGGAGCCTCTACTGTAGCCTGGGCTACCTTTGGCGCTGTCTGTTGTGCCTGTCGTCTACCAGACGCCATCTGGGCGTAGGAGACAACCGGCGTAACAGGAGTGGCAAGAATTCTCGGCATCGGCCTTGAATCTGCCACTTTTGATTTTCTTTGCATTTCGCTTTTAGCTAATTCCTTTACCTTCGGACAACCCCGATAGCTGGAAGGATGTCCATTGGCACCACAATGGATGCACTTCAGGCGAGATCTGTCCTCGACCTTTCCCTCACCTAGAGGACACTGCGCAGACAGATGCCCCTCTGCGCAGTTACTGCAACGAGTCGGCATGTTGCAGTTTCCAGCAGCGTGCCCGAATCTCTGGCATCTTGCACAGAGAAGCATCTGCTTGCTCTTCCTCAACCTCTCCCAAGAGACGGCCTGAAAGTCAAGGAACTTAATGCTCCTCAGACTCTCAAGCCTACTCTCTGGTGTCACTTGCACTAGAAATATGGGAAGCAAACGAACCGGTTCCATCCTGGACCGGACAGTGGAGAAGCGCTTAACTCCCAAAAACTCTACGTTGGCGACGCTCGCTTGTCGCAACGATTTCAATATGTCCTCCGGCTCGGCAGAGACCCTCAATCCCTTGAGGAGAACGGTCTGAACCTTTTCTCCCCTGGGAGTATATGAATAGAAGTCAGCCCCAGCTGACGCCATCTTCTCTTTCACAAGCTTGAAGCTATCCACTGATGAGCAGTGGATGGCCTGCCTGCGAAAGCCTTTATTTTTAATAAAAAAGTTGTCCCTTATGGCCAACTTACATACCTGAATGGTGTCTTCGGCGTCCATTCCCGTAATGTTTATTGGAGGTAGTTTAACCTTCTTGTCCTTCTTTTGTTGCTGCTGCTGATGGTGTTGCTGTTGTTGTTGCTGCTGGTTGGGTTGCTGCTGCTGATGGTGTTGTTGTTGTTGTTGCTGCTGCTGGTTGGGTAGCTGCTGCTGGTTGGGTTGCTGCTGCTGTTTGTTTTGCTGCTGCCGCTTGGTTTGCTGTTGATGCTGCTCTTGGGGTTGCTGCTCACTTTGTTGCGTTTGTGGCAAATTTTATTGTTTTTTCTGTTCTTTTTTTCTTTTTTCTAACTTCAGCTGGAGGGCTTTTATTAATTCCTCCAGCTCATCTTTCTCCTTAATTTTCCTGGCCAATTCCACTTCATCTTCGGCCTGATCTGCGGCCTGGGAAGAAGCCAGTTCCCCGTACAGGTTTCCGCTGCCGCTGTACGAGGCTTCTTCTTCATCATTTTTCTTGCCGGAATTGTCCGGCAGCTTTGTTTGGCTTTGCTGCCTCTTCGGCTGTGACTTCAAAATTTTGCGTCTTTTCTTCTTCGAGATTTCGTCGCTGCCATTTTCGGAGTCGTCACTCGGAATCCGCGACAGCTCCGCATCCATTTCCATTAAATTTTTATTTTTTCCTTTCAAAATTCTTGATTTTTGATAATTTTTTTTTTTTTTGATTTTTTTTTCTTGATTTTCAATGCAACGCCTCCTTTCGCCTGAGTTTCACAAAATGTGGCATTATTATTAGTATTATTAACGGGATCTTCTTTGTTTTTATATTCATAAACGTACTACCTTACAATATTATGGCTTTACTCCTATGCACCTGTTACGTATAGTGTGTATTGTAAACAAATACACATTTGAATAAAGGTGTGCTATTTATGTGAACACCACTGTATGATATCATTATGGATCCTTGATATGCATGCATTAGAAAAACAACACGTGATTCTATTCTTGAATTCTAATGATCCATTTAACCAAATATTCTTTGCATAGCAACTTTGCCCTCCAAGAAGTAACTCAACTGTTCAAGTATAAAAACCAGATTCGATAACTTGAACTTTCGTTGATCCGGACTGTTTTATTTAGCCCTGTGATCTGCATAGATCACCTGGCCATAATAAAAATAAACCGCACTTCCCAATAAAATTGTGTGTCTTTATCTTGCTATGGTCACGACGCATGCGCTTCCATCAGAAGGTTCTCCAAATTATGAATTCAAATTAATTCAAATTGAGGGTTTTAAGAATTCATATCTAATCCAGAAACATATGATATGCTTACGAGAGTGTTCATTCATTTAGTGAAATACATATCATTCCTCGGCAAATGCATGCACACGAACATCCATCATCCTGGTTTTTCATTATACAAATTTGTATCTTTTCTCCAAAACTTTTACTCCTAAAATTGAATTGCAAATGCAATTAAAACAATAAACCATTTCCACATCTGCCCGCCCCTGCCCTGCTTGGCCACATGCATCCTCTCCGCAGATCGAAGAGTCTTTTGTCTGTTTGCCTGGATTGCCCCAGCATAGCTGTGTGGTTTGTGGGATTTCAATTTTAAAGATTCAAGGAATATTAACAATACGTTCACCGCTTTTTAAAGGAAGAGTGCATTCCTTTTCGGGGGCGCTGTTATCCTTCAGCGTGGGAGTATCTGTGCAAATGTCTCTCATTGCGGTTTCTGAATTGCATTCGCATTTTGCAGCGCGGTTATTGCTATTAAACCAACTAGGTAATCAACGAAGGGGGCACAATTCCTGAGTTGTTGTGACTGTTGATAGCCGCGGGTTTCTGTTAATTAATAATGGATGCGATGTGCTGGTAAAGTGGGTGAATTTATTATAATGGGTTGAACGTGTGGGTGTCGGTTGACTAGAGAAGATGTTACTGCCTATTTGGAAATATGTGACCGAGTCTTTAGAAGGTAGTTACACACGAAAGAGAGACGAAAATGTTCCGAAAAAGTGAGCGAGTTGGGCTCGCATGGGGAAGGTTCCGTCGCCTAAATATTTGTTGCATTTATGCACATTTCTGAACATCAGGCGACGAATTCGAACTATTTCTGTTAAATTTTCTTCTAACTTCAACTTAAATCATCTACTCATTACATTCATACAAATAAACATCCATCCATTATTATTGTTATTATGGTTGAGGGTATATTGCACCGCGACCTTTAAGATCTATTGTGCCCCCTTTCAACACCTTAGCACAATTACAAGTACCCCTCGTCTGTGCCGTGGCGTAGTGGGTAGGTGCGTCGACTCCTACGCTCAATGTTGTCGATACGTTTCCCGAAGAAAACACCAAACATTTTTTCACGGCTGCACCTTTTTCGAGTCACTGACAACGCTCAAAAAGTATAACTGTCTAGAAAAAGCTTCTCAATCGCCGTTCGGAGTCGGCATTAAACTGTAGGTCTCCTCCACTCGTGAGAGAAAAATAGAACGCACAACACGAGTGGTTGCTGAGAAGCTAGGCCCAGGTCCACCTCGGACTATAGCGCCGCCATTATTAGTTCCCCTCAAATACAGTTCTTTTCAGAGTTGTATTGAGGGTAATGGACTCCTATTTCGCATAGGTGAAGAAATCTGCTCTAGAGGACTCTCTCTAAGCCAGTTTCCTTCAGGAATCTGAAAATGAGAGATGGTTCTAATGATTGGATTTCTTCTTCTGATAGTAGGTACTTGCCCAGACATCTTTTCTTTCGTGGGCTAGTGCCTCACAAAATCCCAGTATATGTTCTGAAATTTCATTAAATTCTCCACAAAATCTGCAGAGACCTTCTTCAGATACCCCTAATTTCCTTATATGCTCCCTGAGTCTACAGTGCCCCATTAGGAAGCCTATTAGGATACGTAGGTTATTCTTCCTCATTTTGATGCATGCCTCGAACCTCTATTTGCCCTAGGAGTTGCTTGGCCTGCTTCATTCCACGAGCGTTATTCCAGGTTTCTATCCGGTTCCTTCTTTCTAGTTAACTGAAGTCTTCTCTCAGGAGATGGTCTCCTACAGCGCAGAATGGGTCAGGGCCTATGAAGCTCCAGGGCCTGATGATCCTTTCCTTGCCAGGGAGTCGGCCACTTCATTGCTTTCTATTCCCATATGGCCAGGTATCCAGCAGAGTTTTACTCGGTTTCTTCTTCTCAACTCTTTAAGCTTCTGCAGGTATTCCCAAACAAGCTTGGATTTAATGATGTAGGAGTCTAGTGCCATAATAGCGGCTCGACTGTCCGACATTATTTCTATGTCGCAGTTGGTATAATTCCTCTCAAGATTGATTTGAACGCATCTGTCTATGGCATAAATTTCCGCTTGAAGATGCTGGTACATTTGCCCATGGATTCGAAGTATTTTGTCCTGGGTCCAAAAACTCCTGCTCCAGTTCCTTCATCAGTTCTTGATCCGCCTGTATATTATTTTACCCTGTTGCTGCTCAGTCTGTGGACCATGGATTCATTGCTCCAGTCCCTTTTGGTGCTGAGCTTGCTGGTAAATTTCTTTTGGGAATTAAATTTCCTAATAACGTCATCCTTCGGAATGGCCAGGAGTGGTAGCTGTTTGACTAGTGCGTCGAATTGCTTCGATGTAATGCACCTGTCTTTTCCTATCCCTTATTTTACAATTCTCATGATTGTTTTGTTTGCACATTCTACAACCACTAGATGGAAAGGAGTCAGCTCCAGTAGCACCTCCATGGCCGCAGTTGGGCAAGTTCTCATGGCTCCTGTAATACAGAGGCATGCCAACCTTTGAACTTTGCTGAGTGTCTCCCTCGCGCTGATCAGATTTGTTCACTTGGTCCACGCTATTGCACCATAGCACCATTGCACACTCTTGTTATTGCAGGTCGAACAATGGTGATGTACATCCATCTTAGAATACTTGGACTGCATCCCCAGGATTTGCCCGCCAAGCTTCGGCAAATCATCAGAGCACGCGTCGCTTTCCTGGTTATCTCTTCTGTATGTTTTTTCCAGATGAGCTTGCTGTCCAAGATTACACCCAGATATTTAACTTCTTTTACCGGAGTGAGTGTTGTACCCGACAGACTTATTGCTTTAGTCGTACCAGTTTACGTTTTCTTGTGAAAGGTACTGTGGTGGTTTTTGCCGGATTTAGGCTTATTCCTTAGTTTCATTCCTTAGTTAAAGTTAGCCCCCATTTGATAATATCACATAGGGTCTATTCCATTTTTCATCTGGGTATGATTACTATGTCATCGGCATATGCCTGACATCTGATGCAATGGTTTTCAGTATCTCTAGAAGCTCGTCTACAATAAGGCTCCACATGAGAGGAGATAGAACTCCTCCTTGCGGTCATTCTCTTATTATGCCTCCTGGTGTGTGAGTCTCCGCTGATTTAGTGCTCAGAAGTTCATACTGGTTTACTTCCTTTTTGTCCAGAGCTCGAACAATTGCATCGTGAGATGTGTTGTCAAATGCTCCTGCAATATCCAAGAAAGCACATATAACTATTTCTTTCGCTTCGAGGGCGCTTTTGATAGTTTCTGTCAGCTGGTAGATTGTAGTTTCTGTGGATCTGCCTGCCCTATATGCATGCTGACAGTAGTGTAGAGGGGATGCATGTAGTACTTCCTCTCATGTATAATTGTCCACAGCCTTTTCCATCGTTTTAAGAAGAAACGATGTTAGGCTGATCGGTCTGTAGGACTCAGAGGTTCTTACTCTATTGTAAAAAGCAGGTGAATTAGTTGCTAGACCAACCTGTGGATGGCACAGATGTCTGAACAACTGTAGTAGTTCCTTAGAATTGATTAATAAACCTTCGTTTTCTCGATGATGTGGTCAAAAGTTTCTCTCATCTCATTTTCAGTGACCCGCATGTTCCACTCAAGGGGTCGCGGGGGCAACGCATGCACGAGAGATCTCCAGGCCACTCGATCCTCCGCCATCGACTCTAACTCATCAGCAGCTATGCCCAAGCGCAACCAGGTGAGTGTTTGGACTTGGTCCAAACCCATCTCGTCCTCGGTCTGCCAAGCGGTCGCCTACCTGATGGAATCGCATTCAAGGCACGCCTCGGAAGTAGTGGTGATGGGGACATTCGTGCCACATGACCATATCGACGAAGTACAGGTCTTTCTGTTCGAAGAAGCAGCTGCCCAACATTGAGTTCCTCGCGCACTGCCGTGTTTCTCACCCTATCCCGGCGAGTAATTCCCACAACAGCACGAACAAATCTCATCTCGGCAGCTTGTATTCGCGATCTTATTCTTTCGGTCATTACCCAAATTTTATGACCATAGGCGAGCGTTGGAACAAATACTGCGTTAAAAACCGCTAACTTGGCTTTGACACCAAGCTCGGCCTTCCTGATTACAGATCGACTAAGCTGTTTCAAAATCGGCCCAGCTTGTCCAATCCTACAGGAAAGCTCAGCATTATTCCTCCCATCACTCGTGAAGAAGACCCCGAGATACTTAAACTTCTCCACCTGTTTCAATGGGACTCCATTATGATGGTCAAAAGTTTCTTCCAAAAAGTTAAAATTCTGACATAATAATAATAATAATAATGGCGGCGCTACAGTCCGAGGTGGACCTGGGCCTAGCTTCTCACCAACCAACTCGTGTTGTGCGTGCTATTGTTCTCTCACGAGTGGAGGGGACCTACAGTTTAATACCGACTCCGAACGGCGAAATTGAGAAGCTTTTTCTAGACAGTTATACTCTTTGAGCATTGTCAGTGACTCGAAAGAGGTGGAACCGTGAACAATTTTTTTTTGAAAAATTGTTTGTCTGATCTTGGTTTTGAACTTAGACTGTGAAAGTCTAATGCGCGTGGGTCGACGCACGAACCCACACGGCCACGGCGCCCCAAAATTCTGACATATCGAGCCACAAATTTGAATGCAAGGTCGAATTATTTTTTCGCATTTCTGTTCGAGGCTTCGTAAATATTTTCGTCCTACTCACCAGTACTCACGTGAAACTTTGAATATAAATATATTGCAGCTGTAAAATGTATGTACACATTCTGTGGCTTTTATTATTAAATACCCCCTGCGTCGCTTCCAGTAAAATACCAAGCGCAGTTCAATTACGAGACGTCAATCATTCAACCATTAATTTCCGTTGAATAGTGTAAGATGCCTTTCGTTAAAGAGTTACTCAGAAAAATATTGCATTTCTTTAATACTTCGCAGCATGTATGCCTGAAAGAATTTTCAAAAAGCCAGCGGAACCTGAAAATCCAATAACATACTGCCCCATACAGGGATGTAATTAAAAATTGTCGATATTCACTTTATCGGTTACGGGCAAGCAACGTTTGCATAAAAACTTACAAAAGTTAACCGAAAATCCCTCCACAGCGCTCAATCGTCGGGGAAAGATAACAAATTTTAGCTGTTTCGGTTGAATTCATCGGGAAATGGAAGCACAGATGAAAAATTCCAACTGTGCCCACCATTGCAAACCAATGTGCATGAATCCGGAGCGAGCAAATTTTGGTAACAGTACGAGTACGAGTATATGCAGAATGTGGGCTAAACTGAAAAGATTAAACATGCTCGTACCCGCATTCGTTCTCGGATATGAGCTCGTTCCACCAGATACAAAGTATCTCGAAAACTCCAATCAAATAATTAAAAGCAGGAATAGACTCTCGATTGG
Source organism: Myathropa florea (assembly GCA_930367185.1). Lineage (NCBI taxonomy): Eukaryota > Metazoa > Arthropoda > Insecta > Diptera > Syrphidae > Myathropa > Myathropa florea. The sequence goes on along the minus strand of OV884003.1, from coordinate 80,757,146 downwards.
AATCGTCATTGAAATTGAAGAGACCGTTGCTCGGTTTGTTTTGTGTTAGCATTTGATCAGGATTCGAGGACTATTCAAGGACACAGCGATGCGATGCATTTAGGTGTAGTACCAGCAGCAGCAGCAGCAGTAGTAGTTCTAAGACCATTCGGTTGCACCGGTGAGCAGAGTGAGCAGAATTTTTTTGTTAGCAAGTAATTAATTCTGTTCTAGATTTGATATACATACCTGTTCACATATGCACGTGTGTGTCTGAGCGATTTGGGAAAATGGTTTCTGCTATCGATGAAATCTGTTCGAACTCGGATTCTTGATGAATGTTTGTGATGTTCTTTTGTACGAGTATGTGTTGCAAGAAGGTATCTTATTCGGGACACAGGGGAATTGGAGTAGATTGTGAACTCCGGGCGCGAGTGGGCATGTTTTGATTTGTAAGGCTTATTAGAAACCCAGAAGTGCTTTTTGTCGGGGAATGCTAATGTGGTATATGGTTATGCTGTTACATGTCTATTATCACAGCAAAGTAAAAATTGAACGAAAGTTTACTGACAAAATATGTTTGATGGGGAATTGGTCTGAATGAAGAAATTTGACCCTCTTCAGACTGAAAAGAATGACGATGAAAAACTCTCGCTGCTCCATCAAGGTAACAAGCCGCTCAGTGGGCTTCAATGTTAAAACAGGTTTTAGACAAAGCGACCCGCTGTCATTTGCCTTTTCAACATTGTCCTTGAAACTCACTGCCCAGCACTGGAGAAACGATCTTCCAAAAGCCCGTAAACTGCTGGCAAATACGCGGATGACATTGACGTGATTGGGTGAACACAGCGAGCCGTCAATATTGTGTTTGCTAGTATTGAAAGGGCAAAACCAAGTATATTCTGTAATCGTGAAAGGACGCACAACATCGACGACTTGGCCAGAACGTCACCATAGGCAGCTATAACTTTGAGGTAGTAAAGGACTTTGTCTACCTTGGCTCCGCGGTAAGTAATACAAACACCTTCAGCACCGAGATCAACCGCAGAATAACTCTTGCCAACCGCTGTTTTTTTGAGCTCAAAAGGCAATTGAGTAGTAGAGCCCTCTCTCGGAAGACCAACTTGACTCTGTATAAGACCTTGATCTTCCCAGTCCTGCTTTACGGCGCAGAGTCACGGACAATATCCCAAGCGGATGAAGAGACTCTTGGCCTTTTCGAGAGACAAGTTCTGCGTGCGGTCTTGGGTTTGTGTTGATGGCATTTGGAGGAGAAGGTTCAACCACTAATTGTATGGGCTGTACAGCGACATGAGTCTAGCCAGGCATCTAGGATCCAACGCCTAAGATAAGCCATGTAGAGCGTATGGACAACTTATCCCCGGCTTGGATCGTACCGGCTGAAGAGGCATATAATATATGGTGAGACCCAGGTCCACCTCAGATTGCAGCCCCTTAAGAAAAGGTGCGGTTTCCCTCTCTTCCTCGAACCAGAAGGCTGGGATTCGAAGACCCTCTATACTTAGTCCGAGCCGCTTCCATAGCTTTTTGTGAACGTATATTTGTGTATTAGAGAACCGAAATGAGTACCTAAACCTGCTCCATATTAGTTTCGGTTATATTAAATAAAAGGTTAAGATAAATGAGTAGCAGTTTTCAATACAACTTATGTACATCATCATTTCATCCTTTTCTTCGAGTGGCGCTATAGTCTAGGCTGTATCTGGGCCTATCTTCTCCAATCTGAAAATTATATTGGTTCCTTACACGCAATTAAACCCGTTGAGAGATTAATTGCCTGAATATGCAATGCCCACTTTGCGATAGCACAACAAATACATATTTTTCAGCATTTGAGTGCTTTGAAAACAACCACTCACAAGTGGGTAGAGACCATAACCAACTTACTTACTTCTTACTTATCAGACCTTCGTCCCAAGATGGGACTGGGCCTGAGCTAGCTGTCTTTTTTCATTTATAGTGGTCCAGGGCACGCTGCTTCCAGTCGTTTAGACCAAGCTGTCTAGCGTCCGCTATGACTTGGTCCTTAAACCGTAGGTGCGGTCTCCCTCTCCTGTGATCCGCCGAAAACATCGCCGCTGTTTATGAGAGCGGGCAGGAAAATCCGAGGCAGTCGATTTCGCGTCGCTCCCAAGAACTCGGCCTTTTACATACTTTTAACAGACCTAGGTCTGCACCCGTACAAAATTCAACTGAACCTGGAGCTGAAGGCTGAAGGACCATAGACAATGACATATGTTCGCTGAATGGGCTCTGGATCAATTGGAGACTGACCTTAACTTTCATCGAAAAATCATCTTCAGCGTCTTCTTCACCTCAGCGAACGCCATAGGTCGATGATTATCAACTTCTTTTGGCCTGAATTCAGAAATGGATGATATGGACACCAACGACATGTGGTTTCAACAGGACGGTGCGCGTCGTACGTGCCATACAGCTCACGCCACATTGGAAATTGTGCACGACCGATTCGGGGCATGACCATCTCACGTGGGGGTGATGTGAACAGGCCAACGAGATCGTGCAATTTGACCCCGTTAGCCTTTTTCTTGTAGGGTTTTCTGAAGTCGCAGTTCTATGTGAATAAGCCACAATCCACAGCGGCCTTCAAAACCAACATAACCCATGGTATTGGTAAAATGTGGCCTGACTTATGCGCCAGAGTCATGGAAAATTTTACATTTCGGATGCGCGAGATACGAACCGAGACGATTGACAAGAAAATTCACACAAACAAATTAAAAGGCGAACCATTGTTTGTAATAACATATGTATTTTGTATAATAAATAAAAGCAACCCGACTTCGTCGGCGGTCCTCACTAAACTGACTTCAGCGTCTATGCACTTTTACAATAACAGTTGACAAAACGTTTTAGGCGTAAGCAAATGAGAGGGCTAAGGAAATAGGAAAAGGAAGCTATTGGTACAACACGTAAATAAATAAAGGAATTGGGAAAAGACGCGTAATTGACAACAAGTGCATCGACGCTTATCAGTAGGTAGGGTTACCAACATGTAACTCGCGCCACTCAAAGAAGCAGAGGCGGACATTTTAACGACGGACGTCCACTTAATGGGATCGACAGGCCTTTCAAACGAATAAAAAATGTTAATGATATCGCTAAATGAAAGACGCTTTACATGGTGCTTGGCGTCAATCGATTGGCCATGTAAGAGACTCTTTATACAAACCGTCTTGGGCTCCAATATTAATTATATCTGGCCTAAAGTAGAATTATAATAAAATGGAATATTTGAATGGATAGGCTTTTGTAAGGCAATGTTATCAAATTGGTCTGGCCGACAGGTTTCCTTCGGGTATACATTCATGTTTTGCACAATTCGCAGATGTTGTGCTATGTCCATCGTTTCTTGCAGACATGATCAATTATTTGACTTTTTATTTCACTTGAAAAAATTAGTAAAATGAAAAGAAATTAAATTAAAATATTATGTTCGCCGTTTTGTTAATTTCATCTTACGGAACAGTTGATTCTTGTGAAGTTGAATTGTAGTTCATTGCATATTGTATTCTACTGAGAGGAAAATATTTGGCCTCTCTGAGGACATTGAAACAGTCTGTAACTTGTAGATTCCATGTATTATGCATACCTTATCCTGTATCTGAAGACGGACCGTGAAATGCTACATAGATGGTTGATGTAAATACCGCAATATGCAATATAGTCGTCCGTATGCAAATCCTCCCTTTGTAGATTCTCTTGTCCCTGTTTATTTGTATTTCACATTCATCATAGAAATTAAATTCCTTGCGCAATTTATCGAGTAAACTATTTCACATAACTCAAAGTGAATACCGGTCCTTGGCATTAATATATTCAGACATCGTCCTTGGATCGATTTTCTGCTCCTTAATGATCCTAGTAAAATGCACACTCCTTCATGCCGTGGTATTCGTTTAATTATCGCTTGAAAATATTTTTTTGTCTCCTCTCTGCGGTGGCCATATGGCCAACACCACACCACACCAACCTCATAGATGCGGATACATATTATGCCGTGTTCAGGTTGAAAGGGTCCTTTTAATTTATTCAGTACGCGTTTTAATAAAATTACACTCTTCGAGCACACAATCTGATGGTTTACAGCGCTACGTGGTGCAGGCACGCAAATCCCGCACCACGGCTCCACTTGTCATTTTCTAATTCGGTCAGGCGAATCATTTTCGGAAGTTCTTGGTAGTACCTGAGTTAAATCGGGCGAATCTACGTATTTTCTAATACTCAATAGTAAACAGTCGGTATCGATGGATAAGTTGCTGCGGTTCACCGAAAAACTAAGTAACATGACCACGATGAAATGGATTCGAAAGCACCCTTCGAGCGGAAATCGTTCCTGAATCAGACCTCACGCAGTCCCCGTGATGCCTGCAGGTGGGTCAATGGGAGGTAGAGGCAGGCGGACAACCACCCGGCTGTGTGTACCAGGAATTTATGCTCCAATAACTATGTTAATCGCATGAATGCGACGGCCAGTTCAGGTGGAAGCTATTTGACAGATTTTTTCTTTTTTCCACCCAATTTTATGGATAACCGGATCAACACAATGTAAAATCGATAGGGACGTGAGCTGAAGCTGGTGCCTGGTCGTCTGCATTGGGTACTTGTGTACGTGTGGCACTGGCGGCAGAAATATTAGAAATGGAATTAGATGGATAATTTATTTTCGGTTCAATTAAGAAAAGAACGTGCCCGTTGGGCGGATTAGAGTCGGGGCAAAGTAAATCATGCTGCAAGATTAGACTACCCAGTACAAGAAATAAGGTGGAGCTGTTCGATGGCACGCCATTTTGGTGCTGGAATTTTTAAACTGTTTTGTATCGCAGTTGGTTTTTACAATTTTATTGAAATATGCATAACTAGCAGGATTCCAAAGAGCTTAAGTTACAATCAACCCTACAGATATGTAATCAATTCAAATGAGCCGAAGAAAACCAAATAAAACTTCCAGTTTTTATCGAATTTTATTGAAGTAGTCATTGACTACGTTACATAAGTAAAGCATTTAATGAAAGTCACTTCCGGGGAAAAGAATGAATTAATTTCTTCGTTGCATATTTTAAGTATATGACAAGGTCCTTGATCCATACTCTTCAAAGAAATGGGAATGATAAAAATATTTAATAAGCATATAGCTGCAAAACTGTTTTTGGTTACATACCTAAAAACACGGTGACTCTCTACTGAGTACCGGGACACACAGAAGTTCAAGGAAACGAGAAAGCCGACGTGTTAGCGAAGGAGTGCTCAGAGTTAAATAGATCTCTAGCACTACCTTTTGTCTACATGCCGTTAAGTTTCCTATGGAAAGAAATAGAGGACGTAGCCTTAGAAAGAGTAAATGAGCGATGGCTGAATCTGGACATTGGGTCAACGACGGGAGCCCTATGGCCGATGTTGATCAGGAATAAATCATTATCAATACTTACTTAGCAGGCCTACGACTTATGTAGGGTCTGAGCCTGATATATCGCTGCCTTCCATCGTTGACGGTCCTGGGCACGCTGCTTCCAGTCATCAAGACAAAGCTGTCCCCGATGACTTGATCTTTGTACCGGAGGTTCGGTCTTCGACTCCTTCTTGAACCAGGAGGCTCGGATTCGAAGACCCTCTTAGCTGGAGCATTGTTGTCCATGCGCTCGATGTGGCTGAGCCAGTGCAGTCGACGGATTTTTGCCTTCCGGACTACATCCACATCCTGGTACAGCTCATCATCATTATCAATGATTAGCATAAGTCACAAGGATATACGAACGGTGGTGGGAGTTCTCACCGGGCATTGTCCGATAGGCACTCATGCCAGAAGGTTAGTTACCCCCCATAGCAACTACTGTTGCAGTTGCAGGGACGAGGATGAAATAGAGTCCGTTCGCCACCTGCTATGCGATTGTCCAGCCCTACGGGGAAGGAGACCGCTTACACTAGGCAGTAACTTCTTCGACGAGCTGGAGGATCTGATAAAATAGAGCTGAAGCACCTATTGAGATATACACAACAATCTAGGTGGTTCTAATCAGCAATATAAGTGTCCGTCTCATGGGGTACACCCCCCCACACTCAGGGCACAATGGACCCAACTGTTGATCTCAGTGAGCCGCAGAGCAGTTGGCGAACAGATTGTATTTCATCTTTGTTCTTGCAACTTTTGCAGTAGTCGCTGTAGTGGGTGGCTAAGCGCGTAACGCGACACTATCTTCCATACATCCTTGTGACTGAGGTTGATCATGGATAATTATCCCATTTCGTTAAGCGCCGGCCAGGCGGCACATTGACCCAGTGTGCAGATTTAGACATCGTTAATTAGCGTTCTTCCTTAGAGAACTTAGCGGCGTGTTTGAAAGGTGTAAGAACTGTATGCGATGCTTTCGACTTCTTGAAAAAGCTACGCATATCTTCGCAGACCTGGCCATACGGGGATAGAAGGCAATGAAATGGCCAACTCCCTGACAAGGAAAGGAGCATCAGAACCCTTTATAGGCCCTGAACCATTCTGCGCTGTAGGAGACCATCTCCTCAGAGAAGAATTCAGGGAACTAGAAAAAGGAACCGTATAGAAACCTGAAAGAACGCTCGTGGAACGAAGCAGGCTAAGAAAATCTTAGGGTAATATAACCGAAAGAGGTTCGAGGCATGCATCAAAATGAGTAAGAATAACCTCCGTATCCTAACAGGCACTGTAGACTCAGGTTTCATCTAAGGAAACTAGGGGTATCTGAAGAAGGTCTCTGCAGATTTTGTGGAGAATTCAATGAAATTCCAGAACATTTACTGAGATTTTGTAAAAAAGAAAAATATGTCTGGGCAAGTACCTACTATCAGAAGAAGAAATGCAATCACTTGGACCATCTCTAATTCTCAGATTCCTGAAGGAAACTGGCTTAGAGAGAATACTCTAGAGCAGATTTCTTCACCTATGCGCAATAGGTGTCCATTACGCTCATTACAACTCTGAAAAGAACTGTATTTGAGGGGAACTCGTAATTGTTCTAAGATATTGAAAGGGGGCAATAGATCTTGAAGGTCGCGGTGCAATATACTCTCAACCATAATAATAATAAATTTCACAGCTATGGGAATGTTAAATTCTAAAAAAAAACAGAACAAGAAATGTGAACAAAAATAATTTGCTGTAGGTTTTCTTAATAAATGACGATGGCAATGACCAAGAAGGGTTTTTGTGACTTATTTGATGACCATTTTTTATTTGCTTTAAAATAATTTGTTATCACTGTGAAGCTTTTCATAAAGAAGAAAAATGTGCATTGCATGCATATCCATATTTACTAGATCTTTTTGGTTATCACAAACTATCGTGACATCTTCTCCGCTGTTTTATGTGGTGGCATTTTTCCTTTTCTTGGGGCATAGCTTTGCAATGACCTTGCGCTGTAGGTATCACAAGACAATTTCGATAATCGGAAATTGTCCGTCAACATTTGCTGCTATTAGAGAACATTTCTAAATGCAAATGTATAAAAATCAAACCAAAATAAAAATTAAATAAACTGATATATTTACAAAAGTTTTCTCTCCATATTCCCTTAAATTTATACTCAGTCGCAGATCAAAATTAGCATGCGAGTAAAACTGACCAAAATACGACCAGATAAAAACGAGAGTGGAACATCTGGTAAAAATTGAGTAGGATTGGGTGCAAATAATTAAACTTTATAATAAAAAAGGCGACTTTAGTCGAATTCGACTCTCGTATACAATTCAATATGGCTGTAACAAGAACAGCGTGGGCGCCGTGGCGTAGTGGGTAGGTGCGTCGACTCCTACGCTCGAGGTCGTCAGTTTGAATCTGGAACAAAACATCAAACATTTTTTTCACGGCTCCACCTCTTTCGATTCACTGACAATGCTCAAAGAGTATAACTGTCTATAAAAAAGCTTCTCAATCTCGCCGTTCGGAGTCGGCATTAAGCTGTAGGTCCCCTCCACTCGTGAGAGAACAATAGCACGCACAAAACGAGTATTTGCTGGGAGGCTAGGCCCAGGTCCACCTCGGACTGTAGCGCCGCCATTATTATTATTATAATGTCAATTGCAGATGATCTTCAATGAATAATACTTAGAAGTATGAATACGACTGGATGGCGCAGTTGGTTATGTGCCTGCCCCAAGATAGAGGGTCCCAGGTTTGAATCCCAGTAATATCGAATCTGGTCCAGTCACCATTTGCCGTTGGGATCAAATTAATGGACCACTTTTTGAGTCTGAGTGCTCCAGTAGTGTTTCAAAAATTCTTCGAAAAAAAAAATTATTGTTGACAATAATTAAGCAAATTCAAACCGAATTATGATTTCGTAGGCCAATAGCCTTTACTACTTTAAGGATGTCACAGATTTTGATTGTAAGCAATGCTTTGTGTTCAATTCTAAACTGAAAGAATTACCCGGTTCATAAAAAATGAACACATGGAAAGGGAAAAATTAAGCAAATTTATTGGCTAGCAAAAGGAAGGGAAAGTATGTGTTTACAGGAAGTCACGGTTCTAAATTTTAGTAGCTTGGAATTTGATGATCATCTAAAGTTTAGCTGCACCTGCAAAATAGACAAGTTTTGTAAACTAATTTTCAATGAGATCTCCACTGCAAAGACGGTGACACTGTTGTGTACTGGGACACACAGGAGTCCAAAGAAACGAGAGGGCGGACGTGCTGGCAAAGGAAGGGTCAGAATTAGACAAATCTCTAGCACATCCTTATGTCAGCAACCCGCTAAGTTTCCTAAGGAAAGAAATAGAAATAGAGAGAGTCCGTTCGCCACCTGTTGTGCGAATGTTCAGCTCTACGTGGAAGGAGACTGCTAATACTGGGCAGTAACATCTTTGACGAGCTGGAAGATCTGAACAAAATAGAGCAGAGGCGCCTCCTGAGATACATATAACTGGATATATATCCCATTCCAAGGGCACAATGGATCCAATGTGTTGGAGCCGCGACAATAGTCGTAAGGGCGCCCTTTTACCTAGCTGCCCTTGCACATGATTCTTAAGGCCATAAATCACTTTCAAAAGTGACTTGATGACATCTTAGCTTTTGAGTCACTTGTAATTCATTAGATATATTTATGGTGGTTCCCACCTTACTTGAACCACACCACACTTGAAACGAGTATAACTCCTAGACGAACATTTTATGAACAAAATAAAATCAATAAATAGAACTATTTTGTTTACGTAAGTTTGAAACTCAGTTAACCTTCCGGCGTTTTTACTTTGTTCATAACTTTTTTCGTTTAGGGGTCATACTCGTTTCAAGTTGTAAATACGGGATGGGTCAAATAAGCTGGGAGCTCAAATAAGCTGGGAGCCACTGTAGTATATATATGCATTGGAAAAGAGATGCTTATGATGAGTTATCTTAATAGTATTAATAAAATTATAACTTCAACGTTTATGTAGAAAGGTACACATTGAGCCTTATAATCGGAAATATTTGTAATGAGTTTTAATGTTCCATTGTTGCAACTAATTTGCTTACATCTTTCGTCTAAATAACATTTTGACTTATCATCTCCTAGTGCACTTATTTCTGTTAGCAGCCTATTAGGCGCCGCCGGTGTACAGGGTATGTAGGTTGACTCGTATGCATTACACTTTCAGTCTAAATTTTAATAAAAAAAAAATTGTTCACGGCTTCACCTCTTTCGAGTCGCATACGATTTTGAAAGAGTATAACTGTGTTGTGGGCGCCGTGGCGTATTGGGTAGGTGCGTCGACTCCTACGCTCAAGGTTTAAGGTTCGAATCTCGAAAAAACACCTGACATTTTTTCACGGCTCCACCCCTTTCGAGTCACTGACAATGCTCAGAGTATAACTGTCTTGTAAAAGCTTCTCAATCTCGTTATTCAGAATCGACATTAAACTGTAGGTCCCCTCCACTTGGGAGGGAATAAAATCATGCACAACATGAGTGGTTGCTTGCAGAAGCTAAGCCAAAGTCCACCTTGGACTGTAGCTCCACCAATATTGTACTTGAAAACTGCCGATTTCGTAGGCATTGATTATTATCCACCTGATCTACTATAGTTAGTCTATTTATTGTGTGGATTTCATTTCAATTATATTAAATCTTACCTTTCTGTGGCAATATCTAACATCGCCGGTCTCATTTCGTATTACCTCCACAAGCTGAAAACATTGGTAAAAAAAAAATAAGAAAAAACGCAAGCTTTCTTTGTCAATTCATTTTATGCAATTCAATTTTATTCGTTATTTTTTTAAATTTTCACTTTTTAATAATATATATATATTTCAACAGTAATACACATTTAAACTTGTGTATTAAACTACATAAATTAATTTAATCTTTTTTTGTTTCCTTTCATATAATATTTATATTAATAATATTAATATGCGACTAACCTTATGTACGAATTTTGAAATAATACATTTCATTATTCAAACTTTTATGTATATATATATACTGTATATATATTTATATATATATATATTTTATATACACCTCAGACGTATATAAATGTTTTCTGTTTACATTTCTTCCTCCTTTCGCGTTTCCGCGGGTTTATGTTTATATGTATAATGTATTTTTTTTTCTGTTGCTTTTTCAATATATGAAACTACTTCAACTGAAACGCTAAAAAATGTACATATTTTGGTAGTTCCTTCAGCGTGAAATAAAAGGTTTTCTCTCCATCGAACAGAGTTACTGAATTAATTACTACGGATTATATTGAAATAAGAATCGAATAAACAATTAAATTGTATGGATGCAAGGAGTTAATTTATATTATTATTTTATTCATGTAAGAATTCTGGAATTTAACTTTTCTTTGCTTATATTAACTTTGTCAAGTTTATTTAATATATATATATGTTTTTTTTTCATTTTATTTAAGTTGATTATATCAATATACAATTCACAAAAAATTTTATTTTTTTTAATATTTTTTTTAATTATTTTTAACAATAATTTCAGTCGGTCGTTATGTAAGTTTTTATAGACCATTTAGGTATTTCCAGTTTAAAAATGTATATATATATATATGCTTTTAATACTATATTTCTTCGTGTATATATTTTTTGTATTCTAAAATAAGTTCACTCTACATACGAATGATTTGTTTTATTTTTAATACAACCAAAAATCAAAAAAAAGAACTTGTTCGTTTTTAAAATCACACAAGAAACTGAAATTAATTCATACACATGTTTGTTGGATATTTTAAATCTTTTTTTATTTTTTTTAATATTCCTTATTATGAATATAATTTTATATTCCTAGTTACTAAATATGAAAGGTATATAAATGTACTAGTGTCGTTGTATCTTGAATTATTTTCTTTATTTAAATCCTTTGTTTTTATATGAAGGAATTCGAATACATTTTTTATGCTATGTATGTTCTTTAAACAATTCGTGGATTATGGAAAATAAATGTATGGATATTAATATTTTCTTGATTAATCATAAAACTCTTGAACAAATAATAAACTTTAAAAACTCAAATAAAACATTAGCAGTTGAAAATGCCATTAATCTGACAATGCGTACAGTATAATAACTTAAAACAGACTGTAGAAAAATTAAGCCACTTACAGTAGAACTTTCAGATCCTGAGTAGGTTCTAGGTAAGCGGTGTAGAATTGCAATTTCGCAGCAACGAATTGCATGGAGCAGAGTGAATAATGAACTTGCTTGTTGCCAGAAATAAGACTCGAATATTTATTAGTCTACCGGTTAACAGTCTTTTTGATCAATATTTGAATGAATGTAAAAAAAGTGTATCGTGTTTGGAAATAAACTAATGGGGTAAAAAGAATGTGGAGAAACATTGTTTTTCAACACCTATGTACACATATTGAAGAGCTCTATTTGAAATGCAAAGAAAAACTATTGTTATTCTCCACTCCCCGAGCGAGATTATTGTTTTCTTATTCCACAGACTGACTTGAAAATAAAAAGGCTTACTTATTCGACTTCTAAAAGAAATGCAAAAAAAAAGTGAAATTTAATCAAATTTTTTCTACTCTACACATGTCTTTATGCAGATGTATTCTTAAGTATTTTAAAGGCATTTTATCTATTATGTAAGTATTTTCATTTTACATTAAATATGAAAAATAACACAATTATTTATTTTTTAAACATGTAAAACCTAGTTTTCAAACAAGTATTTCCTTTTTTACATTTTAACTTTAAAATTAAAGTTGGCTACAATTTTTTTTATAATCTTTCACTGATTTATTTTTTTTATTTTTTATAATATTGATTGCTTACTTATTGCATTCGGTTATAGATTTCGAAATAAAAAAAATGATTTTCTTTCGCCGTTTGAAAATAATATTTGTATGTTTATTTTATTAGCTGTTTTTTTCTTGTGTATTGTTGAAAATATAGTTGGAACAGAATCATTGTGATTAATGAGTATTTGGGTATATTTTTGATGTTTAACTGTATTTAGACTTCGGTGAAACCGGATTCCAATATATTTTGAATGAATAGTGTTTCTAAAGTGATAAGCAGTTTTATTGTTGCTGAAAAATACATAAAATCAATTTGTTCAAGAAATATACGTACGACAAGTTAAAGTGTAATATATATTTCTGTTTTATGAAACGTTATTAAACATTTTATTTTAACACTAGAAAAAAAAATCACCCAAATTCCTGGTAACCAAAAGAAATGTGTTAGAAAATGTGTAGTGATCGTGTGGTAGTATAAATACGATAATATTGTTGAGAGAACATCTATATAGTTTGAATTCAAAGATTTTACTGACTGCAACTTACTTACTTACCTGCCACTTTTATTCTATTCAAGTTTAGTTTTTACACTCCTGTTTATTTGCCCGTATAAAAAAAATTAAAAACTTTGAATTTTTACCCTTCTGTATTCGAGTTCAGGCAGAAATGTTGGATTTGGTGAATACATTTTACTTGATCTTATTAATAATAATAATAATAATAATGGCGGCGCTAAAGTCCGAGGTGGACTTGGGCCTAGCTTCTCAGCAACCACTCGTGTTGTGCGTGCTATTGTTCTCTCACGAGTGGAGGGGACCTACAGTTTAATTCCGATTCCGAACGGCGAGTTTGAGAAGCTTTTTGCTAGACAGTTATACTCTTTGAACATTGTCAGTGACTCGAAAGAGGTGGAGCCGTAAAAAATGTTTGATGTTTTTTTTTTTTTTTCGAGATTCGAACCGACGACCTCGAGCGTAGGAGTCGACGCACCTACCCACTACGCCACGGCGCCCAATTGATCTTATTCAACTGTCTAAAATGCCGTACAAATGAACCGCCAACTGCGAACTGTGATCTGAGACACTTACTTCAAATGAGAGTTTTCCTTACCCACCAAAACTCTTAATGGGCTTTCACATGAGACTTGTACTGCGAACGCAATTTTTTCGAAACAACAAAATTTCAGGAAAAATCAACAAAAATTTACACTTTTTTGTAAGCCAGAATGTGCGTTTTGAATTATCGAATTTTTTAATGAAGTAAAATCGTAGAAAATATTGTTTAAATATGAAAATTATCGATTTCGTTTTTTTTTTTCTAAGATTTCAACAATCTCATCGAGTTGTTATCCTAAATTCACGATCCACAATGAGCTGATCGCGCTCTGCTCAGAGCGCCATCTCAGTCCAGAAATTCATGAATAAAAAATTCTCGAAACCTTGGGGGCGAAACATTTGAAATTTTAAATTTCACACTGACAATTCGCGACTATCGGCAATGTGAATGAAGTGTCAGAATTCGCGAATTCAGCAGTTCGCAGTTCGTCGCTCACATTTACATTTCTCGCGGGTAGCAAATCTGCGATATTTTCGCAAATATGTGGATCGCGACTGCACTTTGTGGATACCAATTTCTGTTCGATAAATCTGTGGCCACAAACCATAACCGCTAAACTCGAGTTAGGACAAAAATGAGTTATAAGTACCATTATGTTCAGCATGTTTAAATCTACTTTCACTAAATTTTTTATGCCTGTACCTTTTTTTAAACAGGAGTTATCCCAAAAAAAAAACCTAGTAGCCTAGGTACTAGTAGTAGTGCTAATTTGAATCTTTGACCGGCTCTCCTGAAAAAGTATGAAAACCGACTTAAGCGGTTATGCCTTGTGACCACAGAAATTGCAAAGAGAATGTTTGAATCGCAGACAAAATAAAAAATTTTCGACGCAATTTTCGGCTTACAGAGATACACCTTTTTGCTTATTTTTACAGAAAGTGGTTAGTTCTGAAAAATCGCCTTCGCAGTTCGCGACTAGTGTGTACAGCAAACCTAGATGGAAACGCTTCTCCAAGTGTGTACAATCATTTTTGGAATACGAAAGCATTAAGTTATGACGTCGGAATTACTGTTCCTGTCCAAGCCAAGTACATTAAATTTTGAGAAGTTATATACAACTGCTGCAGAAGCTGGGCGTCTATCCTCGAACCTCGGACTTAGCGCCACAGTAGACACGTATTCAACGTTACGTATAATAAATAATCAAAAATGTAGAAACATTTTTTTAAATCGAATTTTTTAGTAGGATCAAATTTAATTGTATCCGTCACATATTTTAGTGAGAACGAATGCAGGAGATCACTTTGTTATAAAATATTTAACCATGTCGCTTGGACATATGTACATGTCACCAGGTTTTCAGAAAAACCTTAAAAAAAGTCAAAGCCTGCTAAAATATTTTAAAAACACTCGATTGCTAGCGATTGCCTACTTTTCTTGAAACAACCCACTCTTTTACGAAAATTGTTTCTTCATATATACTTACTTTTTTGTATTTAAAAAAGGATCAAATCGCATAAATTATCTGCACATCTAAAAGCAGAGAGACATCCAGAGCAAATCACATTGATGCATACAACCATAGATATACTTACAAGTAAATAAAATAACACTATTTCGTATATTCAAAATATGTATAAAGAATACAAGTGTAATTTGTAATGTGTTATTTATTTTTATTACAAAATATAGAGATAGATAGACAGAGAGTAAACATATTCAAGAATGAGAATAACATCAAAAGCAGAAGGTCAGTATTTGTATATAATATACGAATATGAAGACTGAATAACTGAAAAAAAGTAGAGAGTAGATAGTTTTGTTTCGTATGCACAAGAGTCCTCAATCAAATGCTGGTAACAAAAGAAACAAAAGAAACAAAACAGCACAACAAAAGAGAAAGTTAAGATCAAACGAGATAATAATGGTTTTTAAATTTATTTGTTTTCGGTTTTATTTAAATTTGTTTTTTTTTTAAATATCTTTTTTTTGTTTCTTAATTTAATATTGTTTTTCTCAAAGTAACAATAATTCATTCATTAAACATTTTGTTTTTATAGTTTCATCATATTTATTGTGTATATATAGTTTTTTCTTGTAATAATAGTATTAATATATACTGGCTTTTCAATTTTCATTTAATAATTTATTCATTTCACTAGATTGTAATAGATACATATATACATAAATATATGTATATAAAATACTTTACAACAACGGAAACAAAAATGAAAATGATACAAATCAAATGGAAGCAAATTAAACTGATTTTAAGAAGAATGCGTCCGGTTGGTGTTTGTGTGTGTGTGTCTGCTTTTGTTGAATGCCTGGGGAAACCTCGTTTATTTGACCAACATATCCAGAGAGTTGGGCTCGTTGGCATATGTTCACATACAACGAGCGGAACACAAATTGCATTTTGAATTGCCATAATGTCCTTAGTTGTTTCTTCCTCAATTGTAAAATAGAATAACAGCAAAGTAAAATAAATAAAAATAAATGATTGATAAGCTGGTATTTAGTGGATTTATTGATCTGTCTTCCTCCGTTTTTTTTAGCCTTATGTATGGTGTCTTATAGATTCATTATAAATATTTAACAAGCAATATAAATCTCTATAGTAATTAAAATTGTTTGCAACATTTAATAAATTTTTAATTAAACGTTTGCAATTAAGAAGATGCTTTAGTATCATAAGTCGTTACAAGTGGATTGTGGAAAGTAAGGTTTGTATACTGACATGGAAAGAATAAACGCTTCAGAAAGCCGAAACAAGACGGGAGAAATATAGAGCTCTTCTCATTTAATTAGGAAAATTTCTGGTACCTATCAGTAAACTTTTTAAATGAAAAACAAAAAAGATGCTAACCGAATATATATATATATTTTGAATTGATGCTTTGAATATGCATTTCATTTCAATTCATTTTGAGTTCAAGTTTTATTTTCCAAAAAATAGTAGCACGTCGTCAGTATCCAAGCCTGGAGTGAAACTCTATATTTTTAGGTATTTGTTTCTGAATAAGTGACGGTAGGTCGGATGGTTAGCATAGCAAGGTGGACTGCTAACATTTCCCAAGTGAGGAGTAGCTACAAGCTCAGACGTCGTCACTTGAGTAGAACCTTATATTTCAAATTCAAAGGAATAAAAACTCCACGGCCAATTCATTAAAACACATAATCTCTAAATTGCTAACACTCTACACTGTTTTCTTGAAACATTTCACAGTGTGTTAGTTTGCTAAAAAAAATGCCTCAACGATGTTTTGTTTTTTTTTTTTTCATATACAATCTACAAGATATATTTGTCAAAATTAATTTTGACATAATATTTTATTGCTTTGTCTACAGAAATAACAAAATTTCTTAAAACTCTATTGTGTAACAAATTCTTCTAAGTATCTTTTTTTTGTTTTTAATTTCTAGTCAATAATAAAACATTTTCAAGTAACGTCCTTAAATTGCTTTTTTTTTTCTAATATGAATTTCATTATAAGTTTTTTTTTTTCATTTAAACACAAACTTAACACAAAACGAAAAATAAAAAATGATGACACACATATATACTATTTTTTTTCAATAACTTTGAATGTTGTACGAGTTTAAGAAATTAAGTAATGCATGTATTTAAGGTTTCTGATGTTGATTTGATGCCACTTCAATAACACAATACAACTGAGTATAAGGTAGATAAGTGTTTATATAATATATATATATACGAGGAGATTATCATGATCTTTATTTTGTTTACTGATGAAGTTACAATTTCTGTTACTGTTGTTTGTGTTGAAGTTTTCTGTTTTATTTGTTTGATGATAATGATGTTGAAGATTATTTTATTTTTTACTTTTATTTAATATAAGATATTTTTCATTGTTTATTTGATAGATTTTTGTTTTAAGATAACAGACAGAAGATACACATATAATATTTATATATATTTGGATGCATTTGAATATAGAAGATAGGAAGAAAAGCGCATGTTTTTTTTATAGATATCGTTAGCATAAAACTTTTGTATACATAAATATTTTTCTTTGTTTCTTACTCCAGCTAAACAACAAGAAAATGGAAAAAAGAAGACATTTAGACATAAGTAAGGTGTATTGTAAGTAGTTTTAGCTTTAAAACAAAGCAATGTAAAGATATAGATAAGTGCTGATAAATGATTGCCAAAAAAATAAACTAAATTTAAATAAAAAAGTCAAATATAAGCTGACCATGCAAAAAGTACGCAGAATTTTTGGTCTTATTGTTAACACAGTATAAGAAAGCACACATCTTGATCCTATTTACATAGTCAGAAAAAGTGAAAAAAATAACTACATGTTCCATGATAGAGAATTTTGTTTGAAAAAAATATTTACTAACTGCTACAGTATTTTTGTATATTTGTGAAAATACATTGCTAGGTGATTAAATTCTCATTCGATGCATTTGTTTGTGATATTGCCTTGAGTTGTTTGCTTTTGTTGTTCATGCTCTAGGTAAATTAGACTAGTCTTGTTTTGTGGAACACTACAAGGAATTTGGATGCGAATACTATATAAATAGCATTTGTGTTTGTTTTATTTATTTTTAAATTCTAAATCTGTGAGGAAAACAAATGATAGAAACTGTGAATCAGTCAGGAAATGTTTAAAAATATTTCTCAAAATTTACTGTGTTGTGACAGAAATGATAACAGTTCGTTGTTAATAGGTCTGCTTCTTTTTCTGAAAGATCCATGCGATCGAAACTAATCGTTTCCAATTGAATTCTAGAACAGCTAAACAGTGATTATGCTGAAATGGGCTTTAAAATAGCGGTTAGATTGGTAAAGACTCGCCACATGAAGATAAGTCTAAAATTGACTTGAAAATAGCGTCAACATTTGCAAATACTATTTGTTAGCTGCCGTTTCTTTTTTAGATAAACTGCAAGTAGTTCAATTTGTTAACAACAATTGCCTTCTTTTACAATTAGATCGTTCACACTTTAGTTTGCTAAAAATGAACCACCCTTTGGGGCCGATACTACAGTTGAATACTGCATACAATCGCTCCAAGCCAAACTTGCTCACGTGCTCACGTTAGGCAATAAGGTCTTAAGTCGAAAATTGCAGTTTTCGTTAATCTATATTGCAAATAGATTATTATTTGCAAATCGGGATTAAATGTGTTCGAAAAAATAAGAAATGATGGCAAATAAGCTCTTAAATGAAGTTGTGCTAGACTTAATTATTCTACAACTTAACAATTCTACAAATGGGCAAGCTATTGTTT
Source organism: Myathropa florea (assembly GCA_930367185.1). Classification (NCBI taxonomy): domain Eukaryota; kingdom Metazoa; phylum Arthropoda; class Insecta; order Diptera; family Syrphidae; genus Myathropa; species Myathropa florea. Next base: position 80,738,591 of record OV884003.1, on the reverse strand, counting down.
TGTAGAACATGAAATTTCCGATTTTTGCTCAGTCGGCAATAAGAATTTTTCAAATGAATATCTGTACACGAACGATAAATTCTCCTCTTTTCTCAAATAAAGTGGTGTGCTCGACGGCTTCGTTGCAGTTGTCGGCAGTTCAAATTCGAACCCTCTTCCTTTACAAATTTAAAATGGGACACAGTACGCATTGGCAATGAAAAATATTAATGACGTATTTGAGGATGTAGCGGTAAACGAACGCATTATACGACTTTAGTTTGGAAGTGAGGTTCCGGAGATTTCAGCTTCGAAAATGAACCACGTGAAAAGTTAGCTTTAAGAGCAACGTTGGATGCGAACACAAGGAAATCGGTCCGGGAGATTGCACAATGCATTGGAGTAATGACAATCTACACCTTTCTCTCATAGGAAAGGTAAAGAAACTCGATAAGTGAGTACCCCATGAACTGAACGAATCCAAAAAACTACGGCGGCCGGAAACCTGTGCATCGCTTACATTCAGAAACTAAACTGAATAATTTTTGCACCAGATAGTCACCTGTGATGAAGAGTGGATACTGTATGATAATCGAAAAAGATCTGGGCACTGGTTGGATGCAGGTGAAAAACCAAAACACACCGCCAAGCCCGATCTTCACCCAAAAAAGGTTATGGTGACAATTTGGTGGGCATCGAAAGGATCAATCCAACTTTTATTTCTTTAACCAGGAGAACCGATAAACGCTATCAAATATTGTGGCGAAATCGACATATTGCATGCCAAATTGGTTGAAAGGCAGACCGCGTTAGTCAATAGGCACGGTCCGATCCTTTTGCATGACAATGCTAGACCTCATACCTCACAAGTAGAGTTTTTCGGCCGAAGCCGAAGCCGAAGCCGTATGTTCTGTCGGACTCTATTTGGAACATATTTTGCAAGTTGCATTCGCATCATTTTTGCGAAATAACCCCAAATTGGATTTCAGTACAAATAAATTGAATGCTTTTATACAGATAGTTTACCAACTAGCAAATGCAAAATCTTTTGATTTTAAAGCTGCACTTTCAACATAAATCTTAACATTCGGCTTCGGCAAAATCTCCGACCTCATTTAGCCGAAGCCGAATGTTTTGCCGAAGGTGATATTTTTAGCCGAAGGCGACCGAAGCCGAATGTTCGGTCGGGCTCTACTCACAAGTAATGGTACAAAATCTTTTGCAGTTGGGATTTGAAATTCTCCCGCATGGAAATCCGTTTGGGAAACTTTCCTGATATTTTCCCAACGGATTGCCATCTTTTTCGCAATTTGGACTCATTTTGGCGGCAGAAGTTCTTCCGAAACCGAGCAGAAGTCATAAAAGCCTTTGAAGATTTTGAGAAAAAGGAATATTTGACCTTATGTCATGTTGGAAGGATTTCATAGATGCCAACGGATCCTATTTTGATTAAATAAAAATTTTCGGAAAATTATTATTGACTTTTAAATGTTTGCTATAAAATCGGACATTTCATGTTGTACAACCCAAAAAATGCATTTTTATTAGCGGACTCATACGCCACTCGTAGTTCAGACTGCTTAGCTTTAGGTGCATGATCAAATGGGATCACCGAAAAGAAGGCTTTATTTATGTACGTACGTTTCAAAAACAATGAAAGGGAATATTTTCATTGAAAGTATTATTAATTAAGCATTTTATTAAGACTCTGATTTACGGGACACTTAAAAGAGTTTCCAAAAAAGGGATAGTTCAAAGCTATCACAGTCGAATTTTGTGTACTATACAAAACGATAAATTCACTGAAAATAAATGACGCTTTAAGGGTGTTCATGTATTGAAACACTAATCAAGAGTGGTATGTTATGTTATCGGTTGCATTGTTTCCTTTGTTTAGTTATATCTTAAGTTCTGTTTTTGTTTATCACAAATACGCTTTTGTTTCTTGATTGACAAAGAATACAAGTAAACTTATCTATATATTTGCCTGAAGTATTCTTTACTTAGTTGTACACGTTAAATGTATACGCTATTTATGCACTATGAACTTTTTAAAAAATTAAACGTTTTTTCTTTTTTTGTTCTGTTTTCCTTCTAAGGATCTAGGAAAAGAAGAAAAATAATATATTCTACTGCGTTAATATTACATATGTACGTGTGTCTTAAATTACACATGAGGAATAGAAAATAAACTCGAACGCAAAGGAAAATGTTAAATGTACGTCGTATCCTATTTTTCAGTACAGCAAATAATAAACCAAAAATTAAATAACTTCACGTACTTATCTACGAATATGCTGGGTATGTTATAACTTAATTTAAATATTTTGTATTTACTTACATTTTATTACGATCTTCTTCTATATACTCGTGTATTTTTGGTTTCTTGGGAGGAAAGAATTATAGTTATTTATATGGTTCGGTTTTTCTCAAAGAACAGAATACGGAACAACAGGTTTTTGTTCGAAGATGTTATACTTGGTGGATGGTTGGTTGGCTTAATGTTTATGCTTCCAATCGGATCTTATATGCTTTTAGCTTTACACTTGGTTCGCTGCATGTATCATCGTTTAGTTATTTAGTATCTTTTTGGGAGGTTTGCCATTTTGGTTGCTTTTACGAATGTTTTTTGAGGTGATTTCTCCAAACGCTTGGTTTGTTTTCATTTTTATTCAGGTTTTATGAAAAATATCATGTGTATGCGTGGATGATGTGAATGAAAAGAAGGATGCTTCATGTGAAATTTAATGTTCGTCAATAATGAGAATCATGCCCACCCCAAGCACTTAAATCATGAATTTTTTTTTTTCGTATCCGATTCGCCTGGGTTTTGGATAAAAACGTTCAAAATTTAACGATTGGCAGCTATTTTTAAAATTTTGTTCAATTAGATTTAGATTTTTGTTTGGGTAACGGGCTTAAGTTAAGTTGGATCCTCTCAATGTTAATTATTTATTTCCGTTGCAGTGCTTCATGATCTCTGATTTACTTTGAATTTAATTTGTCTGATGTCTGATGTTGTATTTTTTTTTTGTTTTATTTAAATTCAATTTAATTTAAGTACATGTATATATATGCATATATGCTTGCTTTTGTTTGTTGGTATATATATATTTATATATTCAGTTTTTTAGTATTTTGGGAATTTTTTTTGTTAAATAAATATATATATATATGTGTGGGGTTTTGAATTTCTTTTTATCATATTAGTTTTTTTGTTTAAATAATTTTGTTATATATGATCATATATAAATGATGACATATCACTGCATGACACATTTTCCCTCTATTTGAGTTTTTAGCTCATTTACTTGCGTTTCTATTTGATTTTTCAGTTCTGTAAAAAGAAATTGAGTAATGGAAACAGCAATAAATAAGCATGTTATTGTAGGATAGACTACAATAGGTTTTGTATTTTTGTACATATTTTAAATTCCGTGAGTGTAGTATTTGTTTGTTGTTTCACAATATACCATATATTTATGTGTTAGTACATATATATAGTATATACGTAGCTGGGATCGCAAACTCTACAATTTTTACAGCAGACGAAAAGATTACTTTACTTTGTGTTTCTAGCATACTAGTGAGTAGAGGGCTTACAGTGATGTTCACCCTAATAGCGTGTTGTAAAATGTATTAGGTCATCCAATTCATGATCTGGACTTAACATTCCTGTTCGTATTATGAGTACATACGTCAAACCGAACTGTCATCTGAGGCTGTACTTGTTTATCTTAGTGCTCGCCAGTGTACAATATGAATCGTCTAATAACCGCTAAACGTGGTAAAAATTTGGTACCTAATAGGTACATTTTGCGTATTGCGGGCAGATTTTGGTCGACAAAATCCTCTATCTGAACGTACTATAGGCAAAAGTGTAAACAAATTAAAAAGATAGTTGTTATGTTACGATAGTAATAGTGCCTAATAAATAATAATAATGGCGGCACTACAGTCCGATGTGGACCTGGACGTAGCTTCTCAGCAACCACTCCTGTTGTGCGTGCTATTGTTCTTTCAAGAGTGGAGGGGACCTACAGTTTAATGCCGATTCCGAACGTCGAGTTTAAGAAGCTTTTTCTAGACAGCTATACTTTGAGCATTGTCAGTGAGTCGAAAGAGGTGGAGCCGTGATGTTTTTTTTCGGAAGTAATAGTGCATATCTATAATTAAAATGCACTTTCTACAGAACATATGTCAAACGTTAGTAAAAGTGTTAAGGGAGATCGAAATCTATTGATTTGAAGGCGAGCATAGCACTTAAGATTGTCTCACGGCACATTATGGCATATTTTGCATTTGGATTTGCATCTAAAGTTCAAATCAATTGAAGCCAGTTGACCATGGAATGCGTAGGACAGACGCCGATTGGTTGGTTTAACCTCAACGTTTGGATGTCTAATTTTAAAGCAACATATTCTTTAGTGACCGATTTTTTTAGTCTTAGGTCGAATCGATATGTATGTGGATGACATGTGATTTCGAAGCGTTAATATGCGAACCATGCAGACACAAGCGTCTGCACCTAGCCTCTATTAACGAACTCCTACTCTCACCTACCCGTGGTGAAATCCGGGAGCCGAGTACCCTCGACAGAAGATGGGGTAACCAACCCTCGTGGGACGTCTGGGCGGCTGCAAACGAGAGAGGGGGGAGTGTGAGTCTACCAGGGCTCATCACTCTTTTAAGGATGGCGGCGGAGGAGCTGGTCAACTGATTGGCCAACAGCGGCATCCACAACTCCAGTCAGCAGGAGCTACCTGGTTTCCATGGTAAGGTCGGGACCTTGGAATAGAGATGGCGGCGGATGAGCCCTTCTTGTAGGGCCAACGGCGGCGCTCACAGCCTGCAAGAGGCTACCGACACCGGATCCCTCCGGACCCCTTTGTCCGGGGGCTAAACAAATGGACCTGTCCTCCCAGTTGGAGGTTGTGCGTGGGGTTAACTTCCTTACCACGTAAAAAATATACGAGTTGAGAAGCAACAATATGCCTCGGATACGGACGGATTTACTGTTGACGACCCCAGCAAACGGAATAAGGACAATGACTTTCGGTTCTGCAAGTGGAATGTGAGGTCCTTGAGCAGACCACGTGCAGCCGATGAACTCGCGGAGGCCCTAGACTGCTATAAAGCAGACGTTACCGCAATCCAGGAAGTGCGATGGGATGGGCCGGGCAAAAAGAGAATGAAAAACTGCGATATCTACTACGGCGACTGTTACAGAGAGCGAAGGCAGCGATTATTTGGATGTGGATTTGTTGTTCGAGGCAGACTTAGGCAAAAAGTCTTAAGCTTTAAGTACATAAGCGAGCGCCTCATAACAATCCGCATCAAAGCTAAATTCGGCAACATCAGCCTAATCTGCGCCCACGCCCCAACGGAGGACAAAGATGACGATAGCAAGGATGACTTCTATGATCTCCTAGAAAAACGTACGATCAATGCCCCAGCTACGACACCAAGATCGTTCTAGGAGATTTCAACGCTAAGCTGGGTAAAGAGGACATCTTTGCTAGAGTCATCGGTAAACACAGCCTGCACGACACCACGTCCGAAAACGGACTCAGGCTGGTGGACTTTGTTACGGGGCGAAACCTCTCTGTAGCTAGCACGCGGTTCCCACACCTCAATATCCATAAAGGGACCTGGCGGTCCCCTGATCATTCAACCGTCAACCAGATTGATCACGTTGCGATCGACGTCAGACACTCCTCCAGTATTCTTGATGTCCGAACGTTCCGAGGCGCCAACATTGACTCGGACCATTTCCTTGTTGTAGAAAAGGTAAGGACACGGATATCGAGAGAAGAACGGAGTCGAGGAAGCCAACCACGGTTTGACGTCGAAAAGCTACAATCGCAGCAGACTGCCAGGAACTTGCAGACTGCCCTGAAACTCTCCGAAAGTTCGACGCCGCCTGCACTAACAATAGACGAAGAATGGAAACGTTGTCAAAGAGCCATCAGAGAAGCCGCTACTGATGTGCTGGGTTTTAAAACGCCAACAAGAAAAAACCCCTGGTTTGATAACGAGTGCAGGCAGGCACATGCAGCAAAGCAAGAAGCCTACCGGGCGACGCTGCATCGAACCACGAGAGCTGTTCGTGAGCTCTACGAACAGAGAAGAAGGGAAGAGAACCGGCTTCTCAGGAAGAAAAGGAAAGAGCACGAGAAGCGCGCGATCGAGGAGATGGAGAGGTGTTATGGCAGGAATGATGTCCGAAAGTTTTACCAAAGGGTAAAACTTTTATCGAATGGATATAAAGTTCGGACAGAAGCTTGCCGGGACGAAAATGGACAACTAATAGTAGATTCGCAGTCGATACTGAGAATTTGGAAAAATCATTCCTGCAGACTGTTGAACGGCGATGAGGACACAAATACCGCTGTCAGGCAGAATGTTCCACTCAACACAACGGACGATGATAGAAGAGAATACCGTCCCCCCGACCTAGACGAAGTCAAGATAGCGATATCGAGACTGAAGTCTAATAAAGCTGCTGGTGCAGATAGTCTGTCCGCTGAAATGTTCAAAGCAGTTGGAGATGATCTGGTAGGGCACGCACCAGCTCATCTGTAAGATACGGTCTGAGGAAAGCATGCCCGATGGGTGGAATCTCAGTATCGTTTGCCCGATCCACAAGAAAGGAGACCCCTTTGACTGCGCCAACTATCGAGGGATAAGTCTCCTTAACATCGCCTATAAGGTCTTCTCTGCCGTTTTGTGTGAACGCCTGAAACCATTCGTGAACAAACTGATAGGTCCTTACCAGTGTGGTTTCAGGCCCGGGAAGTCCACCATCGATCAAATTTTCACACTGCGGCAGATCCTGGAGAAGACCCAGGAAATGCAGATCGACACACACCATCTATTTGTCGATTTCAAGGCCGCATATGACAGCGTGCATAGAGACGAGCTATACAGCGCCATGTCTAGTTTTGACATTCCTGCTAAACTCGTCAGACTGAGCAGGATGACGATGGAGAACTCTCGCTGCTCCATCAAGGTCGGTAACGAACTCACCGAGACCTTCAATGTCAAAAAAGGTTTTAGACAAGGCGACGAGCTGTCATATGATTTCTTTAACATCATTCTTGAGAAGATCGTGCAAAACTCACTGGCCAACACAAGAGGCACGATCTTCCAAAAGTCCGTTCAACTGCTAGCTTACGCGGATGACATTGACGTGATTGGGCGAACACAGCGAGCCGTCAATGATGCGTTTGCTGGCATTGAAACGGAAGCGGCTAAAATGGGTCTGGCGGTAAACGAGGGCAAAACAAAGTATATGCTGTCATCGAGAAAGGACGCACAACATCGACGACTTGGCCAGAACGTCACCATAGGCAGCTATAACTTTGAGGTAGTAAAGGACTTCGTCTACCTTGGCTCCGCAGTACAAACAACATCAGTACCGAGATCAAACGCAGAATTACTCTTGCCAACCGCTTTTTTTATGGGCTCAAAAGGCAATTGAGTAGTAGAGCCCTCTCTCGGAAGACCAAGTTGACTTTGTATAAGACCTTGATCATCCCAGTCCTGCTGTACGGCGCAGAGGCATGGACAATATCCCAAGCGGATGAACAGTCTCTTGGTCTTTTCGAGAGAAAAGTTCTGCGCGCGATCTTTGGTCCTGTTTGCGTTGATGGCATTTGGAGGAGAAGATTCAACCACGAACTGTATGGGCTGTACAGCGACATGAGTCTAGCCAGGCGTCTACGGATCCAACGCCTAAGATGGCTAGGCCATGTAGAGCGTATGGACAACTTAGCTCCGTCCCTAAGAGTCTTCGACTCTGAGCCTGTGGGACAACGCAACAGAGGACGTCCACGAACAAGGTGGCGCACACAAGTCGAGGGGGACCTCGGCCCGCTTGGTGTGCGAAACTGGAGACAGCTGGCGAAAGATCGTGCTGGCTGGAGAGGCATGTTGAGTGAGACCCAGGTCCACCTCGGACTGTAGCGCCCTAAGAAGAAGAAGAATAAGAAGAAGAAGAAGACATGTGGTCTCAAGAAAATTTTTTTTTTTGGAATATTTTTGAAACTCTACTGGAGCACTCAGACTCAAAACTGGTTCATTGTACTGCTAGGTAGCAACCTTCTCCAGTGCCGTTTATTTGATTCCAACGGCAAATAGTGACTGGACTAGATTCGATTTCACTGTGATTCGAACCTGTGACCCCTCTAACTTGGAGCAGACACTTAACCAACTGCGCCATCCAGTCGTATCTCAAGAAGATGGTGCCACATCTCACGCGGCCCATTTCAACTTAATCCAACGAACAATTTCCTGCATGATTTATTTCTCGTTTTGCTGATGTGAACTGGTCACCAAGATTGTGTGATTTCTCCCTGTTGGATTCCTTTTTGTGGAATTATGCAACGAATCGAATTTATGCCAGCAATCTTGAAACACTTGACGCTTGACGAAAAGAAATGTTCGTTATGATGTGGCCAAGTTATTGGCGAACGTGCCGAAAAGTCATCAAAAATTAAAATCCTATAAGATCTCCCGTAAGGGACATTTTAATGACGTTATATTTCATCCATAATGGGAACATTCACGTAATAGATTGAAAAGAAATTTGATCGAAATCAAAATCAGAAGTGTGTAGTATTTAAACTTCCTTCTGGAACCACAAATTGAATGACCCTGTATTAGAGTTTTGTTTGAAAAATTAGAATATTAATGTCAGAAGAGAATATTATGTTAGAATTAGAATATTAATGTCAATCAATGTCAGTCTTATTATCAGTTTTTTAATTTTTCAGAAAAATGTTAAGACAATTGCGTGCCAATTTGTTGAAACAAGTGCTCTATATTAATTTAAAAGAGCAGTAAGCGATGTGTTTCTTACAGTCTGTTTTGCCAAATCACCATGGACAAACATAGCGTTCAACAACACGTGTAAATGATAACATTTTTGTATCAATATGGGTATTCTGTTCGGGCAACGTTTCGCGCGCCTCGCCCATTTTACGGTCATAATCAATTTACATTTCCGGATGAATGGGTTCGTCAACAAACAAGATTTTCCGAATTTGGAGCGATACCAATACACATGAGATCCAAGACCGTCCAATGTATCCCGAAAAAATTACTGTTTGGTGTGGGTTTTGGGCTGACGACGTCATTGGTCCATGTTTCTTTGAGAACGACGAGTGCTATAGGTCGATGATTACAAACTTCTTTTGGCCGGAATTGGATTATATGGACGCCAACGATAAGTGATTTCAACAGGACGGCGGTATGTGCCACACAGGTCACGCCACATAGGAAATTCTGCATAAGCGATTCGAGGGCATGGCCATCTCACCTGGAGGTGATGTGAATGGACCACCGAACTCGTGCGATTTGACTCTGTTAGACATTTTCTTGTGGGGTTTTCTGAAGTAGCAGGTCTATGCGAATAAGCAAAAAATCACAGCGGTCCTCACAGTCAATACAACCCATGCCATCGGTCATATTCAGACTGATGTATGCGCCAGAGTCATGGGAAATTGGATTTGGGATGCATAACAGCATCAGACGAACAAATTTCAATGATGTCTCACACACGCTTTTTTTTTTTTTGTCGTAGGTTTTTGAAGCTCTACTCTGGAGCACTCAGACTCAAAAATTGGTCCATTGTAATAACACACGCTTTGTTTTATCTAAAATTTGAAGATAGGAAGCGCTTAATTAAAGATCCTTTATTTTCATAAAGAAGTAGTCCATTCAAAACACAAGTTTGTGCGTCCAAGAAAGTTGACCATAATTCGTGAAATGGAATAAATCAACTCATTCATATGGTTTTTGTTAAGAGTGTGCGTGTATAGTATGCTTACAATTGTTCTGTTTTTTATTCAAAAAAAGTCCAGTAGACATTATCTACTCGTTTGAATTAGTTTATATCTGTCGTGTAAAAATCATAGAATTTCTGATCCCACCTATGTATATCAAGACGTAGGATAGTTTAAGAGGGAAAAAGCATTTAGTCACTAGCACATCATGACATGAAAATGTAAGAAAATAGAAAGAAAATAAATGAGTAGACAATGAAAATGAAAAGGTAGATGCAAGAAACATAAGAGGAAAATGGAAAGTAATTGAGTGGTTACATTCTTCTCTTTTTTGCAAGGAAATGTAAAAAGTACCAAAGGAAATCCATTTCGTTTCCCTTTTATGCTTTGCTCTTTGAATTCTTCATTTTTTTTCGACTTTTTGATTACAACTTATAATTGGATTTTCTTTCTTTTATTTAATTTTCCCTTTCATTTAAAATTCTTCTATTGAAATTAAAACTTAAAAAAAAGAAAAAATAATATAACCACTTATTCCATTTGAGATACTTTTTATTTATGTGCGAGTGTTTAAATCAGGGGTTGTAGCTTTCCAAGAGAGAAATTAAAATTAACAGTCGTCATCATCATCAACACCACAATAAACAGAGAACCACACTCGGCCCTTCTTACCCCGCGGTTGTTGTAATTTACGGGACGACCATCAAAGTGCTTCAAGTAATTGTTACAGAAATTTCAATTATTTCACAGAAAATGTGATCTAGAAAATAATTTTATTTTTTCTTCATCAAATAAGATGAAAGCCATTTCATTCTTCATTTGATACATTAATGAAGTATGCCCCGTTGGCAAAAATGCTTTTCAATGCTTTCCCAACAAGTTAACTTTTCAGAAAACCCCCTGTGGTTAGTACCTTCATTATTCACCTAATTTGCTTCGAAATATTAAAGAAAAGAACAACATTTTAATTATTCTTCATTGAGATGCAGCTCTCTGAGGGAAATCCAAGAATTGATTTATTCTTTTGAAATCTCATGTATTCGCTGAGTGGCTAAAAGGCGTTGTTAATGATTCTGAAAGAAACTATCGTATTTCTACTGAGGTGCACTTTTCTTTAAAAGCTAGTATCGAACGACACCTTAATTGCTGGATTATTTTCTAAGTCGAAGTTAACTTCGGACAGGTGTATCTGTCAAAACAATTGTCAGATTGCAATTTTTATCCTTCTACAACGTTACAGAGTTTTAGAAATTTGGTTCCAAAATCATGGTTCTCTGCGCCAAACTTATAAACCAATCGATTATCTGAGACCGGTATTTGCCGTACTGCCGACCATTGTGGAACAGCATTTTCTTTGGAAGATGTAGTAGCATCGAGAGCCATAAAAAGAGTGTGTACTGAAGAGAATATTGCATCTGTTCAGGAGAGTGTTGAAGAAGATCCAAATTTATCGGTTCGAAACACAACTTTGTCTTTGTCTATCTGCTTTTCAAATTTTACGTAAACATCTTGGTTTCAAGGTTTATAAAATTAGGCTCACGTCGGAATTTATGTGAATAGGCCAAAATCAACGGGCATTAGGTCCGCTGTCTTATTGAAAAATTATGGTGACCGATAAGACTTATTTTTAGCTGTATAGGCACAGTGTTTGTTGCGAAGATTTTTTTTTTGTCGGAGATTTTTAAACTCTGCACTGGAGCACTTGGGCTCAAAAACTGGTCCATTGTACTACCAGACAGCAACCTACTTTTGTTTAAAGCGCTTCTGTGATGAGGAGTCTATATGATCATCTCTCACCTCATCAGCACCGAATAAGTGTCACATGATCCGAGTAAAGTCTTCTCCACAGGCGCCGCAGAGGGTTTCATCGCTTAGACTAAACACATTTAGGCATTTGGCAAAGGTGTAGTGGCCTGTTAGTACGATGGTAAATTATCTACAGTCTTTTCTTTCAAGAGATAACAAAAATACCGTGGATTTCTTACAAACGTTAGGGAGCATGCAATTGGTCTATCTACATCCTTTACAGTCATGCCACCTTCGGTTATGCTCTCGAGAGGTCCAACCAACGGTGGAAGCCCTTACCAAGGACGCAGGCAATCCTAGCACAGGTTCAGGTCCTGATTTTTTTCTTCGGATGATTTTTAAAACACTACTGGAGCACTCAAACTCAAAACTGGTCCATTGTACTCCAGTGCCGTTAATTTGATCCCAACGACAAATGGTGACTGGACCAGATTCGATTTCACTGGGATTCGAACCTGGGACCCCTCTAACTTGGGGCAGGCGCTGATCCTAGCCTAGCAAGTTCATCGGCAATCTCTTTTCCTGTGATCCCGTGGGGTCTCGGCACTCAGACAAGTTGAAGCGAATTTAGACTACCGATCAGATTCAGAGAAGACTTGCATTTCTTAACTAACCTGGAGCGGTTAAAGGATTAAGCAAGGCCTTAGGCACAGCTGGGCTTTCGCTACAGACGCAAATACTTCGTCCCTTCCACCTGTTCTTCACAATACACTTCGTGGCCATTAGGATCACATAGGTTCCCGCTTGGAAAACCGACGCAAATTTTGCCTAACGAAGTGTGCAGTCTAATGTTGTCGCCATGCAAGAAGGCGCCAGCACCATATCCTTCATGGAACGAAGATAATCCACATGAGATTATTAAAAACGTGGTTACATCCTGAAAAATTGACAGTTTCGTACGGCCTGTTGGAGTTATCGGACCATACTTTTTCAAAAACGAATCTAATCAAAGTGTTACAGTCAACGGTCTTTGTTACAGAGTCATGATTAATGACTTTTTTGGCATGAATTTGGAAGAACTGTGGTTCCAGCAAAACGGGGCAACTAACTATAATTTAGTTTAATAATCGCAAAATTTCGCGCAATGGATCTGTCTTGTGAGCCCCCAAGCTCTTGTGATTTGACGCATTTTTTGCTTTGGGTATTCGCTGGTCCACGCTGAGAGACCAATCAGCGTTTTGGAAACCAACATTATTCATTTTATTGAAGACATACCACAATAGACACAACTGATCGAAAAGGTGGTCGAAAACGTTTTCTCTCGGGCAACAATTATAAGCCCAAATATAAGTACATGCCTATTTAATAAAATTGCATCTGTTTTGTTCAAAATCAGTGTTGGTACCCGATTTAAAAACACCCAATATTAGTCAAAACAGATAAGAGGTGAGGTAGTGAGGAGGCGTGTTAGTTTTTTGCATTTTAACGTGAAAGTTGATCACAACTCACAATGTTTACTATGCAAAAATTCAAACAACCAGATGATGCTGGAAATATTCGTGTTATTCAACATTTTCCGACATAATCTTCTCTCATTAAGCACTTGTCTTAAGTTACAATGTAAATGGCTCAATATGTTTACAGATGTGACTGTAGAGAGAACAATCGGAAACTTCTCCTCAATTAATCACGTTCTGCTGTGCCATCATCAACACCATTGCCATCGTCAACATCACTGGCAACACGTTTTCCAAACAATTCCCTTGAAAAATGTCCGTAAATGTAACAATAAATCCCACAATTATAATCTCAAGTTTGGCCAACCGGTTCCAACAATAAATTATGTTTATTAAAATTACATTACAGTTCCCCGAATCCTTTATGCATTCATTCCTGACCTGCCCCCCACTCCATACACACACTCCATGGCTATCGAGAAAGGCGTAATTTAAAGAGAAATATATTTCACATTACGGACTGTTTGTTAACCAAGGAAGTAAAAAAATGTACGTCGTTATGCGGGGTTTCACTCAGAATATAAAAGTTGTATTATATAATTCATAAGAATTCACAACGTGCAGGTCTCGTTGTATTAATTTAAGGTTTCAATGTTTGCGGAGAGCACCAGCCCAGTAAATAAAGTGTTTTCAAAAGAAATGTCCTTCTGTAGGTGCAAGCTTTAATAAACCAGTCGAGGACTAGGTCGCGAGGAAGTGAATTATGTGGTGACAAATCCGCCCGGTAAATGCAAAAAATGTGCTCAGCAAGGCCCGCTTTTTTTTCTCACTTTCAAGCAAACTTGCTGCAAACTTCTGAAAATGGGGGCGGTAGCTGGCGAACGTTAATACCAAGTGAAAATTGCGTTCATTACATTTAAAGAGCTGCTACCGTGTATGCTTTCACACGGCCTTCAATTCATGTTTCACGAGAGAAACTACGACGTTGGGAATTTATCAAAAATCAGGACGGACTCTCTTGCTCTTCTTTTGCGAAGCCAATGAAGTCCTTTCTATACCGGCCGGAGTTGTGGTGATTGGTTGAAAAAGAAAATTATATGCCAAGGTATGTATATAAAATGCTTTGAGTTTGACACGATTTTTAATTAGAATGAAGAATGTGCGAACCGTTTTCTTTCCTCTTGCCTTCTGCCTCCAGGGACTATTTTCATTCTTTTTTAAAGCCGTACAAAAACAGAAAGTAAACTTAAAATTATAATTTGGCGGAGTGAGGTATTACATCTCGCGGCTCCTGTGGGATATAATGAATTATTTGGTGCCACAATAAGGTCTGAGATAAACTCGAAAGGATTCTCAGCAATATTCTAATGCGAATTATGATAGGAGCACTTTTGTTAGAAGGATTTCTGAAGGTAGACAAATAGTGCTGAGATGAATAGAGAAAGATGTGGAACTCTATCAAACGATGGTTGCCATGCCCATGTTTTCCCTTAGATTCGTCGCTGATCCAGAAAATAACTATTAAATGGCTTTTCTTCAGATGTGGAGTTTAAAACACATTTTGCTTGAGTTTTGAATTAAACAATTTATTTTCAATCTCTTGTATCACCTCTAAACAAACTTAGAGTATGTTGTTGTATCGAAGCTTAAGCTTGTGTGACATCGAAGACGAAACGTTACACTGGTCAGCTAAAACTTCTAGGTAGTTAAGGATTTCGTCTATCTCGGCCCCGCGGTAAACAGAGATTTAACGCAGAATATCTCTTGTAAACGGTGTTTTTTTTAAGAAGTTTGATATTTAAAGTGGCAACACTGTTTTTACAGATTGTCAATTTGACAGTTGAAAGTTGATTTGTGGTAAGTACGTTTTGCCATTTTATGATGAATAGGCAAACGCCACAACAGCGCGTGCAAATTGTGCAAACATATTTTAAAAACCATGTTTCGGTTCGTTAAACTTATCGTTCCCAATGTCTATTTTACGGTCAACATAATCGTCCATCTAAGCGAGTTATTCGGAACACGATGAACCATTTCGCAAAACGTGCACTCTAGTGGATAACACGCATCCCAAAAGACGACAAACAGTGCGAACAGAAGTTATTGTCGCTGTATAGCGCAGTGTTGAGGAGAATCCGAATGAATCATGCCCATCCACTTTGTGGAAGATTTTACGGAAAGACATTGACTTAAAAGCTTATAAGATCCAGCATGTGTAATAGTTGAAACGACATGACAATCATATGCGTCGTAGGTTCAGTAAAAGGGCCGGAAACATGTTTCAGCTTGATCCTCATTTTCAACGCAAAATTTTGTTCTCCGTTAAGGCCCATTTTTGTTAAATGGGTATATAAACAAGCAAAATTGCCGAATTTGGAGAAAACCCAGAAGCCTTAGTCGGGATGCTCTTAATAATAATAGGCCTAGCTTCTCAGCAACCACTCGTTTTGTGCGTGCTATTGTTCTCTCACGAGTGGAGGGGACCTACAGTGCCGACTCCGAACGGCGAGATTGAGAAGCTTTTTCTAGACATACTCTTTGAACATTGTCAGTGACTCGAAAGAGGTGGAGCCGTGGACATTTATTTTTTTTAAAAATTGTTTGTCTGAACTTGGGTTTCGAACCTAGACTGTGAAAGTCTAATGCGCATGGGTCGAGGCACGAACCTACACAGCCACGACGCACGAACCCACACGGCCACTTCAGGATACTCTTACAACCATTAAAACTCACTGTTTGGTTTGCTGGTGGAATCATCGGCCCATATTTCTTTAAGGACGATGCCGGTCAGATTGTTACCGTCAATGGAAAGCGCTATAGAAACATGATTTTTGACTTCTTCGTTCATCAGTTGAATGGCACTGACGTAACAGAGCTTTAGTTTCAACAAGATGCCGCAACATGCCACACGGCGTGCATCAATTCATTGCGGTAAACATTTGCTGAGCGCATAATTTCGCGTAATGGACCTGTGAACTGACCTACAAGATTCTGTGATCTCACACCTTTAGATTATTTTCTTTGAGGGCATGTGGAGTCACTAGTCTGTGCCGATAAAGGGGAGACGATGGACGATTTGGAAGTCAACATTCGCCGTGCTATTGCTGATATACGGCCCCCGATAAAGTTGTCGACAATTTGACTTCACAATTGCGCTTCATTCGAGCTAGCTGTGGCGCGCATAAGAACGAAATCATATTTGAGCACTAATAGCATAGAATTATCTATTAAATGAAGCTAATATCAAAGGTATTTACATTACCTTCAAGTGGTTTTTTTTTTCTTCGGTTTTTGAAACTCTACACTGGAGCACTCAGACTTAAGAACTGGTCCATTGTACTGCCACGTAGCAACCTAAACCAGTGCTGTTAATTTGATCCCAACGACAAATGGTGACTGGACCATATTCGCTTTCACTGAGATTTGAACCTGGAACCCCTCTAACTTGGGGCAACTGCGCCATCCAGTCGTTACCAGACGACCTTCAAGTGGTTTATTTCATATGGAATTAGTATACTTTAAAAAAACACCCTTTAGTTGTTTTTTTGGCGTAATGAATAATGTGTCCCTCTATTAAAAGACCAAACGGACTACGTATATTAGACATTGATCATCCCAGTTGTGCTCTATGACACAGAGGCGAATGAAGAAGCCTCTTAGTCTTATCGAGCGAAAAGTTCTGCGTGCGATCTTTTGTCTTTTTGCACTGATGGCGATTAAAGGAGAAGACTCAACCCCGAAGTAGGGCCTGGATAGCGACAGAGTCTACGGATTCAATGTCCAAGATAATTAGGCCATGTTGAGCGCATGGAGCCTCGTCTCTGAGTCTGCGGAACAACGCAACAGAGGACGTCCACGAATTAGGTGGAGCACACAAATAAAGATGAACCTCTGCTAAATTGGTTTGCGCAGCTGTAGACAGCTAGTGAAAGATTGTGCTATCTGAAGAGGCTTGTTGGTTGAGATGCAGGTCCACCCCGGACTGTAGCGCCAGTACTTTCTAACTCATAGCTTTTCCACTTAGAATTACAAATGAATATTTTTTATCATTCAAAAACTTCAGATATTCATTTCGAAATATCAGTGTGTTAATGCTGACTCCGAATGACGTGACTGAGAAGCTTTTTTTTAGACTACTCAGTAATGTCAGTAACGAAAGAGATGGAGCCTAGACTGAAAGTCTACTGCGTAGCAGTCGACGGACATACCCACTACGCCACGACATACACCCACGAAATTTCTACGTATGGCTGTCAAGTTTCCAATTAAAATGAAGGAATTTCATTCATTTCAATTCTCGTTATTCATTCTGGATCCAATTTCAATATTCGTGCTTTTTTTTCCTGCTTCTCATATATGAACGCACATCAATCTTAAATATGACTTTCCACACTTACAGACCAATGGTGTTTATGTGGCAACTGACGTTTTTTCAACTTAACGTGCGTACATTTGAATGCATCATTGTGGTCCCAGTGGAATCCCCGCTTAATTGGTGGTTAATTACCTGCTGCAATTATTTTGAAGAATTAAAACCCCCAGTAGATCCACAATCAACGACCAAAACGTTAATTGCGATTATTATGATGATGATGATGTGTACCATAACCGAAAAAAAGTATCTCATTGAAGTTGTTTTTTCACGTAAAAAAATAAAAATAAATATTGATGAAAATACATAGTCTAAAAGATGAGTAGAAAGAAAAAGTAGCACTACACAGACACATATATACAGACAGAGATAGATAATGAAGCAATAGATAGAGATGTGAAAAATGCGTCTAATATTCGAAATGAAGATTACGTTGTCCTCTCGACTAATCTGAGATACATTTATCGCGCATTTTATGGAAAAAATTCCATTTAAACCCGACGGTAGTTACTATTGTTACGATGATTGTTCGACTTCAGTGAATAAATACTCTGAATTGCATTTATTTAAGTTAGTTCCGCTACTTTGTACGGAGATAGTGTGAGAAAGCATTAAATTGCATTGCATATCGAAAACTAGCGACGAGATTTGAACTTCATTTTCAGCGTGAACATGAAATCCAAATTCACCGACGACGGATAGAAGGAAGAAGATAGATAGAAGATACACCGAGAAGGATCTATCGAAAGGAAGACACAAAAAAATAAGTGCATATTCAAATCCAACTCACTTGTAAAGTCGTCTAGCTCTTCTTGTTCGGCTTCGGCAGCCAATTCTTCGGGCGTTTTCTTTTTCCGCATTAAAGGATTGGGCTCTTCCTGCGGCATTTGTTCCACAATTTCCTCCTTCTTCTTGATGTTATACTGTAAAGAGAAAGCAACCAAATTAGGGCATAATTACAAAATAATTGAGTGCTTAAGATACGAAATACAAAATACAGTTTGCAAAGGGGGAAAAACTAACGAACGAGTAATCCCCTTAAATTTTTTATCCCGATGGGGCAAACTACAATACTTCAAGAATCGTTGCTTTTTATACACAGCTGTGAGCTACTACTTCTGCATTATAGCGATTCACTATGGTTGCGACTGAATGAAGAGGAATTATTGATGAGCTTCGCCCCTTCATTTTCTGGCTGTGATGGATGGAGAGTTAAGGAACGACAACTTAAGAATAGCTCCTATGAACCCTCTTTAGAGAGATTGCTTAAAAGGATTGCAGGGCAAAATCGATTGACTGGTTTACTGATGTTGTTACTCCTCGTGGTTTCAGTTGGTCGACTGTGGATTGGACTTATATCGATTACGATGGGATGAGTTTATGCTACTCGTATCTTCGGTTCAGTGTTGCTGCCAATCCGTCAGATGATGTTGGCTGGTTGAGAAGATTTGGTTTTTGTCTCGAATATGCTGCTGATGGTGGTTAAACATTGTCGGGATTTATCAAAACGGTCAAATTGAGTGAATTTATTTTCTTAGTCAAAGGATTTGAAAGTCATTTACTAAATTAATATAAAAGCTACGAAAATGAACTCAATTGTCTCTTCTTCAGAAGGAGACGCTTAATGTGGTTGAAGGAAATGTATAAATTGTGAGGACTCAGATGGGAGACAAGCGTTGACAGGAGAAGAACGAATTGACAAAGAAATTCTGGCTTAGTTGAAATTATGTAACGTGAATTTTATCCTGAGGTCGGCCGTGATCATGGTAATTCACTGCAAAGGGGAATAGTTTGAGAGTGAGTACACTCATTTCGACCTTAAGACACCAACCAGACAGAGATTTGTGTGAAATGAAGAAGATAGCCGCGTTAGCGGTCAGTACCGGTCAGTACAGATCAGCCGAATTGGGCAGTCACAGAGTCAATCCGGCTTTTGTTGCGGTTGGACTCGGGCCTACATCCGTATAAGATTTTGTTGACGCCAGAATTGAAGCCGGACGACCATAGACAACGCCGTAATCGCTAATTGGGCACAGGAAATGTTGGCCGCAGATCCGGATTTTTGCCAAAACATTATGTTTTCTTACGAGGTCCATTCTTGGCTCAGCGGCTATGTTAATAAGCAAGATTGGTGTTACTGGAGCGAACACAATAAACAAGAGTTAGACCAAGCATCAATGCGTCCACAAAGATTGACTGTTTGGAGCGGTTTATGGCTTGATGGCATCATCGCGTCTTATTTTTTTCGAAATGAAGAAGAAGACAACGCTGCCATCAGTGGTCTGATATATAGACTGACGTTAACTGACTTTCTGTGGCCAGAGATCGCCAGACATCGATCTATATGGGCTGTGGTTCCAACAATACCGAGGGCGCTACATGCCGTAAAAGCGACGCAACGTCCGAAGTTTTGGAGGATAAATTTGGTGATTGAATCGTCTTACGGCGAGCATGCTTGATCCGTCGCCGTGATCATACGACTTGACACCATTCGATTATTTGCTCAGGGGCTACGTCCGGTCCTTAGTCTACGCTGACAAGCCAAACACTTCGTACGAATTCGTGGTCAGCATTCCAGACGTTTTTGCCGGAATAACGCAGCACAATTCGGGGTGAATATTCGAGACGTTTTTATCGAAATAACGCCGAGTCATCAAAAATTTTACCGACCGCTTGAAGGACTGCCAGTGAAGCCATGGCGGCCATTTGAATGGTGATGATGATTATGTATAATGCCATGAAAGTAGCTTGGAAATAAAGTCAGAATCAAATATCCCACACCGTTGTTGACCAATTTAAATGTCCTCTCCTATTAGTTTTATCTGGTCACCCTGAAATTTTGTTTACAGACCATTCAAATTCAAATTCATTTTCAACTGAGTAACTATCTAGAACGCCAGGGACAATGTCAATGCCCATAACAATTTTCAAAAATTAATTTTCCTCAAACTCAATAACCAATTGATTGTGAGCAAATATGTATCTGTGTCCCCAAAGATGTAGTTGAACTTTTATTTGCACATGAACCCATTTAAATTTGGATTGGTTACCAATTAATAATTGATTCTAGTCAAATTTTCTATTTTTTTCCCCCTTGCCTCATTCCCAATCCTAACGACCGCACAAGCAAACCCTTCTGTTTGCACAGAGTACTTCCATTTTTTTGTTGTATTCTTTATTTAGCCCGAAATCGTAAATCCATGCCAACCCTCACTGAGGGTTTCGATTTTGGGACCAAAACGTAAACACAACCAAAAGTCAGAACAAACTCCAATTTCGCATCCTTCTCCAATATTGACATTTACAGCTGCTAACTCTGCAATCTTTTGCCATTCGCATCGTTTAGCAGGAGAAAAAAACTTCTCGAATACCGTCATAAATACTTTATTTATGTTCAATCCTTTTAGTGTCCTTTTAATTCGGTGACTCGGTGACGGGTAAATATCAAAAGTTTTTGACCCTCACAGCGTATGCACATTTCAATTAGTTATACGCCGGCAAGGGTAACATTAAGACTTACAACCGTGCGACGTATTTGAGGATAATTACCATCCTTCAGAGATAAATATCCTAGAGATATTAAAGGAGTAATCCAAGACCTTATTATCTTTCTGTGGTTTTCTGTCTTCAGTTCTCACCACAGTCTGTGAAAGTTGGTGCAAGGGTATGTGTAGGTGGCTGTGTTTATACATGCGCAAGTGGATTTGTTTATCTTTAATAAGGATAATCAAGTTGCGGGTTGAATGGCGCTTGGGGGCGAGAAGATCGCATGAAAATCACATGCCAGTGCGTAATGAAAACATATGAAATGTCAGTTCCAGACACACATCGGCACATCGAAATTAGGGTTTTCTGTATCTCAGTGGGCGAACGTAAACGTGTGGGCTTTTTAAATTTGCTTCTTGGTGCTTTAGGCATGACTCAGGGAATCAGAGTGTTGGTTTCTACTTATGTATCAACTAAGAGACTGTGATTCATACGACATAACTTGGTTATTAAATACAACATCAAAGGAATCCATCTCCGTTTGAATGACAACGCGTGGACTATTTATTCGCATACGAAATCAAAAGAACGAACTCATGGGAATCTCAATTTTGCCTTTTAGCCTGATAGAAATGATTCGCGAATGTCATGAAAACTCTTCATCAAAGACATCAGAAGCTTCAAAATATCGAATTTCTTCAAATTCACTGGATAGGAGCAAACTGAAGTGCACAAATCACTGCCACAAGAAACAACAAAAACCCCACCCAAACAGAAAACAGCAGCTTCTTACGTATGTATTTGAAAATCCATTTAAACTTAATTTCGAACGTTTTTTCGGAAGAAAAGCAAGTTCTGCTTAGACTTCTTTCAAATATCATTTAAAACGTATGCGTTTTAAAATCAAGCTTTGCATGGGTGTGGTGTACACATCCAGGAACACAAAGTAAGTTAAACATCTCTGTTTCCTGCGAAGAGATTTTGTCTGTTACAGTGTACTCACAAGCAACCTTGGTTTGTAATCCGCTTTGTCTATCAGCACAACTCTATGGGACAAGTTTTAACTCACAATGAACAAAGAGAAATGCACCAGACACAACAATTTATTTGTTGGCCTTTATTTGTTTATGTAGGTGCTACTTGTAAATCCTGGCAGTATAAATATATCATACCTACGTCTGAACATGTGGGCGACGTGTTCGACTTAGTTATTGGGCGTTGAAGTGTAACATTATTTTGTGCGGTTGAGAATCGAAATAAATATGAGAAAAGTTTGTTTAGGTCGTTGTTTTAAAATTCGAAGGATTTGTGTTTTCAGAAGAAATGGATATCCTTTAGTGAAAGTGACAAGTTTCACAAATTAATTCTATACACGAGTTGAAATAAAACAAAGCGTGTGTGAGATATTGACAACATTTTTTTATTCGGTGGAAAGGTCTATCAATGACATCAAATCAAATGTCCGCCGCAGCTTCTCTGAGTTGCGCGCATTCGAAATGTCAAATTTTCCATGACTCTGGCGCATAAATTAGGCCGAATTTGACCGATGGCATGGGTTATGTTGGTTCTGACGGCCGCTGTGTTTTGTGGCTTATTCGCATAAACCTGCGACTTCAAATAACCCCACAAAAAAAAGTCTAGCGGGGTCAAATCGCACGATCTCGTTGACCAGTTCACATCACCTCCACGTGAGATTACCATGCCCTCAAATCGCTCGTGCAGAATTTCCAATGTGGCGTGGCGTGAGCTGTGTGGCACCTAGAGCCGCTCCGTCCTGTTGAAATCACATGTCATTGGTGTCCATATCATCCAATTCAGGCCAAAATAGGTTGGTAATCATCGACATATGAAGATCGCCGTTGATGGCGATGGCCTGGCCAATGTCGTTCTCAAAGAAATTCGAGTGTGGACCGCCAGCTCAAAATCCACACCCAACAGTGATTTTTTCGAGATCCATTGAACGCTCTTGGATCTCATGTGGATTGGTATCGTCCCGCATTCGACAATTTTATTCCTTGACATAACCATTCATGCATATATATTATACCAACTGCGACATAGCAATAATATCGGACAGTCGAGCCGCTATTATGGCACTAGACTCAGATATCATCAAATCCAAGCTTGTATGGCGATGCCTGCAGAAGCTTAAAGAGTTGAGTAGAAGAAACCGAGTAAAACTCTGCTGGATATCTGGCCATACGGAGACTCTCTGGCAAGGAAAGGAGCATCAGAACCATTCTGCGCTGTAGGAGACCATCTCCTCAGAGAAGAATTCAGGGAACTAGAAAGAAGGAACCGTATAGAAACCTGGAATAAGGCTCGTGGAATGAAGCAGGCCAAGAAAATCTTAGGGCAATATAACCGGAAGAGATTCGAGGCATGCATCAAAATGATAACGGGGCACCGTAGATTCAGGGAGCATCTAAGGAAATCAGGGGTATCTGCAGATTTTGTGGAGAATTTAATGAAATTCCAGAACATATACTGGGATTTTATGAGGCACTAGCCCACAAAAGAAAAAGATATCTGGGCAAGTACCTAATATCAGAAAAAAAATCCATTCATTAGAAGCATCTATCATTCTCAGATTCCTGAAGGAAACTGGCTTGGAGAGAATACTCTAGAGCAGACTTCTTCACCTGTGCACAATAGGAGTCCATTAGCCTCAATACAACTCTGAAAAGAACTGTGTTTGAAGGGAACTCGTAATTGTGCTAAGGTATTGAAAGGGGGCACAACAGATCCTAAGGATCGCGGTGCAATATACCCCCAACCATAATAACACCCATACATGCAACATCAATGCTGTAGATAATTTTTCGATTTTGATGAGAATTAGGGTCGGTTTCCAACTGCTCCAGAACCCATTCAGCGAACACACGTCGTTGTCTATGGTCGTTGGCCTTCAGCTCCTGCGTCAGTTGAATTTTATACGGGTGCAGACCCAAATCCATAAATCAGTGACTGATTTGTGCCCAAATCACGACGCAAAATTTCTCAAGCTGTGGTCTGCGAAAAGCCGAGTTCTTGTGAGCGACGCAAAATCGACTGCCTCGGATTCTCCTACACAGTCTCACGCACAGCGGCGATGCTTTCGGTAGATCTTGCGTTTCGTCTACGTACGGGTGTTGGCTTATCGTTTACTGAACCAGTGGACTCAAATTTATCCACAACACTACGAATACTCGTAGTTCTCTCGGTAGGACAATTATGGCGATCGTAAAATAGGCGACGAGGGCGGAACGTAACTCGAACAGAAAACCAGCTCTTCAGAACCGGCCAAAGATTCCTTACAGAGACTGCGGACTTAATAATAATAATAATGGCGGCGCTACAGTCCGAAGTGGACCTGGGCCTAGCTTCTCAGCAACCACTCGTGTTGTGCGTGCTATTGTTCTCTCACGAGTGGAGGGGACCTACAGTTTAATTCCGACTCCGAATGGCGAGATTGAGAATCTTTTTTCTAGACAGTTATACTCTTTGAGCATTGTCAGTGACTCGAAAGAGGTGGGGCCGTGAACAATTTTTTTTTTTTGAAAAATTGTTTGTCTGGACTTGGAAACGAACCTAGACTGCGAAAGTCTAATACGCATGGGTCGACGCACGAACCCACACGGCCACGGCGCCCACTGCGGAGTTAGGGTCCGGATTTATAAAGAGCACGGGGTGTTTTCTGCTATCATGTGATAGGATAGGTTTTTAAAATTTGTGTGCCACAAAAAATGAAGGGATTCACAATGGGCCTTAGGGCCTCCGAGTGGAAGTGAAGTGCCTACCATCACACTCCATTCTTTAACCTAACCTAACCTACAGATTGTTAAGGTAAAACTAGCCCTTGATGTCGTATAATATCGGTCTTTGAACGAATCGAATTTAGACGAATTTTTAGCTAACGTCGCACACGGCAAGTTTTTGTGATTTCAGAATCCTAAACTTGCACTGTTCATGAAACTATCACTGCAACTCCTTCATTGTCAATTTCAGGAAACACAGTCTCTTAGTATTTAAGAGTTTATCTTAACTACAAGGACTGAACATTGTTCACGGTTGACAGAATATGCACTAAATTTAAAAATTATTAAAAATGTTCCATAAATCTATACAGCGTTCAAAGGGAAGGCTCTTTCCTGCGTCAAATTAAACTGAATTACAGAAGCAAAACCAAAATTGAATAGAAAAGAAAAGAGCTTGAAAAACATAGAAACACTATTTAATAACAATAACTTCTTAAAATAATTTCAATTGATTTTTAGATTTGAATGGAGCTATCACTTAACACTTAGGAATGAATTAATTTTCTGTTGAATGGCCTTAAAGAGATCAATCTGACTCCGTTAGGGAGTCGCTTACATAAACGGACTCCCTACTAGAGTCAATTTGACCCCCCATAAGGTATAAATGAGAACAACATACTTACTTCCATTGTTTTATGCACTAAAATTTATTTCAATTAACCAAAAGATTTACAACCAAAATGAAGTGTCTTAATGAAACTGGTGGAGTGGAAGAAACAAACGCAAGATACGGGAAAAGTACAAAAACAAAAAACAAAAAATAAACGTAATGACAACATTAACTTTAATTATCGCAACCAAAATGGATATTTAAAGGACATCACTTAATTATGTACGTACTTGTCTATGTACGTGAGTATATTTGTGAGTATATTCCAATTATAAGGTTGTCACACGGTTCTTTTTTCACGGGATTGTCAATCACATTCGTTCGACTCCGTAGCAAAAGGAGTCTCTTTAGGGACATGTTTAATTTAAATCGTTATTCCAGCCCATTTGCGAGTGAGCCTTGCACCAAATTAAAGTACCATAAATATCTGTAAGTCGGATGGTGATTGGGAGGGGAGAGAGATTCGTTTTAAAATTAATGATCCTGATGATTTGCTTTTGTGGGAATTCTGGAAGAAGTATCGGACACATTTGCTCTAAGAAAATAACGAGGTTCATCTATTGTTAAATATGTAGGCGACATCTGTCTCCGGTGATGGTACATAATGTTTATATTTACCAAAAGGGAGGAGTGAACTTGGTTCCACCAGTGATATGGATATATGACTTTTAGGATGATTTCGTGTACATAAAACCAGTTGGAGTTCACATAAAGAGGACGACCATTTTCGAATTCAATACTCCTACTGGAATTTGTGTATGTATTTCGAAACTATATGAATGCCCATCGTGCGTCCCATCGCTACAGTCCGAGGTGGACCTGGGCCTAACTTCTCAGCAACCACTCGTGTTGTGCGTGCTATTGTTCTCTCACGAGTGGAGGGAACCTTCAGACCTACAATGCCGACTCCGAACGGTGAGATTGAGAAGCTATTTCTAGACAATTATACTCCTTGAGCATTGTCAGTGACTCGAAAGAGGTAGAGCCATGAAAAAATGTTAGGTGTTATTTCGAGGATTCGAACCTTCGGCCTCGAGTATGGGAGTCGACGCACCTATCCACTACGCCACGACACCCACAGTGAGAGAACAATAGCACGCACAATAGGAGTGGTCGCTATACAAGCTAAGCCCAAGCCCACCTCGAACTGTAGCACCACAGTTCTAAGAGTCCATTCTTTTATTTTCAAGTACCGACCGTAAATTTGGTCAAACATAGAAACGAAACCAACAAAACACTCGATGAAAGCCAGCAAATGGCTGGAAAAAGGGAAGAAAAGGCGGATTCGTGTGTCTTATCATCAGTATGTCCTTACGTTGACATGAGTATACCATTCAAATTTGAATTACGTAAAGAAGATCCACATATATACATACAAAGATACATACTTACGTTCATATCGATTTGAACGTGTCACGAAATATTTGACTTTGTTTGTACTTATGAATGCTAAAGTTTAACTTCTCTCACAGTAGCACCCGTGCCGGGCGAACTTCTTCAGTGAGACCGTGTGATATCCTCTTATACACCTACCTAAGCCAAACCTTACAAAAACTTCGTGATAGTCACGTTATTTGCTAATAAATCAAGAAGTTCGTGCTTATAGTCGTTTCTCTATTTTTAGCTTTTACTAACTCCCGCCTCATTATGGATTTTTCTTTCCGAAAACTATTTATTTAGAGTTCGTTTTAGACTATCTTGAGTGAGTGAAGTGGAAGCGTAACGCAAAGGTTGACGAAGGTGGTTTTCAAGAGTTACATAACCTCTCCTGCTTAGCACTTTGTAAATTGATTTTAATTTGGCAGTCCTTACAAGCAATGAAATGAAAATGTATACACATTTTGTGCGTAAATAATAATTAATAGTCATGTCATGTCGTGGGTCGAACATATAATGAAAGCTATTTAAGGGGTTGTGGTATTTTGAGAACTGACTTCTGAATGAATGCTTAATGTTCTTTTTTGGGCTGATGTTAGCTGATACCAAGTACGGCAATAATATGGATAAAATTAAACTTCTCAGCAGCGAAACGTGGTATGAAATAGCTCAAAATAAATGAAAGACACAGAATAACAGAAACTTTATCAATAAACTTCTGCCTTAGCAACTATAGTCGATTGTCATGTCATCGACTGTAGCAGAGCCAAAAAATACTAAAAACAACCCACAGTTCTCTAAACCTGAACATATCCCGGCACAAATCTTTGGTTCTCTGTTCAGATGTATGTTTGTGAATATTTTCGTATTTTTCTCCCTTATCATTGATGAATTTATTACGCGTTTCCATTAAAACTTTTTTGTTCGCTTTCATTGTCAAACCCCTTTTCATTTTTGATGAAATTACATGTCCACCTTTATTCTAAGTCACCAGTAAACAGGTTTAGCCATCCTTTTGCGAGACTAACTGTAATATATCATTGTTTCCGTGACCCTCGCCCTTAAAGTGAAATGTGTTCTCACTTTCAGCTGAACGACATAATAATTTATGACTCAAAAAGGGGTGTTTGTCCGGTGAACCCTAGGTGTACTTATATCCTTTGGGGAGGAAAATGTCCAAAGTAAATGAAAATATAAACCACTGTCAAGCGGTTTTTGTCGGATTATTCACTTGATCGTGATGACAAAAATGTCAACAACATAATCGAAATAGAAAAGTAAGAGGGTGGGTGTTGTATGCGGAAACAAAGGGCTGCAAATCATATATTGAAGAAGTGACATTTTACCTTATCACGAATGTCCTGTCTCATTTTTTCTCGCTCCTCTTCCATCTTGCGATGCTTCTCCTTTCGTCGTTCTTCGGCCTCACGGATGGCCTCCTGACGCTCCCTCTCCTCCTCCTCTGCCTTCTCTTTGTCATCGCCATCATCTCCGCCATCACCACCAACTGCGCCTGAAATAAAAGGAATAATTTACAAAAAAAGCTCTATCCAATCAAAGTCAATCGTCATATTGTATTCACTGATTCAACAAACACAAATTTTGGAGAAAACAATAACCTCGCTAATTTAAAATATTCAGGTTCTCAATTACTGTTGGTGTGTGTGTCCTTCGCCCAGGAATGGGTGGGGTTTTAATTAAAATTGAAGCAAAAAAAACGGCAGCCTGTTCGCGAAAATCAGTAAAGTTTAAAATGAACAGCTCTGCAGCCAAAGCAGTGATAAGTATGTTAAGGGTTGTTAGTGCTATTTAATGGAGTAGAGACGGAGTATTGTTGAGTTAATTAAAATACTTTTGAATTTCCTTATTCGGATTTGTTTGGTGAAACAATGTCGAACAATTGAGCTTATGGCTAAAGTTGTATGGTATGCGAATTCTGTTGAGAAGTTTGGTTATCCAATTGTTCATGGGAATATCTTATAAGCGTACATGTGCGCCGTTGGGTGCTTAGGGAAAGAATCTCGATTGAAATCACAAATCAAAAAACCAAAGGCTGAATATTGTTAGAATGACTTTAAAGTATAAAAGGAAAGGGAATGAAAAGTGAGCAGAAGTGAATTTAAATAATTTCTTTAAATATTGTAATTCTTTTTCTTTTTTCGGGATGAAGCCAGGTCTCAACCAATTTAAGTCGTTATTGCCTTAAAAATCGAAACAAATAAAGAAATATAGAAAAACACCGTAATAATTGGACAACATTCCGAGTTTAAGTTGAAGATTATCCGAATCTTAAAATGAGAGCCTTAAGTAAGTTAGCACGTTGAGTGCCACATGAGACCACCTTGGTCTCACACGAATTTGGGTGTCAATAAAAAAAAATCCGTGGCCTGTGGGGACAGTTTTACGGATTGTATGTTGGCACTCAACGAGTTAAGCTAAATCCCAACTGAATCTAAACATAGTATGAACAAATATCAAGCACCAGTCCGAGGTGAACTTGTGCCTAGCTTCTACAACAACCAACCGTTTTGTGCGTGCTATTGTTCTCTTTTTCTGAGTGCAATTTTTGGTTCTGTTTGCGTTGATGGCATCTGGACGAGAGGATTTAACAACGAACTACACGGGTTGTACGGCGGAGTGAGCCTAGTCAAGCGTCACGCTTTATATCCATCTACGTATAACACGCTGTAGATGGGTATAAAGCGTGTAATCCGTGTTTAGAAGGCTATAAAGCGTGTTATCCGTAGACGCTTGACTAGGTCATGTAGAACAACACATCTCTGACCCGAAGAGATTTTGAATCCGAGCCATTGGGACAACACAAGTTGAGAAGGACCTCAACCAAATTGGTGTGCGGGATAGGAGGTGCTAACTGGAGAGGTTTGCTGATTGAGGACCAGGTCCACCCCGGACTCTAGCGCTACACAAAAAAGAAGGAGATTGTTCTCTTACGAATGACGGGGACCTACGGAGTAATGCCGACAGCGACCGGTGAGTTTTGGGAAGCTTGAGTTATATTCTTTGAGCATTGCCAGTGCTTCGAAAGAGGTGGAACAGTGAGTTGCCTTTTTCGGGTTTTATCAGAGACTTTGAATGCAGCCTCATTTAGCACCTTCACCAACTCGAAATAGCCGCAATATTTTGCAACAAGTTTAAAGAATTTTTCGAGAAAAGTGAAGTTTAAATTGGTATGGTCTGTATGAAGATATGAACAACAATGAATCACCGCAGACCCTAAATCATCTCCTTTGTCAGCACTTCAATCAAAGAAATATACCAGCTAAGGAGTCAATCAATCAAAAATTATTCCCCCGAGGGTGTCCACCATGGCGGCGCTACAGTCCGAGGTGGACTTGGGCCTAGCTTCTCAGCAACCACTCGTGTTGTGCTTTTGTTCTCTCACGAGTGGAGGGACCTACAGTTTAATGCCGACTCCGAACGGCGAGATTGAGAAGCTATTTCTAGACAGTTATACTCTTTGAGCATTGTCAGTGACTCAAAAGAGGTGGATCCGTGAAAAAATGTTTGGTGTTTTTTTCGAGATTCGAACCGACGACCTCGAGCGTAGGAGTCGACGCACCTAGCCACTACGCCAGCTATATTCTTTGAGCATTGTCAGTGGCTCGAAAGAGGTGGAGTCGTAAAAATATCAAAGATCTTTTTCGGGGAGCTATGCTAAGGTGCATACTTATCATACGGATGGAATGTCATCATCGTTTGATCGATCCTAATGAAGGACTCTCTCTGAACTGTGCCAACTACAGAGGGATCAGTCTTTTAAGATCTTCTCTGAGCCTTGTGTAAGCGCCTCAAACCCTACATTAACTGCCTGATTGGTTAATATCAGTGCAGTGGTCAGTGGTCTCAGTTTTGAGAAGATCGTCAGTAACTCGAGGCACGAAGCTAAACAAATCTGTGCAACTGCTCGCATATACCGACGACATTGACATCATTGGAAGGACACAGCGGGCTATCAGTGGAACTTTTGTTTTTTTTGCGGCTAAGATGGGTCTTGCGGTGAATGAGGGTGAAACCCTGTTTTCGAAACACCCACCATCGCCGACTTTGTCAACAAAACGTCACTACAGACTGCTGAAACTTTGAAGTAGTAAAAGTCTTTGTCTACCTAGGCTCCGAAGTAAACTCAGGCAATGACACCATCGCGGAGATAAAACGATGGATTTTTTTTGTATGTTTTTGCGAAACACTACACTTGACCCAAAACTGGTCGATTGTACTGCCAGATAGCAACCTACACCAGTGCTGTTAATTTGATCCCAACGGAAAATGGTGACTGGACCAGATTCGACTTCACTGGGATTCGAACCTGGGACCCTCTAACTTGGGGTAGGCACTTAACCAACTGCGCCATCCAGTCGATAAACAAAGGATTACTATTGCCAATCGCTGTGTCATTGGGGTTAGAAGACAGTCGAGGAACCAAGATAGCTCGGAGGGTCCTTCGGACTGGAAAGGCCTTTGGATTGTCTTTGGCCCCGTATGCACCCGATGGTGTTTAGAGGAGGAGACTGAACGACGAACCTTAAAGCGACATCGATCTGGGCAAGCGAATACGAGTCTCCCGTCTCAGATGGCTAGGTCATGTACAGTGAATGGACACCAACGCTTCGGCCCGGAAAGTTTTCGATTCCAACCCCGATGGATAACGCTGGAAATGAAGACCTCACTTCCGGTCACATAAACAGCTGGAATGGGACCTCAATCAGTTGAATGTGCGTAGCTGGAAGCAACTAGCACAAGACCGTGCTGGATGAAGTGGAATGTTGTCTGAGGCCCAGGTCCACCCGGGCTGTAGTACCAGCTGAAGAAGGCGAAGAAGTTATTAGTGTGGTGAGTATTGAATTAACATCAAAGCCTTGGGCAGGAATTCCATTCTTCTTTGAATATTTTCTTTCAAATGTCCGTCATTTGATGTCCAAAATAGTAAACATCTTTGTCCTTCAAATGACATCGAAAATCTCCCTCAATTGTTCACGCCATGCTGTCGGGATTTAATGCTTTTCAAGTAACGATTTCATGGCCAAATAGTTCCAAAGTGAACTCCCGCATCGGGGTTTAGCACTTTAATTGGGTTCAAAGCGAAATGTAAACTTCTCAAAAGAAAATAACCTAGACAGAGTACTATGAGGGTTTCAATCACAAAATTAAATTAGTCTTTTGCGATTTGCAAGCGATTTCGTTCTGTAATCAAATAAAGACATGTCTCTCGTTCTATTGTAACGTAAATTCCATTCCCCAGCAGACAAGCTCCCCGTGGAAACGCGAATGGTGTGCAATGCAAATTGAATACTCTCTGCATCGTTCTGTGGAACTTCAAGAAAAGTTATAATTCTGTGGCACTGACTGTACTGGAGATGAGTTTTCAACAGGAAGGGTAAAATGAACGTAATCGTTCATAGTTCGTCGATGAAGACAAGAAGTGTTGGCAACAAACGTTAAACGGTTGTTGCCACGAAACAAAGGATCTCTCGGATATGTGTGCACATTACATTCAGTGTTTGACGGAAGTATTCCGGCAACTTCATAAACTTCGTTGAGTTGTTTAACTTGCGTGGGAGGGACCGAAGTGTATGGTGCAGTTGCAATGTACATTGTAGTGCGCTTGGGATATAGTTCATCTAAAGATACACATATGCCTTGCTAATTGTCAAACAGTTCTGCTCCTTTTAGTCTTGCTATTAGCAGTGATACTAAAAGATAAAAGTAGACGAACATATTTTGCTTCATTATAAGTGTTTGCCAATGCCTGCGGAAAGAAACTGTTTAGTGTGGTTGTAGATTGGTTTCGACGAACTCAATGTTAACGGCGCATGTTGTTTGAGCACAAATGATCTAGCTACAGGTTGAGAAACACCTTGTTTTTGTCTCCTTGCAAAAAGACGGACAAACGAAGAAATCCTTAAAAGCTTCCTAGCTTATCTGTTCAAATATAAATATCATTTTATTTGTTGTATTTAGCCCACAGATTGCTCCTTTTGAGGTAAGATAAGCTTCGGATCTAAGGGCGGATACATATTTTCTAATTCCTTAAATGACAATTACATCTGAATCCCCGCTGCTCAAATTCAGGACACAGAGTACGCCACTTTAATTCACAGCACTGTTATCAAGGCTAACAATCAAAGTAAAGCTCCTACGCAGCATTTCTTGGCCTTTGCATGTGCGAGACAATTATGCGTACGATTGGCCATTTGACACAACAACACCGTTTGTTGTTTACCACTTTTGCCAGCTTATTACGCCTCTACGGCCATCCATACGAACGACGTGCCAGCTCATCTTAGAAGCGAGTCACAT
This sequence comes from Myathropa florea, assembly GCA_930367185.1. Lineage (NCBI taxonomy): Eukaryota > Metazoa > Arthropoda > Insecta > Diptera > Syrphidae > Myathropa > Myathropa florea. The sequence continues at coordinate 80,705,661 of OV884003.1, read as the reverse complement.
TTTTAACGATTTTATGTTTCCATCAATTTATTCTCTGTTTACGTTCTCATTATTTCCCCAAACACTGCCAACTCAAACATTGGTTAAACTTTTCCATGCTTCCCATCCGCCCACCAGGGAAAAAACATCAACTACTGGCTTTCTCATTTGGCCGTGTCGGTTTGAGGTTCAAATGAAACATCTCACGGTGTTCATATGAAGAAATTTCGTATGCCTTTTGTGAAAGAGATGAGGTCGAATTCGGGTCAAAACGTGAACGACAGTGGTGAGTTTTGTTGGGCGCAACCCACAAATGTACAGGGCGTTCATGTTGCCGTACATTCATATATTCATGCATCGACCCCATGTAGGATGCGTGTGTGAATGCGAAATGAGGCTTTGAAATCGGGTTAGATACGGCAGTCTTACGTGTGTGTTTAACGATTTTCTGCAACCACCCTCATTAGGAGTGTGCTATCCACAGTTTTGAACTGAACGCGCATTTGAATGGCCACCATCTCTGTCAACCGTCACACAGTTTATTTCAACGTCCTTCCTTGTGGCACACCACAATTTTGTTGCAACACGGAAGATGGGAGGGTGTTTTGAATTTTTGAGTGCATTGGCGTAGCATAAAATCGGTGAGCGAATACGGGGCAAAAAAAAATCGATTTCATCCCCTTTCGAATGAGGCCTACTTTCTGTGGAAAGAAAGAAAGAAACGAGAGAAACGATTGAGAGAATGAAAGAAAGAAGGCCAAAGAAAGGCATAAAAAAGGAACTACACCTGAATGCATAGAGTATTCCCAAGGTTGCCTTCATGGCACAATGCTAATAAGTGACTGTACTGTGTATATGGGGTTACGTAAGTGGCAAAACGCCATCCCTCTGCTGGCACAACGGCCGTGTTTTGTGCTTTGTTCTGTGAAAAGTGCATGGGGCATGTATTTGGCCTTCTTTAACTGAGGTTTTCGCGGCACCCAAGGGTGTCATCGCCATCGCGCTAACGTATTCGTAGTGATGGTAGCATAAGTCAGGCATTTTTCACGTGGAATTCTAAAGCTTTGCGGAATAATGAGGATTTTCTTAAGTTCTCTTATTTTTATTTATGCATGTTTGAGTGAACAGGGGAAAATGGAGCACATTTTTTTGGTTTTGTTTTTGCTCTTGTACCACTTAGTTAACTGAACTGGTGAATTGGATTCCGAAAGGGTTGTCGGAGATTGTTTAATCCTTCTTTTGCTAGTCCTGTGATGTGGGTCCCTTAACACTCGTCTAAACCGAGAGAAAATTAAGTACGAGTGGATACGGAATAATGGATAAGGAATCTTTAATTTTAAGCTCTCGAATGAAACACACCTTAAATTCACACAATTTTTCGATGAGCTGACGATAAATGAATGAAGGGTCACATAGACCTTATTCATATCCATGCTGGGACTCAACATTCAAAATGAAAATCTCTCTTAAAAGCCTTCTGACTGATGTAAGTACACAAACCCCTTAACAGAACAACATTCTCTTTCTGTGCTAGTTCTTCACCTACATTCAGCTTCACCCACACGTTTAAGTGGAAGTTACCTCGGCCTGATAATCCACAGAAACCCCGTCTTATTTCCGGACGCCTAACCTGTACACATTTATGAACGCAATCGTAAAACGCAAACACAAAACGATGAAATCTTTCGCAAATAAGTTCATTAAAACTTTGTCCCCAAGACATCATTCACACAGAGAGACGCAGGCAGACCGATTGTCGTCACTTCAGAACAGTGACGGTGCATAAGAAGCAAACTTTGTCCCACTTTGCTCGTACGTTCCTTCCTTCCTTCCATGCCCACTCCAGCACATAAGAAAAGCAAGAAAGAAAAGCGTCTTACTACCCGGAAACATTCGAACGCCCTTGCCTTTCATTCATCCCTTGACTCAGTCTCTGCGTATCTTTCCGCTGCATAAAATCAGTACAAGAACCATCTTCCACGAGCATTTGTGCTGAGTGGACGTCATCAGAATGCTGTTGTCGTAGACTAAGGATCCCATTAATCCTGAACAAAAATTTTGCACACGTTTCACTTGCAGTGGAAAGTATAAAAAATTCAAAAATAAGGAGAAGAGCAAAGCCCAACTACCACGCACACAATTCGACGGCACAAGAGTGCTTGTGTGCTTACTATGCAAATAGAAACTCTTTGCATAGTAGGGACATTCTATGGGCCTACCACATGAAGCTGTCTGCGACGAAAAGTAGTCCATTCATCCATCCATCCATCCATCCATCCAACCAACCAACCAGCCTAACCATTCATCTGTCAGTAAATCAACTTTTCCTCATCCTTCCTTCTTCCGACTTCTATCCCAAAGTAGGAGCCCTGTAGTCATTGTGAGTTTCGCACAGCACTGTATGTGCACTTGGATGCAACTGGGCTCGGGATAGAAGGATAGTAACTTTCAGCTCGGCAAGGAGTGGGCAGGGGAATGGAGCAAAAAGTTAAGGCAAATAAAAAATGTTCAACTTGAATTAGGTTTTCAATTTTTTTTTATGTTCTTTGATGCTTCGTGTTTCAGCCACCATCTTCTTCGTCTTTGCATGGTGTTCCCATTCTCGTTCGCGAGAGTTTCTTTGAAGTGAAAAAATAATGAAAAAGTTAACAATCTATTTGATATTTGAAGAACGTGTAGTCTTTCTGAGCAAAACAAGAAATACAACAATTGGTAAAGTGATCGCAAGGAAAGTTAAAAAAAAAAAAAAACAGGAAAACTTTTTGAAATACCCGCAATTAATCATGGAAAAACACGGAGTTGCATTTTGTACACGAGAAGTGAATCATTTGCTCATCCACGTTGCTGAAGTGGAGATGTACTTTGGCGGAGATGTGACCATTGGCACTGAAAGAATCTCTAGCTTGGGCCTTCAGCATATTTCGTGATTCTTTATGCATCCTCAATCAAGAAAACTTTTTTTTCAAAATTGTCTGTATTCTTTGAATTTGTCTTATTCATCTCCGCCGTTGACTCTACTTCCAGCTGACTTATCGCTACGTTGCCTTGAACTATAATTGAGTGGCTGTCAGTTTAGTCGTGAGAATAGTTGTATGACAAAAATTCTAAATTTGTAATCAAAAGGCTTATCAGTCTGACGATAGTCTGAGCATATGGGTCACTCTGCCTGCAACTGTTTTGGTTATTTTATCATCTTTGAATAAACAAAGACTAGGAAACATTTATTTCTCATTTTTAAAGGTAATATAGCGAATTATGTAATTCACAGGAGACAGTTGGATGAGTGAATGTTCTTTGTCGTCGCTTACAGGTAAAATCATACAATCTGATGAATAATAGCAACAATAGATGTACACAAGAGATTGGGGGATGAAATCAGCGAAGCTTATGAAATGAGAGTGATTCTTTTCTAATATAGACAAATTCAGTCAAAGGTTGCCGAACATGCGGAAATTATTGAAAAACTGTATCGAAATTCCGGCTCAGTTTTAAAGAATAATAATAATAACGGCGGCGCTACAGTCTGAGGTGGACCTGGGCCTAGCTCCTCAGCAACCACTCGTGTTGTGCGTGCTATTGATCTTTCACGAGCGGAGGTCCCTACAGTGTAATGCAGACTCCGATTTTGAGAAGCTTTTTCTAGACAGTTATACTCTTTGAGCATTGTCAGTGGCTCGAAAGAGGTGAAGCCGTGAAAAAATTTTAGGTGTTTTTTCGGGAATCGAACCGACAACATCGAGCGTAGGAGTCGACGCACCTACCCACTACGCCACGGCTCCCACAGTTTTAAATACGCAACGTAAATTTTGTCGTGAGGTTGCTCGTCATCATCGCTTTAGTGAGCGGGCAATTCGTCGCACCGTGAAAATGTTTGAGGGTGAGTGCACTTTTTCGGACCTTAAGCCACCAACCAGACAGAGATTGAGGCGAAATGAAAAAAACGTAATCGCCGAAGCGACCAGTATCGAAGAAGACACAGAAATCTCGTTTCGCCGCCGATCACCTGAGTTGGACATCGCCAAAGAGTCAACCCGGCTTCTTTTGCTCTTGGACTTGGGCCTACATCCTACTAAGTTTGTGCTGACGCAAGAATTGAAGCCGGATGACCATAGACAACGACGTGAGTTCGCTAATTCTTCTTCTTCTTCTTCTTCTTAGGGCGCTACAGTCCGAGGTGGACCTGGGCCTCACTCAGTTCAATAATTGGGCGCTGAAAATGTCGTGCGGATTTTGACCGAAAATTCTTCTTCTCGAAGGGGGTCCATTTTTGTCTCAGTGACTATACCACCAAGACTGGATGGCGCAGTTGGTTAAGTGCCTACCCCAAGTTAGAGGGGTCTCAGGTTCGAGTCCCAGTGAAATCGAGTCTGGTCCAAATGGTGACCATTTGCCGTTGGGATCAAATTAACGGCACTGGAGTAGGTTGCTACCTGGCAGTACAATGGACCAGTATTGAGTCTGAGTGCTCGAGGAGTGTTTCAAAAATCCTCCGAAAAACAAAAAAAAAATACCACCAAGAAAGCCAAAACTGCCATTATGGAAGCGAATACAATGCACAAGCATCAATGCATCTCACAAAGATCGGCTGTTCGAGGCGGTTTATGGTATGGCAGCATAATCAGACCATATTTTTTTCGGGAATGAGGTAGGAGACATCGCTACCACCAATGGTCTCAGGTATAGAGCGATGTTCACCGACTTTCTGTGAACACAGCTCGACAACATCGATACAGCCTTGGCCAAATGTATTAGGCACCCTTTAAGATTTGCTATATATATTCAAAAAGCAAAAAAAATTATGAAATGAAAGTAAAAAATAAAAATCGTTTACAACCTCAGATAGTGTCGCCGAAAACCATAAAATTCAAACTACTTCCGATAAGTGATTTGGCAGCAACGACAAAAAGATAAAGGTGCCTAATACATTTGGCCTAGGCTGTATATCCGAGCTATGGTTCCAACAAGACAGCGCTACATGTATGGCAAGCGACGCAACGCTCAAAGTTGTGAAGGAGAAATTTGACGACTGGGTCATCTCACGGTGAGCGTTCATAAATTGTCCGCCACGATCATGCGACTTGACACCACTGGATTATTTTCTAAAGTCCTTAGTCTAGACTGAATAGCCAACCATTTTGGACGAGTTCGAGGTCAACATTCGAGACGCAATCGCCGGAATAACACGGCACATTTTAGACCGAGTCATTAACAATTTTACGGACAGCGTCCGATTGTAGCGCTGCCAACGAAATCGAGGCGTTTATTTGAATGATGCACTTCAAAATGAAGCCAGGATCAATTTTATATCTCAAACGGTTGTTGTTTTTATTTAGTTGCTTTTCCTGTCGTTCTTATCTGGTCACCTTGCAATAGCTGTGTGTGGTATTTACTGGAAGGGGATATATGACCTGTTTGGAATTCATTCTCCATCTCCAAAGAGAAATGCAGAACAACAAAGTCAGAGTTATAGAGAAAAGGTATTTGGTTTCTGTTGGTATGCAGGGATCCGTGAGCATAGAAGATCTAAGTTCGAAAGTAAACGAGACAATCTAAAAAAAATTTTTTTTGTGTATACTTCGATACAGGGAGACTCAGAAAATCACTATTTTTTCTCCAAATATGAGCGGTTATCCACTGGATTTAGCATTAACTTCCAAGCGTTTTCTCTTTAAAGCACGCGCCTTCATATAGCCTTTTTTTATTATTCGGAGGATTTTTTGAAATACTACTGGAGCACTCAGACTCAAAACTGGTCCATTGTACTGAGAAGTAGCAACCTACTCCAGCGATAGTGCCGTTAATTTGATCCCAACGGCAAATGGTGACTGGACCAGATTCGATTTCACTGGGATTCGAACCTGGGACCTCGAACTTGGGGCAGGCACTTAATCAACTGCGCCATCCAGTCGTGTTAAAGTCTTGGATCGTGTTTTAAAAACTACTAAACTGCCTCATTAATGCGTATGGATGATTCGAAATAGCATTGAAGTCACTTTCCATTGTGCCTTTTGACACATTTTGTAAAGTATTGCAAAGATTAGAAGATTAATTCATACAGAATATCTTGTTATTTTAAGGGTCCACTAATTGAGACTATATAGATCGTATTACAGTCATAAAAATATTTATTCCACCTCACAGAAGTTTTTCAATCCATGTAACAATCAAAAATGCAAGACCTTCCATAAATTCCCCTTCAATCGTAAAGTACAGCTTTTCTATAGCCCTGCCAGCAACTGAATCGAGTTGACCCCCTATCACCTCTTTATCAAGAACAGAAAATTGTTCTAAGTACACATACAACGAGTGTTTTATGTTTGCTTTGCGTTTTTTGCCCAGCGGCTTTGCGACGCCCATTAGTTTAAATTTGACGTTCAACATTTCTGCTATTTTTCCGGCATTCCATCAGTTTTCCACCATCGTTCAGTGCAATCAAAAGTTGTCGCCATTCGTCGCATGTGTGAACAAAATGGAAATCCACTTTTGAATGTCAATTCAACAAAAAAAAGGGACTTTGTTGTCGTCGAACGTGTGTAGCTGCGTTGCATAATTAAAAAAGTTCCAAAAAGGAGTACATTTTGTTCGGTTTTTAAAAGGATATACATATAAGCTCGGGATAAACTTTTTCGATTGCGACAACCACAAGTGCGGGAACATGCTGTCCAGAGGTTTGGGAAAAAACAATCGGATAGTGTCATTAGCAATTTTTATTGTGGCTTATTGCGGTGGTGGTAGCATCTGGTGTTTGGCTGACGAGCTGTGGAACAGCACCGTCTCAGAGGCGACTGTAAAGTTTGTCCGGGAATTGGAAGCTAGTGTGGATAGTGGCAAACAGCCTTGCGATGACTTTTATGGATACATATGCGGCAAGCAAGACACATCGCAGCTATTTCCAACCCGCGCCAGTGAGGAGGAATTATTTCAGAAATTCATCACGCAACAGGATGAGGAACAACTCCTAGATGTCGAATTGAATTTGAAACGCTTCTACGAGTCCTGCAAGGATGCACGCGGAGTGGAGCAACTAAAGAGCTCACATTTGTATCGCGTCAGTGGTGGATGGCCAGCGATTGAGGGAACAGCCGGAAAACGACGCGATGTGCCCTCATGGGTGCATATTCTGGCACCGTTCCACGAGTTGGGTTTGGCCTACTTCTTCAAGCATCGTGTTGACATCCAAAGTAACAAGAGACACGTATATTTAGAAGCCAATTTGGATGTGAGGTACTCTTTGCGGAAAAACATTCAGCTGGCGGAGGAGCTTCTGCAAAACTATGGGGTTGATCCCGCCGAAGCAAGACTGGTTGCACTAGATTTTGGCGGCCTCGAGGGTTACCGCAGAGAAGTGGCAAAGAACACCAGTGTAGGTCAATCAACTATGACATATAGCGGCTTCAAAGCGAAGCATGCCAACATCGATTGGGATGCGTACTTCCGCCAGATATTGGGCAAACCTCTCAAAGACAGTGACACCCTGCACCTGGTTGACGAGGAAAAAGTCGAAAACATGTTCATGATACTCTCGCACACTCCAGGGACACGGCTGATGAACTACTTGTGGATAGACTATCTTCTCGAGAAGGGTGCAGCCGATTGTGTGGAGCTTGTGCGGCAGTACTTAAAACCCGTCTACCGGCATATTGTTGAACGTTCCTCAATTGACAAACGACGTATCGCCAAAGTTTTCTCCGACATTGGCAACGTCTATAAATCACTGCTGTTCGAGTCTGTGTGGATTGATGAGATTTCGAATGAAAAATCAAAGTTGTACATGTCGCGGATTATTCATACCACTCTTAACGGTGACACCAAGCTGGACACCGATTACGTCGGCTTGACAATGACGAAAAGGAATTTTTATCGAAACCTGGAAAAATGTCACCGATTGTCTCAAAGTACTGTTCGCCGGAACCTGGCAGACTCGTCAGCGTCACTCACTGATTTATACGAATTTTTCATAGGACCGATGTACCGTGAATTGCTGGTTGAGCCGCTATACTATGGATCCATTGGGGAGGCGTTTGCAGACAAAATGATTGAGGGTGGCGGATCGGGCTCAACAGCTGGCAGTTGGCGAAGCAGCGATTCAGATGAGAAATTTGCAGAGATTGAGGGATGTTTGAAGAGGCAAAGTCCTAATTTTACGCCTTCTAACTCGTTATTGAATAACTTGGTACGCAGAATTCTAGCAGAGCGCCAGACATTTACTGCGCTGCAGAATTGGATCAAAGGAAATGCAGACGCTGTGCGCCAGATTCGTGAGCTGTTATCTTCGGTGAATGCTGGACTCAGTTTGGAAAAGCTATACTTCTACACATCAGTTCGGACGCACTGTGCAGAGGGACAGGATTTCGTTAACACGTATTTGAAAAATACACCAGATTTTGCTGATGCGTTCGCTTGCCCGAGGGGTACTCCACTGAAGCCTAGAAAGACATGCAGTGTTTTGTGAAGTTCGTCTGTTTGAATAAATCTCGTTAACTAATAAATGCATATTTTTGATTATAAGGGAAAAATTGTTGTTGTATTTAGTTCTAAACACCAACACTTAACACTTTCATTGATTTGATAGGAACACTGCGCAGAGTTTGATTTAGAATGGCGACGTCGATTGCTGGGCACCTGGCTGGAAGACACTATAAGTTACGCGTACACATTGATCACATAAACTCTCAAGGGGGTTTTGAGACAGTTTTGAAGATAAAGCAGCACAGGATCAATCGCAAGAGACATCACGCGAGGAGGATGTGTCACTAAATACCACGATTTATTTGGTTACCAGAGTACTGTGTACTCGAAATATACTTTTAAAAACTCACGAATCACATCACACTGACGATCAACTTCCAAAACAAATATCTTAGCACATTAATCCTTCTGATGCTACAAACCTACTTTGTTCGTATGGTGAAATCATCCGTTTGCACAAAAACTCACTGAGTAACTAAAAGTTGCAAGTTCGAATACCTAATCCCCATCCAAGCAGCAGTGGAAACATCACAAATCAATTTTCCAGCAAATCCTTAATTAGTTCTAAAACTATCTAAGGGTATAGTCGTACTCTTGATCGTGTACTCATATCTGCTTAATTAGTTTGTCCCATGGACGTGTATCGTGGCAGTGTCGTCCTTTCGCCACTTTGCCCTCCCATTGTGTGTTGCCTTTGATTTTCGAAGAAAACTTTCTAATTAATTTTTAATAAAATAAAAGTAGAAATCAATATCCTTTCATGTGAAAGACTAAACCGTCCACATCAGCGTCAACGGAGTGCAAACTTCAACGTTCGTGCGACCAAGCAAACTATTGTGTCAGTACAAAAAGGACGATAACCTCCTCTGTTGTCCGTGCTGTCCATCCGTAATTCCATAATTACCACTATAGTCATCAAATAGTATTATGAAAGTAATTGACAACTGTGCTGTCTCAACGCAACGGGGCAAGACATCCACCCATCTATCCATCGAGGAGTGACCGATCCTCCACCGACCCACAACGAGCTTCGAGTATGTGCGTGTGCAGTGTGACACTAGAGGACTTATGGTGGTTGGGTGGTGCTGATAATAGGAACTCACTCACTCTATCTCGTTGGATAGATGCGTCCAGTGGTAATTGGACGGAAATAAAATTTAAGATTACCAAGAAAATCGTATTAAGATATTATTTCCCTGTAAGTGAAAATGTTTCGCCAACGTCTCCATTGTGAGGAAGGTTTGTCCACATCTTGTATACCCAGAGGGGGATTCTGGGGAACTAAGTTTGCACATGACTTGCAGGAAAGATTTTCAATTATTTTCAAATCTCCAGCCCTTCAACCGTTTGGTTAGTGTAATTTAAGGAGAGAGTCCTTTCGGGAGAGTTTTCATTCTCCGCCTAGATTGTCTCGACAGGAGTTGGCTTCACTGAAATGTGCTTTTAAATATGTCCTCCAGAGACTTTTGCCTGTTGGCAGGTTAACGAAATTTTGATGAAGAAAAGTAGAATTTGATAGCAACAGGGAGCATCCAATGAATACACTTCATCACAATTGATGACCTCTCATCACTGCATCTCGTTAATGTCAAAACTTTCAGTGTAAACATTTTAAAGCCTAAAGTTTTGACAAGCAATTAATTTTAAATGATAGTAAAGAAAAATGAAATTTAAATACAAAACAGCAGCAGCAATTCAGAATCAACAACCCCTTCCAGTGAACTGAATAAGGGTGAAATGCCTTCAATAAAAATGAAAGGGATATGAAATGATGAAGACGTAGGCATCAAAATGATGAAAGTTGCCAGAAAGTAGTCTACTGTGATTCAGTTGTGTATTTGTTTGGACAAAAGAACTGGGTTGAAAATTATTCGGGTTAATAGTTAAGCTGTGACTGGTTTAGGGTTCCTTTTGTTTTTGTTGCTTACGTTATTTTTGAATTTTTTTTTGCGAGATGAATAAAACAAAGCCCCATGGGCTATTCTTTATATGGGATGAAAGCAGTTCCTTTCAGATTTTCTATTATTGAATTCAGAATTTGGGTCACGTATGCGACTGGTACTTGGCATGTATAGAGCGGTGGTGGGATGAGTTGCATTCAGACATTTTTTTCGGAATAAAAACACCGACAGACAGTACGATTGCGAAAATATGGATGAAAGCCATAAGTGAAGATAGATAGATGAAGACTGCTGATGTGTGTGGATACAGAAAAGAATATTTTTTTTTGAAAATGAGATAAGCGTCAGGTCGAACGAAGCACTGACAAATTTAAATAAAATATGTGACAAAATACTGATGGTTTGTAATTTATTGATGTCATTTTAAGGCATTGATCTATGAACTCAATCTGGACAAAATCATATTCGATGATTTTTTTTTATTTTTCGGGGGATTTTTGAAACAGCACTCAGACTCAAAACTGCGTCCATTGTACTGCCAGGTAGCAACCTACTAAAGTTCCATTAATTTGATCCCAACGGCAAATGGTGACTGGACCAGATTCGATTTCACTGGGAATCAAACCTGGGACCCCTCGAACTTGGGGCAGGCACTTAACCAACTGTACCATCCAGTCGCTTCTTATTCGTTGATACTTTGAATTAATAAAAGGAAATAGAGTTGTGCATGTCAACCAATACTCTGTTAAATTTTTATTTTTCCATTTCAATTCAATGAATTCGCTTTCTGAGATCCCGAGTCTTAACACACAGTGCATTGTCTTATGTGATCAGGAGTGAAGAACAGGTGAAACAAGCTGGTTTTAAGGTTAATATTTGCCGTTGAGCAAACATCAATCCGTCGCCTATCATTTATGACAAAATGTCGCAACCGACTTTGAGATAAAGGGTGACCAGATAGCAACGATAGTTTTTGCAAATGTTATATTTCAGCAGCGCGACGTGGGCGCCGTGGCGTAGTGGGTAGGTGCGTCGACTCTTACGCTCGATGTTGTCGGTTCGATTCCCGAAAAAACACCTAAAATTTGTTCACGGCTCCACCTCTTTCGAGTCACTGACAATGCTCAAAGAGTATAACTGTCTAGAAAAAGAAAAAAACTCGCCGTTTGGAGTTGGCATTAAACTGTCCCTTCGTGAGGGAATAATAGCACGCACAACACGAGTGGTTGTTAAGAAACCAGGCCCAGGTCCACCCCGGATTGTAGCGCCGCCATTATTATTATTATTATATTTCAGCAGCTGTCAAAGTTACAAATGACATATAGCTGTCAAAATATTCAGTAAGATTTGCCATTTTATCATGCATCGTTTCACGCTTACTGAAAATTATTAAAAAACACCGTCGAAATTTCGGCAAAGCTTTAAATGGGCAACGGGAATTTCGTTGTGAGGTCTGCCGTCATCTTGGCTTCAGTGTGCAGGCAATTCAGACAAAATGTCGAATTTTGCTGACTCAGTGATCTCACGGTGAGAGTTCATCAATTGGCCGCCGCGATCATGAGACTTGACACCACTCGATTATTTTTTCTGGAGCTAAGTCCTTAGTCTTTATTAACAAGCGAACTACTTTGAAGAACTCGAGGTCAACATTCGAGAAGCAATCGCCGGAATAAGACCGCAAATATTAGACCGAGTCCAAAATTGGTTCGCTTGATGTGCTATTAATGTGCTATTCTGTACAAAATGACATGAATGTAGCTTTAAATTAAAGTCAGAATCAATTTGATAACTCTGTGGCCACAAACCGTAACCGCTTAGCTCGAATTAGGACAAAAATAAATTATAAGTTTATGTCCAGCATGTTTAAATCTACTTTCACTTAATTTTTTATGTCTGTATCTTTTTTTAAACCGAAATTATTCCAAAAAAAACCTAGTAGCCTAAGTAGTAGTAGTAGTTCTGATTTTAAACTTTGACGTCCTCTCCTGAAAAAGAGTAAAAATCGACTTAGGCGATTATGACTAATGGCGCCAGAACTAAGGCCGTTGTTTTTTTATTTTACTTTCTTTTCCTATTGTTCTTATCTGTCATCCAGTAGCTTAGGACCTTGTTCACCTTGGGGAAAATTGGAACTCTACAAACGACACTTTAGTGGATTGACGTAGAAACGCCCTCGGTAACTGCTGTACAAACAACTTGGATCAAAAATTCTGATTCGAATGACCAAAGTCTTGCTCGACGAAACCTGACAGGAGAGTCCTACTATCTGGAGCCGAAGTAGGACAGCAGAGCTGATTTTGGGTGCCTCAAAAATAGCAAAAATTCTGCGTTGCAAAGCGGATGGAGAAGAAAGAAAATATATGGCGTTGGGTAAAAATCGGGCTCATCATCTAGGACAAAACGCCACAAAGGACAGTTACAATCTTGAGGTAGCAGAAAAGGTTTGCTTACCTTGGGGCAAACGTGAACTCCACAAACGACATCTTAGTGAATATTCGACTTAGAATCGACATAGTAACTATTGTGTAGGCGATTTCAAAAAATGTGCTACTTGCTCTAAGCCTGATCTTAATTTACATAATTTACATATGCACACCCTGTGTATTATATTTCTCTCAATAAATAACCACCACCACCATTAATTCGAGCCTAAGGTATTTGAACCCTGATCTCGCGATTCTCCCGCTTACCTCAGTCTATTTAAGATCGATCAAAACTCCTGAGTCGAATGGCCAAAATCTTGCTCGACGAAACCCTTATACTTCAAGTCTTACTATCTGAAGCCGAAGTAGAACTGCAGAGCTGATTCTTGGTGCCTTCGAAAGCAAAGTTCTGCGTCGGATATTTGGTCCTATCTGCGAGAAAAAAGGATGGAAGAGAAGACAACCTCAAACTCGACTAGGGGTACAAGGATGTGAACTTAGTCCGGATGGCAAGGATCCGTCGACTAAACTTCCTCGGCCGAATCGAGCGAATGGAGCCCAATATTTCAATTAAGAGAGTCTTCGAATCCGAGCCTCCTGGTTCGAGGAGTAGAGGAAGAACAAATCTATTAAGACCAAATGATCTCGGACGCAAGAAACTTGATCTTGATGACTGAAAGCAGCTTGTCCGGGACCGTCAGCGATGTAAGACGGCAAATGCTCAGGCTCAGACCCTCCATGGGTTGTTTGCCTGAGGAGCAATATATATAATTTGTATATAATTGATTACTTTCAAGCATCCTTCAAAACGATTCAAGGCCTAACCATTATGGGTCAAAGACGAAAAAAGTACATGCACGTGCGTAAATGGCCGAAAACATGATGATTCGTATCCTGCTCAAATTATGCCAGACTGTTCAGTTCCTTCGATTCTCGACTAAGATCATACTCCGTGTAGCTAAGCAGCTGATTGAAATTTGCGAATATAAAAAAACATTGGTTGTAGCACACATTCGCAGAAGCCCATTATGGGCAACTTGGGCCTTTGAGGTAAATTAGGAAATTTTTCGTCTATAGGTTTTCTGCCTTTAGATTCACAGAGAGGCAAACGATAAAAAAAGTCACTTATTTACATTCAATCATTCGCCTTATTTACTCTTCACATATCCGTCTGGGTGCATGCATTTTCCTAAGCAAGTACTTAAGAGACCCACGAACACATGTGTGTGTATCCAGCAAATTCAATTTAATATTCAGATTGAATTCAGAAACAAAATCAATTATTTTGTACTTTTTTTCCTCGAAGCAAAACTCCAAACCCTCTTTGCTCCTTTTTTAAAATTGTTTGCTTGCTTTGAGAACCTGTATGACCTTACAAAGCACAAGTTTCGGTTTTCTTTAAGCGTATCTGGATAAAAATGTATGTACGTCCATGCTACATGAGCGTGTGTATTTTTTTTAAATTAATCAATACTCTTCAAGCAGGGGATTATGCTGAATGTGTCTTCGTACAAGCGATGCGGATTTTATTTAGGTTAAGAGTCGACATACGAACTTTTGAGTATTCATCCTGGCGCCCATTGAACCACCTATGACAGATCTGATTCTCTCATCAAAATGAGGAAAAAAAAGGAAATACAAGAAAAAGAGGGAGAAGAATCTAGATTGCTCTCAATTTTTGTCATTTATTACACTTGATGACACATGCACACAAAGGATGAAGAGCAATCCGCTCAGCCATCACATCACAACATAATGTTGTAAGGGGTTAAACAATACCTTGCCGTTCAACCCTATTTTTTAAAGCTTCTCCTGAGTGCCGTAGACACAGGTTGTGTACCACATTGACGTGGCATGACATTATTGACTTTTCGAAAATCGACTGTGTTCTTATTTTTATGGATGATGATGATAGCAAACAGAAGTAAGCAGGAATAAGGTTTATTTTTTTTTTATTGGAACTGAAGGAATAAGTACATGGACAGAGATTGCCGGATTGGGGATAAGAGAAAAACTTTTTGAAGTACTTTGGGATAGCAGGTGTGTATCAAAAAAGGCGAATTTCTGGAGATTCTTATTTGCTGGATTTTTTAAATCAGGATATTAGCACCTCAACTTCGCGTAAGATGGCTTAGCAGCAGCAGTTAAATAGACACATCTTGAAACAAAGTTGTACAAAACTGTGTACAGAAAGATAGCGAGAAACATTTCTAAGAAGGCGTTGGTGCAATATTTTCAACTCAGGGGGGTTAAAGGTCGTTTTGTTCACTATTGCTCAACTTGCTGGAAACTTGAGAGTTGATCAACTTCGAAGTTGGTCTCAACTCGAGATTTAACCGAAGAGTTGAACATTGATTGTGTTCACGATTATAACTACTGAAGTTCTCCAGCTTTCAGTTTTAAAATTTCCCTTGGGATATTTTTGATAATTGACACATGAAATGCCATTTTAATTTATGTACGGGTGAACTGAATTCTGGTGGATATACACATATATGTGCATTTACTCGTATATATGTATGTACGCACTAATTGAGAGCGAACGTTGTCAGTTGTCAGGAATATCTGCGGCGGCTACCATATTAGAGAAATTCTCCTTCGTCGAATCGTTTTTAAGCCTGAGATATTGAAGTTTCATCTACCTGCCAACGAACGATATCGTTTATTTTCAAATTTGCTGCAGAGAGGGAAAACCATCCCTTGCGATTTCTAAAATTATCTGCATCACTTCCACCTGGAGATTGTATTCGAACATGTGTGCAAAACGAACAGGCAACTACGATAATAAAAGAAAAGGGATTGAACGAAACCACTGGTTTTCTCCCTTAACTTCTGCTATTTCCGTGAGTTGAGAAAATCGGGAGTTGATAAACTCTCGAGTTGAAAATTGAAAGTTGAAATCATAATATTTTAGGTGAATGAAAGTAAATCCAGAAGTTGAAGAGAAAAATCCTAAAGTTTTGTTCAACTTTTATTGAAGAAAATCGCCCTAACTTCAATTATCGGACCCGAAATTTCAGTATTTTCGGATCTCAGTTCTGACAAATGTGAAAAACGCAGACAATAAAAGTTAGTACATTTTGAAATTTAATTTGGTAATTGAGATTCACAATCTCGCCTCTGGCAGTTGGCATTAAATTGTAGGTCGCCCTACTCGCGAAAGGACAGTAGCACGCACAACGCAAATAGTAGCTAAGACACTAGGCCCAAGTTCACCTCGTACTGACGGGCTGACATTATTATTATATTATTATAGTTGATTGCTTTACGGGTGGAATTATAGTGAGACATTAAAGACAAAATTAATGCCTAATTGAATATTTAAATAAATGCTGATTTATGACTATTAACTGTCATATTTTTACAAATTGCCATTAATTTTAAAAATGGAAATATTGAATCTGATATCGAATTCCCATCCGAATCAGACATAATTTTAATAATAAATTAAAATACATTCATTCACTGATAATTTAAAAATATATCTTATTCATGGAATGACCCATTTTAAATATGAATCGTACATGATTGACGATATTATTAAGGCACGTCATTTCTACACTGAAATTGCAGAATTCTCATTTAAGTCGTGTAATGAATATCTGAAATAAAAGCTGGCAAAATACGAGAACCATATCGCTTGTGCATCCAATGACCTAGATCCAAATTGGAAAATCATGACTCAGAACATACATAATTCACTTTTTTTCACTTATTCGAAAAAAAAAATTGCAATTTTGAATTCATAAAACCATTGCAGTTAATTATTTGCAGTGAGTGAACAATTTCGGTTGATGTCGATGTGGCCGAACAATAAAATGCAATTTATTTCTAAAACGATGTTTATTTTAATTTTTAATTGATTAGATTTTTTAGTGCAGAGTAAATCTATTCAAAGTATTCTGCAATTTTATTAGAGAAATCAATTAGTGAAACTGATTGGTAATCAAATAATCTGCCAAATTGTGGCGAAATGTGTGTGGAAGTAGTTGTCACATGCTAATATTAAATATCTATGGGATATTCCATATTTGCTTATTTGAAATTGCGGCAGAAAAAACCAAATTCTAGTTTGAGCTGATAATTTAAATTTTTTTTCCAGGATTCAACGAAAGCGTTAAAGGATTAGGGAGACTGAGAATTAAGTGCGTTGATTGTGAATATTGGTCTGTTGGCCGGGCACTCGTTGTGGGGATTAAGAGGGTATTAAAATGTGGTTAAAATAAATAGCGGTAAGCCAGGGCTTTGGTTAAAGTATTACTTAATTAATTGGTCAAATCGAAGTTTAAGTTGCGAAATTCATTCTCATCTGGACATGAAAGAAGTTCCACAAGGGCAATTTCTGGGAACTGAGATCCGATATTAGGTGAGTACTATGCTTGGAGTTTTTTATCTGTATCAGCCGATCGGTATGGGTCACTGACTTTGCATATTCTTAAAAACTGGGTAGTTGCTATATTGTCGCAAAAAATGGATGTAAACAGAACTTATAAAACATAGACTCCAACATCAACAAATTCCAAATCCTAAATGCTTGTGACTTAACATGATTCTCAGCCAATTTGCTGTTGGTTAATCATGTTTTGCACTTAATTTTGAAACTTTTTCTTGCCGCACCTCTTGCAACGAATTCGGAGTGTGTTTGTGTTCCAAACGAATATATTTTGTACTGCATAAAATCACTCAGACTTAAACGAAACATTTGCATTCTTATCATCCATTCAATTTGTCTTTCAAATCCCCTTCTTCTGACTTTTAATCATTTGCACAAACTTCTGCAAGAGTTCAGATTCAACGCATTGCAGTATGAACTTCTAATGACTCTTACTTCATGGGGAAACTCTTAAATAATAGAGCCATCTCAAACTTGTACTCCAGTTTGTACTTGAAGAAAACATAAACCAGACAAATCTGTCTCGAATAACAATGAGTAAGGGGAATACTGAAAAGCCTATAGATTTGTATATCTAGCAGTTCTTCTTTTAAGTTTATTACTCTGGAACATTGGCATAATGCCAAGAAAACTTGTCGAGAAAAGGGCCGTCAACCCATCGGTATAATAACACATACCTGCCTACATCTACATATCAGTGCATTCATCGGCATGGTTATAGTGTTTTTTTATTCGAAAGTTCTGCATAGAAAATTTCTGTACATATATGCTTCTTCTATTTTATTTATTTTCAAGGATACGTAGTGTTTTCTTCGTTTTTTTTCATTTTTTTCATGATCTTGGGAGGCATACAAAAGGACGCTGGACAATAAAATGTATGTATTTTATTTATGATACGTACTTATTCTTTTGAAAAGAAGCACTCTGAGGATGCTGAGTTGTGCCCATAAAATGTAAATTACTGAGCGACTGAATAGTATTTACATGTGGTGATGCGATTTAAGAACTACAAATATCATGTCGTTTTGAGTGGATACTTAAGGGATTATACAAAGAGTGTTCAAAACAACCACTAAGCTCGGAATTTTTCGTGTAGTGGTGCTTTAAAAGCTATGAAATTCTTTTGAGGTTTCTTTGAATTCATACATTTCTATGACTTGTCTTAGAATTATTCGGATAAAGTATTTTGGTCGTTGTAAATATAAAATAAAATTTAAAAAAAAAAGTTTAAATGGTATAAAAAGTAAAAACAAAAATATAAGAGGACAAGATAAATGTCCTAAATGATCATGAAATATTTTGTGTTCCTAATGCTACAAAAATAATTTGTATCCCTTATTTCTTAAAGAATTTCGAATTTCTTTCTTATTTCTTATGTCTGTGTCTTATAGAAATTTAATTTTAATTTTAATTAATTATTTTTTATCTATTTTATTATCTATTAATTATAATTCATCTATTTTATACTTTATATTTTTATTAAAGCAATTTTTTTAAGAAAATGTGATCCAGTTTATTTTAATGAACATTCAAAAAACACAAAAAAACGGTCCTTTGAGAGACATAAAATTAAAAATGCAATTATCAGACAGTGGCAATATAATTAATATTTCGAATGCAATTTCGATAAGTTTTATTTACAGTACTTAATTTTCTGATATTCATAATTTAATTCTGACAAAGATTTCCATTTTCTTACAAGATATTGCCAAGGATCAAAAAACGGCCGTGTATTCGAATAATTTCGAATGTTGTTACCTTACCGTTTCTTTGTAACAAAATGACAGTTTGACCTATTGCCCTACTTATAGAAGGAACGCGCATCGCCTGTGCTACGATGCGGTCAAAATGTGCGTTCAGTTGGCATAACCATATGCACCAAATAAATCAATTTGTGAGAACAAAGGCGTGCTTAGTCAAACTAATCGCAATGATATGCTCTGCACATGACATCAATTGAAAGGAATATCATCCTAATTGAGTGAACTCTGTTCTTTTTGGTTGTTTATGTAAATTTTTAAGAAGTCTTTTTCAAAAAAATGTTGCAAATCTGGAGAATTTTGAATTTTGAAATATTTTTCTACTTCCTCAACCGCAGAATAGCAAAGTGTTTTTTTAGAAAAACTCCCCTCAAATCTGAATCGCGTGTCAATGGTTGGAGCTAAGATGCTCTTTGACATTTTGAATAAATTTTTTGCAATATTCAGAATATTTCTTGACCACAATATTTCGCAAATCTAAGATGTTAAAACGTCCACAAATCGATCCTCAAGAATTCTGTCGCATTCAAATGCATTCTTAAACTGATCTTTACAGTCATCAGAGGTCAGATTTCGAAAGGAAATCCCTCAAGACACTGAACACAAATTGAATTTGCTGCGGTGAACTAACATATGCATTCGCTCATCGACTTACTACCAAGAATACGAACAGAAAATAAACTACAATTTTCACTTATTATTGAGCCAAGAACAGCCACCTCGAAAGCAACCCCTTTTGTGTATCGACACAGACACGTTTTTCAAATTCACCCCATTGGCATCATCGCCAACATCGTGTTCATCGTCGTTTTGCAAAGGTCTCTCCCCACACATTCACATTGGCAAACATATGTTTATATAATTAAAATACACTTAAGTTGGAACACGGCATACGTTAGCTTCAAAAAAAAGAAGATAAATTCGCAAACACTTGTCACTATGATAGGCTTAGACCTATGTAAACCCGAAATGAAAACCGCAAACACAACACACCATATGGTAGGACTCAACAATAAAAAATAAATTGAAAAAGAAATTTAATTGAAAAATTTTGAAAAGAACTCGTTTAAAAAAAGTCTTAATATTTTAAAATTAACTTTTAAATTTTGTTTAAATATTTATTTTCTTTTTCATACCGTACCAATGAAATTCATATTTCCTTGGCGCTTTCACTGAATACTAGCTCGCCAAGAAGTCCGTCTTGATATGAAGTTTTTGAAATGAAATTCAAAAAATTTCAAAGAGCTGCTGGTTCTCACTAGAAGACCACACTTGCACTGACGCACTTTGTGCACTGAACTAGAATCCATCCTGGCCGAATGTTGTGTACTCTAGGTTGGTAGTAGAAGCAGAAGTCGTGCCAACGTGCTGTTGTTGTAGACCGTACTTGTACTACTACTATTGCCGTTCGATGATGGTGTACTACTATTTGGTGTTGTTCTCTGCGTCATCGTCGTGTGTGGTATGATGATGATGTCGGGGGTTTTATTTGAAACGTACTAAATACAGGACACCGCGTGCGTCGTCGTCAACGTCAGTGGGACAATTCGATTTTGTTGCTCAGCGTGAGACTAAACTAACCCGAACGGAACTTCGAGGACGTGTCTATGGAAGCGATGATGGTTAACTTTTGTTATTTCTATCTTTTTTTCTTTTTCGTTGTTGATTTTTTCCCAGAGTGAGTTCTAGCTGTGAGATACACGAATGGACCAGCACGGATGTTATGATGTTTCGGAGTAAAGCTTTTCCACGAGAGTAGGAGTTTTCATTACTCCTAGCGGGGTTTTTATATTTTTCGCAGTTCATCGATGGGAATCCTTTTTCCGTAATCCTGTGGGGAGTGAGTGAGATGGACGGATGAAAGATGTGCATGTGACACAACAATACGAGAAAGCAACAACAAAATCATTGTGGGGTATATGTTCACAAAAGGAATTCCTTATGGTTTGGCCCAGAGAAGTCAGAAGGCATCTTACTATGGCTCTACATGCATAGAAACGAGGAGGAAACGGTTGGGAAAGGTAGGAAGGAACCGCGCAGTCGATCACATGGCAGAGAGTTGGCGCTCTGTTGTGTCAAGTGTTGGAGAGCGAGAGCAAGAGAGAGAGAGAGAAAGGATAAGGGGGTGAGAGCTCTTACGCGCATGTTGTATGATGAACTGGCGGGGAAGAGGGCGGAGGAAAACCATGCAGAGGTTTTCCGTCACATTTCAGAGATTTTCCATTCAATAAGCAAGAATGTACTCGTCTGCGCAATTGCCAGTACTCAAGCTTTCCCAATCGAATTAATATTATTCTCGCTCTCTCCGATGAAACCGAAAACCTGCGCACTGTAATACATACATGGATGTCAGTGGTGCCAATATTTAGGAGGAAAAATTTGTTCTCGCTCTGACACAATGAGAACTCCCCACAATGGTTCTGCGTGGGGAAGCGTTGTTCATTTTGCTACCCCCTGATGGGGGTTATGTACAACTTGGCATTCCGAATGAGGGGGTTTGTCACATAGTTCTCAGAGAGAATGAGGTCTTATGCTCTGAAAAATTCCAAAGGACCTTTGCGTACGTACATAAGGAAGTTACATTCTAAGCATACTTTCGTGACTCCCCTCCACGTTGTTCTTCCGCCTTTCCAAGCAAATCACTTGGTGATTATTATTCCCTCAGCATGGACCCATCGGTGAAGCCATTCCCACACACACATTATTATGCGCGCGTAGAAAAATCTGCGATACCACATCCGTTGTTCCATGCACAAATGACTCCTTCGTCATTTCTTGCCTTCTTTTTTATTAACTGATTTAATAGTTACGCACTATCTGAGAACATGTACATAAACGTGTACGTGGAGGCATGCACATTCGAAGAGCCTGTGTCGTTCTTCCTTAAAACCCTTTGGTAGCAGGTTGCAGAAGGAGAGGAAGCAGTGAGGCGAGGACAAGTGTACTGTCATGAATTTATTGTGTGAGGATATGCGGATTTTGACCTTAAAAAACCAACCCCCACTAGAATGGGACGGAAGGGAAATTTCAACGAAAATATTCTCGATTTTAATTTGTTTGAAACTTATTGAACGTGAGTGGCGTCTCTACCCACTGTCAAGTGACTACTTCCAGATCGCAAACTGCTTTCCCCTCACGAACGTTTCTCGCCGTTACCACCCCCTTGGGTTATGTTTTAAAAATTAGATCACGACAACAATTGGAAAATATTTGCTGGGGTTTTGTTGGAAATTCTATTCCTCCCTCTAAAGTGTTGGATTATATCATTTTTTTTTGTTCATAATTCATCTTCTATAATCGCTAGGGTCCTTTCGTCAGTGATGGCAGAAATAGGAAGGCGACTCCTTCAATGAGATGCATAAGGAGGCTCACGTTTTGCACATTAAATGCGCTGTGACAGGACGTGACTCTCTTGTGTAAAACAAAGTCCAACTCCAAATGGAATTTCGCAATTCTACGGAATTACATTTAGAATACAGGGTGACATTATAATAGTGAATATGATGGTGGGTGAATGTGTGACTTAAAGAATGAATACATAGCATGCGAAAGTTATTTAAAGATTCATCTCCTTGTGAAACCGCTTTTATGGCTCCGTGCCACTTTTGTTGGAAGCAATTCGTAACTTCAGTATGTTTGTGCATATTTCTTCCTTCCTCCATTGCCCTCTACTGTATGGCCTTACATTATGTGATCCCTTAAACAAAAAAAAAAGAAAAAGGAAAGAAAACATAAACCTCACACAGAAGCTGAAAATGATTTCGTAGCAACGTGCCATGAATCCACAAACGACGGCGCTTGGCTTTCGCCTTAAAATGGAAGAAGTTAAATCTTATCCGCTGACCGAAAGCCAAATGTGTGAACTATAATGGCTATAATCCGTTGACATTGCATGTTTAGCACTTAGTGCAAGTGTATGCTGGCACGGTGAAATGGGGTTGCAAAATATGTACACTTGGTGTTATTTAAGACTTAGATTTGCAAGACAACCCCCAACGATTGCACACTAACGACAATTTTTTGTTTTAATTTAATTTCAGCGACATTTTACAGTTTTGTGCACCACGAATAAAATACAGTCCTACCGATCGAAGTAGTTTTTACAATTTATAGAATTTTTAGAAGACAGTGACATAAAATTTTAAAAGTGTACCAATATGAGTCCTTTTCTGGTGGGCATAACCTGTATCACACCCGATATATCTACTCGTAATTCCTCAAGTTTACCCAAAATATTTCTGCACCCTTTTGCTAAAAATAATTCCCTTCAAAAGGTCGTTGTAAAAGTGAACCACAAAAATGTTTACCACCCACCATTAGAAGATTAAAGGTATTTCAAACTAAATCATCCATCATCAACGTCAGAAAAGGTTCCCGAAATACGTAAACTTAACACTGAGACAGACAAAAGATGTGATTGTTGAACTATTTAAAAAGGTTTAAACATAGTTAACGAGCTCCAGAGATATTTCTCATGATCCCTGAGGTAAATTCTTCTCAACAGCCTTAGGGCATGGGTTCGTCAAGAGGATTCATTCCTTTTCTTCTTTTCTTTCCGACTGGTATGTCAATGTAAAGCATTCGGATATTTGAAAAAGAATTAAACTTTTGAATTTCAGCAGTCATTTGTCCCGGAGCTATTTTCCACTTTTCTCTCCTCCTCCTTCCAGGCTCTTCGCATCAATCCTTTGTTTTCATTTCATTCTCTAACAGGAAGTTGATAAGTAAACAATCTTAAGGAGGAAACAGACTTGACATTTAATTCGATAAAAAAAAGCACAGAAAATGGAACGAAATGCTAACAGACGGAGTTAAGGATGCACCAAGAATTCAACTTATAACGAGTATCCGCATTTATTTATCCTTGGTCGACGAAGGAAACCCCCATCTGACCAGCAACTGTTACAGGTCAGCAAAAATTTCAATAACGAACATCAAAATAATCCCAAAAATGGAAAAATGATGATTATGTAAGTTTTGAGTCCTGCAAAAAGGGTCAGCAATCCATCTGAACCTGCTGCGATTAAGATGGAAGAGTTTTATTTTTTTATTTTTATTTTTTATTTTTTTTAATAACTTTGCTCAGCGATTTTGGTTCACATTGTACTGGTATATAGATTTCTTATTGTATAAAATGTAGGTTATTAAATTTTGTTTAAGGTCCGGAATGGGTATTTTTACCCGTGCACTTGAGGATGACTTAGAGTGATTGGTTTGGGAAATCGGTTCGTTAAGGTTTCGATGTCAAATTACGAGACTTACTTTTAAAATGTATTTCCCTCACACATTCACATGGTAATTTTGGTATCAGAATATTTGTTGACCGAATTAATGATTTCATACGCAGAAATTTACACACAAATGGGCACATTGAAATTGATTGGGTTTTTTATTTTTTTTAACTCAGAACTGATTTCAGACATTTATCTGCCAAACAAATTGACAGACAGAAACTTTGACAGTTGAAAGCGGCCATATTGTTGATTGCTGTAAAATTGGGTGTTCTCTATGGGCAACTTTCCGTGAGCTTCGCCCATTTTACGGTCGCCATAATCGTCCTACCGAGAGGGCTATTCACAGTGTGGTGAATAAATTTATTCAGTAAACGTTCAGTAAACGACAAACCGAGAGGGTACGTAGATGAAACCCAAGATCTGCCAAAAACATCGTCGCTATCTGTGGGAGTGTGCAGAAGAATCCGATTTCTCGTCGCTCACAAGAACTCGCCTTTTTGCAGACCAAAACTTAGCGAATACTGCGTCGTGATTTGGACCTGCACCCGTACAAAATTCAACCAACTCAGGAACTGAAGGTAAACGACCACACCGTAGACAAGGACGTGTGTTCGCTGAATAGGTTCTGGAGCTAACTGACCCTAATTTCATCGAAATCGAAAAATCATCTTCAGCGATGAGGCCAATTTCTGGATGAATGGGTACATCAACAAACAAAATTGTCGAATTTCGGATGATACCAAACCAATACAAATGAGATCTAAGAGCGTCCAATGTATCTCGAGAAAATCACTGTTTGATGTGAATTTTGGGCTGGCAACGTCATCGTTCTTTGAGACGTTGGCCAGGTCATCACCGTTATCGGCGTGTGCTGATGATTACCAACTTCTTTTGGCCTGAATTGAATGATATGGACACCAACGACATGTAGTTTCAACAGGACGGCGCTACGTGCCACGCAACTCACGGCACGCCACATTGGAAATTGGGCACGAACGATTCGAGGGCATAGCCATCTCACGTGGAGGTGATATGAACAAACCGCCGAAATATTGCGATTTCAGCCGTTAGATTTTTTCTTGTGGGATGCTTTAGATTCGCCGGTCTATGCGAATAAGCCAGAAACCACAGCGGCCCTCAAAGCTTACATAACCCACGCCATCGGTAAAATTCAGTCTGCTTTATGCTCCAGAGTCATGGAAAATTTGACATTTGAGATGCGCACCACCCAGAGAAGCCACGGCAGACATTTGAAAAATATTATATTTCATACATAATGGCATCAATAGGCCTTTCAATTGAATAAAAAATTTCGATAATACATTATATACACTTTGTGTTATTTAAATTTAATGATGGGAAGTGCTTAATGATTGACCCTTTATTTAAAAGTTTTTTTTTTCAAATTGCGCAATACAATGTAACTATGTTGTATTTTACCCTCTCCTAGTCTAACATCCTACTCCGAACTTCCAAGTGGTACATCCTGGGAAACAGGGTACCCAACTCCAATGGAACTGTGGGTCGGTGGCTAATTGGAGAGGCTTCAAGTTTCGGCATGTATTGGCTGGATGCATAAGAATAGCAGACCTTGCGCCAACAGCCAAACTAGCGCCAAGTGGGTGCGGCTTGGAGCGGATGTCGGTCTTGGAGCAAGCGATAAAACGTGCATGAAAGGTCCGCTCGAGAACCCTAATTCGGAACCGTAGGATCCTCTAACGTCACTCTGGGTTTTTTCGTTGGCTCGATAAGCCAAAAAGTGAAAATCCAATTCTCAACGAAACGGAAGATCGAAAGTTTTTGGGTTGAAACTGGTAAGACTAGAATATTTTGTTGTTTAGGTACAGTAAGTTGTAAATATAGCCAACAATTTGTGTAATGGAGAAGATAAATAAAACATCGGAAAACCATCGATGTATCGTTGTTAATACCGATGTTTTTTAGAATCGATTTTTTTCGATGTTTTCAAACATCGATGTTTTTATGAACGATGTTGCATCCCTACTTGTGACTGACCTTTGCCTTGGGTTCTTTACTTTGGAGATACGTAAAGTTGCTAGTCTACGCTGAAAAATTGACAACAGTCGAGGCATTGGAAGTCAACATTATTCTTGTTGTTGAGGACATACGGACACAAATGCTTGAAAACGTTGTCTCTCGGATGACATTCATCAGATTGCGGTGAGCACATGCCTTAAATAGTTTTTCAAATTGCGGAATATGCTTCTTGGATTGAACACAGATAAATGGCCATTTAATGAAATTGTATGTGTGCTGCTCAAAATCTTTTTTAGCACTGGGCCAATAATTTGAATCAAACAATTTACCTGTCACAACTAAATATACGCAAGTGAATATCCAGGCAAATTGACTGCTCTTTAAAATGCTCAGCGCTTAGAAGGTCATAAAGTAAATTCACGTATTTCGTGAAAAAAGGAAACTCTTTACAATTTAGTGGGCATTGGCATCCGTCTGTATATCGCAAATTCATGCGCTCAAGAGATAAAGGACTAAAAATGTTAACGACTGGAAAGGTGCACACACAATCCAAAACTTAAGTCATTAAAAAAATATGCGCTTCAAACGACTCGTACAAAACGAGAAAACCACGAAAAAGGAACCAACACTTTTTCGGTATAAAATATTAAGATAAAAGCTGACAATTTCAACGAATAAAACGTTTTTTGTGAGGATATTCTGCGAAAATTCCACGCCACACCCATGTACGTTTTTTTTCGATTAGATGTAAAACTATCAAGTATTAATTTTCAGCCAGACTGCGCTGCAACATCTGTGTGCGTTCACAATGGTATAAATGTAAATCCCAACATATGAGCGATTTTAACAATAAAGCTTAACTTTACGAGTGCATACAGTGACCTATAAAATAAGCCATAAACCACTCAGGCACTAATGAATAACTTTTTTTGCTTACAAAAGCGAGATAAAGTTGTCTATTTGCATTTGTCTTATAAATCATTCCATTGTTCGTATTTGGATAGAACTCGACAGGTGCAATTTTTGACTCTAAAACGTTAAAAAAATGTTCATTGAGTTGCTCCAATAAATCAATTTTGCAGGGATTTAGGTGCACAAACGGGTTTATAATAATAATAATAATGGCGGCGCTAAAGTCCGAGGTGGAGTTGGGTCTGGCTTCTAGGCAACCAGTTGTGTTATGCGTGCTATTATTCTCACATGGGAATTTCCGGTAACGAAAAGGCGGATGAACTGGTAAGGGTTGGGTCACATCTAAGCTCTTCGCGGTGAGGACAACACACCGCCTAGCACTTTGCACAAAGAAATAGACATTGAATCTAACGAGGGAGATGCGGCACATGCGCTACAGCTAAATAGTTATGGCCAGTCTACGACAAGAGGAGATTTACCGATCTCATAAAACTAAGTTGAAGGGATATACGAACAGCAGTTAGGGTCGTGACAGGGCACTGCGCGATAGGAAATCACGCAGCACGGCTGGGAATACCCCATAATGACCCCATTTGTAGAAGCTGTAGAGACGAAGAAGAAATATAATCTATTCGGCACCTACCGTGCGATTGTCCTGCACTAACCGTTAAGAGGAAGGAAACCTTAGGAAGATTCTTCTTTTCGGAGCTGGATGATCTGGGGAAAATAGAGCTTAACAAACTCGGGTGGTTTAACTTAGCTTAATTGAAATTTTAGGTTTTCCACGGTTCAAACTTTTTGAGCACAATGGACTCATAGTGGTCTAAGTGAACCGCTTTCATGTTTTTTCTTATGTCAGCAAGGGCACCCATTTACCTTACATAACCTAATCACATCTCCTGTACACGTGTACCTCTCCATTCGCAGCTCATTTGGGAACCCGTCTTTGATGACTTGAAGAAGATAAACAACATCAGCATCAGTTAGCTTGGCATCAGTTAGCTGGAGAAGCTAGGCCGAAGGGCACCTCGGACAGTAGCGCCATATAATTAATATTATACAGACCAACAGGACTATTGCTGGTTGAGTGCTAAAAATGATTAGCCCTATTTCCATTTGTCTGTGTACCTAAACAAACAAGACGATTGACAATTGTTGAATTCTGGGCTTTGAAAATTTATGACAACTATTGGAACCTTTTATAACAACCATTTATAACAAGTGCCAGTGCTGAAGGTGTGACTGGACCAATTTTTTCGAAAATTGTGCTTGTCCCATCCTTTTAATGAAAATACTGCGATAACATTGCTTAGAGTTGATGCTATAGATGTGAATAACGTTTATTTTCAATAGGGTGTCACCACATGTCAACAGCTTGTGAAACAACTGTAATAAATATTCAGGACGTGCGATTTTTTGAAATGCAGGCTTCTATTGGCGGCCGATATTATGTGATTTCCCATTGAAGCTACATTGGATATTACACCAAAGGTACATAACAATGTCGGCGCTACAGTCCGAGGTGGACCTGGGACTCTCAGCAACCACTCGTGTTGTGCGTGCTATTGTTCTCCCACGAGTGGAGGGGACCTACTTTGATGAAACTTCTGATGAAACAAAAATTCATTTATTTGGACCAGATACTGTACTGTTTGAACTCCATATTTTTGCTTTTAGTTTTAAAGTAAAATTAATACAGAATAAGATAAAAATTAAACCTAAGTTTAAACACGTTGTTTTGGCTTTATTACCCAGAATTCAATTTTTCACCAACCTGTGCTAATTATTTTGCACAGCAGTGTACGTACACTAAAAGCAGCTACAATCACTTGAAAACTCTAAACACTCAAAAAATGTCTTCAAAATAATAGTTTTAGGACAATTGGGTTCTCCATCACTACTCTCAGAGCTTGTACTTTTGACTAAAATAAAAATAGACACGGCTGGATTGCGCAGTTGGTTAAATGCCTGCCCCAAGTTAGAGGGGTCCCAGGTTCGAATCCCAGTGAAGTCAAATCTTGTCCAGTTACCATTTGCCATTGGGATCAAATTAACAGCACTGAAGTAGGTTGCTACCTGTCAGGACATCGGACCAGTTTTGAGTCTGTGTGCTTCAGTAGTGTTTCAAAAATCCTCCGAAAAAAAACTAAAAAAAATAAAAATATCACCACTTTTCATAAAAGTGTTGCGCTTTGTTTGCCATTGAATTAAATTGACACCTGCTGTCGGATAAACCTATAAGTTTCTCACTTCCTCATCAGACTTTGGCTTCACAAAAGGGCATTCACAAGAAAGAACTCTGTATGGGAGTTACTTTAAACAAGTTGAGGAACAATATTTAGCCCTGCATTCTTCTGTTGATGTATATACTTTAGGAGCTGTTTTCATTTTCTGTGTTTATCCCACAGCTCGTTGCATTGCCCCTGTGCTCCCAAAATTCATTCGACTTAATAAAACATTTTAAACTGAGAAGTTCCCTACGTACCAACAAAATTTGATCACTTTATTCTATTTTAGGCTCATGAGCTTCAAAAGGAATATTAAGATATTGAATAAATTTTTTCATTTCAAAACAATGAAGAACCAAAAATTGAGTTTACTAAACTATCTTTCAGAACTTCATGCGTGCAGCAATACATCTTTGAAAGTCCTTAATTGAATGTAAATTCATAACTCCATACCTAAAATGTATACAAATATACGGTAGATATACAGCAGTTTATATCTGGTACAATTATGTAGAATTTCAAAGAGCAATACTTCCTTTGGTAGTGAATGACATTTGAGTCCTCGAGCAGTCTTTTCAAAGAATGTTCATCGAATTAATTACAATAGACAACTCCCAGGCAGGATCTATGCAAAAGTTGTTATTCTTGAATCGAATGGATTCAAATTGAGTCGATTTATTCAATATTCCTGGAGCATGAATTGTAAATTACAATGGTCTTCGGTATGACTTCTGATTATATTTGGAATCAGTACCTTTTATAATTGGTGGAAGGCAGCAACGGTGAGATGCTTGCATCAGGACTGCCATTTGCTAGATGTAAAGATTTCGATTCCTCATCGGAGAGGCAAGTCCCTTACTGTGACTCTAATTGCGATGTGTTTCTCAAGCCTAGGAGGTATTGTTGCTAGATACCAATAATAAGGCATTTGTGTCAGGAGAAACCGATGCATATATTCGAAATTGATAATTAATTGAGTTACATTTTGATGTCAGAAAAAAACAAGGTCGTTAAGAAAAGTTATGTGACATATTTTTCGGTGACTTGACTAAAATGTTAAATGATTTTCAACGTCAGTAGAAAGAAGAATAATACAACTGAATAAGGAATACTTAAGCGTATGTCAGAACCAGAATAGTCGTCAAATTTCAAAGTACCCAAGTCATTGCACATAAAAGGTCATACAAATATGCGTGGTATTTCCGGAACATTGAGTTTATTAGAAAAAGTGAAAGACGGGTACTGGTGTAGTGGTGCATTTTTTGCGTTTTTTTGTTGCATATTTTCATGTTAATCGTCCCCTGAAAATAAAGGACGAGAGTATTCAAACGAGAAATCGATAGTTCAAGTCGAAGAAGAAGAAAGAGCTTGGCAGTGCTTGCCTACCAATTGCCAGTCATTTGAGAATGAGTGACTGGATGAAAGCATTGAATTCATCTTTGGAGACGGTTTCTCAGTGACAATGGGTAGATATTAACATTTCTTCAATTTAATTCTTAGACACAGTGGACCTCCATTAACCGGATAGGGACGGTGACAAAGTTAGCAAGTTTAATTGTATTTTGTTTCTGTGGCATCCTGCAGGGAGTTTGTCTACCTCCGGGCAAACGTGAACACCACGAACGACATCACAGTGGAGATCCGACGTAGAATCGCCCTTGGCAACTGATGCTACTTCGGTTTGTCAAAACAACTGGGCTCAAAACTCCTGACTCGAAGGACCAAAATCGTGCTCTACAAAACTCCAATTCTGCCAGTCCTGATATCTGCAGCCGAAGGCTGGACACTAAGCAGAACTGCGGAGCTGATTCTTGGTGCCTTCGAAAGAAAAATTCTACGTCGGATATATGGTCCCGAAGGGAAGGCGAATGGAGGAGAAGACACAACCACGAACTCTATGAGCTGTATCAGGATGTGGATGCAGTCCGGAAGGCAAAAATCCGTCGACTGCACTGGCTCGGCTATATCGAGCACATGGACAACAACGCTCCAGCTAAGAGGGTCTTCGAATCCGAGCCTCCTGGCTTGAGAAGAAGAGGAAGACCGAATCTCCGGTACAAAGACCAAGTCATCGCGGAAGTAAGACAGCTTGGTCTTGATGACTGGAAGCAGAGTGCCCAGGACCGTCAACAATGGAAGGCAGCGATAGCTCAGGCTCAGACCCTACATGTGGCGTAGGCTTGCTAATAAGTGTCATCCCGCAGGCGTGGAGTAGGTCTATGTGTAAGATCTATGCAAGAACTTTGTTCTAAAGCATTGTGGCCTGGAACAATTATCTTGATCTTATGCATACTTTCGTCGGTAGTCACACAAAATGGCTGCTATTTGAGTTGGATATTAAATAATAGATCTTGCAAAAGTGTCTACTCGGATTGAAAAGTAATGACTTTGTTGCTATGCAAATAAATTCGGACATCTACAAGCGGACATCTATCCGGCGGTTTGCATCCAGCACACGCCCATATGCATGGTGGATGGTATGCCAGGGTACTACAGTGGAGGCTTTTCCACAGCGGGCGGGGATGTACTTCACTCGAGGCTGCGGTGATGAGGAGGAACGGATAATCCTCACTACCTCTGTTACTGCCGTAGTCTTTGTCAATTGCGTCATAGAACACTGGGAGAATTTTTCTTCCAAAACTTACATGAAATTTCAAATAAACCTCTTTGCAGGTTCATACGGAAATCGGAATGGGTTCAGCACAACGAGGGACCATGATTGCGGCAATGGTTATAAGGGGACACTAATCCCCAATTGGGCATCACAATGGGTCCTTAAGGACCTAGTTCGGTGGTAAGTTAAGATACCCACAACATAAATTGTTTCCATTCAAACGATAAGTGCGATTGATTTCGCTCCCACGGAATTAAGCAAAAGTGAACGAACTTAACGAAACTAACGGCACAATGGATCAACACTGGTCTAAGCGCTTATTCCAGCTACCTCAACCTAACCTAACCTAATGAAACTAAGCGAAGCGGTTATTGTAACTTAAATTTAATAATAGTCGTCTTCATCACATTTTCTTTTTCTTCTTAGGGCGCACCCAAGTCGTTCAACTCAAATTACCGAAGAAGCTTCTGAGAATGTTGCTGAGAGTCTATTAGCATCAATTTGGCATTATGGTCATCAACTGGAAATTTTAGGAATCTATCTGCAGTGTAGCATATTTTTATAAAACATTTGCATCTTTACGCATACAAAGTGCAGTTGATTCAAGAACTGGAGCTACGAGTATGCAATGTTCGTTCGCTTCACGAAATAAACTGGGCAAGTGCGAGTTGTACTCGCACGGGGAAGGTTCCGTCGCATAATATTTATGGATGATTTCTGAATATCAAACGACGTTTCCAAACTATTTCAGTTGAATTTTCTTCTAACTTCAACTCAAATCAACCATTTATTCATAAATTCATACATCTAAACAAAAAACTGTTCATCCCTACATATACCTATATCTCTATCCAAGTTTATCCAACACAGAAAATCCCTTCCATCATACGCATACCCAATCACTGCTCATGCCTGCGGTGTGTGTGTGTTCATTTCTGTTGGGCATTTAGGGGTGAGATCGAAAAGATAACTCTCATCAACGAATAGAGTGGCAGAACACAGCATGAAATTATGTGTGAAAATGAAAATTGTTTTCTTATTTTAAATCTTAGATATCTCAAAATCTCAACATAAATCGATATTTTGAAATGTATCATTTCTTAATGCTTACATTGATGTCTTCAAAACTGCGTTTTCAGATCTTCAAAATTCGCATATCGGTGATTGACCATTTTTGGCCAATATCTCCAAAACCATTAGGGTCAGAATACTCGAAATGGTTTTAAATGAAAGTACTCAATGAAGCCAAGTTTTTGTGATTTTTTCAGATTTTTAAACACTTTGGTTTAGAAATGGCAGGGGGGGACGCATTTAAAAAACCTTTGGAACTCCATATTTTCCAGACGGTATTTTGGATAAAAAAGTGTTGAAAGAAACCTCCACCTCATTTCGAAAGATCTGTCGATTGATATATATTTCGATGGGGTGCGACAATTTTTAAAAATTAATGTCAACTTCACCTGTACTGGAGCCACCCCCAAATGGCCCCCCTTTTTAAAATCGCTGCATAGGCAATGACATCTAAGTCTGAAGTACCTAATTCCAAAATTTCATGCCGATATCTTCATAAACTTCGGAGATAAAAAAGTGTGACAGACACGACGGACGGACGGACGGACGGACGGACATATCGAAATTATAAAGGTTCCGTTTTGTAGACGGAACCTTAAAAACAGCAAAGCGTTTATGATTTTTTCTAACAAAATAATCTTTGGCTAACTTGGCTTATTTTCATCTCAATGAGTTTGTTAATCATCAAAAACTTGGAATGTGTGAGAATTTGTTGTGAAACAAACGTGTCTCTTTTAAAGCAGCTTTCAGACCGATGAGGCATGGTCGAGCTATTCTTCTTTTAAAAACGATTGTACAAGCAATAACAGCTTCACGTTCACGACATAATCTGTATCTAAATTGCATGATTAGCAATTAGCAATTAGCCCAAGGCACTATTCAATTACTTCATGAGTTATTTTCAGACTCATGCAGACACTAAGGCCTACTCCAAACATTTCCCTTGTTGTGTAACTTAACGATTTGATGATCAGAATTGATTGCCCAGACTATGCGATGTAACGCCGTTGGACTTTTTTCTTTGGTGTTCTTTGAGGACTAAGGCTTACTTCAATAAACTCACGACTAGTCACTCCTTGAAGGAACCATTTAACCGCTGTGTAAATGAAACTCAGCCACATTTATGCAAACCAGCCACGGAAAACTTCCATAAAAGAGTGAATATGTACATTTACCAGTAAAACCGATGTGCTGTCCCATAACTTTATGCCATATACTTTATAATTCAATAAAATTGAAAAATTTTTAATTAAAAAACTTTCAAATCTATTAAAATCACTTCATGCATGAACACATTTTATATACGGAGAGCAGCAAAATTAAAAAAAAATATGGACTCTAAATCATATATCATGTGCGACCGAGTAGGAAGAGATCGAATGCTACGTTTTGAGTCGGCCTTGATCAAACGTATGTCCATATAAATATCATACATAGAATTTTTAATTGAAAATTGATGCATTATTGTGTATCTGAAACGATGATATCTACACAGGAAAAATATACAGGGTAAACCATCCATAATAATAATATAATAATAATAATGGCAGCGCTACAGTCCGAGGTGGGCCTGGGCCTAGCTTCTCAGCAACCACTCGTGTTGTGCGTGCTATTGTTCTCTCACGAGTGGAGGGGACCTACAGTTTAATGCCGAATCCGAACGGCGAGATTGAGAAGCGTTTTTCTAGACAGTTATACTCTTTGAGCATTGTCAGTGACTCGAAAGAGGTGGAGCCGTGAAAAAAATGTTTAATGTTTTTTTTTCGAGATTCGAACTGACGACCTCGAGCGTAGGAGTCGACGCACCTACCCACTACGCCACGGTGCCCACGGCGGGTAAGCCATCTAGTGCTTTTTTAAATTCTTAGGTTATTTTGACAATGACAGCTGTTTCGAGTGAGATTTCGAAGGGGAATCTTGACTGAAAGTCAGTATCATAC
This sequence comes from Myathropa florea, assembly GCA_930367185.1. NCBI lineage: Eukaryota > Metazoa > Arthropoda > Insecta > Diptera > Syrphidae > Myathropa > Myathropa florea. The sequence goes on along the minus strand of OV884003.1, from coordinate 80,670,739 downwards.
CTCCACGGAACGAAATGAGACGCTTTACGCTTGAACAACGATGGGAAATACTGAAGACTTACTTCCAAGGAAGTTTTGGCCGAATTGAAGCACCCACCGCGACTGCTGCACGCAAGTGCAGATTATTTTTGTTATTTCGACACTGACAGCTGTTTCCCGCTCGAAGTCTTGACGGTAAGTCAGTATCATACCTCCGAGGAACGAAATAAATTCCTTTGCGCTTGAACACCGTTGGGAAGCATTGAAAATTACTTTCCAAAGTGAGTGCTGAGTAGCCCCAAACAGTGCGTTTTTTGAAAACAAGTTTTGGCCGAATTGAAGCATCCACCGCGAGTTTGTGCTAAAAGTTCGTTTATGAGACTGTCGTTATACGGTGGGCACAAATGAGAATGTGGCTGCTGTGTCGTTGACGAGAGTGTGAGACTCAATTCACGAACATCAACCCGTCATCGATCGCAACAGCTCAACATTTTACGCATTAGCCTGAGGAGAATTCTGCACAAAGATCTCGGATTATTCGCTTTCAAGGTCCAATTCAAGCACTTAAGCCCAATGTCATCCAAGCAATCCGTGAGCTACAGCGGGAAAGCATCAATAAGGTCTTGGCAAATTGGAGTGACTGAAAGCGGTACTGCGAAGCCAGCCGAGGTAGCCACTTGAACGGCGTTGTATTTTATAATTAATGGGAATGTTTGTTCATACTAATAAAGCCATAATACATAGAAAAAGAATATAAATTTGCATTTTATTGCATTTTTAAAAAGAAACTTATATTTAGCCCATCCTGTATTTGCCTCGTTTACAAGAGCATATGGAAGACGCGTTTCTTTAGACGATGAATTTAAGAAATTTGCTGCGGTGTCTGCAAAGCAGTTTTCAGCTCCGCTCCAAATGAGGAATAGTTATTGCCATGAGCGTGAAAGTTAAACTAGTCAACAAGTTTTAAGTTATACCAAAGTTAACATCCCAGTCCTGTTTTACGGCACAGAGGCATGGACCATAACCAAAGCGGATGAAGAACCTCTTGAATTTTTCGAGAAAAAAGTTCTGGGAGCGATTCTTGGTCTGCTTTGCGTTGATGGCAATTGGAGAAGAAGATTCATCCACGAACTGTATGGGCTGTACAGCGATATGAGTCTAGACAGGAGTATACTGATTCAACGCCTAAGATGGGTAGACCATGCAATGCGTATGCACAACTTAGCTCCGGCCCGAAGAGTATTCGACTCTGAGCCTGTGGAACAACCTAACAGAGGACGTCCACGTACACAGTGGTGCACACAAGTCGAATGGGACCTCGGTCGCGAAACTGGAGACAACTTGCGAGAGATCGTGCTGGCTGAGGAGGCATGTTGGATGATGTCCAGCTCAGACTGTAGCGCCCATAGGCGCACTCGTCATCTTTTCTGACGAGGCGCATTTTCATCTCGGCGGCTACGACAACAGACAAAATTGCCACATCTGGAGCTCGGAATACCGGCACGTTATTGTCATGAAGAATTTGACGACTTTAAACATTGTACCTGAGAAGATCGTGCAAAACATACTAGCTAACATTAGAGGTACGATTTTCCATACGCGGATGACATTGACGTGATTGGTCAAACACAGCGAGACCCCCACAAGGGCAAAGCGAAGTATATACCGTCATCCTTAAGGGACAAATAATAGCGAAAACTTCAAAGCTTCGGAATGGGCAGCTATAATTTCAAAATAGTCATTTGTCTATTTGGCTCCACGGTAAAAAGTACAAACGACATCAGCAATGAGATCAAACGTAGAATAACTCTAGCTAACCGCTGCTTTTATGTCAAAAGGCGTAATAAGGTAATAGAGACCTCCCTTGAAAGACCAAGTCGGCTCGACAGTGGTGGTGTTGTGAAATACGAACGTTATTGTAATCAGATTAAGAAAAGGCCTTAAGCCTAGCAGTCGAAACACGAATTGCACCTATCTTCGAACAGAAAGTTGTGTTGAACGCTTCTCTAAATTCCAATTACAAATATCAACAGCTTTCTAAACAGAAACATAATCTTAAGTCGTGAAATACATTTTTTATGAATGCGTTAACAATCATTTACTACGGGAAGAACATGAAACAGGCAAACAGGATACTGTACACTGAACCCTTGTGTTGCTCATCTACGCTACGATTCAATATACGATTGTGTATCCACTGTACACAAATGTTTAAAAACATCCGCAACAATATTATCGAAAGTCCATATCAGAGCTAAATTCACAAGCTTTTCATTGGAACTGTTAAGGAATTCAATTTTGCTTTCTGCACCCCATGTCCTTAGGCATTATCGTCGAATATCGCTGTGAAAAAGAACTTTTCAATAAATTCCTTGAAAATTCGCGTAATTTGTTAGCGAAACTTTTCCAAAAGAATTTTCCCCTAAATTTTACACGATTAATATCGCCTTTTACGAGCCGAAATGGGATGCGATTCCTCATGAAAGCACCCCCCCTCTTCTGCTTGAAGGCCAGACACCAGGTGTAAATACTGCTATCTAGATTGATTGTCAGATTATCTTAACATTTTTAATATTTGCCAAACTTCTTGCAATCAATTTCGAACGGAAGAAAAGCAAGAAGCGAACGAAAACACCTCTAGTCAATCTACTTCAGTGCACCATTTAGGGGTTGCTTTCTGGTGATTTGCGTGACCCACAAAAAAAAAAAACACTTAACATGATTCATCAACAATTTGAAAATGGGATGGTCTTCCGTATTTCGTTTCCTTAGAGGGAATAAAGAAGAACAAACGATCTCAAGGAAAAGCACCCGAATATCGATTTCTAGTTCCGCAATTGCACTGAACTGGCCTTGACATTTGAACGTCGCTGCAGTTAAATCCTAATGCTTGTGGCAGGGGGGAACTTTATGTGCACTTCACAACTAATGCAATGGGATGGGCATGCGGAGAGGTGAAAGAAACAAGAGCTGGCTACGTCGTATCCTTGGAGATTGCGAAAAGACATCGCTGCAGGTTTAAGGATAGACTTTTTCCTTAAGACATTTCACCATATTCATAATCCATCATGCGTGTCACGATGGAGGCCATTTCAAATAGGAGCCATCCCCTGTGAATTTGAGAATAATTTGAGTGCTCTTGAGACAGACGAAAATGATGTCATTACCAACCATGCATGCAAGCGCATATAACATTTGGCAACCGCTGCATTAAAGAAGAATACTGTGTACATAACTCACACCAGTCTTTGATGTGGACTGGTAAGTCGGGAAGCTGGGGTGTGGTTCTAGAAATTGGACTGCTTTAATTGCTTTAGGGAGCCCTGGGTAGAGATAGGTTTCAATTGCCTGCGGAGGAAAACAAGAAAACTCAATTAATTTTTGACCACGTTAACAGGAGTAAGTCCCAAACCATTGAGGGCAGAGGATAACTTGCCAATGATTGCTGTGTTTCTGGCTTAGTATCCAACTGTTTTCCTCAAAAACTACACTGACCAGGAATTAAAAGTTTTTGGATTTGGTTTAGTTTTGATATCTCAGCTCTGATGGGGAATTAATTTTGTGTTTTCACTGATTACTGAGGTGAATACGCTCACGCGTCATACAATTTTTGAAAGTACTCGCTCAGAAAGTCTTAGTTTGATTGAGTGTTGATAAACCAGCGCAACGAGTGGACCTTTGTTTTAGCACAAAATAGTTTCAAACAGTCCATAGCGAATAAATTCTTCACCAAATTTGTATGAAGGGTTACTTCCACCTAAATTCAGCGCTATGACACAAGACCAATCTTTTTTATCTGAAGGCATTTTCGTTCTAATTGGCAAGACAGCCCGATAACAGAAAGCCTACGGAAAAGAAGAAAAGAAATAAATATCCTGCTTGCCACACTGTGACAAGTGCCACTTTTCACTACAGATATCCATCCCACATGTACTCGATTTGATACGGGCTCGCAGTTTTTTTGCTTTGTGTTCGAATTCCTGTTCAGAATGGAATACCCTCTTCATCCGCCCACAGATACATGAGGACACGTTTGTTTTTGTATAATGTTGCTCAACTATTTTAGATCGAAATAACTAGATTGTCCTTTTCACTTCGTCCTGCTCACTGAAGAAGACAGACAACAAATGCCCCACCCTTTATATAAACAAATTTATTTTGAAATCTTTCTAACGAATCTTTTCCCAGCACACAATCTCGGCCCAATTGAGATAAATAGATGTATGGAGTCAATTTAGCAAAAATGTCACTTTCATAGAAAACTATCCCACGCCCCGGACATGTTCTGGACACAAACGAAAATCTAAATTCCCATTCGACTAGCAGCAGAGTGACAGGAAGCACTAAGAAAGCATACACATACACAAAAATTCTTTTGATGTCCCCTATGTATGGTGAAGATGAACGACACTATCAATCGCAAACGTTTAAGGACCCATTCATATTTTTATAACTTTTCAAATGGGTTTTGTACCATTTCTGTTCGTTATCCTTTCGCTGACATTCTACACTCCCATTTGTATGTGCAAGTCCTCGTTTTGCTGGTGGAGTGACAGTGTCTCTGACTGGCGAGGCATTTATAAGAAAGCGACAAAAAAAGATGAAAACACAGGACATATACAAACAAACGATGACCATGGGCAAAGACAAGAAAGGACATCATCAACATCACCATCATCATCATCACCCACAACCAACGGCACACCGTCATTTCAGAGACAGACGAACAAAAGATACATCTCCTGTGTGTGATGTATCCTGGTTGAAAAGTTTTTGCTATCTGTTCTCATTTGGCGGTGGAAACTTCGAAATGTACTCGGAGAGGGATGAGGACGCCGGGATGAGGGCATTATTGCCAATTTGATACAATCTGCGATAATTTTATGATAGATACCAATTTACCACGAGAATGAGAATGAATTGTGAGAGGCGCAGGGGAATGACGGTACGATAGGGCGATGGCTTTGGCTTTGACGGCAGGACCAGAGGTAAAGTGATATTCATTTTTCATTTGGTGAATGAATTTTCTTTTAACTGATGGATGATCATTGTTTGAGATGTTAGGGCCTTAGTAGGTGACTGGGGTCATTTAGCACTGTCATTTGGGTAAATGGACGTGTTTCCTTTTTTGCTGCACCCACACACAAATTTATTTGTGTTTGCTGGCCGACGACGACTGTGAGGGGTGTTTTGAAAACTTTTTTTCAATTTTATTGGTTTCAAGCGAATGTCTGTACATCTATCAATCACGACGGAATTATTTTGATCTAAATATGACTTACAAGAAGTTTTTGTGCGTCTCTACGTCATTCGATCTTACCTGGAAATAGATAAAGAGAGGGATATTAGTGAGATTTGATTTATAAGCGTGCAGAGTTTTTATTGGAAATGGGATCAGAGAGGCAGAATGGAGGAGATTAGTTGTGGGGCATTATTTGCTGAGGCACGTGCCCGTGATTCGGAGCATGTGATATGAGAGACAATTAATTACTTGGACTGTTCAAGATGAATTCATTTGCGGTTTGGAAAAATTGATTTGGTTCTTGATTGGGCATAAAAAGTTCATCATGGGGTTAAAACAACGGTGATGAGTTACACAAAATGTTTTTTTCTTATAATTTTTTAGATAATCATGATTTTTTTTCTTCAATAAAAGCACTCTTGTTCTTCTACTTATGGCGCTACAGTCCGGTGTGGACTAGGAACTTAACCAACAAGACCCCAAGATAGAACGATCTCCCGCTAATTGTCTCCAATTATGATAGATAGATAGCTTTATTTCGTTATAAATTTACAATGGCTTTGTTATTGCACAATATACTATTAATTACAGAGATTTGATATTTTTATTATATATCTTTCTTCTGAGAAGTTATTACAAAAATTTTTAAGAAGGAAACTAGACAATAATTAGAATTTTGAAGGAAACACGACAAAACCTTCAATATAAAAAAAAAATAAAAAATAAAAAAAAAATAACAATAATAATAATAATAATAGTAATAATTGAAATAAATAAATAAATAAATAAATAAGTAAATAAATAAATAAATAAATAAATAAATAAATAAATAAATAAATAAATAAATAAATAAATAAATAAATAAATAAATAAATAAATAAATAAATAAATAAATAAATAAATAAATAAATAAATAAATAAATAAATAAATAAATAAATAAATAAATAAATAAATAAATAAATAAATAAATAAATAAATAAATAAATAAATAAATAAATAAATAAATAAATAAATAAATAAATAAATAAATAAATAAATGAATAAATATATAAATGAATAAATATATAAACAAATAAATAAATAAATAACTACAAATAAATTAATACAATCAAATAAATAAAGTAATAAATTAATAAGCATATAAATTAATAAATAAATAAATAAACAAGTAAACAAAAACATTAAAATGAAAATACAAAAATAAATAAATAAATCATACATTTTGACTAGTAGTTGCAAACAGATCATTAACTAGGGGATTCTCAGCAAAAGCGCAAGAATTCATAAACTTTTTAGTGATTTTGGATATTCTCTCTGAGACAAATTCAACACCAGCTCTTTTATGAAGGTGTAAAGTAGGATAATCCCATGGTAGGTTTAATATTAACTTTAAAACTTTATTTTGAGCTACTTGTAATTTTTTTATGTGGCATTGGGCGGAGTTTCCCCAAACTGAACAACCATAAAGAAGAATAGCTTGAAATATAACTTTAAATATAATTATTTTATTTGGCAGAGAAAGTGATGCTCTTCTATTTATAAATGGGTAAAGGACTCTCGTTGCAATTATGCACACTAAGTTGGTTAAGGTAGGCTAAAAAATTTGCCTACCATGGAGCTAATGTGAACTCCACAAACGATATCCTGTGAACTCCAAAAACGATATCCTTGTGGAGATTCGACCCAGAATCGCCCTTGGTAACCGGTTTTATTTCTTTTATTTGTCTAAACAGCTAGAGTCAAAACTCCTAACTCGAAGAACCAAAATCATGCTCCACGAAACTTGTATTTTGCCAGTCCTACTTATTGGATTCGAATGATGGACGATAAGCAGAACGGGAGAGCTGATTTTTGGTTCCTTCGAAAGAAAAATTCTGCGTCGGATATATGGTCCTATCTGCGAGGAAGGTGAATGGAGGAGATGGCATAACCGCGAACACTAGGTTGTGCCCAGATGTGGACGTAGTCTGGAAAGCAAAAATCCGTCAACTATATTGGCTGGACCACATCGAGCGCATGAACAACAATGCTTCAGCCAAGAGGGTCTTCGAATCCGAGCCTCCTGATTCGAGAAGGAGAGGGAGGTCGAACCTACGGTTTAAGGACCAAGTCATAGCGGACGCAAGACAGCTTGGTCTAAACGACTGGAAGCAGTGTGCCTTGGACCACTTGGGACGAAGGCCTGATAAGTAAGAAGTAAGTAAGTTGCTTATGATCTCTACCCACTTATGAGTGGTTGTTTTTAAAGCACTCAAATGCTGAAAAATATGTATTTGTTATGCTATCGCAAAGTGGGCATTGCATATTCAGGCAATTAATCTCTGTACGGGCTTATATTGGGTGTAAGGAACTAATATAATTTTCAGTTCGGAGAAGATAGGCCCAAATGCAGCCTAGACTCTAGCGTGACTCGAAGAAAAGGATGAAATGATGATGTAGCTTGTATTGAGAACTGCTACTCATTTATCTTTTCTTTTTTTCTACTGAAGTGCTCGGACTCAAAACTGGTTTATTGTGACTGGACCAGATTCGATTTCACTGGGATTCGAACCTGGGACCCCTCTAACTTGGGGCAGGCACTTAATCAACTGGGCCATCCAGTCGTATACTCACTTATTTTAACCTTGTATTTAAAATAACCGAAACTGCTATGTAGCAGGTTAAGGTATTCATTTCAGTCGTCTAATACACAAATATACATTCACAAAAAGGTATGGAAGCGGATCGAACTAAGTATACGTAGATTAATAATGACCACACTTCAAATCAAAACCATCAGAATCACCATTACGAAAATGGTTTCGAGAGACTCGCGATACCGTCCGTTCCATCCGCTGCCCATTTTGTGTTGGTTTAGCTATTCACACACTCCCCATAGGAGTAATACATCAAACTTTTCAGACTATGCAGTTAAGCATAATGGAACTCAAAGTTGAAGTGTTAAGGCGATTTCATTTCGAATTTTCGCACTCTAATCCTACTTTGCTGCAGCTTTTACCGCATTTCGGGTGTTCACTCGTATTTTATGGGAGAATAATTTTTTTTAAAGAAAGTGAATTAGTGGCTTGCATTATCTCAATGTGAACATCAAATTAAAAATATGTAAGAGTTTGTTAAAAGCCCTTATTTAATAGATTAGTTTGAATCTTCTGGTACAATAAAAGAAGACTAGCTGTCGTCATGAATAGAAGTAAATCTGTGTTTTTTTGTTGCAAAATGGTAAGCAACTAAAAGGCTTACAGTCTAGACTAGTCGAAACTGCCTCTTAAGACTAGATGAAGTTAGCAAACCCAACTGTGTCACTATAGCATAAATGTTTCGAAGTCAATTAAAGTATAGAAAATTGCAAAAGAACGTGCGAACCGTCGCTTTGTTGGATGGAAACCCTTGCTTTGTACTTTTCTCTGCTACCTTAAGAATGCAGTCAGAAACAAGGAGCATGGAAACACAATAATAAATTGGAATAATGCTTTAGAGCTATGACAGTCCAAGCTTTTAATCAGTTCCTACAGTAATAAGTCTAGAGTACATTTTTCAAATAAGAACTTGAAACTTTTTTTGAAACCAGTTGTTTTAAATATCACCTAATGTAAACGCAACATTAAGAAAAATGTCTGTCGCAAGTGTTGATACACATTTATGACCGTTTTATCGCATTTTCCATGACTTTACTCAAGATTTCCGATGATAACTGTTCGCGTTCCTGACGAACAGAAACTTAAGGGTTGCGATTCTCTGAGGCTTGTTGGCATAAACCCGCGACTTCAAGTAGCCATAAAGAAAGAACTCTGGGATAGTTAAATCGGCCGATCTTGCTGGCCATGTCAAATCGCGAACACGGGAGATTATGCGACCAGGAAACGCTTCCTTCACAATATCCATTGTGGCTCGTGCTGTTGAACCATCATGTTGAAACCACATGGTCACCGAGCACCGCTCATCCAATTCCGGCAGTAAGAAGTCGTTTATCATGGCCATGTAGCGTTCGCCAGTAACAGTGAAAGTATTGCCGATGTTGTCCTTAAAAAAAAAAATACGGCCCAATCACTCCTCCCGCGTGAATCCCGCACCTCACAGTGACCGGTGGCGGCCACGCCATGTATGGTCTTTTGTAGATCGAATCTGTTCGATTCGAGTAGCTAAGCGTCGGAATGTTTGCCCAGTTGGCGTGACACGATTAGGAAATCGACGTCGAAATTCACGCTGCCCTAATATGTTAACATCACCGACCGATAAATGGTCAAAAAAATCGATACAATTATTCCACGCTCTTGCGGAGCATAGCGCTTGTCTGTTTGTATACTGCAGCTACCTATCTCACAAATGTCAAATATGATTGACGTACGACGCCAATTGCAAAAATTATAACATCTTCCGATTGGATGATTAAAGTCCTGAAGGGTGGTGGGGACCTATAGTTTAATGCCGACTTCGAACTGGGAGATTCTTCTCGACAATTATACCCTTGGAGCATTGTCAGTGATTCGAAAGAGATGGAGCCGTGAAAATATCAAAGCTGTTTTTTCGGCAATTGAACTCGATTTCGTAGGAGTTGACTCAGTTAAACGCTACGCCACGGCGCCCACTTTGATTGAAAATACGCTGTTAAATTTAATTGGCTTTACGCGATTCGTAGTCATTTTAATATACAGGTTGGGCCATCTGGTGATTATTTTGACAGAAAGTCAGTATAATACCTCCGCGGAACGAAATGAGTCGCTATATGCTTCAACAAAGTTGGGAAATATTGAAAACTTATTTCCAAAGTGAGTGCTATGTAGCCCAAACAGTACGTTTTTTGAAAATAAGTTTTGGCCGAATTGAAGCACCCACCGCGACTGCTGTACGCAAGTTTGTGCAAAAAGTTCATTAGACTGGTCCACTAGCATGGACAACACTAATTTTTTTTTCGGAGTATTTTTGAAACGCTACTGGAGCACTCAGACTCAAAACTGGTCCATTATACTGCCAGGTAGAAACCTACTCCAGTGCCGTTAATTTGATCCCAACGGACCAGATTCGATTTCACTGGGATTCGAACCTGGAACCCCTCAAACCCCTCGAACCAACTGCGCCATCCAGTCGTTTTCCCAACACAACACTCATGGTTCCCGTCGTCGTACGGTGCCCACAGATGAGAATATGGCTGCTGTGGCCGAGAGTGTGAGACTCAATACACAAACATCAACTCGCCATCGATCTCAACAGCTCAACATTTCACTCAATAGCCTGAGAATTGTGAGAATTCTGCACTAAGATCTCGGATTATTCGCTTACAAGGTCCAATTGACTCAGCAATTGAAGGCGTGCGACCATCCGCTTCGTTCGCATCGCTTCCCAGTTTGGGCCTTAGAGCAGCTTGAATTGGACAACAATTTTCGGCGAAAAATCATCTTTTCTGACGAGACGCATTTTCATCTCCGCGGCTACGTTAACAAACAAAAGTGCCGCATCTGGGGCTTGCAAAACCCGCGCGTTTTTGTCGATAAGCCAATGCATCCACAGAGAGTGACAGTTTGGTGCGAATTGAGGAGTCATTGGACCATTATTCTTCGAAAATTATGCTGGGAGCAACGTTTCGGTCAACGGTGAGCGTTGCAGAGCCATGTAAACCGATTTTTTTTTACTGAAATTGAAGACATGGATTTGGACGACCTCTGGTTCATGCAGGATGGCGCCATGCGACACAGCTCATGCCACAATCGACCAAAGTCCTAAATCGTGTTATCGGCCGTCTTGGCGATGTCTATTGACCCCTTTGGAGTTTTTTTGTGGTGTTATGCCAACAATCCGGAAACGATTCAAGCACTTAAGGGCAATATCATCCCGTCCATGAGCTACAGTCCGAAACCATTAACAAGGTCTTGGAAAATTGGGGTGACAGAATACGCTTTTGTGAAGCCAGCCGAGGCAGCCACTTGAACGACGTTGTATTTCGTAATTAATGGGAATGTTTGTTCATACTAATAAAGGCAGAATATATGGAAAAAATTAAATTTGTTAATTTTATTGCATTTTTAAAAAGAAACTTGTATTTGGCCCACCCTTTACGTAGTATGCCCATTTGCGGTCCCGACAACCATCAATTGGTACAATAAGGACCACTGCCTTTAAAGAAACCCTTGTAAAGAAAATGCATCTTGCAAAATGTTTATTTCATTGAGTCCTGCTTCTTTGAGGATGCTAGAGGCTCCTATTGCTCCAGATGACTGGTGCTGTAACATGTTGGAAAAATTCTTGTGTTCGAATCGGATCTATTAAGCCTACAAAATAAGCGATTGAAATGGAATGGTGCGAGAAATTTGATTCGACCGCTTTCGCTTTTCACCTAGGGAAAAGGTCTTTAAAATTGATTGTTGAAATAAAAACAAATACTTAACCCACATCATCCTACCGATACATTATGTAACATCAAAATAAATTGATTCGCAAACTACCATAGTAGGCTTTGCTTTTTTTTCAAATTTCTGTCACGTTGTTCAGTTTGTCCATCTTTCAGAATTCAGTATTTTTCGTGCAAATTTAAGATCGTAAGTGTATGTTTTTCTTATCGAAATATTATAGTTTTAAAAAAGTTGAGAATGTCCAGCAAAAAGTAAGTAATATATTATTTACTTATTTATGTGCAGATAATTTCTTGTATTGTTTATATTTATGAACAATGCAACTGTAAATTCAAAAATGCAGTTTATATTCTAATGCAGTTAATATTTCTTATGTTATTGCGCCTGAAAGATTACTGTGACACAATGTATCAGTAGGAGTATGACCATTCCTTTTTCGTTTTTTACATTTTAAGATTTTTAAAAGTTCACGAAATTCAGGATGTTTTAGAAGACGACAATGAGTTAGAAAACGAAAATTTTTACATTTTGCCGCCCAATAATGCAAATGACTACATAACAGATGAAGATTCCGGTGATGACTATAATGTGACCGCTAATAATTTACCAAGGCAACACCTCGAAGCCCCGGCGCTATTTGTACAGATGAGAGATGATAACAGTGAGAGTGAAGGGGAATCTGAAGATGAAATTCGCCTAGCTATTCTCAAGACTTCCATTCCAAGAATCCAGAAGCCCTATCAGAAGCAAACTTACAAATGGAATACACAAATTGACTTGAAAAGTGGAGTAAGAATTCATGATGTAGATATGGCTTTGGCAAAAAATCAACTATTTCCAATTGACGAATTTTGGCAAATTTTTTGACACCGAAGTATGGGATCTGATAACCCATCATACCAATGTTTACGCTGTGCAGAAGAATTTGATTGGAATTGTAACTCTTGCGGAAATGAAGACCTTTGTTGGAATTCTTTTGCTTAGCGGTTACAATGAATTTTCCAGGCGATCAATGTTTTGGGAGAAAGGAGCTGCAGAATCTTTGTCCCGTGATCGATTTAACTTTATCATGTCGGCATTACATGTTTGCGATAACAATAATCTTAAAAGCAGTGATAAGTTCGCCAAAGTAAGACTTTATTTGATTTAATGAATAATAAGTTTCTTAAGTTTGCCCCACTAAAAACTGCATATAGTGTCGACGAAACCATGGTGCCATACTTTGATCGCCATAGCACAAAACAATTTATGCAGAAGAAACCTATAAGATGGGGATACAAATTTTGGGTAGGTGCAACTGTTAATGGCTATATAGTTTGGTTTGATCCTTATCAAGGAAAGCAGTCCACTATGAATGATTTTTACAACAGATACCCACTTGGCTCGAAGGTAGTTCTAAATTTTTGCGACCGTCTATGTAAGGATAGACCATGCAATCTTGACTGCCGAATTTCTTTCGACAACTTTTTTACGTCTATCGAACTTTTGGACGAATTAAGATCGAAAAATATTGGGGCCATTGGGACCATAAGAAAGAATAGGATTAGAAATTATCCCTTCAACAAAATTAATTCAAATACTAAAAGGGGCTTCTATGATTATGCTACAATCGAAAATGGAACAGTTGCACTTATTCAATGGAATGATAACAGTGAGGTCCACATTGCCTCCAACATAGTGCCGGCTCTACCCACACAAATGGCCAAACGATTCAGTAAATCGGATAAGAAATATATTACCATAGCACAGCCGAAAGCTATAAGTACTTACAATAAGGAAATGGGAGGCGTAGATCGATCAGATCAGAACATAAGCCTTTACAGGTGTGAGATTCGAGGAAAGAAGTGGTATTTCCCTTTAATGACCCATTGCATAGAAATGGCAGTTACTAATGTATGGCAACTACACAAGTTTAATGGGGGAAAGCTTGACCAGCTAGGTTTCCGTCTTCGCATTGTTCTAAGTCTTATAGAAGAAATCGTAAGCCTTTCAAGAAGATGTCATCTCGCTCATCTGCTGTAGAAAATCTTGCTGCTAGATACGACCAAATGAATCACATCATAATAAAGCAAGATAAACGGACACGATGCCGTGTATGTCACCAAAATGCACCATCAAAATGTAATAAATGCGATGTTGCATTGCACTATTATTGCTTTTATATATTTCATACAAAAGAATAATTTATTTTCAAATATAAGATGTATGTAAATCTTTTTGACTTCTTTAATTTTTTTTGGAGAAAAAATATTTTTAGACACAATACTCCTACTGTGACATAATGTCACATCTCAAAATTTCACTTTTCAGGATAGTGTTTGCTAAATTTAATAGAAAATAAAATATCCGCTGAGTAAAACAGGTATATGAGGCAAATATTAAGAAAAAGAAAAAAAAATGACCCGGAGTATGTGGGTTAAAAGTTGTTTTGCTCCACGGCCTTACCCGGCAACAAATCCCACAATACAAATAAAATCTGAATTATATTTCATTTAAAAATGAATTAACAAAACAACGATTTTGAAAATTCAAAGCTCCCTGTATAGACATATTCACAAGTATGCACTGTTTGTAACCCCTGCGTGTATTTCAATTCCCTAAAAAATAAATTAACGATTTTTAAATGAGTCTCCGAGGGATGGTTGGCATGACGATAAGCCGTTGCTGAGAAAAAGACAGACAACTTTGTACTTCAATTTAAAACCTTAAGTCTTTTAAGCCCAAATCAGAAATCTTCGCTCCCAGCAATTTTAAAGTGTGTTATGGATAATGAATAATGAGGTGGTTTGCAAGCTGTTTAACTCGCGTAAAGTATTCGTTACAGTTTCACGCACCAAATCACAAATTAGCAATAAAGAGGAATTATGACACTTTGCTGTTCACACTTTTGAGATTTCTTTAATTCATTAACATGTGTTGACACATTTCTGTTCATGTAGGTCCAAAAAAACATCAAAGCTAAATTCATTAGAGCTTCTCTTTGCAAACATGCCCATTATGTAGATCTACAATTTTGTCCTGTTCTGTTCATTTGACTGACTTTTAACTTTTTGTTTGCCACACAACCTGAACAAGCACCATTCTGCGTGTTTTTCTCATTCTTACGAATCTCATTAATTTGCGTTGATTATTCTGTTTACAATTTAGGCTTACGCTCGCAACTTGTGCTTACTGTGTCGCTACTTGATAGGAAGAAAAAAAACCACCCACGAATCTGATTAATTCCATCCCCACGCCGAAAGTCGCCCAAACAAAACTTTTGAAGAGTACACCGACTTACACAAAGTTTACAACAATTTCTTTGTTATCGCCTCTTCTGTTCTTATTTTAATTAATTAGACTTGAAGGTACGCAAAGACATTTCATTGATGACATTGACATATCACCCTTGGGGGGGAGGGGAATGGCATCACTCCGCCTCAAATCGTTGTCATACTCATCGAAATTAATTAACACACAGTCAAATGGAACGAAAGAAGAACGACAAAAACACTGACTAAGTACACGTCATTAGCGTTGTCAAACAGAATGCTATCCTCTGATAAGACACTCGCGATAAGATATAAAGTGTACACCACGCACGCAGATCTAACTCACCCCAGAATGAATTCAATCCTTTCGGTTTCCCGGCATTAAACAAAAATTTGTTAATCGACATGTTAGGGCAACAACAACAAAAAACAATCTATTAACTAACACTTTTACGAAGAGTAAACACGAACTGCTGGTCTCACGGTGAGTACCTATGGCCGAGGCTATACTCCAGCCAGTCAGCAAAATCCACAAAAACTAAACCCATTCAGTGATTAGAATGATAGCGAGGTTAATCGGAATAGATACGAAGTTTGATCAACCCTCGAATGTATGCGAGTTTTTACTACGGACTGAGATCAAAACAAAAACGTCTGCAGCATGGAGTTGATAAGTTCACGGTGATAAGTGTAGGGTAAATTGGTGTCAATTTATCATGGATTAGCTTTTATTTTAGCTGGAGGTGTTGAAAACTGAATTTGCATAAGTCTGCTTTCATTCAGATACTGCGTTGTATATTTCTTATCGTTGCAGCGAGCATGTAATTGGCAGTAAAATATTAGGGACATAAAATGCCGATTTTAGTAGTATTATAATGGTGGCGCTACAGTCTGAGATGGAGTTGGCGTAGCTTTTCAGCAACCACTATTGTTCTGTCACGAGTGGAGGGTTTAATGGTTTGGTTTAATGCCGACTCCTAACGACGAGAATGAGGAGCTTTTCTAGACAGTTATAATCTTTGAGCATTGTCAGTGGCTCGAAATAACGGGAGCAGTTCACATTTTCCTTTTGTTAAATTGTTGCTTTTGCTGTGATTTGAACCTAGACTTAAAGTCTAGTGCGTAGGGGTCGTCGCAATTACCAACAATGCCACGGTGTCTAGTGTAATAGAGCTGCTGTATAGCACACAAGGCCACTCAATATCAGCTAAACATTTAGACTTCCGAATCTACACGAGACTCTAGTGTTTTGCAAGCGGTCCATTCGTATAGCCGCTAAATAGTAATGATGATAAAGACGTCAGGTTTAAGCCTTGCTATTTATAACAAGGATATTTTTATATCCACAAAAAAGGAGACCCTCTAAAATGCGCCAACTATAGAGGCATCAGTCATCTGAACATTGCATACAAGATCTTATCTGTCGTCTTGTGTGAACGCCTAAAGCCATTCGTCAACAACCTGGTCGGTCCATACCAGTGTGGCTTTAGGCCAGGAAAATCCACCATCCACCAAATATTCACACTGCGGCAGATTTTGGAAAAAACCCAGGAGCAGCAAATCGATACCCACCACCTTTTCATCGATTTTAAGGCCGCGTATGACAGCATCTATAGAGACGAGCTATACAGAGCAATGTCTAGTTTTGGCATTTCTGCCAAACTCGTCCGTTTGTGTAGGATGACGGTGGAGAATGCACGCTGCTCCATCAAAGTCGGTAAAGACCTAACCGAGACCTTTGATGTCAAAAAAGGATTCAGACAAGGCGATGCGCTGTCATGCGACTTCTTCAACATCATACTTGAGAGAATTGTGCAAAACTCGCACGCCAACACCAGAGGCACAATCTTTCAGAAGTCCGTCCAACTACTTGCATATGCCAACGATATTGACATAATCGGAAGAACACAGCGTGATGTCAATTGCACATTTGTGAGAATTGCGATGGAAGATGGGTTTAACGGTAAATGAGGGCAAGACCAAGTATATGCTGTCAACCAGAAAGGACACCCAACACCGACGTCTCGGACAGAACGCCACAGCAAACAGATATAACTTTGAAGTAGTCAAAGACTTTGTCTACCTAGGAACCGCTATTAATTCAGACAATGACACCAGCGCTGAAATCAAACGAAGAATAACTCTTGCTAATCACTGCTTCTTTGGGCTAAGAAAGCAATTGATAAACAAAGCCCTCTCTCGAACACCCAAGGTAACCCTGTACAAGAACTTAATCGTCCCAGTCCTGCTATATGGCGCAGAAGCATGGACTTTGTCAAAAGCGGATGAGGTTGCTCTTGGCTGCTTTGAGAGGAAAATTCTTCGGGTGATTTTCGGTCCTGTCTGCATAGAGGGTGAGTGGAGGAAAAGATATAACAACGAACTGTACGAGCTGTTCAGCGACACGACTTAGCCAGTAGGGTGAAGGTCCAACGATTAAAATGACTGAGTCATGTGGAGCGAATGGAAACGATTGCTCCGGCCCGGTAAGTCTTCGAATCCACCCCCGAGGGATGGCGCAGTAGAGGAAGACCGCGACTCAGGTGGCGCACGTAAATGGAAAGGGACCTCAACCAACTGTGCGTGCGAAACTGGAAGCAGCTAGCGAAAGATCAAGCTGGCTGGAGACGCTTGATGGTTGAGGCCCAGGTCCACCCCGGACTGAAACGCCACATTAAGTATTTATAACGCCAGTCAAGCAGCAGTTGAAGCACTCGAAACACCAGACAAATTCTACGTATGCGGAAACAATTTAGGGACTTTGCTACAAAATACTGAGAGAAATTTGTGTAGCTAAAAATTGCAGGACGGTGCAATTTTGAAATCTCCTAAAATGTTTCCTCTTTGAAAAACTTCTATGTTTGCGAGAACGACTTAGGAAATTGAAGTAATAAATAGCAGAAAATAGCAAGTTTTCTAGAGATCTCGAACTGAGTGCTTGTAAATGACAAAGAGTGAACATGTAGTCCAAAGTGAGTCAATGATTTTCTTCTTACTAAAGCTATAATTTTTTTTACCCAACTGCAAATTTTCGAGAGTGTCAGCGTTCAAAAATACAGAAATATGTGGAAGTCGAACATATGACAACTTAAATACCAACGTTAATTATTCATCACGTCGTTTATTACAAAATGAGTGAAAAGCGTGAAACACTAGCTCACACACTCTATAACCATCCAATCATCTGTTTTATCACTTTGTCATGTACACCAACAATATACAGCAACAAGTATCATGTGTGCTTGTGGTTAGCTGTTATCAAATGATAAGCATTTCCCATTGCCAGATGATAATTAAATATTTTCCATCTATAAAAGCCAATATCTTTGTTGCAAAATACTTGGAAAGGAAATCAATTGCAAGCCCATCACTGTTATCACTGAGAATTGGACAGAATAGATGTCATCTGCCCGCCCACAAGCTTTGGTTTGGTTGTACAGAACAGCACAGGTAAATCTGGTTCTCATAGCTGGAGTAAAGTGATTGATATTACAAAGCATGCACTCTGTTGCATTGTGGAATGTGGTAAGAAGAATATTGATTAATTTGTTACATATGAGCTGGAAATACTGTATTGTTGGTTTTAAAATGTAAATTACTGGGTGCTGGGCTTTGAAATGGGGTGTACTTTGAGTGCTTTTTAGTGAAGAGTTGCTGTCCATTTGGTGATGAAAATTTAAAACATTACACTGCATGCATGTATGTCGAACCGATGATTACCTTTGTTGAGCTCTTTTGAGTTGTTGTTCGTGGTTAGAGCAGAAAATTAAAATTTGGTTTAGATGAACTTTGAACACCCAATAGGTGGATCAAGTAATAATAATAATGGCGGAGCTACAGTCCGAGGTGGACCTGGGCCTAGCTTCTCAGCCAACCACTCGTGTTTTGCGTGCTATTGTTCTCTCACGAGTGAAGGTGACCTACAGTTTAATGCCGACTCCGAACGGCGAGATTGAGAAGCTTTTGGATCAAGTGGGGGGGCTTAATCCGATATAAAGGGTCTTCCAATGGGCACTTCCGAACTTTCGACAGTTGATAGCGGCCATATTGTTGAAGCATCTGTCAAATTGGCTATTGTTCATTCGGCCTGTTTTGCCAAATCACCAAGGACGGACATAGCGTTTAACAATGACAACGTGTCAATGATAAAATTGTTTTATCAAAATGGGTATTCTGTTCGGGGAACGTTCCGCGCGCTTCGCCCAATTTACGGTCACCATAATCATCCAAGAGAGGACGAGAGTCAGTGTGGGGGATATATTTGAGTCTCCTGGTTCAACAAACGATAAACCAACATCCGTACGTCGACGAAACTCAAGATCTGCCGAAAACATCGAAACAGCCGCTGTCCGTGAGAGTGTGCAGAAGAATCCGATGCTGTCGAAATCGTGTCGTTCACAAGAACTCTCCCTCTCACAGACCACAATTTGACGAATGGTGCGCTGTGACTTGGGCCTGCAACCGTACAAAATTCAACTGACCCAGGAGCTGAAGGTAAAGGACCATATACTATATACAACGATGTGTATTCGCTGTTCGAATAGGCTCTGGAGCAATTGGAAACTGACCCCAATTCTCACCGAATTCGAAAAATCATCTTCAGCAATGAGGCAAATTTCTGGATAAATGGGTCGGCAAACGTCAACAAACAAAATTGTTTGTTTGTTTGGGACGATACTAGTTTGGGGCGATATCAATCCACATGAGATCCAAAAGCGTAAAATGCATCCCGAAAAATTCACTGTTTGGTGTAGATTTTGGGCTGGCGGCGTCATCGGTCCATATTTCTTTGAGGACGACGTTGGCCAGACCATCACCGTCAACGGCGAGCGCTATAGGTCGATTATTACCAACTTATTTTGGCATGAACTGGATGATAAGGACACCAACGACATATGGTTTTAGCAGGACAACGGCAAACGGCTTACGCCACATTGGAAATTCTGCACGAGCGATTCGGGGACATGGGCATCTCACGTAAAGGTGATGCGAACTGGCCACCGAGACTGTGCGATTTGACTCCGTTTGACTTTTTCCCGTGGGGTTTTCTTAAGTCGTAGTTCATATTTCTTCGAGGACGACGTTGGTCTATGTGAATAAGCCACAATCCACAGCGGCCCTCAAAGCCAACATAACCCATGACATCGATCAAATTCAGTGTGCTTTACGTGCCAGAGTCATGGAAAATTTGACATTTCGAGTGCGCGCCATTTAGAGAATCCACCCCGGCGGACATTTGAACGATGTTATATTCCACACATAATGACATCGATACGCCTTTCAAATGAATGAAAAATATCGATGATCTCTCACACACACTTTGTGG
This sequence comes from Myathropa florea, assembly GCA_930367185.1. NCBI lineage: Eukaryota > Metazoa > Arthropoda > Insecta > Diptera > Syrphidae > Myathropa > Myathropa florea. Next base: position 80,650,596 of record OV884003.1, on the reverse strand, counting down.
TACTTTAATTTAAAGATAGGAAGCGCTTAATAAAATACCCTTTATATTTTCGAATAAAATTATATTATATTTGAAATCGTAACTTTCCCATATGCAAAAGAATGATCAGTTTGACAATTTAGTTACATAATGAAATGGAATCGTTTACAGTATTTGTAACGCAATTCTTAAAAGTGTTACCCATTTGACTGCACCAATTATCGAGAAATTAGCCTCATAATCCTCGCGTATAAGATCCTCTCCGACGTGTTGTGCGAACGCCTGCAACCGTGTGTTAAGAGTTTCACCCTCGCAAGTGTGATTACAGGATAGAAAGGTCCACAATACCACTACGACATATCCTGGAAAATATCTAAGAAATACAAATCGACGACCACCACATATTCGCCGATTTCAAAAGCACATATGACAGCATGCATGGCGTTGAGCTGCACAACACAATGTGTAGTTCGGACATTCCTGCCAAATTCGTTAGGGTCTGTAGAATGACGATGGAGAATCGTGCCAACACCGGCCAACGCGCGACCAAAAGTTTGTACAACTGATAGCATACGCGGATGATAGTGTCATGAATGGTGAAGCACAAAGAACCGTCAATTAGGCGGTTTCTGGCAATAAAACGGTGTGTTTGGCGGTAATGAGAGCAAATTGAAGAATGAATGAATGAACAACATAGACGATATATCCAAAATGTTACAATAGGCAATTATAACTTCGAACCAAAAATAATGAGCTGGCTATACACCGCCGTCATAAGACCACAAAAACAAGGCAAGTTATACAAAAACGATCAACAGCGTCCAAAGGATGGCGTGTATATCAATCACAGGCGCATTGCGTACCACTCCGTTCCAGCGCTAGAGACGATACTACACCTCGTCCCTGTGGACACGGATCTAAGACTGGTAGTGGAGTTGGTGCGGGTATTTACTCGGAACATCTCTACATCAGCCAATCTTTTAGACTACCGGAGCATTGTAGTGTTTTCCAGGCGGAAATTACGGCTATTCGTGAAGCCGCTGAATGGCTATCGATGAGAATGATATCGAGTGAGAGCATCGTCATTTACACCGATAGTCAAGCAGCAATCAAAGCACTCGAGATATTCCAGGAAATTGTGAAGCAGACGAACAAGCCAGGAAGGGCACAATAATTACTAACCCCATTATTATCAACGTTTCTGTGCCGATAGAAACCTTGAAAATGAAGATCTCAGAGCAAGCAATCAGCAGGAGAAATCTTAACACCTGCCTTCTTGCGATACAAACATGGCCAAAGATCAATCTTCGGATAACCACAGCCATCCTCAGCCTTAACAGGAATAAATTGGGTAATCTAGTAGGAGTCCTCACAGGACATTGCGCTATGGGAAGACACGCCGCGAGACTAGGCCTGCCTTACAACGACTTCTGCAGCAAACTTGATACCAGGGTGAACGTAATCTGCTACATGGCCCTCATCCGGCCGGTCATGGCGTACGGTTGTCCAGTGTGGTTTAACGTGAGTCCTTCCCAGATGGAAAAGATGAGGATGTTCGAGAGGCAGTGTCTCCGGGCTTGTCTCAAGAAGTACAGAACCCCAGAATCTGAGTACAAGAAATTCTATCCCAACGAGTTCTTGTAGAACGAAGGAAACGTGAACAGGCTGGATAATTTTATTATTAAGCTGATTCGAAGGCATGTTGCACGAGCTATGACCTCGGAAAATGAGCTGATATTTGGAGCCTACTACCCCAATGAAGCATATCATGAGAACGCTCGCCGAAGTGGATTCATTCCACCGGAAGCGTTCTTGTTCCTTGACCGGATTGGCTTAATCCAGACTGCAAAGGGGTGTCCATTGATATACCACGTGATTCGAAGGACGGTGGATAGGCGACTCCTCTACGAGAGCGATGTCGCAAACGTTAGTCCGGATGATCTCCGGATCAGTAGATCTATCTCTTTTCGCGACAGAACGGAGTATGACAAGGTTCGGGGGTTCTACTGGTGGTTGCAGCCCCATCAAACGTCCCAGCTGTCGCTAGCTTAATCAGCTAACTGCAGGTCCCTTACGGCCAACTTACATTTAGGTTAGGACATTAGACTTACATTTAAACTCAAAACTCAAATCTGGATGTTCATCCAGAAATCAAGATGGTTTCAAGAGTAGCGGTTGGAAGCCGACTCAGTGGCATCACAATAGACCCTTTGGGTCTAAGTGAATCCTTCACCTGTGAGGAAGGTACCTTACCTACCTACCTATTGAGAGTCTTCGTCTACCCTGGCTTCTCGTTACATAGTACGGAGATCAAACACGAAATAACTTTTGCAAAAATTCGAACGACCAAGCTGATTTTGTACAAAACGTTTGTCATCAGAGTCCTGCTCTAGGGAGCGGAGGCATGGGCAGTATCGAAATGGAATGAAGGGATGAAAAACCCTGTTTTCGTTGATGTCGAATGTAGAAGACTCAACCGGGACCTGTTCCAGGCGAAGAATCTTCGACTCTAAGCCTTTTGCTCAAAGCAAAAGAAGACGCCTGTGGTTCTGGTGGCACACAAAAGTAGAGAAGGACCTCAACAAACTTGGTATACAAAACTGGAGACAGATATCTATCATCCTGGCTGGAGAGACTTATTGGTGAGGCCCGTGCCCAATAAAAGAAGACTGATAGGTCGTTTTTAGATACTTTTAAACTACTTTTATCCTGCAAACAGTTTAATGACAATTCCTTAAACTTTCGTGGTATCCTAACCCTCCTAGAAAGTTCATATAACTTTCGAAAAGATACTGGATAATTAGCTTTTATTAATTTCCAAACTTCTAAAGTGCATTAAAAATTGCACTTAAAAGGCTATCAGATCTTAACTAACGTCCGCTAATGTTATACCAAGCGAAATACATTACTATTTGCATCCATAAAATTCAGCGAAACTAAACTTCAAATTACGCAAACCAAAAAGAACAATGGAGCACGGTTAAAAAGGCATGATGGCATGATTCCAAATCTCTCATCTCTCACGGTAAGTTTAAAGGCAGCCACAACGAAGAGACACCATTGTGCAATTTCATTCCAACTACGAATGCCCTTTCAAACCGCCCTCGAAATGCTTCGCCAAATGTGTGATAGCATTCAGGTAGCTGTAATAGTTGTGCCACCAAATGACTGACATTGTTTTGCCTTTTCGAAACCAAAATATGACAAGGATCTCTGTGTTCTAGTTCCCCCTTCGTTCGGGTCTCAAGCTAACATCCTTTCGATTCCCACTGCACAATACTTTCATGAACCTTGAGAGAACTCATACATGTGTAGAAACACCCTATGGCCCACATCAACCCATCACTGCCACCCGCATCGCGCAAACCTACGGAATTCCGAAATAAAGCCATTATGGCTTCTATTCTTCTAGTAAGTCCTTGCGATGCTTGTCGGTTGCGTGTAGAATGACTTTGAAAAAAGTGAAGGGGAAATTTTCAATTTATGTGGTGCAATGTTTTTGGCGAAAGGAATTTAAATGACGACTTCCCTCCTTCACTTTATCCCTGTCGAACGCGATTTTTGCATGTGTATCCCTCGCCTCAGTCACGTCCTGATAGTTCCGTTCTCCATCGTGGGTCATGTCTTGCTCAACAATATACAAGAATTAATAAGAAAATTAATTAAGAAATTTTCCAAATTTTTCTCGCTTTCGCATTTGTATGCAGAGGATACTCGAGGGCTGCTCGTATCCGCATAGTTTTGTCAACAATACCCGGCGAGAGATGCCAAACAAGATGGTGTCCCCTTTATCACTTCGGGGAACATGTGTTATGAAGGATTAAACACAGGACTGTAATTCGAAATATACGGAACATCAGTCAGTTAGTTAGAAAAGGCGAGGGAGATAAGTCTGTGACACGTGGTCCTGACGGGGAAAATCGCTATGATATATGTAGAGGGACAGCCAGAAGGACATTTTGATGTACGAGTACATAAGTATGTTTGTGTGCTATTTTTAAGACAATGTGGTGAGATGGATGGGATTGTCCAACGGCTGTTCACATAATTCCATTGCAAATATTTAAAGCGTCCACTTGAAGCGAACTTTTCATGGGGGATTTTTATTGTTGAAGGATGGTTTGTATTCTCCATTTTTGCATAAGATATCTGCAGAAAAACGAACAATGCTGAGTGGGGACTCAATACGTGCGTTTTATTTCACTCGTCAGCACAAAACTGGAACAGAAAAACGCCCATTCCATTCTAGAGATTTCGTCATAAAACGTTGTGTAAAAATTACATTTTACCAGCATTTTAGCTGTCAAATTTCAAAAATTACAGAAATTGCGATTTTTTGCTGACAAACTTAGTCCATTAGTTGGAACGGTGTATAAAGAAGGGTCTTTAAATAGGCACTTCCTAAATTCGACAATTGATAGCGGCAATATTGTTGAATCTGTCACATTGGCCGTCATTTATTCAGCCTGTTTTGCCAAATAACCGTGGATGATAAATTTGTTCAAATTATAAAACAGTTTTATCAAAATTAATGTTCTGTTCAGGCAACGTTCTCGGCCTTTCGCAGACTAGAACTTTGCGAATTTTGCGTTGCGTCGTGACTTGGGCCTGCAACCGTACAAAATTCAACTGACCCAGGCGCTGAAGGTAAATGACCATATACAACGACGTGTATTCTCTGTTCGAATAGGCTCTGACTCACCACCAACTCCTCCGCACACGCTCCCTTTTTGTGGATGCCATGGAATCTTTTGAAGCACATTTCGGTTTGCTGCTGTCCAGTAACGTATATTCGGCTTATTGTCAAAACCATTCGGCCAAAAATGATATTCATGGATAAAAATGGTTTTTCGGTAAAATTCAGGATTTTCCTCAAACTTTTTTTTTTGAGTTCAATTGAAGAAGCTTCGGCACTTCTTCTGAGGGTGTAGGCCAAGATTGTTGATCAAAATTTGCATTTTCTGTTAAAGATGTGATATCTACTGATATAGATCACTTTGAACTGATATTTTCCATACTTTAACACAGGACATTAAATAGTGAATAAGTCGGCTTGAATTTATTCACTACAGCCTGTCATGCGTCACGATTACTACGACCGAAAATTGGATTAATAATAATAATAATAATAATAATGGCGGCACTACAGTCCGAGGTGGACCTGGGCCTAGCTTCTCAGCGACCACTCGTGTTGTGCGTGCTATTGTTCTCTCACGAGTGGAGGGGACCCACAGTTTAATGTCGACTCCGAACGGCGAGATTGAGAAGCTTTTTCTATACAGTTTTACTCTCTGAGCATTGTCAGTGATTCTAAAGAGGTGGAGCCGTGAATAAATGTTAGGTGCTTTTTCGTGATTCGAACCTTAGACCTCGAGTATAGGAGTCGACGCACCTACCCACTACAACACGGCGCCCACGTAGGATGATGCCGGCCAGAATGTTACTGTCAATGGAGAGCGCTGTAGAAACATGATTTCTGACTTCTTCGTTCCTAAGTTGAATGGCTTTAACGTGACAGAGCAAGATTTTTCAACAAGATGACGCAACATGCCACATGACCATCAATTTATTGCTGGAAACATTTGCTGAGCGCATAATTTCGCGTAATGGCCATATGAACTGGCCTCCAAGATCCGCCTTTAGATTACATTCTTTGGAGGCATGTGAAGTCACTAGTCTGTGTCGATAAACGAGAGACGTTGGACGATTTGGAAGTCAACATTCGCCGTGTTATTGCTGATATATGGCCCTCGACAAAGTTGTCGAAAATTTACCTTCACTATTGCGCTGCATTCGAGCCAGCTGTGGTGCGCATATGCCCGAAATCATATTTGGCATAAAATAATCTATTAAATGGAGCTAATCTCATAGACATTAACATTAGCTTCAAGTGGTTGATTTAGTTTTGAATTTGTATACCTCCAAAACAAACACCCTCTAAATATGAGTTAAATTGAATGAAGTAAATTAATTACTGAATTATGGTGTTTATTTTTCTTCTTCGGGTGAATCTTGGGCCTCAATAACAAGCCCATCCAGCTGAAGCCCCTCTCCACCCACGTGCGGCACCTGTGTTGCGTTTGAAGCTCGGAGTTAAAGACTCCTATCAAATTCTTTAACTGCTTTTATTCATACGCAGTTGCACATCACAACATTTCCAATAAACTAATATTTTCATGGCATAAAAACCTATAATTATAGTTTAACACACATACTACATACGGTCACCAATTTAGTCGTTCCTGCTTGAGTTATAAGCAAACAAAACGCTCTTCTGCTCTTAATACCAGGACCATCTATGTAAGACACATGATACATGAAAAATGTGAATAAACGTCAAAAACTCAAAAAGTGACTGCTGTTTTATCTTTCATGCATAGAGAAATTCATCCTAAATAATATAATAATAATAATGGCGGCACTACAGTCCGAGGTGGACCTGGGCCTAGCTTCTCAGCGACCACTCGTGTTGTGCGTTCTCTCACGAGTGGAGGGGACCCACAGTTTAATGCCGACTCCGAACGGCGAGATTGAGAAGCTTTTTCTAGACAGTTATACTCTTTGAGCATTGTCAGTGACTCGAAAGAGGTGGAGCCGTGAAAAAATGTTTGATGTTTTTTTCCGAGATTCGAACTGACGACCTCGAGCGTAGGAGTCGACGCAAATACCCACTACGTCACGGCGCCCAACCTAAAGAAGCTTGCTTTAATATTCCCCACTCTTAACGTACACCTGAAGCACAGAGAGCCTAAGGTAAGCAGTGTTTTGCCGCCTGTAACAGGAAGTGGATGAAATTTTCAAATCATTTTCAGACGAAAATCCTGTGACGAAGCATTTAACGACGTTTCTTTGTTTGTGCAGGATGTAGGATGTAGATTGGCCCGAGACTGCAAACCTTGTATTCAGCCACTCACACCTGACGATGCCAAGAAGAATGGAATTAAATCCCCATTCAGATTTAATTTTTCCAAGCGAATGGAGCTAAAAGATGTTTCAATGATTCTTCTTAATCATTGTTGAACTAAGAATAATCTACCGGGATGTCAAAAAGGAGGTTTCCTGATTTTCTGTACCAACGTCCCGATATCCTGAAGCCCAATAAAAATGAACCCATAGACCCGATCGATAGCCCTTTATTGAGTCCAACTTCTCAGCATTTTCTAAATCGTTTTCTAATGACAGTTTTATTCTTCGCCGAACTTCTCAAGCACGCCGCCCATACACAAGAAGAGATTCTAATAAGCTCATGAGCGTTGGTGCAATCAACTCTCGTTAATAACCCGTGACCTATTCACCCACCACATGCAAGTCATAACAAAGTACCGGTATCTGGTTAATCTGTAAAATTGCAAAGGAGATTCATTCCAAGCGATGACATCAATTTTGAATTTCCGTTCACACTGTTTCCCCAGGCAATGAACAGGACATCCGAGCACTATTGCGAAGCGAAACAATGGAACTTTGTTGCCATCATTTTTCATAGCACTCTCAAGTGCACCCAATGTTGACATGCTCATGCATTCCATTCACGATACATGCTCTAATACCTCTCCTAAGTCCATTCACACAATGACATGGTAGATTTCGTTGTGCAAAAATAATGGAAAACAACATCCGATGAGATGAGAGTTCGAATCAAGCCACTTTCATGGACCGTGGATGGGGAAACCTAATTTTGCCGAATGTCAACTGCAATGGCAGATGGAATCACCAAATTATGGGGACACAACCACAACTAATAAGAATCATTGTATGCAGATCGGATCACAAAGTGCCTCGTTGTGGGGAAAAAGAAATCGGGCACCCAGCGATGAAGGATAAACCCGGACCTTGTTGCTTGAATTTCACCCAAGGAAAGCGGAGAAGAAACCGCAAAGGACGACATCAATGCGAGATTTTAATTAAAATTAAAAAAAGGGAATGGAGAATGTGAAGCAGGATGAATTAAGAAATAACAACCGTTGTCGTGTGCATTTGAAGGACAATTCCTTTTCACTCAAAGGACAGGGGGTGGAGTTCCGGAAAAGTAATGCCAACCTTTCACCCACCTCCTGCTCCGGCGCCATTCGCGCAGCAAGGAAATGAAAACGAGAGCGCAAGCAATGTCGGTGAACAAAAAGGAAGAGATAGCTGTTCAGAGTCAGAGGTAGTTATCGCAATGGTAAATATCAGAGAAAAGAACGTCCCCCGTCCTCGCAGCCCGCTCTGGTGTATTAGGACATATGGCACTGCTACTTTGAATATAATCCTCGACCTAGGATCTAATAGGATCAAAATGTATACGCGCTACATTGGCACGGACGAACGGGGCGCTCGCGCTGTGAGGGGAATATAATCGTCATGTTCTTAGTCGACTGCTGCTTCGCCTTTTTTTCTGTTCCATCGTGCTTTGCACTAAACTTCGAGAGGACGAGTTGCTGCGGCGGTGGGTGGTATAGTTCAGTGGCGGATTTCCTTTTTGCGGTGAAATTGCACTCGTCCTCGTCATCGCATGACATTGCTATGATAACGTCGGATGCAGACGGAATCAGGAGCGAAACGGTATAAATAGCTGTTATTTAATTATCAGGATGTATGAAGGATCTCAAAAGAAGCATAAGATGATGCGATGGGGGATTGTGCTTTGTTTTATTTAACCGTCCTCATTGTTGTTTCGTTTTGATAATCCTTTTGCTGACTGAACACAGTAAAAAGAAATGAAACTAAAAGATTAAACCAATGGCAAGTGCTCGGTAGTGGTAATTGATGCTTGTGATGTAGTGGTAGTAACTTTTTTTATCTGCTTAGTGGAGATTACGAGAAGTGGATTGACGAGACTGACTTTTGGGTTACGACGATGTTCTCAATAGAATGAGGACTTTTGAAAGAGAGAAATGGAGTAAAACTTCTAAGGACATCAAAAGTGGAAACTTTTTCCTCCAAGCAAATGAATTTGAAATAGCGTATCCGAATGTCCACCGTCCACCGAACAGGTATTCCTCATTAAGTTTAGGGTCAAAGTGAAAACTTTAAAAGCAAAGGTTTAATTTATATGAGTGCAATCTCAAGTTAATTCGGAATACCATTTAATGGCGAAATCGCAGGATTCGAAGTTATTTAAGCAATTTTATGAAATCTGCCGCTTCCAAAGTTACTAAGTCTATACGAAAAGCACTTTGAAACACATACATACATGTGGGACTCGATGCCGAACAACGTACGAATCACCCTACGCGAAACAGAACAAACAAATCACGAGACATGGCGAAAGAGAGTAAACGATCACACGACCGAACGGCACATACATACGGGTACATACTGAAGATCAACGGGACATACGAAATGGACAAACGAACGATGGGACGGGAGTTTTGCGTACCGCTTGTGTGTTCATTATATTATTATTCATTGTAAAGATGCCAGGGATAGCAGTCGTGTTTGTGTTTGCCAATAGCGTCCGAATTGAGTGAAGTTGTAGTGAGTGGCCATCAAGCCCAAAAATTTTAACTAATAAAATTTTAACTAACCGAATTATCCAAAATTGGTGTTTAAATTGAGACAAAGGTCCCACATACATCATTTCCCTTTTATCACCTTACATTCTGTCAATAACGCCCATAAAGTACAGAGCATTTTTTTTTTGAATTAAATAAATACCGAAGAGTTGTTACAGGCAAACAATGCTCAATTATGACAAAATGCATTTAAAGATAATTCTTTCACCTTTCTAGATTCATTAATGTGAATTCATACACGTGAGTGGTCTCCGAAAACGTCAGAAAGGCTGCAGCACTCGTCAGGGTATGTGTCTGCGCATCCTCTGAAAGGTACTCACCAAAATCTCAGCCATTTCGGACACGCAGTTGTTCCCTGACAATCGTTTGAGTAAGTCGGTGTAAGAGGTTTTGTGAAAATGGAAAAATGATTGTCGAGCTGTCATAAAATATTTGGCAATACGCCAACGCAAATCAAATACAATTTGGACGCTGTTTGGGGGTATGGACATCATTAGTTACCATCGAAAAATTCTGGGCAGATGAATTTAATCGTGGCCGTACCAGCTCCCGTCGAGTGAATTTTAACTAACAGCCCAAGCAATGCAATGGCACGGCCTGAAATACTGCACTGTGCCAAAGACCCTACGTTTGTTTTAAAGTTTGAGTAATGAAAGCAAAGTAATTAATGCAAACAACGCATTCTCTTAGACGGCGGTTACATGAATGGAAGTAGGCAGAAATGTCGTAGATAGATTTTCCAAACAGTTGAACGACGATTCAACCCATTTATTTCCATTTGGAAAATCATACTCTCTCTTTACGACAGTACGACGACGCCTTCTGTTTCGATAGCAAATTCACACATTTTCATTAAAATTCTTTAAACAGTGTACAGGTAACCTCAGATAAAGCCCTCAGTGATCAACTAGCACTGAACAACATTGTTCGATAGAGAAATTAAAACTTTAAATCTAGTCAACTAGACTTCCTTTCCTTCAGTGGTAAGGAGTCTCAGGTTGTTCTTCAAAAGTGATTTTGCGTATTGCGGCAATGTTTGTTTTTGGCCTAAATGGAAAAAGTCGAATATCCTGACATAAAATGTTTTGAATTCAGCAGTGCCTATCATTTGCTATCGTAGACACCAGGTTGACTGACGATAAGTGTATCGAAAAGTCACTGCAATCACCATCGTCGAACATCGAATAAATTTGTAAGATGGTCCTAGACGGCCCTTGAATCAATGCTGCAGAGGTTAAAGATTTATCGTTTGTCATATCGTGTTTCTTTTTTAACCTTTTTTAACTTCTGTACCTTCGGCCCGTACTGTGTCTTGAACCCAGAAACTTACAATCCCTTTTGCAAGCGCAAATTATAAAAAAAACTGTTAGAAACAACAATAAATACATAAAAAATTGTATAAAAATTATAGTTATGGTTTTGGCTTTAACCGATAGATAATTTTATGACATTTTGCTTCGATTATAATTTCGAGCATGTGCCCGCCGCGGTTGCTTTGAATGAAGCGCAGTATGGAGGGCCAATTTTACATTCCTTTGGCGGTTGCTGAGAACGTTGATAATCGTATATCATCAATAATGCGGTGAATGTTGGCTTCTGTATGGTCCAAAATATTTGGGTCGGCACTTTAGACATATCCCCATAATTCAGAGATGTGATATCATCTAGTCTTGGAGCTAAGTTCACTGCTAAGTTAGTTGCTAAGTTCTCTTCAACAAATTCACTGTGTGGCACATAGCACCGACTTGTTCAAACCAGAGCTCGTTCCTTGTTAAGGCCCATCTATCGGGAAACAAAATATTGGTGATCATTGATTTTTAAAGCTCTCTAAAGGTACATACTTTCGAGAGAAAAGTTTTATGCGCGATCTTTGGTCCTGTGTGCGTTGATGGCATTTGGAGGAGAAGGTTCAACTACGAACTGTATGGGCTGTACAGCGACATGAGTCTAGCCAGACGTCTACGGATCCAACGCCTAAGATGGCTAGGCCATGTAGAGCGTATGGACAACTTAACTCTGGCCCGAAGAGTCTTCGACTCTGAGCCTGTGGGACAACGCAACAGAGGACGTTCACGAACAAGGTGGCGCACACAAGTCAAGGGGGACCTCGGCCGGCTTGGTGTGCGAAACTTGAGACAGCTGGCTAGAAACCGTGCTGGCTGGAAAGGCATGTTGAATGAGGCCCAGGTCCACCTCGGACTGTAGCGCCCTAAGAAGAAGAAGAAGAAAGGAACAAACATGCTCGCCGCATTTTCGTCGTGTATGGGCTGGTTCGCGAGCCGCTCGCTGTTGGTGAAAAATGTCGTCGCCGAGTGCATATCGCGGATTAAGCAGCATGTCAAGAGTCAGCTACGATTTTATCGAGGAATTCACTTCTTGCGCTTCCCTATCACACATGTTGACGGTTTGAAGAAACAACACGAAATTAATGTTCGCCAAATGTGTTCGCCGTGTAGGGGATAACGCAATCAAGCAAGTTCCGCGAGCCTGTTCGTCGTTTAGGGCTACCTTAAGGCCGCACTGCTTTGGTCGACATAATCGTTGAAGAAGTATGGGCCAACGATTTCAGCACCAGTGGGTGTAACGGCGACTCCATTTCTGTGGACTTTCTTCACTCCAGACCAGTGAATTTGATGATTTTCGAAGTAAATTCACACAATATGCAAACTTTGCTCCGGCTTGAGCGTATTCATAATGAAATAGGAAAGTATACTGACATGGAATTAATATTCAAATGTCAAATTAAGTATCAGTATGGATAATACTGCCGAGAAACAAGCCTCTGTGTTGTACCAATGAAAAGATTTAATTTTTTTCTATAGAATAATAACAGTGGGCGCCGTGTCCGTGTGGGTTCGTGCGTTGACCCATGCGCATTAGACTTTCACAGTCAAACAAACAATTTTTCAAAAAAATAATTGCTCACGGCTCCACCTCTTTCGAGTCACTATATAATAACATTGGGTCTTCTTCCAATAGCGACTTCCGAACTTTGCCAGTTAATAGCGGCCATATTGTTGAAGCTATATCCATCAAATTGGCTACCGTTTATTTAGTCTGCTTTGCCAAATAACCATGGACTGACAAAGCGTTCAACAACACGTGCCAATGATAAAAATGTTTTATCAAAATGAATATTCTGTTCAGGCAACGTTCCGCGCGCATTTATTCGCAGTGTGCTGGTTCAGTAAACGATAAACCAATACTCGTACGTCGGCAAGATCTGCCAAAAACATCGTGAGAGCCGCTGTCCGTGAGAGTGTGCAGGAGAAACCGAGGCAGACGATTTCGCGTCGCTTACAAAAACTCGGTCTTTCGCAGACCCCAACTTGGCGAATTTTGTGTTGCGTCGTGACTTGGGCCTGAACCCGTACAAAATTCAACTGACCCAGGAGCCGAAGGTAAACGACCAGACCATAGACAACGACGTGTGTTCGCTGTTCGAATGGGCTCTGAAGCAGTTGGAAATTGACCCTAGTTTCCATCGAAATCGAAAAATCATCAGCGATGAAGCCCTTTTCTGGATGACGTACTTAATTCAACAAAAAAAGTTTGTCGAATTTGAGACGATACTAAACCAATCCACATGAGATCCAAGAGCGTCCAATGCATCCCGAAGAAATCACACTTTGGTGTGGATTTTGAGCTGACGGCGTCGTCGGTCCATATTTCTTTGAGAATGACGTTGGCCAGGCCATCACTGTCAACGGCGAGGGCCATCGGTCGATGATTAGCAACTTCTTTTCTGAATTGGATGATATGAACACCAACGACATGTGGTTTCAACAGGACGGCGCGGCGCTACGTGCTACACAGCTTACGCCACGTCACATTGGAAATTCTGCACGAGCTATTCGAGGGCATGGCCATCTCATGTGTGGGTGATGTGAACTGGCCACCGAGGTCGTGCGATTTGACCCCGTTAAATTTGTTCTTGTGGCCCACAGAGGGCCTCAAAGACAACACCAGCAACTCATGCCATCGGTCAAATTCAGACGGATTTCTGCACTAGTGTCATGGAAAAGTGGACATTTCGGATGCGCTGATAACCTGCGGCGGACGTTTTAACGATGTTAAATTCCATACATAATGGCATCAATAGGCCTTTCAAACGAATAAAAAATGTCTATGATACATCGCACGCACTTTGTGTTATTTAAATTTAAAGATAGAAAGTGCTTAGTGAATGACTCCGAACAACGTACAGTCAGCCGAACAATGAACTGCAAAACGTAAACCTGTTCTAATCAGTCGAAGACGGTGCCATCGGCAACGGAGATTGCTTTTGGATCAGCCACTGAAATGTGTCATTCAACTATTTTGAAAAATTAATCATAATCAGAGCCCTTTATATATTTTAACTCGATAAAATAAAGGCAGAAATAGCTTAAAAGGCCGCATTTGAAGAAATAGAGAGTGCATCATCAGAACTCATATTTCGTTAGTCACTTTGAATTGCAAACCCATATTCACCATATCGGACATTCAGTGACTGCTTAGTTAAAAGCTTCGTTTGGACTACAGAGATTGTTAGGGGTTTCATCGCATAGGTATAGGCGTTTGCAAAACAAAAACTGTTAAAGGTTGAGGAGATTACATCATTGCTGATAATACTGAATCGACTTGAAAGGAAATTATGTTTCACTGCATTTTACCAAAACGACACATGATATGATATAACTTTTTAGAATACCTTCGCAACAGTAAAAATTATTCGGCTATCAATCTAAGTCTCATTGACGAACAAAAATCAAATTGGCCGCATTGCCTAGGTACACCTTGTTAAGTTATCTGGACGTAGAAAGTAAATCAATTCTTCTTTTCATAAAAAACGACCCCATAGTTAAAAATTGAAAACCCTTCCTCTTTTAAAAGTATACATGTAGGAACATTTTAAATCCCAAAGAATTACCTAAAATCCTAAAAGCAAGGAGAGAAAAATAGAAAAAAAGAGCGTTAAGATCTTGAAATTTAATTTAAATCCCTAAGCAAATTTCTTTCTCAAGCCTTTTAAATAAAATTGGTCCGGGAAAACCTTTTCTCCCCCACCGTTCACGAGCTCGCTGCCTTTCACAAAAAGCTAATTTCACGAAATTAGGAAGACAAGTAGACTCCATCAATTCCAATTGATTGGCTTACAGGGTTAATTTTCTTCACCAATTGAATAATTCTTTCGGCTGGGAAGGGTCTCACATCCATCTCCTTTTGCTATCGCGCCCTCAATCAATGAATTGCAAGTAAACGCACACACGTACGCACAGACTAAACATTTGCTTCATCCCGATGACAGGACTTTCAGGATGATTGGAAGCAATGCTGAATAAATTGCAAATAACTGATTTACACAGAAAATCGCTTTATTAAAATAAAAAGGCGATGTTCTCTGCAAGATAAATCCAGGATATTCCCATGAACACCAGAAGGGTGGGGCGTGAAATACACGTCTGCCAAGAGTGTTTGCTCTAAACGTATGTACATGTATTCGATTGCACTGAATCGGGGTATGCTCGCATCATGTTTACAACCAACAATCACAGATCGAAGGCAGCTACATATCCTTTATTTGGAAAGGGAAGAAAAAAAAACGAAAATTGTTTTATTCTGTAATAAACTGAAGGAAACTCATACCATTTCACGAGGCTTTCCATTTGGAAATTGCTATTGTGACAAAGGATACACGCACATTCACAGGCGTACTCGAATGTTAAGGATTCTTATTTACTAGAAGGAAGAATGGAATAAGGGATTTATTCGAATGTCACGAGGCTTAGGCGTTGCCTTCAAAGAAATTGAAAATGTTCTTCTCCACGGAAACGGGGTATGTGTGGATGAGTTGGGGGAAATTTACACTTTGTTACATCTGTATTCGGCTGGGTCTTTAAGTTTTGAATCTCCTTATCGGGGCTTTACACACAGTTTTGAGGAGTTTTCATGTATCCAACAGTATTTGGATACATACCTACAGTGCGAATATAGTGCACCCTTGCGGAAATGAAATTCAGCATGAGACTCGTTTGATTCACTGAGGGATGCGATATTTATATCAGTGGTATAGTAGGAGCTCACCATACGTTGACTGTGTGTAAGGTTTGAAATTAATGAATTGCCTTCAGCTTCAGGCTGAAAACTGAATTTAATGTGCATTGGGAATTAAAAGCTCAACTAGGCTGATCACTTGTGACATGTACTTTAAAGAATTTACGTAAATATTCGCAGGCAGTAATCGTTTAGCCAGATATACTTATCAGTTAGCCCTTAAGCCTGCCTTCGGGCACACAATCAAATTCTGAGACTAGTTTTTGAGCGGTAAAGTACGAATATGGAATTGACTTTCAACACCAATACTCCCACTCACCACAATCCACGAACACTTAAGATTAATTTGCACTGGCACTAAGTCTCCGAGAAGATAAGGGTAAAACCCTCTATTCCTTCGGCCAGATTTGTGGCTTGACTAAGTACGCTCAAGGGTATTTGTAGTCTCTTTTGCGGGTACAAACTACGATTATCGATGTCAACGACAAAATTCATTGCAAGGAATGCGATGGCCGAAATCGAGATTTCCGGAATTATTATTATAGTTTATTTATTGTGGCATAAAGTTTACAATTCTTTTAATAATATTTGTTTACAGAGATTTGGTCAAGCACCTTACTACTAAAATATTAATACAATTTGTTTAAAATAATATCACAGAATTAATTATAAATTTGAAGGAAAA
Organism: Myathropa florea; assembly: GCA_930367185.1. Lineage (NCBI taxonomy): Eukaryota > Metazoa > Arthropoda > Insecta > Diptera > Syrphidae > Myathropa > Myathropa florea. Next base: position 80,634,402 of record OV884003.1, on the reverse strand, counting down.
GCCACTAAAAACCTTCATTAAAGGAGATTTCCGGAAAAGTCATGCGATTGGCTCGTTGCACGCTATACTGTTAAGAGATCTTCGAACCGTTTGAAAACTATACGAGTTTTGGTAAAGAGATTCCCTGTTTAAAATCGGTTACTGGAGAAATTAGTGGACGGGTGGTACAATCTTCTATTAATTCGTCCACCTGCAGGGCTCCGCAGATAATATCGACATCATCGCTGGCACCCAGCATCCATGTTGCAAAAGCATTCACGGTGATTGAAGAAGCGAAACGACTTGATCTTAAGGTAAATGAGGAGAATACAAAGTATATGCTGTCGAGTAAAAATCGGTCCATTGCTCACTACCTTGGACAAAACATCACACTCTATAGTTGTGACATTTAGGTAGTTAAAGATTTCCTAAAATTTTGTGAAATTGATTTGATGATCACATTTGCACGAGACAGAGTGCACTCTACAAAATAGCAGCGGTTGCCAGAGTGCACTCTGACACTCTGCCTCTTGCAAACGTGTTTTCAATTTCACAAAATTTTAGTCTAGATACGACGTAAAATTTCTGTTGGCATCCGCTGCTATTTTGTTTTGTCCAAACAATTTGGATCTAACCTCCGAAGTCAAAAAACCAAAACTATGCTTTTCAAAGCCAGTCTTACTTTATAAAACCGAAAGCTGGGCTATTAGAAGAATGGCGGAGCTGAAAATTATTTGTTGGAGGTTGGGCCCCATCTGGGTGGAGGGCGAATGGAGGTAAACCACAAGTTCTGTAAGCTTTATAAAGATTTTAATTCGATATTTTTTCATAAACTTAATACAAGCCATAAGCAACTATGACTAATTATTTACAAAAACTTACTTAAGACGACTTAAAACTACTTGAAATATATAATTTTCTAAGCAAAGGTGGAAAGGGCATATCTTAGTGAGCTGTTGTTTGTATTAAAATCAAATGTGTTTAGGGTCTCGTTGGTTATACGCAACATTCGCGCCATAGGCTCGTTTCACCCGTAATCAGTACGATGGTACTTGAGATGGAAGGGAGGTACTACCTTAGGGGAACGAGGATTGGTGTTGAAATGTATTCTTTTGAAGCAGCGCAGGACAATCAATGATGCCCGTTAATAACTGATTCACAAATAATACGTCAGCAACTTTTCTACGTTTTTCGAGTGATTGCATACTCACCAGGCACAACCGATGCTCATAAGGGCGTAGATTATATCTGCCGGACCAAGGTAGTCCACGGTAAGCAAAACGAAGAAATCTCCGTTGGACACACTCGATTCGATTTTTTGCGTAACCAAGACCAAACTTGACTAGCATATTGAAGAATTGGTCTAACAAAAGTAAAGTAGTGGGACTTCGTTACGTTAAGGGTTCGAGAACTCTTTCGAGCAGCGTTTGCCGAAACCAAGGGTAGAATTAGCCCTACTAATAATATTTTCAATGTGAGGACGGAAATTAAGTTCTCCATCGCAAATGACACCTAAGCATCTTGAGACTGCAAGCAGTGTCTCCGGGATCGTCAATCGTGAAAGGTTTTTTTAGATCAGCCTCAGACACTCAACGGAAACAGAAGCTTCTCTGATTACTTTTCGAGTTGGGAAATATTTTTAATGTCATTCAGGTGCATTAACCGTTTGAACTGCTCTATGCAACAGAATTCGTAAAAATGGAATGACTTTCGAATGTACACGGCGCATAACATTCTATTCCTAACAAGAGTCGCACGCGACATGAATTTATAATTGAGACCGTAGATCTCATACGTGTAAGGTAATACGATAAACTTTCATCACTCTCATGCCGCTAACTTAACAGTCATGGTCACCACCAATATTAACTCAGATAATTCCTCGATAATCGATCGAAAAAAATCAACACGACCAAATTGCAGAAGCATCTTGCTGATCTTGGAATTCGCTAATTGACCGTTATTTTGAAATGCATGAGCGGCAAGGTCAAGAAATCAAGGCATTGTCAGGCAAGCGCCAGAGTTAGCTGTCAAAATTGTTGAAGCGTTAAGTCAGTTGTGCTTTGGGCTCACACGGTGTCAATAATATGTCTTAATAATCAATAGCATCAGAGTCTCTGTAACAATGGCGGCGCTACAAACCGAGTTTGACTTGGGCCAAGCTTCTCATCAACCACTCGTGTTGTGCGTGCTACTGTTTTCTCACGAGTGGAGGCATCCTACAGTTTAATGCCAAGTGCGAACGGCGGGATTGAGAAGCTTTTTCTATACAGTTATACTCTTTGAGCATTGTCATTGACTCGAAAGAGGTGGAGCCGTGAAAAAATGTTTGGTGTTTTTTTCGGCAATCGAACCGACAACATCGAGCGTAGGACTCGACCCACCTACCCACTACGCCACGGCGCCCACCATCAGAGTCTCCGTGTATCTTAAAAGCAACCTCAAATGGAAAAGCACTTCAGTCGCATAATTATAAGGTCCGAATGTTTTCAGAAATCAGAAATCAGACAGCAGAACACAAAATATGCGATTCCTTGCATAGCAGACGCAGTGGATAAAGCCTGGTTCTGGTGGGCACTAGAATCAGCGAGAATAGTGCTTTCAAGAGAAAAATATTGGGTGCTTTCAAGAATTCAGGCAACTGCGCTGCAATTGTCTATCTGGAACAAAATTTGTCAATACACCGTGTTTGAGACTGAATATTTTAACATTATACTAATAATAATAATAATGGCGGCGCTACAGTCCGAGGTGGACCTGGGCCTAGCTTCTCACGAGTGGAGGGGACCTACAGATTAATGGCGACTCCAAACGGTGAGATTGAGAAGCTTTTTCTAGACAATTATATTCTTTGAGCATTGTCAGTGACTCGAAAGAGGTTGAGCCGGGAACACTTTTGTTTTGAAAAATTATTGCTTGTGCTGGGATGAACATTAGACTGCGGGAAAAGCAGGGAACATTAGAGAAACATTTTCTAAGCTGAGAGTTGTTTTTTTTATTGGGGAGTCGGAGAAGACACAAAAATGAATCTGCCGGAAATGAGCTACCCTGTGGCTTAACTACCTGGTTAGTTAAAAGCTAGTTGGATTTATGGCTAAACATTTGAACACTACAAGGGTTCCACAGCCGGTTGAATTCTTAAACAAAAAAACATTAAATAGTTTAAAACTCGCACATTTCAGTGACACGACTTGACACTTTTATCGCCTTGACGGAAGTGGCCATATTTTCTTCATTTTGTCTTACAAAAGGAATTTTACAATATGGCGCTTATCTTGATATTGCCGATAGAGGGCATACAACTCGCATAAGTTACTTAAGGGTGTTGTTAAATTTATGCTCCTATAATAGTTAATTATGAAAAGGAAAACTTATGTTTCTAGCATCGGAAGGTAGAAAGTAGAAAAGTAGTGAACGTAGCTTTTAACGTTTTTTTTTTTTAAATATGTTGGCACCCTAGAGACCCATTTCAGATTTTATAAAACATAGCAAAGGCCCCATAAACACATTTGTATACACCTCCATAGTCTTTAAAGTCATTAAGAAAAAACAAATTCTGATTATCTCCTCGAAGACTCTCAAGAGGCGTTTTTATTTGAACCAGAACAAATTTAATTCACAATCTCAGTTTCTAATTTAAATTCAACCTTATACCAATATTATCCAAGTACACCCTTGGATCGTATGAATATCATTCCCTCGGAATAGTTGAAATCAAATTCCCACACAGCACGGAGTATGGTACGCTTTAAATTTCCCTTGCCTTTAAATGCCCCTTCACCACAAATTAAGGTTCAAAACATCAACAGCGGAACCTCTGTAAAACTGACACGTGTATCACTTCAAGGCGTATCCGTTCATATTCCCTTGGGATATATTTAAAAAAAAAATCACAATCCGAATACCAGCTCCAAGAAGGAGGAGGCAAAAAGAAGACAACAAAATGTTCCCCATAGATTCCAGCAGATACAGGGGTAATTATAGCAGGAAATTTAATTCAGTTGCTTAGGCAGGCATTTGGGGCATTTTAAGAAGTTTCACTGGTGGCAACTTTTTCGTTGCCTTTCCGCTTGTTGTTACTGTTCATTCGATGGTTTTGTCTTTTTTTTTTTTGGTTTTGTCCTTTAAGTGTTATTCCAAAAATTATCTCGAACAAAATGAATTCATTAAAATATGTACGCATGTATTACTGACATTTAAATACAGCCCACGGAAATTTTTCAAAAACTAGCAGAGCTCAGAGATTAACTCCCCCACCAGAATATTTCAACCAATTTGAGTCCCTCAATAAGAGACTTTATTAAAGATGTATAAGGAGTGAAACCAAAATGAACTGCTTCTTCGTATTAGACTGCTTTATCAACTTTCGAATGCATACTAGAAGAGGAATGTTGGAAATGACTTCTTAAGCTTTTCGAGTCAAAACGGTGTGTCCTGGTTGAAGAAGCATTTTGGTTCCGAATAAGGTTCATCGAGTACTCCAACGCTAGACAGGGTAGTGAATAAAAACGTCCATTTTGTTTCATTGTTTAAGCTTCAACTGCTTAGCTGCAATCTTACGCTAAAATTCGTATTTCATTCATGAAAAGCTTGAAATGAGCGGCGTCCTTTGTGCTATAAAATTGTACATTCTTCAGTATAAACTGAATACTTTAGATAACGCAACAATCCACTTTCTTCTTAAATTCAGATAAAATAAGTCAACACACGCAAACCACTTTATAATCATCCATCACATCCTGGCTGTGAAATTATTTGACTCGGCAAGTCATGGAAGTCCTAATGTTTCTCCAGTGGGGTCGTTTAAAACCAGTTTCCCCATCAACAATGAGGTCAAGGACTGAATTCTTGAAGCGAATAAGGCCGCAAGTATTTCCAAGGTATCTTTTGAAAGCCATAAATTCAATTGTTCGCCCAAAAAGTGAGACCAGACAATGCGTATCCTAGCACTTGTCCTCAGTTGAGTGGGAGGGTGAAACAAAAATAACACCACCACCCTCAATCTTGCTTAGCATTAAAGATGAGGTTCTTGCGATGTGTATTCGCATCACCACAGCCACCACAATGGCCATTGTGTGTCAGCAAACTTTCACACTTAATGACCAGAAATTTGAGGAAAAAAAAAGCATTCCTCCTCACAACAAGGATACAACACGGTCATCACAAGCAGAAGCAGCAGCCGCGGCCAGAAAATGTAATGAACATTTTGTTGAAAAATGTGTTTCATTTGCGGTCGCTCCATTTTCAAGCACAAAAGTGCAAGCAGAAAAATACTTTTTCGTGCCTTCTTATTTTATTTTCGGAAACAATGAGTTCCTAGTCTCGCACTCAAATACACGCTCAGCGACTCAATTCGGTGGTTCCAAGGCAAAGACAATGACAAATTAGTCTCTTCGCCTGGCGTTGTCGAGGATTCTTCTGCACTTTCTTTCATTCTCTGTCAGAGAAGGGACGAGAACTTTGGAAAATGCAAAATATTTCAAGAAATTAATTTCACTTCGGTGATAGTTCTCCACTGTCGTCGCAATTGGGAACTGTACCAGAAGTGTCCTAATAAAGTGCAGCAGGGAACATCTGGTGCAAAGGACTACCCTAGTCGTGTCCTTTATTTGGCCAACAAACAAATGAATAACATTAGCTTTTACTCTTCGTGGATACTTTGTCACACTGCACATCAGGTGGGAATTTCATTTCAAATTTAAGAATTTTGTTTACGCTGCTTTTGAAAAAGTCTGCACAGAAGGCAAAGGGTACGCAGTGCGAGAATGTAAAAGGGAAACGTCCGTTCGCTGGTGCATTTCAATGGTGGAGATGCGAAGCGGAACAACTGGAGAGTGCTGCATAAGTGAAATTGGATGCTGAAATTGTATTTTGATTTCAAAGAGTGCCCGGACTAGTCAGAAGATACTTTTAATGAAATTGCAAAAAGTGTTGCAGATGGTGAATTGTATTGGTGGTCAAAATGTAAGCTACATGACGCTTACAGTTGAGGGCGAAGGAGAGTGCGAATTTGAAATTTTTGCCACGTTTTGTGTTTTGTTTCAAGTTTTTTTCATGCACATGGAGTTTTAAAAGGGACAGCAATATCTAGAATGCAACTTATACATGGACTTGCGTATTTTGTATACTATTTCTATTCAGAATTAGGAACAAATTTGTATAAGCTAGATGTGAACCCTTAGGAGTACTGAACAAATTGATTTATAATTGTATTTTAAATACTGCCTTACTTTCAAAATAAATAAAAAATAAACGATTTAAAAACTACAGCGTTATTTAAGACAACTGCTTTAATTTAAATTAAATTAAAGTTTAAATTTTAATTAAAAAAATAATTTTTCAAAAGGAAGAAAAAATAGACTGTTAATAGGAAATAGAAAATAAAATGCAAATGTTCAGATTTGTTTGTATTTAAACGCATATTTCTTGAATCTAAAGGTTGACCAGATAACAATGATAGTTTTACCAATTTGTTACAATTGCAATTGTTTCAGCATCTGTCAACGTTACTAATGACATTCAGCTATCAAAATATTCGGTAAGGTCGCATCGTACAAAATTACACTATTATGAACCTTAAGCTACCAACCAGACAGAAATTGGTGCGAATGGACGAAAACGTAGCCTCTGTAACGGTCAGTATCAAAGAGCACCAGAAATGTCAATGCGGCACCCGTCTTATTTTGTGGTTGGATTTGGGCTGAAAATTGAAGCCGGACAACACGAGGTGGACCTGGGCCTAGTTTCTTGGCAACCACTCGTGTCGTGCATGCTATTGTTCTCTCACGAGCAGAGGGGACCTACGATTGCCGACTCCAGACGGCGATTTTGAGAAGCTTTTATATACTCTTTGAGCATTGTCAGTGACTCGAAGAGGTGGAGCCGCGAAAAATTGTGTTTTGAAAAATTGTTGTTGATGCATAACAACCTTTGCAGACAATTGAACGTTGCAAGTGGAAACTTTTTCAACTACCTACCATACTGCGATTCCGTACAACACTAATTAGGTGCTTCTTCCGAATGTCCAAAAGTCCAAAGCTAAGTAAGCGGAGGGTTCGCTCTAAATACCTCTCGGTTGAGTAATTTCAGTATAGCATTTAAACTCCGCTCTTCATGTTAGATCAGTCTTCAATCACATTTTTCATCCAATTTGGCGTTGGTCACACACCCAAATTATTCCCAGCAGATCCTGTGCCACGTATTATGACCCGTGTTCAAGCGATTATTCGGATGCTTACCCATGATCCAATGAAATTTATTTTGGGTAACATCCTTAGAGACTCTCATCCTGACAAAATGTCAAATATTCGTATCATTTATGGTATGTGGTGAAAACGAATTGAAGTCAGGGTCATATGTAAGGGATATCCGTTTAACTCCGTATCAGATAAGCTTTGCCAGGAGTGTGTACGTACACTAAGTAATGAAAATAAGACTCATGGGTGAACTGGTTTTCTATGCTACCTTATGGAACCTTTTCCTTACCTTTTCTGGAGGTTATGAGGGACTAAAGAGTCCATGGAAGCATTCAATCTTCCATTGGCCCTATTCCAAGCAAATATCTCATTAGACGCATGATTTACCTTTGTGTCCCTTTATCTAGAGCTCATGTGCTACTAATTTTTCGAAATATTTACTAAAAACTTGCAAATAACCTTACATTATATTAAACTGGTACAAAATACGGTGCAGATTTTGGAATCAGCGACGCACTTCAAAGACTTTCATTAAGCGCTCTCTTTCTTTATATTTAAATAAAACAAAGTGTATGTGATATATCGTTAAAAGTTTTTTTTCGGTGGAAAGGCATACTGATGCCGTTATGTACGGAATATAACATCTATCAAATGTCCGCCGCGGCTTCTCTGAAAGGTGCGCACCCGAATGTCAAATTTCCATGACTCTGGCGCATAAATCAGTCTGAATTTTACCGATGACATGGGTTATGTTGGCCTTGAGCGCCGCTTTGGTTTGTGGCTGTTTCGCAAAAACCTGCGACTTCTAAAAACAAGAAAAAGTCTAACTGAGTCAAATCACACGACCTCGGTGGCCAGTCCACATCACCCCCACGTGAGATGACCATGTCCTCGAATCGCTCGTGCAGAATTTCCAATGTGGCATGGCTTGAGCTGTGTGGCACGTAGCGCCGCGCCGTTCTTTTTAAACCACCTGTCGATGGTGTTAATATCACCCAATTCAGGCCAAAACAAGTTGGTGATTAACCACTTATAGCGCTCGCCATGACGGCGATGACCTGGCCAACGTCGTTCTCAAAGAAATATGGATCAACGAAAATCCCCACCACAGTGATTTTTCGGGATTCATTGCACGCTCTTGGATCTCATGTGGATTGAAATTCGACAAATTTGTTTGTTGACGTTTGCTGACCCATCATCCAGAAATTGGCCTCATCGCTGCAGGTGCTTTTTCGATGGAAATTATGCTCAGTTTCCAACTGCTCCAGAGCCCATTCAACGAATATACGTCGTTGTCAATGGTCGTTTACCTTCAGCTCCTGGGTCAGTTGAATTTTGCACAGGTACAGGCCCAAGTCACGACGCGATGCAAAAATTCGCCAAGTTGTGGTCTGCGAAAATCCGAGTTCTTGTGAGCGACGCGATATCGACTGCCTTATATTCTCCTCCACAGTCTCACGGACTGCGGCGATTTCTAACGAAGAGGAGTGTGACGATAGAGGCATCAATTCCACTTGGAGGCCATAAGGCCCATTGTGAATCCCTTCATTTTTTGTGGTACACATATTTTACAGGCCTATCCTATCACGTGATGGATGAACCCACCGTGTACGCTGTATAAATTTTAGGAGGTCAAGTAAATTTGCGTTCGCAAAGTTCGCATTTTCTGTGAAGAATCTTTGGCAGAGCAAAGCTTGGCCCCGCTTCTGGAGAGCTGAGCAGTGGTAGAGCAGATATTGGTTTCGGTCTCTTCCTCATCACCACACCCTTTTGCAGAGATCGCTGGATACCGCATTCCATTTTCGAAGCACTATTCCAATAAAGGGGTTGCGGGGGCAATTCAACCACGCGAGGTCTCCAGGCCACTCGATCCTCCGCCATCGACTCTAACCCATCGGGAGCTATTCCCAAGCGCAACTAGGCGAGTGTTTAAACTTGGTGCAACCATATCATCCTGGGTCTGCCAAGCGGTGGCCTACCTGACGGAATTGCATGCAAGGCACGCCTGTAATGATAACCTACAGACATTGGACCAAGCCAAGAGTTTTCTGTTACAAAAAAACCGCCAAATGTAATGTAGTTGTAGCGGTTGTAGCCAGCAAGGAGTGAATGACGGACAAGTATGTGAAAGTATCCACATTCAAGTCTGTGCATATCTTGTGCACTTGAAGATATACACGCCCTTCGAGTCCAATGTAATTCCCCACAACACCTCGTAAGATCTTCACGAAAAAAAACGCAAAGCCCTACAGAAAGAAAGGAAAAGTATGTCCTTATACCGACGCACATCCATGCGTGTCTCTAATAAGATACTTATTTTTCTCTTGAGCACATCTCAAAAGCAAAATCACGCCGGCATTAATGTAGAAAATCTCTTTCTTTTTCCTCCCATTCATTCCGTGCATCGCATCTCTCCGTCCATGGGGAAGGTATGAAGATGAACATGAACCCCTTTTCAACGTATTTACATATCCTTTCATTAAAATAAATATAAATTTATCTATTTCGCCCACAAAGAACACACCATCGACAGGCACAAAAAGGATCTTTGTGTATCTCCAACCGTCGCCGTATCCGAACAAAATAAATCGCATTAAAAGAATTGTGTGGTGTTAAAACGGGATCAAAGGAATCGTTTGTTGCCCGATAAAATTGCGAAAAAGGGAAAAAAATATTTTTAAATAAAATTCCTTGCCCACTGTGGGTCGGCGGGGAGTGAGTGGGTGGATGTCGAAATTTCAATATTTACTTGGACCCTTGTAAATAAATTTAAAAATGAGAAAAAAAGGAAAAACAGAATTAAGAATTGTTATAATGCATGTGCGTGTGTGTGTGTGTGTGGGCATCTATTAAAAGCCAAAAAGACCTATTTTATGGACGCCTATGGCATCAGCACATCGGTTTGGGGTGTCAACATCCATTTATTTAGTCATTTCGTGTGTGAGTAAGCGCAGGTCTGAGGCTTTAGAATTTCGGTCGTTTTACGGACAAACCACTGTCCTGTGCCTTGAGAGATGTAAGGTGGCCGATAGGAGCTGCTCGGGCGTATAATAAAACGGAAGAGAAATTGCTGTAATAAAATCGAAATGTGAGAATAATGGTCCGAGCAGAAATCACGGATTAGGAGATAAGGGGTGCATCATAATCTCGGAGAAACGAATTTTAATCCTTTGGTTTTAAGCTTAAATCTGGAGATGATTTAGGGCCCCACCAGAAGTGATTTGAAATGATTTCAGGAAGAATTTAAAAGCGAAGCAGTTGATGGAGTTGTGTCCGACAACATGGACGTGGTCCAATGGATGATGATGATTTAAAACTCAACCACCGCCACTAAGGGAAAAATGTTGCTTTTATAACTAAAAAAAAGTCACTCTTCGGTCTTTGGACCAAACAAAAATGTAAAAGTAGCTTCTGTGATAATCTGTCGGAAAATGAATCCATCACAACTATGAGGAACAAAAAGTTGATGTATGAACTGAATTTGAATGATGTACCAGCTTCGTTGTTGTCTGATTTCGGTCAGCTATCGTTAAGGATTTACGTGATCAACACAAGATTGACAGGATTTGTGTTAAGTCCAATGAGTACATTAAAAAACAGTTTTTGCATTGAACGTGCAGATAGCGCAGGACCATGCACCGGTAAATAAGCTTGAAGAATAAAGCTATAACTGTTTCAAGCTAGGTTCCTGAGAGTAATCTGTGGTAGGAAACTCAGTCGGAAACTTAAAGCTGCCGAGTGCATTAAAAGTGCCCCAAAATCCCATTTACGCCCACAAGAAAATGTTTGCATTTGAATATGAATGGTTTCGAAGCAACAGTGACGAATGAATGTGTACGTCAATAGTAAGTCCAATCTTGTTACAAGTTGTGGTGCAGACGAATAACATGGAAAAAATGTGTAACCAAACATACGTGCAGTGGAGAGGTGTCAAATGTGTTTTTGTATCACAGGGACTCTAAGACTAAATCACCTACCAAACCAATTCACCTTTTTACTCTCAGTGTAAAAGGGACAAACGGCTTTAGTTTTAGACTGATCAGGCACAAGAACGACTGGACGGCGCAGTTGGTTAAGTGCCTGCCTCAAGTTAGAGAGGTCCCATGTTCGAATCCCAGTGAAATCGAATCTGGTCCAGTCACCATTTGCCGTTGGGATCAAATTAACGCCACTGGAGTAGGTCGTTACCTGGTAGTACAATGGACCAGGTTTGAGTCTGAGTGCTCCAGTAGTGATTCAAAAAATCCTCCGAAAAAAAAAAATCGGGCCCAAATAAAGCTCTTCTTCGAACATAAGTCTTCAATCCATACTCCGTCTAGAGGCTATTGGACAAATCAAATTGATTATCCTAACAGCTAAGCACATAGACAAATGGCTTAAAATAAAATGGTGGCGTTGGTGGTGGAGTTATCAGTAGCACACACAGGTTGTCAAAAGGATGGAACATATTTTAAGCAGAAGTCCCCGCTAACCAAAAAGGAGCTGAGATCCTCATAGACAGTATTTACATGACAAACGTGGATATCAGTCAAGCTGCGTCTTAAACTCCAAAAATAACACCATCAAATTCAAAACAGTTCTCTGCTGCTACTGTTCCCTGTGGGAGAGCTGCAGCAACCACACAGTACTTGGTCTCTGAATACCAGTGAATTTCAGAGAACGAAGAGCAGACGATCAAAAGAGGTTAAGAGGCCATCTAACTACAGAATCTAAAAACATTACACTACCGATTACACATAATTTCTCTAAAATCGATATTAAACTAAGAAGAACAGCGATGGGATACGATTTTTTTCTGCAAAATAACAAAACTATTTTAGCCAAATCCACATGAAAGGGAACCCCTTTGACTGCGCCAACTATCGAGGGATAAGTCTCCTTAACATCGCACACAAGATCTTGTCTGCCATTCTGTGCGAACGCCTGAAACCATTCGTCACCAATCTGATACTTCCTTCTCAGTGTGGTTTCAGACCAGGAAAGTCCACCAGCGACAAGATCTTCACATTACGGCAAATCCTGAAGAAGACCCAAGGAATGCAAACCGACACACACCGCCTATTCGTCGATTTTATGGCCGCATATGACAGCGTGCATAGAGACGAGCTATACCTCGCCATGACTAGATTTGACAGTTCTGCCGAACTCATCAGACTGAGCAGGATAACGATGGAGAACACTCGCTGCTCCATCAAAGTCGGCAACGAACTCACCGAGACCTTCAATGTCAAAACAGATTTTAGACAAGGCGACGCGTTGTCATGTGATTTCTTTAACATCGTTCTTGAGAAGATCGTGCAAAACTCACTGGCCAACACAAAAGGCACGATCTTCCTGTTCAACTGCTAGCTTACGCGGATGACATTGACGTAATTGATCAAACACAGCTAGCCGTCAATGAGGTGTTTGCTGGCATTGAAACGGAAGCGGCTAAAATGGGTCTGACGGTAAACGAGGGCAAAACCAAGTATATGCTGTCATCGAGAAAGGACGCACAGCATCGACGAATTGGCCAGAACGTCACCATAGGCAGCTATAACTTTGAGGTAGTTAAGGACTTCGTCTACCTTGGCTCTGCGGCAAATAGTACAAACAACATCAGAACCGAGACCAAACGCAGAATAACTCTTGCCAACCGCTGCTTTTCTGCGCTCAAAAGACAAGGGTGTAATGGAGCCCTCTTTCGGAAGACCAAGTTGACTCTGTGTGAGACCTTAATCCTCCCAGTCCTGCATTATGGTACAGAGGCATGGACAATATCCCAAGCGGATGAAGAGTCTCTTGGTCTTTTCGAGAGAAAAGTTCTGCGTCCGATCTTCGGTCCTGTTTGCTTTGATGGCATTTGGAGAAGAAGGTTCAACCGCGAACCATATGAGTTGTATAGCGACATGAACCTAGCCAGGCGTCTACGGATACAACGCCTAAGATGGCTAGGCCATGCAGAACGTATGGACAACTTAGCTCTGGCCCGAAGAGACAACGTAACAGAGGACGTCCACGTACAAGGTGGGGAACTCAAGTGGAGGGGGACCGCGGCCGGCTTGGTGTGCGAAACTGGAGGCAGCTGGCGAGAAATCGTGTCGGCTGGAGAGGCATGTTGGGTCCACCTCGGACTAAAGCGCGCTAAGAAGAAGAAAAATTTTAGCCAAAATACAATAGCCCAAACTGCCACAAGACACTGCTTGTCACTTTATTCACAGATTTGAACTTATGCCATCCAACCCAAGAAAAAATGAAACGTCGAAATGGAAATACTGGCGCATCTTCAACAAGGTGGTGCGAAATGAATTATCCTGTCGAAAGATGTTATAGTTTTTGCAAATGGCGTCGTACGTACGTCATATTTGACATTTGTGAACTACACAGCTGCAATATACAAACAGTATACAAATGTCAAGCTCAAGCTCCTCAATTTCAGCAATGGAGAGGAAGATTTTGTGTCGAAAATCAGCATGAGCGACGACGTGCATATCCACTTAAGCGTTACGTCAATAAACAAAATCTTCGTTTCTGGGCACCGAAAATCTGCGTGTGATGCACGATGAGCCTTTACATCCACTCAAATCCACTGTGTAGTGTGGCATTCACATGGGAGGAGTGAGTGGGCCGTATTTTTTTTTAAATCCTGTGGAAAACCATGGAAAATGCGATAAAACGGGCACAAAAGTGTATCAACACTGGCGGCAACCACTTGGCGGATATCATCTTTTCGACATAGCAGAAAAAATTGTAATGATCCAAGTAAAGATTTCTTTTACTCAAAGTCAGTTTTTTTATTTAGTAAAAAAGTAATTCAAAAACAAAATTGGATGACTAATTTTGCTCCACCAGGTACATACTTGCCTAGCATTAACTCCCTAAAAATAACCAAAGTCAATTAATTACTTAGCTTTGCTTTAGCTTCAAAAGCATCAATCTGGTCAATAAATGGGGAAGTGGCTAATGAACCTTGACTTTTCAGATACCTGCCATGATCTATGTTACACATCTTTTTCTTTTTTCTGTGACGTGATCTCACCTGACAACTAATACCAGAAACATGCATTTTACCTTTACGATATGTAAACCTTGTAAATCTTTAGCAAGACTTAGAACATAAGCGATAAACTCATGTTTGGAAATTGTTTTTTTTCCTAATTCAATGATGATGGAGCTGGTATTAAAATACTTACAGCAGGGTGCATGAATAAACACTATAGACCAGGATTTTGTGTCACTCACCTGAAAAGAAAAAAAGTAAAAAATTAGTCTTTTTTGAAAATACTAGTGATCTTGAATATGCTCCAAAATCGTTTAATTTCAATTTTATTTTCTAAATTCAAATATATCATGCACATAATTATTTTTACTTGAATGGAGACCTAAAGGCATCGACCTAAAGCTTACTCTTGCTTACTTTTGAGTCTTGAATCTGATCACTTCTTTTATCGACCTGCGAAAAGTTTCATAACTGAACAGTGTTTCGATACTGCGTGGCTTTTTTTACCCCAGTACTACTAATAATAATAATAATAATGGCGGAGCTACAGTCCGAGGTAGACCTGGGCCTAGCTTCTCAGCAATCACTCGTGTTGTGCGTGCTACTGTTCTCTGACGTGTGGAGGGGACCTACAGTTTAATGCCGACTTCGAACGGCGAGATTGAAAAGCTTTTTTCTAGACAGTTATACTCTTTGAGCATTGTCAGTGACTCGAAAGAGGTGGAGCCGTGAAAAAAATGTTTGATGTTTTTTTCGAGATTCGAACCGACGACCTCGAGCGTAGGAGTCGACGCACCTACCCTCTACGCCACGGCGCCAACGGCCGATGATTAACATTCGGAATTATATTTGGTAAATAATAGTTCGTGCTGTAGACTTCCTAGATAATGGGAGGATTCAGTATTTTCAACTTTTCGATAAGTAATCTCTTTCAATCGAAAATCATCGACATCTTTGAGTTTAATACTTGAGACATGACGTGATAGCTTCCGACTTCGAAAAGAACACTTAGCGGTAAAAGTGCACACTTGACATATATTTAAAAGTTGTTAGGACTCCTTATTCCACTGGTTTCGTATGACAAATCTTCGCAGCATCCGCAGCCATCAAACAGGCGACATTTTAAGCCATCAATCATTTTCACTCTAATATGCAAGACTTCTTTTAAGAGACATCCTTGAAAACACGAAACAAAATTGAATAACGCGGCTACGTTCAGGAAGTAAGAAGAGAAAGCTCTTCCATTTAGATAATCAATCATATTTCATGAAAATTATGGCTCAAGGATTAAGATAATATGGTGACTAAATTGCTTCAAGAGATTGTCACAATAGATGAATGACATTTGCCTGTTCACAAACAAAAGGGGGAGGTGTGGGTGGTTAAAGTTTTCGGAAAGTTATTCTTAGATCACTCCCCATGGAGGGTGTGTAGTTTTCTTTGTTTCTCACAGTTTTTGCTCTCCCATGCCTGGGGACCCAAAAGCAGCGGATAGTCAATTGAACTTGACAGCAGCTGTCAAGTTGGTAAGAATTAATGAACAGTGTATATAATTTTGTAGATGAATTATCTTTTGAAATTGAGAGAAGAACGGGCGAAAAACATGCGAAACTTTGCTTGAGCTGGCTGTTCGTAATAAATATGTATTTTTAATGACTCCGTGCCGAAGGTAAAAGCATGAGTAAGTTCGTTAACAATCACAATTCCCATTAGAAATGAAGAACATATGTACATATTTGAAGTTGTATATTCCCACTTCGAAAATAACAGTTTGTCTTAAACGTCAAACTTATCATCTGACAGATGATAGCCTTTAACAAGTTTTTGCCCAACAATGTTATAAACATGTCGATCAAGGCATCGATGAGTGCCTGCTTTAAGTTAGAGTGGTCCCAGGTTCGAATCCCAGTGAAAGGAAAGTTAATACGCTTTTATTCGGTTTTTAAAATCTGGTCCAGTCTCCATTTGCCGTTGGGATCAAATTAACGGCATTGGAGTAGGTTGCTTCCTGGCTGTACAATGAATCAGTTTTGAGTCTGAGTGCTCCAGTGTAGTAATTCAAAAGGCTCTACTTCCGTGTTAACACCCGCCCGCCGAACTATCTTCTCCAGCATCAGATTGAAGAAATCACACGACAGCGCATCTCTTTTAAAAAATCCGGTGCAGGTTGTAAATGGTTCAGAGCTCTTTGCACTTAGTTAGGTGCGACAGTGTTAGTGTAGTGCGACACAACTGTATCAGTTCTCCCGGGATCCCAAATTCGGACATCGCATCGAATAGTTCCTTGCAATGAATGTTGTCGCATGCGGCTTTAAAATCGATGAAGTGGTGCGTATCGACTTAAAACTCGCTGGTTTCCAGGATTTGATTTAGTATAAAGATCTGGCCTATAGTGGAGTTGCCGTGCTAGAAGCCGCACTGGTACGTGCCGATTAGTGCGGTGCAAAACGGCTTTAGACGCTCATACAATACGCTAGACAAAATATTGACCGCGACATTTTTTTTTTTTTTACGATTTTCTTGAACCCTACTGGAGCACTCAGACTCAAAACTGGTCCATTGTACTACCAGGTAGCAACCTAATCCAGTGCCCATAATTTGGCAAATTGTGACTGGACCAGATTCGATTTCACTGGGATTCGAACCTGGGACCCTCGACACCTTTGATCTTTAAGCAAAAAGTGACTGAATGTAGTTATTTTCAGTACAAATGATGACACCTCTGTTAGATACTTGATTATATTTATTTAAACCAAGACACTGCCTCCTTAATCACCCTTATTTGCTCTTGAAAAAGGCTGTAATAATTAGGCAGGTGCTTAGGAATATTTGTATGCAGACGACAAGAAAACACTCCCAGTCCAATTTATCGGTAGGACGAAGTCACTGATCTAATTTTTTGAGTTATTTAAAAAAGTTTTATAACATAATCAATATCGCACAGTCCTTTTAAAAAATATTTAAATTATAAAAAATAATCTATTCGCTGCTTGTTATCTATCTAAATAAATTGGTACGCTGCAGCAAACACTTTAATTTTAGCTTTAATATAATTTACATCACCCATTGCCTTGTGAAAAAAATACCACTTTTTGACAAGTCCAATGAAAATCGCTGTCAAAACTAAATGGACTCTCAACAGCAAACTGTGCAGACAAACTTCAAGCGATATGGATAAAAAAAAGTAAACTTTGTGGGTAGTTCCAATATGTACCCGCAGTCAGTATTAAAAAGTTTATATTTTGAAACTGAGTCAAATAAGGCTTCGAGCACTGTTTCCTTCTGCAACCTCCTCATTTCCATTTGTCAAACTAAGTTCGCTTGAATTAAGATGAAAAAAAAAAAAACGAAAAAATTTAAATGCTAAAACTTTTCTCCATCGTCGGCAGCTCTCAGATCAAAAGTTACACCCAATGCCTGCGGGCCAGGTAAGTTATTCCTTATTGGATGTTTTCTATCATTTTTTTCCTTCGGTTCTGAATATCAGTGCCACCATCTTGCATCTTTTCCCTTTTCAATCATCCATAGATAGTCGGATGGATTTCTTTATATTTTTTTTGTGTTTTTCATTTTCACCCCGAGTCTGCAATGCAAATGGAAACATATTTTACGTTTCCATCTATGCCCCTTGATCCTTTTTGACTCGCATCTATTCTATAGGCTTTTCTGACTCTTTGCCGGATGTAACCTTACACGTTGTGACAAATGTAATTCTTTTCCTAGGCTTTTCTTATCCGCCCACCCGCACTTAGCACTTAACCTCGCGCCAATCCGGGGAATGGAAAAGTGATAGGGAATAAAGATCTCCGATAAGGTTGCCTGGAACACCTTTACCTCCCCGACTCACTCGGTTGCGTATCCGATTTTGCCTTAGAGCAGGATTTGTACATACATATACCCTCGCTTTATCGCGCTATGCCAACCTGAGATGATAGTTAAACTTGATGGTGGTAGATAAAGGAGCGCAAAAAAAAAGAAGAGATATATCTAGGATAGAACGATGCGAAATCTGCGGAACAAAAGGACATTCTACGGGGAAAAATGAGCGAAACTTTTTCCTTTTTTTAAAATAATATGCGTCTCAAAGGCGAAGGTGAGGAAAAAAAGTTAGAACGTGCTTTAGGGCACATGAACGTAATTTAAAACACCCCTCGAACGTACGGTAAATAACTATATTGTGGGGCGAACCGAAGAAGACTCGCAAGATCCCGAAGAAAAATGAAGAAGAACATCAAACATTATTTTAAGCAAAAGCAAAAAAAAAAACGTAACTAACTTCAGGGAATTGAACGTGCAAAGTGAGACGGATACCGAGGATAATAAACAGACATTTATTACTGAAGGTTTATTTATTCCCTTTTTTTCTGTTTGTCCTTTCTTTTCTCCAGACGTGCCTGTCTTTATCTATTTCCTTGCAGGTCGACCTACCACCCCATTCCCGTAAGACTTTCTATTTCGTTGGACATTTTCTTCATTTCACTTGGGGTATGATGTGTTGGATCGCCGTGTATTTGAATCGAAATGGTGAGACGACGGGCACGGTGTGTGCTTGGCACAATTGACACGGCTCATAGTAATCAGGATAGAAGATCCCAAGGAATGAAATAAAATTAAATGGTGCCACTTTGCAGGTTCATAAATTGTCGGAGATTTTTTTCCCGGTCATTTATTTTTGTTGCTGGAAATCCTTACGTGACATCGAAGCTTATGCCGTATGGCCTTTGTTGGATTCTTTTCAAATTCTCTGATTTGTGATTTTCTTCTGGATAAATTAGCTTTTGCTAGTCAATGCTCTTAGTTGAATAGGAGCTAAAAAGGCGGCTTGGGTTTGTCAGCTGTCCACACCCTTTGCTGGGCAATGAATGTTTCCGCGTCATTAGAGCCTATGGGTTCAACTGACTGGATTTGACGAAGAAGCAACAACATAGGAGTTTGCTAAAATTGCGTATTTCGAAAGATATAATCGTTATTTTCAAAATCGTTTCGAAAATTGCTTTTTTGAGTTTGAAAGAACATATTCGATGAATTGTGTTGTTACATCGAATAACATTTAACGCAGGCATTTTTAGCCAGTAACGACGAAGTATATGGTTACAGTGCCGCTCGGCCGTAAAGGAAGTAGCCGAAATTACCTTCGGCCACCTCCCACCACCGACAAGGAACCAGTGTTATGATGACTCGTGTGAACAGAAAAAAACTGCAACCGACAAGGCATGTCAAAAAGCGGTGCAGCGAAAAACTAGGGCAGTGCAGGGGTAGTATTGGGCCAGAAAACTGGGTGAGAAGAAGTTTCTGCGACAAAAGGAAAGGCTTCTAGCAACCTCATCAAAGATATCAAAGAGTCCAGAAATAAACAGAAAATATTTGCCTCCTATAAAAAAAGTCAAAGGTCTTGCAACAGGGTTTAAGAATTTACCCTGCACCCAGACTCTTCGAAATTGCGGGGGAACAGCAGAGAATTGTGAATGTATTCGAACAACACTTCTAGCAGCTGCTTTATGAGAACGACCTGGAGGAGTGATAGGAAATGAAGAAATGCCACCTCCAGTCGATGAAGTAGTTCTCCCATTCAGAATTGAAGAAGGCGACACAGCTAACAAATAGGAACAGCAAGCCGCAGGCTCAAATGATTTTGCCATCAGAACTCCTCAAGGCTGGCGCGATGTTCTAGTAAGGAGCATGCACCAGATCATCCGTAGAGTTTGCGAAGACGAAAGTATGCTCGACATCTGGAATATCAGCTCCATTTGCCCCATTTACAAAATGGGGTATACTACCGCTTGTAGCAACTACAGAGGTATATCCCTGCTCAGTGCAGACTTCAAAATTGTATCTAGTGTATTGTGTGAACGTCTAAAGCCCGGCACGTACCAATGCGGCTTCCGGCCCGGCAAATTTGCTATAGATCAAATGTTCGCACTCCGACAAATCCTGGAAAAGACCAGCGAGTTTCAATTCGGTACGCACCACCTCTTCATCGATTTTAAAGCCGCATGCGACAGCATTCATCGCAAGGAACTATTCGATGCGATGACCGGATTCAATATCGCGGGAAACGATCCAGTCATGTCGCGCAACGCTAGAAAATACGGGATGCACCGTGCGGTACGGTTCTATAACTTCCGAACTATTTGAAACGAGCACCGGATTTCGGCAAGAAAAATGAGCTGTCGTGTAATTTCTTCAACCTGATGCTGGAGAAGATAGTGCAGCAGGCAGGCGTAAACACGGGTCAAATGGGTCAAGCTGCTCGGTTACGCAGATGACATTGACATTGTCACGCATCACCAGAGGACCGTAGTAGAAGCATTTACGGCGGTTGAAGAACAGAAACTGTTCGTCTAAGTAAGCCACGACACTACTTGCAAGGGCACCTAGGGGATAAGACGAAGTATATTCTTCTTCTTGTTCTTCTTCTTCTTCTGATGGCGCTATAGTCCGGGGTGGACCTGGGCCTCAAACAAACAAGCCTCTCCAGCTGGCACGATCTTTAGCCAGCTGTCTCCAATTATACACGCCAAGTTGGCTGAGGTCCTTGTGTGCACCATCGATTTCATTGGCGTTCTCATTTGCGTTGTCGAAGGCGAAGTATAGCCTTGGCGAAGTACAAATCATTTATTGGAAGTAATTAGTTTGGATTTTATGGTTTTCGGTGACACTATCTGAGGTTGAAAACGATTTTTAAATTTTCCTCTCATTTCATTAATTTTCTTGCTTTTTGCATTAATATTTTTGCTTAAAGTGTGCCTAATACATTTGGCCAAGGCTGTATATGCTGTCGAGAAAACATCGTTCCGTCGCCATCATCTAAGCCAAAACGTCACAATCGAAAGCAATAGTTTTGAGGTAGCTAAGGAGTTTATCTACCTCGGAGCAAACGAGAACTCTACAAACGACATCTTGGTGGAGATCCAACGTAGAATCCCTTGGAAAACGCGTTTACTTCGACTTGTCAAAAAAAACTTGGATCGAAACTCCTGGCTTGAAAGACCAAATTCATCCACTAATCCTGTCAGTCTTGCTATAGGGAAAGCTGTGCAAAAAGCAGGACTGTAGAGCGGATTCTTGTTACATTCGAAAGAAAAAGTTTACTTTGGATATTTAGTCCTGTTTGCGAGGAAGCCTAGTGGTGGAGAAGACAACCGCGAATTCTATGAGCTGTACAAGAATGTGGACATAGTAAGGAAGATAAAAATCCATCGACTAAACTGGCTCGGCCACATCGAGCGAATGAAGAACAATCCTCCAGCCAAGAGAGTCTGTAAATCCGAGCTTCCTGGTTCGAGAAGGATAAGAAATAAGAAATCCGACCAAGTTATCGCGGATGCAAGGCGACTCGTCTTGATGACTGGAAGCAGCGGACCCGAAACCGTCAGCAATGGAAGGCGGCAATAGATCAGGGTCAGACCCTCCAGGGGTCACAGGCCTGATTAGTAAAGAAGTAAGTAACGATGAAAAAGCTCATTTAATTTACGCGAATTAAACCGTTTATAATAATGTTTTAATGGTCACAATAGCTGCAACAGAACACTCCTTAAGTTGGCACAAGCATTAGTAAACGGCGAAGCTTAACTCTTCATGAACACTGAACCAAAAACAACTTAAACTTAGTAAAACCCTGACCACAGCCCTCACTCTCGCGCAACCCAATTACCAACTCCATCGTTGTCCCCGCGTGTATGCACGAGTAAACATGTCAACCTTCATCCCTTACCACCAATTTAGCAGAGAGAAAGAGTGTGAAACATTATTCGATATCAATCTCAATCTCAAACACAAGTAATGTCCCCGAAATATTTGTTTAGGAAACTACACACACTCCAATCCACGACTCCTTAAAGTGAATAATGGCACAAGTAGAAATTTCCTGTCCGATGCGATCCTCGCGTACCACTGTGTACACATAATTTCGGCAACAGCGAAACTTTATCACTCGCTAAGTGTGAAGCTCATCACTGCGGAGGATGCCTTCCTTCCAGGCACACGCACTCCGAAATAAACATAGAGCATCCTCTTAAGTTTATGCTAATTGGCTTTTTGTGCGATGTGTCACATGCACACAGCGTAACACAAACTAAGTTTCAAATATATTTGCAAAATTTACACATTACCCAGGCTTCAGGAGCAGCAAATTGCGGAAAGTGGAGTGGGTCTTATGTGGGGACTTCGCTCGTGCATTCGGTGCCATCCAAAATGAAAGTTTAAGTGTGCAGGAAAAACGGTGCCATATCATCAAACAGCAGAGAGCAGCGGAGGCGAAGACAAAGGCAACAGTGCCTTGTTAATAATGCAATTATTGTGTAAACTATGCAAATTGGATTACCATGAGAAAGGATATTAATTTATCCGCGCTCCTGTGTACAGAGGACGCACGCATGATGTCGACCTTGTTTGTTATTCGCATTCTTCTTTTCGCATCATTGTAATTCACAGGGCTAAAGTTGGGTCCACACACTCGACTTTGTTATTTCAGTTCGCTGGAGTAAATATTTACAAAATTTAAGGGTTCTCTGCTGTAATCATCCCCATTCATCCCTTCCAACTCGTGCTGGATTCAATGAAATTAGCCCATCCCGGATGTTGGTTATTAGGCCACGGAGTTTCGAGGACAATTCCAAATTGAAGCGAGTCATTTGAGATGCGCAGATTGGGCGCTGGTGTTTGCATGATTCCGCTGTCGATGGGAGACGTTTTAATTTTGTCGAAAGGAGTTGATTTAAGGCGGCGCAGATGTGATGGAGAGCAGTGAGGGTGTACTGCGGTTGCGAAAATTTGGGCGCCCATGAGGTTAGCATTGGATCCCGTTCCCATTTAGATTAATGAATGGCAGATGGGGATATTTTTTTCTCATTTGATTAAAACCGAATGAAAGTGCTTTCAGTTCAAACGTTGCCAGCATAGTCTCTGTTTCTGAACTAATATTGTCTGAATGAAAATGATTTGATGCTGTCATCGGAAAGACTTAATGGTGCAGTGGAAAATAAAGTGCGTGTGTGGACGACGAAGCACTTTATCCGCATAATATTGGCGTAAAAGTGTATAATTATACAAAAACAAAGCATACATCAGTTAATGACAAATAGTCCCTTGAACTCAGAAGAATGTATTTTCGTCAGCGAGGAAAACTAATTTCTTTAAAGAAATTCAAAGGATATCACGATAAATTGAAATGGGTTACTGTTCAACCAATACAGGCGTCCGAATTTGAACAAGAATAAAAGTTATCTCAACATCGAGACATGTTTATTTATTTTTTATCGAAAAAAACTGACTGGGGTTAATTTTTAAGACGAATATAATTTAAATTTCATAGTCGCTGGGTTTCATACGGTGAGCTTAAAGAGCAAAACAAAACCCATGACAATTTTTCTTTCTAAGCATTGTGAAGAGATGTTCCAAATGAATCGCTCGAATGGAAGAAGACTGGAAGAATTTTTGTGCGGTCCTTAACAAATTCTACGCGTTATAAAATCAGGAATCTTTCCAACTAAGATTATTGAAGTATTATCTGGTCTGAATAAAGAATCTTGTTTCTCTTCGGCATTTTTTGGTCACCGTCAATTTTAATAAAACAAGATTATTCCATTATAGATATTTGTTTGCGCACAAACGGGGTTACGAATAGCCTTAGTGTCCGCAATCGAGTTATAGCACGGGCCGAAGGTACAGAGGAAGAAAGGGAGAGGAGGTACCTGTGCACATTGGTCTTAAATGCCTGTGGATTGCAGTGAGTGGGAAACGTCGGGCTGGGAAGAGCATTCCATATTCGTGTAGTGCGGCTAAAAAACGAGTCTCTAAGCTTAACTGTACGTCCGAAGGCAGGCTTAAAGGTGCACTGATGAGCATTCCTGGCGAGACGAGTATTGTGGGTGAATTCATGGGTGGGGGGAATGTAATTGGCTAGTTCACTTGAGCATCGTTTGTAAAAATGGCGATAAAACAGAGACAAGGAAGATACATTACGGGGCGGTGTTCGAGCGAGTCTATTGACTCCGCGATATTGCTGTCTCCTAAAAGTTTTATCACTCGCTGTTGTATGCTATCGAGCAGGTGCAGGGAGGTCTTGAGAGCACCAGACCAGATGTGAACGTTATACTCAAGTATAACGTATACCTATACACATTTTCACAGCCCATACACGACGAAAATGCGGCGAGCACGAGCAAGTTCGGCGAGCATGTTCGTCGTTTAGGGCTACCTTAAGCCTTAAAAATTAAAGCCAAATCGGAGGGGGTGAAATATTTCTTGCATCGATTAAGGAAACCTGGACATTTTGCAGCGTTTTTGGCGATTTCGAATATGTGATCATTCCAACTAAGGGTTGAGTTGACACACATACCGAGGATGGAAAGTCTTTCGGTTTCATTGACACAAGCGCCATTCATGGATAATGGCTGATTATTAAGGGTTCGCTTTAGTGACAGTAGACAGCATTGAGTTTTGGAAGCATTGAATTCCACTCTACTATTTTTACCCCAATTGATTATGCTGTCAAGGTCGGAATTCAATGTGCTTCACATACGCTGCCGTTCCAATTTTACGGCCGAAGAACACGGTCGTGAGTCTTGGAAGGAATATGAAAATCTGAGAGTACTGTCATGAGCGAAGAAGTGGATTGGATTAGAAGTAGTAGGCAGAAGGAAGAGAGTTGGAGACAAAACAGAGCCTTGGAGAACACCAGCATTAATTTGGTGGATATCAGACTTGAACCCATCCAAAACAACTTGAATTGAACGGTTCGAAAGGTAACTTCTAATCCATAGAAGAAGAGACTCATCGATACCATAAGCACGCATTTTCGCCAAAAGAGCTTGATGCCAAACTCTGTCAAATGACTTTGAAATATGAAGCGCAGAGGCAATTGAGTAATAGAGCCCTCTTTCGAAAGACCAAATTCATTTTGTACAAGAACATCGTCTTCCCAGTCCTGTCTTAACGCGCAGAGGCTTGGACAGTAGCGAAAGCGGATGAAGAAACTCTTAGTTCTGCGTGCGATCTTTGGTCGTGTTTGCGCTAATTGCAATTGGAATGAAAATTCAAGCATGAACTGCGACAGCGACATGAACCTAGTCAGGCGTGAACGGATCAACCGACTAAGATGACTAGGTCGTATAGAGTACGTGGGCAACAGCCCTGATCCGAAGAATGTTTGAGTCTGAATTAGTAGGATAACGCAACAGGGGACTTCCACAATTGAGGTGGCGCTCATAAATGTGGAAGGACCTCAATCAACTTGGTGTGTGCAAATGAAGTCAGCTAGCAAGCGATTTTGGTAAGCTGGAAAGGTTTCTTGGCTGAGCTCCATGTCTACCCTGGACTGTCTTGTCAAAAATCCTTGATGGAATGGTTGAACTTTTTGCCAATAACGGGGAAAAGACATTTTCCAGAATTTTTGGTTTCTGAAGCATTGTGTGAAAGCAAAAAAAGAGTCAAGGCTAGACGTCAAAATTTGCGGTGCAGCTTCTGAGAGTAAATTTCCTCTTCTGAAAGAGTAAGTTTCCCAATGAAATGGACATGTCGATTTAAGTCTCCCACGACTAGATGGCACAGGTGGTTAAGTGCCTGCCCCAAGTTAGAGGGGTCCCAGGTTCGAATCCGAGTGAAAACAAAGTTAATATCAAATGAACGGCACTATCACTGAAGCGGTCGATCAGTGGCAGTAGTCTGACTGTGGGTATCACAATGGACCAACATGGTCTAAGTGTGCTGGTGAATTCACTAGCAGTCCCCTTATCTAACCTAACCTAACCTAAGTCTCCCTGGATTTTTTCACATTCATTTCAAAACTTAAATGCAGAACAACAACCCATATCCAGTTGTCATGAGTAGTCAATGCGGTTGATTCAAATGGTATGGAAGAATATTTCTGTGACTGATTAAGAGATACATGTGACCCTCGCACCTGAGTGGTTTAAGTATTACTGCTGGAGAATTTCAAGGATCTTAAGCCCAATTAGTAAATTTGTTATGACGTTTGTTTTCGAAAGTTGCCGTGCTCTTTCAATTAGCCCAGATTGTTGACAGAAAAGAGGGAAGTTCTGAATTCAGGCTCTGCCTCAGAATGTAAAATCTAGAAATCTATCAGAAGAAGTTTTCTGATAAGCAGTTGGTTCTAAATCAACGCTCTGTCATGAACCCTTTTGCATCCAAATAGTTTTAAAAATACCATTTATGCTTTTATGTATTATGACTGACCGTACTTATCATGTTAAAACTTTGTCAAGTTAGTTAGTCCGATTGCGAATTGTCTGAAGTCATTCTTTCATTCCTCTATAAACTTCTATAGAGCCTGAACATAAGTTTAATTCTTTTCTGAAAACCTTTCCAAAAGTTTTCTCTTCTGCTCTTTTCTTACGTTCATACTGAAAATATTCATGCTATCATATGGCTTGAATAAAATAGAAACGAAAAATTGTTTGCAATAAAATTGAGACCTGAAATTTCGATCGATAAAGAAAATCTAACAAATTAGTCTCTTCAAACCTAAAAGTAGGCAAATATACATTTTGTTTTGCATTCTCTTGCTGAATTTTGAAGAACAATAAACATTTTCTTTTTTCAGAGGATATTCGAAACTACAAAGTGGTTTATTGTACTGCCAGGAAGCAAACTACTCCAGTGCCGTTAATTTGATCCCAACGGCAAATGGTGACTGGACCAGATTCGATTTCACTGGGATTCGAACCTGGGACCCTCTAATTTGGGGCAGGCACTTAACCAACTGCGCCATCCAGTCGCAACAATAAACATAAAATGCAATAAAAATACAAATAAAACCCCAACTTGATGAACGTGCTCCAAACCTTAAGTTAAACACCCGAAATCGGTAGTGACAATTTAAATTTTCACAACAACAGCAAATATCTATCCGTTCCCAACAACATTTCTAAGCAATTCTTTCCTGTTTGAATTTCATAAATCCATCAACTAAAATATCATTTCTCGTTGGATCAGTCCCAAGACACAAAACCCAATCAACCACAAGTCAGACAAAAGTTACCAGATGGCTAAATCCCTATCCCTGAACTTTCTACAAGCAAATATCGATCGTCACCGATGAACAAATTTGATCTACCACCCGGTGTTGGACAACATGATAGATATCATGTTACAGTATCCACAACCAATAAAAATTAACCACTTAAAATACCAAATAATCTCACAGGATAACTCACGTTCCGAGAAATAAGGAGAAAAAGGAACCATATCATCCGCATCTAGGACAAAACACTTCGTCAGATATATGATTGTAGGTGCAGATGAGAAAAAGACTCTAAATGGTAAGGAAGAACGATATCAATTCGTTCGATTTATTTAATCCAATAAATCGTTCTGCACATACCTTCGATTGAGAGCAAAAGAATAATTCTTCGTTCTGCCTCCCTCCCATACCACGCGCCCACCCCCGTCAGGAACGACTTACTTCCGGTTTATGTGTATCTTATAGGGAAACTTAACTTCCTCCTCCGTATGTATGTGAGTTTGGAAGAAGAATGAAAAGCCGAAGAGGATGAAGAAGAAAAGAATGAAACAACTCGTACGGACGTCCCGAAGGCAGGCGGAAATCTCTGTATCTTTATGTCACGGAGGAGATTTATCCTCTCCATTGATTCATTGTTACACATTTGTAGAGGCATGTGTGCGTGAGTGTGAAATATGGTTTTAAAGGATCGCTTTGTTGCGGAGTTATCTTCAATTTCATTTCATTTTCCAAAAAAAATTAAAAAAAAACATTTTTTTTTTAATAATTTCCAAATTCTTTACGTGGTGCGAAGCAGGCGACACGTTTTTTATTGAATGAGTCCCCAAGGCCCGCCAGTGATAAGGAATAAATGTATGATATGTGTGCATGTGTTACATTGAACAGCAACCCAGTGTTCCAATAAAATGACGAAATATAGGCTAGGAACCAATAAAAGTACTCCTCATTCGGTTTAGAATGTCTGCGTTATTCATCGATCACATGGCAAAGATCCCATAAAAACTCATTTTATCGAACTTATTTTACAGTGCCTTAGGTTCGACTGTTCGAGTAAACTTTTCCCACAATTCGAATCTCTAAAAAACCTCCACTCGTGAGAGAATAATAGCACGCACAACACGAGAGAAGTTAGGCCCAAGGCCACTTTGGACCGTAGCGCCACCAATATTATATTAATATTATTATTATATATTCTTATTAAATTGTGCTACATTTCACAGAGTTCTTCTTCTTTGTAGGACGCTACAACCCGGAGGGGACCTGGGCTTAAACCAAACAAGTTTCTTCAGCTGGCACCATCTTTTACTAACTGTCTCCAGTTAAGCATCCACTTGTGTGCGTCACTCAATCGCGGAAATTCTCTGGTGCGTAGTTCCGCGGGTTCAGAGTCAAAAATGGTTCGAGCCGATTCTAAGTTCTGTGGCCACAAAGCACTCGAGTTAGGACAAAAATGAATTATAAGTACCATTATGTTTAGCATGCCTAAATCTACTTTCGCTACATTTTTTATGTACGTATCTTTTTTTTAAACAGAAGTTATTCCAAAAAATCTAGTAGCCTAAGTACTAGTAGTAGTGCTGATTTGAAACTTTGATCGCCTCTCCTGAAAAAGTATAGAAACCGACTTAGGAGTTTATTCCTTGTGCGTTTACATAACCTAGCCATTTTAGGCGTTGAATTCGGAGAAGCCTGGCTACACTCATGTCACTCAATAGCACTCAAATGTGATTGGATTTTCTCCTTTGGTAGCCATTATCGCACAAAGCCCCAAAGACCACACGTAGAACTTTTCCGTCGAAAAGGCTAGGAGCTTCTTCACCCAATTTAGGTATTGATCATGCCTCTGTGCCGTAAAGCGGGACTGGGAAAACCATCTCGTTCGAGAGGGGGTTCTATTACTCAAGTGCCTTTTTGAGCAAAAAAAAACAGCGGTTGGCAAGAGTAATTAAGAGTTCGATCTCGTCACTGATGTTGATTTTACTGTTTACCGCGGAGCCGATGTAGACGAAGTCCTTCACTACCTCGAAATTATAGCTGTCTATGGTGACGTTCTGGCCAAGTTGTCGATGTTGTGCGTCCTTTCTCGATGACAGCATATACTTTGCTTTGCCTTCATTTTCCGCCAGACCCATTTTAGCCGATTCCGATTCAATGCCAGCAAACGCCTCATTGACGTCTCGCTGTGTCCGCCCAATCACGTCAATGTCGTCCGCGTAAGCTAGCAGTTGAACAGACTTTTGGAAGATCGTGCTTCTTGTGTTGGCCAGTGAGTTTTGCACGATCTTCTGAAGAACGATGTTAAAGAAGTCACATGACAGCGCGTCGCCTTTTCTAAGGCCTTTGTTGACATTGATTGTCTCGGTGAGTTCGTTACCTCGTTGGAGCAGCGATATTTATCATCTTGCCACATAACCTGATGAGCTTGGCAAGAAAGTCAAAACAACACACGGCACTGTACAGCTCGTCCTTACGCTGTCATATGCGGCCATGGAATTAAAAAAGACCTGGAGTGTGGTGATCTGTA
This sequence comes from Myathropa florea, assembly GCA_930367185.1. Taxonomy (NCBI): domain Eukaryota; kingdom Metazoa; phylum Arthropoda; class Insecta; order Diptera; family Syrphidae; genus Myathropa; species Myathropa florea. The sequence continues at coordinate 80,604,742 of OV884003.1, read as the reverse complement.
TATCTTTGGTCCTTCCAGGACCTACCTTATTCATAGACCTACCCTGATAAAGATGACACAACAGTGGAGAAGATCTGATCCCACTCAAAGAGGTGTCCTTTTTTTGTGGATCGGGCAAACGATACAAAGATTTTGCTCACAGGACATGCTTTCCTCTAACCATATCTTAGAAATTAACTGATTCTCGCATCCAATTAATGTACATACAGCTACTAGATTTCAGAAATCAGTCCTGTAGTATACGCTCACGCACTCTCATGCTATAACTACGTATACAAGTATCAATCACTTATGTATGTTGTATATACTGTAACCTTACTGCTCATGTTGGTTTGTTCGACTCTTGATTTTGCTATTTTGCTGCAGATTTATGTGATTAAATTGTACACGAATTAATGTGAATACAGTGAATTAACGTACAGCGATACTTATTTACAAATTAAATGAAATGAAAATAAAATGAAAGCACTGCGGAAGAGTCCCTTATCCTGCGATGCTTGGGATACTAAGTAAGAGCAACTGTCTTTAAAAACCGATGGGAATATGGTCGTCATCCATCAAGTGTGTATTCGGATGCAAAAGCACCAGCAAGTCCAAAATTACATTTCTTCAGCGGAGTGTCTTGATTTTGCAGTTAGAAAAATATGATATTAGACCCAGGTTAGGTTAGGTTAGGTTAGGTTAGGGGGCTGCTAGTGAATTCATCAGCACGCTTATATACGGTGACCATTTTTGCAGATGCAAATAATAAGACAATCTTATCATTTCCAAGAAACAAACAAAAAGTGAAAAGAATATGATAAAAATGTACCAAATGGAGTTGGATGATAGTTTGTTATTCATTTAAAATAGCAAAAACCAGATGACAGGACTGAATTATTCAAAACACTGCTGTCTAATTTTTGTGTAACTAATTAAAAGTAATGAAGAAAGTACTTTACTGTGTATATCATAGAAAAATGTTTTCAAAGAAAAAAAGGACATTAAGAGGACAATTTAATAAAAAAAGGTCAAATTACTGCCCTCTTCAAGAAAGCAAAAGAGGACGCTCTAGTGATAGTGCCGTTAATTTGATCCCAACGGCAAATGGTGACGACCAGATTTGAAAAACCGGAAAAAGCATATTAACTTTGCTTTCACTGGGATTCGAACCTGGGACCCCTCTAACTTAGGGAAGTTGGTTAAGCGCCATCCGGTCAACTGATATTGGACCCAAGTTCGCAACTACAATGTGGATTATCTGATTCTAAAGCCGAATTTCACAACTTAGACACATCTCGAGACAAAATCATGCTGAAGTCATCAGTAATACAAATTCGCCAAAACGAAATTCTGAGAAAACGATTTTCTTTTCAAGCTTTTAAACTGACTGACTAAAAACGACTGGATGGCGCAGTTGGTTAAGCGCCTGCCCCATGTTCGAGGGGTCCCAGGTTCGAATCCCAGTGAAATCGAATCTAGTCCAGTAACCATTTGCCGTTGGGATCAAATTAACATCACTGGAGTAGTTTGCTACCTGGCAGTACAATGTACCAGTTTTGAGTCTGAGTGCTCCAGTAGTGTTTCAAAAATCCTCCGAATGAAAAAAAAGCTTTTGAAGTAAAAAGCTTTCAAATAAATTACTAAAAAAAACATAAACAAACTGAATTCCAGCACCACCCAAGTTTGAATCATTTTCCGCTCATTTATTCCCATCTATTCCCATCAATCCGTCAATGAGATCCTTCACACGAAAAATTCTCTTTCAAAGCTCACATTTTGCACGACTCAAATTTGATACGATTCTCTGCAGCTTGCAGATTGTATTTCGGTTTTTCTTTTTTGTTCAGTATTTCTCCTCCATCCGCAGGAATAACCCGGATAGCCAAGTCGCTTATCGTTTTTCCACATGCCTGGCTCCATTTTTTCCAGCTACACAGGATTCGATGTACAGACACTGTGTGCTGAGTACCATGGAATTGCATACTTCAATACAAAAGCGATGTTTTTTGAACTGATACATACAAACATTTTTCGAAACGATATTTCGAAAACACACGTAAACCACGCAATGTTTCTTTTTTCTCCAAGCAATTTTCATTAAACAGGAATGTTCGAGATATTTTATTAACAAAAAGCCTTTTAAATCGTATGACTTTTTATGTGCACGTACGTAGGTACATCCGTACAGATGCATGCACATGCATGGATGTGATATTTGATGATATTTTTTTTTGTGAAATACGGTAGTTCTGACATCCGGTACGTCATTCATTTGGGTTATATCCCCCTTTTCTATGGACGTATCGATGCAAGGCAAGGCATTCGGACGAAATTTTCGTAATAGATAGATGCACGTCCTAGTAGGTATGCATATGAATGTTGTCCGCATGTGTACGCGGGCAATTCATTTGCATTAAACATTTTTATTTCCATTTTTCGAAGGTATTTTTATTGCGGTTGATCGAATCGATACTCGAAATTCGGTGAGTGGCTCTTATAAAGGCGAGCGGAATTTATTTCATTAATGTAGAATGCCAAAAAAAAGTGTAGCGATTTACTTTCGGAAAAGGATATCGGTTAACAAGCTTGAAAATCAGTCACCTGTTAAGCACAATATCCATAAATCGTGATGGCTGTGAATTACAAGTAAAATATACCATTCATTTGCGATTATGGATGGCATATAAGGTGGCAGATGTTGATGAAAATGCATGTGCAAAGCGGAATCAACTGATGCAATGGTGATCAAGATCCATTTGTAGCACATATGGAGATGAGTGAAGCTGGAACGCATTGAAGCATTTTAACGTCATCTCACTATACCATAAAATAAAAAATAAAATAAGGGTGATAGGTTTTCCGTATGGACTAACTGTTAATTAATTTAAGATTTACACCATAATCGTGCAACCACCTTGTACACAAACTGATCGAGAGCTTGATGAAATATGCGGTTCGAATTGAAGACTCTCCTAACTAGTTAAAGGGCCCCTCAATAAAGTAGCTCGATTTTTAACAGCTTTTTTACTTTGGATATGCTTGTGATATCCACTCCATTTTCTTTGAAAGGACACTTTACGGCACTAAGTATGGAACATAGCTTTAGTGCTTTCATTTCTTGAGGTCCATTTTCAATGACTTCGTCGCAAAAATCCGTTCGAAATTGCTAGGTGACTTAACGATGTTGAATTGGAGGACTCATATTTTATTTGTGGCTTATTCGCATAGACCTGTGATTAAAGATATCTGCAAAGAGGAAGTCCTTCACTACCTCGAAATTATAGCTGTCTATGGTGACGTTCTGGCCAAGTTGTCGATGTTGTGTGTCTTTTCTCGATGACATCATATACTTCGTTTTGCCTTCATTTTTCGCCAGACCCATTTTAGCCGCTTCCGAATCAATGCCAGCAAACGCCTCATTGACGTCTCGTTGTGTCCGCTCAATCACGTCAATGTCGTCCGCGTAAGCTAGCAGTTGAACAGACTTTTGGAAGATCGTGCTTCTTGTGTTGGCCAGTGAGTTTGCACGATCTTTCAAGAAGGATGTTAAAGAAATCACATGACAGCGCGTCGACTTTTCTAAAGCCTTTTTTGATACTGGTTGTCTCGGGGAGGTAACGACCTCGTTGGAACAGCGAGATTTATCATCTTGCCGCCTAACCTGATGAGTTTGGCAAGAAAGTCAAAGCAACACACAGCGCTGCATAGCTCGTCCTTACGCCTTAGTTTTAAGGCGCCAAATAGAACAATCTCGGTGGAAAGTTCAGGTCAAAGTAGTGCGAGGAAACCATGCCCCAAAAAAATTCAAGATTAATTTGAACAACAAATTCATTTAAAAAATTGATTTTACAAGATTAGCGCTTATAGCACCGGTAGACACGTTGAAAGAGAAAAGTCGAAAGAATGTAATAGACGATAGGAAGGCAATACGAGTATTTCGATTTCGTATTTCGGCAATACGAGTATATTAGTGGTTGCGTTAGAGGACAAATAAATTGTATTCAACAAGTTATATGATTATAAATAAATTCAATTACATGTTAAATATAATTACAAATAAATGTAAATTAAATGTTAAATTAAACGTTGATTTATCTTGTATATCCTACGTATGTCAAACGCAGCATTCATTTAAAAAAAAAAAACAATTTGATGGTTTATAAACATTATTTAACGCTTTAAAGTTTGATTTATTTTATTGCTCACCCTGTATATTTGGAGTTGCTTCTACATAAATATACAGTTCAATTAACTCAAGAATTGAACTCAGCTGTCCACTAAGTGCGTAGAACATACACCGATTCCGTACTTGAACATCAGCGTTAAGATCACTAATTTTTACACAACATTTTCAATAAAATTGTAGCATATGGGGGAGTGAAATCTACATGAAACCGTTGAAAATCGATTGCATTCACACAAAGTCAATGCATAGTGTTCAATTTCGTCTCGTAGTGTCATTGGTCCGTACTTTTTCGAAATTGTGGAAGGTGTAACCGTCATCGGCAATGAATGTGGAAGATTTATGGTTTCAATAAGACGGTGCCTATCTCACGCAACACGACCCGTCTAGGATGTATTGTGCATTGTAACAACAATTTCCTGGATGACATATTTGGTATTTTGTTGGTGTGAACTGGCTACCAAGATCGTGCCATTTGTCGCTCTTGGATTTCGTGTTTGTGCCCACAATTCGCAACCTCTTGACGTTTCGAAAACGAATATTCGTCAAGTTAGGGCCGAGTCGTTGCCTGATGTGTCAAAAAATAGAACATTACCCTGTCAGAATTGAGTCCTGCAAGAACTCTCATGGAGGACATTTGAATGGTGTTATATTCTATTCGTAATGGTAAGAACCAAGTAAAATACTGAAATAAACATTTGATCGAATTCATAAATCGGTTTTATTTGATTTTACTTTCAGTACCATAAACTCCAACCCACCTCCAGTCAATGAAGAAGCCATCCTCCCTCCCAGTTTTGTAGAGGTCAGCTCGACCATCAAAAAGCTGAAGAACAACAAAGCCGTCGGCTCTGATGGCCTCCCAGCGGAACTATTTAAACATGGCGGTGATGTTTTAGTAGGGTGCATGCACCAAATCATCAACCAAGTATGGGTGGATGAAGGCATGCCCGACTACTGGACTATCAGCTCTGTATGCCCAATCTTCAAGAAAGGCGATCCTATATCTTGCAAGAACTACCGAGGCATAGGCCTTCTGAATGTCGCTTACAAAATTCTATCCAACGCACTGTGTGAACGTCTGAAATCTTTCTGCAACACACTAATCGGCACGTACTAGTTCCGGCCAGACAAATCGACAATCGATCAAATTTTCACACTGACCCAAATCCTGGAAAATAAAAACGAGCTTCAAGTGGAGACTCATCACCTATTTATCGACTTCAAAGTCGCATACGACAGCATCCATCGTCTTGAGCTCTACAAGACGTAGGCACTATCTTTAACAAACTCGCACAGTTGCTGGGCTACGCAGACGACATTGACATCATAGGTCGCTCCCAGCGAGCCATTATAGAAGCTTTTACGGCCATTGAAGGAGAGAGAAACGAGTTGGTTTTGAAGTAAATGAGGACAAAACTAAGTATTTGCTGTCAACAAACAAAGGATTATCGGTCCACAGCCTAAGATAGAACGTCGCTATTGGCAAAAATAATTTCAAAGTGGTTAAAGAGTTTACATACCACGGAGTAAATACTAACCCCACGATTGACTCCCTGATGGAGATTCGATGAAGACTTAAAGTAGGAAACCGCTGCTACTTCGGTTTGGCGAAACAAATGGGTTCAAAACTCCTAACTCGAAATACAAAATGAATGCTCTACAAAATACTAGTCCTGCCAGTTCTACTATATGGAGCCGAGATTTGGACGATAAGCATGAAAGAAGAGCACATTTTGGGTACTTTTGAAAGAAAAACTCTCCGTCGAATTTTCGGTCCCGTATGCAAGGTGGGCGAATGGAGGAGAAGATACAACCGCGAACTCTACGAGCAGTACCAAGATGTGCATGTAGTCCAAAAAGCCAAAAAGCGACGACTACACTGGCTCGGCCACATCGAGCGAATAGACAATAACGCTCCAGCAAAGAGAATCTTCGAATCACAGCCCACAGGTTCGAGAAGAAAAGGAAGACCGCACCTCTGTTTCAAGGACCATGCTATCGCGGATGCCAGAGCGCTTGGTCTGGATAACTGGGACCCCAAGGCATGCAAGGCTGCCGTGTCTCAGGCAGAGACCCTTTATGTGTCTGGAGCCCGCTAAGTGAGTAAGTAAGTACCATAAATTGGATGACCCTGCACAAGACAGCAAATGGTTGAAGGTTGTGGATAAATGTCGCCTTTATTAATTAATGGACTAAGTATTTACTGCCTAATCGATGAATGAGACTTTAATTCTTAAACAATTTGTGCAACGGAGCACATAAGTTAAACCTCATCACTGATCCTACAAGAAGTTCAAGCCTAATCTTAGCGTTGAGCAGAATACATTAGGCGGATCATTTTAAATGATTGCAACCCTGATTGATTACAACCCTGGTTTGGGACTTTATTTCGATCATAATATTTCAGTTGCAAAGACTACCGACCCCGGAATATTTAAGCAATTTTACAGCTTTTCATACATTTAAACCGCGTGTTGAATTACCATCTTAAATCTTTACCCACCTTCGTATTCGCTTAACACTTCAACATTCTTGAACTTCATACAGCTGTTTCATAAATGTCTGTTCTTGAATAAAAATGGAGAAGGAAAAATGAACGAAAACAACCCTTAGGACCTGTACACTTCGAGCACAATTGAATATCCTTATAAATTGTCAAACATTGTAAGTGTTGGTAAATTTTCGTGCAGCTTTGAATATTTCATAAGCGAATCCTCACCACCTCTTCACACTGAGTGGTCACGTACTACACCCAGGTGGGTTTCATCCCCATTAAAGTACTTTTGAAAATTGCCAATTCCCCTCATCGACTTAAGCATTATCCCCACATCCCATAGATCGTTGTGTACACCCACGTCCTAAGCCCTAAGAGTAAACACTTGTATCCCTCACCCAGAATGCGCATTCAGGCGTGTAATACACTTTCACTGGCCTCAATAAAAATAACAAACTTCTTGTCTCCAATCGACTGTGTCATCCCTTAATTAGCTTCCGATACAAGGAGAGGGATCAAAAGGAGTTCCATAACTCCTCTAAGTGAAAGGTCGAAACCACTTAAATAAAATCACTTCGCCAGCCGCAATCCCAACCAACCACGACTGAGGAGGACTTAACTGTCTACACTTCGACTCACACTCGAAAGGATTTCCATTTTTTAAATCCGTCCAAATAGCTGTGATATATAGGTTGCTCCTCTTGTCTGATCATTAAGACTTGTAATGATAGCCTTACTGTAATGGCAATTGCAACCGGCACAGCCCATTGAACGCGAGCGAGTTATTGCGGCTTTATACCGATCCGCATATAATAACCACTTTGGGGGAAACTCCTTTTCACTGTTTTGGATGAATGTCCTTTATTGCTGTCGAAACGAATGGCGTGTGACGTTGATCCCGGCCTACATACACAACCCTTCTACGAACCCCCGATATCGATTTACTACCTTTGTGAGCGCACAATTTATTTCATTCGAAGTTTTTTTTTTTAGTCAACTTTCGTCGGAGTGTCACTTAGTTGCCGGAGTACCTGTGTCTCCCTGTGGAGCATTGAGAGCAAAGGGGCTTGGTCGGGCTGGTGATTCAAGAAGAAACAGATAGCTAGGGTTTACCCACCGCACTCAAATTGAAATAAAGATTCACATCCCCGTGTCGTTGTCGGTAGTCGTCGTGTCGACATCACTCTTCCACAGTGCGGAGAGAAAGTCGTATATCGATGCGGGTGTCAGTCTCCGTCTCCCGTGCGCATACATGAATAAAACATAGAGTTAAAGAAGTTAGTCGCACTTTAACATCAGGTGAGGTTGGATGGCTGATAAGTGGGCGACAAAAGCCGGAGGGTGGTATGATAACAGATGTGCACCTATTGTTCCCCAATGCCGGGCCAGGCGACAACGTGACGAGAAAAATATCCTGCAGGACATTTATCTTTCTTCACTTTGTTATTGGATGTTGTTTATGCTGGCTGCCGGCAGCAATAGTGTACTTGGTATTCCCAATTGATATACGGATTCATGTACCCGGAGACAGAGTCGCACACAACGCACCACAAGGCGGTGGGAGTGTGCTAGTACGTCGTTAAGTCGGTTACAAAATACACTCCACTTGCTTTAATCCAGGAACCCGTGATCAGTGTGATGTTAATTCTGTAGATACAATCCATTGAGCAGTTCGATGAGAACGATGGACACTGATTATGGAAATCGAGCCGGTCCTGCCTGCTGCTTGGATTGCATTTCCAATGCATCGACTGTGTTTATATTGAAAATAAATAACTATGAAGTGCACCGAAGGGAGACCTCTAGTTTGTATTGGGGGAGGACAAGGTGAATCTATTCAAGGGAATGACGTGCTTCACTACGATCCAAGTGCCTTAAGGCAATTCAGTCGGAAGAGATGGGGGATACACAACATAAAGCACATAATTCGGATTCAGTCAGTAGCAGTCCAGAGGAGGAATCACAGACCTGAAGTGTGTGGAATTATCAATTGAAAGGGGGATGATTTCAAATACATGTAAGTTATGCATTAGGGGGAAAACTGTGCTTTTTAGAAAACATCTCACAGTTGAGTTGATTCCGAAGTCAATTTTTATGGGAGTGAAACGAATGAATCCTTCATGGGATCTAATGCGAATGGGTGTGGTAAATTGTGTGCACTCTGTGATTATCGAACCGTTTTTTCTTTTTGATTGCCAATGACTTTTGAAATGTTAATCAAGACTTGATGTATACGGCGGAAGAATATTGATTTGAAGGTGGTCTAGATCTTTGGCTTTCTGCTCACTTATAATCTCATTTAAAAATTTAACGCAATTCTCTTATGCATGTTTATCAAAATAAATGATAAATTGCATGGATCTCACTGAAATTTATGAGTATTGTAGTTAAGGTAGCCCTAAACGACGAACATGCTCGCCAAACTTGCTCCCAACAGCAAATGATGACTGGACCAGATTTGCTGAGAAGCTAGGCCCAAGTCCACCTCGGACTATAGCGCCGCCATTATTATTATTATCCATGGAGAAACCAAGTAAACGATGAGTAAATTTTGACATTTTGGTCAAACGACGCGAGCTGTATGGGCGGCGATGAACAAAGAGAGCGTTGTAGTGGTGGGATTCCTTACGAGACACTGTCCCGGCTATGCATTCAAGCTTCTTCCACAGGGACTATTAAAGAAGCGGTAGGAGTGATTTGTGATTGGGAAGTAGATTGCAGCTACTGGGCAAAAACTTCTATGACATGCTGGAAGATCTGGAAAAGGGTTTGGCTGAAATACCTCCTGAGACGTACAAAAATGTGGGTGGTTTTATTTATCAGTGGATGTTATAGGTCTCACGGTGGTAGTATACCCCATTCTTAAAGAACCATGGACCCAAACTGTTGGTTTACGAGAGCCGCTAAAGCTCCGACAATCACTACTTCTTTATATACCTTAGCCCCGATTAAAAAATTGTGCCAAATGACGTTTGTCATTCACATTGTGAAGTGACAAATAATCTCTTTTCGACACACAACAACTAAGTAGTTACGAATTCGTATCAAAATATTCTCTGAAATCATTCCCTTCAACTAGCAATTATTAATGTCCTTTGGATGAATCCGCAGTAGTTTTGATACCAGTGAAAACTTAGTTTGCTGTCCGGTCTTATAGGATAATCCAGACTACCTTATACACATACATCACTAATTGGGTTTCCGTATAAATCTTGTGCGCCATGTGCACGGCTTTTCCAGTATCATTTCGCAGTGCCAAACGTGCACTATGATTTCGTGAATTGTGTAATGCAGACTTTGATGGTCCTCCATGTTTCATCAGTTCATCCGGTGCGCTGTAGGTTTTCAAGAAAATCCCATCATCATTCAATTTTGTGAGATGGGCATTTCATTGAAACCTACTTCGTTTCGTAGTCCGATTTAAGGGTCGTTGAACGGATTGAGAGGGATACAATATATGATTTTCACAAGCCAGAGGGAGATGGGTTGGATGCGCCGAAATTCGGCCTTCTACCACCGAAAATATTATATTTGATCCTGTCTGTGAGGAAGCCTAGTGGTGGAGCAGACAACCGTGAATTCTATGAGCTGTACAAGGATGTGGACATAGTCCGAAAGCCAAAAATCAGTCGACTAAACTAGTTCGGCCACATCGAGCGAATGAACACCAATGCTCCAGGCAAGAAAGTCTTCGAGCCTCCTGCTTTGAGAAAGAGAGGAAAACCGAACCTCCGGTATAAAGACCAAATGATCGCGGATTCAAGACAATTTGGTCTTGATGACTGGAAGCAACGTGCCCGGGACCGTCAACGATGTAAGGCGGCAATTGCTCAGGTTCAGACTCCAAGGGTCGTAAGTACTAAGTGGAGTGCAGTTTGGTATGAAGTACTGAATGAAGTTGTTTCGACTTTGAACGATCCAATTTCTCGCAAATTTATGGCTTAATAAATATCCGTACCTGTAAAAATGCACACTTAAGTTCATTAGGCATCTTAAAACTTATTATGTAAGCCAACTTGCAAGTTCTTCCCACAAATGCTCAATCATATTTAAGTCCAGTAACTGAGGAACTCCTTGTAATAGTTTTTGACAATTATACAGGGTATAGCATACTTCTTTTTTTTCTTCGTTGTCTTTGAAAGACTTGAGAAATTTATAATGGAAAGATTCAGCACTGAACAAAGAACCAAAGTGGTTCAATTTTATTTTGAAAGTCGACATTCAGACACGAAGAGAACAGTGAAATCTCTTTCATGTTCGAAATGCGCCCAGTGCTCCAAGAATATGCCGACTGGTCCAGCGTTTTCAGCAACGAGGGGCTGTCTGTGAACTTTTGTGTGCTGGAAGACCTCGCCCAGTTCAAAATGACGTGAACATTGCTCGGGTGCAAGCAAGTATTGAGGAAAACCCCGAAACTTCCACCAGGCGACGTTCTCAGCAGTTGGTGATGTCTAGGCGGTTTTGGAAGATGGTGCCACAGCTCACACAAGCTAGTCCAATTATGGCTCTCCTGAGGAAATTTTTTGGTGATCGGATAATATTAAATTTTTTTGATTTTAACTAGCCACTGGGATTTGAACCTGGGACCCCTCTAACTTGGGGCAGGCACTTAACCAACTGCGCCATCAAGTCGTATAATGCACCCACTTACTTGCACATGATGTGGTGTGGAATAACCTCAGAAAGAATCATTGGACCATATTTTTTCGAAAACGACGAACATCTTGCTGTTAATCTGGATGACTTTCAATACCGGGCAATGATTGAACACTTTTTAAGGCCAGAAGTAGAGAACAATTCAGAATTGTGGTTCCATTAACATGGTGCCACAGCTCACACAGGTCGTCCGTTTTTCGGATTTTAACTGGCCACCACGTTGACCCTATTTAAATGCCTCAAGTTTTATTCTCTTTGGAGCTACCTAAATGTAAGGTATATGCCAATAAGCCAAGAATCATACAACCGCTTAAGGTCAATAACCGAGAAGAAGTGAGGGCGCTGGGACCTGAAATTCTAAGAAAAGTAATGGAAAATGCTTTACAAACAGCACGTCAAGTCGAAGCAAACAATGAGTACCATTTGAAAGATATTATCTTCATAATGTGAACGTATTTCCATATCCTAATCTAAATTATAATAAATGCTAGGGTTAAATAACAGCAAAAAAAAAATATTTTATTCATCAAATAAATCTTAACGTTTCTTATGCGCCACCCTGTAGATCAACCAACGTTTTTCAAATCCCAATGTTTGCTTGAAATTTTGTAATAAATTGTCCAACATTTTATATTTCTGTGTACTAAGCTAGGCATTCTTTTAAGAGTGGTAAGATAAGCCACTCTATGGTTTTTACCGCCTTTAAAATGTATAGCGCGACGAGGTCGATGTCATCTGCATAGCACAGCAGCTGGACCGATATATAGAAAACAGTGTTTTCCGTGTTTACAACTGTCGGTCACACAATTTTCTCCAGTGACAGATTGAAGAATTCACTTGACAGCGTCAAAATCCGTTGCATCTTTCAAACGATTCGGAAATTCCAGAAAGGCTCTCCTTAGTACATAACGACGGCCACTATCTTCCCTTAACAATTGAAATAGGAAAGCCGGTGGAAAGAATGAGAATCCGAACTATATATAGTTTCAAGATTCTGAACAAAAGGAGCCACTTGCCAACAAGAAAACGTTTCAGTGAACAATAAACCCCGAGTTAATAATAAAAATAATGGTGGCGCACAACAACAACAACCACTCATGTTGTGTGTGCTTTTGTTCTCTCACGAGTGGAGGGGAGCCTACAATTTAATGCCGACTCCGAACGACGATGTTTGAGAAGTCTTTCTTAGACAGTTATGGGCAAGTACCTACTATCAGAAGAAGAAATGCAATCACTAGAACCATCTCTCATTCTCAGATTCGTGAAGGAAACTGGCTTAGAAAGAATACTCTAGAACAGATTTCTTCACCTATGCGCAATAGGAGTACATTACCCTCAATACAACTCTGAAAAGAACTGTATTTGAGGGGAACTCGTAATTGTGCTAAGGTATTGAAAGGGGGCACAATCGATCTTAAAGGTCGCGGTGCAATATAATAATAATAATATAATAATAATAATGGTGGCGCTAGAGTCCGAGGTGGACCTGGCCCTAGCTTCTGAGCAACCACTCGTGTTGTGCGTGCTATTATTCACTCACAAGTGGAGGGGACCTACAGTTTAATGCCGACTCTGAACGGCGAGATTGAGAAGCTTTTTCTAGACAGTTATACTCTTTGAGCATTGTCAGTGACTCGAAAGAGGTGGAGCCGTGAAAAAATGTTTGATGTTTTTTTTTTTCGAGATTCGAACCGACGACCTCGAGCGTAGGAGTCGACGCACCTACCCACTACGCCACGGCGCCCACGGCGCGGTGCAATATACCCTCAACAATAATAATAATAGACAGTTATAGTCTTTGAGTGTTGTCAGTGATTGGAAGAAGGTGGAGCCGTGAACAATTTTTTTCGAAAAATTGTTGTCTGTGATGGGACTTGAACCTAGGCTGAAAGTCTAATGCGAAGGAGTCAACGAAGTACTCATGGAGTCCCCGGTTTCAGCTCGATTTAAAAGATTTTGCGTCGTGGAACTCCGGCTTGGTTGCAACTTGTTGGTCGACAGAATCTGGTTTTAATTTAATTACATATACAACGGCGACGCTCTTTGAACAAATAAAATTCAAATCCAATCACAGATGAGCGGTAAAAAGAAAAAGATAACCCTCTCTATTTTTAATTAAATTGCTTCAAGCAGGATACCCACACTTGAGCTCTACATAAGCTCATCTCAAAATACTTTTACATAAGTTATCATCTAAGTTCCACTTAGGCACTTAGGCTAGCCCACAAAGTCAATGAAGTGTGCCTACATCTTAAATGTCGTTAACGTATTTGCAATGTAAACAAGAAAGATCTAAGATATGCTCGACAACGTCCAGCCTTGAGATTAATGCAAAAAAATCCATGATCTATGACCAGGGGTGGGTGTGGTAAGTCAATGTTTTATGGCCTTTTCCCATTTCCGGCTTAAGCTTGATTGAGGACACATTTACGAAATGGGGGAGCTGTCATTAATTCAATAGTAAATGCGTAGCGTCAATCTTTCCCCACAACAACCATCATCTCATGAATAGCCCGCACTTCATCATTCCATTATTATGCACAAATCCTCATTTCCCAACCTAACCGCAACAACAGCCCACTCACTCCCAGCCGAGAATCCTTTCGGAACCCAAAAAAGCACATCCCGCACTACAAATCCCAGTCAATTGTGTTCCAATGCACAATAACGACAGGGATCAATGAATATTTCATGTCAATTTGTTCGTTTTCGCTTCTGACTCCAGTCTCTGTGGGCCAGCCGAGCTAAGCCGTTCAAACTGTGACCACAATTCTTCACATTTCTGTGTGTCAGATGGTATCATGCATACACACGCTCACTAACGAAAGGAGCATTTTCAAGAAAATCTACGTTAACATTATTCACATCCGTGAAGGGTGACAATTTCGTTGCGATGTGTGTTCTGATGGCTTTGCAAATCTGTTATCCCTCGAAAACCTGAAGCCGATATCCTTCTCAACAATAACACTCAGCTCGTCACCTCTTCTCCCCTTTCATGGCAGAACATTTTTCACCCTCACATCCACAGACGAGAGTGGCGGACACAAGAAGGAAAACTTCGAGGAAGTCACTGTTCCATCGATTGGATAGACGGATTATTGTTTACCGAAGTCCTTGAGTCTTATTAAAGACACATTCAACCGATAAAAGTACAATCAACTAAACACTCGCCACTCGTCCAGTGTCCCACCCGAACCATCTACATAATTAATTTTTTATGCTGCCGCAGAACAAATCCATGGCATATGGTGGTGCACATACTTTAGCATAAACTTTCATACGGTCACATCACGCGGAGCACAATACGACCATTATAACCACAACGGTCGGTGGTCTTCCATCGAACTAATTATAGACGTGCTGGTCATTGTAATGGACAATCGAATAAGTTAAGATACACGGACACCACACTGGTGCGGTTGGAACGAGGGAAAGTATCTTTTCCAATTTATTGAACTGGAAAACTGTGTTTACTGTGAAATTGTTTAGGGCACTGGCGATGACGGTGATGGAAGTTGGGTGCCCCCGTCCTTGTCATTTAAGCCGATTCACTCGGGTAACTGGGGTAAGTAAAAATGCGCGATGGCTATTTATAAAACAGAAATCGATGGTCTTGACAAAAGCGGTGTGTGCGAGAGTGGCCTAGAGTGTTTCGAAAGTGCATGGAGCTGTTATACTCATAGAGTGACAATGAAATGAGTACACTAAGGATATACTTAACGATCGATGGTTTATTATATTAATAGTCACTCGGACGTAAATACCTTTACGGCTGTGATGTCAAAACAAAGACGAACGTTTTCTTATGACCTTAGGTTAAGACTCGGTCGTCGTTGATTGGTCGGGGTCGTGTGGCTATTATTTGTGCAGTTTTGTGTGCGCGAAGAATTAGAGTGGGGTGGAATACATTTCTCCCAGTAATTACATAGAGTGACTGACATTTTTAATGTTTCTCTTTTTTTCAAGGCACGATATCATCGGAACTTTGAACAGTATGGGACCGTGAATAGTAATCGATGTTAGGTTTATGAGAACCACTCTAGACTGTTGACAAGGCATTAAAGTTAAAATTATTGTTTTAGGGGTTGGCTACATACGTAGGTATGACATCACTTATAAAATCCTGCGGTTGACTTCTGTTTTGCATGTAGCTTGAGGGGAATAAACAAAAATCAGATAGGACGTGTAAGTGTCCTCCTCCTATCGCATGTTCAGAAATCCATAAAATGGGTTTTAGGGTTTCATCCCTAGACAATACATGACCTATTAAACATTTTATGAAAAAAAATAACGAGTAACAAAGAACCCTTAAACACGCCAAAATGAGGTGTACAGCTGTGGAAATAATCGCAATTCTGCATTTACTTTGAAAAAATAATTGCCCTTCGGGTGGTCACAAAACAAAAGAACATATTCTTTATACGTGCGATTTAAAAGTAAATTGGTTTTAGTTTATTTGTTAAAAAATGTCATTCGTTGAAACTCGAAAGATGTAAGTCTAAATACGACAATTGGACATATGACTTTCAAAAACATGTTGGACAAGTTCAGAAATGCTAAGTGGCTTTCTTCCCCGTGGTAGGAGATGGAAGCGAATTTCTAATACTGCCATTTGATTAATAAAGGGTCTTCCAAAGCGACTTCCCAACTTTGACAGTTAATAGCGGCCATACTGTTGAAGTCACATCTGTCAAATTTAATGTCATTTATTCAGGGTGTTTTGCCATATCATTATGGATGGACATAGCGTTCAACAACACATGCAAATGATAAAATTTTTGCATCTAAATGGGTGTTCTGTTCGGGGAGCATTTCGCGTAATTCGCCCATTTTACGGTTGCCATAATCGTCCTACCGAGGGGACTATTCGCAGTGAGGTATAAAAATGTTAATCCACAGGTTCAGTAAACGATAAACTAACACCCCTACGTCGCATAATCTGCCGAAAACATCGCCGCTGTCCGTGGGCCCAAATTCATGCCCTACAAAACCCTTATTCTGCCAGTCCTGCTATATGGAGCCGAAATCTGGACACTAAGCAGAACTGCAGAGCTGATTCATGGTGCCTTCGAAAGAAAAATTTGACGTCGGATATATGGTCCGGTCTGCGAGGAAGGCGAATGGAGGAGAAGACAGAACCGCGAACTCTATGAGCTGTACCAGGATGTAGATGTAGTCCGGAAGGCAAAAATCTGTCTACTGCACTGGCTCGGCCACATCAAGCGCATGGACAACAACGCTCCAGCTAAGAGGGTCTTCGAATCCGAGCCTCCTGGTTCGAAAAGGAGAGGAAGACCAAATCTCCGGTACAAAGACCAAGTCATCGTGGACGTAAGACAGCTTGATCTTGATGACTGGAAGCAGCGTGCCCAAGACCATCAACGATGGAAGGCAGTGATAACTCAGGCTCAGACCCTACATTGGTCGTAGGCCTGCTAAGTAAGTAAGTAAGACTTGGGCCTGCACCCGCACAAAAGTCAACAAACCCTGGAGCTGAAGGTAAACGGCCAAAACATAGACAACGACGTGTGTTCGCTGAATGGGCTCTGGAGTACTTAGAAACTAACCCTAATTTTCATCGAAAAATCATCTTCAGCTAGGCGCCCCATTTCTGGATAAATGAGTACGTCAAAAAACGAAATTGTCGAATTCGGAACGATACCAATCCACATGAGATCCAAGAGTGTCCAATGCATCTCGAAAAAATCACTGTTGGGTATAGATTTTAGGCTGGCGGCGTCATAGGTCCATAGAACGACATTGGCCAGGCCATCACCCTCATCATCTTTTTGTCTGAATTGGATGATACTAACAACAACGACATGTGGTCTCAACAGGATGGCGCTACGTGACTCACAGAGCTCACGCCACATTGGAAATTCTGCACGAGCAATTCGAGAGCATGATCATCTCACGTGCGGCTTATGTAAACTAGCCAACGATATCGTGCGATTTAACGCCGTTTGAATTTTTCTTCTGTGGTTTTCTGAATTCGCAGGTCTATGCAAATAAATTGCAAAACATAGCGGCCCTCAAGGCCAACATAACCCATACCATCGGTCAAATTCACCCTGATTTATGCGCCAGAGTCAAAATTGGACATTTTAGATGCGCGCCAGCCAGAGACGCTGAGACTCTAAGACATTGAGACCCTGAGACCCTGAGTCACTGTCCCGTATGGAGTTTTGCCAGTTCTCCCATCGGGCGCGTCCCCAGGTGGCGTATTGGGGGTCCCTGTGTGTGAACAGGTCACAAACCTGTGCATACACAGGGTTGGTGGAAATAATCAAATACCACCCGCGGACCAAAAAACTGGCAAGAGCGGAATACTCTTTAAATAATTCAAAACATGGATAGTGAGAAGAGGATATTAAAAGTTACGGTGCAGGGAGTCGGATCCCCAGTACCGGCGGCGGAGAGTGCGAAAACAGGCCCAAAGTCGTCGACATACAATGACTGCAATAAAATCAACAATGTTTCAATATCTCCTACGGCGGTGGTTAACTTGGCCCCCGTAGGTAGTAATACTACAAGAAATAACACCCTCGAGACAGATGGTGTGATGGATCCATTTAAGAAAAGTAAAAGGATCACACTTTCACCACCAAAAGGAACTGCCTCGAAGGAACACGTGATCCCCTACCAGCGGCCGAATACGCCAAAGAGTACCACAGTACGCCAGGACCCTGTTGTCAGCCCAAGTTCTGAAACCAATGAGTTGAAGGGAAATAAGATGCTTCAGTTGGGCTTAAAAATCGATGAGCTGATTGGTTTTTATAAAGACAAGCACAACGTACACGGAGAAATTAAAAGAATGGGTAGCTTGATTAAATCCGTTTTTCGAGAAGCCGAGGCGGAAGTTTCGGATCTACGTTCCAAAGTTTCCCAGCTCGAACAACAAGTACAGGCTCTCAACCTCCGTTTTGAGGAACACTGTCCGCCAACGTCACAAGTGCTGAGAAATAACAAAAAGCATAAAGCGGACCATACGCTCAGTTCACAAGCCAGTCGTGATCAGCCAGCGAAGAGAGCAAGGGAAGGAGACAATGTCAACAACGCTACCGAACAGCAGAATAAGACCCCGTCTCCCAAAAAGAAACGTATAACCACGCCGAAAGCTGCACCCACAAGAAACGGTAACGAGAAAAGCGACAAAAGCCAAACGCAGGCGACCCCTCGCAAAACAGCTCCAAACGAAAACAAAAAAGTCAAACCAAAGACGAATGAGTGGACAAAAATCAACAAAGGCACCAGAAAAAACCAGACAACTAGGTCGAAACGTTCCGATGCCATAATAATTAAAAGAACAGGCGATCTTACATACGCTGATATGCTGCGAAAACTGAAAGCAGATTCCACATTAGAAAATGTCGGAGCTAACGTAAGCCGAATCCGGAAAACAGCAAGCGGAGACCTCTTACTCTCGTTAAAAAAATCTCCTGAGATGTCTACCACGAGCCTAGAAGAAAAAATAGGAAAGTCGCTAGGCGAATGTGCAAATGTTCGTTCAGTAACGGATGAAATACTGCTCGAGTGCAAGGACATAGACGAAGTTACATCGAAGGAAGAAGTCTGCGCCGCTATTACCAAATACCTGCAAGACTTCGAAGTAAGAACACCCGCTGTAAAAAATATGCGAAAAACCTTTGGTGGGACTCAGGCGGCTACTTTAAGTCTGCCCGTAGAAATCGCTAATAAGCTGTTAACAGCCAGAAAAATACGCATTGGCTGGGTCTATTGTAGGATTCGAGAAAAAATCTCGCCGAAGAAATGCTTTAAATGCCCCGGGTTTGGCCATATGGCAAGAACGTGCAAAAGCCCTACCGACCGATCGAATGCATGCCTTGGATGCGGAGAAAACGGACACAAATTGAAGGACTGCAAGGTGAAGCCAAAATGCTTGCACTGCACTGCAAACGGATTAGACTCTGGACATATAACCGGTAGTGTTAGATGCCCAGAGTATAAAAAAGCCCTAGAGAGCTTACACGCGAAAACATGAAAATTTTGCAACTAAATCTTAATCATTGCGAGGTAGCTCAGGATCTATTGCAACAGACGGTCCGCGAGCAGAAGGTCGACATTGCAATACTGTCCGAACAGTACTGTAATTTGAACTCGGGTAACTGGGTGCACGATGCAACGAAAAAAGCCGCTATATGGGTATGTGGAAATGCCAAGTTCCAGATACCACCTCTCGGCGCGGAAAACTACTTTGTACGGGCGAAGATAAACGACGTGTACATATACAGCTGTTATATCCCTCCAAGCCTTACCATTGATCAGTTCGAGCGTGTCATTGAAAGCATAGTTTGTGATGCTAAGGATCATACCCCAACTATTATAGCCGGTGACTTTAACGCATGGGCAGTAGAATGGGGAAGCGTATTAACAAATAGAAGAGGAACCATTCTACTCGAAGCCTTTTCTAGTTTGGACGTCGTCTTAGCTTAGATATCACTTTCGTTAGTAGTAGCTTATCTAGGCATATGACCTGGCGAGTCAGCAACCACTACACTCACAGTGATCATAACGCGATTTTAATAGATGTATATAGTCCTCTACATTTTAGAAACATTCCGCG
Organism: Myathropa florea; assembly: GCA_930367185.1. Lineage (NCBI taxonomy): Eukaryota > Metazoa > Arthropoda > Insecta > Diptera > Syrphidae > Myathropa > Myathropa florea. The sequence goes on along the minus strand of OV884003.1, from coordinate 80,584,840 downwards.
TCAACCTAGTAAAACGAAATGGAACGTGAACACCTTAGACGAGGAGCTCTTAGAGTATGCAATCGCCGAAGCTATAGTCGAAGGGAGAACAGTAAACGAGATTGTTAGCCAAGTAACGCGACAAGTACACTTTGCCTGCGATACATCGATGGCTAGAACGGGAAGTCAGAATCGCCGCCGGCCAACATATTGGTGGAACGAGGAGATAAAGGAACTCCGATCGGCGTGCCACAAGGCGCGAAGAAAATATCAGAGATCTAGACAACACGACCCAGAAAGACACCTCTTATTGCGAGCAGGGTACAAAGAGGCACGTGCGGCACTTAAATCTGCCATTAAGTCTAGCAAAAGACAGTGTTTCAAGGATCTTTGTGACCAATTAAATGAGAATGTATGGGGTAACGCGTACAAAATTATAACCGCGAAACTCAAGACGCCTCAGAGGTCATCGCCAACCTGCCCACTATTGCTCCGTAGAACCGTTGAAACTCTGTTCCCTTTCCAAAATGACGGGGTCGCACTAAACGAAATCGGTGAACAAAGCGAATCTATTCCTACGGTAACAAACGACGAGCTCTCAGCGGCAATTAATAGAATAAAAGATCGAAAAGCTCCCGGTCCCGACGGTATACCCAATCGGGCATTAAAAGTAGCTATAAAAGCCCGCCCAGACATATTCGTCAGCATGTATAATGCATGCTTGAATGAGGGAATTTTTCCGCAGCAATGGAAATACCAACGGTTGGTATTATTACCGAAAGGAAATAAACCACCGGAAGAGCCCTCATCTTATCGACCAATTTGTATGCTCGATACTATGGGCAAAATACTATATAGAATAGACTACAGCCCATTATCGAAGCCAATGATGGACTCGCGGAATACCAGTATGGCTTTAGAAAGGGCCGATCGACAATTGACGCGATCAAAATTGTAACGGACAAAGCCCGGACAGCCATAGAAGGTAGACGATGGAGAGGAGGCAGTAAAAATTACTGCGCCGTAGTAACACTTGACGTGAAAAATGCGTTTAATTCGGCGAACTGGATACGTATTTTACAACGTCTCGAACGATTAAATGTACCGAAGTACATATTAAGATTAATTAGGAGCTATTTTACTGATAGGTTGCTTCTCTATGATTCTGACGACGGAACGAAGTTGCATAAAATTACAGGGGGCGTGCCTCAAGGTTCAGTGCTAGGTCCTCTACTATGGAATGTGATGTATGACGACATTCTACGACTCCCGGTTCCAAGAGAAGCCTCTATCATAGGCTTCGCGGACGATATTGCGGTGGTTGTAGTAGCGAAGCGACTAGAAGAAATCGAGTTATATTGCAACGAAGCAATAGCTTTGATAAAAAACTGGCTTTGCCACATGAGTTTAGACCTTGCGGATCATAAAACGGAATCCGTGCTAATCACGAGTAGAAAGGTACGGGAGACGATAACGATAAAAGTCGGAGAGCACAACATTATTTCCAGCCCCGTTATTAAATACCTGGGAGTGATGATTGATGCTCGCCTTAATTATAAGCATCATCTCGCGTACGCTTGTGAGAAATCGTCGAAAGCGATAAGCGCTCTTTCGAGACTCATGTCAAATGTCGGCGGACCGAGGCAAAGTAAACGGTTAATGCTGGCGAGAGTTGTAACATCCATACAGCTGTACGGGGCACAAATATGGTCTGACGTCGCGAATAAAAAGTCGCACATGAAAGACGCCAAATCTGTCTACAGATTATGTGCACTGAGAGTTTGCAGTGCATTTCGGACGGTATCCCACGACGCGATATTGGTACTATCCTCCATGGTACCCATCGATATTCTAGCTCTAGAAGCTAGAAGACTTTATGACCAACGCGTGCAAATCGGGCCCACTGTGAACCACGCGAAGAAAATAGAAAGAAGTCGCAGCATAGAAATGTGGCAACAACGATGGAACGTGTCCCAAAAAGGGAGATGGACGTACCGACTAATCCCAAGGATTGAAAATTGGGTAAATCGAAAACACGGCGAGGTTAATTACTATCTTACACAGTTTTTGACTGGTCACGGTGGCTTCTGTGAATACCTATTCAAGCGGAACCGTGATTCAAGTCCTTTCTGTCCTCGATGCCTACACGCGGAAGAAAATGTGGAGCATGTTTTCTTTGAATGCCCCCGTTATGATAACGAAAGAGATATTTTACATGAAAAATTTGGTGAACAGCAGACACCAGAGAACATAGTTCAGTATATGTTAAAATGCGAAGATTATTGGGCTGCAGTAAACGATGCAGCAGTACGAATAATGTGCGATCTTAGGAACGCAGAACGACAGCGGAACGCGAATTCGCTAAACACCTAGTGACGAAGCAAATAGCTGGAACCCGTCCCTCGTGAAGTAATACCTAGCGGTAGTTCCGCGAGGGAGCAAATAAACGGGAAGATTGACTGGGGGTGGTTTTAGCCGGTAAGAATCCGGCACTACCAAAGGACGTCGGACCTTTGGTGCCTATGCAAGGTTTCCACATCCTCTCGCCCAAAAAAAAAAAAAAAAAAAAAAACCCTGAGTGACTGTGTCACTGAGACGCTGGGACCCTGAGATGATAAAACCCTAAGACGCTGAGACTCTGAGTTCCTTAGACCCTGAGGACCTGAGACCCTGAGACCCTGAGACCTTGGACCATGAGTCACTGAGACCCTGAGACCCTGCGTCACTGTGTCAGAGAGACGCTGGGACCCTGAGATGATAAAACCCTGAGACCCTGAGACTCTGAGACTCTGATATCCTGAGACCTTGAGACCCTGAGACATTCGAACAATGTTATATTCCATCCATAATAGCATCAATAAGCTTTTCAAACGGTGTGTATGTTTTATTTAAATTTAAAGATAGGTAGTAGTCAATTCCTACGCTCGAGGTCTAGATTCAAAACTTGACAAAAACATATAAAATTTGTTCACGGCTCCACCTCTTTCGAGTCACTGGCAATGAGTATAACTGTCTACAAAAAGCTTCTCAAAATCGCCAGGTTTGCAGTTGTGTTACTAAAAACCTCAGAAAAAAAAGAAATTATATTATTATAAGTTGTTGCACAACGTTAGGAAGAAAAACTGACTCACTGTGCAGATAGTGGACTATTCTTACCGACATTTACACTTCAGTTACGATTTGTGTGCTGTTTTCAAGATAAAATTTAATTTCAGACAGATTTTTTTTATAAAAATTATGTCATCCGCACAAGAGGAGGGCTTGCGTGCAAACAGTGGTTCAAAATGTCAAAAGCCTATTCACTTCAGATATTTTTACTCTCAACCAATTCTGATGCCACCCTCACACAATTCTGCATCACCCGGAAACGGAAACTGCCGCCACACCACCTCCTGGATATCGATACTCCATTAAGCTAAGAGTGCCACAGCACAACACCAGACTTGGGTGTGTTTGTGTTTGATTATGTCAGCTCATTCAAAGAAAGCCGAACATGAAACTAACTCGTTTATTCCATTAAACCTAAAAGCCTCACTCTGAAGTAGCATCCCGTACCCATATGTCCTTCAAGGATGCTATATGGCCCCATCATAGTCGGTGGTCATTATCCATTATACACATACTAATACTATGTGTGTACAATCGAATGAAAGAGAGAAACCGAGGCAATAAAATAAAATTCTCTCCAGTCCCCCTGCCATCCCCCTCCATTCTCAGTGGTAGCAGGACAAATAAATGAGCGAACGAACAGGAACGATACGTTCATAGGTGTCCTACTCTGAAGTTATCCACTATACCTACGAGCATGTACGTTTCACTCAGGAACAGTGAGGAACTTCATGCACACATAAGGTGTAATAAAAACTACCAAAGTGGAAAAATTACAACTCCAGATAATATGACCAAAAAGACCACGATTCATTCGACCGTTGGGCTGGAGGTGGGAACTGAATGCTTTTTATTTCAGCGACGTACAGTTCCAATGATCACTTCTGGCCAATACATGGGTTTTATGTGCTGCAGAGGATAATTGGGTGTATGTAGTCTGTTACAGACTCAATCGCCAAACCAAATTATTCGCTTATGCAACTCTTTCCAGCCACTCCATCGGATGCGAAGGACGATGCGGATCCCGACTAACTTTATTTCCAATAATTAGCCGACAGCAAAGTGATTTTTATTTAAACCTGAGTGTATATCCTTTGTGTGTGTATGTGTCTGTTGATGCCACGCAACGTTGATGAGCAAGGGGGGATGAAAAAAACGAAAAAAAACGGGGAAAAAAACGGAAATGCAGAAAATTCGTTGTTTTCTTTTCCTCCCCAGTCTCATCCTTGAGCAGAATTCAATTTTAATTGGCAGCTGATTTAAAATAAGCAATGCCACGGATTTTCATTGCGGATTCCGTAGGGTCCTAGTAGCAGCACCCATCCACTAATTAGCCACCAGCAGATGGTGATTTGTAAAGCTTGCCGCTCCTCTGGTGTTCAGATGTTCAATGGCGTTCACAATCTCTGCGGGATATGTCATTCAATTGAGGATAATTAAGAAATAAAATTGCAGATAAATGTAAATGTCGGGCGAGTATCCCTTTTGAATTGCAGCTGTGTACTCATTATTGGCGGGTGATTTTATGTTACAATGAGTGAATTCCACTCGGATTTTGTGGTGAGCTTCGTGTTGAGATGACTTGATTGATGGATTTTAAAACGGTTGTTGGAGAGAGTGTAAGGGTGCACTGATTTCAACTTACGAGTATTATCAATCGCAATGAATCGCTCAATCTACGAGGACAGGTGAGTATTTAAACGAAAGTTATTGAGTTGCGAGGGAATGGAATATTTTAATACGCACTTCAAGCTTAAGTACTAGGGGTTAAATCCAAGGTCAACAAATTTCGAGATTTTTGTTCATCACATTTTCTTTTCGAACGGAAGTGGCTGCTTCAAGCAAATGGGGCAAGAGATTCTAGCACTAAATACGGCGTTTAATGTCTACATAAATTTCCATTTCTCAGACAACAGACCACTTGCGCAATGCTATGGTATGAATTTGTATTTTACGAGTATAATCTAGACGTGATTCACCGGGGATTACGTCAAACTATGGTAATAAAGCAACTGTCTTCGAAAACGGCTGTTTGTTCTACCAAAATGTGTGCTGGTATGGAAATTGATATGATCGTCTAACGAGAGAAGCACAGATATTAGTAATGTTCGAAGAACAAAGGGGTTATCTAGAGCAAAAAGGTAGGCTGTTGGGTAGACGGGGAGGAAGCCACGTCTCACTTAGGTCCTTGTGGACCCATTGTGATATCCTGTTGGGGAATGATATTGCTATTCTCCTGCACCGGAACGACGTATCACAAATCGTTCTACATCCATCCTGCTCTTATACACTTGCAAAGATTCGAAAGAAGTTATTTTTTTGACATTTCTTAAAGGTCAAGCGTACTCCCATTGTTCTCTTTTTCAAATAGCACGGACTAGAGCAGTAGCAGAGATAGTGAAAGTGTAGTATCCTGTTGTTCGTTTTCGTCGCCATAGCCGCCCCTACATATGTTCGTTGTCATTGGCAATGGCCATTTTCATAGCATGGTTCTTCAGACGATTATTACCATCAAGGGCTCCAACAACCATCGTCAGCAATTTCTTGTCGCAATGAAGGAGTTTGTTGGTTTTAGCACGATCAAATCTAGGCTACAAGGTTCGATAGATTTCGCCGGTGGCACCACCTTCCATTTTCTAACTCTAAACTCCTGTTGTCCACTTTTTTCATCTAATGGGAGAGTAGCGGCTTGATAGCTTGGATAGCTTCCGAGTAAATGTCAGTTACAGTCCCAATAACTACAATCGTGTCGAAATCGACATTCCTGTGTGTTGCATTATTTCAACATGTGCAGGTATATATGTATATTTTGAGCCATATAACAGGGTCCCTCATTAAGCGCTTCCTATCTTTAAATTCAAATAAATCAAAGTGTGTGTATCATCGACATTTTCTATTCTTTTGAAAGGTCTATCGCTACCATTATGTATGGAATATAACATCGTTCAGATGTATACCGCGGCTTCTCTGGATGCGCGCATACGCGCATATGGCCAATTTTCCATGACTCTGGCGCATAAATCAGGCTGAATTTGATCGATGGTGTGAGTTATGTTGGCTTTGAGGGCCGCTGTGGTTTCGGACTTATTCGCATAGACCTGCGAATTCAGAAAACCCCACAAGAAAACTTCAAACGGTATTTAATCACACGATTTCGGTGGCCAGTTCACATCACCTCCACGTGATATGACCATGCTCTCGAATCGCTCGTGCAGAATTTCAAATGTGGCGTGGCGTGAGCTCTATGAGTCATGTAACGCCACCCTGTTGAGACCACATGTCGTTGTTGTTTGTATCATCCAATTCAGGCCAGAAGAAGTGGGTAATCATCAATCTATAGCACTCGCCGTTGACGGTGATGGCCTGGCCAATGTAGTTCTATGGACCGATGACGCGACCAGCTCAAAATCCACACCCAACAGTGATTTTTTTGGGATGCATTGGACGCTCTTGGATCTCATGTGGATTGGTATCGTTCCGAATTCGACAATTTCGTTTTTTGACGTACTCATTTATCCAGAAATGGGGCGCCTAGCTGAAGATGATTTTTCGATGAAAATGAGTGTCAGTTTCCGACCCATTCAGTGAACACACGTAGTTGTCTATGGTCTGGTCGTTTACGTTCAGCCCCAGGGTCTGTTGAATTTTGTGCGGGTGCAGGGCCGAGTCACGACGCAAAATTTGCCACACACTCCCACGGACAGCGGCGATGTTTTCGGCATATTTTGCGTTTCGTTGACGTAAGGGTGTTAGTTTATCGTTTACTGTACCAGTGGACTCAAATTTATCCACCACACTGCGAATAGTCCTCTCGGTAGGACGATTGTGGCGATTGTATAATGGGCGAGGCTCGCGGAACGTTGCCCGAACAGAAAGCCCATTTTGATGAAACAATTTTATCATTTGCACGTATTTTTGAACGCTATGTCCATCCATGGTGATATGGTAATCAGACTGAATAAATAGCAGTCAATTTGACATATGTAGCTCTAAAAATATAACAGCAATCAAAGTTCGGAAATGCCTATTGGAAGACTCTTTATATACAATCCGAGGAAGACTTAAGTCTATCGTTATACAAGTGAGATCCAGTAGGGTTCTAACAAATGTTAAATAAACTGGGCAAGTGCGAGTTGTACTCGCACGGGTAAGGTTCCGTCGCATAATATTGATGGATGATTTTTGAAGATCAAACGACGTTTCCAAACTATTTCAGTTGAATTTTCTTCTAACTTTAACCCAAATCAACTATTCATTCATACATTCTTACATCCGACAAAAACAAACGTTCATTCCTACATATACCTATATCTCTATCCAAGTTAATCCAACACAGAAAATCCCTTCCATCATACTCATGCCTGCGGTGTGTGTGTGTTCATTTCTGTTGGGCATTTAGGGGTGAGATCGAAAAGATAACGCTCAGCAACGAATAGAGTGGCCGAACGCAGCATGAAATTATGTGTGGAAATGAAAATTGTTTTCATTTTAAATCTTAGATATCTCAAAATTTCAACATAAATCGATATTTTGAAATTTATCATTTCTTAATGCTTACATTGATGTCTTCAAAACTGCGTTTTTAGATCTTCAAAATTCGCATGTCGATGGTTGACCGTTTTTGGCCAATATCTCCAAAACCATTAGAGCCAGAATGCTCGCAATGGTTTTAAATGAAAGTACTCAATGAAGCCAGATTTGTAAACACTTTGGTTTAGAAATGGAAGGGGGGGACGCATTTAAAACTTTGGAGCTCCATATTTTCCAAACGGTATTTTGGATAAAAAAGTGTTGAAAGAAACCTCCACCTCATTTCAAAAGATGTGTCGATTGATATACAGTGCAATTATGATGATGATATACAAGCAACTAATAGAAATTTGGGCAGTTGCTTTTATTGAGTTTGTTGCAATAATCGAGTCAAAAAATTGTAGGCGCCAAAATTGAAGCAAACATTTAAACACCTCTTCTTCTTCTTCTTAGGGTGCTACAATCCGAGGTGGACCTGGGCTTCACTCAACATGCCTCTCCAGCCAGCACGATCTTTCGCCAGCTATCTCAAGTTTCGCACACCAAGCCGGCCGAGGTCCCCCTCGACTTGTGTGCGCCACCTTGTACGTGGACGTCCTCGTTTGCGTTGTCCCACAGGCTCAGAGTCGAAGTTAAACACCTCAGAATAGTAAAAAAAACGTGTCTTGTACAGGTAAACAGACCAAAATTGTTCAAAATTCAAATTTGAATTGTTTTTAAAAAATAGAGATTGTGTCTTTTTGAAGGCAGAATACTTTTCCAAGGCTGACTCTCGTACATTTTTCAGAGCTAAAATATTACTCAGTGAAGCATAATTTTCTTCAGTCCTTTGAAGGCAACTGTTTAGTGCTTGAATTGCAGCCTCCGTTTCAACTTTTGACTGTGGGGATTCTTCAACGGCATTTTCGTCATCACTTTCGATTTCTTCTGTTCCCGGATTGCTGTAAGTCGGTTCCAGATCGGTTTCATTTTCGGCAATCCAATCGTTTATGTCCTCGAAACAGTCAATAGGGGATAGCCCTTGAAACAAATCATTAGTCGATGATATTATTTCAAGGTCTTTTAGGATTTGGTCCCTTATGCCACTCAATGGTAGCACATAATCTTTGTCGTAATCATTACTTGGGTTCATCAAAGGCACTTTTGTATTGCCGTAGACTGCACCTTGTCCCATGCATTAGACAAGAGACATACGGCGTGCCTCAAATTAAATGCTTTTATAAGAACTAAGAGTTGATGACACAATAGTTGCCTTTATCGAGTCACCTTTTTAGAGGAGTTGCAATTACTGAGTCAACAATGATAATATTTAAGGCGTTGCTTTTATCGAGGAGTTGCACGTATCGAGGGTTGCTTTTATTGAGGTCACACTGTATATGTCGATGGGGTGCGACAATTTTTCAAAATTAATGTCAACTTCACCTGTACTGGAGCCACCCCCACTTTTTAAAATCGCTGCATAGGCAATGACATCTAGGTTTGAAGTACCTAATTCCAAAATTTCATGCCGATATCTTCATAAACTTCGGAGATAAAAAAGTGTGACAGACACGACGGACGGACGGACGGACACACCGAAATTATAAAGGTTCCGTTTTTGTAGACGGAACCTTAAAAACGAGATTTTGTGACATAAGGATCAAAGAATTTCTTTGAACCTGTGCTATTCAAACAATGTTTTGTTTTCCTTAATGATTTCCCAGCTTGGGATTTGTTTCTTGACTAATTTTAAGCCTAAATTTGACAAAATTTGACACTGAAAGCCCTTGTGTTTTCCCGGGTATTTCGGTCACCGGCGTTGTTCCCACATGTTTGGCGTTAACTTGCTTTATAAAGACAAGGGTAAGTGTGAAGGCCGTGGCGTAGTGGTTAGGTGCGTCGACTCCTACGCTGGAGGTCTAATGTTCGAATCTCGAAAAAAAAACACCTTACATTTGTTCACGGCTCCGATGTCGAATCACTGACAATGCTCAAAGAGTATAACTGTCTAGAAAAAGCTTCTCAATCTCGCCGTTCGGAGTCGGCACTGTAGGTCCCCTCCAACAGTACACACAACACGAGTGGTTGTAGAGAAGCTAGGCCCAGGTCCACCTCGGACTGTAGCGCCGCCATTATTATTATTATTATTATTATTAAGTGTTGGCTATGTCATTCATACGCCAAAGGAAGGTAAATTCTCTGTCACAGACCTCATTAGTATTAGTTTCACATCATTAGCGTAAGTACGTTTTTAAGTTAAGCATACAAATAAACAAGATCAGGATCAGAAAACCAAAATGTCAGCCATGAGGTACACCTGAAGGGCTGTAAGTGATTCGAAAGCAAAACATCCGAAGATGAATTTTTATTGCCGTTCCTTACGATACAATTTATTACCTAATATTAGTCCAGGCTGAAATCCAAGAAGTCACAGAGTCCGTACAGTCAGGTTGGGGGTTGTTGTAATGTAATGAAGAATCACTATCAAGTGGGCAAATTGATTGATTTGCTGTAGACGATCTTTTCTGTAGACGACGATTTTACTGTAGGCAATCTTTTCAAAGTTGTGTAATGTGCTACTTTTCACAATCCTGCATCAGCACCCTAATGACCTGCCACAAAAATAATACCCAACTGCATTATTGACTTTTCGTACATATGTACATACATATATAAATATGTACATATGTACAGGTATATACGAATTCAGCGTCAAATGCAAAAGAGAAAACGAAACTAGAATTTACGATTAAATCGCGTGATGATTTGTAGACAATGTTAGAGATCGATCCACTTAACTGTAAAGACAAAATTGAATGCCAAAGGACAGTTGGATGGGAGTCGTGAGCGCGTAAGCACACCATTGAATTGCGCAAGAAGAAAGAAAAATAAACCGGGCAAGTGCGAGTTGTACTCGCACGGGGAAGGTTCCGTCGCATAATATTGATGGATGATTTCTGAATATCAAACGACGTTTCAAAACTATTTCAGTTGAATTTTCTTCTAACTTCAACTCAAATCAACCATTTATTCACAAATTCATACATCCAAACAAACAAATGTTCATCCCTACATAAACCTATATCTCTATCCAAGTTTATCCAACACAGAAAATCCCTTCCATCATACATACATACATACCTATCTAATCACTGCTCATGCCTGCGGTATGTGTGTGTTCATTTCTGTTGGGCATTTAGGGGTGAGATCGAAAAGATAACGCTCATCAACGAATAGAGTGGCCGAACACAGCATGAAATTATGTGTGAAAATGAAAATTGTTTCTTGTTTTAAATCTTAGATATTTCAAAATTTCAACATAAATCAATATTTTGAAATGTATCATTTCTTAATGCTTACATTGATGTCTTCAAAACTGCGTTTTCAGATCTTAAAAATTCGTATGTCGATGATTGACCGTTTTTGGCCAATATCTGCAAAACCATTAGGGCCAGAATGCTCGCCCTTTTTGTGATTTTTTTAGATTTTTAAACACTTTGGTTTAGAAATGGCAGTGGGGGGGAAATCTTTGGAGCTCCATATTTTCCAAACGGTACTTTTGATAAAAAAGTGTTGAAAGAAACCTCCACCTCATTTCGAAAGATCTGTCGATTGATATATATATCGATGGGGTGCGACAATTTTTCAAAATTAATGTAAACTGCACCTGTACTGGAGCCACCCCCAAATGGCCCCACTTTTTAAAATCGCTGCATAGGAAATGACATCTAGGTCTGAAGTACCTAATTCCACAATTTCATGCCGATATCTCCATAAACTTCGGAGATAAAAAAGTGTGACAGACACGACGGACGGACGGACGGACGGACACACCGAAATTATAAAGGTTCCGTTTTTGTAGACGGAACCTTAAAAAGAACATATTTCCCTGGAAGTACATAATTTGTTACCAGTGTTTCGATTCACTTAAACTTAATTTATAATTTAATATAAAATAATAAAGAAACTAGTGATAATCTCTCCTTTGATACGTGAAATTATTTGCATTTTTTTTAAGTATAAGAAACTACAAACATTGTGAAACCTTAAGAGCGGAGACGCTATAACTCCGCTCTGGAGAGCTCAGCATATCTACTGCACTGTAGAAGTGTATCATCAGGATAAAAGCGACCTCAAAATTTACTCATCCATCTATTCGGAATTTTTTTTTTTTGGCAAGAAGAGCAGATGAGAATAATCTCCTTCGCAGGCAATTTGTGATCACGACATACGTATACATAATCTTTTATATAACTGACATTTAACAAACAAATTTCATGTTCACTGTTTTTTTTTTTTCAAAATTACTTGTGTTCCTAAATTAACATTTGTTTTCAGTTTTTTGTGCAAATACTAAGTGTAGAAACGAAAAGTCTTGTTATTAAATCAATATATAGCTTTTTCAATTCGTGTTGGTATTCTTCTCGTCTCAAAGAGATCATAAACTTTCTCAAGGTAGCTCTGAAGTGCTAGAGAAACAAAAGGGGGTACAATAGATCTATTGTGGTCGCAGTGCTATGTGACTATACAGCCACTCCCCATTCTCTTCAATTCAATTCAATTCTTCTCGTTTCTCTGTCGATAAATATAAATTGAACATGTTCGTTATTTCAAAAATATAGATTTTAATGATGAAATTTAACTTAAATTTAAACTATAATTAAGAAAAATGTATAGAATAAAATTATGTTAAGTAAGGCATAAATCGAAAGTAAAAGTTTCAAGTTTTATTTTTTCGGCCATTCAAATACTTTTCGAATGTGGATGGTTGGGAGGAAAATGCTAGGCCTAAACAGCACCGCGTTCTCAGACTCATTCAAAACAGATCCACGTATTTAGTTGTATTTTAGATCCCTTTTTCATTTCATTTCTTTCGAGCATATATTTTTTGTATAGTTTGGTGGAACAGAGCAAACCCCACCCAAGACTGAAGTAGCCGTAGATTAAAAGTGCTCACCCGACTCTGTATTTGGGAAAACTTAATCCGATCCCAGGACAAACATAACAGCAGGGCCGGTCCTACCATATGTGCTGGATGTGCAAATGCACAGGGCGTCAAGTGCCCTCAATCCTCAGTTCCTATGGATTCATTTGAGTGGGGGCGCTAAACACAGGCCTTGCACAGGGCGCTCATCTAGCTAGGACCGGGCCTGCATAACAGTTTCGAGTTTTGAAATGCTGGACAATTTTGCGATTGGTGTTAGCTTAAAATGTAGATTCTGGGAGCCTTTTTGTGAATTATATAAGAGCTTTACCAAACATGATCTAAATTGTCTATACAATTTATTTAAATTATTGAGATTATTCTATCTGGGCGCCATGGCGTAGTGGGTAGGTGCGTCGACTCCTACTCGATGTTCTCGGTTCGATTCCCGAAAAAACATCAAACATTTTTTCACGGCTCCACCTCTTTCGAGTCACTGACAATGCTCAAAGAGAATAACTGTCTAGAAAAAGCTTCTCAACCTCGCCATTCAGAGTCGGCATTAAACTGTAGGTCCCCTCCACTTGTGAGTGAATAATAGCACGCACAACACGAGTGGTTGCTCAGAAGCTAGGGCCAGGTCCACTTCGGACTGTAGCGCCGTCATTTTTATTACATAATTATTATTATTGTATCTTAAGAAAAGGCAAACTTTATTTTGGTATATCCTATCTTGTACGATACCTACATGTTCTGTAATTAACTTTAGAGAAGTTTGATTGCATTTTTTCAAGTAGGCAAAGTACTCATTATCAAATTCTGTTTGACTGGTCTTAAAAGATTGACTGGCAAATACATTCGTAATAATTAAGGATCACTCTAGGAAGTATCAGACAATAGTAGAATAGAGTGATAGTTGTCTGACACGGTTTTTGTTTTAGTGAAGTGGAAAATCTAAGGATCAGATAGTATTCAAGCTATTCAAGGTGTAAATTCGCAAAGCGGAAGAGTGGATGGATGGAGTACAAGACAGACATCCCCAATGTTTTTGTCTTATGCTGTCAACTGAACATAACTCTTTAATGAACTATGGGGAGGAAAACGAAGAATTCTTCTGGGGCACGACACAATGTTTGATGCTGTTTGAGCAGATGTTAATTGAAAGAGCAGATTATAAGAAAGTGCCAAGTATAATTTTACGGAAATGAGAACTGTTTGATTAATCAATAAGAGGCATCTCATTAAAGACGTCGAAGGAAAATAACTAAAGTCCCAAAACAAAGAGTAATAGCGCATTTTGAAACCATAACAATCTCAAATCTTTTGTTTAACTTCTTATCCCAGAAAATGATGTAACCAACTTTGAAAGTCTACTTAAGCATATTCTTCAACGTTGTTAGCCTTTAAATCATCTGTGTAAATACCCTCCCAACTCCAAATATCCAAGACAAAGCTATCATATTTCGTACGCCCGTTTTCCCAAACGATCCACAACAAAAGAATTATCCATATACAGCCCCAATCAGTAGCCTCACTCATTCCTTTAGATATTTTAATTAACTTCGATGAACAAGGCACAAAATGGACATACGTATCCTGTCCAACATCCGTTCCCTGTACCCATACAAGAGGAAAGTAATTTCATATTTCTTTCACTCAAAGACCAAGTGGATGGATAGCAAAATTAATGAATTCGCCAGAAGCTACGACATCGTGTAGAACAAATCTATTGTGTGTACTCCCACACATATGCATGTACGTATGGATATACATGTGAATGTACATAAATATATCAAAATTTACTTAGTGTCATCGTTAAAGATACCATCCGACATTTGCGTGAGCAAACAATGCCGTTGTCACGGAACTTCATATAAAATCAGAATCTTTGTTGGGCATTGTCCCTTCCCTCATGTTCTTGACGATTCCTTGGAAAGTGAGTGGATATAGTTGAAAATACTTTAAGAACCTTAGGGGTGGAAACTTGATTAACAATTGACTTTGTAAAGTTGGTACATGTGACATTGTCTGAATTTTAGTAGCAGCTACACGTGCCCAAGGTTTAGAGGGTGTGAAGCATGTGCCTCCGCATATGAATTGTTCGATCAGATAGGAACGGACCTGAATGTAATCTGCTCTACAACCTTGTTAGGTGTCAGGAATATAATGCAAAAGCAATTCATTTGAGATAGGTACATCAGATACATACAAACGTTACGGTAGTAGCTTGTGGCAAGCTTGTGAGGTGGGGAAGAAGTGGAGGGTAATTGGAGAACATTTGTTATTCGCTGCTATACTCACACTATCGGGTCACTTCACTAACCTAGTTCGGTAAGCTCATCTATGCAGCCATTCTGAAAATAAAACGAACTGATGGCATGTACCAGGAGAACTGAACATCAAGCAAATGTCAGTGAGATTACTGAAGCAAGGGTAATTTTAAAGGGTAGTTGTCCTTTTAATTCTGGTCAAAGTAGCGTGAAATGCAACCTGGAAGGCCCAAGATGTTTGTCTCATGAAACGACATATTGCAGCGGGCTTACGGAAAATTGAATATCAATTTAGGGACCAATGACAAATATCTCGGCTATATTTTTGATTCCGGTGCATCGGATTTCGTTGACTGTCATGTGACTTCTTCAACCTTGCACTGGAACAGGCAGACTTCAATACAGAAGGCACTATCTTCAACAAATCCATTCAGTTGCTGGGCTACGCAGACGACATTGGCATCATAGGTCGCTCCCAGCGAGCCGGCTATTTTCACGGCCATTGAAGAAGAGGCGAAACGAGTTGGTCTTGAAGTAAGTGAGGACAAAACCAAGTATTTGCTGTCAACAAACAAAGAATTAGAAATTGGGCGCCGTGGCGTAGTAAACTCCCAACGCGAAAGACAAAATGCATGCTCTACAAAACACTAGTCCTGCCATATTGAGCCGAGATTTGGACGATAAGCAGGAAAGAAGAACACATTAGCACATTTTGGGTACTTTTGAGAGAAAAATTCTCCGTCGAATTTTCGGTTCCGTATGCGAGGTGGGCGAATGGAGGAAAAGATAAAACCGCGATCTTTACGCGCGGTACCAAGATGTGCATGTAGTCCAAAAAGCCAAAAAACGACGACTACACTGGCTCGGCCACATCGAGCCAATAGACAATAACGCTCCAGCTTAGAGGATCTTTCAAGCGACAGATGCGTTCAGATCAATCTTGAAAGGAATTATACCAACTGCGACATAGCAATAATGTCGGACAGTCGAGCCACTATTATGGCACTAGACTCCTACCTCATCAAATCCAAGCTTGTATGGGAATGCCTGCAGAAGCTGAAAGAGTTGAGCACGAGAAACCGAGTAAAACTCTGCTGGATACCTGGCCATACGGGGATAGAAGGCAATGAAATGGCCGACTCCCTGGCAAGGAAAGGAGCATCAGAACCCTTCATAGGCCCTGATTCCTCAGATTCCTGAAGGAAACTGGCTTAGAGAGAATACTCTAGAACCCTCAATGCAACTCTGAAAAGACCTGTATTTGAGGGAAACTCGTAATTTGCTAAGGTTTTGAAAGGGGTCACAATAGATCTTAAAGGTCGCGGTGCAATATACCCTCAACAACAATAATAATAAATAGGATCTTCGAATCACAGCTCACAGGTTCTAGAAGAAAAGAAAGACCGAACCTCCGTTTGGCGGATGCCAGAGCGCTTGGTCTGGATAACTGGAAGCAGCGTGCCCGGGATCCCAAGGCATGCAAGGCTGCCATGTCTCAGGCAGAAACCCTTTATAGATTGCTAAGTAAGTAAGTATATTTCAGATTCAAATTAATTTAATATTTTTTATGTTTCGTTCTATTCGTCTGTGTATGGTACAATATCTGCAAAGCCGCGGGTTTCTCTTCAGAGGACTGATTTAAACAATTAATAATAATAATAAAAATGGCGGCGCTACAGTCAGAGGTTGACCTGGGTCTAGCTTCTCAGCAACCACTCGTGTTGTGGGTGCTATTGTTCTCTTACGAGTGGAGGGGACCTACAATTTAATGCCGACTCCGAACGGCGAGATTGAGAAGCTATTTCTAGGCAGTTATACTCTTTGAGTATTGTCAGTGACTCAAAATAGGTGGGGCCGTCAACAATTTTGTTTTTAAAAATTGTTTGTCTGGACTGGGATTTGAACCTAGACTACGAAAGTCTAGTGCGTATGGGTCGACGCTAGCACAATGGCTAAAAGTGCAACTTATATATACATTACTACCATTTAAAGATTTTCAAAATCAAAGTACATTTCTTTGGTTGTTTTCTTTATCCGGTTTTGACCAAACCTGTGAAGAGGTCGTTGAATATGTTTGGGACTACGACTTTGTATTGTACATTGTACTTCCATACTCTTTCCAAGATCTCTTATGCAGGCCCAAGTCTTTGTCAAGCTAAGAAAATATATCTTAGTTGGGTTCATCTAAACCAGAATAACATAAGCGTGGGTTTTGCTGGTGGACTAAGAATCGCTCAGATATTGGAGAGCTCACGCTGGCCGCCTCAGTTTTTTGCCAGAGGTTGAATATCCTTTCAAATTATAATTATTGCTGGATTTGCCATTGTCGTGTAGATATGATATTTAGATGGGGTATGTCTTTTTATTAGAGGTGTGACGGATATCCTGTAAGTATTCGGTATCCGGCCTATCCGGCTTCTTTTATAATATCAAGCTGGGGCCCAATAGTCTTTAGATATCCGGCCGAATACCGGATAGTCGTTTTTTCAGTAAAAAAAAACAACAAAATAAAAAAAACAATTTAATATTTGAAGTTTACTAAAGTCAAATTATGATGAATGAAAATTAGTTTTTCTGCATTCAGGGGTAATAATGTATTACGTTTGATTTCGTATACGATGCATGCTTCAGAAAAGAGTCTCTCACTGTATACACTGCTACATGATGTCCATGAAAAATAAGTTTTGGCAAATTTGCGCAAAATTGGGTACTGTCTTCAATTTACTGACCTCCAAGCCCAAGGGTCACTATTCCGTTCAAAATAAACTGTTTTGAGATATAAGTCAAGCTCGTTGGCGGTATTTTTTTTGGTAGAAAACTCAATCTGGCTTGCCTTCCGCAACCTCTTTAAAAATATCCCAAAACCATTGCTGTGTAGAAAGTAAGAATATCTTGTGAAGGAGAAGGAAAAAAAAAACATGCTTAACTTGGTTTTACTTGTACCGGTCTGATTTGAGTATCTAACCACCAAACCATTTTACTTTTAATTTGGGCAGATATCCGGCCGCCGAATATTCGGCTATCCGGCTCAGCTGCAGGCCAAATATTCGGTATCCGGTATCCGGCCAAATCACTATTCGGTACAACTCTACTTTTTATCATTTATGGCTTGGCCTTGATCATAACAAGGTGAAGTTGTCGTTACTCTCTTTGTATCGTTACTGTTTGCGAATTCTCCTGATTTATGGCTCTTTCGTCAGTTAAAGCATCGGTCCATATTTCTTTGAGAACGACGTTGGCCAGGCCATCACCGTCAACGGCAGGCGCCATAGGTCGATGATTACCAACTTATTTTGGCCTGAATTGGATGATATGGACACAAACGATATGGGGTTTCAAAAAGACAGAGCGGCGCTACGTGCCACTCAGCTCACGCCACGCCACGTTAGAAATTCTGCATGAGCGATTCGAGAGCATGGTCAACTCACGTGTGGTTGAGGTGAACTAGCCACCGAGATCGTGTGATTTAATACCATTTGACTTTTTACTGTGGGGTTTTCTGAAATCGCAGTTCTATGCGAAAAAGCCACAAAGCACAACGGCGCTCAAAGCGAACATAGCCCATGCCGTCGGTCAAACTCAAAATTCAGAGCCAGAGTCGTTGAAAATTTGACATTTCAGATGCGCTCCATCCAGATAAGGCAAGTCAGGTATATAAACGATGTTATATTCCACACATAATAGCATCGATAGGCCTTTCAAACGAATAAAAATAAATGTTGATGGTATATTACACACACTTTGTTTAATTTAAATCTAAAGACAAGAAGCGCTTAATGACTTTCCCTTTACAAATATCCAATCGCCGGACACTGGCGAAACTTCTAGCAAAATTTTTCATCGTGATGATTTGCGATTTCTTGAATTGGTCAGCCAAGTCACTGCCTCTTGAGCAGTAAATTAAATTTTAAATAACAAGGAATGTGTCCTCTCCTTCACTCAGAAGTGGTTTAACTTCTGGAGTTTTGACATTCCCGTTTTAAAACCCTATCAAATAGAGACAGTTTTTGTGAGCCCATTCTTGACTACAGCTAATGCCAACCATAACTTTGAATCCTTTTCATTGGCGATAGCTTGCACGATAAAGGATAAGAATTCATTTGTATCTTCAGGACACTCAGCCATCAGGCATCTGTCTAGGTTATATCAAAGTAATTGCCCTACAACCACCGCCAACTTGATGAGTCAGATGATATCTTCAGCTTTAGTCAAGCATCAACATAGCTCATTCAGTTCAGACAGAAAGTCAACTGAATTTGATGAGCGCACTCGTAAAAAGTCGTATCGGTCCAGACCACTTCAACCTCTATCCTCTGGACCTGTGATTTCATCCTAACCTAAACTTAATTCATAACGAAAAAAATTAATTCTGCTTCAAAGTCGTTTAAGATAAATCCTTATGCAGGGAAATGTGTGCCTTAAATTTCAGTAGAAAATTTAATCATTAAAATCTGATCAATGTGGAGAATGCTACCCGACTTTCAGTAGCCTATAAAATTTACTCACAAAGCCCGCAGACCGTAGACCGTTGGCCGTAGGCCGTAGGCTGGGCGGCGCAACATTCCTTTAATGAAAACACCCCCTACAACAAGTATCTGAAAGCATAAAACGAAATTCTAGTCAAGTGGCATTCAACTCTCCGCGTCTCATTCATAAAACAAATATTTTTCTTTATACTCAAATAAAGTATGTCGACGCTCCGCTGGCTGTGCGTTCACTTTAGCTCGTCAGGAGAGCATAACCAGGTCAAATGACCTCCATCGCAGACTTTGTTCATTGGGCTGTCGAAGAGGGTGGTTCTGTTTCACACCACATCCGTCCGAAGCGAATTTTTTATTCATTACGTTTTCACACTGTTACAGCATAATTTTTTTTTAGTTTTTTCTTTTATTTGTTTTTTGTTGTTGTTCGACGTTACGGATATCGTCTCACAGCAAAAACTCTTCTCCTCTTTTTAGTCATCAAGTGAAGATTTTGTTCGCCCCACAGTTAGAACCGGATAAAAGGGAAGGAAAACACTTTTACCGCATTCGTCCTGAGTGGTTGTCCTCCCCTGCTGCAAGCCCTTACCGAAAACCATTCAGAAAATGAGTAAGTGGCGGATTGCAGAACTATAACGACAGGACACACTAAAAAGCATCGTTCCATTGGCGCTCCGCTCAATGACAACCACCGCAGGACCGCATTGTGTGGTGATTCCCTCTGTTTGACAAATCTTTTGAAATATCTCCAACTTAATAGAGTTTTCATGTTGTGTGCGTCTTTTTAGCTCCCAAAGCTGGTGTCGCATATGGACGGGGATTAGGTGAGCAGTGACTGAGAGACTGAAAGACTAGGAGTCCTGAAGTATGTCCATTTGGTGGAGGATTTTATTTGACTTGTTTTCTGAGTGTGTGCTCTCGCATTTATTTATTTATGTTTTCTATTCGCAAGACTCCCGGACTCCTGGTCAAAGTCAAAGTGTGACAGTGGCGAGTGGTGAGGGGGATTGCTTCCTCTATCTTTATTGAGGATATTTATCATCATTATTTACTTTACTATTATAGTGGTGCGTATCCTTATTTTATGGGGGACACAAAGACACTTGAGTGGGGATAATGCTGGCAGTGGAACATTTTTAGGATTTCGAGGAGTTGTTTATAATAAATGCCAAAGGCTAGCTTTTTTATGATATATTTTGGCGATGCCGAGAAGCCTCGAATTATGTACACAAGACGGGTTGACGGTAGTCTTAAGTTGAATTTTTCAATTCGAATGTTTTATCGAAAGCGCCATCGGACTTTGTTGAAGTTCTATTTTTCGCGTTTAATTAGGGAACTTGATTTAAAATTCTAGAAAATTTTTCAATGGAGTATATTTTTTTTTAAATTTAAGGAGCAGAAATATTCTAGTTGATTTGCTTTAAAAATGGACAGAACTGTTTTAAGAGGTCAAAGTTAAAAACCAAAACATCAACTGGCAACTACAAGCTTATGCTTGAAGGTCTGATGAAAACGTAAGGTAACTAATAAGGTGAAGCAGTTGGAGCTGAAGGTTAACATGGAGTCGAAAGTTTCTATGTCTTTTCTAATTAATCTCAATCCAGTTACAAATGTAACTGATACTTAAGCTAGGATAGGTTGGGTACATATGACCGACTGTACACAATTTCACTACGGCCAAAATGGGCCCAACACCAAACGTTTTAGAAAATTTATTTTTTTTTTATTTAATTTAATTTTTTTTTAATTTTTCTCCACAAAATCAATCCAAACCTGATATAAAGCAATTGAGTTGGTTGATGCTGATGTTATACAACTTACGAGGTACATATGTTCAAAAAATAACGGGAATTTTAAAATTTCGCGGGTTTGGAGACAGCATTGCCGGAAAAATATTTTTCAAAGTGCCACCAGAGTTATCAAAAAAGTGTAATTTTAAGCCCCTGGGAGCCACAAACGGAAATATACCAAAATAAATGTAATAAAATCCACAATGTCGTCAAAAACCGCTATAATTTACTTAAATGTATAGCTTTCTTTTCAAGTATAATATTTTACATAGCTAGCCTGCTCTTGCTCATAGCTTAAATTTCAAAGCAAACAAATTATGACAGATCTGGAAGACCTCGCACAATTCGAAATGACGTGAATATTGCTCGGGTGCAAGCAAGTATTGAGGAAAACCCCGAAACTTCCGCCAGGCGACGTTCTCAGCAGTTAGAGATGTTTAGGCGGTTTTTGCAAAGAATTTCAAGGCAGTTACACCTTTTCCATACAAGATTGAGCCACAGCTCACTATTTTTAAAACATAATGTGAACACATTTCCAAACCATAATCTAAATTTTAATAAATGCCAAGGTTACATGAGTTGAGAAAGAAAAATGTTATTCACCAAATAAATCTTAACGTTTCTTATCTCCACCCTGTAGTACGGAAAGCAAAAATCCGTTGACTTACCAGGCTCCACTAGGATTCGTAAAAAATAATATCTACAATCACCTCCTCAAGATCGCCAACGAAAGATGGACCAAGCTGGAAATATGTGTTCTATCCAGAAGCTTATGGCGCAACTACGACCAAAAGAGAACAAAAGACCTGCTCAACAACAGTAGAAGAAACATATCCAGAATTATAGCGGTCTGTACTGGACACTGGTCTGTTGGCAGGCATGCTGAAAGACTCGCACTGCTGCAGCTGCCGGGTGGAAATCGACCCAGAAACCCCCGAGCACTTTCTGTGCAAATGTCTGGCTCTAGCTAGAGTCAGACAACGCACTCTGGGCAAAGCCTTCTTTAACACCCCTAAATACCTCTCGGAGGCAAACATTCATAGTCTGCTAGCCTTCATAAATTCCACAAAGAGGTTTTAATAAAATTTAGGCAAATCTGAGTAAATACACACTCCTTTTCACCCCCTTCTCATAAGCTAGGTATCCCATAGGATGTGATATAAAAACGGCGCTTTCATGGCGCTAATTGGGTGCGTCAAACAGGATCTGTATGTCCACCGCCACTTTTACCTACCTACCTACCTAACTGGCTCGTCCACATCGAGCACATAAACACCAATGCTGCAGCTATAGGAGTCTTCGATTTCGAACCTTCTGGTTAAAGCAACGCCAAAACTCCGGTACAAAAATCAAGTGAAGGGGGCATTAGGCTCTGACGGTCCATGGATCGCCGGCTTAAGAATAACGTAGAAGTACGTAAAGACAACAAGAAACTACATTTCTTGCAATTTCTTTCATCGAAGTCGAATCATTGACTCTTGAAAAATCAGAAACTGGAGATCTTAATAATTTTAGACTGATAACCCTTAAGTTAAGTTAGGTTAGGGGGCTGCTAGTGAATTCAGCAGTACACTTAGACCATGCTGGTCCAATGTGATACCCACAGTCAGACTACTACCACGGATCGACCGCTCCAGTGATAGTGCCGTTAATTTGATCCCAACGGCAAATGCTGACTGGGCCAGATTTGAAAAACCTGATAAAAGCGTATTAACCTGGATTCGAACCTGGGACCCCTGGGACTTAGGGCAGGCACATAACCAACTGCGGCATCCAGTCGTCTGACTGATAACCCTTAGTTCGTCACATATTTCTGTAGAATAAAAAAACGTATTACATTCAATTATAGACAGACTTTAAAATCAATCATTGAAACATGATAAACTGAACCCTTAACACATTGAGTGCCAGTGCCATCGGTTTGCAGTAATTATGATGATGAAAAATTTAAATTTTCCTAAAAGAAAAGTAAATAAACTGGGCAAGTGCGAGTTGTACGATATATATCGATGGGGTGCGACAATGTTTCAAAATTAATGGCAACTTCACCTATACCGGAGCAACGCTCGAATGGCCCCAATTTTTAAATTTGGGTGCATGGGCAATGACACCTACGCTTGAAGTACCTAATACCAAAATTTCATTCCGATATCTTTATAAACTTCGGAAATAAAAAAGTGTGACAGACACGACGGACGGACGGACGGACACACCGAAATTATAAAGGTTCCGTTTTTGTAGACGGAACCTTAAAAAGAAAGCAAAATTAAGGATCCAACTCCAACAAGATTATTTTTACCTAGATGGCGCAACTCTGATACGATATAATACGCTTACTAACAATCCGGTGGAAACCCCAAACTGTTAACATCGAGGAAAAGAAAATACTTCAATAACTTGCTGACTAATTCAATTTAAAGTCATCCCATCGTTCAAATGCTCCTTACCTGAAATGAGAAGCAATGAAAAGCCACATTCATTAAATATTCATGGACAGGACCTCGTATAAATATGTAATGAACTTTCCACTTGGTTGCGTTTGAAAGAACTCCCATCTCTGGCGCAACCCCACGAACTCGTTTAGGTAATGAACTCATGCACAAAATCTATCACGTGCCATCACATCTACTTCCCTGTACATCAGTTCAACTTCCAATCGATTCGAGCATAGATCTGAAACTGGCTTCACATTCCCCCTTGTGAAAGTTTTCCCCAAAAAATGAGAATACATTTGGTTCACGTAAAGTGCACACAAGTTTGTCGTTTTTCTTTTTCTTTCTACAGTTTTTATCCATCGTCCTTTCCATCTCACGTCAACAGGAATGCTCTAATTTTTATATTACAGCGATTCACAAAACATGCCGTGGAGCTTGCACTATAGAGCAATCCTTTCAAATGGCTATCCGATGCATACCCGACCTGAATACATCTTTCAGATTGTATTGATAGGAGAAATGCAAAGCACTCTCGATATGCCGTGACGAGGGATTTCGGGGATGGCGTGTAAAAACTTTGAAGGCACAAAGGATCGGAAACTGAACTGAAAATGGAAGAAGTATTGAAAAGAGGTGAGCGGGACGGTAGTAGTTCGGAGCAGCTGAACTTATCAAGACGAACAAATTTGTTGGTAGCTTCAACGTTCTCGTTCAGCACCCTAGCAGCGGTGCCGACTATATAACCGTTGGCGTGCGAACAAAAGCCATCAATCTTTGCCTCGAAAAGTTCGCTGTAATCTGCCACACTGGGTGTGAGGAGCTCCTTGTCTACGCAAAGGAAAGTGTTCTCGAAAAAAAGTTTCTTTTTTGAATTTCCTCTCGTACAGACGGAAATGTTTGTTAAAAAGAGCACTACACAAGGTTAGGGTAATATTGGGTGCTGTGTACGACCATGACGAAGGAACTTTGTTTCTTAGTTTTTGTACATTTTGACTTTTTTCAAAGGGTTAAGGATTGTTCTAAGAGGAGGAGAATTATGTCGTTTGTGAGGCAAAATAGACACAATCATTTGAACTAATTTAAGTTTGAAATTAGTTAGAGAGCAGTCTGTTTTTAGCCTTACATTGTTTTATAGACCCCGAAGTTGGTCGGAATTGACTACCCGAATGAACTCTAATTTTAGCTAGCTATTTAAAAAATTATGACAAAAATCGATATCTTGGAATCATAAAACAATCCAATTGGGATTTTATTTAAAGGCTTTAAAACGTCGGAACCTAACCGCTGAACCTTGGATCTCCAAAAATGCAAAACATGAAAGATTAAGTTTCAACAATCAAAGGTTTTTAACGAATTTACACTAAATAAATTGTATTGCTCTTCTTCTTCTTAGGGCGCTACAGTCCGAGGTGGACCTGGGCTACACCCAACATGCCTCCCCAGCCAGCACGGTCTCTCGCCAGCTGTCTCCAGTTCCGCACACCAAACCGGCTGAGATCCCCCTCGACTTGTGTGCGCCACCTTGTACGTGAACGTCCTCTGTTGCTTTGTCCCACAGGCTCAGGAGTCGAAGACTCTTCGGGTCGGATCGGTATTGTCTATGCTCTCTACATAGTCTAGCCATCTTAGGCGTTGGATCCGTAGACGCCTGGCTAGACTCATGTCGCCGTACAGTCCATATACTTCGTGGTTGAACCTTCTCCTCCGAATGCCATCAACGCAAACAGGACCAAAGATCGCGCGCAGAAATTTGTATTTTATTCTATAGATTCTTAATATTTCCCAGTAAGTTATGACTACTGTTAACATTTTAACGACACAAAGGTATGCTGGTTACCAACGACTAGATGGCGCAGATGGTTAAGTGCCTACCTCAAGTGAAAGGGGTCCCAGGTTCGAATCCCAGTGAAATCGAATCTGGTCCAGTCACCATTTGCCGTTGGGATCAAATTAACGGCACTAGAGTAGGTTGCTACCTGGCAGTCCAATGGACCAGTTTTGAGCCCGAGTGCTCCAGCCGTGTTTTCAAAAATCATACAAAAAAAAAATGCTGTTTACCAGTTTTGTGTAGAAATTTGTCAAAAAAGTTATTTTTAACCAAGTACTAGGTTCAGACAGCTATACCTGTAAAACCAAAACTGCCAGTGTCATTATTATTCAGTGGGCTTACAGTCTTATTGTTATGACATGGTAATTTGGCACAAAATCAGATGGCTTTCGATCCGGTCTTGTGGTAAGACGGTACGTCGATCTAGGCTGGGTCAATATCGAGACCGAAATCAAACAAAGCTGCTGGTGCAGAGAGTCATGCTGAGGACGGTCTGGTTGGGGACACACAAGAACTCATCTTAAAAATACATGCCAAGTATCATCGTTTGTCCAATCCCCAAGAAAGGAGACCAATTCGACCGCGCGATAAGCCCCTTCGCATACAACATTTTATCTATCGTATGTCCCTTTTTCGGAGCCGTGGCGTTGTGGGTATGCTCGTGTACCCCTACGCACTATACTTTCAAGTCTAGGTTCAAATCCCAGTCCAGACAAACAATTTTTCAAAAACAAAATTGTTCACGGCTCTTTCGAGTCACTGACACTAATCAAAGAGTACAACTGCCTACTGTCAACTGTCTAGAATAATCTTCTCAGTCTCGCCATTTGGAGTCGGCATTAAACTGTAGGTCCCCTCCAATCCTGAGAGATCAATAGCATACACAACACAAGTAGTTACGCAGAAACTAGGCCCAAGTCCACCTCGGACTGTAGTGCCCACAATATACCGCATTTTCACATTGCAGCAGATCTACGAAAATACCCAAGAAATGTAGATCGACTTTCAGCCACGGCAGTACAATGGACCAGTTTTGAGTCTGAGTGCTCCGGTAGAGTTTCAAAATATAATAAAATAATAAAATATAAAAATAATAAAAAAAGATGCACGATCCTCCAAAAGTCCGTGCAAGTATTAGCATAAGCGGTCGAGGCCATTAGAATGGATCCGCTAAAATATGTCTGGCGGTAAAGAAGGACAAGACGAATGATGAGTTTCGAGTAAGGACCATCGACGATTTGGCCAGAATATCAAAATGAGCAAATACAACACTGAGGCATTTAAAGACTTCATCTAATTCGGTTCCGCGTTAAAAAGTACAAATAACATCAGTCCAAAGATCAAACGCTGTATAATCGCTATTATCCTGGGCTCAAGAGGCAGAGCGTAATCGAGTACTCTCTTCTCGAGTTTGTAACATCTTGAACTCGATTTTGATCCTTTTTGCGCTGGTGGCCATTGGAGGATAAGATTCAATCAAAAGCTTTAGAGGCAATATCATCCATGTAGAATGCATTGATAACTTAGCTCCGACTCAAGGAATCTTCGACTCCGATTCTGTGAGACAACGCAACAAAAGTCGTTCGGACTTAAGGTGACGCACACTAGCTGTGAAGGACCTCGACTTAATTGGAATTGGAAGCAATTTGGGAAATTTGTTGGCTGAGGACCGGGTCCACCGCCCGATTAATGTAGGAATTTCCCTTATAGATGTTAAAAACAGAAAAACGCGTTTAGTTGGTTCCCTGCTCCTAGGTAAGCAGAGAAAATTTGTTCAGAGTAAATCTAGGAAAGCCAAAAAAGCAGTCAAAAGATTGATCAATTTTCAGCCATAATTTTAAAGATAACCTAACCTTTCATCCCTGAAATACACCACCTAGTTCCTACAGAAGGCTTGCAAATACTAAAACTGGACGTATTAGCTACAGCAAGTTGTATCCTCACGTCGATTAGATTGACACCATCTAAAGCACAGCTGATTTAATGGAGCATCAGATTCTAAATATGGTTGTTGAACAAATTCAAGAACGAGTTCCCGACTGACATGAAATCCATATTTTCGTTTCATTTCCAGCATCCATGCTCACACCAGTTAATCAGATTTTCTAAAGAACCACTCGTTTTTACGCTTATTATTTGATTTCATTCAGCGTCTAATTCAACTAATGGTCCATTAAACCACTGAGAGTTCATCAAACTTTTTCGAAAGAAAATTAAATTAAGTCCAATCACAGAACCCACCGTCCTCGGGACAGACATTCAAATCCACTGCTGCTCCAGCTTCAGTGGTGTCCTTTCATTTCTATTTCAAAATGAAATCGGAAAACTTTATCGCTTATTCCATTTGAAACATCTGATGCCGCCGCCGCACATCCTCATCATAAACGATTGCTGACGACAGAGGAATGAGATAGCGATAGACTCGCAATGCGCCATGAATTAAAAACGAAGCTGATGGGATTCAAAGCCAAAGGGATAAGCTGAGTTAGGTGGACTTGAAAAAAATGTGTATAACTTTATAGCTATCCCAGCGCCATAACATACCACATTCAAGTCAATCTAGTTTTCAATCTGAAGTACCCAATCCCACTCCCCGACTCATCACCATCTCACCCCTTTTGGATTGACACAAAAAAAATGTGGTGGCAAGCAATCAACCGCAATATAAAACCACATGTTTCAAAGTATTCAAGGTTACTCAGGAGCACAACCGCATTGTGGTGACGTAGTTGTGGGTCTCCTCCCGCCAAAGGATGATTGGATCGCAGCTGGATTATTTTACTTTTCGATTACCGCTCTGAGTAAGGAACGAGGTTGCCATTATTGAATGCGGAATGAGAGCTTCAACGCAGAATACATGACCATGTGTCGCAGTGATGTATGTGCTGCTTTTGAAAACAATGCCACAATCTATCTTGGGAATTGGATTAACTAGTCAGTCTAATGCGAAAGAGAATGTGTGATTGAGGAAAGCGAAGCGGGGGCAACTCGTTGGCCACACTTTGTTGCAACATTTTAAGTGCACATTGTGCAACAGTCACATTCTTCAGACATTCAATCCAATAAAGCCTGAGCATGCAGTGCTGACTCCGCATTGATGCAGACCTGAAAGAGTGCTTGGTATACTCACTCCGATGAAAATCGGGCTTTAATAAGGCAAAACTTCTGCATACAAATGTTCCAAATCTTTATTGCATAAAAACTCGCCAACCAATCTTTATCAAATTACAGCCGACCACCACTCGCAAGCTATTCTATTTTTCCAACGCCGATTGGAAGGAGGGAGGCATACAACACTCGCCCATATCCTGCGCCTATAATCGCACAAAAACCTAATCCACTTGGATTAATTTGAAAATTGATTACCCGCCATTAGGGAGCAATCAATCCGACAGGCTGCCAAGCAATTTGCATGTTACCAGACGTCTTGCCATCGACCACAACAGGCAGGCGTCTGTCGTTTGCCTTTGGCACCCAAAGTAATTAGCTGATCATTTGGAAGTTCGTTCTTTCTTTCGTAATCTCTTCTGTACAGAGTCGAGACTGGAGACCCGTCAGGCCTTAGTCATTACATTCTTCTGATGATGCCTTGAATGCTGATAAGGTTTCGCGCAACTTTCACATTCATCATCATCGCGTGAAATCAATCTTCACGTCTGCGTCAGGCGGCGGGACACCCCCGTTGCTCACCCACTTATCGCCGTGCCCGATCGGAAATGGAATTCATTCCGTATTCGCTTTGGTTCTAGGACTATTTTTCCAATTTTCAATTCGTCTATTCTTCTGTTTCATTTATTCTTGGTCTCATTTCTCCGTTCTGTTGGCATGCCGATATAAGATGACGACCGTCGTACGGAATGTCATTATCAGCATTCCAATGGAAATCCTTAACGGCAAATAAAAGTCCTTATTGCAGAAGTTCTTCCTACTTCAACCACCCTCAATACCATGACAGTGGGTGCTTAGTTTTATGAAGAGCATGACTGCTTGGACTTCATTTTTGAAGGAGTTGGCTGTGGCTGTGGGGAGACGACATCCAAAGCGGGTGTGGACATGGAATGCGGATGAAAGGAATGCTTGGTTTCCTATTCCTACTTCGTATTATCAATTTTCATTATATGTACGTACTTCGCCTTTTTTTCTCACAACAAGCACATCCCTTTTCAGTTCGATCCATGCTGAAAAGTCTTAAGCTGGAGTGGCATCAGCAGCCTCGCCTAGCATAGAGAATCCCTTGAATATTCACATAACAGCGACACCACAACCATAACCCCCAGCAGCAGGAGGCGGGGAGGGCGAAATCGTGCCTGCGCCTGGTGTATTAATATTATTTCTCGGCACACAAGGACACGTTTCGAGCCGTTCATCATAAAATAATAATTTGAATCGATTGTTGTCGGCGGACGGCTGCGGGGTGGTGTGCGGTTAAAGCGGATGGATGCGGATGAACATGCTGGTGGTGATGTGGATTCTGGTTGTGGTAATTACGAGCAGAACAGCTTAAGAGGGTTGTGCGTGTAAGGAACTCACTTTGTTGAAGATGAAGGAACGAAAGAATGACATTCCGATGTAAATAATGCCGCCACTATCGAGTATCGATGAACAATTTTATTTCAATTACGCCGGCATTACGGTGCAGATTCGGACCAACATTGGTGTCCTTGTGCGATTGGGTGTGGCCGGATGTGACTTTCAGGAATGTCTGTGACGTTTGATGACTTGTCGTTGGGAAACAATTGATGAAAGCATATCACGGAATAAAGATGGAAAAGGATTGATGCCACAATAAATGCGGAAGGAATTTGTATTAACTGAATTGTCTTCTCATCGTTTCGTGGTGTGGGATGAAGCGAGTCTAAATAGACATTCAAAATAGGACATTCCCCCGTCCTCCGGATCATAATGCTTAAACGGGTGCCAACACATGATGTTCGCATTGCAGCAGAAACCAAATACATACAGTGCTCGATAAAAGTCTACGTACGACCCCTATTATTGCAGCCTTACGAGTCCAAAACAATCGTGAAGAAATCTAATGATATAGTTTTGTTTTAAATTGCTTTTTATAAGTATAGCCCCTTAAAATAACTCAATTTGATAAATACCAAGAAATTTATTTACAAAAAACTAAAAAAAAGTGTTAACAAAATTCTACGTACGACCAATAATCCCATCCTTTAGGTTCTTGTGTGCAGATGTATCATAACTAGGGATCGGATTTCCATGTAAATGCATGTTTTTCTATGAACTCCTTGGATGCAAGGCAACTTATTATATACACGTATCTTGAAATTTCCTTTAAAATGGCATTTAACCGTTAGAGCATTTTTGTACATATTTTACTGTAAACGCATATTTTGCATATTTTTGTGCATATTTTACTATAAATGCATATTTTGCATATTTTTGTGCATATTTTTATAATAAATTTATAATTTTAGAGCATAGCGTTAAAAAATGTAACTAGAGAGTAAAAGTATATCCCTTTTATATCAGTGCAAACGAAGCTTAAAACTATTATCTTTTTCTTTAATTCATTTCACAATCTTAAACAATATTCCAACCACACATTATAATGCACTATATAAACAACAATCTGCATGTATGAACTTGACTAGATTATCCAAATTTTCTTCTTATCCGAAATTGTTGCACGTCACTTGCTTGCACATGCGATGCACCGAGTTGCAGAAGAAATAAGGAATAATTTTCGGAACGTCGATGGATTAATTTCAAACGTCGAAAAATATTTTTAAGGGCACCATCACGCGTCGAAATTTGTAAAGAAAAATATCCTTTGACTCCTCTTCCGCCTCAGCCTATTGTTACAAGATGGGAAACTTGACGGGGAGAGTCATTAACGGGGGCAGTCATTAAAAAAAAACAGTGCGTTCTGGCAAAAAATTAAGGATTTGCAATAATGCAAAATGTAATTAAAACCTTCACATGTCCAATATCCAATGTGCAATGACGAAAATAACCCAAAAAACTTCACAGTCGATAAGATTTGTTCTTTCAAAAATGCTCCACTAACTCCAGTTGACGTCGTGCGATAATTTTCGTTGTATAAGGCATTCTTAAGACCAAATCGGCAACATGCTGATTTCGAAAACTTTAAGAAAAATTGTATGGTCTATGCAAAAAAAACTTTTCAAAATCAGAACAATTAAGGAATTAAATATTTTATATTATTTTGAATTATTTTTTAATTAAATAAATGAAGGTGTTTTTGTTTTTTTTATTAAATGTTAATTTCGTTGTAAGTTATTATTTTATTAAATAATAAAAATAAAAAATTTAACTAATTCATAAAGACAGAAGAAAATGTGTTTTTAAATTAAGTTAATTTAATTTAAATGCATATTTTAAATGTATATTTCGTATTTTTAAGCGCATACGTTGAGATTTTTAGTGCATGAAAATTCGATCTCTAATCATAACGTTATAGTCCCGTATTTGAATTTTACACCTGTACTACACTTCAGGCTTTAGAAAAAATTGTGTTCAATTGTAGTTTAGTCAGCTTTAGAAAGATTTTTATTGCAATGATGGCTCCTCGAAAAGAAATTTCGATAATATTTTCGATAATTATTCGATAATTGGTCATAGGTTATGACTCATAACTTACAGAAAAAAAAAATTTGGTGAAATATCAAAACTGTTGAATTTAAGTAAGTTAACAGTTCAGACTATATTCAACAATTTTCAAAACAAAGGTAGTGTTGAAAATAAATCACGCTG
This sequence comes from Myathropa florea, assembly GCA_930367185.1. Lineage (NCBI taxonomy): Eukaryota > Metazoa > Arthropoda > Insecta > Diptera > Syrphidae > Myathropa > Myathropa florea. The sequence continues at coordinate 80,552,775 of OV884003.1, read as the reverse complement.
TGGTCGTCGAAAGAAACTTAATCGGAGAGATATCAGTTTCATCATAAAATAAGTTAAGAAAAATCCGAAAGTGAATGCCACAAGATTGTGCAAAGAATTAGCATCAACAATTAAAAACACTTTGAATAATAATGGTTTTTACAGCAGAATTTCACGTAAAAGACCCGCTAATAATAATAATATAATAATAAGGGCGGCGCTACAGTCCGAGGTGGACCTGGGCCTAGCTTCTCAGCAACCACTCGTGTTGTGCGTGCTATTGTTCTCTCACGAGTGGAGGGGACCTACAGTTTAATGCCGACTCCGAACTGCGAGATTGAGAAACTTTTTCTAGACAGTTATACTCTTTGAGCATTGTCAGTGACTCGAAAGAGGTGGAGCCGCGAACAATTTTTTTTTTGAAAAAATTGTTTGTCTGAACTTGGATTCGAACCTAGACCGTGAAAGTCTAATGCGTATGTGTCGACGCACGAACCCACACGGCCACGGCGCCCACCCGCTAATAAGTGAAAAAACCTGAAAACTTCGCATGCAATTTGCTCAGCAACATATTAATAAGGGAATTGATTTCTGGAAGCGAATTTTGTTAACAGATGAATCATAATAGAGAGAGCGAAAGTTTTGAGAAAAGCTGGTATAGCAATGAATCCCAAAAAATTGTGTTTCTGCTGTAAAGCATGTTGGGGGCAGCGTGATGACTTGGGGTGCTGCTTCTGAGGTAGAAAATTTAATATTTATTGACGTTAATATGGATCGTTATGAATATAAAAGTACTTTGGAACAAAATTCGAAAGCATCCGTCGATAAACTAAGCCTTGGTTACAGCTGGATCTTCAAACAAGATTACGATCCAAAGCATACCATCAAAATTTTCAAGGTATGGCTACTTTATAGCTACTGTACACTCCACCCCAAAGCACGGATTTAATTATCATTGAACAAATATGTGGGATTTTGTAACGCAAACTCAAAGAGTATGCTGTAACTAATGCTTCAGTGGTGAAAGAGAAGCTTAAAGAAGGACGGCAAGGTCTAACATCTACGGAATCGGAAAACGTAGTTACTTCAATGCCCAGACGACTGTAGTTAGTACTTGATGCCCATCCACCAAATAAATAAACTGGGCAAGTGCGAGTTGTACTCGCACGGGTAAGGTTCCGTCGCATAATATTGATGGATGATTTCTGAAGATCAAACGACGTTTCGAAACTATTTCAGTTGAATTTTCTTCTAACTTCAACTCAAATCAACTATTCATTCATACATTTATACATCCGAAAAAAACAAACGTTCATCCCTACATATACCTATATCTCTATCCAAGTTTATCCAACACAGAGAATCCCTTCCATCATACACATACCCAATCACTGCTCATGCCTGCGGTGTGTGTGTATTCATTTCTGTTGGGCATTTAGGGGTGAGATCGAAAAGATAACGCTCAGCAGCGAATAGAGTGGCCGAACACAGCATGAGATTATGTGTGGAAATGAAATTGTTTTCATTTTAAATCTTAGATATCTCAAAAATTTAACATAAATCGATATTTTGAAATGTATCATTTCTTAATGCTTACATTGATGTCTTCAAAACTGCGTTTTCAGATCATCAAAATTCGCATGTCGATGATTGACCGTTTTTGGCCAATATCTCCAAAACCATTAAGGCCAGAATGGTTTTAAATGAAAGTACTCAATGAAGCCAAGTTTTTGTGATTTTCAGATTTTTAAACACTTTGGTTTAGAAATGGCAGGGGGGGACGCATTTAAAACTTTGGAGCTCCATATTTTCCAAACGGTGTTTTGGATAAAAAAGTGTTGAATGAAACCTCCACCTCATTTCGAAAGACCTGTCGATTGATATATATTTCGATGGGGTGCGACAATTTTTCAAAATTAATGTCAACTTCACCTGTACTGGAGCCACCCCCAAATGGCCCCACTTTTTAAAATCGCTGCATAGGAATTGACATCTAGGTCTGAAGTACCTAATTCCAAAATTTCATGCCGATACCTTCATAAACTTCGGAGATAAAAAAGTGTGACAGACACGACGGACGGACGGACGGACGGACGGACGGACACACCGAAATTATAAAGGTTCCGTTTTTGTAGACGGAACCTTAAAAATTCAAGTATTATAATAGTTAAATGCAATACATGTCGTATGTAGACTTTTGTCAATACTTTTTTTTAGTTTTTTGTAAATAAATTTCTTGGTATTTATCAAATTGAGTTATTTAAAGGGGCTATACTTATACAAAGCAATTTAATACAAAGCTGCATCATTCGATTTCTTCATTATGGTTTTGGACTCGTAAGGCTGCAATAATAGGGGTCGTACGTAGACTTTTGTCGACCACTGTAGGTCAAAGATGGTGGGACGAATGATATCAACGTGTTCACAATTAGGTGCAACACACCTAATCCACCACCATCACCTAATTATTTGTCTATTTCACTTTTATTTGTTAAATCAATGGTTTACAAAATCTGCTTAATCTAGTAGCACGCAGAAGATACTGAGATTCTACTTCGTACAGTCAGTCGAATTTCCATAAGTGTTTGCTAAGAATCTGAAGACTAATTGCAAATTACAAGTGAATGACGTGAGTGCATTATTTCATGCCATCAACCAACACCCATTCACTGTCACCTCTTATATCGCTTACGGATAACAGAAAAAGTTAGGAATATCCTTAAAGCATGCCAGTAAAAAGAGCTGTTTGCTCAGAGGACGCAAAAAATGTTCAAAATCTACCTTTCAAGGATACAACATAATCAATCCCATCTTAGACATGCATACAAGTATGTTCGCACATCCATACGTGAATAGACTTCACTCACACTTTCAATCCACAGTTATCTTTTCCTTCCTTTCATAAAGCCTACACGTATTGAGAACAAAGTTAAATTGCCTAATGGACCAGGAATCAATGCCAGTTTTGCTAAAACCACTTCTTTCACGTCACTCATACCAGCGCACATCAGCGTCGTAATCACATGCAAACACATTTTCAGAATGGCGTGACGAAAAAAGCAAAAAAGTAAAGTATACTTCCAATCCTTTTACTTGCCTTGAAAAATATGTGTTGACAGTTTAATGGATCGCAACGAAGAATGAAATATTTTAGCTACTGTGCTAGGATGGCAAAATGGGGAACGAGTTTTGAAGCATTTCTTAGTCGGAGGATATACATACTAAACACACGTATACACGAAGGCCTTGAAATTTGGGGAGGTTACATGTATATTGGCTTACTGTCACTTGCATTCGATCGAATTTCGCACCATGAAGAAATCCCTTTTGAAAAATCGAAATTTTACATACATAAGCATTTGTCTGATGTGAGTGGTAAGCTTAGGATGGCACTCTGTAAAAATGTGGAAAGGACAGAGTGCTCTAAGGAGATTTTACGTTTGCCTTATGTAATCCGGAGATGACATTAGGAGCTTGTATCAAATGAAGCAATTGTTTGAGAATGGCTTATACAAAGACAATATCCATCTATTTTGCAGTTAAATGCTACGTGATGATCATGGGAGTGAACATATTTAAGAAAACAAAGACAGACAGTTGGGGAGTCAAACTCCTTCACGAGAGCTAACTCGTCTACAAGACAAGAATTGGAGGTGCCCCAGGAACAGACTGAAACTGCAAAACAATCGAGGGTGAAGGCAGTCGCGGCTCACTTAAACCAACAATTTGAGACCACTGTGCAAATGTATCCAGACATTTAAATATAATATAATAATAATGGCGGTGCTACAGTCCGAGGTGGACCTGGACCTAGCTTCTCAGCAACCACTTTGGCATTGTCAGTGACTCGAAAAAGGTGGAGCCGACGCCCCTACCCACTACGCCACGGCGCCCACAGAAATTTAAAACCCTAACTTATTTCGAGACAAAGCTTTGGGTCGATCATCGGTCCTGTTTGAGAATCTGTGAACCATGAACTTTATGGGGTTTACAACAAAATGAGTCTACAATCCAAGCCTAGATTATGTACAACAATGAATGAGGACAGATTTAGCCTAAAGAATCTTCGAATTTCGCCCAACAACAATAATAGCAACCCATTGATCGAACTGTAATCAAAACATTACTCTTTACAAAAGGGTCTTCCCATAGGGACTTCCAAACTTTGACAGTTGATGGCGGCCATATTTTTGAAGCTACATATATCAAATTGGCTGCTGTTTATTCAGTCTGTTTCGCCAAATCACCATGCATAGATATTACGTTCAACAACACCTACAAATGATAAAATTTTATCAAAATGGGTGTTCTGTTCGAGCAACGTTCCTCGCGCTTAGCCCGTTTTACGGTCGCCATAATCGTCCTACCGAGAAGAACATTTGAGAGACTATTCACAGTTTGGTAGATAAATTTGAGTTCACTGGTTCAGTAAACAATAAACCAACACCCTTACGTCGACGAAACGCAAGATCTGCCGAAAAACATGATTGCAGTAAGTGAGAGTGTGCAGGAGAATCTAAGGCAGTCGATTTCACGTCGCTCACTCGGTCCTTCGCAGACCACAACTTGGCGAATTTTGCGTCGCATCGTGACTTGAGCCTTCACCCGTACAAAATTCAACTGATCCAGGAGCTGAAGGTAAACGACCATTGACAACGACGTGTATTCGTTGAATGGGCTCTGGAGCAGGTGGAAACCTAGTTGGACCATAATATTCATCGAAAAATCATCTTTAGCGATGAGGCCCATTTCTGGATGAATGGGGACGTCAACAACGTACGTCGCATGAGATCCAAGAGCGTCCAATGCATCCCGAAAAATCAAATTTTGGGCTGGCGGAGTCATCGTCTATATTTCTTTGAGAATGACGTTGGCCTGGCCATCACCGTCAACGGCGAGCGCTATAGGTCGATGATTTTGAACTTCTTTTGACCCGAATCGGATGATATGCAGACCATCGACATGTGGTTTCAACAGAACGAGGCTACGTAACTCACAGCTCAGGCCATATTCAAAATTCTGCACGAGCGACTCAGGGGCATGATCACCTTACGTGGAGACGATGTGAACTGGCCAACGACATCGTGTGATTTGACTCCGTTGTGAGGTTTTCTGAAGCCGCAGGTTTATGCGAATAAAAATTCAGCCTGATTTTTATGCCAAAGTCATGGAAAATTGGACATTTTGGATGCTCGCCACTCAGAGAAGCCGCGGCGGACATGTGAACGATAATATATTTCATACATAAGTTCTTTTGAACGAATATAAAATGTCGATGACATTTCACACACACTTTATTTTATTCCATTTTAAAGATAGGAAGCACTTAGTTTATCCTTTATAAGCAATTTTTTATTCGTTAAGGTACACTCTGTGCAATTAATAAGGATGCAAATTTCTTGTAGAAGCAAACAATGCGCCGATTCTACAGCCCTGTCAGCCGAAAAGTCAGACAGCTTCATCCCTTTTGCAAAGTTAACACTATTCAATTATTAAAACCCAGCACAACTGTCGAATGAATCATTCAATTCTTTATCCACGGCACGGTTTCCGTCCACGAACCAATTTTCTTTTAAATCCTCATCCATTTCTGAGATTAATACTTCGAAATTGGAAATTCATTTCACCGCCGAAACCTTATCATTTCGACATTCCGTCATTGTCATGCTCGCTTCTGAGCTGGAGTTTATTCTTTTACGCACTTAACCATTCCATGGCTAATGAGCTGGACAAGCTTCTCATTGGATGCCTTAATTGGCATACAATGATGAAATCTCACTCCACCACTGAAATTTCGGATTTATGTCTACGTACGATATCCATCGGACGAGCTCCGCATTGTTAATCCAATTCGCATACCAATTTAATCATTCACTCCCAATCACACACGTTTACGCACCCACTCAAGCCTCCCCCTGGTGCTTGAATTTCGCAAATTCCTCCGCAAATGAATTTAATTGAAAGGCCTCTATCATTATCTGTTAAATTTATCTCTCGGTCCGAAATCACATGTCTCAGCAGGACGTGGGCGACCATTGATAATCAATTGCACGGATGGTCAGGACAAACCATCCGCCCGCCCCCACGGTTTCTTCACCTTGTTTTCCCAATGATTTAAAATATTTTCTACCCGTAATTCGATTGCGGTCTGCCATACCCAATTCGTGCCCAATCTCATACACAGAGTGGACCGGTCGCATTATACACACAGCAGCCGTAGCAGCAGTTATTCCACATCTCGCCGCCCACCACAACCGGTTTCCGTTCCACCTTCCGTCAACTAAAATATTGATTTATGAAATATTTCTCCTTCCTTTTGCAGATACAACAAACAAAATCCATCCGACATATCCTTCCCCATATGTGCATTGAATTAGAAAACCCTGACAAAGCTTTTGGAAAATTTCCAAAAAAGAAAACCATTTTTTCGTCCTCTTAATTTCATTTGTAAAACGGGAGTGTGCAGCGTGGATCAATGTGGTTCCAACAGTCCACGGCTGTACCGATAGAACGTCCTTCACGGAGATTTTCCAATTCCAAAATCCCGACACATTCTGTGGGAATTACATTTGTTTGTATATTTTTTGGTCTTCGAGTTCCCATCCATGTCTCGTCCATTGAAAACTGCTAAGCAAATATTCGCCACTAATTCTCGTTTTGATTTGAAACATGGGAAATGTATTTCCGAGAGCGGGTGTGTTGTCCTAGCCATAGAATTGCGAAATAATCCAATTGGATGGCCCACAGTATGGGAGTGGATTAGGCATAGGACGGTAACGGGAGGGTACATTTTTGGGACACTCTCTCATTTTTTTTTTCAGTTTAATTACATCAAAGGGAGGGAGAAGAGCTCAAGTTTCAAGTGCTGCCATATGAGAGCAGATGCGAGGGAGAGGAGGATTAAAGGTGTATTCGCTGAAAACGCTGTCACGTGACCTTCATTAGGCACTAATTAGTTCCATCGTACGCACACATACGAGAAGCTAATAAGATTATGAGGATTCACTCGCAGCATGGGCAGATCGTCTAGGGGAAGAAAGAATCACAAACGAAAATTAAGTAGACCGACGGTATGCCGACGAGTCAAATGACTCTATATTGCTGAGGAACGGATAATCATGGGAATGACAAACATGGTTCGGGGGTAATTAAATCCTAATAAGGAGGCGTTGAATAAAGTCAACTTGGTGTCATTCGAGATTTGACCGTAATAATAATGGTATTGAAGTGGAGTCGGGTTGCGTACCAGCGGAGGAGAACTATTTAGGAACGTCCCTACCGTAATGGCTGGTCGCAAAACAGAGTTTTGATATCATTTTGGTAAGATTAACTCAGAACGGATGCCCACGACCATCAACGATGGAAGGCAATGATATATCAGACTCAGACCCTAGGCCTGCTAAGTGAGTAAGTAACTCAGAACGGATAATATGTCCAAAGGTCTTAGAGATTTACTGACGACATGTGTTCCCTTATTCTTATCGAACTTGTCTGAAAAAAGTCGCTTTTATGTCATAATATAATGCGAAAGGAGCTTTTCGGGAATCGAACGTAAGATTCGAACGTATGAGTCGTTGCACTCACTCACTACGCCTAGACGCTATAAATACCTATTTTTGGGAGTTTAGATTGGGTTAGTTTCGGTTAGGAGGGCTTTATTCTGTTGCCAGCAATTACACCTAGAGGCTGTGAAGGTCCATTGTGTATGCCCTGTAAGGATTGCATGTTTTCCGAGGATTAACGCAGGGTCAGTATGCAATCACCAAAACCACTCCCTTTTTATAAATTTCCTGAGGTCCGGGATCTGAACCTTCGCCACATCGCTGAGCTCGTGAAAGAACCTTGCTTTTAAGTGAGTAAGCTGTCGTTCTTGAAGAGCAGGATAGTGGCAAAGGAGGTGCTCCACTGATTCAATTTCTTCTTCATCCCTACAGCTCCTAAAGAAATCGTTCGCCGGGAGGTTTAGTCTCTTAGCCGTTGCACCTATCGTGCAGTGGCCAGTGAGAACCTCTATTAAGATGCGTATGATTTGCTTATTGTTGGATATGAGGGATTTGGTCTTGTTGATATCGTATTTGGGCCACAAGCAGTGGAATATGACGCAGCCTGGGTGGCTTTGCCACTGTTCGTTTGCTGATGACACAGATACTTGCTCAATGAGCCTTTTGGCTGCTGAGCTAATAGAAGGATAGATAGTATTGTCAGCCGATTCTACGCCTGAACTTGAACCTGTCCGTGTCAGTTCATTTGTCTTTTCGTTTCCTTCAGTGCTGGAGTGTCCAGGAACCCAGCACAGAAGGATTTTGTGACGGTTCAGGCTCTTAGCTCTTTAATGCAGTCCTTGACAGATTTGGAGTTTACGAGATGGGAATTCAATGCCTTCAAAGCGGCCTTGACTGTCCAAGTAAAAAGTGATTTCTATGTCAGGGAAGTCCATTTGCGGTACAATCTGCGCAGCTCTCTTAATGGCAAAGATTTCTGATTGAAAGATACTAGAATAATCGGTAAGCCGATAGGCATTATTAATTTTTAGTGTTTCACAGAAGATTCCCGCGCCGTCTTCTGTTTTCGATCCATCAGTGAAAATAGGTGTGCCTTTGATGAAGTCAGGCTTTTCCCAATCCTGCCTATCTGGGATAAAGATCATCAAGTTCTTGTCAAAGTCATACTCGAGTTTTTCGTAGTCTGTGGTAGTTCAGAGACCTCTCGATTCGAGCAGACTTGAATGTCCGCAGCTGTTTGGATGCCAGTTATGGCATTCCCGTAGTCTGAGGGCTGATTTGGTGACAGAGCTCTTGATAAAAAGTTGCATAGGTTGAAGGTGAATCATCATTTCCAGCCCCGTCTGAGGGGTGGATTTGAGTGCACCAGTAATGCCAAGACAGGCTAGCCTTTGTACTTTGTTTAAGTTGCGCAGGTAGAATTTGGTGTTAACTGCTAGGCAATACTGCCGTAGGTGGGGATAAGTCTCACGATGGCCGTGTACAACCAGTAGATAATGTGTGGTTGTAAGCCGCATCTTTTGCCGAAGGCCTGCTTGCAAGTATAAAAAGCGTTGATACCTTTTTTCATTCTCTCCCGGTGTTCCACTTTAGTTTAGAGTCGAACGTAACTCTAAGGAACTTAACTTCATTGGCGATCGTGAGGGGAATGTTTTTTAATCTGAGTGTCTTCCATTTTGGAATCTTGTATTTCATTGTGAATAGAACTACCTCTGTTTTACTTGGGTTAATCTTTTTGGGAGTTTAACTAATGTGATATCTAGATATGTTCCACATAGAGGTGGCAATTAAAAAAATGGCGATGAATTCCATTAAATCCAGCCAGCTTAGGAACAACAATAACTAGAGACTTATTTGAACCATAAAGCAACTTGAATTTGTGGGTTTCATAGAGCAGCAGAACTTATAAGTTTAAAAATAAGTTTTCGATGAACTTTCGAGTCTTTTAGGGAGAATGATCCTTTTACAATAGATGATTATTTACGAAGTCAAGATAACAATTGCAAAACTGAAGTCAAACAAGAGCGATGGTATGGAGGGACTAAGCGTTTTAAAGCAGTATGGGATGACCTAGCTCATCTTTATAATATAGTCGGAGAAAATCATCAGCTGTTAGTCAAGTTTCCGCATCGTATTCCTGATCTACAAGCATAAAAGCCCTTTCGACGGCGCCATCATCCACTATTCAATAACATCACAGCACCGCAATCTCGAGTGTGGCATTTGCCTGGTATGCCTGCTTGGTTGGTTCACACAAAGTCACCCAGGCAATGGTCTTTTCCCCAACCAAAAGCAACAAGGAAACGACCGCACCAAAACCATTTGTGCCTACGCAGTGCAGCCTGACTGCTTGCTACAGGATATAAGGGAAGGGTTCGACCTCATACAGTTTACTTAGGTGACCTTTACACGAAGCAAAGCAATTTAATTGCGGCAAATTGTAATTTGTAAACGCCAACGATATGTGGTTGCACTGTCGCTCGGCCATCAAAGAGGTGGCGAAACCACTTTGGGCTACCTATAATAATAATAATGGCGGCCCCACAGTCCGAGGTGGACCTGGGCCTAGCTTCTTAGTAACCACTTTTTTTGGACAGCCGTGAAAAAATGTTAGGTGTTTTTTCGGAAATCGAAACGCAAAAATCGAGCGTAGGAGTCGACGCACCTACCCACTACGCCACGGTGCCTACGACACGGAGAGATAAAAAAAATGAATTTGCATGTCCACAGAAAATAATCGAATAAATACACCTCCAAAGAAGCCTGTATCAGGACGATTTATAAACAAATCTTCCCAGAAAGGTAGACCGCAGTCGAAGTTGCCGCACCAAACGCACCAAAGCCTGATTGAATTCTGATTAAAACTTGGTTCTTAAAATTGATTGGAAGCAATAAGCAGACAATCAAGCCCAACGAGCGACTACTTCTTCCCATTGACTTGGGCTTGTTCAAACAGAACACTAGTTAACCATTTCCGAACATAGTTCATGTACATACTCGTATGTATGAATCGGAATACAAATTCCGTTAAATGATAATAAGACAGCCCAGCATGAGTCGTTCAAAAGCAGTTAATCTTCAGCCATTTAACTAGTGTCTCAAATCGCTTCTCGTTGAATATTACAGTACCTACAAGGAAACACAGTCGAGCGCCAGTTTCCTTTGACACAAGCCCACAGTTTCACTAAATCATAGCGAAATTTACGACAACCGATGCTGTAACTGTATAGAATACTTATCCGCAGTTGCCTTGGTTAGCTGAACCTCCTTGAAAATTGTGAAATGGAATAACCCAAGTGTAGAAAATTAAGTGCAACATTTTCTAGTTGAAATAATGATTTAAGGACCCACTCTACGGTGCACTCGTGCAGAAATTTTGAGCTTCCGATAAGAAAATCCATTAATGGGGTGGCTGTTGGCTGCGAGCTGGTTGCTGGTGGTGGTTGATGTGTCTTGAAAGTATGTTTCAAAGGCAATGCGCAGTCTGCCCTCAAGCGGAACTTTTTGTTAACTTGAGTTTCTCTTTGTGGCAGAAAGCAGCTCGAGAAGACATCAAGGATACGTACATATGTATATCTTCACCTTCGCGTCCCCTACCAGACTTCATCATGCGCTTGTCTTTCGAGAGTGCAGAGGATAGATTAAGTGAATGTGACATTTATTGTAACCTTCATGTACCGTTATGCCTCTCTACTCAACACCATCCCACTAGCTTTCCACTGCTTCCTCTGGAATTGTAAGCGGCTTAAAGAGGCTGCCAGTACATAAAGCGGAACGATGAAAGCAGGAGAAAATCAATTTTAAATAATGCCTGTTCTAGGATATCTTTCCCCACCAGCAGACACTAGTCCTTTGTTTTTTTTACGAATGCATGTGTGAAGAGTCATTGATGCGGAGACAATTCGGCTGCCGGAAAATGCCTGCGCCTCATGTTTAAATTAAATATGATTTATTTATTCAGGAAAACAAATTGTTTCAAAAAGGATTTACCGATGGGACAAATGGGATTTAATTATGCCTCCACGATGAGCACCGAACGAGGGTGGGGATGTGAACAGTTTTGGCTTAGTGTGTATGGATGGACCTTAATGCGGCTTCCAAGCTGGTAAACAACGCAACGAACCGACTATTCTGTTTACCCTCGATAAAGTGGGGGTAAACCTTTGAAAAATGTTTGATTTTCAAGAGGTAAAAGTGGGTCAAATCAATTTTTAAGGACACAGTTTGATTACCTTTTTGGGGTAACTGGCTTTAAGTGGATTTCGGACTTTTTTTAAACACAAATGGTGGAAACTTTGATGTGGGGTATATATGGATGTGCATATGTGTTTGGGGATGCAGAGGAGTTGGAAAGGTTAGAGAACACTTGTATTTTTAAATTTCATGTGGAGAGACATTAGATTTTATTGTGCAAGGAAATATTCATTAACTCTCGTGTTTTCAGCAATAATTTGAAATTTATTGAATGGCTGCTCCCTGTAATTGAATGGCTGACAACAAGTTAAGCTGGTAATCAGTTGTTTATCGCTGCATTACGAGAAATACAAGATAAAGGATCTTTGCTTCAGTAGGTAGTCAGAGATGACGTTTTTCAGACTTCTTCATGTGGCGCTGCAATCGGGGATGGGCCTGGGCCCCAACCAACAAGGGTCTTCAGCTGGCACGATCTTTTGCTATATATCGCCAAGTTGACCATATTATGTCAAATTTACTGAAAAGGTGAAAAAACGTATCCAAGAAGTAGAATTTAGATAGAGGATCAGGTCGTCGATCCTTTTGTTAGATACTTTATCGAGATCGTTGAAAAGTAACTGGCCCAAAACACGACGACTTGTGCTTACGAGAGCATGACATGGAAAATGGATAAGTGTTTTGTTGTCGTTTCCATTCATGCAGGTATTTCGAAGCGTATTATGGTGTATAGGTAGACCAAGGTTCACCGCATGGTTTTCGATCAGTCAAAGACCTCTATCGATGGGAACCGTGCTTACGTGTCTTCTCTAGATCTTAGTTAGCGGGTTTATCGTCTAAGGCTGCGGACACGCAATGAGCGATCGAGCGATAGAGCTACGCAAAGAAATTAAAACACATGAAATCATATGGAGGTGGTCACGTAAGCACTGAGCGATTCGCGATTTTTTTTTAGCGACAGAGCGAAATCGCTCGGCAAACAAATCTGTTTTAATTTTTAAGTCGATCGCTGAGCGACGAAGTAATAACAGTTCAGCTGTTCAAAACCGCCCAGTTCTATGGAAGGACAGCCACAAGGATAATAAAAATAAAAATGTCGCCGAAAAGCAGTGGAATGAAGTTGGACACATTTGCAATTGTTTTTTGAAACGATGAGCTTCGTAAAGCAGTCAATTATTCCAGATCCGACTGAAGGGAATCTGCGACAGCCAGAAGATTATTCATATGAACGCGACTTTCAACGAAAAGACTACATTTTCGCAACCAATCGCTCAGCAATAATGCTCAATAAATGGTCACCTATCGCTCAGACTCGTCACTGTTTCGATCGTCGCTCAATCGCCCGTCGCTTATTGCGTGGCCGCAGCCTTATTCGATTTTTAAGCAAAATTTGAATTATTATTTAATATTGTACACTCTCAGTGGTACACAGCCTGGTTTCGCCATATAATTTTCCAGGACGGATCACCGTCTTCAGTGCATTCGCTCTCTCATTACCTTGTTAAACACTGCGTCCGGGAATCAACTTTTGTGTGGGAGCAAAGTTGTCCCAGCGATAAAGGCGCCTTAAGACTGTTCATGTACATTCTGCACATCAAATTCGAAATATATGCTGTCGACAAAAAATCAGGCCGTAGAAAATCATCTTGATCAAAATGTGACAATCGACAATTATGATTTTGAGGTAGTTAAGGAGTTTGTCTACCTCGGCACAAGTGTGAACTCCACAAATGCCATCTTGATGGAGATTTGTCGCAGAATCGCCCTTGGCAACCGATGTTATTTCAATCTCTTCAAACAGCTAGGTTCAAAATTCCCGATTCGAAGGACCAAAATCTTGTTCTACAAAATGTTTATGCTAACAGTATTATTGTGTGGAGCCGAGTGCTGGACGATACGCAGAACGGCAAAGAAGTTTCTCGGTACCTTGGAAAGAAAAATCCTGCGACGGATATATCGTCCTGTCTGCGAGGAATGTGAATGGCGGAAAAGACACAACCACGAACTCTACGAGCTGTACCAAGATGTGGGTGTAGTCCGGAAGGCAAAAATCCGTCGCCTAAACTGGCTCTACCGCATCGAGGGTATGGAAAAACAATGCTCCAGCTAAGAGGGTCTTCGAATCCCAGACACAACTGTGTCTTGACGATTGGAAGCAGCGTGCCTTGGACCGTCAAGTATGGAAGGCAGCTATAGCTCAGGCTCAGAACCTTCAAGGATCGCTGGCCTGATAAGTAAGTAGGCATATCAAATCGACAGGTATGAACATTTAATCCAAATAGATGAAAAAAATGTGCCTAGCTAAGAAATTTGCCTCGTCAGACTGTGCAGGATGACGATGGAGAACTCTCGCTGCTCCACCAAGTCCGGTAACGAACTCACCGAGACCTTCAATGTCAAAAAAGGTTTTAGACAAAGCGACGCGCTGTCATGTGATTTCTTTAACATCGTTCTTGAGAAGATAGTGCAAAACTCATTGACCAACACAAGAGGCACGATCTTCCAAAAGTCCGTTCAACTGCTAGCTTACGCGGATGACATTCACGTGATTGTTCGAACTCAGCAAGCCGTCAATGAGGCGTTTGCTGGCATTGAAACGGAAGCGGCTAAACAGTACAAACGCATGATAATTCTTGCCAACCGCTGTTTTTTTTAGCTCAAAAGGCAGTTGAGTAAAAGAGCCCTCTCTCGGAAGACCAAGCTGACTTTATACAAGACCTTGATCATCCCAGTCCTGCTTTACGGCGCAGAGGCATGGACAATATCCCAAGCGGATGAACAGTTTCTTGGCCTTTTCGAGAGAAAAGTTCTACGCGCTATCTTTGGTCCTGTTTGCGTTGGTGGCATTTGGAGGAGAAGGTTCAATCACGCTCTATACGAGCTGTACAGCCACATGAGCCTAGCCAGGCGTCTACGGGTACAACGCCTTAGATGGCTAGGCCATGTAGAGCGTATGGACAGCTTAACTCCGGCCGGAAGAATATTCGACTCTAAGTCTGTGGGACAACGCAACAGAGGACGTCCACATACAAAGTGGCGCACACAAGTCGAGGATGACCTCGGCCGGCTTGGTGTGCGAAACTGGAGAAAACTGGAAAAAGATCGGGCTGGCTGGATGGGCATGTTGAGTAAGGCCCAGGTCCACCTCGGACTGTAGCGCCCTAAGAAGAAGAAGAAATTTGTCTAAACTAGTTGCAGTATGAGAAAATTGTCTACTCTTTCGAGAGTGCTCCCCTTTGCGAGAAACTACTATAATTTTTGGTACGCGAACACAAGTACTAAAAATTTAGCTGAAGAAAGTTTATCTAGCTTAAAATCGCAGCATGGAACTTTATTACCCTATTTTTTCTGTAAGTTTTTCAGACCACTTTAATGACTTAGATCACTGACACTGCTCATAACGAGACGGGCTTCCTGCATTGGTAGGAGTTCCGCTCTAGACACTTTACGTTTTCTGAGCAGACGCCAACTCTAGAGTTCATCTTCAAGCCATCTATATAAATTAACGTCACATAGTTTCTGATCACTATACGGGTGCTCTATTTCTTTCTTATCGGAAATGTTACATGTATATTTAATGTAAGAACCGAATGCACGGTCGGACACACAATCTCTTTCAACTTCAAGACTTTGTCGTCCCTCATCAAGCAGATTGATTGTGTTGGCCAGGACCTACTCCAGGCAGTCGCATATTTGACAAATAAATCAGAAGCGAGCATCTATAGTCCATTTACATCCGTCCTCTGGACTTTTTTCAACCAAAGACCACTTCTGGAGATGAATTTATATAGCTCACTCCCACCTAAGCGTATTGAAAAATGCGAGGGTTTTGAGATAAAGCTGGAAACGTTGTTTTGAATGGGGCCAAATTCGTCTCAAGCTTCTGGGCGTGTTCAGGTATACTGAATAGTATACACAAATGTTGCTGATTGAAGATGCTATCCGAAGAAAATTCAAACGGCCATTGAGCTATAGAGCCCTCTTTCGAAGGATCAAGTTGATTTTGTATAAGACATTGATCATCCCAGAGATATGAAAAATATCGAAAACGATTGAAAAAGTTTGAGGTCTTTTTGCGAGAAATCGTTGGTCCTGTTTGCTTTAACGGAGATTGGAGCAGAAAGTTCAACCACGAACTGTATGGGTTGTCCAGCGACATGAGTCCAGCCAGACGTCTACGGACCCAACGCCTAAGATGGCTAGGCAATGTAGAGCGTATAGCCAACTTACGTGTGGCCCGAAGAAACTTTGACTCTGACCTTGTGAGACAACGCAGTAGAGGACAGCCACGTCTAAGGTGGCGCACTCAGATGGAGAGGGATCTCAACCAGGTTAATGCGTAAAATTGAGGACGTCTAGCAAGGGATCGTGCTAGCTAGAAAGACGGTAGCCCCATACAAAGATCAAAGATGATGACAGAAGGGTTCATTATGTAAGCAATGCCTTGGAGCAAAATTGTAAGTAAGTACATGAATTCTACTGAAGGCTGGATATTGTAGGAATCGGGTAGGCCCTGATTGGCGTCAACCTGCCGATACCCAGTGTTGTAACTTTTCCCATACATCAATTGTGCTTATTTTACTTCCAAGTGGTAGCCATCGGGTATTGGTACTGGTTGTAATTCACCCGAGCTGAACCGGCTAAACTTATAAGTGCGTCCTCTTGTCCTAGGGTTACAAAAAAGGAACTGGTCCTCCAGGTTGGGGGTTGTGCCGTCGAGGTAACTGCCCGGCCACACCAAAAAAAATTAAGTTACGAAGCAACAACAAGCCTTGGAAAAGGACGGAATAACTGATGACGAACCCCGCATACAAAAGGGCAACGATCTTCGGATCTGTACGTGGAATGTAAGGCCCCTTTATAGGCCACATGCAGCCGAACAATTAGCGGAAGCCCTAGGCTGCTACAAAGCAGACATCACCGCCATCCAAGAAGTGCGATAGGATGGACCGGGCAAAAAGAGGATGAAAAACTGTGATATTTCCGATGATTGCTACAGGCAACAAAAGCAGCGCCTATTTGGATGTGGATTCGTCGTTAGAGGCAGATTTAGGGAAAAAGCCTTACCGTTCAGGTGTGTGATCGAACGCCTTACGACAATTCGCATCAAGGCTAAATTCGCCAACATAAGCCTAATATGCGCACATGCCCCCGCAGAGGAGAAAAACGACGACACCAAAGACAGTTTCTATGAGCTCTTGGATAAGACATACAAGCAGTGCCCTAGCTATGACATTAAAATTGTCATAGGCGATTTTAATGCAAAGCTGAGAAGAGAGAGTGTCTTTGGTAGTACGGTCGGGAAGCACAGCCTACACGACACGACCTCTGGTAACGGACTTAGGTTGATCGACTTTGCTGCGGGGCGAAATGTTGTAGTAGCTAGTACACGGTTCCCACATCTCAATATTCACAAAGGAACATGGAGATCTCCAAATTAATCACATTGCGATCGACGCAAGGCACTCCTCCAGTATTATGGATGTCCGAACGTTTGAGGCGCCAACATCGATTTGGACCACCACCTTATTGTAGCCAAGGTAAGGTTGCGGATAACCCGAATACCGCCAAGACAAGAAAATACTGTGAGGAAGTTCGACGTCGGACGGCTACAATCGCAAGAGATCGCCAAATCCTTTTCCGATCGAGTCTCCCTTAATCCCAGAAGAAGTCCTTTGCCGCCAACACCAAGTATTGAAGACCATTGAAGATCCAGCGATTAAGATGGTTAGGTCATGTAGAGCGAATGGAAACCAATGCTCTGACCCGGAAAGTCTTCGAATCCACCCCGAGGGACGGCGCAGTAGAGGAAGACCGCGACTCAGCTGGCGCACGTAAATGGAAAGGGACCTCAACAAACTGTGCGTGCGAAACTGGAGGCAGCTAGCGAAAGATCGAGCTGGCTGGAGACGCTTGTTGGTTGAGGCTCAGGTCCACCCCGGACTGTAGCGCCAAATTAAGCAAACATGAATTCTACTCTTTTCTTTCGGATTGAGATACATTCCGGGCCTGTTGGGCTTGGTCCTACTCTACTGCGAGTGAGGAAACCTATAGTCTTATGCCAACTGCAAACAATTTAAATTTGGTCTAAAAAATTGGTTACCCTGCATAATAGGACCGATTTCAAATTGAAGAAAATATAGTGGGGGTCGTAGCCGTGTGGGTATATGCGTTAGCACTTGACTTCAAAGTCTAGGTTCGAACCCCAGGTCAGACAAACAATTTTTCAAAAAGATAAATTGCTCACGGCTCCGCCTCTTTCGAGTCACTGACAATGCTCAAAGAGTATAACTGTCTAGAAAAAACTTCTCAATCTCGCTGTTCGGAGTCGGCATTCAACTGTAGGTCCCTTCCACTCGTGAGAGAACAATAACACGCACAACACGATTGGTTGCTGAGAAGCCAGGCCCCAGGTCCACCTCGGACTGTAGCGCCGCCATTATTATTATTATTATTGTTAACTTCATAAAAGAGTTTATCTAATGAGTTACCAATTTTGCCTATTTTTGCAAAAAGTTCTCCTACCAGATATGGGAATTACAAAAGGATTTACATACATACTGGCGACTAGTTAAAAAACTACAAAATAAAAGCATGAACACACGACCTACCAACTGAATACCGTGTTTTAATTTCATTGAACAGGGTGCTATAAAAACCATGACCACACCCCAGGAGAACAACATACACATATGCGTGCAGCAAATGTAAGCTAAAATCCTCGTCACGATGGCGTTCAAAAATTTCTCGTTGAACGATGTTGTGGAAGAAAAAAACAAAAATCACCCCATACGAGTAAAAATGCAAAATTTAACTCTTCGCGTTTCGTTAGTTTTTTCAAGTTTCCCCGTATCATTAAACAACAGCAGTTTTTCGCGAACGCCATGAAGATATTCCACAGTTTGTATTTTTTACTTGGACCTGCAAACCTTGAGTGCATCCACTTAAAACTACAACCCTCAACTAACTGAATTATCCACTGCTTATGGCAGTAATAATAATTGCTCCATCATCTAGTGGAGGCCTTTATGTATGCATGTGTATGCATGTAATGGATACATACCTTTAACAGCACTCAGTTGATTGCCGACCATTTGTTTCGCAATGAATGCAGCCATGTTGAAGAGCTTTCCTTTCCTAGTTTGGCTTGTCTAGAGTTGAAGTTCGTGGATTGATTTGGAAGGGCTTTAATTTGAACCTATGGTATTAGAATTCTGTTGATGTAGACCTGTAAAGAAAAGACGTAACGCATGTGGTTAGTGTATATCAATCAAAGTCACTTCTACAATTTAAGCTAATTCGACTTTAAGGATTGACTTTCACTTCAAGAGGTTCTATTCATCTCTCCTTTAAAAATTGCAACAACTTCTTGTAAGAAGAGGTGAAGTATCGAATGCTTTCGTTTAATAAATTTAAATTTACGTTTACGTGATACATTTCCTCTAAATACCCGCTTCCACATCAAAGTGCGTTTTTGCGAAGTAGGCGGCGATTGAAGACTGAATTTATTTCTAGGAAAACAATATTTAATTTCTGTTGTCACTTTCGCCGATCAATACGACGACTGTTTTCGCTGTTCTTGTGTTTTCCAAGAAATTATATTTTTTCATTTAAAAATACCATGCCAGCCAAGAGGACAAGGCCTACATATTTCTGTGATATACAAAAATAATAAATCCGGCAACAAATTACTATCCCCTCTCGAAAGGTCTGTGAATGAAATGAATAAGGAGCACCAAATAATGACGCCAACCACTAATCGGTGAGTACATAATTTTGAGTCATATGTAGTAAATTTGGGCGTCAATTTTCCGATCGTGAGCCCGTAACGCGCGATAAGATTGGCACAAAGCCAATCTTGCGAAGTTTAGAGACAAAAGCCGATGAGTCCACAGTATTTTGGAGGAAAACGTATTTAACTGTGACTCGTGCACAATGCCGATTCATAGTCAGCGACGACCAGCTGTTTAAATTATTAAGTTTGCAAAGCAAGTGGTTCTTGCTGGTGTGGCTGTATACAAAAGATCCTGATTTCCTGACCAGCTAATCTCTACGAAGGTAGTCCATTATGACCGTACTAGAACTTTTTAGAGTTTGCGATCAAAAGAGAAAAAATATCATACTTTTGAGGCCCAGAAGAATGAGTACCCGTGACGAGGTGATTATTTGAACGCCAGAAACTGTGTAAAAATTCAATGTAAATGCTCTCCAGCAGATCGCTGAAACACTTGACTAGTAAAGGGTCCTTCATTAAGCGCGTCCTATCTTTTAATTCAAATGAAACAAAGAGTGCACATGGACATGTTATATTATATTTACCGCGGCGCATAAATTAGGCTGAATTTGACCGATAGCATGGGTTATTTTGGGGTGAGTTCGTAATCGCAACATTAGCGCAGTACTGCAACGTCAAGCGTTCTTAATTGCTAACATTTGGCAATGGTGCTTTGCACCACGTTCTAAAATGCAACATGAAGCAACGATGCGCAAATAAAAGCAACCAGCGCATCATAGTTTATTGTGATACGATGGAATTTTATTTTTAATTTTTTGACTCAATTGTCTCTTTTTTAAGGTTCCGTCTACAAAAACGGAACCTTTATAATTTCGATGTGTCCGTCCGTCCGTCCGTCGTGTCTGTCACACTTTTTTATCTCCGAAGTTTATGAAGATATCGGCATGAAATTTTGGAATTAGGTACTTCAGACCTAGATGTCATTGCCTATGCAGCGATTTTAAAAAGTGGGGCCATTTGGGGGTGGCTCCAGTACAGGTGAAGTTGACATTAATTTTGAAAAATTGTCGCACCCCATCGAAATATATAACAATCGACAGGTCTTTCGAAATGAGGTGGAGGTTTCTTTCAACACTTTTTTATCCAAAATACCGTTTGGAAAATATGGAGCTCCAAAGTTTTTAAATGCGTCCCCCCCTGCCATTTCTAAACCAAAGTGTTTAAAAATCTGAAAAAATCACAGAAACTTGGCTTCATTGAGTACTTTCATTTAAAACCATTCTGGCCCTAATGGTTTTGGAGATATTGGCCAATACCCGTCAATCATCGACATGCGAATTTTGAAGATCTGAAAACGCAGTTTTGAAGACATCATTGTAAGCATTAAGAAATTATAAATTTCAAAATATCGATTTATGTTGAAATTTTGAAATATCTAAGATTTAAAATGAGAACAATTTTCATTTTCACACATAATTTCATGCTGTGTTCGGCCACTCTATTCGTTGATGAGCGTTATCTTTTCGATCTCACCCCTAAATGCCCAACAGAAATGAACACACACACACCGCAGGCATGAGCAGTGATTTGGTATGTGTATGATGGAAGGGATTTTCTGTGTTGGATAAACTTGGATAGAGATATAGGTATATGTAGGGATGAACGTTTGTTTTTGTCGGATGTAAGAATGTATGAATGAATAGTTGATTAGGGTTGAAGTTAGAAGAAAATTCAACTGAAATAGTTTGGAAACGTCGTTTGATCTTCAGAAATCATCCACCAATATTATGCGACGGAATCTTACCCGTGCGAGTACAACTCGCACTTGCCCAGTTTATTGTTGTTTAAAATATATTAAAGTATGCTGGCATTGTAATTGTCAACAGTTAGCAGACTCAGCAAGAAAAAGTATAAAGGGGTCAAATCGCACGATCTCTGGGTGTCAGTTCACATCACCTCCACGTAAGATGACCATGCCCTCGAATCCCTCGTGCAGAATTTCCAATGTGGCATGAGCTGTGTGTCACGTAGCGCCGTCCTCCTGAAACCACCTACCGTTATCTTACTTACTTACTTACTTAAGGTGACGCTACAGTCCGGGGTGGACCTGGGCCTCAAGCAACAAGCGTCTCCAGCCAGCTCGATCTTTAGCTAGCTGCCTCCAGTTTCGCACGCACAGCTGGTTGAGGTCCCTTTCCACTTGCGTGCGCCACCTGAATCGCGGTCTTCCTATACTGCGCCGTCCCTCGGGGGTGGATTCGAAGACTTACCGGCCCGGAGCAATCGTTTCCATTCGCTCTTCACCATTCTGGCTAAGTCGATGTCGCTGAACAGCTTGTACAGTTCGTTGTTATATCTTCTCCTCCACTCACCCTCTATGCAGCCGGGACCGAAAATCACCTGAAGAATTTTCCTCTCAAAACAGCCAAGAGCAACCTCATCCGCTTTTGACAAAGTCCATGCTTCTGCGCCATATAGCAGGACTGGGACGATTAAGTTCTTGTACAGGGTTACCTTGAGTGTTCGAGAGAGGGCTTTGTTTATCAATTGCTTTCTTAGCCCAAAGAAGCAGCGATTAGCAAGAGTTATTCTTCGTACCTATCGTTATGATATTATCCAGTTCAAGCCAAATACGTTTGTAATCATCGACCTATAGCTCTCGCCGCTGACGGTGATAGTCTGACCAACATCTTTCTCAAAGAAATATGGACCTATGACGCCGCCAGCAAAAAAAAACAACATCAAACAGTGATCTTTTCGGGATGCATTGGACGTTCTTGGATGTCATGTGGATTGGATTGGAATGGTTACAAATTCGGAAATTTTGTTTGTTTACGTTTGCTGACCCATTTGTCCAGAAATGGGCTTCATCGCTGAAGTTTTTTCGATGAAAATTGGGGTCAGTTTCTAACTGCCACAGAGCAGTGCTGCCAGTATTTATAAGTAAAATTTACCACACTGGAGAGGAAAAACTACCATCTCACTGAAAATTTACCACTTCCAAAAAATGTGAGCTATGGTGAGGTAACATTTTATCCAAATTCGGAATTTTAAAATTTTGTTTTTAAGGGGAACCGAATAATCTGTCAAGTTAATTGTTGTACTATTCTCCGCGAAGAAAACTGTCAAATTTATTTCACCTTATTTCATTGTTGTATCTTTAAGGCAATTCAATGTTGACACTATGTTTGCTTCCTCTACCGTGCTTTATTATTTCTGTTTCTTAGCTCTGCAGCTCGCTTTTTTGTGGAACAGGTTTCAGCCATCCCATCAACTCAGGGTATTCCAACCATAGATTTGTTAAAGAACACAAACAAACGGAAGGATATTTGTTTCAAGTGAAATTTACCCTTTTTGGATGAAAATACCTTTTTACCAAATTTGTGGGATGGGATTTGGAATTTCCCACGAAAATGTAAATTTAAGAGAAACTGGCAGCACTGCCCCAGACCCCATTCAGCGAACACTCGTCGTTGCCTATGGTGTAGTCGTTTACCTTCACCTCCTGGGTCAGTTGAATTTTGTATGGGTACAGGCCCAAGTGACGAAATCAAATTCGTTAAGCTGTGGTCTGCGAAAGGGTAAGCTCCCGAGTGGTGAGCAACGCGATATCGACTGCCTCTGATTTTCCTACACATTCTCACGGACAGCGGCGATGCTTTCGGTTTTGGGTGGTTTTTTTTATTTTTTTTGTCAGAGGTTTTGAAACGCTGCACTGGAGAATTCCGACTTAAAACTGGTCCATTGTACTGCCAGGTACAAACCTACTCCAGTGCCGTTAATTTGATCCTAACTGCAAATGGTGACTGGACCAGATTCGATTTCACTGGGATTCGATCCTGGGACCCCTCTAAATTGGGGCAGGCATTTAACCAACTGCGCCATCCAGTTGTGGCCGTAGGGGTGTTAGCTTATCGTTTACTGAACCAGTGGACTCAAATTTATCCACAACACTGCGAATAGCCGTCGCGGAACGTTGTCCGAACTGACTGAATAAATGACAGCCAATTTGACAGATATAACTTTAACAATGTAGCCGCTATCAACTGTCAAAATTCAGAAGTCTCTATTGGAAGATCCCTTTTTTTCGGACTATTTTTGAAACACTAATGGAGCATTCAGACTCAAAACTGGTCCACTGTACTGCCAGGAAGCAACCTTTTCCAGTACCATTAATTTGATCCCAACGGCTAATGGTGACTGGACAGATTCGATTTCACTGGGATTCGAACCTGGGACCCTTCGAACTTGGGGCCGGTACTTACCCAACTGTGCCATCCAGTCGCTCTGGAAGTCCCCTTAGTATTAAATCGAATTGGACCATCTAATAATTATATTTGTGTTAAAGCGTCATAATTTCAGCGCTAACTATTTCAACGTTGGTCTCAACAAAACACAATTTGCGGAAGGCATTTGTTTCAATTTAAAGAAAAATTAATGAGATTTTGACACCAGTGACAAAGAACGAACCAATAACGTTTGAAGATGCTGAACGCCTAATGAAATCATCACTGGGTATGATACCAACAATAATTGGCACAATTAAGCGGTGCATGGCTCAGAATATGTCAAAATACATGACAAAGTGATCTTTTAGAACAACAACACTCCGCCACTTGTTGCAGAATTCGTTAAGGAAAGTCTGGAGGGACTTCACAGCCGTATTTACCGTATTTATTTACTACTTATATCGGCAGAAATTCACTCCTTACAAAATTTGGGTTGACTTTTGGATCGTCTCAAAAAACGAGATTTTTTCTACACGGATTCTGTATGCTGCCAGAAAGATGGAGAAAAGATGTAGCTTACAATGGACAATACTTCCAACAATACATTGTACCAATGTCTCTGAATAAGGCTTCAAAGTTACAATAAAAAGCTCTCAAATCTTATTTGTATCCCCAAAAGTCTTAAAGAAATTCAGATAAGTTTTTAGTTCCGTCTGTTATTTCTCTGACTTGACTTTCATTACATCCGTAAGATAAATGTATACAACATAAAAACTTTTCATTGGTCACCCAAAAATGTCACAAGTTCATTCACCCGCGGCTATAAGCGACAAAATACGTGGGGCAAATTGTCTTTAAGCAATTCCCAATAGAAAAGGGTTACAACATTTTTCAAACATCAAAACTCAACAAAACCATAAAACCAGAGAGAGTGCTTACGAAAATCACGATCTCCAAGGTAGATTACGCATCCTCGTAAACCACGAATCTCTTTATTACGTGCCACAATAGTCGCACATTGACTATTCCTTCTGCCGTCTTCGCTCACCACTATAAAGCGGATGATAGCCTCTCCGCGGACGGGTGAGGACACTTCACTTCCTCAAGCACTTACAAGGACACTGAAATGAATCAAATTCCGAGCGTACTCCGTCTTACTGCTTGTAATAATCTTTAAATGCATTATTTTTTTCTCAAACCGTTACTTCTAATTGCTCTTTGCTTTGAATTAGGGACGACAATTCTTGTTTTATCTTCGATTTTTATTGCCGTTGACATTGCACCCTTTACAGGTAAATCATAAAAGCCCGCTTCTAAGCCCGCTTATACATTTAATCTACTTTTTACAAGCATCCCTGTTGTTGCGGAAATAAAATGTCGAATATTTTGCTCTTTTTATACGTTCCACACGCTTAGGGAACGGTCTATAAAAAAATTGTTGGTGAACCATTAAATGAAACGAGTATGCAGGTGCTCATTTGCTGTGGTTGTGAATGTGGATGCACCCTCACAAGTACGCCAGCGATATGAAATTAAAATTCCGCGAATTCATGGGCACGGGGTACACGTACAAACGGATGTTCATATGTATCTTGTTGACGTCAAAGAAAGGTCAGAGGGTGGAACTTGCTTCTGTTGGCATACAATACACTGGTGTATACGTGAATAATTACGGAGCTGTGCGAAAACAGTGACCCAAATCGAGTGTGTCTGCATGCAACATTAAAATGTGTATATCAGGCATATGTGAATATCAAATCTCTGGTGAGCACACATCCAACATTGGAACATTTGCAAAACAAATCTGACTTCTACTTGACTGAATACACGCATATCTGCGTGTAACCACGAACTACAAATCGTCGAATCTGTGTTCGATTTGTTATGCGAGACTGATAGGTTGCGAAAGTAGCCTAAGGGCGGGCTGATGATTAATTAGCATAATTAAAACCTTCCATCGCTCCTTGTCGAGAGAAAAACAAGCCTGGAAAATATGTAGCCAGTGGAGGTAGTTCTAACCTTTCTTTTCCAGCTAAACTGCTTTCAGCTAACTGAATTCCTGGAATTCCAAATTTTGATTCCGATTCATGGCTTTGGTTTTACTTAAGAATTCCACGTGATTCGACACATAAGCCTGAAGAGGAATCATCACATTTTCACAGAAACTGAGTTGGATCCAGACTTGAATCTGGTCAGAAAGTTGTTTCTATTCTCGTGTAGTTTTGTCGGATATTTGAATGGCGGGTCGGTGCTTCGTCTTTTGGAAAATCATATCGGATTCATCAAGATGGCTCAAAAATATTTCCAAATGATGTTTTGTCCGTTAAACACAAACAACCCCAAATTGTGATGCATATTTACAGCCCTTTCGTCCTGATTGTTGTGTCAATACCTACTCTCTATAGCTATTGCAAGCTTCCAGAGTAAATTGGTTAACTTAAAAAAAAAAAATAGGTTTTGTCATCAGTTTTTAGCAAATGATCCATCGCAAATTGAAGACCAGATTTGGTGTCGTTTCGTTTTTAAGGTTCCGTCTACAAAAACGGAACCTTTATAAGTTCGGTGTGTCCGTCCGTCCGTCTGTCGTGTCTGTCACACTTTTTTATCTCCGAAGTTTAGTTTAGTTTAGTGGGGGCACTACCCCCATTTATTGCGCTTAATACAAGCTTGGAACTTAATCTAAACTTAAACACTAATACTTAACTTAAGGTAGGGCTAAGGAGGAAAAGAACGGAATTGCGAAGAGATGTCTTATTAAGGTGAAAGTCAAATGGGTACCCCATAGTGTTAGCCGCACGTTACATTCTGGACATAGGTAGTTGAACCCATAGCTGGTACGATGTGATCTAACACGGAAGAGCCGTGTGGATCTTAAATTGTGGGGACTGGGGCTAAGGGAAACCAATTCGAGTAGTGCGGGACAATCAGTGTTTCCGGAAAGTAACTGGTAAAAGAAAAGCAAATCGGTAATGTTACGACGGTTTTCAAGGGATTCAAGGCGGATAAGTTTAAGACGCTGCGAGTGTGGTGGTAGATTAATTCTATCGGTCCAGGCGAGATTCCGAAGAGCGAAACGTAGAAACCTACGCTGAATGGCTTCAATACGTTGGCTGTGCACTGCGTAGTAAGGGGACCAAACCGGACTGGCGCATTCGAGAATGGGCCGAACGAAGGTAATATATAGGGATTTCGTAACGTAGGGATTCGAAAATTCTTTTGACCAGCGTTAAATAAAGCCAAGCGCAGAATTGACCCTATTAATAATATAGTCAATGTGGGAACGGAAATTGAGTTCTCGATTACAAATCACGCCTAGATCGCGTAAAGATGAAACAGAAGGGACTAATTCGTTGAAGAGGAAATAGCTTCGATTGATTTAAAAAGTGGGGCCATTTGAGGATAGCTCCCGTATAGGTGAAGTTGCCATTGATTTTGAAACGACGCACCCTATTGAAATGAGGTGGAGGTTTGCATCAACACTTTTTGATCCAAAGTTCCATTTGAAAAATATGGAGTTTCAAAGTTTTTTTTTAATATGTCCCCCCTGCCATTTCTAAACCAAAGTGTTTAAAAATCACAAAAACTTGGCTTCATTGAGTACTTTCATTTAAAATAATTTCAAGCATTCTGGCCCAAATAGTTTTTGAGATATTGGTCAAAAATGGTCAACCATCAATATGCGAGTTTTGAAGATCTGAAAACGCAGTTTTGTAGAACTGATCAAATGAATAAGGAAATTATAAATATCAGGGGATCGATTTAGGCGTTGCGGCGTAGTGGGTAGGTGCGTCGACTCTTACGCTCAAAGTCTAAGGTTCAAATCTCGAAAAAACACCAAACATTTTTTCACGTCTCCACCTCTTTCGAGTCACTGGCAATGCTCAAAGAGTGTAACTTCTCAATCTATATACATATAGCTTCTCAATCTCGCCTAGTGAGACTAGTGAGAGAACAATTGAGGTATAGGTATATGTATGTGTGGATGTTTTTTTGTGTGTATGAATGCAGTAATAAGTAGTTGATTTGGGTTGTAGTTAGAAGAAAATTCAACTGAAATAGTTTGGAAACGTCGTTTGATATTCAGAAATCATGCATTAATATTATGCGACGGAACCTTCCCCGTGCGAGTTCAACGACTAAAATCATACGGTCTTCTTCAATTTTTGTGAGCAGTTTGATTGCACATTGGGCTAATCTTAAATGTATAAGTAGAAAATGCAACATGACCGTTAGAACGTGTAAAGAAATTCACATCAGAGCGCATGTGGTGCCTATACATCCTCTTTTCGAACCTTATTAAGTTTCGATGTACTGCTTTCGTTTTCACCAGCAACCAACAGACATACGACTGAATGGCGCAGTTCGTTAAGTGCCTGCCCCAAGTTCGAACGGTCCCAGGTTCGAATCCCAGTGAAATCGAATCTGGTCCAGTCACCATTTGCCATTGGGATCAAATTAAAGGCACTGGAGTAGGTTGCTACCTGGCAGTACAATGGACCAGTTTTGAGTCTGAGTGCTCCAGTAGTGTTTCAAGAATCCTCCGAAAACCAAACAAAAAAAAAACACATTTTGACTTTAAAACTGAAATTAGCCACGTAAGGATCATGATAACATTGCCTCTTTAAAATTTGACATGGCTTCAATAAAATCTTTTGAAAGTCAATAAATTTCTGGTTCTTAAAAATACAAAATTGTTATTCTTTCAATGAACTCAGAATAAATAACCTGCTCCAGAAAAATCAACACCATTCAAGAATTGTACGTTTGGAAATGGGAATAAGGGAGTTTAAAAGTTGAACTTTATACACTTCCTAAAGATGGACACGAAGTACAAGAAGTTCTTCTCAAACGTTGACATCACTTTAAGTCAACGATACGCCCGAAAAGGTAGAAACAATTTTGAAATAAGTGACTCAATTATTAAACCTCTTACAGAGGTGAAGATGTGTACGTTTCAAAAATGAATTTCGTGCTCGTTTTCCAGATGAACAGTTTTATTGGTTCACCAAGTCAAAGTCGAATGAAATCCGAGGCTGCTTCACAAATCACACTCAATTGCGTTATCATTCAAGAAGTCAAGTCCTTGCCAGATGTTTTGGCAGGAGGATCATTTCTAAATTAGATATAATATTTTAGAGTACACCAGACCTTCAGATTTAAAAGCACACTCAGAACGTACGCACAAGGACAACCTCTTTAAATTCAATCTCGTTAAAATTCCATGAAAATGTCAAGGACTGACTTAAAGTTGTCAAATATATTTGCCGTCATTTCGCACACGCAGTTGCGTGCCTCATTTTCCTGGAAAAGAAAAATGTCACGTTTGATAAGGCAGCCATTAAAGTAACGACTGAAACTGGCCCATTTCAATTGCGTACAATACCTGACGTATGCATATATAGTTCGTACATGCACCAAATATCCCTTTGGCTAATCAAATGAAAGGCAAGAAACCGATCCCATCCAAACTGAGAAACCCAAAGGTCATGCAGTGAAGGCCCGCAGACCTCGAACCATCCCCCCAGTTTGTTGAACAAATTTCAAAACAACACTCGTACATATGTATGCCCGAACAAACTATTCCAGAATGAGTGTAACAATCCATAAATTTTCTCCTTGGCAGCTCCCCGCACACCCGCATGTTTGGCTATTTTCCAGAAAAAGGAAGTTTAAGTGAACATCTTTAATGGAAGAAATTCCGATAGGAATACAAACATTTAATAATCTCCTCACAGATTCATCCCCTTGGCAACGATGTTCATTTGAAACCCACGTTCGCATGTGTGGGTGAGTGTTGGTGCTGGTGCCGGTGAAAGTTTAAGATGCTCCTGCCCCAGTTTGTTCGATCTCAATACAGCACCATTTCCGTAATTTTCCATGACCACCCCTGACACACAGAGAGAGGGGGTGATGTTTATTTGTTTATCCTCTGAACAGTTTGTTTTTTTTTACTTTTTTCCATTTTCCGATTTTCATCGCTAGGGGATGACGATGATGATGTTGGCTGTTTGTGCCTAAAGTCCAATTGCTAGGATCCGCACGCATGGGGAGACGGCGCCATGCGTCTAGACATAATGTCGCACATACGAGATTGTGAACGAGTATGTTAATAGCTTGTGAGTTGCCATAAAAACTGGAACACCAAAGCACATACGAACACGTACACACACATTAGGAGCGAAATGCGAGATTATATTCGGTATTTTATATGCAAGCTGGATTGCTTGTAATTATTGTTGAAATGGCTCTTATTTCGGAGGCGATATGAGCCCAGATTGTAATTATATGAACCTTCAGATGGGATACGTCGTATTTTTGTTGCTTTGCTTACTTTCTCGCTTCGAAAAAGACCATTTCAATCTTGTATTCAAAGTCGAGTCTGGTAACTTATTAAGCAGCGGTTTTGGTGCTAAAAATGGTCATTTACGTCAGCTTACTGGCACACGGTTTATTATCATGTCTATAATTAAGAAATTTTTACTGCGCAAGATGCACGGATGCTTTTGTTGTAGTCGTTTACCACGATTGTTGGTGGGATTGAATGCAAGCCGAAGACATGTAGGGATCATCTTATATGTAAATGGGATACCGCAGTACACAGATTTACAACAGTAGTCAAGCATTTCAACATGATTTTATGTGCATCCATTATATTGTATCAACGACTCCTGAAATACTCATCGTAGCGCGTTAGTCCGCCACGAGAAGCTGTTGAAATATGAAGTTGCATACGCATCACCATGAGTACATTCGACAGAAACATCACTTGCATGGGTTCTTAACGAGTGGAAAAGGGGAATAGACGCAGGAAGTTCAGTGTTGGCGCTTTTTCTCGGCCTTAAAAGAGCTTTTGAAACTGTAGATAGAGGTATATTGCTGAATAAACTCCATAAATACGGTGTTCGAGACAAGGAACTACGGTAGTTTGAGTCCTTCCTATCCGCAAGGACCCAGAGCGTGAAAATTGGAGAAATATGTTCAACTCCTAAAGCAGTCAACTTCGGTGTGCCACAGGGTACAATCTTGGGCGTAGTATTATTTCTACTTTTAATAAATGATATGAGTGATTGTCTCAAATTTTCAAAGGTTTCGTTATTTGCTGATGTTACTCTTGTTTATATTAATGGAAAGGACCATGCGGAATGTGAACTTAAATTAAACTGTGATACAGAAAATTTGTTTAAATGGCTTTGTATAAATAGATTAAAATTAAATATTCAAAAAACTAAGTGTATGCTTATTGGAAACAGTAATGTCAACTTAAATGTAAAAATAAATGAAGAGGGTGTTGAATGTGTTGACCAAATAAAGTATCTAAGGGTAATTTTAGACAAAAAATTATGTTTTAATGCACATGCAGATTATATATGTGGGAAAATAGCAAAGAAAATTAACGTCTTGTCTAGAATTAGAAAATATATTTCAAAAAAATGTGCAATTTGTATTTACAACACAATTATTTTACCACATCTCGATTATTGTTCTTCAATTTTGTATTTGTTTAATTCATATAAAATTAAGAATCTCCAAATCCTTCAAAATAGAGCTATGAGATGTATACTAAAATGTAGTCGAAGAACACATATTGTAAATATGTTAGATGAATTGAAATGGATGAATGTGATAATATTTATCTTTAAATTAAAAAATGGATTGTATCGGAATTATTTACAGAGAAATCTACAATTTGTCGGTGATTTCCGCTTACCCATATACAGGCGATCTAGTTCGCAGAACAATATTCGATATAAAGGAGTGCAATTATTTAATAACCTAAATACTAATATTAAAATGGAAAATAATATTAATAGATTTAAGAAACTAAGTTTACAGCACATTGTAAATAATAACTAAGAAATGGAATTTGTAAAAAGATATCTAATAACTAATAAAAATTACTATACTATACTATACACTTTAAATATGCGTGGAGGCGCATACTTCCGCATCTCTCAAAAAAAACATCTATCAGATGCATTGGCCCTTTTTAAGGTTCCGCTACAAAAACGGAACCTTTATAAGTTCGGTGTGTCCGTCCGTCCGTCCGTCCTTCGTGTCTGTCACACTTTTTTTATCTCCGAAGTTCATAAAGATATCAGCATGAAATTTTGCAATTAGGTACTTCAGGCCTAGATGTCATTGCCTATGAACCCAAATTTAAGAATTGGGGCCATTTGGGGGTGGCTCCAGTATAGGTGAAATTACCATTAATTTTGAAACATTGTCGCACCCCATCGACTTATATATCAATCGACAGATCTTTTGAAATGAGGTAGAGCTTTGCTTCAACAGTTTTTTGATCCAAAGTACCGTTTGGAAAATATAAAACTCCAAAGTTTTTTTAATGCGTCCCCCTCTGCCATTTCTAAACGAAAGTGTTCAATAATCTGACAAAATCACAAAAACTTCGCTTCATTGAGTACTTTCATTTAAAATAATTTCGAGCATTCTGGCCTAAATAGTTTTCGATATATTGGCCAAAAACGGTCAATCATCGACATGCGAATTTTGATGATCTGAAAACGCAGTTTTGAAGATCTCAGCGTAAGCATTAAGAAATGATAAATTTCAAAATATCGGTTTATCTTGAAATTTTGTTGAATATTTTCATTTTCACACATAAATTTCATGCTGTGTTCGACCACTCTATTCGTTGATGAGTGTTATCTTTTGGATCTCAACCCCTAAATGCCCAACAGAAATGAACGCACACACCGCAGGCATGAGCAGTGATTACGTATGTGTATGATAGAAGGGATTTTCTGTGTTGGATGAACTTGGATAGAGGTATAGATATATGTATGGATGAATGATTGTTTGATAGGATCTATGAATATATGAATGAAGGGTTGTTTTGGGTTGAAGTTAGAAGAAAATTCAACTGAAATAGTTTGGAAACGTCGTTTGATATTCAGAAATCATCCATCAATATTTTGCGACGGAACCTTCCCCGTGCGAGTACAACTCGCACTTGCACAGTTTATTATTAATTTCTTATCAACATTTCACAATTTTTAATTTATGGTACAGTCAAAATCGGTTATAACGACCTTCAAGGGACTAAAAAATTTGGTCGTTGTAAGCGATTTTTCATTGTAAACGATTTATTGCGCTATTGAACTACATACAATGGAGCTCGACGGGACCTAAGAATTTTGTTGTTATAACCGATGTCGTTGTAAGCGATTCTGACGGTACTTCGCTTTGGTTTTCAAAACATTCTCCAGCAACAATTAGCTTGACAGCTTACAGCAGAATTTGGCTCAATTTGGTTAAAAATTTAAAAAATTATGAGTGTTCCAAAATTCATGCCAGAAATAATTCTGATGTAAAACGCAGTCTTTTAAAAAAAATGGTAAGTTTTTTATTTATTCAAAAAGTTGGTACTCTCGCCGTTCGGAGTCGGCATTAAACTGTAGGTCCCCTCCACTCATGAGAGAACAGCACGCACAACACGAGTGGTTGGTGCGAAGCTAGGCCTAAGTCCACCTCGGTTGGTACGGCCACCATTATTATTCAGAGAGCGCTCAGTTTAGTTAAAAACTGTTTATTGAACTAGTTCGTTCGTCTAGTTCATTTAGTTCAATGTAGGTCACTGCTCAGGAAACTGAGTTTTGTGCGATTTTTTCCGGTTGCGAAATACAAAAATAATAAGCAAAACTTAACTAGAAAGAAATCTCCTTAATAGTTCATACATTCACTGCGCCAGAAAATCGTTATTAAAACCATATAACGCTTATACGCATATACAATAATATAAACATCACTTCACATACACCACCGACAACGATGCTCGATGTGCTTGTGCTGCGGTTCAGTTCAGTTCAGTTCAGTTATTCTTACTTAATTAAATGTATGCAGAGTAAGGTGTGCCTGAGTTTGTTGAAATACTGAACTAAATGAACTAACATTGTTAACTAGTTCACTTCCTTCACTTATTAGAGCTCTTTTTTGAACTAGTTCGTTCGAGAACTACACAAGCCTATACTATACTATACTACACTATACTATATAGTATAGGAAAATTGTGAAGGCACTGTCAGTGTAAGAGAATTTCGGCACATCCTATGTTCTATCACCAAAAAGATCCGTTTGGATCTACACGGCTTTGATTAGACCCCTTCTCTCCTATGCATCGGTCGTTTGGTGGAATAAGCTTTCGCGTAAATACGTAACTGCTGCTTTCACCAAACTTCAGTGAACGGTCTGTCTCGGCTGCATAGGGGCCTTTCATGCACTGCTGAGTCTATGCGATCCTTATGGCTACGAACTATACTGTGAAGAATAGGTGGAAGGGGCGAAACATTTGCGTCTGTAACGACAGCCAAGCTGTGCTTAAGGCCTTGCTTAATCCTTTAACCACAGTTCAGGAATGCAAGTCTTCTCTGAATTTGATCGGTAGCTTAAATTCGCTAAGACTTGTCGGGGTCCCGGCGGGGCACCACGGGATCACGGAAAATGAGATCACCGATGAACTTGCTAGGCGAGGATCAGATGAGGCATTCTCACGACCTGAACCTGCCCTGGGACTGCCTGAGTCCTCAAACACATAAGTGTGCTTGGCCTAAGCGATGAAATTTTCCGCGACACCAGTGAAGGAGACGATGACACTGCAGAGCACTTCTTCTGCCATTGTCCCGCCTTTGCTCGGATCAGGTGACAGTTATTCGGGGCTAATGAGGTCAGAGTTGATGATGTAGGCTCCTCATCACAAAAGCGCCTGCTGGTCTTCCTTCGGAAGACCATGCAATTTCATTGAAAGAAGGTTGCTACCTGGCTGTAAAATGGACCAGTTTTTGAGTATGAGTGCTCCAGTGCAGGGATTCAAAAACCTCCGACAAAAAAAAAAAATGTCTTGTATAGGGTTATACAGGGTGTGCCATCTAGTAGTATTTTGTTTAATCATAGGTTATTTATTTTGATACTGTCAGCTGTTTCCCGCTCGAAATTTTAACAGAAAGTCAGTATCATACTTCCACGGAACGAAATGAGTCGCTTTATGCTGTTCGCTCGACAAGTCCAATTCTATAAATCTCAGGGCGGTCGTGGCAGATATAATACTGCAAAAAATGCCGAAGAGCGTGAGGAGTAATACTATCTCGAGTACTAATGTCGGTGTTAATCTAACTCATTCTGTTACCCTAAGCAAAGCGCTCCGTCGAATCATTGAAGTTTCTTCTCTATTCCAACCAGACAGCTGACAAACCTTCACTATTTTGATTATATTAATCACCAATGAAAAAGCGCTCTTCTATCGTGTATCATGTGTCCCTCTGGCTGTCTGTTATGTATCGGCATAAAATTTTGGAATTAGGTTCCTTAGGTCTTGATACTATCACTGGAGCGGTCGATCAGTGGTAGTCGTCTAACTGCGGGTACCACAATGGACCAGCATGGTCTAAGTGTGTTGGTGAATTCATTAGCAGCCCGCTAACCTAACCTAACCCAGCCCTAGGTATCAATTTCTAAGCACAGACATTTAAGAAGTGGGGGTAATTGGGAGTGACTGCCGTATACGTAAAGTTGAGGCGGTTTTTTAAATTTCGACGAACCCTGTCGAGTGATATACCAATCGAAAGGGGTGGCTAAATACAGTGTAGATTCGCTTCTCAAATTTTTGATTCAAAAATTCGGTTGAAAATTATGAAGCTCCAAAAGGTAAAACATAACCTTCGCCGCACGAGTACAACTCGCACTTTCCCAGTGTATTAATAACACCGAACTGTCAGCTGCCATGTAGTCCCCTTTCGTATTTGGCAACACTACCTCGCACATTCTAACCTCGTGTGATACAGTGAGCGCTAAAGATATGTCCTTGACTTTTCTCTACTGCAATTGAATAGTAGTGACGTAGAAAAAAAATAACTCAAAATTGAACGTGAACTTGCTCTCAAGTTCACAGTATCCAGGACGTACACATTTACAAACTTTTGCAGTGTCTGATAAGGCAAAGTTTAAACAGTACTTAACCACAACCAATTTACTGCTTGATCTCTGCGTAGCCTCGTCCTTATATCAACTAGCTGCAGCAAACATTTACTTCTCTTAAAGCAACTCTGCCTATCCCAATAAGTCGATTTATCCAGATGTGTCAAGACTGCTAAAATCTTTACTCTAGCCGCAGACGGGCAATAAAAAGGACACTGCAAGCGAACAAATTACAAATCAGATACATAAAAAATGTATATCCCGTAGGCCTCGTCCTCTCATGCGAAGTCTGTTTTGTTATGCCAAGCATTGACTCGGCGGCATGTTGTAAGCATAATTCGTATTGAAATTCAGCCACCATAAGACCGACTTTGTCCAGAGCAGAGTTATTGTTTTGCATGCAACACGAGACCCCACTAGAGTTCCCATAAATCCCATAAAAAGCACGCACAAGACGCTGTAGAGCGGGCTCACAGGAAGCATTGCTAGGCAATGGTTGTGGCATACATTCGAAATTCAACCCAACGACTTACGTTGTATATGTAAATGTCGTCGTTTCTTTTTTTTCTCTCACTCGGAATCGGGGTTACACGCATCGATTATGGAATATATGATCCAGCAACAAAGGACGAAACCATCCGGGAAAACCAAGCCGAGGAGAAACATTAAGCACAAAAAAAAGAAAGAGAAAAAAAATGCCATTCAGGACACGAAGAACGAAAAGGTTATGCACTGTGCTCCCGTTTCGTCTCCTACTAAACGTTTCAACTAATGGCACCCATAAATCACACATAAATCCAGGATATTTCAAGAACATAAAACGCAGCCACTGGCTGAGTAAATGGCGGACGAAAAGTTATTGAAAACATTTTGGCTTCCGAATCGACAGCCATGCCAGTCAGAGGCGGGAGGCGAAAAACTTTTCCCAAGACCTTCAAGGGTACGTCGCATGCAATTTCATCGGCCCATACTCGTGTACGGTATCCTGTAACGATATCATAGTTGAATGACAGATGGCGCAAATATGTAACCCAGTGTGCGAGGAGAAATCGTTTCCCAATCGATGAAAGAGTGGAGTGAGATCTCAAATATCCTCGCCCAGAGGGGATTCCTTGGTCAAAAAGGATAATGATTGAAGTTGCGAGTTTGAGTTGCCGTCTGACGTGATGGCAGATGGAGCCAAGTAATCAAACCCTGATGGGCCGCAGCTGAGGGGGAATGGTGTCATATGTCTTGGACATGGGATAATAATTCGTTCCCCGATTGGAAGCTGTTTATCTCTTTGGCAAGTGGACTTCAAAAGGTCGTTATTCATAATCAGGATAATTTGTGCTATAGCTCCTCGCATGTGAGTGTCCATGTAAGGGGAGGGATTAATTTACGACACTCATAACTCATAATTGGTCAACAGATATAGCGCCTGGAGAGTTTCGCCTGGTCCAGGTTTAACGAGCACGACTGGTAATTATCCTGACGTTTGGTTTTGATTTTTTTTTGTCTTCTTTTACATTCGATCTAACCAAGTCGGGAGTATCGTCACGATCGCCCACACAGCGTGCGGCTATTGAAAGTAAACGATGTAGAAAACGATAATTAAGTTTTTACGACCTGACAACAACAACGTGAGTGTGGTGCAGCTATTAAGTGAATTAACGAAGCGTGAAAAAAGGATAGTCCTGCGGCTGAAACGGTTGCCATGACTGGCATAATTCGGTTCGGCAGCATGGAGACCTAAGCTTTACATTTAATTTTTGTTAAAAACTGAACTTTGTAGGAAGGGTTGCATGTATAATTAATCATTGGAGAGCGACGAGCAAGAACGGTGTGGGCACTGTTGGCAAAGGGGTATGTGTTAGATTGGACGTAGTGCCGCCTTTGCAAAGGTTGGTTCGATGGTATCAGAAAACCTCATCACCAGAATATTTATAGGGACTTCTTCTTCAATAATGCCAATTAATGTTGGACATGGAGAATGGGCGTTTCGTGTAGGAATTAGAGCCCGATTATGATATAAAGTTGTGGAAACAATTATATTAGGTTAGGGCGTTGCTAGTGAACTCACGAGTCCATTGTAATACCCACAATCGGACTACTCACCAGTGATCGTCCGCTCCAGTGATAGTACCGTTAATTTGAACCCAATGGCAAATGGTGACTGGACCGGATTTGAAAAACCGGATAGAAGCGTATAAACTTTGCTTTCCCTGGGATTCGAACCTGGGACACCTCTAAATTGGACAGGCGTTTAACCAACTGCGCCATCCAGTCGTACACACCTAAAAGCGGCAGGCAGGTTATAGTGGTCGTCGTCTCTTAGAGGAGATGCATTTAAACCATAAAAAACTAGGAGAAGTACGAGTATGTAAGATAAGTACGTTTTAATAGTGTCAGTACTCAGCTTAAAGCAAAAATAAATGCAACGTAATGAAGCAAAGAAAGTGCTTGAAAGATACTTTTAACCGGGTTTATTGATTTCACACTATAGAAACACAATGTTAATTTTTTTGGCAGTGAATATTTCAATGCCGTATTTCGTCTGGATCCTTCAGGCTGATTGGTTGGAAAAAAAATACTAAAACCTAATCATAAAATGAAACAAAAACATGCATTGGTTAAAAAATACTCTCTGAAGTCAACATTTCAGAACTCCTTATGCTAAAAGTTCGATGTCGAGGGAAAAGTCTCCTTAACATCGCTTAA
The DNA here is from genome assembly GCA_930367185.1 of Myathropa florea. Taxonomy (NCBI): domain Eukaryota; kingdom Metazoa; phylum Arthropoda; class Insecta; order Diptera; family Syrphidae; genus Myathropa; species Myathropa florea. The sequence goes on along the minus strand of OV884003.1, from coordinate 80,514,511 downwards.
AAGATCTTTTCTGCCATCCTGTGTGAACTCCTGAAACCATTTGTGAACAAACTGATAGGTCCATATCAGTGTGTTTTGAGGCCAGGGCAGTCCACCATCGATCAAATCTTCACACTGCGGCAGATCCTGGAGAAGACCCAAGAAATGCAAATTGACACACACCACCTATTTGTCGATTTCAAGGCCGCATATGACAGTGTGTATAGAGACGAGCTATACAGCGCCATGTCTAGTTTTGACATTCCTGCTAAACTCGTCAAACTGAGCAGGATGACGATCGAGAACTCTCGCTGCTCCACCAAGTCCGGTAACGAACTCACCGAGACCTTCAATGTTAAAAAAGGTTTTGGACAAGGCGACGCGCTGTCATGTGATTCCTTTAACAGAAGATCGTGCAAAACTCACTGGCCAATACAAGAGGCACGATCTTCCATAAGTCTGTTCAACTGCTAGCTTACGCGGATGACATTCACGTGATTGTTCGAACTCAGCGAGCCGTTGATGAGGCGTTTGCTGGCATTGAAACGGAAGCGACTAAAATGGGTCTGGCGATAAACGAGAGCAAAACCAAGTATATGTCATCGAAAAAAAACGCACAACATCGACGAATTGGCCAGAACGTCACCATAGGCAGCTATAACTTTGAGGCAGTTATGGACTTCGTCTACCTCGGCTCCGCGGTAAACAGTACAAACAACATCAGTGCCGAGATCAAACGCATGATAATTCTTGTCGACCGCTGTTTTTTTGGGCTCAAAAGGCAATTGAGTAGTAGAGCTCTCTCTCTCGGAAGACCAGGCTGACTCTATACAAGACCTTGATCATCCCAGTCTTGCTTTACAGCGCAGAGGCATGGACAATATCCCAAGCGGATGAAGAGTCTCTTGTCCTTTTCGAGAAAAAAGTTCTGCGCGCGATCTTTGGTCTGGTTTGCGTTGATGGCATTTGGAGCAGTGTTCAATCACTACTATATGGGCTGTACAGCGACATTAGTCTAGCCAGGCGTCTACGGATCCAACGCCTAAGATGGCTAGGCCATGTAGAGCGTATGGACAGCTTAGCTCCGCCCCGAAGAGTTTTCGACTCTGAGCCTGTGGGACAACGCAATCGAGGACGTCCACGTACAAGGTGGCGCGCACAAATCGAGCGGGACCTCGGCCGGCTTAGTGTGCGAAACTGGAGACAGCTGGCGAAAGATCGTGCTGGCTGGAGAGGCATGTTGAGTGAGGCCCAGGTCCACCTCGGACTGTAGCGCCCTAACAAGAAGAACAAGAATATCATGGACATTAAAATTAGCTTCAAGTGTTGTATTTCCTTTTGAATTTGTGTACTTCTAAAAAAAAACACTCTTTATAACTCTCAAGTAGACTGTCGCACTAGCGAAAGTACTTGAATTGAATTGAATTGAAGAACTCGGGATGTGTAATCTATGTAACACTAGTACTGCGACGATAAAGATCTATTGTACCCCCTTCTTTCGATCTAGGATTTTAGTGCTGCCTTCAAAAATTTTACAACTTCTCTAGATGGGATTTCTTGAAAATATTTCCCTGTTACGTTTGTTTGGTGTGACATTTTAAATCTTTCTCGGGCAAGACTGACAGACGGTCAGTATGTGTTCCACAGTTTCTTTGGCCTGTCCATATCGCCTACAAATTTCTGTGTTGCTGAGCCCCATTTTGTAAAGGTGGTAGTTGCATGCCCCATGTCCTGTTAGTGCTTCACATAGCACTTTTAGGTCTGTTTTATTAAGTTCTAGAGCTACTTTGGCTCGTTTGGGATTGTAATATTATTCCATGAACATTCTTGAGTGTTTAATACCCTCTTGGCTGTTCCAGAACTGATTCATTTGTTTTATAACCCATTTGTGTAGGTGTAAGTTTCTGTCCGTGTTGTTAAAGCTATACAGGGGTGAAGGCCCCGTAAAAGCTACCTGAGCACCTTTCTTGGCTTGTATGTCAGCCTTTTCATTCCCTACGTGGTTTTCATGGCCTGGCACCCAGATCGACTTTATCCTGTTGTTTCCTGCCACTTTGTTTAGTATTTTGTGACATTCCCTTAGAGCCTTAGAGTTGAATGTGTAGCTTTTTAGCGCTTTAAGAACCGCTTGAATGTCTGAGAATATGTATATTTTGATATTTTTGGGTTTTCTATCGTTAATATGGTGTGCTGCTTCATTTATTGCGAACAGCTCGGCTTGAAATATTGTTGACTCATTACAGAGAGGAATGTGTAGGCTGCATCTTGGTCCTATCACTCCAGCCCCTACCTTGTTTTCCGATTTCGACCCATCTGTATACCATTTTTGGGCTCCATCATTCATCCACGGGGGGTTGTTGTTCCATTCTTCTCTGCTTGGTATGAGTACTTTGTAGTGTATTTTGAAATTCAACTTTGGGGGCATCAGATCACTCACTCGTGTCAACTCCCAAATGTCTAGATATCCCACAAGGTCTCCTTCTTTGTATTTATAGTTTCTTTGTACTGTTAAGGCTTGTTTCGCAGCTTCAATTCAATTCAGTTCAATTCAATTTATTCATTATTCGCTTTTACAATGACATATGTATGCACCTAAGATAACAATATTATTTTTAACAAGTCAAAGAGAATAGTTAGTGACATTTTGTATTGAGGTAAATGCCACATTTTATATAAAAAAATTAAGATTTTAATGCGAAAGTTTAATGTGGGGTGACATTAAAACAAGATAACAGTAAAATAAAAAAGTATTCAGCCTTAATAGCAGTGTGTAATGGGGGAATATTTAATATAGCCTCCATTCCTGCAGTTGGAGTCGTTCTCATTGCACCGATAGTGCAAATGCACGCTAGCCTTTGAATTTTGTTAAGTTTGTTCATGACACTTTTTGTTCACATTTTTTCCACCATACAGCAGTGCCATAAAGTATGGTTGGTTTAATCATTTGATTGTAGGATCCACAGACTCAAAGTACTTAAAATTTACCTTTTGATCGAATGCTAATCAAAGAAGTGCCTGCACTTTTACTGGCATGATACAATATTTTGGACATTTGTCTCAATGAAGTAATTGTACGACAGTTTCCAAAGTGTGTCTGTGAATAAGTCGACCCATAAATCGAGTAAACTAGATTGTCTGAATTCATTACAAAATAACTCTTTAAATTTTCAAGTCTCAATGAGCAAATTCAGATACGGCTGCACTTCTTAGCAGAGATGAACACAAAAGGTCAAATTGAGGTGGTAGGCGAGCTACATTAATTAGCTACTCAAAAGGCTATTGTGTCGATGTTGATGAATACTTCATGATGACTTCGGGATATATGCATATACGTACAACAAGTTTTACCCACAGCCTGGTATGTCTTTAAACAATCAGCACATATTCATAATGCTTTCCAAAAATAGACCACACAAAATACGCAACAAAGGGACCAGGGGAGATATTCCTAGTAATTTAAACAATACTCTTCGGCCCCTGCAAAATAGGAAATTAAATCACAAAATGCATGTCGACAGCAGGGGGTTTCTAGGAAAAGTTTTAAATTTACATTTCTCCTGACAGACAATGATTGAGCCTTTCACTCCTTCGAATTTTCGATATTTGCCCTCTTTCGTTAGCCGTAAATGTACTACACCATAAAACTCAGGGGAGATAAATCAGCATAGGTTCCTTGGAGACCGAAACTTCTATTGAGACCGAGATAGGTAATAAGTACAGCACACGAATGCACGCATGTATCCCCAAATGAACTAGCAAACTCGTCAAACTGAGAACCACAATTTCACATAGCCCATCGTCAACAGGCCTAATTATGCATATTACATGGTGAAGAACTCATTCAATTCCAACCGCATCGACGGAAGAGTGGTCACATGATTAACTATGCAGGGACACGACAACAGTTCCGACATCACACGCTGAAACGTGTAAATAAGTATGACGTCAACTAAAAAGCACCGACTAGCAAAGGCATATGTACGTTCGCAACCGCAAGACCAAAAATTTAATTTTCCATTTCCCCATCGCACGTACGCAGGACAACGTGCTACCATATCCTGCTGTCCATTGTAACGACTTTGCTGCAAGTAATATATTCCGGGCGAGAATGCCCCCGCGATATGTGCCGCAGCCTGTGATTTCCCGAGGTCTCTAGATTAATAATCTCCAGCTACTGGCAGTGTTTATGAATGGGCCACAGAAAGGACACACTCCTAGGATGTGTGGCCAGGAGTCCATTGGCGTACTGTTGCTGCCGCTGCCCACCAAAGAGGATAATCATTTATTGAGTGATTGCATTAGAGGATTGAAATTTATTATTCCGTTTTGGGTCTCGCGCAAAATAGCCGGAGCGCAGGAATCGCCCAAAACAGTTCGCAGAGAAGTTACTGAAGGGGGCTCTTAATTTGCTTATACTCCGCTAGTGCTAGTGCTCGACGGCTGTATTTGCTCAGCCAATAGTCGAATGACACAGGCCCGCTAAACGGTAATGGAATCATAGTCAAATTAAAATTGTTGTTGCGGAATCTCCTCCGATATCGTTGGTGACGCGTTTCGTGCACGGTATGTGGGCACCTTTCGTATCGTTTTATGTTCATAGCAAAGTGGTGTGTGAGCTGTGGTGATTGTTTTATGGTCTTCCACCAAAACAGTAACTCTGGAGTGGTTAACGAACAATAAACGTCATCGCAGCTCATGATTTCCCACCGAATCGGGTTGTTATTGGAGGTGGGGTCAATTTCGCAGTCGATTATGTGCTAAGCGAATGTTTAACATCACATGAGAAGTACTAAAGGATTTAATTATCTTAAAGTTGGGTTATGGTTTCCGCACCCAAATGAAAATTGAAAGGAAGGCTATTAAATCTGTTTACGTTACGAGAAATGTTCGTAAGCCCCTTGAATGAATTCCACGAGCAGTTCATGTTGATGTGGGTGCAGTTACAGGACGCAATCAAATTGTGACTTGTATGAAACAATTAATGGATTTCCCCTTAATTGAATACCAAAGTTGTGGCGGACATAGGCCTGTTCTTTTGTAAAATTCGTAAACGGTCAGCAGCTCAATGCAATATCTACCGATAGTGACTCTCATTGATGAATCTGAACCTAATTAGCCTAGAAAATATTCACAATTTTAAGGGACTTCTTTGAGCAATGATAAGGAAGCGGCTAAGATGGGTCTTGCGGTGAATGCGGGTAAGACAAAGTAGCCAGGAAGGGTACATTAATTATTAACGCCACCATTATCAATGTTTCTGTGCCGATAGAAACCTTGAAAACCAAGATCTCAGAGCTGGCAATCACCAGGGATGGAAAAATCTTAACATCTGCGAACATGCGAGGCATACATGGATCTTCGGAAAACCACAGTCATCCTCAGTTTTAGCAGAAATAAATTGGGCAACCAAGTCCTCTCGACTGGATGACGCAGTTGATTAAGTGCCTACCCCAAGTTGGAGGTGTCCCAGGTTCGAATCCCAGTGGAATCGAATCTAGCCCAGTCACCATTTGCCGTTGGAATCAACTAAACGGTACAAGAGTAGGTTGCTACCTGGCAGTACAATGGCCCAGTTTTGAGTCTGAGTGCTCCAGAAGGGTTTAAAAAAACCTCCGAAAAAAAAGAGTCCTCATAGGACATTGCGCATTGCGGGGGAAGGCACGCCGCGAGAAAAGGCCTGCCATACAACGACTTCTGCAGCAGATGTATGGATGAAGAAGAGGATGAAACACCCTCCCATTTTCTCTGCAACTCTCATGCAATCGCCTCCACAAGAAAAGAAACCCTAGTAGCTTTCTAGCTAAATGAACTAACGGACATAGCAGAAATAAATGCCAAGAAAATCTGGAAAATCTAGCGGTTGGAAGCCGACTCAGTGGCATCACAATGGATCCTTTGGGTCTAAGTGAATCCTTCACCTGTGAGGGAAGCCACCTTACCTACCTACCTACCTAAGACAAAGTATATGCTGTTAAAATTGAAAAGATGAAACGTCGCGATAGGCAGCTACAAGTATAAAGTAGTAAAGGACTTTGTCCACCTAGGCTCCGAAATAAACTCAAGCAAAGACATCAATGCGGATATAAAACGAATTACAGTGTACTCTGTCCTAACGGACAGCCCTCATAAGCGGACACCTCTCATAAGCGGACAGTGTCCGCCAACGACACACTTTAAGGGCTGTAAAGTGCCATTGACATCTTAAAATTAATTCTAGTCTCTCGTTTTAGATGGTTAAAACTGGTCCATAGCGAACAGATACGATAAAAAAATATCTTGAACCAGTTTGCACATACCGTCAAATCGGTATGATGCATGACAACCCATTATTATAGTGTCTTCCATATATTGTGTTCTACGCGTTGGGTTACGTTTTTTTGCGGTTGTATCTCTTTCTTATATGGCCGCCGTGACAAGTACGTCGCCGACTTCTATGCCCAAATTTTAGGTTCATGTGGTCGAGTGTTTTCATATTTTTTTATCCAAAATCTCGCGTACAACTAGAGCTTTGGCCGACGGCGCGTTTTTACGCAGCAAACCTTTCTCTTTCTAAAATCTTCGGTAAGTACCCGATGGGCCACACTGATAGGAATGTCATGGCATCCTCTCAAAAAAATCGCGGACCCAGAATGGTCCGAGCACAGAATTTTTCTGATTTTCTTAATGTTTCATTCGCCTTTATTTTCTGAACGCACCTCGTAATGTGTCATAACTACAATAGATGAGAGATGTTTCTAGAAAGTCCAATAGATGAATCAGAGATAGCGTTGCAATTGGCGGTTAATGTAACCAGTCTTATCGAAAATGGGACAGACTGTGTCCAAAGAAAACTTTCATAAGTGTAAGAGACCTTCGTCGACCTTCGCCATCAACGCAAACAGGACCAAAGATAGCGCACAGAACTTTTCTCTCGAAAAGGCCAAGAGACTGGTCATCCGCTTGGGATATTGTCCATGCCTCTGCGCCGTAAAGCAGGACTGATCAATGATCAAGGTCTTGTATAGAGTCAGCTTGGTCTTACGAGAGAGGGCTCTTTTACTCAACTGCCTTTTGAGCTAAAAAAAACAGCGGTTGGCAAGAATTATCATGCGTTTGTACTGTTTAGCCGCTTCCGTTTCAATGCCAGCAAACGCCTCATTGATCGTTTCATTCAGGATCTGCCGCAGTGTGAAGATTTGATTGACGGTGGACTTCCCTGGCCTGAAACCACACTGATACGGACCTATCAGATTGGTGACGAAAGGTTTCAGGCGTTCACACAGAATGGTAGAAAATATTTTACAGCGATGATAGCGAAGGAGAATTATCGCTCGCAGTCAAAGGGGTCTCCTCTCTTGGGGATCAGGCAAACGATACTGAAATTCCACTCATCGGGCAAGCCTTCCTCCGACCACCTCTTTCGATTCACTGAAAATGCTCAAAGGGTACAACTAGGCGTTTGAAGTCGGCATTCAACTGTAGCTCCCCTTCACCCGTGAGAGAACAATAGCACGCACAAGACGAGTGGTTGCAGGGAGGGACTGGAGAGCCCCTATTATTTTTGTTATTAAATAATTCTACGCCACATTTTATTGCACACGCTGCTGCATGTCTTAAGTTGGAGTCTTATATAACGCTACCGAAGATATTAAATCCTTCACAGTCCACACATGGTCGGTTACTTATGATATGATGATTTCAGATGTACTCGTATGTGTTAAATGGATTGATGTAATAGAAATACGACTGAATTAGGTACTACACTGCAAGAAGGAAACGACATTTATAAAGTTACCGACTGTGAATTTACGTGTATTTTTGAATATCTATAAATTTGTAAACGAATGCGTGCAATTGTGTATTAAGTTTGAATAGGATACCCTTCAAGTCAATCATGGATCAAGTGTTCTTTGAGAAGGTGACCCTGAGTGACCCTTTAATTAATGAAACGACAGTGTGTGTTAAATTTGAGAATAATACCACATCATTCACTCACATCACTCAAATTACGTTCGTTTATGTATTCGTAAAGGTTCAAAGAGTATCACATGCCACTCTAATTGAACTTCCCAGTGGCAACTAATCAAGTTTTCTCAATATCCTGTCAGTGTCATGAAATTGCATGCAAATCCCCCAATGCGGATAAATGTCAATGGTGTGCCATAAATAAAATCAACCCCCATCCGACAATATCCATCAGCAAGGTCGACTGGTGGAATGCATCATCAGCCCGAATGGTCAGCACACACAAAGTAGCTTCACGCAATAAGTGATGAAAGGTTTATAAGCGGCATTAGTTTACACTTTTCCATCGATTTTCCTTTATGTTCGACATACATATGGACAAGCAGAGTCCTGTGAGGAACCGACATGTTGGTGGGACGGTTTTTCACGTGTGAATACAAAAGAATGTCCACGTCCCGTGATGAATGACACGGATATCCTCCATGCAGAACCCGAAAAGTTAATTGCACTAATCGAATACGCTGTGTGCGACATAGAATTCGAAAATTCATTACAATTTCCCTTCCATTCCGCTCCACGGGGGGTTCAGCGATCCTTTTTTTCAAGCATGAATTGGCGCGGTACACTTCCTACAAGCTACACGAGGCTGTGCAAGCACAACAATTTATGTGTGGAAAATGTATTTGCACAGACATAGAAGGGTACTGGGGCCCGCAAGCGAATAAAATTAATAAACCCCTCACGTATGCAGCAGATTTGGTCACGATCTGCACACTGTTGTTACGAAATTAACTCAATGCAACGGACAACGAGACCAAAAGGAAATGAACACCAGAAGAAAGAGAAAAAAAGGGATACGGGCAAGCCATATATGTCCTTAATCGGTTAGTCCTACGGCTGACCTAGATTTTGTAGAATATGTCAAGGCGACACTGTTAAAGCGAAACGACCCCGGTCCCTGTTTTACTGCCCCCAATGTGAACAAAACACGCTTGTTCACCCCAGAAGGCGTCGTGTTATGCTTGCTCATCATCGTGAACTTTAACACGCTCTACAACGATGAGCTGGTATTTTGCTGAACGGTGCGAGATTGATATAACAAATGAAGTTTACATAGGATTATGGCGCCGAAGGGTGGTTAACTACCCACACCCACACCCACACCCATACCCACACCCAGTCCCAGACCCAGAGACAGCACCCAGAATTTCAATTCTAACTCCTTATATCTCTCGTCTTTGTGTGGTGTGCAAGTTGCCGTCTACGAGATTTATCAGTTGCTGCTGGTTGCTTGTCATGTACATGGGTCGAAGTGTGGGATGCTCGGTTGAGTGCTCAGAGAACGTGTGCAGGACCCTTGTTAACTTGTCACGACAAACTGGAGTGCTGATTGCTTTTGCAAATATTTGTCTCTGTGAAATGGTAAGAGGAATGAAAAAAAAAAAAGAAAATGCAGCCCAAGCAATGGGTACATGTTGGAGAGACGGGCAAAGCAGAAAGTGGTTCAATAGCTTAATTGAGATGGTTTGCAGATCTTGATTTTGTTTGATTCCAGATGCACCCCAAAGTCATCTTTTGACATAATGGAAAGCATGGGATTTCTCTCGACTGCTTCAGATGAAAAAAATCATCCAGTAGATGTAGTTTGATAAAAGTCTTTGATGAATTAAGTGTTTGTTAGTCCTGAGCAGCATTAATAGTGAAAAGAAGATAAAATAACCTCACTCCAAAAACAAATAAAAGAAATCCGAAATTTGCGTCAATCGGAGTTTCCCATAAATCAATTTTAATTTGGAAAAATTATTCTTCTTCTTAAGCGGGTGCTTAAGAACTGGAAGGCGCAGTTGGTTAAGTGCCTGCCCAATGTTAGAGGGGTCCCAGGTTCGAATCCCAGTGAAGTCGAATCTGGTCCAGTCACCATTTGCCGTTGGGATCAAATTAATGGCACTGGAGTAGGTTGCTACTTGGCTGTTCAATGGACCAGTTTTGAGTCTGAGTGCTCCAGAGCTCCAGTCTGAGTTTTGCGAATGTCATAATCGGGCCAGAAGATTTTGGTTATTCAGCAGAAGTGTTTCAAAAACATACAAACAAAAAAAAGTTTGATTAGAATGAACAGGCCAGCAGAATGAAAGAAACACAATAAGAGTCCTTGACAATGAGATTTTGTGGAAATTGCAGGAAGGAGGAGGAAGAGGAGATCGTTGCTCAGCTTCGCAGCACCAGTAACATAATATATCCCGCACCTCGATCCGGATGAGAAATAGCATGCTAACCTCACGAGCTGAACAGTATCAGCATCAGCAATTCAAAAACAAGCACAATATGGTCCAATTGAACGGAGATAACTCAGTCTGAGTGGTATCACAATGGGCTAAGGTTGACCTAAGTCAGGCTCGAATCTGCAATTTGGAAAGACCTTCGACTTTGATAGAGATGCTCTTTCGAGTACGATGTCCACACCGATGAAGGTGTCCAAACAATGTACTCCACGATAACGTTGCAACTTAAAAAGTATTTCCGAAATTATTCTAACCGCAGTCTATATAATCTTCTTCGACCCTAATTGACTACTTGACGGCCACTAAGTGGTTGTGTTAAGTGCTTCCATTTCAACAACTATCGTTAAAAACTTTGCAAAGTTGTCTGCAAAGGCAATCAAACACATTTATGGCTCACGTATTGCACACATAAACCAAAGACCGTATATCATCATCTACCAATTACAGACGTGCCCTACGTGCTGCAAGTAATTGCACTTAACAACGGAAAGCATTTATTACACCAAAAATATAACGCCCCACGACTTCGGTGAGCGGAGGTTGAGTGTAACCTAGATTCCACCCCGAAGACGATGTTCAGTTTTCCCAGGGAAGCAAACTGATATCTTCCTTCACAAAAGGCTATACGTTCCTTTGGGTTAGTTACCCAGACTATAAACTACAATTTTTCGAGTAAACACCTGCCACTCGGTTATGTATCTCATTGCCTTCCAGCGAAATGGGATCATCATCAAGAGAATTGGTTACATGGAAACTGACAAATATTTACCACAATCAAATCAACACCAGTGCTTTGTTAGTGCTCGAGGCAAGCACCTAAAACCCTTGCCCATTTTATCGTTGCCAAGTAATTGATTCAATAAAGATTATTGCGAACGAAAATAAACAATTCAAAAAGGGGGATGCTGCGTTTGTTCAGTTGTTGACGGCTAGAGTAAAATGTTTGATGGATTTGTACAGATTAAAGTGCAGGGATAAGTCCAAAGAATGAGCTGGAATGTCTTTGTTCTCTGGATTGTCGGATAGGTTTTTGTGATTGAATCAATGGCAACTCGTCCATTTGATAATCACTACGTGGGGAATTTGTTATCAAAGTCAAAAGATCATCGTCACTACTGATTAGTATCTTGGGTGGATAGAGGACGATCATTTTATTTTAGGCTTTCATTTGAGAACAATAGAACGATTGGGTCCTGCAGGAAATGATATAATATAAGAGGAACACTTATTGTTTCACTTCGTTATCTGTCTGTGGTCACTTTATTTCCCCCGTAACTTTTGAACCATTTTAAGTTGAGACATCAGAAATTTAACTGAGATGTTGTCATCAGTGGTGTTATTGAATGTGGCAGAATGTTCTAAAAGACCCAGGTCCACCCCGAACTGTAGCGCCACACAACGAAAAAGAATGTTCTTAAGACGAATTTAATGAATAGATGTGGTTTCACGACAGTAACATCATTTAGCGTTTCGCTCCAAAGCAAATACTTCAAAGTTTTGCTGACCGCTGTTTTACGTTTTACGTTTTACTGCAGTTCCTGTATATATTAGTGTCCACTTAGTCAAATTTACGAGCGTGGCAGTGTGTGCTCCCTGAGGATACCAACCAGCGTACTGGTGCTGGAACACTCTTGGTAACGAGAAGGTTTTGCGAATGTCATAATCGGGCCAAAAGATTTAGGTTATTCAGTAGAATTTTCTTCTATTCAGTATGCTGCTTGTCATTCCTAGTAGTTCAGCATCGATTACAGAAAAACCGTCGAATTGGCTGTGATGTGTATTGGTGCTGACGGGAGTGGAAGTCATGGCTAACCTAGGTCATCTGCTTTTCCATTCCATAGGATTCCCTGACGCCCAGTGACCCAATATAGAGAGACAGTGTTATTTCTCCGAAATTTTATTAACGAATCATAAGCATAGAGTACAGTGCAGGTTTTATTTTGTTGTTTGAAAGTGCTTTGAGTGCTGCCTGACTGTTTACAAATATTCAACACGTTTATGTGGCTACAGTCAAAGCCGATTGTTATGCTATCCGCCGTTTCTTTAAAAGAAACGATTTCGAAAATGCGGCATCTATCATACAATTTGTAGCAATTTATAGACAAGTTGTAGGAATTTTTATTGTTACATTTATGATCGCAGAACCAACGTCTTCGTTATGAACTACTTGTATAGATGTTGGACTGGCAGAGGTAGAAAAACCCCTGAGCAACCTCAAAATTGTAGCTACGGTTGTGACTTTTTGTCCTAGATGTTGGGTGAGGAGATGATTTTTGCTCCAGAGCAAATAATTTGGCTTCTCCTCATTTACCCTAAGACTAGCTTGTTCCGCCTGTTCTCCATTCGCCGTTTTTGCTTCTACAATGGCTCGCTGGCAAAGCACGACAATGTCGATGTAAAATGCGTACCCCAGTAGCTAAACCGATTTGTAGATACAGTAGAATCCGTTTAGTACGACTTCGCTTATAACGACCAACCGCTTATTGCGACGTAGACACAACATGTTAGGTTTGCATACAAATTGCTAGGAACGCATTTCAGTTCGTTTTGTGCGTCTAATGTTCCCGGTTCCTTGACCGTCGCAATATCCGGACTCGACCTTCTGTGTTGCCACCTGTCCCCTGGACTATATTTTTTTTTCATAATTAGATTGAGGAAATAGTACGCCGAAATCCGATGCAGGTTTCAAACGGTTCAGAGTCTCTGGAAATGTACTGCACGTTGTAAGACTTTAGCGTTGCAAAATCCCGAATTCGGACATTCCGTCAAATAGATCCTGGTGTTGAAAACTGTCGTATGTGGCTTTGAAACTGATGAAGAGATGGTGCGCATCAATTTAAAACTCGTTGGCATTTTTTCGCTTTCGACGGAGTGTGAAAATTTCGTCCATAGTCGATTTACACCTTACAGCGGTGCGAAAGGTTTTTTGAGGTTCAGACAGCACGCTAAGTGGATTCTTATAGATGGCATTAAGCAATAGAAATATAATTTGAAAGCTACAAAAGCAGTAAGAGTACTTTCAGTTTCCATATCGAAGAGACTAAAAATCTGATTTAAGAAATGACGCGAAAGAGGTGAAGCCGTGATGTAGCCGATGTGTATTTTTCCATAGAAGCTTCCTATGTAGAATGACACCCAGATATTTAGCTTCATCGGAAAAGCGGATAGTGACACCTTTTAGTACTAGTTGTGTCAAACCAGTCAATTTCCTCCTCCTCGTGCAGAGGTCAACCTTGGTTTTAAGAGGGTTGACTGAAAGCCCATTTCTAGTCCACCAATTGTTGATTACGTCTAGAGCTGCCTGAGCTTTTTAATACACATTCGCTAAGCATGATCCGACAGACAGAACAGCTGCATCATCCGCATAGGCCTGGGCGTAGATGTTAGAACTATTGAGATCATCGAGCAGAGAGTCAACCAGCATACACCATAGCAGAGGAGACAAGACACAACCCTGCGGGCAGCCCCTATTTACCCCCGCCACAACATACTGGCCACAATCCGCGTCCGCAATAATAGCTCTATTCATTAGCATTGCTTTAATCCACAGCAGTAATGATTCACCTACACTGTGTTCTCTGACCGAGTTGCACATGCCATCAAAAGTCGCATTGTCAAAGGCACCCTCTATATCAATGAAAATGCCCAGCGCGTACTCTTTACTGTCGAGTGCACATTCAATTCTGCCAACGAGATTTTGTAGTGCAGTCTCGCAAGATTTTCCGCGCAGATAGGCTTGTTGCATCTGAGATAGAGGATGAATTCGCAAAGCGGTTTTGCGCACATGAAGCTCAACCAGCCTTCCCATGATTTTCAACAGGAAAGAAGTTAGACTGATTAGTCTTAAGTTCTTGGCGAGTGAGTAGTCCTCCTTACCGATCTTTGGTATGAAGGCTACCCTGTACGCCAAGGGGTCGGGATATAGTTCAGTGCAAGACTGGCTGTGAAAATTCTGTTCAGAACCGGCAACAACTGGTCTATACCCTTTTGCAACAAAGCTGGATATATGCCATCGGTACCTGGCGATTTGAAACCATGGAAGGACGCGACTGCGTATTTGATAGCTTCATCTGTCACCACGAGCGAAGAAACAAACCATCATCGGCGTGTTACATTAATCAGCTCATCTTTAGTTCCAGGGATAGGAACTGGTTTTGAGCTGGTTGTAATCTGGTTACCTGGAAAATGAGTTTCAAGCATGAGACTGAGGGTTTCAACTTTTGACTTAGTGTAGGTACCGTCTGGTCTTCTGAGTGTTTCCAGTTTGGCTGGTTTGTTCTTTTTAAGAACTTGAACCAGTTTACTTGTTTCACCGAGTGTTTCGATCTTTTAGTATTAGTAAACAAATTCTTAAAATATTACCTGTGTCTCATATGCAACTAATTATTATATAACCTTTATAATGGGCGCCGTGGCCGTGGCGTAGTGGGTAGGTGCGTCGACTCCTACGCTCGAGGTCGTCAGTTCGAATCTGGAAAAAAACATCAAACATTTTTTACGGCTCCACCTCTTTCGAGTCACTGACAATGCTCAAAGAGTATAACTGTCTAGAAAAAAGCTTCTCAATCTCGCCGTTCGGAGTCGGCATTAAACTGTAGGTCCCCTCCGCTCGTGAGAGAACAATAGCACGCACAACACGAGTGGTTGCTGAGAAGCTAGGCCCAGGTACACCTCGGACTGTAGCGCCGCCATTATTATATTATTATAATAAAATACAAATTTTTAAATGTTAGTACTTATTATAACAATATTTACAAGTAATTTTGTATGTGGGTATTTCATACCCAGCCACATACTCTATGTTACATTTTGTCACCACACGCTCGTCGGGTTAAAGTCTTCTAAATCCACTTTACTATCAAGCCAATATAATTTCTTCTCCTTATCTTGCGAAAATGTTCATTTTATTACCAAGATGCAAGCTTATAAAACCAACTGCAGGCGTCAATATTAAACCCTCTTTCCAGTCACGTATTACTCAACCTAAACTTTTTTCGCATCCCTCGATGCTTTGCCGCTGTCATGATGTTGTGCTTCTGCTTGATTCCTAACCCCCTCACATTCACTCCAGATGTCACCGCATTTATTGCATCATAATATTCTCATTTCAGATACTCCCTGCTTCGCTTTCGTTTTCACTTACTGGCCCCAACCAGCCAAACAATGTAACAGCGACTGAGGGTCGGAAAAACAACAAATTTTTCACAAAAGACAGAACGCCAGGAAGCGTTTTGACATTTTTTTTTATCAATTCTAAAGCAAAAACAATCTCAAACAATGTCTGACGATGATGATGCCCTACGATATGACGAAAAATGACAGCAATGACATCGAGGCAACATTAAAATCAACCCCAATATAAACAACCTTCAAATGAAAAAAACGAACCAAAATAGACTCCCACTCACACAAAGTTTTTGTTTTTTCTCCGTTTGACAGGGACACGAATTGATTTTACGTACACACTCGAATCGGAAACGTTCCAATTTCTGCCCCATTTTTCCTCAAATGAAAATGGTTTGTGTCGATTTTCGATTCAGGATACTTTCCAAAGGAAAGCACGTAGACCATAGTTGAAGGACAGGAAAATAAAACAAAAGCCTGGACCATTTTTCAGCCGCTGCCAAACGAGGGTTTTGATTTTGCGCATATTTGCATAATTTATCCGTTCTCGGGTTTTTAATCGTGATATCCTGGCAATGACTGCGACGAGGATGAATGTCTTTCGTTGAAGTCACCAGGATTTCCTTATCCTATTTGTTTTCAGGTCAAAGTAGACCCAACCTCCCTCCACCTGAATTCAAATAAAACCAAGCTCTTTACACATCGTAAGAAGCAAAAAAAACGTCATCACAAGAGATGCTGTGTGTCTTGCTATCGCGGAACTGAATCTGGATTAATTTCTCAAATAGGAAGGGAACAAGCAAACGTTTCCCTCACTGTGGTTTATGGAGTGACGTCGTCGGCATGTACCCACACCACGGGCATCTCTCAATTATTTATGCTCCAATTATTTCGCCTGGACCCTGCTCTCGGATCCAATTTGGCGATTTGGCGGCTGTGGGAGGGATGATGGAGGTGACAGCAGCGATAGTGCTGCCGGCGTCGGCAGTGGTGGCGACTAAGTAATAATCTCCCCGGATTAGGTTTTTAAAGGATAATAAATTAAAGCGATTAATTCTCAATAAATTATACACGAATGAATGCGGTGCGACAACGATTCAGCTGAATATCATGGAGGTGCCTGTGGTTGGGTGAGTGAGGGTGCTATCATATTAGATCTCATCAAGGTACTGGTATTTATTGGCAATGCTTTTCGCATCACCATGAGATGTATGTATTGAGAAAACTAAGCGGCTACGCGTTGCGAATAGATCGGCTGGATTAATAGACTTTTTCCCTGACATTGATGGGGGATTAAACAAAATGTTCTCCAATCAATTGAGAGGAAATTAGTTGTAAAACCTTCGATTCTATTTAAATTTATCGGTTAACGACGCGTCTATACTGGAGGAGAACAAATTTAAAAGGATTCATTTTTAAATGTTGCATTTACGTCGTTATAAAATAAAGAGTGTCCCGAGATTCACGTCGCCGACGGTAAGAAGGGTGCCAGATTGCTGAACGAAAGAACAACACGTTTTCATTGCTGAGCAGTACTCTAAAAATAATGATTTAGAAACTAGAGTTCGCAATCTTCAAACAAAATAATCAGCTTCAGCGATGAGGATCATTTTCATATTGAAGGCTTTTTTAATTTTCAAAGCCGTCGATTTTGTGATGATTTTTGAGAGACAAATGGAAAAAATGTAACTATTTTGTGTTTGAAATATTGCTGCAAATAAGGAATCGGATGTAAATGGGGCCTACAGCCTAGAATAGCATACTGGCTGTATACAGCCGTAGTCAGACCAATCCAACTATATGGAGTTCCAGTAGGGTGGACAGCTCTTGGCACAGCCGTCAACCGCAACCTTCTCAACCGCGTGCAAAGAACTGCAAGCATATGCATCAGTGGGGTGCTAAGGACGACACCATCCAAAGCATTAAATATTTTATTGCATCTCCCTCCACTTGACTTGTTTGCCAGACAAGTAGCAGCTTGCACAGCGGTAAGACTCAGAACACTGCACCTGTGGAATAACCACCATTCAGGTCATTCCACCATTCTAGATAACCTCGAGTTTCTACCGCACGGCACCAACCTCCTACTGCCTCATCTCGTCTTTGAGAAAAACTTCTCTACCAGCATACCCTCCAGGTCTGACTGGAAGTCTGATACTCAGACGCTGGACGGACCTCTGCGTATTTTCACAGATGGACGAGTTAGTATGATTAGGTGTATACTCCAAGGATCTCAATTTTAGTATATTCCTCCACCTTCCAGAACATTGTAGCGCATTCCAGGCTGAGACGATGGCAATAAAAGAAGCTCTGTTTTGGCTCAAGAACAACGTGATATCCAAGAAGGACATCACCATCTGTTCAGACAGCTAGGCAGCAATAAAATCCCTAAACTCGGTCACTTTTCTCTCTAAGACCTCCCTAAATTGCCGCCTATATCTTAACGAGATGGCTGAGCATTTTAATATTCACCTCATGTGGGTGCCGGGACATAGTGACATTCCAGGGAATTGTGAAGCCGATGATCTCGCCTTCCTAGTGGAGATCCTCCGCCTATGCTATTCGCTACAGCTAAACTTCTTTTAAAGAATCATACCATTAAAAACACCAACTCAAGATGGTCAGATGGCACGACGTGCCTCATCACAAAGCAAATTTGGCCTAAACTTGATCTAAAACGTTCACTTTATCTTCTTAGAATGAACAGGTCATCTGTAAGAACTCCCATTGGCGTTATCACAGGACACTGTGCCATTGGCACTCACACCTCAAGAATGGGACTCCCTCATAATGATTTCTGCAGAAGCTGCAGAGACGAAGAAGAAGAGGAAAGCATAATGCATCTCCTCTGCACTTGTAGCGCTCTCTTCTCTAGTAGGATGAAACACCTTGGAGTCGACTTCTTCAACGACTTGAGCGAATTGGACAATTGCACGTCGGCATTAATCAATTAAAGAGCTTCGTTGAAAGCACCAAATGGTTTTTCGGATAGGTAACATCAGATCCGCGTGGTATCACAATAGGCCTTAATTGGCCTAAGTGTGACTGCTATCCACAGTCAGCCACTTCAACCTAACCTAACCTTGTGCTTGAAAGCATAATCGGATATCTATCGCAACATTCATTTTTTCGTGACCAAATTAAAAGATACGTATGTGAACAACATGAAGTTTCAACAAGACGGTGACACATGCTGTACAGCCGAAGAAATAATTCAATCACCAAATCATTTCCTGGACATGTAATTTTCCACTTGGGTGATCAGAATCGGCCCCGCAGATCATGCGAGTTGACACCGTTTAAAGTCGCAGACTTCGCCAAGAAGCTCAAGACCATTCAGTGATTTTTCAACGAAATTTACTCAGATCACTGCAAAATGTTGATGTCGCTGAACAGCTCGTACGGTTCGTTATTATATGTACTCCTCCACTCACCCTCTATGCAGATGGGACCGAAAATCACCCGAAGAATTTTCCTCTCAAAGCAGCCAAGAGCAACCTCATCCGCTTTTGACAAAGTCCATGCTTCTGCGCCATATAGCAGGACTGGGACGATTAAGTTCTTGTACAGAGTTACCTTGGTTGTTCGAAAGGGGGCTTTGTTTATCAATTGCTTTCTTAGCCCAAAGAAGCAGCGAATAGCAAGAGTTATTCTTCGTTTGATTTCAGCGCTGGTGTCATTGTCTGAATTAATTCCGGTACCTAGGTGGACAAAGTCCTTGACTACCTCAAAGTTATAACTGTCTGCTGTGACGTTCTGTCCGAGACGTCGGTGTTGGGTGTCCTTTCTGGTTGACAGCATATGCTTGGTCTTGCCCTCATTTACCCTCAAACCCATCTTCGCGGTCTCCGTCGCAATACTCACAAAAGTGAGTATCATTGTCAATATCGTCGGCATATGCAAGTAGTTGGACGGACTTCTGAAAGATTGTGCCTCTGGTGTTGGCGTGCGAGTTTTGCACAATTCTCTCAAGTATGATGTTGAAGAAGTCGCATGACAGCGCATCGCCTTGTCTGAATCCTTTTTTGAAATCAAAGGTCTCGGTTAGGTCTTTACCGACTTTGATGGAGCAGCGTGCATTCTCCACCGTCATCCTACACAAACGGACGAGTTTGGCAGAAATGCCAAAACTAGACATTGCTCTGTATAGCTCGTCTCTATAGATGCTGTCATACGCGGCCTTAAAATCGATGAAAAGGTGGTGGGTATCGATTTGCTGTTCCTGGGTTTTTTCCAAGATCTGCCGCAGAGTGAATATTTGGTCGATGGTGGATTTTCCTGGCCTAAAGCCACACTGGTATGGACCGACCAGGTTGTTGACGAATGGCTTTAGGCGTTCACACAAGACGGCAGATATGATCTTATAGGCAATGTTCAGAAGACTGATGCCTCTATAGTTGGCGCATTTTAGAGGGTCGCCTTTTTTGTGGATCATACATACCATTCACAGTCATACAATTCCGTCCCAATTTAGTCTGATAAAACAGCTGGATCTTAACGAAAATCCTGTGTGCAATTGATTCTATTTTAGCAACGCAAAGTCTGACATATAATCTTTATACGTCATATTGACAAGATAAAGTGAATGATTCATTTTACCCGGGGGCCTAGTAATCCCGCACTAAGCATCGACAAAGATGGCAAGATAAAGCAAATAGCTGAAAGTAACAAAGCCCATCGATCTGATCCTAATACTCGCTCATTGGATGAAGTGTACTTCACCCAGACTGCTAATGTTGCAAGGACAAGTAATCCACGTTTGTCCATCATCTCCTAAGAAAGTCTATTCCAAGTGTCACTTCAGAGCAGAATCACGATGGCGGACGATGCCTTTAACGAGCGCCAAGCATAAACGAAGGGCGTGTATTTGTCAGCAATGGCAGTTACTGCAATGCTTTAGAACACCGATAAAAAACACGCTCAGCAACATTGAGGTCATACGTACGTACCCTTCCCTTCAAGACATATTGTTTCAGCCAATCTTTCAACCCAAAGCAGAAGAGGAACAAAGGGAAAAAATCATAAAAGCTATGTATTCGCATACGTACGTCTGTATAGTTCAACTTCTCATTTTCTTCTTGCGGAAAATTGCACCCTTGGGGCAATGCCTACGATGCTGGCGAAGCACAAGAACAACTGAATATCACAAGATAATGAAGCATAAAAGAGAAGAAAACAAATAAAACGGGCACACAGACAAAATCCTTACGAACAACTGCAAGCCCCGCCACCCCCAATAACCGTCATCGATCAAAGACAACAGCAAAGCCAAAGATGATGAACGAAGCCGGAAGAGACCCCCCCGCCGCAACACGGCTGCAAGAGCCGTGTGCAATTCTTCATCCCCATCATCAAACGCCGGTAAAGGAGTATTTCTTAAGGGAAATCAATTTTATTGGTCTGACGGCAATGGCATCGGTTATTATTGAAGAATTATTATTTTTCTCTGATGGCTTCCATGATGGCCAGCTTGGACTGTGTGGCACCTTGATGCTGCTGAGTGGGGTAAAGCCTGCTGGGGCCTCAAACGCGAACAAACAACGTCTCTTTTCCATTTAATTTAGTAGTCTATTAATTTAAGCGAAGCACGGAACATTACGTGGACACACCGTCCCAATGGAGAGTGTCCCCGGCATGCGCTTAGTCCGCCGAGTCAACCCTGTGAGAGGATTCATAAATTACAAGAATTCATGTTTCACTTATTCCGTGTTTTCCTTCATATTCCTGATGTGCCTGCGCCGCTATTCGTCGTCCTCTTTCATGCGGTCTTGTCAAGGTGGACGAGTTGAAGACGTGTCCCCAGACATGATAATTGAAATTGTAGTCACTTTCTTCCGATGAACGGAAAAAAAGATACGATAGTGCTTTAGTGCGACTGTGCTTAGTGCCCGTGTCCATGTCCGTGTCCTTGCTCCCGATTTATGTTGAATCGCTGGTGGTGGTTTTCTCCGTGATCTTTTTGCCCATTTTTACTGCGACGCTTTTATGTCCTTGCGTAATGGAGGTTGAGGTGAGCTGGGAAATGTGTACTGGGATTACTTTTATGTATCTTTGCTTTGTTTAAGAGCAGTGCGTGAACAATTAATTAGAGAAATAGCGGTTTTATATACCAATTCTCGGGTAACTGGCGTGACTTTGAATTTTATGACATCTGTGTGTACGCGAATTATGCTTGTGACCTTGGATCTGGCATTAAAATGGGTCATTAAAATCGAAAACAAACCTAAGGCTTGGTGTTTAAAATCAAATGGGCAACGCAGAAAATTGATTCATTTATCGAAGTTATGGGACTCCAATGAGAGAAGGATTGGAGTGTATTTTCTGAAGCAGTGACGCGTACATCACTATGGCGACAGTTGTCTTTGTGCAGGATTATGAAGGACAGTCATTATGTCGGAGACGCCAACGAAAGCTCTCAAAGGAATTTTTTTCTCAAAGAATCAGCTTATATAAAAGTGTTTACAGTGATTCGTCAGCCTTGAATAGTTTCTTTAGAACAGCAAAAAAAAAAACGAAAAATGTGTGCATCCAGAAACCTTCTCTGATGAAAATGTCAAGGGAAATATGTAATTAAGGGGCCTTAGCTAAATGTCGGAAATTCACAAGCCGTTTTTTTCTACCAAAGTACATCGGTAAGTGGATGCGACTATTTATTCAGAATCACTTTGAGCACATCTACACACGGCCACATGTGCAAATATTGCATTTATTGTCAAACTGGCGTGCACTGAATTATCCTTCAGTCTTGAATGTCCTCATACCAAGAAACACGAGGTTAAAAGACTCTGCGAAAAATACAGGCAAAACTAAAATTTTGCTTGAATAATTAAAAAAAAAATTATGTATAAATATAAATATAAACATAAAGAGGATTACAGAGAACCGGAGAGAAGAAATATTTTTGGTATTATTTTCTATGTTCTTTTGGAAACAATTATAACAAAAGAAGTTAGCGTTTTTTTTGTTCAGACATCAATGCCATTTAACTTGGTCATCCAATTTGAGGTTCCAAAAGAAAATCCAAATAAAACATACACACCTGATCAAAAAAATAGATACACCCTCATTCACTTTACATTTTTCGTCTTTAGTATTGCACAATGAAAGAAATGGTTAAAGTTCGCAAAAAAGGTTAATATATTTGTATTCTATATACTTATTAAAAATTTAAAACAAAAATATTTTCGATTTTTACGTTTAATAATTTTTTTTACGAAGATTAAATTGTGTCAGCACATAAAAATCGTGTGATCAAAAAAAAAAGATACATTGTAATTTTTTCCAAAATATTTAAATGAGGTGCTAAAATGCTTGTTTATTTCAGTTGCAAAAGCGATTACTCTAACCCCTGTGAAGTTACCCTTTTGCATTACAACTTTGTCCATCCTTTTCGGTATACTGTCTATGAATGATTGACATGTCTCTACTGGTATTTCATAACAAGTTTTTTGAACAAATTATCACAGTTTGTCTGTATTGGTAAATATGTGCACAATTTCTTCTTTAGATGCGCCCACACGTTTTCAACAGGGTTTAGGTCTGGAGATTGGCTTGGCCAAGCTAGCAGGTCGATTTTGTTGTGGAAGTATGCTTTGGGTCGTTATCCTGCTGAAAGACCCAAGGCAAAGGCATGTTTTCCTTCCTTTCCATTTCCAAAATGTCTTTGCTCTCGGCTACCGTCATATTTTTTGTGGTTAGTTTGAATGCATTTTTTTTATTTTTATCTTTGTAACAAATCTTACATTCTAGGCAAAATACTTAAACTAGATATGGAACAAATTGTCTCTAATACTATCTTACTGGCCCTATGCGCGCACTCTAAGTTAACCTAATCATTAATAATTTATTTTGCCTTTCGCCTTCTTATGTGATTTTGAAATAAATTTTTTTAACAATACTAAAAGAATACTTATACTAAGAAAAACTTATTAAAAACTTAGTACTCTAAACATTTTTTTTTTTTTATATTCTTAACCTAACTTAACACTAACTTACCTAACTTAACCTAACTTACCTAAACTAATATATCTAATATTTTTTTTTCTTAAAATTTAATTCCCTAACCTAAATGTAAGTTAGCCGTAAGGGACCAACAGTTATCTGATTAGGTTGACGACAGCTGAGGAGTTTGATGGGGCTGCAACCACCAGTAAAACCCCCGAACCTTGTCACACTCCGTTCTATTGCGAACAGGAATGGATCTAATGAACCGGAGATCATTCGGACTAACTCTTGCGACATCGCCTTCGTAGAGGAGTCGCCTATCCACTGTCCTTCGCACCACGTGGTAAATCAATGGACATCCCTCTGCGTCCTGGATTAAGCCAATCCGGTCAAGGAACAAGAATGCCTCCAGCGGAATTGATCCACTTCGGCGAGCGCTCTCATGATATGCGTCATTGGAGTAGTAAGCTCCAAATATCAGCTAATTTTCCGAGGTCATAGCTCGTGCAACATGCCTTCGAATCAGCTTAATAATAAAATTATCCACCCTGTTGACGTTTGCTTTGTTATACAAGAATTCGTTGGAATAGAATTTTGTGTACTCAGATCCTGGGGTTCTGTACTTCTTGAGACAAGCCCGGAGACACTTCCTCTCGAACACCCTCATCTTTACCATCTGGGAAGGACTCACGTTGAACCACACTGGACAACCGTACGTCATGACTGGCCGGATGAGGGCCATGTAGCAGACTACCTTCACCCTGGTATCAAGTTGGCTGCTATAAAACAACCCCCATGCCTCAGCAAAGGCCTTCCTAGCTTTCGTCAGAGTAGTAGCTATACACACCTGATCAAAAAAATAGATACACCTTACATTTTTCGTCTTTAGTGTTGCACAATAGAAGAAATGGTTAAATCTCGCAAAAAAGGCTAATATGTTCGTATTCTATATACTTATTTAAAACTTAAAACATAAAAATATTTTCAATATTTACGTAAATAACTTTTTTATGAAGATTAAATTGTGTTAGTTCATAAAAATGCGTGATCAAAAAAAAAGATACATTGTAGTTTTTTCCAAATTTTTTAAATTAAGTTAAGCTAGCAGGTCGATTTTGTTGTGAACAAAACATTTTTTTACTAGTGTGGAAGTATGCTTTGGGTCGTTATCCTGCTGAAAAACCCAACGCAGTAGCATTACGATTTGCAAAATGTCTGTGTACTCGGCTGCCGTCATATTGTTTGTAGCCTGGAATATGGGACGAACATCATTCTAAGTAAAACATCTCCAGGCCATTATGTTGCTGCCTCCATGTTCCACTGTACTTTTTATGCAACGGTTATGGAATTCCTTGACTCGAGAATCTATTCACTCTTTTCACAGTTATTTCTAAAGATATTAATCTTTGTTTCGTCGCTCAGCAAAATATTTCGCCATTTATTTTCACCGATATCACTCGTCTTATTTGCATGTGTCAGGGCAAACTGTAGCCACATGCTTAATTTTTTTTTCATTATGGGAACTTTCCTTGCTATTTGTCCGAGAAGTTTGGCTTTTTGTAAGCGACCACGAACTGTTGGAGCACTAACGATGTTGTCAATTTCTGCGGAAATCGCCTTTTATGACTTAAATGGGTCACTTTTTGATAACATTATTATATGGCGATCATACGCTGGGGTCGTTTTTATTTCAATCTGCTTTGAAATTCCTTTTGGGTTGCAGCTTTAAAACATTTTGCGCAAAATGAAGTGACCGTCCCACACATTTCGCGATGTCATGCAGAGATTTTCCTTCTTTTCTGTGCGACAAAACCAAAACGTTCTCTTCTGTAGTGCAATAACTATTTTGGGCAATGGTGAACCTAAAATGTTTATTTCCTTCTTCTTAATACCAAGCAATTAAAATAAAATACACTAAAACTTCTTGACAAAAAACTGGCAAAGAAAATAATGATATAATTGAATATTGATCACAATCTGAAGGGTATTTATTTTTTTGATCACACAATTTTTAGAAGCTAACACAATTTAATCTTCATATAAAAATTATTTACGTAAATATTGAAAATATTTGTATGTTTTAAATAAGTATATAGAATACGAACATATTAGCCTTTTTTGCGAAATTCAACCATTTCTTTCATTGTGCAACACTAAAGACGAAAAATGTAAAGTGAATGAAGGTGTATCTATTTTTGATCAGGTGTATATAGTACCAGTAAAATTTTTACTTCAGTATATTGTTTGGTTCTCCAATTTTTGAGATAAATTCAAATGAAAATTACGCAGTAAAACAATCCTACTGTGCTCGCCGTAAGATCTAGGGCGCAAATTCACCCCGTGTTAGAATCGTTTTGTATGACATGGCATGGCGTGAATAAGGTGCACATTTTGTGAAATGGAATGGAAAAACTGCCAGCTGGAATGGAAAAACTGCCAGGTTTTAGCAAACGTACCCAGGACCACCCGGTGTGAATAGTGGATGTATTTAACCAGCATTCCCAGCTACTGCTTGAAAGGGGACTGTGATAGCGACCGAAAACAATCAAACTTTTGTCGATGAAATAGTGTTCCCACGCAGCATTGAAGAATGCTATTAAAAGGCTGAAAAACTACAAAGCGATAGCCAAGTCTTGGATCCCGGGATATCTGATTTGATTGTTTGTCACCACGCTTAAAAATTCGTGCCTCACTGTGCAGACAGTCAGCACAGTCATATGTAGTTCTCAGTGTGCCTTTGTAGATGCGATTGAGTGGCAGGAACATAAGCTGGTATTAAGGTAAATGAGGTGAATGAGGTTGGCGAACAAAAATCGATCCATTGCTTACCTAGAACAAGACGACATAATCGACAGCTACAATATTGACGTAACTAAGGAGATTATCCGTCGACTCCTACGCTCGAGGTCGTCGGTTCGAATCTCGAAAGAACGCCTAACATTTTTTCACCGCTCCACCTCTTTCGAGTCACTGACAATGCTCAAAAAATATAACTGTCTAGAAAAAGCTTCTCAATCTCGCCGTCGAGTCGGCATTAAATTGTAATTCCCCTCCACTCGTGCGAGAACAAAAGCACGCACAACACGAGTGGCTGCAGAGAAGTTAGGCCCAGGTCCACCTCGGACTGTAGCGCCGCGATTATTATTATTCGTTTATGCCCTTCGAGGCAAACGTGAAATTCACAAACGACGTCTTCGTGGAGATCCGATGAAGAATCGCCCTTCGCAATCGTCTCTATTTCGGTTCGTCCAAAAGAACTTTAGACTAAAAGCACGACGCAAGGCTGGTATTTGGTTCTTCGAAAAAACATTCTGTGTCAGATATTTGGTTCTGCCTACGAGGAAGGCGGATGGAGCTAAGGGCTTAACCGCTAAGCACAAGATGTGCTAAGCTGCACAAAGATGTGGATGTAGCTCGCCCACTAAACTTCCTCTGGCCACATCGGAGGCATGAGTCCAAAAGGAAAGAATGACCAAACCTGCAATATGGTCACGAATGCGTGACAACTCGATCTTGTTGATTGCTGGTGTTGCATGCTTGTATCTGAGAGCAACTGAGTAATGATTCCAGGACCAAGTTGGCTCTGGCCTTGATTGTTCCACTCCGGGTCCACGCTCAGAAGATGAACAAAACAGATGAAGAAGCTTTTGAACGTTTCAACCGTAATGTTTTTGTGTGCAATGTTTGGTCCTGTTTGCGTTGAGAGTGATTGGGTGAGAAGATTTAACCAAACACGAAACGGGCTAGGCGTCTACGGATGACATCTTTGTCATATGCCATGCAGAATGCATGAGCAACTTAACTTGAGCCAACAGAGTCTTAGACTCCCAGCCTGTATTCGAACAGAAAACCCCTCAGCTAAGGTTGCGCACACAAGTAGAGATAGACTTCTTGTTGTGCACAACCGGAGACAGCTGTGTGTGTGTGCCACCTTGTGTTGAGGGCCAGTTCCATCCCAGACTATAGCGCCACACAAAAAAGACAATAGTCGATTCGCAATCCAAACAAAAACATGAATGCTGCCATTCTAACTGAATTTTGAAAGTTGCCACGTTCACATGGCATTGTGTGATTGGAAACTTAACAACCCGTCATCACACGGAATTGCATTCTGCCATCAAATGGTTTCATAAATAACTAATTAGCTTCGCCCAGACGTGATTGACTTCTTTTGACAAAAGGCAAAAAATAACCCACTGAAAATGATTTCCATTTCATTTTTGTTTCTGAATTCATTTTCCTAATTCACTTCGCAGTTATCACATCGGTTGTAATTGAATTTAAAACGAACAATTATACAGTTCCACACGAGGGTTCTCCCTAATCAGCGAGGGCACAGTGTGAAGCCTTACACGACTACGAGAGTGGTGCATCACTTTCTGTTTGGTTGACACTGCTCAGGAAGAGGGCTCTGAGAGTCCTTACACATTTGTTTGCATATGTGGCGACGGTTTTGATATGGGAAATTCATTGTGGATATGATTGGGGTGTTTGCGGTACAAAGGGTAGGCCACACAGTTGGCTGGCACACAAATTCAAATTGAATGGGAAGAAACACCACCAGCAAAAGGGTTCGAATGAAATCTTAGTCCCGTTCGTTTTGCATCTTTCGCATCTCCACCATCATCTTCTCGATTTGGCTTCAATGTAAGAGTTGACTTTGAACCAACGACGGGGGTTGTTGTTCACCACTCGTGGATGGAGAATTAATTAAAACTTCCTCGTGACAATTTCCATCAAATATTGTTCTAATTATAGGTATATAGTGGAATTAATTTGAGAAGGATCTGTCAACAGAGAGTTAGGCACTGAGTGCAGATTGTTGTCATTGTTGGCTTTGTGGGTGTGCGGCTGTGTGGGGGGTTTTAATTTCAGTTCGGTTTGGGGCTGGTTGTGTTTTTCGAGAAGTGGATTAGGGGGAGACGTTTACAATCTTAATCGGATTTAGATGGCTGAAAGGACATTTTATAAGTTTATAGACAGCAGTAGGTCATTTGATTGTCATTTGTTTTAAGCTTAATGCTTCGGTATCATTATTGAATTTTGAGCACTGGAGTGTCAGGCAGTCTTTCACAGTCAAAGGTCAAGGTTACTTGGAACATTTGGTTAAAGAGAATTCCATTTTAATAAAATGTTGCTCGTGGTAGTTACTTACTTACTGGAAAAGGAATATTTTAGATTTTTAAGTGCAAAATGAAATGATATCATTGGCGTATTAGTAGAGGGTGCCTTTTGCGATTCAGGCACAATGTGAAGAGCACAATGTCACTACAAGGTTTTTTTTATAGCTTTTCAGAGTACACACGACCAATATTTCTGGCAAAAAATTAATATGATAATTCATCATATTATCTTTGTTCTCAAAACCTTTGAGAAGGTACCTAATCAATGCAATCAAACAGCGCAACATGCCTATATTAAAGGCAGAGGTGTGGAGACCGCACTTCACATCGTGATTAATGTGATTGAAAGTACTCTCAAAGCCAAGAGTACGCACTCGCAGCTTTTTTGGACATTGAAGGCGTTTTCAATAATGTGGAAACGAGAGCGATTAAGTCAGCCCTCGAGAAGGCCAATATTGAGCAGTAAATAACATCAACCACTGTTAGCCTTCTCAGTAAAAGAATAATCTATGCAAATATGGGTGACAAGCTTGGTAAAGCCATTGCCTCTAGAGGCACGCCGCAGGGAGGGGTAAGTTCGCCACTGCTTTGGGTCCTCGTTGTCATCAACGAAGTTTTAGAACAGCTCAGATACACGGGAGTGAAGGTAGTCGCTTATGCAGACGACGTAGTCATGATAGCAAGAGGCAAATTCCTCGCGACCATAAGTGAAGTATTTGAGGGCGCTATAAGAGTTCTACCTAGGTGGGCAATAAATTGCGGACTGGGTATTAACCCATGTAAGACCGAATTGGTTCTTTTCTGCAATAAAAGAGTCATTCTATTGAAGGATCCACACTGACGTTATCCGACAGTGCTAGATACCTAGGTATCATTGTTGACAAAAAAACGAAATTGGAAACTCAATGCCATTGAAAGGGTCAAAAAAGCAACATGCGCTTTTTATATCTGCGCCGAAATTGTCAGTAAAAAATGGAGACCAAACCCCAAGACCTTCCTATGGATGTACACCGCTATTGTCAGACCCATCCTTACATATGGCAGCGTAGTCTGGTGGCAGGCAGCATTGAAAGCCATTAATCTTAAGGCATTGACAAAAATACACAAACTTGCGTGTATGGAAGTTACTCGACCAATCGCTCTACTCCAACAGCTGGACTTGAAACGATCCTACACATGCTACCGCTTGACCTTTATATGCAGGCAATCGCCGCTAAAAGTGCTCTGAGAATCAGTCAATCTCGCGACTGGCGCTCAGGTACCATAGGACATGCAAGTATTCTTAACAAACTTGCAGTATCAGAAGTTGAGAGCTACTATAGGCTCCCATTCCTCGACTTCAAGAGACCCTTCATTTGCCAATACCCCACCAGAGAGGAGTGGGCGTCCAATGAACCCATCAACAATACAACCATAAAGGTATATACCGATGGGTCAAAGATGGAAGCAGGCACAGGTGGGGGCATTTTCTCCGATGAGCTAAACTTACACTGCTCAATCAGACTCCCTGATTATGGCAGTGTGTTTCAAGCGGAGATCCTGGCGGTCAAAGAAGCAGCCAAAAAGATATCAATGATGGCAATACCACCAGCTTATATTACCATTCTCATTGACAGTCAGCCGACCATGAAAGCTCGTTGCTCAATCGCTCGTTACTCAATCGCTCGTTGCTCAATCGTTCGTTACTCAATCGCTCGTCGCTCAATCGCTTGTCCCTCAATCGCTCGTCCCTCAATCGCTCGCCGCTCAATCGCTCGTCCCTCAATCGCTCGCCGCTCAATCGCTTGTCCCTCAATCGCTCGTCGCCCAATCGCTCGTCGCTCAATCGCTCGTCGCTCAATCGCTCGTCGCTCAATCGCTCGTCGCGAAATCGCTTGGTCAAAAAGCTATTTATGTCACACCTGACAATATGCGAAATACGAGAAAGGTCAAAATGTATAAAATATAGAAGTCTCATCTCTCAATTCCGAAACTCCTAAACTATTCTATAAAACAAGAAAACTACATACTCGTACATTCCATTGCAGGTATGAAAATATCACTTCCGTGTAGTTAAACAACCTTAAATTCCCTTCAGCACCGAGCATAATATGTCACGTAAAATTCATTTCTGGCTACATGTACCAAGGCCCCAGCGGTGACCTTAAAATGATAAAATGTGCTCAACTATGAGTAACAGTTTCTTGCATTCTTCCTGGGAATAGGAAAACGAACAACACACCCATCCCTGGGAAAATGCATTTCCTCCGTCATTTGTCACTCTTTCCATGGCAGAAATTAATGTGCGAAATTCTGTAAGATATGAGAGGTACATTTGTACTTAACCTGAACGTTGGTGTGCACCTATTCAGCACAAACATGAGATTGGGTTGCAAAAAGAATCATTCCTGGAATATGAAATGAACATATGGTCAGAGTCTAAATTTTGGTTAGGTGTGCTCACACATAATTTTTGGATTGTAGTTCATTTGTGGCAGGGTATATCTGTCTGGGACAACATATCAAGGAAGGGGAATGTAGGGTTGGTTGAAACCATTCGAGGAAGTTTAATGTGAAACTACTCTCAGGTTGAAAAATTGGAACTCAAACTATTTTGAAATTAAGTCGTGAAGAGAGTGAAGGGAAGAATGCCAAGACTTTGACGTTGAACCACTTTTTCCGGTAAAGCCGGGGAACGATATCAAACTGGGAAATTCCACGAAGGTGCAAGTTCGTTCTAAGGATCGTAAGACCCACGAGATGGTCAGCAATGAATTGAATGGGTGCAATGTAAATCAGCCAGGCGGGGGATGTGACCATATAAGAACGATAGGAAAATGAATTTACATAAAATAACAACGGTGTAAGATGTAAAATTGGAGCAAAAAACGAGGACAAAATCAAGTATATGCTGTCATCGAGCAAGGACGCATAACATCGACGATTTGGCCAGAACGTCACCATAAATAATAATAATAATGGCGGCGCTACAGTCCGAGGTGGACCTGGGCCTAGTTTCTCGTGTTGTGCGTGCTATTGTTCTCTCACGAGTGGAGGAGACCTACAGTTTAATGCCGACTCCGAACGGCGAGATTGAGAAGCTTTTTCTAAACAGTTATACTCTTTAAGCATTGTCAGTGACTCGAAAAAGGTGGAGCGGTGAAAAAATGTTAGGCGTTCTTTCGAGATTCGAACCGACGACCTCGAGCGCAGGAGTCGACGCACCTACCTACTACGCCACGGCGCCCATAGGCAGCTATAACTTTGAGGTAGTTAAGTACTTCGTCTACCTTGGCACCGTAGTAAACAGTATAAACAACATCAATACCAAGATCATACGCAGAATAACTCTTACCAACCACTCAAAAGGCGATTGAGTAGTAGAGCCCTCTCTCGGAAGACCAAGCTGACTCTATATAAGACCTTGATCATCCCAGCCCTGCTTTACGGCGCAGAGGCATGGACAGTATCCCAAGCGGATGAAGAGTCTCTTAGTCTTTTCGAGAGAAAAGTCCTGCGTGCGATCTTTGGTCCTGTTTGCGTTGATGGCATTTGGAGCAGAATGTTCAACCACGAACTGTATGGGCTGTACAGTGACATGAGTCTAGCCAGGCTCATGGCTAGGGCATGTAGAGCGTATGAACAACTTAGCTCCATCCCGAAGAGTCTTCGATTCTGAGCCTGTGGGACAAAGCAACAGAGGACGTCCACGTACAAGGAGGCGCACACAAGTCGAGGGGGACCTCAGTCGGCTTGGTGTGCGAAACTGGGGACAGCTGGCGAGAGATCGGCTGGGGAGGCATGTTGGATGAGGCTAAGGTCCTCTGACTGTAGGGCCCCAAGAAGAAGATGTAAAATTGATTCTAGCTGTATTTTCAAACTATCGCCTTGGACAAATGTATTAGGCACCCTTACCTTTTTGTCTTTGCTACCAAATCACTTATCGGAATTAATTAGTTTGAATTTTATGGTTTTCGGCGACACTATCTGAGGTTATAGACGATTTTTATTTTTTTTTCCCATTTTTTTGCTTTTTGAAGATATAACGAATCTTAAAGGGTACCCAATACATTTTGCCAAGGCTGTACATTCACGCCATTATGTGTGGAATTTGTATGTCATCCAAATGAATGCCAAGTCTTCGCTGCCTGTTCCTCAAGCCAAGGTGCAAATTTTAATGGTCCAATATGTGCGCCGCTATTCCATGAATAGCGTCTCGAATAATGGCCTCGAGCTTGTTAAAAGTGGTTGGCTTGTTAGAGTAGACTAAGGACTTGACGTAGTCCCTCACAAAGTAATTGAGTGGTGATTGCGGCTGCCGCTGTCAACTGATGAACGCTCGCCATGAGATGAGCCAGTCGTCAAATTTCTTCCTCACAACTTCGAGGTTTGCGTCGCTTGTATGGCATGTTGCACCGTCTTACTGGAACCATAGCTCGGATAAGTCGATGTTATCGAGCTCTGGCCACAAAATTTCGATTTACATCGTTCTTTACTTAAGCCATTGACTGCAACGGTGCTTTCTTCCTCATTTCGAAAGAAACGAGATACGAATATGCCGCCATGCGATAACCGCACTGCCATAACTGCCATACCGCATCAAACAGTTCACCTTAGTGGACGCATGGATGATTCGTCGAACACTTGTGAATTGCGTTTGCTCCCAAAACGACAACTTGGTTTGTTGACATTACCGCTGAGCCAAAAATGATGAATTTTTCGATCTCTGGCCAACATTTCCAGCGCCAATTAGCCATCTCACCGCATTGGGTATGGTCGTCCGGCTTCAATTCTTACATCAGCATAATCTTATACGAATGATGACCCAAATTCAACCCCAAAATGGTCCGGGTTGACTTTGGCGATGTCCAATTCAGCTGTTAGGCGCTGAATCGTCATATTTGCGTCTTCTTTGATACCGGCCGTTACGGCAGCTGTGGTTTCTTCATTTCGCATCAATCTCTGTCTTGTTGGTGGTCTGAGGTCCAAAAGAAAACGACTGGATGGCGCAGTTAGTTAAGTGCCTGCCCCAAGTTAGAGGTGTCCCAGGTTCGAATCCCAGTGAAATCGAATCTGGTCCAGTCACCATTTGCCGTTGGGATCAAATTAATGGCACTGGAGTAGGTTGCTACTTGGCTGTTCAATGGACCAGTTTTGAGTCTGAGTGCTCCAGTAATGTTTCAAAAGTACTCCGAAAAATAGGTCCACAAGAGTGTACCCATGCTCAAATTTTTCCACGGTGCGACGAATTGCCTGCACACTGAAGACATGATGACGACCTACCTCACGACAAAATTCCCGTTGCATATTTACAACTAAGCCGAAATTTCCATAATAGTTCCCGCACGTTCGACAAGCCTATAACGATGCACGATGAAATGCTAAACCTTGCTGAATATTTTGACAGCTGAATGTAATTGGAAACGTTGCTATCTGGTAACTCTTTATTAGAACGAATTACTCCAGTCAAAACCAAAAAAATTGACGCAATAGGAGGCAGCGAAACCAGCCCTCGTCACTCACCGTGCTTGACAAACACTGCCTTGTGTTGCTAAAATGCATCCACTCGCCTAAACCCAAGCAGACTTTTTTGTTGAAACAACAAGCGAGTAATTAAATGCAAATCTCCGTATGGGACCCATTGCCAAACCATTTTTGTCCCAATTTTGTCACCCAAATTAATTCCCTAAGCGGATTAGAAAAGGATTTCCCCTATTTTGCAATAAAACGGCTTTCTGTTCTGCCGCTCTACCGCGTACGCCGATTTATTCTAAAAGGAATCCTCCCTTTTCTTTTTATCCGTGACCACAGCGAAGATGAAGGCGAAAAAAAGGACAAATAAAAATAAGGTTCTCAACCTCAGGCCCTTACATTAATTGCTTTCTTTTCATAAATTCTCGGTTTTCATTACCACCTAAGCGGTGTTCCGCAGGACAAGGCACTTCGCCCCCAATAGGATGAAGAAGAATCTGTAAAAAACGGATTTTATGTCGGAGAACTGTTTTGCTCCACCAGCAGCAACAGCGGCAGGATTTGGGGGTTGACCATGTGTGTACATAAGATTTTGCAAAGCCTTACCAAGGTCAACGATTCCTCTGGCACAACACATTCCCATACCGAGTGTAATCCTTGGGCACAACTCAATAGACACGAACCACTATCGCCCACTGGTAGGTCTTTAGAGCCATTCATGCTGGTTTTCTTCCCCGCCTTCACTCAATCCTTCACGTGGCCCTAAGACGATGGGCACGAATCGTGGAGCTTCTCTCTTACTGCAGCATCTACTCAAAGTAGGATTATCGGCGACTTTGGGGGAACTTTATTTGCAGTCGGCTGTGTCCTCCAAAGAGAAAGGTAAATACACGCTTTTTGTACCAGTCCGTTGGGGTGGATATTTGTGCTCCCTTGGCCTTAACAAGTCTCACAGATTCCAATAAGACTGTCATAAACTCGGGTTTTAATTATCCTCGCCAAAGAGGACAAGCAAATTGGAAAAATAAAAGCGGTTTACTGAGAGCCAATTCGAAGGAGCACAGCAGTGATGGGTTTGCCGCAGACCCTAAAGAATAATCGAGAGCGAATGAAAGACGTGTTGGGGATCGGGGAGCAAGCAAAATTGAAAGGCTCGGGTTTGTGCTAGAAAGCATTGATGTGTGAATTTGTGTGAAAGGGATAAATACCCTAAGCCATCATCCCTCCACCGCCGCTGGGCAACGGGAAGCAACTAACAGTCTTGGATCCCATTAGCATTCAGCTGTGCCCTTCAAACAATCTGTTTCTTTGATAGGTACGCACACAAACGACTGTGCTCTAGTAAGCCAGTAGTGCTGTGTGTCGTATGTTGTGTGTGGTCGGGGCCGTTGGGCTTTAGCTTCCCGTTTCGCTTCCAATATTCATTTGTCAGGATGCTGCCTGTCAAATGGTGAATAATTAACGAATCCTGGATGATTTCAATAGGCTTTCGGATTTCTATAATTGAGTGTGGCTAGCCACGTGCTGCATTATTTGCCATTATTTGCTTGATGTCTATTAAATGGGCTTTTGTGCACTGAAGGAGTGGCGTGCTTAGATCTGATGTGGGTTTTTCGGGGGCGGAGCGCAGCTGTCTGTGCTGTGGATATGTGTCAGCGCAGGCGAATCACTTTTTGGGTTGTGCGTGGTGGTTTGCCTTGGAGCGGACGGTGGGGGAGTTGGGTATTATATATGAAGGCGTGAATTACTTACTGCAGATGAAAGGTTACTTCAGGAATAACATTATAATGAGGTTTTTGGTTTGAGTGGTTTGCTGCAGAAAAAAAATGCTTTTAGGCGCCCAACAAATATGCGTTGATTGTTACGTGTCGTTATTCTTTATAGTATATTCATATATGTATACACTAAAAACTTAGCATCTTAGGAGCATGAGACCCTATTTGTTTTTTGACAGCTACACATCTCTCCGGCAAAGAATTAATAAAGCTGTCTACACAGACACAGACGCCCTGTGCCAATGCATCATCTACTGCCTTTTACATGATCTCATTTATTACAGTGGGTCTGGTTAATTTGTCTTTAGACTACTTCCGCAAGTCCTCAATTGAGTTAAGGCCAGGGGACCTATTTAGAACTGGGATTATATTGAAATCAATTCAGGTTTTGAAAACTCTGCTTGCATCTTTGCTTTGATGTCGTAACCTCCTCTCCCATGCATCCCATGATGAACATCCTCCCCCAATATTTCTTCTTCCGGAGTACATAACCGCTTTAGGATGTCAGAATAATTGAAATTGTCCATAATGACATTTATTCTACAGATTGGTTCGTCCGAGAAGAGCACATTTCTTCCATCGAATTCGAATGCAACGTTCGGTTCCATTATTTGCCCTCGGTGTCCTTATTATGGTGAAGTCATCTGATTTCTTTTTTGTTTTTCTTGAATTCGTCAGAAAAAAAGGCTGCTTCCTTTGCGGTTCTCCCGTTCAGTGACCAAATTAAAAACCGATCTTTTAAGCTTTGCGGATCTATCGAATCTTCTTGCATATTAGTAGCTCTGTTTTCGACACTTCTACCAAATGTTGTGTCAATATCCGCTAAAATAGTTAAATTAGGCTTGCTTTTGTGTTCATCAAAAAGTAAGCTCTGCGATTTTTACAATTTTCTCTTTTCTTATTGATCAAATAAGTCACATTGAGCGAGTTATTGAAGTTATCCATGAAGTTTTAAGCAACAAAATAAGATAAAGATACAAATTATGAAAATGAGAATAATTTCCACTGCGATGTTGACCAGTAAAAGTTCCATGAACAAATGTAGGTTTCACACACATTTCCTGTTGGTCAACAATTTTTATTTCCATCGCGCTGCATGTGCGGATCAGCCGCCAGATATTGAAATCGGTCCCATCGTCACATTTGCGTTCGGCGAGGTGTGCCCTGTGGCCGCTTTATTGCAATACGCCGTCGAAATTGAGCACAGGACATGAATTTAATAAAACCCGTCATTGATCATGATTGCAATAACCCATTCAATTTCGCCATCAAAACTACTCATCGTTGCCGGGCGCCACAAAATATTTGTTTTCCATTATTTTGCCATCATTATTATGATACGATTAAAATTACACAACTAACAAGAATCGCCGAATGGAAAAACGCAATAATTGCATTTCACAAAGTAACCGCACCGACCCGTCGACCGCTCAGTGCATTATGGAGAATTTTAATTGCGAGCACGCCGCCGAGGAGTGAAAAGAAGTGGCTGCATTAATTATTTTAATTTTACCTCGAATATGCCACAACCACAAATTCCACAATCCAGCTGTATAATTGAAGTCCTTTTGTTTCGAAAGTCCTTCCCCGAAGCGCTATGCACCCTATATACTTACTAGTACGCAATGGTGATGTGTATTGTGCACGGCGTAAGGGGTGAGGCGGTTGGAGATATCTATATTTTGCTGGCACCATCAGCAAGCACATGCAATGTCAACAGGGATGTCATGAGTGCGCTCGATGGGTGCATTCAAATACACGTATGTAAAGAGGGATGTCATTGAAGTCGTCGTAACGAAGCGCTGTCTGCAGAGAGGACGTCGTTTGTTCCTCTGAAGATACAAACGGGAATGAGTTACTCAATAGGATTACGCCTTACACTCTTCACGGCGAAATAATTGCATTCTAAATCTTTGTCGTATTACCTTGAGGATAAGGATCGTAGCTGAGTGTTTGGAGCGCTTAGAAAGGCATAACATTTTGCTCATGCGGAATGTAGTCGCTTAACATTTGAAGCAGAGCTAACATTTTGTACGTTTTTGTTGAAAAAGACGTGGAGTTGAACAAAAATGTTTTTGAGTAGATTGCGACTCTTTAGGGGCAGTCCTTTTGAAGGCACATAGGATAATTAGGGTTGTTGTCACAGGAGCTTTGACTCGCTGATCTCAGTCACTTCCGAAAATATAAACACTTCTAGACTGATGTATCTTTTAGCAGCAATGACATTGACACATTTTACGAGCAATCCGTTGAAATTTGTGTCAAACTTTTGCCTTCCAATCCGAGTTTTGTAATCATGTTAGCAAGGGGTGACCAGATACCAATATTGTGCATCCTTTTACACTTCCCGAATGTGCGGACGTTATTTAATAATATTATTCAAATTCCAACTCAGTTGGAAATACGTAATTAGAATTTCGTCAGGAGGTCGGTCGTCATCATGGCTTCAGTGTAGAGGCAATTCTCCACCCTGTGGAAAAATTTGAGCGAGTGTACATTCTTTTGAACCTTTGGCCACCAATCAGACAGAGATTGGTGCAAAAGGAAGAAAACGTAGCCGCCGTAGCGGTCAGTATCGGAGAACAACCAGAAATGTCGATTCGGTGCTGATCAGCTGAATTGGGCATCGCCAGAGAGTAAACCAGCCCCATTTTGGGGTTCGATTTGGGCCTTCATTTGAATAAGATTATGCTGATGTAAGAATTGAAACCGGACGACCATAGACAATGCCGTGAGTTCTCTAATTGGCGTTGGAAATGTTAGCCAAAAATCCGGATTTTGGCCAAAAAATAATCATATTCTCGGACGAGGCCTATTTTTAGCTGAGCGACTATGTCAACAAGCAAAGTCGCCGTTATGGGAGCAAACACAATTCACAAGTGTTCGACCAAGCATCAATGCGTCCACCAAGGTGCACTGTTTGATGCGATATGGCAGTTATGGCAGTACGGTTATCGCATGGCGGCATATTCGTATCTCGTTTCTTTCGAAATGAGGAAGAAAGCACCTTTGCCGTGAATGGCTTAAGTAAAGAACGATGTTAATCGACATTTTGTGGCCAGAGCTCGACAACATCGATATATCCGAGCTGTGATTTCAACGAGACGGCGGTATATGCCATACAAGTTGTGGAGGAAAAATTTGCCATTTCTTCAACTGGCCGCCGAGATAATGCGACTTGACATCACGCGATTATTTTGTCAAGTCCTTAGCCTAGGCTAACAAGCCGACCTCTTTGGACGAGCTCAATGGCAACATTCGATACCCTGCACATATTGGACAAAGTAATCAAAAATTGGACTGACCGCTTGAAGCGCTGCCAGCAAAGCCGGCCGAACAATTTCTGCTTTTATTGGATTGGTGTCGAACTGTCTGTTTACACATTCTAGGCGTGAATAAAAATGTCAAAATCAGTCCGAGGTGGACTTGTGCCTAGCTTCTACAGCAACCACTCGTATTGTGCGTACTTGTTTCCTCATAAGTAGTGGGGACCTACAGTTTACTGTCGCCTCGGAACGGCAAGATTTTTCTCTGGAAATTGTTGTCAGTACTGGAAGTTAGTTACCTAGACTGAAAGTCTTGTAGGTAGAAGTCGATGCACTAACCCACTGGACGTAGTTATTGATCATCCGCATCCTGGACTCCAGCCGATTCTTCTTCTTCTTCTTCTTCTTCTTAGGGCGCTACAGTCCGAGGTGGACTTGGACCTCACTCAACATGCCTCTCCAGCCAGCCCGATCTTTCGCCAGCAGTCTCCAGTTTCGTACACCAAGCCGGCCGAGGTCCCTCTCGACTTGTGTGCGCCACCTTGTGCGTGGACGTCCTCTGTTGCGTTGTCCCACAGGCTCAGAGTCGAAGACTCTTCGGGCCGGAGCTAATCTGTCCATACGCTCTACATGGCCCAGCCATCTTAGGCGTTGTATCCGTACACGCCTGGCTAGACTCATGTCAAGCCAATTACTCGTGATAATAATGAATGGTGAATTTGCAAGCCATTCAAAAAATTATGTATTTCATCTCTTAAATAGAGCACTCAAAGATTTCATCGTTTCTAAATTAACTGGCATTCTTTCAATACTTCTGAAGAGGTGTTCTGCCAGCAAACCTTCTTTCCTATACGTCTTCTTCGTGCTCCCAAAGCACTAACGTTCCTTCTTTCAAAAATTAGGGAAACGCTGATATATTCTGAGCTTATGAAACATCTTGCATCACGGAGAATTCTTACTGACCAACAGTATTGTTTCCATAGTTGCAGACGTCTACTAGTTATTTGGTAGAATATCTCTCCCAAAAGTGAAACCAATCTTTGAACTATCTCGTCCAAAGCAAGAAAGATGCGTCGGATACTTCAAAGACATTTTACAGAATCTGTTTTTAACACGTTGAGTGCCACCATACGATCCGAAAAACTGTCCCCACAGGCCGCAGGTTTTTTTTTATTGACACTTCGATTTTAGGTATTACTATCGGAAAATGATTTTAGATAAATTTATTTGCGTATTTATACATGCATTTTACCGTTGTTTTATTGCGGTGACTCATTGGTCCCATGCGGCCACCAGGTATGCATTAAATCCCGAGAAGCCGCATGGTGCCAATGTGTCAACGGAAGAAAAAGGAATAAGTGTTTTCAGTAAAGGACACAGTTTGTGTATTTGCTGTTGTCTCAAACAGTGAGAGGTAATCTTCCCAAGGATTGATATCGGATGAAGAAACTGGAGCAGCGGATGCTCTTGAAGGAGATGGCTCATCAGACGAATAATTACCGGATGTCCAAAGTTGAAATTCGGATTCCAGATCAGATGAACTTCCAGCGAGAAAAGTTAGAGAACAACTATCTGATTCAGTGGCCTCAACTTCTCAAGCAGCCGTACCAGTAGAGCAGCTTCAAGAACGAGTATCACCAGATTCTGAAAACGCGATGCAACTTCTCAATAAAATAGACGAAGTAGTCGGAAACGTAGTCTACCGTGATGTTGAAGATGAGAACAACACTGATACGCGCAAGTATAGAAAGTTCGAAGCTCCGTATGGTGACACGTTGATCTCACAGCCGAAAACCAAGACAACCCTAGCAGTCTCTTGGGTGTATAGTTTAGAATGGCATTAGATTCAATACATATTGTGAGTCTATTACAATGCTGCATACACAAATGTGTGTGAACCTACTGTGAGACCACTCTGGTATCATGCGGCACAGCAAGCCCAAATTCGTGTGAGACCAAAGTGGTCTCATGTTTCACTCAACGTGTTATGCAAGTGTTCACGATTCCATTCTTCTATAAATTAGAAAATATCTCTTCAAATCATGTTGGGTGATACAGGTCTGATATTTACGCAAATAAAAACTGGGGTTCCTCAGGGTTAAATTTTTTCACCGATACTCTTTGCGAATTTTACAAATGATCCCCTGCATGAGTCTCTAGTGCAATTCTCTCTTTTCAATGCAATTCACTTCACCTAATGCAATTCACTCGTTTCTGATTGCATCACGCTTAACTTCTTAGGCCATGACTTCAAGAGGCCATCAATAGACGCACAGGACATCTATGAAAAGCTGCTGAGAGCTACTGATATAATTCGTCAGAAACCTCAAATAAATAATGCCATTGCCCTGAATACAAGCAAAACAATTAAAATTTTCTTGTCCGCCCTAGTAATCTTACAGAACTTTTCTAAACTTCACTTACTTCTTGCTTAACTCCTCGCAAATACCAGTCGCATAGAGTAGATACAGCCAACTAATCTCTTTATCTGCAAGTTAATTAAAATTTAGCCAACCTGATGTAATTTGAATTTACTTAACGAAGCCACTAATGAAAGCAACACTCTAAGCTCTTGAGCCTCAACCACCAAACACGGATCAAAGAAGTTAC
Organism: Myathropa florea; assembly: GCA_930367185.1. Classification (NCBI taxonomy): domain Eukaryota; kingdom Metazoa; phylum Arthropoda; class Insecta; order Diptera; family Syrphidae; genus Myathropa; species Myathropa florea. The sequence goes on along the minus strand of OV884003.1, from coordinate 80,473,016 downwards.
AACAGAGAAGCATGCAAACAGAAAAATTGTCTAGTTTTTTTTTTTTTTGCTACATCCCGTGTGGTCTTATTTTTCAACTTCCTTGACTTCTATGGGTTACTGGCTAAATGACTCCCAATGAATTCGCAAAATCCGCAAAAAAACGTGCGCCAGCTAAAAGGAAACCCAAAGAACTCACGAAGAAAAGGATAACGAATAAGAACAGAGAACGGAAAAAATATCTTGAAAAATGCAAGCTAATTTCATTTACCACGTCTACGTTGACGACAACACAAATCCGATTAATTTGGAATGCCCTGCAATCTCTACCCGTCCATCCCTTAATCCCTGGCATCTTACCTTTGAAAAAATCCTTAAGCGTCAGGATTTAAAAAAAAATCTCTTACCGACTTAAATTTTTAACCATTTACCACGACCTCTAACATTATCCTTTCGTCCGCAGTTTCCTTATCCCTTCCCTAATGAGTATGCAGAGAGGGTGGGACTAAGACAATTTGCGCGCGGACCGAGAATACTTGGGAATTTCATTATTAATAGATGCGCGAAAAATGACACGTTTTTGGTGGGCTGCAAGAAGGAACTGTGACAGTATCACTCTCTCGGTTATTTATTATTTATTTAGGTACATCCCTTTCAAAATTAATGAAACAAAACGACAAAATCATCGGGCACAGACCACACACAGTGACACTCCGAACCGACCTGGGTGGAGGGAGCTAGCTGTAGCCTCTCAATGAACACTTTACACTTGCCTCCACGGACATCTCAATGTCAAATGTTAATTCAGGGCAAAAAAAGAGAAAAACAATGATAACCAAATAAGGGGTGGGAAGACCAATGGCGACAGAGGAGAAAAACGAAAAAAAAACAAAAGATGTGAGTTTCACTCCCCAGCCTATGGTTAGGTTTTATGGTAAGTTGGGTCAAATTAGATTGGTTACTTCCAGCTGGGGTAATATGGTGAAAATTATTGTTATCCACTGTGATAAGGGTGGGACTTGGCAAAGCAAAAAAAATGTTTGATCATCGAACAGTTGAGAGAAAGTCGAGGAAAATGCCTCTGGTAGCCCAGGGCTGAGCATGTGTTTGTTGAACTTGAATGAATTTTTCCATTCGAAATGTTGAATGGTAATTTCCTGTGGAATTTTCATGTGGTTAGAAACAGACGATTAGAGTGTGTATTCTGTTTTCTTTTTTCTCTTTTTTCAGAAAAAACCCTAAGGAAAGAATTATGGACATTCACGCAAATGAGTTGCAGACACCGCTGGCACGTTTCTGTGGCAAACTTGAAAGGTCTGAGCGAAATTTAAGCAACCTTTACCTTATTTTTAAAGAAGAGCAGTAAGACAGAAACAAAACCGCCGCAAACTCTAAATGTTTTTGTAAGACTTAAGCAACTACAAATTTCAACTCACTTGCACGTGTAGTTGAACACTACTTCCATCCAAAACTTACTTCAATGGCAAAACAGACTGAATAAAGCCAATTTGACAGATATAACTTAATGTTATATGGCCGCAATCAACTGTCAAAGTTCGGAAGTCCCTAAAAACCCTTTTGTAATTAAACCTCTTCGTAGAAATAAGTCCTTGTTCTTTAGAAAACAAATCACTTCTCCACCGTTAGATACACAAATTTTGTTGTGAAGGAGATATGTAAATCAAGCAATATTTTTCGGATGATTATTGCTTTCTAGTCTGTGACAGCAAATAGCAATCATCCCACTTTTACGGTTAACCCCTTTCTCTTTTGAAATTCTTATCAAACCATTCTCATTTTCTGACAATGATCAACACGTTCTTTCAATATCTACCGAATATCTGGTACATGTTCTATCTGATATGGTCCAAGTGTTTCGTCTCATTTCTGTTCAAAATGGTAGCCAATTAGTTTTTGCTTCTGTCATTGCTGCCTACGACAACGGTAAATGTCATCTATACCCCACAAAGTTCCCTTGCTTGTCGTCAAAATAACAAACTAACGTTATTTTGGGAAATGGTCCTCACACCACAACGTCCAAGAATACTCAGCAAAGTATTGTAGAAACTTTCTATGGTTTATAAAAAAAGAATTAAGATCACGCAGTGAAATGTAATCAACGCTTACGGTAATTCTCAGTCAACTTTGTGTCAGAGGAAAAATTGCACGTCATTTTTAAATAAATCAACATAAGGTCTAATTAAAAACCCTTTAAGAAATTCATACCTAAGTTGTTCCTCCATTGCATAGATATATGGAATGCCTATGGTTAAAACAATTAGGAAGACATATTTGAAGGCTCTACAATGGACTCAAAATTTTAATCCCCCAATTTAGGGCATTTCGAATGGAACGTCGTTGGTCCAGGGCGTCTGTGCTTGGTTTAACAAATTCTGGAGGACAATTTTACTATGATTTTGACGCGTACATTTCGCTGAATTTGCTGGAAGGCGTTCATTATGTACACTTTGAGGACATCTATTGCTTGGGGCTAGTTTGCATTGACCTTCGATTTAAGACAGCATTGAGGGAAGAAGTCTGAAGGTGTGAAATCACACAATCTCTATGAAAGGTCATGTCATACTAACGAAATAACGATTCCCACAAATATTTGAATGGCTATCGTAGCATGTGCCGAGTGGCACGTTGCGTCGTCCTGTTGTATAGGCCCAGGACGATCCTCGAATAATCAATTCGGGAGAACGGCTGTTGCAAGGATAAAATTCACGTAATGCCCGTATGTAAGTAGTCGAACGGAACTGATGGCTTTGAAAATAAAATGTAATGATTTCCACACGCTGTTCAACGTTATAACTAGAGTCCGACCGAAGGCCAGTTTTTCGACCGAAGGCGAAGCCGAATGTTCTGTCAGACTTTATTTAACATATTTCGCAAGTTGCTTTCGCATAATTTTTACGAAATAATACCAAATTGACTTTTTAGCTGCCATTTTTGATGTTCTTTCTGTTTGAAACCAGTACAAATAAATTGAATGCTTTCATACAGACCACTAGACAATAGTTTACCAACTTGCAAATGCAAAATCTTTTGATTTTAAAGCTGTAAACAATCGCACTTTCAAAATACAAAATATCCGACAATAACAAAAGAAAAAACACACCGTTCCTTGCAACTTCTATTTCTGCAGAAAACAGAAATATCAACATTCGGCTTCGGCAAAACCTCACTTGGCCGAAGCCGAATGTTTTGCCGAAGGTGACATTTATAGCCGAAGGTGGCCGAAGCCGAATGTTCGGTCGGACTCTAGTTATAACCTTCCATGGTAATTTGCCATACACTACTAATCAATTACAGAACAACTCATCTGACAGATGTTGCTTTGATAACATCACAAATCAGTCTTATAGAGATGCGTAAATTGTAAATTAAATTGTCAATTCGTCCAATAAAACCATTTTTAACTTAAAATTCTTACAACAGGAGAATTGAATACGTCGGACGAATGGTAATTTTGTTATGACATTTTCGATCGATTACTTTGAAAACTTATTAAACTGTTACTGAAATGAATAGACAATTTTTTTTACTGTTAATTCAAAATAAAACAGACAGAGAGAATATAGAATTTGAGGTAGGAGTTTCGCTGAATTCATACCATTCCCTGCAAACTTGTGGAAAATCAAATACTTTGTTTTCGATATTCCTGTTTTCTTCCGTTCATGTAATCACTGTCTATGCCTATGGCTATGGCATGGTCATTGGTGAGAAATAAAATACGATTTTATTTAGAATAAACCGGGCAAGTGCGAGTTGTACTCGCACGGGGAAGGTTCCGTCGCATAATATTGATGGATGATTTCTGAATATCAAACGACGTTTCAAAACTATTTCAGTTGAATTTTCTTCTAACTTCAACTCAAATCAACCATTTATTCACAAATTCATACATCCAAACAAATAAATGTTCATCCCTACATATACCTATATCTCTATCCAAGTTTATCCAACACAGAAAATCCCTTCCATCATACATACATACATACCTATCTAATCACTGCTCATGTCTGTGGTATGTGTGTGTTCATTTCTGTTGGGCATTTAGGGGTGAGATCGAAAAGATAACGCTCATCAACGAATAGAGTGGCCGAACATAGCATGAAATTATGTGTGAAAATGAAAATGTTTTCTTGTTTTAAATCTTAGATATTTCAAAATTTCAACATAAATCGATATTTTGAAATGTATCATTTCTTAATGCTTACATTGATGTCTTCAAAATTGCGTTTTCAGATCTTCAAAATTCGCATGTCGATGATTGACCGTTTTTGGCCAATATCTCCAAAACCATTAGGGCCAGAATGCTCGCAATAGTTTTAAATGAAAGTACTCAATGAAGCCAAGTTTTTGTGATTTTTTCAGATTTTTAAACACTTTGGTTTAGAAATGGCAGGGGGCATCTAGGTCTGAAGTACCTAATTCCAAAATTTCATGCCGATATCTTCATAAACTTCGGAGATAAAAAAGTGTGACAGACACGACGGACGGACGGACGGACGGACGGACGGACACACCGAAATTATAAAGGTTCCGTTTTTGTAGACGGAACCTTAAAAATGCAAAAATCAGCCTCGTAGTCATCGGATGAAAATTAATTTTCTGTTTCCATATTCAAACCTTGTTCACCACAAATTTAAATAAATATGATACTACACAGCACATTTGCCCACTTTTGTTTATGTAGTATGGTCTCGAAAGAAGAAAACAATTTGTTTTCATGTTTTTGCATATGTTCTCACGAATTTCACGTGGATCTTGCTTGAGCATAATTTTGCATAGTTTGCATATACAACAGCATCTCTTCTTTTTCTGATTTGTATTGGTAGGACTCAGAGATTTGACTGAGTTCAAACAATTGCATCATTTGTATTTTCTAAAATAGTATTTATTTGGGTGTTAAATTAGAGTAAAGTTGTTATTGGCATTAATCACATCCCCCTCCCACGGCAATATCCTCCATGTCCATAACCCCTTCAACGCTGCTCATGCCCTCTCCCCCTGGAACACACCCCCCACCCCCACACAACACCGTGTCTATCCATTCTCCCCCCTCGCCACTATACATCTTACTCCACTTCCTCTAAACCTAAAATACCATCATACTCCATATAAATGTGCTATTAGTCTTCATTCAGACTTGTCCAAACTCGCTCACATACTGAAATCCCGAAGACTTCATCGAAAATGTTTGAAATCCCAAAGACTTCATCGAATATTTTTGAAGACCCAAAGACTTTAAGTGAATGTGGGTGACTTAAAGTGAATTGTAAAGACTTCAAAGTGACTTCAAAGAATGCAGTGCAATTCTAAACACTTGCATTCAATTAACTTCAATTATTAGAGTGGTCGTAAAGACTGATCCAGTCAAGACTTCGAAAAGAATGAGAGATTTCAATGCTGAAGTCTAAATTCCAAAGTGAATTCAGGAATTGAAAAATCCGAGATTTGAAGTCAATTGATTTTTTAAATCAAAAGATTGCTGTCGTTTACAACTCTGGGTCCACCACATTAAGTAGTAATTATTTTGGTTTCTTTAAGTAAATACATACGAGTATATTACTTTCTCCGAACCAAATTTTAGGGGTGTTTGGATGTTTTTTGGTACACCTTCACTCCAAATTTCGCGTCTCACCATCAAAGAGTTCCGAAGTTGTGAATGAACAGCACTGACGACAGACAGACATCGACGTGAAACCAGTCCTTTGATACCATTCCCACATGGAACCCCAAAAAGGACAAACATAATTTCTCTTTCATTAGCTCTCACATGTCGTTGTCTCTCGTTTTCTTACGGAAACAAATGGTTGTTTGAAGTGCTCCATGATTTCGCTGAATGTGTCCCATTCAATGCTCTTCTCATCACTATTTGTTTTCTTTTATTTGCGTTCTTTTATTCTTTTCGTACAGCACGCAGGTACTGTTTTTATCAAACACAACATGGAAAATCGTCGTCAAAACACAAACACATTTACAAAGTACACACCACAGACAGTTTGTTGTGTGTCACCGGCTGTGAGTTGTTTGAGGCCCTGGAGGGATTGGTTTTTGTTTTTACACCTCCCTCCACTCGCTTTCTCCGCCACCACCCCCGGCAAACCTGTACACACCATCAAGTCAATGCCTCGGTTAATTACCTCAAATTAATAACGTTGGCAACACAGAGTAGCGCCCTGTCGTGTCGTGTTTGTTTATCCTGCCAACAACAACAACATCAACACAAGAAAAATTGTGAAAGAAAAGATCGTTAAGGGGGAGGTGTGCGCAGATAATGAAGAAAAGCAAAAAAAAAAAAACAATTTCACACACACAAACGAGGAACGTGCATATCTCGGCGTGAGATGTGTGGCCGATAGGCACGGCTAACTTTGGCAATTAATTGCGTGAGTTTCGAGCATTTAGCATTCCCAGTCTCGCCCCCTCCCACTCACCGCCGCTCTTCATTGCCCATTTAATTGAAATTAATCAAATGATTAGGTTTTGTATTTTTTGCCAGCTCCTGACGCTCCAGCGTTTGACTCAACCTTGAACGCCTACTTTTGCCGTCAAGTAATGCTATTATTTTGAGTTCAGTTAAAACCGAATTACATCGTTTAATTAATTAACTCACAGCATACTCGGAAATTTGATATGAATTGATATGTCTGCACGTACACGAGGACGTAAGATGAAAGGCGCAAATTAAGCTGAGCTGGTGCTATGAAAGGGAAGCGAGGACAATGAGGATGTGAGATGTGATCAAACAACTGTGACAAGCATGATTGGGGCGTACTTGTGAGCGCGCAGACAAAGGCACGCCCCATTGACGGGCGCTGGGTGGTGTCCCCGAGTGGCGATTATCAACACCAACCGAAGGATGTATGACGTACAAGAGTTCACATAAAAATCTGACATTCTAAGAGAGTACTTGCTTTCACTCCCATTCCGGTTTTACGATGATACCCATGGTCAAGTGAATGAGGATATGAACGTTTATGGCATGAAAAACTGAAGCATTTATGAATTGTCTTACGCGGCATAACGTAAGGGCCAGTTCTTCTACTTCGGTGGCCCTGAAGTCCGGTCTGGCCAAGGGTTTAGCCTCTACAGCGTTAATCGTATTGTGTCGCCTCACGAGTAGACTTATAGTCTTATGCCATAAGCGGAAGAGTTTAAGAAGCTCTTCTTGACACTTTGTTGATTGAGATTTAGAGCCGTGGTGACTTACGCTGGGCTTCACACCTAGATAAGGTTTGGTACTGCTGTTGTGACTACCACCGTTGTGATCCTAAGGAGCTAAGATCTGATCACTCAGTTTTTCTGTAAACTTAAATACTTCTTTAGCGCAATTGAATGAAATATCCCATTATTGGGGGTATCTCAGTCCACAATTATGTAGCACATTGCAGTGACAAAGGGTTCAGTAATCTCCTCATGGTCATCACACATTTTGCAAACGGCCTATTCTAATAAACTTCGTCGATAGTGACCAGTAACAAATCTTGTTAGGTTAGGTTAGATGAGTGCCCTTGCTGACATGAAGAACATGTCAGTGACTCACTTAAACTACTATGAGCCCATTGTGCCCAAAAAGTTTGGAACCGTGGAAAACCTAAAAACTTCGAACAGCTAAGTTAAAACCACCCAGATATAGATATGTATCTCAGGAGTTTGCTTAGCTCTATTTTCCCCAGATCATCCAGCTCCGAAAAGAAGAATCTTCCTAAGGTTTCCTCCCTCTTAACGGTTAGTGCAGGACAATCGCACGGTAGGTGGCGAATAGATTCTATTTCTTCTTCGTCTCTACAGCTTCTACAAAAGTCGTTATGGGGTATTCCCAGTCGTACTGCGTGAGTTCATATCGCGCAGTGTCCTGTCCCGACCCCAACGGCTGATCGTATATCCCTTCGACATAGTTTAATGAGATTAGTAGATCTCCTCTTGTCGTAGACTGGCCATAACGATTTAGCTATAGCGCATGTATCTAATCGACTCCACTGTTTATTAGCTGCCTCGTTAGACTCAATGTCTATTTTCCTGTGCAAGGTGCTAGGCGGTGTGCTGGCCTCAGGTACGGCCCGAGAAGAGCTTAGATGTGACCCAACCCTGGCCAGCTCATCCGCCTTTTCATTACCGGAAATTCCCATGTGACCCAACAGGCTGGCTAACAAATCTTGTTAACAATCGAATTTTATTCCTTTTGTAGTAGTAGTAGGAACTCAGACGCTCTTCTGGTTAAGGGATTTGACATAAATATGTTAGCTTGTCTGTTGCCCTCAATTGAGGTACACAGAGGAAGTTTGCTCCAACTCCCCTTTCATAGCAACGACATTTGCGGACAATTTGTGGTGTGCTAGTATCCACCTCTTGGCCACGAAGTACCTCCTCTGTGTAGCTCAATCGAGAGCAGCAGATCTGGTACTGTGAAAGTTGGCAAATATTATCACTAACTAAGTTCCACCCCATACCGGTTTGGATCTGATTTCCCTTTAGTTGTGGGCTCCGTGTCAACCACACTCTAGACAATTGTAGTACTAGTCGATTTACAATTCCCAATTCCCGTAAAAAATAATTTTCAAACTTCACGGCTTTATCGAGTCACTGACAATGCTTGAAGGGTATAACTGCCTAGAATGGACCCAACTGTTGGTCTCAGTGAGCCGCGACCCGGTCGCAAGGGCACCCTATCACCTACCTACCTACCATAACTGCGTAGAAAAACCTTCTCAATCTCGCCATTCGAAGTCGGCACTAAACTGTAGGTCCCCTCCACTGGTGAGAGAACAATACCACCCACAACATAAGAATATTTGCCTTTCAGAGAGAGAGAGAGAGAGTCAAAAACCTTGTGTTGGTAAGATCATTTTAGATTTAATCGTAAACAAATCTCGATGGTTTGGACTTCCGCCAGGAATGCAAACTGTGCACATAGGTACTAAAATGTTTTAGATCTTTGCATACAGTTTATGTTATTCTCCATAGTGCGGGAATAGCACCCACGCCCTCATTTGTTTTGAACCCTTTTGTTTATCACACTAGAGATCCCGGTTCAAATAAAAGTTTCTTGCGGCTGGACGAGCACACTGGGAATCTCGTCCTTTTTGTTGCCCATGTAAGAAACTTGCTCGTTATGAAATATGCTTTTTGTTTATATATTAAGGTTAGACTTACTTCAGATATGCCCGTTAAGAAGATTCTGAAAGAAAACAAGATAAATAAGCATTATTATATATTTATGGGTTAATATGAAGATGAATACATATTTTAAGTATATTTAGACGCTTTTATGAGGGCGTGGCATTCTAAGAGGTATGCATTTCAAGTGATGCCTAAATTTAAGGGAATGGTGTGAGTACAAGGTTAATGACAAGATTACCCTACAGGGACTAAGACTGAAGACTTTACAGACGACCCGCATATACTTTCAAAAAACTTATCGCGACTATCTTCTATTTTTAATGGAGGCTCTACAGTCCGAGGTGGACCTGGGCCTAGCTTCTCAGCAACCACTCGTGTTGTGCGTGCTATTGTTCGCTCACGAGTGGAGGGGACCTATAGTTTAATGCCGACTCCGAACGGCGAGATTGAGAGGCTTTTTCTAGACAGTTATACTCTTTGAGTATGTGACTCGAAAGAGGTGGAGCCGGGAACAATTTTCCTTGACAAATTGTTTGTCTGAACTTGGATTCGAACCTAGACTGTGAAAGTCTAATGCGCATGGGTCGACGCATGAACCCACACGGTCACGGCGCCCATCGCGACTATCTGCTCAGTTTAAATTGTAGCCTTGGTCGGTTAGGACGTCTATACCACACTTTAAGTGCGACTTTGTTAAATCAATAGCTTTCTGGCAACGGAGGCCTGTGTGTACGACATAGGCAATCGGTCCGATTGCACATTTCTGTCTTACATGAATGTGGGATTGGGGCCAGACGGACATACAGACAGACATTTACCCTACGAACTATAGTACAGTACACACGAAACACGCGTCAGGATAACTTTTTACTCAGGCCACCAGGCGAAAGTACATCAATACATACACACCAAACAACAAACCAAACAGCACGCAATATACAGAACGGAAAAGTACATAAGCTACACACTCAGCAGTACCGCACAGATCGGACAGAAGAACAGGCAATCGAACACACATACACACACACACACTCACTCACTAACGAACGAACGAAGGAATCACGAACATAAAGACAAAATGGACGAAATGAACGACACTGTTAGTCGCAGTCGCCAGTAGAAGCCAGTCGTCACTAAACATTAAATTAAGCACATTTTGTAAACCATTGATTAAGCAAATAAAAGTGAAAGAGACAAATTCATTTTATTGCATTTTGAAAAAGATACTTGTATTTGACCTACCACTCGTAATAGTACTAAGGTATTAAAAGGGGGCACAATAGATCTTAAAGCTCGCTGTGCAGTATACCCTTATATATCGTATACTCAGTCCGGAAAGTTAAAAATGTCTGCCTTTTTGAGGAGTTCAGTATCTATATTAGCAAGAAATTCAGATTCTCACAGAGTAATCAATGAATAATTCCTAAAAAAGGACAATTAAATGAGAATACCACACTCATTTTTTGCAGACTTCAGCATGACCTTTCAATATCACTTTTTAATTCGAAAATTGTGTCAATAAATCATTCGCGGAAACACCGCTACATCCTCTTTAGTTGCTTTTTCATGAACATCAAAACTCAGCCAATTATTTCATCCGAACTTTGAGTGTTTGTTGAGGATGCGTATCAACATAAGGTTTGCAAAAAACAATCCTCAATCATTTTAAAGGGTTAACGCAAAAAAGGTTCTCTAATAGATTTTAATTGCTTCCTTTTCCTCTGACAAATCAAAACAATCACCTTAAAGTTTATTTTCCTCTTCCAAATATCAAAAGTGTACCTTCCTTTTGACGTGATTTCTCATGACGACATTCTCAAAATATTTCCTCAACACCTTTCGGCTGAATTCAGCCATTTATGGACTCTCCTCACGTCCTCGTTGTTTTCTTTTCACTTCCCCCGCCGCAAATAACAACACATTCCATTTCCTACTTTTTCGGTCGCTATCAAAAAAAAAATGTATGCGCGTTTCAAAACAAACGCACGCACCGACATTCCGTGCCCGGAAGCTTGGATTTGTTTTCAACTGTGAACGGGCTTCCCCACACCATCCCCCAGTCTATCCCCGTAGCAGTCACACATCATATCTGATTCGCCACCAAGAAAAGTACATAAAAATCGGGATTTGTGCTTATCCATGGCAATAAGGATCATAATTAAATTAAACGACTTTCTGATGAAATTCGAACCAAAGTTTTGACTCGGATCCACTGACATATGAGTGATTGGGCCGTCCCCAACCCCCATATCTGTGCCATCGAATCAGAAAGTAATGAAAACTTTTGAGAGCCAAACGAAAACAAAAACAAACGGAATTCCCATTTCTCTCCGTCCCCACCACATTCCTACCTCCCTCCCATCTACAAAAATAGAACCAGAGGCGAGGTTGAGGGGGGCCCACTTCGGGTTCGGTAAATAATTCAAATCATTGTCAGCTGCTGCCTAGCGAGTGTGTTACGTAATTTACGAATTAGCCCGAACTCACATTAGGGCAGCATGGCACTGCCATTGACACTCCTGTTTCCGATGGAACATATCCATCATTCATTTTTGATTCACTTATGAGAGCTTCCAGGCCAGGAGTCACGTTTGAATAGTTATGTGGAAACTTTACTGTCGTTCCAACCTCAGCACACCCGGCAACCGACAAAAAGGCCAAAGAGTAAATCACGTACCAAGATGAAAAATTCAGTTGGCAACTTTGTGTCCCGAAGAGTCATTAATCAACCAACAATTTTTGTTATTGTTGTTTCCTCATCATTCGCGAGCCAGCACAAAAAAAACACGAAAACTTTGACACAGAGTATCAACGAAGGTCAGGACACACCCCAAGTTCGCGTATAACTACTGCCGGCGGCGCTCGTAAAAGGATTATGGTGGCTTCTCGATCGCATTGGTGAAGGACACAGGCTCACACACACAGTTGTAGGTTACGTAATGATCGATTAACTTATATTGTGTGTAAAATTAAATTCATGGCACGCCTTAGGAATTGGAAATCCCACGCGGAGCAGGCAGTGGATAAGCCAGTAGTGTAGGGGCGCCACGAAAAAGAAACAAAAGCCCCGACTTAACTTCACCTTTCTCCTTGTAATCGGGCGGAAGTAAGGCAAAGAAAATTTGTTTACATCCTGCGTGCATGACAGGATATGTCTTTTCTCGCACACGACCAGACCATTCAAACGTTACGAGGCTCCAGGTAGCTCGGCTCATAATCATACATGGATATGGGGTAGAAAGTTTATGAATTCTAGAAAATAACCGAGATAAGCTTCATGCACACAACAACAGCATGCACGACAGACTACGGGCACACCATAGCTTCGTTCGCACCCGTATGGATGCCGCCGCCGTCATCGTCGGCCGGATAGTGATAAAGGTAAGTCGTGCATTGAAGGATACCCGAATTGCAATAGCCTTGGTGGGCGGTTGATGGCGAACAACCCGCCTAGTACGTGTCTGCCTGATGTGCCATGGGAATCAGCACGAGCGTTAGTTTTAGAATTACAGCGCCCCCGATGGGTGGGGGCCTACCACACTCCAATGGAATGTCTAATTCTGTTCGTTGGTCCTTCGCAAACACAACCAAAACTGGAAAATGGCAAAATTGCCTAAAATGTTTACAGAATACATGCATAAGGACTGTCAGGTGGGGCAGTAGATTCTTTCGTACATTTACTCTGACCTACGCCAGACGGACACAACTGTTGGAGGGAGAGACTGCTTCGAGCTTTAATTGTTTTTGCAATTAAATGCAAACAGTTGAGGCATTTTGAAACTCTTCAGCTGAATAACCATTTCCTGGAGCTCTGTTTTATGTTTTCGAAGCAGACGGTTCTGTTTGAGAAAATAAAACATCCGTGTGTGAGCATCTAGGGGCTGATAAACTCAGGCGGTATAATGTTTGTATCAATTTACACCCTCCGCAGATAGGGAAGGAACCTGATACCGGAGCTAAATGCTGGGATAAAAATACAGTAACGCACAAAATTAAGCATATACCTATCTTCTTCTTCTTCTTAGGGCGCTACAGTCCGAGGTGGACCTGGGTCTCACTCAACATGCCTCTCCAGCCAGCACGATCTTTCGCCAGCTGTCCCCAGTTTCGCACACCAAGCCGGCCGAGGTCACCCTCGACTTTTGTGCGCCACCTTGTACTTGGACGTCCTCTGTTGCGTTGTCCCACAGGCTCAGAGTCGAAGACTCTTCGGGCCGGATCTCAGTTGTCCATACGCTCTACATGACCTAGACACCTTAGGCGTTGGATCCGTAGACGCCTGGCTAGACTCATGTCGCTGTACAGCCCATACAGTTCGTGGTTGAATCTTCTCCTCCAAATGCCATCAACGCAAACAGGACCAAAGATCGCGCGCCGAACTTTTCTCTCGAAAAGACCAAGAGACTGTTCATCCACTTGGGATATTATCCATGCCTCTGTACCATAAAGCAGGACTGGGATGATCAAGGTCTTGTATAGAGTCAGCTTGGTCTTCCGAGAGAGGGCTCTACTACTCAATTGCCTTTTGAGCCCAAAAAAACAGCGGTTGACAAGAATTATCATGCGTTTGATCTCGGTACTGATGTTGTTTGTACTGTTTACCGCGGAGCCAAGGTAGACGAAGTCCTTTACTACACCTCTCAGAACAAAGAAAATATAGAGAATTATAGAGAAAGCAGTGTGCTAGGCAATATGAAAAGCATCCAGAAAGTTTAAGTGTGTGTTATGAGAAATTCTTAGTCTAACTGTGTGATCCCCTATCGTCCAGTGCGTGTGTGATCCCCTATATTCCCAGTGTCCCGCTGTAATTTTAGCAATATCAGTGCATGACCTCTTTAGAAGATCGTTAGTTCGTGATAGCATAGTAGTACAGTAGCATAGTAATACAAGCTGTGTGTTATCTGGTACTATATCATTACACGTTCCTAGAATGTTTTCCAACTTATACCGGCAGCAATGACTAGTCATTGTCATTGACATAGTCAACTGTTAGAACGTTCCCTCTAACATGCTTAAAGACATCGTCTTCTTATTTTTTAACAGGCGCCACCACCCAGATGCGACCTGGGCCTCAGTCAACATTCCTCTTCATCCAGCAAGGGCAGGGGTCTTGTGCTAGTTGATTCCAGCTGGGGATTTTCAGCCATCAGAGGCGTGGCCTCCCCTTACCGTGTTGTCCCGTGGGTTTGGAGTCGAAGACTTCGGGGAGTTTCTGGCGCTTACACAAAACGGCAGAGAAGATCTTATATGGGATATTTAGTAGACTGATCCCTCTGTAGCTGTTACGGTTTGGAGGGCCTTCTTTCTTTCGGGTCGTCCAAACAGTGCTGAGATTCCAACCGTCGGATATACAGCATTGGCCTTATCTTTTTGCTGCCAAATCACTTATCGGAAGTACAGTCGACTCCCTCTAAGTCGAACTCCCTCTAAGTCGAATTTCCCTCTAACTCGAATTTTTTCGCCATATTTATTTTTGCATTACCCTCATTTACCATACAAAAACCATCCTCTAAGTCGAACTCCCTCCAACTCGAACTAATTTTGATATCCCGTGAAACTTCGACTTAGGGGGAGTCGACTGTAATTAGTTTGAATTTTATGGTTTTCGGCGACACTATCTGAGGTTGTAAACGATTTTTATTTTTTCCTCTCATTTCATTATTTTTTTTTGCTTTTTCAAGATACAACGAATCTTAAAGGGTGCCTAATACATTTGGCCAAGACTGTAGGTAGGTAGGTAGGTAAATAAAAGTGGCGGTGGACATACAGATCCTGTTTGTCGCACCCAATTAGCGCCATGAAAGCGCCGTTTTGATACCACATCCTATGGGATACCTAATTTGTGAGAAGGGGGTGAAAAGGAGTTTGTATTCACTCAGATTTGCCTAATTTTGAAACCACTTTGTGGAATTTATGAAGGCTATCAGACTATGAATGTTTGCATCCGAGAGATTATTAGGGGTGTTAAAGAAGGATTTGCCCAGAGTGTGTTGTCTGACTCTAGCTAGAGCCGGACATTTGCACAGAAAGTGCTCGAGGGTTTCTGGCTCGGTTTCCACCCGGCGGCAGTGCGAGTTGAATGGCATGCCTAGTCTTTCAACATACCTGCCAACAGACCAGTGTCCAGTATAGTGGATATGTTTCTTCTACTGTTGTTGAGCAGGTCTTTTGTTTTCTTTTGGTTGTAGTTGGGCCATAAGTTTCTGGATAGGACACATGTTTCCAATTTGGTCCATCTTTCGTTGGCGATCTTGAGGAGGTGGTTGTAGATATTATTTTCAACGAAGCCTAGTGGAGCCTGGACTTGTTCCACAACAAGACTATCGAGTTTGGATCCTTGTCTGGCTAGCTCGTCCGCTGCTTCGTTTCCTCTTATACCCGTGTGCCCGGCAACCCAGAACAAAGAGACCGGGCTCCGCTCACTAAGGGATAGTTCCTTGCAGCAGCAATCCACTAGTTTTGACGTTGTAGCCATGGATGTTAGAGCCAAGGCTGTACTGCTACCAGTTCTTATAGAGGAGTTGGTGTATGCAGCTTTCCATACCACCGCCAGCTTCTTCAGAATGTTTGGCTAGCAGTCCATCGGCATCAGCAGTCTTGTTGGACCTTAGATTGCTGACGTCACTTCACTGAGGCTTAAGGAAATACGATCCATTAATGCTGCTGACCAAATGGCGCAACATGTAGTTATTCTACGAGTGCGTAGTGGTCTTCCGTGTATCAATTGAGGGTATTATGGTTATCAACAAAGGCAGCCAAATCGAACTGTTCTATGTGTCTGCGAATTGGAAATGGAATTGTCCGTGATGGGAATGTGGCTGAGTCTTCTATGCCTTCACGGCGGCATCGTGATGAATGTGGATTATGTGATTGTAGCCCAAGTCGAGTGCAGATGTCTACATGTCTTCGAGAGAAACTCAACGATATCATTTTGGGACAGTATCAGTTCCCAAAATGATCTTTCGAGACTGGTAAATGCATCATAAGGAATTTCCGTCAGGTGATTAACCGAAATTCTTAGCCGATATATTCCTAAGTTCAAGGGTGAGTTCGTAATCGCAGTATTAGCGCAGCACTGCAACGTTAAACGTTCTTTATTGCAAACGTTTAGCAATGACGCTTTGCATCGCATTCTAAAATGCAACATGAAGGCAACCACTACGCAAACAAAAGCAACCAGCGCATCATAGATTTTTGTGATGCGTTGAATTTTGTTTTCATTTTCCGACTCAAATATACTGGCATTGTAATAGCCAACATTATTGACCAAATTATTTAGAAAAATTATCGCCAATTTTTTTGATATTTAAAAAAAAAGAAACAATAGACACACAAAACAAGAAGCCGCTCACAAACTCATACCAAATTAAAGCATCGTGATGCATCGCAACATCAAAAAATCGTTGCCTCACATCACATAGGCAGTGATGCTTACGCGATGCGCATTTTGTTGACGTTAACGAACTCAGCCCAAACTTCTTAAATTATTTTTGAAAACTTTATATTTCTAGGACTTTACAATTGAGCGTTTGTTGCGATGTTACATGCCTCAGCAGATTGTTACCGAACACACTCTACGATTGTCAATGCCAACTAACAGGTGTCATCTAAACCGAAATGGCGACTGGACTGCACGGCGACGCAGTTGGTTAAGTGCCTGCTCCAAGTTAGAGGGGTCCCAGGTTCGAATCCCAGGGAAATCGAATCTAGTCCAATCACCATTTGCCGTTGGAATCAAATTAACGACACTCGAGTAGGTTGTTGACAAGGCGACGCGCTGTCATGTGATTTCTTTAACATCTTTCTTGAGAATATCGTGCAAAACGCAGTCGCGAACACAAGAGGCACGATCTTCCAAAAGTATGTTCAACTGCTAGCTTACGCAGATGACATTGACGAGATTGGGCGAACACAGCGAGCCGTCAATGATGCGTTTGCCGGCATTGAAACGGAAGCGGCTAAAATGGGTCTGGCGATAAACGAGGGCAAAACCAATTATATGCTGTCATCGGGAAAGGACGCACAACATCGACGACTTGGCCAGAACGTCACCATCGGTAGCTATAACTTTGAAGTAGTAAAGGACTTCGTCTACCTCGGCTCCGCAGTAAACAGTAAACAACATCAGTTCCGAGATCAAACGCAGAATAACTCTTGCCAACCGCTGTTTTTATGGGCTCAAAAGGCAACTGAGTAGTAGAGCCCTCTCTCGGAAGACCAAGCTGACTCTATACAAGACCTTGATCATCCCAGTCCTGCTTTACGGCGCAGAGGCATGGACAATATCCCAAGCGGATGAACAGTCTCTTGACCTTTTCGAGAGAAAAGTTCTGCGCTCGATCTTTGGTTCTGTTTGCGTTGCATTGCATTGGATGGTCAATTTTCTCAAAGAAAATGAAACGAAATTTCTCAAATAAAATCCCAAAGGCAAAATGCAATCCTCTGCTTATGCGTCCAAGGAAAAATTTGTTCTGTTTTGACATTCCGTCCCCTTCACAAAATAGTTTTGATGATCATTAGTGTTTCGTTTTGAATACTCCATTCACAAAGATAATCTCCAAGAGTGGAACATATTCAACTAAAATCAAAAGCTTCCTGCCTTAAGCCGGGCACTGCCAGCTTCCTCCGTTTGAATTTATACACTTTTTCGATCGTCTTCCCCTGCCTTCGTCATCACCGAAAAAAGACGAAAGACAGAAATTGGGAAAAGGATTTTAATCCTCTTTTAGTCTAATTATGATGGAAAAGGGATATGAGTTTGCCTCATAAACCATCGGGTATATCACTGCCGAAATACGTATCTGTTCGTCTTTTTCAGAAAAAAATAATTTAAAAATAAAAAATAAAGAACGGAGGGGAGAGACTTGATTGAAAATAAGGTTTCATAGCGTAATGAAAGAGAAATTGAATTGCGGATCAAAGTCTGGGAAAAATGCCAGGACTGGGAATGAAATAACACGGACCAAGCACTGTAGCGCCACATTGCCCTAGTGCTGCCTTAAATAAAGCTTAAATTCAATTAGATACGCAGTGAGAGAACATAGCGAAAGGAAACACACATCTTCTGTTTTCATTCTCTGCTCCTTGTTCTGACTGACAGGGACTCCTTTTTTTTCCACCAAAATACACTCAATTGAAGAATGTTTCGCTTTCGATTCATTTCATCGGTGGGTGAAATGTGCAGGGAGAATGAACAACCAGACTCCCAGAGTGGGTGGCTGTTTCCGGGCATAAAGTGCCCTTGGTACGGTGAGCCATAGAAGGTAGAAATTCGTAGGGTGGATGGTTCTCCTTGAATCACGTTCAATATTCCGATTTATTTGGGTTACTTGCTACATCCTTTGCTTGTCAAACATGCCCAAGGAAATCCGTATTCTAGAAGAAGTCAAACAGAGGAGCAACTTCTGAGAAGATCAATTCGACAAACAATGACATAACAAGTAGAATCAAACTTTTGATGGGACACACTTTGAGTTGCATAACCGCCAGCATATGGCACACGACACCTTTGATTTAATAGATACACAATAGTTCAAGAGTTGAAAAGTATTTGGTAGTTACTTGTGTTGAACTCGAGAAGGAGTTTCTAATTTCTCTTCTGGAACCTCACTGTAAATGAGCTCTTGATAATATTAGAGGAGACAGGATGCAAGGTTGTCACCAACAAGACCAACGTTATTATTGACACTCCTGGTAAATTCATCTCAACGATCGGAGACCTTATACAGTATACGTCCTCCAGGCTTACCTAGACGTAGACCAAGGTCGATGTAATATTAAATAAATTAGCTACTTTGTTGTAGTGACCAAAACTTGACTTAACGAACTTATATTATAATAATAATAATGGCGGGGTACAATCTGAGGTGGATTTGGGCCTAGCTTTTCAGTTACAACTCGTGTTGTGCGTGCTATTGTTCTCTCACGAGTGGAGGGGACCTACAGTTTAATGCTGATTCCGAACGGCGAGATTGAGAAGCCTTTCCTTCTTCTTGAGCATTGTCAGTGACTCGAAAGAGGAGGAGCCGTGAAAAAATGTTTGGTGTTTTTTACGAGAATCGAACCCAGACTTCAAGCGTAGGTAAGTGGGTGGACAGGCTTCACTTAGGTTCTTGAGAACCAATTGTGATACCCAATTGGGTATCAAAACCCAACTCTCACCTATGGTCATGAAATTTGGGTAATGACCGAAGGAATAAGATCGGGAATACAAGCTGCCGAGATTAGATTTCTTCGTACTGTTGTGGAAATTACTCGGGATTGGATGAGAAACACGGCAGTGAGCGAGGAACTCAATGTTGGGCAGCTGCTTCTTCAAACGGAAAAGGCTTTACTTCGTTAGTTTGGTCACGTGGCACGAATGTCCCCATCATCACGACTTCCGAGGCGTGCCTTGAATGCGATTCCATCAGGTAGGCGACCGCTTGGCAGACCCAGGACGAGATGGGTGGACAAAGTTCAAACACTCACCTGGTTGCGCTTGAGCATAGCTCCTGATGAGTTAGAGGATAAATGGCGGAGGATCAAGTGGCCTGGAGATCTCTCGTGCATGCATTGCCCCCGCAAACACTTTAGTGGAACATGTGGGTCACTGAAAATGATGATGATGATGACATCTTGAAAGTGGATTTTCTGCGTATCTTCTTCTAACTGCTGGAAAATCGTACGCTCTTTCTCTGATACTCCTGCCCACTAAGGTTTGTGTATGTCAATGAATCCATTTCATGAAGCAAACTCTGATTTGCAAAATCTTTAATTAAAACACCAAAGACCACTTCACTATCACATAGTAACTGCATGGTACCCAAATTAGACTGGCCTGAAGGAAACACTGTTAAGAAAGCAGTAACTGGTGCCCGCTATCGAGAAAACTTTCTTGCGCCAAAATTAAAGCAATTTGGATGATGGAACATGTATTTCGAACAATATGATGCAACATAAAGCCCAAATCGCAACTGCGCGTTCGGTCGCTCAGGCTTTGACAGGGACTGGTACGCGTTTTAACGAATTTTTTCCTGCCCCAAAATATCAAACTCAATCAATCTCCTGATTTGATTTTTTCTCGATTTCCTCTCATTCTTCAAGGAAATGGTTAACACCAACAAACCAACCACAGACTCGATGCTCAAGGACAACATTCAATAGGAAATTGCTGAAAAAATACCAAGTCTTCGAAATTGTTGTGAAGAATGTACTTATCTTTGCGTCTCAGCTAGTTGTAGGCACTAGGCCGACATCATACTTCATAAATATACTACAAAATGCCCCATATAATCGATCAATAATCTATAAATTATAAAATTGTATTTAATTTAAAAGTTATTACAAAAACATAGATCTGAAAGCTAAATTTGTTGTTGGCGTGTGAAAGTTTCTATCCACGAAGGAAGGTATCCCCCAACCTCTGGAAGTTGTTGAAAAACGACCGCAATGAGTGCAGTAAACACAAAATTCTACTCAATGAAAATAATTTGGGAGCTATTTGCATCAAAGTGAATTTCACTTAATTGAGCAGTTTGCCGAAAATGATCCGCTCCTTTCTTGGCAGCAACTCATTGCAAAAGATTTTGACTTGAAAGCACTTAGTGTCTATTGACATTCTCGACTTCCAAAGCTCTTTCCCCTTTTTTCTCTGGGGTAGGAGTCTAAGGTATATAGCCTTTGTCCTTGCTTTGATTTGTTTGTAAGACCCTCCGTGCTTTGACAATTTATATGAGAGAATAAAATGGAAGGGACATTTTTGCATGTACACTTGAATCCTCAAGATTTTCATCGAACTTAAACAAAACGCTCAAGTACCCATTCAACATCAAAGACTTGTGGTCGGTTGAATATTTTGAGAACTAATAACGATCCCCTTCAGTCTTTTTTGAAACGAAAGGACTTCACTCATTTGCCTTTCGTTTTCGAAGAACCCTCATAAAAATAAAATACTAGTCAATAGCAACCAACTATGCTCTGATTTTTAATTAGCTTTCTGCAGCCGCAGAAATTCATTACCACACGCCCTTTGCCCGATGCATTCGACATAAGCACTCAATCGAAATGCAATAATTTCAAGTTTTAATTAAACGTCAAAACCAGCAGAACTGGCAAACTTTGAACTGGATCTGGATGGATGTATTGCCCCTAATGAACGTCGCCTTCGCATGCCACGAATCAAAGCATAAACGTCTGATATCGCAACTGATTGGCAATGCTAATGAGTTAAATGCAAAACTGACGGTTGCCCCCGTTGGTTTTAACGTTGAATGAGTTAATTTCATTACACACACAATGACTGGCCGACATTTGCTCGAATGCATTAAGCGCTGACCTTGAGGGATTGGCCCATTTAAAGCTTTCACCACAGCGTCTATGCCCGACTGTCATAATCTGTCATTTTCACATTTCGGTCTGCTCGGCACCCCTTGGTTCATCATTCATCGCAAAATCACTTCAACTGACTTCGTCACTTCAAAACACCTCCCTTGACGCCACTTTTAGCTTGTGTTATATACATACATACCCAACGTCAATAGCGCGTTTTCTCTCGTTGGGGCAACACACGCGGGTGTGTGTGTGTGTGTTAAGAAGTGTTGTCATGT
The DNA here is from genome assembly GCA_930367185.1 of Myathropa florea. NCBI lineage: Eukaryota > Metazoa > Arthropoda > Insecta > Diptera > Syrphidae > Myathropa > Myathropa florea. The sequence goes on along the minus strand of OV884003.1, from coordinate 80,451,318 downwards.
GAGTTGTCAAATACAACATACTGGCACCCTCCTTGTCATCCTTTTCGCCGAAAAGCAGTAGAAGGGCACAATGGGAGCACACACGTACAATAAACCTTTTCAACTCTAATGAAAAGCAATTTAACAGCAAAACTCTTAACACTCAACTCCTTCAGTGCTTGCTTGCATGACAATCGAATCGAACAATGGGCGAGAGTGGATAAATGGATGTTATCCCTTCGAAAAGGGACGAAGTCGGGGTCGAGAAGTGAATGCAAAAAAATAAAAATAAAATACGAAACGGGGAGGACTTTCAAGAGGGAATCAACTTGTACATCTCAAAAATGGCATCACAAAATGAGAGCACCCACTTCATTATGGAACGAAGGATGCCTGTTAGCTGTTAGGGTACTCCTTCACTCACGTAAGGGTCGCCTCTTGTGATGGGGAACGGCAAATCTATCCATTTCACAGGGATATTCTATAGGTGAGAGACGCATAGCGACGCACGGATGTGCAGCAAGTGGAGGCTAATGGGTTGTAAGGGTAAGTGAAAATTCGGGAAATGTCATCACTTAAATCTTTCAGAATTCAATATGTACATCTACGTATCTCTGCGTTCATAGAAATAGCAGACACGTGCCAGAAAATGTCCAAGACACGAGTATCTTCAAAGATTGAGTGTGAGGGATATCCGAACACCAAAAACAAGTGACATTTTCAAGCTCGTTTCATCCTCATTCCAGGGCCAATTTGGTATTTCTAATGAAGTAAAATGCCGAATTCCTATTGCAGACACTAACTGTAACTTATTTATTACCAAAGACATTTAAAACTGAAATTTCAAATTTTTGGCAACATGACTTTATTAAAAAGTGTCAAAGAAATACACAATTATTTTTTTATTTTTTTTTTTCAAAAAAAGTGGGTAGTGTGGTTTTTTTAAGCTGTACCCAAGCAGTTACAATGGAAAAATATGCTTGCTAATTTTGTACATGAAATTTCTTAAAGCATTCTTTTTCGATACACAAAACTATATACAAAACTCACAAACCCATCTAACTCGCATGTGGTATACTCTGCATCTAAGAGGCTTTTTAATTCTCTTTGGAAAATGGTGACCTTCAGATAAAGCAACGCTTGCAGATATAGAACGTTTCGATGTCGAAGGTTGGAGAATTGTATATCTTATATATAATGCCGAGCAATATCTCTTTGAAACGATAGCAAGTCGTCTTCGGAATCAGCTGCGACTTTAAAAAGTTTTCAGGCATTCACCAATGTAGAGCCTAGCATTGACGCAAACAGCGGCTACCACCACTTTTGACTCGAATTTTGATTTTAAAGGCATTGACACATTGGTCGTGTAAGTCAACGCCACCCATACCATTATTATAATCCGCAATAAGGTTCGGCTGCTGAATGAAAACATTTCTTTTTTTTGCTGATGACCAACGTTTGACATAATGCATGGGCCGGATAGTGTCGAAGTTTGTGCCTATAGTGACAACACTACTATCGCTCCATTTAACAAAGAGAATATTATTGTTTACGTCGTATACGTGCTCAAAATGCCCTCTTTTCTCCTTCTTGAATTCTTTTTTCGGCTTCAATAGGCATTTTTTTGTTCGGTTTTCTCTTGCTGTCCCTGTAGCTCTGAAGCCCTTCTCTCTCTAAAATAGTTGTCAAAATATATTATGTGGTCAGAAGGAAATGGAATTTTTTCTAGAAGCTCAAGCACAACTCGCGATCCCAGTGGCATTTGTAACACATCAGCGTTCACATTTTTTGCACCATAATAATTTCTCATCTAATTTCCAATACATGGACTCCCTGGGCATTGAGTGGTAGCCACTGTAGAACATAATGCCTATGAAAATGTCCAAGTCTTCTTTTTGGAAATTGAGGTCATGATGATTATGTTGTGAATTATAATGACTAGTCTGATTCAAGATTAATTCCATTACCTCATTATCAAAAAGCGTTTCAAATATTTCGACTGAAGACTTATTGTCTAAAGCACATTTCATATTAATCTTGCTTATCTCAAAGTTATTAGAACGGTCCATCGTCATATCAGTATCTGTTTTAGACCAGCATGGTTGAGCTTGAGATATCCTAGGTACTGAGGCTCTTATCACAGATAAAAGAACTTCGTTCTCCCTACCGAAATCCTCATCCCTAATGAAAAGTATAATATTACCTGGAACATCATTAGGTATATGATCGTTATCCAAATTGTCTGTATCTATTTCATCCTCGTCTGTATTGTAATCTGGATCTGGTGGTATAAATGCAATGTCAAACACTTCGTATCGATCAAAATCTTTTACCGATACTTCCTTTGGCATGTATACATTTATATCGGCAGCTGAAACATTTTTCACTGCACACAGAGTGCGCTTGTGAAAAATCAAATTAATTACTTATCCAAAGTTGCTCCATTAAGTTAACACCTTTCGATAACATATTTCCCGAAGGAGATGTTGTAACTTTTAAAAATTGTTAAAAGGCATTAACTGAACATAAAAAGTAAACAAGTCGGACGCTGTTAGCTAACTTAGAAGAAAGATCTGTAACCGATCGTAAGATAAACGGCCATTCATTAAGCGCTTCCTACCTTTAAATTTAAATAAAATAAAGTCTGTGCGAGCAATTATCGACATTTTTCATTCGTTCGAGAGGCCTTTCGATGTTATTACGTATGGAATATAACATCGTTCAAATGTTCACCGCGGCTTCTCTGAGTGGCAAGCATCCGAAATGTCCTGACTCTGGCGCATAAACTAGACTGCATTTGACCGATGACATGGGTTCCTTTTGGCTTTGAAGGCCACTGTGGCTTGTGGCTTATTCGCACAGACGGGCTCAAATCGCACGATCTCGGTGGCTAGTTCACATCACCTAAATGTTAGATAACCATGCCCTCGAATCGCTCATAGAGAATTTCGAATGTGGCGTGGCGTGACCTGCGTTGTACGTCTTGTTGAAACTACATATCGATGGTGTCTACTCGTATATCATCCAATTCAGGCCAAAAGAAGTTAGAAATCATCGACCTCTAGCCCTCTGGCCAAGTTTGTTCTCAAGGTAATATGTACCGATGACGCCGCCAGTCCAAAATCCGCACCAAACACTGATTTTTTCGGGATGCATTAGACGCTCTTGGACCTCGTGTGGATCTCAAATTCAACAATTTTGATTGTTGACGTACCCATTCAGCCAGAAATGGGCCTTATTGCTGAAGATGATTTTTCGATGAAAATTAGGGTCAGTTTTCAAATGCTCCAGAGCCCATTCAGCGAACACATGACGTTGTCTATGGTCTGGCCGTTTACCTTCAGCTCCTGGGTCAGTTTTGTGCGGGTGCAAGCCCAAGTCACGATGCGACGCAGAATTCGACAAGTTATGGTCTGTGAAAGGTCGAGTTCTTGTGAGCGACGCTAAATCGACTGCTTTGGATTCTCCTGCACACTTTCACGGACAACGGCAACGTTTTCGGCAGATCTTGCGTTTCGTCGACGTACGGGTGTCGATCCATCGTCTCCTGAACCAGTGGATTTATCCACCACTCAGCGAATAGTCCTCTAAGTAGGACGATTATGCGACCGTAAAATAGGTTAAGCGCGCGAAACTTTGCCCGAACAGAAAGCCCATTTTAATGAAATAATTTTCTCATTTACAAGTGTTGTTAAACGCAATGTCCGTCCTGAAGACTGAAGATATGACAGCCTATTTAATTGACGTATCATCAACAATATGACCACTATCAAAGTTCGAAAGTCCCTATTGGGACAGACTTATTCTAAATTGACATGTTTGTATACACTTGTATGGAAATTCCTTCTAAAGCGTCTACAAACATGTCAATTTAGATATGATTCTGTTAAGAAACTCCTGATAACCATCGTTAGAACAACAACAAACAACTCGAGGAGGCAAATCAACTGATGGATATTTTAAAGAAAGGAAAAAGGTAAAAACCTAGCTTGGGCTGATGAGTTATAGGGTGATGACTTCTAAGCTCAGCCCCTTGTTACAGCATGGTTGCCTGGGCCACGGTGTCGGTGGGTAGGACGGCGGCACGCTTGCGGTTGCACGGCTCAGCTCGTCGGACGGGGCGGTTCTTGTCCTCCCACTCGTACACCACCAGTTTGCAAACAAAAAAATACCGCGCCTATAGCTAGCAAAGAGAAGATAGATGGAGGTGAAAAGATAGAGAAAGCCTAATACCCTAACAGACCCCGGACGGACAACTAAAGATAGGATAGAGAAGAGAAAGAAGAGACAGGAAAGAGAAAAAGAAAGGTGTTCAAGGTCTATGCCTTTACCGCCAAAAGAGACCGAATTAGAATAGAATTAGAATTAAACTAAGGGAAAAATAAAAGAAAAAAAAAACAGTTCAAGAAAACTTAAACTATAATTCAATAAAAACAAAAGGAAAGTTCAGAAAATAAACTAAAACAAATTAAATGAAAATGTTTAACTTAAAGGGTTCTAACCCTGGCTAAAGCCTACGGACGTCACACTCTTACATAGAAAGTACAGCGCAGTAGTAAACGCTTTTGCCCTTCTTCCAAACAAACAATTACTCAACAAAATATTACTCCCTTAGCTAAAAGTTCTTCTCTCTGTGTTCAAAAAATTGACAGAATCCAAGTGCTACTACGCGTGTAAAAAATATTAGGATGCGTACAGTTTTCACACGTGCAAGGATACGAGTGGTTTACCAAAAAAAATATAGTGGAAGTGAATTTGAAAAAGTGATACAATTACGAATATACTGAAGACATGTTCATTTTATGATTATTATTATGTTACTGAGACTTTATTTATCTTGTTTCTTAACTTAAAATGTTAAAAATGTTTTTTTTGTTAAAATATTATAAGGGGGGCTGACTTTATGAGACATTATTTTTATAATTATCCTTTGCTCAGCCAAAAATACCAACTCAAATGATGCAATTTTAAGGCAAATATAACTGTACCCAAATGACTGAAATAAATGTTCCTCTTGATATTTTACTATTTAAGTAATGAATTTGTTATAAAATTAGGAAAAGTTTCTTAACTTAATGTCGTTTGTTGTAAAAACGATGAAAATGTAGGACTAGGAATTGGGGCTGACTACTGGACACTTGCGTGGCCGACTACTGGAGCTGAGGGGGCCGACTACTGGGAAATCATACCCTTTTCACTTATATTGTAGATAGTTTGCATTAGGTAGCTCATATCCCTAATAAGCTTAGTATTTTCCAATCTCCAGGCTTAAAATATTCAGAAGAACCAAATACTTGATTAAATAGTTGAAGAATAGATTTTTAAGGACCATTCAAATACAAAAAAAAGTTAAGGGGCTGACTACTGGTGCCATCACCCTATACACAATCAACTGTATACTCGAAAGCAAAAACTTTAACAAATCCGTAACACTGGAGGAGTGTACACACACATTGCTTTATTTCAATTTAAAGACAGCAAGCGCTTACTGAAGGGCCCATTACAAACGGATGAAAAACGATATTTCTTAGAATTAAATCTAGCACAGGAATAAATATGAATAGATTTTAAAAATGAAAATATTTGCAGCAAGGATGAGAAATGAATTCTGCATTCCATTGAGTTTGGTGAACATAGCACAGCCTGGATTGATTCCTTCTCTCTCTACGCCTTGAACGAACAATGATATCTTCAGTCGCAAGAGGACTATTTCAGCAACAATCTACATTCGAAGCTGAGACCACTTTCTGTGACTATTGTGGAAATTTGATTAAACAGCAATCGCTCTAAACACCCACCCACTCATCAACCGCAACGAGTAATTGAATTATCAATGTTGCAACAATATCCACAACAGAAATAAGCCACCTCTTCGTGTGATGATTTGAAAATATATATTCCCATCGCATCCCTTTCAATCCACATTCAATTTCGCTCAGAGAATTCCATCCAATATTAGAATTTCTATTGTTTTTGTTCGTTTTTTTTATGTTTTCAATTTATTCATATTTCAGCCGCAGCACCAGCTTCGGCTGCAATAAAAAATTGCTCAGGTATGACGCACATGCTCGATTGAATCAATGTTATCACAGTACCTGCCCGGCAACCGCAAACAGATAAATATGTAGGTCTGTCGTGCACTGAGTTATGTATAATGTATACATTCAGATACAAAAAGAGTAAAATGGAAGTACAAATTTCAATGAAAATTCATACATATCTGCTGGCAGATATAAAAAGGCAAGCATTTGTTTGTGAAAGAATGTATGTAAATGCATGGGATACTTCCTTTCAGCTGTTCGTCAGAAATAGACCGATATTGCTTCATTGGAAAAAAAAGGCACAAAAGAGGGGAGGAAGATACAATAAAATTCGCCAGGCTATCGTAAAATAAAGGGGTTTTCCCCTTGGAATAGGTGTGGCTGCTGTTGAAACGCAACTCTTAATGAAGACTTCCGGAACGAGAGCAGCTCTTGACTCTAATTGACTTTTACGGTACGGGGATTATTTTTACCCGTTCAGCGCTTCTATGCTTCGGGCCTAAAAGGCATTTAAGCCGACAGAAAATTAGTACCTTCTCGCACTTTTTGATGCAAGAGTGGGGAATAGAGAAGATTTATGATGCAATATCTTCTATCTAATCCGTACTTATTAAACGGGTGAAGATCCTTGAGAGGCACTCTTCACAATTAGACAATGTTCTGCCCTGATGACGTTAGCTCTTTCAACAGAAGTGCTTCTTAAACTCCTTTGTTCGTTGGAATTAATTGAAACATCTCTGCTCAAAGTTCAATTTGGATGATGATTTCATTCGCAGCATAAAATTGTTGAAACAGCAGATCCTGATGTCTGTGACCTTTATACTGCTGCTTAATTTAATTTCACCAGGATGGAACATATTTTTTTACCAATAGTGGCTTACTTTACCCTGCCTCTGACAACACGGGACAGTCTGCTGACCACATTAGGTTAGGTTAGGTTAGGGGTGGTGGCTGAGCCTCACATAGACCGATTTTGGTCCATAGTGTTACCACTTACAGAGTTAACCTAAGTGTTGATCTAATAGCCTTTATTGAGACAGAAGGATTTTGAAGTTATTGCAAATTTGATGGGAAGATGTGGCTTCACGGAAGCCATATCGTTTAGCGATTTGAAGAAAAGCTGTCCTAACGTTTTTTGCCTAGTTTTGGCCAGAGCAGGCCAAAACCAGAGGAAATGTTCCAATGTTTCACTGCCCGCTGAATCCTTGCAGTTCCTACAAATGTCGGTAGAGACTAGGCCAAGTTTGCGAGCATGGTAGCCCAACAGACAGTGGCCTGTAACGATACCAACCAATGTGCTGCAGTGCACTCTGGGTAACGAGATTAAGCGTCTGGTTTTCCGGATGTCGTAGCCTGGCCAGAAGATATTAGTTATACGGCAGGTGTTGCTCCTGTTCCCTTTGCTGCTAGCCACTTCATATGACTCGGTATCAATTTTGGCGAAAAACAGCCGAATTGGTGATGCAATGGTTATTGATTCTGTGGGGATTATGACTCCTTGCTTAGCAAGTTCGTCAGCAGTTTCGTTTCTTGGAATTCCTTCATTCCTGGACATGAATATAGAGAGACTATGTTATTTACACAAATTATTTGTAGCGAGTTGTAGCAGTTGTATACGGTTTTAGATTTTACAGTGTTGCTTTGAAGAGCTTTGACTGCGGCCTGACTATCCACATAAATATTAATGTAAGAAGATTCAGGTTTATTAGGTAGGCTTTCCGCTGCTTTTTGTATAGCAACGAGTTCGGCTTGAAAAATGCAGCAACTATCATGCAATTTGTGGGCGCCGTGGCATAGTGGGTAGGTGCGTCGACTCTTACGCTCGATGTTGTCGGTTCGATTTCCGAAAAATCACCTAACAATTTTTTCACGGCTCCACCTCTTTCGAGTTACTGATAATGCTCAAAGAGTATAACTATCTGAAAAAAGCTTCTCAATCTCGCCGTTCGGAGTCGGCATTAAACTGAAGGTCCCCTCCACTCGTGAGAGAACAATAGCACGCACAACACGAGTGGTTGTTGAGAAGCTAGGCCGAAGTCCACCTCGGACTGTAGCGCCGCCATTATTATTATTATTATTATCATGCAATTTGTAGAAAATTTTGTGGTTAAGCGTGGCGTTGTAGACTCCAGCACCTTTAGTGGAACATGCGGGTCGCTGAAGATGATGATGATGATGATGACGATGATGTAACCGCCGAGATGAAAATGCGCCTCGCCTCGTCATGATTTTTCGCCCAAAATCGTTGTCCAATTCAAGCTGCTCTAAGGCCCAAACTGCGAAGCGATGCGAACGAAGCGGATGGTCGCGCGCGTTCGATTGCTGTGTCAATTGGTCCTTGTAAGCGAAGTATCTGAGAACTTTGTGCAGAATTCTCCTCAGGCTAGTGCGTGAAATGTTGAGCTGTTGAGATCAATGGCGAGTTGATGTTCGTGAATTGAGTCTCACACTATCGGCCACAGCAGCCACATTCTCATCTGTTGGCACCGTACAACGACGTGGATTATGAGTGTTGTCCACTAGCATACCAGTCTCAGGAACTTTTTGCACAAATTTGGGTACAGCAGTCGCAATGGGTGCTTCATTTCGGCCGAAACTTCTTTTAAAAAATCGCACTTTTTGGGCTACACTGCACTCACTTTGGAAATAAGTTTTCGATATTTCCCAACGTTGTTCAAGCGTAAAGGAACTCATTTCGTTCCGCGGAGGTATGATACTGACTCTCTGTCAAGATTTCGAGCGGGAAACAGCTGTCAGTGTTAAAATAACATATGATTCGAAAAGAATCCTACAGATGGCGTACACAATATAAACAAAACCCAATGTTTCAGAGGTACTGCATATTTTTGTTGTTTCACGTTTCGTACAACTACGCAGTTTTATTTTTGCAGGACTGACAGACACCCTTGGAGCAAATACCACACCAAAGCTACTCCTGAGGTACCACACTTAACAGTATTAAAATCGCTTACATGGCAAAACCACAGCCATTGTCAGAAGCAAGCATAATAACGTTATTTCAGGGAGCAAAATATTAAAATATTTTATCAAAATTAAACTCAAATTAACTTATGCTTTTAATGAGTACTTACAAACACTCATGCTCCCCAATGCACGGTTGAAACTTTCAATGATTGCCCAGAAAGGGGTTTATCCCCAGCAGAACCACAAAATGCACCCCCCTGACACTTAAAACTTCGGCAAAGTATCTCTCCTATTGGCAATTAATCGGTCAGCCAACCATGTTAACCGACGTAGTCGCCCATCAATTTGCAAAATTACTCTGTGCAAAATTCATGCGAGAACTATCGTTTGAGCGTACGTACCATAAATTGTCATAAGTGCTCTTACAATTTACTGTGTGAAATTAAACTCACATCCATCGCACCCTCGCAACCCATTTTTGTGCTGTCGTGTGATGGATGCAATATGCATGTGACAGACACAGACAATATGTCAGTGGCTTCCTAACACGATTGCCATCAAGTGAAATAATTAAACATAAATTATTCCATTGAATGGCTTTCACTCGACGCGCATACACTGCACATGCTGCTCACGGCGACGAGGCAAAGTGACATTGATGCAGCCGCCATCATCGTCACGTCGCCACGAAGAGCCTTGGAGCGGCATCTGTCCTCCATATCCGTCAAATGTGTCTATACGCTTTTGTGCAAAGTGAATAACTCAATAAACACGTGTGACAAGTCCTCCTTTTTGGCCATTAAGACATTGTTCCACAGGCTATGGCCTTGTAAATGAAACAGCGCTAGAGTGCACCTTGACAAGCAGTTTTTGTTACCGATCTTCGTCGCAAATTAATGCACTGAGTGCTTCACACGCAGTATTCCAAGGATTCATGAAAACACGTCAAAAACACAATAGCCCTTCAAATGTGTCACATACTCTAGCAGCCATGCATTTAAGTGATGTACATTTAAACTGCAGGTTAATTCCTCATTGGTTTTAGTTGTGACAGTAAAAGTATCAGCACATGAAGAGCTATTAACAAATTCCTGCACCCGCTTGGGGGTGATGTATGACGTGACTGTGATGGAATGCTGTTCCTAGAAATGAAAAAAAATTCGTAATAAAAACGGTCTGAAATCCAAGTGTTTTGATGAACGCATTTATCACATGGAGCGATGTTAGTCGGAGAAGGACAAATTCCACAACAGGTTCAGGATGGTGTTCTCTTCGTGTTTCTGCACTTGAAGGATAACCATGCATACGACACCTACTTCTGTTGCATATTTTTTTTATAGAAAATTAATGAGAGCTCTGTGGTTATTTGTCGTAGGTTTTTGTCACACTACACTAGAGCACTCAGACTCAAGAACTGGTCCACTGTACTACCAGGCAGCAACCTACTTTTGCTGAAATTTCATGGTCTTCCAAAGGCAGACCAGCAGGCGCTTCTGTGATGAGGAGCCTACATCATCAGCTCTCACCTCATCAGCACCGAATAACTGCCACCTGATCCCAGCAAAGGCGAGACAATGGCAGAAGAAGTGCTCTGCAGTGTCATCCTCTTCTCCATAGGCGTCGCAGAAAGTTTCATCACTTAGGCCAAGCACACTTAGGTGTTTGGTTGTTTGGCGAAGGTGTAGTGCCCCGTTAGTACGCCAATAAGTTGTCTGCAGTCTTTTCTGTTAAAAGATAACAAGAAAGCCGCGGATTTTTTACAGACGTTTGGAAGCATGCGCTTGGTCTGTCTACATCTTGGAGAGTCATGGTCAGTCAGTCGAGAAGTCGATGGAAGGACGCGGGCAGTCCCAGCGTAGGTTCAGGTCCTGAGAATGCCTCACCTGATCCTCGCAAAGCAAGTTCATCGGCGATCTCATTTCCCGTGATGCCGTGGTGCCCCGGGACCCAGACAAGTCTTAGCGAATTTAAGCTATCGATCAAATTCAGAGAAGGAAGTGCAATTCTGAACTATCCTGGAAGTGGTTAAAGGGTTCAGCAAGGCCTTAAGCACAGCTTGGCTGTCGCTACAGACTCAAATTCTTCGTCCCTTCCACCTATTCTTCACAATATAGTTCGTGGCCATTAGGATCGCAAGGGTTTCCGCTTGGAAAACCGACGCAAGTTTACCTAACAGTCTGTGCAGTCTAAAGTTCCCGCTCCTCACGAAGGCACCAGCACCAGATCCTTCATTGGTCTTGGAGCGGTCCGTGAAGATTCGACTACATTCCTTTCCTGGCTCAGATTCTGGCCAGAACCAGTCCTGAAAGCAGGGAAAGACGACTTTGTATGTTCATCGCAGCTGGAGTACAGGTGTCCGTGCGTCAGGCGGCATATCCATAAGACTGGGTTCAAAGCAAATGCGGTGCGCAAGGTCCTCGAAACTCCAGTGCGAGATGTATCAATAACCACTTCTTTTTAAATGGAAGATGGCCTTGAGAGTATACCCCATGATGTGGACATCTAGGGGGGAGATTCAGCAGTGCATCAAGAGCAGAGCCAGGCGTGCAGCCGAGACAGACGGGTCTTTGAAGCTTGGTGAAAGCAGCAGTTACGTATTTACGCGAAAGCTTATTTCACCAAACGACCGATGCTTCGCTCGCTACAGTTTCGCACTTAGTACGAAAACCCTCATACAATCAAGTAGCTTAACTTTTTATCGTTTAAACGCAAAGGTATATGTGCACATTTTTTTCGCCCTTGCCGGTAAGTATTGCTGTTTTGTTGTTTTTCGTGCGCGAATAATTGAATGATTAAGGAAATGATGTTGAATATAGAACGTATGCAAATCTATGTTATAAAAATCGTAGTGTCTGTCTGTGTGATTGTTCGGGCTAATCTCCGAAACGTCTGGATCGATTTCAATGTAACTTTGCAGGCATGAAGAGGAGGTTGACAAGAGTGACTTGGGATATTTGTATACGTTTTTGGTTTATAAGAATTCGAGATATGCAACCTATGTCATTATTCAGAGAATCAAAATCATCATGCCTAAGGGAAAGTAAACGACACACAGTCACCTGCAGTTACGAATGTGCAAGTTCTAAAAGACGACATGAGCCAACCTGAAATTTGATTTAATATTTTACCATTTGTATCTATAAATATGACATTGGAGGTTCGTTTGTATGTATGGGACAAATTTCTAAACAATTGCACCGATCCTTATGCAATTTTTGACACTATTAGCACCGATCGAACAGGAATCGGTCATAGGCTATAGGAAAAACAGAAATTCGAATCTCTCAGCAAGCATTCGACTGAGAATTATGAAATTTTGCACCAATGGTAGCAAAACTGGATAAAATTAGATCCCCCGGAAAAAGAGAGGGCGCAGCAATGCATGCTGGATACTTTAGTACTCTATGAAATTTGGAGAAACTAAACAGGCGGAGTGAACAATAGGAGATATGGGCAATATCCTAAGCGGATTAACAGTCTCTTGGTCTTTTCGAGAGAAAATTCTGCGTGCGATCTTTGGTCCTGTTTGCGTTGATGGCATTTGGAGGAGAAGGTTCAACCACGAACTGTATGGGCTGTACAGCGACATGAGTCTAGCCAGGCGTCTACGGATCCAACGCCTAAAAGGCTAGGCCATGTAGAGCGTATGGACAGCTTAGCTCCGGCCCGAAGAGTGTTCAACTCTGAGCCTGTGGGACAACGTTACGGAGGACGTCCACGTACAAGGTGACGCACACAAGTCGAGGGAGACCTCGTCCGGCTTGGTGTGCGAAACTGGAAACAGCTCGCGAAAGATCGTGCTGGCTGGAGGGTCATGTTGGTTGAGGCGCAGGTCCACCTCGGACTGTAGCGTCCTAAGAAGATGAAGAAACAGGCGGAGTTAGCTTCTCATATTTTTAATTTAGCCCAAACATATTTCTTACTTCTTCTACAAATTTTCAGATAAAAAAGTTTTATTTTTAGACATCCATTAGCACACTTGCCCAATTTTCTTTTACCTTTCTTACGTTCTCACAAAATCATTTACAATTATATCGCTTACTGTATCATACCTAAAACGTCAACGTCGCTAATAATAGCCCATAAAGTCCCTTGCACAAAGCCCTTCTTCTGTTCCCTAATCGGGCGGTTGACAAGAATAAAAATAAATAAAATTCATACGAAAACTGTTCCTTGTACTTAAAAATGTCATTCAACCAAGTCATGCATTAGTAAGCAACCACCAGAACCCTCTCGCTCCGCGATCGCTCCCTTCACCTGCCCATCGACTGCAATTGAATAACTTATTCATCGGTGAACTGTTCCAGCTTTCGTAGACTATAATCACGGTGAAGTGAACCTTTTCCTATGAATAATAAAAACAAAAAGGACACACTACCCCTTCCACCCGCCAAACCCTGACAGCATGGTGACAGCTCAAAAGTCAAAAGTAATTAGGTTCAATTTTTAAAATAATTCTAAACACTTACTATCAACGTCACCGTCAGGCACCGGCCCGGAAAAAGGAACACGATACCAATTGAAAGCCACTCAGCATACCCCACCACATCGCTTGTCCTTCGCCAGCTTGATCAAGCAAATAAGGGTTGACATCTTCGGGAGGACGCACGGAAATACTCGTAGGCAAGAAAATTCTATTGCTGCCACTTGAATGGCAAGCAGGATAAATAAAACATCACAACAAAGAAGGAGCGGGCGCAAATACCACGTCTGTGTATAAGCAGCACAGCAAAAGACTCAAGGATATGTGCGGTATTTTCATTTCCTCATCTCATAAATATGAGAGCTAACCGAGAGTATTACTTCGGAACTAGAACAGCTTCACACAGTGATTGTATTCACTGTACTCGTGCCCTGATTGGGGACATGTGTGTGTGTGTGTGTGTGTTCTTTCTCGTTTCGGCTTGTGAATGGTATCCTTGACCTTGAAAAGTGTAGCACATTCTCTGGGGCACTCGCATCATGTGATTTCATCTCAGACCTCAGGGGACCGAATATGAAGTCCTGAGTTTTTATCTCAGCCAAGAATAGGACAAGACTTTGGGAAGTTTTTGATGCGAACATGGACAGTAGTTACCACGCTGCTAGTTATGTGAATAATAGCACAACAATTAGTCCTTCTCTGCTTTGTGAAGTGACAGATTTATGCGACCCCATTTTCATCTTCATCAACTGAAACGGCCAAAACTGATAGTAGTCATACGTCTCCCGTGTGTCCGAGAATAACGTAGAAAATATGCATTCATAATTCCCTTCAGTGCTCAGATCTCCATCCTGATTCTCATTTCAAGTGAAAAGGTAAGGAATACAAGCAAAAACTTTTTGACAAACTATTCAAATGAATGAAAGCTGAAAATAGTGTTTCCAAGACAAATTATGTCCTCCAGCTCTTGTCGTACTGCATTTAGACACTATTTCATTTTAGTGATTTGTGCTGTGTATCTCGTTTGCTCTCGGAGGGTAACTTTTAATTTCGGAGATTCATTATTTTTATGTTTCAATCTCTGATTTTATTTTAATCGCATCATTAAACTTGTGAAGAAGTTTCGCGCTGAAATTTGTTTTCTTATTCTGTCTCGAAGTTTCCAAAGAAAAGACAGCGATAAGTTCTGACGCCTTTAAAACTTTCGCAGAAAAATAACACGAATACAGTGTGTTTGGCAAGAATGAGATCACAGTCAGTTATTCCGAGCAATAATGAAAACGATTAAAATTCGCTCAAAAGCAGAACAACTGCTTGGTCTCTCCTTACACAAACGTGCATTATTTAAATAAGTTTTTCAATTTAAAATCTAAGCAAACCAATATACTGAGGTCTGAGCAATGTCCTGGAGATGGAAAGCAAGCAGCATCTAAAAGCATCTGCCGTGAACATGCCAGCGATTAGATTGAGATTCTTAAGGGAATTTAATAGGCAATCAGTTTCCAGTGGGCGCCGTGGCGTAGTGGGTAGGTGCGTCGACTCCTATGCTCGAGGTCTAAGGTTCTAATCTCTAAAAAACTCAAAGAGTTTAACTGTCTAGAAAAAGCTTCTTAAAAATCGCCGTTCGGAGTTGGCATTAATTTGTAGGTCCCCTCCACTCGTGAGAGAACAATAGTACGCACAACACGAGTGGTTGCTGAGAAGCGGAAGAGGCGGACTGGAGCGCCGTCATTATTATTATTACTATTATAATCAGTTGCCATCAGAAAACTAGGCACACAGGATATTGGAAAGTGCCAATCAACATGCCTTGGAGTTTCTTTATCAACTTTTGGAGGCGCTAAAGAGAACTGCAGCCACTCGAGTTGTGACTGCTGCTGTTCTCCTATGAGTAGAGGAGACATTCAGCCCTCGAACGGCAAAGTTTGAGCAGCTTCACGTGACAGCAATAGTCACTGTGCATTGACAGTGACACCAAACAGGTGATGCCGTAAAAATGGAGGCTTACATTTGATCCAGATTTGCACCGTTGACCATTTTTTGAAAGAGCCGACTATATCGACACACTCTACTACACCATGGTCTTTAATATAAGTAAAGTAATTTTAGAAAATTGGTGTTGGCTTTGACATCTCCGTTGATTTCGAGAAAAGGTTTCAACCCGAATATCAGGATTTTAGGTGTGCAAATCTGTAAAGCGTAGGCGTCGTGGCCATGTGGGTTTGTGCGTCGACCCATACACACTTGACTTTCGTTGTCTAAGTTCAAATCCCAGCACAAGCAACAATTTCTCAAAATCAAAATTGTTCGCGTCTCCACCTGTTTCAAGTCACTGACAATGCTCAAAGAGTAAGAATGTCTAGAAAAAGCTTCTCAATCTCGCCGTTCGGAATCCACTCGTGATAAAACAATAGCACGCACAACACGAGTGGTTGCTGAGAAGCTAGGCCCAGGTCCACCTCGGACTGTAGCACCGCCATTATTATTTTTATTATTATGTGGTATACTCTAGTCCCAAGTCGCTAAGATACTGGACTCGTCTTGTTCTCTATCATGGACCCATTCGTAAACATAACAGTCTCCAGTCTTGTTTTTTGAACAACGACGCAGGTTTCTTAATAAATAAGTACAATCACAACATTCCCAAGAGCACTTCCATTCCTCACTTTGGCGTTGTACGTACAATGCCGACAATAACTAAGCATATACCCAATAAACCACATACTCTTGGAAAAAATCACGCTGAATGCGTTGGATTTCAAAAACAATCAGATATCAGTACATCACTGGCATTGGAATGTGTAGTTAAACTGTATGAGTGCGCGTCTTGAAGTTGTTTGAAATCGAAGGCAAAAAGGTAGGCAGCACCTGGCAAAATAGAGATCAATTTCGGTGCTGATTGATACGGAACCATTTGCCAAACGAATCATGACGGAACATTGAACGCTCATATTCTGGGTCATTACTGGATGGAAATGCAGTCGATGAACCATATCTCTTCCAAATAGATTGATACCACGCGAATCGGGATAATTATCTACCCACGCAACCATTCTGAGCTCACTGATCTCTAAGTCTGATCAGTTGAATTGGTTATAGTCCCCTCCTCTCATTTATAATCTCTACTGAAGTGATGAAATAGAAGATCGTCTATGTATGACGCCGATGAGTGCCCTAGAGCACTCGAGACTGCTCATTCTAGTTAAATAAAGTCAATGTTTGAGGTTTAGTGTGAGTCAGAGTGGCTTTGCAATGAAGCGCGTTGTGCCTTTCTATTAGTGAAACTAATCGCATCGAGCCTGAATAGATGTTCCGTATTTCATCAATAAGAAAGATTAAAGAGACCCTGCCATAGCTGGTGAGTTCGCAATTTCATGGAATGTCAAAGCTTCCACGTGAGGTGAGTGTTAAAATGATGAGGCATTTTATCTAGCTGCAGCCTGACTGTCCGTACTTCAAAATTTGGTTAAAACATTCGTCTTGAACCATGACAAAGCCATGTTAATAACCTTAGACGCTACAATGTTTTAAGAACACATTGGGATTTTTAAATCCTCCAAGAGTACGCGTATTCCTACTCTCATCAATTTTAGATCCGTCTATGAAAACTCGCAAAAGACCATCTGCCTTCAGGAGGTCAGAATTTTATTCACATCTTGAGAAAATACTGGTTGATAATTTTTGATGGAGTGAGAGGTCTGCGTTTTGGGGAAGGAGTTCAAATGTATCAAGAAAAGTGGAGTACCCGGTGTGGTATACAAACCACATGTGAAGTATTTAAAGAAAGACCGCTGTACAGGCAGCTAATTGTGCGCCATATATGTATTTCCAAAGGAGGAAGGTGGTGAAGTTTGTTCAATGCATGCCGGCCTTTGCTCAACGTTTAGAAGGATCCAGTTGAAAGCTTCATTAAAGGCTGTCTGCCTTACTGCGCATCGGTATGTTTTTACGGACTTGACTTTGGATAGGAATAGCCACTACGCAATGCGCGGGTATATACACTCAATGATCTTTTAACAGAAGTAGAGTGTTGTAGCCGCCTCTCTGATTAGCTTCAGAATATTGGGATTCTAGATTAGTTTTTGATCTGTGATGAGACCCAAAAACATTGTTTATATAACACAGTGAGGACGAGTCGATGGACGGAATTTTGTGTATTCCCGTTAATAGAATTTACTTAATTACTTAGGTGGAGCTACAGTTCGGAGAGAATCTGGGCCTCAACTTACAAGCCTCTCCAGCTAGCACGGTCCTTAATTAGCTGCCTCTAAGCCGGTTGAGATACCCTTTAACTTGTGTGGGCCACCTAAGGCGATGTCTTCCTTTATTGCGTCGTTCCTCTGGGCTAGATTCTAGAACTCTGCGTGCCGGAGCATTGGTGTCCATTTGTTCTACATGTCCTTGCCATCTCAAGCCACTCATGAGTAGTTTTTTCACTAGATCGATGTCGCTGTACAGCTCATATAGTACGTTGTTGAATCTCCTCTTCCAAAGCTTGTCAACGCGGAACCGTATATTTTAATAGTAATAATAATAATGGCGGCGCTACATTCCGAGGTGGACTTGGGCCTAGCTTCTCAGCAACCACTCGTGTTGTGCGTGCTATTGTTTTCTCACGAGTGGAAGGGACCCGACTTCTAGTTTGATCCTTACAAAGCTCTAGAATATAAGTGTAGGTGGAGAAGGGCTAAAGATTCACCAGCAGCATGCTGGCAACATCACCCATGCTATCGTGGCAGCCAATATTAATGGGATATGTTGGAAGTCGCCTGCAATTTCAGTTCAAACTATGTTGTCACCGCGGCTTGGATAGAATACCATTTTTCTGAGTTTATTGTTTTTATTGTAGAGGGTATATTGCACGACGACCTTCAAGATCTTTCGTGCGCCCTTTTAATACCCTTACACTCTTACGAGTTCCCCTAAAATACAGTTTTTTTCAGAGTTGTATTGAGGGTAAGGGACTCCTACTGCGCATAGGTGAAGAAATCTGTTCTAGAGTATTCTCTCTAAGCCAATTTTCATCAGGAATCTAAATATGAGAGATTGTTCTTCTTCTTCTTCTCTTTCTTAGGGGGCTACAGTCCGAGGTGAACCTGGGCGTCACCCAACATGCCTCTCCAGCCAGCACGATCTTTCGCCAGCTGTCTCCAGTTTCCCACACCAAGCTGGCCGAGGTTCCCCTCGACTTGTGTGCGCCACCTTGTACGTGGGCGTCCTCTGTTGCGTTGTCCCACAGGCTCAGAGTCGAAGACTCTTCGGCCGGAGTTGAGTTGTCCATACGCTCTACGTAGCCTAGCTATCTTAGGCGCTGGATCCGTAGACACCTGGCTAGACTCATGTCACTGTACAGCCCATACAATTCGTGGTTGAACCTTCTCCTCCAAATGCCATCAACGCAAACACTTGCAACCGCTTGGGATATTGTCCATGCCTCTGCGCCGTACAGCAGGACTGGGATGATCAAGGTCTTGTATAGAGTCAGCTTGGTCTTCCGAGAGAGGGCTCTATTGCTCAATTGCCTTTTGAGCCCAAAAAACAGCGGTAGGCAAGAGTTATTCTGCATTTGATCTCAGTACTGATGTTGTTCGTACTGTTTACTGTGGAGCCAAGGTAGACGAAGTCCTTTACTGCCTTAAAGTTATAGCTGCCTATGGTGACGTTCTGGCCAAGTCGTCGATGTTGTGCGTCCTTTCTCGATGACAGCATATACTTGGTTTTTCCCTCGTTTACTGCCAGACCCATTTTAGCCGCTTCCGTTTCAATGCCAGCAAATGCATCATTGACGGCTCGCTGTGTTCGCCCAATCACGTCAATGTCATCCCCGTAAGCTAGCAGTTGAACAGACTTTTGGAAAATCGTGCCTCTTGTGTTGGCCAGTGATTTTTGCGTGATCTTCTCAAGAACGATGTTAAAGAAATCACATGACTTTGCGCATCGCCTTGTCTAAAACCTTTTTTGACATTGAAGGTCTCGGTGAGTTCGTTACCGATCTTGATGGAGCGGTGATGATGGTTTAGTGATTGCATTTCTTCTTCTAATAGTAGGTACTTGCCGTAAGGAGTTTAATAAAGTCTAAATCAAATTAATAGACCTTTCGTGTTTTATTCCTCAGCGTCTGATACAAGCCGGACTCCCTCACTTGGTCAATACTGTCGAGCTTACAAGAAGTGGTAAGGAGCAAAGGGCTTGCTTTTGCTTTTTGCATTAATTACGTAAGAAATTAAATTTGTGAAAAAAATCTTTAACAATTTTTTCATTCAGCAGTTTTTTTCAAAAGTTTTTGAATTTTTATCTCATGTTTGGCTTGGAGCGACCACTTACTTCCTTACTTAACTGGCTCCCGACCCTTGAAGGATCTCTGTCTGAGACACGACAGCCTTCCATGCCCTGCGGGAAAGATACCACCAATTTTGCAAAAATGTATCAACTTGTGAAATGGACCAACATCCTCACTTATTCCAAGCCTACATCCCAACCTTAAGTACTTTTTGGTCGATGAGTGATGTCTCGAAAATAGATTTCAAAAGAAGTTTTTAATAATTCGGTCCAAAAATCAGTAACCACTAAAATGACGAACCCCAAAAACCAGACCAATCCTTGCCGCATCACACTGTGCACCTGCAGTTGCAATGTAGTCTATTTAATCCAGAGCCCATTGAACCAACAACTCACCCGCCTTTTGCATCATTATCACCGTCATAATTATCATCGTAAAATAAACTTTAAAAATCAATTTCTGTTCATCGTTCCGCAGACAAACTTTGCGCCTTAAGATTGCCGGAAGCGTACCCGTCTCCCCACAGCACACTAGGAACAGTTCAATTATTCACCGCGATGTCGGGGTGTTTCCTTTATTTTCCAGTATCTCCAGTACCGTACTAACTGAGATGTTTATGTTAATTTCGAAACGAACATTTTTGAAAATTATTTCATTTCATGGGGCAATCCTTTGATGCATCGCATGCTCGTAAATGTTCGCCCCCACTGAAGGTCCATCCTGGGGGGTTGTGCCAAATGAATAAATCTCCCCGCCCTCTGCCCGATGTTAGATAAGAATTTTTCGCCCAAATTAGCATACGAATCATAGTGAAACATTAAATATGTATTAATGCCTGATTTGCATAATGCGAGTACACCGGAGGGCGAGTGGGTGTAATTAATTTTGAATATTTTTTTGTGGGGAAATTCCGAGCACGGACAGGTGTGTGCCTTAATTGTACAGCCTTCTGCGTATGGACTGCTGTGAGGTTGCTGCTTAATGGAAGAAAAAGCATTGAAAATGTATGTAGCCTCCTGTGTGCTCAAGTCATATACACAATGAACGTTCCCAGTTGGCTGAGATACTAATTAGCAGCGTCTGGGTCATATTACATTATTCTCTCTTGACTGAGTTGAGTGAACCTTCTTCTCCCTTCCACCGCTTGGTGGAGCTTCGCCTGCCTGTACCGCGCAGCCTAGGTGGCGATGGTGCAAGTACAAATTGTGCGCCACTAAAATGTGGTGTACACTGTCTCCGAGGCAATAAATTATGAAATCTGAGAACAGAATTAAAGTTAGCGGCGCCCGGTTCGGAGGCTGATTGCGGGGTTGATGGCCATTGGCTGGTGTAGACTCAGATTGCGAAAAGTTAAACGGACCGACAACGATTCGAGGGAATAATTGAAGTTTGAGTAAAAAAGCACGGTATTCTTATATCACAGGTGGTGGACAAATAAAAGTTTCCAAAATGATTTTATCGTCCCTTGTGGAGTGGCCTGCAAACTTGTGTGTGGGTCAGTTGTGATATTTCAATTTGGATCGTTTTATGGCGCTGTGTTTAAAGTTTAAAAACCCTGAATGAGGCAAATAAAACAAAAAGATAAGTTTTCATGTCCAACGAACAGCAGATAATTTCTTTAAGAATTTAGTGTTAGCTTAGTAAGGCTAAGCGAAGGTGTATACCTTACGTAGCTAAGACAGTACAGGGATTCTAATAATATTTAACATAGTTTGTGTACTTTTGTGGCACCTTTAGGAATGAGTAGACAGTGCTGATAACTGATAATAACTGACGAATGATAAGTCAACCTCCTGAGACGGCTATCATTTATTGCAATTCTTTGAGTGAATGCGGTATTAGCAACTATTTCTTTCAACGACGAGTATTGAAATCACATTTCTTTTGAATAGTGAGTAATACACGAATAGGATAAAAGATAAAAGTTTAAAATGTGTATAATTGACGTGAAGAGTGCCTTAACTTATCAGACTTATTGACTTAATGCAAGAAAAAATACTCCTGTAGGAAACCGAAACGAAAAACAAATCCATAGAAGAAGGAAGGAAAAAAGAACCCAAATAGTAAAAAGAAACAACGGCGTTCTTCACTGCTTGCTTTATTTTACAAAAGATAAGGTGTCAGTGTTCTTTCATAGTTTGCTTATAACGTATTTTCGTTTGCTTCCTGTGTTCCCTTTTATACTCATTAGTCGCCTACTACTTCTGGTGTACTGATTTCAATGCCACTGAGACACAATTGCGTCTAAGGTGCTTTGAGTAAAAAGGGCGTTACACTCCTCAGAAGGTGTAGAACTCGACCTCGAGAGCACAACTTGTCTGCAGCGTCGAATGCTAAATTTGTTAAGGCCCACTTAGCCAGTGTACGGAATATCTTTAACAAAGCTAAGTTAATACAGGGTGGCGCATAAGAAACGTTAAGATTTATTTGATGAATGGCTATTTTTTCTGATTTTATTTAACCTTGGCATTTAATAAAATTTAGATTATGGTTCGGAAATATGTTCACATTATGTTTTTATAATGTCTCTCAAATGGTGCCCATTGTTTGCTTCGACCTGAGGTGCTCTTTCCAAAGCATTTTCCATTATTTTTGTTGGAATTTCAGGTCTCAGGACCCTCACTTGTTCTTGGATATTGGCCTTAAGCTGTTGTATGGTTCTTGGCTTATTGGCATACACCTTACTTTTTAGGTAGACCGAAAGGATTGGAGACCGGAGCCGTTAAATCCGGCGAACGCGGTGACCAGTTCAAATAAAAAAAACGCGATATTATCCGATCACCAAAAATTTCTCTCAGAAATGCCATAGTTGGACGATCTGTGTGAGTTCAACTCATGAACCAATTGAATCTTATATGAAAAAAGGTGTAACTCCCTTAAAATTCTTTGCAAAGACCGCCCAGACATCACCAACGGCTGAGAACGTCGCCTGGTGGTTTTCCTCAATACTTGCTTGCACCCTAGCAACGTTCACTTCCAGCGCGTGGAAGATCACAGATAGCCCCTTGTTGCTGAAACATTGGACCAAACGGTATATTATTGGAAAAAAGAAAAAAGTCGGTTAACATGGCTCTGTAATGCCCTCCGTTGATAGAAGCGTTGTTCTCAGCCTCATTTTTGAAGAAAAATGGTCCAATGTTACCACCACTCCACAATCCGCACCGAACTGTCACTCTCTGTAGATGCTTTGGCTTCTCGACAATAACGTGCGGGTTTTCCGAGCCCCGCACGTTTGTTAACGTAGCCGCCGAGATGAAAATGCGTCTCGTAATAAAAGATGATTTTTCGCCCAAAATCGTTGGCCAATTCAAGCTGCTCTAAGCGATGCGAACGAAGCGGATGGTCGCGCGCCTTCAATTGCTGAGTCAATTGGACCTTATAAGCGAATAATCCGAAATCTTTGTGCAGAATTGTCTTCAGGCTAGTGCGTGAAATATTGAGCTGTTGAGATCGATGGCGAGTTGATGTTCGTGAATTGAGTCCCACTCTCGGCCATAGCAACCACATTCTCATCTGTGCGCACCGTACGACGACGGGGACCATGGGACCATGAGTGTTGTCCATGCTAGTGGACCAGTTTCACGATCTTATTGCACAAACTTGCGTACAGCAGTCGCGGTGGGTGCTTCATTTCGGCCAAAACTTATTTTCAAAAAACGCAATGTTTGGGTTACACAGCACTCACTTTGGAAATATATTTTCAATATTTCCCAACGTTGTTCAAGCGTAAAGCGACCTATTTCATCCCGCGTAGGTATGATACAGACTTTCTGTCAAGATTTCGAGCGGAAAACAGCTGCCAGTGTTAAAAGAACCTCCGATTTAAAAAAAACACTAGAAGGCGCACCCTGTATATACACGGTACGCAAAAATGGGTTTCCGTCTCGCAACTTTTGTGAGACGTACTTTGCTGATACCTACCTATCCAACTGATGCCACTATAGCGGACGGATTATGGAAATAAAATATTTATCATTTTATGACTGAAAGTGGATCCTTTGATTAGATCAGACACCATAGGTAGGTAGGTAGGTATGGTGGCTTCCAACGTATGCACATTGGATTCACTTAGACCCATAGGGTCCATTGTGTTGCCAGATCCGGCTTGCTACCGCTCATTTCGGGAAACAGTTCGATTTTTGGACGAATATCCATAATTTCTTGACGTCCTTTTCGCATATATCAGTTAGTGCGGGGGTTTTTTTCTTGTAGAGGCTAAGGCTGGACAGTTGCATAGTAGGTGTGAGGGAGATTCCTCTTCCTCTTCATCCATTCATCTTCTACAGTAGTCGTTATATGGTAACCCTAGTCTTGCGGCGTGTCTACCCATAGCGCAGAGTCCTGTGAGGACATTTACTAGGTCACCCAGATTGTTCCTGCTTACGCTATGGATGGCTGTGGTTTTCCGGAGATCCATTTTTGGCCATGTTTTCATTGCGTGTTGATAGGTATGTAGGTTTCTCCATCTCTCTGTAGCCCTGCTGGTAGCTATCATCATAATCCCTTTGTGCCTCTATAGGATATTTGTTCTTGATAAAATGCTAATCGGTGCTCCAGTCCATTTGTGTTAGAACTTGTCGGGTTTGTATAAAAAAAACAATGAGTTTGAGTATTAATTGGCATTCAAACCCTCGGCTTTAAAAGATTACGTATGAACCACCGTCTATTCAGATGCATCACATTTGATCGCTATTGACCAAACTGGTCAATATGACGCATAATCGCCACCCCCTAACCTGACCTAACCTAACCTATTCAGATACATGTCCAGTATTTAGAACTGGACCTAATATGCTGTTCCTTCGCGAATGCATCTTTATTACAACTTCTTCAGCCAGTCATTGAAAGAGAGTCATTTGGGGCATTTCTCACCAAAGAAATTCCTAAGCATAAGGCCGCATTGGATGATGTCATGGATTACGAGTATTCCGTAAAATAAATTGTTATTTTCATCATCACAGACGTGTGGAGAGTCTACCACCCTTGTTAGGCACCGACTTGTTGTAAAATGTTTAAACCTTTTCAGCAAAATCTGCTTTTTAAGAAGATATTTTCTCGCCAGACCATCCGAATGAAAGTGTAGCATCAATAAATACATTTACGTCATCTCTCCCATCTGGCTCGTGATGAATGGACGCCCAAATTCAATCCCCTACCCGCATATCCTTTTACAATTCTCATCAAATAGACAATCATTATATTGCCGTTTGAAAGCTTTTCCCCACCGAAATCCTCCCCACTGAGTGGCATCCAAATGATATTTCAAATCCGACCAGACGCTCAGCTATTTTGAAAAAAAATTAAACACCCATAAAATTGCGCCCATCAAAAATTTGATGTAAAATTTAAACTAAGAAAAGGAGAGAAAGTTGAATTAAATTAAATTTTACGTTCGACTGAACGGTGATAAATCCTGAAACGAACACCTTTTATATGAGCACGAGCATAAAATATCGAATATAAGTACACAATTCCGACACAATAACATTTCACTTACGCTGTTTGAGTCCTTGAAGGGGTGTCGGCTCAGCTTATAAATCTGAAAATGAAAGATGAGAAGATTCTCTTTAAAAAAACATTGATTTCTCGATAATGAGAAGGCGTACAGGTAGGCTGTATCTTTGAGTAATTGTGCACCGTAATGGGATCAGTGTTAGTCGATTAATTAAACAAAGTGGATGTAATAAATGTTTTTGAGGTGTGAGACAGTTGAAAGGGGGTTTGCTTTAAGATTATGTTAGCGTTACCGTTTGGCATTTGGAATTAATCATGTTGGAAACAAAAGTCTAGATCAAGATATGAATGAGAGGGATTTAATTTTATGGTGGACAAATGGGAAGTATCCCATGATGATACCTGTCAAGTAATTTATTGGCCCAATTATTCTGATCAAGCAGAGTGAGCGGCAAGGATTCAAGGAAGGTGAAAGTTTTGTAAAGTCATTTATAAGGTGACCAGATAGTAATGATAGATTTTCCAATTATAATATTGCGGCAGCTGTTAATGCTATCAATTACACCTAGCTATCAAAATATTCAGAAGGGTTCGCCACTTCATAATCCACCATTTACGGTCACCAACTGTACGAAAACTTTTAAAAAATATCAAAACTGCGGCTCAGTTATAAATACGAAACGTGAATTTCGTCGAGAAGTAACACAAACAAGATGATGACGCCGACCCGACGGATGGCGGCATGTTCACGACCATTGAAGAAGTCAAGAGGATTAGTCAGATTTCCAACTTCTTGCTAAAGAAGTTGCCAAATCTGGCACTGTTACTACTGAAAATCATCTTCAACTATTGCCTGAATAACAGCTACTTCCCAACTCCTTGGAAGGTGGCTAAAGTGGTTCCGGTTATCGACCTATTGCTTTGCTATCATGCATAAGTAAGGTTTTAGAATCGATAAAAAGCGAAGAGCGCAGAATCCTGCCATCAGGGCACGGAACACTTCATCCACTGCTTAGGCTGCATAATGATGTCACGCGGTTAATCAACAAAAAGGAAACCACAGCGGCGTGTCTGTTGGATATTGAGAAGGCCTTTGACACCGTCTGCGTGAAAGGACTCATCTTTAAACTTCTCGAGTTTGGATTCCCTCTATACTTGGTAAGAATAATCTCCAGTTTTCTAACTAACAGAGTTTTCTTTGTCCAGGTCATCAATGAAGGATATCAACGCTGAAGTCCCAAAGGTTCAATGAGACCAATTCTCTTCAACCTCTATACCGCGGACCAACCAACCAGTACAAGTAGATGCAGGACACTCTTGTATACAGATGACTCCTTGACATATGCAACTTCTGTCTCACCAGACATAGCGGCACTTCGAGTAGAGCATCGCAGTCGCCAACTATGGAACTATTATTCGAAGTGGGGGCTCAAAATAAATAGTGGCAAGACGGAGATCATTGGCGCCGAGGCCCCACAACATTAATATTTCTCTCCCGGATAACTCAACAATATCTTCCACGCAAAGGACACGATATCTTGGAGTTAACCTCACCGAAAGGTTAAGATTCAGGGACCACGTGGACATCATCCTCAAAAGAGCAACGTTTCCATTGCATTTAATGCATCCGCTGCTCAAAAGGAGGACTGGTCTGAGTCGAAAGACTAACCTGCTGATCTATAAGCAGCTCATCAGACCCGTAATAACTTACGGATGTCCAATTTGGATGAAGAGAATTTGCCAGTTCGAAAGGGAGATCTTACGCACATTAATCTAATCTAAAAAAAAATCGTCGTGAGGTCAGTCCTCGTCATGACTTCAGTGGTCACACCATGGAAAAGGTTGATGGTGAGTCCACACTTTTGGACCTTAAGCCACCAACCAGACCGAGATTGGTGCGAAGTTACGAAAAGATAGCTACCGTAGCAGCCAGTGTCTTGGAAGACCCAGAAATTTCGATTCGGCGAAGATTAGTCGAATTGTGTATCGCCAAAAAGTCAACCTGCCTAATTTTGCGGTTGGATTTGGGCGTAAATCCGTATAAAATTAAAGCAGGAGGACCATAGGCAACGTCGTGATGGGACGTAATAGGATGCTGGAAATGTTGGCTGGAGAATTGAATTTTGTGCAGAAAATCATCTTCTCTGACGAGTCCCATTTTTAGCTGAGTGTCCACTTATGTAAACAACCAAAATTACTGTTATTGAAGCGAACACAATCCACAAGTGTTCGACTAAACAGGACAAACAATGCATCCACAAAGATTGACTGTTTGGTGCGATTTATGGCATGGCGGCAACATCGGACCCTATTTCTTTTGAAATGAGAACACCGTTGCCATCAATGGTTAAGAGCTTTCTGTGACCAGAGCGCGACAACATCGATATATCGGAGCTGTGATTGCAACAAGATGTCATACAAGCTACACAGCGCTCGAAGTTGTGAAGCAGCAATTTGGCGACTGGGCCATTATGTGACCTGACAGCAGTCGATTATTTTCTCTGGAGCTACGTCAAGTCCTTAGTCTAAGCCAACAAGCCAACCACTTTAGACGAGATCGAGTCCAACATTTGAAAAGAATAACACCCCACATATTGCACCGAGTCAAAATTGGACCATCCGCTTGAAGCGCAGTCAGCGAAGCCGAAGCGGCCATTTGAATGGTGTGCTATTCCATACATACGACATGAATGTAAGGAGTCTTCCAATAAGAACTTCCGAACTTTCACAGTTGATAGCGGCCATATTGCTGAAGCTAACTCCGTCAAATTAGATGTCATTTATTCAGTCTAGTTTGCCAAATCACCATGGATGGACATAGCGTTTAACAGCACGTGCAAATGACAACATTTTTTTTTATCAAAATGGGTATTCTATTCGGGCAACGTTTCACGCCCTTCTCCCATTTTACGGTCGTCATAATCGTCCTACCGAGAGGACTATTCGCAGTGTGGTGGATAAATTCGATTCCACTGGTTCAGTAAACGATAAACCAACACCCGTGTGTCGAGCGAACGCAAGATCTGCCGAAAACGTCGTCGCTGTCCGTGAGAATGTGCAGGAGAATCCGAGGCAGTCGATTTCGCGTCGGTCACAAGAACTCGGCCTTCCGCCGAAAACATCGTCGCTGTCCGTGAGAATGTGCGGGAGAATCCGAGGCAGTCGATTTCGCGTCGGTCACAAGAATTCGGCCTTCCGCAGACCACAACTTGGCGAATTCTGCGTCGCATCGTGATATGGGCCTGCACCCACACAAAATTGAAGCAGAAGCTGAAGGTAAACGGCCAGACCATAGACAACGTCGCGTGTTCGCTGAATCTGCAGCAGTTGAAAACTGACCCTAATTTTCATCGAAATCGAAAAATCATTCTCAGCGATGAGGCCCATTTCTGGCTGAATGGGTACGTCAACAATCAAAATTGTTGCATTTGAAATCCACATGAGGTCCAAGAGCGTCAAATGCATCCCGAAAAAAATCACTGATTGGTGTGGATTTTGGACTGGCGGCGTCATCGGTCCATATTTCTTTGAGAACGACGTTGGACATGCCATTACCGTCTCGGCGAGAGCTATAGGTTGATGATTATCAACTTCTTTTGGCCTGAATTGACATCAATGACATGTGGTTCCAACAGGACGGTGCTACATACCACACAAGCTCACGCCACGTTGGACATTCTGCACAAGTAATTTGAGTGCATGGTCATCTCAAGTGGATGTTATGTGAACTAGCCACCAAGATCGTGCGATTTGACTCCGTTAGACTTGTTCTTGTGGGGTTTCTGAATTTGCAGGGCTATGCGAATAAGTCCCAAATCACAACGGCTGTCAAAGCCTAGATAACACATGCCATCGTGGAAGGGTGGACATTTCGGTTGCGCTCCACCCAGAGAAGCCGCAGAGGACTTTTAACTATGTTATATTTCAGACATAATGGCATCGTTAGGCCTTTCAAATGAATAAAAAAAATGTCGATGATGCTTCACACACACTTTGTTTTATTTAAATATAAAGATAGGAAGCGCTTAACTCCTTAGGAAAATCAATTCTGAAAAAATTAACAGACTAGCCCGTCAGATAAGCAACTCTAGAAATGTATCCATAAATCCGAATGCTGCCAAAAGTCACGACATTGGCAGGCTCACAATTTGTTACACCACAACGGAATTGATCAGACTGTGCGGAGGGCGTCCAGCTTACCCGCCGACCTACCAAAACACCACAGAAAGCCTGATAAGCAAAGGGACATTAGAAGCCCTATTATCGCCACAAAACATGAAACCTGAAGTAATTAAAAATGTTGCAAAGAATTGCTTATGCTCCAAAAACAAAAATATCAAATATAGCCCCACTGATGAGCCTCTTTGTGGTTCTTCTCGAAAGGCATATCCTTCTGCACTCTGAAAGACTACAGCAGCCAGACTTCCTATAACTTTTAACTTCCTTTGATTTGATCTTATTGTTAACAATGTGCTTTGATTCCACTGTTTTGTGATTCCATTTGTTCTGATGGTCAAAGTGGCGGCTGAATGAGTGCAAGTTTGATAGAAAGAAAACTGCAAATACAAACAACGACAAGTACTCGCACTATAAAATCGGAGGAGCCCATGTGCTCGGTATCCTTGGCAAGCGGCAAATTAAATGCTCACAGAAACGGAAAAAGCAAATGGAAATAAAAATATAGCAAATAATGGAAGGAGAAATGAGAAAAAGATAAACTCGAAAAAAAATGTATTGTGACATCATCGCCATTAACCGCCGCAACGGAGAGGAGCTAATCAAATTGGGAATAGTAAACCAACCAAAGAGTCCGTTTAATGATGAATGTGAAACAACTTTGGCAATGAATTCCGCTTGTTTCCAGATGCAAACAACCTCATAATTGCCTTCTTGATACTTCCTGTTTCATGACCACAACGCAGTTCCGATACCAGGCTTCACATTATCCAAAGTATCATCCCCCGCACGCTGCGTTGCCAACTCAAGCGTTAAATCCAAATCCTAAGTGACATCCTGACGCACTTAAATCAATTAAAAAACAAAATAAAATACTAAGCCACCAATCCCCCGGCGCAAGGCAGTCACAAAAAATATCGCCCCCAAGCAATGAAAACGACACTTGTCTTGCGGCAGTGAAAAAGTATCTTTCGAATCTACACGCACATAGTCGGGTAAGAAAACCCGAATACAAATCCGACCAACAACGAAAAACACTGGCGCCCACGAAAAAAGAAGGAAATTGAAGAGGAAAACGTGTTGGGTATCACTGCGCGGTGTAATAAAAAATCGGGGAAATGAAAGGGAAGTTGTGCTCCTCCCCAAAGCTGGAACCCTCCATATTTTAGTGCTCCGACCGCCACGTAATGGATGAATGACAAAAATTATGCAATACCTTCACCGGGTAAAATGTGTACACACATAAATTAGCCACGCGTATGTGAGAAAACCTACAGACATGGCAATTGTTCGGTTAAATTATACGTCTTCCTGAAAGACTTTATCCCGCCGGATGTTGGGGAACTTTAGAATCGTCTCTTTGTCGGCTGTTTACCTTGATTGCTAAGGGAAATTTGACGGAGATACTCCGCAATCATATCTTGAATTTATGTTTACATTTTTTTTGCGAATGGGAATTTGTGGTATATTACCTAGTCTGTTCGTGGGATTATGGCTGAGTGTTGTGGTTATTTAGTGGAGATCCTTAACTGGCTCATGCTGATGACTATGTTCGCTTGCAAGTGAAACGGCTGTGACGGGGATTAAGTAATGAATGCATCATCAACTAACCACTTAGTAGCTAAGGGAAACATTCTTATGGTAACGGTGGCAGTATGAGTTTTTGAAAAGGAATACATTCGACAAACCAAAAAGCACAATGCATAAGAAAGCAAGATCGTTGCGCTTGATATTTCTTAAATATTCCCCAAACCTCTGCTTTGTCTCCGACTCTCTTCCTCATTTTTATAAATGATCTCCTGTCTGCTACTTCTAATCCAATCCACTCCTTCACTGAAGACAGTAGTCTCAGCTTTTCGTATTCGTTCCAAGACTCACGACCCTTTCCTTCGGCCGTAGAATTGGAACGGCAGCGTATGTTAAGCACTTTGAATTTCGACCTTGACAGCATAATCAATTGGGGTAAAAATAATAGAGTGGAATTCAATGCTTTCAAAACTTAATGCTGTCTACTGTCACTAAAGCGAACCCTTAATAATCAGCCATTATCCATGAATGGCGCTTGTGTCAATGAAACCGAAAGATTTTCCATCCTCGGTATGTGTGTCAACTCAACATTTAGTTGGAACGATCACATATTCGAGGTTGTCAACAACGCTACAAAATCTCTAAGATTCCTACATCGATGCAAGAAATATTTCACCCCCTCCGATTTGGCTTCAATTTACAAGGCCTACTCGTATATGTGCTACAAAATCTTTTTATTTCTTGTAATTTTCTATAATTTTCTATAAAGTCTACTACAGAGAGGAAATAATATTGAAAACAATTAAGTACTTTAACTGTGTTTTATTCTCCGACATAAAAACCGTGATTATGGCCATGAAATTGACTTATTTTTATTCTAAGGGCAATTTTATGCCATTAGGATTTAGATTGGCAGCAACTTCAAATAAAACCCAATCTGGAATTCTAATTTTTCACCACTTTTCTAGTAATTGTGGCCGTATATCGGCAGCAAAGTGGTGAATGTTAGCTTTCAAGTGGTCAAAGTTTCTGATTTATTACTATAGATTAACGAATTTCTTACAAGTTCCCACTAAAAAAGTTCACATAATCTGTTCCCCATCCATTTCGCTAGATAAAACTTTCAACTACAATTTCATTTATTAATTTAATTGCGTGGCACATAATACGGCGTAAAGCAACACATTTTTAAAATCAGAGATCTGCCATGTACACACCTCTCAAGCGGAGAACGTACAAATTAGGCATCGTTGATCTTTAGCGCTCTCCATGGACCTTCACGTCACATAGTTTCATCAGCCTACAAAGCACACCAACCAGTTACTTTTATTGGTGTAAACGTGTCTTCATTATGGATCATGGATTTTCTTAATTTCTGTTGTGGTAATTTTGTTTATTAATACATATATCCATTAAATCAGATGCGATCCTCGCCGCGGAACAAAATGTTGTTGTGAACCTAACCTGAATTTTCGAAGTACATTCACACAATTTGCAAGCATTTATCTGGCGTAAGTCTTTTCATGATTGCTGAGAAGCTGGGCTTAGCCATTATTATTATTATTATCTATTCATAGTGGAATAATGAAGTATTCTAACAACAAATCAACCCTCAATTGCCAAATTAGGTGTTTGACCAGTGCTGCCAAGCTAAAAGTGAGAATTACCCTTTATAAGAATTTTGGTTTTAAACCCTACAGACCTGGAACGTTTTGACTATTTTCTGTGCAGATTTCAAGTTATTCTTCTTTCTCTTCGGGTGGGGTCGTTTGTGCACTTTTGACTAACTTCTCCACACTTATACAGGCTGGGCCATCAAGTGGGTTTTTTAAAATCATATTTTATTTTGACACCTACAGATGTTTCCCGCTCAAATTCTTAACTGAAAGCCAGTATCATACCTCCGCGGAACGAAATGAGTCGCTTTACACTTGAGCAACGTTGAGAAATATTGGAAACTTATTTCCAAAGTGAGTACGGTGAAGCCCAAACAGTGCGATTTTTGAAAAAAAGTTTTGACCGAAATGAAGCACACACCACGACTGATGTACGCAAGTTTGTCAGACTGGTATGCTAGTGGACGGTGAGCACATATGAGATGGTGGCTGCTACTGTGGCCGAGAGTGTGAGACTCAATTCAAAAACATCAACTCGCCATCGATCTCAACAGCTTAACATTTCACGCACTAGCAACTAGCCTGAAGAGAATTCTGCACAAAGATCTTGGATTATTCGCTTACAAGGTTTAATTGACTCAGCAATTGAAGGCACGCGACCATCCGCTTCGTTCGCATTGCTTCGCCGTTTGGACCTTAGAGCAGCTTCAATTGGACAACGATTTTGGGCGAAAAATCATCTTTTCTGATGTGACGAGGCGCATTTTCATCTCGACGGCTACTTTAACAAATAAAATTGCCGCATTTGGGGCTTGGAAAACCCGCACGCTATTGTCGAGAAGCCAATGCATCCACAAAGAATGCCATTTTGATGCGGATTGTGGAGTGGTGGCATCATTGGACCATTTTTCTTCGAAAATGAGGCTAGGGACAACGTTTCGGTGAACGGTGAGCGTTACAGAGCTATGTTAACTGACTTTTTTTTTTACTGAAATTGAAGACATATATTTGGACGACCTCTGGCTCATGCAGGATGGCGCGCCAGGCCACACAGCCCATGCCACAATTGATCTTTTGCGCACCAAATTCCCAAATCGTGTTATCAGCCGTCTTGGCGATGTCAGTTGGCCGTCTCGGCAACAATCGGAAAACGATTCAAGCACTTAAGGCCAATATCATCCAAGCAATCCGTAAGCTAAAGCTACAGCCCGAAACCATCAACAATAATAATAATAATAATAATGGCGGCGCTACAGTCCGAGGTGGACCTGGGCCTAGCTTCTCAGCAACCACTCGTGTTGTACATGCTATTGTTCTGTCACGAGTGGAGGGGACCTACAGTTTAATGCCGAATCCGAACGGCGAGATTGAGAAGCGTTTTCCTAGACAGTTATACTCTTTGAGCATTGTCAGTGACTCGAAAGAGGTGGGGCCGCGAACAATTTTTTTTTTTGAAAAATTGGTTGTCTTAACTTGATTTTGAACCTAGACTGTGAAAGTCTAATGCGCATGGGTCGACGCACGAACCCACACGGCCACGGCGCCCATCAACAAGGTCTTGGAAAATTGGGGTGACAGAATGTGCTACTGCGAAGCCAACCGAGTCAGCCACTTGGACGACGTTGTTTTTTCAAATTTAATGGGAATGTTTGTTCTCACCAATAAAGCCATAATACATGGAGAAAATATAATTTTGTTGATTTTATTGCATTTAAAAAAAAAAACTTGTACTTGGTCCACCACACGATTTCTGTCAAAAATTGAATACGATTCGGCTCGAAGAATTCGTCTTTGAAATAACAAAATGCGACTGTAGTCGAATTTGACTCTCGGATACGCCTTGCGTAGTTATTATTGAATGTCAGTGGTATGAGGCTCTTTCTCTAATAGTTCAAGCTAGTACTAAGAGATGCTCTATTCATTAACCGGCTTGCAATCCAGTATTACAAATACTTATTTGCATAATTTTTGTTAAATTACACGTGTGCCATGGTCAAGAAGTTCAGTTGCATAAAGATCCACATGAATTGGACCACATCAGCTTATTGGCAGTATCATGCGAGTGGAATTCTTTACTCTTTTTTTTACTGCAATGGACTTCATCTGGGAAGGCAAACTTAGGGTCTTAAGCATATGCCTAAGAAGACAAGCACGAGGATTTGAGTTAAAATGTTGTAGGTTTTGTTGAATAATTGAAGAAAAACTAGCGAATATCAAACCCAAAAACTAAGATATGCTCCCAAGTCTGACATGTTTGAGTTGAGAATTCCTAAAACTGCACATTTTTTTATAATTTACTCGCGGGAAAGGGAATCAAGACACAGCACGGGCCGAAGGTGTAAAGGGAGAAAGGGAGAGGAGGTACCTGTGCACATTGGTCTGTGGATTGAAGTGAGTGGGAAATATCGGGCTGGGAAGAGCATTACCAGCGACTAAAAAACGAGTCTCAAAACTCTACGTCCGAAAGCAGGCTTAAGGTTGCACTGATGAATATTCCTGGCGAGATGAGTATTGCGGGGGAATTCATGGAGGGGAGAAATACAATTGCCTACTTGAGGATCGTTTGTAAAAATAGCGATAAAACAGAGACAAGGAAGACAAATTACGGAGGTTCTATCGACTTCACGATATTGCTGTCTCCTATAAGTTTTATCGCTCGCTATTGTATTCTATCTAGCAGTGT
This sequence comes from Myathropa florea, assembly GCA_930367185.1. Classification (NCBI taxonomy): domain Eukaryota; kingdom Metazoa; phylum Arthropoda; class Insecta; order Diptera; family Syrphidae; genus Myathropa; species Myathropa florea. The sequence continues at coordinate 80,416,214 of OV884003.1, read as the reverse complement.
TTTAAACTTTTTCGGCACATTGTGCCTTATAGTGGTCTAAGTGACCCTCGACATGTTCTTCATGTCAGCAAGGGCACCCATCTACCTAACCTAACCTAGCAGGTGCAGAGAAGTCTTGGGAGCACCAGACCAGATATGAGCATTATACTCAAGTTTAGGGCGGATGTACTCGTACATTGCTTGTTAAAGGCTAGTCTACTAGTTTCTCTTGCTCTGCGTAAAGTGAATAAAATAATACGCAGAACGATTGCATGCACGGGATCAGAGTATGGAGTGTGATTGATATCATATGCGCTAATCTCCTTGCACAGCATTTTTTAAGTCTCTAAAAAACTAGGGCTGCGTGATCTAGAGACGAATATCGTCAATTTTAGTTCAAAACAAAGATAAGTGTGTTTATGCCTGACATGATAAATGTCAAATGACACTGAAAATTGTACATTTCCTTATTTTATATTTATTAAGGTTTCGTCTACAAAAACGGAACCTTTATAATTTCGATGTGTCCATCCGTCCGTTATGCGACGGAACCTTCCCCGTGCGAGTACAACTCGCACTTGCCCAGTTTATTTATTTATTTGTTTCTGCTTAATACAAGCGAACTTAGACAATCTAACTTAATAAACTAAGCTTAAGAAATAAAACTTAACTTAGGGGGAAGAAGAGCGAGTCTTAAGACTATTCCGGGATTATTTTCAGAGATAGAAGTTGAATGAGCGCCATAATTAGTACGATGTGAACTAAGGCGGAATAGAAAAGTAGACCTTAGGTAGTGGAAACTGGTGCTACAGGTGACGAGCTCTGGGGGCAATATGTGTGACCAGTAAGTAGTTGGTGGAGGAAGAGTAAGTTTGCAGTTTCACGACGGTTTTCAAGAGATTCGAGATGTATAAGTTTTAGGCGTTCCGAATAAGGGGACAAATTAATTCTGTCAGACTAGCTCAGTTGAGATCACGAAGAGCAAAACATAAAAATCTGCGCTCAACGGCATCTATACCTTGGATGATGGTGAACAAGATAGTAAGGGGACCAGACCGGACTGGCATATTCAAGAATAGGTCCAACGAAGGTGACATACAGAGATTTAGTTAGATTTAGATTTAGACATAGGGATTTGATATAGCGCATAATGCTGGCACAGGGGGACTGGAAAAAAATGATTCGACTTTGAACCTCATCTAGGGTCAATCAAAAGCCTTGTAAATCGATAATGACTTCGTTTTAACACTTCTTCTTATTCGTATGGTGCTACAGCCCGAATTGCAACTGGAGCACGACTCTTTGCCAGCTGTCACCAACTTCTTGTGCGATTCCACTTGTGGGCGGCACGTCGATCGATGGCGTACTCTGATGCAGGCTCTGAGTAAAACATTCTTCGGTCTTGAGCTACGTTGGCCATGCGCTCTACATGAAAAAGTCACCTTAGGCGATGGATCCGAACCACACTTCAGGTGATGATCACAAGCAAATGGTACATCCTCTGCAACACTAGTTTTTTAACCGTGGAATAAAGCTATGTACGTAGATTAAGAATAAAATTTGTCTTTATTCATGAAAACCGCTAAGTTGACGATAACAGTGGTCATGTAAGTCCGCAGATAGAGCCTTAATTGTGATTTATTCAAAAGTTTCGACATAGAAACCCTCTTTAGATAATATGTCGGCTAATAATGGAATATTCTAATTACATCCGCCGCAAAATAAGATCTCTTCATAATTGTCTGCCATTTCTAATCACAGTGGGATCACACAGGGGACTCTATATATTCCTGGATAGTCATCAAAGGCCAAACCAACAAAACAAAACCGAGTTTTCACCCATTGAAGACCTTAATGTGTCGATCCATCAATCATGGACAGCTTGATACATCTCCATGTAATGGACTTATTAAAATCCTGACTAAACATAATTGTGATTTATAGTTGGGATTGTTACAATGGGCCTAAGTCCTCAGTCATGCTTTCGTCTCATGCTTTCACCTATTCAAGCAGAACACAACATTACGGTGACATGAAGGAGTTGCAATTATGATAGAGCACAGCAAGTCAATTAGTTTAAGTAAGTTAAGCCCAATCGATACCACACACACTTTATTCAATGGATGGACTGCTGGGAACAGAACGATACATAATCCACGAGAAGGATAAATGTGGGCGTGTGTAGGTGGGTCGAATTAGTTTCAACCACTCCACTGGAGCACACTAAATTAGTTTAGTGTTCGAGATTGCGATAATGACCAGCACTGACCACAAGCACGCGATGCAAAAGCAACACTCACTCCTTCATCAAATGTTACGTATACGTCCGAGTGACTCAGAGCAGCGATTTAAGCTGCAACGGATTCATTTAAAATTTAAAGCAAATTGCCGATGAAGTTTCGAATTAACTTTAAATTACACCCCCCGCAATGTGCCCATTGCAGTTCACTTCTATCACCCCCACGGCGGGGAGTGTAACGCTGTGCATGAATTTTACTTTGCCGGTTTCTTCACAATCAGGCCTTAAAAATGCATGCGATTACAATTGTAAATAAGTTCTGTTAGCAATTGCAGTTTCTTGAGGCGGTGGCTATTGCGGAGTGGAACTATGGAAGTGGGTGAACTGGCCCAGTTTTGGGTCAGCGCTTTCTGTGGAAATTGCAGAGCTTCATGAGAGCCATTCATACATATTTTCTTTTACATTTTATTTTTCTTCTTTTTTTGTCATTCGCCGCACTGACTTCAGCTTTGGAATGAAAAGCAATCAGAGTGGCCTTTATACAGCGAAAGCAATCTTAAAGAAGGAGTGCAGGTGAGGTGAACACCACTGCCGAACGGAAGGTGGAAAATTCAAATTGAAAGAGATTTTCCCTTGACATATGCGATCGCTGCATGTTGAATGAAAATTTGAATGCTTCCTTTAGGTTCTCACTCTTTGTGGTTGTGATTTGTTGTGAAAAGTTGGTTAGGGTTTAATACGTGGACTTTGGTGTGCGAATGGAATAAATGGAACAAGGAAATTGAAATTTCTTGCCATAGATAGTCAATCAGGACCAATGAGATGAATATTATCGCAACTTTCCAATTGCGAAATTGGATCCGATCCAATTAGGAAATTGCTTACAAAAGATCATCTGAACAACGGCTATAGGAAAGTTCTCCAAACGACTGGATGGCGCAGTTGGTTATGTGGCTGCCCAAAGTTCAGAGAGGTCCCAGGTTCGAATCCCAGTGAAAGCAAAGTTAATACGTTTTTACCCGGTTTTTCAAATCTGTTCCAGTCACCATTTGCCGTTGGGATCAAATTAACGACACTATCACTGGAGCGGTTGATCAGTGGTAGTAGTCTGACTGCGGACATGACAATGGACCAATATGGTCTGAGTGTGCTGGTGAGTTCACTAGCAGGCCCCTAACCTAACGTAAAGTTATTCAAAAACGAAGTTAGACAAAGTATTCCAAACTAACCTGGAAAGAGAACATCTAGGAGGGCATCAAGAAGGCGTATGTAGCATTCTACACATGCGAGCTTGCGGCAACACCTGGGGTCTTAAGCCACGTGTGGTATACTGGCTACACACAGCGGTAACTTACAGTTCAACGGATCTGGTGACAAGCACTGAAGAAGAAATACCTTTTTTCAAGCTTGACGAAGTCACGGGTGCTCTAGGGCAACACCGATAGCAGCGCCCGAGGTCCTAATTTCTCATAACCGTCTTGACATCTTCTGCAGTAACAGAGTGTCCAGAACCGCAATGAAACTCAGGGAAGTAAAGATGAGGCATGCGTACATCCTCCCAAAATGGACAGCACCACACAGGTACAAAACGTCGGATTACCTGCCACCAATCCTGACTGCCACAAGGAAGTTTTCTACCCGAAGTCCGGACAGGAGTGGTTGGGAAGAGCTTTCAGCGGAGGTTGGCAAAGAGTTCTCCCTATTCACTGACGGCTCGAAAACCGAAGCAGGAACAGAGGTCGTGGTCTTCTGCGAGTTCTTCGAAAGATCCCTGCATCTAAGCAACGAATGTAGAGTATTCTAAGCGGAGATGATAGCAATAAATGAGGCTACGCTAAAAGAACTTAATTTTGGCTTTTTGGCTGGAAAAACGATAACCATATATTCCGACAACCAAGTAGCAATGGGAACCATAACATCGGATATTGTGAGGTCGAAAATAGTCAAGCTATGCAGACAGAACGTTAACGAAATGTCCAGCGTAAACACGGTGACACTCTGCTGGGTAACGGGACACAAAGGAGTCCAAGGAAACGACAGAGCGGACGTGTTGGCAAAGGAGAGCTCAGAGCTGGATAAATACCTAACTCTCCTTTATGTCAATATGCCGTTAAGTTTCCAAAGGAAAAAAGTTGAGGACGAAGCCTTAAAGAAAGCAAATAAACGAAGACTTGATCTTGACATTGGGCCAACGACGAGAGCCCTACGACCGATGCAGAACAGGAACAAATCATTATCAGTGATTGGTATTAGTCGCAAGGACAGTCGGATGGTAGTGGGAGTTCTCAATGGACACTGTCCGATAGGCACCCATGCCAGGAGGCTAAATATCCCCCGTAAAGACTATTGTTGAAGATGCAGGGATGAGGAGAAAATAGAGTCCATCCACCACCTGCTCTGCGATTGTCCAGCTCTACGGAGAAGGAGGCTGCTAATACTAGGCAGAAACTTCTTCGACGAGCTGGCAGATCTGAACCAAATAGAGCTGAAGCGCCTCCTAAGATATATACAAAAATCTGGGTGGTTCTATTTATCGGTGGAAACGTAGGTCTCACTGTATACATCCAATACCCAAGGCACTATGGACCCAACTAAGTCAACTTGGTCTAAGTGAACTGCGACACCAGTCGCAAGGGCACCCTCTCCCCTGCCTACATAACAGACAAAGTAAAGCACAAAGTAGAGACATCGATGTAATTGAAATCCAGGAATACTTTTGATTGCTATAACTGCATGAACAGCGTCGATGAAATCAAAAATAAGTCTCTGTCATGACGCGCTTCTCTCCGAATCGATGTCGCAATTCCTCGGAATGAGGAATTACTTCGTCAGAAACTGAAAATCATCTCCTCTGGCACTTCACTTTTGGAAATGTTTATTCTTTTCCGAAGTCTGCTTACAGAGCGAGACTGAGGCGCCATAATAAGATTATTACATCGCAAGTAAACATACACATAGTGTGTGTACACCCTTTACTACAGGCCATAACAATGAAGTGATACCGCTGAAAGGAGTGCGAGTATTTGATTTCATTTCAGAAACAGAGAATCCTTGTGGTCTGGCAAAGAAGCGAGTAAATATTTGAGGAGGTTATTGTATGTATCTTCTTACTTTGGTTTATGATTTCAATTTGAATCGTGTTTATATGTGTATAGGTACGAGTGTGTACACTTCGGGTAATTTCTTTCTTAGCCTTGAAGGTACAGACACCATCACACACTGGCGTCAACTACAAGTCTGAAAGTTTCAGAAGGATTGATTAAAATGTTAAAAATATGTGTCTGCTTCGAAACGGTTGGATTGAGACAAGATTACGATTCGTACAAAAGGTGGGTAAGTAGGTAGGTTGAAGTGCATTCATAATGCACTTAGACCTGGCTGGTGCTTTGTGCTGCCCATAGCCTAAGCCGCGTGTTCACTTGTGCCAAACCATATGGAGCTTTCCATGAAGCGCAGTAGACTACTGCTGGATTCCTTACTAAGATCGCAAGTGTTGTCAAAAAGGAGGCTCCCAAGTTTGTGCGTCTAAGTGATGCTAGACCCGGACATGTACAGAGAAGGTGCACAACATTTTCCACTTCCTCTTCGTCCCGTCAGCCTCTACAGAAGTCTTTAGATAGAACCCCAGGTCTTCTTGCATTCGCGCCTAGTAGACAATGTCCTGTGATGACGCCTATCACAATTCCGATTTTCGATCTATCAAGAGAAATAAAATTCTTGGATCGGTTGGGATATAGTTTAGGCCAGATCAATCTAGAGGTGTGACACGTTGTGCCTTTCACTCATTTACCGGGTCTATTGTGTTGCTGTACTGTAAACTTAATCTGATAGGGGTAGGGTGGTTGCATGTTTGGGAAGCTCGTCTGCTTTGCAGTTGCCCAGCGTTGTCTCTTTGGCGGCCTGCCTCGGCTGCATTGGGGTCTTCCCTAGTTCGCATGGCTCTGCTCTTGATGCACTACTGAATCTCCTCCCCCTAGATTTCACAATCATGGAGTGTACCCTCAAGGCCCTCTTCCGTTAAAAAGGAAGTGGTCTTTGGTACAACTCGCCCTGGAGTTTCGATGACCTTGCGCACCGCATTTTCTTTGACCTCAGTCTTATGGATATGCTCTCTGACGCACATACACCTGTACTCCAGCTGTGATGAAAATACATGACTTTCCCTGCATTCAGGACTGGCCAGAATCTGAGCTCCAAGACCAATGAAAGATCTGGTGCTGGTGCCTTCGTGGAGAGCGACAACTTTAGACTGCACACCTCGTTAGGTAAATTTGGTAAATTTATCGTCGGTTTTCCAAGCGGAAGAGAAGAACAGGCGGATGGGTCGAAGTATCTGCGTTTGTAGCGACAGCCAAGCTGGCCTTGCTAAACCCTTGAACCACTTCCAGGATAGTTCAGGAATGCAAGTCTTCTCTGAATGTGATCGAATAGCTTAAATTTGTTAAGACTTGTCTGGGTCCCGGACAACACGGGATCGCCGATGAACTTGCTAGGCGAGGATCAGATGAAGCATTCTCAGGACATGAACCTGCGCTAAGACTGCCTGCGTCCTTGGCTCGGGCGTGCATCGATGGCTGGACCTCTCGAGAGCACAACCAGAGGTGACATGACTCTCCAGGATGTAGACAGACCAAACGCATGCTCCCAACCATCTGTAATTTCTTACAGATGGCTTTTTGTTATCTTTTGACACAAGAGACTGCATACAACTCACCGGCGTACTAACGGGCCACTACATCTTCGCCAAACCCCTAAATGTGCTTGGCCTAAGCGATGGAACCCTCTGCGATGTCTGTGGAGACGACGATGACACTGAAGAACACTTCCTCTGCCACTGTCCCGCCTATGCTCATATCAGGTGGCAATTATTCGGTGCTGATGAGGTAACAGCTGACGATGTAGGCACAGAGTCGTCTGCTGGTCTTAATTCGAAAGACCATGAAATTGCAGTAAAAGTAGGTTACTGCCTGGCAGTACAATGGACCAGTTTTTGAGTTTGAGTGCTCCAGTGAAGTGTTTTAATAAACTCAGAAAAAAAAATACATACATAAAGGATTGGGACCCTTGAACATGTAACCACATTCTTCGTCAGAATTTGAGAAAACAGTCGTTGCCACAGAAAAAAACGCTTCACATTAGAATATCCTTTTTAGTCCAAAAGTCAAATATTTTATTTTTATAATCTGAAATGAATAAAACCTGCCTTGGCAATACCATTTAAAGCAAAGTGATTTATTTAAACGGTTGGTTTTTGAATTACCGACCAAATTGGTTACTGAATTGCGCGTAATGCGGTTTACCATTTCACCGTAAACAGATTTTAAATGGAACGGCGTTGGCAAATTATGGAAATTAATTTCTAAAACCGTCCGCAGTGTCCTTTTCATGGCCGACTTAATCGTTCATCTGAGCACGTCATCATTTAAGTCCACAAAAAAATAATGATTTGCTCAATAGGCTTATTATTCATATCTCTTCAAAAATGATGCCGGTAAGTGAGTTAAGTTTAATGGAAAACGCTATAAATTCATGATTGTACATTTTTTGTTTTCCAATTGAATGAATTTAAAAGTTACGGCTCCCATACAAAATGGTGTTCCAAAATGCACGCAAGAGAGACTGTATTTCGTTGATACAGAACTCAGTCTTCAAAGTGTAACTGGTCACAGACTTATTGGTCAATTGGTCACTTAGGAGCTGCGGTTTAACACCTTTGGACTTTTTTTGTGGGGAACCGTGAAGGACCGATGTTATGGTAACAATCCGGAAACGATTCAAGCACTTAAGGCCAATATCATCCAAGCAATCCGTGAGCTACAGCCCGAAACCATCAACAAGGTCTTGGAAATGCATAGAATGCGCTACTGTGAAGCCAGCCTAGTCAGCCACTTAAACGACGTTGTATTTCATAATTAATGGGAATGTTTATTCTTAATAATAAAACCATAATATGCAGACAAAATTTAATTTTGTTTATTTTATTGCGACGCCGTGGCATAGGTTCGAATCTCGGAAAAAATACCTAACATTTTTTTCATGGCACCACCTGTTTCTATTCACTGACAATGCTCAAGGAGTATAACTGTATATAAAGAGCTTCTCAATCTCGCCGTTTGGAGTCGGCATTAAACTATAGATCCCCCCCACAAGTGAAAGAACAATAGCACGCACAACACGAGTGGTTGCTGAGAAGCTAGGCGCAAGTACACCTCGCACTTTAGCGCCGCTATTATTATTATTCTCGCATTTTCAAAAATAAACTTGTATTTGGCCCACCCTGTATTTACCGGCGCAAAGTGAGTTAGAGCACTGACTCTGGCTCCGAAGGTACGTAGCTCTAACCCAGCTTAGCGTACATAGTTTGACTTTTACGCCCCACATCCATCGAGACAATCGCTTTGTTAGTAAGTCCATAACTCTCTTATAGGAACCAGTTCATTTTTTTGCAAAAAGTCTAGTTGAACGAAGCTAAGAAAGGTTACAATAAATAAAAATAACGCGAGGATATGATCGGATATGACACAATGTGGTATGACAGCAGAATTACGTCAAGAAAAAGACTGCTCCCCATGTAGCGCATGCTTATACCCTCATTAGTATGCACTGAATTTCGATAATCACATCCACTGCTTTTGTTTGGAGGGTATGCTTCTCGGACAAAATTCAGCGTAGTCCTCTTTCTTTTTTTTTAGCAGTGGAATGGTCTTCCTGAGCTTCGAAGCTTGTTATCAACTCCAGAAGCACCATAACGATGATTTGCACAAATTTCCGGAATCCTCTTGGCTTCCGACAAAGCGCAAAGAATTTCAATTATAACTACTTAAAGGAGAATTTTGAAAATAATTCCATTTCACAAATCATCTTAAACTTTCAACAAAATCCCTGAAGCAAAAGCATAAAACACACAGCGCACACATTCCCAAAGACTAAGCACAATTTACCCAAGAAAACACAACAAAAAAATTAAAACACTCCCCACTGTCCAGGACAATGGTTCCAAGCCATCATACCAGTTCAGTGACAAAACTGAGTCACCTTAGTGCCGTCCCCTTCAATCGTCTTAACATTTCATAAGGACAAGTATCTCAAAATTCATCTGTCCCCTCTCGCACTCGACGCAGGCAAATACCACTCAGAAGCTTAAGTGCCGAAAATATATCCATTTCGTTTCAGAATTCCAGGTAATAACCGGTAATTGGACAAAAGGGCGTGTTCGAGGGAGACAGGCATCTAAGTGGCCGACTTAATGCCATTTAATTTAAAGGTAAATATACCCTCATAACACCCCACCGTAAATGTTTGTCGTCGGGCCCGGTAGCAGATTGCGGGGCCACTCTACCTGGCTCAGAATGAGCTGCGGAACCTGAATTAAAATCAATTATTCATTTTATTCAAATGAATTTCCCCCACTCTCCCAAGAAAAAAACGCAGCTTTTCTCTCTGCCCAACCCAGTCACCCACTTAAGTCGAGTATGTGAACCCGGCGAAGGAGAGCCCTTTGAGGTGAAGTCCCTTTGAATATCTTTTCAGACTCACAAATAATCAATGGACGGATATTAAATTTGTAGGTCGACTTTCTAACTTCATCGACGTCTCACACAAATACCAGCGCAGCCACAAACAAAGCCAACAGAACCGACCACAGGCACTCTGGCCACTTGCTGCCATGGCAGTTCGGTAAAGGAATATCGATTCTAGAACACAGACGGAGTGCAGTTGTCTTCATTGAAAAATTTCACTCAGTGAATGAAGGGACTTTGTAACGCACGAAAAGCATGTTTCAACTTAAGCAGCTCCTTGTGCTTTCGCTCCAGCGGTCCGATATGAAAAATCGATGTTTTGAGTGGTGATGGTTTCTCTATCCTGAATGGACTAAGTCCGGATGCTGGGTCTACAGCATATTCCTCATGGCAGCTAGAAGATTCATAGTGAACAATTTTGTGTTAAAGTTGGAACGTGGGGATGGAAGAGTTGCAAGTTATTGGTTACTCCGGGCAGCAGTGTGAAGATATCGAATATTTGCTTTCTAATAACGCGGCTATAAATTTGTGTGCGAGAGGTAGATCGTTTCGTTCTCCAGATGAAAGCAGACCACATTGACCTCGCCAATTGTCGAGTTAATTGTCTTCTCAACAATGCGGACCAGATATTCTCCGGAATTTTATGTGAACGCCTAAAATTTCTCAATACTCTGTGCAGTTACAGTGTGCTTCAGACCTGGGAAGTCCACCATAGACCAAATCTTCACATTACGGCAGATCCTGTAATAGGGCCCATACATACACCTATAACAGGACCCATGTGGAAGGACGCCCTCTTTGATAACGAGGTATTCGAAGAAATCCTGAGAAGTACGACTATGGAGAACGAAGCATCTGCAGAGTCACGCTCGCAACAGATGAAACAGACGCTAACTACAGCTTGCGACGTAGCGATGCCTAGAAGGAAACCCAGCAAAAGGGGCTCGCCCTGCTACTGGTGGAACGAGGATATTCAGAGGCTAAGAGCGATCAGTCTCAGAGCACGCAGAACATCCCAACGATCCAGAAATAGGCCAGACCTCCAGGAGCGGCTTTTGCAATTCAAGCTGGCGAGACGGGAGCTGGAAAAGGCTATATAAGAAAGCAAAGCAAGGTGCATCAAAAAACTCTGTGACGAGGCTGACATTGAACCTTGGGGTAAAGCATATAGAGTGGTTACAAAGAGTATTTAAGAGGTCCACCGATAACCAATCCTGAGATGCTTACCCGAATAGTGGAACATCTCTTTCCACGTGCACAACCACTAGTTAGAATCAACATGATGACGACTAACACGGAGGAGACTCCTCTAATTACCCTAGAGGAGATACATAAAGCTGTTGCTAAGGTTACGAGTAAAAACGACAAAGCATCCGGACCAGATGGGATCCCAAATAAGGCAGTCAAGGCCGCCATCATGATTAGACCAGACATTTTCCAGCACACTTTGGGGAAATGCTTAAAGGAGGGGTTCTTCCCCACACTGTGGAAACTGCAGCACTTGGTACTTCAGCCAAAAGGAAGGAAATCATCTGGAGAAACGTCCTCGTATCGCCTAATTTGCCTATTGGACACACTAGGCAAGATACTAGAACGGGTCATCTATGAGAGGTTACTGGCAGTGGCGGAAGCTAGTGGTGCACTGTCAATCCACCAATACGACTTCAGAAAAGGACGGTCAACGGTCGACGCTATCAAATCTGTGGTAAACTCGGCCACAGACGCTATACAAGGAGAAAGATGGAGATGGGAAAGAAAGAAGTACTGTGCAGTGATTACGCTGGACGTTAAAAATGCTTTTAACTCGGCGAAATGGATGCACATACGAAGATCTCTAACTGCCATGGGCACAAGGAGTTTGTAAAGTACCTAGGTATTGTACTGGATAACAGGCTCTTCTTTAGGGAGCACATAAAATACGCCAGTGATAAGCCGGCACGTACACAAGGAGCGCTCTCACGAATGCTCCCAAATATCGGCGGGCCAAGATATGCACGCAGAATCCTGCTCTCGCGGGTAGTCAGTTCGGTCCTCCTGTACGCCGCTCCAATTTGGGCTGGTGCACTCACGGTAGGACGACTAAATCGGAAGATGACGTCAGTCTATAGACTGAGCAATAAGGGCGATCAGCGGTTTTAGGGCCATCTCTGATGATGCGGCGTTCGTCATAGCAGGAATGCTGCCCATTGACATTCTTGCAGACGAACTCAAGAGGGTACACCATAGGAGAACTTCAGACCGGCAGCAGGCCAAAATCATGAAAGAAGAAGAACGGGTCACATCCATAGCAATGTGGCAAGCCAGATGGGACGTCTCCACAAAGGGAAGATGGGCGCATAGTCTCATTCCCGTTATCGAGACTTGGACATTAAGATCGGTAGGAGACTGTAACTACCACCTTTCGCATTTCCTGTCTAGTGTTTCACTGTAGCGGTTTTGTGCACGATAGGCGAATGGTGAATCTACCAAGCCCCGAAAACCTGATCCCTTACATGATGGAATCTGTAGAAAATTGGAATGAGCTATGCTCGTATATTGCGAAAGTCCAAATGAAACTAAAGCAGGCCGAAGAAGAAAGAAATTCTCGAGAGGCCACTGTTCAGAATATAGCGTAAATCGCTAACCAGCACCGCGAAGTAATACCTAAAGGCAGTTCCGCGGGGACTGTGGTAGAAGAGTGCAGGGTGTGGGTTAGTACGTAGGCGTATTCCCGAAAACTTGTACTTGGGTTTGCGAATCGTGCATGCTGATAGCCCGGGCTATTAGTATCTTTAGAAGATTGTCATAACATATTTTGTTGTTGCGCATAAGTCTGCGCAGACCGTCTGTGTCGTGTGTATTCTTGTCGCACGTTTGCAGCGACCGTCTGCGTGAGTTCAAAAATTTTTGAATTTTGCATGGTCTGCAGCGACGTGTCTGTGCAGTGTATAGTGAATTTTGCACAGACCAGCGGGTAAGTTCATGTCAGAAACATGAATACAAATTTAGATAGACAATTTTGGTCCAAACTCTTTTTTTTTGTTTGGTCTTTCATGTTTTCTTTTAATTGCTAAATCAATGATTATTGCGGCACAAGCAATGTCTGTCATTTTTCCGACCCGACAACTACGACGAAACGATACAAACTAATGCCTGCGCAGATTGTCTGCAGCGTGTGTGGCGAAGGGATGTTCGCACAGACTTATGGTTGCTATAGGTTGCTATAGGTTTGCAGCGACGTTTCTGTGTCGTGTATGGGCCCTATAAGGGACCCAAGAAATGATCGATGCACACTTTATTCCTTATTCCTCGATTTGAGGATAACATATGACAGCGTGCATCGAGACGAGCAGCACAGCAGCATGTCTAGTTTTGACATTGCTGCCAAACTTATCAGGTTGCGAAGGATGACGATGGGGAATTCTTACTGCTCCATAAATATCGGCAACAAGCTTATTGAGACCTTCAATACCGAAAAATGTTGTAGGCAAGTCCATGCGCTTTCAAGTGAGTTCTTCAACAGAAAGAAAACCGTGTCAAAACTCACTGGGCAACACTAAAGGCACAATCTTTTGAAAATCCGGATGACACCGGCATGAGAAGTCGGATATAGCAAGGCATCAATGAGGCGTTTAATAGCATTGAAATGAAAGCAGCTCTTGTAAAATGGATCTGACTCTAAATTGGACAAGACAAAGTATGGGTTGTCTTCGAGAGAAGACAGACGACATTGACGGCGGCGTATAGATTTTGTTAAAATCCATGGAAAACATGTATGAAAAGAATATTTGAATGCGCAGAACCTCGCACCTACTCCAAATCCTATAGTGACCCAAGCAGGGGGGTTGCAGGGGGGCAGCATTTCCATTCCACTGTTTATTAGCTTGCTACAAGTTTAGACGATCTTGCGCCATTTGGCGCAATGTCACTTCTACAAAGTGTCATAGGGCCAAATTTGGCATAATGTCGCAAACTAATTTGGCCCTATGTCGCTTTTGAAAGTGACATAATGCCAAATGGCGCAAGATCGTCTAAATTTGCAGCAAACTAATAAATAGTGGAATACGTATTGGGGAGCATGCTGCTCCATAATGGTAATATTTGGCCCAATGACACTCTCAAAAGCGTCATTATGCCAATTTGGCATAATGCCGTTTGGAACAATGTCACGGCACAGGAAATCTCATTTTTCTTGGATCTCTCTGCGGAAACTTATCGAGGACCATTAAGCGTCTGAGAGTCCGACTTCCAGTCAAATCCGAGGGGAATGCTGGTTCAAATGATCTTCTAGATGAGAGACTGAGCAATGAGAGGTCAATTCAAAATTATCAAAAATTCCGGTGTGTTCGATCCTGCGACCGGCCCACATGTGCAGTGTCTATAGTCTTACCGTTGTGCTGGGTGCGATATTTTTAATGCTCTCACCACGGACTAGAAATAATTACCATTCAAGAGCATTTGAACGGCCAAATACAAGAATGCTTCAGTCAAACAGCCAGAAAGGAAAGAAAGATCCTTCCTACTTAATTTTGCTCCCTCTTTTTATTAATGCCCAACAATCTGTCACACATGAAATTTAAAGCCGAGTGCCCATTACTTCTAAGCCCGCACAGTTAATTATTTTTTTTTCGGTCTCACCATCCTTTCGCGAAATCCAAAGCTATCACACTGTTGAGCATCATATAATGCCTTTGTTTGTACACCATTGTGTGCTTAAAAATAATCTCTGCAATAACACGCCCAACAAATTATACATATTTATAACTGAATCCAGCGGCAGTAGCAGGAGCAATTGCGGATAAAAGGATACCACCAGACCGACTTAATGAGACTCGTAATTATTATTACGGCGCACTCTATATATTAATTTTCTTTGTGGAGACTAGATGGCTTCTAATTCATAACTAATAAATCACGATGACATATGAAGCACCAACAGTCCCACTCTTAATGCCATCAGGCCATCAGACTGGCTAATTTATGTTATTAAGTCGTTAGAGGCCGCGTATGCCTTTTCACTTCGAGAATGTGGCCATTAAGGGAAAGTGATTAGATTAGACATCTTTTCTTTCAGCTCCACTATCACGGTTTAATGATCCGAACCAAAAATATCCCTCACTCTCACTAAACCCCGATGGGAACTGTCCACTCTCCATAGGTCCTTGCCACCCAAATGGGGCGCGAACAATAAAAGTTTGAAATCTTTGTCTATGCGAACGGCATAGAGGACGAGTGAGGAAAAAGGACGAAATAGAAATTAGATCAGCAGCGTATCCATAGATAAAATGGCTTGATTTGGGAACACTATAGCCTCTGTCTATTTGTCTGCCATGGAGCGGCTCAGCGCGAGTATGTGTGTGTGCCATTCAAAGGCGTTATCCCTGAAAATTTACGACAGCAGGAGCCAAAAACCATTACGAAAGGATATACGAATACGCTACCTACAAACATATACATATCTACCACATTCAAGTGAGATTACGTAATGCCATGAGAACCATGAGAACATCTCTGGTAAGTGGTACTGGCAAATCCTCATAGAAAATGAGCACATCCTTCCGTCGACTCCATCGTCGTCCTGGATTCATCTTTCTCCACATACCTCGTTCTTCATATCCGTCCTCGTTGTGCAGGGAAGTGTTATTCTTCATTTTTATTCTATTCGAACTTGGCTGGGTGCCAAGCAGTCCCGAAAAACTATACAATGAAAATGTAGAGCAGAGAGAATAAGAAGCACGCTGAACTGGTGCCAAGGGGACGATGATAGGTACTCGGCAATGAAGGATGCTCGCCTAAGAGCAAAGAGCAATAAAAACTATCAGGATATCGATCGTCGTTCGCTGAGTATTGTCTCCCTTGAAAAACAGAAAAGGAGAAGGCTACAAAAAATAGACACCAAAATTTACATTATTCCGTACTTCGAATGGAGCCAGCCAGAGACGGAGTTTAAGTGCGACGAAATGGATAACTTTCCAATACAGGATGGCCTAGTAAGACCCCCAGCAGCCATTCTGCAGCGAAAAAAAATGGGCCGGATGTGGGTGGAAAAAATCAGTCAGAAGGGATTGTTTCCGGTCTCCAGGAACCGAGTATTTGTGTGCGAATTTGTTTCTCGCTTTCGTTGCTGAACTGAACTAGAACTTTGATTCTTTTTTTTGGCACTCGGTGTGGAAGCTGAGAGATAACTTTGCACACACGGCCTTGCATCGATTTTCACACACACACACGAGCACGTGATCAGCTGTGGCGGATTGTAGTTTGTTCGGCACAGTGTCTCCGGTTGAAGGGTTATTGACACTGATTCTGGTGCCAAAGTTGAAAGCGCACGGGATACAAATTGCAAGCAAAGTTGAGATTAAATGAGTACGTATCGCGTCCTACTCGTAACAGAATTTTTGATGCATAATTGAATGGAAAAGGATTTGTTTGCTGTCGGTGTTGGCTTGAGTGTTGGCCTGGGGCTAAATTGAATCGAAAATGGGATCAAATAATTATTTTGACTGTAAGAATGGCACTCGTATTGAGGTAAAATGTTCCTCTCAGAAAACTCTTCAAACAGAGAATTTTATTTTGTTTCCCTGCTAAGGTGAGGTCTACTTGTAGAATTGGATGACCACCTTTGGATTTGTGGAAACAAATCTCTTGCAACTGGAATACTGAGAAGTGGTTCATGTATCCTTTGGTCTCAACTCAGCTCTTTTAGGTTATTCTCGGAAGTGCGTACGTACTTATCCAATTAACTTCGACTTATAAAGACTAACTAGAGTACTAAGGAAATAAAAGAAAGTGTCTATTAAATGCTTACGTACTGCTTCGGCTAATGGAGTCGATAGTAATGACCCAACATTTCCCTTAAGACGATAAAGTACCTTAACATTGAAAATGTTAACACCTGTCCACTGAAGATGGAACATGTACTTACATATGAACGTCAGAAGCAAAATTAAGTGAGTAAAAACAACGATACCAAATCCATTTACGCTTCTTGATGCTGTGATGGCAAAAGCAGTTTTCTGCATAATACCTGTACCATGCCAGTTGACCTCAAATTGAATGCTCAGTGTCTTACTCCATTAATCACTAAAATAATAAATTGTAGTATGTGTCAGTGTCATGTGCCAAAGCTGATGAAAAAGTCGATAATTCGGCCAATTTACAAGGGAGGGATAAAAAGGAGCACAGAAAACTATAGGCCGATTACAATTCTGTCAGCTGTCGAAAAATGCCTGGAAGAGGTACTAGTTAATCGTGTTAATTGTTTTATATCGAAACACAAGGTGCTACACCCAAACCAATATGGTTTTCAAAAAGGCAAGAGTACCCAATCATTACTGGGTGGAGTTTACAAATACGGTGAATGCGGGCCTAAGCAAAAACCATCATGTACTTGTGCTATTTATTGATTTCAGTAAGGCGTTCTATACTCTGTCACTCGAAAAACTTGTGGAAAGTGTCCGTAGAATGGGATTGAGAGGAGTCGTGGCAAACTGGCTAAAAATTATCTGACTGATAGAAGAATTTAAGTTAAGGTGTGTGACACTTTGAGCAATGAAAAAGTAAGCAAATACGGTGTGCCATAAGGTTCTAAATTAAGTCCCATTTTTTTCATTCTTTTCACAAACGAACTATTGAGATCACTTAAAAATTGTACTGCCTATGCTTATGCCGATGACATCGCAATCGTGGTAAAACACAAACACTTGAACCAAGCTGTGAAGAAATTGCAAGACGAATTCAATGCTGTATCGGAGTGGTGTCATGATAACGGTCTGGTCATAAAGTACTATACGAAGGTGATGCACATCCGTACTCCATCCAAGCCAATGGAAACTATTCAAATCTTTCATCGAAATGACCGCTGCCCGCTATCAACAAATAGCAACGTAAATGAGGTAGTCAGAAGCATTAAGTACCTCGGAGTTACCATTGACGAGCATTTTCTGTGGCATGAGCACATCAATGTCCTGCGTCTTCAACTTAAAAGCACAATTTTTGCAATGGTGTACCTTAAGCGTTACTCAAACCTAGAAGTGCAAAAGCAGGTTTATTACTCGTTAGCAGAGTCGCGTATCAGATACGGGCTTCTGGCCTGGGAAAACGCAGCAAAATCCTTTAACCTCGTCTTGTAAAGATTGTTAGACCTTATAGCTCCAGTTTTAGTGTCAAAGCAATCTTCCAGATGACAACATTTCTACACTACTTGAATGATCAACGGTCTCAGCAACCCATAAGTCACACACTAAATACAAGTAGAGGAGCCCAATGGATGCTTGAAGTTCCGGAATCTTTCAACATCTATGAAGATCGGGAACTACGATGTACTCGTACTGTTCCTAAATTAATAAATTCGCTGCCACAGTTTTTAAAAGTCATTCCAAATTTCAAAAAAAGGAAAAAGAGATAAGAAAACATTTAATGAAATGTCATTGTGTATATTAGAGTTTTTTAACTCGTAAATTCTTATTTCACTGAGGGTATCTTAAAATTAAAATAAAATAAACAACTTGAATTGCTGAAACTAAAATCTATTTAATGTAAAGCCACTTCAATAAAAATACAATTTATGTACAACCACCTGATAAGCACTTTGCTTTGCAGGTAAAACACTGTAAATGAATAATTTACGCACAAATAAAGATCTTCAATTCAAAAAAAAAAAAAATGCAAGAAATTTGACTGCCGAGTTTCTCTATTCCTATATAAAGATTTTGTTAAGAAATATCAAATAACGAAGTGCTTTTCTAAGGACCATTTTGGAGTTAGATGGGGTCAGTGTCAGAATTCTGTTCCAGCAGCAACGGGTCTCTAAAGCAGGTAAATTTCTACCCACCATCAGTGAAGTTATGCAGTCTGATTTATGCGACCTCTCATCATTGGCTGAAAATAGTAACCTCAAGATTAACCCAAGCAAAAACACAGCTCGTTCTATTCGCAATGAAATACAAGATTCCAAAATGGAAGACACCCAGAATAAAAAACATTCCCCTCACGATCGCCAATGAAGCTAAGTTCCTTGGAGTTACGTTCGACACCAAACTAAACTGGAAGAGGAACACCGAGGAAAGACTGAAAAAAAAATCTCAACGCTTTTTATACTTGCAAGCAGGCCTTCGGCAGAAGATGGGGCCTACAACCACACATTATCTTCTGGTTGTACACGGCCATCATGAAACTTATCCTCACCTACGGCATTATTTCTAGGTGGGAAGCAGTTAACACCAAATCCTACCTGAGCAACTTAAACAAGGTAAAAAGGTTAGCCTGTCTTGGCGTTACTGGTGCACTCAAATCCACACCTCAGATGATCAAAGATCAACCTTTGCGACTCTTCATCAAGAGCTCTGCCGCAAAATCAGCCCCCAGACTACGGGAATGTCATAACTGGCATCGAAACAGCTACGGACATTCAAGTCGCAGGGGTCTCTGGACTACCACAGACCACGAAAAATCCGACTTTGACAAGAACTTCAAGATCTTTATCCCAGATAGGCAGGATTGGGAAAAAACCTGACTTCATCAAAGGCACACACTAATAATACTAATAATGGCGGCGCTACAGTCCGAGGTGAACCTGGGCCCAGCTTCTCACCAACCACTCGTGTTGTGCGTGCTATTGTCCTCTCACGAGTGGAGGGGAGCCACAGTTTAATGTCAACTCCGAACGGCGAGATTGAGAAGCTTTTTTCAGACAGTTATACTCTTTGAGCATTGTCAGTGACTCGAAAGAGGTTGCGCGACCAAATCCGTCAGTCCCTTGAAGGTCGTTGTAACCGATTTTGACCGTACTTCAATGTATTTCATACTAAATATGGTTCCAACATACGAACTTATTGGTTATATGAACTGGCCCAACAATCATTGGTTCATATAAGTGAGACACTGTAGTTGTAGTTCCTTATTATAATCTTTTTGTTGTAGTTATATATTGTTATGCAAGCAAATTATATTTTATTTAATTTTTTTTTTTTTTCAAAATATGAACATCTCATTGGAATTAAAATTCCAAGTAAGCACTTTCGTCGTACACACAACTAAAATATTATGTCGATAATAACCATTTCCCATTCAGCGGACATCCCCTCCAATTGTCACCTAATATCATTAAAATATCTCAATCTCCAAGTAATTACGTTCCGAGACCAGAACAATCAACATCCGTCACCAGCAACACACAAACCCGCAGTAAAAAAAATCCTTAACCCCAAACCATCTGCGTGTACCTCCGCCAGAGCAAAATTTTTCACTAAAATATTTATGAAAAGGTAGTTAGCAATCCCATTTTGATTTTAATCATCATTTCCAACGCTTGCGTTAACTCGACCGACAAAGAGGAAACCCAGAAAGAAAAAAAATCCGCAAACAAATTTCAAAACAGTCACCGACCAAAATATTGTCTTAATAAATAATTTCTTATCGTTGACGTGGCTCTTTACGACCGCGAAGGTGGTGTTCCAAAAAGTTATTCTGATGAAAAGACATAATTCAGTGTCGTTAAAAGGCGAAGTGTGAGTGCTGTCCTCGACGCCCGCCGTCAGACGTCACGACGAATTGGTCATTATGGTTTAGCAAATGTTTTCCTATTACAAGTAATTTGCCTCAGCTTTATCTTCAGCGAACAGGTTGAAGAAGATTAAAAATTATGAAATCCTTTTGTTAACCGACACACATACAGGTCGCATTATGGCCCTGACATGGTTTTAACTGAATGACAATGAGCTGGAAAGCGAAGCAGGGTGTGATGGAATTGTGAAGAGTAACTTGACATTTGAATAACTGGTTTAAGGGTTTCCAGCTGGATCATGACTTCAGCTTATGTAAGTCGAAGAGCAGATGTAATCAAATGCAATAAAAGCTAAGTGTGAGATGGCTTAACCACCTGCTCTTGAGAGGCAGAATTATGACACTTTCGCATTCGGTTTTGTTTGCTCTTTCATCTTGAACCATCTGTGGAACTATTGTTCGCTAGTGTAAAAATTCTTAGTATCCATAAAAAATAGGGACCAAACCCCAAGACCATCCTATGGATGTACACCGCTATTGTCAGACCCATCCCTACATATGGCAGCGTAGTCTGGTGGCAGGCAGCATTGAAAGCCATTAATCTTAAGGCATTGACAAAAATACACAGACTTACGTGTATGGAAGTTACTCGACCAATCAGCTCTACTCCAACAGCTGGACTTGAAACGATCCCACACATGCTACCGCTTAACCTTTATATGCGGGCAATCGCCGCTAAAAGTGCTCTGAGAACCAGTCAATCTCGCGACTGGCGCTCAGGTACCATAGGACGTGCAAGTATTCTTACCAGACTTGCAGTATCAGAAGTCGAGAGCGACTATAGGCTCCCATTCCTCGACTTCGAGAGACCCTTCATTTGCCAATACCCCACCAGAGAGGAGTGGGCGTCCAATGAACCCATCAACAATACGACTATAAAGGTATATACCGATGGGTCAAAGATGGAAGCAGGCACAGGTGGGGGCATTTTCTCCGATGAGCTAAACTTGAACTGCTCAATCAGACTCCCTGATTATGGCAGTGTGTTTCAAGTGGAGGTCCTGGCGGTCAAAGAAGCAGTCAAAACGATATCAATGATGGCAATACCACCAGCTGATATTACCATTCTTATTGACAGTCAGGCGGCCATGAAAGCCATATCCGCAACAGAAATCAAGTCAAAGCTAGTCGCAAGCTGTCGAGAAGATCTAAAGGCTCTTGGCTCACAGCACTCGATCAATCTGAAACCCAGGACATAGGGACATAACCGGCAATGAGATAGCTGATGAACTTGCCAGAACAGGGTCAGTGACCGACGCGTCACAAGCAATTCACGGTATTAAACCGCCCCCCTCAGAGCTGAGGAAAAATATGGATACAAAGATCATTGAAATGGCAAACAGTATATGGTGCGGTCTGTCTACATGTTTGACTACTAAATCATTATGGCCCAGATACGATCGAGCAAAAACCGATAAAATCCTTCAGTGCGACAAAGAGTTGCTAACGATGGTGGTTGGAGCTCTCACTGGCCATAATCATCTTAGAAACCACGCCATGAAAATGGGCCTCTCCAACGACATCATTTGTAGAGGCTGCGGTGATGAGGAGGAATGAGAGGACACTCCTCACTACCTCTGTCACTGTCCTAGTCTTTGTCAGTTGCGTCATAGAACACTGGGAGAATTTTTCTTCCAAGACTTACAAAAAATTTCAAATAAACCTCTAAGATCTCTTTACAGGTTCATAAGGAAATCGGTATGGCTCCGGCACAACGAAGGACCATGAGTGCGGCAAGGTTTATAAGGGGACACTAATCCCCAATTGGCCATCACAATGGGTCCTCAAGGACCTAAGTGAGGCGTGGCTTGTGCCCGTCTACCCACTAACCTACCCATTTACCTAAGAATTCTTAGCGAAGGGATCTGAAAAAAAAGGTTGGTTGACTGCGGTCATGCACATATGATTAGGTCATACGAGTACTTGAACAAAGAGTAGTTCGTTGCGTAGACAAACCGTTTGGAATCATCCATCCTGTTACTGTTAATTTTAAGACTCTCCTCAGACGCTACTCATTCTAGAACTCTAACTTAGGGAACCTTTTGAAATCACCACTCTCTTTGTGCCTACTCACCATCGCGTTCGATTTCTGAAAATGTGTCCCAGATATCCGTCCCGTTTTCCACCAAGTTAGCTATGAACAGCCAGGTCTTTTCCCACCCAATGTTAAACGAATTCATTGCATACAATAGTTAGTTCTGCGGCTGTCGCCCTTTTGTACTGTGGGTTCAATCCACAGGAAGTTTTCTGATCCTCCGTGGTATCTCTGATAAAGGTGTTCCTTAGTGATACGATAGGGTCAGAAAACCCCGCAATATGTTGCAAATCAACCAAATATAGCACCTTTCAAAAATGAAATTAAGTCTATAACTTAGATAAAATTTTAAACATTAAATTGACACTGCTTCAGCATAAGTTTGTCTATTTTCTTTCTATTCACTGTAGTCCCAGTCCGGTAAAGTTTACAAACAATATCAGTACCGAGATCAAGCGCAGAATAACTCTTGCCAACCGCTGTTTTTTTGGGCTCAAAAGGCAATTGGGTAATAGAGCCCCTCTCGGAAGACCAAGTTGACTCTGTACAAGACCTTAATCATTCCAATCCTGCTTTACGGCGCAGAGGCATGGACAATATCCCGAGCGGATGAAGAGTCTCTTGGTCTTTCCGGGAGAAAAGTTCTGCGCGCGATCTTTGGTCCTGTTTGCGTTGATGGCATTTGGAGGAGAAGGTTCAACCACGAACTGTATGCGCTGTACAGCGACATGAGTCTAGCCAGGCGTCTATAGATTCAACGCCTAAGATAGCTAGGCCATGTAGAGCGTATGGACAACTTAACTCCGGCCCGAAGAGTCTTTGACTCTGAGCTTGTGGGACAATGCAATCGAGGACGTCCACGTACAGGGAGGCGCACACATTTCGAGGAGGACCTTTGCCGGCTTGGTGTGCGAAACTGGAGACAGTTGGCGAGAAATCGTGCAGGCTGAAGCATGTTGAGTGAGGCCCAGGTCCACCTCAGACTGTAGCGCCCTAAAAAGGAAAAGAAAAAGTCCCAGTCCGGGGTAGACTTGGGCCGAGCTTGCACAGCAACCAGTCGTGTTGTGCGCGTTACCATACTTCATGCCGACTCCGAATGGCGAAGTTCGAGAAAGGTCAGTGACACGAGAGAGGCGGTGTTGGTGTTTCAGTATGAAGGCAAAAAAGCTTCAGCGAAGCAGTCGGCACACTTACCCACTACGCCGAGAGCAGCAATTGTGTATTTTACTAATAGGATTTGCTCTTTTTAGACCACGTTAACATTAACACTATCATCAGCTTTTACGTTAACATTAGGTTATGTTAAGTTCAAGTGGCCAACAGCACATTGCAGTCTCATTTATGCCAACCGGGACTGGATGGCGCTGTTGGTTAAGTGCCTGCCCTAAGTTAGAGTGGCCCCAGGTTCGAATTCCAGTCAAAGTAAAGTTCATATGCTTTTTTTCGCTTTGAAAAACCGGATAAAAGTGTATTAACTTAGCTTTCAATGGGATGCGAATCTGAGACCCCTCTAACTTAGGGCAGGCACTCAACCAACTGCGACATACCGTCGTCTTAAGAGGATAGTAAATGAAAACCAATTTAAAATTTGTTGATATGAACAACACTGAAAACCCCTCCAATAATGAGTTTGCATTTGATTTTATGTGAAAGTATCTAAACTCAGAAAATCCAAATCAATTACTCATTCGATGACACTGCCAAGGGTGTTACCATTAAAAAGCAATTCTCTTGAAAGTTATATCGCACCGCTCGTAATGAAGTAATACATTTACCGCACTAAACTACGGTAATCAACAAGCTTTTATCATCAATTAGCACAATTAAATACATCCGACGGTATTCCCAACGGGCAAGGCCGTAGTGGCTACAAACACTTAATCAACATTTTTCACTCAAATTATCAAGAGAAGAAGGGTTCCCAAAAGTCATTCAAATCCTTTGGGATCAACCCACAGTCGAAGAAAAATTAAAATACATCCGAAAACATTTTTCGAACGTAAGTTCTTTTTCGGATGGGACTACAGTCTGAGGAGAACCTGCCCCGACCTTTTCGTGTTGTGGGTACTATTGTACTCTCGCGATATGAGGTGTCCTAAAGGGAATAAGTTTGTAAATGTTTTGTTGCCAGTTAGAGTCTCTCGTCGTAAGTCGCTCGAGAGAGTTGGTGCCGTGAAAATGAAAATCGTTGTGTCCGGGATCGAACCATGGACTTTCAACGTAGGCAATGGCACGGCAATGGCAACGGTCGTTTTCGATAATCGCCTTTCGGAGATTTTTTCTTTACCCACAGATCCGATCCCAAAGTGGCACAAAATATTTATCTGCACTCTTTAATTCATTGAACATTTTCAATTCCCCCTCCTGTGGTTTTGGATAAAGCTCCTATAACCATAACATTGTCTTATGCAGGACACAGGAACAAAATCCGAATATCAATGAAAACTTTCATAATCATTTCTTGTTCTTAATTACAGCTCATTGCAAAAATATTTGGAAAGAGGAGTGGAAGTTGGACGAAAACCCTGGACCAATCCACTCTGCGGCTTTATGCATTAATACCAATTTAGCCCTCACAAGGACCTTGTCGAAAAACTTCATTTTTCTCCTAATTAAATGAGGACTAATGACCAATTGGGGAATAATTCCAATTACTCCATGGATATCCTCATACCACCCAGGCCGACCGAAAATATACACCACCACCACCCTCCACACACTGCAAACAGGACTATTTGCTGACTGAAAGGGACCATCAACAACCGAGACAAGATGAAAAGCATATGAGACATTCCTAAGCTTCAGTGGAGCTCATCCCCTTTCATTTAGTAATCTCATTTTGGGTACATTCATCTAATATCGCCCGAGTTTACATTGGCTCAAATGACACAACTAAAGGACGAAAAAATGGCATCACAACAGCACAAAGTGGCAGCCGACAGGAGCTCCTAGGCAAACATATACACGTCGATGTGTATCCAGAAAAGAAACCCAACCAACATGACTTAATGTCCTAGAAAAGGATGCGCAGATAAATGTGATGTTTTGCCCAAAAATACCCCCGCTAAAGTTTCGGAAAGCAAAAAGGGACGAATTTGTTTACTTAAACGTAAATCATGCGACTTTAAGAAAATTTGTCAGACACTGAGTTACTGGAGACGAGGAGGACATTTTAAAAATTTGTTATGAAATAGGGACAACGAGTAACTTGTTTTAATTTGTTATCTCGAACGTGGTTGACAGCAAGGGAGTATCCCTTTGAAGAGACGTCCTCTTCATATCTCTGAAATAGATGGAGATTTCAATTATTCTGGGAAATTTAGAAGAAAGAATAATTGACTTTGGAAGGGTGCGATGTTCAACAGAATTAGAAGTGTGTGGCAAATGATAACATATTTTGAGGGCATTTTGACATTTTCGAGAGTCTTCGCGGCTGTGCGTTAAAAGGGCTTACTGGATCTAGTTTGCGTGACATTTTCAGTCGCTGACAACCGCCAATGATCTTTTTATGGGCATGCAAAGACAACCATTGAATTGGTGACATTGACATTTCGAATCTTTCCTGTTTGTTTTTTTTTTAAACGATGTACAGGGTGGGCCATCGAGTGGTTTTTTTTTTAAATCAAAGGTTATCTTAACACTGACAGCTGTTTCCCGCTCAAAATCTTGACTGAAAGTCAGTATCATACCTCCGCGGAACGAAATGAGTCGCTCTACGTTTGAACAACGTTGGGAAATTTTGAAAACTTATTTCCAAAGTGAGTGCTGTGTAGAGTGCGTTTTTGAAAAGAAGTTTTTGCCGAAATGAAGCACCGCTGTAGAGAAGATTGTGCAAAAAGTTCGTGAGACTGGTATGCTAGTGGACAACGCTTATGATCCCATAGTCCCCGTCGTCTTACTGTGCCGCACAGATGAGAATGTAGCTGCTGTGGCCGAGAGTGTGGGACTCAATTCACGAACATCAACTCGCCATCGATCTCAACAGCTCAACATTTCACGCACTAGCCTGAGGAGAATTCCGCACAAAGATCTCGGATTTTTCGCTTACAAGGTCCAATTGACCCAGAAATTGAAGGCGCACGATCATCCGCTTCGTTCGCATAGCTTCGCAGTTTAGGCCTGAGAGCAGCTTGAATTGGACAACGATTTTGGGCGAAAAATCATCTTTTCTGACGTGACGAGGCGCATTTTCATCTCGACGCCGGCGACTACGTTAACAAACAAAATTTCCGCATCTGGAACTCGAAAAACCTGCATGTTATTATCGAGAAGCCATAGCATCCACAGAGAATGGCATTTTTGTGCGAATTGTGAAGTGGTGGCATCATTGGACCATTTTTCTTCGAAAATAAGGCTATGGACAACATTTCGGTGAACGGTGAGCGTTACAGAGCTATGTTAACCTACTTTTTATTTTACTGAATTTAAAGACATGGATTTGGACGACATGTGGTTCATGCAGGATGGCGCGCCATGCCACATAGCCCATGCCACAATCGATCTTCTGAGCTCCAAATTCCCAAATCGTGTTATCAGCCGGCGATGTCAATAGGTCGCCTCAGAGCTGCGACTGATGATGACCCCTTTGGACTTTTTTTTGTGGGGAACCGTGTAGGACCGATGTTATGCCAACAATCCGGAAACGATTCAAGCACTTACTCGTAAGGCCAATATCATCCAAGCAAACAGTAAGCTACAGGCCGAAACCATCTACAAGGTCTTGAAAAATGGGGGTGACAGAATGCGCTACTGCAAAGCCAGCGGAGACAGGCACTTGAACAACGTTTTATTTCATAATTAATGTGAATGTTTGTTTTTACTAATAAGGCAATAATATTTAAACTTTATTTATTTATTTAACCATAGATCTACGTTAAAAAAATCGACTAATCTTACGTTGGTCGGTCGTTTTCGACCCTAATATATTTTTCGAGGAATTACATTCAAAAATGAACGTTTTTTAAGAAAACATTGTTTTGTGTAGAATTCATCGAAATATCAAAGTAAACTCCTGTAAACGGTTATTAAATTAAATTTAATTTGTTGGTTATGGGGGAACAAGTCGTGGAGCTTGACAGTTGGAGTGGAGTGGATAAGCCAGTTAGTGTTGACTGAAGGGAAAGTAAACATGTTGCTTCAGGTGCTCTTGATATACTAAACATATAATCTTTTGTCAATTCGACTGTAAGATCATGGAGAAACTTTTTGCGACCTTTTTTTGCCTCTGGATGTCAGGTAGCCTATTAGGTAGCATTTAATGCAGAAATATCGATAATGTTGGCAGGAACATTAGCCAGATCTGTTTTTCGTTTTGAACTAAATCCTGAAAGCATTTTATCAGCATTATCAACACCGACTTTCGTTTTGTTGAAATACTCAATAATCACAGGCATCTTCTTCGGTTAAGGCCTAACATCAGGTGTATTATGCATATATACAGCCTTGGCCAAATGTATTAGGCACCCTTTAAGATTCGTTATACGTATCTTCAAATAGCAACAAAATTAACGAAATGAGAGGAAACAATAAAAATCGTTTACAACCTCAAATAGTGTCGCCGAAAACCATAAAATTTAAACTAATTACTTCCGAAAAGTGATTTGGCAGCAAAGACAAGGCGATAAATGTGCCTAATACATTTGGCCAATGCTGTATGTGCATATATCTTTTATTTTTTCTTAGCGTGCCAACCATTGTCAAATTCTTTTGCAGTAATTTTTTTTGCAGTAAATTCGTATGAGGGAAAATGTTGTCCATGGTGATGTTGTGAACTTTCAACCCTTCAACTTAATTCAGGACCACATGGTCACCTTGGTTTCTTTCAGCCGCAGCTCTATTTTCTTTGCCTAAATACGGCTGAATCATCCAAAAATATAAAAAGTTTCGGCATAAGTACAGACCCAAATCTTCAAACCGTATTTTTCTGGTTTACTTGGCATATATTGTCTGAATGAGCACCGACCATGGAACCCGAGTAATTGCTCGTCAACTGTGACACAAGACGATGGGTTATAAAACAGAGGAAGTAATTCCACCCATTTGACCCATAAGTTACGAATTGGAGCAAATTTATTCTTGACTGATAGTTTATATTATTTGAACTTTCGTTATATATTGGAAAGTTTCCTTAGACATGATTGCACGAAATATTGGTCGATCAGAATTTGCGTCAAACAAATCTTCAATTCATTCGGTTCTTTGATCTGAGGAAAACAACTTCTATTCAAAGCAAATAAAAAATTACTGAAAGAACTGACTTGTAAACACCTCCAGTGGAAAAGAGAAATCTGGACATTTTCCAAAAACAATTCTCTTCGAAATAAATTAAATGGTGACTTAACTTCTATTTGCCATAAGTATCCTCACATGAATGTATCAAAATACAACGGGTCGAAAACGACCAAAACTGACAAAAAAACCCAAATTCAAAAAAAGCGCAGCCATCTAACTTTAGAGAAACTGTAATATCTCAATTTCGCTTTGTATATGGTCAGGTGAAGCAATCATGAAAGCACAGCCTACTATTGATGTTAGTAAAGAAAATATTTAAGTTGGAAAAAAAATTGGTCGAAAACGACCCCAACGTAGGTCTACGGTTAAAAAAAAACATGATAAATGACAAAGTTTTCTTTTCCTTGTGTCGTCCGACAAGCTTCATCATCCGTGAGAGAAGAAAGAATCAAAGGAAAAACTGGACGATTGATGATCTGCCAGAAGTTGGCTGCGATCTCCGATCGTCCAGTTCATTTACTTGAGTGAGGCATAGTGGGCGCTCACTCGGGTGCGTTCAGCCAATTACTAATAGCTTACAAATACATGAAAAAAATTTAACTTTTATAAAAGACACACGTTAGATTTTACGTAGTCTCATTTCAAAACAAAGCGCAAACCTTGTATTAGCAACCATCGATGATACCATCGATGATATTATCATAGATCTTTGCAACAATAGTTCATTTCCAAATTAATCAACTCGTTGCGTAATGAATTGGTGACTCAAAAAGCACTAATTTAGAGCTGAATCCGGGAATAATTACACGAAATCTATTTTCATTTTTCGAAGTTAATCCATCAGAGGCATCTCCCCGCGGGCGCATAAATCAGAATTGAAAACCATGCTCCCAAGGCTAGATTTACAACCGATAACATGATAATTATGTAAAATGTACCATCAACGGATTAAATTACCACCCCCTAAGGTCGTGTTTATTAAAACACTGGGGATAATAGATTGTCATTCAAACAGCAACCAAGGCAATACAAACAGTGTTATCCTCGGCTTCGCGTTCCCATACACGCGCATCCTGGCGGTAGTCGTTGAAGCTCCAAAAATGCGACAAATAAATAAATGAACACGGAATGGAGCGGACAAAAAAAAGAAAAACACTGACAACACGAAGCGTCGCCTGCCATAAGGGGCAATATAATTCCCATTTCATAGATGCTCCTAGACCCAAAAAACCACTACCACGCCCCGCACATAAATTCACAACAAAATGCGAAATGCGAAATGCGAAAACATGGGGCACGTGAACTCGCCCAAATTTATGTAACTCTGCAGGGTTAACCAACCCCCATTACACACCGTCATCTGCATTGCCGAGGGACCGGCTGCTTAAGGGGTGGAGATGCTAATATCTCGAATGTCGGTCAGTGCCCAGTGCCGTGTGAATGGGGCCCTATGCATGGTTGCGAATAACTACAAAAAAGAAAAACTTATACAAAAAACAGCCATCATAACCGCTTCAAAGAGGGGAGCAGATATGTGTAAGGCGCTTGCGGATGGGGTGCAAGTGGATGCGACGAAATTTATTGCAGCATAAATTATCATGAAAAGGAATTTCTGCATTTAGATTATCAATTCGAGAGGATGACAGACGCCACCGGACCAAATTTTGTTCTTTTTTCCACCCCACTTTGGCAGGATCTCCACGTACGGTATGTATACATGCGAGTATGCGGGTGTAGAGTGCAAGGATATTGTTGTCTGATGCGGGGGAATGCATGGTGTGTCTCCGCTCTCGCATGATGGCGAACAACAATTTTAAGTGGTAGCAATGTCTGCAAATTATCTGTGCTACTGTGTGCGCGAACGGGGATTGGTTGAGTGTGCATTGTTCGAAATTGGAAAATTGCCAACATTTAGAGCGAAATCAGCGGAATAAATGAAATGAAATGTATCGCACAAGCCCGAGCGGGTGGGAAAATATTTAAGCAATTTTTTTCCACGCAAATCCTTTAACTCGCAGTCGTTGTGGGCTTTAATGTTCAGTGCGAATAGTGTGCACGGGAAGCCTTGAACGATCGATGAATGGAATTTAGAGTTTTAGAGAAAATGAGAAACTAGTTGGCAAGGCCTTCAACTGTTCTCTGGTAAAAACGACGTGCCCCATTTTCAACATATTTGGCATTGGAAGGCGTGCAGCTCAACTGCAGCGAATTGCCGGCGGAAACTGAAATGGGAAGTTTTATGACGACCTGGTTGGGAACTATGTGAATGGTGGTCTCTATTCAGTCAGTCTGTTGAAACAAAACTTCAAGTGGAAGTTGTTCGTCTTTTGCAGTAACCTGTCACAACCAGTCTAATGGTCTGTAACAATCTGAGAGACTTCCATTGGAAACTTTGCGCTGCGAATAGATGGATTGTTCTTCAGATTCATGAAAGTTTATGCAAGTCGTGATAAGAGTTGGAGGGAGTTAAAAGAGGGAACAAGGACAGTCGGGAGATGAAGGACATGTCAATTGTGTGTGTCTGAAGGTGTGCTGACGAAAAAACTGGTCCATTGTACTACCAGGTAGCAACCTGCTTTTGATGGTGCTTCTGTGATGAGGAGCTAAAATCATCAGCTCTCACCTCATCAGCACCGAATTAATACCATCTGATCCGAGCAAAGGCGGGACAGTGGCAGAGAAAGTGCTCGCCAGTGTCGCCGGCCTCTCCACAGGCATCGAAGAGGGTTTCATCGCTTAGGACAGGCACATTTAGGTGTTTGGCGAAGGTGTAGTGGCCCGTTAGTATGCCGGTAAGTTGTCTGCAGTCTTTTCTGTCAAGAGACAACAAGAATGCCGAGTATTTCTTACAGACGTTGGGGAGCATGCGCTTGGTCTATCTACATGCTACCCCGGTTTGTGCTCTCGAGAGGTCCAACCATCGATTGAAGCCCTTGCCAAGGACGCAGGCAGTCCTACCGCTGGCTCTGGTCCTGAAACACCACCTCTGATCCTCGCCCAGGAAGTTCATCGGCGATCTCATTTCCCGTGATCCCGTGGTGACCAGACAAGTCTTAACGAATTTAAACTACCGACAAATTCAGAGAAAACTTGCATTCCTGAACTGTCCTGGAAGTGGTGAAAGGGTTGAGCAAGGTCTTAAGCACTGCTTGACAGCACAAATACTTCGCCCCCTTCACCTGTTCTTCACAATATAGTTCGTGGCCATTAGGATCGCATAGGTTTCCACTTGGAAAACCGACGCAAATTTACCTAACGAAGTGTACGGTCTAATGTTGTCGCCCTCCACGAATTCTCCAGTGCCATTCTCTGATAAAATATGAGCCTAAGTTTTGAACTGAATTCAGTCTTTTATGCGAGTCTTTTATGCAAGTGTTAGAAGTTGTTTGATGTGGATGTAGTCCAGAAGGTAAAAATCCGTCGACTGCACTGCCTCGGCCACATCGAGCGTATGGACAACAATGCTCCATCTAAGAGGGTCTTCGAATCCGAGCCTCCTGGTTCGAGAAGAAGAGGGAGACCGAACTTCCGGTATAAAGACGAGGTGATTGCGGACGCAATATAACTTGTCCTAGACGAGGAGGGAAGACAGCTATAGATCAGGCCCAGTTCCTCTATGGGATGCAGGCCTGATAAGTAAGTAAGTAAGTGATTTTTTTTGGGCACCACATCAGTTTGGGTGACATGCGGCCGATAGTATTTAACGATCAATGATGTTGATAACAAATTATTAGGGAGCACATGCAATGGTTGCTGTAGATGCTAAGCCCAAGTTCAAACAGCACAGCAGCGCCAGAATTTTTTATTTTTCTTTTATTATTTGTTCTTTTTCGAATAATGTGAGAAAATTGTGAAATCGACTGCCCTCCACAATTTAACACCATGGACACCAATAAATCCGTCACAACCTTGATGCCTTGAATAGAAATTGAACCAAAATTCTGAGAAATTGCTTAAAAGAGCACGTACCACGGCCAGATGTGGCCTCTTGCCCGACTTCGTAATCGATACACAATAATAAAGACCATCCGGTCAATAAAAAATAAATTACAAAATTGTATTTCATTTTTAATATGAAAATAATACAGAGTCTCATATCTTTCGAAACGAAAACGAACTCATATCTTTCTAATGCTTTCATCTTTTCCATGGAAAAATGGCGTCCCTCTCGATGAATAGAGTAAAATTCCAGAAACAGAAGCTCAATAAATTGCATCAAAATTAAAATACGACTGTCTGCCTTCGGAAAATATTGATCGATTGTAGACAAAAGCGCTTATATTAACTGCACGAGTATGTCACCACTTCAGTTTGTTCCCAAATAGCAAGTGAAAACATGTAAATGTATTGACACGGGATTGTAGTGGCAATAACGTACGTTAGTTTGCAATAAAGCAAATATTTTACTTTTTGGGACCAATTTTCTGCCCGTCACGCGTAAATTGCAGATAATTAATTTAAATGAGAACATTAACACGTAAAGTGTGAGAGTTGTGATATTGGCTGGGATGGCTGGGAAGGCTGAATGATTTGTTCACTTTTTTTTTTTGAGATAAGAAGACGAAGCAGCGTTTTTTTTACATTTGAGGACATTCAATTTAAGCCTGTTTTTATATTTATATTTATAAATACTGTGGCGTTACAAGCCCAGGTTGTATCCAGTCCGACTGGATTGCGAAGTTTCTTAGCTTCTTAAGTGCTTGCCCAAAGTTAGAGGTGTCCCATGTTTGAATCCCAGCGAAATCGAATCTGGTCCAGTCATCATTTGCCGTTGGGATCAAATTAACGTCACTGGAGTATGTTGCTACCTGTCAGTACAATGAACCAGTTTTGAGTCTGAGTGCTCCAGTAGTGTTTCAAAAATCATCCCAAAAAGAAAAAAACCTCAGGTTGATGTGGGCTTAGCTTCTAAAGCATTCACGTGCTAATGTTCACTTTGAGAGTGCAAGGGACATTTCAATTAAATTTTTTTAAATCTGATTTTCCTCAATGCCATTTTTATAAAGATAACGACATTAGTTAGGAAATAATTTGCGGCAGTTCAAATGAGTTAAAAAAAATTCATTACGGGAATAATTATAAGAAAATTATATTTTAACAGATATAATGTTACAAAACTGACTAGCAAGTCAGCAAGAAGCCAAGACACCTTTGCCAATAAAAAAAAACATTTATCAAGCAATGTGGAGGAATAATAGTTCTAGTTTGCATACAGTCAGCATCAAAAGTATGTGAACAATCATTAGCCGGAAGTTTGTCTTCTAAATAAAAATTGACCGGAAGTACCTACGCCAGACACTGATAATAATATAATAATAATAATAATAATGGCGGCGCTGCGCTACGAGATACACCTGGGCCTAGCTTCTCAGCAAATACTTATGTTGTGCGTGGTATTGTTCTCTCACGAGTGGAGGGGATTTACAGTTTGATGCCGACTCCGAACGGCGAGATGGAGAAGCTTTCTAGACAGTTATACTCTTTGAGCATTGTCAGTGACTCGAAAAGGTGGGGCCGTGTACAATTTTGATTTTGAAAAACTGTTGCTTATGCTGGGATTTGAACCCAGTGCGTATGGGTCGACGGAAAAGACTCTTCGGAACTTGGACAGTTGAAAGCACCCACACTTTTGAAGCTAAATCTGTCAAATTAGATATCATTTATTCAGCATGTCTTGCCAAATCACCACGGATGGACATGGCATTCAACAACAGCTGCAAATGATTAAACTGTTTTATCAAAATGGGTGTTCTGTTCGGGCAACGTTCCGCGCTTCACCCATTTTACTGTCGCCATAATCGTCTTACCGAGAGGAGGGGACTATTCGCAGTGTGGTGGATAAATTTGACTCCACTGGTTCAGTAAACGTACATTCAACCCATAAGTCGACGAAACGTGAGATCTGCCGAAAACATCGATACTGCCCCTGTACGTGAGACTGCGTAGGAAAATCAGAGGCAGTCGATTTCGCGTCGCTTCGCTCACAAGAACTCACGCTTTCGCAGACCACAACTTGGCGAATTTTGCATCGTGACTTGGGCCCCTACCCGCACAAAATCCAACTGACCCAGGAGCTGAAAGAAAACGACCAGACCATAGACAACGACGTGTGTTCGCTGAATGGGCTCCGGAGCAGTTGGAAACTGACCCTAATTTTCATCGAAATCAAAAAATCGTCTTCAGCGATGAGGCCCATTTTTGGATGAATGGGTACGCCAACAAAAAAAAATGTCGAATTTGAGATGATACCAATTCACATGAGGCTTAATACTAGAGGTGTGACGGATATCCGGCAAGTATTCGGTATCCGGCCTATCCGGCTTCTTTTATAATATCCGGCCGGAGCCGAATAGTCTTTTGATATCCGGCCGAATACCGGATAGTCGTTTTTTCAGTAAAAAAACAATAAAATAAAAAAACAATTTAATATGGAAGTTTCCTAAAACCAAATTATGGTGAATGAAAATTAGTTTTTCTGCATTCGGGGGTAATCATTTTTTACGTTTGTTTTCGTATACGGTGCATGCTTCAGAAAAGAGTCTCTCACTGTACACACTGCTACATGGAGATGAAAAATAAGTTGTGCAAATTTGGGTTCTGTTTTCCATTTACTGACCACCAACCCCAAGGGTCACTATTCCGTTCAAAATAAACTGTTTTGAGATATAAGTTAAGCTCGTTGGCGGTATTTTTATTTTTTGCAGAAAACTCAATCTGCCTTGCCTTCCGCAACCTCTTCAAAAATGTCCCAAGAACTTTGCTTTGTAGAAAGTAAGAATATCTTGTAGAGGAGAAGAAAAAAAAACATGTTTAAGTTGGTTTGACTTGTACCGGTCTGATTTGAGTATCAGACCACCAAACTATTATACTTTTAATTTGGGCAGATATCCGGCCACAGAATATTCGGCTATCCGGCCTAGCTGCAGGCCGAATATTCGGTATCCGGTATCCGGCCCAATCACTATTCGGTAAAACTCTACTTAAGACTGTTCAAAGCTGAATGTTTCGAAAAATCACTGTTTGGTGTGGATTTTAGGCTGGCGGCTTTATTGCTCCATATATCTTTGAGAACGAAGTTGGCCAGACAATTATCGTCAACGGCTAACGCTATAGGTCGATGATTACCAACTTCTTCTGGCCTGAATTGGATGATATGGGCTCTAACGACATGTGGTGTCACCAAGACAGCGCAGTGCTTTGTGCCACACAGCTCACGCCACGCCACATTGGAAATTCTGCACGAGCGATTCGAGGGCGTGGGGGTGATGTGAACTGTCCCCCGATGTCGTACGATTTGACCCCGTTGGACTTTATCTTGTATGATTTTCTGAAGTCGCAGGTCTATGCGAATAAGCCACAATCCACAGCGGCTCTTAAAGCCAACATAACCCATGCCATCGGTCGTCAAATTCAACCTGATTTATGCGCCAGAGTCATGGAATGGAATTGGACATTTTGGGTGCGTCCTACTCAGAGAAGCCACAGCAAGCATTTGAACGATGTTATATATCATACATAATGGCATTACTTGCATTAAATGAAGGGTTTTTTTGTTATTTCCCTTTAATTTCCCAAATTACTAATTTAATATATATATTACAACCAATTAAATTATTACAGTTGAAAGATATTTACATTATATCACATCTCTGTATTGTAAATTGTGCGGTGGCAAACCTTTGTAATATTATAAACGAAAATAAAAATAAAAATCAAAAAAATCAATAATTAATTAATTATAATAAATAATTAATTTTATTTCATTTAAATTTAAAGATAGGAAGCACTTAATGAAGTACCCCTTGCTTAAGGAGACTTTATTATGAATCACGACAAATTATTTCACAGAATTTTCGAATTCGCTTGATTGCCACCGCACAATCTAAATTTAAAGTTGCAGGCAGATCATCATCCTTCTCAATATAAATCAACCACGACTGTAGTGAACAATGAAGTCTAAGCAACTGTTTTGAATGAAAATTACAAAAACCAAGACAATTCAGTTCCCCGAATTCCACCAAATTTGTCATTTGATTTATGAATTCCCAGCTCCTATAGCTTTTGTGACCACCATAAATAAAGCACAACGTAATTCTGTTGAAATTTGAGCGATGAAGTCCTCTCACATGGACGAGTGGGAAAACCATCGGCATTACTTATTTTTGCAAAAGATGAAAAAACTAGAAATATTGTCTGTCATTGATATTAAATTTAACTAAAAAAATAAATAAAACTTTAGGTTTTCCTTTTCTAAGAAGGGATATTGTTTTGACCCCATAGCAAAGCAAGTGAAAGTCCACGGCTTTACGAGACAAGTTTAAGGTTGCTATCGAAATATACTTCCAACAAATTTGCTTGGATTAAAATGTCGAGAGTTATAGAAATATTTAGCGATGAAAAACTGCTCGGATCGCTGAAACGAACGACTGAAATTTTCGACGAAAAATTTCAAAGAGCATTTAGGTAAACAACATGACAGAGTGGAATTCAATGTTAAAAAAGTACTTATAGTCACAACTCATCCTTTTTGATTAAAAAGGAAATTCTGTGACCAGCTCTTTTACGATAATTCCTTTTTGGTTTTGAACTCATTGTATTGAAGTATTTGCGTTCTTAAGTAAATATTAAGTAAGTTAATAAAAGGTACAAGGGCAACGACATATGAATAAAGCAATTATATAATCACAACGAATCAA
The DNA here is from genome assembly GCA_930367185.1 of Myathropa florea. Classification (NCBI taxonomy): domain Eukaryota; kingdom Metazoa; phylum Arthropoda; class Insecta; order Diptera; family Syrphidae; genus Myathropa; species Myathropa florea. The sequence continues at coordinate 80,378,975 of OV884003.1, read as the reverse complement.
GACAATCCCCCTGAGAAGGGATTAATAGTCCAGCGATGACTAAGCACACGTAACATTTCATCAAATCATCAACAAATGCCCAACCTTGGACGGAAAGTTGAAATGAAGCAGAAAATCAACTCCAAACAAGTCAGTTGTAAAAATTCAATCAAAGCATCTACAAACAAAGACCAAATGACTTTGCCAATGACAGTGAATAAATAATGCAGAGCTAGTCGTCCACGTCATCAATCATCTTTAGTTCTGCACATAAATCAATTAAGCTCATGCATCGACCACAAGCAGATAGTTGCTTAGCAATAAATGCTGAAATTAATGTCTATAGTTGGTCTACACAGAAACTCCTCTTGAGGAATTGGAAAATTGCCAACATCGTGCAATAAATTCATCCCAAAGAATGGGTGAGATTGAGGGCGAGCAAGAAAAATATCACGTATACGCCCGAGTGGATACAATTTTGAGTTCTCGTTCTTGATTTAAAATTTAAAGCACTACGGACATACCTGTGACTTTTGAACTAAACTTTTCGGTATTTCTATGGTTACTCTTTGTTCAATTTGTGACGTTCGAAAGATATTTTCGGGGAAAATGTTAGTGTGGTCTGTTTCAGTGTGTCATTGTTTCTGATTTTGACCTGAAATTCGTTCATTTGAAAAGAACAGCAAGCAAAATCAATTTCTTAACGTTATTTTGTGTAGCATGAAATCAAATAAAAGTTCATATAACGACAAGAACATGGATGGGCACCAAAACCACCCCTAATGTGTTGCAAGCCAACGAATGAATTACAGAAAAAAAAAACAGAAAGAAAATAAAGGAAACATACACAAAACGAAGCAAGAAACTATTACGTACATTAGTGTGCCGTTGACACGAACAACCGGAAGAGGGACATCCACTCGGGGGTGATGTTCGCCGCCGCCACCGTCGACGACGACGAAGATTCAAATGGGGGGAAAAAAACCCGTTTGGAACACAAAAAAATAATAATAAGTTAATCTTATGTAAGGATTGTGAGTGAATGGATGGAGAGATAGCGAAGTCGACCAGATGACGAGGAGGTGTGCCCTTTTTTTTGTGCCACATGTCCCCCAAGTCGATGTCTCTTTTCGACAGCGAGGACTCCCATCGTTTATGGGTGCGTGTCAAGCATTTAATAAAGATTCTATCAGCTAATGTCGAGCATAGTGTGGACAGCCACGCACTTACACAACAGTTCTTATCAAAATATATGTGTATGCACTCGTAATGGCAAATGAATTAAAAGAAAAAAAACTACAGATATCTATGTGCGACACAACTATATACATGGGATTGTTAGAAAGATGGAATGAAGCTATTGAAGGTTTTTTTTTCTGTTTTATACACATACGCGGGGGAGAGTGTATATAGCAATATACTAACTGGATGTTAAGGATTTAACCTCCTTCTCTGTGTATAGGGAAAGTTTTTGTACTATATTGAGACGTCGTAAGGCATTGGGTAAGCAGTAATCGGATTTTCTTGTCGTTTACGGTCTACATTTTAATTTGAACATTCACACACTGGTGATGATGACTTTCGCTCAAGTGGCTGACTTCAATTTATTTTTCATTCTTTTTTTCTTTTGGTTTTTTGGTTACACAGAATTGTACAAAAACAAAAACAGCACACACATGCACACAGAACAGAATAGAACAGCAACAACAACAAGAGCGAACAACAACGAACAAACGCAAAATGTAAGCAAATTCAAAACGAAATAAAAAAAAACAAGAATACAACAGAAACTAAACGTAAGATAGGAAATAGGAACTAACCAAGTTAATATCTGTAGACTGGTGTGTGAAAAGAAGGTTGTATTTATTAAGTTCGTATTTTTTTCTTTTGCTTTTCTTCTACAATTTTTTTTTTATGTTTTATTTGAATAGTATAGATGTGTAGAGGAAAGAAAAATAACAAGTAGTAGCAGTAGCAGCACAGTTAAGCGCACTACCAACCGAAGAAAAATTGAAGGATCACTGGTATTTCACTCTTTTACAGGGCACTACTGCTCCTATACTAATCACATTGGAAAAATCACACAACCCCTATACACTCTGGTGGCGGTTCTGTCTTCGTACACTTTGTAGGGTTGATGTTTTCATTTGATTTTGTTGGTTTCTTTGAGTTGTTCTCTTCATTTTACGTATTTTGTGTGTTTTTTGTATTTAGGGTGTATTTGTTGGTACTCCTGATTGTGCTGTGTTCATCCATCCCTATGTCCGAGTGAGAAAGAGCGCCCCGGTGAGAGAGAGGTTAAGCTTTTTTCTCCTACTTCACTGCTCCTCTTTGTCTAATCACCCCTATATTGGATGAATCCCACCCCTGCAAAAGCCTATGTACCCGCTGGAGGAGAACTTATGTACACGCGCACATAAGTGCCTACGTATGTATGTACTGAGTTTGACATTTCGCGCAATGTGTGCATGAATGCGCAGCGCATGTGTTGCGAGAGTACACTCTGGACTTGGACTTGGTTGCATATCATTTGTGTTTACAATGAGCCAGCAGAGCTTTCTGTTGGGAAACCCTTTTTCCGCTGTGCCGGACAGTGTACATCACCCACTGCGGCCCACTCCTCAGGACTAACTGACTGACAGATTTTACATAATTTAATTTTCCGTTTTTTTTTCTCTTCGATTTTTGGAGCACCTCCTTTCGATGCCAAATTAAATGGATATTTCCATTCTGAATGCCACCATGATATGTTACTTCACTCCTCACTTGGGGCGGGCGGGGATCCATTATTTCCAATTTGGAACTTGGTCAGTTGGCTGGCGGAAATCAGTTTCAGTTGCAGGATGCAAGTAATTGGGTCTCAAATGACATTGTCACGGATATCGTGAGACTACTTGTGGAAAGTCCGTCGGGAATGAAGTTTGAGTTTTTGTCTTCCAAATCCAGACCACTCGCCCTTAAGGTAATTATTTTGCGATTTTGAATTTGAATGAGTCGGGCAAGTACTTTGTGGGAAGTACTTAACTTTCGTTGCGATGCGACTTAATTGAATGATCGTAATGATTCAATGGATTGTCTCCAGGTAATCGATCAAAAGTTTAGGTGGTTTCGCAAATTATGATCGAACAATTTTGGAAGTTTGAATTAACGAGAAAACAGAGCACTTTCAAGGGTGGGTTAGATATTACATAACCCAATCAGTTGGTATCCGAGCGGTCAAAGTTGCCCAACGAACAGTTGAAAGAGAAACCAATCCAATATGCTTTGAGAGTACTTATGGTACATGCCCGCAAACAATGAACACATCTGCTTTCGACCACAAAGTCAAGTCTTGGTAACATAGTAACAATATTGCTTTCGTCTCTTGAACGTTACAAGACTTGAGGAGGAGTCAGAATTTTTATCAACGAGTCCTAGGTGCAAGAAGTGGCCTTAATTGATTTATCTGTTAATAGATTTTCCTCAGTTATTAGATGGACATTCTGTGCCACATGAAACTCACGCTGATCTTCCTTAAAGAAACTCATAAAGGGTGACCAGATAGCAATCATAATTTTTCTCATTGTTTCAGCTACCAACGATATCTTGCTGTCAAAATAAGGATTCAGTAAGGATTTTAATTTCCTCATTTATTTTTTTATTTATTGAGTTTAATAGATCCTTTCTGTAAAAGTGGAAGGGTACAAAATCGCCACCACCACGATCTAAAAAAAACTATGAGCGAATCACCGCCAACTGAAACTACTGCGTCTAAAACCAAGTAATGAAAAGTCCGACCATAATAAATTCGTAGGTTCAAGAAAAAGAGATTTTAGCCAAATTCAAAAGTCTTGAAAATGAAAATGTGGACCTAGGGTCCAGGCTAACTGATTTCGAAACCGAAAAAATAAACTCACTGTTAACACAAGTGCCATAACCAATAAAGGGGCTATGCTACAAAAAGAGCAACCACCGCCACCGATTAATGTAATTAGAATTTCGAAATACAATAAGCTGAATCCTATTTCAAAATGACTTGATGGCGCAGTTGGTTAAGTGCCTGCCCCAAGTTCGAGGGGTCCCAGGTTCGATTCCCAGTGAAATCGAATCTGGTCCATTCACCATTTGACGTTGGGATCAAATGAACGGCACTGGAGTAGGTTGCTACCTGGCAGTACAATGGACTCAGTTTTGAGTCGGAGTTCTCCAGTATTGCTTCGAAAAGCCACCAAAAAAAAGGCAAGCATGGTACGCCATGAATCCCAGCAGAACCGAAAAAAATGTACATGATCGGAAAGAGGAGAGCCATAGACAATATCCCAAGTGGTCTTTTCGAGAGAAAAGTTCTGCGCGCGATCTTTGGTCCTGTTTGCGTTGATGGAATTTGGAGCAGAAGGTTCAACCACGAGCTGCATGGGCTGTACTGCGGCATGAGTCTAGCTAGGCGTCTACGGATCCAACCCCTAAGATGGCTAGGTCATGTAGAGCGTATGGACAGCTTGGCTCCTACCCGAAGAGTTTTCGATTGTGAGCCTGTGGGACAACGCAACAGAGGACGTCCACGTACAAGGTGGCGCACACAAATCGAGGGCGATCTCGGCCGGCTTGGTGTGCGAAACTGGAGACAGCTGGCGAAAGATCGTGGTGGCTGGAGAGGCATGTTGAGTTAGGCCTAGGTCCATCTCGGACTGTAGCGCCCTAAGAAGAAGAAGAAAAAAGAGGAGAAGCACTGCATAATATTTATAGTCATCCAATTTTTGACATCCCTGTTTTAATCGCATACGTCAAACTGAACAGCCATCCGTGACTGTGTATGTTCAGCTTAAGCCTTATCATTTTACAATATGGATCGTTTAACAATCCCTGACAGTGTTAAAATTGTGAAAACCGATTACGAAAATAGTGAAAAATAGTGCGTTACACTAACATTATGGTTAACATCTTTGAGCGTACTATAGGCATACATGTATGAAAACTCTCTGGCTCAATTATAGAAGTTATAAGGCCTATCTTCCATCGAAACGCACGCTCTAAAGAATGTGGCTACCATAAGCACTGGAATTCTGTTTCTGATTGTTAGCCTCACGTACAACCACCAACTGGGAGGAAAGGTCTGGAAAGATACGGTGTCGGTAGTCTCTTGCAGGCTGTGAGCGCCGCCGTTTGCCCTAAGAGAAGGGCTCATCCGTCGCAGTCTCTGTACCAGGGTTTCGACCTAATCACGGAACCCAGATAGCTCTGGAGTCGTAGATGCCGCCGTTGGCCAATCAGTTTATTATCCTAAAAAAGCGATGAGCCCCGATAGGCTCCCATCTCTTGTTTGCTATCGCTCAGACATCCCACGAGGGTTGGTGACGGAGTAACCAACCGAGTCGAGGGTATTCGTCTCCCGAATTTCACCGTGGGGAGGTGAGAGTAGGAGTTCATCAACAGAGGCTAGGTGAAGACACTTGTCTTTGCATGATTCGCCTGTCAACGCTTTGAGCCTGTGGAACAACGCAACAGAGGACGTTCAAATACAAGGCGGCGCACATACAAGTCGAGGGGGACCTCGGCCGGCTTGGTTTGCGAAACTGAAATCAGATGCCGAGAGATCGTGCTGGCTGAAGCATGTTGGGTAAGAAGGCCCAGGTCCACCTCGGACTGTAGCGCCCTAAGAAGAAGAAAAGAAGAAGGAGAAGAAGAAGAGCAGGAATTGCATTTACACCCTTATAAAGTTCAACTCAATCAAGAATTGAAATCGCCTGGCTATGGAAGGCGGCGATATGTCGTAGTAGGTAGGTGCGTCGAGTCCTACGCTCGAGGTCTGAGGTTCGAATTTCGAAAAAACAATCAAACATTTTTTCACGGCTCCACCTCTTTCGAGTAACTGAAAATGCTCAAAGAGTATAACTGTCTAGAAAAAGCTTCTCAATCTCGCCGTTCGGAGTCGGCATTAAAATGTAGGTCCCCTCCACTCTTGAGAGAACAACAGCACGCAAAACACGCGTGTTTGGCTGAGAAGCTAGGCCCAGGTCCACCTCGGACTGTAGCGCCGTCATTATTATTATTATTATTACGGAAGGCGGAGAACATACACCAATATGGTGCTTGAACGTCAACGTTTGGATGACCAATTTTCTCTCTCATCTCATCTTCAGTAGCCCGCATGTTCCACTAAAGTGGTCGCGGGCGCGATGCAAGCAATCCTCCGCCATCGACTCTTACTCATCAGGAGCTATGCCGACGCGCAACCAGGCGAGTTTTTTGGACTTGGTCCAACCATCTCGTCTTGGGTCTGCCAGGCGGTCACCTACCTGATGGAATCGCATTCAAGACACGCTTCGGAAGTCGTGGTGAATGATGATGGGGACATTCGGGATAAGTGACCAAACCATCGAAGCATATCCCTTTTCGTTCAAAGGGGCCCAACATTGGGTTCCTCGCGCACTGTCGCACGAAGAAAGCGCATCTCGGCAGTTTGTATTTGCGATTTTATGCTTTCGGTCATTACACAAATTTTATGACCGTAGGTGAGACTTAAGACAAATACTGAGTTGAAAACCACTAGCTTGGCTTTGACACCAACCTCGGCCTTCCCCATTACAGATCGACCAAGCTGTTTCAAAATTGACCCAGCTTCGCCTACAGGAAAGTTCAGCATTATTTCTCCCATCACTCGTGAAGACGACCTCGAGATGCTTAAACTTATCCACTTTTTCCAATAGGACTCCAGTAACATGTAGAGTGAATTGAACAGGCGTTCTGGAAATACCCATAACCTCGGATTTATCCACGTTAACCCTCATCCCAGCATCAACACATACGGCCGCAAACCACTCGGTGGATACTAGCAAACAAAATCGTCGCTTATGGGGAAGTGAAAATCCACATGTAACTGTCAAAAAGCAAAGACATGTGGTTTCAACAAGACGCACCGTCTCACGCACATCTCACACTACCCGACCCGTTTTGGCGTTACTGCAAGAACAATTTGCTGCCCGAGTTATTTCTCTAATATGAACTGGTCTTCAAGATCGTGTGATTTGTTGGTATTCTGTTCATGGGTCTAAGTTCTACACACGTCAAATTATAGCAGAGGTATTGAAAGTCATCGACATTTACCCCGCCAGAACCCAGTCCTGCAAGAATTACCGTGGTAGTTGTATGCAAAAGTGCAAAAAACTCAAAGGAATATGACTTATTTTCACCAAAACATGCGTCCACTTCTTGTAGCCTCATTCCCATTCACTTATTTAAGATGGCAAATGACGCATGGTGGTCAAGTTAACCAATGTTCTAAAAGCAAATGAGTGTAATCAACTTAACATGCCCCTTCAAGAATTAACTGAATCAAAGGCATCATGCCGAAAAAGGGAATACTGCGAAAACTTTGAATAACAATTTTTCACAGCATGTACTCTGATTGATTCATAACATCCCCGCCCTCATTTCTTTACAAACGAGAAAAAATAACCCCTCATTATTTTTATTGATTAAAAATGAGCTTTTTGATGAATAATTTTCCAATTGATTTACTCAGCTTTGACTAACTGGGGATAGCTTAGAAACAATCTACCGTTTCCATGGCGCCTTTTTCAAAGCTTCCTCGACAGAAGCCTTTCAAACAAATTGACCCAAATGGACAGCCTAGGGATTGGCCCTAGGCGGTCATTTTCTTTGAACGTGAACAATTCCCCGTAGCGTAGATTACAAAATATTTTAACACCAACCAAATAAGGCAATCTGAGGGTTTCATAAGAGTGACAGAGTGACAAAGCACTGATTTGATTAAAAAACGGGTGAAAATGCTGTGCTGGTTTTCAAGGTCTATTCTGTGGCTATATTTTTCCTCTAAAGAAATTAAGCTTCTGAGGGACGACACTAATGCACGAATCTACCAGCAAATAATACTTGTATATTAAGTAATTTAATTCTACTGCAAAGCAGACAGTTCCATAGCTTAGTAGTGAAAAAATAAAGAATCAAAGAAGAATTTTTTACGATGAATGCTAATTAATTAACAACCACGTAAGTACAGGGTGGGCCATCTAGTGTTTTTTTTTAAATCAAAGATTATTTTGACACTGACAGCAATTTCTCGCAGGAAGTCTTGATAGAAAGTCAGTATCATACCTCCGCGGAACGAAATGAGTCGCTCTACGCTTGAACAACATTTATAAAATACAATGTCGTTCAAGTGGCTGTAGAGCATTCCGTCACCCCAATTTTTCAAGACTTTGTTGATGGTTTCGGGCTGTAGCTCACGGATTGCTTGGGTGATATTGGCCTTGGGTGCTTGAATCGTTTCCGGATTATTGGCATAACATCGATCCTTCACAGTTCCCGACAAAAAAAACTTCAAAGGGATCAAATCGCAGGTCCGAGGCGGCCAATTGACATCGCCAAGACGGCTGATAACACGATTTGCGAATTAGGTGCGCAAAAGATCGATTGTGGCATGGGCTGTGTGGCATGACGCGCCATCCTCCATAATCTGGAGGTCGTCCAAATCCATGTCTTCAATTTCCGTCAAAAAAAAAGTCGGTTAACATGGCTCTGTAACGCCCACCGCTGACCGAAACATTGTTCCCAGCCTCATTTTCGAAGAAAAATGCTCCAATGATGCCACCACTCCACAATCCGCAACAAACTGTCACTCTCCGTGGATGCATTGGCTTCTTTACAATAAAGTGCGGGTTTTCCGAGCCCTGCTCGTTTGTTAACGTAGCCGCCGAGATGAAAATGCGCCTCGTCAGGAAAGATGATTTTTCACCCAAAATCGTTGTCCAATTCAAGCTGCTCTAAGTCCAAAACTGCGAAGCGATGCGAAAGAAGCGAATAGCCAGGCGCCTTCAATTGCTTAGTCAATCGAACCTTGTACGCGAATAATCGGAGATCTTTGTGCAGAATTCTCCTCAGGCTAGTGCGTGAAATGTTGAGCTGTTGTGATCGATGGCGAGTTGATTTTCGTGAATTGATTCTCACGCTCTCGGCAGCCACACAGAAACCATTTGTGAACGAACTGATAGATCCTTATCAGTGTGGTTTCAGGCCAGGGTAGTCCACCATAGATCAAATCTACACACTGTGGCAGATCCTGGTGAACACCCAAGAAATGCAGATCGACACACACCACCTATTTGTCGATTTCAAGGCCGCATATGACAGCGTGTATAGAGACGAGCTATGACTATGACTATGACAGACTGAGCAGGATGACGGTGGAGAACTCTCGCTGCTCCATCAAGGTCTGTAATGAACTCACCGAGACCTTCAATGTCAAAAAAAGGTTTCAGACAAGGCGACGCGCTGTCATGTGACTTCTTTAACATCGTTCTTGAGAAGATCGTGCAAAACTCACTGGCCAACACAAGAGGCACGATCTTCCAAAAGTTCGTTCAACTGCTAGCTTACGCGGATGACATTGACGTGATTGGGCGAACACAGTGAGTCGTCAATGATGCGTTTGCTGGCATTCAAACGGAAGCGGCTAAAATAGGTCTGGCGGTAAACGAGGGCAAAACCAAGTATATGCTGTCATCGAGAAAGGACGCACAACATCGACTACTTGGGCAGTTAATGAGTTGAGTTGAGTTGAGGTAGTTAATGATTTCGTCTACCTTGGCTCCGAGGTAAACAGTACAAACTACATCAGTAGCGATAACTCTTGCCAACAGCTGTTTCTTTGTGCTTAGTGTGCGAAACTGGAGACAGCTGGCGAAAGATCGTGCTGGCTGGAGAAGCATGTTGAGTGAAGTCCACCTCGGACTGTAGCGCCCTAAGAAGAAGAAGAAGAATGTCCTAATAGACAGTGGCAGTCATCCCAACCTAAACTTACCTAACCTGAGGCCAAGATGAACAATTCTATCCCAATCTTGCAGTTAATGTGTTCACTGATGTGAAAGGAGTTTTAAATACTCTGAAGGTAATTAAGCCAGTTCCACTTTCTTAAGAGGAACGAAGGAGAGGAGAAATGTGGAGAACTTTGATTTCTATCCTTCATACGCAATATTTCGATTTACTGCGCAAGTGGTTGCATGCAACAACGGCACATTGAGAGGGAACAGAGTGATTTGAGGAAAACATTTTGATAAAGTTAAGTAAACCTACTATAAGATCAACGAAGTGGAGACTAATAGTTTCAAAGTGAATGTTCAAATAGATGTGCATAGATCTCCCACCAAGATGTGATTCCTCTCACTCCATTTCAGTACATCAAAGTAGTTCCATCGCAAAATCCTATTAGGAATCTAGTTACACAAACGTTTCTGATCTAATGGATGTGAGTCGAAATCATGCGCGCTTTGGAACGTTCAATCAGGAACGACTGAGGGCTTATTTTACAACGTATCTAGGAGCATACACGAAATGGCACTTTGTAGTCGGATCCAGCCAACGAACTGAAACGAATTTTTCTTATTACACGTTTTAAAAGCAATATGTTGAAACTTTTAACCGAGTTCACCCCAGATACCCCTTACTTCATGCAGCAATTTATTGCCCCACAATGTGTACACATCAACTTCAGCATGTCGCCTGCTGTGGGACATGTACGAGAGGATTGCCGTAATTACGCTGTATTAGAATATCCTTAAGGGAAAATCTTAAAAAAATGTGAACCTTGAAGGGGCGACATAAGGTGAGGATATTTACTTAAATCTGTTCCTTTTCGATGAAAGAGTCATTAACTGTCAAATTCTTTATAGGCCGCGGCTTTTGTTTCTAGGATTCGCTTTCCATTTTCTTCTTCTTCTTAGGGCGCTACAGTCCGAGGTGGACCTTGGCCTCACTTAACATGCCTCTCCAGCTAGCGCGATCTCTCGCCAGCTGTCTCCAGTTTCGCACACCAAGCCGGCAGAGGTCCCCCTCGACTAGTGTGCGCCACCTCCGTCAACAATTCTCTCCAACCATCCCGATTGCACGCCGACCAGCAGCGCATCCCAAGGCTTCCGACGTCCTGGTCTACGCCATGTCTCCAGCGTAAACATAGTCTACAAATGTTACAAAGTACTTCCTGTATCGGAACCTCGTCGCTCATGCGAGTTAGGTGTTCTGCCCACCGGAGTTTACCGAGCTTAATTTTTGTCACTGTAACAGCTTCGAGGTAGATCGCAAACAGTTGGTGATTGTAGCGTCTCCGGAATCGTCCTTCCTCACATACGGGGCCGACAATTCTCCGTTAAACTTTTCTCTCGAACGTGGCTTAGAGATCGTAGTGCCTTTTACTAACCACCCAGGTTTCGGGTCCATATGTGAGTGCTGGTAGGACTATCGTCCTGTACAGCAGCAGCTTAGAGGTTACGGTTAGATCTCTGGATTTCGAAATCCTTGACGGACTGTAGTAGGCTCTGTCAGATTTGAGCGGCTGCCTGCGTACTTCTTCTTCCATATTATCATCGGCTTAGCAGCCGCTGTTGCCCCAAGGTAGGTGGAGGATTGGACTTCAAATTCATGCTCCGCTACCTTGTCCGCTTAACCAACTGTGAAGGAAAGACAAAGTGCATGGTGGCGTCTTTTACGAGAAGAACATTTGGCCAAAAGAACTCACAATCGTATAAATTAAGGAGTTGGACTTGGGCCTAGCATCTGCAGTAAATTTAGTTCTCTCACGTGTGGAGGAGACCTACAGTTTATTGCCTGGCAAATGACTTAGTTGGACAATCGGTCAATGTGGGAATATACACTGATGGTTCCAAGACAGGTGTTGGCACAGGACTGAGAGTGTTCATAATATCGTTGGAGGAGGCAATTTTATACTACCTCGCCAGACGCCCAGCTCTTGCAGTAACTAGGAAAGGAAGACTAGGGACCATACGAGAATTGTCGAATACCAAAACCCAAGGCTTTTTTTGAGTTCCTAAAAGGAACAAATTGGATGTTACTCAGAAAATTAAAATAATGCAAGAGTATTGTGGCTGATTGCATGAGCGGAAGAAGGCAGGATTGAGAGAGATACACTATACGATTCTCACAAGCGAGAGGGAGATGGGTTGGATGCACCAAAAATCGGCCTTCTTCACCTTCTTCACTTTCAAAGTGGATTCTCGGCTGCAGCAGGTATGTTATCATCCCTTTTCGTTCCACTTTCGAAAGGTTTTTCTCATCACCAGAAGGTGATCGTTGATCGAGTAACAACTTACGCATGCTGCGTGGCGTTTTAGGAAAAACTTTCACAGGAGCGATTTAAATGGAATTTTAATGTTTTTTTCACTGCATACATATAGTACTACAAGCAAACATTGCTGCTGCATCTCAAAACAAAAATTGTTATCCGTCATTCATGAGAAATACGAATTTAAAAGAGGTCATTATTCAATTCGCGGTAGAACGTTACTTGGTGAAAACATGTTGCAATTAAATTGATTCGCGTATTCCACACGCATAAAATCTTGCCTGCCCAGTCTGATTTTCCAGTCGCTTGTAAACAGTCTCTATGAGACGAAACACCAAGATACGTGTGGTTACTCTCAGGGATAGCTTTACAGCAAACGCAGAACTGGTGCTGAAAACACCGGTTAGTAACAGCACAATGGATGTGATTGGATTTACATAAAACATGGTAGACTAATGCCGTGGCAGTGACTATAACCTAATCTAACCTAACCTTTAAGCCCATTCCAAACAACGAAATAGACAAGATTTTTTGTGAAAATTATACTCTTTGAGAATTGTCAGTGACTCGAAAGAGGAGGAACCGATATATTTGAAAATTATTTCTTTCAGTGCTGGAAATTGAACCCTGATTGAAAGTCCAGTGCGTGGAAGTCAACACCGCCACGCCACGCAGGCACTCGCATACTTTACTCTATTTATAAATGAAATATGACCTCTAGCAATCTGCAACCCCATCGCAGCGGAGCAATAAAGGATAGCTTTTTTATTACCGAGTGTAATATGAACTTTGAATAAGGCCAGCTAGTTGCATCATTCTTTGACTATTTTCATGGTCAGGGCAATAAGCTTGGTGACTGCTTGATTGTCAGGAGAAATAATTATGTTTTATCTTGAGCTTAAGCACGGATGTTGTAACAAGAAATTTCGCTCAGAAAACACAGGCAGAAAACACAACCGAATTGACATACAACACCCTTCTAACGACAGGCACATACGCAACACATATTCACTTAACATATTTACACGACAGACGTACATTACAAACAGCAATGACCGCTACCTACGACAAACGGTCGCCACGAACAAAGCAAAGATGAGGAACGCAACGAACAAGAAACGACGCGTAGGCAAAACCAATCGCCCGATAGTCCAACATTCTTCGTCAAAAGTTTGAACTATGTACTTGTTGTTTATAAAATAAAGTTAGTTTTCTTAAGATTACCGAGTGTTTGAGTAATAAACCAATACTACATGTATGTATACTTCGGAAGCGACTGGATGGCGCAGTTGATAAAGTGCCTGCTCCAAGTTAGAGGGGTACCAGGTTCGAATCCCAGTGAAGTCGAATCTGGTCCAGTCACCATTTGCCGTTGGGACTAAATTGACGGCACTGGAGTAGGTTGCGTGCGGTTAACTTCCTCACCACGTAAAAAAACTACGAGTTCAGAAAACACAAAAAACTGCCTCGGTACAGAGGACGTCCAGGTACAAGGTGGCGCACACAAGTCAAGGGGGACCTCGGCCGGCTTGGTGGGCGAAACTGGATACTGCTGGCGAAAGATCGTGCTGGCTGGAGAGGCATGTTGAGTGAGGCCCAGGTCCACCTCGGACTGTAGCGCCCTAAGAAGAAAAAGAAGGAGTAGGTTGCTACATGGAAGTACAATGGACCAGTTTTAAGTCTGAGTGCTCCAGTGTAATGTTTCAAAAACTCCGAAAAAAAAAATGTATACTTCGGAAATGCTCAGGGATTCTGAATTTTCTCGAACAGCAGCTCCGATCCGCAGTTCAACCTTGAGCAGTCTGTATATACGGTCGTGCCGGTAGAGAGTTCCGCTTTCCCACTTTGTCCTTGTTATGAAGATCACGACAATGCAATTTGAAAAATCTAGTTTCGGAAGAGTTTCTTGATTTTATCCTAACTCTCTCGGTATCCTCTTAGAATCTCATTGCACTTTATGCTGCAAATACTTGATATGCGGACTGATAGAAAAATATGTAGCAAGACAGTCAGAGCGTGTGAGGGAATCGACCTTAGACTCCCTTTGATGGCTATGTCCGCGATTCTTTGTATTTTGTGAACATATCAAATGACGTATTTTTTTCCGAAAGCCGGTCGTCACACAAGAGTTGTGGATTAAATTTGATTAGAGTTTCTAGCTTTTTTCGATCAACTTATTGCAGCCCTAGTAATGTATACAGGCATCCTTAATTTATAATAATAATAATTATTATAATAATAATAATGGCGGCGCTACAATCTGAGGTGGACCTGTGCCTAGCTTCTCAGCAACCACCCGTGTTGTGCGTGCTATTGTTCTCTCACGAGTGGAGGGGACCTACAGTTTAATGCCGACGTCGAACGGCGGGATTGAGAAGCTTTTTCTAGACAGTTTTAGTATTGTCAGTGAATCGAACGAGGTGGAGCCGTGAAAAAATTTTAGGTGTTTTTTGAGATTCGAACCTTAGATCTCGAACGTAGGATCCGACGCACCTACCCACCTTTCTTTCTTAATCTGGGGGTCTTTAAAAAATTCTAGGTAATTAGCACTTGACAAAAACAATGCGATTAAACATTTGGCCAAGAAAGTTTAAGAATAATTTTTTTAGTTGATGTTGAGGTGCTCATCTTTCTCAACAGTCAACACATATTCCAAAATCTTACTGATCACAATTGGAAACTCTCCTGCTAAATTGCACTAAGATCACGAACTCATCCGCACACACAACTGTATTAATAGCTTCTCCGTCTCGCTTTAGAAATATTTTCTTTGTGGCCAAACAGATTAAATGTTGAAAGAATTCATTAAGAAACTTTTGCAGAGCTCAATCAGAAAAGTTGTGGCGCTTTTAAAAGCTTCACCTCAAGCCACAATGTGGACTGACAGATTCTCAATTCCAGTGAACGGCTTAGAATCGCCTAATTTAGCAAATTTTTAACTGAAGCACTTACAGCTACGACATAGTCGGTACTTCGATCGGTGTATTGTCTCACTGACAGAGAAACATTTAACAGCAAACCTGCTGACTCGAATTTATGCACACAGCCTGTCTGGTGGAACGGTTATTACGGCCGAAAATTTAAGTAAACTGTTTAAACGTTGCGACCCCCAGCTCAGTAGTAATTTTCAAAAACTTACAAACGTTGTTCGTACGTAAACTTCAGCACAATAAAAACCTTGGCTGACGTTCTAACACTCGCAAATGATACAAAAAGGTTCAAAGGTGTGTTTTTATCAAAGTACAAAATTATTATGTCCCTATTTAAAAATCCTGTAGCTGGTAGGTAAGCCACTTTATTTTGGTTGGGTTCACTTAGGCCATAAGGTCAATGGTGTTGTATGAGTTGGCTCAGTTTGTTACTCTTGGAACCAGTTCTATTTCTGAATGAATAAATCTGTCAACAACAGCTAGAAGTATAAATCAAGATCTCATCTTCTTTAGGAAAACAGTGACGACTGGATGGCGCAGTTGGTTAAGTGCCTGCCCTAAGTTGGAGGGGTCCCAGGTTCGAATCCCAGTGAAAGCAAAGTTAATACGCTTTTATCCGGTTTTTCAAATCAGGTCCAGTCAACATTTGCCGTTGGGATCAAATGAACGGCACTATCACTGGAGCAGTCGATCAGTGGCCGTAGTCTGACTGTGGGTATTACAATGGACCAACATGGTATAAGTGTGCTGGTGAATTCACTAGCAACCCCCTAACCTAACCTAAACTAGCCTAGGATGTTGTGTACTATAGCTACTGCCAAACGTTCCGCTCAACGATTAGCAAAGCGACGATTGATACCGTCATCGACATCATTATCCGCATCTCAAAATAAGGTCACATTTTTTTAGGTAAAAGGACACGCGGGAATCGAAAGCAATGAGACGGCGGATTCTCTATCTAAATAGATAGCAACGAAGGTGCTGGTTGGGAATTACACTACAGAGAAAGAAAAGGGCACCTGCGAGTCATCGTAGACACATCATGTCGCAACGAGTCGAAATCCATCAAGACAAGGGACGCCAATGAAAGCGTCATGCGCAACAACAACAAGAAAGAGGTCTTCGGAAAGGTTTACGGTTGTTGCCACCGAGAAGTAGCAATAACGATCATCAGAGCACCCGTACATAAAGGTAGCCCTAAACGACGAACATGCTCGCTGCATTTTCGTGCTCGCCGGATTTTCGTCGTGTATAGGCTGGTTCGCAAACCACTCGCTGTTGGCGAAAAACTTCGATTTTGCCATGTTCGCCAGCAAACCTCATTTTTGCTGTGATACCACGGAGAAGAGCTGACCTGATGACGGCGAGAGGACTTGAGAGGAACTTGACAATTAGTCGTCGAGTAATGCGATCGTGCGTATTTCTGTGTTGTGCATTTTTATACAAATTTAACAATTATTTGTTTTCTTTTAAACACTACTTCCCTGCTAGGGATTTATTTTCTAACTGAACTTAAACCTAAAATACATTTATTAAGATACCTCGGCACGCACGGTCGGCAGGTCAAAATGACGGATCCTGCTTGATAGCAGATGTGGGTTTGTCCAGTCAGATGCGACAAAGGAAACCCTTGGATTTTCTTGGGTATTTCGGCAGCCTGCGTTGCTCCCACATGTTCGGCGTTAACTTACAGTCCATTTGTGCTTCTAAACAAACTATTATTCGTGCGTTTATGTGTTTTTGTTTACCTCTTTTGAGTTATCCATTGAGCTTGAATGCTGAAGGGTCAAGAACAATTCGCTGCTATAGGCAGAAGAAGTGATTGAAGAACCTGATAAAAAAATGCGACATGGGAGAAGTCTTAAGAAACTTATCCACTAGTCCACCATGACAGAAAAAGATGACAACAAAAATATCGACAGATGCTGCCGATGATCAAGTTACGATCTTGAGACGAGGGTAGTGGGTAGTGGCCCTAAGGTCATTTCTTTTTTCTTTTCCCTCTTGTACAACCCGTGCATGCATACAAGCCGTAAGCCAGCGACACAGCGACCTAACAAGATCTATTGTATCGACGGGTTGGAGTTAATCCAAAAGACTTATTACTTCCCTTACGAAAGATAATATATCTTTTGTAGTGGAGTGTGTAGTGTGCTCGAATGTTTCGACTTCTTCAAGACAAAACCTACATTCCTTGTTAATTTTGTTAAGGTGGTAATTCAGGCCGCAGTCGCTAGTAAGAAAGCTGGTTAGCTTTCTTATGTAGGCGATTTCAAAAAATGTGCTATTTGCTATAAGCCTAGTCTTAATTTACATAATTTACATGTGCACACCCTGTGTATGATATTTCTCTCAATAAATAAGCCACCGTTAATTCGAGCCTAAGGTATTTGAACGCTGATCGCGCGATTCTCCCGCTTACCTCAGTCTATTTAAGATCATGCAACACAATTGCGGCACTCAATAAAGCGGTAGTATACGCAGAGTGAAGAGTTGTTTTTCTGTTTTGTTGGCCCTCCTACACTTATGCTCTCCTTATCTAGGCTAAGGATTTCCTAGTAGGAATAGGGTCGCTTGAATTGCCTAAGACCTGACCCATTGGTCCAATGATCTAGGCCAAGTTTATTTTCCCATTCGTTAATCAGCGCTGCAGCTGTTGTTCAATTGACACTGCAGTACGATTCAAAACCTATGAACGCAGTAACTGAACCCGTCCAAGCGAGTTCGTCAGCAGATTTGTTCCCCCAACCCCCTTGTGTCCAGGGACCCAGCCAAGTTTTACTTTGTTGTGTTTGGCGTGGTATTGCAGTGCATCGTGGCAACATTTGACGGTTTTGGAGTTTATTTGGCTCGACGATAAAACCTTAAGTGCTGCCTGGCTATCCCAAACGATTTGTATAATTGCGCTTTTGATACCTTTACAAAGATTATGTCTAGCGCAGATCTCAATGGCGTAGATTTCAGCTTGAAAAACAGTACAGCTCGACCCCATATGTTCAGAGATCCCAGTGTTGGGTCCAAAGACACCAGCTCCAACTTCAGAATCCATTTCTGATTCATCTGTATACCATACCACACTCCTGGAGCCTAGTGTTGGAGCACCATTCGACCAGTCTTGACGGTCCAATAATTCAACATCAAATATCCTACTGAAACAATGCTGCCTGACCATGCATTTTACAAAACAGGGTTTGAGTTGAGTATCCGGAGATGACCCACAATGTCGCCCGGTTTGAACTGATATTCTAGCTGCAATTTAATGGCATTAGTGTCAGCTATCTTCCTACAGAAGATTGGTTAATGTGTCAGCCCGACGATAGCTTCTGGAACTGTTGTGGGCCAAGTGCGCATGGCACCTGTTATGCCTAGACAGGGAACCCTTTGCAGTTTTTCCTAGCCACTGGATGGCGCAGTTGGTTAAGTGCATGCCCTAAGTTAGAGGGGTCCCAGGTTCGAATCCCAGTGAAATCGAATCTGGTCCAGTCACCATTTGCCGTTGGGATCAAACTAACGGCACTGGAGTAGGTGGCGTGGGGTTAACTTCCTCACCACGTAAAAAAACTACGAGTTCAGAAAACACAAACTGCCTCGGTTCAGTCCACGTACAAGGTGGCGCACACAAGTCGAGGGGGACCTCAGCCGGTTTGGTTTGCGAAACTGGAGACAGCTGGCGAAAAGTCGTGCTGGCTGGAGAGGCATGTTGAGTGAGGTCCAGGTCCACCTCGGACTGTAGCGCCCTAAGAAGAAGAAGGAGTAGGTTCCTACCTGGCAGTACAATGGACCAGTTTTGAGTTTGAGTGCTCCAGTGTAGTGTTTCAAAAATCCTCCGAAAAAAAAGTATACAAGAAAAAAAGGTCTTGGGAACTTAAAGTATCATCTGAAGAAGATATTGTTTATCGAAAATCATACGTGTAAACTAGATCTGGCGAAGGAATAGACAGTTACTCACATATTGTGTGAATGCCCGTCGCTAGTTAGAGGTGGAAAGAATAGGTAGGTAGGTAGGTAAAAGTGGCGGTGGACGTACAGATCCTGTTTGTCGCACCCAATTAGCGCCATGAAAGCGCCGTTTTGATACCACATCCTATGGGATACCTAATTTGTGAGGAGTGGGTGAAAACGAGTGTGTATTCACTCAGATTTGCCTACATTTTTTAAAAGGCTAGCAGACTATGAATGATTGCCTCCGAGACGTTTTTAGGGGGTGTTAAAGAAGGCTTTGCCCAGAGTGCGTTGTCTGACTCTAGCTAGAACCGGATATTTGCACAGAAAGTGCTCGGGGGTTTCTGGGTCGATTTCCACCCTGCAGCTGCGGCAGTGCGAGTTAAATGGTATGCCTAGTCTTTCAGCATGCCTGCCAACAGCCCAGTGTCCAGTACAGACCGGTCGAAAGGATATTCTATATTTTTCTTGTTGTGTGGCGCTACAATCCGGGTCTCGACCAACAAACCTCTCCAGCTAACAAGATCTATTGCTAGCTGCCTTCAATTCCGCACACCAAATTGGTTGAGGTCCTTCTCCACTTATGTGCGCCATCTATAACGAGGACGTCCTTTGTTGCGTTGTCCCAATGGGTCGGATTCGAAGACTGAGTCATTACGGGATGAAAATTCAGTTGACAAGGCAGGTGCTTCTTAAGCAAATTCTGGCGCTGAACGAACAATCGAAATCAGAAAAGAACCGTGGGGGAATTTTGACTGAAAGGGGTGAAAAGGTGCCCAATGCAGTGGTTTAATTCAGCATCCAACCAATCCTCGTACAAATTTTGGCCTTCAAATAAAAGACTCTCAGACAGAAACTCTTATTTGCTTTTTTTATCCTACAAAAAAATCTAATAACGGATACTCAATATGAACAAAAGACATATTTTTGTCTGCATTTCATTAGACCTTCGGCTGAATACAATTTTCCATCTTCAGCATTATTTCATCTCTCAAGCAGGATACCCCTCCACTTGACAGGCATTGCTCAGGCGAACAAAGGAAACGTCAGCGATTTTCGAAAATGTAACCTTGCATCAGAAAAGGTAAATTGAATCACTCACCTGAATCCTAAACACCACATCGAATCGGTCTAGGTTCTGATTAAAAAAACATAAATTTCAGCAAACTACTGAAACCACTCAGACCAAGCAGAACCCTTTCGTATGTCAGTACCCTCGAATACACCCACTCTCTCACCGCACGAATCAAAGTATCAATTGAGTGAAGGTAAATCAATAGGAGAAATGTAAGGACCTTTCTCATACAATTCATACCGTCGTCGTTCTTTCACTTAACTAATCAACATCCTCTCTTGTTAATCTGTAATCGAAGAAGGATATCCTCCAGAGGTAGTCTATCTAAAATTGGATCGTGAGAGAGTGTACCTTAAAACACGACACATCAAGAAGTCCTGAAACAGAGGTGAAGAAACCTCAAATTTCATTCGAATTTAACCTTTTGTCCTTAATTGAGAACACGTGCTTGGATTTCAGTTGACAACTCTATCGGGAATCTAAGATCTATAGTTTTCTGCTGACCTCCCCAGAGGAGTTGATCCGAATCGAATAAACTTCGTTTTGAAAAAAGGACATATCTCATCCTTTAAGGACGCATGCAAATATGTACATGAACTGTTTTTGCTAAAAGGAGGACGTTTTTCCTGAGTGGAAATGCAATTGAAATTCCAGTCAACCTCGAGTGGTGGTGGGTTCAGGCCAAAAATTGTTTACACTGACACCATTGTGTGTTATGTAAATGTCATCCACAGGAGCAACGGCTACAGGATACACGATTTACTACATTTTTAGGACTTTTTTTTTGTTCTACATCCTTGCCATCATTTTTACTCTCACCGTGATTTATGACATCCGCATGTGAACAATAGCATTCAGGACACACTCATGCACACACTCCCACGAGATACACACATGCACACAGTCACTCTCATGGTGGTGTATTTATGAGTCAATTGACAATGATAATGAGTTGGAAAATGATGTTTTAATGCACTTACTTGCACAAAATGTGAACAAAAATATCGGCAACCCCCAATTGTGGGGTACTTTTACACGACGAATACCGTTATATTCTTATCTTTTTTTTGCACAAATTTAATTTATGTATGATTGCTTGAAATGGAATTCAAATACATTGAAAGGAAGGCACCACTATTCTGAAATACAACAACTATTTGGTGAGAGTAAGTTTTTTCCTCCCTATTTTCTTTCACTTCTTGCTGGCTATGTGGTGCGGGAGCTTTTTTTTGTCGTCACAGCCGGTTGTGGTGGTGGGATAATACTCTCTTTCACAAATACATCCACTTGAGGGTGCACACCAACACTAATGCGATTCACTTTTGTTTAAGGAAACTATGAACTACATCCGGAGCGAAGTCGTTTCACTCGCACACACACATTCACACGCGCGCAGACAGGACACAGACACGCATACACACGCAAGCAACCGAAGCTTTTAACTGACAACGAGTATCGATGCGAGCGAGAGAGCGAATAACTGGCGGACTTGCGAACAGTGGGCGGAAGGAAAAAAGAAAATTTACTACACGAAAGGACTAAGATATTCACGCGTTTTCTTACGTTCAATTCAATTCACTAGAACAGATGAAAAAAAAGGATACGAGGATATCACTTCCGTTCGACTTATCAAGAGAATACGTTAAAGACTAGAAGACACGGCGTATAGATCGTTGTTTTGAGATATGTGTGGTTAATTTTTTATGCAAACCTAAGGGACTCCCTTACATTTGCAGTCGCTCACTCACTGAGGGAAATTCACGTTGGCTCGCAAACACAAACAACAAGCAAGTAAGCGCGGCGTGCCCTAGGAGCACAAGACAAAAACTTTAAAACGAAAACTGAAATGCATAAACTTTCACCCAACAAGCGACTAAAAATCGACGACGACGAGTGTTTTTTTTTTTTTGAGGAATGGTGACACACCAACAACAAGGACCGACAGTGGTGATGACGGGAACCCCGTATATGTACAACAGGTTAACAGCCAAGATAAATTTTGTGAATGACGAGGGGAGGGGTAAGAACAAAAACTTTTTCTTTCCACGGGCAAGTTTTCGTCTCGACACGGACGAAATGAGGGAACGGAAATTGTTCACACCACTGGACCTCCGGGAACAACAAATTGAATCCCTGCGAGTTGAGGAATGGAATTTCTGTGATTTCACCGCACCCAATTAGCCGGGACTCTAAACCATGATATCTGCGATAATTGGCCGCTCGAATGATTTGTTTATTAGCGATTATCGATCAAATACGGCGGATGAGCAAAATTTTACGTGCGAAAGATTATATCGAACACTTGAAACTCGCTGTGTGTGTAAGGATGTGTGCTGGCCTGTCGGTGGCGGGTGTGCTTTGTGTGCGAGCGCGTTTGTGCCTGTGTGTGTGTAGTAATGGTGGTGGCTTTTGGTGGATTTTACCTACACGAACACAAGGCATGGGCGCGTTCGAATTCCACCGCATTTCCCCAGAAAAAGTGAAAAAAAAAGAAAACCACCCACAATCCTCTGTGGGTTTGACCACCACACAAATCCTTGTTACCTTAGATTCCCTTAGAACTTTGACAAGACAAAGCAATCAGTCACTGCGATCTATCATTGTTTCAAAAGCAGGACGAATCACCTGCAGAGAAATAGGTAAAAAGGTTTCAGTTTGCGGTCGGTTTGATTGATAAGACAACAACAAGAAAGCTCTGCACGTCAGAGCTGCCGCTCCTCTCTCGCCACTGCCGAAAAGGAAAGCTCCGCATCTGACAGATAAGCAGTTAGTTAGCCGGAGGGAAATTCAAATTCGAATTTTCGAACACAATGTTCTTTCGCCACTCTCAGGACGGCGGCGGAGTGTACCTGTATGTGGGTGGTTCTGCTTGTGAATGTGTGAATTTAATATTTTTCCCTTCATTCCCTCGAATATCTCCCATGACAGCTGATACAATTTGGTAATAATTTCCTTATTATCCTTATAGCTTCGCAACCGAAAGTGTGTGAGGGGTGTTTTTATTTTCAATTGTCCCGCAGTGTCCCGTTACTCCGAAATTCAGATTAGTTAAGTAGCCTTTTTCCATTTACATGGACATTTGGATTGAATGAGACTGTGTGTGGCGAGGAAATGTCAAGTTGGTCTCTTTTTAGTTTCGCAGGAAAGTGTAGGGATGTTAAGGAAAATCGACCGTAATGTGATGTGTCCTGCGGTAATGGCTTTGATAGGCCATCGGTGACAGTCAGTGCAGGGATGTTATGACGCAAAGTGAAGACATGAAACCATTAAGGAGAGGGTTATCTTTTAACATTGAGTGACATTAAGTTTTGAAATTGTCTGTAGCCATTGGGTCATCGAGAAAGGTCTGAATCGGCAATTTCTGGATATGAATTCTCTTAATTGCTTTACGGTACGTGTCTAGGTTTCAAAACAACAAATAGATATCATACACGATTGAATGGCGCAGTTGGTTAGGTGCCTGCCAAAAGTTAGAGGGGACCCAGGTTCGAATCCCAGTGAAATCGAATCTGGTCCACTCACCATTTGCCGTTGGGATCAAATTAACGGTACTGGAGTAGGTTGCTACCTGGGAGTAAAATGGACCAGTTTTGAGCCTGAGTGCTCCAGTAGTGTTTCAAAAATCCCCCGAAAAAAAGCATACACGCGAAATTTGCTTTCAATATGCCAGCCATCATTAAGAGACCGTTATTTTAGGATTGTCCACCGAAATCAGAAACTCCGAGCCCTTCCAAAAGCTTGTTCTTAGCTTGACTTACTAAGATGGAGTATACAGACCGAAAATACTCAAAATGGGACTAGAGAAATTGGACTTTGACTTGAACAGCTGAAACACTACTAGGTTGATATCGGGAAGAATGAATATTGGCATTAGAGGTCCGACCGAAAAGATCGGGCTTATTAATCTGATACAAAATCATGTCGATCCAAAAGAGGACTTCGATATTGACATAGCACATTGGGATAACCCTACAAGAATCATCACTGTTATATTCCGCAATCAAAAGCGAGACTTCCGATCGTCGAGTGTCGTACCACTCAGAATGACTGTAGCATTCAAGAAAACCCGAAAGAAAAAGGCCATTCATTAAGCGCTTCCTATCTTTAAATTTAAATGAAGTGTGTGCGAGTCATCATCGAAATTGTTCATTCATTTGAAAGGCCTATCGATGCCATTGTGTGTGAAATACAACACCGTTAAAATGTCTTCTGCGGCTTCTCTGGGTGAAGGGCAACCGAAATGTCAAATTTTCTACGACTCTGACGCATAAATCAGGCGATTTGATCCCGTTAGACTTTTTTTTGTGGGATTTTCTGAAGTCGCTGGTCCATCGTGTAAATCATGAATTTACCCGATGGCATGGGTTATGTTGGCTTTGACGGCCGCTGTGGTTTGTGTCTTCTTCGCATAGACCAGCTACTTCAGAAAATCCCACAAAAAAAAGTCTAACGGGATCAAATCGCACGATCTCAGTGACCAGTTCACATCACCCTCACGTGCGATGAATCGAATCGCACGTGCAGAATTTCCAATGTGGCGTTGCGTGAGCTGTGTGGCACGAAGCGCCGCGCTGTCTTGTTGAAATCACATGTCGTTAGTGTCCATATCATCGAATTCAGGCCAAATAAGTTGGTAATCATGGACCTATAGCGTTAGCCGTTGACGGTAATTGTCTGGTCAACCTCGTTCGCAAAGATATATGGAGCAATGAAGCCGCCAGCCCAAAATCCGGTCATTTACCTTCAGCTCCTGGGTCAGTTGAATTTTATACGGTTGCAGGCGCAAGTCACGATGCAATGCAAAATTCGCCAAGTTGTGGTCTGCGAAAGGCCGAGTTGTTGTGAGCGACGGGAGATCGACCGCCTCGGATTCGCCTTCACACTCTCATGGACAGCGACAATGTTTTCGGCAGATCTTGCATTTCATCGACGTACAGGTGTTGGTTTATCGTTTACTGAACCAGTGGACTCAAATTTATCCTTCACACTGCGAATAGTCCTCTCGGTAGGACGATTATGGCGAGCGACAATGAATAAATGACAGCTAGTTTGACAGATGTAGCTTCATTAATATGACCTTCACCAACTGTCAAATTTAGGATTTCCCTATTGGAAGACCTTTTAAATTCAGTGCAACAGCAATTTTGATCACTTGTGATCGGGGCATGATCGGATTGCGGTCTCGTTCGCTGTAATCGATTCTCTTTCACGCATATCGACCGGAACTTTGGTAATTCCTAGTTCGGTATTGTTTGCAAACAAATCAGACCTTGTTGGCATAAACCAACAATTTAATGCAACCAGACTAAAAGAAATCGCATGCGCGGGTTGGCCATTTGCATTTCGTTTCTCGAGAATACACAATTACCTCATCCTCAATAGATCAAATATAGTCCTCAAACAGGACACGGTACTGAGCTCCATTCACCATAACATGGGGATAGTTTTCACTGACAAAAAAATGGCGTGGAATAGACTGTAATAATAATGGCGGCGCTAAAGTCCGAGGTGGACCTGGACCTAGCTTCTCAGCAAACACTCGTGTTCTGCGTGCTATTATTATCTTAGGAGCGGAGGGGACCTATAGTTTAATGCCGACTCCGAACGGCGAAGTAGAGAAGCTTTTTCTAGACAGTTATAATCTTTAAGCATTGTCAATGACTCGAAAGAGGTGGAGCCGTGAAAAAATGTTAGGTGTTTTTTCGGGAATCGAACCACCTACCCACTACGACACGGCGCCCATTTATTGTTGTCTTATTGGCACAAAGAATATGTTGACCAGACAGCCTTTCTAGTCGGACGGTGATTACGACCAAAGAGCAAGTTGCGACCTCCGACTCAGAATTTGTGTAGTAATTTTGAATAATTTCCAAATGCTGCTCACTTGTGAACTTCACCAAGTAATTTGTAAGCCCTGACTGACGTTTTGACATTTACTTATCATAAAACGGTTCGAGTTCATCATTTTATCATTATTTTCCGTGGCCCGCATGTTCCACTAAGGTATCATCGCACGTAGCAGACATGGGAATTGGATCGAACGATGTTCGTGCACCTGATCCCATTGTGGTGTACAGTTTCTTACAAGCTGGAGACAACCGTGGGACCAGACACTACGTCTGTATTCTGACAAATTCCTGATGTCGACTGTGCTTGATGATGTACATATTATATTACTCGCGGAAACAATAGTCGAGATCTTCAAGTTACTCCATCCTCCGCCATCGACTCTTACTCATCACGAGTTATGCCCAAACGCAACCAGGCGAGTTTTTGAGCTTGGTCCAACCATCTCGTTCTGGATTTGCCAAGCGGTCGTCTATCTGGTGGAATCGCATTCAATGCCCGCCTCGGAAGTCGTGATGATGGGGACATTCGTGCCACGTGACCAAACCATCAAAGCATAGCCCTTTTCGTCCAAAGGGGCGCACTGTCGTGCTTCTCACCATATCCCGGCGAGTAATTCCCACAACAGCACGAAGAAATCTCCTCTCGTCAGCTGTTTCAAAATTGACTCAGCTTGTCCAATCGGACAGGAAAGTTCAGAATTACTCCTCCCATCACCTGTGAAAAAACCCCGAGATACTTAAACTTTTTCAATTGCTTCAACGGGACTCCACTAACATGCAGAGTGCATTGAACAGACGTTCTGGAAATAACCATAACCTCGGCTTTGTCCACTTTAACCTTCATTCCAGCATCAGCACATACGGCCACAAACCTATCTAGCGCGCGCTGGAGTTCCAAACATTGATGTTTCGTTCATAAAACGATGTTAACACCAATGTTTTGATAACCGATACATCGCCGGTAAGACTGTCAAACATCAACATCGTTCATTCATTTCGTTAAACATTGCCAAGATGTGTTATATATAAAATTTGTTTGTATTTGTGTTATAATAATGGGGTGTAAAAGAGCTAGAGATGCGCTATACAATCTAACTTTGTTGTATCTTAGCCTCTCCTAGTCTAACATCCTACTCCGAACCTCCAAGTGGTACAGCCTTGGCAACGAGCAACTCTCAAGGGCCCTGGGTATCTCACTCCTATGGAACTATGGGTCGGTGGTCGGTGAAAGCGGTTCATGCTTCGGCATGTATTGGCATAGCAGACCTTGTGTTCACAACTAAACTAGCGCCAGCTCACCAAGGGGTTGCGGCTGGAAGTGGGTGTTGATCTTGGAGCAAGCGACTCGCCATATAAACAGGAATGAAGGGTCCGTTCGAGAACTCTAATCCCCAAAGTCACTTTGGATCCTCCAAAGTCACTTTGGGTTTTTCGTTGGCCCGATAAACCACAAAGTAAAAATGCAATCATCAACGAACCGGAAGACAGACATTTTTTGGGTTGAAACTGGTAAGACTATTATATTTTGTTGTATAGGTACAGTACGTCGTAAATGTAGCCAGCAATTTTTGTGATGGAAAAGGTAAATAAAACATCGGAAAACCATCGATATATCGTTGATAAAACCGATGTTTTTTAACATCGATTTTTACATCCCTACCCTCAATCCCATACTCCTGGAGGACACTTCAGGTTTGACCTCTAGGATCTCGGTCGTATGCCTCCTCCAAATCTACAAAAAAAAACTGTAGATCCGTTTGGGATATTCCCAAACATTCCCGAGTACCATTCATAGAGTGAAAAGCTGGGCGATTTTACTTCTGCCGGGACAAGAGCCGCACTGTTCATCTCCCATCCTGGATTCGACCATAGTTCTAGAACGTGCCTCAAACGCCTTAGCGTAGACTTTACCGAGGAGACTTAAAAGGAATATGCTTCTGTAGTTGGAGCACTCTCTTTTGTCCCCCTTTTTGAAAAGAAAGACAAAAAGCCCAGTTTGCCAGTCGCCAGGTGTCTCACCGTGTTCCCACGCCACCTTCATGACACGAGTGAGCCATAAAAATGCCTCTTTACCCATTGACTTAAGCATTTCTGGCCGGATTTCATCCACACCGGCGGATTTGTCAACTTTTAGCGATACAATCGCCAAAATGACTTCCTCCACCATTGGACTATTCTCCACCCTACTCAAGACTGCAGGTCTGTCTCCCTTAGTGCCCTGTTCGGGATCGAGCCGCTCCGAAAAATTTTCGTTTCATTGGAGCAAGATGTCCACCTCATTGGAATGCAACACACTATCTTTTGGATTTGACTCCTTCGATGATGTTGAATATCCCTTCTCTGTTCCGGCAAATGATTTGCCAGAACACCTTTTTCGCAGATCTACTCGTATGTCCGCTTTCCAACTTCTCGCCGAATTCCTTTCAAGACCGCTATTTAGCTTCTAGCATTTGCAAAACCCTTTATTTGCTGCTTCAGGCAAAATCGTTTAGACTCACTTAAGTTGTATTAGAAAATCACGCTGGAGCGAGAGGAACTTTTTAAATTGGGTAACTGGCTAATGACATTTCCACAGTTCCCCACCTAATTTTGTGATTCTCCGAAAATGTTACAAAGCACGCATTTTGACATAGCTCTCCTTTCCACGTTAAATAAATACCTTCTCCCATGAAAACCCCCCAAAATAACTTTATCTAAATGCCATCAAATTGACCCTAAGCACTCCAGCAACGAAGGAAAAGAAATTCCTCTTGGAAAAGAAAATTGTTGATTAACTTCCAGAATAGGATCACATTCCTCTATCTCTCCCATCCCATCTTATCCTCTTTTGAATTATCACTTGCAATAGATTATGGATGACCTAAAATCGTGATAGGGTTTGTATCTGCTGCCAAAGTGGCACCCACCCATTCTCCGGTCACAATGATAAATGTACCCCAACTGCGTCACATTGACGCATGCTTTCAAATTGAACCCAAGCCAACCGGGCCGACAAGATCAATAAATCTGCCCGACGACGAATGTCCGTATCTCGTGCAATCTTTAGTGCATACATGCCAATCCCACCACCGCCCATGTACTCACACACATCCAAGACTCGAGACTGTCTTTTATTAGCCGGTCCCTTCAACTTGTGTTTGTTTTGTCCGTATTGCTCTCCACTGTCGCTGGTAACGATGTTAGCGGACCCTATTATCCAAGAATAAATTGCTTGGTAATCGTTTTACAAAACACAAGAGATTATCCTGAAATCCTGGACACCTACAAGCTGGTAGATTGCTGGCGACCCGCCGTCGTTGCATCGTCCTCCTCAGCAAATCCGCTAGTGGGTAACAGTTAACACACCCGTCCTTATGAAGAATAATCATTTTTCTCCCTTCTAACAATATTTTGAGTACATTGGACGCTCGGGGAGGAAAAAGTATCTGCCGGATTAAATAATTAACACGAGACAGATTCGTTGGCGCAGACATTGTCCAAGAAAATGCAACCGAAAGGGTCACTTTCGCACAATGCATCCCCGCACGTTGATGGCAAACCGGAGAGAGTTTAATTTATTGCGTGTCTTACAAGTTATAAGAGAATATGAGACCAAGCACTGGTTGCCGTCGGGCATTGTAAAGCTTCGTTGGTCCTTCCAAGAAGGCTCCTAACACATTTTCATGGTGCCATGCTCCATTCCTCGTTCACATAGACAAAGGAGTCAAAATTAATTGATTCATTGAATTCTTCTTCTCATTACGCTGCACACTCCTTTCAGGCAATTTCGTCAATGACCGCCCCGCACAAAGTACCCAACATTTCGGGCAGGATTCCGAATATAGGGCCTTTAGAAAAAATCATAATTAAATTTTTAATTATTTATTAAATGGCCCCTGGGCAGTGAAATGAGATAGAAGCGGCATTTTTGGGGATCACTGGAGCCAGCAGAAGTGGCAGATCCCAATTCCAGAGCCCAGTAAAATTAAAACATTTTCGGCTCCGCCCGGGATGAATTTCTGTGTAATTATGAGGCATAATGAGAGTGAAAAATATCATAATTCCGGTTTACTCATTAGTCAGAGTGCAAATAGTGAGATTTTTGTTTTTAATTAAATAGTGATTCATTAAGGGCAGAATTTGACCACCGGTCAATAAGTTTTACTTGGAAACATTTTATTTTTTTCACGTTCATAATTTGAAAGATTTTGGCTGAACTTAATACCAAAGACGAAACACTCTGCATACGCACAGGGAGGGCCAAATACAAGTTTCCCTTTAAAAATGCAATAGAATGAACAAAATTAAATGTTTTCAATGTATTATGGCTTTATTAGTAAGAAAGAACATTCCCATTAATTACGAAATACAGCTTCGCAGTAGCGCATCCTGTCAACCCAATTTCCCAAGACCTTTGTTGATGGTTTCGGCCTGTAGCTCACTGATTGCGTGGATGATATTGGCCTTAAGTGAATGAATCGTTTTCAGATTGTTGGCATAACATCGGTCCGTCATGGTTCCCTACAAAAAAATATCTAACGGAGTCAAATCCCAGCTCCGAGGCGGCCAATTGGCATCGCCAAGACGGCGATTTGAGAATTTGGTGCGCAAAAGATCGGTTGTGGCATGGGCTGTATGGCATGGCGCGCCATCCTGCATGAACCAGAGTTCGTCCAAGTCCATGTCTTCAATTTCAGTAAAAAAAAGTCGTTTAACATGGCTCCGTAATGCCCACCGTTAACCAAAACTTTGTTTCCAGCCTCATTTTCGAAGAAAAATGCTCCAATGATCCCACCACTCCACAATCCGCACCAAACTGTCATTCTCTGTGGATGCATTGGCTTCTCAACAATAACGTGCGAGTTTTCCGAGCCCCAGATGTGGCAATTTCGTTTGTTAATGTAGCCGCCGAGATGAAAATCCGTCTCGTCAGAAAATATGATTTTTCGCCCAAAATTGTTGTCCAATTCAAGCTGCTCTGAGGTCCAAACTGAGCAGCGATAACGAAGCGGATGATCGCGCACCTTCAATTGCTGATTCAATTGAACCTCGTAAGCGGATAATCCGAGATATTTGTGCAGAATTCTCTATCTCCTCAGGCTAGTGCGTGAAATGTTGAGCTGTTGAGTTCGATGGCGAGTTGATGTTTGTGAATTGAGACTTACACTCTCGGCCACATTCTCATCTGTGCGTAAGACGACGGGGACGATAGGACCTTGAGTGTTGTCCACTTGCGTACCAGTCTCACGAACTTTTTGTACAAACGTGTGTACAGCGGTCGCAGTGGGTGCTTCAATTCGGCAAAAACTTATTTTCAAAAAACGCACTGTTTGGGCTACACAGCACTCACTTTGGAAATAAGTTTTCAACATTTCCAAACTTGGTTCAATCATAAGGGGGATGGCGCAGTTGGTTAAGTGCCTGCCCTAAGTTAGAGGGGTTCCAGGTTCGAATTCCAGTAAAAGCAAAGTTAATACGCTTTTATCTGGTGTTTCAAATCTGGCCCAGTCACCATTTGCCGTTGGGATCAAATTAACGGCACTATCACTGGAGCGGTCGATCAGTGGTAGTAATCTGACTGTGGGCATCACAATGGACCAACCTGGTTTAAGTGTTCTAGTGAATTCACTAGCAGTCCCCTAATCTAACCTTAGCAAGAATAATGTCCGGATATTTTAGCAGAGGTTAAAACATTAAGGGATACAAATTTCGGACAGAGGCCTGCCGAGACGAGGATGGACAGCTGATAGTAGAGTCGCAGTCAATACTGACAACATTTTTAGATTTAGATTTAGATTTAGATTATTAGACTCTATTTTAGTTTTACATTAAAGAATTATTTCTTCTTCTTCTTCTTAGGGCAGTACAGTCCGAGATGGAACCGGGCTTCACCCAACATGCCTCTCCAGCCGACACGATCTTTCACCAGTTGTCTCCAGTTTCGCTCACCAAGCCGACCGAGGTCCCCCTCGACTGTTGCGTTGTCCCACAGGCTCAGAGTCGAAAACTCTTAGTTCAAGGTTGAACCTTCTCCTCCAAATGCCATCAACGCCAACAGGACCAAAGACCGCGCGCTTGAGATATTGTACATGCCTTTGCGCCGTACAGCAGGACTGATCAATGTCTTATACAAAGCCAGCTTGGTCTTCCGAGAGAGGGCTCTACTACTCAATTGCCTTTTGAGCCAAAAAAAAATGCGGTTGGCAAGAGTTATTCTGCGTTTGATCTCGATACTAATTTTGTTCGTACTGTTTACTGCGGAGCCGAGGTAGACGAAGTCCTTAACTACCTCAAATTCATAGCTGACTTGACTTCGTGTAGATCTCTTCTATCATCGTGCGTTGTGTTAGTGGAACATTCTGCCTGACAGCACTATTTGTGTTCTCATTGCCATTTAACAGTCTGCAGAAATGAGTTTCCAAATTCTCAATATCGACTGCGAATCTAATACTAGTTGTCCATTCTAGTCCCGGCAGACTTCTGTCCGAACTTTATACCCGTTCGATAAAAGTTTTACCCTTTGGTAAAACTTGCTGACATCATTCCTGCCATAACACCTCTCCATCTCCTCGATCGCGTGCTTCTCGTGCTCTTTGCTTTTCTTCCTGAGAAGCCGCTTCTCTTCCCTTCTTCTCTGTTCGTAGAGCTCACGAACGGCTCTCGTAGTAAGATGAAGAGCCTGGTAGGCTTTTTGCTTTGCTGCATGTGCCTGCCTACACTCGTTGTCAAACCAGGGGTTTTTCCTTGTTGGCGTTTTAAAACCCAGCACATCAGTAGCAGCTTCTCTGATGGCTCTTTGACAACGTTTCCATTCTTCGTCTATTGTTAGTGCAGGCGACGTCGAACTTTCGGAGAGTGTGAGGGAGACTCGATCGGCAAAGTTCCTGGCATTCTGTTACGATTGTAGCTTTTCGACGTCAAATCGCGGTTGTCTTCCTCGACTCCATTGTTCTCTCGATATCCGTGTCCTTACCATGGCTACAACAAGGAAATGGTCCGAGTCAATGTTGGCGCCTCGGAACGTTCGGACATAAAGAATACTGGAGGAGTGTCTGACGTCGATCGCAACGTGATCAATCTGGTTGACGGTTGAATGATCAGGGGACCGCAAGGTCCCTTTATGGATGTCGAGGTGTGGGAACCGCGTGCTAGCTACAGAGAGGTTTCGCCCCGTAATAAAGTCCACCAGCCTGAGTCCGTTTTCGGACGTGGTGTCTTGCAGGCTGTGTTTACCGATGACTCTAGCAAACATGTTCTCTTTTCCCAGCTTAGCGTTAAAATCGTCCAGAACGATCTTGGTGTCGTAGCTGGGGCATTGATCGTACGTTTTTCTAGGAGATCATAGAAGTCATCCTTGCTATCGTCATCTTTGTCCTCCGTTGGGGCGTGGGCGTAGATTAGGCTGATATTGCCGAATTTAGCCTTGATGTGGCTAAATGGAAGTTAAATGTGGTGAGGAAGTTAACCCCACGAACAATCTCCAACTGGGAGGAAGAACTATTTTTGCAGACTCTTAAATGGCGACGACAGCACAGAGAATTCTGTCTGGTAGAATGTTTCACTCCATCTGGGCGACGATAGAAGAGAATGAAATCAGGTTTGACATATAGAGGCTAAAAGCTAACAAAGCTGCCGAGGCAGATGGTCTATCTGCTGGAAACGATATCTCTTTTGCCCAATCTGCAGGAAAGATGGCCGCTTTGACTGCGCCAATTATCGAGGGATCCCTAACATAGTATGAGAGATCTTCTCTGGTGCCATTAGTAAACGACTGAAAGCACTTACAATCAGAAAGGTGTAGGTTTGGGTAAAGGAAACCCGCAACAGATCCTCGGAAAAACCCAAGGAAGTCAGGTCGGCATCCACCACCTATTCGTCGATTTCAAGGCCGCATAAGACAGTGTAAATAGAGCTCATCACACCATGCAGTGGAAAACTTTCGCTGCCAAAGCAACTTACCGAGACCTTCAATTTCAAAGAGGGTGTTAGGAGGTGCCCGATTGTGCAAAATCAATTGACAACACCAGAAGCACCAGAATCTTTCAAAATTCCACGCAACTGCTAGCAGACGCGTTTGACATTGACGCAACGCAACAGAGAACGATTAAGGTGACATACGCAAGGGAAAAGCAGGACTTCAACCAACATGGTGAGCGTAGCTGGAGACAGCTAGCAAATGATAGCGTTAGTGCGAGCCCAATTCCACCCTGGACAGTAGGACCATATAAGGAAAATCGAATGTTCATTTATTGCGAAAATCGTTTGTTTTTTATGCTTGTGGTCTTCGTATTTCCCTCTTCTCTTCGGAAAGTAACACCACAGTATGGGCAGTCGAAGCTAAAATACTGTCGGTCTAGTATTCGCCCGACGAAGAAATTGATTCTATTATCTGTACCAGACTACTAAAGTTACGTGATATTATTGTGCGCTATAAACCAACAGTGTTCACTGTCCACTGCCACTTACATTACTAGGAACAACAAAACCACTTTACTGCTGACTTGCGTGCAAATTCTGTAGGAACTTAAAGACTGAAACGCATACTCATCTCGCCGCGATTTCGAAAGGACTGCATTTTCTGCTCTAGTCACCAACTACATTCATTTTTCTTCTTCTATCCATTCTTGACTGCATCTAATGGTATTACTACTTCCAAGGACGTCAGCCCGCTTTGCCAGTGCCCGCCCAGCCTCTGCTGCAATGGCTTTTAAGTAATATTGGATTACATCCAAAAACTTTTCCATTTTCATTTCTCCAGTCTCCTCCCACCACCGGTCTCTGTCATGGTCGTCTCTTAGTAGCATTTGTTAAATCAGATATCCTTTGTCACGATACAATGCAAAAATTCCAAATGGAACCTTAAATTTCCAGCCGATGACTTCTTCTCCTTCAGTGAAATGCATACCATTTGAATGCAGGATCCACTTGGATATGATTGCTTCCCCAGCCAGGCGGAAGAATGCCTCTGAGAAATATGCTTCAACTCATTTGTGTGCGTTTTAAAGGTTTACCCAGTCCAACCAGACCCCACATGGAAATTAGACTACTACGTGCAGCATGAGGCCATTTATTCCGTCGCAACCAATTGAGGACCCACAGTTGAAAACAATTTATTGAATTTAATTTAATTCCGGCTTTAATTTACATCCGTCGAATTCGATTGTATCAAGCCGAAGAGAGCACGGAGAACCAAGTGCCACGTATTCGGGCGTATTCATGTCGACTGGGGGCAAACTCTAATTTTCCATTCAATTTGAACGCGACATTAGAGGAGCCTTTGTCTCAAATCTAATTGGTATTCTAGGAAGAGCGCAGCAACATCAAAAAGGACGCTTACGCGTAGCCGCCCCCATCACGGAATCAAATCAGAAATCCGCCCAAAAGGTGAAAACGGCCTTCACCCGACAACAAAGCCAGTAAGACGCCTTTTCCTTCTCCATTTCCTTTCGATTTCACTCTGGGAATCCGCATATTCACCCGAGTGAGTGGGTGTGCAAATGACTGCACGTTCCATTCGGGCGCTCCTCTGTGTGATGTCCTTGAGGGATAAATTAATAATTCAAAATCAATATTAAAATAGTTTGCTCGCCTTTATTGAATGCGGAGGGGATGCGGATGACCCGCATCATTTCACGCTCGGAGGCAGCATGTGGCCCGGGGTTGCGGGACGAGATCAGAGGATGAGCGCAAGAAAAACTGTCATTAACAATAGGATACGAGTAGATAATGCGGAACATTTGCCGTTGTCATCCTTGGAAGGGACCGGAATAGGGGACAAGTTATTGATTGCCAATGGAAGGCAGGACGTGAAGGAATTGCAATCATAAAAGCTCATTAATCAACGTCTTCGTGTGAGGGGTTATATCACAGTCAAGGAAAGAATGATGTGCAACAAAGTGGCAACGCTTGGGTGGATGAAAGTCAGATTCACATGATGGATTTGAATTTGAATCTGAAAATGCGAAGCTTTCATCACGTTAATCAGCCCTTCTTTTAGTCACCTTATATAAGCCGAATCCGGATGGATAAGTTATCAACAGCACTGGGAGAAAGAAAAGAAGAATGGAATCTCCTTAGGTGGATTGTATTTCCGTCGAGCTCATAGTAAATGTTGCCTTTGTGTTACCTCAGAAGGGATCCTCGAAACTGTTGATCACAGGAATTGGTACTTACTTACTTCTCCATTAAGCGCTTCCTATCTCTAAATTTAAATAAAATAAACCGTGTGTGAGGTATCATCGACTTTTTTTTATTCGTTTGAAAGAACTATCGATGCCATTATGTATGGACCTGGGCCGCGTCTTCTTTGGGTGGCGCGCATTCGAAATGTCAAAATTTCAATGACTCTGGCACATAATCGTAAATCAGGCTGAATTTGACCGATGGCATGGGTTATGTTAGTTTGGAAGGCCGCTCTGGTTTGTGTCTTATTCGCATGGACCTACGATTTCAAAAAATTCCACAAGAAAAAGTTTAACGGGGTCAAATCGCCCGATTTCGGTGGGAAATTCACATCACCTCCACGTGAGATGACAATGCCCTCGAATCGCTCGTGCAGAACTTCCAATGTGGCGTGGCGTGAGCTGTGTGGCACGTAGCGCCGTCCTGTTGAAACCACATGTCGTTGGTATTCATATCATCCTTTTCTGAATTCAGTCCAAGAGAAGTTGGTAATCATCAACCTATAACGCTAGCCGTTGATGGTGATGGCCTGGCCAAAGTCGTACTCAAAGAAATATGGACCGATGACGCCGCCATATCGTCCCAAATTTAACAATTTTGTTTGTTGACGTACCCATTTATCCAGAAATGGGCCTCATCGCTGAAGATGATTTTTCGGTGAAAAACCAGTGGACTCAAATTTATCCATCACACTGCGAATAGTCCTCTCGCTAGGACGATTATGACGTTCGGTTCTTGTTTTTTGAGTAATAGATCATCACAGTCCTGCCTTGCGGCACGGAGGCATTAACAATATCCAAAGCGTATGAAAAAGAGCTTGGTCTTTTCCAGAGAAAAGTTCTGCGTGAGATCTTTAATTCTGGTAGGTTGTGATTGGAGGAGAAGATTCAATCACGAACTTTATAGGCTGTACAGCCGCATGAGTCTAGCCAGGCGTCTACGGATCTAACGCCTAAGATGATCAAATCGCATGAACACCTTAGCTCTCTCAATGAAGGATGCGTCACAGTCTATAAAGAGCGCTACTGAGAATGACTTTTATGGCCAAAAGTTTTGAACTTGGGTTTGAACACAAGTGGTAGTTTTAAGAAAGCAATCCGAAGGGACTCCTCAAAACAAGACAAAAGGTCACCATTTTGCTTACAATC
The DNA here is from genome assembly GCA_930367185.1 of Myathropa florea. NCBI lineage: Eukaryota > Metazoa > Arthropoda > Insecta > Diptera > Syrphidae > Myathropa > Myathropa florea. The sequence continues at coordinate 80,341,818 of OV884003.1, read as the reverse complement.
ACATCATTTGTGTAGTATATTGATGTAACTGTTGCCTAAATGAAGTTGCATTAACTTGGTAACACTTAACATGACAGTTGTGACAACATAAAAGACGTCAGCCAAGACGCCATCAAAAAATAAAAAGCACTATCACGCTCAACACGTGTCTTTCATATTTCATTATTTTATTTAATATTACATGGCGCAGCCGGAAAATGGATTTTCATAAACCACCAACATTGTGTCTAGACGGAAATTTGCGAGACAACTGGAAAATGTTTAAGACCCACTTCTCGATTTATGCAACCGCTACAAAAACGGACAAAGAGGAGCAATCAATCCGAATAGCAAGATTACTAAGTTGCGCCGGGAGTGAGGCAATCGAGTTGTACAATACTTTTGAATTCACGGAAGAGGAGGCCAAGAGTTATGATTCAGTACTTGCGAAATTTGAACAATACTGCAATCCAAAATCATCGAATATAGTGTACGAACGTTTTCTATTCTATACAAGGAATCAGAAAGAAGGAGAACCATTCGAACACTTCTTAAAGGATGTATCGGCACTAGTGGATAATTGTAATTTTGGAACTGAAAAGGATTCTATGCTGAGAGACCGCATCGTTCTGGGTATTGGAGATGGGATAGTGCAAGCGCAACTACTCAAACAAAGTGATTTAACTTTGGGTAAGGCAGTTGAAATTTGTCGGGTGGCAGAGATAGGTGTTCACAGGAGGTGGTGCATGCAGTGAACAAAAGCGAGGGCAGTAACTTTGTTAATAAAAATTTTGGAGCAAATAGTGTAAAAAAAAGTAAAAATACACATTTTAATTCTAGATATGTAAAAGGAAATGCAACTTCATCTGGAAACAACGGTAAATTAAATGAACAAGGTTATAGTGACAGAAGACCATGTGGGTACTGCAACTACACGCACCAGAAGGGGAGATGTCCCGCATATGGGAAAAGGTGTGCTACCTGTGGGAGATACAATCACTTTGCTACGGTTTGTCAACAAAAAACGAAACAGGTTAGTGATTTGGCGGTTAAATATGGCTCTGACTGTGAAAGCGATGATGTGCTTTATGTTGATTCATTGAACAGCGTAGAGATAGGTTCTTCATCGTGGACGAAAAAATTGCTTGTTCACAATAGCGATATAATAGAATTCAAACTCGACACCGGTTCACAGGTGAATATCCTACCTAAAAATATATTTATGAGACTAGAATCCTGGCCAAAGATGAATGCATGTGAGGTTAGATTGGAAGCATATGGAGGTTTTAATTTGCATGTGTTAGGCAGAATCAAATTGAATGTGAGTTATAAGCGAAATTCATATTTGCTTGATTTTATCGTAGCGAACGTTACGTCGCAACCTTTATTAGGTATTAGAGCATGCGTTGAGTTGGGTTTAGTCAAAAGAATCGACTCGGTTGAACAAGCGCATGCGTCGGATTTTATCCTAAAAAACAAGGAAGTATTTACGGGTTTTGGACGATTTCCGGATAAATGTAGTATTGAGCTGAAAGATAATGCAAAGGCAGTCAGCAGTGCACCAAGGAGGCTACCTCTTAGTATCAGGAATAAAGTACTAAGTACATTGAACCAAATGGAAAGCAGGGGCATTATATCAAAGGTAGATGTACCTTCGGAGTGGGCACACAATATGGTCGTGATAGAGAAAAGGGATAAGTCATTGAGAATTTGTCTAGATCCTAAAGAACTAAATGAGTGCATTAAAAACGAACATTTCATAATACCGAAGTTTGAGGATTTCAGAACTGAAATGAGAGGAATGAAGTATTTTTCTGTCCTCGACTTAGTTGAAGGATTCTGGCAGGTAGAGCTGACAGAAGAATCCAATTATCTCACAGTTTTCTCGACACCATTCGGGTCCTACCGATTTAATGTGTTACCCTTTGGGATAAAGATAGCACCAGAGAAGTTTCAAAAACTGAATACAAAATATTTTGGGGACTTAAAAGGAACATTTATATACATAGATGATATCATAGTAGGAGGGGAAACATTACAGGATCATGACAGAAATTTAGAAAAAGTCGTGGAGAGGGCAAAAGAGTTCAACATTAGATTTAATCCTCGAAAACTACAGTATAGTGCTCGAGAAGTTAGGTACTTAGGTCATATCTTCTCTGCTTCTGGTGTTAGGCCCGATCCAGAGCGAGTGAAGGCAATTTTAACAATCGCTGAATTGAAAAACACAAAAGATCTCCAAAAAAATTTAGGAACAATTAATTATCTGAGGAACTTTATTCCTCATTTAGCGGAATTGACACAGCCTTTAAGAGACTTACTTCGTAAAAATACATGTTTTATGTGGAATTCAACTCACACAAAGACATTAATAATAGATTAAGGACGCTATTCAAAACAATACTATCTTGCATTCTTTTAACCCAGACAGGCCTATCGTCATTCAGTCAGATGCGTCAAAGTATGGCCTAAAAGTCTGACGAAGAGCGAGATTAGCTATGCTCAGATCGAAAAGGAGATGTTAGGTATAGTTTATGCATGCACAAAATTCAGTGAATTCATCTATGGAAACAAAGTTACAATTCAGACAGATCACAAACCATTGTTGTCGATTTTGAGCAAGCCTCTGAGTTCCAACTATTCTGTCAGAATACAGAGAATGAAAATTAAATTGCTCAAATACGATTTGAACATCGTTTACATTCCCGGTAAAGACTTGCATGTTGCCGATCTGTTGTCGCGAAATCCAGAACAAGATAAAAGCATAGAGTTGACAGGTATGTTAAAGGAGGTAGTCCACAGCATAAGCATAAGTGATAGAGCCAAAAGTAAATATGTATCAGAGACAAACAAAGACAATATCTTAACCGAGTTAAGAAAATTATATGAAAATGGGTGGCCGAATTCAAAAAGCAAACTACCAGATTATCTCAAATTTTACTGGAGCATCAAAAATGATTTATATGTAGAAGATGGATTAGTTCTCTATGAGGGTAGAGTGTTCGTTCCTCAAGCGCTCAGGAAGGAAACTTTGAATAAGCTCCACGATAATCACTTCGGTATAACCAAAACCATCTCAAGAGCAAAGACACTTTTTTACTGGCCCTACATGGGAAGAGATATTCAAGATTTTATAAGCCGATGTTCCATTTGTGAAAAATATAGTTGTGCCAACAAGAAACATCCCATGTTAACGCTTCCTATGCCCGAATATCCGTATAAGAAAGTAGGATGTGATATATTTGATTTCAAATCTGACTTTTACTTGATTGTTATTGATTACTACTCCAGATGGATAGACGTAAAAAAACTTCAAAATAAATCTGCGGTAAGCGTTGTGGGTGGTTTTAAAGAAATATTTTCATCCAATGGGATTCCAGAAGAAGTTATATGTGATAATCAGCCCTTTAATTCCCTTATATGTCGCGAATTTGCTATGGATTGGGAATTTAAGTTCACCTATAGTAGTCCATATTATCCAAAGTCCAATGGATTAGCAGAAAAAGGGGTACAGAGCTTAAAAAATCGGAATTAGGGCATAACGATTTTTGCCACTCTCTGTTAGAATACCGCAATACTATTGTACCGAGTATTGGGTACTCACCATCACAGCTTTTATCAAGTAGATTACTTAGAACAAAACATCCAGTAGATAAAAAGTTTCTGTATCCAAAACCGGTGAGTGACAACGTTATTGTTAAAATGGAAGAAGCAAAGGTAAGCCAGAAGTTTTACTATGACCGAAATGCTAACAGGAAGGAAGTAGATCTGAACGTTGGCAATCATGTTATTTATCGGAAGGAGCAAACATGGGAAAGAGGAACAGTTCAGGCTAAAGCAGAAGTACCTAGGTCGTATTTTGTCAGAAATGAAAATAATGAAATAGTACGAAGGAATACTGAGCAATTAAGAAAGTCCGTGTAACAACACCATAGACAAAACTGATAAAGAGGCAGGCAAAATTGTAAGCCCATCATCGCAGTCACAGTTAGAGTCAATACCGCAAAATCACTTCAAAACCAAATACGGTCGCGTAGTTAAGCAAACGAAATTCTATCAAGCGGGTGTTTGAATAATGCCCAGGTATCCACCTTTGAACCAATCTCATACAATACTTATTTAAACTTACTTTTATTTTATTAACTTTACCTAGCCGCACTTATGTACCAATGAATTTAAGAAATGAAGTAAATTACAATGTAAGTGTCGGTCATTACAATGTAGACAATTAAGTCTAAGCGTGTATATAAATGTATAGAACAATCTGGTCAAATGTCGGAAAAAGAGAGATGTAGTATATTAATGTAACTGTTGCCTAAATGAAGTTGCATTAACTTGGTAACACTTAACATGACAGTTGTGACAACATAAAAGACGTCAGCCAAGACGCCATCAAAAAATAAAAAGCACTATCACTCTCAACACGTGTCTTTCATTATTTTATTTAATATCACAATTTGTACATCTTATTAACGAAATATAGAACTCCGAATCTCTTACTACCAATATACAGCATTGGGCAAATGTATTAACCACTCTTACCTTTTTGTCTTTGCTCCCAAATCAATTATCGGAAGTAATTAATTTATGGTTTTCGGCGACACTATCTGAGGCTGTAAACGATTTTTATTTTTCCCTCTCATTTCATTAATTTGTTTGCTTTTTGAAGATATAACGAATCTTAAAGGGTGCCTAATACATTTGGCCAAGGCTGTTTGTATTTCTTGCTCTACTCATCAACTCAAAATTTAAAATCAAGAAAAATTCAAGTTTTCCGCTATTGTAAAGGGCGAGACATAATTGACGAAAGGAAAATTATGTCAGATCTGAACGAAAAGTAGCCAGAAGCAGCGTTAAATTTCAAAGTGTTCATAATTTCATCAGCAAATTTTTACCAAAAATTCGGCTATCATTTGTGATTTCTGTCAAACCAAATGAAAACAAAATTGAAGTTCGGAAGAAAAATGAGCGGCCGAACATTTAAATATAAAAACATGTCGTGGTATTTAGGAAGGAATAAATATTTTCAGCACCAACTATCATTTAGGTACGTAGAAAGTGATTGATTTCGCTCTGAAATCCTTGCCATTAAGTAAGCAAAAGTGAACGAACACAACTAGACTGAGCGAAGAGGTTATTATGGTCTCAATGCATAATTTCCCTGTGGGCGCCATGGCGTAATGGGTAGGTGCGTCGACTTCTACGCTCGAGGTCGTCGGTTCGAATCTCGAAAAAAACATCAAACATTTTTTCACGGCTCCACCTCTTGAGTCACTGACAATGCTCAAAGCTGCCATTATTATATTATGCATATGTAATTTGTTGTATTCGCTCGATTGCTCTGGTTGGCTTGAGTTTTTTTTTAGGTTTTTGGTAGGACCTTAAGGTTTAAAGCTAATTTACGTGGATAACGCGATATTCCTTTCAAGAATTCCGGTAAATCGAATGGGAATTTTTGTGCTGACAGAAAACATATTCGTCACATACATAATCACTCATTTCATATTCGTTCCAAGAGTCACGAGCCTGTCTTTCGCCGCATTTTCGTCGTGTATGGGATGGTTCGCGAGCCGCTCGGTGTTGGCGAAAAATTTCGATTTTGTCGTGTTCGTTGGCTTTGATGTTCGCCGTGTAGAGCTATGTTCGCGAACAAACCTAATTTTTGCTGCGAACGACGAGTCGCCGAGTGCATATCGCAGATTAACATTAAGCCACGATTTTACCGAGGAATTCACCACTTGCGCTTTCCTATCACACATGTTGACGGTTTGAAGAAACAACACGAAAGGAATGTTCGCCAAATATGTTCGCCGTTTTAGCGGATAACGCAAACGAGCAAGTTCGGCGAGCATGTTCGTCGTTTAGGGCTACCTTAAAGCATATTGAATTCTGACCTTGACAGCATAATCAATTAGGGAAAAAATAACAGAGTAGAATTCAATGCTTCCAAAACTCAATGCAGAATTGTGTCGATGAAACCGAAAACTTCCCATCCTTGGTATGTGCATCAATACCACCTTTTTTTGTCGATTTTTGAAACACTACTAGAGCACTCAGACTCAAAATTAGTCCATTGTATTGCCAGGTAGCAACCTACTCCAGTGCCGTTAATTTGATCCCAACGACAAATGGTGACTGGACCAGATTCGATTTAACTGGGATTTGAACCTGGGACCCCCTAGCTTGGGGCAGGCACCTAATCAACTGCGCCATCCAGTCGTACAATACGACACTTAGTTGGAATGATCACATATTCGAGGTCGTCAAAAACGCTGCAAAATATTTAGGTTTCCTTAATCGATGAAAGAAATATTTCACTCCCTCACTCCCGCCCCAAAGTAGAGTACAATGCTCATATCTGGTCTGGTGCTCCCAAGACCTCTCTGCACCTGTTAGATAACATAGAGATAGAGATAGAGATACAACAGCGAGCGATAAAACATATAGGAGACAGCAGTATTGCGAAGTCAATAGACTCCCTCGAACGCCGTAATGTGTCTTCCTTATCTCTGTTTTATCGCTACTTTTACAAACGATGCTCAAGTGAGCTAGCCAAATGCATTCCTCCCACCTATGAATTCATCCGCAATACTCGTCTCGACAGGAATACTCATCAGTTCACCCTTAAGTCTGCTTTCAGACGTACAGTTAACTTTAGAGAGTCGTTTTTTAGCCGCGCTACACGGATATGGAATGCTCTTTCCAGCCCGACATTTCCCACTCTGTACAATCCACAGGCATTTAAGATCTTTCACTCCTTTTATCTCTATACCTCTGGCTGCTGTATTTTGATTCCGCCCATTTAAAGCAGCCCTAAACGACGAACATGCTCGCCGAACTCGCTCGTTTGCGTTATCCCCTACACGGCGAACATATTTGGCGAACATTCATTTCGTGTTGTTTCTTCAAGCCGTCAACATGTGTGATAGGAAAGCGCAAGTGATGAATTCCTCGGTAATTCCTCCTTAATGTTAATCTGCGATATGCACTCGGCGACTCGTCGTTCGCAGCAAAAATTAGGTTTGTTCGCGAACATGGCTCTACCCGGCGAACATCAAAGCCAACGAACACGACAAAATCGAAATTTTTCGCCAACACCGAGCGGCTCGCGAACCATCCCATACACGACGAAAATGCGGCGAGCACGAGCAAGTTCGTCGAGCATGTTCGTCGTTTAGGGCTACCTTTAGGGATATTCGTAAACTCTTTTGCGCACGAAAATTACAGAAAAAGAAAAATTTCTGAGAATCTATGATTAACTTCGCACACGCAGTCACTTTCGTGCAATCTTTGTTTACCGTATGACAAGTCTAAAGATATACCAAGCTCCGACTGGCTTTTGTTGCCATAAACAAATTAGCTGTCACTTGAGCAGTCAGCACTTGTCACCTTCATGTGCAATTCAAAAATGTTGTTTACTTCAGTTCACTCTAATCAATGATGTAAATAATTTTCTTTTCTACTCACAATTTATTTGTTTCAGAATATCCAATATTTTTTCAGTAAAATCCACGAAACAGACAACAAACCCGACGCGAACAAGACGATCACTGATCGTGTATGAATAAAGCTGATGTCAGTGTACACATGCCAGCCGCAAAACAAAACAACACCAGTCGCTCAATTGACTTATTATTAGAGAGATACGTGTTCGAAGTGGTAGTGAGCAAAACCATATACCCTGCATGGTCGGCGAGCTTCAAATTAATTTATGTGCTTTGATCAATTAGACACTTTTCGTGTATTGCCTATGCACACGTATATACTCGTACATCCATCATAAGTTACAACTTTCAACTATCTGTATGGAATCATATAAAATCAGAAATAGATTTGGATATAGGATCACATAGACGCTTCACGGCCTTTAGAAGTGATAAAATATGGAAAATCGTTGCGAGTTGTACTCACGCGCCGAAGGTTCCGTGCTGCAAATAATTTATTTTTTTAAAAAGGCCTATTCGAATATTGAGCATCGAATTCAAACTGCTTGCATTTCAGTTGGATTCAGTGCTAATTTTAACCCTTTCATGCCCGAATTAATTGGGACGTGCTTAACATTTTTTTAGTTAGTCTTGTCCTATGTATTTTGGTTTAGTCGTTTTGAAATATTGTCTATAGGCAACATTGGGCAATAGTGAAAACATTTTAAAACACACCCAAATTTTAATTTCCGTTTTTTTTACCGAAGTTTTATTAATTTTTCATTCAAATATATAATGTTGCCTACGCAACATCGGGCATGAAACGGTTAATCAAAGCCAACATAAGCAGTATTCCCGAATAACTTTTGCGTCATTTTATTTATTATCCTTACAGGATTCTTTACAAGAACATGGTACGAGAATTATACCACTGCGCACAAAATGTCTATTTTCATTCATGAAATTCGTTGAACCAAGTTTTTGTCTTGCTTAGACAAAGTGGAAAATTGCAAGTAGAACACATCCATTGTGTTCTCCTTTGGTGTTCTGTCTTGCTACAGTGTGGACAGCTTCGCAATAAAGTTCTTACGGGTTTATTTGACGAAGAGGATCGAATGCTTTTGTCAACGAACTTCTTTTTCTTCTTAGGGCGCTACAGTCCGCGATGAACCTGGGCCCCTTGTGCCACCTTGTACGTGGACGTCCTCTGTTGCGTTGTCCCACAGGTTCAGGTCTTCGGGCTGGTGCTAAGTTGCCCATACGCTCTACATGGTCTAGCCATCTTAGTCTAGCCATCAATTACGTCAATGTAATCTGCGTATTCTAGCAGTTGAACGGACTTTTGGATGACTGTACCTCTTGATCTTGATTTTGATCGAACGGTTTATTTTTTGTATTTTAATAAAACCACTGTTCAATGTGCAGTGCACTTAAAACGTTTACAGCAAGCCGATATTTTGCTAATTCGAACAAAATACGTTTTTATCGAACAGATAGTAGAATACAACAACTTCATTTTCATTAAGATTACTTCACGATAAACCACGAGTCGAGAAATTGCAAAAACCATTAGAGCGTCATCATATTTCAAGAGAGTCATCTCAAATTAACCTATTCTTCCATATATACGTCTCACTCTTACATTGGATGTAATTTTTTTGCAAAATATAAGCTTCCATTTGTATAGAAATTTGGTGTAGAAAACATTCCATTGCACATTAAAGTATAAAAAAAAATAAAATGTTTAGATATGTGGTACCTTTTTCATACCACCGGCCCTGAAAGGTTGGTTGTAATTGGTGTTAAGAAAACCGCTGAGACTAGGGAGCCAACTTTAGATCTTCGAAATCTCGATATCTGCACCGACAATCTATTTTTGATACACATTCACCGAAATATATAAAATCAGTTTTCAAAATGTGGACGTCGGTGTTTTTCGGTTTTTCGGCCGAAATTCCAAAATACTCGAAATAATTATAATCAACGGTGTCCATCAAAGTCGATTTTTAGAAAATCTTTCAAACATTCGGGACTCTGGTTTTCAAATGAAAAACGCGGAGAAACGTAATACCCCACGTTCGTGATTAGTCTTCCTCAAGATAAGAATTGTTGATGATATTACACGCACACTGTATTTTATTAAAATTTAAAGATAAGAAGCCCTTAATGAATGACCCTTTATAACTACCAAAATTAATATCCTTCAAGATCGCAAAACAGATACTTCCTGCTTTGATTTCAAATTCATAATCGCTTTTATACATCACCGCAAGGCATTCTTCTAAACCACACTAACATGATCCATCCTGGGTTATTTTTAGGGAGCCACATTTTACCTTATCTTGAATAAACTCAAACCAAAATGTGAATGAGACAGTCAGCCACATGACGGTAACTTTGTATGTTCTATGAGCAAACATGTTTCCATGGAAACTGACGTCCCTTAAGGTAAACAGTAAAAGAATCCTTAGAGTGATGTGCAGATATTCACAATTCAATTGGAGTCGGAAAGTGGCCATAACTTGTGATGGGAAATAAAGTCTTCTCGGCGAGGACTAACAACAACAACGAGGATTGCATAACTGCTCGTCATTAAACAATTATTACTCGCTGTCTCGTCGTCTTTATTTGAACCATCATGCAGCTGCGACTGTAATGAGAACCATCTGTTATTAGTTGAAAAGATTTAAAGTGTTTTACCACCAGAGAGCTCCTGCGGAGACTTTAAGACCACCCCTCAACCCCGAACATGTTCCTCATAAGATGGTCCGCTGGCGTCTTCATCCTCCACAGTCGCCATGTGTCGACATCTTAAACCCTTTTCCCACACATCCCTCGAACATTGGTCACCGTCGTTCATTTGCGGCGCTCGGTGGATCGAATAGTTGACTCGGTCCAGCTCGTAGTGCGAGTGCGGTCCCTTAAAAGCATTCCTCGGTTACGTTCGTAGCTTATGGGGTGCACCACCCCTCAGCCCGCAGTTGTATGGTGAAATAATATTGTTCCCACATGAAGTCAGACTAATAACCGTGTGCGGTGCTACTGCTGGTGGAATGTGAATACGGCTTCTTAGGAATTCGCCATCTTAAAGGCTAGATAGCGAGGGTGGGGTGAGCGTGGAAAGGAATTCTCAGCAAACATGTCATTTATGGGTTTCGCCGCTGCTTCAGTCTCCTGCGCTGGCTTGCTCTTATTGTTTCGTTGGCTTTGCCGTCAATACGATGGGGAATTACGAATGGAATTTACCCTCCTTGTCACGGGGTGCGTGCGGTTTGCGACGATGGGTGACATGGGACGGGAAGTAATCCACGACCCAACTGTCAGATTACGTCGAAAAATTGTACAACTCACTAAGTAATAGGACTGGCCAGGACGCTGATCCGGTGTCAGCAATGCGGCGGCGGTGGCGGACATTCGGGTTGCACTCATTTCAGATCTCACCATACGTGGAAGTGGGGGCGATTATGCCGTTCTAGGACCTTTAATTTAAGTGCTTTTACGTGTGCGTCCACGTGTATTAAATATTAATATTAGACATCCCTCGTCTGGGTTTCTTAAGGACTCTGGCCGGCGTGATTTCACTCTGACCGAGTACGAGGTTAGCGATGGTGATGGAAGAGGTGCTGAGTGGGAGTGGACCGGAGTAAATGTTCTTTTCTTGTTATCTGTCGCTCCTAGGACGGGCATGTTGAGAGGATTAATGCCGGTTGCTCGGGTGTACCATGAAGCTGATTGAAATCGACTGCAGCGGAGATGAGGAGCGATGTTGGCTAATTAGTTCAATGATTGAGAACGTAAATTATTGTATGACGGCGATTAATTCCTTGCTGCCAGATGGATGATGTTCGTTATTTAATTAGACTTAGGGCATTATTCCAAGAAGCAGTGATTGCGACCACATCCTTTAATTGAGTCGGTCGAATAAGAACAGATGACGTGGAAGTGGGCTAATGGATTTTGTGTTTCAGAAATCTGCGACGATGAATGGCGTAATGTGAGGTAGGGGCAATTCCTTAAATCAGTACAATCGCCCGAATAAATTTCACTCTCTAATTTATCTCTCGATCGGCTATGGGTCATGAACGAAAATTCTGTTGATTATTTGCATGAAGGCACATAAGAGCTTCGGTCAGCTGGAAAATGGAGATCTTGCAGCAAGAAACTGAAATAGATATACACTTGCTTACGGACTCGTCATACAAACTCTTGGACTTTGTTTGGCAGTAAATGTGTTCAATACTTACACCTGTGAGCAAAAAACAATAGGACCTCCAGAGAAAGACTAAATTGGCCTGAAACCAAATGGCGAAATATTCTTGTCGATTCAATAACTTGAAAACAGTACATCAGGAGGCCACGTTATGCTGGAAAAATCTAAGCAGTGTGGCAAGGGCTGTTAAAGCAAAAATAAATGTTTTTCTATCCGGGAATAGGGCCTCCATTTTGGATTAAAGACAAAAGCTAATGCTAATATAGTTGGAAAATCTATTAAGCATTTTACTTGACTGTTTCAGCATCACAACCACCTCGAATATACATACAGTCAGGAACATTCAGTTTCATACGGGTACTAAGCATGGTGGTCAGTCAATGATGGTATGAGGTTCCATGAGCCATGAAGGAGTTGAAAATTTGGAATTTATTGATGGAAATATAAACAAAAGAAATGTATTTGGCAATTTAAAAAAAAAATAGTTCATAGTGCTCAAAAATTGGGGACAGAAAACACTTTCCATTTTACCAGGACATTCACCCCATGCAAAAGTCTTTGCCAGAACGAACGTGGTTATTATACAACTGTCCCAAGGTGATGGAAACACCTTACAGTCCAGGTGTTAACCCGATCGAACATTTATGGGACTATCTGGACAAACAAATTAGTTCGAATAACCAAACACGGACCAAACGCCAATTATGTAGTATGAAATTGAATGTTCCAATATTTTTGTTCTTTCTATCTCATTTTTTTTTCATTTTATTGTAACTATGCATTTTTTTAATTTTTTTTTCTTTATGTAGTATCTAAATATTTTAAGAAGTAATTAAAAAATATTCAAATTTGTTTGACTTCCAAGGCTTTCATTTAAATCAAGTTTATTATTCAAAATTGCAATCGTATGAAACTGAATGTTCCTGACTATACGTGCATGCAGTCAAAAAATTGGCTTAAGACAAACATGAGTAAGATTTTGGAGTCCCCTGCTCAATCACTAGATTTTCAAATCGTTGAAGCGATTTGAAGCAGTGCTTTAAGCGTTTTAACTTCTTAACTTTTCGATTTCGACAGCACTCTACTATTTTTTTTGTGGAAGTACAACTATTGCAACGTTACTCTACCTCTTTTCATTGTTTCCTAGTAAAAAGTTTTGTTCACCGGTTGCTTTATTTTCTCCTCGAATTCTATGAGGAATCTGTCAATATCCTCGTTTAATAGATCTATATTCGACGATATTTTGCAACGCTTTAAAGGAAAGTGCTCTGCTTATTTGAGTGGAGAAACGAAACCAAACTCGTCCTTCTACAACTGTAGGGGTAGAGCAAACTCACCACTACACCGCTTTTTTTGGGAGTAGATTTTGAGTTGCAATATTATGATCGGATATCAATCTCTGATGGTAAACACAATAATCACTTACACTTACTTACACCGCTTTGTTCGTGAGTTTACTCTAAGCAGCAAATATCGGGATTTATGCAGTTCTCTGGTGCAGGCTAAATGAATTGTAAAGCTGCTTCGCTTCAGCGTTGGCTGCAATATTTTCCCAGCATCCATGTTTAGCATTTAATTCCCCGGCTAAGAGAAAATAGTTCCTGAAGAGGGCTCTACTCTGCTACTTAATTACTGTATGGTAAACCGACACCGTGGCGTAGTGTATAGGTGCGTCGACTCCTACGCTCGATGTTCTCGGTTCGATTCCCGAAAAAACACCAACAATTTTTTCACGACTCCACCTCTTTCGAATCGCTGACAATGCTCAAAGATTATAACTCTCTAGAAGAAAGCTTCTCAATTTCGCCGCTCGGAGTCGGCATTAAACTGTAGGTCCCCTCCACTCGTGAGAGAACTATAGCACGCAAAACACGAGTGGTTGCTGAGAAGCTAGGCCCAGCTCCACATCGCAAATCACCACTCAACATCACTTTATTTTAAATGGAAATCGTGACACCGCTGCACCATTTGTCTAAACTCCGCATAGCATTCGTTTTTAAAATATTAGATATCGCCAAATTTGCATATAAGCCGATATTTTGATATTTATCACGCGAAGTCTACAAAAATGCATTTTCAGATCTTCAAAATTCACATGTCGATGATTGACCGTTTTTGGCCAATATCTCCAAAACTATTAAGGCCAGAATGTTTTTTTTAAATGAAAGTACTTAATGAAGCCAAGTTTCTGTGATTTTATCAGATTTTTAACACTTTGGTTTAGAAATGATAGAGGGGACGCATTGTATTAAACTTTTGAACACCATATTTTTCAAATGGAACTTTGGATAAAAAAGTGTTGGGGCAAACCTCAACCTTATTTCAAACGATCTGTCGATTGATATATCACTCCAGGGGGTGCGTCAATGTTTAAAAATCCATGGCAACTTCACCTATATGAAAGCAACCCCAATTGGCGCCACTTTTTAAATTTTGTTGCCTAAAGTACCTAATTCCAAGATTTCACGCCGATATATTTATAAAGATAAGAAGTGTGGCGGACATGACAGACGGAAGGACGAACGGACACATCGAAATTATAAAGGTTCCGTTTTTGTAGACGGAACCTTAAAAAAATAAATCTGCAGAAAATGAGCAGCGCTGCCGCATCTTTTTGATTATTTGATAGCCAGTCTGCAATAGACTTGTGCTAAATAGTTCCAGTGGTTGAACGAACATGGAACGGTTCTTTTTTTAATCGGAAATACTTCCACGGATAGGTATCCGACAATATAGTTCCACTGACATTTTTGGTTTGGAGGAAAATGTAGTTTGTATTTTTTCTCAACTATGTAGAATATGTTGAACTCCCCTCGTGCCAATATTGCAAATATAGAAAAACTTAAATATTCTCAACCAGATAAAGGCAATTATACTTTAAATGATAGCGCCGGACGATATCCAAGAAACGAAATGTCCCATGCCCATTCTAATTGGTAGGGTAAAGGGCACTAGTGGTCGGCCACTCTCTAGTGATCGGCCACTTTAATCCTTTTCTTCATGTAATATAAATACCGTTAGGAATTTTCTTAATGTAAAGATGCAGATGCAAGCAGATACATATCCTACACATCTACCCTCAAATTTGATATTATTACCCAAATACTGCAACTGCTAGATACACATCAGGCAGTGCGCATTTGCGAAAGTGTAAAAACGTGGTGATTCCTTGTTTGCAAAAGTCTTAATTTATGTTACAATTTGTTTGGAAGATAACATTTTAATGAATTTCTTTTGTTCTTAAAAGCATAAGGTATGTATTTATTGGCTCAAAGATTATAAAATACTAATGTATTTTATCAATGTAAATAATGGGGTGGCCGACTACTAGCACCCAATTTAATGCGAATTTCAGTCCTCGGCCTGGGATGGCCGAGCACTAAAGAAATGCACTATAGCTTAAATTTATCTTTTAATGAACAATATTGAAAGTTTATTAACGGATTGCTCCAATTTCAACGTTAAGGAAAGAAATGTGTGAGAAATTTTAGCGCTCGACCAGGTACTAAAGTTGTCGGCGCACTGCAGGCCGATAATTGAAATTACGAAGCTAGTATTCGGCCGCTGAAGCTTATAGCGTTGGTATTGGGCTATTTATCTTATTTAAGTACTTCAATTTCAAATTTAATTTAGAAATCAAAAAATGGAAAACGAAGTAAGACAGAAAATAAATCAAAACCAAAAATGTTGCCAAATAAAAACTACAAGTAGGTCAAATAAAGTCTCAGATAAGAGAAAATGGTATTGGCTCTTCTTGACTTAAGAAATAATATTTTTAGCATAAGAAAAGCCGCCGCAACCTACGGAATCGACAACAATTTAACATCGCCTTCATGGTAGAATTTCTGAAGAGGTTTCGAGGTTTGGACCAGAATCGTACCTTTCAGCAGATGAAAAGAAGATCACAGAATGAATACTTAATCTAAGTAAGCTCGGTTTCCCTCTGAAGAGAGACGATCTCCTTAACACTGTTCAAGAAATAACTAAAGACAGTAAAAAGAAAACACCCTTCATAGAATATCTGAAGGATACAGGACACGAAGATATGATGCAAGATCCGTCTCGCATAGTAAATTGAAATAAAACTAGCTTTTGTCTTTGTCCAAAAACAGGCAAAGTTACCGAAAGGATACAAAAATGTGTACCAAATAAGTACTTCTCACGAAAAAGATACGACCACTGTTCTTATTTTCTGCGGATGGAAAGATGCTACCTCCCATGAAAATTTTTCCATATCTTAGGCCACCAAAGGATGTTGTCAATAGCATGCCAGAACAACCGAAAGTGGGCGGATGAAGAGTGAGACGTTTTTTGAAAACGCGGCTAATTGTGTAGATAAGTGGCTAGAACAGGAATCATAACCAAACAAAGTTCAAAACAGTCTCGAAAACTAAATAAATCTGCAAGAATTGTTTTGAAGAACTTATAAGAGATGTTGGGGATGATAATTTGAAAAATATAGGTTGTGATTCTTGTCCTTCGTAGTTCCACCTCAAATGTACTTCCTTTAAAGACCTCAGTTATGTAGAAGCATCAAACTCAGATTTTATCTGCCAGTATTGTGCAATTAAAATATTTATTTAAATTTAACTATAAATCTACCTACGCTCTATGCGGACATTTCTGAAGTTACTTTTTTGTTAAACTAGTCTTTCAACAACCTGGTGTCAACTTAGTGTTTTTTATGATTTTTTTTTTATTTATTAAATGTTTTGCTTTCAAATACACCCTTAAATGATCATTGAATATGTTCTTTTTCATTGATTAATTGGACCTGGCCGACTACTAGAGCTTTTATGGCCGACCACTAAAATTTGGCGGCCGACCACTAGCGCAATATGACTTTTTTCATTAATTTGGTAGTTTCTTGAAAACAGTGAGGGTTTAATTAAGAATTCTCTCTTTTATCTATTAATATTTGTTTAGACATTCAATAAAAATTGTTTAATTTTTTTCCATCAAAAACTTTTGTAACTGGAGAAGAGCAAAGTGAAAAAAAAAGTTAAGTGGCCGACAACTAGAGCCGTTACCCTATGTTAGTTACAGTTCCAGTGTAAATTTTTCTGAATTGTATCTCTCATGTGTGTCAAACTCCCATCGATATTCGTTTCGTAGTAGAAAACCATTTCTCTACCATCATCCATGTTCGAACATGTTCGGATTTTATTTTCATTCCGCCATGTCCATAAATAAACAAGTTTGTTTCCATTCATACACATCTCTGCGAACTTTTAGATAAAATGAACATGTTTAAATGAAGTATGCGGAACGATTGAAACTAGTTCCGACATCGGACATAGTTCCAGGAACTATACAGGTCCGGAACGACCCAGCTCTAGTCTGCAAGCAGTTGGCTGTAGGTGGGAATATTGAAATAGTCATTTGCGCAAATACTGCGCAGCCGCCTGATTTTTTGAAAACCGCAGAGTCACGTAGAGTCCAAAAGCACTTTTGCATATTTTTGACACTTAAATAACAACACAGAGTAAGGCCATTTATTCTTTAACCTAATTTTAGCGAATAGACTTTAATTATTCATACACATGACATAATTTTATTTGCACCAGATTCCTGGCAACTATGCAGGCGTAAACCTTAAACATCAGCCTTTTACTACTCCGAACTGCTTGTGCCTTAGATCACAGACTTAATTATTTTTTTCAAATTCAAAGCCAGTTATTCATTAGTATTTAAGATGAATTCCTAATATTCAATCCCCTTCAACTCAGAGCTAAATTACTTACGAGGAAATGAAATATAAAGACCCATAAAAAGAAATGAACAGATCGTAGAAAAGTTGCGCAAGTAATTGGCTCTTAAAGGGAAATATCTATTAAAAGAGTGGACGAAGTATGCATGACAGATTCTTTTCTGTGAAACTCAAACTAGAAGGGAATTCCAAGATAGAACAAGCAAGATAGCAATGAAGTTGGAGACTCCCTTCATCGCATTTTCTAAGAGCTATGCAACGGAGCGGTGGCCTAATCATTAAAATTACTTTGTCCTCTATATATGCAATGAACTCAAAATGTACGTCAACAAATTCCATATATCGTCTTCACTCAAAAATAGTAAACTTGTCGTTCAGTACCTGGAAAGATGCAAGTCACAGACATTCATCCACTCCCTTCGATTCCTAAACACAAAGAAGTCATATGATGCTTGTGGCATAAAATATTGATCTTTAAGTAGAAAGACTGAGTAGTTCTAAATGTTCTTTCATAACTCACAGCACCTTTTTCACTTCACATTCCCAGCCAGTGCTTGTTTGCGAAAGAGACCCTCACAAACCAGAACCACGTGATTAGGAGTAGTTTAAAAATCAATCGAGTTCAGTTATACTTAGTGTTCAACTCAAACTTTGAATCGAATTGATTCCAACTTTCATTTTTCCATCGTTCGGAAGAAAACTTTCTTCGGAACGCAGAAGTGGTAAAAGTTTATCACCGTTCAACTTTGACAGTTTCTCGAGAGCCCCACCAGCAGTCGGGTAAGTGGCGAGCATTGTTGTCCGGAGTTTCGAACACTTCATGATTAATAAATTGCACACTGCCTGAGTTTATTCATTTTTCTGAGTGATATCCCTTCCTGACATTGTCAGTGTACACCCCATGCATTGGTGCTGGTCAGTGGCGGTGCCGGTGGCGTTGGAAGGACCTTCCATTGACCTTGTTCTTTCGCACTCCATGCTCTTAATCACATCTGACATTTCATGGTAAAAGTAAGACTCCATTAGTTAATTAATTTATGAGGCAAAGTTCCTGCGACCGAACGAACACTGCAGGCACTTGTTATCAGAAAGGCACGATGATGAATAAATATCCTCAGCAGAAGACTATTTTTCTATGAGATCGGGCACAGTTTGGGAGGTACACCGAGGTGGTACAAATTTCATATTCTTGCCATTCACGAACGGAGGAGTCAGCTACCACTCATAAATATGCAGGTTCAAAAACTTTCACATTGGAAAACTGTTTTTAAAATCTCCACTTCGAAGAAGTTCTCGGAGATAGTTTTCTCCTCTGCGCCGAGGAGCAAAGTTTACTGTCTATTCTGGTGTCTGCGCCATGACCACCGTTGTTGTTGTGCTGAAACAACAGGACCAAGTTTATCTTAATAAACTAAGCATTTAAATATTTTTTGATTGCATGTTACGCAACGTCTCCGAAATGGTTTGATGTTTTAAAGTGCTTCTTGAATGCGGCGTCGAAGTTGTACCAGCAGCTTGAATGCTCATCAATTAGATACAGAAAGTTGACTCTTTCTGTTACCGAAATCAGGCAAGCACTCAGATTTTCAGATTTGTTTTAAGAAATTTGTGCAAATTTAAAGGTTTAAGTGGTCAACTAGGGGGATTGAAAACGAACGTCCATTTACAGCTGTCGATACACCTAATAGCAGTGGAAAAACTATTGTGTTTTTGGAACCCATTGCCATGCGTGTATTCTTAAAGTGCATTTTGATTACTTACAACCCCACATCTTAACCAGAGCGCATGCAGTTTTATATGCTTACTTTTCAGGCCAAAAATTGCCGTTTTTCAACGCATTCTGAATCCAGTCATCAAGACCAAGTGGCGTTGAGTCTGCGATCATTTGGTTTTTATACCGGAAGTTCGGTCTTCGTCTCCTTCTCGAACTAGGACTCTTGGAATCGAAGAGTCTCTTGGCAGAAGCGTTGGTGTTCATTCGCTCGATGTCGCCGAGCTAGTTTAGTTGACCGAGCTATGCCACCTGTATTATGTCCAAATCTTTGCACAGCTCGTAGAGTTCGCGATTGTATCTTCGCCTCCATTCGCTTTATTTTTCGGAGGATTTTTGCAACACTACTGGAACACTCAGACTCAAAACTGGTCCATTGTACTCCCAGGTAGCAACCTACTCCCGTGCCGTTAATTTGATCCCAAAGGCAAATAGTGACTGGAACAGATTTCACTGGGATTCGAACCTGGAACCCCTCGAACTTGGGGCAGGTACTACCAACTGCACCATCCAGTCGTTTTCCAGTCGCCTTCCTCGAAATTAAAATTTTCTTTCAAGGGCACCAAGAATCAGCTCTGCAGTCCCGCTTATTTTCCAGTGAATGAAACCAGTGGACTTCTTTGAGTGACGCTGACTAAAGTAGACTTGGACCTAGCTTCCACTCGATGCCGTGCCATTGTTTACATTATAAATTCGGCCTAATGACACTTTCACTAATGACACATTCAAAAGTATTTGGCCCTATGACACTTTGTAGAAGTGACATTATGTCAAATGGCACAATATCGTCTAAATTTGCAGCAAACTAATAAGCAGTGGAGTGGAAATGCTGCCCCCCTGAAAGCCCCCTGCCTGGGTCACTCTAGGATTCAGAGTAGGTGCGAGTTTTTTTGCGTGCAGATTTTGGTAGATTCTATGGAAAAAAATGTTTGAACGCGCAAAACCTCGCACCTTCTCCAAATCCTATAGCGACCCAAGCACGGGGGTTGCCAGGGGGCAGCATTTCCACTCCACTGCTTATTAGTTTGCTGCAAATTTAGACGATATTGCGCCATTTGATATAATGTCACTTCTACAAAGTGTCATAGGGCCAAATTTGGCGTAATGTCGCAAACTGATTTGGCCCTATGACGCTTTTAAAAGCGACATTATGCCAAATGTTAATACTCGGCCCAATGACACTTTCAAAATCGTCATTATGGCAATTTGGCACAATGTCGTTTGGCACAATGTCACGGCACCCTTTCACTCGTGTTGTGCCTGCTATTGTTCTCTTACAGTTGGAGGGGACTTGCGGCTTTATGCCGACTCCGAATGGTGAATTTTGATAAACTTTTCAGGATAGTTATGCTCTCTTAGAATTGTCATTGACTCGAGAGAAGGAGTGCCGTAAAAATGAGAGCTGCCATGTCCGGAATCGAACTATGGACTAGCAGCATAGGAGTCGATGCACTTACTTACTCCACGGCGGTCACTTCGGGTTATTTGCAAAGATATATGACAAAAAAAAGAAAAAAGATAAATTAATCAGTGTTGGCATCACTTGAATTAAAATACTTCAAAGCACTCCATTTAAGGAGATGGTAGTTATTATAGTGTGCTGATCACACTCGTGTTTGTACTCCCAACATAATTTCTTAAGTTAGGTTAGTTTCGGTTAGGGGGCTGCTAGTGAATTCACCAGCGCACTTAGCCCATTTTGGTCCATTGTGATACCCACAGTCAGAGTACTATCACTGATCCACCGCTCCAGTGAAAGTGTCATTAAATTTGACTTACATTGAATGGACTAGATTTGAAAAACCGATAAAAGCGTATTAACTTTGAGCGACTGGATGGCGCAGTTGGTTAAGTTAGACGGGTCTATGGTTCGAATCCCAGTGAAATTGAATCTGACCTAGTCATAATTTGCCGTCTCTCTTATGGTCAATTTTGGTGAATGAACTTCTGGATTTACTGAATGCTAATGGCTTCACAACCTTTGGATATGCAGATGATTTAGCCGTCATAGTGAAAGGAAAGCATGAAAATGTCGTTGACAATCTCATGCAAAAGGCCTTAAATTTAACCTGGAGATGGTGTGATGAAGAGGGCCTATCTATAAATCCCAACTAGACCAAAATAAATCGATTCACTAAAAGAAGAACAAATAGTCTACCGACTCTCAAAATTAGAGAAACACCCATCATGCTAAAGGAAAAGGTAAAATTCTTAGGTGTCACATTTGACCAAAAACTCTCCTGGAACGCACACATCAATAATATATATAAAAAAGCTACTAAAGAGCTCTGGGCCCTAAAACAACTAGTGGGAAAAACCTGGGGCCTAAACCCAAAAAATGAGCTTATGGATATACAACCAAATGGTCAAACCCACCATACTCTATGGTGCTGTTACCTGGTGGACAATGGGAACAGAGACAGACCATTAACAAACTAAAAAAAATACAAAGGCTAGCGTGCATTTGCACGACAGGTGCGATGAGAACCACTCCAACGGTAAGCTTGGAAATGTTACTAAGCCTACCTCAGCTTCATGTTGCTGTGCGAGACAAGCTGTAGCCCTGCAAAGAACCTATAATTTCAAAGAAGGTAACCTAACGAGACACCTAGAGATTCTAAGAAACGTTGACCACGTTAATGAACTAACTAAGGGCAGTGATCTTATGACACCAATCTTAGATTTCAACAAACAATACGAAATCGTCATAACTAAGAGAGAAGAATGGGCCAATAGCCCTCCCTGGATGACTGATGACGCCCAAAGATGGTACACAGATGGGTCGAAGTCGAAAAGTGGAGTATAAGCTGGCATCGTAGGACCCAGATGTAACCTACACATACCTCTCCCCAAAGAGTCCACAATATTCCAGGCTGAACTCTTTGCTATAAATGAAGCCGCACACTGTATCGGCAACAGAAATGCAACAAATTCGAAAATATCGATATTCTCAGATAGCCAGGCAGTACTCAAAGCCCTAAACAGCTTCACATTCAACTCAAAGGCTGTCTGGGAATGTCAAAAAATACTCAACAGACTGGCAGATAAAAATAAAATAAAACTGATATGGGTGCCAGGACATGAAAACCACGAGGGTAATGGAAAGACCGACAACCTAGCAAAGAAAGGAGCTGTAACTACTTATATTGGGCCTTTCCCTTTATATGGTTGTTGACATACAACAACATATAAACAACTGGACACACAAATGCCGTATCCAACTATGGAACAACCAGGAGGGACTTACGCACTCCAAAAAATTCATGAGGGATGATCCCAGAAGAACCAAAAAGGCTCTAAATATTCACAAGCCTGACCTCAGAATACTATGTGGTGCACTTACTGGCCATTTCCTATGTAACTATCACCTGCACAAAATTGGGCACAGCAGCACAGAAAACTGTAGACACTGCGGAGAATCAAAGGAGACCATGGAACACCTATTAGTCGAGTGTCCACACCAAGCAGATGTAAAATAACCAGCAGATTCACATTAACAGGAACAGACTACCAGGACATTCCATCCAAAGAGATCATAAAATTTCTCAAGGTAGCTCTGAAGTCCTAGAGAAACAAAAGGGGGCACAATGGATCTATTGTGGTCGCATTGCTATGTGACTATACAGTCACACCCCATTCTCTTCAATTCGTTTCGAATGTAAAATCGAATCTGGTCCAGTCACCATTTGCCGTTGGGATCAAATTAAATGCACTGGAGTAGGTTGCTACATGGCAGTACAATGGGCCAGTTTTTGAGTCTGACTGCTCCAGTGTAGTGTTTCAAAAAAAACCTCCAACAAAAACAAAAAGCATAAAAAACTTTGCTTTCACTGGGATTCGAACCTGGGACCCCTCTAACTTAACCTACTGCACCATCCGGTTGAATACTCTGGTACCAAACAGAGTGTCACCTTGGAGACTTCGTTGACGGTCAGTTTACATAACGTGATTTTTT
This sequence comes from Myathropa florea, assembly GCA_930367185.1. Taxonomy (NCBI): domain Eukaryota; kingdom Metazoa; phylum Arthropoda; class Insecta; order Diptera; family Syrphidae; genus Myathropa; species Myathropa florea. The sequence goes on along the minus strand of OV884003.1, from coordinate 80,318,769 downwards.
TCGATGCCAAAATGTCCGACGCTATGACTCTTGACTGCTGGAGTATAAAGTTGACGATTCTTTGGGTGGGTTAAAATCCTTTATGGATAGCGCTGCTTCGTGCAGCATTCACATTTGCTTGAAAGACGCTCGTCGCCCAAGGAAATCATGGAAGGCTCTTCGACTCTTGTACCTAAGCTCGTTTTTAAGTCGTCGTATGCTGCAAATCCACTCTATTCACCACTACCTGCTTCAACCACTCGTCCTGTTAATTATTTGAGTCGAGAATTTGCTCGCCGGGGATAAGGTGGGTGGCAGATAGTCCGTCTCTCTGTACTTGTGGGAGAACTATCCAGTCTGATAGGAGAGACGCGTGCCCAAAGGTCTTGTCGTTCCAAAGCACTACTTTTCTGATCCTGAGGTCCTTTGCACCGTACTGTTGCTACTGAAAATGCCAAGTAGCGTAAGGAACAGAAGTTGTGTACCTCCAGTGCTGCAATTGGTCCTGATTTAAATGATCTACTTTTCTCTTGATGCCGTTTTTATAATGTTTTTTGATTCGGCCTGCTTACCCGCGCCATTTTTGTTTTCAGCTTTATAATAATAATAGCGGCGCTATTGTCCGAGGTGGGCCTGGGCCTAGCTTCTCAGCAACCACTCGTATTGTGCGTGCTATCGTTCTCTCACGAGTCGAGGGGACCTACAGTTTAATACCGACTCCGAACGGCGAGATTGAGAAGCTTTTTTTCTAGACAGTTATACTCTTTGAGCATTGTCAGTGAATCGAAAGAGGTGGAGCCGTGAAAAAATGTTTGACGTTTTTTTCCGAGATTCGAACTGACGACCTCGAGCGTAGGAGTCGACGCACCTACCCACTACGCCACGGCGCCCACTTTCAGCTTTATACAAGCTTTAAAAAACGTGGCTCAAGATGTTGCATCACTAACTTCGGAAATCTCTAAGAAAATATCAATTTCCCACCGCAGTCACAGTCCTGATAGTCACATCCTTGGCTTACCCAGTAAATGTTTTCCCAAAAACTAGGAATGTCGTTATCTATACCCGAATCATATCCTTGAAACTCTTCGCTGACATACTTCTTTCCCACAATCGCTTCCCGAAAGTCCGTATATCATCTCAAGAAATTTCTTGTAACATTTTCCGACTCCTCTGCCATGCATTCCAACCAATTCGACGACATCCTGAACCACGCACTGGCGATAAGCGATTCTCATTTTCCCAGACTACACAATCAGCGAACTGTTCCACTGCTCAACTGCTCCAAGATAAAGATGAAAAAAAAAATCCATCGCGTTTTCAATTTTCTCAATCTGCACTCGCAATAACATTTTACAAATGATTGCATCTGAGAAATGGATCCTGCTGGTACAGTAAAACGGAGGGAGACGACCTTTGCCACACAAAATGGTTCCATTTCGTAAAATAAACGAAATAGGTCGAGCAATACCTAACAAATCTCGTTAATATCCTTGGATTGTGACAACAAAAAAAGCACACAAAACGAATCCGAGGAGGGATGAAAAGGGAAACATTTTGCAATGATATCGAGGAACGCAGAAAACCTCAAAAGCATTAATCAAGACAATTCCACTACACCACTCACACCAGCCGGCACCCCGGGCGGCGTTCGGTGTTCGCTGATCCCATACCTTTGACAGTAATTTTTCATTCTGCTGGTTTCGACAGCGCGATTATCGAACACAGCCCTGATGGGTTCAGTGCGCCACCCGTCACCCCAGAGGGCCGCCATTCCCCAGGCCAGGCATCCGCCGCTGGAAAGTGCTGATCAAAACAAAACCGTAAAGCACAAATTTGGCAAATTGTACGGAAAGCCAATTTTAAACAGTTTGCTGAAGAAGTATCAGTCCGTAAATTTAACGAAGGAAATTATTTTGGATACACATTTTTCAGGGTATTTCTTGGGCACCCCGTCACTTCTGAAGGTCAGTGCATGCATGTAACTTTATTCTACGGTAATCTTTATAACGATGTTGTTATCACGTGGACCCATAAATCTAAGGTTAATCCGGGTTGGCTATATTGGGACGGGTCACCGGACTATGCTTACCGATGGCACACCATGGTCGGGATGTCGGCAAATGTGTGAAACTATTTTTGTTGTCAAAGTTCACCTTCACGTGGCAACCTCTGGGTATTTTATTATGTTGGAGGTAGCAAAGTGATAGGAAACGAGCAGCGTTTGAATGAAAAAGACATAAATAACCGCACTAAGCCGAGGGAAGTCGATGGGTGGCGGATGCCGGTATTGGGTTAACGTGTGACAAGCGTCTTAGCAGTATCTTTCATGGAAGCCCTAGATTTTAATCAACTCCCATTCAAATTCGCTTGTTCGCCTTAAAAAGGGAATACATTTACCTGCTTGCCTTCGCAGATAGGAATCAGCTTCAGAGATTTTTCTTGCTGAATTAATCAGGGGACACAATACAGTACACACACACACATATGCAGATACCTGCTTTTCGGAACTCGATTGTGCAGGAACTCAGTTTAAAGTAACTAGCTTTCAACGTACGGAAAATCGAATTCTGTCACTGCTCTAATATTCTTCATACTAGAGATAGAGATAGAGATAGAAATAGAGATAGAGATAGAGATAGAGATAGAGATAGAGATAGAGATAGAGATAGAGATAGAGATAGAGATAGAGATCGTCTTCATTTGTGCGGTGATCGATTGTGTATGAATATGTAAAAAGCACATCGTCTTTTTCTTCTGCAAAACTTCTCTCTGATGTCCATGGGGCATATGGGAGGGACTGTAAGTTTTAATCTTAAGCTCCAGAGGGAGGCTCATAGATGACTACTTTCTGCATGCGTTGGATATAAAAAAAACAGATTGCAGGATGAATGTTTCTATTGCACCGGACAATCAGGCGCTGAGCAGACACATGGAGCAAATATAAATTAATTCATCATTAACTTTAGGATGTGCACTATAATTTAAAGAGTGTGCATTTCAAAATAGCGTCGCACATGTTTAAGTGAAAGGAGTGACCGCCGTGGCGTAGTGAGGAAGTGCGTTCTTCCGGATCAGAAGATATTTGGTTCGAGTTTAGATCAACGCACTTTGACTTCTACGACACCACCTCTCTCAGAAACTGATAATGCTAAGAGGAGTATAACTATATGGAAAAGGACGAAAAGAGACATAATTTCCACATTCTTCGGAAACCTATTGCATATATATTGGGTTAAGGTACATTTGAGAAACAATGTCAATGAAAAGGCGGACTTCCTGGCAAAGCAGGAAACAACCTCGTTTCTCATTGTAACTGAAGAAGGCTTGTTGAAGAAGGTGCTTGAAGACTGCCTGGGGGAAGAAAAAGGAGACACTGAATAAAAGAGAGGTCATTACTGGATGGGAATTCAGACGATGAGCCAATGTCGGTGTTATCATCGATTTTGGTTATCTGTTTATGAGTATTCAACGCTGTTTCTGAGTGAGGTTGTAAAATTACAAATGTACGGTGTTCATAAAATCAGTCGAAAATGTGTAGCACGTCGGACAGGTTATTTGGAGTCACTAATTTTAGGAAATTACTTACTCATCGCATACCACATATAGCAAACAAAAACAAAAAACACCTTTTTATATCTTATTTATCTATTAAGAATCTGATAGTGTGGTCTTTGTGCGATGCTTCCATATTCGTCAAGCATGTTTACTAACCTCATAATGGTCCATCTACTCGGGAGAGTACTGCTAAACTTCCCTTTGGACGGAAATGAAGAACTGCAAAGCATGGTACCGCGGCACTATCCAAATCCTGTTTTCGGTATCCCAAGAATTCATTTTAATAAATCTAGGTCAGGTAGATAGGTGCCCTTGCTGACTTGAAAAACATGTCAACGGCTCACTTAGACCACTCTGCGTCCATTGTGCCCCTAATAATAAATCTAAATTGTAATTTGTGGGGCGCCGTGGCCGTGTGGGCTTGTGCGTCGACCCATACGTACTAGACTTTCACAGTCTAGGCTTAAATCCGAGTTAAGACAAACAATTTTTCAAAAAAAAAAATTTTCACGGCTCCACCTCTTTCGAGTAACTGACAATGCTCAAAGAGTATAACCGTCTAGAAAAAGTTTCTCAATCTCGCCGTTCGGAGTCGTCATTATGCTGTATGTATCCTTCACTCGTGAGAGAGCAATAGTTTTTGGTGAATAGCTAGGCCCAGGTCCACCTCGGACTGTAGAGCCGCTATTATTATTATTATTATAATAAACTGGGCAAGTGCGAGTTGAACTCGCACGGGGAAGATTCTGTCGCATAATACTGATGGATGATTTCTGAATATCAAACGACGTTTCCAAACTATTTCAGTTGAATTTTCTTTTGACTTCAACCCAAATCAACTATTCATTGCTAGATTCATGCACCCAGAAAAACTAGCATCCACCCATACATATACCTAAATCTCTATCCAAGTTTATCCAACACAGAAAATCCCTTCCATCCATACCAAATCAGTGTTCATGCCTACGGTGCGTGTGTACACTGCTGTTGGGTATTTAGGGGTTAAAATCTATCTAAGAGATAACACTCATCAACGCATAGAGTGGTCGAACATAGCATGAAATTTATGTGTGAGAATGAAAATAGTTATGCATTAAGGTCTTCAAAACTGCGTTTTCAGATCTTCAAAATTCGCATGTTGACGGTTGACCGTTTTTGGCCAATATCTCGAAAACTATTAAAGCCAGAATGCTTGAAATTATTTTAAATGAAAGTTCTCAGTGAAGCCAAGTTTTTGTGATTTTTTCAGGTTTTTAAGCACTTTAGTTTAGAAACGGCAGGGGGGGGACGCATTAAAAAAAAAACTTTGGATATATGTATAACTCGACGGGGTGCGACAATGTTTCAAAATTAATGGCAATTTCACCTGTACTGGAGAGACCCCCAAATGGCCCCACTTTTTAAATTTGGGTGCATGGGCAATGACATTTAGGCCTGAAGTACCTAATTCAAAAATTTCATGCCGATATCTTTATATACTTCGGAGATAAAAAAGTGTGACAGACACGACGGACGGACGGATGAACGGACGGACACACCGAAATTATAAAGGATCCGTTTTTGATAAAGACGTTCAGGACGACAAAAACGCATTGAAATACAAAGCACATACGAAAACCTACGAAACCGAGCTAAAGCTATACGATGGTCTTTTGTCTGAGTGCGTTTGTCTGAAGTCTTTTGTAAACGGCCCATTGAGCCCTTCTTCAAAGATCAATGTAGCAGTGCATCGACCCATCAAGATGAAAATGGACCAACCATCTCACAATGCGGCCTCAATTTTAAGAACTTTAGATGAAAATGGTTTAATTATACCGGGCTACATATGGTCAATGTGGGCGCCGTGGCGTAGTGGGTAGGTGCGTCGACTCTAGGATAGATAATTTTATTATTAAGCTGATTCGAAGGCATGTTGCACGACCTATTACTTCAACCAATAGTCTGATCTTTGGGGCTTACTACCCCAATATAAGGTACAATGAGAAGGTGCGCCTGAACGGCTTTATTCCTCCCGAAGCATTCCTCTATTTGGATGAGAAAGGCCTGATCCAGGATATGGAAGGATGTCCTATTATCTTCCATGTCGTACGCCGAACAGTGGACAGGCGACTCCAATACGAGCCGGACGTCGCTGGCAGCCACGAGGATCTTCTTCGGTTCAGCAGGGCGATTTCTGCCCGGGACAGGACAGAGTCTGCCAAAGAACGGCATTTTTATTGGTGGTTGCACCAAAATCAGCCTTCGCCGCCGCTAACTTCGTAGAGCAGGACTTTTTGGTTGAGCTTTGGTGGCCAACTCACATAGTTTAGGTCATTATATATTAGGTCGAAAAAGAAAAAAAAAAAAAAAAAAAAATACAAAATACAAAAAAAAATAAAATAATACAAAAATACGAAAACAAAAAAAAAAACATACAAAACACAAAAAAAAGGTGCACCACGGCGTATTAAATGTATGAAATGCATACATTGTACTTACGCCTTGGTGCACGCGTCCGTATGTTGTTACGGACATAGTCAAGATAGTTTTTAAGGTAGTTTGTATGTTAGGATAAGTTATTTTAAGTTAGGTTAAGTAGTTTTAAGAAAAAAAAAATGAATTGTTTATGCCAAGTTTTTTTTTTAAATTTTCTTGGTTTAGTACATAAGTCTTCTTTCTTTTTAATAATGAAAAAAAAAGCTAAAAACAAATCCTTGCGCCGAAAGGCAAATTATAAATAAGATTAGGTTAGCTTAGAGCACCCGCATAGGGTCAGTAAGTTAGATTAGTAAAAACAGATGTTTAGTTTAATATTAGCTAGTTTTAAGTGTTTTTATATCTAGCATGTAAGGAATTTTTGTTTAAATAAAATAAAAATACGTTAAAAAAAAAAAAAAAAAAAGGTTCGTCGACTCCTACGCTCGAGGTCTAAGGTTCGAATCTCGAAAAAAAACATCAAATATTTTTTCACGGCTCAACCTCTTTCGAGTCACTGACAATGCTCAGTTCGGAGTCGGCATTAAACTGTAGGTACCCTCCGCTCGTGAGAGAACAAATGCACGCAAAACACGAGTGGTTGCTGAGAAGTTAGGCCCAGGTCCACCTCGGATTGTAGCGCCACCATTATGATTATTATTATTATTACATGTGGTCAAACGTGTTTTCAGTAGAACTCAAAATCAGATGAAGTGAAGACTTTTTCATAGTTCGCTCCCGGACACATCAACTCTTATTTTCACGTCTCCACAACTCTGTGGAGACAAATGCACAAATGGAACGGTTGCTTTGGAAGCTAGTCTCAAGTCCATCACGGACTGTAGAGCCACCCAAAGAAGAAAACATGTCTTCCTTTCTATATTTTCAATACTTACTTACTCTTCAGGTCAGACCACGTTGTCTAGCCCTCACGATCTTTGTGAAGATGTATCTTAAATGCTAGGCTCGACCGATTTGTAGATATAGTACCTTCCGTGTTAACACCCGTCCGCCGCAATGTCATTTGCAGAAGTCATACAACAACGCACCTCCTTGTCGAAATTCGGTGCAGTTTTCGAACGGTGCGGGAATCCTAGGTCCCAAGGGCGCAACGGGTATTTTTCAATGTGGTGCGTCACAAACTAATCGATTTTCTCCACATCGCGAACTCATTCATCGCGTCGATGAATGCTGTCGAATGCGGCTTTGAAATTAATGAAAAGATGATGGGTATCGATTTTAAGGTTGCTAATCTTTTCCGGACTTGGTCGAAGCGGCAATAGTTGGCCTAGAGTTAATTTGCCAGACCGAGAGTAGTGCTGGTCCTCGCCGATTAGTGCAAAAAGGATTTAAACCACCGCACACAGTATGCTGGACAAGATCTAACCATTTTGCAACACGGATCTTCATTTACGTACCTCTTTTACCGAAGTAAGCTTTGAGGAGCTTCATGCAACTTAATGCAAGGAATTTATCCTCAAAAGACCTATTTCCTACTTCAACTAACTAAATTTTCAACGGCGCGGTGAATTTCCTTCAGTTAAAATGATTACCTTGACGTGTGCCTCCTTAATCATCTCTGTACATCTTTGCATATCTTCTCATTCCACAGCTTGAAGTTTCGTCTATTGACTTCCCAAACAACAATTTAAGAGCGCTCCATGCCCAATTTAACCATCTCCGCCGAAAAAAACGAGAGGAGTGCGAGGGGCAGAAAAAAAGGACTCGCACAATAGTACTTCTCTGTGTATTTATGTCCTTAAATGTGTGTTCCATGTCACTTCATCCGGTGCCATAGATTGTAGAACATAAAATCATTACAATATGGAGGAGGTCTTGCTCCTTTTGCATGTTCCGCACACACTCACTGATGTTGACAGCAGCTGTGCGCTGTACCGAGTCAAGCCATTCTTGGCCCACCCTCCTTGTTCTTTTGCGCGCAGACGAGAGATAGGGTATGTCACATTAAGGCATTATGCGATATTGCAAAAGTTTATTCTTTGTGCGGATGGAGCCAGCCGCCCTGCCAGCTGAGCCCGAATGCCCTCGCTCCTCGGTGTCTTTGTCAACACATGAGAAAAAGTTCCGTTTTGAGTTTTTGTGTCTTCCTTTTGCTCGTCCGCCTGCGAGTGGATCCTTTTTTCGCGTTGGATCCAGGGAAACTTTGTTTTGTGTGAGTTTGTCTATGGCACAATGTACGGAATTGGAACACGAATTTCGCGGGAAGTACGGGAGGCGGGGGTGCTGCGTTGACAAGAATGTTTGAGTTCAAGCCGTACGCTGGAGACCCGGGCGGCATAGTGTTCGGTTCGGTGTATTCCGGAGGAAGACCTTCCAACCGCGGTTTCCCGCGGGGATCGGAACGGGTGGCGGCAGTCGGCCGTGGACTCTGTTAAAGTAATTAGTTGACACAATTGTCTGACTCTGTCGTGGGTTTAGGGCGGTGAAGTTGGTAACATTGTCAGTTTTTTTCTTTCCACTGCTGCCTCGATCATGTCGAAGTTGTGCTCTGGTTCAGTGGCAGTCTTAGTGTCATAATGACGGGAAGTGTTTTGGGTTTATTACACCCGGCACTTAACGTTTATGAGCTTCCGTTTGTTGTTAGTTAGTTGCGCAAATGACGGTGGGATTTTAACAGACCATTGTTTTTGGAAAACTGTTTGGAAGTTGTTTTTTTTTTTTACATTTTCATGGGTGCTGGAAATAGTGGCGGGTCGTCTGACCATTGATGAATTGTGATAAGAATGGATTTGAGAAACGTATGCGAAGGAAGAGGGCCAGGTCCATCCCCGACAGTAGCGCCATCAGAAGAAGAATATGAAGCAAGATGTGTATAGTCTCTTGGTCACATATCTTCTGACTGTGTGATCGTTAAGCAAATTTTATTGTTTTGTCTTGAACATCTTGGGATATTATTTGAAGCCAGTCCCCTGGATGCTTCACTAAAGGTCACAATGGTTCCATGTTCGTTTATAAATTCCAATCTAATTTATAAAGACGTTCATATTCGATAAAGCAATGCTTCGGAAAATGGACAATTGATTTTGTGAACAATGACAAAAAAAAGTTATTGCTTTTTTTTATAATTTCCGAATACCCTTAAGTGTCCGGAATCAAGACACAGCACAGGCCGAAGGTATAGAAGGAGAAAGTGAAATCTTCTACAGAAAAGACGATTTCATGCTGATTCTATAGAACTACGGTGTCGGGTATAAAAGCGTTGAAGAAGGCATTCCAATATTTAATGAAACCACAAACAGCAACGTCGGATATAGAGCTGGTTCTAGCCTCTGCAGCAACCTTTTCGTGTTGTACATGCTAAGGGAGCGGCATTATATTGTCTAAAAGAAAGATCTGTGGATTGCAGGACAATACAGGGTGGGCCATCTAGTGTCTTTTTTTTAAATCATAGGTTATTTTGACACTGACAGTTGTTTACCGCTCGAAGTCTTGACTGAAAGTCAGTATCATACCTCCGCGGAACGAAATCAGTAACTTTACGCTTGAACAACGTCGGGAATATTGAAGACTTATTTCCAAAGTAAGTGCTGTGTAACCCAAACAGTGGGTTTTTTGAAAATAAGTTTTGGCCGAAATGAAGCACCCACCGCGACTGCTATACGCAAGTTTGTGGAAAAAGCTCGCGAGACTGGTATGCCTGTGGACAACATTCATGGTCCCATGGTCTTCGTCCTCATACGGTGTGCACAGATGAGAATGTAGCTGCTGTGCTGTGGCCGAGAGTGTGAGACTCAATCCACGAACATCAACTCGCCATCGATCTAAACAGCTCATCATTTCACGCACTAGCCTGAGGAGAGAGAGAATTCTACACAAAGATCTCGGAATCCTAGGTCCAATTGACTCTGCAATTGAAGGCACGCGACCCTCCGCTTCGTTCGCATCGCTTCGCAGTTTCGGCCTTAGAGCAGATTCAATTGGACAACGATTTTGTGCGAAAATCATCTTTTCTGACGAGGCGCATTTTCATCTCGGCCGCTACGTTAACAAACAAAATTGCCGCATCAGGGGCTCGGAAAACCCGCACTTTTTGTCGAAAAGTCAATGCATTCACAAAGAGCGACAGTTTGGTGCGGATTGTGGAGTGGCATCATTAGACCATTTTTCTTCGAAAATGAGGCTGGGGACAACGTTTTGGTCAAGGGTGGGCGTTACACAGCTATGTTAACTGTGTTTTTTTACTGAAATTGAAGACGTTGATTTGGACGACCTCTGATTCATGCGGGATAGCGCGTCATGCTACACAGCCCATTCCGCAATCGATCTTTTGCGCACCAACTTCCCAAATCGTGTTATCAGCGATGTCAATTTGCCGCCTCGGAGCTGCGATTGATGATAACCCCTTTGGACTTTTTTTTGTGGGGAACCCTACAAGACCGATGTTATGCCAACAATCCGGAATCGATTCAAGCACTTAAGGCCAATATCATCCAAGCAATCTGTGAGCTACAGGCCGAGACCATCAACAAGGTCTTGGAAAATTGGGGTGACAGAATGCGCCACTACAAAGCCAGCCGAGGCAGCCACTTGAATGACGTTGTATTGAAGACTTAATGGGAAAGTTTGTTCATACTAATAAAGTCATAATACATGAACAAATTTTGTTGATTTTATTGCATTTTTAAAAAGAAACTTGTAAAGCGTGGTCCAACGAAAACGCACGATAATAATTGTAAATAAAACAGAAAGATTTCAAAGAATTAATATTTTTATTTACTATATTTTTTATTATGATAGGAGGATCTATGACAATTATGTGTGAAACAAAATATCGGCCAAATGCTCGCCACGGCTTCGGTGGCAAACCTCTATCCGATGGTCCATATTTTCAATGACTCTGAGACATAATTGTGCCGAACTATCTCATCCTTTATCTCTTGAATTGTTCTTGGCTTATTGGCATACACTTTTTCTTTTAAATACCTCCAAAGACAGAAGTCCAACGGCGTCAAATCACATGGCGGCCAATTAACATGGCCACGACACGACGTGAGATAACACGGCGATTGAATTTCTCGCGCAAAAGAGCCATTGTTTCGTTGGCTGTGTGGCAGGTGGCACCATTCTGTCGGCAGCAAATGTCATATAGGTCCATATCCACAATTTCTGGCAACAAGAAGTCCGTTATCATCTCGCGACAGCGAACACCACTCACGGTAACTGCTTGGCCGATCTCATTTTCGAAGATGTACGGCCCAACGACGCCGCAAGCCTTTAAACCGCACCAAACAGTCACCCTTTGTGGAAGCATTGGCTTTTCAACAATCACTCAACAATCCTACAGACCCGGTTTGTTGAAATTTGCGCACAATTCTACCGATTGTGGACACATTTGATCGATTATGCTGAACAAAAGTGCACGAAATGCATTTGGATTTGAACGCCCATTTTCGTAAAAGACTTCAACAATCTTAACGCCGTGCTCAATTGTGTACCTCTCCTTGGTTGAATTGGTCAAACACTGAAACAAAGAAATGTCAAATTAAGTTGGGCAAAAAAACTTGACGTTAAGGTGTGACTCACGATTAACATCGTGCATTATGGTTGGACCACCTTTTGTTTGGCCCACCCTGTATAAGAGTGTCAAAAAATATTCTCCATTGTCTTCTTGGTGTGGTCTGTGTTAATCAAAGGTGAAGTACGATTTTTTCAGATCTAAGTCAATCAAGTTATACCAACGATCGATTAAGAATTAGAAACTAATTTTCCTACCAATTTTTTAATTCAATTGATTTTCTAGGACTGCCACCATACATTTTACAAAAGTTGGAGCACTGGAGTATGGTTCAGCTTTAGCTAAAAAAATATATAATTCAAGCAACTGTTTTGAAGTCAAAAAACAAAGGCGAAATGTTTTTTTTATTTTTTTTGAAAAATTGTTGTCCACCTTTTGTTCGGTCCAAGATAGGGATTCTATGTGGCACCATCTTCTTGGAACCAAATATCGGGCACAAAAATATTTTCAAACATTTTCTGATGATGGACTCTAGAATACTCAAAGAGATTAGGCCTAATGAAGCCGCTAGCCAAATTGGCGCATACATTTAACCGCGGAACAATTTAAGATCTTATGGATAATTGAAAGTCTTCAGTCGAAATTAGCAGTCAAGTGTTATGAGTTCACCTTTTGTAGAATATTTTCAAAAACACCCCAACGACATCTGCCGTGAAATTGCAGCAGTCGACAGAAGTGTAACGAATAATTTCACAAAAAACGACCTTAACACCGTCTGGACCTCGACTTCCTTAACACTCGTAACTAAAACACGCTTTGTAGTCGGTATTCCCCTTAACTTGGTAGAATCTAATACTACCGTACACCTTACCCTTTATAAAGCCACTACTAAATTATGTCCTTCAACCTATTTCAAGCCAATGACAGGGATGCAATCTTCGCTGCAGCCATTCAATAATGCCCAAGAGCACATTGACGTTAGTAGGGTCTTATGTACACCAAGCAACTACTGCAAGTTACTGCAGCAGTTCGACTTTCACAATTTCAAGAATTGTTTTTAACTCCAAAAACTAACCCGCCTTCACTTGCAGTCTCGCCTGCCATTGTCTTCGGTCTTGCCCTGCAGTTTCGTCGCCTGCAACCAGTTCCCACTTAAATTAATTTCCCGAAACTTTTCCCATTTTGCGAAATTCGTTGCTATGCGCCATGTTACACCACATGCCATGCCAACGAACAAACATGCTCCAACTCTCGTTACATCGACTAATGATCAAAATTATTTCCGCGTCGTGAACTCGCACTCGAATTGGGAATACTCACATCCTTAGGACGCCGCGAGGTGTTGCCGATTAAGTGATAAATCAGTGCACGCACGTCATTCCATTATCCACAACCGTCGCTGAAGCTCGGGATACATTTTGATTATCGCCCACAATGCAGGGAAGAGCTGCTTTTCACGGAACTCAAGCATTTACTGAACTGGGAATCTTTTAAAGAAATTATTCTAGCACCGAGAGGGGAGTCCTAATCTCCGAGTAAGAGTTTCTACAGAGCTCCCAGTGCTCAGCGGTGGGCGGACGTACTGAGGGCTGCAGCTGGTGTGGGCTAGAGCGAACGGATTAGAATGAATGGTGTTTAGAGCGCAGTCTTTGGGGTTGCTATAATGCAATTTAATGTTTGTGTAATATTCGCTTCCAAGCGCTCCCAAGTGATGCCGTCTTCTTGGTTGAGTAGATCGCAAGGAATCTGGAATTCTGCATGGCGAACATTTGTTATCAGATTAAGTCGCATACTCGTACGCTCGCGTTGGTGATTCACTCCGCTGGGAGCTGGATAAAGTCATTACGATGGTGATGTAAGAGCGGATAGTCCCCGCAACTTCCCATCGGATGGCACATGCATGCAGGGATGGAGAGTGTCTCGCTTGGGAGGTTTGCGCCATGACAACTTCTGCGATAGATGCATTTTAGAGATTTTTTCTCCCGTCACTGAGTGGGTGATAGTTAGCAGGGGATTTACCAAGGAGATTTTCTTTGCCAACGATTTGCAGGAAAAATCCGTTCAACAATATCTAGGAATCACAGTTTGCGAAGCAAAATCAGACTGATTGAGTTACATCGAAAATGAAATCAATTCTTACGCAATCTCCTTTCAAAAGCGTCAGCACACTTCTTTTTTTGCAGTGACGACAAACACGAATTTATGCAATGTCGCAAATTTCAGGAAGGTTTTCGAAGATACTCCTTGTCTGTTGATCAGATCCGCTTCTTATGAAGTGAATTTAAGGGGATTAAAATCTCGTCAGCTCTTTTAAAATTAAAGTGTCGATGCGCAGAAAATGCCTGGCTTCTTAAGAGTTGTAACTTGTTTAAGGAACCGGTCTAGGCTCCCTAAGCAAAAATGTTGATTGCTGGTAACCTGACAGAATACCAAGAACGAATACTGTAAATGTTCAAGTAAAGTTGACTTACAGCCTCCTGACGACGCCCTCTGGAGAGTCTCTACAGCAACCGTGAGGTGAACTTATGTTAGAGAAATTTAAAACCTAGTTTCTAATAGAAAATAAGCTATTACCTAGTGGAGCATAGCAAGCGTGGGTGAGCTTAATTTTCTTTCTGAGGATCACTTTAAAAATATACTTTATATTTTGACTCTCTTAAAATAGTTTATACCTTTCACTTTACGCTGTCGTAGTAGTAGACGCTGAATGACAATCGTGTCAAGCATAGACAACTATTACACCTTGTATGCATTATTTAGTTCTGTGAGCAACGGGAAATGTAAATAGCAATAAGTCGCGATCCTTTTTGATCGTCCCCAGACAGGCGTCGGTCATTTATCAGCACTTCTATCCTCTCCCTCGTAACGACGTATAGTCGCCAGATAACCCTTGCCTAGGCTTCATATAGCGAGAAAAGAGAATGGAAAAGGATCATCCACTAGAGTATGTGCAAACATGTGTGTCCCATTTTGATATCTACATGTGTTTCAATATGTTTGTTTTTCCTTCTATTTTTTATATTGATATATATAAAATTGTTGCAAGTGCGTTGTGACTCTATAACTCACGAATTATCAATCCGAATTTGGTAAACTCTTTAAGAGTTTGTTCGTATGGTCGTGTGGATGGTTTGTCTAAAGTTTGCACGAAATTGGTTGACGCGTTCGTGAGTTAAGACTTTTTATGTCAACATCTGATTTTGTTCATATAAAAAAACAAAACTGGGCAAGTGCGAGTTAATAATAATATTGATGGATGATTTCTAAATGTGAAACGACGTTTCCAAACTATTTCAGTTAGATTTTCTATTAAATTCAACCCAAATCAGCGTTTTCAGATCTTCAAAATTCGCATGTCGATGGTTCACCGTTTTTGGGCAATGTCTTGAAAACTATTAAGGCCAGAATACTCGAAATGGTTTTAAACGAAAGTACTCAATGAAACCAAGTTTTTGTGATTTTTTCAGGTTTTTAAACACTTTGGTTTAGAAATGGCAAGGGGGACGCATTAAAAAAAAATTTGGAGCTCCATATTTTCCAAACGGTACTTTGGATCAAAAACTAGAGCAAGCGTCAACCTCAATTCAAAAGATCTGTCGATTGATATATAACTCGATAGTGTGCGACAATGTTTCAAAATCAATGTCAACTTCACCTGTACTGGAGCCACCCCCAAATGGCACTACTTTTTAAATTTGGTATGGTATGGTGCATGGGCAATGACATCTAGGCCTGAAGTACCTAATTCTAAAATTTCATGCCGATATCTCTATAAACTTCGGAGATAAAAAAGTGTGACAGACATGACGGACAGACGGACACACCGAAATTATAAAGGTTCCGTTTTTGTAGACGGAGCCTTAAAAACTACATGTACGTAAGCGCCTATGAGCGTGTGCTATATATATACTGTGTGTTGATGTCATACACACGGCAAATACACGTTGAAGCGCATACACGCATACACATTGACAGCTGTCAGTGAGTGATCATGATAAGGTTCTTTTTCACCGAATTCGCATTGTTAACGGAAGTAATCGGTAAGAGTCGCATTTGATTTTTTTTATGTTTATTGAACAAAAAGAGTTTCGCTTCGTAAATCTGTTTTTTTTAAACTTGCAGCTAAACGTCATCAAACAATTAGCTACATTTTTTTTATTGTTTAAACATAATCGTACATGTGCACATTTTATTCGCGCTAGCCTGTAAGTGCTGTTGTTTTGTTGTTTTTTGTGTGCGAATAATTGAATGATTGATGAAATTATGGTTAATGTAGTGTGTATGCATTCGAAGTCTCGGTCTGTCTGATTGTTCGGGCTAATCTCCGAAACTGCTAAACCGATTTCAGTGAAACCTTGAGGACATGAAGAGGACGTTGTCAAGAGTGACTTGGGCTCTTTTTATGCCGAGCTATGTCATTATTCAGAGTTTTATTTTCATCATGCCTAAGCGAAAGTAGACGACACACAGTTACCTGAAGTCACGAATGTGCAAGTTTTAACTAACCTTAATTTTTAATTAACATTTTACCATTTGTATCTATAAATATAACATTGAAGGTTCGTTTGTAAATTAAAAAATAGGATCAATTTCTAAACAATTGGAACGATCCTTATTCAATTTTTGACACAATTAGCATCGATCGATCAGGAATCGGTCATAGGCTATTGGAAAAACAGAAAATCCTATCTCTCAGCAAACATTCGACGGAGAATAATGAAATTTTGCACACATGTAAAGAACACCTGGATAAATTAGATCCACTGGAAAAAGAAGAGGACACGCCCACCAGAGAGGGCGTAGCGAAGTACGCTGGATACTCTAGTCCTATAATAAAATTTGCTACTTTTACCTCACTTTTCCTTACACTAGACTCCTTGATATCCCTTTTCTAGTTCGATACTCGATACTCCTCTTTGGTATGCATCGCTGCCTGTATTTTTTTTTTAAACACGCCATCATAGTACGGTTGTCCCTCCCTGGATGGGTAAGCGGCAATGCAACCACATGTTGATGGCGTCTATATTTGACGTAGCCATACCCAAATGTCGCCCATCAGGTTAATCTTAGATGGCCTTGGAAATCTTCGGTGTGCTCAGACGACCAATGTCGGATCTCGTGTCATTTGGCGGAATCTCTACGAAAAGATACAATAACCCAGTTTCAATAACCCAGTTTGAGGATGCAAGCTTTAATTCTTGAAGCGGCAGAATTTGAAAATCCTTATGGGCAACCAATCTTCGCAAATACATCCACAGAGTGGATTATCAGGGTCCCATCCCTGGTACATCGGCAAATGAATACTTCTTACTTTGAGCGCCATATCTGTTAGGTTTAGATTGCTAAATGCAATGAAGGTTACCCACTCAACGTGAATGTAATTTGAAAGAAGTCCTATTTACGGTTTAAGCGGATCTATTAACTTGAATGCACCTCAAAGGTCATATACCGTACCAAGTGCACACACTAAGGCTGCCGTTGATCTTACCAAAGAAGCTTAAATTCCACTCCATTCAGAGTTTTATCTCGACGATTATACAACACTTAGAGACTCGTATCCACTCAGGTGCGAATACTTCAATGCCTTAAGCAGAAAACCTCGAAAAATGAAGGGAACAATTCAGCTTCCAAACTTTCCAATGGACTCAGTTAAGTGAACACTTTTCACACTAACCATTTCCATGAACTGTAAGCATCAATCTCCTCCCAATTGAAATTGCAGGGAAATAAAAGTATAACCCTAAGATTAACCCAAATAAAGTGAACTCCAAGAACTGCAGCTAAGACGGCTCCACCGGAGAATGGTACTATGCGCCAGGTGTTCGCTTTCCTGAAACCACTAAAAAGTTCCCCAACTCCCTTCATCGAATTTAATATTCACACACCGCGCTGATGGCGTTGCCGCCCAATGGGTTATCCGAACTCAGCACAATCTCTCTCTCACATGCGAATCAAATTAAAACATTTCTCTGTAAAAGTTTCCGACCCCTCTTCGCAGCGGCGGCGGGCGAGGGGGAGAGTCAGTTGTTTTTTAACCCAAAAAACTTGTCAACAGCAATCGAACTTTTCTTCCATCTTGTGAATCTCTCGCGAGAAGTAAATAGTTTGGTAACTTAAGCAGTGGCCCGATGGAAGTGCACTCCGCAAATAGTTTCAGATACGTCAGAGATCGATTGTTGTAGTCGTAGAGCAATCGCTGTTGCCCTGTACGAGGGAATTGGATTTCAGGGTAAAAGTTTTCTTTCTTTAGCGTTCACATTCTGATGCGTCGCAAATACCAGTCAGTGCTTAATTACTTGAACATTGTTTCGCAAATTATGTAGATATGTTGGTATCCTAGACTTGGTGCGAATCACAGAGACAAGAGTTCGAATTACTTTCGGTAAAGAAATTTATTCGAGACGACAAAATGGGGGGTCTTAGACGCGGTTTTCAAATTGTTCGTCTATCAAATTGATTCGTTGATGATGTAACGGTAACTAAAAGAATTTTAAACGGATTTTAGGAGAGATCTGTAATGTACACTGAAATTACCAAGCAAAGAAGACTTTGCACTGAGTTGGTTTGGTCAGGAGCTTCCTTCTTTTTTTGGATGACGTTCAGTTCGTGGTGGACTTGATCCACGCTTCTATAGCAACGACTTGTGTTGTGCTCACGAGTGAAAGTGACCTATAGTTCATTGTCGCCTACAAGCGGTGAATCTTGAGAATCTCTACGTGGCATTCTTAAAATTCCCGAGCATTGTCAGTGACCCAAGAGAGGTGGTGTCGTGCAATTAAAAGTTGATGTGTCCGCGATGGACCTTCAGCTTAAGAGTCAACGCACTCACCTCAACGACGATTATTGCGTTAAAATTAAAAAAAATAATTTTATAAAAGATTTTTTAATAAAAAATAAAATTAAATTTAAAATTCAAAAAATAATTTTATAAAAGACATTTAATAAAAACTTTAATATAAAAAAAAAATTAAAAAATGAATTTCATAATAATTGGTTAAAATATTTAAATATACCGAATATGAAAAATGAACTCGCTGCCACTTCAATTGAAAATTTATATCCGGACTTTTTTGTTTTTTTTATTTTTTATTTTTGCCTGGGTAACTGAAAGTCTTCATGAGACACTTTGACGACTGTTCGCTCATAGTAGTGTGAAATTTTTACTCACTAAAACCACCTCCCTTCAAAATATGTTTATTATATAACAACGGCGTGGGCGCTGTGGCCGTGTGGGTTTGTGCGTCGACCCATACGCACTTCACTCTTCGCCGCCATTATTATTATTATTATTATTATACTACAACTAAGTTAGATAGTGATCCAGCAGTTTCCACCACTTTTTCGAGCATCTCGGCCGGTGTAGCGATGATTTCAGCACGAATGATTGTCTTGAGTTCAGACTGACCATAGCGATTTCATCGACTCTACCGTTTATTAGGTGCCTCGTTAGATTCAATGTCCATTTCTCTGTGCAAGTGCTAGACGGTGTGCTGGCCTCAGGCAGGGCCCGCGAAAAGCTTAGATGTGACCCAACCCTGGGCAGCTCATCCGCCTTTTCCTTACCGGAAATTCCCATGTGGACCGGACACTCAACAGAGGGTCACCTTATTCTTCTTCTTCTTTTTCTTCTTCTTCTTAGGGCGCTACAGTCCGATGAGGGCCTGGGCCTCACCCAACATGACCCTCCAGCCAGCACAATCTTTCGACAGTTGTCTCCAGTTTCGCACACGAAGCCGGCCGAGGTCCCCCTCGACTTGTGTGCGCCACCTTGTACGTGGATGTCCTCTGTTGCGTTATCCCACAGGCTCAGAGTCGAATACTCTTCGGGTCGGAGTTAAATTGTAAATACGCTCTAGGCGTTGGATCTATAGACACCTGGCTAGACTCATGTCGCTGTACAGCCCATACAGTTCGTGCTTGAACCTTCTACACTAAATGCCATGAACGCAAACAGGACCATAGGTCGCGGGCAGAACTTTTCTCTCGAAAAGACCAAGACACTGTTCATCCGCTTGGGATATTGTCCATGCCTCTGCGCCGTAAAGCAGGACTGGGATGATCAAGGTCTTGTATAGAGTCAGCTTGGTCTTCCGAGAGAGGGCTCTATTACTCAAGGCGTTCACACAAAACGGCAGAGAAGATCTTATACGCAATGTTAAGGAGACTTATCCCCCGATAGTTAGCGCAGTCAAGGGGTCTCTTTTCTTGTGTATCGGGCAAACGATGCTGAGATTCCACTCATAGGGCATGCTTTCCCCCGACCATATCTTACAGATGAGCTGGTGCATGCGTCCTACCAGATCATCTCCAGCTGCTTTAAACATTTCAGCGGGCAGACTATCTGTACCAGCAGCTTTGTTAGACTTCAGTCTCAATATCGCTATCTTGACTTCGTCTAGATCTATCATCGTCCGTTGTGTTGAGTGGAACATTCTGCCTGACAGCGGTATTTGTGTCCTCATTGCCGTTCAACAGTCTGCAGAAATGATTTTTCCAAATTCTCAGTATCGACTGCGAATCTACTACAAGCTGTCCATTCTCGTCCTGGCAAGCTTATGTCTGAACTTTATATTCAATCAATAGTAGTTTCATCCATGGGTGCCGTGGTGTAGTGGGTAAGTGTGTCGCAATAGCACGCACAACACGAGTTATTGCTGAGAAGCTAGACCGACGTCTATCTCTCGGACTATTATTATTATTAGTCATTATTATTATTATTAGTTTAGTAGCTTCACCCTTTGGTAAAACTTTCGGACATCATTCCTGCTATAACACCCCTCCATCTCGCTCCTCTTTCCTTTTCTTCTTGAGAAGCCGCTTCTCTTCCCTTCTTCTCTGTTCGTAGAGCTCACGAACAGCTATCGTAGATCGATGCATCGTTGCCTTGTAGGCTTCCTTCCTTTGCTGCATGTGCCTGCCTGCACTCGTTGTCAAACCAGGGGTTTTTCCTTGTTGGCGTTTTAAAACTCAGCACATCAGTAGCAGCTTCTCTGATGGCTCGTTTCCATTCTTCGTCTATTGTTAGTGCAGGTGACGTCGAACTTTCGGAGAGTTTCAGGGAGACTCGATCGGCAAAGTTCCTGGCAGTCTGTTGCGATTGTAGCTTTTCGACGTCAAACTGCGGTTGTCTTCCTCGACTCGGTTGTTCTCTCGATATCCGTGTCCTTACCTTTTCTACAACAAGGAAATGGTCCGAGTCGATGTTGGCGCCTCGGAACGTTCGGACATAAAGAATACTGGAGGAGTGTCTGACTACGAACGCAATGTTGTCAATATGGTTGATGTTTGATTGATCAGGAGGGCATCAGGTTCCTTTGTGGATGTTGAAATGTGGGGACTGCGTGCTAGCTACAGAGAGGTTTCGCCCCGTAACAAAGTCCACCAGCCTGAGTCCGTTTTCGGACGTGGTGTCGTGCAGGCTGTGCTTACCGATGACTCTAGCAGAGATGTCCTCTTTACCCAGCTTAGCGTTAAAATCTCTTAGAACGATCTTGGTGTCGTAGCTGGAGCACCGATCGTATGTTCTTTCTAGGAGATCATAGAAGTCATCCTTGCTATCGTCATGTTTGTCCTCCGTTGGGGAGTGGTCGCAGATTAGGCTGATGTTGCCGAATTTAGCCTTGATGCGGATTGTTATGAGGCGCTCGCTTATGTACTTAAGACTTTTTGCCTAAGTCTGCCTCGAACAACGAATCCACATCCAAATAATTGCTGCCTTTACTCTCTGTAGCAATCGCCGTAGTAGATATCGCAGTTTTTCGTCATCTTCTTGCAGTCTAGGGCCTCCGAGATTTTATCGGCTGCGCGTGGTCTGTTCAGGGACCTCACATTCCACGTGCAGAACCGAAAGTCATTGTCCTTTTTTCGTTTGCTAGGGTCGTCAACAGTAAATCCGTCCGTATCCGAGGCAGGTTGTTGTTTCTGAGCTCGATAATTTTTACGTGATGAGGAAGTTAACCCCATCTCCAACTGGGAGGACATGTCCATTTGTTTAGTCCCCGGACAAAGGGGTCCGGAAGGATCCGTACAGTTCTACAAAAAGAAAATCAGAGATCTAAGATTCCTGCACAGCGTCATTACAGGAATGACAGCGCAAAGGAAATAAGTCAGCCTGTATTGACATTTCTACTTAGGAACACAACACAAAAAAAAACTAGTTTATCAGAAGCAATGGCACCTTTTCTTCAAGGGACCGCTCTCTCCCTTTGAGCTCAAATATGAAACTAGTTTCTGGTTAACGTACTTGTCTGCATACGTAAATATCTGAAGGATATTGGCCAGAACTGCTTATATCGTCGGAAGGAAAACACTATAAACTCCATCATGGCACAGCTGGTATGAAATATGTGCATGCCCGTGAGATGAGAGATGACATCCCTCCTTCTATCTTATTCGAGCATAAAATCCCTTGTGTATGGACCATTTGCGACCAAGTCCAAGCACATATGCACTCTAAATCAACAGATTTCATCTGGAAGCCTGTAATTTACCGCCTACAGCTCATTGTTCCCAGTCAACATTGGATCTCCTGATACCAATAACATCAACACAAACGACGCGCACAAATTGCAACTTGTTTGCCTACAGACCCAACTGAAGACACCCGCATGAGGCGAAAATCACTGCAGCATCATCCCCTATCAGATGATTGATCAAATTACACGAAAGCCATAATCCAGGCCGCTCTGCAATGTGCTTATCTTTTCAATACAATTAGCCAAATAAAGCGATTCAATCACTCTCTTATCTTATCCCCCATGACGTCCTTAAGCCGCGCACACTTGCTAAGGCAATGTGCCCTTTCCAGGTCCCCATTGTCGGCGGAGGGTTGGCAGCATCAATTCCCGGCTTCCGTGCACCGCAACAACAGGTAACAATTGAGATGTTAACGCAGGTAATGACAAACGGATGACTGAGAATGATTTCCCCGCCACTCGCTTTCGCATACTCACGCACACATGCCAGCGCCGATAACGATCTCCACACAGCACCGAAGCATCGTCGCAAGAATGAAAATTTTCCATCACACATCCTGATGTGATTTTTTCTCCCGTAAGCCATATTAAGTTTCCGTTCCTTTCTCTGTGTCTTTCAGTCGTCGGGTGTCGCTGATGTCCCTGTCTTGCCATTGCTGCCGATGTCCCCTGGCAGGATCCCACTACGCCGCTGGCTAAAGGAAAAAACTTGTGATAACAACTTTTCTTCGTCAACGGAAAATTTTGATCTACCACAAGGTGATTCGCATTAAAAGTAATGTAATCCAGAATGGCTGCAGGCCCTGAGATAGATGGCGTTCTCTTGGCTGATGGTTTCGATGGTCTCGATGCCTGGGATGGCTCAGATGGGCGGGGATAAGCCTCGAGCGGATGTGTGGGGTCGGGTCGGGTAAAGAGAATAGAATGCGCACTCGTGTAATGGAATTATTATGTTAATCGGGTGACAAACCCGGAAAAAAGGACGAACACGCTTTAACCCCCGTCTGAATGGCATTGGGTTATGGTTTCATTGTATGGGAATCGATAGCCTTGAGTGAAAACCATTTATTTTTGTCATCGGGCAGGCTTTTGAGATTGGAGATAGTTTCCACGGTTGCGTCACCCACGCATGGATTGAAAGCGTCGTTGAAATTGGTGGAAAACTTGTCAACGGTCACAGAGATTAAATTCAGCCGGTAGTACGAGAATGGATTTAATGAGCGGCAGGAAGCCGGATGTGGCAACACAATGGACCCTATGGGTCTTAGTGAATCCAAAGCCACCATATCTACCTACTTACCTACGAGAATGGATTTAAAGGAACAAAATCATGGACATGGACATAGGCATATGAACAAGGTGCGCCGTCTTTTATGTTTGAGTGTAAACATTTGACTTTGACATTTTTAAGCCGATTGACTTGAGTGGACATATTCTTGAAATGTCAATTCAGCACAATCGCTTCACACCGAAACAACGCGCCGAAAAAGTGACGCCGTACATTGAAAATAGTCTTTCAGTTGTGTAGTTAACACAACACAACATCAATGGGAGAACGTCTTGCCCATGAACTGGCTGAAGCGAAGAATTGTCCAGAACCGAAGGTGTCGTATCGTCACGGCGCTTATATATTCGACTCCAACCAAGTGAGACAAAGCAATAGACGCAATGTTGCCACACAAGTAGAAAAGGATCTCAAACAATATGATGCGCGAGACTGGGGATAGCTAGTGAAGGAGCTTGCTGGTTGGAGAGGTGAGTTGAAGCCAAAATCTACTCCGAACTGTGGAATACAATCTGACAGTCGCCCGAATAGTTGAGACTGAACCTGGTCTTCGGAAGCAAATTTTTATGACCGAGGAGGCTCATTTCGCACTTTCTGGCGCGACATTTGGGGAGATTTGAATCCACATGAGATCCATGGAACACCATGGCATCATCAAAAAGTGACTTTTTGGACCAAAACCATCATTGGGCCATTTTTATTCAGAGAAGGCGAAAACGGTCGGTGAGAATCGATATCAGTGGATGTTGGCTCATTACGTCTGTCCACAAATGTGTGGAAAAGGTCTGGACGGGTACTGGTTTCAACAATACGCTACGCCAAGCCACACTCCAAATCAAATAATGCAGGTTCTGCAACGAAAATTCCCTTGACATGTCAAGGCCACCTGTCAATAAAACAAGCTGCGGATATGATTGTTGAGGAATATATTTCAGGACAAACAATCAGTATCTAAGTTGATAGTCAAACAACCATTAAAGCGTTACAGTCAACATTGATAAGATCCAAGTTAGTAAAAATGTGCATCAAAAGACTGGACGATATTTCAGTAGCCAATAAGGTGACCCTCTTTTGGTCCTGTTTGCGTTGATGGCATTTGGGGAAGAAGGTACAACCATGATATATATGGGTTTTACAGCGACATGAGTCTAGTCAGGGGTATATGGATCCAACGCCTAAGTTGGCTAGGCCATGTAGAGCGTAAGGTTCACCTCGGACTGTTGCGTCTTAAGAAGAAGAAGACGATGGGTGAGTTTAAGCGGCTTAATACTGCACTTATATTAGGGTTGGTCCATTGCGCCGATCTTGGGTCAACCCACTTGTCCGCCTCTTGGGAGCCATTTGGAGCTTTCGATAAAATGTAGTAGATTGCTGATGAGTAGCTCGCTGAGGTCACAGATGTTCTCAGAAAAGTTGCATAAAAGACGCCAGGGACGGACAAGTACAGAGAAGGTGTATGATGTCCTGTACTTCTTTATCGCCTAGACAGCTTCTGCAGAAGTCGTTCGTTATAATGCCAAGTCTTCTGGCATGTAAGCGTATGGGACAGTCCTGTGATAACACCGTTCATGAAGCCAATTTTGATCGGTAGAGGGACTAACTTTGCGGATCGTTTTGGATCTAGCCTAGGTTGGATCTATCCTCTCGCCCGTCTATTATTTGAGTTGCAATTTTTCGTACTACATGCCTACTTTGCTGTGTATCGTTGATGGGCCCCGTGGCTTAAGGTAGGCCTAAACGACGAACATGGACGCCGAACTTGCTCGTGCTCGGTTTGAAGAAACAACACGAAATGAATGTTCGCCAAATGTGTTCGTCGTGTAGGGGATAACGCAAACGAGCAAGTTCGGCGAGCATGTTCGTCGTTTAGGGCTACCTTTAATGACTTTGTCAAAAAAGACTTCATGGCGTCTACAGAAAAGGGCCGAGTGATGGGGACTTTATGTCAGTAGACCGTATTTTTTCGTTGATGACAATGATCGCCAAAATACGGTCAAAGGAGCTCGCTATCGTGTCGTGTGAGGAAACTATTTTTAGTCAGAATTGGATGGGCTTGACATCCGTGATACCGTCAAAATCGGTTATAGCGATCTTCAAGTGACTGACGAATTTTGCTGTTGTAAACGATATGTCCTTGGTAACGATTTATTATGCTATTGGATTACATATAATGAAGCTCAGACGGGTCCTAAAAATTTTGTCGTTATAATGGATGTCATTGCAAGCGATTTTGACCGTACGTTGGGCAACAAGATGGTGCCAGATGCTGCACAGCTGCTCAAACAATTGATCTATTGAAGGGCAGGTTTGGTAATCGTTTTTTTTCCAGAAATGGTCGGGTCGAATTGTCACCTCGCAGCCGGGCTTATTTTCATGGGATTAAGTCTTTGGTTTATGCCAACAAGCCAAAATTGTTTGAGGAGCTCAGGAACAGTAATAATAATAATAACAATGGCGGCGCTACAGTCCAAGCTGGAACTGCGCCTAGCTTCTCAGCAACCACTAGTGTTGTGCGTGCTCTAGTGTTTTTTTTTTTTTTTTTGGAGAATTTTTGAAACGCTACTGGAACACACAGACTCAAAACTGATCCATTATACCGCCAAGTAGCAACCTATTCCAATGCCGTTAATTTGATCCTAACGACAAATGGTAACTGGACCAGATTCGATTTCACTGGGATTCGAACCTGGGACCCCTCGAACTTGGGGCAGGCACTTAACCAACTGCGCCATCCAGTCTAATCTGACATACAGTTTAATGCCGATCCCGAACGGGGAGAAGCTTTTTCTAAACTGTTATACTTCTTGAGCATTGTCAGTGACTCGAAAGAGGTAGAGCCGTGAAAAAATGTTACGTGTTTTTTTCGAGATTCGAACCTTAAACCTCGAGCGTAGGAGTCGACTCACCTACCCACTACGCCACGGCGCCCACTCAGGTACAATACTGAACTCGAAATTGCCAACGCTTCGACCGATATGTGTGCGGCAATGATGGAAAATTGGCTCCCAAGAAATGATCACCGCGAACGTGCTCGCGGTTATTTAAAATTTAGCATTTGTATGACACCAGAAATAGATTTCAGCCCCTTATCTAAATTATTCTGTGTGTTCTTAATTTACGTCCTCTTTGAAAACCCCAGTTCATGTCTGCTCCTCCAACTGCTTTCGAAAATGAACCTGACATTTCTCTACATTTTCCGCAAAATAATTGATAATCCGAAGCGGTTTTAGTCACTATGCTACGAAATTTGTCAACCCTTCACACTTCCTTTAAGTAAAGAAGTCAACACACTTTGACAGTACGCATGGAAATATGCCTTAATTGGATCAGGGTGCGGGCCCTTCGAAAGCGATGTTCAAGTCTAAAACCAAAGTCATTCTCAAGATGGCATTTAAATGTCAAAACTATCTGAGGTTTTTGCAAAATCCCTAAAGGTTGTCCTTGAACTGACGTAATCAAGTTCACATCCATTATCCACACCCTCTGTCGTCTAGCACTGCTCCTTCGTATCCCGGCATCCCGTCCTCCCTTTTGCCAAAGGTAACTACAAGTAAACGACGCGATGTGCGGATATCTGAAAGCGCATAGAATACGAGTATGTATGTCCCCGGGATACTGAAATATGGAGTTCAGGCGAATTACTTATCGTAATGAGAAATGACATTAAGATCCGAGCAAGCCGGTTAAATGGCTGTCAGATTCGAGCAGCCAAGTCAGAGCACAGTCAGTGGAACCGTCACACCCACGGGGCATTAATCACTTCATGTATATGCGCCTCACCCCGCCAGGATTTGTTAATGCCGTGCCGGAAACTAGTAATTCATGTCAACTCCGGTGGACGTGTGTGGGCTATTAACCCCTTCTCGGATGACAATATGATTCCCCTATCATCCTCGGAGCTATTTGTGCTAAAAGAAAAAGCCGAAAATCTCACTTCACGAGTACCGAGTTATATTTCAGGATAATTAAGATGCATAACCCGGCGTAGGGGCGGGGTGTCTCTGGCAACACTCTCATATCGTGCACTTGGAGTCGTGTTAAAGTCTACAGGCTTCGCATAATGACTGCATTTGAGCATTACTTCGGTGTATTTTACTCGAAGCACTACAAGTGGAGGAGGGGGTTGCGGTGTATCACCCACCCGGTGAAGGCTTGAGCTCGGGTAAATAAAAACTTTCTGCATGGTTCGAAACTAATGGGTGCGCAAAAGTTTCTTTGTACGAAAGAGAGAAGGTTAAAATGAGTGGTGTGTGTGTGGATGAGTGGGGTAGGGGGGTTATGGGTCTGAAGGAAATGTGGAAATGTAGGTTAATGAGGTGTGTTCGGAGGTAAGTTAAATGAGTTTACGGTCTTAGGATTGTAGAGTAAATGTTGGTGGGGGGAAGACTACGGCGGTACTCCCTATATCAGGCATTTCTTTCGACCTTTTAATTTGTGCGCTGCGAGTTTATCAGGAGAAAACTCTGGATTAGTTTGGACGAAGTTTGTGAAATGAAGAGGTTAACCAGCGTCTGACATTTTGTGGTCAGAACTCGCGTTATCGTGTGATGAATACTTCACAGAATTATCAGAGCGGTTTGGAACTTCTCCGTGTTTGAAGTATTTTTTTTTTGGTCTAGGTTTTTCAGATCTGTTGAAAATCGTGGCTTTCTGTCACTCAGAGTAATGATTTTCGCACCATGGTGCAGATTTTATAAACTGCAAGCGTTCGAGAATTTAGACCCAAGAAGCCCCCGTAGCGTAGCCATTCGGGACGTATTGTGCCTTTATTATTTTTTTTGGAGGATTTTGAAACACTACTGGAGCACTCAGACTCAAAACTGGTCCATTGTACTGCCAGGTAGCAACCTACTCCAATGCCGTTAATTTTATCCCAACGGCAAATGGTGACTGGACCAGATTCGATTTCACTGGGATTCGAACCTAGGACTCCTCTTCCTTGGGGCAGACACTTAATCAATTGCGCCATCTATTCGTTTTGTGCCTTTATTCAGTACAAACTTAAAAATAATAAATCTATTGGGTTTCAACACAATTCTCAACACCTTTGACGAAAAAGTGACAGAAGGAGCAACTTCGTCACGAAAAAAATGTGAGTCTTGGAGTGTGTTGAAACACAGTTATGTGATGGCTTGGCATTTATTGACATTAAAAGTCGCACTTTTTTGTCTAAAGAGTTTTTCAATTAAATCTGCCTTCAAACCACCAGCAATCAGTTCAGAGTTTACAAGTAAATAGCCAACAAGGACCAAGTTGACTACTTTGAGGCACTCTGTTGTAGCCTGTTAGGAGTTGGAAGCGGGAGGTCTGCAGTCGGATTTTTATTGCAGTGCTGTGAGATCAGTTGAAAACCAAGAATGTAAAGTTTAAAAGTAGTTATTCCCTGAGAAATCTTATCGAAGGTTTGGTTATAGTCGGTAGCCTTAACGTTGATATATTTGCTATTCTCTAAGGCACGCAAGTTGTTAGAAACGAATTGAATGATTTCTTATCTTCCCTGAAGAAAAGGACAGTTTTTCGTAAATCGTTCATTCATTTGATGCATGCTTTCAGTCTGGCTTTTCCATAACCACTATTCCTGTTCCACCAACTGCCTGACCCTTTGAAGTCGAGATTTGTTTTGTAAGAAAATTCGAGAAATGAGTGGCTCACTGCAAACCGTATGCAAATTCAACCCAATTCAGTCATCCGTTCAAGTGAAGGAACTGAAAACTCTCCACTCATTTGTACGTCAGAAGTTTGTATAAGATCAGGTTATTTAGAAGTGGCATTCAATAAACGGTTATACTCTATACTCGCGTCTATCCTCTCAAAATGGACAGTATCACACGGATACAAAACGTCGGATTATCGGCCATCAATCCTGATTACCAAGAGGAAGTTCTCTACTCGAATTCCGGACAGGACAGCTTTCAGCAATTGGCGGCGGAGAGATCTCCCTATATACTGATGGCTTGAAAACAGGCGCAGGAACGGGGGCAGGGGTCTTCTACGATCTCTTTGAAAAATCCCTAAACCTAAGCGACGAATGTAGCGTTTTTCAAGCAGAAGTGGTAGCAATAAATGAGGCGCCATTTACGCTTAAAGAGCTTAGTTTGACTGAAATAAACTGGGCAAGTGCGAGTTGTACTCGCACGGGTAAGGTTCCGTCGCATAATATTGATGGATGATTTCTGAATATCAAACGACGTTTCCAAACTATTTCAGTTGAATTTTCTTCTAACTTCAACCCAAATCAACCATTCATTCATACATTCATACATCCAAACAAACAAAAATTCATCCATACATATACCTATGCCTCTATCCAAGTTTATCCAACACAAAAAATCCCTTGCATCATACATAAATACATACCTACCTAATCACTGCTCATGCCTGCGGTGTGTGTTCATTTCTGTTGGGCATTTAGGGGTGAGATCGGAAAGATAACACTCATCGACAAATAGAGTGGCCGAACACAGCATGAATTTATGTGTGAAAATGAAAATAGTTATCATCTTAAATCTTAGATATCTCAAAATTTCAACATGAGTTGATATTTTGAAATTTATCATTTCTTAATGCCTACGGTGAGGTCTTCAAAACTGCGTTTTCAGATCTTCAAAATTCGCATGTCGATGATTGAGCGTTTCTGGCCAATATCTCGAAAACTATTAAGGCCAGAATGCTCGACATTTTTTTAAATGAAAGTACTCAATGAAGCGAAGTTTTTGTGGTTTTTTCAGATTTTTAAAAACTTTGGTTTAGAAATGGCAGGGGAAGATGCATTAAAAAAAATTTGGGGCTCCATATTTTCCAAATGGTACTTTGGATCAGAAACTGTTGAAACAAAGCTCTACCTCATTTTAAAAGATCTGTCGATTGATATATAAGTCGATGGGGTGCGACAATGTTTCAAAATTAATGGCAATTTCACCTATACTGGAGTCACCCCCAAATGGCCCCAATTTTTATATTTGGGTGCATGGGCAATGACATCTAGGCCTGAAGTACCTAATTCAAAAATTTCGTGCCGATATCTTTATAAATTTCGGAGATAAAAAAGTGTGACAGACACGACGGACGGACGGATGAACGGACGGACACACCGAAATTATAAAGGATCCGCTTTTGTAGACGGAACCTTAAAAACGATAAACATATACTCCAACAGCCAAGCGGCTATAAAAGCCATAGCGTCGGATATTGTAAAGTCGAAACTGGTCAAGTTATGCAGACAGAACGTCAACGAAATCTCCAATGTAAACACGGTGATTCTCTGCTGGGTACCGGGACACACAGGACTTCAAGGAAACGAGAGACCGGACGTGTGGGCAAAGGAGGGCTCAGAGTTAGATAAATCTCTACCACTATGCTTATGTCAACATGCCGTTAAGTTTCCTAAGGAAGGAAATAGAGGACGAAGTCTTAGAATGTGCAAATGCGCAAATTGGGTCAATGTCGAGAGCCCTATGGCCGATGTTGAACAGGAGGAAATCGTTATCAATGATTAGCCTAAGTCGCAAGGATATACGGATATACGGTGGTGGGAGTTCTCACCGGACATTGATCGATAGGTTATGTATCCCCATGCCAGAAGGTTATATATCCCCCATAGCGACTATTGTAGAAGTCGCAGGGACGAGAGTGCACCCGCCACCGGCTATGCGATTGTCCAGCCCTACGGGGAAGGAGACCGCTAATACTAGGCAGTAACTTCTTCGACGAGCTAGAGGATCTGGAAAAAGAGAGCTAAAGCACCTCTTGAGGTATACACAACAATCTGGGTGGTTCTAATAAACAGGAAAAGTGTAGGTCTCACGGGGTACACCCCCCACCAACACATAGGGCACAATGGACCCAACTGTTGGTCTCAGTGAGCCACGACCCGGTCGCAAGGGCACCCCATCACCTACCTACCTACCTACCTATGCTCTAAACTCGCGATTGTTGTTCCTCTTCTTTAACTCAACTTATTTCTAAGTTGCTTTCCATTCCCACCAGACGATTGCCCAAGACTAAAAATATTAATTAATCAGCAACCACTCGAGGAAGGACGACGTATAGTGGCAGAAGACACTAATCTCCTTCTTCAAGTGCCTGTTTTAATGACTTCCTGTGCGGGACGAATTCCCCACCCCATTCCATAGTCTCTCATAGTCATGTGTGCTATATTGAATCTACCGGATTTATGAAATTCCCACCTGAAATATAATTTTCAACAAGTCCCCAGAGTGTCACTCACTCATCCCCGAAAAATTGACTTTTCATCAAACGAAATCAGTTTCTATACGAGCCCCATCCTCAGAGACCAATTAGAGAGGGTTGGGGGAGCTCTAACGATCTCGAAAGCAATAAACAGAAACCAACTTTAAACTTCCTTACACTTGCACGCCTCTAGTGTCCTTGTTTATCACGAAACAATCAAATTATCCCCCAAAGGATCCCAAAAACCCTAAAATTCACAAACTAATAACTTTCTCAATTTTGCGAACCCGTAAACTTCACGAAACTTATTTCCAATCACATGTAACCTAACCCCGAGGTAACGACAGCACCATCCCCATCCCCACATCCATCCACTCGTTCACCCAGAAGCTATCACATATCAAAGCCAAAATATCGTTGGAGCTAGATAAGTCTACAGACTTCCGCATATCCTGGCGCAGAAAATTCAATTCGATAGACATTTAATGAGTTTTCGCATCGATTCCGGGATTCCTTTGAATCTGGCAGAAATGCAATCTGAGGCAACAACATCATTGCCAGCATCTAGGCACAGTCGCCAGTCACAGTCACAGTGTCTCGGTTAAAGTGGATCTCAGAAAGAATGGATCCCGTTGAATGTCAAAAGCAAGAACAACCACAGACAGAAAAGCCAATACGAATCCTCTTTCATTATGCTTGCGTGTCGTTTTTCCTTTTTCTTTTTCTGTTCACATGATTGTTGTTGCGGAGGACGAGGGGAGGGGACCCACCGTCCACTCTATCTGTCTTCCTGTGAGTCTGTAAATAATTCAATTTCCGTTTGCCGTTGTATTTTTCATGCAATTTTCAAGTGGAATGTCCTCGAAGTCCTTTTTCAAGCTTCATCTTGAATGGAATGAGTTAAATGCTGTGATTGTTGTTGAGCTGATAGAGCCACGGATGGTGGGAGTGACTCTGTGAGCGGTCACGTTGGCAGTGCACACGTCTGCGAGTTTAAGCAGTTCTGTGAGAGCTCCTCGAGAACTACAGAATTCATCTGTCCAGACGAACTTCCCTGACATGGGGGCAGACTAAGAGAGTTCCATATTATGAACTCAAAGCCAAAAAACCAAATGAATTTCACTGCCACTCAGAGCATCTTAAATTGCTGCAGTTACAGTCGAGACGCTCCAGCAGTCAGACGACATCTTAGCAATTGATGGGCTGCTCTGCTCTCCTCCTCCTCTCCCCTTCACCATTGTGGAGTGCCACAGATTTGATTTGTTACCGTAGTTTCGCTTAAAACAAACAGAAGCGCTGAGGCTTTGTGCCAAAAGAATTTGGGGGGATGTGTAATACGTTCTAGACACCCCAGGAAATCAGTGATGCCAAGTGTAATTTTGTGGCAATCAATAGACGCCCCGATGAATAGCAAAATGGCGGAAGTAATTTAATTTAGAATCCGCTTTCAAATTTCCCTTTCATCTAATTACGGATATTGAAACGGGTACATAACAACGTCCTGCCCCTCCCTCCCGCCAAAGATTCCACGTCCCGACCGGGACCGCTTGGCCCGGTTTCGAACAACAGAACTCATTTGAATTGATTAGTAATAAATGCCATGAAGTTAAAATTTATTTTTCGTTGAAAGCATTTTCACTGATTTCGTTCCGAAGTGCGTTTGTTATCGATATCGGAGGACGGCGCGGCGGTGGGTGCTGTGCCAAAAATCGATTATGAGAAAAATTTTCATGATGTGTGAACTTTGCCTTTGCCAAATGCTGGCGACGAGGACGCTCCCATCGCCCGCCAGCGCAATGCCGGGACGGGTGTGTTGACTCCCGCTGGGTGCCGGTTGAGGAGAAAAGTTTTAATGGTATAATAAATTCTACGGAGATAGGATCTGATTTTACGTTGAATTGAGTGGTCGGGGCATGGGTGTGGTAACTAGGGCATAAATATCGTCCTTCACACTGAAGGACTCTGTTGAAAACGGTTGATGCGGCTGCAAAGTGACCGATAAATTCGGACCGAAAAGCACTTTTCAAAATTGTAATACATAGAGAAACCATCGTGACTTATTATGTTCAGTGCACATTTAAAATTGCCACGAATCAGCTATCAAGATTCTGCAAGCAAGTTTTGAAAACCGCTTCCGCTTTTGTTCAGCAAATTTGAAGTTATTTAAATGTCACGAGCGATGCTTGATCTGCGGGGAAACAAGGATCGTTGAGGGGGAGAAACACACGAGGCTATATGGAAGCATCAAATTTGGGTAAATTGTGCGGTCAACTTACCAATTGTTCACCACCGCTGAGACGGACAACAATTTCCTATGACATGCATTCTTTATTCATCGCGTAGGGTCGCTGTAGTGACATTAAAAATGAATTTACTTCATGACCCAAAATATCAGCTCGAAATTCTGTTTATTCTCCAATTTCGAAGAAAATTATAAAAAAAATTGTGACACCAGGTGTGTCGTCTACTTTCGGTTAGGCATGATGAATATGAAACTCTGAATAATGAGCTCGAATTCTTATAAACCAAAAACGCATAAAGAACCCAAGGCACTTTTGACAACCTCCTCCTCATGCCTGCAAAGTTTCATTGAAATCGGTCCAGTCGTTTCGGACATTAGCCCGAACAATCAGACAGACAAACACTACGATTTCATTAACATAGATTTGAATACACTCTATATTAAACATCATTGCCTCAATCATTCAAGCGTTCAAATGCAAGCCGGGTCTGTAAAAATACTTCTCGAAGACATAGGGCGATTCCAAATTTGTTAAAAATAATGCCCGGTATGATGATCGTTTCCCCAAAGGGGTAACCAATCAAACCAGTCAATTGATTCAACTACCTTTATAGAAATATGGAATTTCTTGCTCTACATTGTAGAGAATCTTGGCCTACACCCTTACTAGCTACAATGAACTAAAGAACTGAAGTCTTTTGATCATTAGAAGCTTTGAACCTTTTCCGATGTGGCTCTGAAAAGGTTTGAAGACAACCCTGAATATATATTTAGACGACTGGATGGCGCAGTTGGTTAAGTGTCTGCCCTATGTTAGAGGGGTCCCAGGTTCGAATCCCAGTGGAAACAAAGATAATACGCTTTTATTCGGTTTTTCAAATCTGGTCCAGTCACCATAGACATTTGTCTTGATGTACCTTACGGAATATCAATACATTGAAATTTAAATTGAAACTTGACATCAGTAATATGTGATTGCAACAAGATGGTGCCACATGCCATACGCCTAATCAAAAAATCTATCAGGTGTAACTTCCCCTTCAATAGAGGAAGTTTGTTGTTTGTGTAATCTCGAGAAATGGTTCAGTCAAATGATGACCTCGCTCGTGCTTTCGATTCCTTGTATGAGGTTAATTTAAGGCATTGATTCATGCCAACTACGTAAGAGGAGCTTAGAAATAATATTGAACGCGAAATAGCCAGCGATGTGTGTGAAAGAGTTTTGGACAATTGTCTCTACAAAATTGATCACTCCAAACGTGCTTGCGATGGTCCGATGTTCGTGACCGAAATCCATACTTAAATTGTAAATGTGTACTACTTTTTCTTCTTGTGGCGCTACAGTCTGGATGGATTTGGCCAATGTGCCACTCCAGCTAGCATCATCTTTCGTCAGCGCCTCTAACTGCGCACACCAAGTTGAATCAGATCCCTCTTCACTTATGTGTACTACCTCAGTCGCGAACATCCCACTGGCTCAGAGCCTAAGATTCTACGGGGAGAAGTTACGTAAGTTGTTCATGCGATTTAATTGCCGAGCCTTTGCCTGTACCTTGTGTACTACACCTAGAAGAAATGTGAGTCCTCTATCTTAATAAATCCTTATTGAGCAACTCTGTGCATTTGAATAGAGTTCAGTCTCACAACTCGCGTAAACGAATAGTATAAATAGGCTTTAAATCATTTGGAGTACGGGAGAGGGACGGCTATCAGGGACATACATATCTTACCTCGGCTTTTAGCTGCATTGCCCGGTCAATGATAGTTAAGTAAAAAGAAAAGAGAAGTCAGATGCAAACAAAAAATTATCCGTAATATCCATAAGTATGGTTATTGACTTAATTCCCCTCACTTGAAATGCCATTGACATCGTGGTTTCGGAAAGATTCAGGATTTTAATCAATATTGTTGAAGAACAAATACTAAGTGCTAAGTGCATTTTAATGCCACATGGTCTGGCAAGTAAGCACCGTGACGTCAACTCCCATGCAGAGGACAATAACCATTTTACGCAACACCTCCCACAAGTTACTAAACTCCGAGATCAAGATTGTAATGCAAAGCTTCTCAAATTTGCGACTTAAAACTGTACGTCCTTAGTCCTTCGTTTAAGAGCAATAGTACGCACAAAATAAATGAAAGTTGCCGTGAAAGTAACGAATACTGCTTAATGAACGCTAATGACCACGGTAGATAGTTGGCTTAAAGTGGCTTAATAGTGCTCTTAGATTAGTTTTGGTACATTACGGAGGCACGTTGATTGATCTTGGGTCAACCCACTTGTCCGCCAGTTGGAAGCCATTTGGATAAAACGTAGTAGATTGCTGATGAGCTCGCTGAGGTCACAAATGTTCTCAAAGAAGTTGCCTAAATGACGCCAGGGACGGACAGGTAAAGAGGAAGTGTATGTTGTTCTCTATTTCTTCCACGCCTAGACAGCTTCTGCAAAAGTCGTTTGTTATAATGCCAAGTCTTCTGGCATGTAAGCATAAGGGACAGCCGATTTTTGATCGGTAGAGAGACTAGCTTTGTAGATCGTTTTGGATCTAACCTAGGTTGGATCTATCCTCTCATCCGTCTATTATTTGAGTTGCAATTTTTCGTACGGCAAGCCTACTTTGCTGTGTATCGTTGATGGGCGCCGTGGCTTAAGGTAGCCCAAAACGACGAACACGCTCGCCGAACTTGCTCGTGCTCGCCGCATTTTCGTCGTGTATGGGCTGGTTCGTGAGCCGCTCGCTGTTGACGAAAAATTTTGATTTTGTCGTGTTCGTTGGCTTGGATGTTCGCCATGTTCACGAGCAAACCTCATTTTTGGGGTGAACGTCGCCGAGTGCACATCGCGGATTAAGCACAATGTCAACAGTCACAAACGATTTTATCGAGGAATTCATAACATGCGCTTCCCTATCACACATGTTGACGGTTTAAAGAGACAACACGAAAGGAATGTTCGCCAAATGTGTTCGCCGTGTAGGGGATAACGCGGTAAGTCTCTCCAAATCTCAACATGCCTATATCACGGGTAAGTGCACTGATACAGCTCTGCACGAGGTGATTGGCACCATTGAGAAAAACATTCACAACAAACAATGTACCATGGCCGCCTTTCTAGACATAGAAGGGGCCTTCAATAACTTCCACACAGAAGCTATCCAAGAATCTCTTATCACCCAAGGGGTAGAAGAGATGCTAGTAAAATGGATAGTTTCTATGCTCAAAACTAGAATTATACAATCCACGCTAGGAAATAGCCAACAAACAAAATATGTAATTAGGGGAACTCCTCAGGGAGGCCTTATCTCTCCATTGTTACGGATACTAGTCATTAACAACCTATTAAAAGAACTAGACCGGGAAGGAATCAAAGTTGTTGCATATGCGGACGACGTTGTGATTTTAGTATTAGGCCGGTTCCTCTCAGTGATTAGTTAAATCATGGAGGGGGCGTTGCAAAAGGTTAATAGGTGGGCTACTAGTTGCAGCCTAAATACGAACCTAAGCAAAACCAAATTGATGCTTTTTACGACGAAAACCAAAATACTAAGCTTTTCCCTTCCTAGACTAGCCAATCAAACCTTCACTCTGTCTTCAACTGCCAGGTACTTAGGCACTATTCTTGACCCAAAACTAAATTGGAAAACTAACATAGAGCAGAGTTAAAAAGGCATGCATAGCCTAATACGCTTGCAACAAAACTCTTGGCAAAAGCTGTGGACTACGACCGAAGATAACACTTTGGATGTATACTGCTGTGATACGTCCTATTCTTACCTACGGCACCTTAGTCTGGTGGCCAGCTTTAGCCAAAGCGTACAACATCACAAAACTAAACAAGGTACAAAGAACTGCATGTATAGGGGTCACTGAGAACAACTACGACAGACGCGCTTACAGTTATTGTGCACTTTCTACCTCCAGATCTACACGCAACGTTCATGGCCGCATGCCGTGCACTTAGACTCAGAGAGTCAAACTGCTGGAACAACAGAACTTATGGACATTGTAACATCCTTAACTCACTACCACAACAGGCTATGCTGAGTCATACTGACACCTTATCCCAAAGCTAAATTTCAATAAAAACTAGAGAGCATACTTTCCAACTAGAACTGAGTGGAAAAGCGATAGAGTCATTCACACCCATGACATAGCCATCTTCACAGACGGTTTGAAGATGAACTCTGTTGTGGGCTCTGGAATCTTCTCCGAAGCCCTCAAGATATCAAAGTCACTCAAGCTACCAAGTAACTTCAAAACTAGTGGATTGCTGCTGCAAGGAACTATCCATTATAGGTGAGCGGAGCCCGGTCTCTTTGACCTGGGTTCCGACGCACACGGATATAAGAAACGAACTAGCAGACGAGCTAGCCAGACAAGGATCCAAACTCGATAGTCTCGTTGTGGAACAAGTACAGGCTCCACTAGGCTTCCTTAAAAATTATATCTACAACCACCTCCTCAAGACCACCAACGAAAGATGGACCAAGCTGGAAACATGTGTCCTATCCAGAAGCTTATGGCCCAACTACAACCAAAAGAGAACAAAAGACCTGCTCAACAACAGTAGTAGAAACATATCCACAATTATAGCGGTCTGTACTGGACACTGGGCTGTTAGCAGGCATGCTGAAAGACTAGGCATGCCATTCAACTCGCACTGCCGCAACTGCTGGGTGGGAATTGAACCAGAAACCCCCGAGCACTTTCTGTGCAAATGTCCGGCTCTAGCTAGAGTCAGACAACGCACTCTGGGCAAATCCTTCTTTAACACCCCTAATAACCTCTCGGAGGCAAACATTCATAGTCTGCTAGCCTTCATAAATTCCACAAAGTGGTTTTAAAAAAATTTTGGCAAATCTGAGTGAATACACACTCCTTTTTCATCCCCTTCTCACAAATTAGGTAGCCCATAGGATGTGGTATCGAAACGGCGCTTTCATGGCGCTAATTGGGTGCGACAAACAGGATCTGTATGTCCACCGCCACTTTTACCTACCTACCTGCCTAGGGGATAACGCAAACGAGCAAGTTCCTTTAGTGGGTAAGTGCGTCAATTCCTACGCTCAAAGTCTGGGTTCGATTCTCGCAAAAACGCTTGATATTTTCACGGCTCCGCCACTAGTGGCTATGCTCAAAGAGAATAACTTTCTGGGAGGAAGCTTCTCAATCTCGCCGTTCGGAGTCGGCATTAAACTGTAGGTCCCCTCCACTCGTGAGAGAACAATAGCACGCACAACACGAGTTATTGCTGAGGAGCTAGGCTCAGGTCCATGCGGGAGTGTAGCAGCGTGCCGCGTTTGCAATACTTTTGCAAGCAAAAGTCATTTAATTTGCAACTGCCCGCTCAGTGGCTAAGCGAATAAAACCGATTCATCCGGATTCTGTATTTACGACAGTCTCCTATTAAGACTTAAAATATTTATGCCCTCATTGCATTGCTTCTATGCCCATTAAAAGCCTTCCTGTATTTTAAGGATGCTTTCATGTCATCATTTACATTTGAAATCCACTACATCCCTCACTCGACCCCCTCAACAGCAGTACACGTACCTTCGGCACAGTTGCATCTTGCCACAAGACAGCTCAGTCGTCTGTCAGTTTAGAACGAGGCGGAGAAAACCCAGTTATCCACCAATTAAGCGCTTAAAAGCCGAAATGGATAAAACTTAATTTCATTAATACCAGCTGTCTCTGTGTGTGTCATTCGGCAGAGCCGCGCTGGGGCTGTGTGTGCCACTTCGCCAGCAAGAACCGAATGTTATTGCATTTCTTTTGTCCTCTTCACCAGCCCCCGACTGCCCGCACGTTACATAACCAGAAAAACCACTCGAAAGTATTTCCAAACATCTCATCTCCTCCTTTTGTTGAAATTAAATTCTCTATTTTCCTGCGGGCCCCCAGGCCGGTCGGGGGATATTCGAGTGTGTACGAGTGAGGAAAAGACCTCAACGAGGGTGGTGTGGAAAAAAGACAAAACGGACCGCGCTGCATACCGTAACTTTGAAGCCCACCACCGCCGCTCTGACTTACAAAATACACTTGAAATTTATGTGGGAAAGGGTTCTCTGGCAGTGTCTTTCGAAGTCTTCTTTTCGGCGCTCGTCTCGGGTTCCCCTGTTCCCTTTGCACAGCAACCCTTCTTCGGCAGGAATTTCCCATCTGCATAAGAATTTCATCGTTTTATGGATGCTGGTTGGTGGGTGGCTCCGAAGGTTGCTCTGCGAGATGCCGTTAATCGTTTTATGTTTTTGTTCTCAGCTTTTGGGAGCGGGAACGGAAACCGAGCAGATGGCTCCTTGTAGAATCCTTGTACGTACTCCATACTCATATGCACGCTATCGCAATCCGTCTCAATGCCCGCTTTAGTGGGATACGAAAGGAATTCTTGGCTCATTCTTGGTGGTGTAGGGATTCTATGAATAGTATGTTTCCCGTGTTTACCTTGTGCTGGGCTTGCGGGGGCATGGACCAGGTGCGAATGGCTGGCATTCATGGCGATGCTGACGATGATCCAGTTGAGCGGACGAGAACGAGGAAGATGACATAAAAGCCGACGTTTCGGAATCCGTGGCATTTATGGTAACTATTCAATAAGCGACTACTAACAGCGACTTACAAGTATTTTAATGAAAAGCCAGAGATATTTTTTGATTATGGGAAATATCTGTGGGCGTACACACTTAGACACCCATTCCGGGATGATCGAAGAATGGGGGAGAATTTTTGAATAAATTTTTAGGGAAGAGTTCCTGTGTCGGAATTTTTCATAAGGATTACCACTGAATACCTGAGTGGTTTGATCTAAGATTACATCTTCGTTTCTGAAAGGAACGATGTACTCACAAGGGGCTTGTCGGCAGGAAGACGATTTCCATTGATTTGAGATATCACATATTTTGCTTGTTATTTTGGGGGAAACATGTGATGGTGTACTTCCGGAGAGGGGTTTATGGCAAAATTCCTGGTGTTCATGTTCAAGATAAGATAGAATTCAACCGCCCTCATTGAGACCGTTATTTGATTTCCCTTTTCTGCAGATTGCCTAGGTGCCTTCGGCGGTGATATGAACGAGTTGGTGTTGTGGTGGACCTCAGGTATGGCGGTCTTTGTGACACCCGCAACCCAACCGGCGTTGGTAACATTCCTTCGAAGGAAGCGGCATTCAACGACTTAGTTCGGCTTTTCAAAGTCAGCGAGGACCTTTCAGGACTCATGCTGGAGATGTGCTCTTCAAGGCTTGACCCAATCACTGTTTGAGCTTGGTAGGTGGTGAAACTACTTCCACTGGAAGAGTTTTCGGTGCAATGACTCCTAATGGAGAACTGGGAGCGGTCAGCATAGTGGCTAGAGCAAATGTCACGGTCAGCTGGAAGTAACAAGCGGAGGCACTTGACCTGTGGACGGTGTGGTGATCTCGTCCAAGTCGGACCCAGTATTGCCATTGCTGTATACATTCTCCGCGGAACTGCTTATCTGCTTCTCGGTGATAATGTTTTGATTTTTTCTCAGTGTCATGCTGAAGTTCAATTCTTCAGCATCAGTTTGGGTTAGCACCGAGAGACCTTCAGCGATCTAAGTAAACAAATCTGGCAGAGATATAACGATTTGGAGTGGTGAGTGCTGCACCGCTAGCGTCTTAGAAAGCCTATCGCCTATCGATTGTGGCAGGGGCATGGGCTGTGTGACATGGCGCGTCATCCTGCATGAACCAGAAGTCGACCAAATCCATGTCTTCAATATCAGTAAAAAAAAAGTCGGTTCCCAGCCTCATTTTCGAAGAAAAATGGTCCAATAATGCCACCACTCCACAATCCGGACCAAACTCTCTGTCACTCTCTGTGGACGCATTGGCTTCTCGATACTCGATAACGCTTGGGTTTTCCGAGCCCCAGATGCTAGATGCATCGCCGTGGCGTAGATGCTAGATGCGGCAATTTTGTTTGTTGCACCAAACTGCCACTCTCAATGGATGCATTAGCTTCTCGACAATAGCGTGCAGCTTTTCCGAGCCCCAGATGCAGCTCCCTTGTTTGTTAACGTAGCCGCCGAAATGAAAATGCGCCGGAAATGCGAAACTATCCTTTTCGGAACCCCGCTGTCCAATGCCTCAAGGGACACGAAAAGAAACTGGAGCAAGTTCGGCATAGTTGACCCACAGGGACGGCTGCAAGCTGTGAAAAATGTAGTTAGATATTTTGGCATTTGGTTGGACCAGTATCTGTATGGTGGTAAACATGCAGCTACAGCACTGACCAAAGCTGACCAAGGCGAAGAAAGCCTTAGCTGTGGCAAGTAGGTTGTTTTACAGCGGCCAACTTGATACCAGAGTGTAGGCCCTTATCCGACCAATCAAAACCATTCAACGTGAGTCCTTCCCAGATGTAAAAGATGAGGGTGTTCGAGAGGTAGTGTCTTCGCGCCTGCCTCCGTTTGCATCGCACACCCGAATCCGAGTTCAAGAAATTCTATCCCAACGAGGTCTTGTACAACGAGGCAAACGGCATTTCTATTGGTGGTCACACCAGATTCAGCTTTCGATGCCGCTAACTTTTCAGCAATGACGGGGTAGTTGGCTCTTTAGGGCCAACTTACGTAGGCTAAGGTAGTTTTCAAGCAACAAAAAAAAAGAAAAAGAAAATAAATAAAACAAATAAAACAAAATCCAAAAAAAGTTACATCACGGCGTATTACAATTACAATATCTGAGGTCACAAGGCATAACCGCTTAAGTCGGTTTTTATACTTATTCAGGAGAGGCGCTCAAAGTTTCAAATTAGCACTACCACTAGTACTTAGGCTAATAGGTTTTTTTGAAATAACATCTGTTTAAAAAAAGATACAGACATAAAAAATATAGTGAAAGTAGACTTAAACATGCTGAAGATAATGGTACTTATAACTCATTTTTGTCCTAACTCGAGTTTAGCGGTTATGGTTTGTGGCCACAGATATATGTTAAGCATATAAATAATATATAATATAAAATAAAAAAAAAATTAAGTACAACCAAGTTTTTTAAATTTTCTTGGATGAAAAATAAAGGACCTTTAAAATTAAATTTAAATTAAGATAGACTAGGCCGAAAGGCATATTAAATATAACATAGATTAGATTAGAGTATCCGCATAGGGTCAGTAAGTTAGATTTAGGAACATTTGTTAAGATATTACTATTATTATTATTTATTAAAGTGTAATAAATTACAAATTAAGGTATTAAACTACGGCACTAGTTACCAGGGCTTTCGGCCGGTCATAAATAAACAAAGAATATTATATGCTATTTTCTAGTTTAACGATAGTGAGTAATTTATAAACTCCTCTTATGTTTATTTCTGAGGGGGAGGAAAGTATTTCACAAGAAATTTTGGAAGAGTTTTCTTGAGAGAGAGCTTATTGTTGGACAATCGTAAATTAGATGTTTGATGGTTAGTAGGTCGCTCCTTTGGCAGATGTGGCAATTTGGTGGGTTGTTTTTGGTGATGAGGTGACTGTTTGTTATATTAGTGTGTCCCAGGCGGAGGCGTGTAAAGCATTTGATCATGTTTTTTGTCGGTTTTGTTGGGAAGATGGCACGTTCTCCTTTTGGGTTGATTGATTGTTCCATTGTTCCCTTCTCTTTCCTAACCATATTTATTTTATTTTCCTTTCGATGCCATCTTTGTTGAAGAAAGTAAGAAGAGGTTCTTTAACGGCGATTTTAGCAGCGTTATCTGCTGCTTCATTTCCCTCAATACCAATGTGACTAGGTATCCAAAAAAGCTTGTATTTCTTACACCCAATTAGTTTATCCCGTATATGGGTTATTATCTTGTTTCTGTACTTAATGTTGAGGATAGCTTTAATTGTGGATAGACTATCTGTACAGATAAGTGTTTTCTTATCCCGAGCAGTTTCTGTAGCTTTTAAAATTGCAATTTCTTCAGCTGTAAATATTGAACAGAAGTCTGGTATAAGTCCATTGTGCTGTATGTGTTCTTCTGAATTGACGATCGCAAATGCAGTTCCTTCTTCGCTTTTAGATCCGTCTGTGTACAACATGTCCCAATTAGGGTGTAGACAGTTTATTTCATTGAACATGCGTCGGTAGGTACTGCGATGTGTTAAGTTTTTTGGAAGTGCAGCAAGATCTGTGATGATGGAAGATTTGTTAAGATAGTTAAGGTAGATTTAAGTATTTTTGTAAACAAGAAATAAACAAAAAATGCAAAAAAAAATGAAAATGCGCCTGATCAGAAAAGACGATTTTTCGCCCAATATCATTGCCCAATTTAAACTGCTCTAAGGCCGAAACTGCGGGTGGTCGGTCGGGCGCCTTCAATTGC
Source organism: Myathropa florea (assembly GCA_930367185.1). Classification (NCBI taxonomy): domain Eukaryota; kingdom Metazoa; phylum Arthropoda; class Insecta; order Diptera; family Syrphidae; genus Myathropa; species Myathropa florea. The sequence continues at coordinate 80,274,786 of OV884003.1, read as the reverse complement.
TGAGTCAATTGAATCTTGTAAGCTAATAATCCGAGATCTTTGTGCAGAATTATCTCTCTCCTCAGGCTAGTGCGTGAAATGATGAGCTGTTGAGATCGATGGCGAGTTCATGTTCATGAATTGAGTCTCACACTCTCGTCAACGACACAGCAGCTACATTCTCATCTGATGACGGGGACCATGGGACCATGAATGTTGTCCACAGGCATACCAGTCTCGCGAGCGTTTTCCACAAACTTGCGTACAGCAGTTGCGGTGGGTGCTTCATTTCAGCCAAAACTTTTTTTCAAAAAACCCACTGTTTTGGCTACACAGAGAAATAAGTTTTCAATATTTCCCAAAGTTGTTCAAGCGTAAAGCGACTCATTTCGTTCCGCGGAGGTATGATACTGACTTTCTGTAAAGTTTTCGAGCGGGAAACAGCAGTCAGTGTCAAAGTAACATATGATTTAAAAAAACCTCTGGATGGCCGACCCTGTATCTGAATAAGCTGAACCGCTGAGAGGGCTGAAGGTGGAAGGGCGTGCTCGGTGCCATTTGTCGGCTAAGGAGAGACACAGGATATCAAGAAAAACACATCAAGCGCATCTGAGGTGGGAGTTCTGATAGCACTGCACAGAGATGAACATTTATCGCTTAATTCCTGCAGGTATTGTAGCGTACGTCCAATATGGGCCACCAGACAACCACCTCTTACAACAGGATGGGGTATAGACAAATTTTCAGACAAGACAAAACAAATTTTGCATGACGCGACGCATAGTCTACCAACAAAATTGAATCAATCAGCAGTATCCTGTACGTTGTTGCGAATTGATTGGTTCGGCTGAAGTTGGAAAAAAATCAAAGCTAGTCAAGGTCATATTCTTAAAAAAAAAACTGTCCGCCTCTGAAAGTATTGAAGGCGGTGGATCCTAGGTTTGAAACAATTCTATGGGTCATCATCACACATAGTCATAATGTTCATCATGCAAAAGGTGATAATTTGAGCACACTCCGAAATTAGTCGTTTTTTCTGACATCATTGCAGTTGGGGGGTTTGTAAAACTCTCAAGGACTTTCCACACATGAACGAGATAACATGGTAATGAAGACGCACAAAATGATAAATCAGTTGTAAAAGCACGTCAACTATTTGCTTTTAACTCAATAAGCGAACGGGAAAGTAACTCAGGGGAATGTAGAATTTCTTTCACATGATGGGGTAAGGTGCAAGCGAATGTTGTGGTTCTACCGACATAACAATGAAATCGTTGTTGCAAAAAGACAGTAGATTGGAACAGCCCTAATCAGAGAAGACGTTAAGAGGTATGAGGGCATAAAAACTCTGCTGATGAGGAAGAAAAGGAAAAACTGACTAATCCTCTTAAAGCATTAACTGGAAGAATTCTTAGGAAAACAGCATTAGATTGAAGGTTTTACGTTTCCAGCGACAAACACAGTCTCGATTCAGAGAAAAGATAACATGGGACATGTTTGTGAGCAGTTTGCGTCTTGGAAGATATAAAAAAGGGTGACCGATGTCAACAAAAAACTCATTTCAGAAGAAAGATATCAAAAAACAAATGACGAATTCGTCGATTCACTGTTCATTTTATGATGAAATTCCTGAGAGAAGGCAACCATTAAAATCCTCGTATGTTCCTGATATGTCCTTCGGTATCTTTGAAGAACCTTCCAACATTAATCAACAGCTCTTCGGCATACGATTACAAACTTCACACAGTTTCTTTCAACCAGCATCCTCCACAAACCCTCAAAACACAAGGACATTCAAATTCCTCTCACAGCTTGACGAGTATACCAGTGAGTCAACCATGCCAAGCCTGAGGCAGTCGACTTAATGAGAACTGATACTGACATGTCAGTCAACCATGTGCACAGCTTCGAACAAAGGAAGCAAAAAACACAAAACAAGAAATATTAGAAAGCTTCCATGCGATGCGACATATGCTCGTAGCGTTCGGCCCGTCAGACGTGCCTTATCATAATACATTCGAAGGGGGTCTTAACCTTCGTCAAAGCAGCTACAGATAGGTCAAATCTATGAGGGGAATTATGAAGGATTATATTCTTTTCAGATTTTCATAAGCCGACACACCAAGCATACTATAGTTCGTGACGCAAGGTTAACATGCACATCGTATTCGCCGTGTCAAATTAGATATAGTTTGACAGGTAACGAGAATAAATGTCTTTGGTTGAGGGAAATGGGTGAGGGTCAGTGAATCTGTGCAAAGTCAGAGGATTTGTCCGTGTGTTAATCTTCCATTTATTTACTAATATCTTTATATGTGAAAAATTGTTGCAAATGCGTTGTGACTTTATAACTCACGAAGGGTAGAACCGAATATGATAACATTTTTAGGGTTTGTTCATATGGTCGTGTAGATGGTTTGTCTAAAGTTTGCACGCAATTGAAAGATGCGTTCGTGAGTTATGACTTTTTTGGTCAACATATGATTCTGTCCTTATAAAAAAACAACAGCAACAAATCCGTAGGCGCCTATGAGCGTGTGCTGTATGTATACTGTGTGCGGATATCATACACACGGCAAATATACATTGAAGTTGATGTCATACACATTGACAGCTGTCAGTGAGTGATCATGTTAAGGTTCTTTTCCATCGGACTCGGATTGTGAACGGATGTAATCGCTAGGAGTCACATTTGTTTTTTTCTTTATTGAACAAAAAGAGTTTTGCCGCCTAAATATGTTTTCTTTTTTCTAAACTTGCAGCTAAACATCGTCAAACAACTAGCTTAATTTTTTGATCGTTTAAACACAAACGTACATGTGCACATTTTATTCGCACTTCCCGGTAAGTGTTGTTGTTTTATTGTTTTTGGTATGCGAATAACCGAATGATTGACGCAATGATGTTTAATATAGGGTGTATGCAAATTTATATTAATAAAATCGCAATGCTTGTCTGTCTAATTGTTCGGGCTAATCTCCAAAACGGCTGGATCGATTTCAATAAAGCTTTGTAGGCATGAAGTGGAGGTTGTCAAGAGTGACTTGGGCCTCTTTTATACGTTTTGACTTCTCAGAATTCGAGCTATGGCATTATTCAGATTTTCATACTCATCATGCCTAAGTGAAAGAAGACGATACAGAGTGACCTGAAGTCACGAATGTGCAAGTTCTAAGAGACGACGTGAGCTAACCTCAATTTTGAATCATTATTTTACCATTTGTGTCTATAAATATAACATTGAAGGTTCGTTTGTAAAATTAAAAAATGGGATAAATTTCTAAACAATTGCACCGATCCTTATTCAATTTTTGACGCTATTAACACCGATCGATCAGGAAACGGTCATAACAATAATAATGGCGGCGCTACAGTCCAAGGTGGACCTGGGCCTAGCTTCTCAGCAACTACTCGTGTTGTACATGCTTTTGTTCTCTCACAAGTGGAGGGGACCTACAGTTTAATGCCGACTCCGAACGGGAAATTGAGAACCTTTTTCTAGACAGTTATACTCTTTGAGCATTGTCAGTGACTCGAAAGAGGTGGAGCCGTGAACAATTTTTTTCAACCGACTGATTGTCCCAAAACGGGACTATCACTTAAGTGACCTAACGCGTGCAGTTTTTTCTGCGTCAGATCCTTGGACCTTCTTGGATTGATGTCGATCGGAGGAGAAGATTCAACCACGAATTGAACGGGCTGTACAATGACATGAGTCTAGCTGGATCTACGGATCCAACGACTAAGATGGCTATGCCATGTAGAGCGCATGGGCAGCTTAATTCCAGCCCGAAGAATTTTTTACTTTGAGTCTGTGTGTCTACGCAACAGCGGACTTCAACAACTGAGGTGGCGCACACAAATGGATCAGGACCTCAACCAACTTGGTGGGGGCACCTGGAAACAGCCAGCGGGGGATCGTATTAGCCAGAAAGGCTTGTTGGTTGGGGTCAGGCCTACGCGGAGTATAGCGCCATACAGGTTAGGTTAGTGGGCTGCTAGTGAATTCACCAGCACACTTAGACCATGTTGGTCCATTATGGTACCCACAGTCAGACTAATACCACTGATAGACCAGTGATAGTGCCGTTAATTTGATCCCAACGGCAAAATTGTGACTGGACCAGGTTTGAAAAACTGATAAAAACGTATTAACTTCGCTTTCACTGCGTTTCGAAACTGGGACCCCTCTAACTTAGGGAAGGCACTTAACCAACTGCGCCATTCAGTCGTCTTATAGCGCCATATTAAAAAGGAATGCGTACCGCGAGGCAATCATCCCAGGCAGGCTAGTCCCAATTCTTCCAGAAATATTCCTGTATCCGCCTTGCCTCCAGTTACCAATCTTCTTTTCCGAAAGCGAAGGCATATCTTTTTCCTTTCAATTCCAACAAATCTTGGAACCAATTCGCCCTCGTCCAATGGCCTTGTACAAGACTCTCTTCTACGGAGAATTTCCTAACATTTTCCAAAATTAATTTGGATTAAGATTGAGCATCAAACCAACGCCGTTCGACAGAAAGTCAGGAAACCCACCACCCTGCCCCAGCTTCATCAAATCAGTATATCAGCAATAATCCTTCGCTTACGGTCATCAAAAGCTCTTAACTAGACACAAGAATCCCCCGCATCCATAGAAATATGGGTCTCGCAAACAGCCCCACACAACAACCAATTTCCTGGTCTCAAGAGATACACCATCGCAAGAAAGTCGCACAGGACATCTTCCTGATTGAACTAATTTTCTAGCTACACAACGCAGTTGTTGGATCCATGCCATCCCCTTTCACGTTCCTTCCGTTCTATGTTTCTAGCCCGACATACCATTAAAATCCTCCTTTCATTCAAATGGAAATAATTGAGCTCAAAACGGGAGCACTCGCATTCCAAAGAACATGATCGCTTCAATCCACAAGCCAGTTCTATCGCATTTTAAGGCCAGAATCCTGGGCAATCTCTGCTAGATACTCCTCACTACCGACAGCGTATTAGGGTGACCGTAATTCGTTTTGAACTGACTCCGACCAGAAACCGAAGCTCTGTGGCAATAGTTGGACTCCGGGAGTGACCTGAATCGCTTTGAATATTCAATTCAAATCGAACAAACGTTGACTTCCCGTAATTGACGGGATGTCCTGACAGGATTCCGGTCGTAATGAATAAATGAAAGTCCGTGCTGGTGTCCTTCCCAATAACGAACAGTGCACCCCGTATCTGGGAGCTGTTTCCAACCTTCTTGGCCCACAATTAACGAAACACTTTCGTTTGACTTAAATTAACTGTCCACTGTTTATTCCGTTTTAATGTCCTTCGTTGTGGAGGTCAAGAGATGCCACCGCGGCGATAACTCACCCCCATTCGGTCGTTTGTATTCCCACAGGGGTCATACCGAGGGCGTCGCCTCCTGCTTGGTAGGACTCAATTTTATCCCTTTCTATGGAAAGCGGTCGGTTGGACTCCTTTTTTTTTGTTTCTTGCTCATCCTGCGTCATCCAAACTTTAGTCATTCTAAACTTCTGGAGCTCTAAAGCCACAATCCATGAAGATAAACGATTATCTTCCGTTCGTCCTTTGTGCTGAAGGAACGCTTGTGTGAGGCGAGTAGTGAAAGAGCATTTTTTTCTCTGCTGCTGTGCATGTGTGTGTGGTTGTTTCCTTTTAATGTCCTTTGAGTGTTTGGGGGGCTGTAGCCCGGTGTCGTCGGTATAGATAAGCCGTATGAGTGTAAAAGAAAAAGTCCTCCTTTCTGTTTGCCCACCCTCCATCATAGCGCGGGTACTCCCTTGCATTTGGGAAGTTCACTTTGCGCTCGGAGGCTACGGAAAGTTATCACTGGTGGTGTTATCGCTTGAGCGGTATCCTATAATGATTCTTTACCTCAGTTGTTTATGTTGGTGCGGGTAGTGTGCGGTATCGAGATCCTTTCCTTTTGGTGCTGCTCGCGGTGACGTTAGTGTTTGTTTGGTTAGACTTTCGTTTGGTTTTGCAAATTTGTTGGCGTTCGTCGTTTGTCACTATCCTTGATGGATCCTTGAATGCTATTCTTTTTTCGCTTCTTTTATGGTCTTTGTTATGAAAATGGGATGTCCCACGTGTGAGAAAGTGTACACAAATATCTATTCGTAGTTTTTTTTTTCCCCACCCTACTCACGGGCTCAGAGGAAATTAGGCTGTGAGAAGAATGGGTGCTTTAGATTGTGGTTGGCCAAGCTGATCAGTTTCTATGCTAATCCTTGTCAACAAATGGAGACAATGGATGTGAGGCTACGTGCTGTGAACATAGAAAGATGAGCGAAAAATTATTCCTGATGTCCAACATAAAAGCCTTAAAGGCGATTGAAGTATTTTAACAACGTACCCCATAAATCAACAAGGCCCGCAAAGTGAGTAGAGATTTTTGAAACTTCCAGCGGTCGCTTTAGAAGACTTTGTCATGAAGGCAGTAGAATGTTCGAAAGACATATGTTGCAGAAAGTTGCTTTCGATTCAAGGTTGGGAAACACATTCTAAAGCTGTTAGATAATAGAAACACGTCTGATCGGTTTAAGCGACTTTGCACGACTCATCTTAAAAGTAGTTCGAAAATGTGGTTCAGGTGTCGCATGTACGATAAACCAGACACTCGTCGTGGGAACAATATTTTCATCACACGCTCTGTGTGACTTGCAAAGTTCTCACGACGAGCAAATGCAACCGAAGCATTTGTCTGCGTATCGAAATGCGTCGACACCTTACACTACAAAGCCATTTACTTGCTTACCAAGTCATCTTGCATCCGCGATCAAACCCAAGGTTCGGTCTTCTTCCTTATTTCGCAACAGGAGACTGGGATTCAAAAACTTTTTTTCCCGGAGAATTGGTGTTCTTAGCACATCTCAGTGTCGAATTTTTCCCTCCCGTTTTATGTCCACATAATGAGAGCACGGTATAGATGAATCATTAGTGTTGTGGATCAAAGCAATACTAATGAATAGAACTACAATTGCGGAGGCGGATTGTGGCCAGTATGTTATGGTGGGGGTAAATAGGGGCTGCTCGCAGGGTGGCGTCTTGCCTCCTCTGCTATGGTGCATAATGGTTGACTCGCTGCTCGATGCTCTCAATAGTTCTAACATCTACGCCCAGGCCAATGAGGATGATGTAGGTTAGGTTGGGTTTTTGGAAAGGGAGTGTGTTGGTTAAAGCATCACTTCCACTTGGAGGCCCTTGGGCCCATTGTGAATCCCTTCAATTGCGGAATACACAATCTATTAACCTATCCTGTCACGTGATGGCTGGAACCACCCCGTGCTCCTTATGAATTTTAGAAGATCAGATATATCTGCATTGGCTAAGTCTCCAGTCTCTGTGAAGAATCTTTGGCCTAGCGCAGCTAGGCTCCGATTCTGGAGGGCTGTGCAGTGGCAAAGCAGATGTCTCGGAGGTGAGGATCTCCGTAACTCCGGCAGAGATCACTGGATTCCGCATTCCACTTCCGGAGCATTGTTACGATGGGACAGTGTCCTGTGATCACACCGACGAGCACACGGATCGAGTTTCGGTCCAATGCCAGAAGCTTCTTTATTTTGCCGTAGTTAAGCTTTGGCCACATTGATCTTGTCGTGTGACAATCATTTCTTGTAGGCCAAGTCAAGTCGGCCTCTTTTTGTTTAGTTTCGGTTATGATCCAGTACAAGCACTGATCGGTGATTGTAGTGACGTGTCCGCTTCACTGATGTCCATTTCAGACCCTTGTCTGACCAATTCGTCCGCTCTCTTGTTCCCTGCAATTGAGATGTGGCCCGGGACCCAGCAGAGTTTGACCATGTGGTGGCTGATGGACTGGATGATGTAGCTGTACTGTCTTTCGGATCGTGCCTAACGGCTGTGTGTTCAAAAGCGGAGGCAGCTCTAGAAATGATCGACGACTGGTGTACTAGAAATGGGCTTTCAGTCAACCCTCTGAAAATCGAGGTTCAAGAGGAGGAGGAAATTGACTGGTTTGACTCAACTAGTACTAAAAGGTGTCACTATCCGCTTTTCCGACTAAGATCCACTTTTCCGGAAAGCTACTGTGGAAAGATATATCAAATCGAAAATTGAGAAGGCACTGTCAGTTTTGGCAGTGGATGTCCTCTGTCGATTTGTCCCACAGGCTCAGATTGGAAGACTCTTCGGGACATAGCTAAGTTGTTCATGCACTCTATATGGCCTAGTCATCTTAGACATGGGGTCCATAGACGCCTGGCTAGACTCATGTCGCTGTACAGCCCATACAGTTCGTGCTTGAACATTCTGCTCCAAATGCCATCAACGCAAACAGGACCAAAGATCGCGCGCAGAACTTTTCTCTCGGAAAGACCAATAGACTGTTCATCCACTTGGGATATTGTCCATGCCTCTGCGCCGTAAAGCAGGATTGCAATGATCAAGGTCTTACAAAGTCAACTTGGTCTTCCGAGTGAATGCTGGACTACTCAATTGCCTTTTGACCCTAAAAAAACAGCGGTTGGCAAGAGTTATCGCTACTGATGTAGTTTGTACTGTTTATCGCGGAGCCAAGGTAGACGAAGTTCTTAACTACCTCAAAGTTAAAGCTGTCTATGGTGACATTCATTGGCCAAGTTGTCCATATTGTGCCTCCCTTCTCAATGACATCATATACTTGGTTTTGCCCTCGTTTATCGCCAGACTCACTTTAGCCGCTTCCGTTTGAATGCCAGCAAAGGCATCATTGACGACTCCCTTTGTTCGCCCAATCACGTCAATGTCCTCCGCGTAAGCTAGCAGTTGAACAGACTTTTGTCTCTTGTGTTGTCATATGCGTCCTTGAAATCGACGAATATGTTTTCGGTGTTGATCTGCATTTCTTGAGTCTTCTCCAGGATTTGCCGCAGTGTGAAGATTTGACCGATGGTGGACTTCCCTGGCCTGAAACCACATTGATACGGACCTATCAGATTGGTGACGAAAGGTTTCAGGCGTTCACACAAAACGACAGAGAAGTTGGCGCAATCAAAAGGGACTCCTTTCTTGTGGACCGGCCAAACGAAACCATTCATCAGGCATACTTTCCTCCAACCATATCTATTAGATGAGCTGGTGCTTGAGCCCACTCAGATAGCCTTCAGCTGCTTTAAAGACATTTGCTCCGTCAGCATTACTAGACTTCATTACTTGACTTGACTAATAAACGTACAAATTGGCAAGCATTCACAAACTACGTGCATAACCACATTGAACTTAGTGTCTCGCTAAGAACCCCATACGAACTAGAAATGAAGGTTGACAATTTTATAGAAACCATACAGCACGCTGCGTGAAACAGTACACCACGCATAAGAAAATCGCCAGGAAATCACATCTTCCAATATCCACCAGAAATAAAGGAAATGGTGAAGGAAAAAAGAAGAGCGGGTAAGAAATGGCAACAAACTCGTGCGCCACAGCACAAAACTCGTCTCAATCAGTTATGCAACCAGTTGAAGGCGAATATTAGGACATTCAAAAGTAATATTTTTAACTCATATCTCGTTAGCTTGTCTGCTAAAAAGGAATCTAACTACTCGCTCTGGAAAGCCGTTAAAGACGTGAGAAAACCCCAAGCCCATGTAACACCAATAAGAAAAAATCAGGACGAATGGGCGAAAGACGATAAGGAGAAAGCGGAACTCTTTGCTAATTATTTGGAAATTACTTTTCAACCGTTCGATGGAATAACACATCTTGAAAAATTAATAGGACTGAAGTGACAGATGGCAATTATGCGATTAGGATCGCTACGCTTACGGAACTTAAAGAAGAATTAAATAAACTCAAACCGAAATAAGCTCCTAGATACGATATAATCACAGGAGAAGTTTTTAAAGCGTTGCCCAGGAAAGCGCTTCTTAAGTTTCTGTATCTCATCAATGCTGCCTCTAGTCTGGAACACGTTCCTAGTCAATGGAAAGTGGCAGAAGTGATTATGGTACCGAAACCTGGGAAACCGCCAACTGATAAAAAGTCATATAGACCGATCTCACTTCTTCCGATAATGTCTAAAGTATTCGAAAGAATTCTACTTAGACGTTTAAGTCCGGTCGTGGAAGAAAAACGCCTTATTCCGCACCACCAATTCGGCTTTAGAAGTAAGCACTCTACTATCGACCAAGTACATCGCATAACTGATGTAGTGGAAAAAGCACTGGAACAAAAACTTTTTTTCAAGGGGATCATCCTTGCCCTTTGTGGGGACGTGAGCTCAAATCAGGCTGATGTTCAGAAATTTAGCCTTGTTATGAATTCAGCAAATTGTTATGAGGTCTTCGCTTATATTCACCAAGCTCAAGATTTTTTGCTAAAGTTTACCTCGAACAACAAATTCCCGTCCGAATAAGCGCTTCCTTCACTCTCTATAGTTCTTTTAACCACGCCCGTCCCACCGCACTCTCTGGATCTCTTGAATGTTTTCACTTTCCATGTACAGAACCGGAAGTCGTTGTCTTTCTCCGTCCGTATCCGAAACTTTTAGTTGTCTCTGAGCTAAAATTTTTATTTGACGCGGCGAGAAAGTTGAACCCATGCAGAGTTCCCAACTGGGAGGTTAGGCCCATTTCTTTTTTTTCGGCGGTTTTTTTGAAACTCTATACTGGAGCACTCAGACTCAAAACTAGCCCATTATTGACTGGATTCGATTTCACTGGGATTCGAACCTGAGACCCCTCTAACTTAACCAACTGCCCCATGCAGTCGTTTTTAGGCCCATGGGAAAAAAAGGACTCCGGAAGTATTCGGGCTCGGAGGTTGAAAACGCCACTACAAAAAATTGTATCTGTCGCTGTCTCTGTTCTAGAGCCCCGACTTACTTACTTACTTAACAGGCATATGACCCAGGTAGGTTCTGAGCCTGATGAATAGCTGCCTTCCATCGTTGACGGTCCTGGGCACGCTGCTTCCAATCATCAAGACCAAGCTGTCTTACGTCCGCGATGACTTGGTCTTTGTACCGGAGGTTCGGTCTTCGTCTCCTTCTCGAACCAGGAGGCTCGGATTCGAAGACCCTCTTAGCTGGAGCGTTGTTGTCCATGCGCTAGATGTGGTCGAGCCAGTGCAGTCGACGGTTCATTGCCTTCCGGACTACATCTTGGTACACCTCATAGAGTTCGCGGTCTTCGCAGACGGGACCATATATCCAACGTAGAATTTTTCTTTCGAAGGCACCAAGAATCAGCTCTGCAGTTCTGCTTAGTAGCAGGACTGGCAGAATAAAAGTTTGGTAGAGCATGATTTTGGTCCTTTGAGTTAGAAGTTTTGAGCCCAGTTGTTTTGACAAACCGAAGTAGCATCGGTTGCCAAGGGCGATTCTACGTCGGATCTCCACTGTGCTGTCATTCGTGGAGTTCATGTTTGCCCCGAGGTAGACAAACTCCTTCACTACCTCAAAATTGTGGCTGTTGATTGTAATGTTTTGTCCTAGGTGGTGCGGCGGATCGTTTCTTGCTCGACAGCATATATTTCGTCTTATCCTCATTGACCTCAAGTCCAACTCGTTTCGCCTGTTCTTCAATCGCAGTGAAAGCTTCTACTACGGCTCGCTGGGAACGCGCAACGATGTCGATGCGTATCCCAACAGTTGGACAGTGCCCCGACCTTACCTTAGAATAACCAGTTTACACCTGGACCCTTAAATAATTTGGAGAAGCTCTAAAAGAATTGAGAACCATATAACTCCTGATGACTGGAGCTCTGGATGCCGCCCTTAGCCAATCAGCTGATCAGCTCCTCCACAGATGAATTCTGGTACCGACTCTCTCTTCCTCTTCCCTCGCTTGCAGCCTCCAACTTTGTCTCATGGAGGTTTGTTGAAGGTACCCGGTTCCAAATTTCACCAAGCGGGGGTGAGAGAAGACAGAGGCTGAGTTCAGACGCTTGTGTCAGCATGGCTCACTTGCCGAACGCATTAAAATGCGAAATACAAAGCCCAGAGCAAGGCTTATGGTTCTTAGCATCTAATAGTCCGTATCACTGCCCATTCGAAATTCCCTTCAGATGAACCTTGCTCACAGTATGTACCAGTCCATTGCCAAATTTCTTTTCAGATTCACAGTAAAATCCGTGGAATACTTAACCATTACAAGGTGTGCAGTTACACAACCTTCGACAACTGCGAGTCGCTGGAACTGCGCCAAGATTTTCATAAAGATACTCTTTCCACTTGGCGCAAATGGGGACCGCCTTGGACGCACCCATTAAAACCATTTTCGTTGCCTGACCAATTACGTGTGTATTTTGAAATTCAAAGAAGAGCCCACATCCTTTCCTTCACCTTTTCGCTGTGTTTTCATCGCAATCATCGCGCTCCACAAATTCCGTTGTTTAAGTTGCTTACTGCATTCCAGCCAAATTCGGTCAAAGCGAACGGATCGACTTTTCAGTCTCGCTCGTGCAGACCGGATCCTGTCGATAATTTTCATGTTGAACTTTGTTCTCGCCACTCTTCCGCACGCACACACACACAAGCACGCCATTAGATCGGTAAAGTTTCCAACTCTTTCTGCTGTTGAGCTGAAAACTTTCAACGGTTGCAATAAATTTTCGCCGAATGCCGCTTCCGCCACCCACCCTCTCGCCAAGCGATAACTCTTTGCCGCTGCAGTTTTTGCTTATTATTGCACCCACACAGAGACAGAGAGAGTTCGAATTCACCTAGTGATTCTGTGAACTCCTCACTCGGACAAGGGTCGCTGCCACCGGGTGGGAGGACGGTGCCATCGAGGCAAGAAGCATCTGAGTCCATTGCAAGGGTTAATGTCGGTTGTTATCTGCAGTCGTAGAGAGAGAGTTGGATACTTCTTTGGTGCTTCGTAGGACTTCTGCCCTCTCCCTGTGGCACCATGATTCGTAACAGTTTCTTTGAACAACGAAGGAATTAACGATTGCCCGGAAACTGCACACAATGCAGCAATGAGCTGCACGCTGGATATGTGTTTGTGTGTATCTGCGCGCATATTAAATTACCAGAATCCGTTTCCCCATAAATTTGTGCAATTTATTGTGAAGCAACTTATGAGGAATGGGTGTCCTGAGGTGTGGCTAAAACCCCCAACCGCCCTTCTGATCAGTCACTTCAACTGTGTGTGGGGGGGGGGAGGCGGACGATGATGCCGATGCAGTGGCTATGTTCCCCCAGTTGGTAGTTTTATGAAGTTATGACCGCGTGCATTGGGTGGGTGGAGTCGCCCGTCTTGAGTTCATCGTGTCGGCAGTGATGGGGTGGAAAGCGGAGCAATTGGCAGAAGAATGGGCGCACTGGTGAAACATTGATAAATTTCCTTGGGAGGCAATCTGTTTTAGGTGGTCGAGGCGAAACTGTATTAAAGTTGGGAATTGTTGTACATTCATGGGGTGGAAAGGGATGGTTACGGCACCTATTTATAAGCTCCCATTTGGATTGGCAGGGTTTCTTCTGGTGAATTGAATTTTGGGATAAACTCGACAAAATTAGGGACTCGTAAAAAGAGTATTCTGTGGTTGGAAGTTTATGTTCATTTGGTTAATTTTTGACTGGATTTTGCGGCATTGAAGCCATCGATTTTGAATAAAGTTTCTTACATGAGATGCTAAATTTTGATTTTATTATGACACCGACTAATTGACAATTAAAATTCCTGAAATGGCATGACCAGCTATCGCATCTTCTTATCCTTATATTCAAAGGCACTTTAGAATAAAGTAAAACTCTGGAAATACATTGCGAGGAGCATTGGCAATCTTGGTTAATAATATGCTTGAAGTAATTACATAAAGCTCACGTGAATGGCATTTGATGGTATAAGATTGAAATGGATCTAGCGGGCAAAGCCAATATTCTGTTTTTCGAAAAGAACAGTTACCGCCGATGACTAAGCCAAAATATAGGGTCATGCAAGTCGTTACTCGGATTTGGATTCCCCGTTCTAATAACATACGTCAAACAGAACTGTCTTCAGGAACTGTGGAGGCCAGACCAAGTACAAGTTTCTTTTTAAAAATGAAATAAAATTAACAAAATTACATTTTTTCCATGTATTATGACTTTATTAGTAAGAACGAACATTTCTATTAATTATTAACTACAACGTCGTTCAAGAGGCTGTCCCGGCTGCCTTCTCAGTAGCGCATTCTGTCACCCCAATTTTCCAAAACCTTGTTGATGGTTTCGGGCTGTAGCTAACGGATTGCTTGACTGATTTTGGCCTTAAGTCCTCGAATCGTTTCCGGATTGTTGGCATAACATCGGTCCTTCACGGTTCCCCGCAAAAAAAAGTCCAAAGGGGTCAAATCGAAGCTCCGAGGCGGCCAATTGACATCGTCAAAACGATGAGAAAGATCGATTGTGGCATGGGCTATGTGGCAAGGGGCGCCACCCTGCATGAACCAGAGGTCGTCCCAATCCATGTATTCAATTTGAGTAAAAAAAGTCGGTTAACATGGCTCTGTAACGCCTACCGTTGACCGAAACGTTGTTCCCAGCCTCATTTTCGAAGAAAAATGGTCCAATGATGCTACCACTCCACAATCCGCACCCAACTGTCACGCTCTGTAGATGCATTAACTTCGCGACAATAACATACGGGTATTCCGAGCCGTAACCCTAGCCACCGAGATAAAAATGCGCCTCGTCTCGTCATGATTTTTCACCCAAAATTGTTGTCCAATTCAAGCTGCTCTAAGGCTTAAACTGCGAAGCGATGCGAACGAAGCGGATGGTTGCGCGCCTTCGATTGCTGAATCAATTGGACCTTGTAAGCGAATAATCCGAGATCTTGTGCAGAATTTTTCTCAGGCTAGTGCGTGAGTGAGTTGAGCTGTTGAGATCGATGGCGAGTTGATGTTCGTGACTCTCGGGCACAGCAGCCGCATTCTCATCTGTGCGTACCGTACGACGACGGGGACCATGGAACCATGAGTGTTATCCACTAGCATACCAGTTTCTCACGCAGTTTTCGTGGGGTAATGATGAATCCAAATAAGTGTGAGTAAGAATGAGGAAAGATTTGTGCATTCATCATTAACTGTCAAACGATTCGTGATTAACTGTAAAAATTTTTAAAGAAAAAGGGGTTATTTTTGGTTTTTACGTTTTCAAAATTGGCATGCTGATGTTTTAGTGGTTTTGCGCCAATAGTACCAATATTAAGGCAGGAATGCTTGAAATTTGCTTAGTCATATACTCATGGAAACCGGTTTAGGGGATTTTTAGTTTACAAATGGAAGGAGGAAATACTTTTTTTAGGCTTTTTGGGGTTAGCATTTTTTGATTTCAAACATTTCATAAGTTTCGGGACAATAAAAGTGAAGACATTCAGACAAACAACGAAATAAAGCCATAAGGGTCCCGTTTGCACAATTTTGGTTCATTTAGCTGAGGTATTTTATTTATAGCTCCAGGACCCTTTTTAATAACACGAAGTACACCCACTTCAATACTGACTTCTCATGACGTAAGGAAGACTCGATCATCAAACTACACACAAATAAATTTAAAAAAAGTTTAATTTTCCTATACATTTTTGGGGACTCAATTCGAGTTATACTACAGGGTAGCGCATAAGAAACGTTTAGGTTTAATTCTTGAATACTTTTTTGTTTACGTATTTTTTTTTAGAATTAGCTTTGAAAAACTTTGGAAATTTATGGTGGAAGATTCAGCACAGAACAAAGAACCAAAGTTGTTAAATTTTATTTTGAAAGTCGACATTCAGTTATTTGGACAAAGATTACAGCTGTGTTCAAAATAATAGTAGTGATCTCTACTAAAGAAAACAAGTAGTTTCAAAAAATTTTCTTTAAAGTTTTTTTTTTTCGTTAAAATAAAAAAAATCCAAACCTTAAGTATAACTTAATGTTTTACAAGAATTGATTACTTTTTAAACTTATTAAATTTAAAAAAATAATTTAAAAATAAAATTAACAAAGAAAAATTACTGTTTAAAAAAATAATAGTATTCACATATATTATATAGTAGTAATATTCATTCATATTTAGAAATATCGGCCTTTAAATGGCATAAATATTAAATTAAAGTTATTTTAAAATACACTAGATGTTAATATTTTATCATGAACCCCTTATTATTCAAAAACAGCTCTACAACGACGCTGCATGGAGTCTACTAAGCTGTGGCATCGCTTTTCTTGAATTTTTGTCCAGGAATCCTTTACTCTCTCCCAAAGATCCCGATTGTTTGATGGTTTTGCCTTATTTACCTCTTTTTTAATGTCACCCCAAAGATTTTATATGGGTTTGAGGTCGGGAAACAGTGCTGGTCGAGCAATAAATTCAACCTCATTTTACCGAAACCATTACTTAGCTGTTCGATTCGTGTGTTTCGGGTCATTGTCCTGCTGGAGGACCATTTTAAAGGCATTTCATAATCGGTGTAGGGTAGCGTAGTGTTGGTCAAAATCCATTAATCTGTCTCTCAGGTGTATAGGCCCAACGATGTAGTATGAAAAGCATAACAATAATGGCGGCGCTAAAGTCCGAGGCGGACCTGGGCCTAGCTTCTCAGCAACCACTCGTGTTGTGCATGCTATTGTTCTCTCACGAGTGGAGGGACCTACAGTTTAATGCCGACTCCGAAAGGCGAGATAGAGAAGCTTTTTTCTAGACAGTTATACTCTTTGAGCATTGTCAGTGACTCGAAAGAGGTGGAACCGTGAAAAAATGTTTGATGTTTTTTTCGAGATTCGAACCGACGACCTCGAGCGTAGGAGTCGACGCCACGGCGCCCACGTATGAAAAGCATACCCAAACTAATATTTTTGACCCTTCGGTTTTAGCAGTATAATTGGGTTAATATTCTGTATTGGGTGGACGGCGAACATACTGCCGAGAACCAGTACCTCCAAAGATAACGAATTTACACTCTCTCTGTCCACAATACATTACGCCATTTTTCAACTGTCCACTCTATGTGATTTTTGGCGAATTGGATACGGCTCTTGAGGTGTTTCTTTGTCAAAAGTAGAACTTTCCGTGAACTTCATGCAAGCAAGTCGTGGTCTAAAAGACGTCTGCGAACAGTCACCGTATTTACAGGAAGTTAGAGCTCCTTTTGGATTTGAAATGATGAAGCACAAGGATTCAATTTGCTGTATCGGACAATGTGCCGATCGTCTACTTCGTTCGTTGTTTTCTTTCTACTTCAAGTTTCCGCCTTTTCAACATATTTGATGGCATTGGCTATCATTGTTGGAGTACAACTTAGCAAATTTTGTATTTCGGCATAAGTTTTGCCTTCTCTTCTTAATTATTCTTGCACAAAAAAATACGATAAGACTTATTTGGAACAAAAAACGCACTGAAAGTAGTTTCCCTCTTTTCGTCAGATCCAATGCTCTCCCACTCAAGCATCTTTACTTTGACAAAGTATTACGGACATTCTTTGCCAGAAGTGGTTATTCCGCCTGCAGAAACATAACTTATCTATCACTTCGTAGTTGCAATAACAATACTGCTTCGATACCTTCATACTGTACTCATCACTTTCTGAACTTCTACACATCTGTTGCTCCGAGACTGTTCAACGTATTACCGATTGAGATAAGACGATGCAGATACTTTGTTCCATATAGTAGAAAAATCAAGGAATGGCTTTTGAGATTTGATCATAATGAGATAAACCTATTAATTAACCGAGTCATTTAATTATATATGTATAACTTATTGTATGTACATATTCTTAAAACCTTAATGGTGTATTGGAAAAAATTTGAAATACTTACACACTTATCCACACATTTATATTTTTGTTTGCTTTGTTTATTTTATGTCATATGTTATATGCACTCGATACTGGTTTCTAATTAAACCACAGAGTGCTATTACTAGTTTGAACTAAATTTTGTGATTATATTATTATATTTTATTTTTATTATTGTATTATATTGGAATACTGGAATGTTTGTTCTTACTTACAAAAAAATAAATAAAAAAAAAAATATTTAATGAGATCACGGTTTTCTTGGCTGGAATGCTTGCCTCTTCCCTCTGTTGATATTTTTCGCCAAAAAATTTGTTTTTTTATTTCGAATTTTAAAAAGACTAAGACAGTACTTACCTTTCTATTTGAAACAAATATAATAAAAGTCAAATCTTTGCTTATAAATAGTTTTCTTAGACTCACATGCATTGATCTTTAAGATTGAAAAAATCTGAAAATCAAATTTCCATGTGGAAACAAGCTGAATTATTCATTAAAGTATTGTTGTGGTACGCACTACTATTATTTTGAACACAACTGTATATCGCAATATCTTTCATTTTCGAAATGCGCCCAGTGCTCCAACAATTTACCGATTGGTCCAGCGTTTTCAGCAACCAGGGCCTGTCTATGATCTTCCACGTGCTGGAAGACCTCGTACAGTTCGAAATGATGTGAACATTCATTGGGTTCAAGCAAACGACCAGGCCACGGTCTCAGCAGTTGGTGATGTCTAGGCGGTCTTTGCAAAGAATTTTAAAGCAGTTACCCCTTTTTTTATGTAAGATTCAATTGATTCATGAGTTGAACTTACACAGCTCGTCCAACTATGACCTTCCTGAGGAAAAGTTTTGGTGATCGGATAATATCGCGTTTTTTTTATTTGAACTGGTCCCCGCGTTCGCCCGATTTAACGGCTCCAGATTTGTTTCTTTGGAGCTACCTAAAAATTAAGGTATATGCCAATAAGCCAAGAACCAAACAACAGCTTAAGGCCAAAAGAAGTGACCTGAACAAGGACCTGACATTTTTTGGAGCACGTTAGGTCAAAGCAACCAATGGGCACAATTTAAGACATATTATCTTTAAAACATAATGTGAACATATTTCCGAACCATAATCTAAATTTTAATAAATTCCAAGGTTAAATAGAATCAGAAAGAAAAATGTTATTCATCAAATAAATCTCAACGTTTATTACGCGCCACCCTGTAGCTTAAACTCTTACTGTATTCATGTCACTATCAAGTAAATCTAATATTTTCAGCTATTTTTTATTTATAATCAATTTTTACTACTTCCACTAAACCGCATTTTCTGAACAAAATTAACCTTCCAGTTCATAATCCAAGCGAGAACATCCCTGGTGATGCATTTCACTACCTGTAACATAAAACGACGGAGAAAACAGAACAGGTGCGATGTAACAGTTGAAATAATCTCGTTTAAGCCAGATTTTCGAAGACATTTACAAATCCGATCCACCCTTATGCAGCTAGTTTTCCATACATAGTTATTTATGCGGCACTCAGATATGATAAGTGAGCACACAAGACATTTGACAGAATAACAAAAGTCAATAAATAGTCACTCAAGCTCAGACCGATCTGGAGCACACACAAAATATTCACTATTTCTTATCTGCAACTCAACACATGGCCTCTATCCGGGATTGCTACATGTTTACGGCGTCCAGTGTGACCACAGCATTAGAGAGCAGTAAAATCAGAGCACAATTGACGTGGTTATCAGCTCAGCTCCCAATCAATTAGAGCACCCTCCCGTCGCACTCATGTTTCGTAATGCAACAAATTCCGGACGGATGCACACGTCGAGATTAGGAACTTATGTAGCTACTCCTTTCCGAGTAGGCCCACCGGCAATTTCTCTGCAAATATTTACACCTGGTATTTTATCTCGATTGCATTGCATTAATCCATGTTTACCCTCAAAATGAAATCCAAACACTTCCCACTCGTGACTGAAGTTGGAATGTGCCGCACCCAACAGCCACTGCTCTCCCACACTCCCGCCGAGAACTACCAACACCCCAACGCACATCTCACTCAAATCGTTAACTCGCCCGAGATTTCCTGAGCCCAAAACAAATATTGAAAGAACTTGTCGTAGCAGTTTTCGAGTTATGCTTCCCAAATCGATACCGTGCGGGGTGTTGTTCGTGCTGACGCTGGTCGTCGCCTTCGACTTTAGAGTGTACGGTCAAATTGGCTACACGCGTCATATGTCAGACCTTCGCATCAAGGAGCTGCAGAACCTCGCCGTTCGACTGGAGCGTTCCGTGATCAACGATACCAATCCATGCGATGACTACTACGCCCACGTGTGTAGCAAGAACCGTCCGATGTTCTCGATAATGGGTAGCCTGCCGAGCGAGATTAACATCTTACGTCTATTGATTGACCTACAGAACGACGAGGAGATTTTCGATGCCAAGGGCAAGGTCACGAAGTTCAGTATATCCTGCGGCGCTGTCAAGTCAGTCGACGATTGCTACCGGGAGACGTTCAACTACTTCCGCCCGCTTTTCGGATACATCGTGGCGAAGAAACATCTCGAAAGTCAGGACTACAAGATTTTGTTGGACCTTTTGGACAGATTCTTGGCGAAGGTCCATGTAACCGAACACTTTGGGAGACACTCATTGAGGTACAAGCTGGAGGTGCTCAAGGACAAGCTGAAGCATCGACACGAATTATTTAAGGTGAATCTGTTTGGTGTCAAAGTGAACCAGTGTGTGCGTGTGTGGCTTAGAGATAAGAGGCAGTTTATTTAGGGCACTGTGAGCTGATCTGCTGACAGATGTTGTTAGTGAGCGAAGCAGTGATCTAGTGGAAGAGGCGGCAGTGACGTTTGTGTTGAAGAGTGAGGCGATGGAATGAGATGTGTACATTTTTAAGCGTTGACAAGAGTGTACTGAATTCTAAACAACCCGCTCGGTCAAAGATTTTGAGTCTATACGTCCTAATCTTGATTTTGTCGGCATTTATATTTCACTTGTTTTGTGTAATGAGATGATACTGTCGTCATTCTTTTCGTGCACTTTGATGTAGAAAATATATTTCAATCTTGTAGAGTCAGCACGCAACCAGAAATGCCATCGTGAAGAATATGTGCTTAAACTAGTCTGCATTCAACTTACCAACTCCATCGAATCTGTAAATTTTCTTCAATCGCCTGGTGGCTTCAGGCTCAAGCCTGTGATGTTTGATGCGATTAAACGAATTTACTCACGCCTTTATGAAGGTCTTTTGAAGAATTGGTTTATCCACCTCTCTGTAGACCACAAAAGTGAATGCAATTTTGTTGAAATTCCTTAGGATGTCTTAAAACCCGCTGCCTGGTCAACGTTTCGCTTCTCAATGGATGCCACAAAGTTAATATTATTGTTGAGGGTATCTTGGGCGCCGTGGCGTAGTGGGTAGGTGCGTCGACTCCTACGCTCGAGGTGTAGGGTTCGAATCTCAAAAAAATACACAACATTTTTTCACGGATCCACCTCTTTCGAATCACTGAAGCTTCTCTATCCCGCCGTTCGGAGTCGGTCTTAGACTGTAGGTCCCCTCCACTCGTGGGAGAATGCATGCACAACACGAGTGATTTCTGAGAAGCTAGGCCCAGGTCCATCTTGGAATGTAGCGCCGCCATTATTATTATTATCATTATTCGTTGTGTTGCCTTTTCATATATGTTCATACATATATGTTGACCTGCGATTAAATTCCGAGAGGAAATCTAATGACCAAAAAACAATACTACGTTGGTGCTACCGTCAAATGACGCTTAATTTAACCAAACACGCACGAGCACTACAATGTCGCAGCCTGAAATACTGCGTTGTGTTGGTGTTCTTACGTTTCAATGAGTCCAATGAGTCCTTTCTCTTACGCAAATCTGTCAACATGTTGTAATATTTAAGCGGCTGGATGGCGCAGTTGGTTAGGTGCCTGCACTGGAGTCCTTCAGCGAAGCCAGCTCATAGCGACATTCCCTGACTAACTTAGAGGTTATGCGGGCCGACTCGATAGCCCTTATTGCAGCTTGACTGGCAACATATATAGCTATGTGTCTAGTGATCTGGTGTGAACTTAAGAAACGACAGGCCTCACGAATTACATAGTCAGGAAGTATGAATGAAGTGGATATGTTAAGAGCTGCTGAATAGACGACCGCTCAGATGTCGCAGTCCATTTTTGAACCGTCAGTGTATACGTCCACATCAGGGACCAGACTTAGACGTCCTCCTTCCCATGTATCCCTAGTGGGGTAGAGTGCACCAATGCTTAATGCGAAGTCTAGCTCTGGGGGGGTGGGGTGCGGCAATTAATGCCGTCCCATTGGAACCACTTGCCGTCGACTTATGATTCCGCCAGACCAAAATCCGCACCAAATATCGATTTCCTCTGGACTGGATCCTGTGGATAAGTATCGTCCCAAACCCGACAGTTTTGTTTTTTCATACATCTATTCATCTAAAAATAGAATTCGTTGATGAAGATGATTAGTTTCCATCTGTTCCACAGTCTAATCAGTGATTGATTTGGAGATGCTATTTAGCGCTATAGCCTTTAGTGGTGATTTGCGATTCAAATCGAATTTGACAGACGTTGTTTCAACAGTATGGTCGTTGAAAGCAAAAGGATTTAGAGTATTCCAATTTTATTTTGTGGTGGGTTATGGTTGAGGGTATATTGCACCGCGACCTTTAAGATCTATTGTGTTTTTGCAGTGGGTACATTTTCGCAAGAAACCTTCGTTTGATCGCAGAATATCTCTTCTTCCACTTCTATTTCTTAATTTTCCTTTGAATTTCATCGTCATTGATGGTGCTTAAAATAATGCTTTAATATTAAAATTATTGTTGAGGGTGTACAGAATCGCGATTTTTAGGATCTATTGTGCCTCCTTTTAATATGTACCTTTGCACTATTACGAGTTCCCCTTAAATACAGTTTTTTTCAGAGTTGTAGTGGGGGTAATGGTCTCCTATTGCGCATAGATGAAGAAATCTGTTCTGGAGTATTCTTATTTTTTTTGTCGGAGATCTTTGGAGACTCTACACTGGAGCACTCAGACTAAAAACTGGTCCATTGTACTGCCAGGTAGCAACCTACTCCAGTGCCGTTAATTTGATCCCAACGGCAAATGGTGACTGGACCAGATTCGAACCTTGGACCCCTCTAACTTGGGGCAGACACTTAACCAACTGCGCCATCCAGTCGTTCTAGAGTAATCTCTCTGAGAATGAGAGATGGTTCCAGTAACTTTCTCTGGTAGTAGGTACTTTTTCTTTTGTGGGCTAGTGCCTCACAGAATCACATTCCATGATCTGGAATTTCATTAAATTCTCCACAGAATCTCCGAAGGCCTTCTCCAGATAACCCTAGTTTCCTTACATGCTCCCTGACAGAGCCCCGTTAGGAAGCCTGTTAGGATGTGGATGCTATTCTTGCTCATTTTGATACATTCCTCGAACCTCTTTCGGTTATATTGCCCTAGGAGTTTTTTGACCTGATTCATTCCACGATCGTTGTTCCAGTTTTCTGTCCGGTTCCTTCTCTCTATGTCCCTGAATTCTTCCCTGAGGTTATGGTCGTACAACGCTCCTTTCCTTGCCAGGGAGTCGGCCATTTTATTACCTTCTATCCCCGTATGGCCAGGTATCCAGCAGAGTTTTACTCGGTTTCTCCTAATCAGTTCTTTAAGCTTCTGTAGGCATTCCCACACGAGCTTGGATTTGATGGAGTAGGAATCTAGTGCCATGCTACTATGGCTCGACTAGGTTAGGTTAGGTTGAAGTGGCACTTAGGCCAACTTAGGCCCATTGTGATACCATCTGATGTCGTCTATCCAAAAAAATCATTTGGTGCTTTCTACGAAGCTCTTTAGTTGATGAATGCCGACGTTGTGCAATTCGCTCAAGTCGTAGGCTCCAAGGTGTTTCTTCCTGCGGGAGGAGAGAGCGCTACAAATAGGAGAAGGGAGGAAGAGATGCGTTATGCTTTCCTTGCTCGTCTCTGCAGCTTCGGCAGAAGTCGTTATGAGGAAAACTGGTCCATTCTACTGCCAGATAGTAACCTATCAGTGCTGAGCTTACTGGTAAATTTCTTTTTGAAATCATCCTTCAGAATTGGCAGGATTGGTAGCTTTTTGACTAGTGCATCGAATTGCTTCGATGTAATGCACCTGTCTTTTCCTAACCCTTCTTTTGCCATTCATGATTGTTTTGTTTCCTCATGCCTCTAGCTACGTCCAAATATCTGTTAAGACTCGATGCACTAAGCTCCAACTAGTCACAGACGATTCGAAATTCAAAAGCACCACATTTCTGATTTCAAAGCAAATCTGTCCAACACTAAACCTTAAACGTTCGCTTCGTTTAATTAGAATGAGCAGGCCAGCAATATGGACATTCATCGGCGTTTTATCAGGGGCCTCTGCAGTTGACAAGCATGGCTGCAACCCAAGCAAACAGCCAACTCAGTCACTTCAAGTTTGGAATCGTTTTGTACGCAGGAGACATCCCAAATTCCGCGATATCACAATGGCCTTTGTTTCCCTATGTGTGACTCACCCCTTGCCTAACTTAGAACACCAAAATTAACATCATTTAAAAATTACCTTCTCATCCTTTCCCCGGCTCACGCTCCGCGCACAGTTTCACTCTGCTTCCCTTCCAACTCGAACACTAACCCTAATTAATTCTTGTAACTTTCTTTTCAGGTCGAAGATCTAAATAAGGAATACGAATCGGTGGAGATATATGCCGACAGCTATGAGCACAACGTAAAGTCCCTGGAAGAGCTTCACAAAGGTAACTCATCCTACAAGCAAGGAATTCCTCGAGCAATCGTCGATTGGAATATGTACCTCTACCAGAGCCGCAACAAGCCAATGTCCTATTACTACGCCACCCTCAACGTCCACCTCTGGATGATGTTCTACAACAGCTCCAGCCGAATGGATCAAAGGACGTACGAAGACAAGGCCGATTGCCTCAAGCTGCCGGCCGCTCTGAACGCCCTCGAAGAAGCCCGCCTTCTTTCGGTCATCTACATCCAGAGCTTCAACAATGCCTGGGTGGAGTATCGCCAATGGATAACCTCAACCCCTACCAGCCAAGAGATCTACAACCACGAAAACGAGATTCTTAAGCCCTATCAGCTGGACAACAAACGGCTCTTCTTCACCCTCTACGCTCAGAATTTCTGCGATTTCGGCAAGTCCCTGGCCGAGAGCGTATTTTTCCTGGGCCTCAAGCAGAACATCGACTTCTACAACGTGTACAAGTGCGGCTACCAGACCCTGAAGAGCTTGGAGTGCCTGGAAAGACAATAATTTTAAGAGATTACTTGAAAATAAATGAAGGAAGGACATTTGAATATCTTAGTCATCAATTATCCCTGTCCTAGTGTGTCATCGATTTCGAATAACTCAGCGGGTGTGTTTGGCTAACCGTAGATTCAATCTGAAAGGAAATCATCTCCGACTCCCGCTGGGTGTTGTAATGACTAGGAGCCACCACCAACGTCCCACAGTTTGGTTCATTTTTCATAGAGTTCCGGTGACATCCCTCGGGGGCGCAAGAGATAAGCATAAAATTGATGGAGAAACCAGAAACAGACATAATGATGCGAATGACAACAAATGATGTGGTTGAATAAGTCGCATAATTGTGTGAGCTCCTCAAGTTAACCAATCTTGTATTTTTCCTGTTTCCTGTGGACGCCTTTCGTGCGTATGAATTCATCTGATGTAAGCAACATTTCTCGACCTACCTCCTGGACTGAAGGGATGTTCTCTGTGGTGACTCAGCTTAACGAAGCAACAATGACAAAGGATTTGTGCACAATGACGTCGGCATTCAGCTTTGCGACTTGTGGTCCGGGTTTGGACTCGAAAATCGTGTCTAATTGGAACATGGATTCGTTATCCACTCTGCTGAATCGATTTTCAAGAACTGCCCCCATTTGATTTGTAGTATTCCGCTCTTATGTCCTATCTCGACAGAGCTACGCACTTTCATTAAAGGGAACGTGAACTAATTCGTTTACCGTCGGGTTGAGAGAGAAAAATTGAAGTATCGGACTGAAATTTATCCTAGGTGTACGGGGGCCATATGATAGGTACTCGTTTACCCGTGCACTGACGCAAGATGTGTATGCCATAATTGAGCGGCATCTGTAAAACGACAGCTGTCAGACAGACAGACAGATTTATCGGGTAGTCTTGCTTTGATAGCTGTTGAACTGAATGAGCTGTACAGAGTCTTGGGCTAGCACGGCGTCTACGGATCCAACGCCTAAGATGGCCAGACCTTGTAGAGCGCATGAACAACTTAGCTAAAGAGTTTTCGGCTCTGAGCCTGTGGGATAACTCGACAGAGGACGTCCACTCACAAGGTGGCGCACACAAGTCGAGGTGGACTTCGGTCGGCTTGGTGTGCGAAACTGGAAACAGCTGGCGAGAGACCGTCTCGGCTGGAGAGGCGTGTTGGTTGAGGCTCAGATCCACCGCAGACCGTAGCGCCCTAAGAAGAAGATGAAGCTGTTGAAAGTCTTGAGAGCACATGTCAAATTTAAGTACAGAATTCGATCTCCTTCATAAGACCACCGCGAGCACGTTTGGAGTGAACGATTCTTCGGAGCTAATTTTCCACCACCATTCCACACGTATCGACCGGAACGTTGACTATTTCGCGTTTGATATTAATTTTGGGCCCCTCGAATGCAACTGGCTAGTTGGCATTGTCGTCTGATTTGGCTCATTTTGAACTGAAGCATTTACGGCTGCGATATTTTCGTTACTTCGACCGGGGCGTTGTGTCACTGGCAAATAAAGTTTCAATGACTCGAACTTATCCACTGGCAAGGCTGGCCTGGCTCTACAGTCCGGGGTGGACCGGGGCCTTAATTACTACCTACTTCCAGCACCACTGAGCCCCTTCCGGAATGGATCATCCACTCCGCCAGTTTGTCCCGGAGAAGGCATCTGTGCACACTTGCGCCTATTCCTCGTCGCCTTGGTCGTAGAGGGTAGAGGACAGAGTCTTGACCCTCCACTTCCCCTATTTCCCCCACCACCTCAGTTGGAGGTCGGGAAGCTAGAGCTTGGCTTGACTCCCGCTCGCCCTCTTGGCAGTCGGTTATCGGTTGCCTTGGGGTTTTCCCTTTCTGGCTAAGTCTGGGTTGCACCGATCTTCCGCTAACCCCGGCTTTGCATATCTTTTTCAGATACGGTAACCCCCTGCAGACTATTCAGATTGCCTTTCATGTTTTTTTTTTTGTTGGTCTATTTTTTTGGTGATCAGCTGCATCAGAGCCTCGCAGTAACTGGGTAAGGCCAGAGTTACTCTCCAAGGTGGCCCGGTATCAAAAAAGCTCCGTTCGGACGCAACCGGTATTAGCCCCTGCGAACCACCCAATCCACACCAGTCGCTTGACACCCTGGATTAGGGGGATGATAGACTAAGTTCGCCAATCACCTCATCCTTCTGATGAGGAGCACCCCTATCTGAAGCTGTTGCGTTCCACCAGTGGCGGACAGAGCCGCTCCTTCAGCAGACTTGCGGGTCGGCTGAGGCCCCCGCACCATGACAAGGTGTCATTCATCGCAAAGAATTATACGGTACGATAGCCGAATTCCGGATCCCGGGATAACTGATTCAGTTGTGTCGCACCACACTAAAGCCTATGCGATGCACCATGCAGTTTGGTTCAAAGACCTTTGAACCATTTAAAACCTGCATCCAACAACCGCACTTACGAATGCAGAAAGAGCGCAAAAATCAATGCAACGGCGACCACAATTTCGCCACCAATGAAAATTAAGTCATAATTACAAGCAGATGCCAGAAGGATGACTAACAGCAGATAAAAGGAACTGGATACTTCTAGCACATCCCTCAACAGACTTCTTAAAAAATGCAATCCTTCACTACCTTTCGTGCTCTTGCACCAACTTAGAAAAGGACGTTGGGCAAATTCTCAGTCTACAACCTAGAATAACTATCGGTGATGATCATCACCAACAGAATAAAAAACCAAAGGGCTGTAGAACAGAATAATGCCTGACTAACCCGTCTCAGGAACATTCGTACTAGTTGTCTTTCCTTTACAGGTTATTGCGTATAGATGCCGCGGTGCAGGCACAACGGCTCCATCTGTGTGATATCACAAAGACCCAACTAAGGGTCTTAGCGGGTTGCGGTTACTATCGCAGCAGTCACCTCTGCAACACCAACCTAACCCATTGCATGTAAGCTTCTTCATTCCCACCCAGTGCGGCGCTATGCTCCGTTTTTAAGGTTCCGTCTACAAAAACGGAACCTTTATAATTTCGGTGTGTCCGTCCGTCCGTCCGTCGGGTCTGTCACACTTTTTTATCTCCGAAGTTTATGAAGATATCGGCATGAAATTTTGGAATTAGGTACTTCAGACCTAGATGTCATTTCTTATGCAGCGATTTTTAAAAGTGGGGCCATTTGGGGGTGGCTCCAGTACAGGTGAAGTTGACACTAATTTTAAAAAATTGTCGCACCCCATCGATATATATATCAATCGACAGATCTTTCGAAATGAGGTGGAGGTTTCTTTCAAGACTTTTTTATCAAAAGTACCGTTTGGAAAATATGGAGCTCCAAAGATTTTCCCCCCCTGCCATTTCTAAACCAAAGTGTTTAAAAATCTGAAAAAATCACAAAAACTTGGCTTCATTGAGTACTTTCATTTAAAACCATTTCGAGTACTCTGGCCCTAATGGTTTTGGAGATATTGGCCAAAAACGGTCAATCATCGATATGCGAATTTTGAAGATCTGAAAACGCAGTTTTGAAGACATCAATGTAAGCATTAAGAAATGATACATTTCAAAATATCGATTTATGTTGAAATTTTGAAATATCTAAGATTTAAAACAAGAAAAAATTTTCATTTTCACACATAATTTCATGCTGTGTTCGGCCACTCTATTCGTTGATGAGCGTTATCTTTTCGATCTCACCCCTAAATGCCCAACAGAAATGAACACACACATACCGCAGGCATGAGCAGTGATTAGATAGGTATGTATGTATGTATGATGGAAGGGATTTTCTGTGTTGGATAAACTTGGATAGAGATATAGGTATATGTAGGGATGAACATTTGTTTGTTTGGATGTATGAATTTATGGTTGATTTGAGTTGAAGTTAGAAGAAAATTCAACTGAAATAGTTTGGAAACGTCGCTTGATATTCAGAAATCATACATCAATATTATGCGACGGAACCTTCCCCGTGCGAGTACAACTCGCACTTGCCCGGTTTATTTGAAAGAGTAGTTCGATTCAATCGAACTGAAAAAAAAAACAGTTTCAAGTTCTAAAGACTCCTTTTAGGTATCCAAATAAACGCGGCAGCATCGAGCAATAACACTCAGTGTCCAATCCCACTGCCGCCTCTTTGAAAGGACTCGCAATATTTTGCATGCAAACATTTACGAGTATTCATGAATCAGCAGTTCCACAAGAAACGCGTCCTTTGTGCAGTAAGCCTTTCAATCGAACTCAAAGAATAACCAAACAATTACCTGAGTCGCCATGGGCACCAGAACGAATCGATAAAACAACGACCGACTCCACCATCCATCCATCCATCCATCAATCCACTATCAGTTTATCCGTGTTTGCATTGCAGTTTGTTTCCTTTCAATCATGACGGAGGCCTCGGAAACTCCCGAAAGCCGGATTGATGCCCACTCAGCGTTCAATACACAAGTTCTTGGGCAGACCGTATCGACGGTGACACTCATCTGGGAGCCGATCCCAAATGCAGATGTCTACGAAATTGAAAAACATCATAAAAAACTCGGCTGGCAGCGTGTTGCCTGGTTCGTATCTGATGAATTGTATTTTTCCTCCCTTTCCCCGCCCACTTTTCCCGAGCATTCATCTCGCGCTTCGCAGCGGTCGAAGACGTCCTCCTCAAATGTGTGTGCACGAATAAAATGCGAGACTGTAAACTGTATAGCCATCATAAAAAAATTATGGTTTGTGGTTGTTTGGTTTTTTATGCTTCTGCTTGGTGACCATCGAGAAGGACGAGTGCGTGCAGAGCCACAATTGAGCAGCTGGATGATAATTTCGCGTATCGATTTCGAATAAAAGCGCTGACACTTTCACATGACGACAATGGGCGGGGGCCCGGTGAAGCAGACGAGGAGTCCTTCGATCAAAAGATAGAATTCATTACCGCGGCCGAGTCCGAGGAAATTGTGGTAAGCACATCGCCATTTGCTTTATGAATATATCAACCGTTCGCTGTCCATCAACCGCTCAGTTTTGCATGCGAATCCGTTGCAGGGAACGACATTGTCAGTGCCGCCATCGACTATGTGCCTGTACCGAGCCATCAGGAAGGGTCAGCAGTTCCTGATCAAAAGAATCATGCGACGTCGCCCGAGCCTGATTGATTACCCATCGCAGAACGGTTACCTACCGCTGGCCAACGCCATCAATATGGGGGAGATGTGCATCGTCGACATCATCCTGGCTGCTGGGGCGAGTGTGCACATTGGAAATACTTTAAACGGTCGCACACCGTTGCATGTAAGTTGCAATGCGCTTACGACTTGAGTGTCCCTTAGTCAAAGTGAAACATTTTGTTTTTTCTCATTTTTTCCCATTTGTTTCTGTGTCCATTCCGGATGTGTGTAGCTGGCATTCTTCAACGGACACATGCCAGTGGCACGAATGCTCCTCAACAAGAAGGCAGATATAAATGTCAAGGATATCAGTGGCATGACACCCTCTCATTGTGCTGTGGACGCAAGCCAATATGACATGTTGAGATTCGCTCTCGACAATGGAGCCGATATCGAGTCGGTGGACTTGTCAGGATGGACTCTGCTATTGAGAGCTGGTAGGCCCTGATGAATGGGGTTTGAGGTTGAGTATCGATTTTTCTCACCTAAAGCCCCGCACTGTGCCGAGCGAAAAGTATGTTAATTTGTTCTCATCCCTGGGTGTGTGCGTGTATGCAGTCAGGATGCATTCGGATCTGTCCATTGTCAAACTGCTGCAGCAGCACGGCGCAAATCTAAGAGCTGTGGACGTGATTGGGCTTAATTGCATGGAACTGGCCTGTTTGTTCGGGTACGACGATGCATTGAAGTTTCTGGAGTCCTGTGTCACCGAGTAGGGGAGAAGTGTGCCGCTGGGTTAAACCGATGCACCGACCATGCCTGATTTGAGTGAATTTCGGCCGCATACGAATGGAGTGGTGGCTGCTTGAAGGATTAAAATAAAATTGTGAATGATACTCAGTGCGTTTTCTTCTTTCTTCTATGTTGCCATAATTTGCGAGGAAGCCCTGAAGTTATGAAAGGTGCTTTTTCGGGAATTGCGCCTGGACTTTGAGCTTAGCATAGTAGTTGAGGAGTCTACTACACCATGGCGCCCACATTTTTGAACACTGGTGGGTTTAAATGGAAAATTCATAAAATGTAGAGTTACACAATATCAATAAAAACAATGTTGCAAGTGTGTTGTGACTTTATAACTCACGAATGATCAAATCGAATTTGATACAATTTTTAGGGTATGTACGTATGGTCGTGTAAATGGTTTATCAAAATTTTGCACGAAATTGGTCGCATTCCTAAGTTGTGAATATCTTTATTTCAACATCTGATTTCGTTCTTATAAAAAAACAACAACAAATACTCAGGCTCCTATGAACGAGTGCTGTATGTATACTGTGTGGTGATGTCATACTCACGGCAAAGGCACGTTGTTATGCATACACGCATACACATTGACAGCTGTCAGTGAGTCACCGTCCCGAATGCTTCCGAACATCGGTGGACCTGGAATACTACTTTCACGGGTAGTTCAGTTCTTTTGTACGCTGCTCCGATTTGGGCAGAAGGTCTGAAAATCGATGAAAACAAAAGGATGCTGACATCAGTGCATAGACTCTGTGCAATTAGAGTAATAAGCGGCTTCAGGACAATCTCGGACGATGCTTCGTGCGTCCTACCTGAAGTGCCCCCCATTGACATCATGCCAGATGAGTTGAAGAGGATGTTTCACAGGCGAACACTGGATCGTCAACAAATCAGAAGCATAAAAGGAGAAGACAGAGCTACATCAATAGCTCTGTGGCAGAATAGGTTGAACAATTCCACGAAATAGTAGATGGGCATATAAGCTCATCCCCGATATCGCGGCCGATGGGAAACTGCAACTACCACATTACGCAGTTCTTGTCTGGCCATGGAGGATATCGTCAATATCTCCACAAATGTGGACACCCCTTTGCCTGGAATGTCCAAATATGAATGAGGATGCGGAACACGCAGTTTTTCACTGTGTTCGCCTCTCAGAAGAAAGACAGTCGGTAAATCTGCCAAGTCTAAAAGGTCTTTTTTACTGCATGACAATATCTGACAGTAAGTGGAGTGAAACTTGCTCATTTGTGATAGCTGTACAGGAACAGCTACGAAGAGCAGAAGCACAAAGAAGAGCCTCCATGAATATAGCATAATTATTGCTAACCAGCCCTGCGAAGTAATACCTAACGGCAGTCCCGCGGGGAGAGTTGTTGAAGTGTGCAGGGTGTGGGTTAGTACATGGGCGTATTCCCGAAATCGAGTACTCGGGTTTGCGAATCATGCATGGCCTGTTAATACGCCGGTAAGTTGTCCGCAGTATTTTCTGTTAAGAAATAACAAGAAAGCCGTGGATTTCTTACAGACGTTGGGGAACATACGCTTGGTCTGTCTACATCCTGGAGAGTCGTGCCACCCGCGGTTGTGCTCTCAAGAGGTCCAACCATAGATGGAAGACCTAACCAAGGACTCAGGCAGTCAGAACCTAGCGCAGGTTCAGGTCCTGAGAGTGCCTCCTCTCATCCTCGCCTAGCAAGTTCATCGGCGATCTCATTTCCAGTGATCCCGTGGTGGCCCGGCACCCAGACAAGTCTTAACGAATTTAGACTACCAATTAAATTTAGAGAGAATTTTTTTGAAACACCCCTCGAACCATCCAGTCGTCTTAGCGAAGATTTGCATTCCTGAACTATGCTGGAAGTGGTTAAAGGGTTGAGCAAGGCCTCAAGCACAGCTTGTCTGTCGCTACAAACACAGATACCTCGCCCCTTCCACCTGTTTTTCACAATATAGTTTAGGGCCATTAGGATCGCAAAATCTTCCGCTTGGAAAACCGACGCAAATTTACCTAACGAGGTGTGCAGTCTAAAATTGTCGCTCTCCTCGAAGGCACCAGCACCAGATCCTTCATTGGTCTTGGAGCCGCCCGTGAAGATTCGACTACATTCCTTTCCTGGCTCAGATTCTGGCCAGAGCCAGTCCTGAGTGCAGGGAAAGTCGTAAATGTCCGTCGCAGCTGGAGTACGGGTGTCCGTGGGTCAGACAGCATATCCATAAGACTGGTGTCAAAGGAAATGTGGTGCGAAAGGTCATCGAAACTCCAGTGCGAGTTGTACCAAAAATCACTTCTCTTTAAACGGAAGATGGCCTTGAGAGTGCACCCCATGATGTGGATATCAAGTGGAGGGAGATGGAGCAGTGGATCAAGAGCAGAGCCAGGCGTACTACGGAAGGCCCCTATGCAGCCAGCCGAGACAGACCGTTCTTTGAAGCTTGGTGAAAGCAGCAGTTACGTATTTACGCGAAAGCTTATTCCACCAAACAACCGATGCATAGGAGAGCAGGGGCCTAATCATAGCCGTGTAGATCCAAACGGATCTTTTTGGTGATAGACCCCAGGATTTGTCGTAAATTCCCTTACATTGCCAGAAAACCCATAGTGCCTTCGCAATTTTCGTTTCGATGTGTTTTTGACCCGACCTATCCGAAAGTGGATGGGGGAACGCCGCAAGGTGGGGTCCTCTCACCTCTTCTGTGGATTCTAGTAGTGGACGAGATCATCAAGACATTGGAGAGGGATGGACTTACTATCACTGCATATGCAGACGATGTAGCTATCCTGATATCTGGGAAGTTTCTATCAACGCTAAGCCTCAATCATGGATTGAAGTTGGTCAACAATTGGACTGCCACTCGAGGCTTAAAAGTCAACCCGGAGAAGACAGAACTGATGCTCTTCATGAGAAAAAGGAGAATTCCGGAGTTTACAAGCCCGCATATTAACGGGGTTGAATTCAAACTCTCAAGGATGGCTAAGTATCTGGGTATCACACTTGATTGTAAACTAAACTCGAAAGAGAACATCGAAGGGCGGATCAAAAACCGTGGGTAGCTTTCTACACATGTAAGCGAGCCTTCGGTAACACCTGGGGTCTTAGACCACATATGGTACACTGGCTATACACAGCGGTAGTAAGACCCATCTTAACTTACGGATCAACAGTCTGGTGGCAAGCACTGGAGAAGAAATATCTTATTTCTAGCTTGACGAAGATCCAAAGATCGGCCTGCTTAGGAATCACGGGTACCCTAAGGACAACGCCGACAGCAGGGCTCGAGGTTCTACTCTATCTTACCCCTCTTGACATCTTTTGTAGTAACAGAGCGGCCATTACTGCAATGAGACTTAGAGAAGTCAAGATGTGGAAAGACATGCCATATGGGCACGCGTCCATCCTATCAAAATGGATGGGATCATACGGATACAAAACGTCGGATTGTCTGCCATCAACCCTGACCACCACGAAGAAGTTCTCTACTCGAATTCCGAACAGGAGAGGTTAGGAAGAGCTATCAGAAAATGATGGCGAAGAGATCTCCCTATATACTGATGGCTCGAAAACATGTGCAGAAACGGGGGCAGGGGTCTTCTGCAATCTCTTTCAAAAATCCCTAAACCTAAGCGACGAATGTAGCGTTTTCCAAGCAGAAATGGTAGCAATAAATGAGACGGCACTTACGCTTAAAGAGCTTAGTTTGACTGAAAAAACGATAACTATTTACTCCAACAGCCAAGCGGCTATAAGACCCAGAGCGTCGGATATTGTAAAGTCGAAACTAGTCAAGCTATGCAGACAGAACGTCAACGAAAACTTCAATGTAAACACGGTGACTCTCTGCTGTGTACCGGGACACACAGGAGTTCAAGGAAACAAGAAAGCGGGCGCGTTGGCAAAGGAGAGCTCAGAGTTAGATAAATCTCTAGCACTATCTTATGTCTACATGCCGTAAAGTTTCCTAAGGAAGGAAATAGAGGACGAAGCCTTAGAATGAGCAAATGCGCGAATCCAAAATGGCTGAATTTGGACGTTAGGTCAACGACGAGACCCCTATGACCGATGTTGAACAGGAGGAAATCATTATCAATGATTAGCCTATGTCGCAAGGATATACGGATATACTGTGCTGGGTGTTGTCACTGGACATTGTTCGATAGGCACCCATGCCAGAAGGTTAGGTATACCCCATAGAGTCCGTCCGCCACCTGCTATGCGATTGTCCAGCCCTACGGGGAAGGAGACTGCTAACACTAGGCAGTAACTTCTTCGACGAGCTGGAGGATCTGGAAAAAATAGAGCTGCAGCACCTCCTGAGATATATACAACAATCTGGGTGGTTCTAATAAGCAGCAAAAGTTTAGGTCTCACGGGGTGCATACTCCAACGCCCAGGGCACAATGGACCCAACTGTTGGTCTCAGTGAGCAGCGACCAGGTCGCAAGGGCACCCTATCACCTACCTACCTACCTTGACCCGACCTTAGTCTCACACCCTCGCTTTGCTTGATCGGAATGATCTAAGCAACACAGAGGACACTGATCGGCGTTGTAACAGGATATTGGCAAGCATGATAGTAGGTTTTCTAAGACGTCTGCTGAGGTTGTAGAGAGTAAGCCCCTCACGATCTGTTTAGCGTTGTATCACAATGGATCTGTGCTGGTCTAAGTGAAACTGCAATCTGCCACTCGTACCTAAGACCTAAGTCCTACTTGTCATGTGGTGATTTCCACAAAGACTTCAATTCCAGTAACAAAAAACGGAGGTTCAATATTTCGTTCAGGGGCGGAAAACCGCCTTTATTTCAACGCAGTTCACAACAGAAGTCTACTTCCTGATAGTATCATACAAATCAATTCGTCTCTGTCCAAATATCGGGATCTGCTTCCTGATGTCATCCACCATTGAGAAGTCTGCAACAAGAACCAACCACTGTCATCACATGTGACCAGCACCACACACCCCTCACTACAACTCACCGATGTCTACCACCACCACCTCCTCCTTCTCAGTCGCCTCACGCATCACCCTGCCCCAAGGGTCCACAACCATCGAATGTCCATACGACACATAATCCGATTCAGTGGCCACAAAGACCTGATTATCGTTAGCACGAGACCTCTGCAGCAGCTCCCAGTGCATTGGGCCCTGGGCAACGCAGAACGATGATGGATAAACAATCATGTCACATCCTGGAAAAAAACACACATGACAATGTGGTTGCAGGCGGCCCTTTGCACTCGCATACGTACCCTCCTTCCGGTAGATCCGTGCCAATTCGTCGAATCGCATGTCATGGCAAATGCCGATGCCGAATTTTCTATTTTCAATCTCGACCACAGTAAAACTGTTTCCGGGTGAAAGGGCCGACGACTCCGTGAAATGCATCCTTCCGCCCACCTCAGAGTTGAGGTTGATGTCGAAGAGGTGGATCTGCCGATGGACTCGGTAACAAGTGATAATTCTGCGTTACAGCAATGAATGCTTACCTTTCTGTGCTTTCCAATTAAGTGCCCCTCGGGCGACCACACCGTGCACGTATTGTACAACTTATCCGGATCAACCCGTTCAATGATGCTGCCGGCTATTATGTAGATTCCAAGGTTCTTAGCCGTTTTTGCGAGCACTTGGCTTGTCGGTCCGTGAGGCACCTTTTCGGCGTATTGTCGGAAGTAATCCATGCCGTAGGGGCCATTGAAACACTCAGGAAGGATTGCTAACCTCAAATCTGGATTCTTGTCTTTGACCTGTTTCAACGCTCCCACAGCGTGATTGACGTTCGCAGTAGAGTCCATGCCCACGGACAATTGAAGGAGAGCGATTTTCATGGTGGATTGGATTGCACTCAACGGAATGAAGCTTACTACTGGTGTCTGCTGTCACGAGGCTCTGCATTTATAACAAGAGCCTCGGGATGCAGTTCACAAACTTCCGACTGTTATCGCGTGGAGTAGATAATTAACATTGACTGCCAATTACTCGATTCAGATTGCTTCAACGAACCAGAATACAAGCGATAGCTAACTCACCTCTGGATTCGCTGTACACTCGGGGGCAGCAAGTATCCCGCCGCTTGTAAATGTGATAAGGCGACAGTGTTGTGACAGACAAAAACATCTTATCAACTGTGATGACATTTTGTCCACAACTGAGGAATGTAAAGTCAGCTGAAGATGTCACTTGGACCGGTATCTTTACTCTAACAGATGTTATGGTATTTGTGTTGAAAATCTGCCGAAAACTAAATTTAAGACTTAAAGACGACTGGATGGCGAAGTTGGTTAAGTGCCTGCCATAAGTTAGAGGGACCCAGGTTCGAATCCCAGTGAAAGCAAACTCCAGTCCAGTCCAGTCCAGTCACCATTTGCCGTTGGGATCAAATTAACGCCACTGTCACTGGAGCGGTCCATCGGTGGTAGTAGTCTGACTGTGGATATCACAATGGCAACATGGTCTAAGTGTGCTGGTAAATTCACTAGAGCCCCCTTACCGGACCTAACTTAACTTTAAAACTAAGCCTTAAAATTCGTGGTCATCCAGTTTGAGTTCCGAATTTTACACCCCATTTCCTATCACACACATCAACCCGAACTGTCATCCGCGACTGTCAATATTTAGTCTAAGGCTTGCCATTTTATAACATTGATCGTCTAACAATTACTAGCCGTACTAATTTGTGAAAACTTTCTCCAAAAATAGTTATTCTTTAGATAAAATCAGCACATTACCAGATTATGGTCGACAAAAGCGTTCATCTTCGTAAAAAAAAGAGACGGCCTCTGTTGTTCTTTAGGCACATTCATCATCGAAATGCAGGCGTCACAGAAAGCATAGCTGCCGTTAGTAAAAGAGTTGAAGAAGACCCAAATCTATCGGTGAGCACACCTTTTGGACTTGTCTTATGGCACATTATGGCTGATTTTATATAAGACAAACCAAATACAAGTTTCTTTTTAAAAATGTAATAAAAGGAACAAAATTAAATATTTCCCACGTGTTATAGCTTTTTTAGTGAGAGCAAATATTCCCATTAATTGTGGAATGCAACGTTGTTCAAGTGGATGCCTCGTCTGGCTTCTAAAGTAGCGCATTCTGTCACCCCAATTTTCCAAGACCTTGTTTATGGTTTTGGGCTGCAGCTCATGGATTGCTTGGATGATATTTGCCTTAAGTGCTTGAATCGTTTTCGGATTATCGGCTTAACATCGGCTCATCATGGTTCCCCACAAAAAAAGTCCAAGGGGGTCCAAATCGTAGCTCCGAGACGGCCAACTGACATCGCCAAGACGGTTGATAACACGATTTGGGAATTTGGTGCGCAAAAGATCGATTGTGGCATGGGGCGCCATCCCGTATAAACCAGAGGTCATCCAAATCCATGTCTTCATAAAAAAACATGGCTCTGTAACGCCCATCTTTGGCCGAAACGAAACGTCATTTTCGAAGAAAAATGATACAATGATGCAACCACTTCACAATCCGCACCAAAATGTCACTCTCTGTGGATGCATTGGCTTCTCGACAATAAAGTGCGGGATTTCCGAGCCCCAGATGCAACACTTTCTTTGTTAACGTAGTGGCCGAGATGAAAATGCTGCCTGTCACGTCATTTCGCCCAAAATCGTTGTTCAATTCAAGCTGCTCTACTCAAGCGACTCAAACTGCCTGCCCCACTAGATGGCCCACCCTTTAGAAAATATGTTTGAACGCCCAATCAATGAAAAATACTTTTAAAAAATAGTTCCACTAGCCACTAGTTTATTTTTGCTGGAGTTCATCTATCTCTTCACCTTTCGCTTCTGACGAAAATATTCATTAAACACCAACGCAAAGAAACAATTTATACCAAAAAAAAGTATTTTGCTTGAAGCTATTCCGGACACAAACCGTGGTACAAATTTATTTGAAATCAGAACCCGATTGGTACGTGCTTTCCATCGAACTTCGAAAATTGAAATGAGATTTCTTTCTAAAGCTCCGTTGAATGGTATAAAATATGTCTTCGTCGAGTATGGAGATATGTAGTATGAAATTGAAACGAAAAAACGAAGTTGCATTTATTTGCTTTCTGTGAATCATTGACATATTCAAATACAGAGTTTAAATTAGATGACCGGCGTATTTCCTCGTTCTGTATAACTGTTGCTAAACAGTGGTGAAAATAAAAACAAACTTCTTCCACATAGGCGAACGCCTATTTAGTCAACACTTTAGCAAACCTCTTCGACCTGCTTTTTTACCAGCACACTTAGACCATGTTGGTCCACTGTGATACCCACAGTCAGACTACTACCACTGATCGACCGCTCCAGTGATGTGATAGTGCCGTTTATTTGATCCCAACGGCAAATGGTGACTGGATCAGATTTGAAAAACCGGATAAAAGCGTAATAACTTGGCGTTCACTATATTCAGTCGTGGGTACTCGGCTCCCGGACTTCACCATGAGGAGGTGAGAGTAGGTGTTCGTTAACAGAGGCTAAGTTCAGACGCATGCTACGCCGGTCAACGCTTCAAAATCCTTCGACCAGCAACTTAATAATAATAATATAATAATAATGGCGGCGCTATTGTCCGAGGTGGGCCTGGACCTAGCTTCTCAGCAACCACTCGTATTGTGCGTGCTATCGTTCTCTCACGAGTGGAGGGGACCTACAGTTTAATACCGACTCCGAACGGCGAGATTGAGAAGCCTTTTCTAGACAATTATACTCTTTGAGCATTGTCAGTGACTCGAAAGAGGTGGAGCCGTAAACAATTTTTTTTTTTAAAAATTGTTTGTCTGAACTTGGATTCGAACCTAGACTGTGAAAGTCTAATGCGCATGGGTCGACGCACGAACCCACACTGCCACGGCGCCCACCGACCAGCAACTTGCGAGATCAAATTTAAACTCGGTGCTCTTGAGGCACCGAAACCTTTTCGATTGGGTTCTGCAAACATTTTGAACAAAATCCTGAATTTCATCGCAAAATCATCTTCAGCGATGAAGCTCATTTTTGACTTAATGGCTTTGTCAGTAAGGAAATTATGACTCCATTGCATCCACAAAAAGTAGCCGTGTGGTGTGGATTTAATACCGGTGTTGTGGTATGTTTGGAGCGTATTTTTTCGTCAATGAAAATTATCGCCACGTTACGATCAATCGAGTTCGCTTTCGTGCCATGTTGGGAGACTATTTTTGGTCAACATTGGATGGACTTGACGTCAGTGAAATGTGGCTTAAACAAGATGGCGCCACATGCCACACAGGTGGTCGAACAATACAGGGTTGGCCAAATGTATTAGGCACCCTTTAAGATTCGTTATATCTTCAAAAAGCAAAAACATTTAAGAAATGAGAAGAAGAAGAAAAAAACCTTTACAAACTCAGATAGTGTCGTCGAAAACCATAAAATTCAAATTACCTAAACTCAAGTGATTTGGCAGCAAAGACAAAAAGATAAGGGTGCCTTATACTTTTGGACAAGGCTATAGATCTATTGAAGGGTAACTTCGGCAGTCCTGTAATCAAATGGTCCGGTCGTATGGACAGCCCGCAGATGAAATTTAACGCCTTTGGATTTTTTTTCTATGGGGTTACGTTAAGGCATTGGTTTCTGCCAACAAGCCACGAACTTTAAATGTCTTTCTGATGCGAAATTCCATCTACGGCAGTAGTCATTATAGGAGATGCCCAATTTGGCTGCCGTGGGCGCCGTGGGGTAGTGGGTAGGTGCGTCGACTCCTACGCTCGAAGTCGTCGGTTCGAATCTCGAAAAAAACATCAAACATTTTTCACGGCTCCACCTCTTTCGAGTCACTGAAAATGCTCAAAGAGTATAACTGTCTAGAAAAAGCTTCTCAATCACACCGCTCGGAGTCGGCATTAAACTGTAGGTCCCCTCCGCTCGTGACAAAA
This sequence comes from Myathropa florea, assembly GCA_930367185.1. Lineage (NCBI taxonomy): Eukaryota > Metazoa > Arthropoda > Insecta > Diptera > Syrphidae > Myathropa > Myathropa florea. The sequence continues at coordinate 80,233,976 of OV884003.1, read as the reverse complement.
CAATAGCACGCACAACACGATTGGTTGCTGAGAAGTTAGGCCCAAGTCCACCTCGGACTGTAGCACCGCCATTATTATTATTATAATTTGGCTGCAAGTTCGCGTATTGGCCAATGACCCATGATGATCCCTGCTATTCTTGCGACATTTGCCTATCTTTTGTTCTAGCCTAATTATAAACTGGCCACATTTTAATTGATATTGCACAGTTCTTTAAGCTAAGATCATATAACGACTGGATGGAGCAGTTGGTTGAGTGCCTGCAAAAGATGAATTTGATGCGCAAAAGATCGATTGTGGCAGGGACATGGGCGGTGTGGCATGGCGCGTCACTCTGCGTGATCCAGAGGTCGTTCAAGTCCATGTCTTCGATTTCAGTAAAAAAAAAAGTCGGTTAGCATGGCTCTGTTACCGCCACAGTTGACCGAAACGTTGTCCCCAGCCTCATTTTCGAAGAAAAATGGTCCAATGATGCCACCACTCCACAATCCACACCAAACTGTTACTCTCTGTGGATGCAATACACCTTCAGCTTCTCGACAATAACGTGAGAGTTTTCCGAGCCCCAGATGCGGCAAGTGGGCGCCGTGGAGTAGTGGGTAGGTGCGTCGACTCCTACGCTCGATGTTGTCGGTTCGATTCCCGAAAAAACACCAAACATTTTTTCACGGCTCCACCTCTTTAGAGTCACTGACAATGCTCAAAGAGTACAACTGTCTAGAAAAAGCTTCTCAATCTCGCCGTTCGGAGTCAGCATTAAACTGTAGGTCCCCTCCACTCGTGAGAGAACAATAGGACGCACAATACGAGTGGTTGCAGAGAAGCTAGGCCTAGGTCCACCACGGACTCTAGCACTGCCATTATTATTATTATTATTAGATGCGGCAATTTTGTTTGTTAACGTAGTCGCCGGCGCAGAGACGAAAATGCGCCTCGTCAGAAAAGAGAAATCATCGCCCAAAATCGTTGTCCAATTCAAGCTATTCTAAGGCCCAAACTGCGAAACGATGCCAACGAAGAGGACGGTCGCGCGCCTTCGATTGCTGAGTCAATTGGACCTTGAAAGCGAATAATCCGAGATCTTTGTGCAGATTTCTCTCTCTCTCCTCAGGGTAGTGCGTGAAATGTTGAGCTGTTGAGATCGATGGCGAGTTGATGTTCGTGAATTGAGTCTCACACTCTCGTCAACGACACAGCAGCCACATTCTCATCTGTGCGCACCGTACGATGACGGGGACCATGGGACCATGAATGTTGTCCACAGGCATACGAACTTTTTGCACACACTTGCGTACACCAGTCGCGGTCGCGATATGTGCTTCATTTCGGCCGAAACTTCTTTTCAAAAAACACACTGCTTGGGCAACACAGCACTCACTTTGGAAAAGTTTTCAATATTTCATAACGTTGTTCAAGCGCAGAGCGACTCATTTCGTTCCGCGGAGGTATGATTGGATTTGGGGTTTTTACAGATCGTCTTTCAACTGCCACAGTGGCCGATTTAGGGCTAACTATGACTTCTATACATGTTTCTTGATGTGTTCTTGCGTGTATTAATCGAACCAGAGACAATAGAAGGAATTTGAAGACAGCGAAATTTTCATTAATTTTCATGACCCCGGGTATGCCTGGATTTGGGGTTTCTTCAGATCGTCTTTCAACTGCCACAGTGGCCGATTTAGGGCTAACTATGACTTCTATATATGTTTCTTGATGTGTTCTTGCGTGTATTAATCGAACCAGAGACAATAGAAGGAATTTGAAGACAGCGAAATTTTCATTAATTTTCATGACCCCGGGTATGCCTGGATTTGGGGTTTTTACAGATCGTCTTTCAACTGCCGCAGTGGCCGATTTAGGGCTAACTATGACTTCTATACATGTTTCTTGATGTGTTCTTGCGTGTATTAATCGAACCAGAGACAATAGAAGGAATTTGAAGACAGCGAAATTTTCATTAATTTTCATGACCCCGGGTATGCCTGGATTTGGGGTTTCTTCAGATCGTCTTTCAACTGCCACAGTGGCCGATTTAGGGCTAACTATGACTTCTATATATGTTTCTTGATGTGTTCTTGCGTGTATTAATCGAACCAGAGACAATAGAAGGAATTTGAAGACAGCGAAATTTTCATTAATTTTCATGACCCCGGGTATGCCTGGATTTGGGGTTTTTACAGATCGTCTTTCAACTGCCGCAGTGGCCGATTTAGGGCTAACTATGACTTCTATACATGTTTCTTGATGTGTTCTTGCGTGTATTAATCGAACCAGAGACAATAGAAGGAATTTGAAGACAGCGAAATTTTCATTAATTTTCATGACCCCGGGTATGCCTGGATGTGGGGTTTTTGCAGATCGTCTTTCAACTGCCACAGTGGCCGATTTAGGGCTAACTATGACTTCTATACATGTTTCTTGATGTGTTCTTGCGTGTATTAATCGAACCAGAGACAATAGAAGGAATTTGAAGACAGCGAAATTTTCATTAATTTTCATGACCCCGGGTATGCCTGGATTTGGGGTTTTTGCAGATCGTCTTTCAACTGCCACAGTGACCGATTTAGGGCTAACTATGACTTCTATACATGTTTCTTGATGTGTTCTTGCGTGTATTAATCGAACCAGAGACAATAGAAGGAATTTGAAGACAGCGAAATTTTCATTAATTTCCATGACCCCGGGTATGCCTGGATTTGGGGTTTTTGCAGATCGTCTTTCAACTGCCACAGTGGCCGATTTAGGGCTAACTATGACTTCTATACATGTTTCTTGATGTGTTCTTGCGTGTATTAATCGAACCAGAGACAATAGAAGGAATTTGAAGACAGCGAAATTTTCATTAATTTTCATGACCCCGGGTATGCCTGGATTTGGGGTTTTTACAGATCGTCTTTCAACTGCCACAGTGGCCGATTTAGGGCTAACTATGACTTCTATACATGTTTCTTGATGTGTTCTTGCGTGTATTAATCGAACCAGAGACAATAGAAGGAATTTGAAGACAGCGAGATTTTCATTAATTTTCATGACCCCGGGTATGCCTGGATTTGGGGTTTTTACAGATCGTCTTTCAACTGCCACAGTGGCCGATTTAGGGCTAACTATGACTTCTATACATGTTTCTTGATGTGTTCTTGCGTGTATTAATCGAACCAGAGACAATAGAAGGAATTTGAAGACAGCGAAATTTTCATTAATTTTCATGACCCCGGGTATGCCTGGATTTGGGGTTTTTGCAGATCGTCTTTCAACTGCCACAGTGGCCGATTTAGGGCTAACTATGACTTCTATACATGTTTCTTGATGTGTTCTTGCGTGTATTAATCGAACCAGAGACAATAGAAGGAATTTGAAGACAGCGAAATTTTCATTAATTTTCATGACCCCGGGTATGCCTGGATTTGGGGTTTTTGCAGATCGTCTTTCAACTGCCACAGTGACCGATTTAGGGCTAACTATGACTTCTATACATGTTTCTTGATGTGTTCTTGCGTGTATTAATCGAACCAGAGACAATAGAAGGAATTTGAAGACAGCGAAATTTTCATTAATTTTCATGACCCCGGGTATGCCTGGATTTGGGGTTTTTGCAGATCGTCTTTCAACTGCCACAGTGGCCGATTTAGGGCTAACTATGACTTCTATACATGTTTCTTGATGTGTTCTTGCGTGTATTAATCGAACCAGAGACAATAGAAGGAATTTGAAGACAGCGAAATTTTCATTAATTTTCATGACCCCGGGTATGCCTGGATTTGGGGTTTTTACAGATCGTCTTTCAACTGCCACAGTGGCCGATTTAGGGCTAACTATGACTTCTATACATGTTTCTTGATGTGTTCTTGCGTGTATTAATCGAACCAGAGACAATAGAAGGAATTTGAAGACAGCGAAATTTTCATTAATTTTCATGACCCCGGGTATGCCTGGATTTGGGGTTTTTACAGATCGTCTTTCAACTGCCACAGTGGCCGATTTAGGGCTAACTATGACTTCTATACATGTTTCTTGATGTGTTCTTGCGTGTATTAATCGAACCAGAGACAATAGAAGGAATTTGAAGACAGCGAGATTTTCATTAATTTTCATGACCACGGGTATGCCTGGATTTGGGGTTTTTACAGATCGTCTTTCAACTGCCACAGGGGCCGATTTAGGGCTAACTATGACTTCTATACATGTTTGTTGATGTGTTCTTGCGTGTATTAATCGAACCAGAGATAATAGAAGGAATTTGAAGACAGCGAGATTTTCATTAATTTTCATGACCCCGGGTATGCCTGGATTTGGGGTTTCTTCAGATCGTCTTTCAACTGCCACTGTGGCCGATTTAGGGCTAACTATGACTTCTATACATGTTTCTTGATGTGTTCTTGCATGTATTAATCGAACCAGAGACAATAGAAGGAATTTGAAGACAGCGAAATTTTCATTAATTTTCATGACCCCGGGTATGCCTGGATTTGGGGTTTTTACAGATCGTCTTTCAACTGCCACAGGGGCCGATTTAGGGCTAACTATGACTTCTATACATGTTTGTTGATGTGTTCTTGCGTGTATTAATCGAACCAGAGACAATAGAAGGAATTTGAAGACAGCGAGATTTTCATTAATTTTCATGACCCCGGGTATGCCTGGATTTGGGGTTTTTACAGATCGTCTTTCAACTGCCACTGTGGCCGATTTAGGGCTAACTATGACTTCTATACATGTTTCTTGATGTGTTCTTGCGTGTATTAATCGAACCAGAGACAATAGAAGGAATTTGAAGACAGCGAAATTTTCATTAATTTTCATGACCCCGGGTATGCCTGGATTTGGGGTTTTTGCAGATCGTCTTTCAACTGCCACAGTGGCCGATTTAGGGCTAACTATGACTTCTATACATGTTTCTTGATGTGTTCTTGCGTGTATTAATCGAACCAGAGACAATAGAAGGAATTTGAAGACAGCGAAATTTTCATTAATTTTCATGACCCCGGGTATGCCTGGATTTGGGGTTTTTACAGATCGTCTTTCAACTGCCACAGGGGCCGATTTAGGGCTAACTATGACTTCTATACATGTTTGTTGATGTGTTCTTGCGTGTATTAATCGAACCAGAGACAATAGAAGGAATTTGAAGACAGCGAGATTTTCATTAATTTTCATGACCCCGGGTATGCCTGGATTTGGGGTTTTTACAGATCGTCTTTCAACTGCCACTGTGGCCGATTTAGGGCTAACTATGACTTCTATACATGTTTCTTGATGTGTTCTTGCGTGTATTAATCGAACCAGAGACAATAGAAGGAATTTGAAGACAGCGAAATTTTCATTAATTTTCATGACCCCGGGTATGCCTGGATTTGGGGTTTTTACAGATCGTCTTTCAACTGCCACAGTGGCCGATTTAGGGCTAACTATGACTTCTATACATGTTTCTTGATGTGTTCTTGCGTGTATTAATCGAACCAGAGACAATAGAAGGAATTTGAAGACAGCGAAATTTTCATTAATTTTCATGACCCCGGGTATGCCTGGATTTGGGGTTTTTGCAGATCGTCTTTCAACTGCCACAGTGGCCGATTTAGGGCTAACTATGACTTCTATACATGTTTCTTGATGTGTTCTTGCGTGTATTAATCGAACCAGAGACAGTAGAAGGAATTTGAAGACAGCGAAATTTTCATTAATTTTCATGACCCCGGGTATGCCTGGATTTGGGGTTTTTGCAGATCGTCTTTCAACTGCCACTGTGACCGATTTAGGGCTAACTATGACTTCTATACATGTTTCTTGATGTGTTCTTGCGTGTATTAATCGAACCAGAGACAATAGAAGGAATTTGAAGACAGCGAAATTTTCATTAATTTTCATGACCCCGGGTATGCCTGGATTTGGGGTTTTTGCAGATCGTCTTTCAACTGCCACAGTGGCCGATTTAGGGCTAACTATGACTTCTATACATGTTTCTTGATGTGTTCTTGCGTGTATTAATCGAACCAGAGACAATAGAAGGAATTTGAAGACAGCGAAATTTTCATTAATTTTCATGACCCCGGGTATGCCTGGATTTGGGGTTTTTACAGACCGTCTTTCAACTGCCACAGTGGCCGATTTAGGGCTAACTATGACTTCTATACATGTTTCTTGATGTGTTCTTGCGTGTATTAATCGAACCAGAGACAATAGAAGGAATTTGAAGACAGCGAAATTTTCATTAATTTTCATGACCCCGGGTATGCCTGGATTTGGGGTTTTTACAGATCGTCTTTCAACTGCCACAGTGGCCGATTTAGGGCTAACTATCTATACATGTTTCTTGATGTGTTCTTGCGTGTATTAATCGAACCAGAGACAATAGAAGGAATTTGAAGACAGCGAAATTTTCATTAATTTTCATGACCCCGGGTATGCCTGGATTTGGGGTTTTTGCAGATCGTCTTTCAACTGCCACAGTGGCCGATTTAGGGCTAACTATGACTTCTGTACATGTTTCTTGATGTGTTCTTGCGTGTATTAATCGAACCAGAGACAATAGAAGGAATTTGAAGACAGCGAAATTTTCATTAATTTTCATGACCCCGGGTATGCCTGGATTTGGGGTTTTTACAGATCGTCTTTCAACTGCCACTGTGGCCGATTTAGGGCTAACTATGACTTCTATACATGTTTCTTGATGTGTTCTTGCGTGTATTAATCGAACCAGAGACAATAGAAGGAATTTGAAGACAGCGAAATTTTCATTAATTTTCATGACCCCGGGTATGCCTGGATTTGGGGTTTTTACAGATCGTCTTTCAACTGCCACTGTGGCCGATTTAGGGCTAACTATGACTTCTATACATGTTTCTTGATGTGTTCTTGCGTGTATTAATCGAACCAGAGACAATAGAAGGAATTTGAAGACAGCGAAATTTTCATTAATTTTCATGACCCCGGGTATGCCTGGATTTGGGGTTTCTTCAGATCGTCTTTCAACTGAAACTGTGGCCGATTTAGGGCTAACTATGACTTCTATACATGTTTCTTGATGTGTTCTTGCATGTATTAATCGAACCAGAGACAATAGAAGGAATTTGAAGACAGCGAAATTTTCATTAATTTTCATGACCCCGGGTATGCCTGGATTTGGGGTTTTTACAGATCGTCTTTCAACTGCCACTGTGGCCGATTTAGGGCTAACTATGACTTCTATACATGTTTCTTGATGTGTTCTTGCGTGTATTAATCGAACCAGAGACAATAGAAGGAATTTGAAGACAGCGAAATTTTCATTAATTTTCATGACCCCGGGTATGCCTGGATTTGGGGTTTTTACAGATCGTCTTTCAACTGCCACTGTGGCCGATTTAGGGCTAACTATGACTTCTATACATGTTTCTTGATGTGTTCTTGCGTGTATTAATCGAACCAGAGACAATAGAAGGAATTTGAAGACAGCGAAATTTTCATTAATTTTCATGACCCCGGGTATGCCTGGATTTGGGGTTTTTACAGATCGTCTTTCAACTGCCACTGTGGCCGATTTAGGGCTAACTATGACTTCTATACATGTTTCTTGATGTGTTCTTGCGTGTATTAATCGAACCAGAGACAATAGAAGGAATTTGAAGACAGCGAAATTTTCATTAATTTTCATGACCCCGGGTATGCCTGGATTTGGGGTTTTTACAGATCGTCTTTCAACTGCCACTGTGGCCGATTTAGGGCTAACTATGACTTCTATACATGTTTCTTGATGTGTTCTTGCGTGTATTAATCGAACCAGAGACAATAGAAGGAATTTGAAGACAGCGAAATTTTCATTAATTTTCATGACCCCGGGTATGCCTGGATTTGGGGTTTTTGCAGATCGTCTTTCAACTGCCACTGTGGCCGATTTAGGGCTAACTATGACTTCTATACATGTTTCTTGATGTGTTCTTGCGTGTATTAATCGAACCAGAGACAATAGAAGGAATTTGAAGACAGCGAAATTTTCATTAATTTTCATGACCCCGGGTATGCCTGGATTTGGGGTTTTTACAGATCGTCTTTCAACTGCCACTGTGGCCGATTTAGGGCTAACTATGACTTCTATACATGTTTCTTGATGTGTTCTTGCGTGTATTAATCGAACCAGAGACAATAGAAGGAATTTGAAGACAGCGAAATTTTCATTAATTTTCATGACCCCGGGTATGCCTGGATTTGGGGTTTCTTCAGATCGTCTTTCAATTGCCACAGTGGCCGATTTAGGGCTAACTATGACTTCTATACATGTTTCTTGATGTGTTCTTGCGTGTATTAATCGAACCAGAGACAATAGAAGGAATTTGAAGACAGCGAAATTTTCATTAATTTTCATGACCCCGGGTATGCCTGGATTGGGGGTTTTTACAGATCGTCTTTCAACTGCCACTGTGGCCGATTTAGGGCTAACTATGACTTCTATACATGTTTCTTGATGTGTTCTTGCGTGTATTAATCGAACCAGAGACAATAGAAGGAATTTGAAGACAGCGAAATTTTCATTAATTTTCATGACCCCGGGTATGCCTGGATTTGGGGTTTTTACAGATCGTCTTTCAACTGCCACAGTGGCCGATTTAGGGCTAACTATGACTTGTATACATGTTTCTTGATGTGTTCTTGCGTGTATTAATCGAACCAGAGACAATAGAAGGAATTTGAAGACAGCGAAATTTTCATTAATTTTCATGACCCCGGGTATGCCTGGATTTGGGGTTTTTACAGATCGTCTTTCAACTGCCACAGTGGCCGATTTAGGGCTAACTATGACTTCTATACATGTTTCTTGATGTGTTCTTGCGTGTATTAATCGAACCAGAGACAATAGAAGGAATTTGAAGACAGCGAAATTTTCATTAATTTTCATGACCCCGGGTATGCCTGGATTTGGGGTTTTTACAGATCGTCTTTCAACTGCCACAGTGGCCGATTTAGGGCTAACTATGACTTCTATACATGTTTCTTGATGTGTTCTTGCGTGTATTAATCGAACCAGAGACAATAGAAGGAATTTGAAGACAGCGAAATTTTCATTAATTTTCATGACCCCGGGTATGCCTGGATTTGGGGTTTTTGCAGATCGTCTTTCAACTGCCACAGTGGCCGATTTAGGGCTAACTATGACTTGTATACATGTTTCTTGATGTGTTCTTGCGTGTATTAATCGAACCAGAGACAATAGAAGGAATTTGAAGACAGCGAAATTTTCATTAATTTTCATGACCCCGGGTATGCCTGGATTTGGGGTTTTTACAGATCGTCTTTCAACTGCCACAGTGGCCGATTTAGGGCTAACTATGACTTCTATACATGTTTCTTGATGTGTTCTTGCGTGTATTAATCGAACCAGAGACAATAGAAGGAATTTGAAGACAGCGAAATTTTCATTAATTTTCATGACCCCGGGTATGCCTGGATTTGGGGTTTTTACATATCGTCTTTCAACTGCCACAGTGGCCGATTTAGGGCTAACTATGACTTCTATACATGTTTCTTGATGTGTTCTTGCGTGTATTAATCGAACCAGAGACAATAGAAGGAATTTGAAGACAGCGAAATTTTCATTAATTTTCATGACCCCGGGTATGCCTGGATTTGGGGTTTTTGCAGATCGTCTTTCAACTGCCACAGTGGCCGATTTAGGGCTAACTATGACTTCTATACATGTTTCTTGATGTGTTCTTGCGTGTATTAATCGAACCAGAGACAATAGAAGGAATTTGAAGACAGCGAAATTTTCATTAATTTTCATGACCCCGGGTATGCCTGGATTTGGGGTTTTTGCAGATCGTCTTTCAACTGCCACAGTGGCCGATTTAGGGCTAACTATGACTTCTATACATGTTTCTTGATGTGTTCTTGCGTGTATTAATCGAACCAGAGACAATAGAAGGAATTTGAAGACAGCGAAATTTTCATTAATTTTCATGACCCCGGGTATGCCTGGATTTGGGGTTTTTGCAGATCGTCTTTCAACTGCCACAGTGGCCGATTTAGGGCTAACTATGACTTCTATACATGTTTCTTGATGTGTTCTTGCGTGTATTAATCGAACCAGAGACAATAGAAGGAATTTGAAGACAGCGAAATTTTCATTAATTTTCATGACCCCGGGTATGCCTGGATTTGGGGTTTTTGCAGATCGTCTTTCAACTGCCACAGTGGCCGATTTAGGGCTAACTATGACTTCTATACATGTTTCTTGATGTGTTCTTACGTGTATTAATCGAACCAGAGACAATAGAAGGAATTTGAAGACAGCGAAATTTTCATTAATTTTCATGACCCCGGGTATGCCTGGATTTGGGGTTTTTACAGATCGTCTTTCAACTGCCACAGTGGCCGATTTAGGGCTAACTATGACTTCTATACATGTTTCTTGATGTGTTCTTGCGTGTATTAATCGAACCAGAGACAATAGAAGGAATTTGAAGACAGCGAAATTTTCATTAATTTTCATGACCCCGGGTATGCCTGGATTTGGGGTTTTTGCAGATCGTCTTTCAACTGCCACAGTGGCCGATTTAGGGCTAACTATGACTTCTATACATGTTTCTTGATGTGTTCTTGCGTGTATTAATCGAACCAGAGACAATAGAAGGAATTTGAAGACAGCGAAATTTTCATTAATTTTCATGACCCCGGGTATGCCTGGATTTGGGGTTTTTGCAGATCGTCTTTCAACTGCCACTGTGGCCGATTTAGGGCTAACTATGACTTCTATACATGTTTCTTGATGTGTTCTTGCGTGTATTAATCGAACCAGAGACAATAGAAGGAATTTGAAGACAGCGAAATTTTCATTAATTTTCATGACCCCGAGTATGCCTGGATTTGGGGTTTTTGCAGATCGTCTTTCAACTGCCACAGTGGCCGATTTAGGGCTAACTATGGCTAACTATACATGTTTCTTGATGTGTTCTTGCGTGTATTAATCGAACCAGAGACAATAGAAGGAATTTGAAGACAGCGAAATTTTCATTAATTTTCATGACCCCGGGTATGCCTGGATTTGGGGTTTCTTCAGATCGTCTTTCAACTGCCACTGTGGCCGATTTAGGGCTAACTATGACTTCTATACATGTTTCTTGATGTGTTCTTGCGTGTATTAATCGAACCAGAGACAATAGAAGGAATTTGAAGACAGCGAAATTTTCATTAATTTTCATGACCCCGGGTATGCCTGGATTTGGGGTTTCTTCAGATCGTCTTTCAACTGCCACAGTGGCCGATTTAGGGCTAACTATGACTTCTATACATGTTTCTTGATGTGTTCTTGCGTGTATTAATCGAACCAGAGACAATAGAAGGAATTTGAAGACAGCCGAATTTTCATTAATTTTCATGACCCCGGGTATGCCTGGATTTGGGGTTTTTGCAGATCGTCTTTCAACTGCCACAGTGGCCGATTTAGGGCTAACTATGACTTCTATACATGTTTCTTGATGTGTTCTTGCGTGTATTAATCGAACCAGAGACAATAGAAGGAATTTGAAGACAGCGAAATTTTCATTAATTTTCATGACCCCGGGTATGCCTGGATTTGGGGTTTCTTCAGATCGTCTTTCAACTGCCGCAGTGGCCGATTTAGGGCTAACTATGACTTCTATACATGTTTCTTGATGTGTTCTTGCGTGTATTAATCGAACCAGAGACAATAGAAGGAATTTGAAGACAGCCGAATTTTTTTTAAAATTTTCATGACCCCGGGTATGCCTGGATTTGGGGTTTTTGCAGATCGTCTTTCAACTGCCACAGTGGCCGATTTAGGGCTAACTATGACTTCTATACATGTTTCTTGATGTGTTCTTGCGTGTATTAATCGAACCAGAGACAATAGAAGGAATTTGAAGACAGCGAAATTTTCATTAATTTTCATGACCCCGGGTATGCCTGGATTTGGGGTTTCTTCAGATCGTCTTTCAACTGCCACAGTGGCCGATTTAGGGCTAACTATGACTTCTATACATGTTTCTTGATGTGTTCTTGCGTGTATTAATCGAACCAGAGACAATAGAAGGAATTTGTCTTTCAACTGCCACAGTGGCCGATTTAGGGCTAACTATGACTTCTATACATGTTTCTTGATGTGTTCTTGCGTGTATTAATCGAACCAGAGACAATAGAAGGAATTTGAAGACAGCGAAATTTTCATTAATTTTCATGACCCCGGGTATGCCTGGATTTGGGGTTTTTGCAGATCGTCTTTCAACTGCCACAGTGGCCGATTTAGGGCTAACTATGACTTCTATACATGTTTCTTGATGTGTTCTTGCGTGTATTAATCGAACCAGAGACAATAGAAGGAATTTGAAGACAGCGAAATTTTCATTAATTTTCATGACCCCGGGTATGCCTGGATTTGGGGTTTCTTCAGATCGTCTTTCAACTGCCACAGTGGCCGATTTAGGGCTAACTATGACTTCTATACATGTTTCTTGATGTGTTCTTGCGTGTATTAATCGAACCAGAGACAATAGAAGGAATTTGTCTTTCAACTGCCACAGTGGCCGATTTAGGGCTAACTATGACTTCTATACATGTTTCTTGATGTGTTCTTGCGTGTATTAATCGAACCAGAGACAATAGAAGGAATTTGAAGACAGCGAAATTTTCATTAATTTTCATGACCCCGGGTATGCCTGGATTTGGGGTTTCTTCAGATCGTCTTTCAACTGCCACAGTGGCCGATTTAGGGCTAACTATGACTTCTATACATGTTTCTTGATGTGTTCTTGCGTGTATTAATCGAACCAGAGACAATAGAAGGAATTTGAAGACAGCCGAATTTTCATTAATTTTCATGACCCCGGGTATGCCTGGATTTGGGGTTTTTGCAGATCGTCTTTCAACTGCCACAGTGGCCGATTTAGGGCTAACTATGACTTCTATACATGTTTCTTGATGTGTTCTTGCGTGTATTAATCGAACCAGAGACAATAGAAGGAATTTGAAGACAGCGAAATTTTCATTAATTTTCATGACCCCGGGTATGCCTGGATTTGGGGTTTCTTCAGATCGTCTTTCAACTGCCGCAGTGGCCGATTTAGGGCTAACTATGACTTCTATACATGTTTCTTGATGTGTTCTTGCGTGTATTAATCGAACCAGAGACAATAGAAGGAATTTGAAGACAGCCGAATTTTTTTAAAATTTTCATGACCCCGGGTATGCCTGGATTTGGGGTTTTTGCAGATCGTCTTTCAACTGCCACAGTGGCCGATTTAGGGCTAACTATGACTTCTATACATGTTTCTTGATGTGTTCTTGCGTGTATTAATCGAACCAGAGACAATAGAAGGAATTTGAAGACAGCGAAATTTTCATTAATTTTCATGACCCCGGGTATGCCTGGATTTGGGGTTTCTTCAGATCGTCTTTCAACTGCCACAGTGGCCGATTTAGGGCTAACTATGACTTCTATACATGTTTCTTGATGTGTTCTTGCGTGTATTAATCGAACCAGAGACAATAGAAGGAATTTGAAGACAGCGAAATTTTCATTAATTTTCATGACCCCGGGTATGCCTGGATTTGGGTTTTTGCAGATCGTCTTTCAACTGCCACAGTGGCTGATTTAGGGCTACCTATGACTTCTATACATGTTTCTTGATGTGTTCTTGCGTGTATTAATCGAACCAGAGACAATAGAAGGAATTTGAAGACAGCGAAATTTTCATTAATTTTCATGACCCCGGGTATGCCTGGATTTGGGGTTTTTGCAGATCGTCTTTCAACTGCCACAGTGGCCGATTTAGGGCTAACTATGACTTCTATACATGTTTCTTGATGTGTTCTTGCGTGTATTAATCGAACCAGAGACAATAGAAGGAATTTGAAGACAGCGAAATTTTCATTAATTTTCATGACCCCGGGTATGCCTGGATTTGGGGTTTCTTCAGATCGTCTTTCAACTGCCACAGTGGCCGATTTAGGGCTAACTATGACTTCTATACATGTTTCTTGATGTGTTCTTGCGTGTATTAATCGAACCAGAGACAATAGAAGGAATTTGAAGACAGCGAAATTTTCATTAATTTTCATGACCCCGGGTATGCCTGGATTTGGGTTTTTGCAGATCGTCTTTCAACTGCCACAGTGGCTGATTTAGGGCTACCTATGACTTCTATACATGTTTCTTGATGTGTTCTTGCGTGTATTAATCGAACCAGAGACAATAGAAGGAATTTGAAGACAGCGAAATTTTCATTAATTTTCATGACCCCGGGTATGCCTGGATTTGGGGTTTTTGCAGATCGTCTTTCAACTGCCACAGTGGCCGATTTAGGGCTACCTATGACTTCTATACATGTTTCTTGACGTGTTCTTGCGTGTATTAATCGAACCAGAGACAATAGAAGGAATTTGTCTTTCAACTGCCACAGTGGCCGATTTAGGGCTAACTATGACTTCTATACATGTTTCTTGATGTGTTCTTGCGTGTATTAATCGAACCAGAGACAATAGAAGGAATTTGAAGACAGCGAAATTTTCATTAATTTTCATGACCCCGGGTATGCCTGGATTTGGGTTTTTTGCAGATCGTCTTTCAACTGCCACAGTGGCCGATTTAGGGCTAACTATGACTTCTATACATGTTTCTTGATGTGTTCTTGCGTGTATTAATCGAACCAGAGACAATAGAAGGAATTTGAAGACAGCGAAATTTTCATTAATTTTCATGACCCCGGGTATACCTGGATTTGGGGTTTCTTCAGATCGTCTTTCAACTGCCACAATGGCCGATTTAGGGCTAACTATGACTTCTATACATGTTTCTTGATGTGTTCTTGCGTGTATTAATCGAACCAGAGACAATAGAAGGAATTTGAAGACAGCGAAATTTTCATTAATTTTCATGACCCCGGGTATGCCTGGATTTGGGGTTTCTTCAGATCGTCTTTCAACTGCCACAGTGGCCGATTTAGGGCTAACTATGACTTCTATACATGTTTCTTGATGTGTTCTTGCGTGTATTAATCGAACCAGAGACAATAGAAGGAATTTGAAGACAGCGAAATTTTCATTAATTTTCATGACCCCGGGTATGCCTGGATTTGGGGTTTTTGCAGATCGTCTTTCAACTGCCACAGTGGCCGATTTAGGGCTAACTATGACTTCTATACATGTTTCTTGATGTGTTCTTGCGTGTATTAATCGAACCAGAGACAATAGAAGGAATTTGAAGACAGCGAAATTTTCATTAATTTTCATGACCCCGGGTATGCCTGGATTTGGGGGTTTTACAGATCGTCTTTCAACTGTCACAGTGGCCGATTTAGGGCTGACTATGACTTCTATACATGTTTCTTGATGTGTTCTTGCGTGTATTAATCGAACCAGAGACAATAGAAGGAATTTGAAGACAGCGAAATTTTCATTAATTTTCATGACCCCGGGTATGCCTGGATTTGGGGTTTTTACAGATCGTCTTTCAACTGCCACAGTGGCCGATTTAGGGCTAACTATGACTTCTATACATGTTTCTTGATGTGTTCTTGCGTGTATTAATCGAACCAGAGACAATAGAAGGAATTTGAAGACAGCGAAATTTTCATTAATTTTCATGACCCCGGGTATGCCTGGATTTGGGGTTTCTTCAGATCGTCTTTCAACTGCCACAGTGGCCGATTTAGGGCTACCTATGACTTCTATACATGTTTCTTGATGTGTTCTTGCGTGTATTAATCGAACCAGAGACAATAGAAGGAATTTGTCTTTCCACTGCCACAGTGGCCGATTTAGGGCTAACTATGACTTCTATACATGTTTCTTGATGTGTTCTTGCGTGTATTAATCGAACCAGAGACAATAGAAGGAATTTGAAGACAGCGAAATTTTCATTAATTTTCATGACCCCGGGTATGCCTGGATTTGGGGTTTCTTCAGATCGTCTTTCAACTGCCACTGTGGCCGATTTAGGGCTAACTATGACTTCTATACATGTTTCTTGATGTGTTCTTGCGTGTATTAATCGAACCAGAGACAATAGAAGGAATTTGAAGACAGCGAAATTTTCATTAATTTTCATGACCCCGGGTATGCCTGGATTTGGGGTTTCTTCAGATCGTCTTTCAACTGCCACAGTGGCCGATTTAGGGCTACCTATGACTTCTATACATGTTTCTTGATGTGTTCTTGCGTGTATTAATCGAACCAGAGACAATAGAAGGAATTTGTCTTTCCACTGCCACAGTGGCCGATTTAGGGCTAACTATGACTTCTATACATGTTTCTTGATGTGTTCTTGTGTGTATTAATCGAACCAGAGACAATAGAAGGAATTTGAAGACAGCGAAATTTTCATTAATTTTCATGACCCCGGGTATGCCTGGATTTGGGGTTTTTGCAGATCGTCTTTCAACTGCCACAGTGGCCGATTTAGGGCTACCTATGACTTCTATACATGTTTCTTGATGTGTTCTTGCGTGTATTAATCGAACCAGAGACAATAGAAGGAATTTGTCTTTCAACTGCCGCAGTGGCCGATTTAGGGCTAACTATGACTTCTATACATGTTTCTTGATGTGTTCTTGCGTGTATTAATCGAACCAGAGACAATAGAAGGAATTTGAAGACAGCGAAATTTTCATTAATTTTCATAACCCCGGGTATGCCTGGATTTGGGGTTTTTACAGATCGTCTTTCAACTGCCACAGTGGCCGATTTAGGGCTAACTATGACTTCTATACATGTTTCTTGATGTGTTCTTGCGTGTATTAATCGAACCAGAGACAATAGAAGGAATTTGAAGACAGCGAAATTTTCATTAATTTTCATGACCCCGGGTATGCCTGGATTTGGGGTTTCTTCAGATCGTCTTTCAACTGCCACAGTGGCCGATTTAGGGCTACCTATGACTTCTATACATGTTTCTTGATGTGTTCTTGCGTGTATTAATCGAACCAGAGACAATAGAAGGAATTTGAAGACAGCGAAATTTTCATTAATTTTCATGACCCCGGGTATGCCTGGATTTGGGGTTTTTGCAGATCGTCTTTCAACTGCCACAGTGGCCGATTTAGGGCTAACTATGACTTCTATACATGTTTCTTGATGTGTTCTTGCGTGTATTAATCGAACCAGAGACAATAGAAGGAATTTGAAGACAGCGAAATTTTCATTAATTTTCATGACCCCGGGTATGCCTGGATTTGGGGGTTTTACAGATCGTCTTTCAACTGTCACAGTGGCCGATTTAGGGCTAACTATGACTTCTATACATGTTTCTTGATGTGTTCTTGCGTGTATTAATCGAACCAGAGACAATAGAAGGAATTTGAAGACAGCGAAATTTTCATTAATTTTCATGACCCCGGGTATGCCTGGATTTGGGGTTTCTTCAGATCGTCTTTCAACTGCCACTGTGGCCGATTTAGGGCTAACTATGACTTCTATACATGTTTCTTGATGTGTTCTTGCGTGTATTAATCGAACCAGAGACAATAGAAGGAATTTGAAGACAGCGAAATTTTCATTAATTTTCATGACCCCGGGTATGCCTGGATTTGGGGTTTCTTCAGATCGTCTTTCAACTGCCACTGTGGCCGATTTAGGGCTAACTATGACTTCTATACATGTTTCTTGATGTGTTCTTGCGTGTATTAATCGAACCAGAGACAATAGAAGGAATTTGAAGACAGCGAAATTTTCATTAATTTTCATGACCCCGGGTATGCCTGGATTTGGGGTTTTTGCAGATCGTCTTTCAACTGCCACAGTGGCCGATTTAGGGCTACCTATGACTTCTATACATGTTTCTTGATGTGTTCTTGCGTGTATTAATCGAACCAGAGACAATAGAAGGAATTTGAAGACAGCGAAATTTTCATTAATTTTCATGACCCCAGGTATGCCTGGATTTGGGGTTTTTGCAGATCGTCTTTCAACTGCCACAGTGGCCGATTTAGGGCTAACTATGACTTCTATACATGTTTCTTGATGTGTTCTTGCGTGTATTAATCGAACCAGAGACAATAGAAGGAATTTGAAGACAGCGAAATTTTCATTAATTTTCATGACCCCGGGTATGCCTGGATTTGGGGTTTTTGCAGATCGTCTTTCAACTGCCACAGTGGCCGATTTAGGGCTACCTATGACTTCTATACATGTTTCTTGATGTGTTCTTGCGTGTATTAATCGAACCAGAGACAATAGAAGGAATTTGTTTTTCAACTGCCACAGTGGCCGATTTAGGGCTAACTATGACTTCTATACATGTTTCTTGATGTGTTCTTGCGTGTATTAATCGAACCAGAGACAATAGAAGGAATTTGAAGACAGCGAAATTTTCATTAATTTTCATGACCCTGGGTATGCCTGGATTTGGGGTTTTTGCAGATCGTCTTTCAACTGCCACAGTGGCCGATTTAGGGCTACCTATGACTTCTATACATGTTTCTTGATGTGTTCTTGCGTGTATTAATCGAACCAGAGACAATAGAAGGAATTTGTCTTTCAACTGCCGCAGTGGCCGATTTAGGGCTAACTATGACTTCTATACATGTTTCTTGATGTGTTCTTGCGTGTATTAATCGAACCAGAGACAATAGAAGGAATTTGAAGACAGCGAAATTTTCATTAATTTTCATGACCCCGGGTATGCCTGGATTTGGGGTTTCTTCAGATCGTCTTTCAACTGCCACTGTGGCCGATTTAGGGCTAACTATGACTTCTATACATGTTTCTTGATGTGTTCTTGCGTGTATTAATCGAACCAGAGACAATAGAAGGAATTTGTCTTTCAACTGCCACAGTGGCCGATTTAGGGCTAACTATGACTTCTATACATGTTTCTTGATGTGTTCTTGCGTGTATTAATCGAACCAGAGACAATAGAAGACAGCGAAATTTTCATTAATTTTCATGACCCCGGGTATGCCTGGATTTGGGGTTTCTTCAGATCGTCTTTCAACTGCCACAGTGGCCGATTTAGGGCTACCTATGACTTCTATACATGTTTCTTGATGTGTTCTTGCGTGTATTAATCGAACCAGAGACAATAGAAGGAATTTGTCTTTCAACTGCCACAGTGGCCGATTTAGGGCTAACTATGACTTCTATACATGTTTCTTGATGTGTTCTTGCGTGTATTAATCGAACCAGAGACAATAGAAGGAATTTGAAGACAGCGAAATTTTCATTAATTTTCATGACCCCGGGTATGCCTGGATTTGGGGTTTTTGCAGATCGTCTTTCAACTGCCACAGTGGCCGATTTAGGGCTACCTATGACTTCTATACATGTTTCTTGATGTGTTCTTGCGTGTATTAATCGAACCAGAGACAATAGAAGGAATTTGTCTTTCAACTGCCACAGTGGCCGATTTAGGGCTAACTATGACTTCTATACATGTTTCTTGATGTGTTCTTGCGTGTATTAATCGAACCAGAGACAATAGAAGGAATTTGAAGACAGCGAAATTTTCATTAATTTTCATGACCCCGGGTATGCCTGGATTTGGGGTTTTTGCAGATCGTCTTTCAACTGCCACAGTGGCCGATTTAGGGCTAACTATGACTTCTATACATGTTTCTTGATGTGTTCTTGCGTGTATTAATCGAACCAGAGACAATAGAAGGAATTTGTCTTTCAACTGCCACAGTGGCCGATTTAGGGCTAACTATGACTTCTATACATGTTTCTTGATGTGTTCTTGCGTGTATTAATCGAACCAGAGACAATAGAAGGAATTTGAAGACAGCGAAATTTTCATTAATTTTCATGACCCCGGGTATGCCTGGATTTGGGGTTTCTTCAGATCGTCTTTCAACTGCCACAGTGGCCGATTTAGGGCTAACTATGACTTCTATACATGTTTCTTGATGTGTTCTTGCGTGTATTAATCGAACCAGAGACAATAGAAGGAATTTGAAGACAGCGAAATTTTCATTAATTTTCATGACCCCGGGTATGCCTGGATTTGGGGTTTTTGCAGATCGTCTTTCAACTGCCACAGTGGCCGATTTAGGGCTACCTATGACTTCTATACATGTTTCTTGATGTGTTCTTGCGTGTATTAATCGAACCAGAGACAATAGAAGGAATTTGTCTTTCAACTGCCACAGTGGCCGATTTAGGGCTAACTATGGCTTCTATACATGTTTCTTGATGTGTTCTTGCGTGTATTAATCGAACCAGAGACAATAGAAGGAATTTGAAGACAGCGAAATTTTCATTAATTTCCATGACGCCGGGTATGCCTGGATTTGGGGTTTTTGCAGATCGTCTTTCAACTGCCACAGTGGCCGATTTAGGGCTAACTATGACTTCTATACATGTTTCTTGATGTGTTCTTGCGTGTATTAATCGAACCAGAGACAATAGAAGGAATTTGAAGACAGCGAAATTTTCATTAATTTTCATGACCCCGGGTATGCCTGGATTTGGGGTTTCTTCAGATCGTCTTTCAACTGCCACTGTGGCCGATTTAGGGCTAACTATGACTTCTATACATGTTTCTTGATGTGTTCTTGCGTGTATTAATCGAACCAGAGACAATAGAAGGAATTTGAAGACAGCGAAATTTTCATTAATTTCCATGACCCCGGGTATGCCTGGATTTGGGGTTTTTGCAGATCGTCTTTCAACTGCCACAGTGGCCGATTTAGGGCTACCTATGACTTCTATACATGTTTCTTGATGTGTTCTTGCGTGTATTAATCGAACCAGAGACAATAGAAGGAATTTGTCTTTCAACTGCCACAGTGGCCGATTTAGGGCTAACTATGACTTCTATACATGTTTCTTGATGTGTTCTTGCGTGTATTAATCGAACCAGAGACAATAGAAGGAATTTGAAGACAGCGAAATTTTCATTAATTTTCATGACCCCGGGTATGCCTGGATTTGGGGTTTTTGCAGATCGTCTTTCAACTGCCACAGTGGCCGATTTAGGGCTACCTATGACTTCTATACATGTTTCTTGATGTGTTCTTGCGTGTATTAATCGAACCAGAGACAATAGAAGGAATTTGTCTTTCAACTGCCACAGTGGCCGATTTAGGGCTAACTATGACTTCTATACATGTTTCTTGATGTGTTCTTGCGTGTATTAATCGAACCAGAGACAATAGAAGGAATTTGAAGACAGCGAAATTTTCATTAATTTTCATGACCCCGGGTATGCCTGGATTTGGGGTTTTTGCAGATCGTCTTTCAACTGCCACAGTGGCCGATTTAGGGCTACCTATGACTTCTATACATGTTTCTTGATGTGTTCTTGCGTGTATTAATCGAACCAGAGACAATAGAAGGAATTTGAAGACAGCGAAATTTTCATTAATTTTCATGACCCCGGGTATGCCTGGATTTGGGGTTTCTTCAGATCGTCTTTCAACTGCCACAGTGGCCGATTTAGGGCTAACTATGACTTCTATACATGTTTCTTGATGTGTTCTTGCGTGTATTAATCGAACCAGAGACAATAGAAGGAATTTGAAGACAGCGAAATTTTCATTAATTTTCATGACCCCGGGTATGCCTGGATTTGGGGTTTTTACAGATCGTTTTTCAACTGCCACAGTGGCCGATTTAGGGCTAACTATGACTTCTATACATGTTTCTTGATGTGTTCTTGCGTGTATTAATCGAACCAGAGACAATAGAAGGAATTTGAAGACAGCGAAATTTTCATTAATTTTCATGACCCCGGGTATGCCTGGATTTGGGGTTTCTTCAGATCGTCTTTCAACTGCCACTGTGGCCGATTTAGGGCTAACTATGACTTCTATACATGTTTCTTGATGTGTTCTTGCGTGTATTAATCGAACCAGAGACAATAGAAGGAATTTGAAGACAGCGAAATTTTCATTAATTTTCATGACCCCGGGTATGCCTGGATTTGGGGTTTTTACAGATCGTTTTTCAACTGCCACAGTGGCCGATTTAGGGCTAACTATGACTTCTATACATGTTTCTTGATGTGTTCTTGCGTGTATTAATCGAACCAGAGACAATAGAAGGAATTTGAAGACAGCGAAATTTTCATTAATTTTCATGACCCCGGGTATGCCTGGATTTGGGGTTTCTTCAGATCGTCTTTCAACTGCCACTGTGGCCGATTTAGGGCTAACTATGACTTCTATACATGTTTCTTGATGTGTTCTTGCGTGTATTAATCGAACCAGAGACAATAGAAGGAATTTGAAGACAGCGAAATTTTCATTAATTTTCATGACCCCGGGTATGCCTGGATTTGGGGTTTTTACAGATCGTTTTTCAACTGCCACAGTGGCCGATTTAGGGCTAACTATGACTTCTATACATGTTTCTTGATGTGTTCTTGCGTGTATTAATCGAACCAGAGACAATAGAAGGAATTTGAAGACAGCGAAATTTTCATTAATTTTCATGACCCCGGGTATGCCTGGATTTGGGATTTTTACAGATCGTCTTTCAACTGCCACTGTGGCCGATTTAGGGCTAACTATGACTTCTATACATGTTTCTTGATGTGTTGTTGCGTGTATTAATCGAACCAGAGACAATAGAAGGAATTTGAAGACAGCGAAATTTTCATTAATTTTCATGACCCCGGGTATGCCTGGATTTGGGGTTTTTACAGATCGTCTTTCAACTGCCACAGTGGCCGATTTAGGGCTAACTATGACTTCTATACATGTTTCTTGATGTGTTCTTGCGTGTATTAATCGAACCAGAGACAATAGAAGGAATTTGAAGTCAGCGAAATTTTCATTAATTTTCATGACCCCGGGTATGCCTGGATTTGGGGTTTCCGCAGATCGTCTTTCAACTGCCACAGTGGCCGATTTAGGGCTAACTATGACTTCTATACATGTTTCTTGATGTGTTCTTGCGTGTATTAATCGAACCAGAGACAATAGAAGGAATTTGAAGACAGCGAAATTTTCATTAATTTTCATGACCCCGGGTATGCCTGGATTTGGGGTTTTTGCAGATCGTCTTTCAACTGCCACAGTGGCCGATTTAGGGCTAACTATGACTTCTATACATGTTTCTTGATGTGTTCTTGCGTGTATTAATCGAACCAGAGACAATAGAAGGAATTTGAAGACAGCGAAATTTTCATTAATTTTCATGACCCCGGGTATGCCTGGATTTGGGGTTTCTTCAGATCGTCTTTCAACTGCCACTGTGGCCGATTTAGGGCTAACTATGACTTCTATACATGTTTCTTGATGTGTTCTTGCGTGTATTAATCGAACCATAGACAATAGAAGGAATATGAAGACAGCGAAATTTTCATGACCCCGGGTATGCCTGGATTTGGGGTTTTTGCAGGTCGTCTTTCAACTGCCACTGTGGCCGATTTAGGGCTAACTATGACTTCTATACATGTTTCTTGATGTGTTCTTGCGTGTATTAATCGAACCAGAGACAATAGAAGGAATTTGAAGACAGCGAAATTTTCATTAATTTTCATGACCCCGGGTATGCCTGGATTTGGGGTTTCTTCAGATCGTCTTTCAACTGCCACTGTGGCCGATTTAGGGCTAACTATGACTTCTATACATGTTTCTTGATGTGTTCTTGCGTGTATTAATCGAACCAGAGACAATAGAAGGAATTTGAAGACAGCGAAATTTTCATTAATTTTCATGACCCCGAGTATGCCTGGATTTGGGGTTTCTTCAGATCGTCTTTCAACTGCCACAGTGGCCGATTTAGGGCTAACTATGACTTCTATACATGTTTCTTGATGTGTTCTTGCGTGTATTAATCGAACCAGAGACAATAGAAGGAATTTGAAGACAGCGAAATTTTCATTAATTTTCATGACCCCGGGTATGCCTGGATTTGGGGTTTCTTCAGATCGTCTTTCAACTGCCACTGTGGCCGATTTAGGGCTAACTATGACTTCTATACATGTTTCTTGATGTGTTCTTGCGTGTATTAATCGAACCAGAGACAATAGAAGGAATTTGAAGACAGCGAAATTTTCATTAATTTTCATGACCCCGGGTATGCCTGGATTTGGGGTTTCTTCAGATCGTCTTTCAACTGCCACTGTGGCCGATTTAGGGCTAACTATGACTTCTATACATGTTTCTTGATGTGTTCTTGCGTGTATTAATCGAACCAGAGACAATAGAAGGAATTTGAAGACAGCGAAATTTTCATTAATTTTCATGACCCCGGGTATGCCTGGATTTGGGGTTTCTTCAGATCGTCTTTCAACTGCCACAGTGGCCGATTTAGGGCTAACTATGACTTCTATACATGTTTCTTGATGTGTTCTTGCGTGTATTAATCGAACCAGAGACAATAGAAGGAATTTGAAGACAGCGAAATTTTAATTAATTTTCATGACCCCGGGTATGCCTGGATTTGGAGTTTCTTCAGATCGTCTTTCAACTGCCACTGTGGCCGATTTAGGGCTAACTATGACTTCTATACATGTTTCTTGATGTGTTCTTGCGTGTATTAATCGAACCAGAGACAATAGAAGGAATTTGAAGACAGCGAAATTTTCATTAATTTTCATGACCCCGGGTATGCCTGGATTTGGGGTTTCTTCAGATCGTCTTTCAACTGCCACTGTGGCCGATTTAGGGCTAACTAAGACTTCTATACATGTTTCTTGATGTGTTCTTGCGTGTATTAATCGAACCAGAGACAATAGAAAAAATTTGAAGACAGCGAAATTTTCATTAATTTTCATGACCCCGGGTATGCCTGGATTTGGGGTTTTTACATATCGTTTTTCAACTGCCACTGTGGCCGATTTAGGGCTAACTATGACTTCTATACATGTTTCTTGATGTGTTCTTGCGTGTATTAATCGAACCAGAGACAATAGAAGGAATTTGAAGACAGCGAAAATTTCATTAATTTTCATGACCCCGGGTATGCCTGGATTTGGGGTTTCTTCAGATCGTCTTTCAACTGCCACTGTGGCCGATTTAGGGCTAACTATGACTTCTATACATGTTTCTTGATGTGTTCTTGCGTGTATTAATCGAACCAGAGACAATAGAACAAATTTGAAGACAGCGAAATTTTCATTAATTTTCATGACCCCGGGTATGCCTGGATTTGGGATTTTTACAGATCGTCTTTCAACTGCCACAGTGGCCGATTTAGGGCTAACTATGACTTCTATACATGTTTCTTGATGTGTTCTTGCGTGTATTAATCGAACCAGAGACAATAGAAGGAATTTGAAGACAGCGAAATTTTCATTAATTTTCATGACCCCGGGTATGCCTGGATTTGGGGTTTTTACAGATCGTCTTTCAACTGCCACAGTGGCCGATTTAGGGCTAACTATGACTTCTATACATGTTTCTTGATGTGTTCTTGCGTGTATTAATCGAACCAGAGACAATAGAAGGAATTTGAAGACAGCGAAATTTTCATTAATTTTCATGACCCCGGGTATGCCTGGATTTGGGATTTTTACAGATCGTCTTTCAACTGCCACTGTGGCCGATTTAGGGCTAACTATGACTTCTATACATGTTTCTTGATGTGTTGTTGCGTGTATTAATCGAACCAGAGACAATAGAAGGAATTTGAAGACAGCGAAATTTTCATTAATTTTCATGACCCCGGGTATGCCTGGATTTGGGGTTTTTACAGATCGTTTTTCAACTGCCACAGTGGCCGATTTAGGGCTAACTATGACTTCTATACATGTTTCTTGATGTGTTCTTGCGTGTATTAATCGAACCAGAGACAATAGAAGGAATTTGAAGACAGCGAAATTTTCATTAATTTTCATGACCCCGGGTATGCCTGGATTTGGGATTTTTACAGATCGTCTTTCAACTGCCACTGTGGCCGATTTAGGGCTAACTATGACTTCTATACATGTTTCTTGATGTGTTGTTGCGTGTATTAATCGAACCAGAGACAATAGAAGGAATTTGAAGACAGCGAAATTTTCATTAATTTTCATGACCCCGGGTATGCCTGGATTTGGGGTTTTTACAGATCGTTTTTCAACTGCCACAGTGGCCGATTTAGGGCTAACTATGACTTCTATACATGTTTCTTGATGTGTTCTTGCGTGTATTAATCGAACCAGAGACAATAGAAGGAATTTGAAGACAGCGAAATTTTCATTAATTTTCATGACCCCGGGTATGCCTGGATTTGGGGTTTCTTCAGATCGTCTTTCAACTGCCACTGTGGCCGATTTAGGGCTAACTATGACTTCTATACATGTTTCTTGATGTGTTCTTGCGTGTATTAATCGAACCAGAGACAATAGAAGGAATTTGAAGACAGCGAAATTTTCATTAATTTTCATGACCCCGGGTATGCCTGGATTTGGGGTTTTTACAGATCGTCTTTCAACTGCCACAGTGGCCGATTTAGGGCTAACTATGACTTCTATACATGTTTCTTGATGTGTTCTTGCGTGTATTAATCGAACCAGAGACAATAGGAGGAATTTGAAGACAGCGAAATTTTCATTAATTTTCATGACCCCGGGTATGCCTGGATTTGGGGTTTTTACAGATCGTTTTTCAACTGCCACAGTGGCCGATTTAGGGCTAACTATGACTTCTATACATGTTTCTTGATGTGTTCTTGCGTGTATTAATCGAACCAGAGACAATAGAAGGAATTTGAAGACAGCGAAATTTTCATTAATTTTCATGACCCCGGGTATGCCTGGATTTGGGGTTTCTTCAGATCGTCTTTCAACTGCCACTGTGGCCGATTTAGGGCTAACTATGACTTCTATACATGTTTCTTGATGTGTTCTTGCGTGTATTAATCGAACCAGAGACATTGGAAGGAATTTGAAGACAGCGATTATGATTTATAAGAATTCGACTTATGCAACCTATGCCATTATTCAGAGTTCCATATTCATAATGCCTAAGCGGAAGTAGACGACACACAGTCACTTGAAGTCACGTGCGCAAGTTCTAATATACGACGTGAGCCAACCTGCAACCTAAAGTAGTTAACACGTTGAGTGCCACATAATACCACTTTGGTCTCACACGAATTTGAACTTGCTGTGCCGCGTGAGACCAGAGTGTACTCGAGGTATCAATAAAAAAAAATCCGTGGCCTGTGGGGACAGTTTTTGGGATTGTTTTTTGGCACTCAACGTGTTAAGTGTAAGCAAGCCAAAAGCAAGGCGCTATTTGAATGGTCTAGAATTGTCTCATCACTCCCCCTCACTGACGAGCTATCGCGCATGCCCATAACTACGACGAAATCTTTAATAGAGCTTGATATGATCAGTTTTATCAATCGTAGGTTTTTTTTATTGTCGGAGGTTTTTAATACATTACACTGGAGTACTCAGACTCGAAAACTGGTTCATTGTACTGCCAGGCAGCAACCTACTGAAATTTCATGGTCTTCCGAAAGAAAACCAGCAGGCTTTTCTGTAATGAGGAGCCTACATCATCAGCTCTCACCTCATCAGCACCAAATAACTTCCACCTGATACGAGCAAAGGCAGGACAGTGGCAGAGAAAGTGCTCTGCAGTGCCATCGTCTTCTCCACAGGCGTCGCAGAGGGTTCCGTCGCTCAGGCCAAGCACATGTTTGGCAGTATTTTCTGTTAAGAAATAACAAGAAAGCCGTGGATTTTTTACAGACGTTGGGGAACATACGCTTGGTCTGTCTACATCCTGGAGAGTCGTGCCACCCGCGGTTGTGCTCTCAAGAGGTCCAACCATAGATGGAAGACCTAACCAAGGACTCAGGCAGTCAGAACCTAGCGCAGGTTCAGGTCCTTAGAGTGCCTCCTCTGATCCTCCCCTAGCAAGTTCATCGGCGATCTCATTTCCAGTGATCCCGTGGTGGCCCGGCACCCAGACAAGTCTTAACGAATTTAGACTACCAATTAAATTTAGAGAGAATTTTTTTGAAACACCCCTCGAACTTGCGGCAGGCACTTAATCAACTGCGCCATCCAGTCGTCTTAGCGGAGATTTGCATTCCTGAACTATGCTGGAAGTGGTTAAAGGGTTGAGCAAGGCCTCAAGCACAGCTTGTCTGTCGCTACAAACACAGATACCTCGCCCCTTCCACCTGTTTTTCACAATATAGTTCGTGGCCATTAGGATCGCAAAATCTTCCGCTTGGAAAACCGACGCAAATTTACCTAACGAGGTGTGCAGTCTAAAATTGTCGCTCTCCTCGAAGGCACCAGCACCAGATCCTTCATTGGCCATGTAAATCCAAACGGATCTTTTTGGTGATAGACCACAGGATTTGCCGAAAATTCCCTTACACTGCCAGAAAACCCATAGTGCCTTCGCAATTTTCGTTTCGATATGTTTTTGACCCGACCTATCCGAAAGTGGATGGGGGAACGCCGGGATATTGTCCATGCCTTTGCACCGTAAAGCAGGACTGGGATGATCAAGGTCTTATACAAAGTCAACTTGGTCTTCCGAGAGAGGGCTCTACTACTCAATTGCCTTTTGAGCCCATAAAAACAGCGGTTGGCAAGAGTTATTCTGCGTTTGATCTCGGTACTGATGTTGTTTGTACTGTTAACCGCGGAGCCAAGGTAGACGAAGTCCTTTACTACCTCAAAGTTATAGCTGCCTATGGTGACGTTCTGGCCAAGTCGTCGATGTTGTGCGTCCTTTCTCGATGACAGCATATACTTTGTTTTGCCCTCGTTTACCGCCAGACCCATTTTAGCCGCTTCCGTTTCAATGCCAGCAAACGCATCATTGACGGCTCGCTGTGTTCTCCCAATCACGTCAATGTCATCCGCGTAAGCTAGCAGTTGAACGGACTTTTGGAAGATCGTGCCTCTTGTGTTGGCCAGTGAGTTTTGCACGATCTTCTCAAGAATGATGTTAAAGAAATCACATGACAGCGCGTCGCCTTGTCTAAAACCTTTTTTGACATTGAAGGTCTCGGTGAGTTCGTTACCGACCTTGATGAAACAGCGAGAGTTCTCCATCGTCATCCTGCTCAGTCTGACGAGTTTAGCAGGAATGTCAAAACTAGACATGGCGCTGTATAGCTCGTCTCTATGCACGCTGTCATATGCGGCCTTGAAATCGACAAATAGATGGTGTGTGTCGGTCTGCATTTCCTGGGTCTTCTCCAGGATCTGCCGCAGTGTGAAAATTTGATCGATGGTGGACTTCCCGGGCCTGAAACCACACTTGTAAGGACCTATCAGTTTGTTCACGAATGGTTTCAGGCGTTCACACAAAACGGCAGAGAAGACCTTATAGGCGATGTTAAGGAGACTTATCCCTCGATAGTTGGCGCAGTCAAGGGGGTCTCCTTTCTTGTGGATCGGGCAAACGATACTGAGATTCCACTCATCGGGCATGCTTTCCTCCGACCATATCTTACATATGAGCTGGTGCATGCGCCCTACCAGATCACCTCCAGCTGCTTTAAACATTTCGGCGGGCAGACTATCTGCACCAGCAGCTTTATTAGACTTCAGTCTCGATATCGCTATCTTGACTTCGTCTAGGTCGGGGGGACGGTATTCTCTTCTATCATCGTCCGTTGTGTTGAGTGGAACATTCTGCCTGACAGCGGTATTTGTGTCCTCATCGCCGTTCAACAGTCTGCAGGAATGATTTTTCCAAATTCTCAGTATCGACTGCGAATCTACTATTAGTTGTCCATTCTCATCCCGGCAAGCTTCTGTCCGAACTTTATACCCGTTCGACAAAAGTTTTACCCTTTGGTAAAACTTTCGGACATCATTCCTGCCATAACACCTCTCCATCTCCTCGATCGCGCGCGATTTCTTCCTGAGAAGCCGGTTCTCTTCCCTTCTTCTCTGTTCGTAGAGCTCACGAACAGCTCTCGTGGTTCGATGCAGCGTTGCCCGGTAGGCTTCTTGCTTTGCTGCATGTGCCTGCCTGCACTCGTTGTCAAACCAGGGGTTTTTTCTTGTTGGCATTTTAAAACCCAGCACATCAGTAGCGGCTTCTCTGATGGCTCTTTGACAACGTTTCCATTCTTCGTCTATTGTTAGTGTAGGCGACGTCGAACTTTCGGAGAGTTTCAGGGAGACTCGATCGGCAAAGTTCCTGGCAGTCTGTTGCGATTGTAGCTTTTCGACGTCAAACCGTGGTTGGCTTCCTCGACTCCGTTCTTCATCAAGAATACTGGAGGAGTGTCTGATGTCGATCGCAACATGATCAATCTGGTTGACGGTTGAATGATCAGGGGACCGCCAGGTCCCTTTATGGATGTTGAGGTGTGGGAACCGCGTGCTAGCTACAGAGAGGTTTCGCCCCGTAACAAAGTCCACCAGCCTGAGTCCGTTTTCGGACGTGGTGTCGTGCAGGCTGTGTTTACCGATGACTCTAGCAAAGATGTCCTCTTTACCCAGCTTAGCGTTAAAATCTCCTAGAACGATCTTGGTGTCGTAGCTGGGGCATTGATCGTACGTTCTTTCTAGGAGATCATAGAAGTCATCTTTGCTATCGTCATCTTTGTCCTCTGTTGGGGCGTGGGCGCAGATTAGGCTGATGTTGCCGAATTTAGCCTTGATGCGGATTGTTATGAGGCGCTCGCTTATGTACTTAAAGCTTAAGACTTTTTGCCTAAGTCTGCCTCGAACAACAAATCCACATCCAAATAATCGCTGCCTTCGCTCTCTGTAACAGTCGCCGTAGTAGATATCGCAGTTTTTCATCCTCTTTTTGCCCGGCCCATCCCATCGCACTTCCTGGATTGCGGTAACGTCCGCTTTATAGCAGTCTAGGGCCTCCGCGAGTTCATCGGCTGCACGTGGTCTGTTCAGGGACCTCACATTCCACGTGCAGAACCGAAAGTCATTGTCCTTATTCCGTTTGCTGGGGTCGTCAACAGTAAATCCGTCCGTATCCGAGGCATATTGTTGCTTCTCAACTCGTATATTTTTTACGTGGTGAGGAAGTTAACCCCACGCACAAAATCCAACTGGGAGGACAGGTCCATTTGTTTAGCCCCCGGACAAAGGGGTCCGGAGGGATCCGGTGTCGGTAGCCTCTTGCAGGCTGTTAGCGCCGCCGTTGGCCCTAAAAGAAGGGCTCATCCGCCGCCATCTCTATTCCAAGGTCCCGACCTTACCATGGAAACCAGGTAGCTCCTGCTGACTGGAGTTGTGGATGCCGCCGTTGGCCAATCAGTTGACCAGCTCCTCCGCCGCCATCCTAAAAAGAGTGATGAGCCCTGGTAGACTCACACTCCCCCCTCTCTCGTTTGCAGCCGCCCAGACGTCCTACGAGGGTTGGTTACCCCATCTTCTGTCAAGGGTACTCGGCTCCCGGATTTCACCACGGGGAGGTGAGAGTAAGAGTTCGTTAATAGAGGCTAGGTGCAGACGCTTGTGTCTGCATGGTTCGCGTATTAACGCTTCGAAATCCGCATATTAACGGGGTGGAATTCAAACTCCCAAGGATGGCTAAGTATCTGGGTATCACACTTGATTGTAAACTAAACTCGAAAGAGAACATCGAAGGGTGGATCAAAAAACCGTGGGTAGCTTTCTACACATGTAAGCGAGCCTTCGGTAACACCTGGGGTCTTAGACCACATGTGGTACACTGGCTATACACAGCGGTAGTAAGACCCATCTTAACTTACGGATCAACAGTCTGGTGCAAGCAATGAAGAAGAAATACCTTCTTTCTAGCTTGACGAAGATCCAAAGATCGGCCTGCTTAGGAATCACGGGTACCCTAAGAACAACGCCGACAGCAGGGCTCGAGGTTCTACTCTATCTTACCCCTCTTGACATCTTCTGTAGTAACAGAACGGCCATTACTGCAATGAGACTCAGGGAAGTCAAGATGTGGAAAGACATGCCATATGGGCACGCGTCCATCCTATCAAAATGGACGGGATCATACGGATACAAAACGTCGGATTGTCTGCCATCAATCCTGACCACCACGAAGAAGTTCTCGAATTCCGAATTCCGAACAGGAGAGGTTAGGAGACGAAGC
Organism: Myathropa florea; assembly: GCA_930367185.1. Lineage (NCBI taxonomy): Eukaryota > Metazoa > Arthropoda > Insecta > Diptera > Syrphidae > Myathropa > Myathropa florea. Next base: position 80,202,096 of record OV884003.1, on the reverse strand, counting down.
CTTAGAATGAGCAAATGCGCGATGGCTGAATCTGGACGTTGGGTCAACGACGAGACCCCTATGACCTATGTTGAACAGGAGGAAATCATTATCAATGGTTAGCCTGTGTCGCAAGGATATACGGATATACGGTGCTGGGTGTTCTCACTGGACATTGTTCGATAGGCACCCATGCCAGAAGGTTAGGTATGTATACCCCATAGAGTCCTGCAATGCGATTGTTCAGCCCTATGGGAAAGGAGACTGCTAACATTAGGCAGTAACTTCTTCGACGAGCTGGAGGATCTGGAAAAAATAGAGCTGAAGCACCTTATGAGATATATACAACAATCTGGGTGGTTCTAATAAGCAGCAAAAGTTTAGGTCTCACGGGGTGCATACCCCAACGCCCAGGGCACAATGGACCCAACTGTTGCTCTCAGTGAGCCGCGACCCGGTCGCAAGGGCACCCTATCACCTACCTACCTATCTTGACCCGACCTCAGTCTCACACCCTCGCTTTGCTTGATCGGAATGATCTAAGCAACACAGAGGACACTGATCGGCGTTGTAACAGGATATTTGCAGAGGTTGTAGAGAGTAAGCCCCTCTCGATCTGTTTAGCGTTTTATCACAATGGATCTGTGCTGGTCTAAGTGAAACTGCAATCTGCCACTCGTACCTAAGACCTAAGTCCTACTTGTCATGTGGTGATTTCCACAAAGATTTCAATTCCAGTACCAAAGAACGGAGGTTCAATATTTCGTTCAGGGGCGGAAAACCGCCTTTATTTCAACGCAGTTCACAACAGAAGTCTACTTCCTGATAGTATCATACAAATCAATTCGTCTCTGTTCAAATATCGGGATCTGCTTCCTGATGTCATCCACCATTGAGAAGTCTGCAACAAGAACCAACCACTGTCATCACATGTGACCAGCACCACACACCCCTCACTACAACTCACCGATGTCTACCACCACCACCTCCTCCTTCTCAGTCGCCTCACGCATCACCCTGCCCCAAGGGTCCACAACCATCGAATGTCCATACGACACATAATCCGATTCAGTGCTTCGAGCAGATGAAACAGTGGCCACAAAGACCTGATTATCGTTAGCACGAGACCTCTGCAGCAGCTCCCAGTGCATTGGGCCCTGGGCAACGCAGAACGATGATGGATAAACAATCATGTCACATCCTGGAAAAAAACACACATGACAATGTGGTTGCAGGCGGCCCTTTGCACTCGCATACGTACCCTCCTTCCGGTAGATCCGTGCCAATTCGTCGAATCGCATGTCATGGCAAATGCCGATGCCGAATTTTCTATTTTCAATCTCGACCACAGTGAAACTGTTTCCGGGTGAAAGGGCCGACAACTCCGTGAAATGCATCCTTCCGCCCACCTCAGAGTTGAGGTTGATGTCGAAGAGGTGGATCTGCCGATGGACTCGGTAACAAGTGATAATTCTGCGTTACAGCAATGAATGCTTACCTTTCTGTGCTTTCCAATTAAGTGCCCCTCGGGCGACCACACCGTGCACGTATTGTACAACTTATCCGGATCAACCCGTTCAATGATGCTGCCGGCAATTATGTAGATTCCAAGGTTCTTAGCCGTTTTTGCGAGCACTTGGCTTGTCGGTCCTTGAGGCACCTTTTCGGCGTATTGTCGGAAGTAATCCGTGCCATAGGGGCCATTGAAACACTCAGGAAGGATTGCTAGCCTCAAATCTGGATTCTTGTCTTTGACCTGTTTCAACGCTCCCACGGCGTGATTGACGTTCGCAGTGGAGTCCATGCCCACGGACAATTGAAGGAGAGCGATTTTCATGGTGGATTGGATTGCACTCAACGGAATGAAGCTGACTACTGGTGTCTGCTGTCACGAGGCTCTGCATTTATAACAAGAGCCTCGGGATGCAGTTCACAATCTTCCGACTGTTATCGCGTGGAGTAGATAATTAACATTGGCTGCCAATTACTCGACTCAGATTGCTTCAACGAACCAGAACACAAGCGATAGCTAACTCACCTCTGGATTCGCTGTACACTCGGGGGCAGCAAGTATCCCGCCGCTTGTAAATGTGATAAAGCGACAGTGTTGTGACAGACAAAAACATCTTATCAACTGTGATGACAAATTTTCCACAACTGAGGAATGTAATGTCAGCTGAAGATGTCACTTGGACCGGCATCTTTGCTCTAGCAGATGTTTTCAAAAAATACAAGCAGTCATGGTATTTGTGTTGAAAATCTGCCCAAGACTAAATTCAAGACTTAAAGACGACTGGATGGCGCAGTTGGTTAAGTGTCTGCCCTAAGTTAGAGGGGTTACAGGTTCGAACCCCAGTGAAAGCAAAGTTAATACGCTTTTATCCTTTTCAAATCTGGTCCAGTCAACATTTGACGTTGGGATCAAATTAACGGCTCCATCTCTGGAGCGGTCGATCAGTGGTAGTAATCTGACTACGGATATCACAATGGACCAACATGGTCTAAATGTGCTGGTGAATTCACTAGCAGCCCCCTTACCTAACCTAACCTAACTTTAAGACTTAGCGAGAGGTTAATGAAGAAAGCCTTAAAATTCATGTTCATCCAGTTCGAGTTCCGTATTTGACATCCCCTTTCCTATCATATACATCAACCTGAACTGTCATCCGCGACTGCCAATATCCAGTCTAAGGCTTGCCATTTTACATACTAGTCTTATGAGTTTCAACCCAAAGACCTTCTCAGTCTTCCGTTTCGTTGATGATTGGATTTTTACTTTATCGGGCCAACGAAAAACCCAAAGTGACGTTGAAGGACCCTACGGTTCGAGATTAGGGTTCCCTAGCGGGACGTTCATGCACGTTTAAGTAGCGAGTCGCTTACTCCAAGACCTTCGTAAACAGGCGCCAGTTTAACTGTTGACACAAGTTTTGCAATGCTTACGCATCCAGCTAATACATGCCGAAACATTAACACTCTCCCATTAGTCACCGACACATAGTTCCATAGGAGTTGGATACCCGGTTTCCTGGAGGGTTGCTGGATGCCCAGGGTGTACCAATTGGAGGTTCGGAGTAAGATGTTAGACTAGGAGAGGCTAAAATATAAAAAAGTTACATTGTATTGCGCATCTCTAGCTCTCTTACACCCCTTTATTTTAACACAAATGCAAGTACATTTTATATATAACACATCTTGGCTGTGTTTAATGAAATGAATGAACAATGTCGATGTTTGACAAATTTGCCGTCGATGTATCGGCGATGTATCGGTTATCAAAACATCGATATTAACTTAAATGTTTATGAATGTATGTATGTTTATGATGTATCGTTTACATCTCTAGCTACGTGGCATGGCGCGTAGAACCATGTCTTCAATTTCAGTTAAAAAAAGTCGGTTAGCATGGCTCTGTAACGCCCACCGTTGACAGAAACGTTGTTCCCAGCCTCATTTTCGAACAAAAATGGTTCAATGATACAACCACTCTACAATCCGCACCAAACTGTCACTCTCAGTGGACGCATTGGCTTCTCGATACTCAGTAAAGTGTGGGTTTTCCGAGCCCCAGATGCGGCAATTCGCCGATGCCGAGATGAAAATGCGCCTCGTCAGAAAAGATGATTTTTCGCCCAAAATCGTTGTCCAATTCAAACTGCTCTAAGGCCCAAACTGCGAAGCGATGCGAACTAAGCGGATGGTCGCGCGCGTCTCAATTGCTGAGTCAATTGGACCTTGTAAGCGAAGAATCCGAGACTTTGCGCGGAATTCTCCTCAGGCTAGTGCGTGCTAGTGCTAGTGACGAGTTGATGTTCGTGAATTGAGTCTCACACTCTCGGCAGCCACACAGCAGCCACATTCTCATCTGTGCGCACCGTAAGACGACGGGGACCATAGGACCATGAGTGTTGTCCACTAACATACCAGTCTCAAGAACTTTGTGCACAAACTTGCGTACAGCATTCGCGGTGAGTGCTTCATTTGGGCCAAAATTTCTTTTCAAAAAGCGCACTGATTGGGCTACATAGCACTCACTTTGGAAATAAGTTTTCAATACTTCCCAACGTTGTTCAAGCGTTAAGCGACTTATTTCCGCGGATATACTGACTTTCTGACAAGATTTGGAGAGAGAAACAGCTGTCATTGTCAAAATAACCAATGATTTAAAAAATAAACTGGGCAAGTGCGAGTTGTACTCGCACGGGTAAGGTTCCGTCGCATAATATTGATGGATGATTTCTAAATATCAAACGACGTTGCCAAACTATTTAAGTTGAATTTTCTTCTAACCTCAACCTAAATCAACTATTCGTTCATACATTTATACATCCGAACAAATATTTATCCATACATATACCTATACCTCTATGGAAGTTTATCCTCCAGAGAAAATCCCTTCCATCATGCACATACCCAATCATTGCTCATGCCTGCGGTGTGTGTGTGTTCATTTCTGTTTGGCATTTAGGGGTGAGATCGAAAAGATAACACTCGTCAGCGAATAGAGTGGCCGAACACAGCATGAAATTATGTGTGAAAATGAAAATTGTTCTCATTTTAAATCTTAGATATCTCAAAATTTCGACATAAATCGATATTTTGAAATTTCTCATTTCTTAATGCTTACATTGATGTCTTCAAAACTGCGTTTTCAGATCTTCAAAATTCGCATGTCGATTGACCGTTTTTGGCCAATATCTCCAAAACCATTAGGGCCAGAATGCCCGCAATGGTTTTAAATGAAAGTACTCAATGAAGCCAAGTTTTTGTGATTTTTTCAGATTTTTAAACACTTTGGTTTAGAAATGGCAGGGGGGGCCGCATTTAAAAAAACTTTGGAGCTCCATATTTTCCAAACGTAATTTTGGATAAAAAAGTGTTGAAAGAAACCTCCATCTCATTTCAAAAGATCTGTCGATTGATATATATTTCGATGGGGTGCGACAATTTTTCAAAATTAATGTCAACTTCACCTGTACTGGAGCCACCCCCAAATGGCCCCACTTTTTAAAATCGCTGCATAGGCAATGACATCTAGGTCTGAAGTACCTAATTCCAAAATTTCATGCCGGTATCTTCATAAACTTCGGAGATAAAAAAGTGTGACAGACACGACGGACGGGCGGACGGACGGACGGACGAACACACCGAAATTATAAAGGTTCCGTTTTTGTAGACGGAACCTTAAAAAAAACACTAAATCTTGTAGAAATGAGATGGCCCATGAATGTACGAGAATGAATGATGATTTCACGCCCAATCAATGAAAACTACTTAAAGAAATAGTTCCACTAGCCTCATTTTAAAAACTTATTAAGTTTATTTCTGCTTGAATTCATCTATCTCTACACCTTTCACTTGAGTTAAGTTCTGACCAAGATATTCATTAAACACCAACTCAAAGAAACAATTTATACCAAAAAAAGTATTTTGGTTGAAGCTATTCCGGACACAAACCGGGGTAGAAATTGATTTGAAATCAGAACCCGATTGGTACGTGCTTTCCATCGAACTTCGAAAATTGAAATGAGATTTCTTTCTAAAGCTCCGTTGAATGGTATAAAATATGTTTTCGTCGAGTGTGGAGATATGTAGTATGAAATTGAAACGAAAAAACGAAGTTGCATTTATTTGCTTTCTGTGAATCGTTGACATATTCAAATACAGAGTTTAAATTAGATGACCGGTGTATTTTCTCGTTCTGTATAACTGTTGCTAAACAGTGGTGAAAATAAAAACAAACTTCTTCCACATAGGTGAACACTTGGTAGCCTTCAACATCGAACGCCTTAAGAACGCCTATTTAGTCAACTCTTTAGCAAACCTCTTCGACCTGCTTTTTACCAGCACACTTAGACCATGTTGGTCCACTGTGATACCCACAGTCAGACTACTATCACTGATCGACCGCTCCAGTGATGTGATAGTGCCGTTAATTTGATCCCAACGGCAAATGGTGACTGGACCAGGTTTGAAAAACCGGATAAAAGCGTATTAACTTGGCGTTCACTGGGATTCGAACCTGGAACTATATTCAGTCGTGGGTACTCGGCTCCCGGACTTCACCATGAGGAGGTGAGAGTAGGTGTTCGTTAACAGAGGCTAGGTTCAGACGCATGCTACGCCGCCGGTCAACGCTTCAAAATCCTTCGACTAGCAACTTAATAATAATAATATAATAATAATGGCGGCGCTACTGTCCGAGGTGGACCTGGGCCTAGCTTCTCAGCAACCACTCGTATTGTGCGTGCTATCGTTCTCTCACGAGTGGAGTGGACCTACAGTTTAATACCGACTCCGAACGGCGAGATTGAGAAGCCTTTTCTAGACAATTATACTCTTTGAGCATTGTCAGTGACTAGAAAGAGATGGAGCCGTAAACAATTTTTTTTTTTTTTTTTAAATTGTTTGTCTGAACTTGGATTTGAACCTAGACTGTAAAAGTCTAATGCGCATGGGTCGACGCACGAACCCACACTGCCACGGCAACTTGCGAGATAAAATTTAAACTCGGTGCTCTTAAGGCACCAAAACCTTTTCGATTAGGTTCTGCAAACATTTTGAATAGAATCCTGAATTTCATCGCAAAATCATCTTCAGCGATGAAGCTCATTTTTGGCTTAATGGCTTTGTCAGTAAGGAAATTATGACTCCATTGCATCCACAAAAAGTGGTCGTGTGGTGTGGATTTAATGCCGGTGTTGTGGTGTGATTGGACCGCATTTTTTCGTCAATGAAAATTATCGCCACGTTACGATCAATCGAGTTCGCTTTCGTGCCATGTTGGGAGACTATTTTTGGTCAACATTGGATAGACTTGACGTCAGTGATATGTGGCTTAAACAAGATGGCGCCACATGCCACACAGGTGGTCGAACAATACAGGGTTGGCCAAATGTATTAGGCACCCTTTAAGATTCGTTACATCTTCAAAAAGCAAAAACATTTAAGAAATGAGAAGAAGAAGAAAAAAACCTTTACAAACTCAGATAGTGTCGCCGAAAACCATAAAATTCAAACTACCTACTCGTAAACTCAAGTCATTTGGCAGCAAAGACAGAAAGATAAGGGTGCCTAATACATTTGGACAAGGCTGTAGATCTATTGAAGGGTAACTTCGGCAGTCCTGTAATCAAATGGTCCGGTCGTATGGACAGCCCGCAGGCGAAATTTAACGCCTTTGGATTTTTTTTCCATGGGGTTACGTTAAGGCATTGGTTTCTGCCAACAAGCCACGAACTTTAAATGTCTTTCTGATGCGAAATTCCATCTACGGCAGTAGTCATTATAGGAGATGCCCAATTTGGCTGCTGTGGGCGCCGTGGGGTAGTGGGTAGGTGCGTCGACTCCTACGCTCGAAGTCGTCGGTTCGAATCTCGAAAAAAACATCAAACATTTTTTCACGGCTCCACCTCTTTCGAGTAACTAAAAATGCTCAAAGAGTATAACTGTCTAGAAAAAGCTTCTCAATCACACCGCTCGGAGTCGGCATTAAACTGTAGGTCCCCTCCGCTCGTGACAAAACAATAGCACGCACAACTCTTGCTGAGAAGTTAGGCCCAAGTCCACCTCGGACTGTAGCACCGCCATTATTATTATTATAGTTTGGCTGCAAGTTCGCGTATTGGCCAATGACCCATGATGATCCCTGCTATTCTTGCGACATTTGCCTATCTTTTGTTCTAGCCTTATTATAAACTGGCCACATTTTAATTGATATTGCACAGTTCTTTAAGCTAAGATCATATAACGACTGGATGACGCAGTTGGTTGAGTGCCTGCAAAAGATGAATTTGATGCGCAAAAGATCGATTGTGGCAGGGACATGGGCGGTGTGGCATGGCGCGTCATTCTGCGTGATCCAGAGGTCGTTTAAGTCCATGTCTTCGATTTCAGTAAAAAAAAAGTCGGTTAGCATGGCTCTGTTACCGCCACAATTGACCGAAACGTTGTCCCCAGCCTCATTTTCGAAGAAAAATGGTCCAATGATGCCACCACTCCACAATCCACACCAAACTGTTACTCTCTGTGGATGCAATACACCTTCAGCTTCTCGACAATAACGTGAGAGTTTTCCGAGCCCCAGATGCGGCAAGTGGGCGCCGTGGAGTAGTGGGTAGGTGCGTCGACTCCTACGCTCGATGTTGTCGGTTCGATTCCCGAAAAAACACCAAACATTTTTCCACGGCTCCACCTCTTTAGAGTCACTGACAATGCTCAAAGAGTACAACTGTCTAGAAAAAGCTTCTCAATCTCGCCGTTCGGAGTCGGCATTAAACTGTAGGTCCCCTCCGCTCGTGACAAAACAATAGCACGCACAACACGATTGGTTGCTGAGAAGTTAGGCCCAAGTCCACCTCGGACTGTAGCACCGCCATTATTACTATTATAATTTGGTTGCAAGTTCGCCTATTGGCCAATGACCCGTGATGATCCCTGCTATTCTTGCGACATTTGCCTATAAAGGATATCTTTTGCTCTAGCCTAATTATAAACTGGCCACATTTTCCTTGATGTTGCACAGTTCTTCAAACTAAGATCATCTAACGACTGGATGGCGCAGTTGGTTAAGTGCCTGCCCCAAGTTAGAGGGCTCCCAGGTTCGAATCCCAGTGAAATCGAATCTGGTCCAGTCACCATTTGCCGTTGGGATCAAATTAATGGGACTGGAGTAGGTTGCTACCTGGCAGTACAATGAACCAGTTTTGAGTCTGAGTGTTCCAGTATAGTATTTCGACAAAAGAAGATTATCTAAGGCTGGCCATCTTCAGAAAACGCGCTGTTATTCATTCCTTCACCAAATCCAGGCAGAATCGGCACTTGGCGGTCGATCTTCAGAAAACGCGCTGTTATTCATTCCTTCACCAAATCCAGGCAGAATCGGCACTTGGCGGTCGAACGATGAGGTGAGGGTCCTCAGTTTTCAGTCCGAGTTCGTCAGTTCTCTAATTTCGCTGAAGGTTTCTATGTCCTGGAACCCTAACCAATGTTATGCTACACTGGAATACATTGCAGCCCGATATCTCAATTATCTTACAGGGTGGACCAATCACAAGTTGCTTTTTAGAAATGCAATAAAATGAACAAACTTAAATTTTTTCCATGTATTATAGCTTTCTTAGTAAGAACAAACATTCACATTAATTATGAAATGCAACGCCGTTCAAGTAGCTGCCTCGGCCGGCTTCGCAGTACCACATTCTGTTACCCCAATTTTCCAAGACGTTGTTGATCGTTTCGGGCTGTAGCTTACGGATTGCTTGGATGATATTGGCCCTAAGTGGTTGCATCGTTTCCGAATTATCGGCTTAAAATCGCTCCTTCACGGTTCCCCACAAAAAAAAATATACAAAGGGATTAAATCGCAACTCCGAGGCGGCCAGTAGACATTGCGATGACGGCTGATAACACGATTTGGGAATTTGGTGCGCAGACGATCAATTGTAGCGTGGACTGTGTGGTATAGTGCGCCATCCTGCATGAGCCAGAGATCCTACAAATCCAAGTCTTCAACTTCAGTAAAAAAAAAAGTCGGTTAACCTGGCTGTGTAACGCCCACCGTTGACCGAAACGTTGTTCCCAGCCTCATTTTCGAAGATGCCAGTGATGCCACCAGTCCACAATCCGCACCAAACTGTCGCTCTCTATGGATGCATTGGCTTCTCGACAATAATGTGCGGGTTTTCTGAGCCCCAGATGCGGCAACTTTGTTTGTTAACGTAGCCGCCGGCGCCGAGATGAAAATGCGCCTCGTCAGAAAAGATGATTTTTCGCACAAAATCGTTGTCCAATTCAAGCTTCTCTAAGGCCAAAATTGGGAAGCGATGCGAACGAAGCGGATGGTCGCGCGCTTTCGATTGCTGAGTCAATTGGACCTTGTACGCGAATAATCCGAGATCTTTGTGCAGAATTCTCCTCAGGCTAGTGCGTGAAGTATTGAGCTATTGAGATCGATGGTGAGTTGATGTTCGTGAATTGAGTCTCACACTCTCGGCCACACCAACCACATTCTCACTTGTGGACGCCCTACGACGACGGGGACCATGAGTGTTGTCCACTAGCATACCAGTCTCACGAACTGTTTGCACAAACTTGCGAACAGCAGTCGCGGTCGCGGTGGGTGCTTCATTTCTGCCAAAACTCACTTTGGAAATAAGTTTTCAATACTTCCCAAGGTTGTTCAAGCGTAAAGCGACTCATTTCGTTCCGCGGAGGTATGATACTGACTTTCTGTCAAGATTTCGATCGGGAAACAGCTATCAGTGTCAAAATAATTTTTCATTTAAAAAGAAACCACTAGATGGCCCACCCAATATAAGTGTCGTTTACTTTGACATCTGAGGAGGTAAATGTTTTTGATAGTTTTGACATAGACGCTAAGGGATGATTGTCTATAGGTAGGTAGGTTATAGTGGTTGACTCCCATAAAAGGGAAATGCACATGAAAATGTGGTGTACGTGGATGTTTGAAAAACCCAGTACACACCCAAGTTGGGATTCCTAGAAAAGACCTTACCACTCGATTGCAGTTCGATCCGTCAGAAAGAGCGATTGGCAAGAATTGTCCTGTGTTTGATACCCGTGGTGACGTTGTTTACCGTGGAGACGAGCTAGACGACGTCCTTGTCTACTTACCCCCGATGCATGTGGACCCTTCTCCAAAATGTCAATTCAAACACAAACTCTTTTGAGTATTCTACTTATATTTACTCCCCTTGGGGACACTAACACATTGTAAAAAAATATTGAGTACATACATAAAATAAATCATCAAACAAAAATAAAATCTTAAGCATACATGCACAAGTTCTACTCCGCTCTTGTTCGGAGCACGCAGAGCTTCGCACAAGATTCTATCGAAAACATGCCTCTAATCAATACAAAAATATATAAAAAAATAACTATTAGTATGTAAATGAACTGCAATGCACGTAGTACCACAGGCGGGGGACATCATTCAGCAGACGCAGGGGAGGGGCTTTGAAACCATAAATTCGCTAGAAATGGGCTGCGGATGAAGCTGGCATCGAACGATGCGAGCAAATTAATTTAGCTTAGTTATGTGGGGTGGATGCGTGTTGTTTAAATAAAATAAATTCATTCTGAGCAGTCTCAGGCTTATCACGTTGTGGGGGCTTTCACCAGGGTGAGCCTTGTCGAGATGGGCGATGCTAGGGGCGGTGGCGGCGGCACCTTGGGCGTTGTGTTCCCGGCCAGAGTGAGGGGGTTCGAGTATTCGGTGATGGGCTTTGAGAACGCCTTGACGTTGCCGTTGCCGTTGCTCTTTTCGGCCTGAAGGTAGTCGGGAATGGGGGGTGGCATCTCTCCGCGGAACGGTCCGAACTGCGGTGTGTTGCGGATGAGGGTCTCGGTCTTGGAGAGACCGTGTGAGCTTCGCAGGTTGTCGCGGGCTTCGAGTTTCGGGGGACTTACCAGGGAGGTGTCGAGCACTGCCTTTCCATCGTAGGTGACCACTGCGCCGCTGGGCAGGGGGCGCTGGCTGGATGGTGGCTTGTTGTCTGGTGGGAGGTAGTAGGTGTCAACCCGTTCTGCGGCTAGAGCGAGCTTATCGTCACCCTCCTCGACATTCATGTCAGACAGTTCCGCTGTGAGTTTGGCCGCAGAGCTTCCTTTGTACATGTGCGTGTCGTTGGTGCTGTCCAACGGGGACGGAATGAACATAGGCTCGAAGTTTTGGTTCTGCGAGGTGTCTTGGCTGAGGAACAAGGTGTCGGTCTCCATTACCTCGTCGATCTCGGTTCCGGGGTCGATGCGACGTTTCGCAACCTTAACATCGTTCTCGCCAACACTCTCCTCGTCGGTCGTCCTGCGGACGATGGGCTTGAAGCCCCCCTCCACAACCACTGTGTCTGGCTTGAACCCTTGGTTGACAGCTGGCTTCAGTGACGCTAGGTCGACCTCCTCTTCCACTTCGTACGGGATTTTGTAGCTGATCGCTGGCGAAGTGTTGACTTTCTCAGGCAGCAGCGGCTTCTTTTCCTTTTTGGCTGACATCCCTTCGAAAGCAAAGGCGAAGTTTTGCATGGCCTCTTGGGGAACCGCATCGGCGTAGGGCACGGGGATGACACTGCTCGGCTTGGGCTTCGTTACCTTCAGCAGCGGTTCGGTTTGGCGCTTGTAGTCTAGTTCAGTCGGCTGGCCTAGGAGCAGCACAGAGGGGATTGGCTTGATCGGGAAGGGTTTGTCCTTCATGAAGGGCTTCAGGCCGACGGCGACCGGCTTGCGGTAGTGGTTGATGATCATCGACGGCTGAGGAATGGCAACTGGCCTGGGCACCGGCATCATGGAGGCTAGAAGAGACGGCGGGGGTGGTCGCTTGTTTGGCAGGCGATCCTTTTTCATTGGATATGGTCGGCGTTTGATCGGTCTGTGAGGAACTCCAGTCTGCGGCGGCAGCAGGAATGTGGGCGGTCCTGCATTCTGTGGTGGTTTGTGAATGTCCTGTGGTAGTGATGCTTGTAAACTGGTCATAGTGCTGAGGTTTTTAACGGTTTCACCGCTCAAGATTTCCGGCGCTGATGTCGACAGCTGGGGAAATCGAGGCGGCAGCAAATGTAATGACGACGATGACTGAGATGATGACGACGACGACGGCGATGCCGTTGATGGAGACGATTGCGTTGGCACCTTTCGGTTCTTTAGGCTCTCCTCGAGAGCTTCAGCAGCGCGGATTCCATCTGAAATCAGTTTGGTTATTTCCGATGACTTCGTAATTTCAAAACTCAATTTTGGCGGTGTTCCATTCATATTGTGATTCTTAATCAAATCAGTTTGATGCTTCAATAAAAAATTATCGTTGGGGCTGACCTTGGTTTCGTGTCGAATGGACGACTCGGCGGCGTAGTCCTCCTCTGGCTGGGCGATGACCTCGTCAATTTCGGACGCCGCAGCACCCTCGTCGCAGCTATCGTGCACATGTATCTTCCATCCGAGATAGCGATGGGTGTAGCAGTGGTAGTAGACGGTGTCTGGTGTGTTCCGATCTGGCGTCCAAGTGATCACACCGGGCTCGCCTTCGTCACACTCGAGCGTAAGGGTTCGCTGATAGGCGCCAAAGGATTGGAAGTCATCAGCCGGTGGGCCATCGATGTCCGGTGTCCAGTTGCACAGACGTCCCACACCGGTCGGTGTGACCTTTCCGGCCCGTGATCGATGGACGCCAGCAAAAATGCGAATACCCTGAAAATGATTGAAAAATCAGATTAAAGCTCCCCTACCGGTGGCGCATGTGACACTTACAGCCTTCTCCTCGTCCGTCTTGTACTCATAACCACCGACTGGATCATCTGTGATGTAGAACGGATGGTATTTGGCCGGAATTTCTGGGTTGTGGCCACCCTCAACGACGAAAGTGTACGTTTTGCCTCGAACCAAATGAATCTCTGGGATGAGCAATCCATTTATGTACCACGAGATGCCCCAACCAACGTGTCCTGCAAACAAAAACAAACCACACACGCACCAAGACCCATATGTATGAGTAACCAGAACAAGAGCAATATAGTTTTAACGAAATTGAAACCTCAACCAACCGGTAATTGCCGGATATCCATGCTTTCCTCCAGTCGGGCCCATTTGTGCATAGAACACTCCATCCTCCGGCTCGTAGCACTGAATCGCAGGGATGTCCCATGCCCCATTTGTGTTCGTTGGCTTTGGTGTTGGCACCGGCTTCCGTTGCGGAGTGAGGGCTGATGTTTCTTGTCTCTTTGTTGGCCTCTGGAGAGCCTGTGGAGTTGGTTTTTGGGTTCGATTGTCATAGTACTCCTCCCTGTCCTCCTCGGCATCTTCATCAACTTCTGGATCTGGCTTCTCACCCTCGGGCATGGGGCAGTTCCATGTCGGCTGGCGACCAAAATTCACCAAGTGGATGTTTTTCGTGTACTGCGAGTGATAGGAGACTTCGTTGCGTTGATTTAGTGGACCAATTGCCCAGACAATAGCCTGAGATGAATTCATGATTATGGGAAGATCGTAGCGGTCCGCTGCCTTCAGGGAACGCTGATACGTGACAATGGAATACCCATTGACCATGGCTGCATTCAAAAGCCGAATGGAATTCGTGCCGGGCTGTGGATGAAAATTTAAATTGATTGTACTCTGAGTCAGTGTGGATTTGTGTATGACTGGGCGTACCTCGAACTTTTCATCTGGACAACTGCCACGTCGACCGGAACACTGCGATTTGTCGTCAAGATAATAGTCATGAGCATAGCCTTTGCCAGTTTCTTTGTCGACCCATGCAACAGCGACATCTGCTCCAAGCATCACGGGACGGTCTTTGCTTGGTGACAGTCCAAATGACATGTACTCTCTATCGGCTAGAGGTGGCAAAAGAGGGTGGGGGCATGAAAACAATAGAAGCACACGATTGAGGGCGCAAGAAATGGGAATAGTTTTCGGGGGAATATTGGGGGACTAAGGCAACGCATAATGGTGCGTTTTGCTATTGACCGGCAAACATACACGGCACGCAGCTCAAAAGGCCGCTTAAGGATAGAAAAATAAGTCACAATCGACAACAACAATTTTGAGGTAGTTAAGGACTTTGTCTACCTCGGAGCAAAGGAGAACTCCACAAACGACATCTTGGTGGAGATCCGTCGCAGAATCGCACTTGGCAACCGATGCTGCTTCGGTCTGTGCAAACAACTGGGGCCAAAACTCCTGACTCGAAGGACCAAAATCATGCTCCACAAAACCCTAATCCTGACAGTCTTGCTAAATGGAGCCGAAAGCTGGACGACAAGCAGGACTGCAGAGCTGATTCTTGGTGCATTCGAAAACGAGGAGAGCGAGCAGTGGATAAGACACAACCGCGCACTCGAAAAACGAACGAAAAAATGTGGACATAGCCCAGAAGGCTTTGGCCTTCCGTCGACTAAACTGGCTCGGCCACATCGAGCGAATGAACACCAATGGTCCAGCCAAGAGAGTCTTCGAATCCGAGCCTCCTTGTTCAAGAAGAAGAGGAAGACCGAACCTCCGGTATAAAGACCAAGTGATGGCGGATGCATGACAACTTGGTCCTGATGGACCGTCAGCGATGGTCACGGCAATTGCCCAGGCTCAGACCCTCAATGGATCGAAGGCCTGATAAGTAAGTAAGTATAGAAAAATGGGCTAGAAGGATACTGAGTTCTTCTCTTGGACAAATGAGGAAACTGCTTAGCTTAGGCTAGACCGTGTTTGCCATACGTTGCGTTAGACAAACTTCTTTTTCGGCTGGCGCTACAGTCCGGGATGGACCTTAACATGCCTCTCTATTCAGCACGGTCTTGTACTAACTGATTCTAGCGACGCACGATCAACTGCCTGAGGTACCTTTTTCAACTGCCACCGAAGGCATGTTCTTCCTTTGTCGCGTTATTCATCGGAGTTGAAGCCGTAGACTTTCCGGGCCGGAACTTTGGTGTTCATTTACCCTATATGACCTTACCATCTGGAACGAGGGACTCGAATTCGTTTGACAAAGTCGATGTCGCTGTACAGCCCGTAAAGTTCGTGGTTTAGTATCTTCCTAGAAACAACATGTTCACATACGGGACCGAAGACAATCGAAGGATTTTCTCTCGAAGCCACCAAGAATCTCCACGTCCGCTTTCGATAATGTCCATGCTTCTGCACCAAACGGCAGGACTGGGACTATCAATGTCTGGAGATGTTTTGGTCCTTCGAGAGAGAGCTGTATTTCTCAATTCGTCAGACTTAGAAAGGTCTAAAGACACAACGATTGACTTTGTCTTAACTCTGTTCATCTCCGTGTTTGACTAACAGTTTCTCATTTAAGACATCCCTATTTTAGTCTTCTTTAGGTCGGGCTACAGTCCGGTTGGACTTGGGATTAGTAACCTCTAGCGTTATGTGCACTATTGTTCTCTCAAGAAGTGAGGGGACCTAGTAGAAATGCCAAATTTGAGAAGTTTTGAAATACAACAAACTCTCTCTAACTCGAGAGAGGTGGTACCGTAAAAAAGAGAGTTGGTGTGTTGGTCGGGATTTGATGCGCGGCAGTTGACCGAGTTTGTCATACGTTCTGTTTGACAAACGAAAATATGCATATTCTAGTCTTTTTTCTTTGGGTGGCGCTACAGTCCCATCGCCTGGTTGGACTTGATCCAGATTTCGGCCGAAGATCTCGATTTTGACCGGAGATCTGGCTTTTGGCCGAACAGCTGGGTTTTGGGCAGTGATCCGGATTTTAGGCAGATTTTGGTCGGACATCCTGATTTTGGCCGGAAACCTGGATTTTGGCCAGGGATCCGGATTTTGGCTGGGGATCCGAATTTTAGCCGATGATCAAGATTTTGGTCGAGGATCCGGATTTTGGCCGTAGATCCCGATTTTGACTGGACATCTGGATTTTGGCTGGGGATCCCGATTTTGGCTGGGAATCCGGATTTTGGCCAAAAAATCATGTTCTCGGACGAGGTCCATTTAGAATCCGGAGATTCGGATTTTGGCTGGAGAACCGCATTCTGGCCGGAAATTCGGATTTTGGCCAAAAAATCATGTTCTCGGACGAGGTCCATTTTTTGCGAACTTATTTCCTTCGAAATTAGGAAGGAGACACCGTTTTCGTTAAAGGTCTCATGTATAGAGCAATGTTAACCAACTTTCGGTGGCCAGAGCTTGGCAAAATCGATATATCCGAGCTATGGTTCCTTGCCATACAAGCGAAGCAACGCTCGAAGTTGTGAAGGAGAAATTTGGCGAAGGAATCATGTCACGGAGAGCCTTTATCGATTGACTGCCACGATCAGGCATCACTTGACACTACTCGATTATATTCTCTGCGGCCACATCAAGTCCTTAGTCTTCAATAACAAGCCAACCACCTTGGACGAGCCCGAGGCCACCATTCGAAACGCAATTTCCGACATAATGGTGCACATATTGGATCGAGTCATCAAAAATTGGACCGACTGCTTCAAGCACTCCCAGCGAAGCCGTGGCGGCCATTCGAATGCCATTCATTCATCATACTATGCAAATAATGGCATGAATGTAGCTTCCAAATAAAACCAAAATTATTTTTATATCCCTCACCGTTGTTGATGTATTTTAATTACATCCTCTATCATTCTTATCTGGTCACCCTGTACCGAAGAATTTTTCAATGTAATCGAGAAATCGCAAAAATATTACAGTTTTGGCAAACTCTCCCAATCGATGATCTCTTAATATTTTTCGAAAACAATCTCGTCCATCATTAACTTCCTTTTACAACTTCTCCTCTGTCAACTAAAATGTTGCTGTAGAGTACCCTTTGATCACCACTGTACCACAAGCAACATAGCCAGCAATCTTGTGTGATGGTGCATAATTATTGCGGTACACCATAGGGGAAGCATCTCTTGCGAATAACTGCAACACGCATGCCGTCACGCGTAATCTCCTTTCCGGAATCATTACGCAACAGCCACAATTACAGTGAATCCTGGTCCAGATTACAGCACCGCGGTCTGGTGCTCTACACTCGTTCACACAGTTAGGCAGTTCCATCTCATGAACTGGTACTGGTTCCCTTTGGCGAGCCACAATTATATCACTGAACGCAAACCGCACACTCACACCCAGGGGGCCAATGCAGAAACCACTGCCACTGGCCATGCGAAAGTTGTCCGACCACAAGACATCGCGCGAGATGGCAATCGCGCAGATACAAGCCATCCTGGTACCCGGGTATGGAAGTGATATGAGAGGTGACTCGGTATGTGACCTGTTATGTCATTTTTGACTCTTTTCGTTTTGCTTCGTACGTTTTGTTTGGCTTTCTCGCTTTTCTTCTAACCAACTTTTCACTTTTATGCGGTTTCGCGCGTCCATGTGTGTGTGGCAAAGCCGCACAATAACCTTTCATAGCAGAGAGATGTGGTGTAACGTTCAGCGATTGTTGCGGACTTCTTGCACAAATCTCACAAATGGACTGCTTTATGCAATATGAGGCGGCCTTTTTTAACTAGAAGCATACTTAACGGCATTTGTCATGTGCCGTTTTATGACGCCTTTAAACAGAAACTCAAATGCAAACTTTATAGACACCAAGACTTACCTAATTTCGCGACCAGTTGAACAACGATACTTTCACCTGCAACCGCCCAACGCACCTCGAACGCCAGATCGTCGTAGAGAACCTCACAATTCAGTTTCGACTGTAAAAGTAAATTGGAACGCTATTGATGAAGAAAAAAGAGAGACACAGAATAGAAGAAAAAAAATATAAATCAAACCAATTTGCTAGAGCCAGGGAGTTGGAGAAGTTTTTTTTTTTTGTGCGGCTGTTACAGCTTCGGAATCAATAATCGTAGAATGCTCAACGCCATCTGTTATTCAATTTGCAGTTTGCAATTTGCAATAAGATGTCGCAGTTGTCATGCGTGTGCTGCTTGTTAAGTCAATGCGTTGCGATGACGGTGACAAATCGATCGTTCATGTGAGTTCGTTTTAGCATTTTCACTGTCACATCAAAATTAGGACGGAGTGAGCTGTTTTTTTTGTTTAAGAATGAAAGTTCATGGTTTCAATGAAAGCAAGTCTTTGTCGTTTTTTGGGTGCATCGATTGTTGTGCTTATGATGGGTTAAATTAATGTATATCTGTCGAATAGAGTTTGTCAATGTCGTTAAGGTGCCTTTCAAGTAACAGATGCTAGGTGGATGTCTAAAACAAAACTGGATGTCTAGGAATAACTTTGAAACAACTAGTATAGGGTATTACAGTTGACTATATGAAATGGAAGTAGGGAACACCTTCTCAGCACAAGGTGGCGTAAAATTAATAATCCTGTCGGAAGATGTTATAATTTTTGCAAATGGGGTCGTACGTCAATCATATTTGACACTTTTGAACTAAGCAGCTGCAGTATACAGACAGACAAACAAGCAAGAGCGTAGAATAACTGTGTCGATTTTTCGGTCGGTGGTGTTAAGCATTGTCATTGAGCATTGAACATTGTCAGTGACTCAAAGAGGTGGAGTCGTGAAAAAATGTTTTTTCGAGATTCGAACCTTAGACCTCGAGCGTAGGAGTCGTTGCACCTACTCACTACGCCACGGTCGGTGGTATTAACGCAGCGTGAATTTCAACGTCGATTTCCTAATCGTGTCGCGTCATCTGGACAACCAATCTGGCGCTTAGCTACTCCCCTCGATCAGACCGGAACCCCAGGAGATCATGCACGGCGTGACCGCCATCGGACTGGTCATTCGGCCGAAAATATCGCGGCTGTGGCTGCCGATGTCGCTGAGAACAAAGAAACGTCAACCAGACGACACGGGCCACGCAATTGAGCATCACCAGACGGACCCCTACAGCGACTTCTTACTGCCGAAATTGGATGAGCGGTGCCTGGTGAACATGTGGTTTCAAGAAGACGGTGCAACCGTACATACAGCACGAGTCACAATGGATATTGTGAAGGAAGCTTTTTCTGGTCGCGTAATTTCCCGTTTTGGCGATTTGACATGGCCAGCAAGATCGCCTTCTATCTTTCTTTCTTCTTCCGCTTGGCAGACGCAGGGCGAGATGGTTGGACCAAGTCCAAAAACTCGCCTGGTTGCGGCTGGGCATAGCTCCTGATGAGTTAGAATCGATGGCGGAGGATCGAGTGGCTTGGAGATCTCTCATGCATGCGTTACACCCGCGACCTCTTTGATGGAACAAGCGGGCCACTGAAGATGAGAGAGAAGAGATGCGATGAGACTTCTTTCTTTAGGACTACTTGAAGTCGCAGGTTTGTCCCAACATGCCTCAGACAGTAGCAGCCGTTAAGCAGAATATTCGACAGGAATGCGTCGAAAACAGTTCTCACCGGTAATCTTGTGGAAAGTCATGGAAAGTGCGATAAAACGAGCACAAATGTATCAACACGATACAACACGGCGCCCACATTTTTTTTATTTAGTAAAAAAGTTATTCAGATGGGTGCCCTGTCCCAGGTTCGAATCCCAGTGAAATCGAATCTGGTCCAGTCACCATTTGCCGTTTGGATAAAATTAACGGCACTGGAGTAGGTTGCTACCTGGCACTTGACAATGGACCAGTTTTGAGTCTGAGTGCTCCAGTAGCGTTTCAAAAATCCTCAAAAAAAAAAAAAAAAAGGTGTTCTTAAATGATTTCGGGTGAAGGTGCCTAGCCGGCTCTAATGGCTCTCAGTCCACTGCAATCAATCAATCTCTGGGACCTAAGCAACTAACTACTTCGCTGAAAATGGATATCTCCAATTTGTTTTCATAGAGTGAACGAGCATATGGAATCCTCGGAGATCCACGTTCACAATTGACATTTTCATGTGCATTTCACTTTTATGGGAGTCAACCACTATAAACTACCTACCTATAGACAATCACCCCTTAGCGTCCATGTCAAAAATATCAAAAACATTTACCTCCTCAGACGTCAAAGTAAACGACACTTATACAGGGTGGGCCATCTAGTGGTCTTTTTTTTTAATCAAAGGTTATTTTGACACTGGTAGCTGTTTTCCGCTCGAAATCTTGACAAAAAGTCAGTATCATATCTCCACGGAACGAAATGAGTAGATTTACGCTTAAACAACGTTGGAAAATATTGAAAACTTTCCAAAGTAAGTGCTGTATAGCCCAAACAGTGCGTTTTTCGAAAAGAAGTTTACTTCGAAATGAAGCACCCACCTCGTACAGTAGTCGAGTTTGTACAAAAAACTTCGTGAGACTGGTATGCTAGTGGACAACAAGAGTGTCCCCGTCGTCGTACGGTGCCCACAGATGAGAATGTGGCTGCTGTGTGGCTGCCGAGAGTGTGAGACTCAATTCACGAACATCAGCTCGCCATCGATATCAACAGGTCAACATTTCACGCACTAGCCTGAGGAGGATTCGAATTCTGCACAAAGATCTCGGATTATTCGCTTAAAAAGTCCAATTGACTACACTCACTACACACTAGTGATGTTTCTTGGTGACCAAGTGCGTGAATCCTGTTATTCCTTTCCTACGTAGTCAGGCTATAGCTAAATAAAGTTCGAAGAGTTCAAAATTACGTTTTGCCTTGATGCTACTATGTCAACTATTTATGTATATTCAAATTACGCTTGAGAACATGCAGGTTAGGCCTGAAGCTAAAACCAAAAGCAGAATACCAATCGCTCATAATACCCTCCTCCTACCGACCCATAGCAATAACGTCCCTTCTTTCCAAGGTCATGGAAATGCTGATAAACCGTCAGCTTATGAAATATCTTGAATCGCGGAAGCTTCTTAATGACCAGCAGAACGGTTTTCGCAACACGTCCACTGTTGATTTGATGTCATATCTCACCAAATAGTGGAACCAATCCTTGCACAATGCAGGAGAAAGCAAGATCCTTGCGCTTGATATTTCAAAGGCATTTGACACAGTTTGGCATCAAGCTCTTTTGTCAGAAAATGCATGCTTATGGCATCAATGAGTCTCTTCTTCTATGGATTAGAAATTACCTTTCGAACCGTTCAATTCAAATTGTTTTTGAGGGATTCAAGTCTGATATTCACCAAATTAATGCTGGTGTTCCCCAAGGCTCTGTTTTGTCTCCGACTCTCTTTCTCATTTTTATAAATGATCTCCTGGCTGCTACTTCTAATCCAATCCACTCCTTCGCTGATGACAGTACTCTCAGCTTTTCATATTCGTTCCGAGACTCACGACCTTTCCCTTCAGCCATAGAATTGGAGCGGCACGTATGTTAAGCACATTAAATTCCGACCTTGACAGCATATTTAATTGGGGTAAAAACAATAGAGTGGAATTTAATGCTTTCAAAACACAATGCTGTCTACTGTCACTTAAGCGATCCCAAAATAATCAGCCATTATCCCTGAATGGCACTTGCATCGAAGAAACCGAAAAGCATTCCATCCTCGATATGTGTATCAACTCAACACTTAGTTGGAATGACCACATATTCGAGGTCGCCAAAAATGCTGCGAAACGTCTAGGTTCCCTAAAACGATGCAAGAAATACTTCACATCCTCTGATTTGGCTTCAATTTATAAGGTCTTCATTCGCCCCAAGCTTGAGTATGACGGTCATATCTGGTCTGGTGCTCCTAAGACCTCTCTGCACTTACATGATAGAATACAACAGCGAGCGATAAAACTTATAGAAGACAGTAATATCACGAAGTCGATAGACTCGCACGTACATCGCCGTAATGTCTCATCCTTGTCATTGTTTTATCGCTATTTTAACAAACGATGCTCAAGTGAGCTAGCTAATTGCATTCCTCCCCTCCATGAATTCACCCGCAATACTCGTCTCGCCAGAAATGCTCATCAGTTCACCCTTAAGCCCTCTTTCGGACGTACAGTAAAGTTTAGAGAGTCGTTTTTTAGCTGCACCACACGAATATGGAATGCTCTTCCCAGCCCAATATTTCCCACTCACTGCAATCCGCAGACATTTAAGACCAATGTGCGCAGGTACCTCCTCTTCCTTTCTCCCTCTATACCTTCGGCCCGTGCTTTGTCTTGATTCCGGACACTTAAGGGTATTCGTTACCCCTTTTTGCTTGCTCAAAGTATAAAAAAAAATGCACCACGGCGCGGCGTCGTCTCACTTCATAAAGTCGGAGTTGGTTGCTTTTTTTGATGAGATCTAACTACATTTGAGAACCTCTTATAGCTAATGGGTTTTTTGATCAAAGAAAAACTCTCGTCACCACCAACAAATTATGAATCTTGCAAACAACATAGCAGCGTCAGAATCCCAATATACGAAGAGAAAGAACTTAATACACGTAGCAGTTGATTGAGAGAAGAACTAGTAGATATCCTTATGAACATGAACTTCTTGGGAGCATTGCAGCAACTCTAGACAATCCTGTACGCAGCCCTCTTACAATTTGATCCATCAGTCCTGCATAATATCAAGAGTCGCGGACCTAATGCTTCCCTGAATGATTAGCATCTCCCAGGGTTGCCTAACCCTAGGCCATGTTGCTTGCTCTTGCAAAGAAGTCGGGCTAATATTTATACCCAAGGCAAGAAAATGGTCGTATCTTTAATCTGCGAGAACGAATTGCTGGCAAATTTATCTCTACGCCTAGGTACATTATGCAGAATGGTCTCCTTGTACTTGCCACATGGATTAAGACATGGGTAACGGACCTAGTACTTTTTACAAGGAAATATAAAATCGCCTTCTCCCTGTGCGACAAAAAGCTGTCGACTACAGTTAAAGCAAAATGTTTGGAGCTCATTATAGACCATAAACTAAACTGGATGCACAACATCATGAAGCGAATCAGGAAAGTCACTACGGCACTCTACTGCCATTGGATGTAAATAGAGCTTTCAGCCACCCATTGAATACTGGCTGTAATAATCCAGCCCATAGTAGTCAACAAACAAAATTTTCGAATTTGGGATTATACCATTCCACAGAGTCCAATGCATTCCGAAAAAGTCAGTGTCCGGTGTGGATTTTTGGCTGGCGGCGTCATAGGTCCATATTTCTTTGAGAACGACGTCGGCCAGTCCATCAGCGTCAACGGCGAGCGCTAAAGGTCCATGATTATCAACTTCTTTGGCCTGAATTGGATGATATGGACACCAACGAGATGTGGTTTCAACAGGATGGCGCTACGGGTCACACAGCTCACGCCTCTTTAAAAATTCTGCACGAGCGAATCGAGGGCATGGTCATCTCACGTGGAGGTGATGTGAACTAACCACCGAGATCGTGCGATTTGAACCCGATAGATTTTTTTCTTGTGGGATTTTTTGAAGTTGCAGGTCTATGCGAGTAAGCCACAAACCACAGCGGCCCTCAAACCCAACATAACCCATGCCATCGGTCAAATTCAGTCTGACTTACGCGCTCGAGGCATGGAAAGCCGCGGTGAACATTTGAACGATGTTATCTTCCGGGTGGGCGCCGTGGTCGTGTGGGTTCGTGCGTCGACCCATGCGCATTTGACTTTCACAGTCTAGGTTCGAATTCAATATCAGACAAACAATTTAAAAAAAAAAAAAATTGTTCACGGCTCCACCTCTTTCGAGTCACTGACAAAGAGTAACAGTCTAGAAAAAGCTTCTCAAAATAGCCGTTTGGAGTCGGCATTAAACTGTAGGTCCCCTCCACTCGTGAGAGAACAATAGCACGCACAACAGGAGTGGTTGCTGAGAAGCTAGGCCCAGGTCCACCTCGGAGTGTAGCGCCGCTATTATAATTATTATTATTATCTTCTGTACATAATGGCATCAATAGGCCTTTCAAACGAATAGAAAATTGGGATGATGTCTCACACACACTTTGCTTTAATTAAATTTAAAGATAAGAAGCGCTTAATTATTGACCCATTTTAAAGGAAATTTAAAACGACTGGATGGCGCAGTTGGATAAGTGCCTACCCTAAGTTAGAGAGGTTCCAGGTTCGACTCCCAGTGAAAGTAAAGTTAATACGCTTTTATCCAGTTTTTCAAATCTGCTCCAGTCACCATTTGCCGTTGGGATCAAATTAACGCCATTATCACTGGAGCGGTCGATCAGTGGTAGTAGTCTGGATGTGGGTACCACAATGGACCAACGTGCTCTAAGTGTACTGGTGAATTCACAGCGTAATTTGAAAGAAATATGTGCACGCTGTTGTCAAATTTGTGGTCATGTTGAACATAACCTGATCTTTGCAAGACAAGCGACTTTGTCTATCTTCCTGTGATAAGTCCTAAGCATTTTAATGTTTTATGTCTTGTTCACTAGTCAAACGCATGATATCGAAATTTGTTTATTTTACTTTTGTCTCCTCCTGCAAATGAAATGAATTTAAAGTTACCCAATGTTGAGGCTGTCGACTCCAACCAAATGTCTTACCATGAATCGCATCTCCAGAATGATCTGGCGCATAGCAGATGGGCAGATGGGCCACTCGAGTTGATTATAATGATCACATTAGCAAATTGATTAGATTTTTATTTTCTTTCGCACCACAACCACTCTATGTATGTATGTATGATCACACGTTTAAGCGCATGAATGTGTTTAGTTTTCGAGTAGAAAAAAATAAAAATAAATGCTACAACCCCCATTAGTCCCCAGACAAAGTGTGGTTAATTTTGATTTTCGTTTTACTTCACCTACATCTCATCCTTGGTTAAACTGGTTACCAAAAAAAAAAGGTTAAACAACAAGTCGTCTATACATACCTAGGGCATATGTATAACAAATTTCATAGAAAATAGGTAATACAAAATGAAAAACTGTTAAGCAATTGTTTTTTTTTTCGGTTTTCTTTTTAAATTTTGCTTGGAAATTAATTTGTGTTGCAATGGAAATAGTTTAGTTAAGTCAGAGTCAGAGACAGACTTCAGAAAGTTAGTAGCAAATAGCTGGAATAGGGCACAAGAAAGGAAAAGATTCAAAAAAAAAAATTATCGACTGACTGTACACAGCTGACACATTTGCACTTTCATTTTTTTAATTTTTTTTTTCATTTTCATCAAGACAATTGAATTAAAACAATTTTTCATTTTGTATTATTAAATATTAATAATTTATTTCCATCATTTTCAGAACTGCATTGCATGCCGATTACAAATTATAAAAATTTCATATATAATTTATGTATTTGTATATAAACTCTGGTTTAAATTTTTAATCACATTTGTTTGATTTCGAGCAAGGAAACAACAAAAAATAATTTACACAACCAAAACGTTTACAGTCTTAATGAGTAGAATTTTGCTTACAAGAAAAACGAAAAAAAAACACCAAATTTTCGGCTTGTTGATACAAAGTACGAGTATAAATGTATCTGTTAATGGATGGCTTAAGTGCTAGATCTAGGTTATATTTTTATATATATATATGCATGTATGTAATATTCTGACATAAATAAATATTTAAAAAATAATATAAATTGTATATGCATTGAAAACATATTGAAGAACTGTTAGGTGCAGACTACTCTACGAGTTATTGATTATTGAATTGATTTCCGAAGCGGTTGGCTTCTTTACCTGAGGACTAATACCGAGCATCTTCAGTGATGGTGGTACATTCAGACCGTCTGGAATCCGAACGTGACCGAAGTCAACTGTGAAGGCCTCGCACCAAACGCCAAAGTGACCGACATCGAATATGGTCAGGTCGCCGGGTAGAGTGAGGACAATTGTTTTTCTGTCGTACCGCCTCAGAGCGTCTTCTTTGCCGTTCTCATCGGGGATGCGTAGACCTTGTGGAGATGGTTTTCCACCACGTCCGACCCAGAATTTGGCATCTAAACAAAACAGGATAAGAAATCTAGATATTAAACAAAAGAATGTTTGAAATCGTTACCAACCTGGAGCTTCACCGTCGTAGCTGAAGTTCGGAATCAACAAGGTCTGAGCGTCGACAATCACAATATTGTCCGATCGAACACCATGGACACCCTGGAGTGGAGAAATCTTCTGTGGCCTTGGGAAGTCTAGGTTCGGTGGAATTGAAACGTCTCCGAAATTCACGGCAAACTCATCGCACCACACCGAGAACCATTTGACGTCGCGCAGAGTCTTACCTTCTGGCAGTGACAGGGTGATGTCTTTGTTGCGATAGCGGCGGGTTAAGGCTGTCGTTCCGCCACGTTCATCTCTCAGGCGAAAGGCACCTTCGTTGCTTGGTTTTTTGGTGCTTCCCACATAGAAGTAGGCGGCTTGAAATGGGATAGGCATCGGATTTTCAAAGAGTCTAAGAGGGGAAATATTTGTGTACTGACCTGGTGCTTCTCCGTCGTAGTTGAAGTTCTTCAGGAAAATCGTGCGAGAGTCAACAGCATAGACGTCACCAGCCACGCCATGGTGGAGTCGTTTCAGGGCACCGACCTTTGTGCCGAAGTATGGGAATGACGCTTCTGTTTCTGAAATTACTAAAAGAGATTGAAGAAGGGTTAGGCCAATAGTCAAACCAACAGGAATATTCTATAAAAAGTTCGGATAATATAGCAGCAGTCAACAAGGGGGTTTCAGAGCAGTGATGGCAAGAGTCATGTTGTTGGATATGTGATGTAAACCAAGCTCGAGACAGAAAATAACAAGTGTTTTGAAAAGTGAGAAGAGAATGGAACCGTATACTCCCACGCACGGCAGCAATGTTTTCATTTTCAGCGGTCTTTACCATTCGGTGAAGGGCGGGTGTTGTTATGTTATTTATCGAACTGGTTAAATCAAACTACGGCATCTAACGTCGTATAGTGGAGTCGGAAGGACGGTTGTGACGACGATTAAAATCACGTAATGCGAGGAACTTTTATCGAACGGACCATTGCTTTAAAAATAAAATTGTATGGTTCTTCCAACGTTGATCAAGGCTGCAATATTCCATTGTGATTTGTCATGCGTACTGCACAATTCGCAACAAATTTGCTTCAACGACTCTCCATGGGTCTTTAACCTCCCGGTCCGAGAAGGTGAAGACATAACCTCTGGTATAAAGATCAAGTAATCGCGGACACAAGACAACTTGGTCTCGAAGACTAGAAGCAGTATTAGCTCAAGCTCAGGCCCTCCATGTGTCCCTGGTCTGAGATGTGAGACGTAAGTTTTGAAACAACTGATTCAGGATTTTTACCAATGATTCACTAGAAAATAGTGCACTTAGACCAAAGTTGCTCCATTGTGCCGCCATATTACATAGTTGATCTTCGGCCAGTCCACTTGTCCACTAATTGAAAATCATTTGTAATTTTCGATATAGCGTAGCAGATTGCTGATGGATACCTCGCCGAGTTCGCCGATGTTCTCAAAGAAGTAGGCCTCCAGATTAAGACGTCTAAGCGAGACCAGGGCTGGTTTTCTACATCCACCTCGTCTAGACAGTCGTTTGTTATAACGCGGAGTATTCTGGCATTATTTTCTAAGAGCCAGTCTCCTATAATGACGAATTTTGATCTATCAAAAGAGTTCAACATTTTGCATCGTCTTGTGTCTAGCTTCTTTTTTCTTTTTAGGGCACTACATTCCGATGTGGACCTGGGCCTCACTCAACATGCCTCTCCAGCCAGCACGATCTCTCGCCAGCTGTCTCCAATTTCACACACCAAGCCGGTCGAGGTCCCTCTCGACTTGTGTGCGCCACCTTGTAAGTGGACGTCCTCTGTTGCGTTGTCCCACAGGCTCAGAGTCGAAGATTCTTCGGGCCGGAGCCAAGTTGTCCTCACGCTCTACATGGCTTAGCCATCTTAGGCGTTGAATCCGTAGACGCCTGGATAGACTCCTGTATGTACAGTCCACATAGTCCGTGGTTGAACCTTCTGCTCAATTACCATCAACGCAAACAGGACCAAATATCGCGCGCAGAACTTTTCTCTCGAAAAGACCAAGACACTGTACATCCGCTTGGGATACTGTCCATGCCTCTGCGCCGTAAAGCAGGACTGGGATGATCAAAGTCTTATAAAACGTCAACTTGGTCTTCCGAGAGAGGGCTCTATTACTCAATTGCCTTTTGATCACCCAAAAATAGCGGTTGGCAAGAGTTTTTCTGCGTTTGATCTCGGAACTGATAATGTTTGTACTGTTTACCGCGGAGCCAAGGTAGTCAAAGTTCATAACTGTCTCAAAGTTATAGCTGCCTATGGTGAAGTTCTGGCCAAGTCGTCGATGTTGTGCGTCCTTTCTCGACAGCATATGCTTGTTTTTACTTGCTTCGTTTACCGCCAGACCCATTTAAGCCGCTTCCGTTTCCATTGCCACTCATTTCACAGGTGGTTAAGTGCCTGCTCTAAGTTAGAGGGGTCCCAGGTTCGAATCCCAGTGAAAGTTTTTCAAATCTAGTGCAGTCACCATTTGCCGTTCGGAATCAAATTAACGACACTATCACTGGAGCGTTGGTCGTGTGGGTTTGTGCGTCGACCCATGCGCATTAGACTTTTGTGCAGACAAACAATTTTATTTGTCGAAAAATTGTCACGGTTAGACCTCTTTCGAGTCACTGACAATGCTCAAAGACCGGTGGCCAGTTCACATCAACTCCACCTGAGATGACCATGGCCTCGAATCGCTCGTGCAGAATTTCCAAAGTAGCGTGGCATGATCTATGTGGCACGTAGCGACGTCATGTTCAAACCTCATGTCGTTGGTGTCCATATCATTCAATTCAGGCCAAAAGAAGTTGGTAATCATCAACTTACAGCGCTCGCCGTTAACGGTGATGGCCTGGCCGTCGTCGTCGTTCTCAAAGAAATATGGACCGATAACGCCGCCAGCCCAAAATCTACACCAAGCACTGACTTTTTCGGGATGCATTGGTCGCTATGGATTGGCATCGTCCCAAATTCAAAAATATTGCTTGTTGACGTACCCATTCATCCAGAAATGGGCCTGAAGATGATTTTTCGATTTCGATGAAAATTAGGGTTAGTTTCAAACTGCTCCAAAGCCCATTCAGCGAGCACACATCGTTGTCTATGGTCGCTTACCTTCAGCTCCTGGGTCAGTTGAATTTTGTACGGGTGCAGGCCCAAGTCATGATTCAAAATTCATGACGGCAAAATGTGGTCTGCGAAAGGCCAAGTTCTTGTGAACGACGCGAAATCGACTGCCTCTGATTTTCCTGCACACTCTCACTGACAGCGGCTCTCATGATGTTTTCGGCAGATCTAGCGTTACGTCGACGTCGACGTACAGGTGTTGGTTTATATTTAACTGAACCAGTCGACTCAAATGTATCCACCACATTGGAAATAGTCTTCTCGGTAGGACGATGATGGCGACCGTGGGCATTGGTGAAGCGCGCGGAACATTGCCCAAACAGAACACCCATTTTTATAAAAGACTTTTGATATTTGCACGTGTTGTTGAATGCAATGTCTGTACATGGTGATTTAGCTTCAACAATATGGCCTCTATCAACTGTCAAAGTTCCAGTTGTCCGGACCAAGCGCTTTGGCTTCCGCGATAACTTGGTCCTTGAAACGGAGGTTCGGTCTTCCTTTTCTTCTCGAACCTGGGCTGTGATTCGGAGATCCTCTTTGCTGGAGCGTTATTGTCTACTCGCTCGATGTCGCCAGGATAGTGTAGTCGTTGTTGACTTTTTGGACTACATACACATCTTGGTAAAGCTCGTAGAGTTCGTGGATGGATCTTCTCCTCCAATCGCCCTCCTCGCATACCAAAAATTCGACGGAGATTTTTGTACTTTCTCTCAAAAGTACCCAAAATGTGCTCTGCTTTCCCGCTTACCGTCCAACACTCGGCGTACAGTAGACCTGGCAGAATTATGTCTTTCGAGTTAGGAGTTTTGAACCCATTTGTTTCGCTAAACCGAAGTAGCAGTAGTTTCCTAGGGTAAGTCTTCGTCGAATCTCCACTAGAGTGTCACTCGTGGGGTTGATATTTACTCCGAGGTATGTAAACTCTTTGTACGACTGGATGGCACAGTTGGTTAAGTGCCTGCCCCGAGTTAGAGGGGTCTCAGGTTCGACTCCCAGTGAAATCGAATATGGTCCAATCACCATTTGCTGTTGGGATCAAATTAACGGCACTGGAGTAGGTTGCATCGTGGCAGTACAATGGACCAGTTTTGAGTCTGAGTGCTCCAGTGCAGCATTTCAGGAAAATCCTCCGAAAAATAAAGAAAAATCTCCTTAACCACATCGAAATTATTGTTGCCAACAGTCACGGTCTGTTCTAGGAAGTTGACCGATGATTTTTTGTTTGTTGACAGCAAATACTTGGTTTTGTTCTCATTTACTTCAAGACCAACTCGTTTCGCCTCTTCTTCAATGGCCGTGAAAATTGCCGGCTCGCTGGGAGCGACCTATGATATCAATGTCGTCTGTAGTAGTAGCCCAGCAACTGAACGGATTTATGAAAGATAGTGTCTTGTTCAAGTTTCAGTTGCTATAAACTGTCGTGCTATCTAGTGTTTTCCACATATTTACCCATTTTTGTTTAGGTTAGGGGTTGCTAGTGAATTTACCATCAAACTTAGACCACGTTGGCCCATTGTGATACCCAGTAATAGTGTCGTTAATTTGATCCCAACGGCAAATGGTGACTGGACCAGATTTGAAAAACCGGATAAAAGCTTGATAACTTTCACTGGGATTCGAACCTGGGACCTCTCTAACTCAGGGCAGCCACTTAACCAACTGCTCCATCCAGTCCCATTTGTCCATAAGACAGATGAATGGAGCTGCCCAAAAAAAATTATATCCGCTTTCACTGCCCCCATGTGCCAGCAAAAGAAACTTCTTGCACCAATTTTTTTCCTTTTTCCGATCGAAGTGAATTCAGTATGAATTCTGAGAATCGCACAGATATCTCAAATGATTGAGTCCACTTGAAATAAATTTGCAATGACTTGTCATTTCTAGGACACCGTGTCTATTTCCAGTCGTGTCTCGAAGAAAAAAAAACTAAAATTCTTAGAAATCACCTCCGATAGATGATCTAATCTCCTTACGAGTTACAATCACAAATTGAATGCCATCAGCGTCTCATATTTGGTGCAGGTTGTCGATCTGCGGCATCCGTAATCTGGCCCATCAAGCGAGACACACGCATGACCTTCTTTCACTCGCACTCTCTCGGTTGCGTTCGCGCCATCACACCGGTTGACTTCAATCACAAAATTAAGGTCTGATGCAATCTCCTCGATTTTATTACACAATCCCCATCTTGGGTTTAATTCGTTTTTAATTAACCAAGTGTGGGCCATCAACGCACACAATACCTCACGTGAGGTGGCTGACACACGCTCCCCTTGTGTGCACCGCTTTAATTAGCATAAGCTTGTGTGCCAGAGCAATTAATGCGCTTAGAAGACCTTAAGTCTGGAAAACTTGAATATTCAATGCGTAATGCGAAGCCAAGTGAGCGGCTCTTTGAAGACGATGCGTCGTTGGTGCGAACTTTCTCGGAAAGGGAAAACGAGCCTTAATTGTCGATGATGCGCCTTCTAATGGCCGTGCATAGTTAGTGCGTTTGCTTTGCCGGTGAGAGGTGAGAATGACACTCGTTTTGGTAATGAGATTCACCACCGACGGTGGTTCCCTTGTAGCGCCAATTTGTTAATTTTATGACGAGTATGTTTTTGTGTTGTTTAAGTGCTGTCACCGGATTACAAAAGCCCAGTCTCTGCAGCAGTGGGGTGCTGTTGAAAGTAAATCAAAATCGATACAAAAGATCGTCGTTGAATAGATTTTCGGTCTTAAACTGGTCAAGGATTGAATCGCAGTCGGAGTGACAGCTGGCTTTTGAAGGCGAACCTGTTCGGGGTTCTCGATTTAATTTCTTTGTTTTACCAAGAATATGTCATGCATTTACGCAGATACTCCATTTGCATAGTCATCTGATAGACGGCGTTATTGATGATGGACCGGGGTGTAGTGAAAAACAACACCTGGTTGGGTGTTGTTCACGCCGTTGGTCCAGCGAAACAATTCTTTGGAACTGTTTGATGAGACTGTCGGATAAATTGACTTGCGAATTAATTCAAATGCGATTCAAAGCGCTTCGTTGAATCACAAATGCGAGGGTTCGATAGATTGAAAAGAAATGATACCTTTTTATCTCGGTCAGTGACAGGTACTGAGTGGTATTCTTCACTGAAGAGGCAATTGTTCGAAGCTGAAGATTAATGTTTATCGATCGACTAAATTCTATTGCGTAGCAATTTACTAGAAGAGACATGCTCCGCCTGTTCGATGAGTTCTTGGGAAATGTAGCAGACACTTTGACTTAAGTTAAAATTACTCTTTTGTTAAGAGGGAAGTGACTGCAAGGGGTTGAAAGTGTTCAGATGAAGTAATATGTCGAACGGAGAAAAAAATGAAACAAAGACCAGAGCAGAGGGAAGAGCAACATTTGAAAGTGAATTTTCCATATATGGACTCTTTTTTGAATCTCTTGCCTTATTTGAGCTTGAAATATTACAAGTACAGGGTGCTTTTCTGTTCCAGGTCGATTTGAATTGCACGCCATTTCGGTTTAAATCACATCTGTCAGTTGGCATTTGACAGTCAGGGAAGGTGGTAGATGGACAACAATATAGAATTTCAAATTAGGTTAGGTTAGGTAAGGGGGCCTGCTAGTGAACTCACCAGCACACTTAGACCGTGTTGGTCCATTGTGATACCCACAGTCAGACTACTACCACTGATCGAACGCTCCAGTGATAATAATGATAATAATGGCGGCGCTACAGTCCAAGGTGGACCTGGGCCTAGCTTTTCACCAACCACTCGTGTTGTGCGTGCTATTGTTCTCCCACGAGTGAAGGGGGCCTACTGTTTAATGCCGACTCCGAACGGCGAGACTGAGAAGCTTTTTCAAGACAGTTAAACTTTTTGAACATTCTCAGTGACTCAAAAGAGGTGAAGCCGTGAAAAAATGTTGTGTGTTTTTTCGCGATACGAACCTTATACCTCGAGCGTAGGACTCAACGCATCTTCCCACTAAGCCACAGCGCCCATTGCGAGCTATTTACAAACTACATAATCGGCCTACTTTAGTCAAAACTGTAAACAATTCGAAGAGACTGACACTGTTAGACCGTATCCATCATCGAAACGCCCGCACGCACGCACGTTGAAGAAAATCCCATACAAAAGGCCGTGTTTACGCACACTATCAAAAAACAATTAATGAAAGACCTTATCAGAATCGAGTCGCAAAAGAACTTCGGTGAAGGACATTTGAAAAATGTTATATCCCATTCAAAATGGCAAGATCCATGCAATATATTGAAATAAAAATTGTATCGAAAACTAAATCATAAATGTGCTTTATTTAAATTTACTTTCGGAACTACAAACTGGATGACCCTGTATTTGATTGTTTCGAAATAAAATCTGAGCAAAATCCTGAAATCAAAATGCAAATCAGTGCACAATTCCAACTCCCTTTCATTCGATATCGCTCATTTTTGTTTACCGAATCAGCAGCAACTCACCCCAGTCGCTGCACACTCTGCGAAGATTCAAATTAAAGTTAAAAACAACAATTTCTGTGACAACTCAACTTTAACACCCCCATGAGGCGAGTCTGTACCGCTGTTAGAAAACTGCATAAATCTTCAAAACTGGTTAATTAGCCAGCACGCTCGACTGCCCTCCCCGGCGAGATATTCAGAAGCCACCTTTCACCACATCCATCCAACCGATAAAACTTATGCGAAGTGAATACACTTTCTGACACTGACATTGGAACGACATTGAACTTCAAAATTAATTAAAATCGCCCCCCGTCTGACTGTGAACTCCGCACAGGCTTCTGATTTTCGAGTGACCTTCGCTTCGTGAAATTAACATGAGCAGTCTATTGCAAAGGCATTGTTGTGGCTCACGTTAACGACAGCGAGTGGTCGTAAATGGATTGTCTTACAACCAAAACACGTTCGAGAATTTTCTCTTTTCTATCGAAGATTCTCTATAATCAGCTTTGAGGACATCACCGATCCATCAGTTCGCTTATGTCATGCGAAATTTAAATTCGAAGCCTTTGTCAGCACAATCTCCCGTTTGTTGAGCTACTTAAAGTTGCTCTTTCTACTCTAATTTATTGATTTCTTGTTTTTAACGCCTCTATGCAAATCGTTTATTATCGCGAAAACAATTTCAGACTCAAGTCTTCTCCTCGCTCCGATATTTTGCCGTCAATTTATTCAGAAGTGTGACCGGCCTCTGGACAAAGGCGAATAAGAAATTGTTTTTTTATTCACTGCTTACGTTGAGAGATGTAGCAGTCACACTTGTTGACGTATGTGAATGACATAATAGACCGTTTACCTGTGAGTGCTGTTCATGTTGATTTTTTGGATTACGTTTTTTTTGCTCTTTCTAGAAAATCTGGTTGTTGTCTTTTTTTTTGTGAATGTCTAGCCATAAATGACAGCTTCAGTGTCTTTTTTAAGTATGTGTCAAACTTAACAGATTAAACGTTCGTTTTAATGAGATGGATCTGATGAAATACTTCGTGTTTCTGGTTTAATTTCGATTATCAGGGTACACGAGGAGTTAGAAAGTGCAGAATTGTTGAGAGAGATTTGAGAATGATTTTTGATCGGAGTTGAACCAAATTTAGAACAAGTTCTTTAATTAATTACATATGACATAATTGTTCAAGCACAAGCGCTTTTTCACATTAAAAATACAGTTCAGTAGCTACAACTTGATTTGGATTTCAGATTGATGCAGTATCTTTGGAACACGCGTCAGTAAGACTTGACTTGTTTATTTATAGGACTCTCGTAGGGAACTGAAAACTTTCCAGGCAGCCCACCTTCTTAAGCCAGGAGTCCTTTTTGCGCCCTATTATTCTCTCACGATTAGGGAAGACCCACAGTTCTCTGGTGTCTCCGATCGACGAAGTTGGAAAAGCTTTTCTTGGCGGTTATACTCCTTGAGCATAGTGAGTGATTTGAAAGAATGATGCCGGGAATATAAAAGTTAGTGTGGTTGGCATCGAACCGTGGATCTTCTGTCTAGAAGTCGACGCACTTAACCGCAAGGCCACAGTGGCCAGAACATTTAAATAATTTTGCTACAAAGAGGTACTGATTTAACTTGCATACCAAACGAATGGATGGCGCAGTTGGTTAGGTGCCGGACCGAAGTTAGAGGGGTCTCAGGTTCGAATCTCAGTGAAATCGTATCTGGTTCAGACACCATTTGCCGTTGGGAACAAAATAACGGCAACGTGGCGTAGTGGATAGGTGCGTCGACTCCTACGCTCGACGTTGTTGGTTCGATTCCCGAAAAAAACACCGAAAATTTGTTCACGGCTCCACCTCTTTTGATTCGCTGACAATGCTCAAAGAATATAACTGTTGAAAAAGCTTCTCAATCTACGCCAATATTATCAAATTTACGGCACTGGAGTAGGTTGCTACCTGGCAGTACAATGGACCAGTTTTAAGTCTCAGTGCTCCAGTAGAGCTTCAAAAAACACCCGGAAAAAAAAAATTGCATACAGACAGGACCTATAGTCGACTCCGATGGATGAAGTTTGAGAAGCTTTGAGTGACTCCAGGGAATTGATACCGTGAATATAAAAATGTATATGTACGGATTCGAACCATGGACTTTCTGTTAGGAATCGAAGCACTTAACCACGTACGAAAAGGAGAAGTCCAAGAAGGCCATTTATAGACCGATTACGGGTTACCTTCCCATTACGGTCCTGGAAAGTTATCTAGACAATACTTCTTTCACCCGTAAAGACTTGGTTTTCATTATAAACAGATTTGGGCGGACAGAATACCGAAAAATCGCCTTATAACAGGTTCGGATAGCCGAATATTTGACGGCAACCTGTAGAAAAATAGAATCAACACGAACATGGTAGGCGCTCCAAGTTTCCAGTTTTATAAAGAAAAACGACAGAAAAAAAACTTGTAAAATCCTTTGTCACCTTTTCTGCTCAGCTGCAGACGTGTGTTCAGATTGGCTTCAACGAATTAATAACCCCTTCGTCCTGGTGATCAGTTGACTTAAAAAAGTGTTGTCAAAATTTGCTAAAACTAACTTCCATCTTTATGTAGCAATGTACACAGGGCGAGTCTTTTTTAAGGTTCCGTATACAAAAACGGAACCTTTACAATTTCGGTAGGTCCGTTCGTCCGATCATGATGAAGTGAAGATAGCTATATAAAACTAAAGTCCAACAAAGCCGCTGGAGCTGACGGCCTAGCGGCTGAGCTTTTCAAAGCACAGGCGATGACTTGGTAAGGAGCATGCACCAACTCATCTGTAAAATATGGTCGGAAGAAAGCATGCCCGATGAATGGAACCTCTGCATTTTTTGCCCGATCCACAAAAAAGGAGAACCTCTAAAATGCGGCAACTATAGAGGCAGTCTTCAGTCTTCTGAACATTGCCTATAAGACTTTACCTGCGGTCTTGTGTGAACGCCTAAAGCCATTCGTCAACAACCTGGTCGGTCCATGCCGACTTCCAGCTTTAGGCCAGGAAAATCCACCATTCACACTGCGGCAAATCTTGGAAAAAACCCAGGAACAACAAATCAATACCCACCACCTTTCCATCGATTTTAAGGCCGCGTATGACAGCATCTATAGAGAAGAGCTATACAGAGCAATGTCTAGTTTTCACATCCCTACCAAACTCGTCCGTTTGTGTAGAATGACGATGGAGAATGCACACTGCTCCATCAAGGTCGGTAAAGACCTAACCGAGACTTTTGATTTCAAAAAAGGATTCAGACAAGGCGACGCGCTGTCATGCGACTTCTTCAACATCATACTTGAAAGAATTGTGCAAAACTCGCACGCCAAAACCAGAGGCACAATCTTTCAGAAGTCCGTCCAACGACGGGGGCCGCGAAGACGGGTTTAACGGTAAATGAGGGCAAGACCAAGTATATGCTGTCAAACAGAAAGGACACCCAACACCGACGTCTCGGACAAAACGTCACAGCAGACAGATATAACTTTAAGGTAGTCAAGGACTTTGTCTACCTAGGCACCGCTATTAACTTAGACAATGACACCAGCGCTGAAATCGAACGAAGAATAACTCTTACCAATCGCTGCTTCTTTGGGCTAAGAAAGCAATTGGTAAACAAAGCCCTCTCTCGTACAACCAAATTACCCTGTTCAAGACCTTAATCGTCCCAGTCCTGCTATATGGCGCAGAAGCATGGACTTTGTCAAAAGTGGATGAGGTTGCTCTTGGCTGCTTTGAGAGGAAAATTCTTCGGGTGATTTTCGGTCCCCTCTGCATAGAGGGTGAGTGGAGGAGAAGATATAAGAACGAATTGTATGAGCTGTTCAGCGACATCGACTTAGGCAGAAGGGTGAAGATCCAGCGATTAAGATGGTTAGGTCATGTAGAGCGAATGGAAACCAATGCTCCGGCCCGGAAAGTCCTCGAATCTAGATCCGAGGGACGGCGAAGTAGAGGAAGACCGCGACTCAGACAGCGAGGCAGCTAGCTAAAGATCGAGCTGGCTGGAGACGTTTGTTGGTTGAGGCCCAGGTCCACCCGGACTGTAGCGCCAGCTTAAGTAAGAAAGTAAGTCCGTCTGTCGTGTCTGTCATACTTTTTATCTCCGAAGTTCATAAAGATATTGACATGACATTTTGGAATTAGGTACCTCAGGCCTAGATGTCATTGCTCATGCACTTAGATTTAAAAAGTGAGGCCATTTGGGGGTTGATCCCGTATAGGTGAAGTTGCCCTTATTCTGAAACATTAAGGCACCCCCTCGAGTGATGTATCAATCAACAGATCGTTTTTTATAATGAATTTTTCGAGACACTGTCTTTGTATGTTCCTATGAACTAGTATACATACGTGTAGAAAATCGTGGTTTCTTAAGAACTGTCTTATTTTTTTTATTAGTAGGAGTAAGAACATACAATAGAAGACATGTAACACTAGAAAACACAAAATGGAAGACAAAATCATACACAGAGTGAACAGTGCAATCAAAAATGGTGGTGTAAAACGCAAAGAGAAAACCAACGTACGAAAATGTGGACAAAGCAGTTTTGCAATTGTTTAAAATGAAGTGGAGGCAGAACTTACCTTCAACCGATACACTGTATAATGGTTAAAACCAATTTAAAAAAACCTCTCTTCAATCATATATGACAGACTATTTTAAATAATAATTAGGTTCCTGTACGTTTTATGTGTTTTGACGCAAATAAATAAATATTTATATCCATGAATTTTGTATATTCTTGATAACTCGAATTTTTATCGAAGTTCGACTGTATTTTCGTTTTCACACATAAATTTAACGCTTTGATCGACCACTCTATACGATGTTGAGTGTTATCTCTCACATTCGAATCATTTCGATCCCTAAATGCACACACGGCATGAGCAGGCATGACACGCAGGCATCAGCAGTGATTGGGTATGATGGATGGCATTTTCTGAGGGTAAACTTGGATAGAAGCATAAGTATGGGTGGATGCTTATTTGTTTGGATGTATGAATGTAGTAATGAAAAGTTGATTTGGGTGGAAGTTAAAAGAAAATTTTACTAAAATAGTGTGAATTCGTCGCCTGTTATTAAGAAATGATTCTTTCAAGTACAGCGATCAGAGCTGAGGAATAAGGTGGATACAATGATCATTGAAATGGCAAACAGTAGATGGCGCGGTCTGTCTACATGTGTGATAACTAAAGCATTATGGCCCAGATACGATCGAGCAAAAACCGACAAGATCCTTCAGTGCGACAAAGAGTTGCTAAAGATGGTGGTTGGAGCTCTCACTGGCCATAATCATCTTAGAAACCATGCCATGAAAGTGTGACTCTCCAACGACAACATTTGTAGAGGCTGTGGTGACGAGGAGGAACGTGAGGTCACTCCTCACAACATCTGTCACTGCCCTAGTCTTTGTCAGTTACGTCATAGAACACTGGGAGAATTCTTCTTCCAAGACTTACAAGAAATTTCAAATTTACCTCTTAGATCTCTTTACAGGTTCATAAGGAAATCGGGATGGCTCCGGTACAACGAAGGACCATGAGTACGACAAGGGTTAAAAGGGGACACTATTCCCCTATTGGGCATCACAATGGGTCCCTAAGGACCTAAATGAGACGTGACTTGTGCCCGTCTACCCACATACCTACCTACCTACGAGTAAGTACAGCGAGTACAACTCGCACTTGACGAATTTATTTACTGAAGCAACAACTTTCTGGTACTCAAATAGATTAACCGGCTTCAGACCGACGACGTGGCGTAGTGGGTATCTGCGTCGACGAGTAAAAAACGTAGCTTAATTATCTCTAGTTAATTTACAACTAAAATTACCTATCTACCTAAATCTACATCCAATCTAAGCCGTTTTTAACCTAAAGTTACCCAACATTAGCCCTGTTGCAATGCAGCACTGTTTCAGCATCACAATTCACAATTTGTCAACTGGCCATCACAATTTGTCGAGAAACTGAGGGCTCCTGATCTTGTTGGCACAAGTCCGCCTGCCCATACCCCACTTCAATCGACATCACAATTACTATCGTTTGCAGCATACTATTAACATTTTTCCAAGTCTGACAAATTCATCGTAGCAGTAAGAAGCACTCCGTTTACAGGCAGAGACTACATCAAGATTGTCCAATTATAACTCAACCTCAGTATGGTCGTGATGTACATGCATCATCAACTGACGAGATATTCATTTTATGACAGTAACTGCCTGCAGATGATTATCATCCAATCAACATTCCAGAATACCCCGGAGATTGCACGATTGTGTGGGAAAAGTGAAAATTCTCATGTAATCATAAACGATCATAAACCGGAAAGCACTGCTATTATCATTTGAATCTGATGACTGACTCGTGGGAAATAGTTGTTGTTGTTTATGGTCACAATCAAAATTGCAGTGCTTGGAATAAATTTGAAGAAGATCTCCTCTCAAAAATCGACAAATGCACCTCAAACTTAACAACCGCGCCATCACTGGAGGGTTAATTGTAGTCTGGCTTGATCTTAAAGAAAAACAACCAAAGAAACTTGCTTGTTCTTCTTCTTCTTCTTATGGCGCTACAGTCCGGAGTGGACATGGGCCTCACCCAACATGCATCTTCAGCTAGCACGATCTTTTGCCAGCTGTCTCCAGTTTCACACACCAAGCCGACCGAGCTCCCCCTCGACTTGTGTGCGCCACCTTGTACGTGGACGTCCTCTGTTGCGTTGTCCCACAGGCTCAGAGTTGAAGACTCTTCGGGCCGAAGCTAAGTTGTCCATTCGCTCTACATGGCCTAGCCATCTTAGGCGTTGGATCCGTAGACTCCTGACTAGACTCATGACGCTGTACAGCCCATATAGTTCGTGTTTGAACCTACTCCTCCAAATGCCATCAACGCAAACATTACCAAAGATCCTAAACTTGCTTAGGTATAATAAATTCAAAACCAGCAATCTATACGGCTATTGGGAATCCTTTGCTGTACAAACGAATCCAGCAAATTCATTAAGGTCCATAGGGATCAGTGGAATGGCAGACTACTTTGCAACGCCAACAGGGGTTCTGCAGGGATGTATGTTAAGTCTTCTTCTTTTTACCCTTTATGAAGACGACATAGCAAATTTTTTTTCCGAGGGAAGCGAGGGTTGGTGATACGGAGACCAAGAGTCTGCTGTATACTCAAGCCCACCTACTCTCCAGCTTCCAATAAATAAACTGAAATGCTACTGAAATCTTTGGGACCTAAATACTGACACGCCGAAGTCTTAGATAAGTGGGACGGAATTCTCTTCTATCATTGTCCAAATTGAGTGAAGCGTTCTGCTTGTATTTATTGTCCTTATAGCCATAGAAATAATAATAATAATGGCGGCGCTGCAGTCCGAGGTGGACTTGGGCCTAACTTCTCAGCAACCACTCGAGTTGTACATGCTATTTTGCTCTCATGAGTGAAGGGACCTACATTTTAATGCCGACTCCGAACGGCGAGATTGAGAAGCTTTTTCTAGACAGTTCTACTTTTTGAGCATTATCAGTGACTCGAAAGATGTGGAGCCATGAAAAAATGTTGGATGTTTTCTCTAGATTCGAACCTTAGACCTCAAGCGTAGGAGTCGATGCACCATCATAAGAAGCTAGGCTCAGATCCACCTCGGACTGTAGCGCCCTAAGAAGAAGAAGAAGAAATGGAACG
Organism: Myathropa florea; assembly: GCA_930367185.1. Lineage (NCBI taxonomy): Eukaryota > Metazoa > Arthropoda > Insecta > Diptera > Syrphidae > Myathropa > Myathropa florea. Next base: position 80,160,503 of record OV884003.1, on the reverse strand, counting down.
AGGGAAAGTATCTGGTTTCCTGGTTTTGTAAACACGCTCTTTCATTAGTCGCTCCATCTTTCGATAAGATTACTAAAACTGTTTCTGCTGTGTTTTATAATGCATTAATCGAACTAAAAACTAATGCCATCTCCCGACAGACAGTTCTGTGGAACACAAACTTTCCTTTTGTCACCAAAATTATTGTAATTCGATTCATAGTGGCGCCCGATGTGTTCTTCCTCAATAAAGACCGGGTTCCACTGAAATACCTCGACTGTGCGCAGAAGAAACATCTCAAGACATTCATCGCATGAACAATAACATGAATTCTTCACACACCAAGCCACTGACTACCGCTCAAAAAGGTGAAGTAAGCCTGAGTGCACATCTGAGTCGTCGTTTCTACAAGGACAGCACACCTCAATACCCATTCACATAAATTAATTGTGATATGCTGGGAGTTTTGAGGAGAATCTCTCTATGCGAATAATGCGTGTGTGCACCTTGAAATTCGAGAAGAGTCATTGACCTTTATAGAAGATCTAAGGTGCACCAAGTATCTAGAACCTTCGACGGGTCCGAATGTATGCTTTTAAAGTTGTTTGCTTAACCCTCGAAAAGGTCCACATCATACATCACTCAGGTTCCCCAACTTGACCGACATACCGTTCACACTGTTCACGAGTTCACCACAGTCATCACAGTCAATAAGTCCCCATTAATTATCGAGTGTTTGATTAAAAAATCGTGTCATTTTCAAATAGATGCATCTCGGTCCATCAGTCATCGTCATAAATATTAATGACTCCGCGCCCCACTATCGCATCTGAATGGGGCTGACCTTGAGCTTCATACTTCATTTTGATTATTTGCTTTTCTCTCTTCTGTTTGTTTTTCTTGTGTAAACATCGCCCGAAAACACCTCACAGGTGAAGAAAACGAAAACGAAAATGAAAACACTGCTAATTAACAACAAGCCGAACAATGATTAACGATGACCCACTCGGCAGATAGACATTTGATGAGAGGAATCGCCGTAGACCCCAGCAGCCAAAAAGGCAGCCCAACAGCGCGTTAATTACCCTCGAATGTCTTGAGAATTTGTTGGTTGTTTTTATGCACAATAACCACAATTAATAAGGCGGACGTGGGTTCGGTTCCTTGCCAGCTGATTTGAGAAGTAAGCAAAATTGCAACTGTTTCGACACCATGCAAATTTGTGCAGAAACCGAAAAGTTCGCCGGACACGACTTTGCATAAAGACTGGTACTCGCATTCGCGGTCGTGATTGTAGTCGTATTTCCACGTATTCGACGGTGTTTTCGGCTTTTTCTGCGGTTTTCTGGTCTACAGATGTATTGAGTTAGCATTTTTTCTGCGGGAATAATTACCAGCAGTCGGAGACTTATTGTGGAAGATGCTAATGGAGGAAAATGTCAAGGTGTTGGGTTTCATAATCTGCTATGGAATTAAATGATTTTTTTTCTCATCTCGTTTTTTTTTTGATTCTGTTTTGTGTTTGCATACATAAATGACGCTGACGTAAATGGGATTCGGTGACTAATTGTTTTGAAACACGCACTCGCAGTCGTCACCGTGAATGATGGATTTGACCGCGCAAACTAATTCGTTCGGTTGTGGATTTTTGTTGATCCGTTTATCCTGGACTACCGCGTTCATTGCGGATCATTTTGAGGACGGAGTTGTTATTGACGTCGACTTCAAGTACAGAAAAAGAAGGAATTGGTTTCAACAGGATAGACATTTTTGGAAGTGTGTAAAATCATCTTTGGAATCAAATCTGAATCGAAGAAGAGTCTGTTGAATCGATTTGGGACTTACTGTAGCGCTATGCTTACAGAGAGTAAGTACTTGTCTTGACTTGAATTGAAAACTAGTTGAAAACTTGTCTAAGGGTTTGTTTATGTTGCACGGTAAGACCGATTGGTTATTTTTTCACCCCGATGGTACAGTACACAAGACTTCATGAGAGCGAAATGTTTTCACCGCGTTAGGTTAAGTTAGGTTAGGTTAGGAGGGCTTTATGCTGTTGCCAGCAATTACACCCAGAGGCCGTGAAGGTCCATTGTGTATGCCCTGTAAGGATTGCATGCTTACCAAGAATTAACGCAGGGTCAGCATGCAATTACCAAAACCACCCCGTTCTAGTTAGAAATTTACTCAGGGATCTGTACCTTCGCCACATCACTGAGCTCGTGAAAGAACCTTGCTTTCAATTGAGTGAGCCGTCGTTCTTGTCGAGCAGGGCAATGGAAAGGAGATGCTCCACTGATTCAATTTCCTCTTCATCCCTACAGCTCCTACAGAAATCGTTCGCCGGGAGGTTTAGTCTCTTATCCATTGCACCTTACACGATAGGTAGCCAGTAAGAATCTCTTTTAAGATGTGTATGATTTCTTATTGTTGGATATGAGGGATTTGGTTTTATTGATATCGTATTTGGGCCATAAGCAGTGGGATATGACGCAGCCTGGGTGGCTTTGTTACTGTTCGTTTGCTGATGACACAGATGCTTGCTATATATATATATATATATATATATATATATACTCTTATATGCCAAACATGCGTCAATGGACAATACGATTTGGATGGCTAAGACAAAAGAGTGGCTAAATGAAGTGATATTTCATTAGCAACTAAAGTGTGGCGTCGACTCTGCCGGGTCCCGGGCCACTGCTCAATTGCAGGGAACGAGAGAGCGGGCGAATTGCCCAAACAAAGGTCTGAAATGGACATCCAGATCAGAAGCGAAACAATACAAACAACGCCAACTCGACTTGGCTTACAAGAAGTGATTGTCACACGAAAACGTGGCCAGAGCTTAACTACGGCAATACAAAGTAGCTTCTGGCGTTGGACCGAAATTCGATACGTGTGCTCGTCGGAGTGATCACAAGAGACTCCCCCATCGGAACAATGATCCAGAAGTGGAATGCGGAATCCAGCGATCTCTGCCGGAGTTGCGGCGATGAGGAAGAGACCGAGTCGATCCAACTTCTGCTTTGCTCCCCAAAATCGGCTACGCCAAAGATTCTTCACAGAGATTGCGGACTTAGCGAACGCAGATATATCGGATATTCTAAAATTCATAAGGAGCACGAAGTGGTTTCAGCCACCATGAGACAGGATAGGTACTCTACAATTGAAGAGATTCACAATGGGCCACATGGCCATGGAAGTGATGCGTTAATCATCACACTCCCCTTTAAAAACCTAACCTAACCTAACCTAAAGTTTGGCGTCAACTCCTACGCTTAAAGTATAGGTTCGAGTTGCAAAAGAAAACCCTTTCATGTTTTCACGGCTTCACCTCTTTCGTGTCACTGACATGAACAATCAAAGAGTGCCTAGGAAAAAGTTCTCAACTTCGCCGTTCGGAGTCGGCATTAAAATGTAGATCCCCTCCACTCGTGAGAGATCAATACCACGCAGAACACAAGTGGTTGCTGAAGAATCGAGGTCCAAGTGTTAAGATTCAACTGGAGATTGCTCCTTTATAACGAGCGTCCAGAACGAGCTAAGAAAGGCTCGAAAGAAAAAGGAACTCCGAAATGGACTATAGGGAGCATATAGTGTGATATGCTAACCAGCCCCGAGAAGTAATACCTTACGGCAGTTCCGCGGGGAGAGTGGCTGAGTTGTGCAGGTTGTGAGTTATACGAAGGCGTATTCCCGAAATCGCATACTCGGGTTTGCGAATCGTGCATACTGATAGCCCGGACTACCAGTATCTTTAGAAGATTGCCAAATCCTTAGACGCATAAAAAAAGACGGTCTGCACAAACAAATGGGTAACAACCAAATATGCGAATGTTTGGGCAAACGTGTTTGTGCAGTGTATGGCCCCAATAAAAAATGTTTGTACAACCACAACAACATACAGTAGTGTCTGGGTAACGTGAACAGTCCCGCAGGCGTGAACACCCATTTAAAAAAAAAAAAAAAAAGTACTCTATAGCGCGAACAAAATAAACCTCAAAAACGTGAACCAATAATGTATGCACACGATTAAACATTTTCATTCGTTCGTTCGCTGGTTTGTTAGTTTTTGCATACATTTAGATTATTTCTGATGAAAATTAATTGTTGGAAGAATCGGCTGATCAACCTCGATCAATGATAATAGCGGCTGAAGCTATTAAAATTTTTGATAAAGCAATAGAATGGGCTGAAAAAAATTCGCGAAAAAGCTGTGCAGAAAGTACTGCAAAATAAAAAAACAGAGTAGTATTAAGATTTTTTTTAAATAAATAGGAGAATGGAAATTAAATCTCGCATAAAAATCAATAAAACTACTGTTCAAGTGTATTTTATGGGTAAGAAAACACGATTGGATAAAATGAACAATCTTGTTTGCGTGAACGGCCTGTGAAATAATTAGTTCACGCCATCCAGACAGCACTGTACTTTTATAACTGACACAAAACATATGCAATAGTTATGTCATCTGCGAGTTAAATCGATATTTTACGTTTGACGTTAACTGCTTCTTAATAAATTTCTATCGACCACTCTCTACGACTGACTTCCAACTGACAAATGTCATCCAAACAGAAATGGCTGCCAAACAAAGTCGACCTGGAACATAAAAAGCACAAAACATTGGGCTCCAGATTAATTTTATGGCTTTTGACTCATCGAACGTCAATTCCTTAGGCTGAAAACCGACCGATAATCCCTTTCTAGCAAAACATTGCGTGACATTTTCAGTCTCGGATTAAAGAAAAATGGAAGGCAGAAAAGATTCAGCGACTGCAAGTTAGTGGTAACTTTCATTTCATGCTCGTCATTTATTATTATTTGTTGTGTAAATTTTGAGTTACAAAACTGATGTAATTTGATGTCTTTGTTGGCGCAATTTCAACAGACTGCTACTAATGACTAGATATAAGTTGCAGCCATTGTTTCGATCACTTTTTCATAATTCGTAAAGTGGGTAAGGGGATTTGAAAAGATGATAGCTTTGTTTAGACTTTTCCGATATAAGAATCAATAGTAAGAGTTCCATACAAGAATGATAGAAATGGAACTCTTATGGTTTAAATTCTGTCGAAACTTGTATAAAAAAAAGTTTGAACAATTTGGAATAAATAAATCCCTCGCATTTCGCTCAAAGACAGCCCTTGTCTCTCAACAAAATGGCCAAGCATTTTAATATTGACTTCATTTGAGTGCTCGAACGTGCTCGTGGACGACTAAAGGTTAGCAGACTAACTTAGGCCAACATACGCCCATCGTAATATCACGCGGATAGGGTATCTCCTATCAAATAATCCATTTTGTGTGTATTACAAAGCGCTTGAACTGACTATTGGCGAGTTTGTTTAGCTCACTCAATTCATCGAAAAAGTAGGTTCCAAGGGAGGTTTTCCTGCGGGTGGAAAGGGCGCTACCTGTGCAGAGGAGATGGGTTATAGCCTCCTCCTTCTCCTCGTCTGTGCAGCTTCTGTAGAAGTCGTTGTGGGGGGTCGCAATCTTGGAGCGTATATCCCGATTGCACAGTGTCCTTTGACGACACAAAACATTGTAACATTACAAGATATTGCGAAGCCGGAGAACTTGCCAGGCATGGCACAACCTTTTCACTCCTCCAAGAAGGAGCGAAGAAGGAGGAGAAGAAGGAGAGCTTCCGTGCATGCATGCTACAAATATTCAAAACTCATTCGGCGGACGTTTAATGTGAAGGACACAACCTTGACCTCAACTAACGTAGTGTGCGCAGTTGAAGACAGCTGGCGAAGGATCCTGCTAGGTGGAAAGGCTTCGTTTGTTGAGACCCAGCTAAGCCCCAGAATGTAGAGCTTCAAGAAGAAGACGAAGATGCGACGAATTCCACCAAATGCAGGCGGTCCGAGGGCACAATGTGCCTCAATATTAAGCAAACCTGATTTGTGATTGTGATGTCAAAAAAGGTTTTAAACAAGACGGTGCGCTATCAAGTGATTTCTTTAACATCGTTCTTTAGAAAATGGTGCAAAACTCACTGGTCAACACAAGAGGCACTATCTTCCAAAAGTCCATACAACTGCTAGTTTACGCGAATGACATTGACGTGATTGGGCGAACACAGCGAGCCGTCAATGATGCGTTTGCTGGCATTGAAACGGAAGCGGCTAAAATGGGTCTGGCGGTAAACGAGGGCAAAACCAAGTATATGCTGTCACTGAGGAAGGACGCACAACATCGACGACTTAGCCAGAACGTCACCATAGGCAGCTATAACTTTGAGGTAGTAAAGGACTTCGTCTACCTTGGCTAAGCGGTAAACAGTACAAACAACATCAGTACCGAGATCAAGCGCAGAATAACTCTTGGCAACGGCTGTTTTTTGGCTAAAAAGGCCTTGATCATCCCAGTCCAGCTTTACGGCGCAGAGGCATGGACAATATCCCAAGCGGATGAACAGTCTCTTGGTCTTTTCGAGAGAAAAGTTTTGCGCACGATCTTTGGTCCTGTTTGCGTTGATGGCATTTGGAGGATTTGTTTCAATTACGAACTGTATGGGCTGTACAGCGACATGAGTCTAGTCAGGCGTCTACGCATCCAACGCCTAAGATGGCTAGGCCATGTAGAGCGTATGGACAACTTAGCTCCGGCCCGAAGAGTCTTCAACTCTGAGCCTGTGGGACAACGCAACAGAGGACATCCACGAACAAGGTAACCCACACAAGTGAAGGGGGACCTCGGTCGGCTTGGTGTGCGAAACTGGAAAACTGGAGACAGCTGGCTGGAGAGACATTTTAGTTGAGGCCCAGGTCCACATTACATGCCTGCAAATGGACTGAATTCTCTTTCCAGAGAAGGACCCACTTCCGGACGTATCCCTTCGTGATGAAGAAGTTCCACATTACTTTATAACGAGCTTACTGGTAAAGCATTGGGTACGAGATCTACTGATATGCTTTGTAAAACAATGAGCCGAGGGTGGCCTAATTATGGCTGTATAGTCTGCCAAAAGTACCGAGGCATAGACCTGCTGAATGTCGCATACAAGATTCTATCCAACGTACTGTGTGAACGTCTGAAACCTTTCTGCAACACACTAATCGACACGTACCAGTGTTTAGGTTCCGGCCCTGCAGATCGACAATCGAACACATTTTCTCACTGAAACAAATCTTGGAAAAGACCAACGAGTTTCAAGTGGAGACTCATCACCTATTTATCGACTTCAAAGCCGCATACGACAGCATCCATCGTCAAGAGGTGAAACGAGTTGGTATTGAAGTAAATGAGGACAAAACGTAACAAAGTATTTGCTGTCAACAAACAAAGAATCATCGGTCCAAGGCCTAGGACAGAAAGTCACTCTTGGCAACACTAATTTCGAGGTGGTTAAGGAGTCTTTCTTTTCTTTTTTTTGGAGGATTTGTTTGATACGCTGCACTGAGCACTCAGACTGAAAACTAGTTCATTGAACTGCCAGGCAGCAACCTACTCCAGTGCCGTTAATTTGATCCCAACGGCAAATGGTGACTGGACCAGATTCGATTTCACAGGGATTCCAACCAGGGACCCCTCTAACTTGGGGCAGGCACTTAACCAAATGACACCCTAGTGGAGATTCGACGAAGACTTATCCTAGGAAACCGCTGCTACTTCGGCTTAGCGAAACAAATGAGTTCAAAACTCTTAACTCGACAGACATAGTCCTACCAGTTCTACTAAATGCCGAGTGTCGGAAGATAAACAGGAAAGCAGAGCACATTTTGGGTTCTTTTGAGAGAAAGTACAAAAATATCCGTCAAATTTTCGGTCTCGTATGCGAGGAGGGCGATTGGAGGAGAAGATCCATCCGCGAACTCTACGAGCTTTACCAAGATGTGGATGTGGTCCAAAAAGTCAAAAAAGGACGACTACACTGGCTTGTCCACATCGAGGGAATGGACAATAACGCTCCAGCAAAGTGGGTCTACGAATCACAGCCCAGATTCGAGAAGAAAATGAAGACCGAACCTCCGTTTCAAGGACCAAGTTATCGCGGATGCCAGAACGCTTTGTCTGGATAACTGGAGGCAGGGCATGGAAGGCTGCCGTGTCTCAGGCAGAGACCCTCCATGGGTCGGGAACCCGCTAAGAAAGTGGGTAAGTCTGCCAAAGTAATACAATGGACCAGTTTTTGAGTCTGAGTGCTCCAGTGTAGTGTTACAAAAACCTACGACAAAAAAATATTAAAGTCTGCCAAAAGTGTCTATCCCTACTCTACCACCACCTATTCTGCTCCACAGTGTTAAATGTGTAATAGATATTTTTAGACCTCCTTTTTCAAGTTTTTTAACCTTGATTTCTTTCTTCAAAACAAATGAGGAAGACGAACATTTTATTAGGTTCTTATTCTTTAACAAACTTTCGAATGAACTTCGTGACTGTGGAACTTCTCGCAGAACAACTTCTCGTAGAACAACATCCCGTAACAGTATTCAGAATCCAATTCAAATTCCCCCCTCTTTCATGGCAATAAAGATAACATTAGCAAAACCTAATAAAAATCGACCAGAATGCAAAAGAAATTAATCTGAAATCTGTCCTTCCACTTATCAGGTGTGCATTTGCGAAAGGCCAAAAGTCTCCTTAAACCAATTCATAAATATGCAATGCGAACCACTTGTCGTATTGGTTTTCGCAGTCCACCACCACCGCCGACCGGTTTTCGAATCATCTACTTTTTGAGAAATCTCGAACAATCCGCCGAAAATAGATTCTGATCAATAATGTATTTCTTTGGCCGTAAAAGTCCCACATAGCCCTTCCACATTCGACCACGTCCACACACAGACGAAACGACGAAGCGCATCATGTAAATTTTAAAGCTCTTAGAGCATCACTCCACTTAAAGCCTCTGACATAAGAGCTGGCTCAGAGCATCGCTCCGCATCAGTGGCAGTTCACTTCAAACCAAGCCAAGTGACTCAAACCGTGTTTGGACACTCGTACAGACGTACCAAACTGTGTCCAAACAAACACCGCTTCATAATTCGATAACTAGTTCCGATTAGTCTCAGATTTTATAGGCGCTTGTGTTCGGACTTGTTCTAGAGATACTTCATGATTTTTATGATTTACCGTCTCGCTGGCCTGTCCACTGACAGATTTGCATTTCAAACCACCACGCAATCCACACGAATCCCTGGCAATTGAGCCGAGTGCTGGAAGCCTATCCACCGCTTTTGTGCTTTTGTTTCCGTAAAATAAATTATTGTTATTACTTTTGCCTTCATGGTATTCGGTCGATGGGGAATGACCCTTGAAACGATAATTTATGAACACTTTTCTCTGTTTCACCCCATAAGTTGGAGTTGTGTTTCCTCTGTTTGCCCGCTCCAAATGGCGACCTGGGCTGTCTGCGCCGCTGCGAGATCAAGGCGAGTGGAAAATGACATTGACTGTGTCCAATTGTAGTTTTATTGCTGCGTAAACAAATTCAAAAACACACACAAAAAAAGCCGAGAACGAGACCAGACCTATTCGTTCTAGAAAACAGGCTTAGACGGTTCTAAGTTTGCCGCAGTTGCGTGGTGCTGAGTGGGAAGTAAAGCGCAGTTGGTTTCTCATGGAACTGGTTTTACTTTGGATTAGTTGGTGAGATATGGAGTTTATTTGTTTTTCTACGGATGGGGTTTTTCTAAAAAAAAAATATTTATCGCTCTCAAGTTTAGTTGGTCAGTAGAAAAGATTTCTTGTGCGTATGAGACTGCTGAGTGAAATTAGATCATCTGACTCAGGAAGTGACTGACCATTCGATGGACACACCGCGCCGGAGTATTCAAATTTATGTTGTTTACAACGAATTACGTCTGAGATCGGGTCTTTGATCAACTCCTTATTAGTATTCAATGTTTGGCCAACATAAAGGGTGACTTTTTCGCTGTTTGGTTTTTCAGTGTTCTACAGGGTAGGCCATCTAGTGGTTTTTTTTTAAGTCATAGGTTATTTTGACACTGACTGCTGTTTGCCGCTCGAAATCTTGACAGAAAGTCAGTATCATACCTCCGCGGAACGAAATGAGTCGCTTTACTCTTGAACAACGTTGGGAAGTATTGAAAACTTATTTCCAAAGTGAGTGCTGTGTAGCCCAAGCAGTGAGTTTTTTGAAAATAAGTTTTGGCCGAAATGAGGCACCGCCCACGACTGCTGTACGCAAGTTTGTGCAGAAAGTTCGTGAGACTGGTATGCTAGTGGACAACACTCATGGCCCCCGTCATTGTACGGTGCGCACAGATGAGAATGTGGCTGCTGTGTGGCTGCCGAGAGTGTGAGACTCAATTCACGAACATCAACTCGCCATCTATCTCAATAGCTCAACATTTCATGCACTATCCTGAGGAGAATTCTACAAAAAGATCTCTGATTATTCGCTTACAAGGTCCAATTGATTGAGGAATTGAAGGCGCGTGACCACCCGCTTCGTTCGCATTTCTTTCCAGTTTGGGCCTGAGAGCAACTTGAATTGGACAACAATTTTGGGCGAAAAATTATCTTTTCTGACGAGGCGTATTTTTATCTCGTCGGCGGCTACGTTAACAAACAAAATTGCCGCATCTGGGGCTCGGAAAACCCACACGTTATCGAGTATCGAGAAGCCAATGCGCCCACAGAGAGTGACAGAGAGTTTGGTGCGGATTGTGGAGTGGTGGCATCGTTGGACCATTTTTCTTCGAAAATGAGGTTGTCGGAATTCGAAATAACAACGTCGGTTAACGGTGGCCATAACAGAGCTCTGTTAACCGACTTTTTTTTTACTGAAATTGAAGACATTGACTTGGACGACCTCTGATTCATACAGGGTGACGCGCCATGCGCGCAGCCCATGCCACAATCGATTTTTTGCGCACCACATACGTAAATCATGTTATCACCCCTTTTGGCGATGTCAATTGGCCGCAATGGAGCTGCGATTTGACCCCTTTGGACTTTTGTTTTGTGTGGAACCGTGAAGGACCGATGTTATGTTAACAGTCTGGAAACGATTCAAGCACTTAAAGCCAATATCATTCAGGCAATCCATGAGCGACAACCCGAATCCATCAACAAGGTCTTGGAAAATTGGGGTGACAAAATGCGCTACTGCGAAGCCAGCCGAGGCAGCCACTTGAACGGCGTTTTATTTCATAATTAATGAGAATAGTTGTTCTTACTAATATATCTATAATACATGAAACAAATTTAATTTTGTTCATTTTGTTGCATTTTTAAAAAGAAACTTGTATTTGGCCCACACTTATTTAGAATCATCATTCCAACAAGAGAGTACTGGAAAGTACGCAGTGCTGATCCAGAAAATAGCATCAACATTTATACTGATGGCTCTAAGCAGAATGAAGGCGTTGATGCTGGAGTCTATAATGCCACGCTTAACCACAAATTTTCCTACAAATTGCATGATACTTGCAGCATTTTTCAAGCCGAACTCGTTGCTATACAAAAAGCAGCGGAAGGCCTATCTAATAAACCTAAATATATTTATGTGGATAGTCAGGCAGCACTCAAAGCTCTTCAAAGCAACTATAAAATTTATAACCGTATACAACTGCTACAACTCGCTACAAACACTTTGTGTAAATAACATAGTCTCTCTATATTGGGTTCCTGGACATGAAGGAATTCCAGGAAATGAAACTGCTGACGTTCTTGCTAAGCAAGAAGTCATAATCCCTACAGAATCAATAACCATTACGGCGCCAATTCGGCTGTTTTTCGCCGAAATTGATACCGAGTCATATAAAGTGACTAGCAGCATAGGGAACAGGAGCAACACCTGCCGTATAACTAAAATCTTCTGGCCAGACTACGACATCTGCAAACCAAACTCTTAATCTCGTTACCCAGAGTGCATTGCAGCACACTGGTTGGTATCGTTATAGGCCACTGTCTGTTGAGCTACCATGCTCGTAAACTTGGCCTAGTTTCAACCGACATGTGTAGGAACAGCAAAGATTTAGCGGTCAGTCAAACGCTGGAACACTTCCTCTGTTTTTGCCCTGCTCTGGACAAAACAAGAAAAAAAACACTAGGACAGCTTTTCTTTAAATCTTTAAAGCGCCATATCCGTGAAGCTACATCTTCTCATCAAATTTGCAATAACTTCAAAATTCTTCTGTCTCAATATAGTCTATAAGGTAAACTCTTAGGTTAACTCTATAAGTGGTCTAGGTGAGGTCAGCCACCACTCCTAACCTAACCTAACCTAACCTTGGCCCATACTACCTACTACAAAATCATTATTTTTGAGCTAAGTTTTCACAAATTTCACACGTTCAGCATTTGTAAAACGATCAAAATGGTAAAGCGGCAAACCTCAAACTAAACATAAACGTCTTCAACTGAACTTCCCTAAGCGAAAGTGACTGAAGTCTGAGAGAGCTAGCCGCTGAATTGTCTGTCTCTCACAAACAAATTGCTACCATTTTAAACGATTGATTAGGCATGAAATTCGTTATCACTCAACTAGTGCCAAAAGACCATCTGACACGGTTATCATTAAGAACGAATTTCTGTCTAAAAACACAACAAATCTTTTCGCATAGTCACCGTATTCTCCCAATTTGGCTCCGGCCGATTTTTTTTCTTTTTCAAAAACTGAAACTTCTACTTCGAGGCACCCGTTTTCAGTCGATAGTTGACATAAATGAGAATTCGCGATGATCACTGAACACATGAGGAACATGAGTATAAGTTGCAGTTGCAGCTCTGAAGTGACCACTGGTGCGGTTGAGAAATGAGTATGGAAAAGCTTTAAAATTGTCGATTTCAAAAAATGAATTTAAGAAATACGCATTATTTCGAAACGGTTCTACTCTGAAGGCGATACAATAAATTTGAATAAATAATTCAGATTTATTTGTGTGCGCCGTGACGTAGTGGGTAAGTGCGTCGACTCCTACGCTCGAGGTCGTCGGTTCGAATCTCGAAAAAAAACACATTTTTTCACGGCTCCACCTCTTTCGAGTCACTGACAATGCTCAAAGAATCTAGAAAAAGCTTCTCAAAATCGCCCTTCACAGTCGGCATTAAAGTGTAGGTCCCCTCCACTCATGAGAGAACAATAGCACGCACAACACGAGTGGTTGCTGAGAAGTTAAGTCCAGGTCCACCTCGGACTGTAGCGCATATTTTGTGTTTCATTGGGCAATTCCCGGTACTTTCTTCACAAACTGTACAGTCTCGGATACGAAATTACATTCCACGACAAAGACGGAGTTATTTTTTCGGCGCAATGCTTTCTAAACCATGTTTCGTCAACATTCCCACATTAGGTACCATCCTTCACTCACTAATGACAACAGACAAAAGAAATTCTCAAACAATTCGAACAAACCTTGAAGCTGTTCAGGGCTGTGCAAAAATTATCCCATTTGGCCAAAAACAATAGGTTATAGGTGAACATTTTCATTTTCGCTATGGAAATCAGTTGATTCGCCCCGTTTTTTTTTCCTCAGAGCAATTGTGTTAAGTTACAAAATTTATTAACATTATACAATTCATTCGCAATAAAAAAAGACTCCGGTGGCATTCGGTGGGTATGCCACTGCTGCCAAACACACACCTTATCCCCCATCGGCTTCTCATAAGAAAACGATAACAACACACGAGGGAAATAAAAGAGAAACAATAAATTAAGCACACAACGAAAAAGAGGGAAAAAAAGATATTTAAAAGTATCAACAGCAACAGCGACAGCAAAAAGCAGGCAACGATCACCTTTACCTTGTAAGAGTTTTATTTTATAGTTGGGTCATTATGGCAGCACGATAAACCAGATTACAATTTGCAGATACGTTCGGCCAGCAGCAGCAGCAGCAGCAGCAGTGGCAACAGCAACAGCGGCAGTTACAGCGCTACCTTTCATTTCGGTTTCTTTTTTTTTTCCTTATTTAATTCGACCAACTGCAAGTATCTATTTATGTACACATCACCTTCCACCGTTCTGCACGCCGCGGCCGGCTTGTGCTGGCTTCGTGAATCGTGAGCAGCATCTATCAATATTACCCACTTTCGGAACCTGAACCCGATGATGACATGGTGCGTTGAATAATGACCGAAATGACGAGAAGACCCACCAAATTGCATTCAAAGAAACCGGCCAACGGGGCGTATACTGAACACGACCGCGCTGTCGTATTATGCAAAACTACAGCGACACGACAGCGGCAGCGGCAGCGAAAAGATTCGCAAAATCGCTGTCAAAAAGAAGCACGAACTCACCGTTGACCGATCCGCTGGAGTCACACTCTGTGAAAACCTGATTTTCACGCACTGCCGTACCGCGAGTTCCGCTCACGAGAAGTTCAAAAATTGTGTAACTTGCCGGTGAAACGGGACGCATTTAATTTATGTTAAATGCTGTGAGATCTTTCTTCCAATTAATGATGTATCTCCAGAAACTGGTTTCTTCAGGCAGAATCGGAGAGACAAATGGCATTTCCCCCAGCGGACGTAGGAGGATTTCATTAATTCATCGGCGTACACTCACGTCGGCTAATGAATTTTAATTGAATTGCATAACAGTGAAGTACGAAAAAAATCGTGTGAACTCTACCAATCGTTGTTAGCAAATTAGACAAGAGCTAAGTGCGCTGAGGAGTTGGTAGTTAGGGCCGATGGATACTTCGAATGCAGTGAAAGAGATTTCAAATGAATGCAATGAGGCCTTGGGCGTTGTGTTGGGTGTTTCTCAAGACCGATTAGAAGACTGCATGAGAAACAGGCGATTGACGTGAAAGGGTGTCGTCTTTATATTGAGGCTTTGATGTGCTTCACAGTGTGACTTCATGGCTGTCATTTACATATCGAACGTGAGAAAATCTGAGGTAGAATGCAGTAAAAAGGGGGTTTTACCCGAGGCTATTACTTCCGTAAACTGGAATTCTAAATTTGTGCTTACGGCTATTGAGGATTATTTAATGTCTCAACTTTTATGTACTTTTTCTCATTCGCAATTTAATTGGGCTAACAGGCGCTGTTTCATTAAGGCATTATGTCGAAACTTGTCCAAATAGATAAATAAATTAGGCAACAACATGAAAGAACTAGAAACTGAAATATTTCTCAGAAATTCAACGAAATGAGGTGGTCTTACAGCAGTTGAGACTAGAGTGTTGCCCATTCGTTAGCCGTCGAAGAAGATGACAATCGACTTTAGAGCACCGTAATGTACGCTTGCTCTAGAAAACGTAGGGCGAAGGTTTAAGTCCTATACACACTAGGGATGCTCAACATTCGTTCATGGGACATTGCGTTTAACAACACGTGCAATTGACAAACATCTTTTATCAAAATTAGTGTTCTGTTCGGGCGACGTTCCGCACGCTTCACTCATTTTACGGTCGCCTACCGAGAAGACTGTTCGCAGGGTGATGGATACATTTGAGTCGATTGGTTCAGTAAACGATAAACCAACACCCGTACGTTAACGAAACGCAAGATCTGTCAAAAACATAGCCGCGCCGCTGTCCCTGAGAGTCTGCAGGAGAAGCCGAGGCAGTCGATTTCGCGTCGCTCACATGAACTCGGTCTTTTTCACCCTACAACCGTGCAAAATTCAAATGACCCAGGAGCTAAAGGTAAACGACCATAGACTAGACAACGACGTTTGTGCTCTGGAGCAGTTGGAAACTGACCCTAAAAATCATCTTCAGCGATGAGGTCCATTTTTAGATGAATGAGTACGTCAATAAACTAAATTTTCGAACTTGGGATGATACCATTCCACAGCGTCCAAATCATCCCGAAAGAATCACTGCTTGGTGTGGATTTTGGGCTGGTGGAGTAATTGGTCAATATTTCTTTAAGAATGACGTTCGCCAGGCCATCACCGTCAACGGCGAGCACTAGAGGCTGGTGAGTACCAACTTCTTTTGGCCTGAATTGGATGATATGGACACAAACGACATGTGGTTTCAATAGGAAGGCGATACGTGAAACACAGTTAACTCCACATTGGAAATTCTTCCCGAACAATTCGAGGGAGTGGTCGTCTCACATGGAGGTGATGTGACCTGGTCACAGAGATCGTGCAATCTGACTCTGTTAGATTTTTTTTTGTTGTGGGGTTTTTTGAAGTCGCAGGTCTATGCGAATATGTCACAAATCACAGCGGTCCTCAAAACCAACATATCCCGTGCAATCGATCAAATTCAGCCTGATTTATGCGCCAGAGCCATTGAAAATTAAACATTTCGGATGCGGTGCAACCAGAGAAGCCACGGCAGACATTTGAACAATATGTTATATTTCATAAATAATGGCATCAATATTCCTTTTAAACAAATAAAAAATTTGGATGATATCTCAGACACACATTGTCTTATTTTAATTTAAAGATAAGAACCGCTTAATGAAATATCCTTGTCTTAAGACTCCTGCAATGTACCCTTACTATAGAAAACTAAATAAGACTTAAGGCGAAGTTTTAAGTGAACACTAGGGATGTTCCACGATTGTTAAAATTTTGACGCATACGAGAGCTATTCGATAAGTCAGTGTTCTGAAATGAAATACTTGATTTTTCCTTAAAATTTAATTTATTTTAGAACTTTTTTTGTTGTTTCAGAGGTTTTTGAAACCCTACACTGGAGCACTCAGACTCAAAACTGGTCTATTGTACTGCCAGGTAGCAACCTACCCCAGTGTCATTAATTTGATCCTAACGGCAAATGGTGACTGGACCAGATTTGAAAAACCGGATAAAAGCATATTAACTTTGCTTTCACTGGGATTCGAACCTGGGATCCCTAGAACTTAGGGCAGGCACTTAACCAACTGCGCTGCGAATTCAAACCTGTGATCCTTTTAACTTAGGGCAGGCACTTAACCAACTGCGCCATGCAGTCGGGTCGCCGAATGGCTAAGTTTATACTCTCTAAGCATTGTCGGCGGCTCGAGAGAGGTGGTGCCCTAAAAATGAGAGTTGGTTGTTGGACCGGATTTTATTCATATGAATCGCCGTATTGACTAAGCTACTTGAATATTTCTTCATCTTCTTTTTTTTGTAGCGCAACCGTCCGGAACAGACATGGGCCTCAACTAGCACGATCTATCACCAGCTATCTAATTTAATTATTAAATAATGTGGCGCTACAGTCCGGGGTGGACCTGGGCCTCAACCAAAAAGCGTCTCCAGCCAGCTCGATCTTTAGTTACCTGTTTCGCCCGCATAGTTGGTTAAGGTCCCTTTCCACTTGCGTGCGCCACCTGAATCGCGGTCTTCCTCTACTGCGCCGTCCCTTGGGGGTGGATTCCAAGACTTTCCGGGCCGGAGCATTGGTTTCCATTCGCTCTACATGACCTAGTCATCTTAATCGTTGGATCTTCACCCTTCTGGCTAAGTCGACTTCGCTGAACAGCTCTTACAGTTCGTTATTATATCGTCTTTTCCACTCACCCGCTATTTTTTTTTCCTCTCAAATTGTTTGAGGACCCTCTTCATTTGTGTGCGCCACCTTAAACGTGGGCGTTCTCTGTTGCGATGTCCAGCAGAAGCATAAACCAAATGACTACATTGACCCAGTTAAAAGGAACGAAAGTCTACGCGGTGAATTTGGCGTCTCGATTCTTAAGAAATCTCCATTCAACATGGACGCACAAGAGGCACTGTGCGACTTCTGCAGTAAACGAGAAAAATAGTCGATGGTCTACGACGTTCAAAGAATCAGCGTACCAATGTAAGTGATGTTTATTTCCACGAGAAAGTTAATTATTGACTTGATCTGAACCGTGAATGCAGTTCGATTTGAAGCAGGATCTAGTTAGTGAAAAGTTGTGAAAGTGTCATTAGATCTAGTTTCAGCCGCACAACTGTGATGAATGAGCAGCAAATGGTGAGGACCTAAACTGGCCCAAACGTGACTGTACAATCTGCCCCCATACCAGAGATCCCTCAAAAACTTGTCGGTCTTCTAGGACAACACGAGCCAAAACTGGTTGATCAAGAAAATAATAAATATTTACCTCGATGCAAAACGTCCCAAACTTTTGCTGACCGTGTCGTTAAAAATAATAAAAAGCGACTATGAACGTGAATATTGCTAAATACCGAGAGAAGGTCGGTGATTAATTAACAGCAAACAAGATGATTTTTGCGGACGCCTTGCAGTGAGGTAACTCCCCTATGGGAGATATTAAATAACACAGACATTCATGAACTGTACCGCCTTGGGAGGTGTAAGAACCTTCGCTCGAGTATGGTATGAAGTTCAACACTCTTGAGATTGCAAGTGCTTAAAATATTTACATACGTCGAGGGTGTTTGTAAACACGTTGAAGGAACACATATGTTGTTGAAGTTGAAGGCACACATATGTTCATAGACAAGTTTCTCTTCAATCGGATAATCCTGGAGTGTAAGAATTTCACCTCTAATTGGAACTTAGTTGCCTCCTATCTAGCAGAAGATCACTTGAACTGTAAAACATTCGGGCCAAGGACAACCAGTGATCTCTTAATCATTTGAAGTACTGGAACTGAATAAACCTGGTTTATATAACAAAGCTAAGAAAATTATACAAGAGAAGGGAAAACCGAGTCAAGAATGGAATGAAGTCAACTATAGTCACACAAAGAACAGGGTCATCCAACTTGTGGCTTCGAATGTAAATTCAATTAGGAAACATTTATGATTTAGGTTCTAATCACATTTTATTTTCAATATATTCTTGAGATCTTGCCGTTATGAATGAAATTTGATATGATTCAAATGTCGTCTACGGGAGTTCTTGCAGGACTCGATTGTGACTAGATAATTTTCGATGACTTTTCAAAACATATCGGGCAATAACTCGGTCATAACTGGACGAATATTCGTTTGGAAATTGTTAAGAGCTTGGGGATTGTGTACGTAATCATGATCTTTTGAATAACCCAGACAAAAATAATTCCAACGGTGAAAAATCACACGATCTTGGTGATTAGTTCACATCATCAAAGGACGAAATAACTCGCCTAGGAAATTTGCCTTGCAAGAAAGCCAAAACGGGTTGTGTTGTGTATGATGTGGCACCATTTTATTGAAACCACGTTTCTTCCAGATCCACATCTTAGATTTGAGGCCAAAGAATTTCGGATCACATTAAGCTTTGACGATGAGTATTAACGGGGACGGTAACACTTTCATCATTTTCGAAGAAGCATCAAGCATTGTCACCATCAGACCACATTGCACGCAATACGATGAGTTTTTGTAGACGCAATGGTTTTCGAAAGTTGTCGACATCGTGACGTCGTGACGTCGATTTTCAATTTCCCATATTCGCCAATTTTGTTTGTGAACGTATCTACGGAGTGAAACATGAGCTTCATTGCTGAAGAAAATGATGCGTGAAAATTGAGTGAGTTAAACTTTAAAACGGTCTAGATGCGAATCCATGAGCGGCTTGGTGGGTAGGTGCGTCGACTCCGACGCTCGAGGTCTTAGGTTCGAATCTTGAAAAAACAAAATTTTTTCACGGCTCCCCCTCTTTCGATTCACTGACAATGCTCAAAGAGTATAACTGTCTAGGAAAAGCTTCTCAATATCGCCGTTCGGAGTCGGCATTAAACTGTCGGTCCTCTCCACTCATGAGGGAATAATAGCACGCACAACACGAGTGGTTGCACGAGAAGCCAGTTCTAGTCCAAGGCAATATTTTCAATACAAATATTTCTAAAGATCTATATAACAACATGTGTTGCTATAAGTTTATTTCTTTGTATCGCGAAATCACTTATAACCGCTGTAATAACTTTCTTTTTAATGTCTGCAGAACTTATTTTTAATTTTTTTCTTTTCAACACTATTATTTGTTCTGACGGACACTTCAAAATTGACAGGTAATGACAGCTGAAAACAACTCGGTGGGAAGGGTCTATTGATTTTAGTGGGAAATTTCAAATCCCATTCCACACATTTGGCAAAAAGGGATTTTCATACAAAAAAGAGTAAATTTCTTTTGAAACAACTATCCTTCCGTTTGTTTGTGTTTTTTAACAAATCTATGGTTGGAATACCCCGTGTTCAAGAGATGCCTAAAACCTGTGCCACAAAAAGCGAGCTGCAGAGCTAAGATGCAGAAATAATAAAGCGCGGTGGAGAAAGCAAACATTAAAAGAATACGCAAAAGATACAAGGAAATAAGGTGAAATAAATTTGACAGTTTTCTTCGCGGAGCATAATGCAACAATTAACATGACAGAGCATTCGGTTCTCCTTTTAAAAACAATATTTATAAATTCCGAATTTGCGAAAAAAATTAGTACTTCACTGCTGACTTTTTTTGGAAGTGGTAAATTTTCAGTGATATGGTAATATTTCTTCTTCACTGTGGTAAATTTTACATTAAAAAACTGCCAGCACTGGTTTTAAGTTCATCCAAACCACGCGATTTCGGTTCGGCGGGACCATAGTATAACTTAATATTATTTAAAATTCAAATTACACTGATCTTCCGGGAAACAAAACAAAAAATAAGACCAGATCCTGCTTCAAATCTAGCCACATCCACGTTTCAGACTTCAGTTAGGTCTATAACTTAAAATGGAGGGATTTGCAAGAAACGGCGGAAGTAGTATTAAATAGCATCGGACTCTATCGTTTCTGTTTTCATGTTAAGGTGTCATCATTTTCTTCTAAAAATCAATATTAGTTTTTTGTGTTTATTTTTTGCTCTAACTATGTCAAAGTTTGTATTAACAAAACAAGATTTGCCGAAAGTGCTGTTTTTTTTTTTTCATTTTAATTTGAAGATGATTTAATTTGATGAACCCATAATTTTGGAACTGACATCAGTTTTATGCTTTGTACTCAGTTTTTAATCATCTTTTTTTTCTTCTGAATTATCTCTAAGTATGGGGTCATCCAATTCGTAGTACGCATTTGGCCGTGTTGGCTTTGCGTCGTCCCATATGAAATCCCATCTCAAGCAAAAAACTTTCAAAAAGAAAATTGTTCGCGACTCCACCTCTTTCGAGTCACTGGCAATGCTCAAAGAGTATGACTGTTTAGAAAAAGTTTCTCTTTCAAACGCCGCTCAGAGTCGGCATTAAACTGTAGGTTCCCTCCACTTGTGAGAGAACAATATCACTCACAACTTGCTGAGACGTTAGGAACGGGTCCACCTCAGACTGCAGCGCCGCCATTGATGTTGTATTGTTTCAATCACATACATCAAACCAAACTGTCATCCGAGAACAGGCCATATCAATAAAAACACTTAAGTGGCTTCAGCGTTTAAAAAGTGGCGATTTCTACGCTATTGGCAAGGAGACCCAGTAATGTTCGAATACCCTTGAAGTTGAAGACGATTTTGGACTAAGATTCATGCCAAAACACAAACTCTCCCAAAAACAATTGATGCAATTTAGCAAAGTATTAACGACTGGATGGCGCAGTAACTTAAGTGCCTGCCCTAAGTTAGAAGGGTCCCAGGTTCGACTCCCAGTGAAAGCAAAGTTAATACGCTTTTATCCGGTTTTTCAAATCTGGTCCAGTCACCATTTGCAGTTGGGATCAAATTAACGGCACTATCACTGGAGCGGTCGATCAGTGGTAGTTGTCTGACTGTGGGTCACAATGGATCAACGTGGTCTAAATGTGCCATGTTCCATTAGTCTAAATGTGCTGGTGAATTCACTAGCAGCCCCCTAACCTAATCTAGCAACAAGTACCAAAAGACATGACAGAGTGACCTTTCAATGCGCAGCCACATGTTGCAAATGTCGTCAAAGAAACATTGAAGGCTCTTTTAACGGATGTCGTTACTCACACTTTCCCCTCTGATTTTCACTTATCAATTTAGAATTCTCGTTCAAAAATACGGTTCACATCAACTGAAAATAGGCCTAAAAAAAATCGGCCTCAAAAGATGAATTTTTTTCTTGTGACAGGTATAGGTCACCTCGGTCTCGATTCAAACTCACAAACTGAACAACACTAAGCGCGACAGTGTGAACAAGAAATATCTCCCAGTGGCAAGGTATGCATTAATTACCAAAGAAATGCCAGAAAGATAAAGATTCCAATGGCCAATGGTTAGGTTAGGTTAAAGAAGGGGAGTTTGATGACTCAGAGGCCCTAAGGCCCATTGTGAATCCCTTCAATTTTTGTGTTACGCAAATTTATAAATTTATCATATCACGTGACGTATGAAACCACCCCGTGGTCTTTAAAAATCTAAGGAAGTCCAGTATGTCTGCATTCGCTAAGTCCGAAGCGTCTGTGAAGAATCCCAGGGAAGCTAGGCGCCAGTTCTGAAGAACTTGGCAGTGGCACAGCAGATATTAAATCGTTTCGGTCTCTTCCTCATCACCGCAGCTCCTACAGAGGTCGCTGGACTCCACATTCCATTTTCGAAGCATTGTTCCAGTGGGGCAATATTCTGTGATTACTCCGACAAGCACGCGGATCGAGTTTCGTTCCAACCCCGGGAGCCAATGTTAAGCTCTAGCCACGTTAATCTTGTCGTCCAATGAGCAATACTTTGAACAATGTACTCGTTGAAATACTCAATGAATACCATTTTTTTCCAACAAAAAATGTTTAGTTTTCAATTTATGAACCCACTAACTTTCTAAAGGACACAAACATCACGAGCATACTGCTCCTTTGATCAGGAAAATCTCCCACAAACCATCGACCAGTTTTCTCGTTCTTAAAAGCGACCGTAAAGGCTGCTACCCAACTTTGTTTGCGACATATTGAAGTCTTCGAATAAGTTCTGTGGATTCCGTTTCTCAAAAAAGAAAAGAAGCAACAGAAAAATTTCCATCTGACCTGGATACTCAGACCCTAGCAAACTGAGTGATCCTTTAATGCAACCATGTAACAAGATCCAATCCATTTTCATTACAGAAATCTAGAAGACCACAAAGCAATCACTCCAAAAAGTGAAACAAACTATTCCACGGTCAGTCACAGACTTTCACTTCACAACCGCGATGAAAACAAGGAGCAACCTCAAGCATTTCTTTTTTTTTTCAAACCTCATCAGCCACCAGTTAATGGACGAGCACTCACAACAAATTTCAATACAAAATCCAAAAAAAAAAAGTTTGAGTCTTATTCGTCTCGCCTTGGCATCCCAATCATTAACCGCATTCCCCTATCACCGTGTTCTTCGAATTGCATACTAAGCATCAGCTTTTCGTGCACATCTATGCAACTCATCACAGATGCGAGCGCAGAAGAAAAAAAATCAATTTCATATCCAAACACGTTTAATTGCTGCATCAGGCAAAGCTTAGATGAAGATACGCAAACTCAAATGGCACATTTTTCAAATTGTTCGAAAAAACGAAAAAAGAAGCAGAAAAAGAAACACCAGCTCAACAGACTTTGCAAATTATTCTATAAAATGTTCGCCTTTGGCAACAAGTGGCCAACTTAGATGCATAAGACACCAGTTAATCGAGTTTCAAGAGATATTTGTGTAGCTCGCCTGTGGACTGGTGTCTATTATTTTAAATTCGTATTGTTTTCGCAACCCCGCACGGGCAGGGATAGGACTGGCACTCGATAGAACTTGTTAATCGTTTATTGTCTGGCAGCTGAGACTTGTTCTCCGTCGAACGCTATGAATACAGTCAAGGATAAGTCTACTTACGTGCAATGCTAATTAGTCCAATGATCAGGCACACGAACTCCTTGAATTTGGTCATTTTAAGGCGAATTGGAACTGACAAGTTTGTGTTTTGTTTTTTTTTTTTTTTTTTTTTTGTATTTCTGTTATTTCCGTTTACGGACGCCCGTGAAGGATGACTGAGATCCTTTGTGTAGCTACGAGGTTGCAGATACGTTCGCACTTCACTATGAACTCAAAACGGATATGTGATACACCGACGAATTAACACGGATTATTGAAAGCCTGCACAGAAAAATGCAGAGAGAAATCCATCCAAACAGTTCTGACACCCAAACCACACTGAACTGAAGATCTAGCGACTTCAGCAGGTACCTCACCTCGGAGTCGATCCAAACTCACAAACTGAACAACATCAAGCGCGACAGGCCGAACAAGAAATAACTCTCGGTGACGCCGCTGGTACTGATACTTGCTTGGTACCACTGGTGCGCCGCAGCTTTTTCAAGCCACGATCGATCGGCGACGACGACGACGACGACGGCGACGATGAGGACGGTGTGGACGGTCGACCGAATGACAGCAACAACGAGAAACGAACTTATGCGAAGTTGTTCGGGGGGGAGTCAACTGTGTGCTACCCAGAGCCACAAGATGACAGTGGGCTGTGCTGTTTGGTGGAGTCATTAAGATCTTGATGCTGCTGAATGGGTTGGAGCTGGGATAGATGGTGATGATCGCACAGTGCCACAGAAGCAGAAAGTCTGCTTGCTGTTGCTGCTGCAATTCGCGTGGCTGCCAGGTCCAAGCGACTCCGGTTCGAGCTTGACCAGAAGAGCTCGAAATTTAAAGAAGATAAATCGCTTTTGGGGCAGCATTAACTAGGTGTAACATAGTAGAGATGTTGTGTGCAGATACAGATACACAGAAGAGATACGGCATTCTGATTTGTTTTCCTTCATCGAATGCCTTCTGCACGAGACGCGATGTGGTGCGCCGGTTGTTGGGTTGTTGGGGCCGCTCGCAAAAGAGGCTGACGGGAAAAGAGGCAAGGAGTTCTCATGATATTGGCATTAATATGTAGGTAGACTTGAACATTACATTAACATTTCCGACCGAGTGTATTGGTATTTTATTGAGGCACCTTGAAGGTAAACTGTTTTTCTTACACCACCACCGAGCGACCGGAGGAGAAGGAATCACTTCGACAGCCTCTTGGTGTTCATTCTTTGTTGCTTAATGGGATGTGATGCTTATTTTGGGTTTTGGTTTAATTTTGGAAAGTTTTCCTTGTTTTTATTTTTCTCTGATTTGTGATAATATCAGCTGAGGGTAGCGTTAGTCAACGGTAATTTGGACTTGCTGATCAGTGTTCGGTCGCCTCAGACATTACGAAGGGACGTCTCTCTAATTTTGTATCGAATCACCAACGTTACGAGAGGAATGAACAGTGTCTTATATCCATTGACTTGGGGGAAGAAATGAGAAAGATAACTTTATTTGATCTTTTTTTAACATCTTATCATTTGTGGAGTGAGAAAACGGACTCATTTACATGAAAAGCGCAAAGATATTCCTGCTTATACGAAGATGTGCTTACAAGAAAATTCACAAGAACCGATCGAATCTAAGATATGCGGCGATTAGGAGTTGGTAGGCAAAAGCATAAGCTTCCAGGTGACTTGGATTCAGGGCTGTACAAAATCAAGTACTAGTATAAGTACCAGTACCAGTACCTGGAATTGTACTTGTACTTCAGTACCTTGGTACTGATACTTTAATTGAATCAAGTACAAGTCCTTTTTACTAAAGTATTTGAGCAGTACTTTCAAGTACTTGAGCAGTACTTTCAAGTACTTGAGCAGTACTTTCAAGTACTTGAGCAGTACTTTCATGTACGTGAGCAGTCTTGCTTTCAGCGTCTCTAAAGTCATAACTGTGCATAGATCGAAATTGATAAGGCAAGCTTATATTGCTAGTATACTTACGACTGATTGCTAAATCCTTTTAATAAAATACTTGCCAATATTTGATATAATTACTTAAGTCCTTATTTATGTACTTAAGTACGTAAAAATTAATACTTGTGGCGAATAAAGGAAAAAAAAAAAAACCAATGGACTTTATTCTTTTCAAGTACAAGTACCGCCGTACTAAAGTACAAGTATCAGTACTCGGTACTTGTAATTGTAATGTACTGAAGTCAGATAATACTGAAGTACTTTACAGCCCTGCCTGGATTGCATACGCACTAAGTAAGAGATTTACATCACGCCCCTCGTCCTCTCTCTTTCACCATCATTTGTGGACACGAGTGAGTGATCTGATGTCCTCAAAGTTGAATTTCAAAATACACTACAAAGTACTCATGCCAAGCAGAGAAGAATGGAACAACAACCCCCCGTGGATGAATAATGGAGCCCAAAAATGGTACACAGATGGGTCGAAATCTGAAAACAAGGTAGACGCTGGAGTGATAGGACCAAGATGCAGCCTACATTCCTCATTGTAATGAGTCAACAATATTTCAAGCCAAGCTTTACGCAATCAATGAAGCAGCACACCGCATTAACCCACAAATATCAAAATATACAGTCAGGAACCTTCAGTTTCATGCGTGTACTAAGCATGGTGGTCAGTCAATGATGATATGGGGTTCCATGAGCCATGAAGGAGTTGAAAATTTGGAATTTATTGATAGAAATGTATTTGGCAATTTAAAAAAAAATTAGTTCATAGTGCTAAAAAATTGAGGATAGAAAACATTTTTTCCAGGACCAGGACATTGACCCCATGCATAAGTATTTGCTAGTGCGAATGTGATTATTATACAACTATCCCAAAGTAATGGAAACACTTCAAAGTCCAGATATTAAACCGATCGAACATTTATGAGAGTATCTGGACAAACAAATTACTTCGAATAACCAAACACGGACCAAAAGCCAATTACAGCAAGTAATTTCAAAAGAGTGGGACAAAATTCCGTCAGAAATTACTAAAAAATTTATTGAATACATGTCAAGTCGAGTTACAGCCTTAAATAGAAAGTAAGAGCAATCCAACAAAATGTTGAAGATTTTGTTAACTTTTTGTTTATTTACTTGTTTTTTCTATTTCTTTGTCGTATGAAATTGAATGATCCTATATTTTTGTTTTTATTTTAGTTTTTTTTTTATTTTAGTGTAAATTTGCATTTTTTTTTAATAAATAATATTTCAAAAAACAATAAAAAAATATTCAAATGTGTTTGACTTCCAAGGCTTTAATTTAAATCAAGTTTATTATTCAAAATTGCAAACGTATGAAATTGAATGTTCCTGATTGTACATATTCTCAGACAGCCAAGCGGTTCTTAAAGCGCTAAAGAGCTAAACATTCAACTCTAAGTCTATATAGGAATGTCACAAAATACTAAGGAAAGTGGCAGGAAACAACAGGTTGAAGTTGATCTGGGTGCCAGGCCATGAAAAGCACTAAGGGAATGAAAAGACTGACATACAAGCCAAGAAGGGTACTTTTTTTTTGTGCGAGGGGGGGTGGAATCCTTGCATAGGCACCAAAGATCCGACGTCCTTTGGTAGTGCCGGATTTTTACCGGCTAAACCACCCCCCAATCAATCTTTCCATTTGTTTATTCCCTCGCGGAACTACTGCTAAGTACTACTTCACAAGGGACGGGTTCGAGCTATTTGCTTCGTCACTAGGTGTTTAGCGAATTCGCGTTCCGCTATCGTTCTACGTTCCTAAGATCGCACATTATTCGTATTGCTGCATCGTTTACTGCAGCCCAAAAAAATCTTCGCATTTTAACATATACTCAACTATATTATCTGGTGTCGGCTGTTCACCAAATTTTTCTTGCAAAATATCTCTTTCGTCCTCATAACGAGGACATTCAAAGAAAACATGCTCCACATTTTCTTCCGCGTGTAGGCATCGAGGACAGAAAGGACTTGAATCACGATTCCGCTTGAATAGGTATTCACGGAAGCCACCGTGACCAGTCAAGAACTGTGTAAGATAATAATTAATCACGCCGTGTTTTCGATTTACCCAATTTTCAATCCTTGGGATTAGTCGGTACGTCCATCTCCCTTTTTGGGACACGTTCCATCGTTGTTGCCACAATTCTATACTGCGACTTCTTTCTGTTTTCTCCGCGTGGTTCACAGTGGGCCCAATTTGCACGCAATTGTCGTAAGGCCTCCTAGCTTCAAGAGCTATGATATCGATGGGTACCATGGAGGATAGTACCAATATCGCATCATGGGATACCGTCCGAAATGAACTGCTAAATCTCAGTGCACATAATCTGTAGACAGATTTGGCGTCTTTCATGTGCGACTTTTTATTCGCGACGTCAGACCATATTTGTGCCCCGTACAGCTGTATGGATGCTACAACTCTCGCCAGCATTAACCGTTTACTTTGCCTCGGTCCGCCGACATTTGACATGAGTCTCGAAAGAGCGTTTATCTGTTCGACGATTTCTCACAAGCGTACGCTAGGTGATGCTTATAATTAAGGTGAGCATCAATCATCATTCCCAGGTATTTAATAACGGGGCTGGAAGTAATGTTTTCCTCTCCGACTTTTATCCCGTACCTTTCTACTCGTGATTAACACCGCTTTATGATCCGCAAGGTCTAAACTCATATGACAAAGCCTGTTATTTATCAAAGTTATTGCTTCGTTGCAATATAACTCGATTTCTTCAAGTCGTTTCGCTACTACAACCAGATCAATATCGTCCACAAAACCTATGATAGAGGCTTCTCTTGTAACCGGAAGTCGTAGAATGTCATCATACATCACATTCCACAGTAAAGGACCTAGCACTAAACCCTGAGGCACGCCCCCTGAACCTTGAGAGCCAGGAATGGTCCTCAGGTGCTTTTAACGGGGCCTTATCCCCCTTTATGGCTTCAACAACACGGACACAAACTTACATCTACACAAATGGATAATAAAACAAAGGAATCAGGAATCAATCTGGAACAGCCAAGAGGGTATTAAACACTCAAGAATGTTCATGGGACAAAATTACAATCCCAAACGAGCCAAAAAAGCTCTAGAACTTAATAAAGCAGACCTAAGAGGACATGGGGCATGCAACTACCACCCTCACAAATTGGGTCTCAGCAGCACAGAAATCTGTAGGCGATGTGGACAGGCCAAAGAAACTATGGAACACATTTTTTTTCGGAGGATTTTTTGAAATTCTTCTGGAGCACTCAGACTCAAAACTGCTACATTGTACTGCCAGGTAGCAATCTACTCCATTGTCGTTAATTTGATCCCAACGGCAAATGGTGACTGGACCAGATTCGATTTCACTGGGATTCGAACATGGGTCTGGCACTTAACCAACTGCGCCATCCAGTCGTTGAAACACATTTAACACATACTGACCGTCTGTCCGAGTCTTGTCCGATAAAGATTTAAAATGTCAAACCAAACCAACGTAACAGGGAAAGACTTACAAGAAATCCCATCTAGAGAAGTTTTCAAATTTTTGAACGCAGCACTAAAATCCTTGATCAAAAGAAGGGGCTACAATAGACCGTTATGGTTGCAGTACAAGACACACCCCGAGTTCTTCAATTCAATTCAATTCAAATTGGCATCAACACCCTGTGCCCTACAGAACATATGGTCCTAACAAGTCAATGTCACATTGTACACAACCTGTGCTACGATGAAAAATTGCCAGATTGTCGAAATTGAATGGCCCCCACGATCCACTGATTGGAAAACTCCCGATGCCTTTCTACGTGGGTAGTCGAAGCAAAAAGTGCACACCACCGAACCAACCAAAACTTCGATGCTTAGGAACAACATTCGAAACCAAATTGCTGCAATAGCACCAGAACTCTGCGAAATCGTTGTGAGAACAGTACTTAAACGAGCTCACCTTGCGTCACAGCCAAATGATCAGCATCTTATCCCGTAACAGACCATATATTCGATCAATCAGTTTATAAACTTGCATTCAACTTAAAAGTTACTAAAAATACATCAACCTGGAACATAAAGTAAAAATACTTCAGGTAGATTACCATTTCAAGCTTTGCTCTAGAACCAGTAGCCGTTCTAATATTCTTCGTTTAAGATCGTCCTGATATTCAAACTTGTTTCCAAGTGAAGGTTTTTGTTTTGAGGAAGTTTTTTGGCACTGTTTGTTGTTATCCGTCAGAAATCTTGCGAACAATTACATCATCGAAGATCCGTTGTATGCTCGATTCAGATATTCAAAGACTACAATTCAGTTTCGTGACGCACTTAGAATGTTAACGAAATCCATGAGATTCGTGGAAGATTGGCGTTTTTTTTTAGACTCAAGGTCTTAATAATAATAATAATAATGGCGACGCTACAGTCCGAGGTGGACCTGGGCCTACCTCCTCAGCAAGCACGATTGTTCTTTCACGAGTGGAGGGGACCTACTGTTTAATGACGACTCCGAACGGCGATTTCGAGAAGCTTTTTCTAGACAGTTATACTCTTTGAGCATTGTCAGTGACTCGAAAGAGGTGAAGCCGTGAAAAAATGTTAGAGCTTTTTTTTCGAGATTCGAACCTTAGACCTCGAGCGTAGGAGTCGACGCACCTACCCACTACACCACGGCGCCCGCTTGTGAGTCTGTTGGTGTGAAAATCAGGTCAGATTATGCATTCTTCTACTTTATATGACGCTGTATTACGAAGTGGACCTGGACCGCAACCAACACGTCTCTCCAGCTAGTACGATTTTTCGCCCGTTTGCCGACTTGGTTGAGGTCCTTCTCCACTTGTGTGCACCATCTTAATCGCGGATGTCATCTGTTGTCTTGTACCACAAACTCAGAGTCGAATATAGAATTTTTAGACGGAGCCAAGTAGGTCGTGCAGCTTATCCATCACCGGCGATGGACTCGTAGACGCCTGGCTAGACCTTCATTGTTGAATCTACTTTTTCAGATGCCATTAAAACGAATAGGACCAAAGAATAGGACTTGTCTCTCGAAAAGACCAAGAGCGTCTTCATCTGTTTGGGATATTGTCCACGCTTCTGCACCGTAAAGTACGACTGGGATGATCAAGGTCTTGTATAGAGTCAGCTTGGTCTTCCGAGAAAAGGCCCTATACCTCCATTGCCTTTTGAGACCCAAAAAGCGTTTGGCATGAGCTATTCTACTTTTGATCTCGGTACTGAAATTGTTTGTACTGCTTATCGCGGAGACGAGTTAGAAAAAGTCCTTAACCATACCGAAGTTATAGCTGCCTATGGTGACGTTCTGGCCAGGTCGTCGATGTTGTGTATCCTTACTCGATGACAGCATATGCTTGGTTTTGCCCTCATTTACCCATTTTAGCCGCTTCCACTTCAATGCCAACAAACGCCTCATTGACGGCTCGCTGCGTTCACCCAATCACGTCAATGTCATTCGCGTAAGCTAGCGGTTGATCAGGCTCTTGGAAGATCGTGCCTCTTATGTTGGCCAGTGAGTTTTGCACAATCTTCTCAAGAACGATGTTAAAGAAATCACACCACAGGGCGTCGCCTTGTCTAAAACCTTTTTTGACATTGAAGGTCTCGGTGAGTTCGTTACCAACCTTGATGGAGCAGCGAGAGTTCTCCATCGTCATCCTGTTCAGTCTGACTAGTTTGACAGGAATGTCAAAACTAGACATGGCGCTATATAACTCGTCTCCTTGCACTCTGTCATTTGCGACCTTGAAATCGACAAATAGATGGTGTTTGTCGATCTGCATTTCTTGGGTCTTCTCCAAGATCTGCCGCAGTGTGAAGCTTTGATCGATGATGGACTTCCCCGGCCTGAAACCGCACTGATACGGACCTATCAGATTGGTGAAGAAGATTTCACAGGTTCACGCAGGAAGATCTTGTACATGATGTTCAGTAGACGTATCCCTCGATAGTTGGCGCAGTCAAAGAGGTCTCCTTTCTTATGGATCGGGCAAACTGTACTGAGATTCCACTCATCGGGCATGCTTTCCTCCGACCATATCTTACAGATGAACTGGTGCATGGGCAGACCATCAGCAGACAGACCATCAGTCCCAGCAGCTGGGTTAGACTTCAGTCTCGATATCGCTATCTTGACTTCGTCTAGATCGGGGGGACGGTGTTCTCTTCTATCATTGCCCGTTGCGTTGAGTGGAACATTCTGCCGGACAGCGGTATTTGTGTCCTCATCGCCGTTCAACAGTCTGCAGAAATAATTTTTCCAAATTCTCAGTATCGACTGCGAATCTACTACTAGCTGTCCATTCTCGTCCCAGCAGGCTTCTGTCCGAACTTTATATCCATTCGATAAAAGTTTCACCCGTGAGTGCCGTCGCGTAGTGGGTAAGTGTGCCGCCTCCTACACTCGAAGTCTGGGTTCGATCCCTTTGATATTTTCACGGCTCCACCCTTTCGAGGCACTTAAAATGTTCAAAGAGTACAACTGTCTTGAAATAAAGGCTCTCAATCTCGCCGTTCAGTGTCGGCATAAAACTGTAAGTCCCCACAACTTGTGAGAAAACACGAGAAAAAAAACAGAGCACGCACAACACGAGTGGTTGCTGAGAAACAAGGCCCACGTCTATCTCGGACTGTAGCACCGCCATTATTATTGTTATTAGTAGTTTCACCCTTTGGTAAAACTTTCGGACATCATTCCTGCCATAACACCTCTCCATCTCCTCAATCGCGCGCTGCTCGTGCTCTTTCCTTTTCTTCCTGAGAGGCTGGGTCTGTTCCCTTCTTTTCTGTGCTTAGAGCCCAAAACAGCTCTCGTAGTTCGATACAGCGTTGCCTGATAGGCTTCCTGCTTTGCTGCTTGTGTCAGTTTGGACTCGTTGTCAAACCAGGGGTTTCTCCAAGGTGTTGTTGTAAAGCCCAGCACATTAGTAGCGGTTTCTCTGATGGTTTTTTGACAACGTTTCCATTCCTCGTCTATTGTTTGTGCAGGTGGCGTCGAACTTTCGGAGAATTTTAAAGAGACTCGATTGGCAAAGATTCTGGCAGTCTATTGCGATGGTAACTTTCCAACGCCAAACCGTGGTGTTGTTTTCTGAGCTCCGTAGTTCTCTCGATGTCCGTGGCCTTACCTTGGCTACAACAAGGAAATGGTCCGAGTCGATGTTGGCGCGGACATCAAGAATACTGGAGGAGTGTCTGACGACGATCGCAATGTTGTCAATATAGGTAATGTTTGATTGATCAGGAGGCCATTAGGTCCTTTTGTGGATGTTAAGGTGTGGGAACCGCGTGCTAGCTACGGAAAGGTTTCGTCCCGTAATAAAGTCCACCAGTCTGAGTCGGTTTTAGGACGTAGTGCTGTGTTTACCGATGACTTTAGGAAAGATGTCCTTTTTCCCAGCATAGCGTTGAAATCACCTAAAACGATCGTTGTGTCGTAGCTGGAGTATTGATCGTACGTTCTTTTTATGAGATCATAAAAGTCATCCTTGTCCTCTGTGGGGGCGTCTGCGCAATTCAGGCTGATGTTACCGAAATTCGCCTTGATTCGGATCGCTATGAGGCGCTCGCTTACATACTTAAAGCTTAAGACTTTTTGTCTAATTCTGCCTCGAACAAAAAATCCACATCCCAATAAGCGCTGCCTTCGCTCTCTGTAGCATTCGCCGTAGTAGATGAGGCAGTTTTTCATTCTCTTTTGTCCGGCCCATCCCACCGCACTGGATTGCTTAGGGCCTCCGTGAGCTCTTTTGTCCTTTTTTTCATTTGCTGGGGTCGTCGATAGTGAATACGTC
The DNA here is from genome assembly GCA_930367185.1 of Myathropa florea. Taxonomy (NCBI): domain Eukaryota; kingdom Metazoa; phylum Arthropoda; class Insecta; order Diptera; family Syrphidae; genus Myathropa; species Myathropa florea. The sequence continues at coordinate 80,127,184 of OV884003.1, read as the reverse complement.
CGTATGCGAAGCATGTTGTTGTATCTGAACAAACAGGTTTTGGTGACGATGGTAACCCCACCATCAACCCTCGAGCCTGGAGGACCAGGTCCCCATACAAACCCCCGGACAGGGGGTCACTGCATACATTGGCTCACCTCTAACGCCTCCACGAGGAGGCTGTATGTCAACTTGAGCCGGGATCGTTACTGGCATCTCACCAGAGAGAGAGCAATCAACAACTTTACCCTGCATGCAAAGGCACATGCCCTCTAATTGGGTCAGCTGAAATTCAATTTCTTGTGTTGAAGATTTCTCCTAGTCACTGAAGTTGTTAGACGAAATTTCCAGTCGTTTGCACATGTCTTTCTTACGGCAAAATCCCGTCTTACGGAGACAAGCAAATCACTACTCCGCACATCAGAACCGAACCGGATTTGGTTTTAAATCCAATTGAATGCAGTCCATGATGACCGCCTTGTGCGTGAAGTGTTAAAGACTTCGCTGAAATTATTGTATAAGGAGAAAGTTGGGATGCGGGAAATGTGAATTAACACCTCCGTCAAGCCCTCTCCAGTCGATGTCTGTCTATCGCCTCGTCAGCAGTTTCCTCATGCCATTGTCAACCATTGACTTTGCAAAAGCAGAGGAAGAAAAACTCCAGATGAGATGCAGTTTCCCTCCCTCATTTTTTCTGGACCTTTATCCGTCAATCTCCGGAAGAAAAAAAAAACCACACCACACATGCGTCAGTCAAAAGTCTGACAAAAAAACAGACGCAAAGAAGACAAAGACCGCAGAAGGAGACGAACAAAATAAAGAAAATAATCTCTCAGGTGAAAGTGAAAACGATCTAAGATCGCCTTAAACGTACATGCGTTGAGTTTGTTTTCAATCCACAAGAGGACTTGAGTCTCAACTTGAAGAGAATGAAAGAAACTGAAAGACAAAAGAGAGAGAGGAAGAAAAAACAATCAAATCACCGCCGGCATCTGCCAGAAGTGACATACGATTCTCAAATCATCTAGTTACGCAATTGACATCCACGAAGGTTCAGCAGGAAGGAAAGAAGCAACGAGATACAAAGCCTCACCAAAAGATACTGAATGCTGTCTGCCCCCATATGGATTTCGTTCGCCGTGAGCCGACTTAGAGGCATACACTACTTCCACTTTCGTTGGGTGGCCACTGTTTCGAGAGAAAGTAATTGCCTTCGTTTTGTTTTGTGCTTTCTGGACTGTATACTTTTCGAGTGAGTGCCAAAGCCTATGAGTTAGATCGTAGCCGAAGGGTGTAGTTTGGTATGTGTGCTTTCAATTTCTTCTCCAGTCAGTCCGGTGCTGGACACTAAATGGATACAACAAGAAAATGTAGATGTTATCTAAAGACGGATGTGGAGAAACAATAGTTCTGGCCAGATACGTAAGCTGTTGTGTCAAAGAGTCAATCAAATTCTTTCATAAAATCCATTTCTGGTTGGTTGCTTTTAGATGAATTGAGTGAATGACATTGAACGTACTACTGATTCAATGGGAGGTTTCAATTTGAAATCGATATTGTATGTATTGGCTGTACCTTATTTCCTGGTGCTTTTACTTTTTTCATACGGAAACAGGTACCGACATTTGATCTAGAAAATAGAAAATATGCACGCAAGAATGAATTTTGCGCCATTTGTGCTGAAAAAGGACAGCGTAGCAGCTGGCATTTTAGAGTGATCAAAAAGTGTATTGCGAGAGAGAACGAGGGAAGTTCATTTTTCGTTAAGGGCCAGGTACCGCCCAGATTGGCGCCATCAGAAGAAGAAGAATTTCTTTGCTGAGCAATATTTTCAATATAATGAAGGCTTGGCAGTTACGGTTCGCTATCATCATCTTCAGCCGTGATACAAGAATACAAGGAAGATTTGACGTAAATTCGAACTGTGACATTACATGGAACTCATTTTGCCACGACAAGATACATTGATGGAAAATCAGTATTATGCCTAAATAATGGCGTTGGTTCCTACAAACCTCCTTTAGTAATGATCCTCACCAAAATTATCCAAACATCTTACGTCAAATATGAAAAATAATAGCGACTCTGTCAATAGCCCGAATACCATGTCTTCCTGCACCATGATGTTTAGTAATAAAGGCGAATTTTAAGTTAAAATAATCCACGGGCAAGTGTGTTTAAAAAATCCACGGGTCAATTTAAAAAATAAAGTCAACGAGTGAGTTCAGAAAATGCGCAAACAAATCATTCCACAATGTGTCACTGTTTGTCTAGAACTATCATCAGACCGTTCTTCTTTTGAAAATACGGCTAATCACACACACTAAAGTGGTATTCGCATGAACCGCGATCTGCGATTGCGATTTTTGAGAAATATTCACTTTCTAGCAAATATCAGCAAAAAGTATAACTTTCTGGTATGCCAAAAGGTGCGCCCTTAATTATCGATTTTTTATCGAAAAAAAAACTGTAGAAAGTTTGTTTAAAAATCGGAATGAACAATTTTCCATTTTTCCTATTTGTGACTTGTCAAACTAAGATTGCTATCCACAAAGTGCAGTCGCAGTCCATACATTTGTGGAAAAATTAAAATGTGAGTGTTTTGGTGTGTAACGAAATCGTAGCTATCTGCAAGTCATGAATGAAAATGTCAAAATTTGACGTTTTAGCAGTTCACAGCCCTTATGAATGGCGCTTAACAGTCAATGATGCCAGCTATCGCTACGTGGTACTTCAGTTTTTGGTACCTAAATTACAAAGTATGAACCTAGACGAATGTTTCAGCCGGACGGTGTCACATGTCATATACCCCATGCTGGAATAGTTTCCTGTTGGTGCAATTTCGTGTTGTAGTGATTAGAATTGATTGCTTAGATCGCCCGATTCAGAACCGTTCTTTTTCCTCAAGTCCAAGGCTTATGTCAGCAAGCCTATGACCATCTACGTCTTGATAGAACAAATTGAACTCCGTGTTACGAAAACCCGGCACATTTTAGCAAAAAGGTCATGGAAAATTTCGACAAAAGCGTGCCGGCAAAAAAGTGGAGGCCATTACCTGATATGCTATTTCATACATATCCTCATACCGTAAACTTTATGAATCAAAACCTGTAATTTCTGTGAAAATTACTTCGCTTGCTCAGATTTTACTCTTAGCGCCTGGCGTTTGTTTTTGTTTTTGTTTTGTTCTGGCGTTGAAGTTTGAAATGTTCCTTATAGCGGTCTTACTCTGTAAGCATGGTCAGTTAGTCGTAAGATGTGATGCCGGAAATTATCGTTGGTATTTACCCCCATGCTGACAAGCTAGGTCCAAGTCCAACTCGGACTTTAACGCCTCCATTATTATTATGTACGTAAACGCACATAACTGTTACCGAAACTACAAAAAGCATTTTAACTTCTGGAAAATTAGCTAGCCCCGGTAGCAGGAATCAAAACGAAGTGTAACGATAATTAAAACAACGAAGAAGAAAAAGCGATTACTCGTACGTGAAAAGTCGAAAGAGTAAGGAAGCTCTTATTTAGCTTACAAGCTTAATTTTAGTTCGGGATTGCCGTTTTGCTACTTCCCATTCTCACATTTTTGCTTACATTGAGCTACTCTTCTGTGATGCAGGCTACTTTTGTATTCCAGGTCGTTTTATAAAAAGAAATGTTTTATAAAATTAAATATAGGAATATACAGGGCGGGCCAAATACAAGTTTCTCTTTTTTAAACTGTAATAAAATGAATAAAATTAAATTTGTTCCATGTATTATGGCTCTATTAGTAAGAACAAAGTGGGCGCCGTGGCCGTGTGGGTTCGTGCATCGACCCATGCGCATTAGACTTTCATAGTCTAGGTTCGAATCCAAGATCAGAAAAACAATATTTAAAAAAAAAATTGTTCGCGGCTCCACCTCTTTCGAGTCACTGACAATGCTCAAAGAGTATAACTGTCTAGAAAAAAGCTTCTCAAAATCGCCGTTCGGAGTCGGTATTAAACTGTAGGTCCCCTCCACTCGTGAGAGAACAACAGCACGCACAACACGAGTGGTTGCTGGGAAGCTAGGCCCAGGTTCACCTCGTACTATAGTGCCGCCATTATTAATATTATATTATTATTTTACTAAGAACAAACACTCTCATTAATTATGAAATACAACGTCGTTCAAGTGGCTGTCTCGACTGGCTTTGGAGTAGCGCATTCTGTGACTTCAATTTTCCCAAGCCCTTGTTGATGGTTTCGGGTTATAGCTCACAGATCGCTTGGATGATATTGGCCTTAAGTGTTTGAATCGTTTCCGGATTTTTGACATAACATGTTCCTTCACGGTTCTCCACAAAAAAAAAGTACAAAAGGGTCAAATCGCAGCTCCAAGGCAGCCAATTGACATCACCAAGTCGGCTGATAACACGATTTGGGACTTTGGTGCGCAAAAGATCGATTGTGGCATGGGCTGTGTGGCATGGCGCGCCATTCTGCATAAACCAGAGGTCGTCCAAATGCATGTCTTCAATTTCAGTAAAAAAGAGAGTCGGTTAACTTGGCTCTGTAACGCCCACCGTTGACCGAAACGTTGTTCCAAGCCTCATTTTCGAAGAAACATGATTCAATGATACCACCACTCCACAATCCGCACCAAAATGTCAATCTCGGTGGCTGCATTGGCTTCTCGATAATAACATGCAGGTTTTCCGAGTTCCAGATGCAGAAATTTTGTTTGTTAACGTAGTCGCCGGCGCCGAGATGAAAATGCGCTTCGTCAGAGAGGATAATTTTTCGCCCAACATTGTTGTCCAATTCAAGCTGCTCTCAGGCCCAAACTGGGAAGCAATGCGAACGAAGCGGATGGTCACGCGCCTTCAACTCCTCAATCAATTGGACCTTGTAAGCGAAGAATCAGAGATCTTTTTGTAGAATTCTCCTCAGGATAGTGCATGAAATGTTGAGCTGTTGAGATAGATGGCGAGTTGATGTTCGTGAATTGAGTCTCACACTCTCGGCCACAGCAGCCATATTCTCATTTGTGCGCACCGTATGACGATGGGGACCATGGGACCAAGGGTGTTGTTCACTAGCATACCACTCTCACGAACTTTTTGCACAAACTTGCGTACAGCAGTCGCGGTGTGTGCTTCATTTCGGCCGAAACTTCTTTTCAAAAAACTCACTGTTTAGGCTACACTGCACTCACTTTGGAAATAAGTTTTCAATATTTCCCAGATGAGCTCTTTTAAGCATACTTTTCGTACCAAGTTCACAGACTTTCGGTGTTATTTTAGAAATTTCATTTTGAATGTTGTCCTTAAGCATTAAGGTTGTAAGTCAATTGCTGTGGACCTTTTCCTTCAATTACCAAAACAGAAAGAAATCAAGAATTGTGAAATCCGAGGATCGTAGGTAACAGTTAATATCATCACTTTTTGGCATTATTCGACCGGGAAAAATGTCTCGTGTGTGATATCAAGAACATATGTTCTGCAGGCTCAATATCTCCAATTCAGGTGCAAGACATGTCCCGATAGCTGTCACCAGTAAATATTACAACATTGCTTCAAGCATTCTTTATGGAAATATGGCCCAATGATACCAGCGCCAGTCCAAATGGCGCAACATACATTTTCTTAACGAGGTTCTAGTGGTTTAATTTATAACAAATCAAGGTTTTTGACACCAATTATTGTATTTGTCAACAAAGTCGCTTATAATGACTTTCGACAAAAAAGGTGATTATTTGAATAAAGTGTTTTACTAATTTCAACATGTTACTGTGACGTAAGTTTTTCTTCTTTTTTTTCGGAGTATTTTTGAAACACTACTGGAGCACTCAAACTCAATACTAGTCCATTGTACTGCCAGGTAGTAACCTACTCTAGTGCCGCTAATTTAATTCCAACGGCAAATGGTTACTGGACCAGATTCGATTTTACTGGGATTCGAACCTGGGACCCCTCTACCTGTGGGCAGGCACTTAACCAACTGCGTCATCCAGTCTGTTGTGACGTAAGTTACTCCGTATTTATATTGTTTTCGATTATTCTCTTTCAAATCATAACAAACGTCAACCAAACGTCAAAAAATGGCAGCCAAACAAAATCGGTGTGAGGCACACAACGGAAGAAATAAATTATGTTTTTCAAAATGCCTAGAAATAACACAAGTCTAACGTATTTTCAAACTCTTTTCTTTCCTGCCAAAGACCATTCGACCGGCTCATTTAATGACAAAGCACAAGCGTTCCCTGCCGAATTCAAATCAGTTTCTTTTACCATTTACGTCGCCCGAAACCACAAAAGACGTAGGCATTATTTTGCATTCCAAGCGACACACTCTCCGATCGGCACACTAGCCATTTACCGTGCAAAAAGTTGAATTATTCCAAACACGGACCAAATTTCGACAACCGATACTGTTTAATGCAACTCATTTGTTCTGGTTCTAGATCAATTATTGCGTTGGTTACGGAGGGCAGCTTAAGAAGCCTTTTTAAATTTTTTCAACGAAACATTGACATCAATTATTGGTTGAAGCATAGCCAGTTTAGGTTTTTTTTATGTTTGTTAACGAGCACGCGTAAGGAGTCTGTGCTCAAGGGAATTACGTACAATGCAATCGATAAAAAGAACTTTTCTCCGCTCATAAAGACAACGTTCCCCATGTACTTTTAACTTGGAACCCTTGTATATCTTTGGTCAACAAATGACAGTGGGCATAGCTATGGGTCTACTTGCCTCCTCTCAGTGGTTTGGTATACCTTTTGGACACTCTACAAGTCCACAAAGACTGAATCTCCCACCAGAAATTATCAATCACACTGCTCCGCAATTCTTTCTTGAGAGACATTTCGAAACTTTCACCCCTATTGCGGTTGTCGATTGTCGATCGACGATCCCCTTTGATTCTAAACGGAGATTTCTGGAGTTTTAAATGACTTGTTAGTGAAGATTCAACTTAGATTCGCCCTTGGCAACCGCTGCTTCTTCCGTTTGTCCAAACAATTCGGGTCAAAACTTCTGACTTGATGGTCCCAAATTATGCTTTGAAAATACCCAATTCCCAATATGGAGCCGAAAATTTAACAATGAACAGGACGACAGAGCTGATATTTGATGCCTTCGAAAGAAAACTTCTGCCTCGGGTAGTGGGTCCTTTCTTCCAGGAACGCAATTGAAGGAGAAGACATCACTATACGATCTGTACAAAGATGTGGACACAGTTCAAATGGCAGAAATTCGTCGACTAATCGGCCTTGGTTACTTCGAGCGCACGAACACCAATGCTCCGCTCAAGAAAGTCTTCGAATACAGCTCTCCTTGTTCGAGAAGGAGGGATAAACCTAACCCCGGCATAAAGATCAATTGATCGCGGATGCAGGCACATTGGTCTTGATAACTGGAAGCAGCATGCCCGAGACCCTCCATGGGTCGCTGCCCTGTGAAGTAGTAAGCAGGGTGTAATGAAAAAAGAAAAAAAACCCAAAGAAATGTCTGCAACACAGTCCCTGTCGCAACCTTGCTGCATGAGCCAACTTTCATTCAGCAATCATTTGCCGGCAATTTGAGTTTATTATTCTTAGCATACAAGCGAACCAAAAATAAAACTCTCGAGCAAAAAAAACTTCAAAACGACTTTTAGAAAATCGCATAAAACATTTCACAACCGCAGCGCCATACGTCACGACCGCGAGCAACGCAATAAAAATAGCAATTAAGTGATTTATAAATTTTCTAATTACACAAAAACGTAACTCGGAGTGTGGCTCTGTTGATGGAAAGACTAAGAGCCCCGGAGACCAGAGACCAGAGACACAGAAAAACTGCAAATCGAAAGGAAATCGCTGCAAGCGAAAGCAAAGACCTCAAAAGACATCAGAAATCGGACGCGGCTTGTCACCGCATGAATGCGCTGTAACCTTGGCAGATTGTTACAACGAACGAGGTGATGTGCTTGGCAGGCAACCTCACTTTTACTCCAGATGCGCGTCGGCTTGTGTTGGTTGGTTGTGCGAAAAACTTCAATTCAAGAGTGGATACACATGTACATGCGGCTGTTTGTATCTGCGGCCACATCGAGTGCTTGCGAACGACAGATATCATGTCAGACGTGAGTGCATGACAGCAGAAAACGTAATGAAGTAGTGAACGAAGCCCTCGAGTGACGTGAACTTCCTCTGCTTCGTCGTCGGGAGTGATAGTGCTGCGCCATTGTCCACTGCGTGCAGTGTCGTTAGACGTCAAGTTGCGGACAGGCACACCGCTATTCCCACTATTTCGGTACCGCTTATCGATTGAGTAGGTTGGCTGGCGCGTCGTTATTTCTCTGTTGGCGAGTGGAACGGGAATGTCTTGAGCCAGATTTACACTTGCGACAAAGTGTAGGTAACGGTGGCAATGGTTGTTGGAAAATACTTGACTGATACTTGTCCTTGTCACAAGTGCAATGAACTAGCTTATGGGTTTCTCACAAACTGGATGGAATTGTTTGGAGGGTTTTGTGTTAACGTCATCGATTTTGTTTTGACTTTTGTTAATTGGAGCAACGGGGCAATGATCAGTTGATTTTACGATCAGTGCAATGGACCACAATGGAGACACGAAAATTTGTATAAAAAGCAAACAAAAATAAAACGAAACCTTGGATGATTTAAATAAAAAAAAAGTTAAAAGAGAAAATTTAAAAGTGAACTTGCTTTTAAAATGCGTCATATGTTCGCATAAATAAAGAGTCATCCAATTTGTGGTTCGAATTTGACATGACGGCTTAAATCTTGATTTACGGAACATTATGGCGTATTTTGCATTTGCATTTCCATCTAAAATTCACCTTACTCAATAATTGAAGCCAGCTGACCACAGAATGCGTAGAACACACACCGATTGCGGACTTGAACATCAACGTTTGGATGACCAGCAGAAGTACAACCGACCACCTTTTCGCTCTAAGAATGTTACTCGAGAAGGCTTGGGAGTACGCCAAACCGATCTACAGTTGTTTTGTAGATTTGGAAAAGGCATATGACCGAGTTTCTCGAGGTAAACTCTGGAGTGTTGTGCAGGAGTATGGGATATGGTTTCTTTTGAGAGCCATTCAGTCTCTATACACAAACTGTGGCAGCTGTGTTCGGGTTAACGGTAGTAAATCAACACTTTTAACCGTGGGCGTTGAACTTCGCCAAGGGTGCGTCTTGTCACCTCTCCTTTTCATTATATTTATGGACTGGATGTTACAGCGCAGTTGAGGCGAGAAATGTTTCACATTGGGAGAGTTGAGAGTAAGCCATCTTCTTTATGTAGATAACTTAGTCATCTTCACATCCTCCCAGACGGAACTCCAGCGCGCGCTAGATAGGTTTGTGGCCGTATGTGCTGATGCTGGGATGAAGGTTAACGTGGACAGATCCGAGGTTATGTTTATTCCAATGCACTTAACATGTTACTGGAGTCCCATTGAAGCAAGTGGAGAAGTTTAAGTATCTCGGGGTCTTCTTCACGAGTGATGGGAGGAATACTGCTGAGCTTTCCTGTAAATTGACCCAATTTTGAAACAGCTTGGTCGATCTGTAATCAGGAAGGCCGTGCTGTTGAGGGAATTACTCGCCAGGATAGGGTAAGAAACAGAGCAATGCACGGGAAACACAATGTTGAGGAGCCGCTTCTTCAAATGGAAAGGGCTGTGTTTGGATGGTTCTGTCACGTGGTACGAATGTCCCCATCATCAAGACTTCCGAGGCGTGCCTTGAATGTGATTCCATCATGTAGGCGACTACTTGGCAGACCCAGGACGTGATGGTTGGACTAAGTCCAAAAACTCGGCTGGTTGCGCCTAGCTCCTGATGAAATAGAGTCGATGGCGGAGGATCGAGTGGCCTGGAGATCTCTCGTACATGCATTGTCCCCGCAAACCCTTTAGTGGAACATGCGGGTCACTGAAAATGAGATGAGATGATGGGAAATTCTTTAGCATTGAGGCTCATTTTTCACACAGTGGATGCGTTAACAAACAACACTGTCGTATATGATGAAGTGAAATACCCCATGTAACTGTCGTAACAAAAAGTCACTATATGGTGTGCAATTTGGTGATGTCATTGGTGCATACATCTTTGAAAATGAGAAGATTTGCCCGTAACAAATGTTAAGTAAAGTTTTTTAGCCTAAAATCGAAGATAAGAACGTCATGACATGTGCTTTCAACAAGACGGTGCCACATCTCATACAACACCAATCATTCTGACTTTATTGGAAGAAACATTTTCTGGGCGAGTTATTTCCCGTTTTGGTGATGTAAACTTGCCACAAAAATCGTGTTATTTATTGCTATTGGATTTCTTGTAGAGCTATGCAAAACAGTCCAAGTATAGTCGCAGATATCGCAAAGAACTTAAGGCTCTTGGTTCACAGTACTTTATAAATTTATGCTGGGTCCCTCTGGTTATAGGAAAATAACCATCAATTAAGTAGCTGGTGAACTTGCCATAAAAGGGTCAGAAACCAGAATCCAATAAATCAAACAGCCTCTTTCCGATTTAACGAAAGAAGTGTAGAAAGAGAAAAGGATCCTAGAACTAAGATGATGGTACTGCGAAACCACTTAGACGCTATGGATATGATCGAGCTGAAATCAGACTCTTTCAGTGCTACAAGAGGTTGTTGACGATGGTAGTTGGAGCTCAAAATTATCTAAGAAACAATACCATGGAAATTAGACTAATCATGGCAAGAACAGACATACAGTGACGACGGGCGCCGTGACGTAGTGGGTAGGTGCTTCACCTCCTACGCTCGAGGTTTAAGGTTCGAATCTCGAAAAAAAAACACCTAACACTTTTTTCACGGCTCCACCTCTTTCGAGTCACTGACAATGCTCAAAGAGTATAACTGTCTAGAAAAAGCTTCTCAATCTCGCCGTTCGGAGTCGGCATTAAACTGTATGTCGCCTCCACTCGCGAGAGAACAACAGCACACACAACACGACTGGTTGCTGAGCAGCTAGGCCCAGGTCCACCTCGGACTGCAGAGCCACCATTATTATTATGATATTATCCCTCGATAATTAGCGCAGACAAGGGGGTCTCCTTTCTGTCGTTTGAGAAACAGAACACTTCTTCTATAATTTTCAAGAAATTTCAAACTAACCTCTTTCGGATCTTTGCATATTTATAAGCTGGAGAGAGGAAGGGAATATTATTCCACAACAAAGCATCATAATGGATCCACAGAAACTTAAGTCGAACGTGGCTTCTCACCACATCCATGCACCAACCTATCTACCCACCTACCATCTACAACAACGCATCACAAACATCCCCATGGATCAAACCCGCAGTAGCGGAAAAGACCAAAAGAAGACAGGAGCCGAACGGGGAACACCCGAACCCAAAACGGAGGCAAAATCAGCCAGAAGCGACGGGGAAAAAGACTACCCGTAAAGAACAGATCTCTCGTAAGGCCGAAGAAAGAGAGAACGCGGTAGTCAGACAACAAAAAACTCCTAAGCCACCGAAGCCGGCGAAACTAGTTGATAGTAGCCAAAAAAATATCTCGTCGAGGGAAACAAAAAAGAAGAAGGACCCTCCGAGTAGAATCAAGGAGAAAACAAGACCTGACGCAATAGTGGTAGCAGCGAAGGGTAACTTGTCCTATGCGGAAATACTGCGGAAAGTCAAAACCGATCCTAAGCTTGGCAATCTCGGAGAATCGGTAGCAAAAATCCGTCGCACACAAAAAGGCGACCTTCTCTTCCAGCTAAAAGGAGCGGGAGGAAAAGCCGACCAATTTAAAGGCATAATGGGAGAAACTCTGGGGAAAGACGCAGAGGTCAGAACACTGACCCACTGCGTAACAATCGAGATCAAGGATATAGACGAGGTAACAACCAAAGTGGATATCTGCGAGGCACTAGCGTCCCAGGCCCAACTGACCGGGCTAAAAGAATCAGATGTAATAAGTCTACGCAAAGCCTATGGCGGCACCCAAGTCGCAATGATTGGACTACCCGCAGAGAGTGCAAATACACTGCTGAAGGCGGGAAAAATAAAGATAGGCTGGATAAACTGTCGTATTCGGGAACGCACGGCACTAACAAAGTGTTTTAGGTGTCTAGGTTTCGGACACACTGCACGTCAGTGTAAGAGTGAGCAGGACCGCTCCAAAACGTGTAGAAGATGTGGCACAGAGGGCCACATAGCAAAGAACTGCTCACACGAGATGAAGTGTTTCTGGTGCAAGACCACCAACCCCGACAACGCAGGACATGTAGCCGGCAGTGCAAAATGTCCGGTTTTCAGAAGGGCCCTCACAAATAAGTAATGATGATGAAGGTTATACAAATTAACCTAAATCACTGCGCGGCCGCACAAGACCTTTTGGCACAAATGTCTAAAGAAAAGAAAGCGGATGTTGCCCTTATCAGTGAGCCGTACAAATCCCTAGATGGCAGCAACTGGACAGAAGACCCAGCGAAGAAAGCAGCAATATGGACCTGTGGAAACCACGCCTTCCAAAACATCAACAGCGTAACTGACTTTGTTGCGTCTGCCCGGATAAATGGTATCCACTTTTATAGCTGCTATGCGCCCCCTAGTCTATCATACAGGGACTACGTGAAGCTTCTAGATGATATAGTAGCTGACGCACGGGGGAAACACCCGGTCATCATTGCCGGCGACTTCAATGCATGGGCTACAGAATGGGGCAGCAGATTCACCGATGCAAGGGGGGTTGCCCTCCTCGAAGCATTCGCATCGTTGGAGATTGGCCTACTAAATAACGGTTCAGCACAAACTTTCCGCAAGGCAGGCAAGAGCTCCATAGTAGATATAACGTTTGCAAGCAACACGCTGCTGCACAAGATAAAATGGCGCGTCAGCGAGGAATACACGCACAGCGATCACCAAGCGATTGTACTCAACATTGGTAGCTACAAACCCAGGCAGCGACCCAAACGAACAGGGCCTAAGTGGAAGGACACCGCATTCGACAAAGATATGTTTGAGGAAACGTTTAGCTCTGACTTCCCAGCCAACACCACATCAGCGGAAAACATGGCGAGTAAACTGATCCAAGCAATATCAACAGCTTGCGATGCGGCGATGCCCAAGAGGTCTATTAGCAGAAGGGGGGAACCCTGCTACTGGTGGAACGACAAGATCAAGGATCTCAGGACAGTTTGCCTTAAAGCACGTCGTAGATCCCAGCGATCCAGAGGTAGACCAGAGTTCCAGGAATGACTGGCCATCTTCAGGCTGGCAAGACGCGACCTGGAAAAGGCAATTAAGGAGAGCAAAGCAAACTACTTCAAAACGCTATGCAACGAAGCAGACTTAGACCCCTGGGGGGGAGCCTATAAAATGGTAATGAGGAAGCTGAAAGGCAGTAGATCTCCTCAACTAACCTGTCCACTGATGCTCCGAACAATAGTAGGACACCTGTTCCCCCGTAAACCTCCTACAATGTTCGTTCTCACACAAGGAGCTGGTCTAGAACAAGTCCCACCAGTCACGGTTGACGAGCTGCAGAATGCGTGCAGAAAAATTGGCGACAAAAAATCCCCTGGCCCGGACGGTATTCCCAATATAGCCATCAAAGCGGCCGTCGAGACGAGACCAGAGCTCTTTATGGCGACGATGCAAAGGTGCCTCGAAGAAGGAAACTTTCCTGACTGCTGGAAGCTACAACACCTGGTGCTTATACCCAAAGGCAATAAGCCGCCCGGAGAACCGTCAGCGTACCGTCCGATTTGCCTGCTGGACACCACGGGGAAAATCCTGGAGAGCATAATATATGGCAGGCTAATCGGCGTGGCTGAGGAGCGAGGAGCCCTATCCGAGCATCAGTACGGCTTCAGAAAATCGCGCTCTACCATTGACGCCATTAAGGAGGTGGTGGATACAGCAAGCGAAGCCATAGCGGGCTCAAGATGGAGGGGCGGCACGAAAAAATACTGCGCCGTGGTTACGCTGGACATCAAAAACGCGTTTAACTCGGCAAATTGGTCCTGCATCATGAGAGTACTAAACAGGATGAGTACACCGCAGTACTTGAGGAGGATAATCGTCAGCTACTTCACCAACAGACAACTCAGGTACCAGACTGACGAGGGTATTAAATACTACGACGTCTCGGCAGGCGTCCCACAGGGTTCGGTTCTTGGACCCCTCCTGTGGAACCTAATGTACGACGGAGTACTGAGACTGACGCTGCCACATGGAGTCAAGACAATCGGCTTTGCCGACGACATCGCGGTTGTGACGGTGGCCAAGCACATCCACGAAGTGGAAACCGCCACAAACGAAGCAATCGCCAGGTTCAAAAGTTGGCTGGAATCCTCCGACCTCGAACTAGCGGACCACAAGACAGAGGCTGTTCTAATAACCAGCCGAAAGATTGTGGAATACGCAAACTTCCGGGTTGGCTCCCAGCTAATTAGATCCAGGGATTCGCTGAAATACCTAGGAGTGATGCTCGACAACCGACTTAACTTCAAAAAGCACGTCGAATACTGCAGCAGAAAAGCGTCAAAGACGCAGACAGCACTTTCCGGTATGCTGCCGAACATCGGAGGACCCGGATACCCAAGAAGGATCTTGATTTCCAGAGTGGTAAGTTCAATCCTTTTATATGCCGCGCCAGTCTGGGCGGGAGCTCTTTCGGTAAAGGAGACAGCAAAGAAGCTTTCGTCAGCATACAGGCTGTGCGCCATAAGAACAATCAGCGGCTTCCGAACAATTTCGGACGAAGCAGCCTGTGTGATCGCGGGTATGGTCCCGATCGACATTCTCGCCAAAGAGATGCATAGGGTCTACCTAAGGCGAACGGCAAATCGCGCGGAAACTAGCGCAAGATGCCTGAAAAAGGAAGAAAGGGCAACATCTATGGCACTGTGGCAAGCCAGATGGGACACCACAACCAAAGGCAGATGGACCCATAAATTGATCCCCGCGATAGAAGCTTGGACGTCGAGAACACACGGAGACTGCAACTACCACCTCACGCAGTTCTTGTCGGGCCATGGAGGCTACCGAAAATACCTCCACAGATTTGGCCACGACAGTTCACCCTCCTGTCCAGAATGCGCGGGCGAAGAGGAAGACGCAGAGCACGCAATATTCTACTGCAGACGCTTTGCCGCGGGGAGAACAAATTTACCAACTCCCGAACTCTTGGTTAGCCATATGTCAGATTCAACCGACAAATGGCTAGAGATTTGCTCCTTTATAACGAGCGTTCAGAACGAGCTAAGAAGGCTCGAAAGAGAAAGAAAATCCGAATTGGATAATATGGAGCCCATAGTGTGATATGCTAACCAGCCCCGCGAAGTAATACCTAACGGCAGTTCTGCGGGGAGAGTGGTTGAAGTGTGCAGGGTGTGGGTTAGTACGTAGGCGTATTCCCGAAATCGAGTACTCGGGTTTGCGAATCGTGCATGCTGATAGCCCGGGCTATCAGTATCTTTCGAAGATTGCCACATCCTTGGACGCAACCAAAAAAAAAAAAAAAAACCTACCATCTACTTAGACAGATTTCGATTCAAGCATGTCTTAACGTCTTAACGGTCTGCTCTGGTAAAGTACCAACTTACTGCTACTTTTTCCAAGTGAACTGCAAAATCTAAATACTTTTGGTGATGAATTGCCACACAACTTATTTCAAATTAATTTCCGAGGATGAGTGCGGTGGTTCCTATCAGTGTGATTTCAGGCTGGGGAAGTCCACCATCGATCAAATTTTCACACTGCGGCAGATCCTGGAGAAGACCCAAGAAATGCAGATCGACACACACTATCTATTTGTCGATTTTAAGGCCGCATATGACAGCGTGTATAGAGACGAGCTATGACTATGACTATGAAAGATTGAGCAGGATGACGATGGAGAACTCTCGCTGCTCCATCAAGGTTGGTAACGAACTCACCGAGACCTTCAATGTCAAAAGAAGGTTTTAGACAAGGCGACGCGCTTTCATGTGATTTCTTTAACATCGTTCTTGAGAAGATCGTGCAAAACTCACAGACCAACACAAGAGGCACGATCTTCCAAAAGTCCGTTCAACTGCTAGCTTACGCGGATGATTGACGTGATTGGGCGAACACAGCGAGCCGTCAATGATGCGTTTGCTGGCATTGAAACGGAAGCGGCTAAAATGGGTCTGGCGGTAAACGAAGGCAAAACCAAGTGCATGCTGTCATCGAGAAAGGACGCACAACATAGACTTGACTTGGCCAGAACGTCACCATAGGCAGCTACATATAGCTTCGAGGTAGTGAAGGACTTCGTCTCTTCCGATCCGCGGCAAATAGGACTAACAACATCAATACCGAGATCAAGCGCAGAATTACTCTTCCCAACCACTGTTTTTTTGAGCTCAAAAAGCAATTGAGTAACAGAGCCCTCTCTCGGAAGACCAAGCTGACTCTATACAAGACCTTGATCATCTCAGTCTTGCCTTAGGGCGCAGAGGCATGGACAATATCCCAAGCGGATGAACAGTGTCTTGGCCTTTTCGAGAGAAAAGTTCTGCGCGCGATCTTTGGTCCTGTTTGCGTTGATGGCATTTTGAGGAGAAGGTTCAACCACGTCGTTAACTAGGCGTCTACGGATTCAACGCCTAAAATGGCTAGGCCATGTAGAACGTATGGACAACTTAGCTCCGGCCCGAAGTGTCTTCAACTCTGAGCCTGTGGAACAACGCAACAGAGAACGTCCACGTACAAGGTGGCGCACACAAGTCGAGGGGGACCTCGGCCGGCTTGGTGTGCGAAACTGGAGACAGCTGGCGAAAGATCATGCTGGCTGAAGAGGCATGTTGAGTGAGGCCCAAGGGTCCACATCGGACTGTAGCGCCCTAAGAAGAAGAAGAAGTATTTCCGAGGACATAGAGCAAATCACAATGAAACTCAAATAGTTTTCACTGTTTCATATGCCACAGAGGATATCACAAGGGTCGCCTTCAAATAACCAACCAGGGAACTCCTGAACACAAAATCTCACCTAATTACTCTTCTCTATTCAGATTCCTATCCTTTCTGTTACTCCACAACCTTCATTACTTCCTAATTACGATAAAATCGTTTCAGAAAACTTTGTGGTAATAAAATCCTCTTCGACAAAAATTCGTTTATTTTCAACAGGAAATGAGAGTCAGTTGTGATATCATTTAACAGAATTTTTTCGTGTGAAATGTGTTCTATTTTAAGAACTCGATTTTACCAAATCCCCGGAAATATCGGAAAACTGCAATTTTCATTTCCCAGGATGGATAATTTTCCAGAATTCATTAAAACAGAGGAGTTATTGTTTATCTGGTAATGCTCGCTTTGTGTGAAAAATTAATTGAAATGTTGAAAAAAAACGTTGTTGAATGGTGTGTGAAATATTTTACCTTTAATTCATCGTATTTTTCCCTTTTCAATGGAAATCATTTACTTGTGTTCATTTAAATTCATATTCGGCTTGTTGTCTGCAGAACCATGAACGCTATAGTAAATGGCACAGCTCAATACCAACGCGATAATTAAATCAAAATACAAATACCTCGAAATCGATGCAAATTAAATTTAGCATATCCATTATATGTGGACTGGATGATGCAGCGCAGTCGAGGCGAGGAATGTTTCACATTGGGAGATTTGAGGGTAAATCATCTTGTTTTTGCTGATGAAGTAGTCATTCTCACATCCACATCAAATTCCCAGGTTTGGATGGAATCACGCCAGTCCTACTTCAAAAAGGGCAAGGCAAACTAATATCTTTTCTATTAATGATATTGAGAAGTAGTCTAGCACTGGGATACATACCGAACCAGTGGAGATGGGCAAAGGTAGTATTCATTCCAAAAATGGGGAAGAAAGACCCAAGTCCACCAAAGTCCTACAGACCGATCAGCTTAACATCGTTTCTTCTTAAAGCGATGGAAAAGACTGTGGAGAGAGGAAGCACTACATGCCCTACATCCTCTTCACTACTGTCAGCATGCATATAGGGCAGGCAGATCCACAGAAACTGCACTCTACCAACTGACAGGAACTATCGAGAGCGCACTCGAAGCGAACGAAATAGTTATACAGTCAGCGTCAAAAGTGAGTAAACAGTCATTAGCTGAAAGGTATTCCTCTAAATTCAAATTGACTGGTATAGTCTACGTCTGACATTGATGCCTCAAATGAAAGATCCGAAATCATACATCAAAATAAGCTATACTTCATTTAAAAAAAACAGTAAACATAAAGAAGTTTATTTAGTTCAAACGAAAAAAGGGGCTAAAAAAAGGCGTCAAAAGTGGTTCACTCTCTTTAAAAAACAGTATCTTATTGAGAAAAAAAATTGTACTTTGTATGCCTTTACCGCTTTTTCAGTTATCCTATATGGCGGTCTTAATTTTCATACAAATGTTTAACAGATTCGAGCCTTTATGTCTTACAGTCACTGACACAATGCTGTTTTTAGCACTTTTCTCTTTGAAATTCAATTAATTGTTTTATATATACACTTATGTTAAATATTATTTACCATATTTCAAAGTGTGACTTTTGAGCTTTAATTTAATATATCCATGTCTGTTCTACCTCATTCCGGTGAATATTGATTTAGTGGATAAACCTTCAGCAGATGACTAAATGTTCACTCACTTTCGACGCTGAAAGCACAAACTTTCTTTCATATTAAAGGAGCATTTGATCTCATGATGCAATTGTTTGAGCTCTGGGCAAAATGAAAGTAAAGCACCCAATAAACAAATGGATGTATGAACTCCTGAGCACGAGATCAGCGGCAGACCCAGGACGAGATGGTTAGACCAAACACTCGTCTGGTTGCGCTTGGTCCTGATGAGTTAGAGTCGATGGCGGATGATCGAGTTGCCTGGAGAGCTCTCGTGCATGCATTGCTCCCTCGGCCCCTTTAGATGAGGTAAACTCAGATGCAATGTCATATTTCCCGTGAGTCACAACAGAAGTGGAATAAATAAGCACAAGGGCTTGCAGTAGTGAAAACAGCAATCGAATGAATCTCGAAAGTTACAATGACCCCCATGCAAGCACCTCGAAAGTGCCCTTTAAAGCATGTTAAACGGAACGCCGAGTGAAACCTTTCGAGTGACCAGAGTCCCACTCAAGAAAAACGCCACCAGTACATCAACTCTTAAGCACTTCAAACCATTATATCTTCAATTAATTTTATCTACTGCCTCCGCCATCCATCACACGGTCGATTTCTTCCAATAATCCATCTTGGAGTTTTCAATTCAATAAAAACGAGTATTTCCCGTAATCGAGCATGGAGCACCGTGATACCAGAAACGAGATAAATACCATAAGCACTTTCAGCCGAGTCTCAAGCAACTGACCTTTGCAATATGCAAAACCGAATGGGAAGTGAACACTTCACATGTTGACTACGTGACAGTTGATATTAAGCAAATAGCGCGGTCGCGCATTTGCATAGCACTGCAAGACTCCCACCGAAAAACAAACGGATGACAAACACTTTTCGACAGATCACAGGCACCTGTCAACTCGAATTAAGTTCAATTGAATGCGTGCCCGGAATGACCGATGGGGAGCGCGCCACGTTTCGCGAATTCTGGAAATTTATGCAAAGCAATTGGATTTGAATTGCTGGGGTGTTATGTCAAAGGAAGAATTAGAACTCGACGCTCATGAAGAACTTAGAGAATGGCCTTAATCGGGGACTGATGGGGCGATATAATCGCAAGACTGACAACTCCGGAAGCAAGTGTGACGGATGGGATATTGTGCGTCAATCTTGCTGTCATTGAGGGGTGATTGTTTACAAACTAGTTGTGTACATACGACAGTTAACGAAAGTGACCACACGTTGTTTGTTTAGGGGAACACATGCAAACGCGATTATTTTTCACGCTTTGATGCTTCGGTATAACATCAAGTTTTGTTGCGTTTTTGGTTAAGTGCCTGCCGCAAGTTAGAGAGGTCCCAGGTTCGAATCCCAGTGAAATCAAAGTTAATACGCTTTTATCCGTTTTTTTCAAATCTGGTCCAATCACCATTTACCGTTGGGATCAATCGGATCGCTCGATCAGACTGTGGGTATCATAATGGACCAACATGGTCTAAGTGCGCTGGTGAATTCAGCAGCAGCCGACTAGCCCAACCTAACCTATGTCAGAAAGGGTGTAATTTTCAAATGCCGCGCTAAACAAATTTGGGCACCGTCGACGTGAAAACGAAACAAAACACTGATTTGAGTTGCTATTCCACTGCTTGCTGATCGAAGCAGTTTTATAGAGGCCTTTATTAATTCTCTTTTCATTAACTCCTTCTTCTTCTTCTGGTAGGAACGCTACAGTTCGGAGTGGACCTGGGGCTCAACCAACAAGCTTTTCCAGCACATTCTTTCGCCAGCTATCTCAACACCAGATTGTTCTGTGCGCCAGATTATGTGCGCCATCTTAAACGTAGACGTTCTCTGTTGCGTTGTCCCACAGACTCACAGTCGATGATTTTTTCGGTAACCTATTCTATCACACCTGAAGCCGTCTTATGCACGCCCAAGATCTCAGATAAGGACTTTACGGAGTTTGTTTATCTCAGAGTAAACGTGAATTCAACAAATAACATCTTGGGACAGATCTAACGTAGAATTTCCCTTCGCAACCGCTACTACTTCTGTTTATCAAAGCTCTTGACTCGAAAGGCCAAACTCTTGCTCTACAAAACTCGAATCCTGATAGTTTTGCTATATGGAGCCGAAAGTTGGACAACAAGCTGGAGTACAGACCTTATTATTGATGCCTTCGAAAGAAAAATGTTACGTCAGATATTTATTCCTGTATTCGAAAACGGAGTATCGAGAAGAAAACTTAATAGGGATCTCTACGAGCTGTACAAAGAGGCAGATGTAGTCCAGAAGGAAACAATTCAAATCCGTCGAAAAAAATGCCTCGACCGCATAGAACACATGAACACCACTGCTCCAGCTAAAAGAATCTTCATATCTGCCCCTCCTGGTTCGAGAAGAAGTGAGAGACCGAACCTCCGGTATAAAGGCCAAGTGATCGTTGACGCAAAGCAACTTGGTTTTGATGACTGGAAGCGGAGTGCCCGGGACCTTCAGTGTTTTGATGACTGGCGCCAATCGCTTAGGCTTAGACCCTCCAGAGGTCGCAGGCCAGATAAGTAAGTAATGCAAAGTATAGCGTGCATTTTATGTTCCAGGTCGATTCTTTTTAGTTACCATTTTGGTTTGCATGAATTGGCCTTCATATGTCGCTCTTTATTCTTGTTCATGTGTCATGTGAAAAAAATTTAAAAAAAAATGTTTAACATGTATTCGGCGTGTTTTTTGAAAATGCCATGAACAAATACGTCTGTGATCACTCAGGGACATTTGACTTCGTGTGTTCACGAGGAAGTCCTCCCACTCACATCAATCGGTTGTAATTTCATGCACAAGTAAGGCAATTGCCATGAGGATGCCCATGAAAACAATAACCGCAATCAGATTAAGTGAGAGAAAGTGCTGCCAATTTCAAAATAAGTTATTATCTCGTTCTCCGTCATTGATTTCTTGCTTTTTTCTATTTTCTAGATTTAAACTTCCCCTTGTCACATGCTATTATTTTCAAATTTTCACTGAACTTACACAATTGTTAAACATAGAATTTCGTTTTCCATTCGAGATACAAACCGCAATAGAAGTTATATTGTGAACCGGTAGATGGCCAAGTGTTATTTGTATTACTACCCGCCGGTAGATGGCGCATTCATTTTTAAAAGAAAATCGTCCAAAACTTTTTTCGCCAAGAAATCTTAATCAACTAGGCTGCAGTCACTTTTCTTAATACTTTTTAGGCTGCGGCCACGCAGTGAGCGACGATTGAGCGACGAGCAGTTGAACAACGAGCGATAAAGTGACGCAAAAAAATTAAAACACATGAAATCGTACGACAGTGGCGATGACGCTCAGGAAATGGCCACCCATTGCTCAAACTCGTCGCTATATCGCTCAATCGCTCAATCGCTCGTCGCTCGTCGCTCAATCGCTAAGTCACTCGTCGCTCAATCGCTCAATCGCTCAATCGCTCAATCGCACAATCACTCAATCGGTCAACGCAATTAGTGCGTCGCCGCAGCTACGGAAAATGTATTAAGATATTTTCGACATCGAGCCAGTTCAGGTAGACAAAAGAAGACACAGCCAGATCATGATAGTAAGGAGACTTGTTGCTTGAGAACCAACTTCATCTTGGACTGTAACGCCATGCTGCTGCATTTACCTGCCTGTACTCGTTATCAAACAACTGTTTTTTTTAGGTGGTGTTGAAAAACACTGAAATTCAGTAGCAGCTTCCCTGAAGGCTTTTTGATAACGTTTCCATTCCTCTTCTATTGCTGCCGCAGACGTCGTTGAACTTTCGACTAATTTCAGGGAGACTCGATCGGCAAAGTTCCTAGCTTTCTGTTGAGATTAGAGCTTTTCGGTGTCAAACCCTGGTGTCCTCGCTCGATTCCGTTGATCTCTCGATATCTGTGTTCTTATGAAATGTCCCGAATCAATCTTGGCTTGACTTTCGACGCTTTGATATTCATTCCTTTGAACCAATATATCAAAACAGAAAAACTTGTCTGAAAGAGCTTGTACGGTTTCCATCATCGACTTCTTGCCTGCACAAGCGGTCAGTAGAATTTCACTGACTAAAAATGTAAACACGCTAAAAAAAAATCAAGGGTAATAAAGTGAAATATTCGATGGACTATAACCAAATCCTTCTGAATTTGGTTCTTCAATGAAACTGCGCCAAAGGACAACAAAAGGATGGAACGCCGAAGATGAAGTGTTCATCCGAAATTGAAAAACCCCCTGTCATATTCTTTTGTTCACCTCTCCACGATCCCATATGAGTCTGACTGTGTTAATCTGTTATGGAATCCCAGAGAATGTTGCGACTGCACATGAGGGCTATTTTTGGAATTCACAAAACATCTGAATTGCACATTTGAACTCCGTAACACATGGCCGACAAACAAAGACAATAACGCAACCACTGAGGCCTCGTTCAAATTTTGATCTGAACTGCGACTCTTGGGTATGTTCTGAAGCAAATTTAGTGTCAGATTCAGTGAACGTCGCAAATTAATTCAATTCGATAAGGTTCAGTTCATTTTAGCTAATCTAAAAGAGAACGATGGTAAGGCACTCAAAATTAACTTCTGCTCACTTAGGATGGGATCCGTAAAGCCATAGAATAAGCGCACAGTATTTGTATACGTTTCCTAATTAAAGTTAAAATAAGCAGAGAAATAATTTAATAAGAAAGTAAGTTTTATTTCTCCAAAAGCAGAATCAAAGTTAATAAACACACGGTTTCGAGTGATACCGAAACAGATCACCGTACTCGGTCCTTATGATCCATCTTAGTGTTAGAACCAGCAGTTAGATATGGTTCATCGCTTGAATTCCCATGAGTGACTCAGAATCCCATTTCATCTGGTGGAATAAGTCATACTAAGCTTTATTAGGTGTTTAGTTGTAGCTGGAGGCATGGAAGCTCTCTCTTGCAAAGTAATAAACGACGAGTGGTCTTTACAATCTCTTGTAATGTCGCAATGCCCCGGCACTCACAAGAGGTATTAGCCATCTCGTTGAGACTGTTTTTGTGTGGAATACGAAAGAATCTGTATATTTAACTGTAGCTTGAAAATGCATGCAAATGATGATGATTCTTCTGGATACCACTCTATACTTAACCCACGAATAGACTTTTTTGATCTTATAGTGTTGGCCTAAAAGACCTACAATGTTAGAGCCAAAAGTCAGAGCAACCACCAACCTCGCAACCACTACGCAATATCCACGGAGGGAAGGTTACGTTGTGTATTTGGATATACCGGAAGGAAATTGTGTACGAATAGCAGACCTGGTGAAATCGAAGCTCTAAAATAAGTCTCTATAAACTCAAAAGTGATCATTAGCTGTCTCGCATATTTTGAGGAGGTGGCTGAATAACTTAACATATTCCTGTGTTGGGCGCCAGGCCATAGAGACATTGCAGAGAAGAGTTCAGCCGTAAAGGCCTGTCATTAGGTAGTTGTTAACCACTTTATTAACACTATCGGTGCTCCATTTAGTACTAAATTTCTTTATTTTCCTTAAGCAGCGGTATAATAAAGTGTTACCTGCGAAGCTTATGGGTTAGCTGCAGGTGGTTTAGATTTTGTTGGTACATTGTGTAGAAGTTTTTCCAGAATATAAACTCAACGACTCAAACTTTATTACGTTTAACAAGATACAATGTTTGATACAAAGTTAACAATTAAATTCAAATTTGGGCAATTTTTGACAATTTAAACATCTAAAAACAAACAAAGTTTTGACTACTAAAAAAATATTTGTATTTGATTTAATATATGTACAGTTTAATAGCGACTCCGAACGGCGAGATTGAAAAGCTTTTGCTAGACTCTTTGAGTTCCAGTTGCAGTAGTAGTTCCATAAACTTTTTATTCCAGACAAAATATCTTAATCTAGCTTAATTGACATACCTCTTACAGTTCTTCCTCCCGTTTAAGTAGAATTTAGATAAGATTGACAGCCCGTTCCACTCCGCAATCAAAATGTTGGCCCTGTTCCTCAATAGCAGAGTTGTAAAAGAATGCATTCATTTGGGAATACATTCTTAGAATTTGAAGTCAGTTTCGGTTTTTTTATCGATGCAATCAAAACTAAAAAAAGACTGGGATTTAAAAAATTTGAAGTCACAATTCTTTTGAAATCATTGACTGGTGCATTCAATATTTAGCAATTATAGAATTGAAATCATTGATGCAAGTCATTTCACTTAATTTGACTTGAATTCATCAGTGAATTCACTTTAAATCAGTTGAAGTCAGTGATTTCAACTTTAAATCAGTTGAAGTCAGTGATTTTAATAGAACTTATGTGAATTCATTTAAAGTCTGTGGGTTCTCATCACAGCATTATTTGGTTATAATACAAAGAAAAGTAGAAAAAATGACCATAGGCAAGACTTCTCATTAGTCATTGCAACGTTGAGCGACCGTAAATATGCTTTTAATTTTTTTGTCTAAGTAAACATAATAATAAGTAGGTTTTTTTTCATTTTATTCTAGTAAGTATAATAAACTAAATAAGAACTCAACGTTATCAAAACAAATAAAATAATATTCTAGAAATTAAAAATTTTAACTTTCCTCAATGTTATTAACAGTTCAAAATTTTCTTCCGAAAGCGCGACTCGTCTGGGGGTGTTGATTAAACTTGCAAAAGAAAACAATCTTTCCACGGCGGCTGACGAAGGTAATGGTGTGTTATATTTAAGAGCATTTTTTTCAATCTCGGGTAACGATCCAACATTTTGAAGTCTGTTGCAGTTTCGGCCAGATATACATATATATTATTAGAATTTTGATACTGGAATACAAAATATTATGCATAACAATATTAATACATTCTTTAAATTGTATAAAAACATATCCATACCTGAAAGTGAAAAGTCAAAAAAAGAAAGTTCAGTACCAACTAAAGTCAAATGAATTAAAATTATTTTTGTTGAATTCATAGACTTCAAAAGAGTTTAAGTGAATTCACTGCTGACTTCAACTAACATACAGCGAATTCACTATTTTTTCAAAAGAATGCAATCATTGGGCTTAATTCAAAGATTGTAAAAAATTGAATGCATTAGTCACTGAGTTCCAAAGAATGGTGACTTATAGTTTTATTAAATCGCAGTCATTTTTACCAAAAAGACTTCAAATCATTTTGGATGAATTCAATAGAATTACGATCTCTAAAGATTTAATTCTTTTACAACTCTGCTCTATAGGACGAACTACCCAAACACTCATTTTGCAGCATTTTGCTACATGTTCGACATTCTTTATCACACAGCCTTTGGTGGCCTTCTGATGAATTGTCTTAGATTTGTTGAACGGCAAGTAGCAGCTTCCAACTCTTCTAAACACAAAATATATTTTTACCGTCCATGGAGAACCTGCTACTTCTAACACCCTTCCTCTTCTTGTGGAGCTACAGTCTGAGATGAACCTGGGTCTCCAAATGCGTACGCCAAGTCTGTTGAGGTCACTCGACATGTTGATATAAGGTAGTGCTAGAGATGAAGAAATGTGAAGTGACTAGAAGTGACCACTCACTCGGATATCTCTAAGGAAGTAATAAGCAAAAGGAAGCTCCGTTGGGCCATAGCTTCCTTCCATATAAATCTACAGGCTTGGACGGTATCTACCCAATAGAACTGCAACAGGCCTACGATATATTAGAGCCCTGGCTGCTAAGCCTATATAGGGGATGCCTCGGCCACAGCTACATACCGGAAGAATGGGGGAAAATAAAGGTAGTCTTCATTCCTAAAACGGGGAAGATATCTCATACAACACCAAAAGACTACAAGCCAATCAGTTTATCATTATTCCTACTAAAGGCACTGGAAAGGCTGATTGATTTTTACATCAAGAGACTCTCGACTGCACAACATGCGTACTGCAAAGGAAGATCTGTCGAGACTGCTCTTCATAATATGGTGGGTACTATTGAAAAGTCAATGACCTAAAGAGTATACAATGATTGTGAAAAAATCACCCGCTGGATAAACTCTATGCTAACCACCAGGGAAATCCACGCTGAATATATAAATATCCCCAGGTACTAGGAGATCTAATGGGAAACGCGCTAAGTGAACTATAGAAATGGACCAGGAAATGCGGCCTGAGTGTAAACCCGGCAAAGACTGAACTGGTACTCTTTTCGAAAAACCACCAGGTACCCCCAATTATACCACCAAAAATCAACGGATTCCAGCTAACCTTCTCAAACCACGCCAAATACTTAGGCATAATACTGGATACGAAGCTCAGTTGGAAGCAGAACACTATAGAAAGAGTAAAGAAAGCTACAATCGCATGGTACGCATGTAAGAAAGCCCTAGGTAAGAAATGGTGCTTGAACCAAAAATCGTAAGATGGCTATGCACCGCCGTCATAAGACCCATACTTCTATATGGTGTACTTGTATGGTGGCCGTTGTTGGACAAGTCAACTTATGCAAAAATGATCAACAGATTCCAGAGGATGGCGTGTATATCAATTACAGACATATGTGGCAAGGAATTTGCAACAAAATCGGCACTACGGCTCAAAGAAATCTCACAGTGAAGAAACCAAAACGTAGGCCATGCACACATACTTAACTTGTATAACTTTCTTGAGGAACCTACGGACTATTTATCCCCAGTCGTGGACTTCATATTGGTTACGGCACCAAAATTCCGAATAGATAAGAATGGGAGACAAACTCGGTGCTAAGAAGTAACAACGCAAAGGAGATCTACACAGACGGGTCTAAGACTGGTAGTGGAGTAGGTGCTGGAATTTTCACGGAACAACTCCAAATCAGCCAGTCCTTTAGACTACCGAACCACTGTAGTGTCTTCCAAGTGGAATTTGTGACTATTCGTGAAGCCGCTGAATGGCTATCGATGAACATGATATCGAGAGAGGATATCGTAATATACACCGACAGTCAAGCAGCTATAAAAGCACTCGAATCACCAATATTAAGATAATAAACTGGGCAAGTGCGAGTCGTACTCGCACGGGTAAGGTTCCGTCGCATAATATTGATGGATGATTTCTGAAGATCAAACGACGTTTCGAAACTATTTCAGTTGAATTTTCTTCTAACTTCAACTCAAATCAACTATTCATTCATACATTTATACATCCGAAAAAAACAAACGTTCATCCCTACATATACCTATATCTCTATCCAAGTTTATCCAACACAGAAAATCCCTTCCATCATACACATACCCAATCACTGCTCATGCCTGCGGTGTGTGTGTATTCATTTCTGTTGGGCATTTAGGGGTGAGATCGAAAAGATAACGCTCAGCAGCGAATAGAGTGGCCGAACATAGCATGAAATTATGTGTGGAAATGAAATTGTTTTCATTTTAAATCTTAGATATCTCGAAATTTCAACATAAATCGATATTTTGAAATGTATCATTTCTTAATGCTTACATTGATGTCTTCAAAACTGCGTTTTCAGATCTTCAAAATTCGCATGTCGATGATTGACCGTTTTTGGCCAATATCTCCAAAACCATTAAGGCCAGAATGCTCGCAATGGTTTTAAATGAAAGTACTCAATGAAGCCAAGTTTTTGTGATTTTTTCAGATTTTTAAACACTTTGGTTTAGAAATGGCGCATTTAAAACTTTGGAGCTCCATATTTTCCAAACGGTATTTTGGATAAAAAAGTGTTGAATGAAACCTCCACCTCATTTCGAAAGACCTGTCGATTGATATATATTTCGATGGGGTGCGACAATTTTTCAAAATTAATGTCAACTTCACCTGTACTGGAGCCACCCCCAAATGGCCCCACTTTTTAAAATCGCTGCATAGGAATTGACATCTAGGTCTGAAGTACCTAATTCCAAAATTTCATGCCGATACCTTCATAAACTTCGGAGATAAAAAAGTGTGACAGACACGACGGACGGACGGACGGACGGACACACCGAAATTATAAAGGTTCCGTTTTTGTAGACGGAACCTTAAAAATTGGTAAAAATCTGCCGTATATCTCTAAATGAAATATCTAAACAATGCAGCCTCATGGTGTGCTGGGTTCCTGGTCATAGAAATATACCAGGTAATTGCTGCTTCGCAATTCGCTTCGAGCTAGCCAAAAGGGGTACCACAATCAGTGACCCAAGCATTAGCAACATCTCTGTACCAATAATAATAATAATAATAATGGCGGCGCTACAGTCCGAAGAGGAATCCCCCTCACACAATTGTCCAGCCTTAGCCTCTTTAAGGAAGAAAACCTTGGAAGAATATAATCTGAGCTCACTAACTGATATATCCGAAAAGGACGTCAAGAAATTATGGATACTCGTCCAGAAATCGAAATGGTTCCAGAAATGAGCGGCAGGAAGCCGGATGTGGCAACACAATGGACCGTATGGGTCTAAATGAATCCAATGTGCATATGTTGGAAGCCATCATACCTACTTAACTACCTAGTGCTAGAGATTTATCTAACTCTGAGCCTTCGCTCGCTAACACGTCCGCCCTCTCGTTTCCTTGAACTCCTGTGTGTCCCGGTACCCAGCAGAGAGTCACCGTGTTTTGCCTGGAGATTTCGTTGAGACAGAACGTCTTGACTAGTTTCGACTTTACAATACCCGCTTGGCTGTCGGAGTATATGGTTATCGTTTTTTCAGTTAAACTAAGCTCTTTAAGCGTAAGTGCCGCTTCATTTGTTGCTACCACTTCTGCTTGAAAAACACTACATTCGTCGCTTAAATTTGGGAATCTTTCAAAGACTCCTGCACCTGTTTTCGAGCCATCAGTAAATAGGGAGATCTCTTCACCGCCATTTGCTGATAGCTCTTCTCAACCTCTCCTGTCCGGAATTCGGGTAGAGAACTTCCTCGTGGTAGTCAGGGTTGGTGGCAGATAATCCGACGTTTTGTATCTGTGTGATACTGTCCATTTTGATAGGATAGACGCGTGCCCATATGGCTTGTCTTTCCACATCTTGACTTCCCTGAGTCTCATTGCGGTTATAGCCGATCTGCTACTAGAATATGCGCTCTATTACAAAAATCAATTTTCAGCCAAAAAAAACACAGCGGTTGACAATAGATATTCGACATTTGTTCGCACTGCTTACCGCGGAACCGACACGGACAACGTCCTATTGCTTTTAAAATTATAGCTGCCCATTGTGACGCTCTGTTATAGTCGTCCAAGTTGTGGCTATGACAGCATAAACTTCGATTTACCAACGAATTTTAGAAGCTCGCTGTGGTCGACCAATCACGTCAATGGCATCCGCAGGTGTACATAACAGAAACCACGTGCATACATATATACTGTCTCTTTATCGCTTCCGCCTATAAATTTAACTTCATCAGTATCAGACGCAATAATATTTCTTCAAAGTATTACCAGGCCTTCGTCTAAAATGCCATAAAAAATGATTGAGGTGGGAGTATTTTAATACCAAACTGTTCTCTTCGATTCAAATTGTAATAACTTACAATTTTAATTCGAATGCAGTTGATTTCTAGATACAAATTTAATGTCCCAAATATTTCGATTCTCATGAAAATTCAAGAGTTCAACTTGTTGTTCGTGATCCATGGGATATTTTGTACTATCCCTAGCTAATAGAAAATCCAATGAGTTCTCACTTGTGCGCCCCATCTAAATTATGCTCACATACATACGTGTAGCAAAAGCTGCAGCGCACCCTTTCTGTGAACACTGCCTCGAGACAAATAATGCTCACAGGCAAGTCAACTCATTCAACGTCAGTCAACCCAATCGAGGGCTAGCCTTTGCACACAAAATCCAACAGAGAATGCGATTATTCTGTACATACGCGCGATCTACATTAATTATGCATACAATGCATCTCAGACGGAGCACAAGGTCGCCGCGCCAAAGCGCGTGTCGCTTCAATTACTGCTGTGCTATCAGTTGGTGCTCGTTTACCACTCAGATTCGTCTGTAATTATTCGGATCTTAACATTTCCCCGGCGAAAAACCGAAGGAGGAGGAAAATTCTGGAAAAAAAAAGATCTTTAATTAACCACCCACGGCAGAGTGTTTGCCCATCGATGGCACTCGTGTTGGAACGATCACTCATTGCTGCGATCCTCGTTTGAATTCTCTTCGGACTGCCTCAGTGGTGAGCAATTCATGTAATTTTTAGATTCATTTTCACCATTTTCATCAGCACCTCGACTCCGCGTTGGCCTACGTATGCACATCACACTCTGCTTTCAAACGACTCAGTCCTATCCACAGACACTACACGCTGAGTCAAAGTGCCCACGACAGCAGAGCGAGAGCGAGGGAGGTGATAAAGCGTGTGCACGATCAACCGAATGTACATATCAGCCGCTGCCAGAGAATTTTTCGAAAACGAAACTCAGTTTGTAAACGAACGTGAAACTTGTTAGATACTCTCGTGAAGAGTCTATTCCCTGCCAGAACGCTGCTGCTGTGATCGGAAGTGTTGAAGTGATCTTTTAGTTTTTTTTGTGATTCGATTTCAAATTAAGTGATCGAGGGATCAAGTGATCAAGTGTTTAAGTGAACTGAAAAGTGATACTGATTTCAAATAAATTAGACGTGTCATAATTTTTTTTTTCAAAAAGGATTAGCCGCAAGAAATTCAATCCAAGATGCATGGCACAATATTGGATGAGGTTAGTTATGGATTTTATATAAAAAATTGTACTTGGCCGTGTTTGACTGTTTCGATGAATTTCGATGAAAAATGAGTCGATGGTACGCTTATAGAACTTTTTGGTAATTTTTGGATTCTTCAGTTTTTGGTTTTTTTCTTCGATATAATTTGCACACTTATCTTATTTTCGGGTTTCTATTCAAGTGCTTCTGTGTATTTCTCAGTCTTGAAGATAGACGGTTGGTGTCTATGTCTTTGGCATTTTCGGGGGTCGGACAAATCAGGACGATTTTTCTAGTTTGATGAATGAGATGTGAACAAATATGTAGCATTCGAAGGTGATAGATGTAGGGTCTTTGAGGAGTGAATAGCACCGAACAGTGCTTAGTTCTTTCATGAATTAAATACAGCCTTGGCCAAATGTGTTGGGCACCCTTAAAGATTCGTTATATCTTCAAAAAGGAACAAAATTAATTAAATGAGATGAAAAAATAAAAATCCTTTACAACCAAACTAATTACTTCCGATAAGTGATTTAGCAGCAAAGACAAAACGATAGGGGGGGCCTAATACATTTGGCCAAGGCTGTAGAGCAGCTTACCACTTACAAGTCATACTCATCCACCGCAAGCGTTGCCTTTTTTTTTTTTACTGATGTATGACTAATCTTACTATCTTACTGCTCTCCAGCAATAGTCGGAGTCTGCTAGATTAGCTTCGGTTGTTGCCTGAAGGTCTCTAATTTTAGGCCTATTTCGTGCAGCCGTCACTCTTTCCGGTTTCAAATTGTCGGTCATTTGTTCCCGTTTTGTTTTTTTTTTTTCTCCTATGTTTTGAAACACTACTCTGGAGCACTGACTCAAAACTGGTCCATTGTACTCCCAGGTAGCAACCTACCCCAGTGCCGTTTATTTAATCCCAACGGCAAATGGTGACTGGACCAGATTCGATTTCACTGGGATTCGAACCTGGGACCCCTCTAACTTGGCGCAGGCACTTAACCAACTGCGCCACCCGTTTCGCTTAGCCAGTCCCTAAAAATGTGTTCTCACTTTGCCACGACAACTTTTGATCTGATTTTACAACACTTGAAGTCACGTCATTTGCATCGCCCAAGACTCAAGTTTTTTATTTAATTAACTATTTGGCTCTTTCAAGGTGCGAGATCTTTTTAAAGTTGATGCTCTTATCCGCAGAAAAACCCATCTAAGAGTTACTCGACGGCTTGAGTGAGCTAAACAGAATTACTATCAGTCAGTTTAAATGCTTCTTAAGAAGCACTGAATGCTTTTAAGGGTAGGAGGTACCCCATCCGCGAGGTACCAGAAGAGGTCTATATTTGACCTAAAGAACACTGCAGTGAAAGACGACTGGATGGCGCAGTTGGTTAAGTGCCTGCCCTTAGCTAGTGGATTCGGGATTCGAACCAGGGATCCCTCTAATTTGGGGCATGCACTTAGCCAACTGCACCACCCAGTCGCTTCTATTCTATGATCATTTACTTTAATTTCAATTAAATTTTAGACGGTCCAAATCTAAAATTCTCTGGTTTGCCCCGTAAAGAAAAAGCTTCTTAATATTTCGGTTCGGAGTCGGCATTAAACAGTAGGTTTCCTCCACTCGTGGAAAAACAATAGTACGCACAATACAAGTGGTTGCTGTAGGAGCTAGGCGCAAGTTCACCCGGACTGTATAGCCACCATTTTTACAATACAAAACAAAATTCGCAAAATTGAAGTCGCAGAAATGCTAAGTTTTGCGGACGAAATTGAACATCGGCTTCTCCGATGTTTACAGAAAACATAAGTCGCGGCATATTCACAATTTTATGCCCAGCTCAGGAATTGCTTTCAATAAAACGCACATAATCACTTTAGGTTGTAGTCATAGCTATTTTCAATAGCATTTGATGTCAAAACATTTTTGTCCGATGTAAATTAGCCAATCACAGTCACAATTTTATTGACAAGCTGAAACGGATAACTTTACAAAAGAAACAAAAATAAAAGACTATAGGTACTTTCAAGAATTTAGTCACTGATTTTTTCTTTTTTTTCTAAAACTTCACAACGACATCTATCATAAAGTCGCATGCTTCCCAACGTCTGTTAGAAATCCGCGGCTTTCTTATTATCTCTTAACAGATAAGATTGCAGACAACTTACCGGCGTACTAACGAGGCACTACACCTTCGCCAAACAACTAAGTGTGCTTGGCCTAAGCGATAAAACCCTCTGCGACGCCTGTGGAGAAGACGATGACACTGCAGAGCATTTCCCGCCTTTGCTCGGATCAGGTGGCAGTTATTCGGTGCTGATGAGTTGAGAGCTGACGATGTAGGCTCCTCATCACAGAAGTGCCTGCTTGAAATTTCAGCAAAAGTAGGCTGCTGTCTGGTAGTACAATGGACCAGTTTTTGAATCTGAGTGCTGCAGTGTAGTGTTGCAAAAACCTCCGACAAAAAAAAATCATAAAGTCGTAGTTGTCGTCACAAATTTACCAAATATTTCACACAAACCATTTTAACTCCATTTGGGAACGCAATCTCCACTTCAGTTTACTCAACAACTTATCGACACTTTTGGTCTAGTTCTTAGTTGGTTACACAAATGTGAATAAAACACGTTTACTGCTTTCGGAAGTTGACTTACTGTGGTCGTCCGTCGCTTTTCAAACAAGTCCGTATGAGGGAAACAAACATCAAAATCGTCAAACAACAAATGACTTTTATGATGATTTTATTTACTAGGAAAACTTAAGATTAGAAATAGTGAAATAAATGAACAAAGATATCTTACACTCCTCAGGAAATCTTGCGACGATCACCACGAAAATCTCTAATTCAACTGGCGTTTTTAACGGATACAAAAACCCAAGCATTTAATTTACTGTTAAAAATGTTCGTGGCAAACGTCACATACTGAGGACGAAAAACGAAAAAAAATACAAAAAAGGATAACGTAGTGAACATAGATACAAGATACAAAAAGATAATAATAATGCAGGCAAATGGTAATGCAGTCAAATATGGCTCGATGACACTTACCATTTATCGAAACACTCAAATCTTGGCACCAAACGTCAAATACGGGACTATTGTGGCCAGGATAAAAATCACGTAATATGTGAAACGTTTGTCAAACGGAACAGAGATTTTATGATTTGCACATATAGTTCAACGTTTCAACCTTTCACAGTAAATTATTATTCCCTACTGAACAGATTACAACAAGTTTGACATATTTTGCTTTAACAACATGGCCGCTATTAGCATAAAAGGGTGCCCCTACTGAATGTCGCTTAATTTTCTGCAATCAAGAGTGGATTTTTTTTAGGATATTGGTATATTTTACAAAATGTGGTTCAACTGGTTAAAACAAATAAAAGAATTATAGGGCATAGCTCCTGATGAGTTAGAGTCGATGGCGGAGGATCGAGTGGCCTGGAGATCTCTCGTGCATGCATTGCCCCCGCGACCCCTTTAATGGAACATGCGGGTCATTGAAAATGAGATGAGATGAGATGAGGTATCTTCTGTATTTCTGCAGCTAACGTTCGCAATCGTTGTCTTTGTAAAAAAAATTTTGAAAGGCCTTATTTCTCTGTGTTTATTTCTTTCATCTCAAAAAGTTCTGTTCAGTTGTAGGGGAACTAAGTTCATTGTCAGATGCCTCTTTGATAGATACCATACACTCATGATACAATGATACATGAAATGCTTGACAGATCGTAGAAACGAACTGTATTGTCACATAGAAGTCGCAACCACGAAAAGATAAATGAATAGAATAAAAAAATTATGCATAAAGAGTGGCGATGGTTCGTATAAACCTTCTTCAGCCTCTTTCTTGACACGTAGACTCACCAACATTGTCCAGGCACCCATCTGACGCCACAAATTCAAAAAATGTCGACACTGTCAGTGATATCTAGTGTTCTTGTTGCGACAAAAATGTCAAGAACATATCCCTCATCAGGAATTACATCCGCCTTCGCCTCTTCCTCTGTTCAACAGATGACTCGTCTTCAGTTTTATTTCCTTGTACGGAACAATCGAAAACTCAAAACAATGCATTCTATTTTCGAAACACAAGAAACATTCATTACCCATTGAATTCTTTTCACGGCATCAGAATGTATACGATTTATGAAAAACAGAAAACAAAAACCAAACAATCACTTGTTCCAAACACAATCGTTGCTAACCCTCTAAATTTAGAAGTTTTGACAGTCATTCGAACCAAATCCTGAACCGCTCATCACACCCGTCGCAATTCAAAATCAGCTATTAAAAGCAGATGTGTCATTGTCGTATCGGCAGGCATCTACCATCGCACCGCCATCCAAGTTCTGAAGTTCTCAACACATTCGCGCACACCCACGGATGTGGATTTCCGTTTTTTAATTAAGCCAGCCACTATGCATTTCGTCGAGTGGAACATTAAGTGAAGAAAAATGCATTTCTTTTAAACCTATTCGAGATTCAATTAAAATATCACATCGCGTGTGCGCAGGTGTATCGGTTTAGTCACACTTCCTATTTTTAAGGCACCGTGATCTTTGTGTCGAGTGCACTCTTAAGAATGCATCAACAGGGAAGCTGCGCTGCCAGCCATCGCGATACCTGTGCTTGGCAGACTAATGAGCTCTGCGAGTGGGCATTTAAAAATAAATCCTTTGACGTTGAAGCGAACGGATCTGTGGGATTCGTTATGTGTGACTATTAGTAAAAGTGACAAATGATTTATATCTTTCGAGGTTTTTTTTTGTCTAATTTCTTGGTGATTTGTCATGATAAGATATGAGAAAGAGAATGGGTTCAGCTGCTGTTTGTTTTCAATAAAATTTTGCTGCTGGTTCGCGAAAGCAATTACACGAGGTAATACTCAGTTTGAATATCAAATAAAGATTCGCTTTCAAAGTCATGAGGTCGCACGCTGTTAACGACATTTTTTAGTACTCATAAAGTCGAACAACTGACGTATAATTGTTCTGTTCCATTCCACAAGTTTCTCGGTTGTCATCAGAATGCAATCAGTTCTAACAAAAAGGTAGAGTATTCTGTGAGACGTACAGTCAGCGTCAAAAGTGAGTGAACAGTCATGAGCTGAAAGTTTGTCCTCTAAATTAAAATTGAAAGGGACGATCTACGCCAGACAATGATGATTCAAATAAAAGCTCTGAAATCATACTTTAAAACGAGCTATATTTAATTCAACATTACGGTAAACATACTTACATACATAAACATACATACATAATTTAATTCAAAGGGGGGGCTTGAAACAAGCATCAAAAGTGAGTAAACACTCAACTCTAAAAGACCTATCTTATGGAAAAAAATCTTACTTTGTATGCATTAACTACTGTTTCCAGTGTTTGTATCTGCCGAGCTAAAAGTTCCTACTAATGTCTAACGACACCGATCCGTTATATATTACAGTCATTGACACAACCAAATGTACACTGACTTTTAACTTTAGTTTTTAGCACTTTTCTCTTCTAACTTTGGTTAGTTATTTTATGTTTAGACTTATATTAACTATAATACAGTATATTTTACAGTATGACTATTAAGCTTTAATTTTATGTATCCATATTTGTCCTAGCTCAGTCCGGCGATTTTTAATTTAGTACATCAACTTTCAGCAGATAACTGACTGTTTACTCACTTTTGACATTGACTGTATGTAGCAGAAGGGCCAAAAAGACCAAAAAGTATACAAAATGTTGCCTATTTGAAAAAGCAGTTTATAATGATGCGCGAACTTCATCCTTCTCAAAATTCGGTGCTCAAATAGCAGTTATTCCATTTATAAAGAAGGCCAGCCAAATCGAATTGTGCTTCATCTCTCGTAAAGATTTTTTATGCCACAGAAAAAAAGTTGTCGATACTGAGAATTTGGAAAAATCATTTCTGCAGACTGTTAAACGACGATGAGGATGAGAATGTTTCACTCAACACAACGGATGATGATAGAAGAGAACACTCTTCTACACGTCCCCCCGATCTATACGAAGTCAAAATAGCGATATCGAGACTGAAGTCTAACAAAGCTGCTGGTGTAGATAGTCTGCCCGCTGAAATGTTTAAAGCAGCTGGAGATGATCTGGTAGGGCTCATGCACCAGTTCATCAGTAAGATATGGTCGGAGGAAGAATGCCCGATGAGTGGAATCTCAGTATTGCTTGCTCGATCCACAAGATAGGAGACCCCTTTAAGTGCGCCAACTATCGAGGGATAAGTCTCCTTAACATCGCCTATAACATCTTCTCTGCCGTTTTGTGTGAACGCCTGAAACCATTTGTGAATAAACTGATAGGTCCTTATCAGTGTGGTTTCAGACCATCGATCAAATCTTCACACTGTGGCAGATCCTGTAGAAGACCCAAGAAATGCAGATCGACACACACCATCTATTTGTCGATTTCAAGACCGCATATGACAGCGTGCATAGAGACGAGCTATACAGCGCCATGTCTAGTTTTGACATTCCTGCTAAACTCGTCAAACTGAGCAGGATGACGATGGAGAACTCTCGCTGCTCCATCAAGGTCGGTAACGAACTCACCGAGACCTTCAATGTCAAAAAAGGTTTAGACAAGGCGACGCGCTGTCATGTGATTTCTTTAACATCATTCTTGAGAAGATCGTGCAAAACTCACTGGCCAACACAAGAGGCACGATCTTCCAAAAGTCGGTTCAATTGCTAGCTTACGCAGATGACATTGACGTGATTGGGCGAACACAGCGACCCGTCAATGATGCGTTTGCTGGCATTCAAACGGAAGCGGCTAAAATGGGTCTGGCGGTAAACGAGGGCAAAACTAAGTACATGCTGTCATCGAGAAAGGACGCCCAACATCGACGACTTGGCCAGAACGTCACCATAGGCAGCTATAACTTTGTGGTAGTTAAGGACTTCGTCTACCTTGGCTCCGCGGTAAACAGTACAAATAACATCAGTACCGAGATCAAGCGCAGAATAACTCTTGCCAACGTCTGTTTTATTGGGCTTAAAAGGCAATTGAGTAATAGAGCCCTCTCTCGGAAGACCAAGCTGACCCTATACAAGACTTTGATCATCCCAATCCTGCTGTAGGGCGCAGAGGCATGGTCAATATCCCAAGCGGATGAAGAGTCTCTTGCTCTTTTCGAGAAAAAAGTTCTGCTTGCGATCTTTGGTCCTGTTTGCGTTGATGGCATTTGGAGGAGAAGGTTCAAACACGAACTATATGGGCTGTACAACGACATGAGTCTCGCCAGGCATCTACGGGTCCAACACCTAATATGGCTAGGCCATGTAGTGCGTATGGATAACTTAGTTCGGGCCCGAAGAGTCTTCAACTCTGAGCTTGTGGGACAACGCAACAGAGGACGTCCACGTACAAGGTGACGCATGCAAGTAGAGGGGACCTCACCAGACTCCCCGGGAAATCGATAGATTTGGATCTTCTTCAAAATATTCCTATTTTCTGCAGAGGGTTAATTTCGATGAGGAAGAGGCCTTAAGACTTTTGCCATTTTAATTTTTTTTTAATTTTGTAATAATAATAATAATAATAATAATGGCGGCGCTACAGTCCGAGGTGGACCTGGGCCTAGCTTCTCAGCAACCACTCGTGTTGTGCGTGCTATTGTTCTCTCACGAGTGGAGGGGACCTACAGTTTAATGCCGAC
The DNA here is from genome assembly GCA_930367185.1 of Myathropa florea. Classification (NCBI taxonomy): domain Eukaryota; kingdom Metazoa; phylum Arthropoda; class Insecta; order Diptera; family Syrphidae; genus Myathropa; species Myathropa florea. The sequence continues at coordinate 80,088,311 of OV884003.1, read as the reverse complement.
TCCGAACGGCGAGATTGAGAAGCTTTTTCTAGACAGTTATACTCTTTGAGCATTGTCAGTGACTCGAAAGAGGTGGAGCCGTGAAAAAAATGTTTTATGTCGGAGTCGACGCACCTACTCACTACGACACGGCACCCACCATCTTGTATAATGGCAAAGTTTAAACACTTAAGGGCAATTCACATGAGCGGCGAACTGCGAAATATTCGCGAATTTTGACACTTCATTCACATGGAATTCTCTTTAGTCGCCGGCAGCCGCGAATTGTCAGTGTGAAATTTAGAACTTCAAATGTTCGCCCCCAGAGATTTCGAGAATTTTTTATTCGCGCATTTGTGGATCGCGAACGGCTTATTGCGGATCGTGAATTCAGTTTGACAAGTCGCGAAGAGATTGTTGAATTCGTAGAAAAAAAAACAAAATCGATAATTCTTCTGGTTAAAAAAAAACGTTTTGAGTTTTTACTTCATAAAAAATTCGATGATTCAAAACGCACCTTCTGGCATACCAAAAAGTGAACATTTTTGCTGATATTTCCTGAAATACGTTAATTTGGAAAAATTCGTCTCATGTGAAAGGCCCTTTACATTCTCGGATAACAGTTCAGTCTGACATATGCATGTATATGATTGAAACGGAGATGTCATATCCAGACCACGAATTGGATTCTCTTAACACCGACTTATTGGCATTCTCGCTTTCGTAATTCAAAAATAACACGACAACATTCCCAGAACTATCACAGGCCCTTATGCAATCAGTTCGCATTGCCCACAATGTGATCAGTCTAGCACCGTACTAATTTCCTCCTACGCAACTTAAAAAAAATCCCCCCTTTTCAATCAGATTTCCTCGGTCGTTATGTATGCAATCCAACTTAGCCGGAAACTTCAATTTAAACGCCACACACCAGCTTCACTCACCCAACGCATTAAATGAAGGTACACATTTTTTGAGTTCACTGATACCAGGAAACTGATTAAAATTCCCTGAAAAGTTTGTATATCAGCTGAATCGGGAAATCAGAAATTGCCCTCATACACTTGACCTAGATAATTGCTTTCAGTCTTATCAGCGTTAGACACGCCGTCTGACCTCAGACGGCAGTCGAGGTAAAAGTAATTCGACTTGCCTAGAAATGCGTGCCAACCAACCGACTGACTAATTTGTCGCTAATGAAGTTGTCTGCTTTTTCTTTCAGATTATCGAAAATGGCTACGTCGTTATCGAGGACTTCCTAACCCCAGAGGAGACTGAGGAATTATTCAAGACTGGTCAGGCGCTATGTATGGAAGCGCCACAAGAAAACAGGAAGATCTTCACCACATTGGACAGTCAATCGCAGCAGAGCACTGACACCTACTTCATTGAATCTGGAGACAAAGTGCGGTATTTCTTTGAAAAGGGTGCTATTGGCGAGAAGGGTGAACTTTTAGTTGACCCTCTGTCGTCCTTAAATAAGGTAAGTCATGGTTCTTAAACCGATTCCGATTGAACAAACGCTTGACTGGAAGTGTTTTTGCAAGCCACACTGTGCTTGCGTAAGAGTTCAATCTTTATTGAAATGAATTCCATGCTTGAAAAGATTGACGTTGGCAAACACGTTAGAGTTATTTGGGGTACGTGGGTACCGAGTTTTAATGCGAACGCCCAGCCTCGTATTTTATATGTTTGCTTCTAATTAAAATTTGATGCGGAGACATGTGTTCACAAACGCGTGCTCAATATGAGTCTTTTTTTCTTTTCATTCTTCGTTTTTGCTTGCAGTTGCAAGTCTGGAAATGTGGGCAGTCTTTTTCTGGTCGCATGACTAGTGTGTTGAGTTTGATATTTCAACTGGAATTGAGACAACACCAAATACTGAGCTGCATATTTACACGTACATGTGAGTGTATCTACCTTGTGACACTCATGAATAATTATTGAAAAATGTACATGGGATGCATCCGCTGTGAATGCTTTTTTCACATTAGATCTTGTCGACGGGACGGTATGTGCTTCCGAGTTGGAAGAAAAAGACAAGACGAGGTGCTGGAAAAAAGCTGCAATAAATACGGTAGTAGATTAGGTAGGTAGGTAAGTGGGTAGACGGGCGTAAGCCACGCCTCACTTAGGTCCTTAAGGATTGTGATCCCATTGTGATGCACAATACCGATTAATTGGCCAGTATGTCGCGATGGGCAACCACAACTTCAAGGAAGTAAAGGACTACTTCGGTCCAGCCAGGAAATAAAACGCAGAATAAGTCTTGTCAATCGCTGCTGTTTTTTTTTTCATTTAAACTGAAGTTGGCGAGTTGGCTTTATACAAGATCTTCCCAGTTCTGCTCTACGGCGCGCCGTAGGTCTTTAGAGAGACCTCTGCACGGCCCGCCGAGGTGCAGAGACTTGGACCACTATATATTGAAATCGGATGAAGAATCCCTTCGTCTTTTCGAGACAAAAGTTGTACGTGCTATATGTAGTCTTGTTTATATTAATGGCGATTGGAGGAGAAGATTCAACCACGAACTGGACCGTCTGTGTAGCAACATGGGTCTTACCAGGTTTCTACGTGGCCTTAGTTAGCCCATGTATACAGCAATAACAATACAGCTCCGGTCTGAAGAATCTTCGACTCCCAGCCAGTGGAACAACACAGAAGACGACTGTATTAAAGGTGTCACCTACAAGTGGAAAAGGATCGCAACCAATTAGGCGTGAGTAAGTTGAGTTAGTGTGGGCGCCGTGGCGTAGTGGGTAGGTGCGTCGATTCCTACGCTCGAGGTCGTCAGTTCGAATCTCGAAAAAAAAAAAACATCAAACATTTTTTCACGGCTCCACCTCTTTCGAGTCACTGACAATGCTCAAAGAGAATAACTGTCTATAAAAAGCTTCCAAATCTCGCCGTTCGGAATCGGCATTAAATTGTAGGTCCCCTCCACTCGTGAGAGAACAATAGGACGCACAACACGAGTAGTTGCTGAGTAGCTAGGCCCAAGTCCATTACGGAGTTTAGCGCTGCCATTATTATTATTATTGCATTAGGCACATACATCTTCTTCAAATCTGTCATAACGGAGTTCCAGAGTTCCCTTACTGATCTGGTTGATACGTCATCGAATCGTAAATGTTGCGAAATTTGAGCGAACCGATTGTTGCCCTGAACACTTGATGGCCATGAACTTCATCCCAGAAGTCTGTAAAATCAATAGTAAATGAGTAAATGAGCAGTCCTATGAATTTTTTATTTCAATGGCGTCAGTGAGTTTCAATTTCTGTCCTTCATTTCTGCACCATGGCCATTCCTAAATTTGACAGTAAGACCAATAATTGTACTATCACATCACTTACGTCGTCAATACGCTTTCCAGGCGGTAAAACAACAACTTTTACTCATTGGCATTTAATAACGTTATGACTGGCAGATTTTCCATGACTGAAAGTGTCAGTGTTCCATTGAGTTCCATCTTTTCCAAAATATTTTTCAGCTTCAATGCTCACATCATCATAATCATCATTTAGCTCTATTTCATGGGCCAATTCCTCAAAGATTTCGTTAGCATCTTCCTCACTATCATCTCACTATCACTTTTTGATTATCAGTCAGAATGTTGGTCCGGTGTACTGTATTAGTAATTTATCTTTGAATTTCAGTTGCAATTTATTTATTTATTTACTTTATTTATTTGTTCTAACACGAATGCAGGCCATGACACCGTTGATGTGTTGACTCCGGATCCGACGGTCCTGGGTTCAAGTCTAGGACAAAACATCAATTTTTATTTGCACCGTACCACCTCTCTGAGAAGAATATGTGCTCAGAGTAGTGAAAACTATGTGGAGGAGGATCGAATGTGGTCCAATATGAGGAGTCTACTTCGACATCCCTCGAAAACGACATTTTTATATATGACACGAATGGAGGGATCATTGTCGACCATTGGTGTAGTGGGTAAATGCTTCGCCACCTACACGACATTTTTTATATTCACGTTATCAGCTCTCTTGAATCACTGTCAATCCTCAGAGAGTATAAATGTCAAGAAAAGGGTCTTAACTAATCGCCGTTCGGAGTCGGCTTAAAACTATAGATCAATTTTACTCGTGAAAGAACAGTACGCATAGCATAGCTCTGCCGCTACAGAAGCTCTTTTCAACTCCACCCGGTTCTAACGCCGATAGAGTCCTTAGAGATGATCTGTTCATTCTAAGAAGATAGAGTGAACATTTTAGATCAAGTTTAGGCCAAATTTGGTTTATGATGAGGCACGTAGTGCCATCTGACCATCTTAAGTTGGTGATTTTAACAGTATGATTCTTTAAAAGAGGATTAGCTGTAGCAAATGGCATGTGCGGAGGTTCTCCACTAGGATGGTTTGTGGAGACTGTTTCGCTCCTGGCGAGATCACATGAGGTGAATGTTAAAAGTCTCAGCCATCTCCTTAAGAGATGGCAATTTAGAGTGGCTTTAGAGAAGAAAGTGACTGAGCTCAGGGAGTCGATTGCTGTCTGAACAGATGGTGATATCCTTCTTGGATATCACATTGTTCTTAAGCCAGAACAGAGCTTCTTTTATTGCCTTAGTCTCAGCCTGGAACACGCTACAATGTTCTGGAAGGTGGAGGGATATTCTAAAATTGAGATACTTGGAGTAGACACCTAATCATACCCTCTCGTCCGTCTTGGATCCTTCTGTGAAAATACACAGAGGACCGTCCAGCGCCTGAAAGAATAAGAAGAAGTTCAAATAACTTCAGTCCTGCAACTTTTTCATTTAGTTTTTAAGATTTTCCTATTTCTGATCTGTATACACCTTTTTCGCAGACAGCATGTCTTTTAAAGCTCCTGATCCTTGACTTAAAATTGATAAGTACATTATAAACCATTTTAAGCTACAGATCAAAACCATCTCTTAAAACATGCTTATTATATCTTTCCTTTCTAAACTTCGTTCTTTATACTTTAAGGTTGGTCACGCCCTTCACATCGAAAATGAAGCCTTCAAGAAGATCACATTCAGCAACCGTGTCAAGGAGATTTGTTGGCAATTAAACTACAGGCAACCAGCGGTCTGCCAAAGCATGTACATATTTAAGCACCCCGGAGTTGGAGGTGAAGGTAAGACTCCACAAAATTTCCTCCGAAGCCACACAAAACATGCACCGATCCCTTTCTAGTGATTCCACATCAGGATGCCTGGTATTTGCACACAGAACCAAGCACAGCAATCGGATTCTGGATTGCATTGGAGGACACAACCATTCAAAATGGCTGCCTACAATTCATCAAAGGATCTCACAAGAGCGGAATTCACAGGCGATATATGCGCAATCCAGACAAGGACGCGAAGGAACTCCTTATCTATGACAAACCAGCACCAATATATCCAGCTTCGAACTTTACTCCCGTGCAAGTTACCAAGGGTAAGTCGTAAACTGAATTTGATCGTGTACAACCAAATCAATCTTTCTCTTTAGGGAGCTGTATTGTGATCCACGGACAAGTCGTGCACAAAAGCGATCACAATCGATCCAACAAGAGTCGTCATGCGTATACCTTTCATGTGATTGAGACTGAGAACACAAAATATTCCGAAGACAACTGGCTGCAGCCGCCAAAAGACAAACCCTTTCCCGTACTGTACGTTCGAAATGATTGATGCGTAGTTTTACTGAACATGTAACTGACATTGCCTATGTAATTAAGATATATTAATAAATATGTAGCAGATTTTTTTAACAAAATGTCGAGACCGAAGGCTATTTCTTTGTTTCGTGTCCTAAGGAAATTTCAGAACTCATTGGAGCTTTGAACTGGGACCAACAGTTGAAAATACTGAGCAAAGCATTCGATTTAATCTCAAAAATGTACGCAAAATGTAGGCAGGTTTTCATTGCATCATGTAAATAGTACAGACAATGCCGGATTTAGAGGAGGGAAGCCTGGGCTACAGCCCCGGGCCTCCATAAAGCAGGGGCACCCACAATACCCTTCGAAAAAAAAAACATTTTCGAACTCCGACGAGTAAACACTAGAGTTGTACCGAATAGTGATTTGGCCGGATACCGGATACCGAATATTCGGGCTGCAGCTAGGCCGGATAGCCAAATATTCGGCGGCCGGATATCTGCCTTAATTAAAAGTAGAATAGTTTGGTGCTCTGATACTCAAATCAGACCGGTACAAGTCAAACCAAATTAAACATGTTTTTTTTCCTTCTCCTCCACAAGATATTCTTACTTTCTACACAGCAAAGTTTTTGGGACATTTTTGAAGAGGTTGCGGAAGGCAAGCCAGATTGAGTTTTCTGCCAAAAAAAATATCGCCAACGAGCTTGACTTATATCTCAAAACAGTTTATTTTGAACGGAATAGTGACCCTGGAGCTTGGTGGTCAGTAAATGGAAGACAGTACCCAATTTCGCTCAAATTTGCCAAAAACTTATTTTTCATCTCCATGTAGCTATGTATACAGTGAGAGAGTGAGTGAGAGAAACAAACGTAATAAATTATTACTCCTGAATGCAGAAAAACTAATTTTCATTCATCATAATTTGGCTTTAGTAGACATCCAATCTTAAATTGTTTTTTTATTTTGTTGTTTTTTTACTGAAAAAATGACATCAAAACACTATTCGGCTCCTGCCGGATAGGCCGGATATCCGACACACCTCTAGTAAACACAACACAAAAAAAAATTTAAATTATTGATTCACCGAGAAACGGAAATTTTCTGGGAATTTTGGAATTGCTAGCCGAGTATGAACTAATCCTGGCAACCCATTTGAAAGAGCATGCAAATAAAAAAAGTGCTCATGTCAATTACCGTTCGTCCACGATTTGCGAAGAACTGATCAGTTCTATGGGTGACAAAGTGCAAACTGAAATAGTATCCAGAATAAAAAAATCCAAATATCATTCGGTGTCAGTGGATTCTACTCCCGACGAATCTCAACTAACTATAGTCGTTCGATATATTGAAGGATCGACGCCAAAAGAAAGATTTCTCACCTTTTTACCAAACAGCGGCCATACCGGCGAGGCCATAGCAAACGCTTTACTAAAATTTTTAGGAGACCATCAAATAGACAGTTTGACATGACAATGTAAACTTCTTCTTCTTCTTAGGGCGCTACAGTCCGAGGTGGACCTGGGCCTCACTCAACATGCCTCTCCAGCCAGCACGATCTTTCGCCAGCTGTCTCCAGTTTCGCACACCAAGCCGGCCGAGGTTCCCCTCGACTTGTGTGCGCTACCTTGTACGTGGACGTCCTCTGTTGCGTTGTCCCACAGGCAGAGAGTCGACGACTCTTCGGGCCGGAGCTAAGTTGTCCATACGCTCTACATGGCCTAACCATCTTAAGCGTTGGAGACGTTGTACAGCCCATACAGTACGTGGTTGAACCTTCTCCTCCAAATGCCATCAACGAAAAACGGGACCAAAAATCGCGCGCAGAATTTTTTTTCTCGAAAATACCAAGGAACTCTTCATCCGCTTGGGATATTGTCCATGCCTCTGCGCCGTAAAGCAGGACTGGGATGGTCAAGGTCCTATACAAAGTCAACTTGGTCTTCCGAGAGAGGACTCTGTTACTCAATTGCTTTTTGAGCTCAAAAAAACAGTGATTGGGAAGAGTAATTCTGCGCTTGATCTCGGTACTGATGTTGTTAGTCATATTTGCCGCGGATAAGAAGAGACGAAGTCCTTCACTACCTCGAAGCTATATGTAGCTGCCTATGGTGGTGTTCTGGCCAAGTCGTCGATGTTGTGCGTCCTTTCTCGATGACAGCATGTACTTGGTTTTGCCCTCGTTCACCGCCAGACCCATTTTAGCCGCTTCCGTTTCAATGCCGGCAAAGGCAACATTGACGGGTCGCTGTGTTCGCCCAATCACGTCAATGTCATCAGCGTAAGCCAGCAGTTGAACAAACTTTTGGAAGATCGTGCCTCTTGTGTTGGCCAGTGAGTTTTGCAGCGCGTCGCCTTGTCTAAAACCTTTTTTGACATTGAAGGTCTCGGTGAGTTCGTTACCGACCTTGATGGAGCAGCGAGAGTTCTCCATCGTCATCCTGCTCAGTTTGACGAGTTTGGCAGGAATGTCAAAACTAGACATGGCGTTATATAGCTCGTCTCTATACACGCTGCGGCCTTGAAATCGACAAATAGGTGGTGTGTGTCGATTTGCATTTCTTGGGTCTTCTCCAGGATCTGCCGCAGTGTGAAAATTTGATCTATGGTGGACTTCCCTGGCCTGAAACCACACTGATAAGGACTTATCAGTTTGTTCACAAATGGCGTTCACACACAACGGCAGAGAAGATGTTATAGGCGATGTTAAGAAGACTTATCCCTCGATAGTTGGCGCAGTCAAAGGGGTCTCCTTTCTTGTGGATCGGGCAAACGATACTGAGATTCCACTCATCGGGCATGCTTTCCTCCGACCATATCTTACAGATGAGCTGGTGCATGCGCCCTACCAGATCATCTCCAATGCTGAAAACATGAGTGGTAAATACAGGCTCTCATTTCGGAGAAAATCATTCATCGGCATTTGTACCATATTGTACCATATGGTCATTCTCACAATTTAGTTGAAAAGGCAGCCGCTGGGTTAGGTTAGGTTAGGAGGCTGTTAGTGAATTCACCAGCACCCGTCGAATTAAGTGCTTTAAGCATGGTAGGTAGGTAGGTAAAAGTGGCGGTGGACATACAGATCCTGTTTATCGCACCCAATTAGCGCCATGAAAGCGCCGTTTTGATACCACATCCTATGGGATACCTTATTTGTGAGATGGGGGTGAAAAGGAGTGTGTATTCACTCAGATTAGCCTTTGTGGAACTTATGAAAGCTAGCAGACTATGAATGTTTGCTTCTGTGAGATTATTAGGGGTGTTGAAGAAGGCTTTGCCCAGAGTGCGTTGTCTGACTCTAGCTAGAGCCGGACATTTGCACAGAAAGTGCTCGGGGGTTTCTGGCTCAGTTTCCACCCGGCAGCTGCGGCAGTGCGAGTTAAATGGTATGCATAGTCTTTCAGCATGCCTGCCAACAGCCCAGTGTCCAGTACAGACCGCTGTGATTCTGGATATATTTCTTCTACTGTTGTTGAGCAGGTCTTTTGTTTTCTTTTGGTTGTAGTTGGGTCATAAGCTCTTTAAGCATAAGTGCCTTTTTTATTGCTGTCACCTCCGCTTCGAAAAAGCTACATTTGTCGCTCAGGTTCTTGCACCTGTTTCCGAGCCATCAGTGTATAGGGAGATCTCTTCGCCACCATCCTCTGATAGCTCTTCCCAACCTCTTCTGTACGAAAATCGTGTAGGAAACTTCCTTGTGGTGGTCAGGGTTGGTGGCAGGTATTCCTCTGTGTTGCTATCCATTTTGAGAGGATGACGCGTGGTTTCTCTACCCACTTCTTAATTTCTCTGAGTCTCATTGCGGTTAGAGCCGCTCTGCTACTGCAGAAGATGTCAAGAGGACTAAAATACAGTAGGAGCTGAAGTTAGATTTAGCGATTTGTGTGTCAGTTTATAATTTGAAGCGACTGCGAAACAAAAATGTAGGAGAAATTAACTGAGTTCAAAAAGAAATAACAACATACATAGTTATTTTCTTAAATTCATCACGCCCTTCCAGATCCATTGCAAGAAGAATCGGTTTCCCGAAATCAATGTCAGATGTCTGTTTCGTTGTGCATTTCTTCACGCATCATTGCATGCTGTATTGCTGCCAAGTGTTAAGTTCAAGGCTTAAGAGAAATGTTCTCTAACTTTCATTTGACATTCGGAAGTCAAGTCAATGAAGTATTTTCCCATCGTGTGTCAGTTTGCTTCTTTTGTTACATTCAATACGTAGTTTAAAAACTAATTTGAATTATCAAATAGCCTCTTCGATGTTTTTTTTGGACGACGCGTAAGGTCATTAGCACTGGGTCCAGTAAAGTGATGCAATATTTTGTTCCAAGAAAGTAATTGACTGTCTCCGATAATTGGTTCACATTTGAAACAAACATAAAGCAGTCCGCGGTGCTTGGAGATAAGACGAAATAATTGTTTGCAGACGACAAACGAATTTTGTTATTCACAATTTTGTTTTAAAAATCCCCTTATTAGATGCTGATGAAATTTGTGATAAAGTGAGGTTCTCTGATGATTACGAGTACGTGGGGTCTGCGCGTGTGGTCGATTAAGATTTGGAAATTGTCCCTGATACAAAGTTGCGTCAGTAATGCTTGATAGCTCCAATCACACGATATTGATAATTCCCTTTAATTTTTATTTTGATATTTTGATTGTGACAATTCAACTTCAGCTTCGAAATTCTCACAGATAATGTCAAGGGATGTTCTTGAATGAACTTCAATTTAGTTTTCATATTCAGGGTGGGCCAAATAGAAGTTTCTTTTTAAAAATGCAATACAATGAACAAAATTAAATTATGTATTATGGCTCTATTAGTAGGAACAGACATTCCCATTAATTATTATATACAACATTGTTGAGAGTGGGCGCCGGTGGCGTAGTGGGTAGGTGCGTCGACTCCTACGCTCGAGGTCGTCGGTTCGAATCTCGAAAAAAAACATCAAACATTTTTTCACGGCTCCACCTCTTTCGAGTCACTGACAATGCTCAAAGAGTATAACTGTCTAGAAAAAGCTTCTCAATCTCGCCGTTCGGAGTCGGCATTAAACTGTAGGTCCCCTCCACTCGTGAGAGAACAATAGCACGCACAACACGTGTGGTTGCTGAGAAGCTAGGCCCAGGTCCACCTCGGACTGTAGCGCCGCCATTATTATTATTATTAACGTTGTTGAGAGGGCGGCTTCGGCTGGCTTGGCAGTAACGCATTCTGTCACAATTTTCCAAGACTTTGTTGATGCTTTCGGACTGTAGCTCACTGATTGCTTGGTTATTGGCCTTAGGTTAGGACTGTAGATAGCAGTCACACTTAGGCCAATTTAGGCCCATTGTGATACCACGGGGATCTGATGTTACCTATCCAAAATACCATTTGCTGCTTTCAACGAAGCTCTTTAGTTGATTAATGCCGACATTGTGCAATTCGCTCAAGGCTCCAAGGTGTTTCTTCCTGCGAGAGGAGAGAGTGTAGAGGAGATGAGTTATGCTTTCCTCTTTTGCAGAAATCATTGTAAGGGAGTCCCATTCTTGAGGCGTGAGTGCCAATGGCACAGTGTCGTGTGATAACGCCAATGAGAGTCCTTAGGGATGACCTGTTCATTCTAAGAAGATAGAGTGAACGTTTTAGATCAAGTTTAGGCCAAATTTGCTTTGTGATGAGGCACGTAGTGCCACCTGACCATCTTGAGTTGGTGTTTTTAATAGTATGATTCTTTAAAAGATGTTTAGCCACAGCGAATGGCATAGCCGGAGGATCTGCACTAGGCAGGTTTGTGGAGATCGTACCGCTCCTGGCGAGATCATCGACGAATGATTCACGATTCCCTGGAATGTCACTGTGTCCCGGCACCCACATGAGGTGAACATTAAAATGCTCAGCCATCTCGTTAAGAGATAGGCGGCAATTTAGGGAGGGAGAGAGGAAAGTGACCGAGTTCAGGGATTTGATTGCTGCCTAGCTGTCTGAACAGATGGTGATGTCCTTCTTGGATATCACATTGTTCTTAAGCCAGGACACAGCTTCTTTTATTGCCTTAGTCTCAGCCTGGAATACGATACAATGTTCTGGAAGGTGGAGGGATATACTAAAATTGAGATCCTTGGGGTAGACACCTAATCCTACTCCCTCGTCGATCTTGGATCCATCTGTGAAAATACGCTGAGGACCGTTCAGGGTCTAGGTATCAGACTTCCAGTCGGACCTGGAGGGTATGCTGGTAGAGAAGTTTTTCTCAAAGACGAGATGAGGCAGTAGGAGGTCGGTGTCGTGCGGTAGAAACTCGAGGTTATCTAGTATGGTGAAATGACCTGTATGGTGGTTATTCCACAGGTGCAGTGTTCTTACCGCTGTGCAAGCTGCTACTTGTCTGGCAAACAAGTCGAGTGGAGGGAGGTGCAGTATAATATTTGATGCTTCGGATGGTGTCATCCTTAGCACCCCACTGATGCATATGCTTGCAGTTCTTTGCACGCAGTTGAGAAGATTACTGTTGAGGGCTGTGCCATTGGCCTTAAATGCTTAAATCGTTTCCGAATTGTTCGCATAACATCGGTCCCTCACGGTTCCCCACAAAAAAAGTCTAAAGGGTTCATCATCAATCGCAGCTCCGAGGCGGCCAGTTGACATCGCCAAAACGGCTGATAACACGATTTGGGAATTTGGTGCGCAAAAGATCGATTGTGGCATGGCGCACAATCCTGCATGAACCAGAGGTCATCCAAATCCATGTCTTAAATTTCAGTAAAAAAAAAGTCGGTTAACATGGCTCTGTGATGCCCACCGTTGACTGAAACGTTGTTCCCAGCCTCATTTTCGAAGAAAATGGTCTATTGATGTGACCACTCCAAATTTTGTTTGCTGCTCATCTCTTACAGCCTGTTCCAGGTGATTCCAGCTAGCTGCTTTCTTCAAATGAAACTGCAAAGTATCTGAGTGTAAAATGTATTTATTTTTATTATAATTCTGAATAGAGGTATTGAAGTGCAGAAGTAAAATCCCCGACGCACAGTTTATACAACTGTCTGCTATTTAATAGGACATCAAATAAAATTCCAAATGCGTGTGCTCCCCTTCTTAAATACACAATTGCAGAAGCAACTAATGGAAGAGCATTGTGCGGAACAATATGTGGTGACTTAAAGCAGACTCGGTTCCACCACTTAAGTTTGACGTATTTAGCTTGAACGGTCATAGGAAAACCAGACAAATTTGTCTTTGAAAAAATCAGTAGCACGTGGACGAATGTACGTCCACGCAAACTTTGATTCGACTGACATTAGTTGACCGGCAAACCGAGTTCATCTTGTTCTAGGATTTTACTGCTGTTTTGTATCGCACGCGAGTGGATTAACAATAGTTTCCGCACTTTGTTCACATGTCGTTTGATGATTGATGGGTCGTGACATTATTCGACAATCATTATGCCACACGCACTGGCCACATTGTACGAAAGGTTTGAAAATTAAAATGAAGCCTCATTAATAAGTGGCGTTTCAGTTATTTTTCTTGGCGCAAGTCTTCTAGTTGGAAGATGCAGACTATACACTTTAAAAACTCCTAGATATACAAAGTTGTGCACACGTTCTCTAAGAATGGAAATGCTGTCAGGAAGCCATTAGACAGTTTTAGGCAAGGCGACGACATCACTCTTGAAGCACGACCTTCCAAAAGTTCGTACAACTGCTGGCATACGCGGATGACACTGACGTGATTGGGCGAACTCAGCGAGCCGTCGATGAGGCGTTTGCCGGCATTGAAACGAAAGCGGCTAAAATGGGTCCGGCTGTAAACGAGGGCAAAACAAAGTCATCCAAAAAGGATGCACAACGTCAACGACTTGGCCAGAACGTCACAATAGGCAATTATAACCTCGAGGTAGTGAAGGACTGCGTCTACCTCGGCTAAGCGGGAAGCAGTATGTGCCCGTTTACATGTTCAGTAGAATGAAAGAGTGTACGAAAAAGGGTGTATGATTTTCCAAAAAGGTTAGAAGGAGATGGGTCGGATCGCCGAAAATACATCTCTTTCCAACTATAAACAACATCAATACCGAGATCAAACTCGTACGTCTAGCCAAGAAATAAAAAGAGTATTTTAAATACAATCCGTATGAGTCGAACTCTTTAGCTTTACAACCTGTTGCGCCCCGTCACATAGAATGTTGCGTTCAGTACCAAACAACTTTCCTCCTTATCTAGTTCACAAACCACAACACACTCAGCTGTTATCACTCAAAAACCGACTGCAGCCACAATTATCTGCCCGACAATAAATTGTTATTTATTTTGCTTCCCCTATCAGTTCTCATTCAACCTTGCAAGCGCAATTAAAAAATGAGCAATATCTCCAAAAGTAAGAAAACCAGCAGAACATTTCTAAATTTATCCACTAAATTCCTCATCTTTCGCAGTTCTCCGCTTCGCCCTTCTTCAACTCAGAGTGACAAAAGACAAAGTCGAGAACGTACAAAACGCAATAACAAAAATTACACAAGTCGTCAACGAATCTAAACCAAGAGTTGTTGCTCTATCCGAATGCTTCAACTGCCCGTATGGAACCAAGTTCTTTCGGGAGTATTCTGAAACAATTCCAGATGGATACACGAGTAAACTTCTCTCGGAAAGTGCTAAACAACACGGAATTTACATAATTGGTGGAACTATTCCTGAGAAAGGTGAGGGTGACACCATTTACAACACATGCACGATATGGGATCCGTCGGGGAATCTAATAGGAAAACATAGAAAGGTAAGGATACATATGGAAACACAAATATCATGTATATTTCTTTTACTTGCCTATCCAGGTTCATTTATTTGATATCGACATTCCAAATGGAATTCGTTTTAAAGAATCAGACGTTCTTGCCGCTGGAAATCAATTAACCATAGTCGAAGCTGATGGACACAAGATTGGTATCGGCATCTGTTATGACATTCGCTTTGAGGAAATGGCTCGAGTTTACCGAAATCAAGGTTGTTTTCATACAAAGCTAGTTCATGTGTCGTAGACTAAAGAAAATCTGTTTTAGGCTGTGAAATGTTGGTGTATCCTGGTGCATTTAACATGACCACTGGTCCGTTGCATTGGGAGCTGCTGCAGAGATCCAGAGCAAACGATAATCAACTCTTCGTTGCCACCATATCTCCGTCTCGTGATGAAGGTGCAGGTTATGTTGCTTATGGTCATTCAATGGTTATCGATCCTTGGGCTAAGATTCTGAAGAGCGCCAAAGAAGGAGAAGAGGTTCTCATTGCTGATGTTGATTTTTCATTGGTCGAGCAAGTTCGTCAACAAATACCTATATCGGTCCAAAGGCGAACTGATCTTTATTCAACAGAAATTAAGTCCAAATAGAGGAAGTTTTTGTACAGATTTGTGTTTGGAGATAAATTGCATTTAAAAGCATTTATTTTTTGTTTTCCATTGATGAGTTTCCATAAGAAAGAAGACCGCTAATTATCAAGGGATAAGTCTCCTAAACATAAGATCTCTGCCTTTTTATGTGAGCGCCTGAAAACATTCGTGAATAATCGGTAAGTCCTTATCAGTGTGGGTTTCTGGACGGGGAAGTCCAAATCGACCAAATCTTCACACTGCGGCAGATTCTGGAAATAACTTAAGATATGCATATCGTCATTCAAGGAGATGGTCAGAAATGCAAATGAAATCCACGATTTGTCGATTTCAGGGCCACATATAACAGCGCGAACAGGGACGAGCACCTATGCACCGCCACGTCTAATTTTCGCATTCCTCCCAAGCTCACCAGTCTGAGCAGAATAAGGATAAAGGACTCTCACTGCTCCATCAAGATCGGTAATGAACTCACCGAGACTTTCAATGGTTTTAGAGTTTAGACAAGCCGATGCGCTGTCATATGACTTCTTCAACATCGTTCTCGAGAAGATTGTGTAAAACTCATTGACCAACACTAGAGGCACAATCTTCCAAAAATCCAAACAGTTGGCATACACAGACGACTTTGACGTAATTGGTCGAATACAGCGAGCCACACGTCAATGAGGCGTTTACTGGCGGTGGCCAAAATGGGTTTATCTGTAAATAAGGACAAAACGAAATACATATATGCTGCCTTCAAGGAAAGACACAACATCGATGACTTGGCCACAACATCGGCATATGCAGATTACTTTCGAGGTAATCAAAGATCTCGTCTCTCAAGTAAACAGTAGAGACACCATCAGTAACCAGAGTAAACGCAAAATAACTTGCCAATCGCTATTTCTGTGGGCTCAAGTGGCAATTGAGTAGTAGAGCTTTCTCTCGAAGAACCAAACTGACTGTATATAATACCCTAATCATCCCTGTCATGCTCTATAACTCGGAGACACGAAGAATGTCAAGAAAATGTGAAGAAGCTCTTGATCTTTTTGAGAGAAAAGTTCTGCGTTCAATCTTAAGAGATGAAGAAACCCCTGTGTCTTTTCGAAAGCAAATTCTGCGTTTAATCTGTAGTCCTGGTTGCGTTGAAGGTATGGGGAGATGAAGATTCAACTACGATCTGTATGGGCTGTACAGCGACATGAGTCTAACCAGGGATCAAGGGATCCAATGCCTAGGATGGCTAGGCCATGTAGAGCGCATGGACAAAACTGCTCCAGCCCGGAGAACCAGTGGTACAACGCAACAGAGGACGTCCACGTCTAAGATGGCGCACCCAAGGAAAGAGGGATGAAGAAATCTTGGTAGCTGACGTTGACTTCCGTATCGTTGAGCAAGTCCGAGAGCAAGTGCCCATATCCCTCTAAAGTAGATTAGGTTAGGTTAGATTAAAGAACGGGAGTGTTATGGTGGAGACATCACTTCCACTCGGAGCTTGTGGCTTATGGGCCTTATGGCCCATTGGGAATCTCTTCATTTTTGTGGTACACAAATTTTACGAACCTAACCTATCACGTCACCAGACGCCGAAACCACCCCCTGCTCTTTATACATTTTAAGATATCCAGTTAATCTGCGTTCCCTAAGTCCACAGTCTCTGTGAAGAATCTTTGCGCCCAGCGAGAGAGTCCTGGGCACCTAGGCAGTGGCTCAGCAGATGTTGGATCGTTTCGGTATCTTCCTCAGCACCGCAGCTAGAGATTAGTGGACTCCGCATTCCATTTTCGAAGCATTGTTCCAATGGGGCAATGTTCTGTGATTACTTCGACTAGCACGCGGATCGAGTTTTGTTCCAACGCCAGGATCGTCTTTGTTTTACCATTTTTACGCTCTGGCCACGTTGATCTCGTCGTGTGACAATCATTTCTCACAAGCCACAAGTTGCCTTCTTTCGGTACTATGATGCATCTAGATCACAAAAAAAAGGACAAATCTTTAGACAACTTAATGGAAGAGTTACGTATGGCATGAACAGCACTTTTATACATTGTATTTAAACGGTACATCAATATTCACAAAACGCACAAAATTATTCTACATTTATTTTAACTACTTCGTCAGTCGTTTCACTCTCACTAATGGGCGCATACGATCGATGCGTCTGTCCGAAGAGGGCTTTTATCGCGTCATCAGTTGCTATCAATGGTTGGCTAATAAACTCCAGGGCCTGGGAAAAAATAATTTTTGTCTCACTAAAAAGCTACAAATCAATTTGTTGTTGCATACCTGCACGGCAAACTGTTCCGCTTCGGTGAGCTGATTGTCATTGTTTAGGTAAAGATTGTCAGGAATTCCAACACCGGAATGGAGCACCATTTGTTGCATTATGTTGAGACACTCTGATCCTAAGCTAACCACATCTGTGGCGGGTAAATTTAAGGATTTTATTTTTGCCATAAATTTCAGATTTTTCAGCATCTCCAATTGGACCTTTCGTGTTTCACCAGCGAGATGCAGTAGTCTTTTCGTTGATTCGGTCAGCATTTCATTTTTTTGTGAGAGATCGGCCTTCCAACGGGCAAGTTCTTCGACCATAACACTGCTGGCTAAAAATTTACTTCGCCAGACTTCACATTGCCCGGCTAGAAATTCAATTTGCTCCTGCAATGAAATAAGAAAAGCAAGTCATTTTTGAACAGGGTATAGCTAGAGTCCGACCGAAGGACAGTGACATCATTTATTGATTTAAAGTATAGCTGTCCTAGCATTTTCGGTCTAGTATGGCGGAGCTCGCCAAAAGCATTGCAGGTGCTCACTAACTGCTGGCCCTTTGCAGCTCCGTCACATGTCGAACGACACTAGGCCACATTTACAAGCATAGTAGCCCCCGCGATGTGGCCCATAACGATAACAAATGTATGTACATGTTGGTTGGTACCAAACATGCAACAACTTCTGATATCTAAACCGCGCCCACCCCACAAGCAACTATGTTTTTGAAGATTGCCATGCATATGCATTAACACACATACTTCACGATATCAAAACATCTTCACGATTGTTTCAATTAAAAACCTACGTTCGCATTTTATCTGATCTCGCACTCTTATCGACAACGTCGATTATTTGTGACTACATTCGAGACATATTAAGTAAGCGAATGCCAATTAAAAAGTAAATCTGTACCGTGATATTATTTCGCGGAACGACACGATTTTCCCCCTGATCACGTACCCACAAAAATTCACATCCAATACTTACGGTATGCGTTGTTAAGTTGTTGGCCGTGTCCAAAAGTGCTCTTGCCAGCTGCAGTTTATCTTCCGTCAAAACGTTCACCTTTGTTTGCAGATCTTCGCCCACTGAAGCAACAAGTAGATTCTTCAATTCCGAATTGACTTGCACTTGAAATTTGAGCTGACTCTGCAGATAGTCTCGTTCATCCTTAATTTTCTTCAATTCATTTTTCACTTCAGCTATTTCTGGGTCCTCTGTCTTTTGCTGCTCCGGTTCATTTTCAGTTTCTTTGGACGATTCATGGAGCTCCTGAACTCTCATTGTTGACATGTGACTAACTAGGACGCCAATATCCAAATTGTTCCGATCTTTTTTTAGAACTCTATTTGAATTATCCTTGCTCGGCATAATTGGGTTCACAGCACCAGTGTAGGGTTCGAAAGGTATGAAACGTGGAGGCTTGGTTCTCTTATGTTCGGGAGTGTCACGAACATCGACTAATCTTGGTGTCAGCAGGCGAAGTTCACCTCTAGGCTTCACTGCGGGTAAGCTCCTCGAAGTCTCTGATGGACGATAGAGAGTATGAAGGCCAGGAATGGGGAGTGTGCTAGCAGCTGGTGGGGGTTTCTTCTGATGCACAGTCTCTTGAATGTTGCTATCTTTACGCCTTAACTGGGATTTTGAGAATGTTGGTTTATGTTCAGTTTTCCCAATATCGTCCTGTTCCATTCCATCACCACTAGTGCGTCCTAAAATGTGGATAAATTAGTGGTGATCAACATATCTCAAGTGTACTTTACCTTTTTCCATAACGATCCCGTCTTTGTAAGGCATTCTGGAATTGATGTGATGGCACTAGTTTTATATCGGTACTCGCTATGGATTTATTATTTTATTGCAGTATTTTGCTCATATGAGATTTTTATCTATTTATTTTGGACTTTGAAAAGTTTTGTTTTCACCTTTTTGTTGTGTTGCCTTAAGTCTGCTTTGAGTGAAATCAGCAGCCAACGTCAACGAAGTCTGTCAAAAAAACAATGAATGTTAAAAACAAGTGATGCCAAGTCGAAGGAATGAATGTTATAATCAGAAATCAATAATTAGTTGATTTATAGTTTTAATGCGTAGTGAAAATAAACTATCAAATCAAATCGCAAAAGAAAAAATGATGAAGTATGAGTTGAACATATGTACTTGGATATATATATACAGCAAAAGGTACACATTTTATTCACAATTTAAGAAACGTCAAAAATTACTCAGATTTTAATGTAATTCATACATGGCATTGAATTTATTTTACCACCTTGGAGAGACTGCTTAATCATTCATTATTTTTATTACAAAGTTAACAATCATTACATAACTTTTTTGAATTCAATTCCTTTTTATTTATGTCAATTTTATTATTGGAATTGTACACCTCCATTTCACCTGACACGCAAACATAAATGAACAGATCCACAATTTTACCTTATAAATGACAAAAACGAGTTAAATATTCTATGTATATATAAAATAAATATGAAACATGTCATTATTTTAATTAATAATAAAATATGCAGAAAAAAAGGGGTGACATACTAAAATAGTGTAAAAATGAACGAACCCCAAAAACACGACACAACACCTGAATGTCAATTATGCGTCACACAATTTTCATTGGTTTGCCTGTCAGATATGAGAAAATAAATCTTTTCTTTTCAATTTGATTTCTTCAGTATTTTGCTTAATTTAAGGAATTTCAAGTATCTCTAGTTCTATAAATCCTTGAAAAAATGGTAAGCGAAACCTCTTTCAAGTATTTGGTAAAAAAGAAAACCACATATTGAGTAAAAGAAGCTAAAACTTTAAATTGGTTCATGCCACCTGCTTATTTGGATTCTCTTCACACCTTAAATTTCAGATGCTTTTTATGCTGCTGTTTAGCCGACAAGGCAAGTTAAGATTACAAAAATGGTATGGTGCATATCCCGATAAAGTTAAGAAGAAGATCACCAGGGAATTGGTAACAACAATATTGGCAAGAAAACCAAAAATGTGTTCATTCCTAGAGTGGAAGGATTGTAAGATCGTGTACAAAAGGTATTTACATGTTCCAATCAGATGAGTTTTCTAAGTATCTGTTTTTTTTCTTGTGTGAAGGTATGCAAGTTTGTATTTCTGCTGTGCGATAGAACAGAACGATAATGAACTTCTGACGTTGGAGATAATTCATCGATATGTAGAATTATTGGATAAATACTTCGGCAGTGTAAGTATATTTTTGGGTAGAAATTATGTTTGTAACAAAAAATATATCTTAAAAAAGGATTTAAATTTTGTACATATGTATATCTGTAGATAAATTGAAATTGTTTTATAAAAGTTCTGTATATGTGGAAGTATTTTCAGCGTTACAACTGGGTCCAAGTAAGATTCGTAATATTTTGCCCGTGTTTTATTTAGGTCACTTAATGCTTTCAATAAGGTTAATATTAAAGGTAGTATTGCCGACAACCTGTTGCTGTAGAAGCTAGACCCATTTCTATTTCAGACTGTAGCGCCATAATATTTTTATTATTATTGTTCCCTATTTCTTTCATCTGTGAAATAGGTGAAATAGGTTCAATGGTGCGTTTGCATCGAAGTATTCTTTCAAAGAAATCGGTGTGATGTCTTATATATTTTTCATTTGTATTTATTTCCTCTTCTCTAAGCTGAAGGATCGTATACGAAGACTCTCCTAGTTGCAGCATTGGTGTTTATTCGCTCTTTGGCCAAGTCAGTCTTCTGGACTATATCCACGTATCTGCACAACCCGAGTTTGCGATTATCCCTTTGAGATCTGAGTTTTGACCCACATTGTTTTGACAAACCGAAGTAGCAGCGGTTGCCAAGGGAGATTCTGCAATTCATCTGGTGCATACATTCATGCACAGAACATCGCCGCCGGCATTAAGGAGCTCTGACTTCAACTCATTTGACCCTACAGCTTTTTTATTAGCTATGCCTGAAAGGACTTGGTGGAAGAACTATGAAGTATCGCCTGGAGATTCTCTATCACTCCCTCCTGGTTGTTCTCATAAAGCAACTGCTAAAAGTGTTGCTAGAATATATCCCCTACGGGTCAGTATCAAAATTATTCTCACAGTTTATACTTATACTGACATCATCATCATTTTCCGTGGGCCGCATGTTCCGCTTAAGAATACGCGGGGCAATGCACGCGAGCTATGTCCAAGCGCAAACAGGCGAGTTTTTGGACTTGGTTTAACCACCTCGTCCTGTGTCTGCCAAGCGGTCGCCTACCTGATTATATTGCATTCAAGGCATGGGTCAGAAGTCGTGATGATGGGGACATACGTGCCACGCGTCGAAACCATAGAAAAATAGCATTCTCCGTTCGAAAAAGCGAAGAAGCGGAGAGTTCCTCGTGCACTGCCGTATATCTCATCATATCTCGGCGAGTTACTCCCACGACATTTTATCTCATCTCGGCAACTTGTATTCGCGATCTTATTCTTTCGGTCATTACCCAAATTTCATGACCATAGGTGAGAGTTGGAGCAAATATTGAGTCAAAAACCGCTAACTTAGCTTTGATACCGAGCTCGGCCTTCCTGATAACTAGAGGTGACAAGACGCACCCTTGGCGAAGTCCAACGCTCACGGCATTGATCTACAACCGTTAACCCGAACACAGCTGCTACAGTTTGTGTATAGAGACTGAATGGCCCTCAACAGAAAACAATCAATCCCATACTCCTGCAGAACACTCCAGAGTTTACCTCGAGGAAATCGGTCGTATGCCATTTCCAAATCAACAAAACAACTACATATAGATCAGTTTGGCATACTCCCAAGCCTTCTCGAGTACTATTCTTGGGGTGAAAAGCTAGTCGGTTGTACTTTTGCCGGCATGACAGCCGCACTGTTCGTTCTCTATCCTGGATTCCACCATAGCTCTAGAACGTGCCTCCAATAGCTTAGCGTAGACTTTACCAGGGAGGCTTAAAAGGGATATGCCTCTGTAGTTGCAGCACTCTCTTTCGTCCCCGTTTATACTGCTAATAAATATTTAATAGTGAAAGTTAGCATGCTTAAAGCCAGTAGAAAACTTGCGAATTCCGTACAAAATTTGAGAAAAAAAGTGTAAATCCATTTCGCTGTAGGTATTCGCTTGGACGCCGTGGCCGTATGGGTTGTTGCGTCGACCCATTTGCGTTAGACTTTCACCGTCTAGGTTCAAAACCCAGCACAAGCAACAATTTTTCAAAACAAAATTGTTCGCGGCTCCACCTCTTTCGAGTCACTGAAAATGCTCAAAGAGTATATGTAACTGTATAGAAAAAGTTCAATCTCGCCGTTCAGAGTCGGCATTAAACTGTAGGTCCCCTCTACTCGTGAGAGAACAATAGCACGCACAACACGAGTGGTTGCTGAGAAGTTAGGCCCAGGTCCACCTCGGAATGTAGCGCCGCCATTATTATTATTGTTATATTCGCTTGAGGAGCTGTTACTCGTAGCTGTTAATTAATTTTCTTTGAATTTTTAATAATAAATTCTAGACTGTCCTGTCTCCACTCCACTCTAAAGATAAATTTTCGCTAAAGCCCAGTATTAAGCTCGCGCAAAATTATAACCTCCGTCTACAAAGTAACAAGACTTGGAAGTTAGCGAGTCAGTATCCAGTTTGAGCGCTAAATGCTTAACATGCTGTAAATGCATAGCTTTCAGAAATTACAAAGAAGTATTCAAATGTATACTAGCGTTACTATTACCCAAAACTAACATGTTACAAAAAAAAAACATTTTTAGAAAATTAATCAAAAAATCAAATATATCCTTTCTCCTAGGTTTGTGAACTTGATATAATTTTCAACTTCGAAAAGGCTTATTTCATACTTGATGAACTACTAATCGGAGGCGAGATGCAAGAGACATCAAAGAAGAATGTCCTCAAAGCAATCGCGTCCCAGGATCTACTCCAAGAGGTCAGTACACCAGAAGCGTATGAATTGTAAAAAAAAAAAAAAAACAAATAACATTAACAAAGAAAAAAGTTGTTTCGTTGATATTTCTGTTTAGAATGCTGTATAATTCTGTTTTGTTTTTTGTTGTTTCTGTCCTTTTTAATTCAATTCGTTTTGCATCCATACCAACAACTTTAAAAAAAAGAATAATAATTTGTCTCTCTTTGGAATGCTTTAAGCTTTACATTCAAATAATCATAAAATGTCCCAGGGATATTTTACGTCCAATTTACAACAATTAACTTACATTTACTTAATAATTATCGAAATTAACTAAATTTAGACGAAAACTAAAGTAACCGAACCTCTTACGAGAATGCATGTGAAATCCTGTGTTGCATAGTCTTGATCATTGTCTAAAGTCTTGATATTTGTTTTTGTTCCTTTTATTTATTTTTGTTTTGTTTTTATTTACCTAGCCATAATAAGGAAATAAATCGAATAGTTATATATTTATTCAATACATATTTATTTATCTTGCCATTTATGCAATGTGGCTGTTGATTGAAAAGGATGTGGCATTGATTAGTAAACAATAAAAGTAGATTAATCGAGTATAAATATATTTTCGAATTCAGATAGATTTGTAAGTGAATAGATTCATCTTGAAGGAAATCATCTCGGCCCCATCGATGGTCAAGTCAGTCAGTCAGTCATGTCATATTAATTTTTGTTCATTTGTTTATGTACTGCACATGTGAATGTTTTATTTTTAATCACTCAGGAGCACATGTTTAACCTCTTAAAATCCATCAATCATTTAGATTGAGTTGCACAGTTACAGTTAACATCGTGTCCATTGGAAAGTTTGTTTTTTTAAATGCGCTTCACAAAACACGCTATTATACGCTTCATAAAATACTCTGCCATCGAGACGCGGCTAAAATATCCATGACAATACAAAAATGCTGTGGAATTCCCCCGGATCTTGAAGCGAACCTCATATTTCTGACAACATTTTTTTTATTACTAAATATTTAACAAATCTAAGGCTGAACCCACACCGAATTCGACAAAACGTTTCTTGTTACGGACAAAACAAGAGTAATCCAAACCAAGAAAACACAAATCGACACAACAGAACGATTTGTCCTTTTGTCCTTCGCATGGTTTCTGTTGAGAACAGACAAAACTGAGATCGTAAATTATTCTCAATTTTGTCTAGCTTTAAATTACCCAATCTTATTGAAGTTTCTGATTACCTTCTGGTCAAAAAGTACACGGATTTTTTTCAGTAAAGCAACAACGGTTCAATCATATTTGATATTTATAAACTCCATTTCATGCAATACAAGGGTGAGTTCGTAATCACAGTATTAGCGCAGTACTGCAACCTCAAGCGTTCTTAATTTCAAAACATTTGGCAATGATGCTTTGCATCGCGTTCTAAAATGCAGCATGAAAGCAACCGTTGCGCAAACAAAAGCAACCAGTAGATCATAGATTTTTGTGATGCGCTGAGATTTTTTTTAATTTTCAGACTCAGTTGTTTCTTTTTCGTGTCTAAAATATATTTAGGCATGCTGGGATTATAATTGCCAACATTATTAACCAAATTGTTTAAAAACAACGTCGCCAATTGTTCGACATAATTACAACAAAACAATTGAAACACAAAATTATAAACCGTTCCGAAACGCCAACATAAATTAAGGCATCGTGATGCATCGCAACATCAAAAAATCGTAGCGCCGCATCACATAGGCAGTGTTACTTACGCGATGCGCATTTTGTTGACGTTTACGAACTCAGCCACATCCTCTCATCTTCAAAACCTTTTTCAAAAGCCGATTTAGGAATCGGATTCAGATCCTTCTGTGAATTCTCCTTTATCGCTTCCTAATCTTTTCAAAACGCTTTCCGTAAAGTAATACATTGAGTCGTGGGAATAGGAAAAAATCATGTCAGTGAAATACGGAACATGCGGAATGGTATGAACGTTGCTTTTGGTCAAAAAACGTCTACAGAATGAGATATTCAACTCGTCTCATGTTCGAAACGTTATGCATAACGCTCTGCACCGATCCGACCGAGACACCAAAATTGTCTGTCAGGGAAATCCCTGATGCCTGATCAGATCCCTGATGATCTGCAAGGACAATTTCCTTACCTTTTCATGTTTTCCTCAATAATGCTGGTGTATAGACGACCGGAACGAGCAAATCACAAAACACAGTCCGGCCCGCTTTAAACTCTTTGTACCACTCGTACGCTTTTGTTTTCGTCTTTGTCGAGCCCCGTAGATTACCGTTAAACTGTTCAACGCTTCCGCAACAGGATTTTACTAGACACAAAATTTCAGTCAAACTCTTTGCTCAACTAAACTTGACATTGCAAATTTCGCAGAGCACAACTTGTTTACAAATCTATCACGTACAAAAAGGCGCTCAAAAAGTTATTCGAGGGCCAGATGACTGATGTATGACTCAAGATCTCAAGCGCAATTTGTTTATAATAGGCAATTCCGGGCATGTTTTTCTGTCTCGTCGCTGTGTCTTTAACGCGTGTGCAACAATTGACAAGGACGGTCGTCCGAGGCACGTTTGTCTCATTCGGTGTTTTTTATCTCTACGAAGGCATGTTTTTTGCCACTCACGACATGATTCAACTACAAACCCTGTCCTGCCTCGGCTTCTTTGGTGTGGGTTGGCTCTTAAGAACCAATGCATCCTGTTCGAATTGGACATAAAAAAAACCTTTCGTCGAATCCGGTGTGAGTTCGACCTAAGGCGACGTACATATCTTTGCATATCAACCTATGCCTTAACCAACAAGCCTCTCCAGCTGGCATGAACTTTCGCTGTCTAATTACGTCCGCCATCTTGGTTGATGTGCCTCACCACTTGTATGCGCCACCTTAGACATGGTCGTCCCTATTGCATTGTTACACTTGTTGAAATTCAATTTCCGACATAGATAATTTTCACGGCATTTGCCAGTCATGACAATGCTCAAAAAGTATAACTGTCAAGAAAACCGTAAAAATATCGCCACAAAAAAGTTCATATATTTTTGCTCACCACATTAACGCAATTTTTTTTCCCATGCGTGATATACTAAAAATAGGAAATTTCCGCCCAAGTTCCAAGATAGACGGGTTCCCAACATACATATAAAGGCATTTTTAAAATATTTTTTGTAAAATTTCGTGCAGAAATATTTTGGCGGTTGTCATAATTTTCTGAACCAGTTACCACAGTTCCCTTCTGTTCTATCTCAGTAAGTTCCAAAAACTTAAAAAAAACAATTAATCGTCATCTGAAGAAAAACTAAACGAACTTTCCAATTCACACGTGCATAATTACTCACGTATGATATTTGTAACCATTAACTTGCATTTTACGCGCGATCATTTACACTTTCCTTAAATCAATTCGCTTACAATGTGTTGCACTGAAATGTGTTACACAGGCATGATTACTTACAGAACCTCAAAATATACGAAATTCATAAGTAGCTTAAAACAACGATAGAACTAAACAGCATTAAGTCAATACACAATAGAACCTTAGTTAAGTTTTGCATGAATTTCTTTTATTGTATTCCGAATCACCTTAAAACCCCAGAGTTGGAAATTGCACTTGCATGCGCACCTAGTACATTTTTTGTTTGTTTATAAATATATTTCGATTGCATTTTGTTACGTATTCACCATTTATTTAAATGTAGTTAAAATTCCTTTATTTTACATACGAACACACCTTCCTAATTGTATTCAATGAAATTGTCTCTTTTCGTTTATTTTACGCTTTCAATATGAATAATAAATAACAAACAACAAAAATAAAAAAAAATTCTGAAAAATATACAAGGACTTCACTGAGTATCTTAATTGATTAGATATCCCACTAGAAGAACAGAGTGTTGAACCGAAAATAAAACTCATCTAATCCATCAAATTGGCTTTCAAATATATATGTATACTCATTATTATTATTTTTGTTTTAATTTTCTTTAAAATGAAGTGTTTTGTAAAATGTTGTTTACATTTATTCTCAGTTGATAGTTATTACTAATATTCAAATTGATTCATAATAAAAGGTTATGGTAGTTGTACTTAATCACAAAGAACACTTCAAATAGTCGGACCAACGAAGGATTCATAACAAATCCGAATAGTGCACATTTGAGAGGCGCACACACTCATCGCAAACGCTAATGAGGTGAATAACTTTTTTTTTCAACGTGAACACACATCAATACAATATTTGGGCAGACGATTTATCCAAATCTGACATTCACGGTACTATTTTGACATTTTTTTCGAAACGCTTCGAAGATTCATTGCTGTAGGGTTTAGTTTCGAATTGGCTACACAGACCAGCGGTATTTAGCTATTACTGAGTAGCCGATTACATTAGTTCAAGTTTTAACTAAAACAGGGAATATTTTGAAAATGATTTTATCACATCGTAGAACTTTAGAGTGTCAATCATAATACGCATACAAAAACTTGACCTTATGTCAAAATTGAACGAAAAGTAACCAGGAGCAGCGTCAATTTTGAAGCACTTTTGAGAACTTAAGGGAAATTTCAACACCAACTATAGCAATAGTGGCCGTACAAAAAATTAAGCTTATATCCCAAATCGCAACAGCGCGCTCGGGAGCTCGAACTTTGGCAGAGATTGGTACACGTTTTATCGAATTTACGAGAATCTTATATCAAAGGACGAGCACTCAGTTTTCCAAATCGAAATAGAACTCGCGCGTTTGACAAGTAAAATATTTTCCTCGAAGCTATCCACTTTCTAAAATACATTTCACAAGAAAAAATTGCAATTAGTATGGATAAAATCGCTACAAAAAATTGTTTGCTTTCACAAATAATTGCCTTTGCCCGACAAAAGTAAAACACAAATGAATAAAAAAAATTTTTTTTCTGTCAAAAAGCCCGAGTGAGTAGAGAGTAGCTCTACTCCAAACTTTCTGCTCGGACTTACGATATTAAGGTCTGTGAAATGTCAACGCCCGATCGCGCTTTTCCGACTTGACTAATGATTTACATGCATTCTACAGAAAATGTCAAAGACCGACCGCGCGAACGCGCTGTTGCGATTTGCGTATATGTCATAATGGTTCATAGAATTCTGACAGTTCGATGACGAGAACAAATTTATACTGAAACTTGAAATTCGGTAGATAAATAAATTTGTAAAAGCTAATAGTACGCTTACACCGCACCAAAATTCAACATTTCAGAAAAAAAAAATTCGAAATTCAATTTTGCGTTCCCATTGCAATTTCAGTATTTCAAATGACAGCTAGTGTCAGAATTGGTTATTGATATTTTTTTCTGATTGAAAATGAAAATCCACACTTAGGTATATGCTTTCGACATTAAAACATTCACTGTGGTTAAAAACTTTAATTTTCTAATAGATAATATCGCATTAAATCACGATCGAATTGAAAGATTCAATGGAAATTTGTTACTGCTTACAATCTGTCAGAATTCTGACATAAAAAATGCCACTACGTTTTGCTGTGGCTCAATGGCTGCTCGTCAATTCAAAAATAAAGGTCGTTGCAATTCAATTCAGAATTTACAACTATTTGAAAGTAGAAGACCTGAACAAGACCTGCTACCTAAACGTTTCCTAGCAGCATGACCTATCTTTACTCAGTTCAATATTTTTCAATTTTACAACTATTATACTTTTTCGAAAATCCGTAACATCTGGACTTGAATCGAATTTATTCTAAAGATATCAAGAAATATTTGATTTCATTCTACGTTTTTCTCAGTTCAAAGGAATTTCAAATATTTCTCAATTCTGCTAAGTAATCCGTTTATCGGAATCAAAATCGCTTTAAAAACATACGCAGCAAATCAAATTTTGCGAGACATGTACTAAAGCTTCCATTGATGACTTCCTGG
The DNA here is from genome assembly GCA_930367185.1 of Myathropa florea. NCBI lineage: Eukaryota > Metazoa > Arthropoda > Insecta > Diptera > Syrphidae > Myathropa > Myathropa florea. The sequence goes on along the minus strand of OV884003.1, from coordinate 80,059,220 downwards.
CCTAGACTTAAATACAATCATACATAATCGCCCTTTATTCGGACAGTACGACAAACACTGACTAATCAACTAGAAAATTAGAGTGTAGAACTAGCCAATGCCAACGTAAAAATACAATAATCAGCGTCCAAGAAGTACGTTGTAGTCCAGTTTAGTTCATGACATGCAAACCGTCATGAGTAGAAATTCATTAGACTTAGACTTTTGCTAAAAATGTATCGCTATAGCTCATTGAGTGACCATTTTACAATCCATTGGAAGGACATCAGCCATTCTCTGGTTTAAAAATGTACGACCTACGACATTTGTTTCTGTCTTAAACTATGTAGCTCTTAAACTAACAAACAATGTTTATAACCTTATTTATATCTAACTCGCATACAAATAGAATAAGATAAATGTATTTTTGAGTGTGAATAAACTTATTTGTGAAGGGAACAGACATTTCTATGATATCATATCTACTAGTTGAATTATGTATGTGTATGTTTCTTTCTCTTTATATGTATATGTATGTGTTTACTTTCTAAAATAAAATTTAACAAAAATGTATACCACGAGTAAAAGAAATAAACCTATGTTTTAATATTCTAAACAAACGAGCACACCCACTTACTAACACTAGCTTTCTAACTTTGTGCATTCACAGATGATTATTTAGCTTTGATCATGTCGGTGTTATTTGTTACCACTTCCCCTTTGTTTCTATTTCACAACATTCTTTTAATGAGACTCATTCTCTCTTTGCATTTATTAACATTAACATTCCATTCGTAAGAACGGTAAAGACACAGCAATGAAATGCAAACTACTTCATCATTGATTTGTTACTTGCGATAATTCGAAAACCAAAAAAGCAGTCATTTTTGGTCCGATCATATATATATTTGTTAGATATTGATAAACTAATTTAATGATTAATTTGCAAATGTACACAATTGAATTTTTCAAATCACTTAACATGAGAAATTGATACTCTTTCCTACGCATCACTGAACGCTGTTAGACTTAATCAATCTGTATGTTGTTTTTTTGATATTTTATGTACGGCCTTGATCGAAGAGATATTTAAGTTCATTGTAAATCTTTTATCGATTTAGGTGTAAACCGACATCGCATCGCCCATACTTCACTATTTATGTGACGAGAAATTGTTGTCGCTTTGTTGTCCATCGACCATTTTTTTGTTTGTTTAAGAAAAACATTTTCAGGGAACATATTCATCTATTCTTCAATTCCTGCTTTGCATGCATGTTGCAGGATAAATCAATAACATATCACAGGACAGTGTACAATGCTCTAATTCGTGCGTAACTTTCGGTACCAAAAATTATTTACACTTACAAGAACGTGCTCTCAGGTAGCTTATGGATAATAACAATAATGGCGGCGCTATAGTCCTAGGTGGACCTGGGTATAGCTTTTCTGCAACCACTCGTATTGTGCGTGGTTTTTGTTCTCTCACGAGTGGAAGGGACTTACAGTTTAATGCCGACTCCGAACGGCGATTTTGAGAAGCTTTTTCTAGACAGTTATACTCTTTGAGGTGGAGCCGTGAAAAATGTTAGGTTTTTTTCGAGATTCGAACCGACGACCTCGAGCGTAGGAGTCGATGCAACTACTCACTACGCCACGGCGCCCACGGCGTTTATGGATACCTTGCCAAAAAAAAAACGTGAATCCTTTGAGACCAAGAAAGAATGAAGCCAAGTTATCTTAAGTTGAGGTAAACCGGATTCCTGAAAGAATATTGTGCATTGTCCGAAGCAAGTAAAAATCAGAAGGGACCAGGTCTGGTAAATACGCTGGTAGCAATAAGACTTCCCATCCACAGTTTTGTAAATAAAGAACGACCAGATAGCAATGATAGTTTTTCCAACTGTTATGTTTCGCCAAGTGTCAAAGTTACCAATGATATCCAGTTGCCATAATATTATATATAATATAATATATATAAAAAGTCTCCTGCTCGAAATAAGGAAGACCACACCGTTACCGTCAATGGTCTCAAACATAGAGCGATATAAACCGACTTTCTATGGCGGCGCAACAAGACGGCGCTACATGCCATACAAACGACCCAACACTCGAAATTGTGAAGGAGAAATTTGACAACTGGGTCATCGTTCGTTAATTGGTCGAAGCGATCATACGACTTGACATCACTCAATTATTTTCTCTGCGGCTACATCAGACTCTTAGTCTACGCTTACAGGCCAACGACTTTAGACGAACTCACGCCCGCCATTTGAGGCGTTATTGCCGGAATAACGCTGCACATATTAGATCGAGGCATCAAAAATTGAACCGAGTAATTGAAACAGCCAGCGAAGCTGAGACCGCCATTTGAATGATGTGCTATTCCATACCATATCCATGGTACGAATGTAGCATCAAAATAAAGACAATCAATTTTATATCTCATATATCGTTTTTGTTTTGTTTAAATTTATTTTCCTATCGCTCTTATCTACAGGGTGACTGTGGTTTTTAATCGATGTAGCAAGATGAGGAGGACCATTGTCTTGTTCTCGTGTCTAAACGCATATTTCTCTGAAACATTTTTTCACAGCTCGACCTCTTTCGAGTCACTGACAATGCTCAAAGTGTATAACTGTCTAGAAAAAGCTTCCCAATCCCGCCGTTCGGAGTCGGCATTAAACTGTAGGTCCCTTCCACTTGTGAGAGAACAATAGCACGCACAACACGAGTGGTTGTTGAGAAGCTAGGCCCAGGTCCACCTCGGACTGTAGCGCCGCCATTATTATTATTAATATGTATCCTTCGAGGTTAATTTTGACTGGGATATTTCACCTTTTTGGAAATGTCAAAAATTAACCAGAGAATAAAATGTTAACGCAGTTCACACGCGGGGTTAAAGGTGTTCGTAATTTTTATAGAAAATATGGTATACATCCTAGTGTCTGTTAGGAACATGCTTACAAACTTTCTGTTGAAGCAATTTAATGCCTACTCTTACAAAGCATTTTTTGTTTTTAAATTCTATGATTAGGTTATCAAACAAGAGTAGGATTATATAGTCTAAACAAGTGCGACTAGGCATAATTAAATACACATCGTAGATCTTGTTCAATATATGTTAATGGTAACCATAATAATGTCTTAATTTGTTGTCCGTGTGCCGTGCCTAACCTCTTGCATTTACTATTAATCCATGACATGTAATAAAATATATAAAAAGGCCATAAACTAAAAAAAACAACGTATTTAAATGCTTATTTGTTCGTCCACAAGTACATTATTCATTCCTCAGCAGCATCACCGAAATTCCGAAGATCCAAAGAAAAACAAATAAAAAAACAAAACTGTATACATATGCATAGTTGGAACCCCCAACAACCAATTGAATGTGCTTTTGTTAATTGTCATCGCAAGCAACCGAACCATTCAAGTAAGATGTATCCGATAGTTGTACATAACATTCATTTAACAACCATCATTGCTCCTCATTGTAATTACCTGCTCATTTCGAAACGCAAAGAGAAAAAAATTTAAAGACGTGGTAAAAAGCCCACAAGTCGTTTCAGCTCGCTATTACAGTCTGTCTCTGTTATTCGTTGTATTTGAATTAAGCATTTATGAACACCACCGAAGACACAACCTAATAATTTTTATATACTCTAGGACGAAGCTGTTGAGGGCACATTAAGAGATGTTGGACTTCTCTGAGTTAAAATAAAAAAAATAAAAAATACATAAGATCTAGAATCCACTAAGATACATTTGTTTGCATTAACTTTGGTTTATTTATCTTCTTTTGCTTTGTTAAATGTTGTTCATTCGTTTCAGCTAGTTTTAATTTAAAATGTACAATCAAATAAAATAGATAAATACAAAGTACAAACATCGAATAGAAGTGTTGGGTTTTGTTGTAGGTCGATGGCAGATGCACAATACGAAATTTATATTTTCATGCAAAACTTAAATTAACAATATAAGTGAGAAGAAGTAAATACTTAAGAAGATACATATTTGTGAAAAAGAAAAAAATATGAAAAACAAAAAAAGAAATGGTTTTGTAAGATATTTATACAACTTTTCTAAACATTTCGTGTACGAAAATTATATTGCTTCATAAAATAAAATATACAACTTTGTATCAGAATTGGGGAATTTTAATTGTATTCTAAGTAGGGGGAAATGGATCGAAAATGACTGCTCGCGTGTAGTTAATTTATTCTTAAAAGTTACGTAAAAAAGTTGAAATCGAATTCTGGATTTTATTCATAAAATGTTCGCTCTATACTCCTTTTCTTCTAAGACCTTTATAAATTCCTTATTTTGTATGTATTAGGTTTACAAGTTGAAAGTGAGTCTTTGTTTCAGCTTTATTGAAAGCGCACAGCGGAAGTCGCTTATAACAACCGCTGTACTTACATTTGCTTGGTTTCCTTATATACACTACTTTATCGACAAATATAACGTCGTAGCGACGTGACGGATATAACACCCAGTTTTCAACAATGTCTTCGTTTATAATGACGAAAAAAAGAGAATATGAAAGAAATCACAAACAAATCTTGATAATTTTTGTGATTTTGCATTAGATAGCAATGAAGCTTTGTAAAGTCGCTGAAGACGGCCAATTAACCTTGTTCAGCTGGCTTCATTATTGGAGTATTATCGATTATTTTGGTAAAATTGAAATTAAAATTTGATTCTTCTCCTTCTTCTTAGGGCGCTACAGTCCGAGGTGGACCTGGGCCTCACCCAAAATGCCTCTCCAGCCAGCACGATCTTTCGCCAGCTGTCTCCAGTTTCGCACACCAAGCCGGCCAAGGTCCCCCTCGACTTGTGTGCGCCACCTTGTACGTAGACATCCTCTGTTACGTTGTCAGACAGGCTTAGAGTTGAAGACTCTTCGTGGTCTATACGCTCTACATGGCCTAGCCATTTTAGGCTTTGGATCCGGAGACGCCTGGCTAGACTTATGTCACTGTACACCCCATATAGTTCGTGGTTGAACCTTCTCTTCCAAATGCAATCAACTCAAATAGGAGCAAAGATCGCGCGCAGAACTTTTCTCTCGAAAAGACCAAGACACTGTTCATCCACTTAGGATATTGTCCATGCCTCAGCGCCATAAAGCAGGACTGGAATGATCAAGGTCTTATACAAAGTCAACTTGGTCTTCCGAGTGAGGGCTCTACTACCCAATTGCCTTTTGAGCCCATAAAAACAGCGGTTGGCAAGACTTATTTTGCGTTTAATCTCGGTACTGATGCTATTTGTACTATTTATGGTGGAGCCGAGGTAGACGAAGTCCATAACTACCTCAAAATTATAGCTGCCTATGGTAACCTTCTCGCCAAGTCGTTGATATTGTGCGTCCTTTCTCGGTGACAGCATATACTTGGTTTAGCCCGCGATTACCGCCAGACCCGCTGCCATTTCAATGCCGCTCCGTTTCAATTAAAATTTGATTGCTTCACGAATTTCTTTAAAAAAATTAATTAATTTTCTTCTGTTTATAAACGCTTTTAGTTTCACCATCTATAGTCTTGTGCCATTTATCGAATAGATGGCGAATGGCCTCGCGATAAAACCTTAGCGGTTTCGAAATTCATCGAACCATTTTCAGACACCTTCAACTGCTGAGAACAACAGGGCGACAAAATCAATCTGAATAAGTCGTAGGCAGAAGTAGTCTGGAGAATACACCACATGCGGGAAAACTTCCTGGAGCGGTTTTGCTATATATGGCCGAGCATTGTCATGCAGCGAAATTATTTTGAATATGCATACTGAGTAAAAACAACTCAAAAACTTAAATAATCGTGTAATTTCATTTGTTTACGGGAAACTATACTCGTAAAATAAAATAATTTTTATCCACGCGAAAAAATTTAAATTCAGTGACTCATATGCGACACTTATTCGACTTCAAGAATAGCAAAACAAATGCGAAGCAACCCTTCTTGCGACTATGATATGAGTAGAGTCCGATCGAACATTCGGCTTCAGGCACTTTCGGCTAAAAATATCACCGAATTAATGAGACCGAAGATTTTGCCGAAGCCGAATATTGAACTTTCTGTTTTCTGTAAAAATAGAAGTTGCAAGCAACGGTGTGTATTTTGTTTTGTTATTGTCGGATATTTTGTATTTTGAAAGTGCGATTGTTTACAGCCTTAAAATCAAAAGGTTTTGCATTTGCATGTTGGTAAACTGTTAAGTGGTCTGTATAAAAGCATGCAATTTATTTGTACTGGTTCCAGGTAGAAAGAACATCAAAAAATCTCAGCTAAAAGCCCAATTTGGGATTACTTCGTAAAATTATGCAAAAAATATGTTCCAAATAGAGTCCGACTGAACATTCGGCTTCGGCCGAAGGTGATGAAAAAGCCGAAGTTCGGCTTCGGTCGAAAAACTGACCTTCGGTCGGACTCTAAATATGAGCAGGCATTGCAGCACCGGAATAGGTGTGATTATGATTATACCACAGTGACGATCTGCAATCCGCGAAAATCGCAATTTTCTCATGATTCACATGAGAGTACTTTGTACGATTGCGATTTCAGTTTGACAAATCGCAAACTTTTGTGTATAAATGCTTACATACCAAAAAGTAAAGCTTTATTTGCTAAAAAGTGGTTATTTCTGTGAATTCGCCGTCGCAGTTTGCGGTTCATGTGAACAGTACAAAAATATAACCTAATTTAAAGGTCAACAAGAGACGAAATAACAACTTGAACATATTCACCTTCCTTCTCGTTGTATATAACCCTCAGTTACTTGCCTCTAAAGAAGTTTTCGACATTACTCAAAAACTTTAAAAAAATTAGAACTGATAATTATATAAGGAGCAAACATTTTGAATAAAATCCACGGTAATTCCTTCCCATTGGTAGTTTTCATAAATCGATATTTAAGGATTTGCATTTTTTCTTTGTCATAAAAATGTATTTTGTTTCAAATTTTGTGTGTTCCTCTGATTTGTACATTTTTAACACAACGGTAAAAATGCACCCAAAATGTGAGTTTCGCCTTTCACTTTCTTCGACTGTAAAATTGTTTATTAAACGATGAGCCTATTAAACTCAGACAAGTAGTATTGGAGCCTAAACAAGGTATGTTATAGTGAAATAAATTGAAAAATTCGAATGCATATTCGTAAGAAAATAAAAACAATCAAATATCTTGTTATGGTTCGTAAAACTGAATGCCTGCGAATGACATACTTATTTCAAATTCCGTCGTTGTTGCTTTTCTTAATTTCAGGATGAAACACCGCAAGGATTCTTTGAAGATCATGGTCTTGGTTAAAAAATAAATCAATTATCATTCGGCATTCGGTAAAACTCATTCCTTAAGTTTTATGTTCATTTATTTTTGATACTCTTTTTTGTTCTGTCTCGTTAAAAATAAACTTCCTTGATTGAAGCATTTTATGGTTTTACAGACTTTTTTGGGAAAAAAAACTGATTTTATATTGCTATATTCTATTGTATGTGTTTCTAGGTCTAAATTTTTATATTTTAGAGTTTATGTTTCAAATGTATTTGCTCAATTATAAGGTCAAATAAAAAGCGTTCCGGTTAATTGCATATGGAGTTGTTTTATTTTGTACAAAGGAATTGCGATGGTACCCTAAAATTTGGTATAAACTAAAATGTTTTTTTTGATAAAATGAGGTAAACTAGATATTAAACTGATTGGAGTAAAATCTACAACAGTGGGGCTGTGCCCATTGATGTTTATGACAATATACACAGACTGTCTCATACCCGATGAGACTGGTTGGAATTAGTAGCCAATTGCAACGCGATCTTCGATTCATGTTTTGAACGTTGAATGTATTAGGTTGTACCATATAAAATGTCGGATTTTTCATTTAGTCATCAATTAGAAGCTGTTGAGTGAACATCTGTAGAACACAGTGAAATTTTTTTTATAGGTTTTTGATGTGTGCGACTTTTAGAGTCCGTTGCAAGAACAGTAATTTTTTTCTAGGAATTTTTATATCATGCTGTCGACGGTTTAAATTCATACTCTTTTCCTTTACGAGTTCAAACTGGGACATAATGCGTCTCTAGTAGCCAAAAGCATAAATGACGCATTTGAGAATATAGCGGTGAACGAACGTACCATTCAGCGTTGGTTTGGTAATTTCCGTTCGAGAGATCTAAGCCTCGAAAACGAACCGCGTGGGAAACCGAAAACAGTAATTGACGACACCATACGACACCAAACGGTGGATGCAGACCCAACAAAAACGGTGCGGAGCATTGCACACAACATGGGAGTATTCCCCATGATAATAAGTCGACATCTATCTCAAATAGGAACATTTTTTACAAAAAAATCAGACATTTCATGTGGTACAACCTAATATTTCTTTCATTTACCTTCACCCCATACCATTCCCATACGGATAGTAATGATATACAGCCTTGACCAAATGTACTAGGCACCCTAATCTTTATCGGAAGAAATTAGTTTGAATTGTAAGGTTTTCGCCGACACTATCTGAGGTTGTAAACTTTTTTTTCCTCTCATTTCATTATTTTTTTTTTTGCTTTTCAAAGGTTTGAAATAATACATTTGGTCAAGGATTTAGTTATGACCTGAAATCACCCAGTTATAGCATTAAAACCAAACATCTAATGTGTCAGTCTGTCGAAAAATCACTATGGACCAAAGAGTGAATATTAAGTTTTGCTTTACATTGGACAAAACTCCTCAAGCAACATTCGAATCGATGGAAAAAGTTTATGGCGACCGTATCCCATACACAAGTATTCCGCTGAAGACTTTGAAGACGACATACTCTCACCGAAGCGGAGAACCTCCAGAAATGATGCAAACGTTGAGAAGTTAAAAAAAATCGGCGCTCTGACCATTGTGTGTCTGGAAGACTTATTGGTGATCATCGTGTGGCCCATTCTAGACAAAAGCATGCACTACATCACCGCACCCGCTCACGATATTTGCTTTTTCACTGATAGTTTTACACTCAAAAGAAGTATCAAGCTGCCTCTCATCTCTAGACAAGATGGCGCATCCCAGTTAATCATATTTGTACATCATGCAACTACTAACCGACGCGTAACGACGTTTACAATGTGGACATGCAACTTGCCATATGCAGGCCTCTCATAACAACGCAACAGATGGTTGAAATGAACAACACCCACACCTCGAGAATGATCTGACTTTAGCTTGATTCCAAACGATCCAAAAGTTTAGCCTCGACAGATCAAAAATCATCATTACAGGACACTATTTTTATTATTATTGTTGAGGGTATATTGCACCGCGACCTTCAAGATCTATTGTGACCCCTTTTAATACCCTAACACTATTATGTGATCCCCCCACATATAGTTCTTTTCGGGGTTGTATTGAGGGCAAAAGACTTCTACTGTGCATAGGTGAACAAATCTGTTCTAGAGTATTCCAGTCAGTATTAGGTACTTGCCCAGATATCTTTTTCTTTTGTAGGCTAATGCCTCACAATATCCCAGTATATGTTCCAGAATTTCATTAAATTCTCCACAAAATCTGCAGAGACTTTCTTCTAATACCCGTAGTTTCCTTAGATGTTCCCTGAGTCTACAGTGCCCCGCTAAGAAGCCTGTTAGGATACGGACGTTAATTTTGCTCATTTTGATGCATGCCTCGAACCACTTTTTGTAATATTGCCCTAGGAGTTTCTGGGCCTGCTTCATTCCACGCGCGTTGTTCCATTTTTCTGTCTGGTTCCTTCTTTCTAGTTCCCTGAATTCTTCTCTCAGGATATGGTCACCTACAGCAGAGAATGGTTCAGGGCCTATGAAGGGTTCTGGGGTGGAATCGGCTAATGCGATAGTTGATTGTTGATTGTCACATTTGAGATTCTTGCTCTGCGTAATGCGATTGTCAATTTAAGAATCGCAAATTTGCGATCATTTTCATGTGACAGCTAAATTGGTGTCGTTTTCATATATTTTTGTTGAGTGGATATTAATTATTTATGGACAATCTTCGATTGTTGTGATCATATGATCTTACTGCAGTTGTTTTCATTAAATAATGATACAATTAAAAATGAAATATATGTATGTAGGTGAAATCTGCATATGTAAAGTATATGGAAGTACATACATATATGCAAATCCGTCTTTTTATTTAATCTTTGAAGGACATATTAACTCATGAAGGAACGCATAGCATGCATGCAATGATGTTTATGTACATACATGTATATATGTATACAACTACTACTCAATTTGAGTTACATATGGACGAAATTACGAATGGCGGTGAATTTGAAGAACGGTGGTATTAATTATAGAGTGGCATCAGAAAAATAAGAGGATCTTTTTTAAAACAACTATATAAGCCGCAAACTCATTACAGCTCTTGGCAGAATATGTTACATTTCCGTTTCTCACATATTCTAAACACAATATTGATGGGAGTATATTTATTCACGCACACCTTTCCTACTTCATCAAGGAACGATGAAGAAAAAATCTTCTGAAGTTTTTTTTAAAGAAAGTTCAATTTCAGTGCCGAACCATAACTTGTTTACGATATATTAGCAATAAAACAATTCACCAATTTATACAATAAACAAATTTATAAACTATTTAAAATACAAACTGCAACGATTAAGCATGCCATGACATTCAAAAAAAGGAAGTGATGCCAAGCTGTCATATATTTTGTGCGATCGCATTACTCAGACGTGAATATATTTGATAGTCACATTTGATTGTCAAAAGTGCGACAATCAACTATCGCTTTAGCCGATTCCACCCCTGATTATCCTTTCCTTGCAGGGAATCGGCTATTTCATTGCCTCCTATCCCTGAATGGCCAGGTATCCAGCAGAGTTTTACTCGGTTTCTCCTACTCAACTCTTTGAGCTTCTGCAGACATTCTCGTACAAGCTTGGATTTGATGATGTAGGAGTCTTGTGCCATAATAGCGGCTCGACTGTCCGACATTATTATTATTATAATAAATTATATTAAATATAAATTATATGAAATTAAAATTACGTACTAACAGTGCAAGAGCCCTGGCTGCAGAGGCTTATGGCTCTATGGTGTCCGACATTATTAGTATATCGCAGTTGGTATAATTCCTTTCAAGATTGATCTGAACGCATCTGTCTATGGCATACATTTCCGTTTGAAAGATGCTGGCACTTTTGCCCATGGGTTCGAAGTATTTTGTCCTGGGTCCAAAAACTCCTGCTTCAGTACCTTAATCAGTTCTTGGTCCATCTGTATAAAATTTTAGCGTGTTGCTGCTCAGCCTGTAGACCATGGATTCATTGCTCCAGTCCCTTTTGGTGCTGAGCTTACTGGTAAATTTATTTTCGAAGTTGAATTTCTTAATCACGTCATCCTTTGGAATGGCCAGGAGTGGTAACTTTTTGACTATTGCGTCGAATTGCCTCTTTGCCGGCCCAGCCGACAAGCACCAATCCTTAGTTATTGTTAATCCTCATTTCATAATATCGCATAGGGTCTCTTCCATTTTTTCTCTGGCAAAGATTACGCCGTGGCATAGTGGCATAGTGGGTAGGTGCGTCGACTCCTACGCTCGAGGTCGTCGGTTCGAATCTCGAAAAAAATCATCAAAACATTTTTTTCACGGCTCCACCTCTTTCGAGTCACTGACAATGCTCAAAGAGTATAACTGTCTAGGAAATAACTGTCTCAAAATCGCCGTTCGGAGTCGGCATTAAACTGTAGGTCCCTTCCACTCGTGGCAGAACAATAGCACGCACAACACGAATGGTTGCTGAGAAGCTAGGCCCAGGTCCACCTCGGACTGTAGCGCCGCATTATTATTAGTATTATTAATGATTACTATGTCATCGGCATATGCCTGACATCTGATCCCATCGCTTGTCAGTATCTCTAGAAGCTCGTCTACAACTAGGCTCCACATGAGAGGAGATAGGACTGCTCCTTGTAGGCACCCCCTTGTTGTATCGACTTTTATTATGGGTCTTGCTGTGAGTTTCCGCCGATCTCGTGCTTAGAAGTTTACACATCCCTTTCCATACTGTGTGATTAACTGCTTTTTTGTTCAGAGCTCGAACTATTTCATCATGGGATGTGTTGTCAAATGATCCTTCAATATGCAAGAAAGCACATAAAGGACACTATCTACCAGTTGAATATGCCAGAAGACAGAGTTTTTTCTTGCGGCTTCTGTAGTATTCTAGACCTCCTCTGCACGCTCACAATTGGAAAGTTTCTTCTTTGACAACATTACGGCATTGGTATCCATCCAACCGTCTACTGCGCTTAATAAAAAGTTCCAAATGGTTTTCTCCAAGTGGACAAGCGAATTAACTTATGGATAGCCCGCGTATCACAACAATCAACCAGCACTGATTTAAAGGCATTATTAAGCCATTTTAACCTACCTATTGACGAGATGACTGGCATTCCCAACATAATTATGGCTTATCGCATTCTTACCGAGGATTTAAGAAAGAAAAAAGTATGCGTGCGACTTGTTTCACATTCTCTTACGACGAAGCAAAAAGACGTGAAACCTGCCAAAAAAACACTACATTCATTCCATCCATCGTGACTGGCGATGGAACGTGGTGCTTCCAATACGAGCCACTCATCAAAAGGAAAAGGGCGACATGGAAGTCACCACATAATTCGAAAGAGAAAAAAGTACGGATGCAAAATCAACACGATGCAAAAAAGAAGACGATCGATATAACGAATTTTTCGTTATAACAAATGACTGTACATTATATAATTCGTTTTACTGGACGTCCACTGCATTTATGAAATATGCGCTTTTATCGAGCATCATTCGACTGTAGAAGCACTTGTATGTCAGAAGAAAGAATGTGTGGCAATTAATGCAATAAATTATTTACCCATCTTTTCGTGTAGATGTCATCAATAAGTTATTGGCAACAACCGATCAATGATACAAAAGAATAATTTTGATAAAAACACAGTTGTCAGGAGTGAGTTTATTTAGAGTCGTTAATAGAATAAATGTAGTTATACATATAATATAATACAAATAAAAATGCTGGCAACAATTTTCTCTTTTTTTTTAATTTAAAGTACACATTTTATCTTTGTTTTTCATCTGCAGAGTCGTGTATATAAAAAGCTTAATTACTATGAATACGTTTGTGTTTCCATTTTATTTTTCTTATAGTTTATCTTACAAAAATAATTCAATATGACAAAAATATTTCGAATAGATATTTTCAATTACGAAGACGATTACATATTTTCATGTACAGCACTGTGAACTTTGTCATGGTTATATGAAATTTATTTTCTTGTTTTTTTTTTATAGTAACTATCGTTATACTACAACTAATTTATTGTTCATATCTGGGATCATTTCAAATTTTATATCTTTTGTTTTCTTTTCTTCGTACCTAAGGCAGATTTTGTTCGGATTATTTGAAAAATAATGACTTTCTGAAGTCCATACATGTACGATTTTAAATTTTTAGCGATGGCACACACTGCAGAAATGAATGAATACATATTTTACTCAAAAATCTTTCAGACAAAAGTGAGAGATTCTGAGTTATTAATTCCTAAACAATTTAGTGTAGAAACACCAGTGGCGGATTGTTAATGAATACAGACACATTTAGGCCAAGTTGGACCCAATGTGATACCACTTTATGACCAGTTAAATTTTTAACATTTTTTAGTTCAGAAAAAAATTAGTCCCCTCATGTGTAGCAATTGTAAGTCAACAGGAAATAACATGAGGAAAATTTAAAAATTGCAATAAAATTAATACAAGTTAGTTTCTAAGCAGCAAGGGTTACCACTACAGCTTAACAAAAATCACCGTAAATGACTCAGAAATATGAAAAATATGAAATGAAATACATAAATGCCTTGGCAAAAACTTTCCAGTGGGTAAGAAGCAAATTATCCATCCGGAATGTGATTTATGTACTTACAGAGAGAATACAATATCAGGACATCAATGTCAATCAATCACGATGCGCCTAAACTATAAATATAAAAGATTCATATCACGTAAGTAAATAAAAATGAAATATTCACGGTTCTAACAATAATAATAATCATTTTGTGGCGCTACGGTACGGGATGAGATTGGGCCAAGTTTTTTTTTTTTGTTCGGAGGATTTTTGAGACGCTACTGAAGCACTCAGACTCAAAACTGGTTCAACCTACTCTAGTGCCGTTAATTTGATCCCAACGGCAAATGGTGACTGGACCAAATTCGATTTCACTGGGATTCGAACCTGGGACCCATCGAACTTGGGGCAGGCACTTAACTAACTGCGCCATCCAATCGTGTTGGGCCAAGTTTACAGCGACCAGAAATTTTTAAAGACAACGCGGGATACTTTTTTTCTTGCTATGGTATGTCGAATTAGGATAGCACGTTTGTTACAATGGATGCGCACTTGGGCTGAAGAATTAAAAAGTGTCTGAAATGCTTTGAGGTGCAGCAGTTAAGTGCAGTGAAAAGACACAATTGCCTAAGACAGCAATTGTGTTCAGTTTCTAAATTTTTTTTCCGAAAATTTTGATACATATAATTTTGCAAACGTTATCTATTCTGGGACTTTTAGTTTATGCTTTTGATTGAGTAGAAAAACAAAGTAGTGCAGAGGAATAGAGGAACAGATGGAAAACTTGCTAATACTGCATCTGGTCCTTCCAATCATTGTCTTTTTTATAAATGGAAATTGCTTTGTAATTACAGAGAGAAATACACACTTGTATCATTTTTTTGAAAATGGATGAATGCTCTCATTTTACCACTTTTAAAATTTTACAAGTTTTAAATTTTTGTGGGACTTTGCGTCACAAATTGATAAAATTCGGGACTTTTTGCAGACAAATTTGTGGTTACAAGGCATAACCGCCTAAGTCGGTTTTTATAATTTTTCAGGAGAGGCTGTCAAAGTTTCAGATCAACACTACTACTAGTACTTAGGCTACTAGGTTTTTTTTTGGAATAACTTCTGTTTAAAAAAAGATACAGACATAAAAAATTTAGTGAAAGTAGATTTTAACATGCTGAACATAATGGTACTTATAACTCATTTTTGTCCTAACTCGAGTTAAGCGGTTATGCTTTGTGGCCACAGAAATTATGATGAGGGACAAACATGTAAAATGCTGACTGTTCGGACAATACGGGCACGTTTGGTCACTGTAGCCTAGATTCTACAGCAACCACTTGGGCTGTGCATGCATTCATGCTGTGCATTCTTTTTCAAGTGAAGAGACCTATAGTTTAATGTTAATTTCGAACGGCAAAGTTTGAAAAGCTTGCTTTTAGACAGTTATACTCTTTAAGCATCGTGAGCGTGGTATTGTGAAAAAGCTAAGTTCGTGAAATCGTGAATCGAACCTAGACTTTGAACGCAGAAGGCTATGCATTTACCCTTTTCACCATGATTTTACTGCATGTATGAAAATATACGCAGCGCGGTTCATAAAATAAGCTTCAAATCTTCATAATGATAGAACGACTTAGAAAAGAAAAATCAAAAGCACAAAAGAAGTAGTGTATTCTAAATAATAGATCAGAGAATACCACTCGTGTTGTGCGTGCTATTGTTCTCGTACAAGTGGAAGGAACCTACAGTTTAATGCCGAATCCGAACGGCGAAATTGAGAAGCTTTTTCTAGACAGTTATACTCTTTGAGCATTATCAGTGTCTCGAAAGAGGTGGAGCCGCAAACAATTTTGTTCTTGAAAAATTGTTGCTTGTGCTGGGATTTGAACCTAGGCTGTGAAAGTCTAGTGCGTATGGGTGGACGCACAAGCTCACACGGCCACGGCGCCCACTATTTTAAGATCGAAGATCAAACCTATGGCTTTAACTAGCGGGATGCCAATAACGGTTCCTGTAAGTCCACAGATCTACTTGACATACTGTTTTCTCTAGGCGCCCTCCGGATAGCCTCTACAGCAACCGTTGAGAGGTGGGCTAATGCGAGTGAACGTTTTAGGCAAAGGGACGTACCATCCCGACAGGTTCACCGTTTGGCCGGTTGCTAAAAACTCGTCACATAAAAAACATACTATTATGGAATAGCTAAGAACTAAGATGTTCAATATTCACCCCAATGACATAAGTCGTACCCGACAATCAATTCGCCTATAGTCGCATTTTGTTAATACGCTGTTGAACTTTTCGAGCCGATTTGCACTTAGTTTTTGATGGAAGTAGTGCGTGTGTGGCAATGCGCAGCAGAATTACGATACAATATTTCTAAAAAGGAATCAATTACTAAAACGAAAAATCTTTGAACCGTTTACTGTAGGAGGGCAAATGTCGAAGATGAAGCTACCCAAAAGATTTGCAAGTTTTCTACTGATTGCTTTTTTCTATTTCGATTTTCATTTATTTATTGTATTTAGGTCAAGTAAGTAAAGTAATGTTTTTAATTGAAAAACCTGAATTAGCAGTAGTTTGTAGATTGCACAAACTCATAAAAGTGAATTTCAAAAATAGCTGGCAACAAGTATGACACTCAAGGAAAAGAGGACTTTCACAATTGGTTGTGGCAAACTGATATAGCCAAACATTCAAAGATTCGTGGTTCAAGTGTTTCCAGAATAATTGCGAAGTTTTTGGCAAAAAAATTGCTGTTGTGAATGACCCCAAATACACCTCAAAATTGGTAAAACAATTTTTATCTATTCAAAGAGTTAATTTTTTAGATTGGCCTGCGCAATCCTCTAAATTAAACCGCATTGAAAATGTATGGGGTGTTTTAAAACAGCGGATAAGTGGGCAACGGCTTGCCTCCCGAAAGGCTCTATAATAATAATAATTGTGGCGCTACCGTCCGAGATGCTATCTTTTCAGCAACCAGTAGCGTTGTGCGTGATATTCTTCTCCCACGAGTGAAGACGAGCTGCGGTTTAATACCGACTCCGAACGGCTCGAGTCTTCGAATCCGAGCCATTGGGAAAACACAACAGAGGACGTCCACGTTATAGATGGCGCACACAATAGGAGAGGGACCTCAACCAACTTGGTGTGCGGAATTGAAGGCAGCCAACGGGAGACCGTGCTGGGAGGAGAGGTTTGTTGGTTGAGGCCCAGGTCCACCCCGGACTGTAACGCCACACAAAGAAGATGAAGAATGGCGAGATTGAGAAACTTTTCCTAAACAATTGTCAGTCACTCGAAAAAGGTTGAGGTGGCAGTTGAAACTAGACTGAAAGTCTAGTGCGTTGGAGTCGACGCACATACACCACGGTGCGGTGCCACAAAAGGGTCTATACGAAGCCTTGAAAGATGACTGGGCAACAAATTTCCTCGGTATTAATTCCCAAAAAGATGCGCCAACGTAATACTACATAACGAATTCTGGATAAAATAATAAAAATAGCGTGTTTTGCGGTACAATCAACTATGAGACTATAAAAATATTTGGGAAAAATGTTCTCCACACTCGTGAATAATATCAATCTATTGAAGATATCCAGTGTATTCGAAAGGAACCTGTAAAATGTTTTGCGCAATACTGTGTGGTACCACAAGGAGAAAACTCAGTATGTATTAATTACATGCCGTGGAATTTAACTCGATTAAACTAAAAGCTATAATTTTAACTAGTAAAATCACCCACGTTAAGAGAAAGAGGTAAGGGGACTTATGAATCCCTCTTTCATGATGAACAGAATTTGTGAAACAGCGCGAAAGCGCTCATCAATTAAAAATAACTAAACGAATTCTATAAGAGTGAAAGTGTGAAGAATTTTATGAATCATATCCCAGTTTATACTATTTATTGTATAATTTGCGCACTCAAAAATTGGAATTTCTCCAAGTTTATCAATGACAATGCGTTAGTCACCTGCAGACTATTTATATAAATCTACTCTCTACTTTCCAGAAATAATCAACTTCCATTAACTGTAACTGCACACACGTAACTTTTTAACACAAAACATAAAAAATAATAGAATATATACATTTTGTCATGTCAATAAATTTGTGATTCTTTTAATTGCTATAAATGTGAAATTATAAAAGAAATGAATACGAACATTCTGGTACAGTTGTTTCGCAAATAAAATAAAAACAATCTTAAAGCTAAACGTAAAGAACTAAATAAGCGTTAAATAAATTTAAAATTACTTAAAGTACACACCTTGCGTTGTGTTGCGAAACACAAAAGGAAAAGAGGAAACAAATAAAAATTGCGGAACTACATAATGCATTCAAATGGTCACTTTGTTATTTTCTTTTGCTCGTTTGTGAATTGTTACAAAAATAATTGCTTTCCAGAGAACACTCTCTCCATCTATCATTTTTAACATATAATATACAAGTAGAATATAAATGTTTTGTGGCGGTAGTTTATTTTCATGTTTTGTCTCTCCACTTTAGGTGTTTTTTTCTTTCTTCTCTTATTCATTTAAATCTGCCGCTCATCTTTTGCTGTTAGTTTGTTGATCAGCTCCTGCAACGGAGCCAATTCTTTTCGTTCAATCAAATCGAACTCTTGCACGAAGAATATAAAATGCTTAAAGGATGTATTCAAATGTGCCTCCTCCCCCAGTGTTACGACTTCTGAGAAATGCTGATGATATATGTGGGCATAGACTCGGAAGAGTCGCTTTAATATTGTCTTGGCAATGGTTAGGAAATTCTTGGGGAAGGGTATACCAATTTTTGAAGGGAACAAAGTCTCGTCGTCCAGCTGATCTTGCACCCATGTCATGAGGTAATCAATATATTTAGGTGCACTACATTTAATGGGTTTCTTTACTGCCTGTCCGTCGGCCCAGAGGTATTCGTATTTTGGTCCCGCCGACATATTGCCGCAACTTTCTTCTGTGCAGAATTCTGTGATGGTCCCGTAGAGCATGTTGATTTGATTAAAGAAATCGACAGCTGAAATTTAAATGAAATAATTATGTTTAATTAAGGGAATCATTGCAATGAGTATTTAAAGACGACTGCTAGACAAAGATTACTGAACAATTTAAAAAGCATCATAAATGATTATTCCGACCTATTATATATATACATATATATTCTGACTGTTTTCTACATTTGCATTATCTTAAAATTATTTGCAAAGACAAAGTTTTTATGAATGATTTCCGGGAATCTACAAAGCCAAAATAATGCTATAAGGAAATTTAACGACACGCGACTACAATCCCAGGATATCGCCGGAGAAGGCCCATGGCAATACTGCCAAGAGGCCGTAACTGAGGTACTAGGTTTCATTCCGCCACCAAGAAGAAACCTCTGATTCGATGTTGAATGTCTGCGAGCACATGCAGTAAGCCAGGAACCCTACAACGACTGGATGGCGCAGTTGGTTAAGGGTCTGCCCCAAGTTCGAGGGGTCCACGGTTCGAATCCCAGTGAAATCGAATCTGGTCCAGTCAGCATTTGCCGTTGGGATCAAAATAACGGCACTGGAGTAGGTTGCTATCTGGCAGTACAATGGACCAGTTTTGAGTCTGAGTGCTCCAGTTCAGAGTTTCAAAAAATACAAAAAAAAAAAAAAAAATCAAAAAAAGGAACCCTACAAAGCTGCACTGTAAAAGACGAAAGCTGCTTGCGAGGTCTACGAGCAGAGAAGAAGCGATTCACCGAAAGAAATAGATGCAGCGGTAAATCTAGGAAAAGAAAGGAATTTTAAGTCGATACCCACGATTTGTTTATCGATTTTAAGACCACGTATGACGTATTTATAGATACGAGCTATTAAGCTCATTGTCTACTCGCCCGTCTCGCGTACTCGTCTGCCTTGGGTTGGTGCAGATTTACCCGAGACCTTTGAAGTCAAAAAAGAGTTTAGACTAGACGATGTTGTCAATGTGATACGACAAAAAGATCACGCGTAATTCGAACGTCAACACCAGAGGCACGATCTTCCACAAATCTGTGCTCCCATATGCCGACACAACTTGCTGGCAGTGGGGCATTTATTAGCATCGTGAACAAAGCTGTTTGGAAAGACCCTTTCTATAGAAATCTATAACTTTGAGATAGTGAAAGACTTTGTCTACCTAGGCTCCGGAGTTAATTTAAACAAAGATAAAACGAACGATTACACTTGCCAATCGCTGTCTCGTTGAGTTTAGAAGGCAATTGAGAAATAAAGTCCTCTCGAAAAATCAAGATATATCTATATAAGACCTTGATAGTCACAGTAGTACTACATGGCGCAGAAGCATGGACATTATTCAAAGCGGACGAGGAGATTTTAAGTCTTTACGAGGAGGTCCTTCGGATTACGTTCGATCGCTTATAGGTTTTTGGTGTTTGGAGAAGGAGACTGTACGACAAACTTTGCGGGCTATATAGCAATTTCGAATGATAGGTAGGGCATGTAGAGCGAATGGACGTCAATGCTCCAGCCTGGAAAGTCTTCAATTCTAACTCCTAAGGTGAACGAAGTGAAGCAAGAACAAGCCTCCGGTGACTGAAAAATTAACTCAGTCAACTGAACTTACGATCTGGATGGAGGCATGTTGACTGATGCTCAAATCCACCCCGGAATTCAGTGCCACCCAAGGAAGGTAATTATTCATACAACGTAACATTTGGACATCCATGCATCAGATCCCTTTTTTTATGTCGGAGGTTTTTGAAACTCTGCACTGAAGCACTCAGACTCAAGAACTGGTCCATCGTACATCAGATCCCTTAGTACGGATGTTTGCCAGCGAGCATATAGCAATAACATCCGTATACAAAATCTCATTTAACGTGGCATGCAAAACTGAAGATAACCAAACTAATGAGAGATTGCACTGTTGCACATCACCCGAGAATAAGATTAGATACTCGGTCCCAGGCAGAGCTGTATGTTGTGAAAAACGTTCATGTGAAGAAGCAATTTGCATTTGCTCCCAATCTATGTGATATTCACAGCCCACATGCTTTTGTTGCTGCTATAGGTTTATGATTTGAACTACTTTATGGTGTTTATTACACTCTTAGT
The DNA here is from genome assembly GCA_930367185.1 of Myathropa florea. Lineage (NCBI taxonomy): Eukaryota > Metazoa > Arthropoda > Insecta > Diptera > Syrphidae > Myathropa > Myathropa florea. The sequence goes on along the minus strand of OV884003.1, from coordinate 80,038,278 downwards.
GTGGCCGCCGATGCATAGTGAATAAGTGCGACGACTTCTACGCCGAAAGTTTCGATGCAACCAGCAATTTTAATAATTTACGGTGTCAGCCCTTTGCTATAGTTACTGACAATGTGCTGTCAAGAAGAAGTTTCTCAAACTTCGCCATTCGGAGTCGGCATAAAACCTTAGGTCCAATCCAATCATAAGGGAACAACAGCATGCACAAGACGAGGGATTGCTGTAAAAGAACACTCTTAATGGAATACTTTCTCAACATTTGTCTACGGCCTAGTACATTTATAAAAGACCAAAGAAAACTTATGAAGGCCAGTGCTTAAGTGTGTCATCTGCCGACACAGAAAATAATAATTATAAACTTAATTGTCTGTGCTTAATAGAACCAAACATTAATTTCGTCCCACTTCCTCTGATGAATCACTGAAAATGCTTAAAAACTTCAAGCCTCTAAGGTCGTGACTTGAAGTCGAATTGGTCACTCTATTCGATGTAGAGTTGCAATGCATGAATATTGCCATTTTTACGTTTTGAGATTAACATTTACGATAAGAAGGCTGAACTCACATTTGGCATAAGTTCTGAAAAAATAGTGTGTTTCGATTGTTAACAGATTATTGCTTGCGCTCTTTGCAATTCGTGCGTGAAGTTTATTGGATGCGCGCTTTGGACTAATTAACACATACTTGTCAATATTTTATGGAATACCTTTTGATACAAACTAAGTATCTCGTCATAAGAAATAACAAAAAAAAATCGTCTTGCTGATATATTTGGGGCACATTAAATACTCAAAACAAGCTAAAGGATTGCTAATCAGACAAAAAACCTGATCACTTGATGCTCTAGATAATTCCTGCATATTGCAACGCATTTCATTTCAACCAAACGTAAATAAATACAAATACTCACTATTGACAGCCACCCACTCGTTCAGGTCCTCGCCATCGGGAAGAGCAACTGCGTTTCGTAAATTGCCAGAGCCAAGTGTGGCTGCAGCATGTTTCATAAGATCATACTGATGTGTACCTTCGGGAATATTCTTTTTCGGTTTAAACGTCTTACTGGAGCGGGATCCACTAAAATATGAGACCACAAGTCAATAACAATGCTTCTTCGATTTATTTTTTTTTTGTTTTATTATTGTTGATGTAGACAGAGTGCACTGTGTGGAGGTCAGTGCACCCTCAAAAGAACAGGAAAGAAAAAATGTTGCTAGCTGCATTGCAACCAGAACTATCTCCACAGAAACAAAAAACACCCTTCTCAAGTATATACAAACGATTGTGAGGATGCAATCATTTATTTTTATATCCCTGATATTATTGTATCTTTTTGATACTTACAACAAAAACTCCATTTTCAGTCTGGATGAGAACTTTTTTTTCTTATTTCGTCTCGTTATCGTCGGCACGGTACTTTAAAAAAGAAATCCTCCTCTGCACCGATAAAAGAGCAGGAAACTTGCGTATATTAATTTCAACAATCAGATATACTACGCAGAATAATGTAACAATTAAGAAAATTTTAAAATAAATCAGAGAAACTATGGAAAATATTGAACAATTGTTTGCGAAAATTTATTGAGAAATAAATAGAAATAATGCAACTTAAAAGAAAGAACAAGAACCTGTCTCACACAACCACAGCAGAACCAACTCATCTGCGAATATAGGTGGCCGTATGAGTTTGACATTTCTTGGTCTTTGAATGACAGGTATATGTTAGAGCAGGATGACTTTAGTGATGACGGCGAATTGAGGATGAAAACATTTTCAATTTACTCCATCGAAAAATGTGCTAATTATAAATAGATCGGTTGTGAAGGAATATATATTTTTGTTGCTTAAAATTGTGCATTTCGAGTGTAAGGATTAAGTTTAAATCTCAATAACGAAAAAATCGTTGTTTTAATGGTATCAAATATTTGCTCCTATTAACTTAGACTTTTAAACAGCCATAAATGCCCATCTTCTCATTTAAAACGTTATATATTTCCTTTCTCGACTCTTTCAGTTTCGGATCGAAGTGATCATTTAAGGCGGGTTTGAGACTAAGCGACTACAATTTAGCGATTGTGGTTGCTTCAACTGAGAATTTGTTGTTGGCAAAGGGGGCGAAAGTGCGGAGGTAGCCCTTCGCGCTTATCTAAATGAATTGCCCCCCAATTTCGTGCATTTGCTCTAATTGTGTAGAAGAGCGAGATAGAAACAGAAAATGTGCTTGTAGAGAAATCTGACGTATAGAAGCATGAACAAATCTTTAAAGGGAATGATAGATAATTGCCGCAATAAAATTGCCAAAGAATGGTCATGTGTAAATCCTACGAAAGGTGTCGAAAAGCCCAGGAGAGGGCTGGTCTCTACCAGAAGTTGAATTGCTCGTAATTTTGTGCATCTGCTCTCTTCTAAAGGCCCAACTATAATAGGCCTGAGGGCGGATGAGCTAATGTCAAACGCGCAGGCATACGTCAAGACGACAAGCCGAATTAACTGATTTAATTTATCACCATTTTACAACGAAATCTCAAAAAACTCTCAATCTGGAATTTAAACTCGACAGAATGCGGTGTTTAATCGACGCTTTGTTTACTCATATTGTATGAAAGTACACATTAAAATATGTAATTTATTTCTAAAAGAAAATATTGAATATATTTAGCCTTTACCAGTAACATATTTATTGGAAGTTGCTCCTCATAGAATATTGTGTTTATACCTTAATGTGTTTAATTGTGCCCGCATGTGATGTGAACGTGGTGCACACTGCCTGGCAATTGAGGTACAGTTTGAACATTTTCTACATCTGTCATTTACGTCATATATTTGAAGACGGACGCACGTGGAGAATAATAGGTCCCGGAACAAGTCATTTTATTTTTAGTTTTAGAAATCTAAAAATTTTAAAAAATGGTGAGTTGGATTTGTTATTATTTTTTAAATCTAAGAATGATGTATTTGTTCGCTATATCCTATTAAATGTTTATCAAAACAAATGAAAATCTAACCTTAAACTTTCGTTCTACTAGTCGCGCTTGTACGTGTTGTATGAGCACGCGGCAGGGTATGGCCTCTTTAGCGTCAGTGAATTTGAGGAAGTCTCAATGTTCCTGCCGCAAGTGGAATCCTCAGTTACAGACTTTGGTCGCTTCAATTCCATTGTTAAATTGGTCAGCTTTGCTCCCTTTAAGACAGCTGTTGCTGCCCTTGAGAATATCAACGCAATCTCCGAAGGCGTTGCGCCCCAGGATTTGCTTGTGTTCTTGGATGATTTCTTCTCAAAGTTGAAGAAGAAGAAGTGCACTTTGGGAGTCGCCGATGCAAAGCTTGGTGCAGCCATCACTGAAGCGATTCAAGTGCAGAGTAGCCACTTTGGTGCTGTTCCAGAAATTCTTCGAGGAATTCGTTTCCACTTCCATCGCATGGTCAAAGGTAAGTTTCATTGGTGCAGAGATATGAAAACATTTATTTATATTTTGATCTTTAGGATTCACGGACAAGAGTGCTGGAATTGCTCAACTAGGCTTGGGACACAGTTACTCCCGTGCCAAGGTTAAGTTCAACGTCCATCGATCTGACAACATGATTATTCAGTCGATTGCTCTTCTCGATCAACTGGACAAGGATGTAAACACATTTTCAATGCGTATCCGCGAGTGGTACTCATATCACTTCCCAGAGTTGGTCAAAATTGTTCCAGACAACTACATTTTCGCAAAATGTGCAAAATTCATCAAGGACCGCAAGAGTTTGACGCAAGACAAATTGGAGGAACTCGAGGAGATAGTTATGGATTCTTCCAAAGCTCAAGCCATTATTGACGCATCCAAAATGTCCATGGGCATGGACATATCCGTAGTTGACCTCATCAATATTGAAATGTTCGCTGAACGTGTTGTGAAGCTTTCTGAGTACCGCAAGAAACTCTCCGAGTATCTGCACAACAAAATGAACAGCGTTGCGCCCAATCTACAATCCCTGATCGGAGATCAAGTTGGAGCGCGGTTGATTTCCCACGCAGGTAGTTTGACAAATCTGGCCAAATACCCTGCATCGACAGTTCAAATCCTGGGTGCTGAAAAGGCACTCTTCAGAGCTCTCAAGACGAGGAGTAATACGCCAAAGTACGGCCTCCTATACCATTCTTCATTCATTGGTCGAGCTGGGTTGAAGAGCAAGGGAAGGATTTCACGCTTCCTAGCAAACAAGTGCTCAATTGCCTCTCGTATCGATTGCTTCCTCGAGACACCGACAAACGTCTTTGGCGAGAGTCTGAAGCAGCAAGTTGAAGACAGGCTAAAGTTCTACGAGTCTGGAGAGATCCCACGCAAGAACATTGAAGTAATGCAAGAGGCGATTGAATTAGCGTCCAGAGAGACGCCAAAGACAGTTGAGAATGGAGAGGGCAAGAAAAAGAAGAAGAAGAAGAGGAAGCTCGATGAAAGTGCTACGAATGGTTCAGCTGTAGCAGAAGAAACAGAAGAGGCACCAGTGGCTTTAGAAAACGGTGATGCCGAGAACGGCGAACCGAAGAAGAAAAAGAAAAAAAAGAAGAATAAGAACAAGGGTGCTGAAGAATAGTCATCCTTAACAAATTTTATACGTATTTTTTTTCCGTAGAGTTAAGTATACTAGACTTCAATAGAGATATAAGAGGGAAGCTGCTAAGTACAATTTGCCTGCAACATTGAGTATTTTTAGTTTACTCATAGAGAATTGATTTCATTGTACGCACCATCGGCTTCTCATTTTTTCATTTGTAAACACGTTATAAATAACAATAAAACTGACTTGAAAAAAAGAAACACTTTTGTACTTTCAATATGCCACTAGAGACTGTCTAGCGGTGGGGTAGCGATCGATTGTTGGCAGCTTCTGATGCAATATAAAATGTAGGAGAATCGATATGATACTTCCTATGTGAAGCAATCCCTAGACATCGTGTCAATAGATCAATTGAATAATCCTTGTTTGAATTTTAGAATTACTGTATTCATGATTTCTAAGAGACTCGAAGAGTTGTGGGTTAAATGAGTACAAAAATATAGTGCCAAGGGTGGTCGAATATAAGTCGAATAGAGGTCAATTTAAACTTATATTAACTGCAGAAAGTTTTGAACCTTGTAACTTGCAAAAACCGTCATGATCTTTCTTTCGCAACTATGTCTTTGTATATGTACGTGTATATACAGTCAAAATCGGTTATAAAGACCTTCAAGGGACTGACGAATTTGTTCGTTATAAGCCATAAATCGCTGTAACCGATAACTCGAAGATAGTAGATAAAGAACGGAGTCCCTCAAAACTGTGCCAACAATAGAAGAATCAGTCTCCTAAATATCCCATATCATCTTCTCTGCCGTCTTATGTAAGCACCTGATGCCTTGAACAGTCAGATTGGTCAATATCAGTGCAGATTCGAGTCAGCGAAGTCCACCATCGACCAGATATTCACATTGCGACGGATCTTGGAAAATGCAGGAGCTTCAACTCGATACCCACCATCTGTTTATCGATTTTAAGGCCGCGTATGACAGTATTTAGGGAGACAAGTTATACATCGCATTGTTTAATCTTAGCATCCCTGCAAAGGTTAGGTTAGGTAGATGAGTGCCCTTGCTGACATAAAGATATGTCAACGACTCACTTAGACCACTCTGAGTCCATTGCATACCTGCAAAACTCGTTCGTCTTTGTAGGATGATGATGGGGAATGGACCTTGCTTCCTCAAGGTCGGTTAAGACCTCGCCGAGACCGTCAAAAAAGGGATTAGACAAGACGACGCATTGTAAGGCGATTTTTTAATGTCGTTCTTACGAAGATCGTGCGTAACTCAAACGTTAACACCAGAGACGATCTTCAATAATAATATCAACCAATAATAAACGCAAATCAAAAAGAATAACATGTCAACAGACGGTAAGCTGTAACATATCCAAAATTCTATACATCGATACATCGCATCTACAGACAAACAGTTTTGGAAAAAAATGCGGTCGCACCAACAGCTGCGTCGATTTTAGTCGTTATAACCAATATTTGTATTATCTAAAAAAAATTGAAAAATCGACCTTTGTAAGCGATATGTCGTTGTAAACGATTTGTTATTCAGTGGGACTATAATGAAGCCGGGACCTAAGAAATTGGTCGTTATAACCGATGTAGTTGTAAGCGATTTTGACTGTATTAAAAAAATCATTAAAATAACGTGGGAATGTTATGATGGATGGCCAGTTTGATGCAACTAGGGCAATGTGCAGAAAATTGCGGATACTGCAAGTTGAGAAGCACTTATTCGTTGATTACCCACGTAATCATATGATATGCATATTCAATATGATGAATTAGACAACAAAAAAAAAAGAGGTTGTCAAAGGAAGAGGACATAATAGATATGGAGAAGTCTAGACGTCTAGTCTCAAGACAGCAGGAAATACCTGTTTCACAATCCTTTTAAAGCTACTCCAACTTCTTTTGCAAGCTAGGTTATGTTAGGTTATCAGTCTAGCTTAACGTCGCCTATAAATATTCTCCGTCATTTTGGGTGAATGTTTGAAACTACTTACCAACAAGCAAGATGACTGGATGGCGCAGTTGCTTAAGTGCCTGCCCCAAGTTAGAGGTATCCCAGGTTCGAATCTCAGTGAAAGCAAAGTTAATACGCTTTCATCCGGTTTTTCAAATATGTTCCAGTCACTGGTACTATCACTGGAGCGGTCGATCAGTGGTAGTAGTCTGACTGTGGGTATCACCATGGTATCACCAACTTGGTCTAAGTGTGCTGGTGAATTCACTAATAATGTCGGACAGTCGTGCCGCTATTATGACACTAGACTGCTACATCATCAAATCCAAGCTTGTATGGGAATGCTTACAAAAGCTCAAAGAGTTGAGTAGAAGAAACAGAGTACCTGGGGATAAAAGGCAATGAAATGGCCGACTTCCTGGCAAGGAAAGGATCATCAGAACCCTTCATAGGCCCTGAACCATTCTGCGCTGTAGGAGACCATCTTCTCAGAGAAGAATTCAGGGAACTAGGAAGGAAACTAGGAACAGGACAGAAACCTGAAACAACGCTCATGGAATGAAGCAGGCCAAGAAACTCCTATTTACCGAAAGAGGTTCGAGGTATGCATCAGAATGAGCAAGATTAACTTCCGTGTCCTAACAGGCTTCCTAACGGGGCACTGTAGACTCATGGAGCATCTAAGGAAACTAAGGGTATCAGAACAAGGTCTCAGCAGATTTTGTGTAGAGTTCAATGAAATTTCAGCACATATAAGGCACTTGTCCACAAAAGAAAAAGATGTCTGGATGAAATATCTGAAGAAGAAATGCAATCACTAGAACCATCTATCATTATTAGATTCTTGAAGGAAACTGGCTGGAATACTCTAGAACACCTGGAGTATCACCTATGCGCAGTAGAAGTCCTTTACCCTCAATACAACACTGAAAACAACTGTATTTGAGGGGAATTCGTAATAGTGCTAAGGTTTTAAAAAGGGGGCACAATAGATCTTGAAGGTCGCGGTGCAATATACCCTCAACAGCAAGAATAAAAATACATGTTTACACCTGCTCGCGCATCCCCTTGCCGAGATCCGGTCCAGGTTTTAAACAGTTCGAAAATTCAAGAACATCATCACGGGATCCCGAATTCAGCCATCGCATCAAATAGTTCCTTTTTTGTTTTGATGTTTTGATAACCGATAGATCCCCGATACATCGACGGCAAAACTGTCAAACATCGACATCTTTCATTCATTTCGTTAAACATTGCCAAGATGTGTTATATATAAATGTGCGAACCTCCAAGTGGTACCCCCTGGGCATCGAGCAACTCTCAAGGAGACTGGGTATCCAACACCTATGGAACTGTGGGTCGGTAGCTAATCGGAGTGGGTTCATGTTTCGGCATGTATTGGCTGGATGCGTAAGCATCTGTGTAAACAGCCAAACTAGCGCCTGTTCACCAAGGGGGTGCGGCTGAAGAGGGTGTCGGTCTGCAAGAAGGGCCCACCCAGGCACCCTAATCCCGAATCGTAGGATCCTCCAAAGTCACTTTAAGTTAGTGATAGCCCATAAGCCACAAAGTAAAAATTCAGTTACTAACGAAATGGAAGACAGAGAAGGTTTTTGGGTTGAAACTGGTAACACTAGTATATTTTGTTGTCTAGATACAGTACGTCGCAAATATAGCCAACGATTTGTGTGATGGAGAAGATAAATAAAACATCGGAAAACCATCGATGCATCGTTGTTAATACCGATGTTTTTTAACATCGATTTTTGTCGTGGAACCATTGATGTTTTTAAGAACGGTGTTGCATCCCTAGTGGGCGCCGTGGCCGTGTGGGTTCGTGCGTCGACCCATGCGTGTTAGACTTTCACAGTCTAGGTTCGAATCCAAGTTCAGACAAACAATTTTTCAAAAAAAAATTGTTCACAGCTCCACCTCTTTCGAGTCACTAACAATGCTCAAAGAGTATAACTGTCTAGAAAAAGCTTCTCAATATCGCCGTTCGGAGTCGGCATTAAACTGTAGGTCCCCTCCACTCGTGAGAGAACAATAGCACGCACAACACGAGTGGTTGCTGAGAAACTAGGCCCAGGTCCACCTCGGACTGTAGCGCCGCCATTATTATTATTATTATTATGCATCCTTAGTCATGGTGCGCATGATGAGTATGAAGAGGTGGTGCGTATCGATTGTGTCGCTGATCTTTTCTGGGATTTGACGACGTGTGAAAATTCAGGCTATAATCGATTTTCCGAGCCAGAAACCGCACTGGTACGTATCTATTGGTGCTCTGGCAATCTTCGATGAGCTCAGGCGTCCAATGTCGAAACTCGTGCTACAACTAAAATGTGCTCAGAGTTGACATTTACCTCTCTGAATATGTGACGAATGTCTTTCTGATATTAAAACACCACTGGGTCCTGTGTAATTGTTTTCGTTTTATTTGTTTTTATACACTTATTTTTTTTTTTGTTTATTATTATTGTTAAATAAAAATTGTCTATAAATCAGTTTTATCACGACGAACAAGTATGTAACTTTTTTTTGTTTGTATCCAATGCAAATTTTAACTTTTTTTACCAAGTACTTGTTGATTTTATTTTACTGCGAACAAAGACACAAAAAACTTTGTTATTTTTATTTTATTTACTTTTAAAAATCTTATATTGCGATCGCATGATTCTTAGTAATTTTTTTGTTTTATATTAAAAACTACGTGTTTAACTCTACTCATAAATTCCTAGGTTTTCTTTTTCTTTCTTTTGTTATAAATATATTATTTCAATTTTATTTGACATGTTTGTTTGTTTTATTCATTTTCCTCCATCGAATATGCTTAAGTAGAAATTTATTTTTATTTAATTGATTTTCTTTAATTTATTATATGTACATGCTTTTTATTTTTCTTCAACTGAATCGATACAAAATGGAAGTTGTTTTGATGTAGACGTTTTGAATGTTGAAACATCGTTTTGTATGACAGTTTTGAATTTGGAATGTTAGTTGTAACCAAATTGATTTCTGGTTGTAACGACGTAAAACAAGATAGGAACGCAAAATATAATCTCTCTGGAATAGCGTGTCCAATTTTTTGTATTGTGCGTTGCAAATTATATTAACGGTTTTTTTTTAATTCAATATCAATTCATTTAGCTAATAATAAATAAAAATAAGATGAAGTTAAGCCCAACACCAGTTATAAAAATAATATACTTTCTCTCTAGCTTTATTAACTAAAATTGCATTTGTGTAAATTTAAACTATTGTATGAATAATATCTTTTTTTTAATATTTGCGGTTGTTTTGTTTAAAGATGTGCACCCATGAAGGAAGAGAAGTGAGTATGGAAAAATAATATTGCGGAAAGTTCTTCGTTATGTGTGATGGGTAATTGGTTTTCACTGATTTAACATAAATTTGCCGGAAATGCGCATACATCTGGTTATTTGAAAGCCCGTGTCTTCAGGTCTGACAAATGCTGGTCCGCAGACATCTGCACAAATATTGCAGAATCTGCCAAAAATGTGTACGTTCTATGCCATAAGCAGAACGACTGGATGGAGCAGTTGGTTAAGTGCCTGCCACAAGTTAGAGAGGTCCCAGGTTCGAATCCCAGTGAAAGCAAAGATAATACGCTGTGTGGGTATCACAATGTACCAACATGGTCTAAGTGTGCTGGTGAATTTACTAGCAGCCCCCCTTACCTAACCTATGCCATAAGCAACTTAGGAAACTATGCCGACGGATATTTCATTTTCGGATATGTTGCATTTGCAAGTGGAAAACTAATAATAATACAGTCAAAATCGCTTATAACGACATTGATTATAAGGACGTATCGGTTATAGTGACAAAATTCATCAGTCCCTTGAAGGTCGTTATAATCGATTTTGACTGCAGTTATAAATCGTTGAATTATTTTTCTATTCACGACCTTAATATATAAATATTGTGGCGCTACGTTCGAACTAGATTTGGGGTCAGCTACTACAGGAACCACTCGCGTTGTGGGTGATATTGTTCCCTCACGAGTAAAGGGGACCTACAATTTTATGCCGACTCCGAATCACGAAGCTTGAGAAGCTGTTTTCTTAACAGTTTTCAAGCATTGTCTGTAACCCGAAAGAGATGACGGCTTGAATTATGAAGATGGTTGTTAGTGTCGGCATTGGAACCCAGATTTCAGAGTAGGAGTCGACTTACTTTTCCACTACGTCATGGCGCAGAGTGCAGCATAATGTCAATCCAGGCGATTTTGTATCGGTTTTTTTTTACTGCAGCTAATGGAATACACAGAATTTCGCAGTTTTCTTAGCTTGAAATTATTGGGGTAGGAAAAAAAACGTTGAAGCCTAAATAAATTACCAGTGCCCTCTCTGTGTGTAGGAAAGCTCATCTGGGAGGCTTCTTATTTGAGGGCTTGAATGAACTGACCAACATCAGCATCAGTCAACTTAATTAAGCGCTTCGATTCGCTTGGTACCATAATGAGATTGCTAATCTGCTTTCGGGCACCTGAACCTGACCTAACCTAAAATGCATCTAGTATATTTTACACAACTAGTGTTTTGCGAAAACGTGCGCAGGATATTTTCTGCTTTTTCTATATGTCTTACTGATAATAAGCTGACAGCAATAGTCGGCGATGCTCTAACTCTAACTTCACCTAAATTTGCAAACCTTGAATTCTTCTGCTTATAAATGACTCTCCGATTCAACAACAACAGACGCACGAATTATTATTTTAAGGAGATTTATACGGTTGGAAAGCTGAATGAGTACACTATGCAATGAACAAAAAATTAATGCTCTAGAATGATCTGTGAACACTCTAGCACAACAATTGCAATTGTCATTAGAAATTACGCTATTTTTCGCTAGTGAGTATTGCAAATCTTCGGCTCTGAGCTTGTGGGACAACGCAACAGAGGACGTCCACGTACAATGTGGCGCACACAAGTCGAGGGGGACCTCGGCCGGCTTGGTGTGCGAAACTGGAGACAGCTGGCGAAAAATCGTGCTGGCTGGAGAGGCATGTTGGGTGAGGCCCAAGTCCACCTCGGACTGTAGCGCCCTAAGAAGAAGAAGAAGAAGAGCAATGCAAAAAATGAAGTAAACTTCATGATAGAATTTTTCGTGCCTGTTTTGTCTTTCTTTAAATATTCAGTATGAAAAGAGGGACTAATTATGTACTAGAAAATCAAGTGCTTTGACTACTACGTTAAGTCTAGGTTCAATTCCTTTTTTTAACGAACTAACTCGAAAATTGACTTTTTCTCGCCTTCTCTCGATTCGCGTTCCGCCACAAATTCAAACCCCCAAATATTGCGTAGACATATAGGGACTACTCAGAAGTGGATAATAAAACTGCAACTATATTGGCCGTACGAAAACTTAACAGAAGTGAAGAAACCGAACGAATGCATGAAAATGATCCATTGTGGCTCTAATAAAAGCTTGACTCAGTTGCGGTAAGTTCGTTCAATTTTGCCTACCTTCGGAGGGCCAAATGAAATCTCTCCTATCTACGTATACAAATGTTGGTGTTAAAATTGAATCGAATTCTAATTGAGCTTATGGGTGCTTTCAAGACTTTAGGCAACTGCGCTGCAGCAGAAGCCTCAACAAAATGATGACGTTTGCAGCCGACATGCTCTAATCTGAAAATTTGAACAATAGTCTGGGTTCAATGCGAAAAACCATTGAAATTGAAAGTTTTTCTCGTTGATTGTGTTTTCTTAAGCACCCAGAGTTCAATCCGAAGGAAATAAGCAGCGCGGCCGCAACTGTCTGTCTGGCTTTATGTCAAAATATTTGAACAGTTTCAAATTTGTCGATACTTCTGATTACTTTTCGTTTGGTTCTGACATTAGATTAAATTTTCGTAAAGCTATTATAGTTAACCTTTTAGAAGTGTTTGTTCTGCTATAAATTTCCGAATACTATGCTTTGCACAAAATTTGCATTTTCGAAAAGGACCACTCTCTAGGAATAACGTCCGTTCAATCAAACATTCTCTCACATCCTTTTTTTGTCCGTCTAACCATGAAGCTCTTGCATATATTCGTATTTTATAACCATTCCAAGCCAATATCCAGAAATCTCCTTATAGATCCCGCAAAGTGAGGTGCAACACGACATAACTCTCCCAAAAATGACAACATAACCAAGAAAAAAAGCAGCACAGTGGAAAAAGAAGGAAACACATAAAAGCAAACAAAGTTTAGTTTGTACAAAGCAAGGATTATAGCAGGCGAACGAAAAAGAGAAAAGTAAAGCAATAACGATTGCCATTCAAGCATTTAACATTCATTGACGTGCCGAGAACCTTAGAACTTCTACGGTCACTAGCCCATTGTTGGTGCATCAAAGTCAATATACAGTTTTGAGCAAATTCCCGAACAACCTACAGCATTAGATCATTAATACTTTCACAAACGCGATACTATTTAAGTATAAAAATAGAATCTTTCAACCACCAGACGTAATGGCTGCACAGATTATGTTAATATTTGATTTCTATTTAACAACAAATGAAAACACGTATAATAAAGTAAGATCATCTAGAAAACAACCTCAAGTGTGTACTCTAAACAAATTCAATAAAAAGAAACAGTTAAATGTATATTATATATGTATGTAATGTTTACGTAAACAATTGGACGATTAACTTATGTAAAATATAACACCTATCGGACGTACATTAATGTTAAATAATTCTAATGATATCAAATCAAATTGCTACATATATACAATCAACAGTATTGCTTTATTAATTATATGTGATATATTTCGACGCCTCCCAAGCATACACACACATATGCGTGGTTCTGGACCTCCTTCTTCATTGAAAATAATAACAAAATATATATATATGTATATAGTCACGAAGGAAAAGTAATGATAAGTTAGTTCTGAAGAGGCAAAAAGTGAGCCGAAATAAAGACGAAATATTACTACTATTTTGGAATAATAACAGTGACAACAAAAAACAAAAGAAAAAAAAAAAATTAAGAATTGGAAAATAACTGAATTCAATTCGCTATGTATCATTGAAACAAGTTGAACTGCTGCGAACTGAGATTGTTGTTTGCGTTTTGGTTGATTGCTGGTTGCATGTTACTGAAGTTCGCAAACATTGGTGTTTGATTCATTTGCTGCATTGGCATCGTTTGGTTTGGAATGGAATTTGTTTTTGTTGCGAAAACACTGGCGGTGCCTGGAGAACGTTGAAGCGGACTGTTTAGTGGCGATGGCATACCGGTTCCGATGGTAAACATTCCTGGTGTTTGCACTGTTAGTGGTTGCTTGATGGGACTTTGAACTTTGAGGGCGTTCATCGATGGGGCTGGGGTGTTTGGTTTTAAATTCTTACTCGATAATAGGTTGTCTAAGTCAATTTTTAGATTGCCTGAATTTGACCATGTGGCACCGACGGCGAGGTCCGATGTATTTGTCGTTGCAGATAATTGTTGTTGCTGATTAATTGAGTTGTTATTATTGTTATTTGCACTAATTGGTTGTAGAAAATCATTGCTTGGAAGTAGGATGTTATCTGAAATCAAGTAAAAAAAAAAACAAAACATTATTCAGTGTACGTGTATCGATTGTTATACATTCACCCTAAAGAAGATAAGAAATAGCATATCTCATCTCAGCAGCTCACTGACGCCCAAAATGCAAACGTGACATAAAACGTGTGCATTTTTGCATATTTCGACGTTTGTCGATCGTTGTGAGTGTTGCTTGGATAAAATAGAAGGACATTATCTTTACAGACACAAGTAATTTAAGCTCGCGCGGTAAACAATTCGGGAAATAATTAATGAATGAATTTAATTTCTTTAATTCATTCAGGTTAGTTTTAACTGGCCATCTCAAAAGTTACGAACTCTAAAAATGTCAGCACGTCATGAGATCAAGAATAAAACGGCGGCTAACAGATGCGAAAAAAGCTTACTTGCAGCTTACAACAACCTCTTATTCAAAATGAATGTAAATAAACTAGAAGGATCGACACCCATTACCTATTCATCGAAATCAACACCGCATATGCTATACATAGGACAGTATAAAGTCTAGCTCCGACATTCCTATCAAACTCGTCAAGTAGCGTTACATTCGGTTCGTCAAAGTATCGAACTTACAGTTACCTTTGACCTTAAATGTTAAAAAAGCGTTCTACATGACTTCTAGGACCCTAGATTTATAGCCCTAGATTTATGGACCTAGAATTCTAGCCTTAGATTTCTTCTTCTTAGGGCGCTACAGTTCGAGGTGGACCTGGGCCTCACTCAACATGCCTCTCCAGCCAGCACGATCATTCGCCAGCTGTCTCCAGTTTCGCACACCAAGCCGGTTGTTCGTTGACGTCCTCTGTTGCGTTGCCCCACAGGCTCAGAGTCGAAGACTCTTCGGGCCGGAGCTAAGTTGTCCATACGCTCTACATGGCCTAGCCATCTTAGGCGTTGGATCCGTAGACGCCTGGCTAGACTCATGTCGCTGTACAGCCCATACAGTTCGTGGTTGAATTTTCTCCTCCAAATGCCATCAACGCAAACAGGACCAAAGATCGCGCGCAGAACTTTTCTCCCGAAAAGACCAAGACACTGTTCATCCGCTTGGGATATTATCCATGCCTCTGCGCCGTAAAGCAGGACTGGGATGATCAAGGTCTTATACAAAGTCAACTTGGTCTTCCGAGAGAAGGCTCTACTACTCAATTGCCTTTTGAGCCCATAAAAACAGCGGTTGGCAAAAGTTATTCCGCGCTTGATCTCGGTACTGATGTTATTTGTACTGTTTACCGCGGAGCCAAGGTAGACGAAGTCCTTGACTACCTCAAAGTTATAGCTGCCTATGGTGACGTTCTGGCCAAGTCGTCGATGTTGGGCGTCCTTTCTCGATGACAGCATATACTTGGTTTTGCCCTCGTTTACCGCCAGATCAATTTTAGCCGCTTCCGTTTCAATGCCAGCAAACGCATCATTGACGGCTAGCTGTGTTCGCCCAATCACGTCAATGTCATCGGCGTAAGCTAGCATTTGAACAGACTTTTGGAAGATCGTGCCTCTTGTGCTGGCGAGTGAGTTTTTTTTTATCTTCTCAAGAACGATATTAAAGAAGTCGCATGACAGCGTGTCGCCTTGTCTAAAACCTTTTTTGACATTGAAGGTCTCGGTGAGCTCGTTACCGACCTTGATGGAGCAGCGAAAGTTTTTTATCGTCATCCGGCGCAGTCTGACGAGTTTGGCAGTCCTCTTTTTCGGTATCATGTTCTTTTTTTTGTTTTCTTGAAGACAGTAAATTGTCTCTTAATGTCCTTTCTTGCTTCGAAAACTTTTTTCTATGATCTATACTGTAAAGTACTTTCTTCAGTACTAAATTAGTTAAACACAAAAAGTAGACAGCACTGGTTTGAATAATTCAATTCTGTCATCTGGTTTTTGCTATTGTGAATGAATCGCAAACTATCATCCCAGTCCATTCGATACATTTATATGACATTCTTTTTTATTTATTTTTTGGAAATGATAAGATTGTCCCCTTTTTTGCATCAGCAGAAAGGGTCACCGTATCCATGTACATTGCACCACACTGGTTGGTATCGTTACTGCCTTGTGGGCTACATTGATGGTACACTTGGGGTAGTTTTTTTTTTTCATTGTGCACTTAGAGTTGATTCATTGTGCTGCCACACGGATTGCCTGAGGTCAATCCAATTGTTCATATGCGGGAAACCATTTGAAGCTTAGGATGTAGCGTAGTAGATTGCCTATAGGAACCACAAAAAGTTCGCATAAGCTCTGAATGAAGTACGCCCTCAGACGTTTGGCGTCGAAAGGACGCCAGGGCCGGACAGGAGAACAGGAGATGTGAAACGCTCTCTCCTCCTCGTCTAGGCAGATTTTGCAGAAACCATTAGCCACATAAGTAAAATCGTCGGTGTCATTACCAGACACTGCTTCATAGAAGATCACACCACTTCGGTATTTGAGATCACCACTTCTGGTGTGATCTCATATGAAGCAGTGTCCTGTAATGACAACGACGATTTCACTTATGTGAGATCTTTCGAGAGAGATTAGTTCTTTAGATCTCCTGAGATCTAGCTTGGGCCAAATCTTTCTGGAGGTGCAACATCTTGTAGTGCCTTTCGCCCATCTGTTATTTGTTTTATGAGTTGCATCTTCTAAAAGCAACAATTTACATGTTGTGAGTGACATACCATAATGGCTGGCATTCACGTAAATTTACCTTTCATAAAAAAAAGAAAACTCTCTGGCAACGGTAGTCAATGTATACTCCAATAGTTAACTTACAAATCAAGGTGTTAATGCACACTTTCGCACAAATCAATGCAATCGTTCGCCTGCTAATTGGTGCGAGAACAGCGATATGGTCAGTTTTCTAAATATTCATATTTCATCACACACGACTCGTCCATAAAGGTCTAGTGGTGTTAATGAAACGGGTGCTATTAAGGGGTGACTTAATCCATTAATTTTTAATTAATTAATGTTCCAATACAAAATCAGGGTTACGGAAAAAAGTGTACAACTTAAATTCAATTGAAGTTGTTTCACACATTTTATTTCATTTAAGCCAATATTTACATAAAATTATAAAAAAATGTTCGCGTTATATAGTATAGAAGCATGACAACACATTTTTCCAACTAATATTTACTTAGTGCCTTGATGCAACTGAAAATTTATTCGACAAATACTTTGTTTGGTATCTTCTTTAAAACAGAAAATAGTTGAGTGTGCAGCAGTTTCCTTAAGCATTTTCATCTGAAATTAATTTATAACAAACCGCCATTACTTGAGCTGCGATTTCTCGACAATCCTCGGACGGCTCTCCGCCAATCAATGGACTTTTTGAACAATCTTCCAGCCAACTTTTGATCTCATACAGCTTGTCATAGAATTCATTGAACAAAACAAACCGAGGTACAGTCACCAATGTCGCCCCAATCAACTGCAACGTATTGACCCTCACTTTAGGTTCACTGCTGAATCTGATAAATGAATACAATTCGAATATCTCTCTTGCCATTTTCGGCAGCAGTGAACTGTTCTGAGATGCGATCACCATAACTGTGAGGGCATTCAAGAAATTCGTCAGCAAGTATGTGTCGATGTCGTGAGAGATTTTTCCGAATTTTGCAAATATCATTTGTCTGGTGCGTTCTCCTCTGACGAGGGGGAAGAAAAATGAACCAGCCACAGCGGTGAAACGATTTATCGTTCCAGGTGCTTCCTGTGTCGGCTTGGAAAAGAATCGTCTTGTCTTTTCTTTTAGTCGCATGCGAATGATTTTTTGAGAATTAATCAAGCGTCGGTTATGTTCGTTGGGTAACTTCAACTTTCTGGGATAAGGGGGGATTTCATTTAGTTTAACTTCAGGGGATGAGGTTTCTTGGGTTTCACTAAGCTCCTTGGCAGCGGATGCTAACACTTGAAGCATCAAAATTCTTAAGCTGGCGTTGTAGGATGTGTTGTCAGTGTGGAACTGTGCACACAGGTATTCAGCGCAACGCTTTGGATGACACACACAAATAGCTACGCAGTTTTTGAATTTAACTTCCTCGAAGTTCTCAAAATAGAATGTCATTTCGAGGCATATGAAAATCTGCAAGAGACCAATTGCTAGCTGAGAATCATTTATCGGCAATTGACTGGTGATTAGCTTTTCCGATGTTTCCAAAGCACTTTGGAATACGTCACTGTCGTCTTTATTCAGAAGAGCTTCTTTTAGATCCACCAGGAACTTTGGACGCTTATCTATCATCAGCTTTGTGTCATTCGACATGTCATAAGCAACAAAGTCGTCATCATCGGAGTCTAATTCTGGCTTCTCACTCTCGCCATGTGTTTCCATTTCTTCATCGTCCTCATCGTGTCTGGGAATTTCCTCAATTTCGATCATTTCTTTTCTCAAGGAACTGGGTTTTGTTTGAAAGAACTCTTCAGTTAGATTCTCAATAAATTCTTCATTAATTTCATAGTTGAGAAAAACATTTTCGTCTATGTTCTTCTTCTTCTTCTCTGTCAAGGAACGCAATGTGTTTATCACCTCCCCCTGAGGCAAGTTAAGAACATATGTGTAGTCAAAATGTAGTTTCTCGCCTTGCTGATTCGTGTCTAACATGCCTAGGATCAATTCAGCGGTAATCATGCCGATATGACGGAAAATCGCATCAACCGACGCTAAGTGATTCTTATTCCCCTCATACAGACGCCGGCGTATGTCATTCTTCTGTTGCTCGCCAATCTTGTAAACTGATTCATTCGTGAATAAGTATTCACAAGTTAGGATGAGAAACTTTGAGATGTATATATGCTGAGCAGAGGTCAGCTTGGCGCACACATTGCGATTCGACCAGATCGGCAAGAGATCCTGCAGGAGCTGCCACAGTAGTTTGCTACTCAAATCCTTCTTTTCGTTCCGTCCATCAACTACTGTAAGGTATTCTATAAGCGTGCTGATTGCATCATCGTTCGAAAGCATTTTTATCAGTGGTATCTTATTCAAAAGGCAGAATCGCCATTCCTCGGAAATGAGCGCGGCTTTATCGAGCAGAATATATAAATTCAAGTTTCCATTCAATAAAATCATTGCGAAACTCTGGATTGCATTTCTTTCAAGCTTTAGAAGTAATTCATTCACGGCGAGCCGATATTTGTTTATCTTACAAACTTCCACCAGAATCTGAGCGAACTTATTCAAACTCTCAGGCGCGTCGTTTCCAAAGTCGATGATTATTCTGCTGAGCAGGCGACTCATTGAATCGAAGTTGAAGAAGTTTTCTCTGCAGGATTCGCTCTTACTTTTAAGCATGAAATGAAAAGCTCGGATAAAATGCATCAAGATAATGTGAGCATAATTCTTCGGTTGGAATACATCATCCACAAGTCCACGTTGGACGTTAGCAACTTTGCTAGGCATTGAGATGAGCATTTGCAAGAATTCGTTAACCTCCGATACGCCGTATGTCTGTGCGTCATTTTCTTTGGACATGTGGATAAACGCCACGCCCAAGTACTGCTCATCAAGCAAAAGGGACTTCACAATTTCCACCGTTGTTGCAGGCCAAACATTTAATTCTCTATTCAAGGCGTGCATGGTCTCGAAGATGAAGCTGAAGTTGTGATCAGTTTTGAAGAGGTTAAGAACGGCCTTTGATACACATTTGTCTTCGTCAACTGGCCACTGGTAAGTGATATGCTTCAATATCGCTTTAAGAACAACTGAATATGACGTAGAAGCAAATGCCTTCCAATCAGTGTCTGAATCATGGTCGATGCCATTCAGTTTTTCTGGTGTTGTAATTCCCGGCAGATGAAATTCATAAACCGCAGATAAAATCTGCTCGATTTTGACAACATCTGCTGCGGATTGGACATGTGCGATGTCATTCAACTCAAGTATTAAATTTTGAAGTTTTGAATCCATTTTGGTGGTCGGCGACGTAGCTGAAACGGAAAATTGTTGCGTCCAATTGGAATGTGTCTAAAGTTAATATTTTTTGAATATGTGTTAACAAAGCACTTTTGCGAAAGAAAAAAAACTACTAAAAACTGTTCAGTTCATGCACAAAGAAGGTCAGCAAGTCGAAAATACGCTTTTAAGTGATTTATTCAAGTTATTTCCCGTATGTGCACACGTTTATGTACGCCAGACAATCCATTGTGATTCAATGCGAGTGATAAAAGCAACCATTAGTCAGACACATTCGATGAATAAAAATCAATCAAGTGGAAGAACATACCAAAGTAAAGAGGAAAGCAGTCTTTGAATCTAAACTCGAATCGCATTGAAATCTAGCTTAATTCGTACAGAAGACATGGTATTGATTTGAAGTAAAGTTTCAGTGTGAAATATAGTTGGAAAACTTTACCCTAGTGATTTGTGAGCTACAATTTCGAGACATGATGGCTGTTTGAGTGCGGCTTTTCGAAGTTTCACGTGCACTGCTTGATAGGTATACACGCAAGAAGGATTGGAGTTTCCTATAGCGACTCTTGTAGAAGCTGTACAGACGAAGAAGAATTAGAAACAATACTACAGTACCTCGGCAACTGTTCAGACCGCTGATGCAACGATGACAGTCGCCTTAACCTAACCTAACTTTAAATTAAACGCTGCCCCCGTTGACAGCCATCTAATAATAGACTACTGTCAAGTTTTGAGCAAGTTGCGTCATTAAGTTGGTGATTGGCAGTCATTAAAGGCAGGCAACCTTGTGAATTTTAACGAAAATGGAAAAAACTGAATTTCGTGTGCTGATTAAACATTCCTTTTTGCTTAAAAACCACTACCAAGTTTGAAAAATACGGTTGGGCACTTAACCATTAATTTCGATAGCTAAGAAGTGGTTTACATAGTCCCGTTGTGGTCGTACCAACACAACGTCACGCAAGTAATCGTCGATAAAATCCATGGAATGGTATTGGACCATCAGAGAATTAAAGTGCGTGAGATTGCAGAGGCTGTAGGCATCTCATCTAAGCGGGTGCATCTCATTTTATACGAATATTTGGGTTTTCTATTTGTCGATGTTCAACCGCAATCGGAAGGAGTTTTAGCGCCGTTTCGTTACCGTCGAAGATCACATCACACCAGAAACCTACAGATTGTCTAATTTCGCTTGTATTAAGCAGAAATAAATAAATAAATAAATAAACCAAGTAATAATCAAGACAGTGGGTTTCTCCGAGTGAGTGGGCACCAAAGATGGGTTTGCTGACCTATAAGATTATGGCCATTTTTTGGGATGCAAGGGGTGGTATATACATCGAAAAAGGTAAAACGTTCACCGGTGAAGATTTTTCAGAAATTTTTTCAGATTCAATTCTGATTTGAGGAGCAAACAGCCTTATTTTGCTGTTCCATCAAGACAATGCACGAGTGCACACGTTTTTAGTTACCATAGCAAAAATCCGTAAATTGGGCTACCAACTGCTGCCCCATCCAGTATATTCTCCAGATTTAGTCCCCTGCGACTATTTCCTGTTTCCAAACCTAAAGGAATGACTGGACGGTAGCAAATTTAAGATCAAATAAAGAGGTCATCACTGAAACATACGTTTATTTTGAGGACTTTGGGAAAGCCTATTATTTGAAGGAAATAAATTAATTGGAAAAGAACAAGAGCCCTCTCTGTATAAATCATTGATTATCTCTCTTCTGCTTTACGGCACAGAGACATAGACAATATCGAAAGCGAATGAAGAGGCCTTTGGTCTTTTCGAGATAAAAGTTCTTCGTTCAATCTCTGATCCTGATTGCGTTGATGGCGTTTGGAGAAGATTCAACCACGAACTATATTGGCTGTACAGCCGCATGAGTCTAGGCAAGCATCTACAGATCCAAAACCTAAGATGGCTAGGTCATGAAGAGCGCATGAACAACTTTGCTAAGGTCTGAAGAATCTCCAGATCCTCCCCGGACTGTAGCGCCACAAAGAGAATAAAAGGAAATAAAACGAAAAAACGTTGAACTAAAGACTTCAAGTTAAACGGATACTTTGGCGAAAAAAAAAATATTTTATTCAAAAATGCACCGACTTATCAAGCCTTCGTAGTTAAAGACTTTGTCTACCTCCGGGCAAACCTGAACTCCATTAACATCGTCTTGATCATCTCCAGCAACCGCTGTTACTTCGGCGACAACTTAGGTCAAAACTCCTGACTGGAAAGACCAACGTCTTGCTCTACAAAAACAATCTTGCCAGTCTTGCTGTATGGAGCGGAAAGCTGGAGGATAACCAGGACTGCAGAGCTGATTCTTGGTGACTTCGAAGGAAATTCAATTCGGGGAAGGCGAGGGGAACCGCCAGGATGTGGACATAGTCCGGAAGGCAAAACTGAGTCGGCCACATCAAGTGTATGAACACCAAGGCTACAGATAAGAGAGTCATTAAATCCGACCTTCCCGGTTCGAGAAGGTGTGGAAGACCGACACTCCGGTATGAAGACCAAATGATCGCGGACGTCAGACAACTGGGTCTTGAGGACTAGAGGCAGCATCCCTGGGACCGTCAGCTATGGAAGTTAACAAGTGCTTAGGCTTAGACTCTCCAGGGGTCGTTAGCCTAAAAAGTAAGTACGCATTTCTAAGCGATGTCTGTCTGTCGTCAAAATGAACAGGCCAGCATTCAGTACTCTCATCGGTGTTATTACAGGACACTGTGCGATCAAAACACAATGCGGCGCTACAGTCCGGGCTTAGCTTCTACAGCAACCACTCGTGTTGTGCCTGTTATTGTTCTCTTACGGCACCGGCACCGAAAGGCGAAGAGAAATACCTTTTTGTAGACAGTTTGAACCTTGAATTCGAGTGAAGGAGTCGACGTGCTTCCCCTCTACGACCGTGGCTCTAGATTGGGATGCACAGACGGTGAGAAGGAGGAGACTACTACACATCTCCTCTGCACGTGTGGTGCCCTCTCCTCCACAACTCATCTGGGAACTTACATATTTGACGACTAGAGTGAGCTAAACAGGATCAGCATCAGTCAGCTTAGACACTTTATAGGAAGCACTAACTGGTTTTATGGATAGCAGATACCTGGTACCCCAATGGGGTTACGTTGACATAAGTGAGACTATTAGTCTGCAGTCAGCCACTTTAACCTAACCGAACTTGACCCACCTTAAAGATTATTTTTTAGGTTAGATTCATGACAATAAAAGTTGGCTACCATCTTCATAGTATTTTATCGGAATATATCAGTTGCGGACGACTGTTTCGCAACACATCTCATTAGAATGTAACAACGAAATTCGCGTCAGACGCTATAACATCGTATAAGAAAACACTCTCATAAATAAACTATATACTTTTTCTACACTCACCCATTGGCATTCCTTGGCTAATTGACAAATCGCTGAATCCAGATAGCAAGTCAGCAGCAGGGATAGCACTGCCTCCCGAGGGAGCAATATTTGATTGCACAGGTTGTACCTGATTTGTAAATAAATCAAACGATCCACCAGTATTGCCTGTTGCAGCTAAACCACCGCCAAATACATTCCCGATTGGCGCTCCAACTGTTGCAACCGGATTGGATGCAGCACCTCCTTGAAAAGCGGAGAAATCAGCAAAATCGTCAACTTTCGAAGCAACCACTGGCGCTGTTGCAGTTGCAGCTGTGGAATTTGTTTTAGTTTCTGCTCCACCGAATGCACTAGCAAAATCGCCAAACTCATGAGTGTCTTCGGCGCGTGGATTGAAATCCTCCAGATCTTCGGAACTAGGAACAGCTGGAATGCGTGTTGTTTTACTTTCTGTCTGACATGTTTTGAACAAATCATCGATGAGGTTATTGTTTGTATTGTTACTGGCCACAACATCTTCGGGTGGGGTGTCGCGATGTGTTGGTGAGTGAATTCCGGGAGTTTTCGATTTACCAAAGTTTGCTGCGGCTCCCATGTCGATTTTTTTACTTGGAATGGCTGCGGTTTTTGTGTGGGGTTGCTTTGTGATTGTGGTTATTGATTTGTTGGTACGAATACTGATGTTAGGCTTTGCCTCGGTTGCGACATCTGCTGGGCTAGATCTGTCATTATAGCGGTACGTCCTGTAAGAAATGGTAAATAAGAATAATATTAACAAGAGAGCAAAACCATTAAAAGTAAAAAGTCTACAAGACAAGAAGCTGCAGAACTGTTCGTGAGCTCCAAGAACAAAAAAGAAGAAAAGGTATCCGTTTAAATCCATTGAGGCTTAAGTCAAATAGAGTTTTTCGGGTATTCAAGCTCTTAAGCAACAAATTCTTTCTTTTTTAAGGTATCTCCTTCAAATACATACACTTTTCATGGTCCATCTTAAACATAAGCATCATTCGGAGAGTACGGTAAATTAAAGTAAATTGCAGGTAGTTACCTCCCTAAGGTAACCAAGGTTATCGAAAAAGTATGGAGTCGTCTTAATGACGCTAGAGCCGGACAAGTACAAAGGAGGTGGAGGACATTCTGGAGTAAAAGTCCTGCAAGAGTCATTGGAAAATACTCCAAATCTTTTGGCGTTAGAACATATGAGGACATTTCTTAAGAGATAACAGATTCAGTCTAGAAGTCTGGCACGTGGCGCCAATATGCCATTTTGTATTAGTTTTTTGAGCTGACATCTACACCGGTGAGTTCTCCCGGTAGGAGCAGTGTAATAGCATGCATGGCAAGTCCGCTCACCTGCTAATGATTACTTTTGATTTTATTGAGCTAATTCTAGAACTTTGTTGGCTGCACGAACATCATCATAATCATCTTCAGTGAACCGTATGTTCCACTAAAGGGGTTGCTGGGGTGACGCACGCACGAGCGATCTCCAGACCACTCGATCCTCCGCCATCGACTGTAACTCATCAGAAGCTATGTTCAAGCGCAATCACGCGAGTTTATGGACTTGGTTCAACTATTTCTTACTGGGTCTACCAAGCGGTCGCCTACCTGATGGAATTGCATTCAAGGCACGCCTTGAAAGTCGTGATGATGCCACGTGACCAAACCATAGAAGTACAGCCCTTTCTGAGCGAAGAAGCAGCTGCCCAATGTTGAGTTCCTCGCGCATTGCCGTGTTCCTCACACTATCCCGACGAGTAATTCCCACAACAGCACGAAGAAATCTCATCTCGGCAGCTTGTATTCGCGATCTTATTCTTTCGGTCATTACCCAAATTAGGTGAGAGTTGGAACAGATACCGCGTACCACACCTTCGGTGGTGTACACTGCTGGAAATGGACCTCAGTCAGTTTTAGGTGCGCAACTGAAGTGTCCTAGACCATGCTCGATTAAGAGGCAGTCGACACTGAGACCCAGGTCCACTTCAGACTGTAGCGCCAGCCGAAGAATAAGAGGAGGATTTTATTAAGCCCGTAAATGACGACATTGAACAAAAGGTTATTAGATAAGAATCAGAATTTGATTGATTTCTCAAAATTAGCGAAATGATGAGTAGACCCGATAGGAAACACACTTATACGTTATCAAACTGAAATGAACCCGTTACAATGCAAACAAAATAAATACCGCTTGTTTATCGGAATGAGTCAAACGTACCTTGGGCTTGGAGTGTCACTATCCGAAAGTTCCTTTTCGCCTTCGTAAGGGTTTTCGTCATCTTCATATCTGTCACCAGGACGAGCGTCAGAATCTAGAAAATATATTTGTCTCTGAAGGAGACTGCTTACAGTAAAACTTTTATAACAACATACACCAATTTTCGCCATGATCACTGCGTGAAGTCTTCCAACCATCGTTATATCCCGCCCCTCCGGAACTGATGCTTCGCATTCCCATAGCGTCACTGCTCATGCCAATGTACTTATCCTTATTCTTCTTGGCCTTTTTCCGCTCTTCTCTGAGCCGGTCATCGTCCTGAATAAAGTCTATCAGTTCTCTCACCTGTGGAGTAATTTCTTGTTTAGAAGATGGAAGCATTCTCTTTTTCATTCAGTTCAACGTACCTTATGCCTAACATTAATTCCCTGATCTTTTCCATTCTCATCGGTGAAGGTGTAGTTTTCCAGAGATCGCAAATCGTAGATGTGTTCTCTGGATGAGGTAACTACTCTTTCAGACCCATTCCGTACTAGGTAGTTCAGGAGAAGTAAACTCTAGTTAAAAACACAAAAGTAAAGTCGGAACGTTTGGTTGCATGTCATCTTTTATAGTTAGCAAACCTTGTATGTTCTTCGCCAGTTCGTTTTATTGTCTTGTAGCATTCGTTTCCATAGCATTGACATCACTTCGGGGAAACTTTCATATGTGAAGGTTGCGTGAGCTAATTCTTGCATAAGTGGTCCCGTTGGTCCCCATGGATCGTCGTTTGTAGCTTCACGTACTTTTCCCTCGATTTCAGTGTAATTCATCACCACGTTTGTGCTGCAAAGTTAAGCACAATGAAGTCATTTATTTGAGTCATTGATAACATTAACGAAAGAGAATTTATTTCTTCTCGGAAAATATTGATTTCGTTTCTGATAAAAGAAAATACAGGTGAAATTTCTTATCTCAAGACTTTTTTTTAGTTTTCAGTTGGTGCTTGTGCATACACACGGTTGACAAAGCCTCGTTGAGCACGTTCTGCTTTTAACAATTGTGACAACAGTAAATAAATCAATTTTAAGTTTACATTTCCAAACGAGCCATGTGCGATACGATAGATGAAAGGACTTAACAGACATCCAATTCGGGGTCTGGATTTGAGAACCCGATTTGAATGACTTACGTCAAACGAAATTATCATCCGAGACTTTATATATTTAGTTAACGATTTCCTATTTTACAATATGAATCGCTAAATATAAGAGACACTAGCCAGAGTCATCTAGATCAGAGCTCCAGACAGCAGGAGTAAATTGTTTTCAATCCTTTTAGAATTACGACACCATATTTCGGAACCCAGGTCTAAAAGGATTCCAATGTCAGGCAGGGACTCTGGAAAAGATACAGCGGCAGGCAATTCCTTTTTGTTACGACCAACGGCGGCGCTCAGAACCTGAATGAGGTTACCGACACCGGATATTCCCGGTTGTATTTTCCTAGGGCTAAAGAAATGGACCTGGTCTTCCAGTTAAGGGTTGTGGTAAATATTCTCAACGAGTAAGAGCTTAGAGAAGACTAAGAGCCTCGTATACGGACGGATCTACTGGCCCTAAATTGCTATAAAGCAGACACTACCGCTATCTAGGAAGTGCGGCGGTAAAAGGATGAAAAACTGCGACATAGATTCGGACCATTTCATTGTTGTAGCCAAGGTAAGCATACGGATATTGAGAGAACAGCGGAGTCGAGAAAGAAAACTGCTGTTTGACGTCGGAAAGATGCAATCACATCAGACCGCTAGTAACTTTGCATATCAAGTCTCTCTGAATCTTTCCGTAATGTCGAAGTCACGAAGCATAAACAACAGAAGAATAGAAACGATGTCGAATAGCAACTACACTGTACTACATGGTCGAACTCAGCGTGCCGTCCATCAGGCGTTTGCTTGCATTGAAACGGAAACGTCAAAAATTACTCTGGCGGTAAACGAGGGCAAAACGAAGTATGTGCTCTCATGGAGAAACGACGCACAACATCGGCGACGTGGCCAGGACGTCACAATTAGCAGCTATAAATTAAGTGAAGTGCACTTCGTCTACATCGACTCTGCGGTAAACAGTATAAGCAACATCAGTACCGTGATCAAACGCAGAAAAACTCTTGCCAACAGCTGTTTCTTTGGGCGCAAGAGGCAATTGAGTAATAGAGATCTCTCACTAAAAGCCAAGCTGACTTCCTATAAGACATGGATCATCTCAGTCCTGCTCTACGGCGCAGAGGCGTGGTAATACCTAAAGCGGATGAAGAAGCTCTTGGTCATTTCGAGAGAAAAGTTCTGCATGCGAACGGCCCTGTTTGCGTTGATGGTGATTAGAGGTGAAGATTCAATCACGAACTGTACGGGTTGTACAATGACATGGGTCTAGGCAGGCTGACGCAATGCCTAAAATGACTCAGCCATGTGGGGCGCATGGATAACACAGCTCCATCCCGGAGAATCTTCGACTCTGAATCAGTGGGACATCAGAGTCCACAGAGTCAGTGGACATTCACGTCTATGGTGGCGCAACCAAATTAGGTGATCCAAATCCAAGTTCAGTCAATCAATTAAAAAAAAATTGTTCACGGCTCCACCTCTTTCGAGTCACTGACAATGCTCAAAGAATATAACTGTCTAGAAAAAGCTTCTCAATCCCGCCGTTCGGAGTCGGCATTAAACTGTAGGTCCCCTCTACTCATGAGAGAATAATAGCACGCACAACAAGAGTGGTTGTTGAGAAGCTAGGCCAGGTCCACTTCGGACTGTAGCGCCCCCATTATTATTATTATTAAGGACCAAGTCGACCACGGAGTGTAGAGCCACAAGAAGAAGTAGACTTAATGATCGGTAGAAATTACTGCTAGTTTGTATTTGGATCTGTTCTAACGATGGAAATCGCAAGGTTATTGCAACTATTTGAATACTTCCTAATCTAAGGTCTTTTTAATTTTCTTTTAATGTGAATTTTCTCAACGCCTGTAATCGAAAATGAATAATGTCTAGCAAAGGCTTCCTTAAGTAGAAGATAATCGTTTTTAAATAAACCCCTATAACTTCGAACTCGCAATCCCAATGCAAGCAAACTCAAATCTTTGAATGCTATTGATCTGATCTTAAGACTGCAAAGTGTTTCTAAACAAACTCCAACATAAAAACTTCGCAACTTGATGTATTGTCGGTACACATCAAAATGGACTGCAGTATTGTGTTATCAAACGACTTCAGTAAATAAACCATTGCTTAACGCCACAGCACTGCAAATGATAAGGGCGAATACAATATTTGAAAATATTGCGTATAAGATAAAGAGTTTGTATTGCGAAACCCCTTCGAGAGTTTCTAGAAAATCGTCTCAAAATAACAATCTAATCGGAAGAGATAAGAAATCCCCATTATCCATCAAACATGGAAAGTGTCATATCAATTAATGATGTGATGTGTGGACGAAGTGCTAACAGATATTGTTTATCTACTCTATTTGCCTTTATTTATATTTTGGGTCAGTTTATTGAATGTGTAAACTGAGTGCGTGTGGCAACTACACCGAACTTTTTCTTTCACTTTGTATGGCACGCATGCGGTTCTGTTGGAAGTGTGCCAATCTGCAAAACCAGAATCACGTTCGTTTGATTGTGACAGTAGCTTAATTGCTTTGAGGTTGTTTGTGGTGTTTGTCAGGGGAAAGAGGAATTCAATTTATTTTACTTTTCAGTTTTTCCAATAGGATTCAGAAATTAGATGGTCTAAGTTGGTGTGTAGTAGAGACAGGGGTTCTGTGCGTTATCGAGCTCTGATTCAAGATTGAATAGCTGACATGTGAAAGACTTTTAATGAATGTCGGATGACTGTTTAGTTTTCTACGACCTATCCTCCAATTGTGGGGTGCCGTAGCCGTGTGGATTTGTGCGTCGACCCATGAGCACTTGGCCTGACTTGACTTGACTGAGACTTGACAGTATAGATTCAAATCCCAGAACAAGCAACAATTTTTCAAAAAACAAAATTGTTCGCGACTCCGCCTCTTTCGAGTCATTGACAATGACTTTCTGATCTATGCAACAGAGTATAACTTTCTAGAAAGAACTTCTCAATCTCGCCGTTCGGAGTCGGCATTAAACTATAGGTCCCGTCCACTCGTGTGAAAGCAATAGCACGCACAACACGAGTGGTTACTGAGAAGCTAGGCCCAGGTCCATCTCGGACTGTAACGCCGCCATTATTATTATATCCTCCAATTGGAATCATAAAGGGTCTTTCATAGGGACTTCCGAGCTTTAACATTATATAGCGGCCATATTGTATAAGCTACATCTGTCACATTGACTCTCATTTATTCAGTCTACTTTGCCAAATCACCGTGGGCGGATATAGCGTTCAACAACACGTGCAAATGATAAAATAGTTTTATCAAAATGCGAGTTCTGTTCGGGCTGTTTGTCCATTTTACGGTCACAGTAATCGTCCTACTGAGAGGACCATTCGCAGTGTGATGGATAAATTTGAGTCCACCGGGTTCAGTAAACGAAAAACCCACATCCGCACGTGGACGAAACGCAATATCTGCCGAAAACATCGTCGCTGTCCGTGAGAGTATGCAGGAGAATCTGAGGCAGTCGATTTTGCGTCACTCACAAAAACTTGGCCTTTTGCAGAACACAACTTGGCGAATTATCGTCGTCACTTAACCCCTGCACCGTACAAAATTCAACTGACCCAGAAACTGAAGGTAAACGACCATAGACAAGCACGTGTGTTCGCTGAATGGGCTCTGGGGCAGTTAGAAACTGACCCTAATTTTCATTGAAAAATCATCTTCACCGATGAGGTCCATTTCTGGATAAAAGGGTACGTCAAGAAACAAAATTCCCAAACTTGGGACGATACCAACCCACATGAGATGCAAGATCGTCCAATGCATTGCGAAAAAATCACTGTTTGATGTGGATTTTGGGCTTTCGTCATCATCGGTCCATATTTCTATAGGTCTATGTTTACCAACTTTTTTTGGTCTGGTGAAACCACGACATGTGGTTTCAAAAGGAACGCGAGCGGCGTACGCGCTACACGGCCCACGCCGCATTGGAAATTCTGCACAAGTGATGTGAGGTTTGAGGCGATTTAACCTCGTTGCGACTGTAAGGCGCGATTGGTTAAGTGCCTGCCCTAAGTTAGAAGGATCCCAAGTTCGAGTCCCAGTTAAAGCAAAATTAATACGCTTTTATATGTGTGCGCCATCTTGTACGTGGACGTCTTCTGTTGCGTTGTCCCACAGGCTCAGAGTCGAAGAACGCTTTTATCCGATTTTTCAAAATCTGATCCAGTCACCATTTGCCGTTGCGATAAAATTAACGGCACTATCACAGGAGTGGTTGGTCATTGGTAGACTACTACTGTCTGGGTATCACAATGGACCAACTTGGTCTAAGTGTGCTGGTGAATTCACTAGCAGTCCCGTAACCTGACATAACCTAAACCCAGTTAGACTTTTTCTTGTGGGTTCTTTTTTTGGGTCGCAGGTCTATGCGAATGAGCTTCAAACCACAGCTGCCTTCAAAGCCAACAAAACCCATGCCACCGGTCAAATTCAGCGCCAGAGTCATAGAATATTGGATATTTCGCATGCACGCGACCTGAGGGAAGGCGCGGCGGACGTTTGAACGGTGTTATATTCCACACATAGTGGCATCGATAACACTTTCATTTATTTAAATTTAAAGACAGGAAGCGCTTAATGGAATACCCTTCATTTCAAGAGTAAGACTTCCGAGATTAATTTGTGTCATTGAGGCGATAGACTTCGTGCAATCTTTTATTTTGTGGCACCATCTCGACAAACTGACAATGCTTCGAATATAAAGCTAGAATCCTTGCTTTTTGGTATAGGACTAAATGCCCCTCCATTCGTGCAAGAAATATAACATGCAGCATATGAACAAATTCCAGAAAAACTTATAAACTCCCTTTCTGATCTCTGCAACTGTCGCGTAGATTTATCACTTACACTCAATCCACATGTAAACTTTTTTATGGATTTGCAATTGCAGGAATTAAGAGAAGCATTCTGGCTTCTGTTCTCCTTCAAATTCATCAAAGTCAAGAAGTTATCCAGACGAAAAAGTTACAGAAATACCGCTCCTATTTTTAATCAGAAAACACAGCACGTTACACTGCTCTTTGTAGGTCATATCTTTTATTCTCGACTTTAAACTTAACCTAGCAACAACGCGGAGCTGTGGAACCGAAGAAACGCATGCGCATAAAACTTAGCTTTCCGTGAAATGATACAAGAAACATGAAATTCTCTAAAAATGACACAAGAAAACGGATGTACGCCCACAGCTACTAGAAATGCCGGTGAGTATTTACAGACTAGACTGAAGCCACATAAACTGTCAGAGAAGAATTAAAAATCTGAATATTTAAGAAAATCGAATGCTTAACATCCGAATTTATACCAAAATTAAGTGCTTAAAGACACAAAACACGGTATAACAACAAGCGTCGTAAAATCGTGGGCGTAGCCAAATCAATTGTGCGCCACCAAGATCAAACCAAAACATAAAACGATGCCGAAAGTAACCAAGCCTCAATCTGATTCACTAACAGGTTGTCAAGAAATCCGCATAATTTTCCAATTGACATAGTACATTTATGAAGTGGTAATAATCCGTAACAGAACGGTATTTATTGTACTTGAAATATGCTCTTGTCAACCAAGTCATTAATTGCCATCTAATTGCCCAGCTATTTGTGGCAAAACCAGGTCATAACCATAATCGACTGCAAAGCACAATCCATTGAACTGTGCCAATTCAACTCCTAACCAATCCTCGCATTTCCAATGCAATCAAATCATTGTCTTCTTTTCAGACTAAGGCGGAGGGAAATAAACTCATTATGAATTTTGATCACGTTTGACTCTCCGGAAGTGGGGTTCAACATTTCCGCTTATCCATCTCCTGAGAAAAATAAATCAAGCAGCCGCACCCCCACCCCACTCGGAAATACAGTGAAACCTCTTCACAACTCTGCAAAAAAGAGAATAATGACCATCCACTCCAAGTCAAACTATACCAAGTGGTTAATGGTTGCACAATTATTCGAATTTTTCATGTCTCGATGCTTTATTTTATTTTGTTTTTGTGGAGGTTACATTATTTCTTCTTTTATCTGTTACTTTTCAAGGTTTTTTTGCCAACCATATAAGTGTGTATGTATAGGAATGAGAAACAAAAAAAAGAGCCCGATTTGATTTCGCTTTTCTATTTCATCCGCCAATAACAAATCCCTTTAACAAGTGCACACGAACTTCTGCACGTTCATCGGTCACTGCTACCAATATTTATGACCTTAGCATAAACAAAAAGTCTCTATAATTGAATTTAGAGTGATTTTTCTAGGCGGACACATGATGCAATTAACAGAAATCTCTAAAAACATGACCGTGATGTGTGAATTCCAATTGTTCAGTTGGTTAATATCTGTCATTGTAAATCACTACCGCGATGATATGCCTTTGCAGTTAAAGTCTATACATATCTTTGATTGTGGAACGTGTTAAAATTCACTATGATTTTCTTCAAATACATATGTATCGTTTTATTGGTGTTTTATCGTGATTTAAGTTGCGATTAAGGAGAAAATTAATAGGATTTCGCTTACACTTTATCAGCCAATTCACGCACTTTCCACATACTTATAAATTTATCAACCATTTTGATGTAAGTTTTTTGTGTAGAAACTTAACAAAATCAAATAATACAATTTTAGAAAACACAAATGAAATTATAGCAATAAGAAAAGTTGCAAGTTTTGTAGAAAATTCCTTTAGTTAAAATGAAAACTTTTGGTGATTTGGCTGCCGTCACCATTAACCAAAAAAGTGTCAGTATGTTGTGAACTCAGGTGTGGTTACATATGATATGTCATCAATGCTGAAAGGTGGAAACACATGAAAGGTAGTGATCACATTTAGAGAAGAATAATGCAATTTGTAAAATATCTCTTTGAATTTGATTGCAAAACATTCCCGTCTATTTGATTTTTATGGTGAACAATTTCTTTATTTCCAAACCATCCAAAGCCAGTTTTATACATAATTTTTTATTTAAATAAAGGTTCATTGGGCCGAACAAATTAATTCATGACTCTCTTCACTTCGTTCGGTGCTTTCACTTTTACAAAATTTTTCCTTGCACCATATGCTTTTAAATATCACTCTTGTTTTCATGACACCACTGAACGTATCACACCAATCATAAGGCATGCCCGACAAATGTCAGCTTGTGTCATTTTTCTTCACATTTTGACATCTTAACCAACAACCAACCCGTGGGAATATTGGATATATTTAAAATAAAGTAAAACAATTAAAATCTTATTTGATATATTGAAATAAAAGCGTACAATTAAAGACTTAGGGTATTTCTTAAAAATACAACACATCTTTCATTTATTTCAAACTTCATTGACTTTCTTAAGCCAAACTCAAGAAGGTTATATAAACTTGTGGCTCAATTACAATATATTTACAGAAATGCTGGGGCTACAACGTATTTCGACTGGTTTGTCAACACATTGGTTACGATGTTTGTACAGTTCTTCTGTGAGGACCGCTACTAAGGGATCCAATAAACCCACGGATGAGTCGGTCAGCGCAGAAGCAACTGACAAGAAACCGAAAAGTGAGTGTTTACGACAAATCAAACCTTCATTTTACTTCCACTAACTGAGTGAAAATTCAGGTCGAATTGTCGCTGCAGCATTTGAATCCCTCAAGAATGAGAATGACTCAACAACTGTAAAAGTTGTGAATACTTTTGCGGCTGTATCCAGCAATTCAAAGACCAACAACCTGGATGAACGAATATCCAATGCAAAAACTGTCAACGGGCTGCTATCCGTGTCTGAACATGGCGAAACTATATCAAGGAAGCATGCTTTAAGGATCGTATCCATTTTGGCCGAATGGAGCACTGCGAATCGTGTGAAACTATCCGAATTCGAAAATGATTCGCGTTTCATAAAGGTATGCAAAATTCTAGGCAGAACATTTCCAAAGAATGGAAATGCATTAAATGGTCCTGCATCCTCAAACAATAACAACAGACGTGTCTCAGGATTCCGAACAGATGACTTGAACACTGTTCTGGGCGTCGCTGGCGACGATGAAGCTGCAAAACTTATCGCAAGCATAAGTGTTCCTCAGATGGTTAAGGTCATGAGCACCCTTGCACAGCGAAAGCGGCGAAGCACGCCGCTGCTAAGATCTCTTGCGTACAATATAAGCAGTAGTACTGATCAATTAGACATTAAGCAGTGTGCTGATGTGTTGTTTGCCATGGCGAGTCTAAATTTCCAAGACTCTGTGTTAGCTGCTAAGATGTGCTCTGACATTCAGGCAGCTTTGCCGAAAATTCAGGATAAATCCGCCGTGGTTGGATCGATCGTCACCAGCCTGGGGATTCTAAAGTACAGAGATTTAGGTGAGTTGGATTTTCATATTGAGCTTGTGATTCAGTTTTCAATCGTAGATATCATGGAGGCGTTGACACAGTGGATATTGAAGAACAATGAGGTGTGCCGGCCACAGGATCTAAGCGCTTACTTCATCACTTCGGCGGTTCTGAACTTCCAAACTACCTCATTCGATGAAGTGAAGTCGAAACTTGTAAAGAGTTTGGTCAAAGAGGACTTCGCGAAGAAGTTTGACTGGTTGAACCATGTCTGGGCTTTAGGATTACTTAACCTCGCTGAGCCTTCGCACCTTGAATCTGTCCTAAAGTAGGCTTAATGCAATCTATTCACGTGCACAGTTCTAAATCTGTTCCTTTTCAGTGAAGAATTTGTAAATCAGCTGCAAGCTGAAATATCTGGTCTAACACCGAATGCAAAGATGAAGCTTCTCAACTTGAACAGCATCTCGAAGTTGCTTGTGAAAGATGGCAAAAGTGCCCAACTGCCGGAAGGAACTCCCGTTTTCGATCTGCAGATTGCCCATTCAAAGTCAAAGCAAATTATGTTCAACGGGTTGTTGGACGCCTTGAAGAGCTTGCTGCCATCGAGCAATCACGTCCAATCTCACGTTGACACAAAAATGGGATTCTATATCGGTGAGGGCATTAATTTTCCTTTTCTTTAACGAGTCATTTACTGTTTTCGTTTGATTCAGACGCCTTGTGTGCATTCGATCCTAAAAGGAACCCACTGCCATTGGACAAAGTTAGTCCCGATGCAATCAAGTAAATTTTTAAATATTTTTTTCTAATCCCTTAATCACTTTTTAAGTCGCTTCACGTTTCATTTCTAGACTTGCCTTAATTTTGGTGGACTTTCATGACATATGCAACGGGCCGCATAGATCAGTGAGTGGCATAACAAAGCTGAGCTTCGATTTGCTTGAGAAATCCGGCTACAAAGTACTTCCTGTTCCGTACAATGAATTCAGCACGAGTGACAAACTCCTTAAGCGAGTGCAGTATTTGGAGGGGAAAATTAAATCAATTGTAAGGGTAATAAATTAATTAGAAGCTGAAGTTAGGCTGGTAGTTTAACACGTAATTTACTTAGTCGAAGTAGACAAAGAAAATAAAAACCAAAACTAACCGCGTATTGTAATTATTTTTATTAATGTATAATGTTAGTTTTTAAATATAACACAATCAAAAATGCCGTATACTTTTATTTGTATGTGTGCGTTGCGTGTTGGCTATGCGGTCACCCAAGAGACAGAAGTTATATTCAATTGCCAGACGATTATGCTTGAAAAGGTGAACAAAATGGGAAAGCTCGAGGTTTAAATACTAACAGAAACGAGTACAGAATAGGAATAGGTATCACGTAACACCATACGGTGATATTGAGCTTCAGTTAATAATAATAATGGCAGCGCTACAGTCCGAGATGCACTTGGGCCTAGTTCCTCAGCAACCACTCGTGTTGTGCGCTCTATTGTTCTCTCACGAGTGGATTAGATTAAGCTTCAGTTAGCAGCTTTAATTGTTCACAAAAGCGTTGAAAGTCATTCGTCGTTAAAGAATCTGAAATTTCCTTATTTTGAATTTGAATTCTATAGCCAGACAAAATAAAAAACCAAAAACCTTCAAGACCAGCGTTTAAATAAATGACACAACAAATGAATTTAAAGTATATCATAAATTTTTTTTGTAAACAACTTCAACTGCAACTAATCTTTAGAATTAATGGCACAATTCCAGAATGATGATACTTATCTTGCTAAATGTCACGGTGTTGTGCACTTATTACCAGTAAAAGTCTTAAAGTTGCGAACAAGTTTAAGTTGATATTCAAAACTTGTGGAAGAAATTATTTATACTTTTTGATATAACTGTCTATGGTCAATATCTGAGACGTGTGAACTCATAAAATATCGTGAAATAACAATAGCTCTTCTTCGTTTCTATCAAAGATAGAATGAAGCTCTTATGTTTATTCCAAAGATCTCAGACCGATAAGCTTATTATCCTTTCTGTTTCAAAAATTAGAAAGGCTTATTGATATTCATCTTCTCTGCAGCATTCACCAGTCTAAGCTGTTTGGAACTCAACAAGCAAGGGAAAATCAGTTGGAACTGCTTTACACTCATTAGGACTCCCCACAGAAAGATCGCCTTACTTTTCGGAGGATTTTTGAAACACTACTGGAGTACTCAGACTCAAAACTGGTCTATTGTACTGCCAGGTAGCAACCTACTTCAGTGCCGTTAATTTGATCCCAATGGCAAATGGTGACAGGACCAGATTCGATTTCACTGGGATTCGAACCTGGGACCCCTCAAACTTGGGGCAGGCACTTAACCAACTGCTCCATCCAAACGTTGGAAAGATCGCCTTACTACATATATCCAAGGAAGCCAAACCCTTTGGTTCTACGTCTGGTGACCCATATTTGACCCAGCACGACATCACCTTAGGGAGAGTTCAGCGATAAGCAGCCATGCTCATAGATGGCGAACTCAGAATCACTTCTATCGGCTTTCGTGCTCCCTCTTAATAGTCCAGTATATTTTACGGAAACTATACTTACTTATTTACCAGGCTTCTGACCCATGCACGGACTGGGCCTGAGCTATAGCTGTCTTCCACATATGGCGGTCCCGGGCACGTTGCTTCCCGTTGTTTAGACCAAGCTGTCTTGTGTCCGCGATTACTTGGTCCTTAAATCGGAGGTTCGGTCTGCCTCTCCTTCTCAAACTAAGAGGCTTACATTCGAAGACCCTCTTGGCTGGAGCAATGTTGTCCATATGCTCGATGAGGTCGAGCAAATGTAGTCGACGGATTTTTGCCTTCCGCACTACATCCACATTTTGGTACAGCCAATAGAGTTCTCCACCATTCGCCTTCCTCGCAGAGAAGACCATATATCCGACGCAGAATTTTTCTTTCAAAGGAACCAAGAATCAGCTCTGCCTTTCTGCTTATCGTCCAGCATTCGGCATCAATGTCAAAAAAGGTTTTAGACAAGGCGACGCGCTGATCGTGCAAAACTCACTAGCAAACACAAGAGGCACGATCTTCTTAAAGTCTGTTTAACTGCAAGCTTACGCAGATGATATTGACGTGATTAGGCGAACACAGCGATCCGTCAATGATGGGTTTGCTGGCATTGAAACGGAAGCGGCTAAAATGGGTCTGGCGGTAAACGAGGGCAAAACCAAGTATATGCTGTCATCGAAAAAGGACGCACAACATCGACGACTTGGCCAGAACGTCACCATAGGCAGCTATAACTTTGAGGTAGTGAAAGATTTCGTCTACCTCGGCTCCGCGGTAAATAGTACAAGCAATATCAGTACCGAAATCAAACGCAGAATAACTCTTGCCAACCGCTGTTTTTTTGCGCTCAAAAGGCAATTGAGTAATAGAGCCATCGCTCTCATCCCAGTCCTGCTTTACGGCGCAGAGGCATGGACAATATCCCAAGCGAACGAACAGTGTCTTGGTCTTTTCGACAGAAAAGTTCTGCGCGCGATCTTTGGTCCTGTTTGCGTTGATGGCATTTGAAGTAGAAGGTTCAACCACAACCAGCGACATGAGTCTAGCCAGACGTCTACGGATTCAACGCCTAAGATGGCTAGGCCATGTAGAGCGTATGGACAACTTAGCTGCGGCCCGAAGAGTCTTCGACTCTGAGCCTGTGAGACAACGCAACAGAGGACGTCCACGTACAAGGTGGCGCACACAAATCGAGGGGGACCAGTACGAAACTGGAGACAGCTGGCAAAAGATCGTGCTGGCTGGAGAGGCATGTTGGGTTAGGCCCAGGTCCACCTCGGACTGCAACGCCCTAAGAAGAAGAAGACGATTCCAGAAGAGAAAGAAAATAGATTGATTACGGATAACGACTGAAAAGCATGGCAGCACAATTACGGCAGTATTAGCTGAGTCTCAGATCCTCTCTTGATCACCTGTCAAAATGTAATCAAGTAAATCAGAATTACTATAAATACCTAATAAAGTAAGCAATTCACGATCTATTCCTTATCGATTTGTTTATTATATTGTAATACTCACTCATATCCGAAGCATTAAATATTCTATTGCATCTCCCTCCAATTGACTTGTTTGCCAAACAAGTAGCAGCTTGCACAGCGGTAAGGCTCAGAACACTGCACTTGTGAAATAATCACAATACAGGTCATTCCACCATTCTAGATAACCTCGAGTTTCTATCGCACGACACCGACCTCCTACTGCCTCATCTCGTCTTTGAGAAAAACTTCTCTACCAGCATACCCTCCAGGTCTGACTGGAAGTCTGATACTCAGATGCTGGACGGTCCTCTGCGTATTTTCACAGATGGATCCAAGACGGAGGAGGGAGTACGATTAGGTGTCTACTCCTCAATTTTAGTATATCCCTCCACCTTTCAGAACATTGTAGCGTATTCCAGGCTGAGACGATGGCAATAAAAGAATCTCTGTCTTGGCTCAAGAACAACGTGATATCCAAGAAGGACATCACCATCTGTTCAGACAGCCAGGCAGCAAAGCAATACAATCCCTGAACTTGGCCACTTTTCTCTCTAAGACCTCCCTAAATTGCCGCCTATCTCTTAACGAGATGGCTGAGCATTTAAATATTCACCTCATGTGGGTGCCGGGACATTGTGACATTCCAGGGAATTGTGAAGCCGATGATCTCGCCAGGAGCGGTACGATCTCCACAAACCTTCCTAGTGGAGATCCTCCGTCTATGCGGATTCTTTTAAAGAATCATACTATTAAAAACAGCAACTCAAGATGATCAGATGGCACTACGTGCCTCATCACAAAGCAAATTTGGCCTAAACTTGATCTAAAACGTTCACTCTATCTTCTTAGAATGAACAGGTCATCCCTAAGGACTCTCATTGGCGTTATCACAGGACACTGTGCCATTGGCACTCACACCTCAAGAATGGGACTCCGTCATAATGATTTCTGCAGAAGCTGCAAAGACGAAGAAGAAGAGGAAAGCATTATGCATCTCCTCTGCACTTGTAGCGCTCTCTCCTCTCGCAGGATGAAACACCTTGGAGCCTACTTCTTCAACGACTTGAGCGAATTGCATAACGTCGGCTTTCATCAACTAAAGAGCTTCGTTGAAAACACCATATGATTTTTTTGGATAGGTGACATCAGATCCCTGTGGTATAACAATGGGCCTAAATTGGCCAAAGTGTGACTGCTATCTACAGTCAGCCACTTCAACCTAACCTCAACCTAAGTACACAATGAAGCCAAGTTTTTGATTTTTTCAGATTTTTAAACACTTTGGTTTAGAAATGGTTGGGGGCTCCATATTTTTTAAACGGTACTTTTGATCAACTGTTAAAGCAAACCCCAGATGGTCCCACTTCTTAAATTTGGGTGCATGGGCAATAATATCTAGGCCTGAAGTACATGTCTAATTTCAATTTCATGCCGATATCTTAATAAACTTCGGAGATAAAATAGTTTGACAGACACGACAGATGGACAGTCAGTCGAAATTATAAAACGTCTACAAAAACGGAACCTTAAAAAAGGAGTTTATTAATTATTTCAGCTGATTCTTATACATACATATTTAAACTCCCGCCGTGGCCGTGTGGGTTTGTGCGTCAATCCATACGCAATAGACCTTCAAGTCTAGGTTCAAATCCCATTTCAGACAAACGATTTCCAAAAAAAAAAAATGTTCACGCCTCCACCTCTTTCGAGTCACTGATAATGTTTAAAGAGTATAACTGTCTAGAAAATGCTTCTCAATCTCACAGTTCGGAGACTGTAACTTAAACTGTAGGTCCCCTCGACACGTGAGAGAGTCTTTGCTAAGAAGCTAGGCCTAGGCCCACCTCGGACTTTAGCGCCGCCATTATTATTACCTATATCCCTCCTTTCCCCTTTAGCTTTAAATTTAGATTAAGTTTAACATAATAAGTGGTCATTATATAATGCCACTCTGTAGCCAGTACTATAAACGACATGTGTCCTACTTGTACACCGAATAAATTGATTGAATTGAATGGTTCCCTGGTCTGATAAAAAATAAGCATTTCAGATTTAAATAAACCGAATTTCATGGCCTATTAATCATTAATTTATTTTTTATATTATCATACTCACTCATTGTTGATATTTCTTAATAAATCGTGACACAAAACATAAAAAAACCGTATATCTATAAAATCATTGTACACTCAGCTGAGCCTTAAACAACCTTTTGTTTGACGCCAACTTCCCACCACTGGCCACATTCAACAAACTCGTTCTCCACGTCTTGCATTTTCTTGAAAGCATTCTTCGCCAACAGATGCCTGTTCGTTATGTCCAACATCGTGTTGTCATTGTAAACGCTCTTGAGGTCCTTCAGGTATCTGTGGTTCCTCGCCTCAGTTTCAGTCAGGCAAATGCAGTTCCATGGCGACCAATCATCGCTTATAATCCATCGTGGCAACCTTAAATGATCCATTCAATCAGTCCACTGTTGGCTAAGGTGTTAAAGGTGTTTACCTCAGCTTATGGATGTCCTGGTCCTTGCTCAGAATCGAATGACGATGCCAAATTTTATCGACAATAAATCGGATATCATCCTCCTGAAGAATAAACGCGTACGACGAGAGTGATCGGTGCTTACGTTCTTCTCGTTGAATAGCTCGAAGGATGGCCTTATAAACCGTGTTGTCCTTGATTGAGGTCTTTAAATGGGAATGGTCGTTAAAAAATCGATAAAACGGTCGTTAAAATTAGTTTTGTAATCTCTGGTGGCCAATAAAAATTGTTCGAAAGGAACATTCTACTCACCTTGAGGGAAAAGCAGGCTTGGCATGTGTCTACCGCACTTTGCCGGGTTAGCAAGGCGAATGACGTAATGGGCTTGACTATCTTGCAACAGTCACACATCTTTGTTTCCGCTTTTTTCATCCAAATTGATGATGCATAAATAGGAAAATGAACACATGAGTGGATGGAGCGGTTTAGATAAAATGTATTACCTTTGGGTCTGGGTTCTTTGGTGAACTTGATTAGGTCCTTGAACATGATTATGAAACGTTCTCTTATGAGCCTGACGTCGCAGAATTTTGTGTGCAGTAACAGATTCTTTTCTCTTTCAATTAAGTCGAACATCTGTAAGGTTTGAATTCATTTTTTAACTTGTTTTAAAGCAAAAAAATGTTATTGAAGAATATTGGATGAAATAAAAGGAAAGCTTAAGAAAAATCTAACCTCACTCTAGCTGCCTTGTAAAAAAGAAACTTAAGATTGGATATACAAACAGTGACCACCGTGGCGAAGTGAATAATTGCGAAAATTCCAACAACCAAGGTCTAGGTTTGATGTCGGACAATACAATATAGTGACCATAATATTTTCAAGACAATGCTGGAAACTTTCTAATAAAAAAAACTTTTTTTTTGTAAGTAAGATATTTAATTCAAATAAATACTTCAGTAACATTATCAATCAAGAAGCAGCTAACATCCACAAAATTATACTTCAAAGCGCCAATAGATCGATTGATTATAGAAACTTAAGGCGAATTCAGCTGTCAACTTACATTTTCATACGTAGAAAGCGATTCATTTCGTTCCCGCGTAAGGAATTTATCGAAACTGAGCGAAGCGGTTACTATGGTCACAGATTTTTGTATTTTCGCTTGGTGGCTTCAGTTTTCTCAAGTTTCCGTACGACCACTATAGTTTCCCCTTCAGTTGACAGCTAAATTTGCCTTAAGTTTCTATAATCAATTATGGGCATGCTCTGGTTACTTTTCGCTTGCTTTTAACATTCGCTTTCTGTGATATTGACGCTTGCTCAAATTTGGATGATTTTAGCTCAGCTCTTTTAGATCTGGATCTGTCAAGCAACGATGCTAACTTGAACTCAATTCTCGTTTACGATGATGAAGTCGATACCATAGGGGTTTAGGCTGCGGTTTTTTTTTAGATTAACCTCAACCGATCTACAGCGAAAAGGAGAACTTCCTGATCCAGGAAACCTGGGCTGATGTAGTGGCGTAGATTATTCCGGAAAAACTGTTTTTTAAAGGACAAGCTTTAAGCTAATGGCTGTTCATTCACTTTTGCCGCTGA
This sequence comes from Myathropa florea, assembly GCA_930367185.1. NCBI lineage: Eukaryota > Metazoa > Arthropoda > Insecta > Diptera > Syrphidae > Myathropa > Myathropa florea. The sequence goes on along the minus strand of OV884003.1, from coordinate 79,995,088 downwards.
CTGTAACCTAACTGTATTAAGTACTGTAGCACACATTCACAAGATTTTGCATGATTATGATACGGCTACATCGATGCCATAATTAAAATTTATCAATATTTTAGAAGAGCTTCGCAAATATAGACCAAGTGTTATGCATCAATCTTTAAAAGCTCACCTCTGCAGTTTGTGGAAAATCTTTCTCATCCACTATGATTTTTTTTAACTTTTCCAAAAATTTCAATCGCTCTGAAATTGGGCGATCCTCTTGAATATCTTTAAGGACTTCTGTCAGAAACCTCACCCGCTGTGTTCTCAACAAATCCAATTCAATAACTAGATCTAGAGTACATATTTCGATAAGTTCAGTTATAAAAACCCAAGTGAAACTTACCGTTGTAACCAACCCACTTGATGGGTCTTCCCAGTTGCTTGAGTAGTTGCTTTTCTCGATACTCCTTGACTGCCTTATGCACGATATCTCGCTGTCTCTCAATGCCATTGATCAGTTGAATCTCTTTATCAAGTAAAATGTTTACTTCAGCAATTCTGGGAGCTCCTGAGTACATGGTTGCTATCCTTTTCATCTGGAAAATACGAAAGCGGTAACTCCATCCTGACGCCAGGAACAGAAACAAACCTCAGCCATCTTCCATTTTTCCACGTTTGAGTACAATATGGCAAAATCCTCTCTGGTTCGAGGTAGATTTTTAGCCGCATTCTCACGTTGAAGTTGCTTTTTCTCTTCTATTTCTTGCATCTGTCTTTCAACTTCAACTCGATTGGCAACAAGACGTCTAGGAAAGACGCTGTCAATTGAACATCCTTTGCAGACGTCTGTTTGTTGAACTTACCGATATTGGGCAGCGCACTTCTTCATATAACGCATCATCAGGTACCTTCGGAAGTTTCGCTGAATCAGAATGATCTTCGCCAACTTGTTCTTTCGTCTCTCATTTTGCGCATACGTTTGATACTTCTTTGGAATGATGACAAAGTCTGTTGCGGCCGATACGAATATCAGATTCGTTGCATCACCGTACGATTGGGTGCCTTCATCAACCATTGTGTCCTAGGAATGTCGGCATTAAAAGGGAGTCATGATAAACAGTGGTGGACAAAAGTTTTCACACAAAGTCATTTTCAACGACTCAATGAAATCGAATCTGGTCCAGTCACCATTTGCCGTTGGGATTAAATTAACGGCACTGGAGTAGGTCGCTACCTGGCAGTACAGTACAGGACCAGTTTTGAATCTGAGTGCTCCAGTAGCGTTTCGAAGAATCCTTCGAAAAAAAAAAATCATTTTCAAAGAAAATAAGCCGTTTAAACATAAGCGGCGTTTAAAATTAAATCGTTGAGAAACAAGTAATAAATTTGAAGCAATTTAGTATACAAAGCAAGAAATAATAAAAAAAATATGTTTTCATCCAAAAACAATAACAAAACCCTTTTAATTTAGGTTTCCTTTAAACGCTTGTTTTTCTTTGAAAAGTACTTTGCGTGAATTCTTTTGTCCATCACTGTACATTCAAGCTTACGACAGTTTTCGGCTTCAATTGCTTTGTCTGACTAAGACGGGAGACATGTCTGTTCCTTTTGATTTGATCGAACTTAGGGCCAGTCAACGTATAGGCATCATGGTACTCAATACCTGAAAAAAGCAAACATAAGAGGGTTAATTCCGGCTACGACGGTTATGCTCTGGTTAAATTACCGCTTCTTTTGTCTCTGTATCCCCCAATAAACGGTTTGACTATGACCTGGTCTTGGATTTCAACGATGATGTCTTTACAAACACCATCTCGGGCATCTTCAGCTGCTATGTGAACCGTAATGAAGTCGGGCAGACGTGATTTACTATAAAACAAAATGCAAGCATGGAAATACAAGATTATTGAAAATATACATATGTATGAATACATAACTAGCGGCACAATTTACATAGTTAAGTCGTTGTAGAAATAAACAACATTTTTTGGAACGGGCTATTGATGTACCAAACCGTACAACCGAGCTAACACTAGTCGGAATTTATGCAAACCGAGTTGCAAATCGAGTCAACTGACTCGGTTTCTAAAAAAAAAAAAAAAATATAGTAAGTGCAATATGCTCACAATGGAAACAAATTTTGTTTTCAGACCAAGTCGAACATGACGACTGGATGGCGCAGTTGGTTAAGTGCCTGCCCCAAGTTAGAAGGGTCCCAGGTTCGAATCCCAGTGAAAGCAGAGTTAATATGCTTTTATCCGGTTTTTCAAATCTGGTCCAGTCATCATTTACCGTTGGGATCAAATTAACGGGATTATTATTGAGCGGTCAGTGGTAGTAGTTTAACTGTGGGTATCACTATAGAACAACATGGTCTAGGTGTGCTGGTGAATTCACTAGCAGCCCCCCTAACCTAACCTAACCTAACCTAAGTCGAACAATTCGCAAGTTTGACATAGAACGAACGGAAATCAACTTGGATTATTAAAAATGAAAACTCGGTTCAACTCGGTTTGACGCGGTTGATGAACCAGAATTGACACATTACTAGGATTACTTTTCAGAACAGGTTTTGCTGCTTCAGAAATAATGGGTGACCAGATAACAATGATAGTTTTTCCAATTGCTAATTTTCAGCACCTGTCAAAGTTACCAATGATATCCAGCAGTAAAAATTTTAAAAAAAATTTGCCATTGATGACAAATGATGCATGATTTGTCGTTTGCCGAATGTGTGAATATCATTAAAAATATTATTGAAAATCCGATTCAGTTGCAAATACGCAAATTTCGTCGTGAGGGCAGTCCTCTCCAGTGTGCAGATATTCGTCGCACCGTGGAAAAGTTGAGCGTGAGTACACTCCGTTAGACCTTAAGCCACCAACCAGACAGAGATTGGTGCAAAATGCAGTAGGACAAAGCCGACGTAACGGCCAAAATTGAATAACGCCAGAGAATCAACGCGATTTATGTTGCGATTGGATTTGGGCCTAGATCCGTATCAGATTGTGCTGACCCAAGAATTGAAGCCGGTTGACCATAAACAAAGCCGTGAACTCGCTAATTGGGCGCTGGAAATGTTGGACGGAGATCCAGATTTTGGCCAAAAAATCAGCTTCTGGGACGAGGCCCATTTTTGGCTCAGCGGCTCAACGAAATTGCCATTATTGGATCGAACATTTTTTTTTTTCGGAGATTTTGAAACACTACACTGGAGCACTCAGACTTAAAACTGGTCCATTGTACTGCCAGGTAGCAACCCACTGCTGTGCCTTTAAATTGATCCCAACGGCAAATGGTGACTGGACCAGATTCGATTTCACTGGGATTCGAATCTGTGAATCCACTTAATCCAGCCGCTAATGGAACGAACATAATTCACAAGTATTCGACCAAGCACCAATACAATCTACAAACGTTGAATATTTGACGCGGTTTATAGCACGGCGGCATTATCGGACCTTTTTTTTTAAATGACGAAGGGGATACCGTTATCGTGAATGGTCTCCGGTATAGAGCGATGTTAACCGACTTTCTGTGGCCAGAGCTCGACAACCTCGAAATATCCGAGCTGTGGTATGAACAAGACGGCGCTACATGCTACACAAGCGACGCACGGTCGAAGTTGTGAAGAACAAATATGGCGAGATTCGACTTAGAACAAGCGTTCATCAATTGCCCACCGTGATCATGCTCCTCGACTATCTTCTCTGGGGCAACGTCAAGTTTGGACAGAAGCCTGCTGGGATGAGAATGGACAGCTAATAGTAGATTCGCAGTCGATACTGAGAATTTGGAAAAATCATTTCTGCAGACTGTTGAACGGCGATGAGGACACAAATACCGCTGTCAGGCAGAATGTTCCACTCAACACAACGAACGATGATAGAAGAGAATACCGTCCCCCCGATCTGGACGAAGTCAAGATAGGGATATCGAGACTGAAGTCCAATAAAGCTGCTGGTGCAGATAGTCTGCCCGCTGAAATGTTTAAAGCAGCTGGAGATGATCTGGTAGGGCGCATGCACCAGCTCATCTGTAAGATATGGTCGGAGGAAAGCATGCCCGATGAGTGGAATCTCAGTATGTATGTGTGAACGCCTGAAGCCTTCTGTCACCAAACTGATAGGTCCCTATCAGTGTGGGTTCAGGCCGGGGAAGTCCACCATAGATCAAATCTTCACACTGCGGCAGATTCTGGAGAAGACCCAAGAAATGCAGATCGACACACACTAACTATTTATCGATTTCAAGGCCGCATATGACAGAGACGAGCTATACAGCGCTATGTGTAGTTTTGACATTCCTGCCAAAATCTGAGCAGACTGAGCAGGATGACGATGGAGAATTCTCGCTGCTCCATCAACGTCGGTAACGAACTCACCCAGACCTTCAATGTCAAAAAAGGTTTTAGACAAGCCGACGCTCTGTCTCTCACTGGCCAACACAAGAGGCATGATCTGCCAAAAGTCCGTTCAGCTCCTAGCCTACGCAGAAGACATTGACGTGATTGGTCGAACACAGCGAGCCGTCAATTATGCGTTTGCTGGCATTCAAACGGAAGCGACTAAAATGGGTCTGGCGGTAAACGAGGGCAAAACCAAGTATATGCTGTCATCGAGAAAGGACGCATAACTTCGATGACTTGGACAGACCGTCGCTATAGGCAGATATAACTTTGTGGTAGTTAAGGGCTTCGTCTACCATGGCTCCGCAGTAGACAGTACAAATAACATCAGTACCTAGATCAAACGCAGAATAACTCTTGCCAACCGCTGTTTTTTGTCTCGAAAGGGAATTGAGTTGTAGAGCCCTCTCTCGGGCATTTGCTTTTGCGTTGATGGCATTTGGAGGAGAAGGTTCAACCACAAACTGTATGGGCTGTACAGCGACATGAGTCTGGCCAGGCGTCTACGGATCCAGCGCCTAAGATGGGTAGGCCATGTAGAGCGTATGGACAACTTAGCTCCGGCCCGAAGAGTCTTCGACTCTGAGCCTGTGGGACAACGCAACAGAGGACGTCCACGTACAAGGTGGCGCACACAAGTCGAGGGGGACCTCGACCGGCTTGGTGTGCGAAACTGGAGACAGCTGGCGAAAGATAGTGCTGGCTGGAGAGACATGTTGAGTGAGGCCCAGGTCCACCTCGGACTGTAGCGCCCTAAGAAGAAGAAGAAGAACGTCAAGTTCTTAGTCTGCGCTAACAAGACAACCACTATGGACGATTTCGGGGCCAACAACCAAGACGCTATTGCCGGAATAACGCCGCAACATATTGGACCAAGTCATCAAAAATTGAACCGACCGCTTAAAGCACTGCCAGCGACACCGAAGCTCCCATTTAAACGATGTGTTATTCTATACATAATGGCATGAATGTATGTAGCTTCAAAATGATTTTTGTACTTCACACTATTGTTGTTTTATTTAAATTGTTTCCTATCGTTCTTATCTGGTCCCCCTGTAGCTATATAATGAACTTGGAATTGATGTCTAGAATAAATATGAGGGTAGCAAAGACGATCTATTTTGCATTAGACATTTTCAGAAAATAACGCACTTACTTGTAATAGATATCTAAGTTCAATTTCGGTATTTGTCCATCCGTCCCCTGATCGCAGGTTAGCAAGCACAATTCATAAATTCCATATTCATTCGCTTCTGCTTCACAGAGTCTGCATTCGTTTGTGAAAACCCTTCCAAACTGCGCGACGCTCAATACATTCGGTTCGACTTCAAATTTTCGCCCGAGGTCAACCTTAACCTCCCCGATGGTCATGCAATTTGGATAGATCTGAGCAACCACTTGATTGTCTGCAATGTTGAACTTGACGGTAATGTTCTCGTACTCGACGATTTCCTCCTCACATTCTGGCAGGGGTTCCGTGGCTGACGGCGTACTCATTTTGTGCTTTTTCGATTTTGAAAATATTTGAAAAATATACTTCTTTTTATTTCGAGAGACAGACAGACTTCACTGAAGTCACAGTCGGAGAACAGCGATTTCCACCCTCGAGTGCGTATCCTTGAGGATATTGATTATGCAATTGGCCATTTAACTGGAAACAAACAGTGGTTTCTATGAGTGTTGTTAACTGGCGCAATGTAAATGAGTGTCTGCGAGGAAAAACGGTAACGAACATGCGCCACTAAAATCCACAAAATTCTTGAGATGATATAATAAATGCAAATGTATGGTGAATGAGATGCGATTGAGTTTGGTTTGTTTGTCCAATTTTTTGGGTCAACACATAAAGTGGCCATAAAATGCCGTCATTGGTCTTGTGCATATTTAGCTCTTTATGAGACTGTGATAGAGCTTGTGATGTAGCTTAGGTCTTGACGATGGAGGTATTTAAAGACTCTGTGAGTATTTGGGTCAAAATGTTCACTGCTATAAGCAGTGTCAACGTATCTTTCTGGAGTGTAATCAAAGCCAGAGAAATGTCTTGTTATTTCCCCCGGGGCACCTTGTCTTGATTGACAAAAATGAGAGGCTTCAGATATGGGTTATAGTTAATTGAAGCTAGGTCTTTTGGCTTTGAACTATCGCCAGTCAATAGAAGATAGTGGTGATTTACTCTAAAATGTTGATGGCATTCCCTGATTGGCTCCACTATCTGCTAATTGGTATCCAACAGCGCGTTGCTACATAAATCGATTGCATTCGATGTGAAAGATTCAGGTGTCATCTCCTACGTCATCATGTAGGCCTTCCCCATGATCTTTACGAATTATGCACGGATGATGATAATCTTTCCCGTGCCACAGCACAATCGTTGCAATTCGAAGGCTGTTTCTTCTTCGGCTGGCGCTGCAATTTGGATCTGGGTCTCAGTTAACATGCTTGTTGCGTTGTCCCTGGGGATTGGAGTCGAAGACTTTTCAGGCCATTCGCTCCACCATCCGCTCTTGACACTAAAATTTGTAGAAGAGTGGAGAAATAAAATTTTGCGTTCATGCAAAACCGTAACCAATGTTCAGTAGTAAATATTCATTTTGTACCAGTGACAGTGTTGTCGACAATTTAATAGTCCGGGTGGCCTTGGGTTTCAACCAACAAACCTCTCCAGCTGGTACGATCTTTTACCAGCTCCCTCCAACTACGTACTTCTCTTCTTAGGGCGCTACGGTCCGAGGTGGACCTGGCCCTCACTCAACATGTCTCTCCAGCCAGCACGATCTTTCGCCAGGTGTCTCCAGTTTCGCACACCAAGCCGGTCGAGGTCCCCCTCGACTTATGTGCACCACTTTGTACGTGGACGTCCTCTGTTGCGTTGTCCCACAGGCTCAGAGTCGAAGACTCTTCGGGCCGGAGCTAAGTTGTCCATACGCTCTACATAACCTAGCCATCTTAGGCGTTAGATCTGTAGATGCCTGGCTGTCGCTGTACAGCCAATACAGTTCGTGGTTGAACCTTCTCTTCCAAATGCCATAAACGCATACAGGACCAAAGATCGCTCCCAGAATTTTTCTCTCGAAACGACCAAGAGACTGTTCATCCGCTTGAGATATTGTCCATGCCTCTGCGCCGTACAGCAGGACTGGGATGATCAGGGTCTTGTACAGAGGGCTTCTATTACTCAATTGCCTTTTGAGCCCAAAAAACAGCTCAAAACTGATGTTACTTGTACTATTTACCGCACAGCCAAGGTAGACGAAGTCCTTAACTACCTCAAAGTTATAGCTGCCTATGCTGACGTTCTGGCCAAGTCCTCGATGTTGTGCGTCCTTTCTCGATGACAGCATGTACTTGGTTTTGCCCTCGTTTACCGCCAGACCCATTTTAGCCGCTTCCATTTCAACTACTTACAACAAGGTCCAAACTGCGAAGCGATAACGAGAGGGATGGTCACACGCCTTCAATTGCTGAGTCAATTGGACCTTGTATGCGGATAGTCGGAAATCTGTGCAGAATTTTCCTCAGGCTAATGAGTGAAATGTTGGACTGTTGAGATCGATGGCGAGTTGATGTTCGTAAATTGAGTCTCAAACTCTCGGCCACAGGAGCCACATTCTCATCTGTGCGCACCATACGACGACGGGGATCATGAGTGTTGTCCACTAGCATACCAGTCTCACGAACTTTTTGCACAAACTTGCGTACAGCAGTCGCGGTGGGTGCTTCATTTCGGCCAACATTTCTTTTCAAAAAACCCACTGTTTAGGCTACACAGCTCTCACTTTGGAAATAAGTTTTCAATATTTCCCAACGTTGTTCAATCGTAAAGCGACTTATGTCGTTCCGCGGAAATATGATACTAATTTTCTGTCAAGATTTCGAGCGTGAAACAACTGTCAGTGTGAAAATAATCTATGATTTAAAAAGAAACCACTAGATGGCCCACCCTGTGTACTATTATGTTCATGCTTTAGACATTGCATCGATCGCACGTCATAGAACGTGGATGGACAAAAGATTCTAGATTCCTCCTATTCGATCCCGTCAAATAATTCAAATAATTTCCCTAAAATATCCGTCTGTTTTTTCATTCAAATTGTACTTTTTGTCCGAGCCAGTCAAAATATTCACTTTTTAAGTTAAATATAAGTGTTCCACTGACATTGGCACATCCTGCAAAGGGTTTCTCTTTTGTGTACCCCAGCTAACACTGTAAAGGAGTTGCTCTCATTTTCGATCAATTTAACTTAATCAAACAATTTCCCTGCTACTAACTCAACGAACACACACGTCGTCTCATCGAAAGTGGACGACGACCTGTGTGGTTCCTAAAATGCTGGCACTAATGGAATCTTTTAATTTCATCTCATTTCAAATCGCTCTCAATTCGAGAGCTACTAGTTCATCAGAAAAGCCCTCCTCATTTAATCAGATAGCGTTCATTAGAATCCATCAGTTTCTTCAGTTTGGATACACTGATAGCAAAAAGCAATTCGCATCTGTTAGATATAGATTTACACCTTGCCTCTTCGCTGTGCCGTCTGCTGTTTTTGTGAATTTCTATAAAAAGTGAGAGTCGCAGGGATCGGATCAAAGCAAGGGAGACAAGTATCATAAAACTGCGGGCATATTCTCTTAATGTGGCCATAAATTACGCGCCAACCTCGTCCAGGTTTCACTGGCGCTGTACGGTTCAATAAACTGTTAAAAAAAATCTTAAATATATACGTATCGTCTACTCGTACACACTGTGGTAGGATACCTTCGAGTCAATGTGTCATTCTGGATTAACTCATACATCAGAGGGTACCTGGGGTCTCTTTCAGGGGCTCAGTCAATGCGGAGACTTTGGTTTATAATTCGCAACTTGATTTAATAGCACTTCTGAGGAAGGTGGTTGCAGTCGTCCTCTCTTAATTGTTTCTGTTTTTTTTTTGCTCCCTTTGTCTTTTCGTTTTTTTGAAGAAATTACTAATGCATTCTTTGCGGGGATAGGCACTCATGTGTTTATTTTTTATTGGGTTTTATCAAGTTTATTTTGGTTATAAATGTTAATTGCTTGTTGGCCTTTGATGGTGTAATTTGTGTACACTGCTGGGTCGTGTATTGATAACTCCGCCTTGGGCTATAAAGAGTCTCTCTTCATAAAAACGAAATATTTCGCTTTGGATGGCACTCGATTGGGCGGACAACTTCAATGATTGAGTACAGCAGGAGGAAAGGCTTAACGTTTAAGAACATTAATAAAATCAACAAAAGCGGATAAGCTTAAAAGCAAATATTTAGATTTCTCGCATGCGATAGGCGTTAGCCAATTGCTGGTGGTCCCGTCTGTATACACACGCGATTATATATCAGGTGCGAGTGGTGTTAGGTAACGCAATGAGAATACAGAAGTTTGAATCTCAACTGAAATGTGTACGAAGTTATTTTCCAATTTGATCTGTTGTCTAGTTTCCTTAATTCGTCAACCAACGTAGTTATTTATAAAATCATCAAGTCAACCAATCAAATTGCAAAATTCCAGAAATTTACCGTTAAGTCATTCAAATTTTTTATAGCCAATCATAAACCTTGAGGACATTGACGCCTCTTGTACATTTTCGCATCATAAAGGTGCTTATAAATTATTTTGAGCGGCGATTGAACCGTCAGATCGAAAACATAGCGATAAAAAAATCAAACAAAGGTTCCACTTTATTTATATACAGTCAATATCGCTTACAACGACATCGGTTATAACGACAAAATTCTTAGGGCCCGCCTGAGCTCCATTATATGTAATCCAATAGCATAATAAATCGTTTACAACGACCAAATTCATCAGTCCCTTGAAGGTCGTTATAACCGATTTTGACTGTATATAAAAAAATGTTACAAGTGCGTTGTGACTTTATAAATCACGAACGGTCAAACCGAATTCGTTAGGGTTTTTAGGGTTTGTTCGTATGGTCGTGTAGATGGTTTATCTAAAGTTTACACGAAATTGGCTGACGCGTTCGTGAGTTAAAACTTTTTATGTTAACATCTGTCCATATAAAAAAAAACAACAACACAAATATTTAGGCGCCTATGGCCGTGTGCTGTATGTATACTGTGTGCCAATGTCAGACACACGGCAAATACACATTGTAGCGCATACACGCATACGCATTGACAGCTGTCAGTGAGTGATCGTGTTAAGGCTCTTTTCATCGAACTCGCATTGTGAACGGATGTAATCGGTAAGAGTCGCATTTGATTTTTTTTTTCAGGAATCGGTCATAGGTTATAGGAAAAACAGAATCTCTCAGCAAATATTCGACGGAGAATTATGAAATTTTCAACACATGTAAAGATCACCGAGAAAAATGATAACCCCTGGAAAAAGAAGGGGACACGCCCAGCGGAGAGGGCATAGCGAAGTACGCTGGATACTCTAGTGGTTTATTAATTTTTTTCTTAAGGGCCAGGGATATTGAACTTCCTCCAAATGATCACAAAGGCAGGAGATCTAAATCATAAAATATATATAAGGATAGGTTATAGTGACAGGGTGTAATCAAAACACCCACACTTACGCCAACTTAAATCTATTCTTATACCACACGAGTGAAACTAACATATTGATTGAATCAATTGAAGCTAGCAATCAAGCAATGCAGCCAATTGATGTTATTGTTGCTGAATTGACTCAGACTGTTGAAGATATAAGCACTTCACCGCTTTACAGGCCGCCACTGAGCTGCGTCTGTTCACCTGGAGGAGGTGGGAAGATATGTCTGATGAAGCAGATGGCGTGGTTATCAGTGTTGTGCTGACTTTTGAACAGATAACAAATGGAAATCTTTTCGATTTTTCCTAAAACATTAGGCTCAAGCTAGAGGGGAAGTCTCTCTCCAAATCTTAACATGCTTATATCAACATGGAACATGCCTATATGATACAGCTCTGCACGAGGTGGTTGGCACCATTGAGAAAACCATTCACTATAAGTAAATACCATGGCCGCCTTTCTAGACATAGAAGGGGCCTTCAATAAAGTCCACACAGAAGCTATCCAAGAATCTCTTATCGCCCAAGGGGTAGAAGAGATGCGTACAACATCACAAAACTGATCAAGGTACAAAGAACTGCATGTATAGGAGTCACTGGCGCCCTAAGAACAACTGCGACAGACGCGCTTAAAGTTATTTTGCACCTTCTACCTCCAGATTTACACGAAACGTTCATGTCAGAATGCAGTGCACTTAGACTCAAAGAGTCAAACTGCTGGAACAACAGAACTTATGGACATTGTAACATCTTTAACTCACTACCATAACAGGCAATACAGAGTCATAGTGACTACCTTATCGCAAAGCTTAATTTCAATAAAAACTATAGGGCATACTTTTCAACTAGAACTGAGTGGAAAAGCGATAGAGTCATCCAAACCCATGACATAGCCATCTTCACATACGGTTCGAAGATGGACTCTGGTGTGGGCGCTTCTCCGAAGCCCTTAAGATATCAGAGTCACTCAAGCTACCAAGCTTTGCAAGCATTTTCCAGGCAGAAGTGTTAGCAATATATGATGCGTGTCTTGAAATTAAGAACAGAACAGAACCAGCACAGCGGATAGCAATTTTTTCAGACAGTCAAGCTACTATCAAGGCTCTAACATCCATAACTACAACGTCAAAACTAGTGGATTGCTGCTGCAAGGAACTATCCATTATAGGTGAATGGAGCCCGGTCTTTTTGATCTGGGTTCCCGGGCACACGGGTATAAGAGGAAACGAAGCAGCAAATGAGCTAACCAGACAAGGATCCAAACTCGATAGTCTCACTGTGGAACAAGTCCAGGCTTCACTAGGCTTCGTAAAAAATAATATCTACAATCACCTCCTCCTTTAAAACGACTGGATGCCCTCTATGCTAAAGGGGTCCCAGGTTCGAATCCCAGTGAAAGCAAAGTTAATACGCTTTTAACCGGTTTTTCAATTCTGATCCAGTCACCATCTGCAGTTGGGATCAAATTAACGGCACTATCACTGGAGCGGTCGATCGGTGGTAGTAGTTTGACTGTGGGTATCACAATGGACCAACATGGTCTAAGTGTGCTGGTGAATTCACCAGCAGCCCCATAACCTAAACTAACCTAACATATCACCTCCTCAAGATCACCAACGAAAGATGGACCAAGCTGGAAACATTTGTCCTATCAAAGAACAAAAGAACAAAAGGCCTGCTCAACAACAGTAGAAGAAACATATCCAGAATTATAGCGGTCTGTACTGGACACTGGGCTGTTGGCAGGCATGCTGAAAGACTGGGCATAATACCATTTAATTCGCACTGCCGCAGCTGCCGGGAGGAAATCGAGCCAGAAACCCCCGACCACTTTCTGTGCAAATGTCCGGCTCTAGTTAGAGTCAGACAACGCACTCTAAGCAAAGCCTTCTTTAATAATAATGATAATAATAATGGCGGCGCTACAGTCCGAGGTGGACCTGGGCCTAGCCTTCTTGAACACCTCTAAAAACCTCTCGGAGGCAAACATACATAGTTTGTTAGCCTTCATAAACTCTACAAAGTTGTTTTAACAATCCGAGGCAAATCTGAGAGAACACACACTCCTTCTACCCCCTTCTCACAAATTAGGTATCCCATAGGATGTGGTAGCAAAACGGCGTTTTCATGGCGCTAATTGGGTGCGACAAACAGGATCTGTATGTCCACCGCCACTTTTACCTACCTACCTACCCGCCACAAAGTATGACATGAAGGCTTGGAACACAAACTTTACAAATTTTTCCAGGCAACATTTTACAACATTTTAGCGAACTGTCACGCGAATAGAATCATTTGGGTAAAGCAGGAAAACGAGTGTTCTGTAATAACAACTATAAAAGCTGGTGTGCCACAAGGGAGTGTTTTTGGCCCTCTCCTTTACTTGCACTAGCGATATTCGATATACCGTTGGACGAAGGCACTATACTATGCTTATCAAACCGTCATTTTGGCAACAGCAAGAAGAATCAATACCAGAACTGCAACGCGCCTTAGATCGGGTACAAGAATGGACAATAGTTCGCTCTTAGCCATCAGCCAAATCCAAATCAGCCAAATCAGTTCATATAAACTTAACCTTTAAGAAAGTGAATAATTTGCAAGGTTTTTTTTTAAATAATGTCCAGATACCAATCGATTCGTAGTAGTGGTAGCTAATACCTATTCATTGTTTTTCAAGCCACCGATTTCTTGTTAACTCATTCTTAATCATCAAAGTTTAACAAAGCTCACGTTTTTTCTTATAAATTGCCTCAATTGCTTGTCACTCAATATTTTCTGTCTTCACATCGAAAATCTCTCAAATTCTCTTTCATTGCTTAGCATCAAGTCAAAACAAAAGTGAAAACAAAAACCCCCCAGAGTATCTTCAATTGCTTAACGTCAATTCAAAGAATTCCCAAAAAGGTCAACCCTTTCAACTCACATACGCAAACACGAGAGTACCTGTCAGCAATTTTGAGTTCCTCAACCAAAATGTTTCCTCAAACTGATGGAAAGATGACAAATGTTGTTAATGTTTTCTGTTCTGCTAATTATGTATTTTTAATTGCGCCGGCCACTAACCCACTCAAGGTCGTCTCTACCATGTTCTGCCCTCAGGCCAAACTTGTTGACTCCATAATGTTCTCAGACGGTAGAGGTTAGACAACACGAAACCCGCTGTCAAGAGACTTTCAGCGAACAAAAAGCAAGAAATATGAGTTGAGGTGTGTTCGTTTAAAATGCACTTGTGGAATCCGTCGTAAGAGGATCCGCGCTAGACACACAACAAATAACTTCAACACCTCAACAAACCACAGCCCACAACAAAACAGGTTGACCACTATGTTAGCCTATCGTCTCACAATCGATGACAGTGTAAGTTGAAGGAATTACGCCGGATTCACATCAGCGAGCGACTTACGGCAGCCCATTCGTATCACATATCATCGTTCCATCCTGATCCCGACAGTTGCCGATGTTAAACCGGCCTAGTAAATGTCTCAATCCAACACTCCGATGGTCTTGTGCCATCATGCGCGCTAATTTCGGAAGAAAAGCGGGTTACATCCACCATGGCATGCAGCGAAGGGTCAAGATAGACAATGACATCTCCACTAGACACAGTCATGCGATCACTCCCTCCACACAGCTGACTAACAAACCTTCCGGAATCAGTGCATAGTGCGGTGGCAGCGCAGTCATTTGTTCATGTGTGATAATTGCTTGACCGCGAAGGTATACATTCCAACATGACGGCTGAGGGTATCTTCTCTTTTTCAAGTTCGGATGCTAACTGAGACTGATGAGCTTCCAACTTCACCGGTGGCTTAGGTGGCGGAGTCGCTCCACCACAACCACCAGCATCACGATCCACCACCAGCGCGACTCACTTCGTAAAAATTCGCACGTATGAAAAGAGCAATGAAAAGAAGGAATGCTTAACACAGGCCATAATGGATGAATGAAAAAGAAACCAAACGAAAGAAAGGTGAGTATTACAAGAGTCACCTTCTCTGGAGGCTTTGTTGGTTCGAGGTTCGTTGATTTTTTTCGTTTTGTTTTTGCGTTTCTCGGATTTAGACTCTCGTACGGCTGAGAAACACTGGTAGGAGTTGGTTGGTTATGATGATGTTGATGATTTTTGTTTCGATCCAAATGCAGAGCAGATCTCATTTATTTGCCGAAGTTCGAGGTGTTCGCGCAGTTCGCAACGACACGGGAGCCTGTCATTTGATTTTGTCTCCAACGGTTTGTGAGTGCGTTCAGTGCTCAAAAGTGCTGTTCAAAAATTAACGCGAATATAATTTTTTGTGTTAAATTGTTCATTGCGAATTGAAAGGACTAGTTGTGTACGTTATTTTTTTTTTTTTTTCTTTTTTGACAAGCTAGAGAGATTTAAGAAAAGTGAGTTTTTGAATATAGCGGTGTCTTATTTATTGAAAATTATGGAGATGAACGATTGGATTTATTTTGAATGAGTATTGAAAGTGACTTCTCTTTAAAATTCGACCATTCTTGGCAGTCAGTCAAAAAACACGAGGATCCAATTTTTTCGACATACAGTGGAATCCCTTTAAGATGAACCTTTTCTAAGTCGAACTTCCCTCTAACTCGTATTTTTCGATCCTTTTTTTTTTGCATTCCCTTCAGTTTTTCATTGAAGAATAATCCTCTAAGTCGAAGTCCCTCTAACTTGAACTAATTTTGATCTCCCGTGAAAATTCGGCTTAAAAGGAGTCAACTGTACTTGGTTTGTTCAAATATCTTTCTCTAGAACTTTGAAACGAGACTTTCCAATTGTCTGATGAGAGTTTCTTGGAATATTTTCCAGTTGCTGCGAAAAATCTTTGACAGAAATATATTATTTCCTAATTTTGACATATTTGACAGTTTCCCGTTGAATAACTGTTGATTATTCAAATAACGTTTGCGATTCTGTTTCCTTTGTTTGCTCTAATTCCTTTAGAAATACAATTAAACTGTGATATCATTTCCAAAATTTGCGCACAATCTTAAATGAATATTCGCAACTTCGTAGTTAGACACATTCGGTTTGCTGTAAATCACACCGTGGTCATGCAATCGGCGACCTGAGTACAAACACGGTAGTCGATTGCATATTCGATGGTCAACCTTAATTTACTTAATTCTCGGATTAAGTAAGTTGTGTGCATGTCAATGAGCTGGTGAAACAGAAACCGTATGTGATGTGCATATATTTTTCCTGAATTTGCAAAAAGCCGGTTCCGGCATCGAAATTAACTTCTGCGGCTACTTTTCTTAGGATTTTGTAAACATCTTTACGAAAATAGCGTCATTGGAGTGGTTTCAGTCTCAATTAATTTGTTAACTTCCTCTTGACTCCCAAGTCACTGGTCGTTGCTATAAGTGCTTGTAGTCCATAGGCTATAACATTACCCTTCACTACATTCTGCGCGAAACTTAAAAGGAATGTATCCAATTTTAGTTCAAATACAGTGAAACCTTACGAATCGTGTCAGCTAGAGAGGCTTATTGGTTGGAGCTCAGGTCCATCCCGGAATGTTGCACTATCAGAAGAAGAAGAAGAAGAAGAAGAAGCCTTACGAAGTTGGCTATCCGCGGTGCAAACATTTCTGACCAAGTTAGGCATGTAGCAAACTTGTAAGGGTCTGTCTGATTTTTTAGTGAAATTGAATGTTTGCTGTTACGTTTATCTTACTTAATGCAATCGGGAAATACTTTTTCGCCTCGCAATCTTTTTTTTTAGTATTATAAAAAAATTATAACACTCCAACCCTTGAAGCCAATGCACCACAAAAAAAAAGTTCACATGACAAAATGCCGTCTGTTTAGAGTTGAGGCCTTTACAAGTGTATATAAAGAAATAAAATAAAACGCAGTTATAGCAATATAAGGCATACTCCGAGAAAGTGGTGGATATTTTCGATTTCATTACGATTGCAAAGGTTGCAGATAGGCCGAAGATCTTGTCTATGTGGGATGAAATTTTACTAGTTGAATGAAGAGTGATGAAGTAATTATTTGGCTACAGTGAGTGATTAGGAAGTTTATAAATAAGTCTCGATGAGGAAGATTGTCGTTTTCAAACAACTGCTCATGCGTATAGTCGTGTTGTACCTTTATACACTCAAACAATTTGTCTCCCATTCATGAGCATTTGCCTGTGTCAACTTTTGAAGATTATCGTTTATCGACTTCACAATCTTCAAAATAACTGCATCCAAAAATTTGGTTTGCATAGCAGAGACCGGAGCTAATAGTGGCTATAAACACTTTGAACTTTGAAGCGCTATCAACTCGTTGGATACCAAAGAAATTGCTTCACATAAGACTAATACCTGTTTTAACGATTGGATGGCGCAGTTGCCACCCCCAAGTTAGGGGATCCCAAGGGGTCCCAGATTCGAATCCCAGTGAAATCGAATCTGGTCCAGTCACCATTTGCCGTTGGAATCAAATTAACGGCACTGGAGTAGGTTGCTACCAGGTAGTACAATGGACCAGTTTTGCAGCAGCAGAGTTTAAAAATCCACCGAAAAAAACCTGTTTTAGCAGCATTTATGTACGCCTAACTGTGCTGATTAGCTGTGCTTGTAGCCAACTTTCGCAGTTCTTCCCGTGTATGAGGTGACAAAAATAGGAAAATTTCCACCAAGTTCCAAGATAGATAGGTTTTAAACGTATACAAGCATTTTTAAAATATTTTGTCAAGTTAGCGGTTTTTAACGTAGTATTTGTTCCAACTCTCACCTATGGTCATGAAATTTGGGTAATGACCGAAAGAATAAGATCACGAACACAAGCTACCGAGATGAAATTTCTTCATGCTGTTGTGGGAATTACTCGCCGGGATAGAGTAAGAAACACGGCAGTGCGCGAGGAACTCAATGTTGGGCAGCTGCTTCTTCGAACGGAAAGGGCTGTACTTCGTTGGTTTGGTCACGTGGCACGAATGTCCCCATCGTCACGACTTCCGAGGCGTGCCTTGAATGCGATTCCATCAGTTAGGCGACCGCTTGGCAGACCCAGGACGAGATGGTTGGACCAAGTTCAAACACTCGCCTGGTTGCGCTTGGGCATAGCTCCTGATGAGTTAGAGTCGATGGCGGAGGATCGAGTGGCCTGGAGATCTCTCGTGCATGCATTGCGCCCGCGGCCCCTTCAGTAGAACATGCGGGTCACTGAAGATGAGATGAGATTTCACCAATTTCACAGGTGGCCAAATTGTAAGGGTGGCCAACTGGACAGGTTTCACTGTTTGTACTTTTCTAGGACATAACATAAGTGAATTATTATTCGGCCATCAATAGTTAATTCTAAGAGATAACTTACTACGACTCAGATGTTGAGAGAGGTACTTTGAAACGATTTTTTTTCGAAAGATTTTTGAAGCACTACTGGAGCACTTAGACTCAAAACTGGTCAATTGTACTACCAGGTAGCAACCTACTCCAGTGCCGTTAATTTGATCCCAACGGCAAATAGTGACTGGACCAGATTCGACTTCACTGGGATTTGAACCTGGGACTCCTCTAACTTGGGGCAGGCACTTAACCCACTGCGCCATCCAGTCGTATGCTTTGAAACGATGCTATTTTATTCCAATTTAAATAAGAAAAATGTTGTCCTTCCCATACCTTCTGTCGGAGTTATTATAGGTCTTTGTGGAAGAACCAATGGTGTGCCGTAGTGTAATGTAATCTGGGTTCAAATCACAGCACAGGCAGCAACTTTTCAAAAACACAATTATTCACAGTACCATTTCTTTTCAGTCACTGACAATGGCGCTACAATTCGGGGTGGACCTGGGCCTCAACCAACATACCTCTCTACCACGATATATCGTTAGCTGTTTTCAGCTGCGCACCCCAAGTTGTTTGAGGCCACATTAATCATGTATGGCTTAGAGCCAAAGTTATAATATATCCACAGGAAGAACTCGAAAGGAGTCAAATCAGTGAATCGCGGGGGGCCACTAGATATCTTCACTTTGTGGCAGTTCTCCGCGTCGATCACGAGATGTATTTAATGTGCCACCAACTTGTTGGAACCACATGTTCTTGTAGGCTTAATTGATCCAAATTGGGCACAAGAATGTTTCCCAACTTATTCCTTAGTCACCAGTACAGTGCTGTACAAATAAGCAGACCGCAAACGCAAATAAAATGTTTGTTACACAACAAAATACAGACATTTGAATTTTGCGCGGGTGGAAAATCTATGATTTTCTTCACAAGTTTGTGGATCACGATTGCCAATTGAATCAAATCTCAAAAAGATTGTTTGAATCGAAAAAAAACGTAAAAATGTTTGATTTGATACTTAAGGTTCCAACATTTTTTTCGATTAAAAAATTTTAAAATTTCTTTGGCATAACAAAAGTACAACATTTTGTGGATATTTGCCAAAATGTGGTTATTTCTGAAAAAAAGAGCAGTCGCAGTTCGCGGCTTATGTGTACAGTACTTTGGTGTCACACCATTGCCTCTAGCATTATCAGAGAAATAGGGGCCAATGATGCCGTCAGGCCCAAATAGCACAGCATACAGTTCCTCTACAAGGATGTAATCGTCTTGGGTGTATCAGTTGAAAATGTGCAGTGGCCCAATAGCTCCCCAATTTCGCACGCCAAATTAGTTGAGGTCCCTCTCCACATGGGTGCGCCACTTTAGACGTGGACTTTCTCTGTTGCCTTATCCCACTGGTTGAGAGTAGAATACTCTTCGGGAAGTTATCCATACATTCTACATGACCTAAAACTTTTAGGCGTTGGATCGAAGTCGGCCGGCTTGACTCATGTCACTGCATAGCCCCTATAGTTCGTGTTCGAATCTCATTCTCCAAATGCCATCAACGCAAACAGGAGGAAAGATCGCACGCTGAACCTTTCTCTTGAAAAGACCAAAAGCTTGTTCGTCCACTTTCTATATTGTCCTCTGCGTCGTAAAGCAGGACTGGGATGGTCAAGGTCTTACACAAAGTCAACTTGGTCTTCCGAGAGAGGGCTCTACTACTCAATTGCCTTTTGAGCCCATAAAAACAGCGGTTGGCAAGAGTTATTCAACGCTTGATCTCGGTACTGATGTTATTTGTACTATTTACCGCAAAGCCAAAGTTGACGAAGGTCTTAACTACCTCAAAGTCATAGCTGCCTATGGTGACGTTCTGTCCAAGTCGTCGATGTTGTCCGTCCTTTCTCGATGACAGCATATACTTGGTTTTGCCCTCGTTTACCGCCAGACCCATTTTATCCGCTTCCGTTTCAATGCCAGCAAACGCGTCATTGACGGCTCGCTGACTTCCAACAATCACTTCAATGTCATCCGCGTAATCTAGAAGTTGAACAGACTTTTGGAAGATCGTGCGTCTTGTGTTGGTCAGTGAGTTTTGCACAATCTTCTCAAGATCGATGTTGAACAAGACATATGACAGAGCATCGCTTTGTCTAAAACCTTTAAGGTGAGTTCCTTACCGACCTTGATGGAGCAGCGAGAGTTCTGCATCGTCATCCTGTCTGACGAGTTTCACATGAATGCCAAAACTAGACATGGCACTGTATAGCTCGTCTTTATGCATGCTGTCATATGCGGCTTTGAAATCGACGAATAGGTGGCGTGTGTCGATCTGCATTTCTTGGGTCTTTTCTAGAATCTGCTGTAGTGCGGCGATCTGTTCTGTTGTGGACTTCACAGGCCAGAAACCACACTGAAAGGGTCCAACCAGATTGAAACACCAGCTTGTCCATCATAAATTGCTATCGATCATTCTCCACAACTGTTACAATGTCAACTGTCAAATATCATTCAGCATCCGAATTGGGGGCCAAATAAATTGGCCCTAAGCATTGAAACATTTGACAGCTATTGAGCCTTGTAAACGCAATGCTGTTTTTATTCGCGTCCTTAATGTATGAACTGACAGTTCGACACAATTTTTCTCAATGGAAAGCCACATAAGTGTCACAGCAGATTTAATTTTGCATTGTCGTTGCAATTCTTTACCCGAAAAAGAACACTGGCACACAAAAAGCCATTAACCTCCATAATCATCCTTTTGTTCAAGGGATACTCAACTAGTCATCGAAAACGTCGCAATTGTTCCAAGGGATAGTCATCTTTCGAAAGGAATACACATATTCTACGTTCCAATAAAACAGTCAAATCTTTCCTTTCACAAGTCGAATCTCGTCAAGATGTCTAATTGTGTTAACGATCTTAAGTACTGCTAAAGAATATTAATTTTGAGTAGGCGACAACCTCTCCACATACTTACATCGATTGTCACTTCAGTGACTAATTGCTTCTGAATTGAATTGGTTGGAAAGTTTTGCGAAAGAATGGGTGTAAGACTTGTCACCTGTGTCACACTGTCAATTGAGAAAGTAAAACACGGAACAATTACTGCTAAAAAATTCCATCGAGTGTAAAACGATCATATCCTCCGGTTGAAATTGACCCAAAAATACAACACTTTTCACCTGCGCATTCATTTCTCCCTCGATTCTGTGTCAACAGACCGAGTTCAATGTGTCACTCCATCCTACGTCAGTGCCTTCCGACTTCCATATGCGGTGACTTTCAATTTGTCGTTTCCTCCGCCGTGAGTCAATAACTTCGACTTCTTTTTTCAGCCATCTGGCTATTAAACAATAATTGATTTCATCTCAACGACGGTGATAAATGCTTTTGTTTATTCAAATGAAGAATTTCTCCTCAAAAACCGTGCGTGGCCGTCAGCGACTTTCTTTCGGTTGACACAAGCCCGTATTATGCGGGGGATTTTAGTGCTTCATCTGCCGTCTTGGGCATTGTTGACATCTGTCGAGTGGCTAAAGAGCATGCTCCAGTCTCAGTCTATGAGAAGAACAATTACTACCGTGCGCTGGGCTGCTTCATATGACTGTTACACATTTGATCTGATAAACGCCATTCCAACTGGCACATGCCTAAATTAACGATACCCTTGCGAAGTTGCATGCGCGTTGTCTTGAGTCTGAATCTTGGCTTGGAATCGGTTTAACCATTTTCACTTGAGCTACGGAGATCAAACCAGAATTATCCATTTCAATTAACTAATAAAGCGTACATGAGCAGAGCAGTCATCCTGGCTTTATGGTTGATTAAAAATCACAGAGACTTGGATCGGCGGCGGCGGTGTGCCGTGCCGTACCAAAGGGCACTGAACTCTGCCTCTCTCGGTGTGTATTTTGACAGATCACCTAGCAATTTCGTGCTTCTTAAATTACGTTAAATGGTTAACTGGAATTTAGTGGGCTGTCTGCGACACAGATTTTATCGCTTGCTCAGTGACCGGTTCTCACCAAGTGCGGTGTATTCAGAAGTTCCAAAATTGTATTTTCTGTCTGTTTCTCGGTTTCACGAGAGGGCTATGAGTCAAGGCTTTTTACATTTTTCAAAGAAACCACTAAATACTTTGGCGAATAGTTGCCACGACAGATCATAGCACAGGAATCTTGATGGGTCAAGGTCTCCTTCTGGGAAGAACATTTATGAACAACTTTTGATTCTCAAATTATAATTGTTCCGAATTCCTTACTCGAAGCCAAAATTCATTCTTGTCCGACCATTTAAAGAGCAGAAATAATGGTCAGTGAAATCGTGCTTAATCTCTGAATCAGCCAACTTTTATTTTACGCAGGTTTCTATTCATAAACGATTTTTGGGTGCTAGATGAATAAAAGCCAGATGGCCATGAACGTGTGTCGAGTCCACTCATGGTGGCATTAGCTTACGCGATTCTTTGCATTAATTTGAAAACCGAGTTATTTTAAAAAGTTATATCCCAATTTTCTTCGAAAAGTTTTACAGACGACCAGATGTTGTTCAGAGTAGCCCTCTTCCTGGGAATTGGTTTGTAATTATTCTGATAATTTGGCTTCCTAAATGTTCCAAGGTAGACAGATGCGTGGTGGTCTTCTGGACCAATATTTTTGTATGTATGTATCCTTAAAGACTTTAAGAAGTTGGTGGCTCTCTACTTTGCTAACCTTTTCCAAAGGTGAGAGTGGTGTGGGTGCCGTGGCGTAGTGGGTAGGTGCGTCGACTCCTACGCTCGAGGTCTAAGATTCGAATCTCGAAAAAAACATCTGACATTTTTTCACGGCTCCACCTCTTTCGAGTCACTGACAGTACTCAAAGGGTATAATAATAATAAACAGTCCGGACCTGGGCCAAACTTCTCAGCAACCATTCGTGTTGTGCGTGCTATTGTTCTTTCACGAGTGGAAGGAACCTACAGTTTAATGCCGACTCCGAACGGCGAGATTGAGAAGCTTTTTTGACACTGACAATGCTCAAAGATTATAACTCTCTAGAAATAGCTTCTCAATCTCGCCGTTCAGTGTCGGCTGTACTGTACTGTCGACTGCAGGTCCCCTTCACCCGTGAGAACACAATAGCACGCACAGCACGAGTGGTTGCTGAGAAGCTAGGCCGAAGTCCACCTCGGACTGTAACGCCGCCATTATTTATGTATATTATTAAGGGTGAGACCATCATTTCTACTTCTGCTACGGCAGCAGACGTTGGCAATCCAATCCAATCTGTTGGAATGTGGTTTAATTTTGCCATATCCCTTGGTGATACCTATCACGCCCATCATTTTTGACCTTCTTATTCTCATCAAGCAAAGCAGCGTGAGCGTTTAAGGTTCAAAGCGGGCCAGATTTGTTTCATAATGAGACACGCGAGGATTATCAACTTGTGATTGGTGGGATTTATCGAGTGCAACTTTGTAAAGAGCTTTATATCTGGAAGCAGTGGAGAGTTTACAGCACACATGGCGAGTTCGTTGTTTCCGCAATTTTCTGGAATGTCATTATGTCCTGACACCCGCATGAGTAGAATGTAGAAATGCGTAGCTACCTCGTTGAGAGACTGTCGGCTGCTTAGTCTTTGACTAAGAGATAACTGAATCAAGAGATTGAAGTGTAACTGATATCTCAGTTAGATAACACACCATGCCATGACAGTTCTCAATCCGCCTAAAATACCCTTGGAAGAGAGTGGATCCAGAGCCTAGAGATGAGTATATTGAATTAATTGGAGTATACTCCGAAATCTACTTCTGACTCCGTTTTTGATCCGCTAGATGGATCTTAGAGAAGAATTTTAGAGGCGGTCCAGTCATCCAGTCTTCTATTAGCAGAATGTTGTCGCAGTAAAGATGGGGAAGCGGAGAACTACATATCATTTCTTAATAAATCGAGTTATGAAGTCTGTGATCACAAGTAAAAAAAAGATTCTTGAACGTATGATTACAGCATTTTGAAGGGAAGCTGTGAAGGCGATTGCTACAGAGAGTATACATTTATTCACGGGAATGGATGTTCAGTAATTGATTACTGCTTCATTTCTGGTAACTGTAACACCCACTTTACTAACTTTGGGATAGGTACAAAGACGTTCTTAGATCACATGCCTCTTGAGGGCAATTAGGACTTCTACCAAAATTACGGTGTGGTGAACGGTTGCGAAACACGCATAGTATTTTATTTTTTCCGAGGTTTTTGAAACTCTGTACTGGAGCGCTCAGACTCAACACTGGTCCATTTTACTGCCAGGTAGCAACCTACTCCAGTGCCGTTAATTTGATCGCAAAAGCAAATGGTGACTGGACCAGATTCGATTTCACTGGGACTCGCACCTGGGACCCCTCTAACTAGGGGCAGGCACCATCCAGTTGTCACGCATAGTCTTAATCTTAACAAAGAATTGATTTCGAGAGGAGCTTTGAGCAGAAATAAAGCCTCCAAACAAAAGTGGTTCGACCATGAATGTCTCAGGGTCAGAAAACCCTGAGCCTCATTCTTAAAAGTTATAAGAGTGTATACGTTTCCTGAAATGCATTTGCTACGAAAATAAATATGGCATTTGAAAAGAAACGAATTTCTGTAATAAATATTCTGCGTCCTCAGCGGAGCTTTGAAAAGCTGTAAAATTCATTAGCTGAAAACCTAAAAATGTGGACACATCACTTACAACAGCACAGCTAGACGATTACTTCATGAACATCCCTTAAAGTCCTCTGTAGTCCTTCCAAATGCTTACTTTCGATTTGAGGTCAAAATCAAAAAAAAAAGAAAAGTTAAGGTCGAAACAACTTAAAGGTGTTTCTCAAGGGTTTTTTCTTGAGCCCATATTGTTTATTGTCTATCTCAACTCTTATTTACGCATCATTTTGGAAAAGTCAATGCTTTCACAGAAGCATATTGACTGTTAACGCTGAATCAGCCGTGATCCATCTACTCGTAGATCCTTAATGGATTCATTATGGTGTCACACTTCGGTAAATGATAGACTGGTTCCTCACTAGCCAAAAGACATCCAACACCTGAAGTCACCTACTGCTGCCCTGGTCTATATTGTGATGATCCATTCTTTTAACGCAATTTTTTTTCTTTACAAACTTTATCAAATCTTGAATTTTTATGTCTGACATCTCTTCTAAGCCGCTAAACAAGCGTCCGTTTTCTTGCTCTTGCAAGAGCTGGCCAGGTGCCGAGATAGTGTAGTTCTTCGTCATCCCTACAGCTTCTACAGAAATCGCTGTGGGGGCATCCCATCCTTCTTGCGTGTACGTCTATGGCAGGCAGTGATGGTTGTACCGAATTGCGCTGTCCCGACAGTTGTATGCAGCACACACGTTATAGAATCTATTTGCAATTTACGTACAATGGGGCATTTTATATAGTGATTTTTGAGCAGTTGATTCAAATTTATTTAAGCTTAGCCTTCACTAGGACTGCTGAAATACAAAGAAACCGATACAACAATACATATGTACATACAACTTCCATACAATCGGTAGCATGCGACTGTACACTAAAGAGCATGCGACCATACAATATCGGTACAACGGCTTGTTGTGTGGAAACATGCGATACAATTGTTGTATACAGCATCAAACCTGCCCAAAGATTGTATCGTTGCCCTTGAAAGCGTTGCTCTAACAATTTGATACGGCAGTACGCAATAAGTCCGATTGCAACCGTTGACAGTCTTGCAAAAATGTGTACAAAAGGTCTGCAATGCACCCGATTGGCTCACTCTATGGAATTGTTTACCATTTGAACGTTTTTCCGGCGGATCCATCTGTCATGTTTTAAGGTCATTTCATTATTAAAGATGATTGCAGCTAAAGACCTATCAGTGATGATAGCTTACGTAACAATCTTTTGTTACCATCCCTGGCTTTTGTACAACCACTTGCCATAGAAATTCGTAGTCGATTTGCTTCTGCAAAAATAAGTCCGTGACTTTTTAAACTTCCGTCGTAATTAATTAAAAGTTAACACTGCTCCCGTCATTTACCACCTGTTAACAGATTACTGCCAAATTTTACGGAGCTCAATCACTTGGAACTCACATTTTTATTTTTATTTAATTGTTAAAAATAAATTAAATTTAAATTTAAAAAAAAATAATAAATTAAATTAAATTTTGAACATATTTAAGCAGATTTTTAGTCAGTTAGTACAATTCTTTTGTGAATTCTGAAATCGATTTACTGTTTGAATGTTGCCGAACCCTTCACTAATTATTTCTTTTTCTATCTTTCTAGAATGATTTTCAACCTGTACACACTACTCCTGGTCATTCTCACCACAGCGATCAGCTTGGTGTCGCCATACGTCACACGAAACACTCTGCCGCTGGCATCCAAAGTGATATTCCAAAGTCCCATGATGGAGAACGTCTATAAGGAGTTCGTTTTGTCTTCAAAACCACTCAACTTAAGAAAGTACGCAACAGCGAAGCCAAAAAACTCAATAAAAGATTCGAAAATCTATTACATTCCAATAGCACCGATGCCGTATCGCTTTATTCCAGGGATCGGTTACGACTACCAACCGGTCAAGATCAATCAAATAATTAAGGACAACAAACCACCACCACCACCACAGCCACCAGCTGCAGCACCTCAGCCAAATGTGATATTGAAACCCAACGCTGCAGCGATTCCTCAGCCAATGCCAGCGCCCAACACAAAAGTGACACGTCTGAATGGTCACTACTACTTCAATGGACGGCCGTTCAGGCTGCAGGCCTACAGAGCGTCACCCAAGATCAATTTGGACAAAAACAACTTCAGTTCGAATATGTTCTTCAATAAAAATATTATTTATTAAGTTTTACAAAACCATTTCGTGTGTTTCCTTTATTTTGCCTGTTTTTCAGCAGACAGAAACTAAATGATTCGAAATAAATGCTAGTGCAATCGGGGATGCAACCTCGTTATTAAAAACATCGATGGTTTCACGACAAAAATTGATGTTAAAAAAATCGGTATTAACAACGATAGATCGATCGTTTTCCAATGTTTTATTTATCTTCTCCATCACACAAATTGTTGGCTATACGTTTAGGTACAGTACTAAACAACAAAATATACTGGGCTTACCAGTTTCAGCCCAAAAACCACGAAACATCATCATCAACATCAACATCACCTATGCATCCCTAGGTGCAATCCATTCGTTGAAAATCATTTAGAGATTTCGATGTAGCGTAGTAGGTTGCTAATTGGTGCCTTACTGAGGTGACACAAAGAAGTAGGCCTCCAAAAACTGTCGTCAAAGGGTCGCCAGGGCCTGACAGGTACTGAAGATGTGGAATGTTCTCCACTTCTTCCTCATCTAAGCAGCTTCTGCAGGAATCATTCGCCATATCAGTCAGTTAGATTTGTGCAGCTTACTGTACAACCGAATTTCGTTAGATATGATTTGTAACAGTTCTTCTTAGAAGGGCCTTATAGAATTAAGAGTATTACAATACTACGATCAATGATTTGCACACTGGTAAATAGAGGTACTCCACAAGGTGGTGTTTTATCGATCTGATATACATATATATTCCTGACACACGGACACCAGTACTCCAGCTGCGACGAACATACAAAGTCGACTTTCCCTGCATTCAGGACAAGCTCTGGACAGAATCTGAGCCAGGAAAGGACTATAGTCGAATAAACAAAAGAGTTGGCGTCTTCGTGGAGGGCGAAAACATTAGACTGCACACCTTGTTAGGTAAATTTGCTTCGGTTTTCCAAGGGAAAACCTATGTGATCCTAATGACCACGAACTATATTGTGAAGAACAGGTGCAAGGGGCGAAGTAAAATATTTGTATCTGTAGGTACAGCCGAGCTGTGTTCATGACCTTACTCAACCATTTAGCCACTTCCAGGATAGTGCAGTGATCAGTAGCTTAAATTCACTAAGACTTGTCTACGTCCCGGGGAGCCACGGGATCACAGGAAATGAGATCGCCGATGAACTTGCTAAGTAAGGATCAGAGGAGATACTCTCAGGACCTGACCTTGCGCCAGGACGGAACTGCATGCGGCCTTGATTAGGCCTTCCATCCATGATCGGACCTCTCGAGAGCACAACCGCAGGTGGCATGACTTTAGGATGTAGACAGACCAAGCGAATGCTCCTCAACGCCTGTAAAACATCCGGCGGCACTCTTGTTATCTTTTGACAGAAAAGACTGCAGACAACTTATTGGCGTAATAACACTAGGCCACTGCACGTTTGCCAAACACCTAAGTGTGCTTGACCTAAACGATGAACCCACCTGGGACGCCTGTGGAGAAGACGACGACAATGCAGAGTACTTCCACCGCTAATGTCCCGCCTTTGCTCGAATCAGGTGGCAGTTATTCGGTGGTGATGAAGCGAGATTTGATGATGTAGGCTTCTCATCACCAAGACCAACAAATTCCAGCAAAAGTAGGTTGCTGCCTGATGGTACAATGGACCATTTTTTAAGTCTGAGTGCTTCAGTGCAGTGTTTTAAAACTTCCGACAAAAAAAAAACCTCATGTGGGTGCCAAAATACAGTGACATTCCAGAAAATATCCAAGTCGACGAACTTACCATGTCTCACGCACAGTCTATTGACTCCTTCCCCAAGAAGAACTTCCGTGCATTCCAATATATGCAGCTAAACAATAAATAAAGCTTGATGCATAATTCCGTGGTCCCGAGGTACAACGTGCATCACAACAAAGCATATCTGGATCGTGTTTAAGCTCAAAAGCATCCTTTATCAACACAGCATGAGCAGGACAGCCTTAGTTCTGTCCTGTGTTGACACTAATCGACGTCATAACACTCCTGCACCATTTACACTTGCTTAGTTTTATTTTTAACCTTCATCTTATGTTAGATTTCATCTCATCTCATCTCATTTTCAATGACCCGCATGTTCCACTAAAGGGGTCGCGGGCGCAATGCATGCACGAGAGATCTCCAGGCCACTCGATCCTCCGCCATCGACTCTAACTCATCAGGAGCTATGCCCAAGCGCAACCAGGCGAGTGTTTGGACTTGGTCCAACCATCTCATCCTAGGTCTGCCAAGCGGTCGCCTACCTGATGGAATCGCATTCAAGGCACGCCTCGGAAGTCGTGATGATGAGGACATTCGTGCCACGTGACCAAACCAACGAAGTACAGCCCTTTCCGTTCGAAGAAGCAGCTGCCGAACATTCAACTCCCCGCGCACTGTCGTGTTTCTCACCCTATCCCGGCGAGTAATTCCCACAACAGCACGAAGAAATCTCATCTCGGCAGCTTGTATTCGCGATCTTATTCTTTCGGTCATTACCCAAATTTCATGACCATAGGTGAGAGTTGGAACAAATACTGCGTTAAAAACCGCTAACTTGGCTTTGACACCAAGCTCGGCCTTCCTGATTACAGATCGACCAAGCTGTTTCAAAATTGACCCAGCTTGACCAATCCTACAGGAAAGCTCAGCATTATTCCTCCCATCACTCGTGAAGAAGACCCCGAGATACTTGAACTTCTCCACCTGTTTCAATGGGACTCCACTAACATGTAGAGTGCATTGAACAGGGGTTCTGGAAATAACCATAACCTCGGATTTGTCCACGTTAACCCTCATCCCAGCATCAGCACATACGGCCACAAACCTATCTAGCGCGCGCTGGAGTTCTATCTGGGAGGATGTGAGGATGACTAAGTCATCTGCAAAAAGAAGATGACTTACCCTCAACTCTCCCAATGTGAAACATTCCTCGCCTCGACTGCGCTGTAACATCCAGTCCATATATATAATGAAAAGGAGAGGTGACAAAACGCACCCTTGGCGAAGTCCAACGCCCACGGTGAAAGGTGTTGATTTACTACCGTTAACCCGAACACAGCTACTACAGTTTGTGTATAGAGACTGAATGGCCCTCAACAAAGAACCATCAATCCCATACTCCTGCAGAACACTCCAGAGTTTACCTCGAGGAACTCGGTCGTATGCCTTTTCCAAATCTACAAAACAACTGTAGATCGGTTTGGCGTACTCCCAAGCCTTCTCAAGTACCATTCTTAGAGTGAAAAGCTGGTCGGTTGTACTTCTGCCGGGACGAAAACCGCACTGTTCATCCCCCATCCTGGATTCGACCATAGCTCTAGAACGCGCCTCCAACACCTTAGCGTAGACTTTACCTGGGAGACTTAAAAGAGATATGCCCCTGTAATTGGAGCACTCTTTTTTGTCCCCCTTTTTGAAGAGAGGGACAATCACCCCAGTCTGCCAATCACCAGGTGTTTCACCGCGTTCCCAAGCCACCTTAATGACACGAGAGAGCCATAAAACTCCCTCTTTACCCATAGCCTTAAGCATTTCTGGCCGGATTTCATCCACACCGGCGGATTTGCCAACTTTTAGCGATTCAATCGCCAAAATGACTTCCTCCACCGTTGGACTATTCTCCGCCCTACTCAAGACTACAGGCCTGTCACCCTCAGTGCCCTGTTCGGGATTGAGCAGCTCCGAAAAGTGCTCGCTCCATCTGCGCAAGATGTCCACCTCATTGGAAAGCAACACGCCATCTTTGGATTTGACTCCTTCGATGGTGTTGTATTTCCTCCCTCTGAGCCGGCGAATGGTTTGCCAGAACACCTTTTTCGCAGATCTATGGTCGCTTTCCAACTTCTCGCCGAACTCCTTCCAAGTCTGCTCTTTAGCTGCTCGCACAGCCAATTTGCAAGTTCTTCGCGCCTCAGTGTACCGGTCACGAGAATCAGAGTTCCCCAAGAGAATCCAGTCTCTGTAGGTCTTCTTCTTCTCTCTGATGGCTTCTTGAACTCCGGGTGTTTTAAACCACGCAGTTCTTTTCTCACCACCAGCCGCCACACCAAGCCGCTTCACCCCACAAACATCACGTGCAGAAGCAATGACAGCTGTTGAAAACAGTCGCCATTCGTCCTCTACATGCGATGGAACAGTTGGAATTTGCTCAAACCCTTCGGATATGCGCCGTGCAAAATGTTGCTGCACCTCACTGTTCTGTAGTTTCTCCCACCGTATGCGTGTAACCACTCTTGGTTTCCGCCTTGGCAGAAGAGGTACTTTATCAGAAAGATACAGCGTACACAACACCAGGTGATGATCAGTTGACAGTTCAGCCCCTCTCAACACACGAACGTCACAAACCATCCGTTTCACACACGATGGTACCACAAAGAAATCTATCAACGATTTCTGTTGAAGACTCCGACGGTACCATGTGTATTTATGGATGTCTTTGTGTGGAAAGAAGGTGTTCATAATGGACATGCCATTTGCACAGCAAAAATCCAACATCTTCTCTCCGTTCATGTTTTGATGAGGATCACCGTTCCTCCCAACCACACTCCCCCATGTCGTTACACCCTCACCCACGTGAGCATTGAAGTCACCCATCAGAATAAAGGAATCCATCTCAGCCACCCTGTCAAGGGCAGCATCAACTTCATCCAGGAAAGCCGCATACTCTGACTCTAGATTCGGTGCATACACCTGCACTAGAGCCAAAGTTGATCTTTCAAGCTTGAGCTTTAAGATCCCGACTCTCCCTCCTAACGGTATCCACTCCAATACTCTGTCTGCCAGCCTGGGACTTGTGAGTATCCCCACTCCCGCCTGTGCAGACATTTGAGGTGCCACTCCCGACAGGAAGAGTTTCCACCCGTCCGAAAGATCCACAGTTCTAGATCCTCTTTGCTTGGTCGAAGAAATGCCTACGATATCTAACCGATATCTGGCAGCTTCTCCAACCAGCTCGAGATCCTTTCCTGTGAGCGATGAGACGTTCCATGTGCCTATCCTAAGCCGATGCCGTTGTCCGTTGCCTTTTAACCCTCGCACGCACTGGTTAGTGCATGGCGTGATCCCCCTCCCACCCCCGTAGTGGCTCACGAGGCCACTGCCGGGTTGCTCGTAACTGCTTCGGGCTGAGCCCGACCGGCTGCCGAGCGGGACAGGCCGGCCACCAGACGCTCGCATACTGCCACCATTCAGGCCTGGCTCCGAATGGGGCCCTGGCACACCAGGGTAGGCGGTATCCGAGGCTGTTCGTCTTCTTCTTGTCATCCGAGGGGGTTGCGCTTCGTTAGCCAGGCTTGTGGCGTACAATATGCACACCACAAACCTGTTGCCCGCCCCCCACCACGAGGAGGTCAGCTGCCGGGGGGGCTTATGTTAGATTTGACATACATAAATCAGCTTTAATCCGTCAGATTAAAGAATTTCTTAAATTTTCTTATTGTTAATAATATTTTAGGTAGGCCAAGAGATGAATGGCCGTGATTAACTATAGTTTTAGTATAAATACGAGTATAAAGGGATTTGATTTTAAATACAAACAGCCGCCACGTTCCCTGAGTCGTGTGTCCAATTATTTATGTCATCGGACAACTGGGATATACCCGGTTTTAAGAAATGTGTACAAAATGATGAGTCCAAACCAAACATTACTCGTACTCATGAATAACTGCCGAACAAGAACATTTTCTAAAACTTCGAGACGGAAGTCTATGGCTTCGGGCGTTAGGTGCGGTATACATTAGTTTTCTTATTAATAAACTTATCTTTCCAGGCAAAGAAGCTGTAGTAACTCTTTCCTAACAAGTGGTCAAGGTATCGAACATAGAATATGCTCTGTCTATTGCTAGCAACCTTCAATTTTGTTGTTGGTGTTATTTTGATCTGCTCACCCTTTTAATTTGCATCAATCTTTGCTATCACGTCTAATACTCTTGAAATAAAAATAAATTAATAAATTCAACTCAAGGCCTACACATTCCTAAGGCTTGTCAGCAGGAAGTGAAGTGGAAACTAAACACAGAGGCAATCATGTGGATGTACACGACGAATGTACGTCCCATTCTGATGTAAGGCAGCGTTGTCTGATTGCAGGTGCATTGACAAACATATTGATACGTTTTTGAAAAATAAACGTATTCTTTCAAATCAAATCAAATCACGTCAATGTCATCCGCGTAAGCTAGCAGTTGAACAGACTTTTGGAAGATCGTGTCTCTTGTGTTGGCCCGTGAGTTTTGCACGATCTTCTCAAGAACGATGTTAAAGAAGTCACATGACAGCGCATCGCCTTGTCTAAAACCTTTTTTGACATTGAATATCTCTGTGAGTTCTTTACCGACCTTGATGGAGCAGTGAGAGTTCTCCATCGTCGTCCTGCTCAGTCTGACAAGTTTAGCAGGAATGTCAAAACTGTCATGCTGTCATATGCGGCCTTGAAATCGACGAATGGGTGGAGTGTGTCGAACTGCATTTCTTGGGTCTTCTCCAAGATCTGCTGCAGTGTTAAGATTTGATTTGATCTATGGTAGACTTCCCGGGCCTGAAACCACACTGATAAGGACCTATCAGTTTGGTGACGAAAGGTTTCAGGCGTTTACACAGAATGTTAATTTTTCGTGTACACTAGATGGCGTTACTGTATTTTCACCACACTACGCACCACTAGATGGCGCAGTCGGCGTTAAAGTGTATTTTCGCCACAATATAAAAACTTGAGACAAAGATTTAGACGACTGGATGGCGCAGTTGGTTAAGTGCCTGAGGGGTCCCAGGTTCGAATTTCAGTGAAATCGAATCTGGTTCAGTCACCTTTTGCCGTTGGGATCAAATTAACGGCACTGGAGTAGGTACAATGGATCAGTTTTGAGCCTGAGTGCTCCAGTGCAGTGTTTCAAAAAATCGTCCGAAAAAAATAGATTTAGAAACAATACTTACACGCTTCTAATAGATCATGCGGGCATCGGCTGCTAAAAGTTCCTTCAGAGTCAAATTAGAGGCTGGACCTCAAGCTCTCAAACAACTATCGGTGGAGAAAGTGGAGACTGACTATACACTTCTCGACTTCCAAACCACTGGTTGGTAATTTTCCACTAAAACTGAGGAAAAATTAACTTCCTCTCATTTCTCGTTTGTTGCCACAAAAATCATACTGGCCATCCGGGATTCCCTGCAGAAAGGTTAGAGTAGAAGTTTATAGACAGAGGCTAGAGTGTCGACACTTGCATCTCCATAAAATGATTACCTACCGTTTGAATCTTTTTTTAAATGCAAACTGAAAATTAATATATTTTTCATAGCCTATTAAACTGACTGCGACCGATATATAAATGTTGGCTGAGTACCCAGACCAGTTTATACACCCGCCCTAGTCTTGAGCCAGTAAAACCTCTCGAATAACTACAGTTACCCTGACAGCAGTTAACATCTCAAACGACTGGGTGTAGTGTGAGTCTTGTCAGTAAGCTTGTTGCTGCTAATCAAATCTTTGTTCCATATCTATTAAAATTTGCGAATACCTTCCAGGTCCACATGTTCCGACATAAATCCTTTACTTCCCGGTGTGCTAAGTGGCAGTCTGTTCACGGCGAGCGATTTGTACTGAGGAGCCGTTGATTTATGTTTAAAGCCCATAAAATGAAAAAAAATATCGTTAAAACGTATCCATCCATTAGGAACTCTCAGAGATAGGCGTTAGGAGTGCAAATACGTAACTCGTATGCACTGCCTAACACACCAATGGTCACACCGTAAACAGTTAAATTTTATCTTCCTATATGCCGAGAATGCATTAATAATAGAAAAGTAAAATATTACGTCAAGCAGCTCGGGATGGCAATTTATCTAGACGATTATTTGATGAGCCATTAGCGCCAGCTAAAGGTGATACTTCGACATGTAGGTGGATAAGCAGTTTAACGGTTTTCTTCTCCTATGTTGCGTTGAGTTAATTTAATTAGCACTCAGGGTTACTGAACTTTTTTAATGTGATTTATACTCTCCCTTTCAAAGAACGCTGTCAGAAATACTCGTACATTTGAAATCGCGATGAGTTGTGAATTATGGCGAACTGAAAATCATCACGCTAGACGAAGTCAAGATAGTGATATCGAGACTGAAGTCTAATAAAGCAGATAGTCTGCCCGCTGAAATGTTTAAAGCAGCTGGAGATGATCTGGTAGGGCGCATGGACCAGCTCATCTGTAAGATATGGTTGGAGGAAAGAATGCCCGAGTAGAAGAAATATGTCCAGAATCACAGCGGTCTGCACTGGACACTGGGCTGTTGGCAGGCATGCTGAAAGACTAGGCATACCATTTAACTCGCACTGCCGTAGCTGCCGGGTGGAAACTGAGCCAGAAGCACCCGAGCACTTTCTGTGCAAATGTCCGGCTCTAGCTAGAATCAGACAACGCACTCTGGGCAAAGCCTTCTTCAACACCCCTAACAATCTCTCAGAAGCAAACATTCATAGTCTGTAAGCCTTCATAAATTCCACGAAGTGGTTTCAAAATTAGGCTAATTCTGAGTGAATGCACACTCTTTTTCACCCCCATCTCACAAATTAGGTATCCCATAGGATGTGGTATCAAAACGGCGCTTTCATGGCGCTAATTGGGTGCGAAAACAGGATCTGTATGTCCACCGCCACTTTTACCTACCTACCTACCAAAGAATGCCCGATGAGTGGAATCTCAGTATCGTTTGCCCGATCCACAAGAAAGGAGACCCCTTTGACTGCGTCAACTATCGAGGGATAGGTCTCCTTAACATCGCCTATAAGATCTTCTCTGCCGTTTTGTGTGAACGCCTGAAACCATTTGTGAACAAACTGATAGGTCCTTATCATTGTGGTTTCAGGCCAGGGAAGTCCACCATATCAAATCAAATCTTCACACTGGGGCAGATCCTGGAGAAGACCCAAGAAATGCATTCAAGGTCGCATATGACAGCGTGTATAGAGACGAGCTATACAGCGCCATGTCTAGTTTTGACATTCCTGCCAAACTCGTCAGACTGAGCAGGATGACGATGGAGAACTCTCGCTGCTCCATCAAGGTCGATAACGAACTCACCTAGACCTTCAATGTCAAAAAAGGTTTTAGACAAGGCCACGCACTGTCATGTGACTTCTTTAACATCGTTCTTGAGAAGATCGTGCAAAACTCACTGACCAACACAAGAGGTACGATCTTCCAAAAGTCCGTTCAACTGCTAGCTTACGGAGATGACATTGAAGTGATTGGTGGAAGTCAGGGAGCCGTCAATGATGCGTTTGCTGGCATTGAAACGGAAGCGGTTAAAATGGGTCTGGCGGTAAACGAGGTCAAAACCAAGTATATGCTGTCATTGAGAAAGGACGAACAACATCGACGACTTGGCCAAAAGAGCAGCTATAACTTTGAGGTAGTTAAGGACTTCGTCTACCTTGGCTCCGCGGTAAACAGTACAAACAACATCAGTACCGACATCAAACGCAGAATAACTCTTGCCAACCGCTGTTTTTTGGGTTCAAAAGGCAATTGAGTAATAGAGCCCTCTCTCGGAAGACCAAGTTGACTCTTTACAAAACCTTGATCATCCCAGTCCTGCTTTACGGCGCAGAAGCATGGACAATATTCCAAGCGAATGAACAGTCTCTTAGTCTTTTCGAGAGAAAAGTTCTGTTTGCGTTGATGGCATTTGGAGGAGAAGGTTCAACCACGAATTATATGGCCTGTACAGCGACGACGAGAATTGGAAAAAAAAAAATCATTCCTTCACACTTTTAAATAGCGGCTAAGGCACACACTGTCATATTGAATGTTCGACTCAATTTTGACCATCATAGAGGCAATTTCTTTCTTCCTATCTAGACGAAGTCGGAATAGCTATATCGAGCTTACAGTTAAACAAAACTGTAGGAGCGAACTGACTATCTGAGGAAATCTTTTAGAGATGACCTCTTTGTGGGTATGCACCACATCATCTGTAAGATATTATCGATCCATAAGAGGTGTGTATGGTAGGTAGGTGATAGGGTGCCCTTGCGACCAAGTCGCGGCTCACTGAGACCAACAATTGGGTCCATTGTGCCCTATGTGTGGGGGGGTGTACCCCGTGAGACCTACACTTTTGTTGCTTATTAGAACCACCCAGATTGTTGTATATATCTCAGGAGATGCTTTAGCTCTATTTTTTCCAGACCCTCCAGCTCGTCAAAGAAGTTACTGCCTAGTGTTAGCAGTCTCCTTCCCCGTAGGGCTGGACAATCGCATAGCAGGTGGCGGACGGACTATATTTCCTCCTCGTCCCTGCAACTTCTACAATAGTCGCTATGGGGGAGACCTAACCTTCTAGAATGCGTGCCTATCGGACAATGTCCGGTGAGAACTACCACCACCGTCCGTATATCCTTGCGACTTAGGCTAATCATTGATAATGGTTTCCTCCTGTTCAACATCGGCCATAGGGCTCTCGTCGTTGACCCAATGTCCAGATTCAGCATTTGCTCTTTCTAAGGCTTCGTCCTCTATTTCCTTCCTTAGGAAACTTAACGGCATATTGACGTAAGGTAGTGCTAGAGATTTATCTAACTCTGAGCCCTCCTTTGCAAAGACGTCCGCTCTCTCGTTTCCTTGAACTCTTGTCTGTCCCGGTACCCAGCAGAGAGTCACCGTGCTTACATTGGAGATTTCGTCGACGTTCTGTCTGCATAGCTTGATTAGTTTCGACTTTACAATATCCGACGCTATGGCTCTTATAGCCGCTTGGGTGTCGGAGTACATGGTTATCGTTTTTTCAGTCAAACTAAGCTCTTTAAGGGTAAGTGCCGCATCATTTATTGCTACCACTTCTGCTTGGAAAA
The DNA here is from genome assembly GCA_930367185.1 of Myathropa florea. NCBI lineage: Eukaryota > Metazoa > Arthropoda > Insecta > Diptera > Syrphidae > Myathropa > Myathropa florea. Next base: position 79,957,217 of record OV884003.1, on the reverse strand, counting down.
CGCTACATTCGTCGCTTAGGTTTAGGGATTTTTCAAAGAGATCGCAGAAGACCCCGTTCCTGCACCTGTTTTCGAGTCGTCAGTACATAGGGAGATCTCTTCGCCGCCATTTGCTGATAGCTCTTCCCAATCTCTCCTGTCCGGAATTCGGGTGGAGAACTTCCTCCTGGTAGTCAGGATTGGTGGCAGATAATCCGACGTTTTGTATCTGTGTGATCCTATCCATTGTAAGAGGATGGACGCGTGCCCATATGTCTTGTTTTTCCACATCTTGACTTCCCTGAGTCTCATTGCGGTAATAGGCGCTCTGCTACTACAGAAGATGTCAAGAGGGGTAAGATAGAGTAGGACCTCGAGCGCTGCTGTCGGCGTTGTCCTTAGGGCACCCGTGATTCCTAAGCAGGCCGATCTTTGGACTTTCGTCAAGCTAGAAAGAAGATAATTCTTCTCCAGTGCTTCCCATCAGACTGTTGATCCGTGAGTTTTTTTTTATAATTTGCGCGCGCAAAAGGGGTTACGAATACCCTTAACTGTCAAGACACAGCACGGGCCGAAGTTATAGAGGAGTAAGATGGGTCTTACTACCGCTGTGTATATAGCCAGTATACCACACGTGGTCTAAGACTCCAGGTGTTTCCGAAGGCTCGCTTACATGTGTAGAAAGCTACACACGCTTTTTTGTTCCACTCCTCGATGTTATCTTGGTGTGCATAGAAACGAGCTTTACAGCGCCATGTTTAGTTTTGACATTTCAGTCAAACTCGTCCAGATGTGTAGGACGATGACGGAGAACTCTCGTTGGTCCATCAAGGTCGGTAACACACACCAAAAACGTCAGTATTCAAAAAAGGCATAAGGCAAGACGATGCACTGTGCTATTTTGTCAACATTGTATTTGAGAAGTTCGGGTAAAACTCAGTGGCCAACTCTTCCAAAAGTCCGTACAACTGCTAGCATACCCGGATGACATTGACGTGTTCAGTGAGGCGTCATGACGGCTCTTATTGCCTCACGAATTGCACTTGAGTCGGAAGCGCCTAAATTGGGTTTGGCGGTAAACGAGTTGTAAAATGTGGATCGTGAGTTCATAGCTTTAGTTCCTTTTGGTGCTGAGCTTACTGGTAATTTTTGGAAGTTGAATTTCCTAATCACGTCATTTTTCGGAATGGCCAGGAATGGTAGCGCGTCGAATTGCCTCACTGTAATGCACTTGTCCTTTCAGATCCCTTCTTTTGCCATTCTCGTGATTGTTTTGTTTGCGCATTCTGCAACCGCTAGATGCAGAGGAGTCAGCTCGAGTAGCACCTCCATGGTCGCAGTTGGGCAAGTTCTCATGGCACTTTTAATACAGAGACATGCCAACCTTGGAAGTTTGCTGAGTATCTTCCTTGCGCTGATCAGATTGGTTCTCTTGGTCCAGTATTGATCTCACTATTGCCGTGTATTGTACAATCAAACTGCTTTGAATTACCTTTTAGCCCGTAGATCTTTAAGAGACTAAAAACGTCCAGCAGCTTCTTTAAACTGTTAGACTGCATCCACGTACAGTATCATTCTGTCTTTAATTCAATATCCCACACAAATGATTATGTATCATGAGCGTATGCCAATTGAATTACCTCAGTAATCAACTCTACTAACCATTTACAAGACCGTCTACCGCGGAACACGAACGCAACACCAAATCCGACCACATGCCGGCGGGTTGTTTCCACTTAGCAAGGACAAGAGCTGGCTTCATAAATTCCGCATGCAAATGGATACACAGGCCATGGTCTAAACAAGCAGCAATAAATGTGTTAAACCCATAAACTTAGTTGAGATAACAACCAGAAGTCAATTCGCAGACACAGACAATGCCCACACGGAGTCCCGGCCAAGCGCAACAGGTTTAATTAGGATGTTTTGTTCGGCTTCCAGCAATCAATTAACACCTCTGCCCAGACTGCCTATCTGCAGCACTGGAGTGCAGAAGTAACGAAGTAACCTGGAGACACCTCCGTGCCACCAGCAGCGAGCTCACAAGACGAGGGATCATGATAATAAGTTCGGCTAATAATGAGGAACTGTTGCGAGCGGCTGGACGGGCCAAAAGATCTTGGGAAAATCTGCCGTACCCGTTCTTTATGCGTCTGCAGCTCATATGCAATTGCGGGATGAATGCCCTCCGGGAACTGGAAGTTGGCCTGGATTCACACTTAAATAATTCTTGGAATTTTATGCCTCCGGTCGGAGCGTGAAGTCGCGGCGGTTTTTCGGGAAATAAAATTAACTGAAGGGCATCGTCGGAGACAAGGACACCGTGAGAATCGTGAATTGCATAATGAACGGGGGATCATATTTTTGAACTCCAGTGCGGGCCTGTAGGTGTGATGCTGGTAGTCTGGGGAGATTGTTTTCCTGCGAACGATAAGTTCAATGGACGATTCAACCGGTTCATGTATTTTTGTTCATGAGTGACTTTTGTCTCGAGGAAATTTAATTAAAGACTCTAAGGGGCTTATTAGTCATCAAGGGGCTTAAGGAATATTGGCGAAAGTGACCATAATTACCTTGGCAGCGGAAAGTTATGATAGTCTCCACATGCATTTCGAAGTTGGCAGTTCACTGTGCATTCGAAGATTGTGTGCATGTTGTTAAATATTAGCGGGGTTTTGACTGGATATTAAAGAAAGGCTTATGAGTTCTGATTGCAGACGTTATGCTGATGTGTGACTGACCGGATTAAATTGTATGAAAGCATATGAAGTTTACTCATTGTGAGTCGTGAATTTAAGTGTTAATTGTGTTATTGGTGGCGAAGATTAACAAAGCCTCCTGCCTTTTAACAGTTTGCCCTGTTAGTTGGCTGAAAAAGAATAGGAAGCCTCTGAGCTGCCACTAGTACGTAAAATGAGCAGGAAATGTTTCAATCGTTGAAATATTTCTAACATAAACGACAGACTGGGATTTCCACAAACAAAGTCTTGAGACGTATAAAAACAAGGATGGCACAGGGGGAATCATGGAAAGCAAGCTAAAGAGACGGGGAATTCGGATCTGGATGCCACTCTGGAGATATCCACGGATGGTTCCACGATGGATGGGGACACATGCGTAGGAGATTCCTTTGTCCCATCGTCTGCCTAACCATTGTAGTGTGGTCCAGGCAGAAGTCAAAGCTATACAAGAGGCTATTTGCTTCTTCTTCTTCTTCTTAGGGCGCTACAGTCCGAGGTGGGACATGGGCCTCACTCAACATGCCTCTCCAGCCAGCACGATCTTTTGCTAGCTGCCTCCAGTTTAGCACACCAAGCCGGCGGAGATCCCCCTCGACTTGTGTGCGCCACCTTGTGCGTGGACGTCCTCTAATGCGTTGTCCCACAGGCTCAGAGTCGAAGATATGTATGACTGCCTGACTTACTGTCACTGAACAGTCAGGCAGCCATAAAGGCCCTCACCAAAGGCCCATGGAGTGTCTGAGCCTAAGCAATTGCAGTCTTTCATTACTGACGGTCCTGGGCAAGTTGCTTCCACTCATCAAGACCAAGGTGTCTTACAACCGCGGTCATTTTTAAGGTTCCGTCTACAAAAACGGAACCTTTATAATTTCGGTGTGTCCGTCCGTCCGTCGTGTCTGTCAAACTTTTTTATCTCCGAAGTTTATGAAGATATCGGCATGATATTTTGGAATTAGGTACTTCAGACTTCGATGTCATTGCCTATGCAGCGATTTGAAAAAGTGGGGCCATTTGGGGGTGGCTCCAGTACAGGTGAAGTTGACATTAATTTCGAAAAATTGTCGCACCCCATCGAAATATATATCAATCGACAGATCTTTCGAAATGAGGTGGAGGTTTCCTTCAACACTTTTTTATCCAAAATACCGTTTGGAAAATATGGAGCTCCAAAGTGTTTTTAAATGCGTCCTCCCTGCCATTTCTAAACCAAAGTGTTTAAAAATCTGAAAAAATCACAAAAACTTGACTTCATTGAGTACTTTCATTTAAAACCATTGCGAGCATTCTGGCCCTAATGGTTTTGGAGATATTGGCCAAAAACGGTCAATCATCGATATTGCGAATTTTGAAGATCTGAAAACGCAGTTTTGAAGACATCAATGTAAGCATTAAGAAATGATACATTTCAAAATATCGATTTATGTTGAAATTTTGAGATATCTAAGATTTAAAATAAGAAAAAATTTTCATTTTCACACATAATTTCATGCTGTGTTCGGCCACTCTATTCGTTGATGAGCGTTATCTTTTCGATCTCACCCCTAAATGCCCAACAGAAATGAACACACACATACCGCAGGCATGAGCAGTGATTAGGTATGTGTATGATGGAAGGGATTTTCTGTGTTGGATAAACTTGGATAGAGATGTAGGTATATGTAGGGATGAACATTTGTTTGTTTGGATGTATGAATTTATGAATAAATGGTTGATTTGGGTTGAAGTTAGAAGAAAATTCAACTGAAATAGTTTGGGAACGTCGTTTGATATTCAGAAATCAGCCATCAATATTTGCGACGGAACCTTCCCCGTGCGAGTACTACTCGCTCTTGCCCAGTTTATTTTTTCATTAAGATGGGTCAATTTTTTTGTGGATTGAGCTGATATTCCTGTCGTCGGGCATGCTTTCGTCTTTCCAAATTCTGCTGATTATCCAGTGCATGCTCCCTAGCAGAAGATTAGCATCAGCCTTGAAGAGCTCTGATGGCAAGCATTGTTGTTCTTAAACTTTTTGATAGTTGTGGCGACTTCTTTAATATTGATGATTCCTTCATTCCCTGTTACTCCCACCTGGCCACGCTCATTAAGGAGCTTCTGGAAGTGCTGCTTAACCACATTCACTTCAAAAAACTCGCATTTTCTTTTTGTCCCTGAACACCTCGAAATCATTGAGCTGGGTGGCTGCAAGAAACATATGCTTCTGGCTTATAAAGCTTCTTTTAACCCAAAACTCTTCTTGCAGCGTTTTTTGATATGACTCATCACTTGCTGCCTTTTTCTGCTCACATTCGCCACGGGTTTGTTCTTAGTGATGAGAGGTAGCTGGAGGTGGTTTCGACTACTTCCTTGATGGCTGAATGCTACCATTTACCACGTTTGGTGTTTATTTTTGACGTAGGCATCTCATCGAATCTCTCGCTAAGTAGGCCTTGGCAGGAACTTGCAATCCCCGATCTGCTCAGGCATCCAATGTCGAAACTTATTTCTGTTGGCAAGTGGAACTTTCTGACATTGGAGTTGAGCTCTAAGTTGTGCTGCAATTAAAAAGCGGTTGGAGTCGACATATGCCCGCCTGAATATTCACAGAAACAGAATATTTGACGAATGCCTTGCGTCAATGGTTGACGGTTCGACCATCTGAAGATCACCAGGTTGTTGTGTGGATTCTTCTGGGGCGGAAACTTGTGCTACTTACTACTATATTACGAGCTGTTGCAAAGTGCGAAAGTTGGAAGCCGTAGTCTATTGTCTTGTTGTATAGGTTACTGATTTTGACATTTAAGTTTAAGCTCGATCTTAACATCGAACTCCGTACTCTCCGTAGGCACCGTCCAAGAGGTAGTAAAAATCCTCCCTAATGGAGTCTTCAACCTCGTAGATAGGGACGTGTGCACGTATGGACTAATGTTGTATAATCTGCCTTGAATGCTGATCACAGACAGGCGATCGCTTATAGGATTGAAGTCGATAACTTTCGACCTTATTCTCTTTCCTCCAATGAACCCGCAACCCATTATACACCTGTAAAAAATGTCGGACTCTTTTTCTTTATCATACCCGTTGCTATCCAGCGCACTTCCTGGATCGCAGTAATATCCGCCGTGCACAGCGCAAGGACAGTTTCCAAGTCGTGAGCTGCTCCGGGAGTTCATGGTTTTCCTACAGTCCAGAAGCAGACTTGCAAATTATGTTTCTTTTTTGCGCCCTGTCGTAATTTTGTGTCCGTCCGTATATCCGAGGGAATTAGTTCTTCCATTACGATATCTATTTTTACGTGGGCAGGTCGCACAACCGGCGTAGGGCGCGGTGGTCTAGTGGGTGTGTGCGTCGACTACTACGCTCGAGGTCTAAGGTTCGAATCTCGAAAAAACACACAACATTTTTTCACGGCTCCATCTCTTTCGAGTCACTGACAATGCTCAAAGAGTATAACTGTTTCTAGAAAAAGCTTCTCAAAATCGCCGTTCGGAGTCGGCATTAAACTGTAGGTTCCCTCCACTCTGGGTGGTTGCTGAGAAGCTAGGCCCAGGCCCACCCCGGACTGTAGAGCTGAGCGAATGAACCTCAATGCTCTAGCTAAGAGAGTCTTTGATTCCGAGGCTCCTGGTTCGAGAAGACATTATTATTATTATAGGTCGCACAACCACCAGTTTGGTCGGGATATTGGCTTGCTGCATATATTGTTTCACCTCTCAACGGCTGCAGTGACGGCTGTATGTCAACTTAAGCCAAACATTTATAGTAATCGGTGCTAGCATCCCGTCAGTTTAGGAGCAATCCACAATTTCGCCGGTATCCTTAGACCTTGTAATAATAATAATAATAATAATAATAATGGCGGCGCTACAGTCCGAGGTGGACCTGGGCCTAGCTTCTCTGCAACCTTCTCGTGTTGTGCGTGCTATTGTTCTCTCACGAGTGGAGGGGACCTACAGTTTAATGCCGACTCCGAACGGCGAGATTGAGAAGCTTTTTCTAGACAGTTATACTCTTTGAGCATTGTCAGTGACTCGAAAGAGGTGGAGGCGTGAAAAAATGTTTGATGTTTTTTCGAGATTCGAACCGACGAACTCGAGCGTAGGAGTCGACGCACCTACCCACTACGCCACGGCGCCCACCGTAGACTTTGCCTCTGTCAATTGGCACACCAGAACCCACTATACCCTTGTAGAGTTACCGCATGGTGCGCCATTCGGGCCGTACATCTAAATACTTAAATAAATTTGAAAGGCATTTTCCTTAACAAGATTGCTCACTTGGATTTCCTTGATCGCAAGATTGTTGTATTCCACTCCAGAAGCCACTGAGTTTTATGCTCCATGACCTCTCAATCGGAAGGAATTGGCACGCAATTTAGACTCTAAATGATAACTAGTCAGTGCACGAGTTTCTTGAGTCTTCCTCAAACAATAAAGATCAGCATTGAGAGATAAAACTGATTTCCCTGTTCGCAAATATACAACCGTAACATTGCAATTAAGAGGAACAATCGGCGTTCCAGACGACAGACTTTTCTAATGGCACCCATAAAGGCACCCGCTAATGCACTCGCTAGTTAGCTGAATTTATTGCATCAAATTGCTCAGACACTTCGGATTGTCCGCCTCTGAAGATGAACGAGGTTTGCGATGGATACGTTTGTTTGCACAACCAGGCCGGGTGATATTTTGTATTTTTTTTCCGCTGGCGGGAGGATGACTTTTATTGTCTTATCCGAGAGTCTTGACTTGGTTTGATGGAGTAATGACATCGCGTGAAAATCCAGCTCAGAGACATCTCCGTTCGGGAAAGTGCACATACACTGGTTGTCGTAAAAATGGCGTGTTTGCGCAGATGGCAATTAGTAACGTCTGACGGGTGCCGAAGTCCCACAGACTGTCGAGTCAAAGATTTTTTTTTTTAAATGTAAATGCAGCTGAATGAGGCCTAACACGCGATCAAAGAGTTTAACTATTTCTGGCGGAAAATCAACAAGTTTTAGTTCCTTCCGTGCTGTCAATTGAAGTTGCCCGACTCCCTACTTTCTTTTGATATTTCTTTGTATGCATTCAGTTGAATGAAGTGTGTATGGTGTGCTTGCAGTGACAGTGGGGCAGGGATGTTGCCATGTGCTTCAGCAAATGGCACCTAGCTCTTCAGTTTTACTGCACTGTGTCTAGTATGGTTTGCTAAATGGCTGACAAATGACAAAGCACTTACTTCTTACTGTTCAGGCCAGAGGCCATACATGGGTAGAGACTGAGCAAATGTTGCCTTCCATCCTTGACGGCTCACTTCCTTTCAATTAGACCGTCTTGCGTCTATGATCAGTTGGTGATTATACCGGAGGTTCTCACGTCACCGGTTTTCCTTTCCTTCTCCAACCTCGGAATCAAAGACTTTCTTAGCTGGATCATTGAGGTTCATTCGCTCAGCTCTACAGTCTTGGTTAACAACCAGCTTTCGACGAGGTAGTTAATGATTTCGTCTGCTCCGAGATCAAACGCAGAATAACTCCTGCTAACCGCTGTTTTTTTTGGGCTCAAAAGGCAATTAGTTAATAGAGCCCTTCCTCGAAAGACCAAGCCGACTTCGTATAAGTCATGCTTTACGGTGCAGAGGCATGGACAATATCGAAAACGAACAACGAAGGTCTTGGTTTTTTCGAGAGAAAAGTTCTATATTTGAAATTTGGTCCTATTGTATTGATAGGTTAGGTTAGGTTAGGTTGAAGTGGCTGACTGTAGAAAACAGTCACACTTAGGCCAAATTCGGCCCATTGTGATACCACGCGGATCTTGTGTTCCTTATCCGAAAAACCATTTAGTGCTTTCAACGAAGCTCTTTAATTGATTGATGCCGACGTTGTGCAATTCGCTCAAGTCGTTAAAGAAGTAGGCTCCAAGGTGTTTCATCCTGCGAGAGGAGAGAGCGCTACAAGTGCAGAGAAGATGCGTTATGCTTTCTTCTTCTTCTTCGTCTCTGCACCTTCTGAAATCATTATGAGGGAGTCCCATTCTTGAGGCGTGAGTGCCAATGGCACAGTGTCCTGTGATAAAGCCAATGAGAATCCTTAGGGATGACCTGTTTATTCTGAGAAGATAGAGTAAACGTTTTAGATCAAGTTTAGGCCAGATTTGCTTTGTAATGAGGCACGTAGTGCCATCTGACCATCTTGAGTTGGTGTTTTTAATGGTATGATTCTTTAAAAGAAGTTTAGCTGTAGCGAATGGCATAGGCGGAAGATCACCACTAGGGAGGTTTGTGGAGATCGTACCGCTCCTGGCGACATAATAAGCTTCACAATTCCCTGGAATGTCACTATGTCCCGGCACCCACATGAGGTGAATGTTAAAATGCTCAGCCATTTCGTTAAGAGATAGGCGGCAATTTAGGGAGGTCTTAGAGAGAAAAGTGGCCAAGTTCAGGGATTGTATTGCTGTGCTGCCTGGCTGTCTGAACAGATGGTGATGTCCTTCTTGGATATCACGTTGTTCTTGAGCCAAGACAGAGATTCTTTTATTGCCATCGTCTCAGCCTGGAATACGCTACAATGTTCTGAAAGGTGGAGGGATATACTAAAATTGAGGAGTAGACACCTAATCGTACTCCCTCCTCCGTCTTGGATCCATCTGTGAAAATACGCAGAGGACCGTCCAGCATCTGAGTATCTTTGCACGCGGTTAAGAAGGTTGTGGTTGACGGCTGTGCCAAGAGCTGTCCACCATACTGAGACACCATAAAGTAGGATTGGTCTGACTACGGCTGTGTACAGCCAGTATGCTATTCTAGGCTGAAGGCCCCATTTACATCCGATTGCTTTTTTGCAGCATTAGAGCGCAGTGGTAGCTTTCTTAATACGCTTAGTTTACGATCTATGATGAGACCCAGGAATTTGGCCTTATCTGTGAGCGTAAGTTTTACACCACACAATGAGGGAGGGTCAAAAGGGGGCATTTTATATTTCCTCGTGAAGAGTATTAGTTCCGTTTTTTTGCGGATTAACTCCAAGACCGCATGCACTGGTCCATGAGGTTAGTCTATGGAAGGCATGCTGCATGATGTCCCTAAGTGTCGAGACAAATTTTCCGAAAACTGCAATAGCAACATCATCCGCATAGGCAATCACCCTGCATCCTACCTCCTCTAAGTTCAGTAGCAGTTCATTGACCACAACATTCCATAGAAGAGGAGAGAGTACACCACCTTGCGGGGTTCCTCTATTAACTGTTCTGCGGACATTGGATTCACCGAGTTTAGAGTTTGTTACTCTGCTAACCAGTAGCTGGTGAATAAAAGCCATAAGGGACTTTTCAATACCGAGATTGTTAAGCGATAAGGTGATTGCCTCGGGAGTGATGTTGTTAAAGGCTCCTTCAATGTCAAGGAAAGCTACCAGGGTAAATTCCTTGTATTTTAGTGATTTTTCAATCGTACCTATGAGGGTGTGTAGAGCTGTCTCCACTGACTTACCCTTATTGTACGCATGTTGAGCATGCAAGAGTCTGCCAGACGCAATACTGCTTCTGATGTGGTGATCAATCAGCTTCTCAAGTGTCTTTAGGAGAAAAGAAGAGAGGCTGATAGGTCTAAGGTCGTTAGGCTTGTTATGTGAGGATTTGCCGGCCTTGGGAATGAAGATTACTGTAACCTCCTTCCAAGACCTGCGGACATATCCTAAATCTAGACAAGCTTGGAAGATGCTTGTCAGCCAGGGAAGAATGAGATCTGCAACTACTTGGAGCTCTGCAGGTATAATGCAATCAGGACCAGCTGATTTATATGGCTTAAAATTATTTAGTGCCCACTTGACAGATGCACTGTCTATTTTAAGGGGGCTACAAGAGGATCTGGTTGGTGTACTGCCAGGACAGATTGATCTAGCAGCTAGACTTCCCGGGAAGTGGGTGTCCACAAGAAGGTTTAGGGTGTCTAGACTGGAAGATGTCCAGGTACCATCCGATTTTTGTAGAAAGCTGGGTGCTTTCGGGAGCGATGCTAATACTTTCCTCAGCCTGGAGGCTTCAGAAACTTCTTCAATTTTGCCGCAGAAGAGTCTACAAGACACACGCTTGGCTCTTCTTAGTTAAATTTTGAAGGTGTTGAGAGAACTTTTGTAGGTTTCCCAATCAACAGCATCTCGGGTGCGTTTCGCTTTGTTAAAAGATCTCCTGCTTTCCTTGCGCAACTTGTTCAGTTCCCGATTCCACCATGGTGGTTTCGACTTGCCTTTAGGCTTGCTGATAGGGTAGGAAATAGACAGTGCGTGGTTAAGGATTTTTGTAAGCCTCTCCACAGAAGTGTCGAGGTCGGCAGGACAGTTGGGGATGGAGAAAGGTGTATCAGTTAAGATTGCCGATACAGTTTCTCTGTATTTATCCAAGTTGGTCTTTAGGTGATTTCTGAAAGATATTTGTGAACGAGGCGATCTTACTACATCGAAGGTGATATAGCGATGATCAGAGAAGGAGTGGTCACGAGAGACCTTCCAGTTTTTGATGCTGTCAGCAATAGAGTCAGAAGTCAGGGTGATGTCGAGCACCTCCTGTTTGTTTTTTGTAATAAAGGTGGGTTCGGAACCTGAGTTGCATACTACTAAATTGTTGTTCAGAATGTAGTCAAAGATGAACTCACCTCTATCGTTTATGTCCGTGCTCCCCCAGATTGTGTGATGCGCGTTTGCATCACATCCCAGAATGAGCGCGGTCTTGGCTCTCTCCGCATCAGCGATCGTCCTCTTGATTGTAGTAGAGGGGGGAGGTTCAACATGGTCAGGTGCTATGTACGCCGATATTACCCAGACTTTTTCTGTGCCTAGTTGTAGGCAAACGGCGACTGAATCCAGATCGCTGTAATTGGAGAGAAGAAAGGCATTTAGTGAATGACTCCACTAGATTTCGTGAGGGGGGCGAGCGACTCCTTATTGATGACAATAGTAGCCGCTCGCGTGTCACCTTTGGGATCCTCCAGTTTCGCGATCTTCGTGAGTCGTGAGTTCGAAGATCCGGGTTGCAAACCTGGATGAATTTGAGAATGATGGGAGCATCGGAGGGGATGAGCGGTAACCAGGCACGAGTCCTGGGCCTACTAGGGATATTATCCTTAGTCACGACATCAAGCCGTGCCCCCTCCCATACTTCCCCCAATTTAAGGACGGTTGATCTGAAAAGATCCGCCGATCGTAGGTCCCCAAAGGACAACAACTTAATTCTACCTTGGTACCATCCAGCATCGAGCCCGACAGGTGCCAGGCCTCCGCTTTCCTGCACAAGGCTGAGGTAGAAGTTGTTCAAACCTCGTTCAATTTTCCTCCAATTGGAGGGCGAAATGCTGCCATCGTCGTCGCTTTTATCAATCACGGCGTAAGTGAGGTTGTCTTTAACTACCTCACTATACGGCCTATTGAGCCTATTGGCATTAGAGGATCCTCCGGCAGTTTTTGACCTTTTGGGCTCGGAGGTTGAAGAGTCGGCCGATCTGGCACACTTAGCTGTCGATAGTTCGGGGGCATTCGCGCTATCGCTTTCGATGCTTTTAGCTACCTTGGTTGCCCAAGCTAGCGAGCGTTTCTTTTGCTCAGAAAGCGACTCCGGAGGAACACCACTAAAGCGCTCCAAAATCCGGGCTGCAGTATTCCGCACCCTGTGTTTCCTTGTAGAAAGGCCAATGGCCTTTGAGGAGGCAGCGGTACTGCGGGCGTTGTTTGGATCCGAGATGGATCTGGAGGGCTCCACGCGGCTATTGGCGAGCCTAGCCGAAATTGGCTTGGTCGCCAGCACTTCAGGAGCTGAAGGGCCTTTAGAGGCGCTGGGAGGACATTAGTAAGAGGACATTAGTAAGAGGACATTAGTAAGAGGACATTAGTAAGAGGACATTAGTAAGAGGACATTAGTTCCCACGAGTAGCGGAGAAAGGGAGGTCCGGCTGCGCAGAGATCCGCAATACGCAGCTAAGGCTGATTGATCCGAAAGGTCGCCAGGTATTTCGGATACTCCGTTAGCGACTGGGCTTTAGTTTAGGGTGGGCCCCCAGCCAGGCTGATCCTCGGCACGGAACGGTTGACACCTTGATCCGGCCCACCGGAAAGGGAGAGAGAAAAGGAGGAAGGAAGGGAGAGGGAGGAATTGGGACTGGTTGCATTTTAGCTTCGGGTCTCATCATAGAGAATAAATTCTCAAGAGTCTTTGACCTTTACTAAGCCTTCGCATCGCGTCAAGGTGTACAACCACGCGAAGGATTGTATTGATAGCGAAATGAGAAAAAGATTCAACCACTACCTTCAGCGGAATGAATATGGTAAGGCTACTACGGATCCAACGTCTTAGGTAGCTAGGTAATATACAGAGTTTGGACAATTTAGTTCTGGCCCCAGCCACAAACGACCTCAGTCAGCTGAACGTACATAATTTGAGACATCTAGCACAAGACCGGGTTTCAGTCAACATGATTCTCCATCCAGCACGGTCTTGTGCTAGGTGGCTCCAGTTATGCACATTCAGCTGACTGAGGTCGTTTTCCTGCTATGCACGGCTCTAGTTTAGGCTACTGTGGGGGTCACAGGTGGCGGATAGTGAACGGCCTGCACCCGTAAGTTAGCTGTGAATACCCAATAAGCAGCCCCCGACCAAGAGCGGCAGAGGAGGAGGGCGCGCCTGGAAAGGCTGCAGGAACCCCTGAAAACTTTCTGTGACAAGACGAGTCAGCACCGTCTTCAACTAAATAACGTATGTGCGTTATACTCACCCCATTACTATGGCATAGTAGACAATATATGTGCGTATATACGCCAAAGCATTCACCGATCTGGCCTACGGACGAGTAGGCATTACGACCGAGCCCAGTGAGGTTGTAATTATTGTATACTGGAAACCCTCTTTCGGATTCAGAAATGATCAAGGCAGACGTTGACAGTATTCTGTTACCTGAGTAAGCAGGACTGAAATCCTGTTGAAATGGCCCCCGTCCCGTTAAAACCTTGGCAGGCCTTAAAGTACGTTCAATGTTTCGTCTCCATTAAGTTGGTGGTGTAGGTCCAGATGTAACATTCCTCGTTAGCACCGATCCGGTTCTGGCACAGAACCCCATAAGGGCCTGTGTCAACCCTCGCATGGCCTCACTGCTTGCAAAGACAACCATGGGATCATTTAGGTGACTACATATTCGAGCATTTATAGCGGCTTTGAGTGGGGACCAACTAGCAATGAATACAAACAAATAAAACCTAAATCAACAACAACAGGTACAGCAACAATCTGATAAAACCGGTGATAGCAATGGAGACAATCCATTCAAAAAGAGCACCAGACTACACAGGTCACCTATTGACTTAGCACCAGATCAAAAGGCGAGCCCAGTTGTAGACCAGTCTGGTCAGAATAGTGGAACATCGAAAACCGGAAATCGACCAGTGTGAGTATTCCACAAGCTGGGTGAACAGATTAAGTCACTGGTAGAAATGCTGGAAGACGACAAAGGGCGTTCTATACACCAACCGATGAGAGATGCCATAGAGAGCATCAAGGCGCTGTACGAATTGTCTGCCATTGAAATGCACGATGATCATGCCAAGGAGGTTATACGGAAGAATAACTGCAGCAGAAGCTTTCCATTGTATTCATTAAACAGTCATTAGCTCAAAGGTAATCCTCTAAATTAAAATGGACTGGAAAAAGCTCTGAAATCATACTTCAAAATAAGCTATATTTCATTTAAAATAACTATAAAAATAAAGAAGTTTGTTTGGTTCAAACGAAAGAAGGAGCTAAAAACAGGCGTCAAAAGTAAGTGAACACATCTCTTAAAAAAACAGTATCTTATTGAGAAAAAAATTGTACTTTGTATGCCTTTACCGCTTTTTAAGTTATCGTATATGGGGGTCTTAATTTTCACACAAATGTTTAACAGAATCGAGCCTTTATGTCTTACTGTCACTGACACAACCATATACACTCTCTTTTCAATGCTGTTTTTAGCAATTTCTCTTTGAAATTCAATTAATTGTTTTGTATATACACTTACGTTAAATATTATTCACCATATTTCAAAGTATGACTTTTGAGCTTTAATTTGATATATGCATGTCTGTTCTACCACATTCCGGTAAATATTAATTTAGTGGATAAGCCTTCAGCAGATGACTGAATGCTCACTCACTTTTGACGCTGATTGTATACTTACTGTTACTTAACAGGCCTACGACCCATATAGAGTCCGATCCTGAGATATCGCTGCCTTCCATCGTTGACGGTCCTGAGCACGCTGCTTCCAGTCATCAAGACCAAGTTGTCTTACGTCCGCAATGACTTGGTCTTTGTACCGGAGGTTCGGTCTCTCTCTCCTTCTCGAACCAGGAGGCTCGGATTCGAAGACTCTCTTAGCTGGAGCGTTGTTGTCGAGCCAGTGCAGTCGACGGATTTTGGCCTTCCGGATTACATCCTCATCCTTGTACAGTTCGCGGTTGTGTCTTCTCCTCCATTCGCCTTCCTCGCAGACGGGACCATACATACATCCGACGTAGAATTTTTCTTTCGAAGGCACCAAGAATCAGCTCTGAAGTTTTGCTTAGTGTCCGGCTTTCGGCTCCATATAGCCATATACTCTGGCAGAATAAAAGTTTTGTAGAGCCTGATTTTGGTCCTTCGAGTCAGGAGTTTTGAGCCCAGTTGTTTTGACAAACCGAAGTAGCATCGGTTGCCAAGGGCGATTCTACTTCGGATCTCCACTGGAGTTCACGAGTTAGACAAACTCCTTCACTATCTCAAAAGCCAAGACCTGTAGTACATGCAAAGACGAACACTATTTGTCTCGCAGAGTTTCGCACTGTGACAGAGAATGTTATGCTCGATTTCTGTCTCTGTTTGTTTATCGACGAAGAATAATCGAGCAATTTGTAATTATCCTTTCAATGCTACGACGAGCGCAACAAGCAACAAGATCCTTAGAAAAACCTAACCAATGATGCATAATTGGCAACATGCCAATCTGCGAAGTCTTTCAGTTCAGTTTGATGCAGTTCTCTGCGTCTTCACTCGTGTCATATGCATTCCATCTCAAATGTCGCTGTTGATTGTCAAATAATACCAGCCGTTCAGACATCGTGCACTCTTTCGTCCTGTAAAAACATCTGGACCAACTGATGACATCTTAAGAAAGTACTTTGCGGCGCACGCATATTTCGTTGTGGATGCCAGTAACAGTCGGCATGTATCAATACAGATGCGCTACATGATTGGGAATCGGCGTACAGATTGGTACCCAATTAATTTGACTGACAGAATAGTTAACCCAATTTGAAGGGTCTCCAGAAGTGCGTCTTTTCAGAGGAGGACCATTGAGTTCACAAAAAATGTTGTTTGTGAAGTACACATGTGAATTAGAGCCTTTTCTTCGGGTTTGCTTGGATGCTTCTCCCCCTCATGGTGGTAGGAGCACTAATTTAAAGTGCGGTTTCAGTCATTACAATAATGAATGTATAATGCAGTAGCTTTACCGAGAAGCTATTCTCCATGTGCACGAGCAAAAAACCTTTTTGTCTTATTAAAGATTATTTTCTTTCCGAAAGAGTTTTGTTATTCATTGATTCGCCATTTTAATTTAAAACAGTGAAAACTTGCCTCACAAACACGGCCAATTAGAATAACAAATAAATTGACTGCCAAATTAATTTTACTTTTCCTTTCACAAAAATGTGGTTGGCTTGAGGTAAGAAATAGAGGTTCCCCTTACCTATAGATACAAATGTATGTATCTAAGTTTCAGCAAAAGTGAGTTCACCTGTCATCAGTCAATAAAAGAAATAAAACATAATAAATGGTGCAAAACACAGCTGTTGCAATACAACTCGTCTCGATTCTGATCAATTATATATACATGTTTGCACTGATTTAATTTGCGGCCACTTGTTAGGTTATAACGAACACAGCTAGCTGTCAGAAAGATTTTTGGTGACATTGAAATGGAAACAACTAAAATCGGTTTAACAGTAAATAGGTCAAAATGATGTTCAAACTGGTCATCCAATTTGTAGTTCCGAAAGTAAATTTAAATAAAACACATTTATGATTTAGATTTCAATCAAATTTCTATTTCAATGTATTGCTTGGATCTCGCCATTATGAATGGAATAAAACATCATTCAAATCTCCTCCACAGGTTCTTGCACGAGTTCTTGCAGGACTCGATTTTCGATGACTTTCGACACCTATCGGGCAACAACACAGCATAATAAAGTTCGTTTTCGTTTTGAAACCGTCAAAAGTTTGCAAATTGTACGCTTAAAAACCATCCTTTGCAACATTTTGCATTAACTTTTTGTGGATGCAATGGTTTTTCAACACTTGCGTGTGAATTTCCACTTCCTCATAAGCAACAATTTTGTGTGTGAACGTGCCATCCCTGTTGTGCGAAAATTGGTCATCCAAGCGCTGATGTTCAAGCATGCAATCGACGTATGTCTTCGTATTTCGTGGTCAGCTGGCTTCAATTCTTAATTAAGTTGAAATACGACTGCATGGCGTTGGTTAAGTGGCTGCCCCAAGTTAGAGGGGTCCCAGTTTCGAATCCCAGTGAAATCGAATCTGTTCCAGTCACCATTTTGCTGTTGGGATCAAATTAACGGCACTGGAGTAGGTTGCTACCTGGCAGTACAATGGACCAGTTTTGTGTCTGAGTGCTCCAGTAGAGTTTCAAAAATCCACCGAAAAAAAAAAGTGGAAATTTACACGCCATATAGCACCGAAAGACAAACTACTCGTATGCTCATGTTGAAGTCGACGGATTTGGCTCTTTTCCAATACTGTCACTAACGGCAGCCGTATGCTGTTGCCAGCAATTACACTCAGAAGCCGTGGTGGTTCATTGTGTATGCCCTGTAAGGATTGCATGTTCTCCGAGAATTAACTCAGGGTCAGCATGCAATTACCAAAACCACCCCGTTCTTGTTAAAAATTTTCTAAGGTCAGGGATCTGTACCTTCGCCACATCGCTGAGCTCGTGAAAGAACTTTGCTTTTAAGTGAGTAAGCCGTCTTTCTTGTAGAACAGGGCAATGGCAAAGGAGATGCTCCACTGATTCAATTTCTTCTTCATCCCTACAACTCTATTGCCACTGTTCGTTTGCTGATGACACAGATACTTGCTGAATGAGTCTTTTGGCTGAGCTAATAGGAGGACGGATAGTATTGTCAGCCGATTCTGTGCCTGAACTTGAACCTGTCCGCGCCAGTTCATCTGCCTTTTCGTTTCCTTCAATTCTGGAGTGTCCAGGAACCCAGCACAGAAGGATTTTGTGGCGGTTCAGGCTTTTAAGCTCTTTAATGCAATTCTTGACGGATTTGGAGTTTACGAGATGGGAATTCAATGCATTCAAGGCCGCTTGACTGTCCGAGCAAAAAGTGATTTCAGGGAGGTCCATTCGCTGTACAATCTGCGCACCTTTCTTAATGGCAAAGATTTCTGATTGAAATACACTAGAACAGTCAGTAAGCCGATAGGCATTGTTTATTTTTAGTGTCTCACAGTAGATTCCCGTTCCCGTACCGTCTTCTGTTTTCGAGCCATCAGTGAAAATGAGTTTCGATCCTGCCTATCTAGGATAAAGATCGTGAAGTTCTTGTCAAAGTAATTCTCGGGTTCTTCGTAGTCTGTGGTAGTAAAGAGACCCCTGCGACTGAAAGATTCAGAGCAGACTTAAATGTTCGTAGCTGTTTCGATGCCAGTTATGACATTCCTGTAGTCTGAGGGCTGATTTGGCGGCAGAGCTCTTGATGAAGAGTTGCAAATGTTGAAGGTGAAGCATCGTTTCCAGCCCCGTCTGAGGGGTCTATAGTTGTTGCAAGAGTAGGATAGCCTTTTTTGTGGATTGGGCATATGGAGCTCGCATATGGCATATTCCAGTCGTCGGGCATGCTTTTGTCTTTCCAAATTCTACAAATGATTTGGTGCATGCTCTCTACCAGAACATCGCCACCGGCCTTAAAGGGCTCTGACAGTACACCATCTGAGCCTGCCCCTTTGTTGTTCTTCAGCTTTTCAATGGCTGTGCCGACTTCTTCAAAGCTAGGTGGGATGACTACTTCATCGACTGGAGTTGGAATTTCTTCATTATCTATCACTGTGATATTACTTTTAATAAATCTATTTAGCGCTCGAGATTGCAACCGCTCCCATCCTCTTGGCCAACGATTCTCCGCAAAATGTGTTCCTGGAAAGGAATCAGAGTTCTTTCGACTTCGTATGTCAATACTGATGCATACAATTTTGTGCAGCTGTCAAAATTCTAAATTGATAGAGTCCACTGTATGTACATGACTTACTTATTTACTTAAGGCGGCGCTACAGTCCGAGGTAGACCTGGGGCTCAACCAAAGCGTCTGCAACCAGATCAATCTTTAGCTAGCTGCCTATAGTTTCGCACGCATAGTTGGCGGAGGACCCTTTCCACTTACGTGCGTCACCTGAGTCGCGGTCTGCCGTGACTGACTGACTGCACCGTCCCTCGTGGATGGATTCGAAGACTTTCCGGGCGAAGCATTGGTTTCCATTTTCTCTACATGACCTAGTCATCTTAATCGTTGGACCTTCACCCTTCTGATTAAGTCGATGTCGCTGAACAGCTCGTACAGTTCGTTGTTATATCTTCTCCTCCATTCACCGTCTATGCGGACGGGACCGAAAATCACTTAAAGAATTTTCCTCTCAAAGCAGCCAAGAGCAACTTTATCTGCTTTTAACAAAGTCCATGCTTCTGCGCCATATAGCAGGACTGGGACGATTAAAGTCTTATATAGGCTTACCTTGGTTGTTCGAGAAAGGGTTTTGTTGCTTTCTTGGCACAAAGAAGCAGCGATTGGCAAGAGTTATTCTTCGTTTGAGCGCTGGTGTCGTAGTCTCAATTGATAGCGGTTCCTAGGTAGACAAAGTCTTTGACTACCTCAAAGTTATATATGTCTGCCGTGACGTCTGTTGGTGTCCTTTCTAGTTGACAGCATATTTTTGGTCTTGCCCCCATTTACCAGTAAACAAATCTTCGCGGCCTCAGTCGCAATACTCACGAAAGTGTCATTGACATCACGCTGTGTTTTTCCGATTATGTCAATATCGTCGGCATATGCAAGTAGTTGGACGGACTTCTGAAAGATTGTACCTCTGGTGTTGGCGTGCGAGTTTTTGCACAATTCTTTCAAGTATGATGTTTAAGAAGCACGTCGCCTTGTCTGAATCCTTTTTTGACATCAAAGGTTGATGGAGCAGCGTGCATTCTCCATCGTCATCCAGCTCAAACGAACGAGTTTGGTAGGGATGCCAAAACTAAACATTGCTCTGTATAGCTCATCTCTATAGATGCTGTCATACGCGGCCTTAAAATCGATGAAAAGGCGGTGGGTATCGATTTGTTGCTCCTGAGTTTTTTTTTCCAAGATTTGCCGCAATGTGAATATTTGGTAGATGGTGGATTTTCCTGACCTAAAGGCACACTGGTATGGACCGACCAGGTTGTTGACCAATGGCTTTTTTTTCTGAGGTTTTTGAAGCACTTTACTGCACTCAAAACTGGTTCATTGTACTGCCAGGTAGCAGCCTACTCCAGTGCCGGTAATTTGATCCCAACGGAATATGGTGACTGCACCACATTCGATTTCACTGGGATTCGAACCTGGGACCTTTCTAACTTGGAGCAGGCACTTAACCAACTACGCCATCCAGTCGCTTGACGAATGGCTTTAGGCGCTCACACAACATGGCAGATAAGATTTTATAGGCAATGTTCAGAAGACTGATAATTGACGCACTTAAGAGGGTCTCCTTTTTTTATTTTTTCTTACATGTACTGTACTGTACATGTACATTCTTCTTCTTCTTCTTAGGGCGCTACAGTCCGAGGTGGACCTGGGCCTCACTCAACATGCCTCTCCAGCCAGCACGATCTTTCGCCAGCTGTCTCCAGTCATCATTGACGACTCGCTGTGTTCGCCCAATCACGTCTATGTCATCCGAGTAAGTTAGCAGTTGCACGATCTTCGCAAGAACGATGTTAAAGAAATCACATGACAGCGCGTCGCCTTGTCTAAAACATGTACATGTGAGTACATGTACATGAGTTACTAAACTGACACCCATTCTATCTGGATGTAGAATTTTTGAAGAGCTAAACTCATTTCCTACGTTACAGTTAATCATACCCGGACTGGATTCACTTTTAATAAGATATACAATATATATAATAGACTGGTACTGATTTGATGAGGTGAGAAATAAGCTTTGATAGCCTTTGAAACTATTTGACGACTTAAAGAATTTTATTAGCGCTGACAAGCGCTGGAGAAACGTGATATGTGTTAATAGAGGGTATTAACAATTGTACTTAAAAAAACTCTCCACAGACAGTTTAATTCAAGTTACAGTAACACCAAAACACTCTCCGAACAAGATATATTTCTTCTGACACTTACACAAACCCGCCATCTGGCTAAGCGCGTGCGCAGATGCAGTTTATCTTATCGTACCTTTCATCAAAACAGACACTTTCAGATTAAGTAATCAGAAAATCGTGATCGTTGATATATTAGCTAAATCCCCGAGTATTTACTCGCACAGAGCCCACTTAACCAGAACAGATTTCATAAAATGTCTGAAGTAATGTCTAGCCATCAGTTACCGTGTAATTGCAAGCAAACATGTTTAACACAAATTAAAATCTTTTCACGCAACACCGGACGTCTATGGCTATGCGGTACCATCTTACGTATCATACGAGTATGTATGTGTACGTACGTATTTGCATTTATATGGGATCTTGAAAAATTAAATTGCTTTTGCCACTCATTAAGTGTGAATGTACGGGGATAAGAGAAAATCTATAGGTTAACCATTAGACAGCAGCTTCCATTGGCATCGGGGCCCCATCAGACTTTGTGTGCATTTCCTGTCTGCTAAGCAGTAAAATGCTTTGGGATGTTTGCATAACATCGTACAGATTAATTGATGTGAGCGGTTGAAGTTCATTCACCGGACGTACGAGTGCGTACCGCTGCATGAATGAAAAGTGGAAAAGTGACATTGGCCTATCAAGGCTGAACGGAGACTGCATAATCAATTGCTGGAGCAAAGAGAGTAAAGTACTTTTTGCACTGCATATCCAAAGGGGCTTTTCGTGAACTCAAAAGTGTCGCAGATCATTGAAGGAAGTGTGCTACTTGATCGGGAAAGAGGAATAATTAAAAGATCTACTTCTAGACTTAACAAAAAAAATAGTTATAAACTTGTCAGGTTCTAGATGCAGGCCAACTTAGGCCCGTGTGTTACCATACGAATAAACTAAAAACAATAGGAGTTCAATTCAATTCAATTTCAATTTATTAACTTTATTCAGGTTCAGTACATTAAGACTTAGTCTTTTTTAGTCGCCGGGATAGGGTGAGAAACACGAGAAACCGAAAATCTTTTTCCACGAAGACATTTTTTCAAATCCGGAAACTGGAAATTATCACTAGCGGCAAGGTCTGGACTATAGGGTGGGTGTTGGATTTCTTCGAAACCACAATATCGCGCTGCAGCCTTGGAAACTCGCGGCGTGTGAACAGGAGCGTTGTTATGAAGAAGCAACACACCCGCTGCGAGTTTACCCCGTCTTTTCTTTTTAATTTCCTCCCGCAAATTATGCAAAGTGGAAGCGTAGGATGTGGCGTTGATGGTTTCACCTTTTTTTTTGTACTCAATGAGCAAGATTCCCTTTGAGTCCCAAAAAACTGTGGCTAAGAGCTTCCCGGCAGACGGAGTGACTTTGAACTTCTTCGGGGGGTCTGTTCCTTTTTTATGCCACTGCATGGACTCTTGTTTGCTTTCAGGGTCATAGTGGTGGACCCATGTTTCGTCACCAGTAACAGATCGATCCATAACATCGCCCGCGTTCTCACTACACATCTCCAAAAGCTCTCTACGGCATGCGATTCTCACTTTTTTCTGAGGCGCTGTGAGCATTCGTGGCACCCACCTTGCACTGACCTTTGAAAGGTTAAGATGGTCATGAAGAATGGTGTGAATGGTACCAATTGAAAGCTTGGTGATCTCTGCCATCATTTTCACCTTTATTCGGGCATCCTCAAGAACAAGTTTTTCGACTTCTTTGATGCTTTCTCCCGTACAAGCAGTAGCCGGGGCGCCGGAGCGGGGGTCATCTTCAATGCTCTCTCTGCCTCTCTTGAACTCACTTGACCACTTTTGCACAGTTGATAATGAAGGTGCGGAACCCTGGTAAACAGCCACCATCTCTTCATGAATAGTTTTTGACTTTTTCCTTGCTTAGTGAGAAATTTAATAACAGCGCGATGCTCAATTTTCACCATCATCGTCTCAGTTGCCATTATGATTCTGTTTAACTAGAGATAAAACGCGAATTAATAATCACATTTATATGAAATTTTACATGAATGAACTAAAATAATAGTATTACTTGATAAATAAGTCCATTTATATATACAACCACAGCTTCACCCCGATACCGTACTTCAGCATATGATATGATAGGCATAATGAGTGCCTGAACTAGTTTTCAACGTGTATCAAGAGGAGTACCTAAAGCTTGCAGACATCCATAGTTTACGCAGGCAGCCATAAATACGACCAACTGTGACATTTATATGGTTATAACAGGATAAGTTCCTACTGATGACAACACCAAGGCTGGCAGCTGATTCAACCAACTCTAGTCTTGTCCCAGAAACCCAGATTTCAGGAATAAGTTCAGACTCAAAGGACCTGTTAGCGATCGGAATAGCCTGACACTTAGAAGGATTCAATATAAGTCCATTCCTAGACGCCCATTCATTAATCGCCAATAGGTCCTCACTCAGTTGACGAGTAAGCACATTGACTTTTTCAAAGGGTTGTGATACATAGAGTTGAACATCATCCGCGTAAAGGTGAACATTAACATGCTTACATACAAATGGCAGGTCATTAACATACAAACAGAAAAGTATGGGACCCAAAATAGAACCCTGCCAAACACCTTTAGTAACAGCCCTCTGCCTGGAACTTGAGCTTCCAATGGTTACCTTTTGCGACCTGTCGCTCAAGAAACTTTTTATTAATTTAGTGGCAGTAATGCTGCAGCCAAAGTAATGCCTTAACTTCCAGCATAAAATTTCATGGCAGACTTTGTCAAAAGCCTTCGAAAAATCAAGAAGACAAAGAATAGTTAGCATCCCACAGCTATGATTTTAGCTAAACCCAGATTGACAAGGATTCAACAGCGAGCTGGTGAAAAGGTGTCCTTGAATTTGCTCAGACAAAACTCTCTCGAAAACTTCCGAGAGACGTGGTAGTATACTGATCACAATGTATCAACTCTGGTCTAAGTACACATCTAAGCCACTTCATACTGATCGGGCGAAAATCGTTCGGGGAAGTAGCATTCGTTTTCTTGGCAACAGGTATTACCTTGGCACACTTCCAAGCATGTGGGAAAGTTGACGTCACGATACAATGATTTATAGACTAGGTAAAATCATTTTTATAAAGCAAAGTGGTATTCCATCCTCTCCAATTGCATTTGATTTTATGCTCATGTCGTATCTTCGACTCTGAGGCTGTGGGACAACGCAACACGTAGGAGGACGTCCACGTACAAGGTGGCGCACACAAGTCGAGGGGGACCTCGGCCGGCTTGATGTGCGAAACTGGAGACAGCTGGCGAAAGATCGTGCTGGCTGGAGAGGCATGTTGAGTGAGGCCCAGGTCCACCTCGGACTGTAGCGCCCTAAGAAGAAGAAGAAGACGTATCGAGGCACTTCTCCCTCATTTACCGGCCGAAAATCAACTTGATTGTCAAAAGTAGCATTGGGAGCACTGAAATCGAATCTCGAAATATGAGTAGATTCATTTCCCAAGGAACAGTCATTTAACACTTCAGGATCAATATTGCAAGCAATACTACTTTTACTATTCACACCAATCTGACGAAGATTTCTCCAGAGAGCTTTGGGAGGCAAGGAAGTATTTAGTTTGGATGCAAAAAATCTACGTTTGGATGTGCGAACAACAGACGTCGCAGCGTTAGGAGCTTCCTTAAAAGCCGACCAATTGGAAGAAGAGCGATTTCGCTTCCACTTATTGTAGAGCCTATTTCTCCACCTTATCGCATATATAACCTCTTCAGTGTACCAGGGGCAAATGTTATTCCGAATAGTCTGCAAAGGAGCTAATGAACTGATGTTGAATGTTGCTGCAAAGCTTCATCAGGTTATTGAAGAAATTTGATTGATGATTTGGAATTGAAATAAACTCCTTAACAAGGTAACATTTTGTTTGCCCCTAAAGCACACCAAAAAGTAAGTAAAGTTTGCACTTGAAGACTTACATTCAGTCATTCGATTACAAGAGGAGAGCATCAATGTCAAAGACAGTATTTGTCGGCGTTTCGCTTGTGACGATGTATTCAGTGAAAAGAAAACATCTCCCATACTTCAATCACCCTCTTCTACCATATCTACGCAACTAACTGTTATTTGAAACATGAAATCGAATTATGACGCATGAACATCAACGTTTAACATTTAAAAGTAAAAAATGTACCCAAATGATTTTGTCACCGACGAGGATGGGATTCGAACCCACGCGTGCAGAGCACATTGGATTAGCAGTCCAACGCCTTAACCACTCGGCCACCTCGTCATCTTAACAATTTTTCGACAATCATCCATTTTCCTTTTTTTCTAAGGTTCGTTACGGTTCTCATGGTTAAACCCATCGGCAATCAGAGGTTTCTTCAAAGTCACGACCAATTTATCATGGACTAACTGCCGGTGCACACAAGAACACAAGTGTGAGCATTGAACCTGCTAATTGATTCGGGGACGTGTGAAGCAGGTGAGGGGAAATGCCTCACACCTCACTTTTGGTTTTATTTCTCTTATCATTAATCACAAGTGGGGCAAGTTTTTTGACAGTCGCTTTCGACACCTATTTATATCGCATACGCTGAGATAACGATGGGAGTCCATCAATTGTACGGGGTCAATCGAAAAGCGAAACTTAATTAAATATCAGAATCAAATCGTGCTCGTAGATTAATAGATAGCAATTGAAAGTCTGCTGCTGCGTGGGGGTGCGATGGACACCTGTGTTAGAGTTGAACAGAATGGGCAGGGGGTCGCTGTTGCGTGTGCCTGTTGTCTGGTTCACATGAACTCTTGTTAGAATGTGTTAAGGTTCATTTGCATTTGCCACACAGCAGGCAGACAAAGTGTTCAGAAACGAATTCGTTAAGGGTTTTATCAAGGGACAGAGGAACAGAGAGATGACTCCCCAGGCAATGGGATTGCCGTCATATTTTAACAAGTTTTTTGTGATTAACCAACTATCCACAAAGCCATTGCTTTTTCTATTGATACGCTGTTACTAGAGTCTGACCGAACATTCGGCTTCGGCCACCATCGGCTATATATATCACCTTCGGCCTCATTTGGGCAAAGCCGAATGTTTTGCCGAAGCCGAATGTTGAGATTTCTGTTTTCTGTAAATCTAGAATTACAATATCTTCCGTACTTTTCTTTGCAGGATATATGAACAAGTAGTGCCGTATTTTTGGTTTTTCAAAATTTGCAAGTGTGTCAAAGGTGGTAGAAGTGAAGTTGCAAGGAACGGTGTGTTTTTGGTTTTGTTATTGTCGGATATTTTGAAAGTGCGCTTGTTTACAGCTTTAAAATCAAAAGATTTTGCATTTGCAAGTTGGTAAACTATTAGGTGGTCTGTATAAATTTATTTGTACTGGTTTCGGGTAGAAAGAACGTCAAAAATGGCAGCTAAAAATCCAATTTGGGGTTATTTCGTAAAAATGATGCGAATGCAACTTGCAAAAAATGTTCCCAATAGAGTCCGACCAAACATTCGGCTTCGGCTTCGGCCGAAAAACTGGCCTTCGGTTGGACTCTAGCTGTTACCTTGTCAGCCCCCATATAAATTGAGGCTTGTGCAAGGTGGCGCAAAATTAATCATCCAATTTCGTTTTTGAATTATTTTTTTACTAAATAAAAAAACGTGATTTTGAGTGATGGAAATCTTTACTTGGACCTTTACAATTTTGCCTGCTAAGTGGAAAAGATGATATCCGCCAAGTGGCTGCCGCCAGTGTTGATACATACTTATGCTCGTTTTATCGCATTTTCCACGACTTCCACAAGATTTCCGGTGATAACTGTTCGCTTTCCTGTCGAATATTCTCCTTAAGGACTTCGATTATTTGAGGCTTGTTGGCATAAACCCGCGACCTCAAGTAGCCGCAAAGAAGGAAGATCTTGAAGGCCAACCGTATAAAAAATTCGTTATAACGAATTATGGACACCTTGATATTGAACGATGTTTTTGGTTTCTTTTCATTTGGTTATGACATAAACCTAATTTTTTATACGGCCATTATGGTTGGCCCTCAAGAACTTCTTCTTTCTTTGGGGCTATTTGAAGTCGCGGGTTTATGCCAACAAGCCTCAGGCAATCGAAGCCCTTAAGGAGAATATTCGACAGGAGAATTCAGCTGTCAACTGACATTTGGATACGTAGAGAGCGATTCATTTCTCTCCCGCGTAAGTAGGCAAAAGTGACCGAACTTACCGCAACAGACCGAAGCGGTTACTATGGTCACATTGTATCATTTTTGTGTATTGACTTGATTGTTTCAGGTCTTTTAAGTTTCTGTACGACTATTATGGTTGGCCCTTAGATCGCTCTCTACACATGCAAATCTCAGTTGACAGCTGAAATCTCCTTAAGTTTATATAAGTGATTATGGATAATCTGAAATTTGACGATGCTGCGGTGTAAGGTGTCGACGCATTTCGTCGACACTTTTCACTGGATACTTTTCCTTTGATCTTGATCATGCGCTTAAGACGACGGCCCGCGTGGTGTTGAGCTCAGTAAAGATCAGTATAATTTCAAAGTTGTTTGAGATTACTGTTAAGTACAACAAAACTGAAAAACCCAAGATTTCAAGTTCCTTAAAATTATACTGATTTAAGCACCGCCAATTGTATCAATTTAATTACCCTGTACTTCAAAGAAAGAATATTTGAAAGATAATGAGAGTAAAGGGGTGTTTAGACGACTGGATGGCGCAGTTGGTTAAGTGCCTGCCCCAAATTAGAAGGGTCTCAGATTCGAATCCCAGTGAAAGCAAAGTTAATACGCTTTTATCCGGTCTGGTCATCAAATCTAGTCCAGTCTCCATTTGCCGTTGGGATCAAATTGACGGCACTATCACTGGAGTGGTCGATCAGTGATAGTAGTCTGACTGTGGGTATCACAATGGACCGACATGGTCTAAGTGTGCTGGTGAATTCACTAACAACCCCCTAACTTGACCTAGGGGCTAATAAACCCAACTTTGTTGTACATCATGACTGTAAGCCACTAAGGCACACTTATATAAAGAGTGTTTCAGAAGGGACGCTTGAAATGACTTTGCTTATAGCGGCTGGGTTTTTAAAGCAACATCTGTCGAATTTACTGTGAATCTTTCAATAGGCAAATGACCCTGGAAAGTCATAACCTTGAAAACCGTGTGCAAATCACAAAATTATGTTTTCAAAATCAGTTCTCTGCTCAACAACAAACTACATGAATTGTCTCATTCCCAAAACGGTTCTACACAGCCATCTATGGGACGTTTTCGAGTCAATCTATTCTATACAAAAAATAGCAAACACCCGTACACAAGATCTGCAGGAAACATCGCTGTCATGTGTAAAAATGAACGCATTTCATTCTGACGGAATCATCGGTCCGTACTTCTTTTAAACGAAACTGGTGCATTGGCGCAGCTAGTTCCAAAGATCGAGGATTTTTTTTTTGCCGGAGGTTTTTTTGAAACGCTACACTGGAGCACTCAGACTCAAAACAGGTCCCTTGTACTGCCAGGTAGCAACCTACTCTCCAGTGCCGTTAATTTAATCCCAACGGCAAATGGTGACTGGACCAGATTTGAAAAACCGGATAATAGCGTATTAACTTTGCTTTCACTGGGATTCGAACCTGGGATCCCTCTAACTTGGGACAGGCACTTAACCAACTTTGCCATCCAGATCGAAGATAAGGAACATCTTGTAGTCCAAACCGCATGATATAGATGCTGACATCCAGTTGTTCCAACAGGACGGCGCTACGTGCCACATAGCGTATGCCGCGATGGACGTTCTGCACGAGCGATTTCAAGGCAAGGTTATCTTCCGCGAAAGCGACGTGCACTGGCTACCGAGATCGTGCGATTAGACGCTTGCACTTCCTTCTTTCGGGCTATCTTAAATCGCAGGTTAATGCAAATAAACCGCAAACAATTAATGCACTTCAAGTCAACGGAACGAGTGCCAGATAGAAAATTGTTGTGATTGTAATTGTGGATGTAGCCGGCAATGAGGCAGCTGATCAGCTACGAACTATATTGTGAAGAATAGGTGGAAGGGGCGAAGGTGTGTATTTGCGTCTGTAGCAACAGCCAATCTGTGCTTAAGGCCTTGCTCAACCCCTTAACCACTTCCAGAATAGTCCAGGAATGCAATTCGTCCCTGAATTTGATCGGTAGCTTAAGTTCGCTAAGACTTGTCTGAGTCCCGGGACACCACGGGATCACAGGAAATGAGATCACCGAGGAACTTGCTAGGCGAGGATGAGATGAGGTATTCTCAGGACCTGAAAGTGCGCTGTGACTGCCTGCGGCCTTGGTTAGGGCTTCCATCGATGGTTGGACTTCTGGAGAGCACAACCGCAGGTAGCATGACTCTCCAGAATATAGACAGACCAAGCGCATGCCCCCCAACGTCTGTAAGAAATCCGCGGCTTTCTTGCAGACAACTTACCGCCGTATTAAGGGGCCTCTACACCTTTACCAAACACCTAAGTGTGCTTGGCCTAAGCGACGGAACCCTCTGCGACGCCTGTGGAGAAGACGATAGCACTGCAGAGCAATTTCTCTGCCACTGTCCCGCCTTTGCTCGTATCAGCTGGCAGTTATTTGGTGCTGATGAGGTGAGAGCTGATGACGTAGGCTCCTCATCACAGAAGCGCCTGCTGGTATTCCTTCGGAAGACTATGAAATTTCAATAAAAGTAAGTTGCTGCCTGGTAGTAAAATGGACCAGTTTTGAGTCTGAGTGCTCCAGTGTAAAGCTTCAAAAACCTCCGACAAAAAAAACCCATCTCCTGCAAATCAATGGACCAAGTCGCCACTCTCTGACATGAAGAAAAATGTGGACGACAAGATCCAAGACGACAAGATAGACTTTAACTTCCTGCAGTAGTGAAAGAACCAACAAACAGCTTCAGGTTGACTGAAGGTTGCTAGCGAAGATAAGGAACAATCACTGGTCATAAACGTTTGAAATATGAGTACCACGCCATGAAAATGAGTCTCATTGATGACAATATATGCAGGGACTGTGGTGACAATGAGGAACTCCTCACTAACTATGTCATTGCCCCAACCTCTGTCATCTGAGGTATAGAACACTGATTATCATGAAACAAATAAACCTCTCACCAATATTTGCAGGTTCATTAGAAAGACAGAAAATTGCAGAAAAGGAAACGAACGCGTTGATATCAATAATGAGTTTACACTCAAATAATGGAAGAACAGTGTAATAGGACAACCATGCACACCCATGAAATCTGCTTTTATGAGACGCCCAATTTGTAGTCCAAAATTAGTCACCATATTATGTATTCTCTGATGAGAATGAGTTCAAGGTCTTTTTGATCAACTGAGAGACTCAATATCTGACATCATTGTTCGATTTCAGTAAAAAATCAGTAAACAAATTTCCCAAATGTTTCCCAAATTTTGTCTGACAACAAGACAAAACGTATTTTCTGCACCAGAAATTAAAATCATTGTCAGACCGTCGTCTCATAATGAAATTGTCAAGTATCTACAATCGTACGATTGTCAGACGTTTAGGACATTTAAAGAGTGATTTGTTATTGTCAGATGTGTCAGATGTCTGACAGTTTCTTCATTGGCAGTCAACTATTTTTCATATTTGAACAAGCAAAACGAACATTTTCGAGTTGGATTTATTTACGAAAATCAGCGAACTGAATTGTGAATACGACCGGTTTCGTTCGGCCGGTTTAAGTTCCACTACCTTCGCTGTTTCGTATTCGTTTCTTGCTGTTCGATGTGTAGAGTCACCAAAGCTAAGAGATCATCGAGTTGTTTAGAATTCATATGCAAAAAATTTCCTCAGAGATCAATTCGACGAGCAATTTTGTGTAAATTTCCGCATGCTGACGGTGGGCCACACAATCCTCCGTTTAAAGCCCAAATCGCAACAGCGCGTTCGGTCGCTCGGACTTCGACAGGGATTGGTACGCGTTTTATCGAATTTATGTCAAAGCACGAGCCATTAGTTTGCCAAATCGAAATAGAACTCGCGCGTTTGACAAGTAAAATATATTTCTCGAAGCTATCCACTTTCTAAAATACATTTTACAAGAAATAAACTGGGCAAGTGCGAGTTGTACTTTTTCAGATTTTTAAACACTATGGTTTAGAAATGGCAGGGGGAAAGTATAAGTCGATGCGGTGCTACAATGCTTCAACATTAATGGCAACTTCACCTTCACCACCACTGGAGCCACGCCCAAAAGGCCCCAATTTTTAAATTTGGGTGCATGAGCAATGACCTGACGTACCTAATTCCAAAATTTTATGCCGATATATTTATAAACTATAAACTGAAAGACACGACGGACGAAATTGTAAAGGTTCCGTTTTTGTAGACGGAACCTTAAAAATGCAATTAGTATAGAGAAAATCGCCACAAAAAATGATTTGCTTACACAAATTATTGCCTTTGCTCGCCAAAAGTGAAAACACAAATGAATAAAACAATTTTTTTTTGTCAAAAAGCCCGAGTGAGTAGAGAGTAGCTGTACTCCAAACTTTCTGCTCGGACTTACGATATTACGGTCGGTGAAATTTCAAAGCCCGACCGCGCGAACGCGCTGTTGCAATTTGGGTATAATATATGTGTGTCAAATCATTCACCTCCCTGCTTTACAATATGGAATAGCGCGGTCGGGCGTTGACATTTCTCAGACCGTAATATCGTAAGTCCGAGCAGAAAGTTTGGAGTAGAGCTACTCTCTACTCGGTCGGGCTTTTTGACAGAAAAAAAAACAATTTTTTTTTATTCATTTGTGTTTTCAGTTTTGGCGGGCAAAGACAATTATTTGTCTAAGCAGATAATTTTTTGTAGGGTTTTTATCTATACTAATTGCATTTTTTTCTTGTAAAATGTAGTTTCGAAAGCGGATAGCTTCGACGAAAATATTTTACTTATCAAACGCGCGAGTTCTATTTCGATTTGGAAAACTGAGTGCTCGTGCTTTGACATAAGATTCTCGTAAATTCGATAAAACGCGTACCAATCCTTGTCAAAGTCCGAGCGACCGAACGCGCTGTTGCGATTTGGGCTTTAATTTTTCTGACACTTCCAGTCAACGAACCCCGCCAATCATGTGAACTGCAAATTTTTGCTATCTAGATTTATCATAATATTACCAAGCCACACGTCTGACAATAAAAATGTCAGAGTTTTGGAACAAAATCTGCCAACCGTGTGTACTGTCAGTTTTGAATTGTAGGGTAATTCGCCATTGTCAGCTAAGTAGACCTGACAATTCTGTCAGAGCTGACAATCCTCCGAACATAGCTGAGCTGATTTTTATTCGGAACTGTCGCCGTGATTTCACAAAAAAAGCTCTCAATCCATTATTATCATTGCATACTTTTAGGATAAAGCTATAAATGTCGGTAAAGTAGTTGCTGCCAAGCATTTGTTGTGTGCTAGCTATATACGAGTATATGTACACGTGTATGGTCTGTATTCTGAAGTATTCTGAAGACCGACTATTTTTCCATACTTTCACTAGATTCTGTTCGCGTAGGTAAAAATATTTAAATTCCTGGCAGCAGATAACGTTAAGAAATGTCCTCAAGCCGCAATTTTGATCTACCTCACTTTTTTCAGCTATTTCTAGTAAAGTTTCATATGAAATGAATTGACTTGCAATCTGTAAACTAACTTCCTCCGTGCACTCCCTTCTTCCATCAGTTTGTGAGCAATTTTTTATGCTTTTTGTGCACTTTTACTTCTTTCTGATAGCATTTTTCTTCCACTCCTTGAAATCCAAAAAATCCGTAAATTGAGCTGGAAAGCGCTCGAAGAAACCTACAGGCTGATTCTGTATCAAGCTCCTTACCCTAAGGCCCTTGGTGCTGTGGCTACTAATCTATTGAATAAATAAATAAATAAACAAGCTCCTGTTTGAGTATCATCGTAGCGCACATTGCCCAGCTGACTTCTGCCAAAATAATTGCACACGTCATGTCACACGTTTCCGTCTAATGTTATCTCGTGAATACTCTGCAGAGTATGTATGTACATTATCTGAACCGCTCTTAACTTTTTATTCATTTCTCATTTGTCATTGCCCCAATCTTTAGTTTCCTTGCGCTTATCAAACGTAACCGAACTTCTGTTCTCAACACCCCCAATGATAAGACGATAAGAGAGATGATGAGACGAGATGTTTATTAAAAATTCAGTTTAAATTACAGTCACAAAGAGTGGCTTCGTTCACACACAACTATGGTATGGCGCATTGTGCCAAAAGAAATCAGATGCCGCCAATCTCAAGATTGCCATCATTTATTGCTGAACTACTCCGTGATTTCCGATTTTTGTTCGTCCACTCTAAATTCCAACTCATCATCAAAGAATAAACTGTCAACGTTGCATGTTGGTTAAAAATGAAATGAAAAAGCATAGAAGAAAATAAAGGAAAAAAATTAACCACCGACGAGGATGGGATTCGAACCCACGCGTGCAGAGCACATTGGATTAGCAGTCCAACGCCTTAACCACTCGGCCACCTCGTCTTCTTGCGAAGGGCGTGACAGAACCCGGTTTCACAATTTTTCCTGACTGACTTTTGAATATTTTATGGGTTGAGATGACAGAAATGGTTCACACTGAGCATTGATTAAGGAGGCTTGGGATGGGTCAGGTGATGAGCGGCTTATAATCTGCTGGTTATTCAGTCCGTTTCCATGGAATGAATTGACTATTGGTTGCTTGTGTTAATCGATAACAATGCTATTCATTTTTCTCTTCTCTACAAGCATTTTCGCCAATTTGACTTTGGTGTCGTATTCATTTTTTCGCTTTTTAACACGTTGAGGGCCAAATGAGGCCACTTTGGTCTCACACAAATTTGGGCTTGCTGTGCCGCATGATACCAGAGTGGTCTCATACTAGGTTCTCACACATTTGTGTATGCAGCATTGTATTAAACTCACAATATGTATTGAATCTAATGCCATTCTAAACTATATACCCAAGAGACTGTTAGGGTTGTCTTGGTTTTCGGCTGTGAGATCAATGTGTCACCAGTCACAGCTTCGAACTTGCTTTGCTTGCGCGTATCAATGTTGTCATCATCCTCAATATCATTGTAGACTACGTTTCCGACTACTTCGTCTATTATTGCATCTACCTTATTGAGAAGTTGCATCGGGTTTTCAGAATCCGGTGATACTGGTTCTTGAAGCTGCTCTGCTTTTACGGCTGCTTGAAAAGTTGAGGCCATTGAATCAGATAGTTGTTCTCTAACTTTTCTCGCTATAGGTGCATAATCTGATCTGGTATCCGAATTGAAACTTTGGAAATCCGGTAAGTATTAGTCTGCTGAACCATCTCCTTCAAGAGCATCCGATCCTCCAGCACGCTGCATTATATTTAGCTTCCAGTTTAGTCTTTTGTCTAGGATGAGTCCTAGATATTTGGCAGTTTGTGGTTTCTAAGGCTCAATTACAACTGATTTCAGTGGGCTTAAGTCTATTTGTCCTAGTACACGTAAAAAGTACTGCACAACGATAATATGATTTTTCTCAGTTTCGTCAAGTTTCGTTAACTTAAGTGGGCTAACGGAATATATCAAAGAAACAAAATTTTTTCGCAACAGGCTGGGGACATTTTGAAATACGATTTTTAAAACGTTCACATGACATCCCTAGTGTATGGTAAATAATTTTGCATGTGACGGATGAATAAGTTTGCTTAAGTTCATTATGTGTAAATTCACTAAGACTTGCCAGGGTCCCGGGGCACCACGGGATCGCAGGAAATGACATCGCCAATGAACTTGCTAGGCGAGGATGCCTGCGTCCTTGGTTAGGACTTCCATCGATGGTTGGACTTTTCGAGAACACAACCGCAGATGGCATGACTCTCCAGGATATAGACAGACCAAGCGCATGCTTCCCAACGTCTGTAAGAAATACGCGGCTTTCTTGTTATCTCGTGACAGAAAAGACTGCAGACAACTTACCGGCGTACTAATGGGCCACTACACCTTCGCCAAATACCTAAGTATGCTTGGACTAAGCGATGAAACCCTCTGCGACGCCTGTAGAGAAGACGGTGACACTGCAGAGCACTTCCACTGCCATTGTCTTGCCTTTGCTCGGATCAGGTGGCAGTTATTCGATGCTGATGAGGTGAGAGCTGATGATGTAGTCTCCTCATCACAGAAGCGCCTGCTGGTCTTCCTTTGAAAGATCATGAAATTCCATTAAAATAGGTTCCTGCCTGGCAGTACAATGGACCAGTTTTTGAGTCTGAGTGCTCCAATGTAGTGTCACAAAAACCTCAAAAAAAAGGGCGATTCTACGTCGAATCACCACCAAAATGTCGTTTATGAAGTTCATGTTTGCCTCTAGAGAGATAAAGTCCTTTTCTACCTTAAAATTGTAGCTGTCGATAGCGTCGTTTTATCTCAGATTGTGAGCGACAAATCGATTTATGCTCGACAGCATAAACTCGTATTTCGTCTTCTCCTCATTAACCTAAAGACCAGTTTGTTTCGCCCGTTCTTTAATCGTCCTAAAAGCTTCCACAAAAGCAAGCCGGGAACGCACGACAAGATGTCATCTGCGTTACCCAGCAGCTTGGACCGATTTGTAGAAGAAAGTGCCCTCCGTCGAACTATTTTCTCCAGCACCCGATTGAGGAATTCACATGACAGCGCATCTTTATCCGTTGCAGATTTTGAACGACTCAGACATCCTAGAACCGAGTTGCACGGAACATGGAACATCGCATATTTTGAAGCGTGGCTCAACCGGATTAGTTTTTTCAGAATCCCAAAATCTGCGATGAATGCTGGCGCATGCGGCTTGGAAATCAACTCCGCATCAGGACCAGAAAAGTTAAGCCTTTTGGAAGAACTCACTCGAATTCTGTCAAAAATAATACACTTTCCCGTACTACTATTTCATTTTCTTTATTTCAAGTATAAATTAATAAATAAATAAATAATTAATTAAACAAACACAAAACCACACACAAATACGAAGTAAGACAATACGTTTACTTAAACAT
Organism: Myathropa florea; assembly: GCA_930367185.1. NCBI lineage: Eukaryota > Metazoa > Arthropoda > Insecta > Diptera > Syrphidae > Myathropa > Myathropa florea. The sequence continues at coordinate 79,921,083 of OV884003.1, read as the reverse complement.
ATTACTTTGGTAATACGCGCTCTCCGGGAGCACGTAGAGCCCCTCGGGACGTCCATTGAAGTCGTAGCGTCCCTTCAGTGCGCTGAACTTCGAATCGTCGATCAAAAACTGCCGTCTTCCGAAAATCGATGGCTCCTGACGGAGGAAACCCTTTCCGGGGAACGCATTCGACATCAACTCAGGCATCGCGAATTCGTAGGGTCCATTCGGTTGTCCATTTGCCATAAAGTTGATGGGCAAGCTCATGAAGGGATTCACAGAGTTGCCTTGGAAGCTTTCACTTCGTAGGGCACTTGCCATTGGCGATGACTGCTGTGGCATGTATCCCAGACTGGGAGTGTACATATATGGCGAGGGAGGTAGACGAACGTAGTAGACGGGTGAGTTATCCACGCCCGACAGTCTGGACGGTCCATTCAGAAGGCCTACCATTTCTTGGCGGTGGTTTGTTTGGGCACCGAGGAGGCTTGCGATGTCTTGTCGAGGACCATTTGATAGCATCTGATCGTCCAGCATGGAGTGATACGAGTTACCCGACAGGAATCCCATTTTTGGCAGTCTCGCGGATTTCCTCTGTCCCTTTGGGTTGGATTCTGAAAGGGAGATGCAATTTATTCGATTCATTAGAAAGGTGTTCGTAGGCTGTGTCTCACTTTGCTTCTTCATGCTCATCAATTTGGTCAGGAATTTGCCCGATGTGGGCTTCCTGCTGACCTCCGGCACACTCTTCGAGGCGGAGGTGGCTGTCAGAGCCATCAGAAATACCGGGAGGACTAGTAGACATTTAGACAACTTCATCTTGAGATAGTGTTTTGTTCTGTTTCTAAAAGAGGGAAGAAATGGGAAAGAATGTTAATGCAAGGCAAAAGTGGTCTCCCAACACCCGACACCACCAACAATCAATCGTCTCAAGATGCATCTTTATCGATTCATTCGATCGCGTGACACACCTCAAGTCGCATTGATGTCTTCCATTAATAGACGCGACCACTCTCGGATACGAATGAAACAGATTTTCTCTTGAACTCATCTACAGACTAGTGATTTGAATCGATTAGAAATTCGGTCATGTATGCATCTCACTTTCACGAAAAGGCACCTACCAGACCGGAATAAGAAATTACATTTGCCTACACTTCAGACGTGATGAATCTTCATTGAGTTCATTGATGGCTTCTCAATTTGATTGTGTCGATATTTTCTCTTTGAATGGCCAAGCTGTTGACATTCTGTAGGGTCTTCCTTAATTTTATGGTGGAAATTCGATAGAAAGATACTCCATTTCGTTACAAAACTGCGAAGGCAAACCACGGCACGGGTGTCATTGCTGTGATCGGTTGAGTGGATGTGTATGCAGTCAACTTCAGAGTCGATCTCAGAAAAACGATGCAAAGCAAAACGAATACAACTGCAACAAAAAAAACTCCCAACTTCGACATGCAATATTCATTATTTTAACTCAGGAGAAGACACATTAAAATATGAATAATGTATGCAAATGGACTGCACGACTTGGAGGCCATTTGAAGGTCTCTTTACGAAATGCAAACGCGGTGCTTCTGGTTTTGATTTCTTTCGCATTTTCATAATCAGATAATCATTTTCGATTATTCATCGTTTTCAAAATTCATTCAAGATGCAGAAACTTTTGAAGGATGGTCACACTTCACCGCTATTCACTCACAGTTTGAGGTGGTACCATATTGCGTATGATTTAGTCTAGACTCTCGATCTACTCGACTTCACACGTAGTGTACGTGTACGTGGATGGAAACGATAAACGAAAAAATGAGAGACTTCTGGAAGTCGATTTGAAAAACGCATTTCTGAATATCAAGTCACGCATTCAAAGCTCAGTGAAACCTTTCAAATTGACTACCCTTTCAAGTTGTCCACCCTTGTTGTTCACCTGTGAAGTTGGGTCGAATGTTTTAACACGAAGATAATTTCATACAAGATATTCAAGAAATGCCTGTATATGCCAAAAGCCCGTCTGACTTGGGACTTAGGCTGCGGCCACGCAATGAGCGATAGAGAGACGCAAAAAACTGAAAGCACATGAAATCATATGAAGGTGGCCACGTAAGGTCTGAGCGATTTGCGACAGAGCAACGTCGCTCAACAACCAAATCTGTTTTCGAGCGACGAAATAAGAACATAGAGAAACTAAACGTAGAAAGTTTGATCTCAGCTTTTCAAAACCGCCCAGTTCTATGCAAGGAAATTATAAAGGTTCCGTTTTTGTAGACGGAACCTTAAAAATGTCACCGAAAAGCAGTGGAATGAAGTTGGATACATTTGTAGTTGTCTTTTGAAATGATGAGCTTCGTAAAGCAGACAGTTGTTCCAGATCCAACTGAAAGTAATCTGCGACAGTCAGAGGCTTATACATATGAACGCGACTTTCAACTAAAAGGCCACGATGAACTGAACTTGAAAATTACTCGTACATTTTCGCAACTGTTCGCTCAGCGATGACGCTCAGTAAATGGCCACCCATCGTTCAGACTCGTCGCTCATTGCGTGGCGGCAGCCTTTAGACGACTGGATGGCGCAGTTGGTTAATTGCCTGTTAAATTAAGTTAGAGGGGTCCCAGGTTCGAGTCCCAGTGAAAGCAAAGTTAAGACGCTTTTATCCGGTTTTCCAAATCTGGTCCAGTCACAATTTGCCGGTCTGGCAAATCAATCACTGCAGCGGTCGATCGGTGGTAGTATTCTGACTGTGGGTATCACAATGGACCCATTGCTAGTGAATTCACAAGCAGCGCCCTAACCTAACGTATCTTGGGACTTGAAAAGACATTTTTGTATAAATATTGCATGGTAAAAACTGCGAAAGTTGGCAACAGGCAATGGAAACCAGCAAATTTGGACGCACGTACATACACACTTGCAGCACAGCAATTCCAGAGCAATTCGTTTGCAACAATGTGATAACGAGTTTTATGTTACAAAGTTTGTAACGTTTTAAATTTTACAAATTAAAAAAAATAAAAAGACTGTCTTTCGCGATTGCATGAATTAATAAAAATGCAGACGACTGGACGGCGTAGTTGGTTAAGTGCCTGCCTCATGTTAGAGGGGTCCCAGGTTCGAATCCCAGTGAAATCGAATCTGGTCCAGTCACCATCTGCCGTTGGGATCAAATTAACGGCACTAGAGTAGGCACTAGGCAATGGACCAGTTTTGAGTCTGAGTGCTCCAGTAGTGTTTCAAAAATCCTCCGAAAAGAAAGACAAATGCAACAAGTATTACATTTCTTAATTCACTCAAAGCACAAACAACCTTACAAATTGGCCGTCTGCTTAACTTGGCCGGATATGCTTGTAACGCGGGTGAACAACTAGGAAAGATTTCACAGTATTTCAGTTCTGAAATAATTCTTTGACGTTAGGCAAAAAGGTCTTAAGTCAAAAAACATTTTGGGTTTTTGATTGGGTTTAATTACATTTTTTTCTCTTTCGTTTGGTATTAACGTCTTAAGTCCAGCACAACTTCATTTCAGAGATTATTTGCCATCATTTCTTTTTTTTTTCGAACACATTTAAACCCGATTTGCAAATAATTAATTTACCCTAAATCTGTTTTTACGAAAACTGCGGTTTCCGACTTAAGACCTTATTACCTAACGTCAAAGAATTTCCAAACCAATACGCTTTGCGTCAAAACACAGTCACTTATCACTCCAGTTGTGTATAAGTTGTCGTTGCGCATTGCGTTAAAATTAATGCGGTAGAACACAATCAGACTTAATTCGACTTTTTTAATTTCAACGAGGAATAGTATTCAATATTTCGGAATCTGAACTAAAAACCAAGTTTTTTTTAAAAAAAAAAACATACACGGTCATCCAATTCATGGTCCAGATTTGGAGTCCCTTTTTCAGACATCTACATCAAATCGAGCTGCAATCCGAGACCGTATACATTTATGTAGTTTACTACTTATATGGATCGATGAATGCGTTAAAATTGTACAAATTTACTACAACAATAGTGGTTCTACAGTAGGTCCGTCTCACGCATTTCGAGTAGATTATGATCGATATAATCCACCATTTAAGAGTACTATAGGCGTTTTGTAGAACAAATCGAAGGGACCGCTTTACAGCCTAAAATGCGCTGCAGAAAATATGGCTCCCGGTAGTGAAAGTGTTGAAAAAGATCTAAATCTATCGATGAGCACATCATTTAGGATACACGGTGAGCACATCATTTGGGATTGTCTTACTGCATATTATGGCGCATTTTCCATTTCCATTCCAGCCAACTGACCACGGAATGCGTATAACATACGCCGATTGGGTATCAGCGTTTGAATGCGAAATTTTCGCACGCAATACGGTTTTTTTTTTGAGGATTTTTGAAACACTGCACTGGAGCACTCAGATTCAAAACTTGTCAATTGTATTGCCAGGTAGCAAACTACTCCAGTGCCGTTAATTTGATCCCAACGGCAAATGGTGACTGGACCAGATTCGATTTCACTGGGATTCGAACCTGAGACATCTCTTACTTGGGGCAGGCACCTAACCAACTTCGCCTTTCAGTCGTTTCGCAATAAGGTTAATTTAACAACAAAACTGTTCCATATGGAAAACTGAAAATCCACATGTCATTGTCCATTCCATCCACAAAAAAATCACCGTATGGTGTGCAATTTTGTCTGGTGGTGTCATTGCTCCAAGCTTCTTCGAAAACAAGGAAGATCGCCATCGTTAATTCTCTTGGCTAAAGCAAAGACTCAAGATATGGGTGTGGAAGACAGGTGGCTTCAAAAAACTCTTGACAACGAAACTTTTCATCAACTTATTGCCAAATTGCTAGACGATATGTGCCGAGAAGCCATTGAGTCTTGCAAGAATTTCGATGGGCGAAATTTGAAAAATGTCATATTCTTTTTAAAATCCAATCCAGGCAATATATTGAAATAAACATATGATCGAAATCTAAATCATAAATGTGTTTTATTCAAATTTACTTTCGAAACCAAAAATCGGATAACCCTGTATTTTAATTCTTTTACCGAGATTCACAAAAGTGCGATTAAACACTGTCCAAACTCGAATGTCAATATTTTACGTTTGTCGTCTAAACTGGGCGTCGCGGCATTGCATCGTTTCCTACACCGGGGGTCCGTAGCTTAAATCTCAATCAATACACCAACTTTTAGTTTTACGGCACCAACTCTCTCGAGTTACTGACAGTCGTCAGAGAGTATAGCATAGTATAGGTTCCAGGTTCGAATCCCAGTGAAATCTAATCTGGTCCAGTCACCATTTGCCGTTGGGATCGAATTAATGGCACTGGAGTAGGCGGCTGTACAATGGCAGTACAATGGACCAGTTTTGAGTCTGAGTGCTCCAGTAGTGTCCCCAAAAATCCTCCGACTAAGGTAGGCCCATTGTGGTATCACGCGGATCGGGTATCTTCAATCCATAAAACCAGCTAGTGTTTGCTATAAAGCGTTTAAGCCGAATGATGCTGATGCTGTCCAGGTTATTCAAGTAGGCTTCCAAATGAGCTTATCTGCGGATGAGCGTGAAGATGTATTACAATCTTCTCTTGCTACTCGTCTCTGCAACTTCTTCTGTGTGCCAAAGGAACAATGTCTTGTAATAAGAGGAAAGTCCTAATTGCTGAGCTCTTCATTCTGATTAGACAGAATCAGTGCTTATAGTTAAGTTTAGCCCAGACTTGGTTTGCAATGAGGCATTTAGTACCCAAGGACATTCTATGATTAGTTTTAGAAGATTAGCCTAAGACTCTTGACGCTTCTCAGTAACTAAAAAACTTCGTTTAAAAAATATTTGGATGTGGCAAAAGCCATGTTATATCCACTAGGTGAAAGTGATAACATCGTTCTTCGCAATTTGGCTTTAAAGACTAGAAAGGAAAACAATTTTTAATCATCCAAGCAATAGTGCTGACGTTTTTCGAACCAGTAGCTTTTTTTGAAATGTTTTTTCTTATTTTTGGGCAAGCCAAAAATTTTCTAATAAAATTTCACGTGTTAACTGTAAATGGCGTAAGAGTTATGAAATAACAGATGAAAAAATTCCATTAAAATGTTACGCACATCAAAAATGTCCTCGCTGTATTTTTTTATTTATTTTTATTTATATTTATGTATTGTTATCTTTAATTTGACATTTTTTTAGGCTCGGTAAATAAACTATCAGTCTTAATTTCTCGTCTTAACTTCAAGAGATATGCAGACGTTATGTTCTCCATAACAGTGACAACAGAGAGACAGAAACCAAAATATGTTCCATTGGCTCCACTCATGAACGGAACCATTAACATTAACATCCCTTTCAAAATTAATTTAAAATTTATTTTGAAATTTCAACCGAGAGCGAAAAATTCGAGCTTTAAAAGCTTATAAATTAAAACAAGATTATTGTAAGAAGAGCCTGATTTGTAAAAGGGAAATTGGAAATGCTCTTAGGAAGAATGTGTCTTTTGCTTCTCTAGCTCAAAACTTTCAAACATTTAAACAATAGTCGGCTGTTATATGATACTGTGTTATACTTCGACTGAGCCTGCATTTGATGTGCGAACGAAAACGATTCGCTAGCGAAGGATCGTGCTGGCTGAAAAGTATTGTTCGCTGAGGCATAGTCCAGCGAACTGTAGCGCTTAACAAGGGAAAAGAATAAGTTATACAATAATGGGAATTTGTCGTTAAAGAAAATGCTAAGGCATTTTTAGTGACAATATGCTTCCTTGCCTTTAATCAAATGATCCCCATTATATCCTCGCAAACACTGAATATCGTTTCAAAAAAGCGTTAGTCAAAAATAGAGCAGACAATTTTTTAATGCTTATCCTCGAAGATAAGAAAATGCTGTGATGTGCCAACTTTACTGCCGTCATTTGGACAGCTTCCTTATTTACCATGAAGAAGAACAAAATAGGGTCTATATTTTGGTGTCCTTGCGTTATCTAGGTAACTCCAAATAAATGTAGTACCTTACTTCACTTTCACCCCATCGCCAACAGTGGTTGATGGATTCTGTCCAAAATGAAGATCACCTCACCCAGTTGACATTTTCGAGATCATGAAAAGTTGACGAAGCAATGTCTCCAAATTTCTAGAATCCTTACGACTCAATAAACCCACGAGTAGGCAAATTAGAAAATTTAGAAACTCTTCAAACATTCGTATACTCTCGGTGCACAGTTTGAGAGCGAAGTTGGCCTCTGAATCAATTTCCGATCTCTCCACTCCACGTCATGGATTAACTTACTCTTTGCACATTTTAAATTTAAAATAGTAAAAGAAACAAACAATCTGCAAAATGTCTCCTTATTTTAGACAGATTCTGATTAAAACCACGTCCAAATCGAATCGCCTGTTGATTGCGCAATAAAAATGCAAGTCACAAGAAAACATTTAGCCAACTCAAAGTCGTCCCGATTAAATTTATAATCCACAAACTGTCACAACACAGTACTCGTACACTGTACACAAATAAAATGAACAACCGCCACCCAAATAGAGCAATTACCACGCGACAAACTCCAAGTGTGTAGACCACCGCAGGATTCTTCAATAACGACCGCTGATTGAAACACTTTATCCTTCTAATAGCACGACAAATTCACAATCAACTTAGACCACAGCTCCGACACGTTAACACAGCAATTTAGGTTTGATACTAATAAATCTCACGGGCTGACCGAGTAGTTAAACCCATGCCATCGGTCCCTTCCACAACCACCGCCACGGCCACTACCGCCACCAGTAGCGCTCCGAGACGGCACCTTCGGCATTCGCAAGAAGTCGCATCGATTGAAATTCAGAGCGTTAAGCCTATTTCACAGTCGACATTCGCATGAGCACAGCGCCGCTGCTCCCCTCTATGTGCAGCGCCGCCGCATTGGGATTTCCAGGCATGTGCCGTCATTTCTTTCCGCGTCAATTTAAATAGCGATCTCCACAACAACGGTTAATCCTGCGGTGGATTTATGCCATAATGGTCCGTCGTGGGATAATCGAAAACGCGCGAGCGCCAGTGCACGCCGTGTCAACGAAATCGGATTGAGATTCAGATTCGGACACGAGGAGGTGGAATCAAAAGTGGCTGAAGCGATTCGCGAACTTTGCTTTGCGGCAGAATGGTGACTCGTCGAGGAAGAAGTTGCCCGATCAGCAACAAGAACAACGTCTGCGATAATTCCCAGAGACAAGTGTTCTCACTTGTGAACACTTCGCCACAGTCTTGAGAAAAGCGTATTAAATGGCTGCGAGAGCATGCACGGGTGCGACAGCGGTTGGACAACAACGCGACATGTGTAGGAAACGGAGGACACTGCATGGAGCATAATAATTGGCAGTGGCACTGTGGCACGGTGAGTTTGTGTGGCATCCGCCTGCTTGGCAGTCCCGCCGCGCGACTAAGCATTTTCTTTTAATGACAGGTGATAGCGGCTGAATCCGATCTTCTGCGGAGCGTTGCCTTCTTGGCGGTGGCGGGCATACATGTTTAATTGAATTTAATTCGGTTAGTGGAAATCAGCGATCGCGCACGAGAGTATTTGTGTCGTTTTCCCCCCGTTGGCGGCAAATAATTAATCCACGATCGAGAAGAATGCGGCCTAAATGATCGTGACTAGTATGGGTTTCTAATTGCAGTAAACAGTTGCATAGTATGGATCTGGGGTTGTCCCCGACGAGAAAGTTCATTCCTCCAAGACGAATCAGGGTCAAGAAAACTTCAAATGCGTTCATGCTGTTGGCGTGATCTCTTATCAAGTTCGATTCCGTTTCTTTTTACGAAAGAATCGTGAATTGCAGCACGGTAGCTGCGTTTTATGTCATCCTACATGTTGTTTGTGATTGCTTCACGTAAGCCGAGGGACATGAACTCGTCCGACCGTAGAAAGCATGTCTTTGTTAGGGAATGAGGTATTTATTTCTAGGGTGTAAATTAAGTGAGCCCTTTTGGGAATTGAAATTTGCTGTTCTCTTGGAAAGTTAACCAGAATGCTTAAAACGATGAACTTAATTTGATGTGTTCCTCTCTAAGCTAAGTCCTTGAAAAGCAGACTGCTTGATGTATACTCGTACGGGCACACTTAGGCCATCATAGGCCCATCATAATGAGGCCGTTCAGTTGACTGCTTCTGATGTTTTTCAGCTCTATCAAAATAATAGAAGTGCAGGGTTTTTCAATTGGGACAACTTTGAACTTTCACTGTGAACTAATGACCAAACTGTCAATGTAAAACATTCAGTAAAAAAAATATTTTTATCATAGTGGTTTTCGAAAGCAGAACGTTTACAAATACAGTCGCCTCCCTACAAGTCGAATTTCTCTCTAACTCGAATTTTGCCGCCATATTTATTTTGGCATACCCTCATTTTCCATACAAAAACGATTCTCTAAATTGAACTCCCTCTAACTCGAACTAATTTTGATATCCCGTAAAAATTCGACTTAGAGGGAGTCGACTGTAATTGAAATTTATGACCAAAATTCCTCGGTGACGGCAACAAACATACATTTTTGGTTAACATTCGTCCTAGTCGAAATTTCGCTGCTGGATGCTCCCGTGCCAGTGAGACAACGTTTTGGTCGAAGTGCAGAGAAGCTAATGTCCGTCCCAGACGAACCAAACCTGTCGATTCCATGGCGTTTTCAAGAACTGGGCCTCACTAAGACCACGCAATGCGAATTTTGCGAAAGGATCTTGGCCTGCACTTAAAGATGAACTTAAAGAAGAACTAAAGCCACTCGATCAAATGAAGATTGGGCTCTAGAAATGTTGGCAGAAGATGACCAATTTCATCGCAAAATCTTTTTTTTTTGTTTCGACTAAACAGCTTCGTCTGCAAACAGAGTATGTGCTTCAAGCAACCCCACTTTTTCCACAAAATGGCGTGGTTTTTATGCAGATGGTGTCATTGGGCCGTCTTTTTTCTCGTTGATGAAAACGACCATCATTTTACAGTCAATAGAGATCGCTTCAAAGGCTACGTTATTTCTTTTGTCAAATTTCACAAGCCACGCAGTGACTCTAGCAATGGTCTCAATTCCATGAACGTGTTATATCGAGAAATAGTCTTGTCAGTTGACCGTCTAGATAATGTGATTTAACACTTCTAGACTTTATTTATAAAAAACGCAAAAGCCTGGCCAAAGGCTTTAGGAAAAGCACCCAAGCTCTTCGAGGGTAATCTAGTTACTGACCCGTAGGGAATAGTGGATGTGTTTAAGCAGCACTTCCAACAGCTGCTTAACGGCCGGGACCAGGAGAGAGTGATAGGGAATGAAGAAATCCCAACTCCAGTCGATGAAGAAGCCATCCCACCTAGGCACAGCCATTAAAAAGCTGAAGAACAATAAAGCAGCAGGCTCAGATGGTCTACCATCAAAGCTCTTCAAGGCCGGTGGCAATGCTCTGGTAGGAGCATGCACCAGATCATTTGTAGAATTTGAGAAGACGAAAGCATGCCCAACGACTGGAATATCAGCTCCATATGCCCCATCCACAAAAAAGCGATCATACCTCTTGCAACAACTATAGAGGCATATCCCTGTTCAACGTCGGCTACAAGATCCTGTCCAGCGTACTGTATGAACGTCTAAAGCCGTTTTACACCGCACTAATCGGCACGTACCAGTGCAGAGTCTGGCCCGGCAAATCGACTATAGACCAGATCTTCACACTAAGGCAAATCCTGGAGAAGACCAGCGAGTTTCAAATCGATACGCACCATTTTTTCATCGATTTTAAAGCCGCATACGAAAGCTCTCATCGCATTTGAAGCGATGGCCGAATTCGGGATCCTGGGAAAACTGATCCGGCTGTGTTGCACCACGCTAACACATAAGCGATACACTGTGCAATTCGGCTCAAGGACTTCCGAGCCGTTTGAAACCGTAGTGAAAGCCTTCACGGCGAGTTAAGAACAGACGAAACGAGGTCTTAAGGTCAATGAGGATAAGACGGAGTATATGCTGTCGAGCAAGAAACGATCCACCGCACATCACCTAGGGCAAAACATTACAATCGACAGCCACAATTTTGAGGTAGTGAAGGAGTTCGTCTACCTCGTTGCAAACGTGAACTCCACGAACGACATCACAGTGGAGATCCGACGTAGAATCGCCCTTGGCAACCGATGCTACTTCGGTTTGTCAAAACAACTGGGCTCAAAACTCCTAACTCGAAGGACCAAAATCATGCTCTAAGCAGAACTGCAGAGCTGATTCTTGCTACCTTCGAAAGAAAAATTGTACGTCTGATATATGGTCTCGTCTGCGAGGAAGGCGAATGGAGGAGAAGACATAACCGCGAGCTCTATGAGCTGTACCGGGATGTGGATGTAGTCCGGAAGGCACTGGCTCGGCCACATCGAGCGCATGGACAACAACGCTCCAATTAAGAAGGTCTTCGAATCCGAGCCTCCTGGTTCGAGAAGGAGAGGAAGACCGAATCTCCGGTACAAAGACCAAGTCATCGCGGAAGTAAGACAGCTTGGTCTTGATGACTGAAAGCAGCGCCCTCAGGACCGTCAACGATAGAAGGCAGCGATATCTCAGGCTCAGACCCTCTATGGGTCGTAGACCTGCTAAGTAATTAAATAAGTAAGACCTTATTTAAGGGGCTACGTTAACTCATTGACAAGCCAGCGTCCTTGGAAGAGCTCAAGCCCAATATTGAACTAGAAATTGCGGCCATTTCCGTCAAAATCTGTCGCCGAGTCATTGAAAACGAATCGACCTCTGCAAACGTGCTAGTGATGGACATATGAAAGACTTTGAGTTTCAGACATAAATGTTTTGATTGTACTTTAAATCGATAATAAAATGTTTGAGATATCTTAAGCGGTATTAAAAAAAACGTTGTTGTTAAGTCCTTATTGGAAAACCCGGCAGTATTTTGAGTACTAGTTTCCTCCTTATTCTCGTTGCTGCAACGTTTTCGGAAGTCGTTATAATGGTGTCCCATTCCTTCATGTTATGAATTTTAAAGACTATTGGTGATAAGTTTTTAAGCAACTAATTCCAACTCAATTTCTTAGAATATTGTGCGAAATACGAAATACAAAGAAACTCAAACAGTTTTCATTGCTCATGTGCCAAAGAAGATATCACAAATCTCGCCTCCAAATAACCAACCAAGAAACTCACGTTACAAGATCTCACCTTACTACGCTTCCTTAATCAATTTCCTATCCATTCTGATATCCCACATCCTTAAATTTGTTCCAATTATCAAAGTTCCCAATTTTTGGTCAATGTGTCGAGTTGTTGGGCCTGGACTTTTGCAAACGCTCTCACGAAGTGCTCCATATTTTGTTTTAAATATCTTGTTGAAGGACTAATTTATTCAGGGTAATTTTTAGATTTACCTCTTGGCAGGTGATGAAGTTTAATCAAAATTTCAACCAAAAACAATATTCTGAAGTGTAGCTGACAAACTTTAATTATTTTTAAAATGTTGCTCAAAATAAAAGCGCGTTGTTCTTTCGCTGCGCTTTTTTAATAGTTATGAATTGTCAGCTGTTACTATCTTTTTTTCCATTGGCAACACTTTACCTCACAAATGGTGCAGAATACGAATGTTGAATTAACTTTGGGACACCCTTTACTACAACTCACACCATCGACAATCGCCTAACAAAGACTTTATTCAAATCATATGACTCAGCAATATTCTTGAAACCTTTGACAATGTTAGTGATGTCATCAGAAGGATCTATTTCGTAGCTTAAATTCTTTGAATGTTCATAAATCATTCATCGTCTTTTTGCGAGCTTGCACGCATTCATTTTGATCATTCACTCGTTTTCTGAATACAAATTGACTTTCGAATGAATTTTGAATAATTTTTTATTACGTCACAATTCGATTTGGGTATGATTTGAATTACATTTTTCACTCTTTAGCTCCACCCCTCTAAGTATCTGTTAGATCCACTAACAAAATGGTTACATAATATAAATTAAAAGCACCAATCTCAATTAAATGCATATGAAGAACCGAAAAAGTTAAAGGTTAGTTCTCTTAAGAATTCATAGATCTCTACCAAACGTTCTTTTAGAACGACAAAACTACTGATGAGCTCATATGAATAGATCTTTTAACCAAGGGAGTAGATAGGTAGTCACTATAGCGGCTATCTCAAGAGGAGAAACAAACCAAGAAAGATCCATTGTGAACCCACGTGAATCCTCAAAGAGTTTTTCAACCCATTTACTCTAAGAATCAATGTAAACTTTCTTTAAAGTAGTATATTCTTTACCTCAGGTCACAAAGATTGTCGAAGAAATAAGCTCCCAATTGCAGGCGTCTGAAAGACATTGGAGATGGTATATTGAAGACAATGGTCTCCCTCTACTCTTTTTTTTAGATCCTAAAGAAGTCACTTGGGGTCTGGCGGTAAACGAGGGCCAAACCAAGTATATGCTGTCATCCAGAAAGGACGCACAACATCGACGACTTGGCCAGAACGTCACCATAGGCAGCGAACACTTTGAGGTAGTAAAGGACTTCGTCTACCTTGACTCCGCGGTAAACAGTACAAACAACATCAGTACCGAGATCAAACGCAGAATAACTCTTGCCAACCACTGTTTTTTGGTCTCAAAAGGCAATTGAGTAGTAGAGCCCTCTCTGGGAAGACCAAGTTGACTTTGTATAAGACCTTGATCATCCCAGAGGCATGCACAATATCCCAAGTGGATGAACAGTCTCTTGGTCTTTTCAAGAGAAAAGTTCTGCGCGCGATCTTTGGTCCTGTTTGCGTTGATGGCATTTGGAGGAGAAGATTCAACCACGAACTGTATGGGCTGTACAGCGACATGAGTCTAGCCAGGCGCCTACGGATCCAACGCCTAAGATGGATAGGCCATGTAGAGCGTGTGGACAACTTAGCTCCGGCCCGAAGAGTCTTCGACTCTGAGCCTGTGGGACAACGCAACAGAGGACGTCCACGAACAAGGTGGCGCCCACAAGTCGAGGGGGACCTCGTCCGGCTTGGTGTGCGAAACTGGAGACAGCTGGCGAAGGATCGTACTGGCTGGAGAGGCATGTTAAGTGAGGCCCAGGTCCACCTCGGACTGTAGCGCCCTAAGAAGAAGAAAGAAGTCACTTGAGAAGAGACCAAGTTTTTAGACTTGCGCACACAAAAATGCAATAAAAAGAACAACTAAGTTTTTTCCATGTATTACGGCTTTATTAGTAAGAACAAACATTCCCATTAATTAAGAAATACGTACTTGGCTCCGCAAGAGCGCATTCTGTCACCCCAATTTCCAAGACCTTGGTGATGGTTTCGGACTGTAGCTCACGGATTGCTTGGATGATATCGATATTGGCCTTAAGTGCTTGAATCGTTTTCGGATTGTTGGCATAACATCGGTCCTTCACGGTTCCCCATAAAATAAGTCCTAAGGGGTCAAATCGCAGCTCCGAGACGGCCAATTGACATCGCCAAGACAGCTGATAACTTGATTCCGACCGAAGGCCAGTTTTTCGACCAAAGCCGAACCTCGGCTTTTTGAACACCTTCGGCCGAACCCGAAGCCGAAGCCGAATATTCGGTCGGACTCTATTCATAACACGATTTGGGAATTTGGTGCGCGAAATATCGATTGTGGCATTGGCTGTGTGGTATTTCCTGCATGAACCAGAGGTTGTCCAAATCCATGACTTCGAATTCGGGTAAAAAAAAAGTCGTTTAACATGGCTCTGTTACGCCCACCGTTGACCGAAACGTTGTTCCCAGCCTCATTTTCAAATAAAAATGGTTCAATGATGTCACCACTCCATAATCCGCACCAAACTGTCACTCTCTGTCGATGCATTGGCTTTTCAACAATAACATGTAGCTTTTCCGAGCCTCAGATGCGGCAATTTGATTTGTTAACGTAGCCGCCGAGATAAAAATGCACCTCATCAGAAAAGACGATTTTTCACCCAAAATCGTTGTCCAATTCAAGCTGCTCTAAGGCCCAAACTACGAATCGATGCGAACGAAGCGGATGATCGCGCGCCTTCAATTGCTTAGTCAATTGGACCTTGTAAGCGAATAATCCGATATCTTTATGCAGAATTCTCCTCAGGCTAGTGCGTGAAATGATGAGCTGTTGAGATCGATGGCAAGTTGATGTTCGTGAATTGAGTCTCACACTCTAGGTCACAGCAGCCACATTCTTATCTGTGCGCACCATACGACGACGGGGACCATAACTGTTGTCCATGCTAGTGGACCAGTTCCACGAACTTTTTGCACAAACTTGCGTACAGCAGTCGCGGTGGGTGCTTCATTTCGGCCAAAACTTCTTTTCAAATAAACGTGGCAAATGCGAGTTGTACTCGCACGGCGAAGGTTCCGTCGCATAAATATTTGTTGATGGAAGCATTTTTGAATATCGGGCGAAGAATTCAAATTATTTGAGTCAAATTTTCTTCTAACTTGAACCCAAATCAACCATTCATTACTACATTCGTGCATACAACCAAACAAACAGCCATCCTATACCTCTAAAAAAATTTATCTTAGACAGAAAATCCCTTCCATCATATCCAATCACTGCTCATGCCTGCGGTGTGTACATTGCTGTTGGGCATTTAGGGGTTGAAATGAATGGAATGTGAGAGGTAACACTCATCATCGTTTTGAGTCGTCGATCTTCTACTTCTTCTTGGGGCGCTACAGTCCGAGGGGGACCTGGGCGTCACTAAACATGCCTCTCCAGCCAGCACGATCTTTCGCCAGCTGTCTCCAGTTTTGCACACCAAGCCGAACGAGGTTCCCCTCGACTTGTGTGTGCCACCTTGTTCGTGGACGTCCTCTGTTGAGTTGTCCCACAGGCTCAGAGTCGAAGACTCTTCGGGCCGGAGCTAAGTTGTCCACACGCTCTACATGGCCTAGCCATCATAGGCGTTGGATCCGTAGACGCCTGGCTAGACTCATGTCGCTGTACAGCCCATACAGTTCGTGGTTGAATCTTCTCCTCCAAATGCCATCAACGCAAACAGAACCAAAGATCGCGCGCAGAACTTTTCTCTCGAAAAGACCAAGAGACTGTTCATCCGCTTGGGATATTGTCCATGCCTCTGCGCCGTACAGCAGGACTGGGATGATCAAGGTCTTGTATAGAATTAGCTTAGTCTTCCGAGAGAGGGCTCTACTACTCAATTGCCTTTTGAGCCAAAAAAAAACAGCGGTTTTCAAGAGTTATTCAGCGTTTGATATCGGTACTGATGTTGTTTATACTGTTTACTGCGGAGCCAAGGTAGGCGAAGTCTTTAACTACCTCAAAGTGTTCGCTGCCTATGGTGACGTTCTGGCCAAGTCGTCGATGTTGTGCGTCATTTCTCGATGACAGCATATACTTGGTTTTGCCCTCGTTTACCGCCAGACCCATTTTAGCCACTTCCGTTTCAATGCCAGCAAACGCATCATTGACGGCTGGCTGTGTTCGCCCAATCACGTCGATGTCATCCACGTAGGTTAGCAGTTGAACAAACTTTTGAAAGATCGTGCCTCTTGTGTTGGCCAGTCAGTTTTGCACGATCTTCTCAAGAACGATGTTAAAGAAATCACATCGTCGATCACAGCATGGAATTGTCATTGGTCAACTTCAACGCAGCAATTTTTTCGTCGCGCACCAATTAGAGGTTACATTTACAAATCTACGCAAAGTGCTTAATTTTTTATACGATTTCAGAAATCATTTATTTTTTGTAAACTAGAAATACAGACTTTTCAGAAAATATATAGGATATTATGCCTTTGAAGAGAAACTTTAATAAATTTGAAGAGATTGCTTGGTTTCACTTCTAGTTCCAAAGAAAATTAAGAACAAATAATTCATGTCGAATTTTGATATGGAGGGTCTCTTCGAAATTTTCGTGTATGCATATATCACGCTTAACTCCACCCTACGTGATATGTCGTGGCGTCGACAGACGTGAGATGGCATAGAATGACGTGACGTAATGCGGCATGAAATGAGATGACGTGATGCGAAGTTACGTGACATCACCTCACGTCACCGCACGTCACCTCACGTCACCTCACGTCACCCCCACGCCACCTCACGTCACCCTCACGTCAGCTCACGTCACCCTCATGTCACCTCATGCCACCCTCACGTTAAACTCACGTCGCCTCACGTCACCCTCGCGTCACCTCACGTTAAACTCACGTCACCTCACGCCACCTCACGTCACCCTCACGTCAGCTCACGTCACCTCACGTTAAACTCACGTCACCTCACGTCACCCTCACGCCACCTCACGTTAAACTCACGTCACCTCACGTCACCCTCACGTCAGCTCACGTCACCCTCACGTCACCTCACGTTAAACTCACGTCACCTCACGTTAAACTCACGCCACCTCACGTCACCCTCACGTCACCTCACGTCACCCTCACGTCACCTCACGTTAAACTCACCTCACCTCACGTCACCCTCACGTCACGTCACGTCATATCACGTCATATCAAGTCACGTCACCTCATTTCACGTCATATAATATCACATATTGCGTATCATCACGCCATGTCACATAACTCCGCACCAAGTCACATCTCGTAGGGTGGTATTAAGCGTGATATACTTGTATGCATACACGAAAATTTCGAAGAGACCCTCCATATCAAAATTCGACAATGAATTATTTGTTCTTAATTTTCTTTGGAACTAGAAGTGAAACCATCCAATTTCTTCAAATTCATTAAAGTTTGTTTTCAAAGGCATAACTTCCTATATAAATTCTGAAAAGTCTATACTTCTAGTTTACAAAAAATAAATAATTTTTGAAATCGTATAAAAAATTGTGTACTTTGCGTAGATTATACATAAATCTAATTGGTGCACGAAAAAACAATTGCAAGTTTCAATATAATTGCATATAGTGGCAAATAATTGTCTTCAATGACTGTGTAAAACAGTTGGCATTAGTTCAATTTAAATACTAAATTATTTGAAAATTTAATGAATTAATTGTACGTATGAAGCTGATATTTCAATCGTCGGGTACGCTTTCGTTTTCACAAATTTTACAAATCTTTGACGTTAGGCAAAAAGGTCTTAAATCGGAAACTGCAGTTTTTCGTAAAACCAAATTGAAAATAGATTCATTATTTGCAAATCGGGATTAAATGTATTCCAAAAAAAAACTGGGCAAGTACGAGTTGTCGCATAATATTGATGGATGATTTCTGAATATCAAACGACGTTGCCAAACTATTTAAGTTGAATTTTCTTCTAACTTCAACCCAAATCAACCCTTCATTCATACATTCATAGATCCAATCATTCATCCATACACATTTCTATACCTCTATCCAAGTTCATCTAACACAGAAAATCCCTTCCATCATACACATATCCAATCACTGCTCATGCCTGCGGTGTGTGTGTGTTCATTTCTGTTGGGCATTTAGGGGTGAGATCGAAAAGATAACACTCGTCAGCGAATAGAGTGGCCGAACACAGCATAAAATTATGTGTGAAAATGAAAATTGTTCTCATTTTAAATCTTAGATATCTCAAAATTTCGACATAAATCGATATTTTGAAATTTATCATTTCTTAATGCTTACATTGATGTCTTCAAAACTGCGTTTTCAGATCTTCAAAATTCGCATATCGATGATTGACCGTTTTTGGCCAATATCTCGAAAACTATTACGGCCAGAATGCTCGAAATCGTTTTAAATGAAAGTACTCAATGAAGCCAAGTTTTTGTGATTTTTTCAGATTTTTAAACACTTTGGTTTAGAAATTGCTGGGGGGGACGCATTTAAAAAAACTTTGGAGCTCCATATTTTCCAAACGGTATTTTGGATGAAAAAGTGTTGAAAGAAACCTCCACCTCATTTCGAAAGATCTGTCGATTGATATATATTTCGATGGGGTGCGACAATTTTTCAAAATTAATGTCAACTTCACCTGTACTGGAGCCACCCCCAAATGGCCCCACTTTTTAAAATCGCTGCATAGGCAATGACATCTAAGTCTGAAGTACCTAATTCCAAAATTTCATGCCGATATCTTCATAAACTTCGGAGATAAAAAAATGTGACAGACACGACGGACGGACGGACGGACACACCGAAATTATAAAGGTTCCGTTTTTGTAGACGGAACCTTAAAAACGCTCTGTTTGTGCTGCACAGCACTCACTTTGGAAATAAATTTTCAATATTTCTGAGCGTTGTTCAAGCATAAGCTGACTTTTTGTCAAGATTTTGAGCGGAAAACAGCTGTCAGCGTCAAATTAACCTGCGATTTAAACAAAAACCACTAGATGGCCCACTACGTTCCTTTCGATCCTCTTCTTCTTCTTCGTCCATGGTGGACTTGGACGCGAGCTGTGCGTGCCATTGATCTCTCATATGACTCGACAGAAGTGGTGTCGTGAAAAGTATAAATTTTATTCAGATTGTAACAATGGATCTTCAGCGTAGGAGTCGAGGATTCGAAGCAAGTACGACACAGCGAACTAAGAGGTCTAGACAATTTACTAAAACTTAATTCGAATATTGATTGACTTCTCACGTTGCTTTCAATGCATCTTACATTAACTATGTACAGTCAGCGTCAAAAGTGAGTGAACAGTCAGTCATCTGCTAAAAGTTAATCAACTAAGTTAAAATTCGCTGAAATGGACCAGAACTTACATGAACACATCAAATTAAATTTCCAAAGTCAAACTTTAAAAAAACACTGTTTTTTATTTAACATAAGCGTTAACATAAAACATTTAATCAAATTTAGAAGAAAAGACCGCTTAAAACAACAGCTAAAAGTGGGTGTGCTTATGTTGATTTCAGAGCTTATATTTAAGGTCTCAACATCTGGCATAGATTATTCCGGTCAATTTTAATTTGAAGAAGAAACTTTCGGCTAATGACTGTTCACTTACTTTTTACGCTGACTGTATATTAATTGGCTGCGAGATTGCCCGACTAATTCGTTCCAAAGTCCGTGGCAAGCACACTTATTCCAGAGTGCATACCTTGGTCTAGTGCCAAATTTCTATCCACTACAACGTAAAACCCACCGCAATTTAAAAAGGAAAACAAATCAAATTCTTTTCGTGACTTCGTTTATTTGTTTAATTTAAGTTTTAATTTAAAGTTAAGTAAGAATTTAAATAAATAGACAATCCTAGGTATTAATGCGTTTAGATCACAGTTGCGTTTGCACAAATTTCAAGAAAAACCTGCCTTACCTACCCCACCACCTAACCCCAACGCAACAGTCCGTGTGCATTCTGACTTACATCTACTTACGCGCTATGGCCCTATATTAACTAAATACGCTTACACTAGCCAGCAACTAATAGTATCCCGACATGGAGTCCTGGTACATCGACTGCATGGGGTTGAAGTTATTTGGCAAAATGTAGATCTCCTCCGGCCGACCGTTGAAGATGAAGGGGCTCTTCAGCTGCGTTACTTTGGTGTCGGCGGGTGTCATGTACGATGGCTGCGGCAAGTAACTTGGCCTGTAGTTGGAAGACGGAGCTGAAGCCGGTCTCTGCGAGCTAAGTGGCAGGTCGTTGGGTGAACTGATCTGATAGATGCCGGTTGGTTTGCCATTGGACAAGAAGTTCACCGGCAAATTGAAGATCGAACTCAGTGGGACTGGTGCTGGTGGGTATGAGCTGTACGGCAGGAGTGGGGAAAAGTTCGGCGTGAAGGTTCCAGGCTGCGAGGTGTATCCCAGACCGGGGATGAACATGTACGGCGTTGGCGGAAGTCGAACGTAGTAAATGGGCGAGTTGCGGAAGGATGGTGTGCGGCGATTATTAGCCCGCGACATAGACTCCTCCAGTCCATTTTGTGCGCCAAATTGATAGAACATTTCTGGAGACATGATGAGCGGATAGGGTATGAAGATTGGCTGAGGATATCCAACGATTGGAAGGTATTTGTTGTTCGGAATCGGCTCTTGCTGCTGATACGGGTTCCATCCGTTGAAGTTGGTCGGCATTCGTTCGGGTTTTAGTTCGTTGAGGATGTGATAGGGATCGTGTTGTTCTTCTTCGGATGCTTGCTCGGATTTGATGGAGTCCTCCTTGTCGTGGACATACTGCACTTGGGAATGCTGGGCAGGAATTGATTTGGACGGCGGTAGACTGGCGCTTAGTGCCAGGTCTAGGTAGACTACCAGTGTGAGGAGAAATACTGCGGACTTCATCTTCAAGTTGATTTTTGTTACTGCAATGAGAACAAAATTTGTGGTCAAAATTTAGCTTTTGATGTATCATCTCAATTTAACTAGGACTTAAGGTGCTATGCACTAGGAATACTTAAAATTACATCTAGACTTCTGAGGATTTGGAAAAGGCATACGACCCAGTTCCTCGAGGTAAACTCTGGAGTGTTCTGCAAAAGTATGGGATTGATGTTGAGGGCCATTCAGTCTCTATAGACCAACTACAGTAGCTGTGTTCAGGTTAACGGTAGTAAATCAACACCTTTCACTGTGGGCGTTGGATTTCGCCAAGGATGCGTCTTGTCACCTCTTCTTTTCGTTATATATATGGACTAGATTTTACAGTGCAGTCGAGACGAATGTTTCACATTGGGAGAGTTGAGGGTAAGTCCTCTACTTTTTGCAGATGACTTAATCATCCTCACATCCTCCCAGATGGAACTCCAGCGCGCGCTAGATAGGTTTGTGGCCGTATGTGCTGATGCTGGGATGAGGGTTAACGTGGACAAATCCGAGGTTTATTTCCTGTTCAATGCACTCTACCTGTTAGTGGAGTCCCATTGAAACAGGTGAAGAAGTTTAAGTATCTCGGGGTCTTCTTCACGAGTGATGGGAGGAATAATGCTGAGCTTCTGGTAGGATTAGCCAAGCTGTGTAAATTTCGAAACAGCTTGATAGATCTGTAGTTAGAAGTGTCGAGCTTGGTTTCAAAGCCAAGTTAGCGGTTTTTAAGGCAGTATTTGTTCCAACTCCCACCTATGATCCTGAAATTTGGCTAATGACCGAAAGAATAAGATCGCGAATACAAGCTGCCGAGATGAGATTTCTTCGTGCTGTTGTGGGACTTTTTGTTTTCGGAGGATTTTGGAAATACTACTGGAGCACTCAGACTCAAAATTGGTACATTGTACTGCCAGGTAGGTGTCTTGAAATTAAAAACAAAACAGAACCAGCACAGCGGATAGCAATCTTTTCAGATAGTCAAGCTGTTATCAAGGCTCTAACATCCATAACCACAACGTCAAAACTAGTGGATTGCTGCTGCAAGGAACTATCCATTATAGGTGAACGGAGCCCGGTCTCTTTGATCTGGGTTCCGGGGCACACGGGTGTAATAGGAAACGAAGCAGCAGACGAGCTAGCCAGACAGGGATCCAAACTCGATAGCCTCGTTGTGGAACAAATCCAGGCTCCACTAGGCTTCGTAAAAAACAACATCTACAATCACTTCCTCAAGATCGCCAATGAAAGATGGACCAAGCTGGAAACATGTGTCCTATCCAGAAGCTTATGGCCCAACTACAACCAAAAGAAAACAAAAGACCTGCTTAACAACAGTAGAAGAAATATATCCAGAATCACAGCGGTCTGCACTGGACACTGGGCTGTTGGCAGGCATGCTGAAAGACTAGGCATACCATTTAACCCGTGGCTGCCGGGTGGAAACTGAGCCAGAAACACCCGAGCACTTTCTGTGCAAATGTCCGGCTCTAGCTAGAATCAGACAACGCACTCTGGGCAAAGCTTTCTTCAACACCCCTAACAATCTCTCAGAAGCAAACATTCATAGTCTGCTAGCCTTCATAAATTCCACGAAGTGGTTTCAAAATTAGGCTAATTCTGAGTGAATACAAACTCTTTTTCACCCCCATCTCACAAATTAGGTATCCCATAGGATGTGGTATCAAAACGGCGCTTTCATGGCGCTAATTGGGTGCGAAAACAGGATCTGTATGTCCACCGCCACTTTTACCTACCTACCTACCTACCTACTGCCAGGTAGCAACCTACTCCAGTGGCGTTAATTTGATCCCAACAGCAAATGGTGACTGGACCAGATTCGATTTCACTGGTATTCGAACCTGGTACCCCTCGAGCTTGGGGCAGGCACTCAACCAACTGCGCCATCCAGTAGTTGTGGGACTTACTCCCCCGGGATAGGGTGAGAAACACAGCTCAATGTTGAGCTACTTCGAACGGAAAGGGCTATGCTTCAATGGTTTTGGTCACGAGGCTCAAATGTCCCCTCATCATGACTTCCGAGACGTGCCTTGAATGCGATTCCATCAGGTAGGCGACCGCTTGACAGACCCAGGACGGGATGGTTAAACGAAGTCCAAAAACTCACCTGGTTGCGATTGGACATAGCTCCTGATGGGTTAGAGTCGGTGGCGGAGGATCGAGTGGCATGGGAATCTCGCGTGGACGAATTGCCACCGCGACCACTTTAGTGTAGGCCACGAAAAATGATGATGATGATGATGATGATGATGATGACCATTGGAGTCAAGAGAACATAGAGAAGCCCAAAACAAATACTCTGTTGCGTAACAAACTTGTGTCAAGGGATGATCAAGATCAAGATTCGTCTTCAAAGAACGGTTTGTCTCGGCTGCATAGGGGCCTTCCCTTAAAACCCCTGGCTCTGCTCTTGATGCACTGCTGAATCTCCCCCCCTAGATATCCACATCGTGGGGTGTACTCTCAAGGCCATGTTCCGTTTAAAAAGAAGTGGTCTTTGGTACAACTCTCACTGGAGTGTCGATGACATTGCGCACCGCATTTCCTTTGAACCCAGTCTTATGGATATGCCGTCTGACGCACGGACACCTGTACTCCAGCTGCGACGAACATACAAAGTCGACTTTCCCTGCACTCGTGACTGGCTCTGGCCAGAATCTGAGCCAGGAAAGGAATGTAGTCGAGTCTTCACTGACAGCTTCAAGACCAATGAAGGATCTGGTGCTGGTGCCTTTGTGGAGAGCGACAACTTTAGACTGCACAGGTAAATTTGCGTCGATTTTCCAAGCGGAAACCTATGCGATCCTAATGGCCACGATCTATATTGTACACAGCCAAGCTGTGCTTAAAGCCCTAATAATAATTATAATGGCGGTGCCACAGTCCGAGGTGGACCTGGGCCTAGCTTCTCAGCAACCACTCGTGTTGTGCGTCCTATTGTTCTCTCACGAGTGGAGGGAACTTACTGTTTAATGCCGACTCCGGCGAGATTGAGAAGCTTTTTCTAAACAGTTATACTCTTGAAGCTTTTTCTAAACAGTTATACTCTTTGAGCATTGTCAGTGACTCAAAAGAGGTGGAACCATGAAAAAAATGTTAGGCGTTTTTTCGAGGTTCGAACCTTAGACCTCGAGGGCGACGCAACTACCCACTACGCCACGACGCCCGGTGCTTAAGGCCTTGCTCAACCCCTTAACGACTTCCAGAATAGTTCAGGAATGTAAGTCTTCTCTGAATTTGATCGTTAGCTTAAATTCGGTAAGACTTGTCTGGGTCCCGGGTCACCACGGGATCACAAGGAAATGAGATCGCCGATGAACTTGCTAGGCGAGGATCAGAGGAGGTATTCTCAGGATCTGAACCTGCGCTGGGACTGCCTGCGTCCTTGGTTATGGCTTCCATCGATGGTTGGACTTCTCGAGAGCACAACCGCAGATGGCATGACTCTCCAGGATGTAGACAGACCAAGCGCATGCTCCTCAACGTCTGTAAGAAATCCGCGACTTTCTTGGTATCTCTTATCAGAAAAGATTGCAGACAACTCACCGGCGAACTAACGGGGCACTACATCTTCGCCAAACACCTAAGTGTGCTTGGCTCAAGCGACGGAAGTCTCTGCGACGCTTGTGGAGAAGACGATGCACTGCAGAGCACTTTCTCTGCCACTGTCCCGCCTTTGCTTATATCAGCTGGCAGTTATTCGGTACTGATGAGGTAAGAGTTGATCATGTAGGTCTTCCGTGAAATTTCTGTAAAAGTAGGTTGCTATCTGGCAATACAATGGACCAGTTTTTGAGTCTGAGTGCTCCAGTGTAGTGTTTGGAAAATCTTCGAAAAAAAAGAAGATTCCTCTTCTTCTTGTGACGCTACAGTCCGGGGTGGATCGGGGCCTAAACCGACAATCCTCTCCAGCGAGCACCATATTACCCTAGAAGCCTCCAGCAAGTTGCTTGAGGTCCCTCTCCTCTATCGTTGTCCCACAGGCTCAGTGTCGAAGATTCCCTTCCATGATTTTAAAGTGAAAAATCATCTTACTGTCAAAACCATACTTTTACCATCATTCAAAGGCTAATGCCGACCATAACTGACATTTAACTATTTCATTTGAGACGTGCTCAGTTTATTCGATTCCCAGTTCCAACTGAATCGTCAAAAAGAAACTCTAGCTGACCGACTGAATTCACAATGGCGGGCAACTGTTATTGTATAACGGGAGCAGCCTGAGTTTGTCGTTTTTTTTTGTGTATAAAACCCAGTGAGAGCGACTTATTATGGTCTATTACCTCGTAAAACAAGTTAATGTGCAGCCGTATGCGCATATACAAGTGGTGTCAGTACGCGACAATATCTTGTCACGTGCATCGTGGACTGGTTGAGAATCAAGAAAAGTGCACCTCTGGTGGACTTTCTCATTTCATAATTCAACGCTTTTGTTTTTCTTTTTCGGTTGGCAAAAGTTTCGTTGCGAATTTGAAATGTAAGTGCGAGCAATAAAATTAGAAATTCAGAAGGACACTAGAATGCGTGCGACACGCGTGATTGTAATCGTTGTTGCGTCAGGAAGTGGTATCAGATTGTATTCCGAGGGCGTGTGGCTTATCAAATCATACTCTTACATAATTTTTGAAACCAAGTTACTCGCTAGACAATGAAATAATATCAGAAAATCGCTGACTGTTGAGAATTAACTTATTTACGAGTCATACAGGCTTACAGAGTGGTGTACTATCACCTACCCTGTGGTCTGTCACTCCTGGCTTTTTCCTTAACGAAGAGCTTGGTGTCGATGAAATAGAATGTGTGGATGACATTGCAATAATCGCTGGGAGAAAGTGGTTGGCAGTCACTGCAGATATCATGAGAAGCAGTGATCTCTTCATAAATCCAAACAAACAGGTCAAATCATTAACGCTCGAAAAATATAGAATTTTAAGGTCCAAAACGTAACCACCTTTTGAATCTAAGATACAGGTGACGAGGAGAGGTAAATATTTAGGTCTTTACATCGATGCCAGACAAACTTGGAACGTCGAAGAAAAGATTCGGAAGGGGAGATACTCAGCCCAAAGGAGTATGCGGACGTTGGCGAGAATTACTACCAGGATCAGCATATTGAACGTACCCAATGATTTTGAGTAATATAGTGGCAAAAAGAAGAATATTCGATACTGAACTAGTGGGTCAACGCGACAGAGGACATCCACGTCTCTCCACAAGGGCAAAGGGACCTCAACCAATTTGGAGTGCGCAGGTAAAAGCAGGCAGCTAAAGGTCATGATAGCTGGAAAGGTTTGTTGGACCGTAGCGCCACAAGAAGAAATAGTAGCAAAAATCCTATCAAATTCTTACT
Source organism: Myathropa florea (assembly GCA_930367185.1). Taxonomy (NCBI): domain Eukaryota; kingdom Metazoa; phylum Arthropoda; class Insecta; order Diptera; family Syrphidae; genus Myathropa; species Myathropa florea. The sequence goes on along the minus strand of OV884003.1, from coordinate 79,894,514 downwards.
AAGATATCAGGCCTGCGACCTATGGAGGGTCTGAGTCTGAGCAATTGCCGCTTTCCATAACGGTCCCGGGCACGCTGCTTCTAGTCATCAAGTCCTAGTTGTCTTGAATCCGCGATCATGGAGGTTCGATCTTCGTCTTCTTCTCGAACACTTGTACAAGCTTAGAGTATAAAGCTCAGGAGGCAATAGCTTTGATGGCTGCTTGGCTATCAATACAAATGATCACCTTCTGCCGTGGCATGACATTTGGGCGTATTTTGACTTGCTTCTCGGATTGCAATTAGTTCCGCTTGGAACACACTACAAAAGTTAGCCAGTCTGTAGGCTTTAGTAATGCTCAGGAATTCTGAGAATATATCTGCACCGACTCCGCCGCCCATCTTAGAGCCCTCAGTGTAGATTTCCCAGTTAAAATCCCTGGGCGCGTTGTGCCAATCAGTTCTTTCGGGAATTAGAGTGTTAAAGCCTTTTTTTAGATTTCGTTTGGGGATCGTGTAATCTGTGGAGGATGTTACGAGATCTCTTGGTAGAAGATCTAAGTTCATTTTATCGAAGCCAATGATGAACTCGCAGAATACCAGTATGGCTTTAAAAAGGGCCGATCGACAATCGACGCGATCAAAGTTGTAACGGACAAAGTTGTAATGGCTGTCCGATAAAAAGTGGAGACGGTGGAGAGGAGGCAGTAAAAATTACTGCGCCATGGTAACACTTGACGTGAAAAATGCGTTTAATTCGGCGAACTGAACACGTACCTTACAACGTCTCGAACGATTAAATGTACCGAAGTACATATTAAGATTAATTCGGAGCTATTTTACAGATAGGTTGCTTCTCTATGATTCTGATAACGGAACGAAGTTGCGTGGCGTGCCTCAAGGTTCAGTGCTAGGTCCTTTACTATGGAATGTGATGTACGACGACATTCTACGACTCCCGGTTCCAAGAGAAGCCGCTATCATTGTTTTCGCGGACGATATTGCGGTGATTGTAGTAGCGAAACGACTAGAAGAAATCGAGTTATATTGCAACGAACCAATAGCTTTGATAAAGAACTAGCTTTGTCATATGAGTTTAGACCTTGCGGATCATAAAGCGGTGTTAATCACGAGTAGAAAGGTACGGGATAAAAGTCGGAGAAGAAAACATTACTTCCAGACCCGTTATTAAATACCTGGGAATGATGATTGATGCTCGCCTTAATTATAAGCATCACCTAGCGTACGCTTGCGAGAAATCGTCGAAAGCGCTCTTTCGAGACTCATGCCAAATGTCGGCGGACCGAGGCAAAGTAAACGGTTAATGCTGGCGAGAGTTGTAGCACCCATACAGCTGTACGGGGCACAAATATGGTCTGACATCGCGAATTAAAACATGAAAGACGCCAAATCAGTCTACAGATTATGTGGACGGAGAGTTAGCAGTACATTTCGGACGGTATCCCACGACGCGATATTGGTACTATCCTCCATGGTACCCATCGATATCCTAGCTCTAGAAGCTAGAAGACTTTACGACAATTGCGTGCAAATCGGGCCCACTGTGAACCACGCGAAGAAAACAGAAAGAAGTCACAGTATAGAAATGTGGCAACAACGATGGAACGTATCCCAAAAAGGGAGACTAATCCTAAGGATTGAAAATTGGATAAATCGAAAACACGGCGAGGTTAACTAGTATCTCACACAGTTCTTGACTGGTCACGTAGGCTTCCGTGAATACCTATTCAAGCGGAACCGTGATTCAAGTCCTTTCTGTCCTCGATGCATACACGCGGAAGAAAATGTGGAGCACGTTTTCATTGAATGTTCTCGTTATGAGGACGAAAGAGTTATTTTGCACGGAAAAATTTGGTGAACAGGCGACTCCAGATAACATAGTTGAGTATATGTTAAAATGCGAAGATTATTGGGCTGCAGTAAACGATGCATCAGTACGAATAATGTGCGATCTTAGGAACGTAGAACGATAGCGGAACGCGAATTCGCTAAACATCTAGTTACGAAGCAAATAGTTCGAAACCGTCCCTCGCGAAGTAATACTTAGCGGTAGTTCCGCGAGGGAGTAAACAAACGGGAGGATTGATTGGGCGGTGGTTTTAGCCAGGACCCAATACGGTTTTGGTCTGATTCAGCATACCTCGAGACTTTACGCAGAAATATAAAGTGAATTTCTAAATACAACGCCTTCTTCTTCTTCTTAGGGCGCTACAGTCCGAGGTGGACCTGAGCATCACTCAACATGCCTCTCCAGCCAGCACGATCTTTTGCCAGCTGTCTCCAGTTTCACACACCATGCGGGCCGAAGTTCCCCCTCGACGTGTGTGCGCCATCTTGTACGTGGACGTCCTCTGTTGCGTTGTCCCACAGGCTCAGAGTTGAAGACTCTGAAGCTAAGTTTTCCACACGCTCTACATGGCCTAGCGATCTTTGGCGTTGAATCCGTAGACGCTTAGATAGACTTATGTCGCTGTACTTCAAATGCCATCAACGTAAACGGGATCAAAGATCGCGCCCAGTATTATTCTCTCGAAAACACCAAGAGACTATGAAGAGTCTCACAAAACGTCAAGCATTTCAAAAACATTCACCAAAAAATTATATTATGCTCAAAACGTCTGTCAATGTCCGCGCTCAGAATGTCTACAGATATGCTTCCTATCTTCTCACAATCTTGTGTTGCTTACGAAACCATGAGCTATCTAAATTGAATATCACATCTTTCGTTCAATAAAAATGTCAGCTTTAACTGAGCCCAAATATTCACTTGAAAATTAATCGAAGCTCACTCCTCGAACGCCAAAGTCAAATCTGGCATGGTTGCTTCAATACTCAGCTTTAAATACTCGCACGAGGAAAACATGGAACAAAGAGAATGGACGCCCATAGTGAATCCTAAAAAAACTTCTGAAAGCTCAAAGTGCAACAAACGCTTAGCTGTGTTATATAAATGTAAAGTACATCTTATCTACGTGGCCTTGGCATTATTGTCATAAACTAGAAAAAAGGAAAAGTGAATACCAAATTATGGTCGATGAGAAGAGTGAAGATATCAATTGACTTTCTCATCACGTAATGATTGCAGAACACTTTCATACCGGATTTCAATACTCCAGACCATGTGACGTGAATACTAACAAATGTTTGGCTTCTACTGCACTCACATTTCATCAAAAAGTACAAGAGATAAAGAAGTATCTTAGTTATGGCGATGGTTATCATATTCCGTTTAAAGAGTCACTTGAGATTGCTGCTAGTTTAGGGATGTCTGTTTAGTATTCTATGAGATTCCTGTTAAGTCTGACAAAATAGGAAAATGAGGGAGAAGATACTTTAAAAAATTAAGAAAGATAGTAATAAAATGTTATTTGGCACAATTCACTTACATGCAGGGTGGCCCAAATACAAGTTTCTTTTTAAAAGTCCAATAAAATGAAAAAAGTTAATTTTTTTACATGTATTATGGCTTTATTAGTAAGAACAAGCATTCCCATTAATTATGAAATACAACGTCGTTCTGTCGTGGCTGCCTCGACTGGCTTCGCAGTAGCGCATTCTGTCACCCCAATTTTCCAAGACCCTGTTGGTGGTTTCGGGCTGTAGCTCACGGATTGCTTGGATAATACTGGCCTTAAGTGATTGAATCATTTTCGGATTGTTAGTTTATGCCATCGGTCCTTCACGGTTCCCCACAAAAAAAAGTCCAAAGGGGTCAAATCGCAGCAGGCAAATCCTGGGGATGCAGTTCAAGTATTCTAAGATGGATGTACATCTCTATTGTTCGACCCACAGTAACATAAGAGAACCAATCAGCGCGAAGGAGGTACTCAGCAAAGTTCAAAGGTTGGCATGCGTCTCTATTACAGGAGCCATGATAAAAACCATGTCAAAAACCTCCCACTCCTGGTCATTCCGAAGGATGACGTTAGGAAAGGAAATTCAACATCCAAAAGAGATTGACCTGTAAGCTCAGCACCAAAAGGGACTGGAGCAATGAATCCATGGTCCATAGACTGAGCAGCAATACGGTAAAATGGTATACAGATGGATCAAGTACTAATAAAGGAACTGGAGCAGGAGTATTTGGCCCCAGTACAAAATACTTCAAACCCATGGGCAAATATACTAGCATCTTTCAAGCGGAAATTTATGCCATAGACAGATGCGTTCAGATCAATCTTGAAAGGAATTATACCAACTGCGACATAGCAGTAATGTCAGATAGTTGAACCGCTATTATGGTACTAGACTGCTACATCATCAAATTCAAGCTTGTATGGGAATGCCTTCAGAAGCTCAAAGAGTTGAGTAGGAGAAATCGAGTAAAACTCTGCTGGATACCTGGCCATACGAGGATAGAAGGCAATAAAATGGCCGACTCCCTGGCAAGAAAAGAAGCATCAGAACCCTTCATAGACCCTGAACCATTCTGCGCTGTAGGGGGCCATCTCCTCAGAGAAGAATTCAGGAAACTAGAAAAAAGGAATCGGAATAAACCTGGAATAACGCTCGTGGAATGATGCAGACCAAGATACTCTTAGGGCAACATAACCGAAAGAGGTTCGAGGCATGCATCAAAATAAGCAAGAATAACCTTTGCATCCTAATAGGCTTCCTAACGGGGCACTGTAGACTCAGGGAGCGTCTGTGGAGAATTTAATGAAATTCCGGATCATGTAATGTGATTCTGTGAGGCACTGGCCCACAAAAGAAAAAGATGTCTGGGCAAGTACCTACTATCAGAAGAAGAAATGCAATCACTAGAACCATCTCTCATTCTCAGATTCCTGAAGGAAACTGGCTTAGAGAGAATACTCTAGAACAGATTTCTTCACCTATGCGCAATAGGAGTCCTTTACGCTCAATACAACTCTGAAAATAACTGTATTTTAGGGGAACTCGTAATAGTGCTAAGGCATTGAAAGAGGGCGCAATAGATCTTGAAGGTCGCGGTGCCATATACCCTGAACCATAATAATAATCCTTAGGAGCTAACAAACCCAACTTTATTGTACAACATGACTCTAAGCCACTAAGGCATCCATATAAAGAGTGTTTCAGAAGGCACACTCGAAATGCCCTTATTTCGGCTGGGTTAAAAACAAGCAACATCTGTCGAATATGATAATGACCTTGGAAAGTAATAACCTTGAAAAATGTGTGTAGTTCTCTGCTCGACAGCAAATGACGAATGATTTTTTTTCTTGCCAAAACGGTCCTACGCTGTCAACTATGAGACGTTTTTGAATTCAGGTCAATCTGTTCGATAAAAATTAGCAAACACCCGTACACAAAATCTGCAGGAAACATCGCTATCATGTGTAAGAATGAACGGATTTTATTCTGACGGAATCATCTTCTTTTAAACGAAACCGGCATTGGGGCAGCTAGCGCTAAACATCGAGGATTTTTTTTTGTCGGAATCAAAACTGGTCAATTGTACTGCTGGGTAGCAACCTACTCCAGTGCCGTTAATTTGATCCCAATGGCAAATGGTGAGTGGACCAGATTCGATTTCACTGGATTCGAACTTGAGACCCCTCTAACTTGGGGCAGGCACTTAACCAACTGCGCCATCCAGATCGAGGATAAGGAACATCTTGTAGTCCAGACCGAATAATACGGATGCTGACATCCAGTTGTTCCAACAGGATGGCGCTACGTGCCACATAGCGTATGCCGCGATGGACGTTCTGCACGAGCGATTTCAAGGAAAGCTTATCTTCCGCCAAAGCGACGTGCACTGGCTACCGAGATCGTGCGATTAGACGCTTGCACTTCCTTCTTTCGGGCTATCTTAAGTCGCAGGTTAATGCAAATAAACCGCAAACAATGAATGCACTTCAAGTCAACGGAGTGCTAGACAGAAAATTGTTGTGATTGTAATTGTGGATGTAGCCGGCAATGAGGCAGCTGATCAACTTGCAAGAAAAGGATCCGAAATGAACCCATCTCATGCAAATCAATGGACCAAGCCGCAACTCTCTGACATGAAGATAAATATGGACGACAAGATCCTAAAGTCAGCAAATAGACTTTAACCTCCTGGTCAAGGTACAGTAGTGAAAGAACCAACAAACTGCTTCAGGTTGACTGAAGGCTGCTAGCGAAGATGAGGAACAATCACTGATCATAAACGTCTGAAATGCGAGTACCAGGCCATGAAAATGAGCCTCAGCGATGACAATATATGCAGGGACTGTGGTGGCAATGAGGAACTCCTCACTAACCATGTCATTACCCCAACCTCTGTCTTAAAAAGTATAGAACACTGATTATCATGAAACAAATAAACCTCTCACCAATATTTGCAGGTTCATTAGAATGACCAGATAGCTGAAGACCAAAGAGCAATTTGGCGCTCAACGTAAGGGAAGTCTTCATAATGGGTCCAGTATGACCTCAACTAAACCAAGAACTGTGCCATTTCTAACAAAAAGTGGCCACAAAATAAGCTAACCTCGCTGAGGACTTAAATTGATCACGTCGACACATGTGCAATATCAAAAGAAGTAATGTGCCATGTACGACTGGATGGCGCAGTTGGTTAAGTGCCTGCCCTAAGTTAAAGGGTCCAAGGTTCGAATCCGAGTGAAAGCAAAGTTAATACGCTTTTATCCAGGTTTTTAAAGCTAATCCAGTCTCCATTTGCCGTTGGGATCAAATTAACGGCACTATCACTGCAGCGGTCGATCAGGGATAGTAGTCTGACTGTGGGTATCACAATGGACCAGCATTGTCTAAGTGTGCTGATGAATTCACTAGCAGCCTCCTAACCTAATCTAACGTGCCTTTCAAACATAAATAAATGCACACCGCCTCGCGACATGATCTACTACCAGGAAAACACGCCTAAATCAAAGCCAACAGAAAGTCGAACACATTTTATGAGATAATTACTGCAAAACAGTTTTGACATATCGCCCAACTCACTCCATGTGGCAGGTGCACTAACTCACCACAGCGGCCAACTGGTACGCGGCAGCCATCACAAACGAAACATCACTTATCTGGTTACATTTCATCAGTAACTATTTATCGGTGAATACACTGTGTACCGATCAATTAAGAAATGTTGTAAATCTCCAGCCTTTCCCCCACCGGCGGTGGCGGCGCACGCGGTGCATGTTCCGCCGCAAGAGCCGACCAACTGGCGAACTAATTTTCAATAACGTTTTTCCGTGTCTGCGCCTATAAATAGGACCGGCTTAGCCTTAGCCCACATATTTCACGTGCACAACGAGTCGATCGTCGAGGAACACACAAGAATCCCAGTACGGCCCGTCAGGTAACGTTACTTATCGCTGTCAGTTGCACACACACTGCCCACAGAGATGAAGGGGATAGTGGTGCAGGTTCAATGGCAAATCAGCTCCACCACAAGTGTTCCAAAGTCACTCAGTCAATGGGTTCTCGTGGGCATCTCTCACGAGGTATTACGAAATTGGAATCTCTCCAGGTGAAGAGGCAGAACGGAAAGGACCGATGCCGGTCCTCTGCACAAGTGTGTAGAAACAGAAAAAAAGTGAAATGACTGCTCAAGCCAGGGGTACTGAAGGTACTCCATGAGATGTGAGATCTCTTTGCGCACGGCAAGACGATTGTCACTTAGATTGGCGCTTGCGCTGATGAAATTGGTTTCGATGATTCTCTTTCTAATCGTCTTAGGCGATGGAGGGACCGGTTGAAGTGTAATCGGCACCTGTTGCTGTGGTTCATGTCGATCGATGGTGTTGCATTGCGCTGGAGAGAAATGAGGTGAAACACGCGTAGGTGAGATCCGACTGAGTGAAGAACCGAAGTAGACCATGTCAAGTGGACCCACATTCGGGTGTTGTTATTTATTTTGAGGAAAGTTCTTCGATTAGAAGCTGTTTGAGTAGCCCACGAACGAGCCCAGTGACAGCTAACTGACAGGAGTTCGGATGGTTGATGGTCTCAAATATGAATTGATCACCTTCACTTTTGGGTTCTTTTTTTTGTACATTGCATGTCTGTTGGCAATTCTGACACATATTTTTGGAAAGTGGAAGTATTTTTTAATTCCATTTTTTGTTTGTTCTCGATTGGGTATGTTCATGAACACAAGTATGTGTCAAATACCCTCATGGGAATTTAAGTGGGCCGACAATTAGGAGGAATGTTAGTTACTACAGACCACAGGGTGCCTTTTGTGATACACATAGAAAATTTAATAGGGCTGTCATTTAGGTTTGGATGACATTTGTCACTTGACATTTGACAGTTGTGGGGAGTGTTAGGTTAAGGATCTTCATGAAAGTTTGAAAGGAAAGTGCTGCCGTACCAGCACTGCAATTCTGTGTAAGGGTGTAAACGACAATAGCGCATAGGTGGTTAGATAGCAGAATTGTAAAAGACTACAATCTTTTGAGAATACAATCTCTGAATTCAAGGAGAGAATTATCTGTATTGTAATGCAATCAATTGACTTCATTTGAGACTTCTGGACTTCAGAACTGAAGCCACAATTTTTTTTTAAGTCTTTGATTGGACCTATCCTTTGGAGCATTCTTAAGATTGCATTCATTTGAATGCAAGCTGTTCGACTAACATTGCATTCACTGAAGTCACCTTGAAGTCTCCACCATTCACCTAAAGTCACCTTTATTCACTTGAAGTCTTTGGGATTTCAAAATTTTTCGATGAAGTCTTTGGGATTTCAGTATGTGAGCAAGTTTGAGCAAGTCTGAATGAAGACTAATTGCACTTTTATATGGAGTATGATGGTATTTTAAGTTTAGAGAAAGTGTGTTAAGATGTAGAGTGGCGAGGGAGAGAATGGACAGTGGGAGGGGGATGTTCCAGGGGGAGAGGGCACGGTCAGCGTTGAAGGGGGTATGGACGTGGGGGATATTGCCGTGGAAGAGGGACTATGATTAATGCCAATAACAACTTTACTTTAATTTAACCCCCAAATAAAAACTATTTTAGAAAAATGCAAATGATACAATCGTTTGAACTCAGTCAAATCTCTGAGTCCTACCAATACAAATCGGGAAAAGAAGAGATGCTGTTGTATGTGCGAAATATGTATACATACATAGATATGTTCAAGCAAAATGCACGTGAAATTCGTGAGAGCATATGCAAAAACATCAAACAAAAATTGTTTTCTTTTTCGAGACCATACCGCATAAACAAAAGTGCGCAAAAGTGCTGAGTAGTTTCGTATTTACCTAAATTTGTGTGTTCACCACAGGTTTCCACAGGTTTGAATATGGAAACAGAAAATGAATTTTCATCCGATGATTATGAGGATGATTTTTACATTTTTATAAAATCGTATTTTTTGGGAGTTAAAGTTAAGTTCTCATTGGCACTAATCATACCATACCCCCCTCACCACTGATTATGCCCCCTCCTAATGGAACACCTCCTCCCCTCAACACCGTGTGTATCCATTCTCCGCTCTCGCCACTACACATCATACCCCACTTCCTCTAAACCTAAAATACCATCATACTCCATATAAAAGTCTTTATTTAGACTGTTAGATAGGCTGGCTTAATTATGCGCTCAAACCGTGTTTGATCAATTGCGCTGTAACGCAGGCAGCTGTTAGCTGTGAAAAATCTAGTACGATATCTTGGCATTTGATTGGATCCGTATCTATATGATAAAGCAAAGAAAGCCTTTGCAAGTGGGTTGGTTTAAAGCAGTCAACTTGATACCAGTGTGAAGGTGATCTGCTACACGGCCTTTATCCGGTCCTTCCCAGATGGAAAAGATGAGGATGTTCGAGAGGCAGTGCCTTCAAGCCTGCCTCTGGTTGTATCGAACATCCGTGTACAAGAAATTCTATCCCAACGAGGTCTTGTACAACGAGGCAAAACTGATTAGGATAGATAATTTTATTATTAAGTTGATTCGAGGGCACATGGCTATGAATGTAACATCGTTCTTAAAAACATCGATGTTTGAAAATATAGATGATTTCACGACAAAAATCGATTTTGAAAAACATCGGTATTAACAACGGTATTTGGGGTTCCCCAGCGGACTCTTTATGCACGCTTATATAGCGAGTTGCATGCTCCAATACGACACCCACTCCCAGCCGCACCACCTTGGTGAACAGGCGCTGTTTGGCTTTTGACACAAGGTCTGCTATGCTCACGGATCCAGCCAATACATACCGAAACATGAACCCTCTCCGATTAGCCATCGACCCACAGTTCCATAGGAGTCGGATACCCCGTCTCTTTGAGGATTGCTCGATGCCCGGGGTGTACCAATTGGAGGTTCGTAGTAGGATGTTCGATTAGGAGACGCTAAGTTGTAAAAAAGTTACGTTGTATTGGACATATCTACCTCTTTTACACCTCATTATTATTACACGAGGGTGCCGTGGCCGTGTGGGTTCGTGCGTCTACCCATGCGCATTAGACTTTCACAGTCTAGGTTCGATTCCAAGTTCAGACAAACAATTTTTCAAAAAAAGAAATCGTTCATGGCTCCACCTCCTTCGAGTCACTGACAATGCTCAAAGAGTATAACAGTCTAGAAAAAGCTTCTCAATCTCGCCGTTTGGAGTCGGCAAATAAAGAACGGATACCCTCTAAACTGTGCCAACAACAGAGGGATAAGTCTTCTAAATAACGCATATCAAATCTTCTCTGTCATCCTATGTAAGCGCCTGAAGCCGTGAACCGTCAGATTGGTCAATATCAGTGCAGAATCTCGAAAGAAACATCAAACATTTTTTCACGGCTCCACCTCTTTCGAGTCACTGATGATGCTCAAATAGTATAACTGTCTAGGAAAAAGCTTCTCAACCTCGCCGTTCGGAGTCGGCATTAAACTGTAGGTCCCCTCCACTCGTGAGAGAACAATAGCACACACAAAACGAGTGGTTGCTGAGGTTGCCCAGGTCCACCTCGGACTGTAGCGCCACTATTATTATTATATTATGACAGCATTTAGGGAGACAGGTTATACAGCGCGTTGTCTAATTTTAGCATCCCTGTAAAACTCTTTCGTCTTTGTAGAATGACGTTGGGGAATGGCCGTTGCTTTATCAAGGTCAGTTAAGACTTCGTCGAGACCTTTGATGTCAAAAAAGTGTTTAGACAAGGCGACTGACTGTAAGGCGACCTATAGCCTAATGCCGACTCCGAACGGCGAGATTGAGAAGGCTTTTCTGGACAGTTATACTCTTTGAGCATTGTCAGTGACTCGAAAGAGGTGAAGCCGTAAAAAAATCAAAGGTGTTTTTTCGGGAATCAACGCGCTTATCCACTACGTCACCGCGCCCACTTAATTTCTTAATTAAAGCAAAAACTAATTTCCGTAAATAGATCCTCTGTGTAGAATCACAATTTGCTAACTCGACGGTATTGAGCAAGTAAACGAGTTTGGCTTGGAGCGAATGAATTTAAAAGCTATAAAAAAACAGGACCTAACACCCTGTATTACCAAGAAATCAGTTGAACTCAAAAACTTTTTTTGTAATAAAAAAAAAACTATCACGAAAATAAAATCTTGTCGAGTTTGATTTTAAATTAAAAAATAAATTCTAAATTGTGACACTTAGTGGCAAAAAAAAAACAAAATCACCACACAGACATTGACTCAAAGAAGACACCGATTGATGTTAGCAGCGGCATCTTGTATTGTATATCTACTATTTTCATAAAACGTAGTTTCCAACCGGACACTGGCCACATATGTTTATAAGCTTAAAAAAGCCTCAATTTTTGGCGCTCTATTTTAATTCGAAGACACAAGAAGATCCTGATTTCACAAGGAAAAGCATAAATGCCATATTTGTGTCAGTTCGATGAGCTTGCAAACAGTGTTGCACCGACTACTAAGCGATCAAATTAAAATGCTTCTCAGAGCCTTAGACAAAAAAGAAAGAACACCAACCATCCAACCGATCGTTTTAATTGCTTTGAAGTTAAATAACCAATTCCATTGTGCGTTACAATGTTGAGACCACAAGTCCATAGACCCATTTCCAATAGACGTCGTAACCCAATTGAAACACAATCACCACAGTTTATCGATCGATCGATTTACTATCGATCACCGGCTTGTAATGTTATCAAAAGGCAATCAGATCACACACAAGCCGGCTTGGCCACTGCCCACCGGTCACAAATCGATTCGTTACAAACCGTCATCATTCCATCATTAGACGGCGAACTTAGTAAATCTTTCGCGAATCTTCAATCTTATGTCTACTTACAGATACATTGTACACAATTCATATCGCAATCGATATCGACAGATACTCACTACAAGATCACAGCGAACGAACAGAAAATGCACAGAAATCACGATCAAATCCAGTGCGTGTCCAATTTTTTTCTTCTCTTCTCTTCTCGTTTTTTTTTCCGAAATACAATCTAGGATTCTTGAAAAATACTGAACACCACTAAAGAAATAGTCACAGTCTCACAAGCGCGGCCCCACTATTTCCTCGAAAAGAGACGATCTCTTCAGCTTGCCGGGCAAAATTAAAATGACCTGAAGTTTGCATCGTGATAATTCTTTATATGGAGCGCCATCATCATCTTTCCGCGCGCCACAGAACCTCACATCTTCAAGCCCGTAAGGCCGCGGTGTAGCATAGAGAAAATACAGAAAAAAAGACACGAAAGAAATTAATAAAAAAGAAATGATTTGTACTTCTTTCTTCTTTTTTTTTGTACGAGTGTATCAACCAACGTCTTAAGTAAAATCCGCATACATGGTACACCGGCAAGTGTACATGGTTAATGTGGATTTCTCAGACACTCATTGGACTTGAGCTTGGACTTGGACGGAATCACTTGCTGCAGCGGAGACGGACAGACACACACACACAGTGGCGAAATATGCTAAAGACACCGCGCAGTGGTAGTCGCAGCCGGAAAATAGTGTTTGCTTAGGGAAGGTATTAGTGGCCGCACTTGTGGCTTTGATTGAAGCACGGCAGTTGGGGGAAAAACGAACCCGAGTTGCAGTAACGATACACATATTCAAATGCCAGTCACTGGGCATCCGTCCAGAATTCAGTGCCGAAACGAAGCAATTTCCATGGTGGAGTGCATCACCACGGTAGCAGCGAATAAGGCTATGAAATCGGAGCGTGATTGGATGTGCGAGCTGAATTGTGGTTGAGTTTGGGTCGCTTCGAAGTTTAGGTGATGCGGAATCGGTCATGACGGTAATTTTTTTCAGTTTCGTATTGCAAAGCAGATACTCAATCAATCCTTGTCTCAAATACTCTCCAGATCTTCCGGTTCTAAGTCGCACCTACAAGATCGTCTGCATACCTTCCAGCTAACCTATTTCTTACCCTGACCATGCGACTGTAATCCAGGAAACGGTTTTAATTTACTGAATATTCGTCTGTTTTTTTCCTCCTTTCTTTTTCCTCTTTTCTTTTTGTCAGCCAGCACAGGTAATTCCATTTGGTGAAGCTAATTTGCATCTCAACTGTTTGTTCGCCAGTGAGTTTTGCACACTTTTCTCAAGAATGGTGTTGAAAAAGCCAAAAGGCATCGTGCCGCCTTGTCTAAAACATTTTTTGACATTGAAAGCCTCAATGAGTTCGTTACCGACGCGGGAGATCGCCATCGTCATGCTGCTAGACCTGGTGCTGTATGTGTGCATGCTGTCATATGCGACCTTGGAGTCGAAAAATAGGTGGGTCTTTTCCAGGGTATTACATGTCAATCTGTACTTCTTGGATCTTTTCCAGGATCCAATCTAGAAATCTGGTCTATCTATGGAGTTCCCTAAGCTGAAAGTACATTTTTAAGGCTCTTTCAGATTCTTGACAATTAATATTAGGCGTTAATAGAGAACCAAGAAGAGAAGACCCAAGACCCAAGAAATGCAAATCGACACACACCATCTATTTGTCGATTTCAAGGCCGCATAGCATATGACAGCGTGCATAGAGACGAGCTATACAGCGCCATGTCTTGTTTTGACATTCCTGCCAAACTCGTCAGACTGAGCAGGATGACGATGGAGAACTCTCGCTGCTCCACCAAGGTCGGTAACGAACTCACCGAGACCTTCAATGTCAAAAAAGGTTTCAGACAAGGCGACGCGCTGTCATGTGATGTCTAAACATCGTTCTATCGTGCGAAAGTCACTGGTCAACACAAGAGGCATGGTCTTCCAAAAGTCCGTTCAACTGCTAGCTTACGCGGATGACATTGACGAGCTGTCAATGATGCATTGAAATGGAAGCGGCTAAAATGAGTCTGGCGGTAAACAAGGGCAAAACCAAGTATATACTGTCATCGAGAAAGGACGGACAACATCGACGACTTGGCCAGAACATCACCATAGGCAGCTATGACTTTGAGGTCTTCGTCTATCTTGGCTGCGTGGTAAATAGTACAAACAACATCAGTACCGAGATCAAACGTAGAATAACTCTTGCCAACCGCTGTTTTTTTGGGCTCAAAAGACAATTGACTAGCAGAGCTCTCTCGCGGTTGTTGACTCTGTACAAGTTGACCCTGTGTAAGACCTTGATCATCCCAGTCCTGCTTTACGGCGCAGAGGCATAGACAATATTGCAAGCGGATGAAGAGTCTCTTCGAGTCTTTTCGAGTTCTATGCGCGATGCTTAGCGTTGATGGCATTTGGAGGAGGAGATTCAACCACGAACTATATGGGCTGTATACGAAAGGATAGCGCAGTTAGTTAAGTTCCTGCCACAAGTTAAAGGGGCTACAGGTTCGAATCTCAGTGAAATCGAATCTGGTCCAGTCACCATTTGCCGTTGGGATCAAATTAACGGCACTGGGGTAGGTCGCTACCTGGCAGTACAATTGACCATTTTTGAGTCCGAGTGCTCCAGTTGTGTTTCAAAAAATTTTCGAAAAAAAAAAATAAAGAACATATGGACTGTACAGCGACATGAGTGTAGCCAGGCGTCTACAGATCCAACGCCTAAGATGGCTAGGCCATGTAGAGCGTATTCACAACTTAACTCCGGCCCGAAGAGTCTTCGACTCTGAGCCTGTGGGACAACGCAACAGAGGACGTCCACGTACAAGGTGGTGCACTAAGGTCGAGGGGGACCTCGGCCGGCTTGGTGTGAGAAACTGGGTACAGCTGGCGAAAGATCGTGTTGGGGGAGAGTCATGTTGGGTGAGGCCCAGGTCCACCTCGTACTGTAGCGCCTAAGAAGAAGAAGAAGAAATTGACAAACCATACTGAGATTTTATTCATTGGGCATGCTTTATTCTGACCCTATCATACAGATGAGCGCCCAATATGCTTCCTCTCCTCCTAATTTCAGCAGACAATCTGTCCAGCACCTCAAATTGACTTCAGTATCGATATTGCTTTCTTGACCTCGTTTAGATTGAGGAGATGGGAAGCAGTTTATGCTCACTTCAAGATAAATGATCTTGTTGATTCCCTTGAAGCTTGTGATGCAAGTCAAAGTTACTAACTGAGACCTCTATTAAACTACAATAGGTACCCATAATAGACTGCAGTTTGTAACCTTGGGTCTTGGGTCACAATTTGCAAGCATTTTTGATTAACATGCTCAGAATGCTTTGCATGGAGAGTCACAATGAGAATAATCTCACATGTAACCCCATGTTCAACTACATTCGTCATTAATGACATTTTGATGACATATGGAGACGACGTAAGAGTACAAAAGAAAATCTATTACGATGTGCCCACACTCGTATTGGACAAATGTTTGTCAGTCAATGAATGAGAATGGCTGTGAAGAGAATGTTGACATTACGCACATAAGGAGGCGGAAATGAGTGGAATCGAGGTAGAAGATGAGATGGGAACTTTACAAATAATAACTTCCGCGAGAGTATGGAATGCAGACATTCCTCAAATGAAGAATTTCTGTTCGAAAGAGTATACATTGGTGAGAAATCATAAGTTAACCAATTCAGTTGCAAGAAGTCGAGTGAATGCTACTTCGGGGGGATCTTAATACCATATTCCTATATTTTCTGAAATTCTCTATCCATATCATCGGACAGCAGCGCCACCATCATTTCTATCATAATCAACGTGGTCAGAGTAACCGGAGTTTTTTTTTTCGGAGTTTTTGAAACACTACACTGGAGCACTTTGACTCAAAACTGGTCCATTTTACTACCAGGTAGCAACCTACTCCAGTGCCGTTAATTTGACCCCAACGGCAAATGGTTACTGGACCAGATTCGATTTCACTGGGATTCGAACCTGGGACCCTTGTAACTTGGGGCAGGCACTTAACCAACTGCGCCATCCAGTCGGAATTTAACAACCGGAGGTAGTTAACAAAATATCTTGTTGGCAGGAGATAGTATTTGGTTAGTCGTAGGCCTATACCGCCACACAAAAACTAATGGAGGAGAATTCAAAACCGAGATGTAATAAGATTGGTACTTAATCCGGAAGCAAAAAATGCGTTAATACATTGCTTGGGCCATAAAGATCGCAGCTATAGCAAGATGTTCCTTAATTTCCAGGCTCCCGGTTCGAGAAAAAGAGAAAGGCTGAACCTCTGACACCAAGTCGTTGCGAGTGTAATAATTTTAAGCATGCTGCTCATGAGCGTCAAGGCTGGACAGCTATAGCCCAGTCTCTGGCTCTTCGAGCAAAACCAAGAGCAGGAGATAACACTGACATTATTGAGTAGAATCAAGGACTAATCTGTCTAATGTCGTCTAAGTGGACAAACCGACAATTATTCAGCCCGAAACTGAAACCAATTTAACAACCGTAAAGATGTAGCATGCGAAAATATAAACGAGATACTTAAAGCATCCTTCATTAACCCCTTCCAATCTTTAAATTTAAATAAAATAAAGTGTGTGTGCTATATCATCGAAATTTCTGATTCGTTTGAAAGGGCTATCGTTGCCATTTTGTACGAACGTCGTTCAATGCGGCAGACCGCATCTTCTCTGGGTGGTGCCTATCCGAAATGTCCAATTTTCCTTGATTAAATCATGTTGAATATGACCAATGGCATGGGTTATGTTGCCTTTGAGTGCGGCTGTGGTTTGTGGCTTATTTCAGAGAATTCGGAAAACCCCACAAGAAAAAGTCTAACGGGCTTAAATCGCACGGTCTAGGTGGCCAGTTCACATCATCTCCACGTGAGATGGCCATGCCCTCGAATCGCTCGTGCAAAATTTCCGATGTGGCGTGTGCTGTGTGGCACGTAGCGCCGTCCTGTTGAATCTACATGTCGTTTGTGTCCATATCATCCAACTCAGGCCATAAGAAGTTGGTAATCATCGATTTATAGCGCTCGCCGTTGAAGATAATGGCCTGGCCAACGTCTTTCTTAATGAAATATGGACCGATGACGCCGCTAGCCAAAAATCCGCACCAAAACAGTGATTTTTTCGGGTTGCATTGGACGCTAAAGAATTTCATGTGGATTGGTATCGTCCTAAATTCGATAACTTTGTTTGTTGACGTACCCATTCATCCATTCAATGGACCACCTAGCTGAAGATGATTTTTCGATGAAAATTAGGGTCAGTTTGCAACTGCTCCAGAGCCCAATCAACGAACACAGGTCGTTGTCTATGATCTGGTCGTTTATCTTCAGCTCCTGGGTCAGTGAAATTTTGTACGGTTACAGCGAAAGGCTGAGTTCTTGTGAGCGACAAGAAATCGATTGCCTTGGATTCTCCTGCACACTCCCACTGACAGCGTCGATGTTTTCGGCAGATCTTGCGTTTCGATGTACGGGTGTTGGTCTTTCGCTTACTGAACCAGCTGACTCAAATATATCCACCACACTGCGAATAGTCCTCTCGGTAGGACGATTATGACGACCGTAAAATGGCCGAAGCGCGCGGAATGTTGCCCGAACAGAACACAAGCGTCTGCACCTAGCCTCTATTAACGAACTCCTACTCTCACCTCCCCGTGGTGAAATCCGGGAGACGAGTACCCTGGTGGAACGTCTGGGCGGCTGCAAACGAGAGAGGGGGACTCACACTGAGTCTACCAGGGCTCATCACTCTTTTTAGGATAGCGGCGAAGGAGCTGGTTAATTTATTGGCCAACGGCGGCAACCACAACTCCAGTCAGCAGGAGCTACCTGGTTTCCATGGTAAGGTCGGGACCCTGGAATAGAGATGGCGGCGGCTGTCATTTAATCAGTCTGTTTTGTCAAATCACCATGGACGGATATAGCGTTCAACCACGTGCAAATGATAAAATTCTTCTTCTTAAGGCGCTGCAGTCCGGGGTGGACCTGGTCCTCACTCAGGTGGATCAGCGTATGTTTTACACATTCCGTGGTCAGCTGGCTTTAATTCTGGAGTGAGATGCAAATCCAATGCAAAATACAACAGAATGTGCCGTAAGACAAGCCTAAGTGATGTGTAGTCTATATATTTTATTTTTATTTTTATTTTTTTATTTTATTTTTTTTTCAGCGATTGGTAACGACCGATACTGTAAAATGGCAAACCCTAGAAGAAACAGACAGCCTTGGATCACAGTTCGTTTGGACGTATGTCATTGAAACGGAAATAACAAATCCGAACCAAGAATTGGATGACCATATATTTGATTAATTCAATTTTTAAATTTTATTTTATTCAAAAACATCCACCTGGAACATTAAACCTTTATTTCTCTATAATGTCTCCTAAAGAGAAGGTTACTTCTCCTTCTTCTTCTTCTTCTAAACTTATAGAACAAACCCAACACTTTCGTTTGTTTTCCATTGGCAACACATCGACCGATGCATCGAACGTGTAAAAATAAGCCATCACGTGGGTCTATTCATCCTACATATCCAATTAAACTCACACCGATACTTAAGACACTAGACATTTTCAAACGAAGCCATTTAGTGGCATAAGACAAACTCTAATTGGAAATGCCACAGCGCTTAACAAGCATAGCGGCACTGGGTCTGTTATTGTCCTGCTTTTGATTCGCATAGAGTAGGTCTCAGTTGCCGAAGTGGGTTACATTAATGTTAGTGGCAATTATAATTGCCGGCAGCAGTAGTTAATGGGTCAGGTTCACTTCTTGCCAGTCATTTCCAAATTCTCCCAAAGTGTTAATATCATGACAAGGTAATTTAACATAGAAATCGGAATGCTAAAGTTCCCACCATTCGCTTGCGAAGGGACTGATGACATGACGACCCAATTAGGCACTTGAGGGCCCCCCAAGATTGATGAGCTAATAATTAAACCCTTCTCAAAACATTTTATCCATAAATTCTATGTTTTTTTTCGAATATTTTTCTTGCCATCCCGAAAAACAGCACTTCACACCAACGATTTTCGAAGCGTGCTTCCAAGAGCTTGCCTACGGCTACGCCGTTTCACTTGGCGGCTTCTGATTACACAAGCGACAAGCGTTTGTTTGCGTTCTTAACTTTTGACACGTTGTAAAACACTTTAATATTTTGCCTCAAGCATCCTCGCCTTCGGGGGCTTGAAGTGTCAAAAAGAAAAAAGATTATCATAGAATTTCGATGAAATCCCACTCAGCGCCAACCAACCGGCATTTGTGCTGAATTCTAACAGAACTATTGGCCACACAAGTGAGATCAATAATTTCACAGGTCAACATGTCACCACGGGATGCGTTCGCACATTCAGTTCACTTCTGACATGCCAATCAATTATTCATGCATCCAACCGTTCGAGACTCTGTAGCAAGTACATGGAAAATATGTAAAAATGACCTCCCGAAAAAAATATGTGTAACAATAATTGTTTGAGAACGTGCCAAAAGAAGCTTAACAAAGTCTGTTTTGTGTTCTTCGTTTGGTTGTTGTTTTTTTTTTTTTCTTACTTTCTGACAGAGAAAGTAATGGAGCTCGTTTTGCATGCCATTTCGCTGAGTACTCATCGGGAGTGTTTGTTTAAACGACTTTCTCATTCAAACATAACGGTTTAAGACCATTTAATAATTGATCTACATTCGCTGTGCTCACTGCGTTCACAGTGGACGGTTGTCACTTAAATTCGAGCAAGCACAAGACAGCTGTCACATGCGTGAAATTGACGAGGTTTCTTCAAAACAGGTATCTAATTAGCCCGCCATTATTATTATGTCATCACTTCAAAATGAAATGTGGACACTTTTGTGTTTTGGGGCACTCTGGGGGTACTTTTCTTTTCTTTGAGTCGATTTTTGTTTTTTTCTCTTTTTCCTTCGTCGGAGTTTGTGAAGAATCATATTACTGAGCAGATTTTTTTTATGTGAAAATTACACAAGCGGGGATCATTAACACTTTGAGCGCCACAAAGTGAAGGTAATGTCTGGAGCTTATTGGCTTTATTTATGGAGGCATTATTGTTCTTGTTCGTCGTCGATTGAATACCCTTAATGCGAGGCTTATCGAAAAATCTAGAAAAAAAACCGAAGATAATGTCGTTGAAACTAGATTTCATAAATCACTCTTTTGCACCTGCTGCTTTCATTCGAACACTGGAGTGGGGTCTCGTGAGTGGAGTCGTGTAGCTTTCTGGGAATAAGACTATGAAAGGCAAGCTTCGAGGAGAGAAGATAAGCCTGAGGATCGCTTTACCATAACTTACAATGCAGTTGAGCATTGACAAGGATCTTTGCTTGGAGGATGGAATAGATAATCGCAAACAGATCGTTCAGAAGCTATTTGTGGTATCAGTTAACCCCAGAGCTCTTCTTCGCCTTCGCAGAAAACTCAAAGCACTCGAAGGAAACAAGCTGCCGTGCGATTGTTGATAGTGATCGAGGTCAACGATCGTATACAAAAGGTTAACCTTCTTCAAAGTGTTTGATTGGATGAGCGTCTGTACAAGACAACAATTCAAGTGCAGCTCTAGTACTATCTTCAGCTTTATGTAGGAGATTCAGAGTGTGGAGGTTTGTTATCGAGACTATGGTGTGGATTTCAGGAACTCCATGATGATCCTCTCCAGAAATTTCGCCAAGAGATTAGAGAAATTATTTGCCTAGTGCCTGTTGTCTGGCTCCAACAAGTGTCGGCCAGGCACAAGTGAAGTAGGTCAAAGCTGCAGCAGGGAGCCTATCGTGTAATCTTAGGTTGGTAAATACGCAGAGCTTTTGAATATACACGGTGGGCCAAATGCAAGTTTCTTTTTCAAAATACAATTAACTTAACAAAATTAAATTTTTTCCATGTATTATGGGGTCATTAGTAAGAACAAACATTCCCATTAATTACGAAATACAACGTCGTTCAAGTGGCTGCCTCGGCTGGCTTCGCAGTAGCACATTCTGTCACCCCAATTTTCCAAGACCTTGTTGATGGTTTCGGGCTGTAGCTCACGGATTGCTTGGATGATATTGCCCTTAAGTGCTTGAATCGTTTCGGGATTGTTGGCATAACATCGGTCCTTTCCGGTTACCCACAAAAATATTAAAATCGCAGTTCCGAGGCGGCAAATTGGCATCGCCAAGACGGCTGATAACACGATTTGGGAATTTTTGTGCCCGAAAGATCGATTGTGGCATGGGTTGTGTGGCATGGCGCTCCATCCTTCATGAACCAGAGTTTGTCCAAGACCATGTCTTCAATTTCAGTAAAAAAAAAAAACATTCGGTCAACATGGCTCTGTAATGCACACCGTTGACCTGGCTCATTTTCGAAGAAAAATGGTCAAATGATCACTCTCTGTCGATACATGGGCTTCTCGACAAAAACGTGCAGGTTTTCAGAGCCCCATTTCCGAGCGGTAATTTTATTTGTTAACGTAGCCGCCGAGATGAAAATACGCCTTGTCAGAAAAGACGATTTTTCGCCCAAAACCGTTGTCCAATTCAAGCTTCTCTAAGGCCCAAACTGCGAAGCGATGCCAACGAAGCGGATGTTCTTCTTCTTAGCAGGTCTACGACCCATGGAGGGTCTGAGCCTGAGCTATCCCTACGTTCCATCGTTGACGGTCCTGGGCATGCTGCTTCCAGTCGTCAAGACCAAGCTGTCTTACGTCCGCGATGACTTGGTCTTTGTACCGGAGGCTCGGTCTTCCTCTCCTTCCCTCTTAGCTAGGGTGTTGTTGTCCAAGCGCTCGATGTGGCCGAGCCAGTGCAGCCGACGGATTTTTTCCTTTTGGACATCGACATCCTGGTACAGCTCATAGAGTTCGCGGTTGTGTTTTCTCCTCCATTCGCCTTCATCGCAGACGAGACAATACATATGTCCGACGTAGAATTTTCTTTCGAAGGTACCAAGAATCAGCTCTGCAGTTCTGCTTAGTGTCCAGCTTTCGGCTCCATATAGCAGGACTGGTAAAATAAGAGTTTTGTAGAGCATGATTTTGGTTCTTCGAGTCAGGAGTTTTGAGCCCAGTTGTTTTGACAAACCGAAGTAGCATCGGTTGCCAATGGCGATTCTACGTCGGATCTCCACTGTGATGTCGTTCGTGGAGTTCACGTTTACCCCGAGGTACAATAGACAAACTCCTTCACTACCTCAAAATTGTGGCTGTCGATTGTAGTGTTTTGCCCTAGGTGGTGTGCGGCGGATCGTTTCTTGCTCGACAGCATATATTTTGTCTTATCCTCGATGAAAGATGGTGCGTATCGATTTGAAACTCGCTGGTCTTCTCCAGGATTTGCCTTAGTGTGAAGATCTGGTCTATTGTCGATTTGCCGGGTCAGAAGCCGCACTGGTACGTGTCGATTAGTGCGGTGCAAAACGGCTTTAGACGTTCGCACAGTACGCTGGACAGGATTTTGTAGGCGACGTTGAGCAGGGATATACCTCTATAGTTGTTGCAAGAGGTAGGATCGCCCTTTTGTGGATGGGGCATATGGAGCTGATATTCCAGTCGTCGGGCACGCTTTCGTCTTCCCAAATTCTACAAATGATTTGGTGCATGCTCCCTACCAGAAAATTGCCACCGGCCTTGAAGAGGTCTAATGGTAACCATCTGAGCCTGCGGTTTTGTTGTTCTTCAGCTTTTTATTGGCTGTGCCGACTTCTTCAAAGCTAGGTGGGATGACTACTTCATCGACTGGAGTTGGGATTTCTTCATTCCCTATCATTCTCTCCTGGTCCGGCCCGCTAAGCAGCTGTTGGAAGTGTTGCTTAAACACATCCACTATTCCTTGCAGGTCAGTAACTCGATTACCCTCACAATTTCGGAGAGCCTGGAGAGTCAGGCTTTTGGATTTTTTATAAAAGGCCCGTATTTTTTGTTTGTCCTTAGACTTTTCAATATCCTTGAGCTTGAATTTTCTAGCTCGGTACTCCTCATGCGCTGAGGAGTTGCAGCGCCTTTTGGTATTCAATTGGACCTTGTAAACGGATAATCCGAGATTTTTGTGTAGAATTCTCCTCAGGCTAGTGGGTGAAATGTTGATCTGTTGAGATCGATGGCGAGTTGATGTTCGTGAACAGCGACACAGCAGCCACATTCTCGTCTGTGCGCACCGTACGACGACGGGGTCCATGAGTGTTGTCCACTAGCATTGCCCAGTTTTCAATATTTTCCAACGTTATTCAAGCGTAAAGCGACTGACCAGTGGCTAGTTTTATGCCAAAAAAAAACATTACATCTCTCGATCACCCGTTTTACTCAATAGATTTAGGGCTATGTGACTTCTGATTGTTTCTTAAACTCAAATTAATGTCGAAGGGAAACACATTCAGTACGATCATCAGTCGGGCTTCCACTGACTTCCTCAAGGCTATTCGGGCTGTCGGGTGTCTGACATACTTCGAAAAGTTTTATAATCGGTTACAAAGCTGTATTGACTCGGAGGGGGATTATAATAATAATAATGGTAGAGTTGGGTCTATCTACTCAGCAAGCAACCGTTGTGTTGTGCGTGCTGTTGTTCTCCCACGAATAGAGGGGACCTACAATTTAATTTAATTTCGGGCCGAGCCCGAACGACGATACTGAGAAGCTTTTTCTAGACTTTTTTCTTTGAGCATTGTCAGTTCCTCGAAAGAGGTGGAGCCGTGAACAATTTTTTTTTTGAAAAATTGTTTGTCTAGACTGTGATTTAACCTAGACTTGACGACGACGCACATACCGCCAACACCACGGCGCTTGTATAAATACTTAGAATATTATTTGTACTCGTGTAGCGAAGCTACAGATCACTTGCGATTTTCATGTTATGCTACTTATAGTCCCATTATTTCCCGCAGAAAAACTGTCTTCCATTTTACTCCTCATACGTTACCAACTTTTGCGTAGGCATGTGTACAGTTAACTCAAGGAAATGGAATATGCATCCCCTGTCAACCAAAAGAATTAAGAAATAAAACCTTCAGATGAATACAAACGTGATTACGACCGTTGATGACGTAACGCAATTCACTCGTGCGAAGTAATTCATTCCGTCTAAGTGCGCTGAACATGTTCTAAGATATTATGTTGCGATGTTCTTTTCCTGATTATCACGCATAAATGACACGCAACCAAATATGGACTTTCCCCGGAGCTGGCGTTGGGAGAAGAACTTTTAATTGGAGGCTTCATCAGAGATAGGCACTAGATATTTTCTCCTTATTTAACTTGCTCAGACGGACATCTAGATATGCATTTTTTTTACAAGTGTTTCAATTAATGACACCAACGATGTCTTAGATACTTATGAAAAACACCTTTAACCGCGAGAGAGTCACCACTCGTGCGAGAACTCCACAGCCAACTCTCAATTTTTTTTCATTCGATAGGATTTCGCGTGACAGTTAATGGAAGCAAAGGAAACCAGAAGAAGTCGCAAAATGATAAGCGGCCTAATGCATCTAATGCACAGAATGCATGCGAGAATGTTAGACCCCACATACACACCATGTCGTTACGAGATAGAACTCAGCAACAAGACTGAGCTCATTGTTCTCCCTTCGGTGGAAAGAGGAATGCTGCATTCCCTGTTATTACGTAATTTAAAAGTTTAACGTGTAGCCGAGGACAGTGTGCTCCACGATGGCGATCATAAACGGGCAATAAACACAAGCGATGATAGCAGGAGCCCAAGGGACCAGCCGAATTAAGTAGTAAATTAAATATGAATCTAATGGCTAATCAGCACAGGAAGTTAATTAGACTGAGCATTGGTTTGACACGAAGTCGGCATTCCATTGGAATTCAATTCTGTTGACTAATGACTCTCAGATCCGTATCTCCCGTGTGTCGTGACTAAGTGCATGTTTGTTAAGGCGGTTGTTGACGCCCGTTGAAGATCTTTTAATGGGAAATTAATTCGAACTGTCTGACGGGTTGGTGTACAAAAAGATGATGAGCACTGCACTGGATGCAAGATTGCGCTCTTTATTATGATAAGTAGATATGCAAATGGGAACGTTCGGGATGCTGCACATTTCTGTTTCGCGTTATGCGGCTGGCGCCAACTCAAACACGTCGTCGCTCGAAATGGACTGAAATTATCCCAGAAATAGACGCAGCTCGAATCGGCAGGCGGTCAAATCTGGAACCAGATTTAGTTGCTTAAGCAGGATGTATCAACACTTCAAGTATTTTCCAATTAACTTGTCAATGTTCACGTTGCTAACTAAGGTCCACATTCATTTGCAAATGCTGAGACTTTGAGGCTTACACTGAATGTCTGATTGCCTATCCATAAAATGAAACGATAAAATGGAGCTTAGAAATACAATTGCGCTCCACCGTGGGAACCGTCTCCTTTAAGCTAGATTTAAGTACGAATCTTAGGAAAGCCTCTTGCTCAATTTTAGATCTTCAAACTGGTCTCATTAGCTGGGTAATTGCAAAGTTGATGACGAACAGATCATTCATTCCCGTCTCTGAAACTTCTAAAGCGTAAGATTTCCGTCGATCTGAGGCGGAAAGAAATTCTTTTAACACTTGGCTTAAACTTCTTAGCTGAAGAAAATGTGTTATGTGGAATTGGGTCCAAACTATGATATTTAATCGGTGTAAGTCCTTCACATTCCGTGTTCAGCTGGCTTCAATTCTTGCATGAGTTGAACTTTGAAAGGGTGTAGACGCAAATCCGAATGCAAAATACGCCATAACGTCTCGGAAGACAAGCCAAAATGTTGTGCTCCACGTGAAAGCTCCTTCAACGTTTTCGGTAAGGCCAGCCATATTTTCTGCGGGGCATGTATTTGATGATGGATACGCCCTGAAATGTATGTAACGCCAGAGCCAGTCTCTTTGAATTTATTTTTCAGTTTTGCCTGTAGTACGACCGACTATGGCGACCACAATCTGCTTGCAAGGCGTGAAACATACTTACTACAGAATCACTTTATCTATATACATATATAAAAAACTATTGCAAGTACGTTGTGGTAACTAACTCACGAATGGTCAAACCGAATTCAATAAAATTTTCAAGGTTTGTTTGTATGGTCGTGTAGATAATAATAATAATAATGGCGGTGCTACAGTCCGAGGTGGACTACTCAGCAACCACCCCTTGTGTTCTGCGTGCTGTTGTTCTCCCACGAGTGGAGGGGACCTACAATTTAATGACGATCCCGAATGGCGAGATTGAGAAGCTTTTTCTAGACAGTTATACTCTTTGAGCATTGTCAGTGACTCGAAAGAGGTGGAGCAGTGAAGAAATGTTTGATTTTTTTTTCGAGATTCGAACCGACGACCTCGAGCGTAGGAGTCGACGCACCTACCCACTACGCCACGGCGCCCACATGGTCGTGTAGATGGTTTGCACGAAATCGGTCAACACGTTCGAGAGTTATGACATTTTACGCCAAAATCTGATCTGACCTTTAAAAAAAAAACAACAACAAATACGTAGGCGTCTATGAGCGTGTGCTCTATGTCAACTGTGTGCTGATGTCATACACACGGCAAATACACGTTGTAGCGCATACACGCATACACATTGACAGCTATCAGAGAGTGACCATGTTAAGGTTCTCTTTCGTCGAACTCCCATTGTGAACAGATGTAATCGGTAAAAGTCGCATTTAATGTTTTGTTGTTGTTTATTGAACAAAAAGATTTCCGCCACGTAAATCTGTTTTCTTTTAAACTTGCACCTAAACATCATAAACACAAACGTACATGTGCACATTTTCTTCGCGCTTGCCGGTATGTGTTGATGTTCTGTTGTTTTTTGCATGCGAATAATTTAATTATTGAGGTTGTGTCTGTAGTGTCTGTCTGTCTGATTGTTCGCGCTAATCTCCAAAACGGCTGGACCGATTTCAATGAAACTTTGCAGGCATGAAGTGGAGGTTGTCAAGAGTGATTTTGGCTTTTTTAATGCGCTTTTGGTTCATAAGTATTCGAGCTATGCAATCTATGTCATTATTTCGAATTTCATAGGCTGTAGGAAAAACAGAAACTCACATCTCTCAGCACACATTCGACGGAGAATTATGAAATTTTGCACACTTGTAAAGAACACCGGCAAAAATTAGATCCCCAGGAAAAAGAAGGGGACACGCCCACCAGAGAGGACGTAGCGAAGCACGTTGGATAATAAATAAAATTTCAGAAGCAGCACAAATCAATTGTTTTAGATGAATTCGGCCACCAAATATCTTCACCGTTAATTTTATGTTTTAGCCATGTTTTAAGAATAATTTGAACTATTTTAAATTTACCCTTAACAACTGCACAGCCTTAATCAGTTTTCAGAAATGACATTTCCTCCACGTCGTATAGACTCGCGTTTACAACATCGGATGATTGTCCGAAAATATCAAAAATATTTATCATTCGACAGGTCCGATAGATTGTCGTTTCTACGTTTACGTACACTTTGAGATTTGAGTTCACCCGACCATGTGTTTTCGATTTGTTGGACCAAATCCCTCTTAATTAATTGACAAACTTTTTATGCCTGAAACACAATGCTGCGTTGGTGCTACCGTAGAGTGACTTTATTTTTTCTTTTGGGAGGATTTTTGAAGCACTACTGGAGCACCCAGACTCAAAATTGGTCCATTGTACTGCCAGGTAGCAACCTACTCCAGTGCTGTTAATTTGATCCCAACGGCAAATGGTGACTGGACCAGATTCGATTTTACTGGGATTCGAACCTGGGACCCCTCTAACTTGGGGCACGCATTTAACAAACTGCGCCATCCAGTGTATCCGACTGCATATATCTGTGGCCACAAATCATAACCGCTAAACTCGAGTTAGGACAAAAATGAGTTATAAGTACCGTTATGTTCAGCATGTTTAAATCTACTTTCACAAAATTGTTTATGTATGTATCTTTTTTTAAACAGAAGTTATTCCAAAAAAAACCTACTACCCTAAGTACTAGTAGTAGTGCTAATTTGAAATTTTGACCGCCTCTTCTGAAAAAGTATAAAAACCGACTTAAGCGGTTATGCCTTGTGACAACAGAAATGTCTCCGAGTGATACTTACCTTCCAACACGAACTATACAATGACACAGCCCGAAATACTGCGTTGGGCTAGGGATCTTACGTTTGTAAAAAAATGAGAGTAACGGGAGATTAACCGTAACAGCGCACTCTGTCACGCAAATCTTTCAATAAATCTTTCAATAAGTTGCTCATCCTACACAAAGTGAAAAAAGGTGTGAAAAATCAGCCAATTTGTCACAATTCATGTGGTATGCATTTAATAAACAGACGATAAACGCACACCAATCTTCTGAATCATTAACGCAAATCTGACAGGACAAAGCACGTTTCCTGGAAGCCGCTAACTCCGAGGGGTCACTGCAACAATCACCATCACGAATTAACGACGCACGTTCGGGTTTTATAATTATAATACGAGTACGGGCATGGTCATTGTCCATCGACTGAAGGAAATACCCCATCATCGCAATACCAAGGCAAATGCTAATAAATCAGCCACGTAATTCGATTAGCAATGACAAATCCTCCAATTAACTGACCTACTCTTCACACGATTTTTCCCCAGGCTCTTGATTTGCTGTTGTGTCGTCACACCGTCAAGACGGTTCCTCGCGCGTAAGTGCCAAGAATGGAAGCGCGTACAAGTGCAAAACTGGTTCTCCCGTGATACGGCTGGTAATTCGATAGCGCCCTGACCAGCCGTGGAATCCCATACATTCTGAGCGCTCGATTCGATTAAGACCTGTTGATCACTCGAGAGTTATCACCTCAGCTGGCGGCGTCATCGGGAAAATGCAAATATCCCCGGGGGGGATGGGGCGTTCCTCGTCCGGATAATGCCGCTGGAAAACTTGAATTTTTCACTTGGCAGATTAATTACTCCATCTCAAGTCCATCCGATGCACCTGAATTATGCAGGAGTAGCTGTGACGGATTTTCGTTAAACTGAATGTCACTTGACAACAAGAACTGGGAACCGGGCCGAGTTGTTGACATAGTTCTTACAAGTTTTAACTGCCCGCTGAGCCACTGTAACAACCGTGCAAGCGAGATAACATACACATCAACACCGGCACTGGTCGGCCGTAAAGTTAAGTGAAAAGAACCATTTGGGTGATTGTAATTTATGGGAGCCGGTGCTCGTTACTTTTTTAATTCTGGAGCAGACATGGTGTGGGAATGATGGATCTCGTTGCAAGCTGGTGTACCTAGAAATCTAAGAAGTTAATCTAATTCTGCAGATCTCGGTGCTGTCTGACGAACAATGGGAGGTGTTTAAGGGAAATCTAAAGTTTTAAGATGTTTTTTACAACCATACAACTTGGCAATTAGAAAGAATGGCGTTTCACTTAAGCTTTCAGCTAAAATGTTGGTGTTTTTTTTTTGTTCCGGTTGCTTTGTCTCGTTTGTAAGAGTCAATGTCTTCACAGTTAAGTGTAATTGGAGGGTTTGATGGTGGTCAACAAAGGGATGTGTCGGACGAGGCCCTTCTCAAATAATTTATGTGAATCTAGGTAGCTTTGGTCTAGTAATTAGAACAAAGTTCAAATGCAAAACAACTCATCGTGTTTAAGCTGGAATACCTTTGTCGGATTGGTTATTTTGAAGAGATCATCGGAAGACTTGCTTACTTATCTGGGCAACGACCTCTTGAGGACTGGGCCTGGGCCTAGTTGTTGATTGCTCCTAACCTGGCGGGATGCCAGCAACAATCCCATGCTCAAGACAAGTTGACATAGTCATCGCGCCCTCTGGGTAGCGTCTGCTACAATTGTTAAGAGGTGAGCAAAAGTGGAGGAGACGATATAACAACGAACAGTACGAGCTGTTCAGCGACATCGACTTAGCCAGAAGGGTGAAGATCCAACGATTAAGATGGCTAGGTCATGTAAAGCGAATGGAAACCAATGCTTCGGCCCGAAAAGTCTACGAATCCACGACCGAAGGACGGCGCAGTAGAGGAAGACCGCGACTCAGGTGGCGGACGCAAGTGGAAAGGGACCTCAACCAACTGTGCGTCGGAAACTGGAGGCAGGTAGCTAAAGATCGAGCTGGCTGGAGACGCCTGTTGGTTGAGGCCCAGGTCCACCCCGGATTGTAGCGCCACATTAAAAAAAAACAGAAGTATTCAGCGAATGCCCTTAGCAAAAGGACGTTACCCCGTCCAGTAAAGCGGCTGTGCGGAGGTCCTACAACCGGCCCCTGTTAAAAAGTTAACTATTGTTGAAGAACAAATTGTGTCGCATGATCGGACGGACACTCAAGGATCACTTGGCGGGAATAGTGGACGTGGTTTTCTAGGGTGCTCCTGGGATATCAAATCACTTGCAGAGGGACATGCCGAAAATGAAGGGGTACAGATTTTTCATCACCGGGGGCATGGACTTTCGAGTTTCACTCGGGAAAAAAAGTTGTTTGCAGATGTTTTAATAAAATCAAGATAATCTCCTAATGATTTTCGTAAAAATATGTTTATACAGGGTTGGCCAAGGTTCGGTTAAGGGGCTGCTAGAGAATTCACCAGCGCACTTAAACTATGTTGGTCCATTGTGATACCCACAGTCAGGCTACTACCACTGATCGACCGCTGCAGTGATAGTGCCGTTAATTTGATCCCAACGGCAAATGGATTTGAAAAACCGGATAAAAGCCTATTAACTTTGCTTTCTCCGAGACTCAAACCTCGGACCCCATCAACTTATCGCAGGCACTTCACCAACTGCACCATCCTATCATCCAGGGTGGGCCGAATACAAGTTTCTTTTTCAAAATACAGCAAAAGGAACAAAATTAAATTCTTTCCCTGTATTATGGTGTCATTAGTAAGAACAAACATTCCCATTAATTATGAAATGCAACGTCGTTCAAGTGGCTGCCTCGGCTGGCTTCGCAGTACCGCATTATGTCACCGCAATTTTCCAAGACCTTGTCGATGGTTTCTGGCTGTAGCTCACGGATTGCTTGGATGATATTGGCCTAAAGTGCTTGAATCGTTTCCGAATTGTTGGCATAATATCGCTCCTTTACGGCTCCCCACAAAAGGATCAAATCGCAGATCCGAGGCGGCCATTGACATCGCCAAGACGGCTGAAAGCACACTTTGGGAATTTGGTGCGCAAAAGGTGTTACTGTGGCATGGGATGAACCAGAGGTCGTCCCAACCCATGCCTTCAATTTATGTAAAAAAAAAAAAAGTCAGTTAAAATGGTGTAACGCTCACCGTTGACCGAAACGTTGTCCCCAGCCTCATCTTCGAAGAAAAATCCAATGATCCAATGATGCCATCACTCCACAATCCGCACCAAATTGTCACTCTCTGTGGATGCTTATTGGCTTATTGACAATAACATGCGGGCTTTCAAGCTCCATTTCCGAGCGGTAATTTTTTTTGTTAACGTAGCCGCCGAGATGAAAATGCGCCGCGTTAGAAAAGATGATTTTTCACCCAAAATCGTTGTCCAATTCAAGCTGCTCTAAGGCCCAAACTGCGAAGCGATGCGAACAAAGCAGATGGTCGCGCACCTTCAATTGCTGAGTCAATTGGACCTTGTCAGCAAATAATCCGAGATCTTTGTGCAGAATTCTCCTCAGGCTAGTGCGTGAAATGTTGAACTGTTGAGATCGATGGCGAGTTGATGTTCGTGAATTGAATCTCACACTCTCGGCCACAGGAGCCACATTCTCATCTGTGCGCACCGTGCGACGACGGGGACCATGAGTGTTGTCCACTAGCATACCAGTCTCACGAACTTTTTGCACAAACTTGCGTACAGCAGTTGCGGTGGGTGCTTCAATTCGGCCAACATTTCTTTTCAAAAAACCCACCGTTTGGGCTACACAGCACTCACTTTGAAAATAAGTTTTCAATATTTCCCAACGTTGTTCGAGCATAAAGCATTTCGTTCCGCGAAGGTATGATACTGACTTTCTGTCAAGACTTTCGAGCGGGAAACAGCTGTCAGTGTCAAAATAACCTATGATTTAAAAAAAACATTAGATGGCCCACCCTGTATATGTCCATGAATTAGGGATGTGATGGTCGAAAGCTATCTTTCCAAATCACGGCATGCATATATGAAGAACAGGTCAGTGGTCTACACAGTGTGGTCTCCACAATAGAGAAAGCCCTGCATCACAAAGAGTATGCATTAGGCGCGTTCCTCGAAATAGAGGGGGCGTTTAACAATGTTACCAACGGAGAAATCGATTAGGGTCTGTGCGAATAGATCGGACTTATGATACGTACTCATCAGATCAATTTTGCCCTAGATGACACGTGTTGCAGGAAGAAAGTGGACAGGGGAACGCCGCAAGCCGGGGTCAGATGTATCACAAACAGCTTCTTTTTTTTTGATCCGATATAAAGGCTTAGACATTCAAAAAAATTAGGTCAAAACTGGTCAAAATAAGTGCAGTTTTTTCAAACTAGTACATCTAGAGTTCATTCTTGAGTTTCGATGTAGATACGATGGGGTTTCGAAAGTTTGGTTGCAAAGTTACAAGTAAACTTGAAGCTAATTAAGTCGACCAATTTTAATGGATTAACAAAAAATCAAATGCAGTCCCGTTAAGATTTAATTGGTGTGTGCATACTTTGTGTCGCTGAAGTACATCCCCTTCTGTGGGAAAAGTTATGCCTGTTTATGTGATTAAAGTTTTCCCCCGACCAAGCCGATTCAATCTTAATAAAGTGCGTCAGTCTAATGAAGTGCTTGACTAAACGTGGTGCGGTGGATGGATTTAGTTCAGTTGCAAGTTACCTTCGTTCACCTCACGATGGCTGGGAATAGAAAGGATGCGATAGACACCATCATCGCTAACATTTTCCGCTACTTGTTATTTTTCGGCCTCACAACGCACGTGTACGACACTAAGAAGCATCAACTAGTGTATTCTCGACGAGCGCACTGCTACTCTCTTTCCCTCCACGTCACACTTGTGATTCTATTCCCTGTTTTGTCTATTATACAAAGACATGGCAAGCAACCCGCTAAAGCCACAAACAATTTCTATCAGAATCTGATCGCACTCGCCGAGGGAATCTACATTCTGTCAATTTTTGTGAGCATTGCTTTCCAATGGACGCTACGGGCGAACGCGTCAACACTGTTCAACGAAATAATCCGCATATGGCAGGATGATATAACCCATCTGCAAGTCAGTAGGGAAATCAGGCGTCAGGCTGCGGGGCTGTTCTTTTTAAAGACACTCACATCAGCCCTAATCGTTGCCAATGCAGTATTTGGGATATATCTCAACAAAGGCAATTCATTCAGGACAGCCGTAAAAGTTTATGAAATTCTGCTCTGCTGCATGTTCATGACGGTGGTGTTCCAGTTCTGCAGCGGCCTAGTGTTCAGCCAGTATCTCTTTCGGGTCTTAAACCATAATCTGACGCGAGTTGTGGAGGACATACGTAACCTTCGTCTAACTCAGAGACCCCGAAACGCTCACCGGCATAAAACAGTGGTGTTGGAAAAGGAGCTCAGTGAAATTGGGCGAATCCATTCACAGCTTCAGAAGTGGGTGGTTAGATTCAAGAACATGTATCAAGTCGAGCTGCTGCTCATCCTGATCTCGTTCTTTGTAATACTCGTCGTCGCGTTGTTTTTCCTAGGTCTGCTGCTTCGTGCGGGAAGGTTGAAGAAAAGGATTCTTTCCTCGAGCTCGTCCAACATTTTATCTGCCTTAGACGTAATGGCATTATTCTACATTTGTGGCGAACTGCAGGGTGCCAGTGATGAAGGAGGACAAATCATCAAGGATCTCCCGGCGCAAGGACTCAAGGACTGTACGCAACTGGAAAGATGTGTGAGTTATTCGTGGTTCGAGAGGTATCCAGTTTAAAAACATTTGATGCTTAATTTCCAGGTTGAAATGATGTGGTTCCAGTTCAAATGCCAAAAGTTACGTTTGAGTGTCTGTGGCCTGTTCGACCTGGACTGGAGCAAGAGTTTCGCTATGGCGGGAGCAGCTTTGTTGTACATAATCATTTTGATTCAGTGGGACTATGATAACTTTTCAAAATAAAAGAAAATTATTAAGTCAATGCCTACGGCTTGGATAGTTACTTTTGTTTATTATAGAATTAGAGTTCGGGCTCTGATCATCTATATACATACACAAAAAATTGTTGCAAGTGCGTTGTGACTTTATAACTCACGAACGTTCAAACCGAATTTGTTTCGTGTTAAAACTAAGCTAAGTAATTTTAAGTAGTCTTAAGTTGAGTAGGTTGAATGGATGAAAAACTGCGATATCTATTACGGCGATTGTTACAGAGAGCGAAGGCAGCTATTATTTGGATGTGGATTTGTTGTTCGAGGCAGACTTAGGCAAAAAGTCTCAAGCTTTAAGTACATAAGCGAGAGCCTCATAACAATCCGCATCAAGGCTAAATTCGGCAACATCAGCCTAATCTGCGCCCACGCCCCAACGGAGGACAAAGATGACGATAGCAAGGATGACCTTTATGATCTCCTAGAAAAAACAGCTACGACATCAAGATCGTTCTAGGAGATTTCAACGCTAAGCTGGGTAAAGAGGACATCTTTGCTAGAGTCATCGGTAAGCACAGCCTGCACGACACCACGTCCGAAAACGGACTCAGGCTGGTGGACTTTGTTACGGGGCGAAACCTCTCTGTAGCTAGCACGCGGTTCCCACACCTCAACATCCATAAAGGGACCTGGCGGTCCCCTGATCATTCAACCGTCAACCAGGCTGATCACGTTGCGATCGACGTCAGACACTCCTCCAGTATTCTTGATGTCCGAACGTTCCGAGGCGCCAACATCGACTCGGGCCATTTCCTTGTTGTAGCCAAGGTAAGGACACGGATATCGAGAGAAGAACGGAGTCGAGGAAGACAACCACAGTTTAACGTCGAAAAGCTACAATCGCAACAGACTGCCAGGAACTTTGCCGATCGAGTCTCCCTGAAACTCTCCGAAAGTTCGACGTCGCCTGCACTAACAATAGACGAAGAATGGAAACGTTCTCAAAAAGCCATCAGAAAAGCCGCTACTGATGTGCTGGGTTTTAAAACGCCTCCTAGGAAAAACCCCCGGTTTGACAACGAGTGCAGGCAGGCACATGCAGCAAAGCAAGAAGCCTACCGGGCAACGCTGCATCGAACTACGAGAGCTGTTCGTGAACTCTACGAACAGAAACGAAGGGAAGAGAACCGGCTTCTCAGGAAGAAAAAGAAAGAGCACGAGAAGCGCGCGATCGAGGAGATGGAGAGGTGTTATGGCAGGAATGATGTCCGAAAGTTTTACCAAAGGGTAAAACTTTTGTCGAACGGGTATAAAGTTCGGACAGAAGCCTGCCGGGACGAGAATGGACAACTAGTAGTAGATTCGCAGTCGATACTGAGAATTTGGAAAAATCATTTCTGCAGACTGTTAAACGGCGATGAGGACACAAATACCGCTGTCAGGCAGAATGTTCCACTCAACTCAACGGACGATGATAGAAGAGAATACCGTCCCCCCGACCTAGACGAAGTCAAGATAGCGATATCGAGACTGAAGTCTAATAAAGCTGCTGGTGCAGATAGTCTGCCCGCTGAAATGTTTGAAGCAGCTGGAGATGATCTGGTAAGGCGCATGCACCAGCTCATCTGTAAGATATGGTCGGAGGAAAGCATGCCCGATGAGTGGAATCTCAGTATCGTTTGCCCGATCCACAAGAAAGGAGACCCCTTTGACTGCGCCAACTATCGGGGGATAAGTCTCCTTAACATCGCCTACAAGATCTTCTTTGCCGTTTTGTGTGAACGGCTGAAACCATTCGTGAACAAACTGATAGGTCTCTATCAGTGTGGTTTCAGGTCCGGGAAGTCCACCATCGATCAAATTTTCACACTGCGGCAGATCCTGGAGAAGACCCATGAAATGCAGATCGACACACACCATCTATTTGTCGATTTCAAGGCCGCATATGACAGCGTGTATAGAGACGAGCTATACAGCGCCATGTCTAGTTTTGACATTCCTGCCAAACTCGTCAGACTGAGCAGGTGACGATGGAGAACTCTCGCTGCTCCATCAAGGTCGGTAACGAACTCACCGAGACCTTCAATGTCAAAAAAGGTTTTAGACAAGGCGACGCGCTGTCATGTGATTTCTTTAACATCGTTCTTGAGAAGATCGTGCAAAACTTACTGGCCAACACAAGAGGCACGATCTTCCAAGAGTCCGTTCAACTGCTAGCTTACGCAGATGACATTGAAGTGATTGGTGGAAGTCAGCGAGCCGTCAATGATGCGTTTGCTGGCATTGAAACTGAAGCGGTTAAAATGGGTCTGGTGGTAAACGAGGGCAAAACCAAGTATATGCTGTCACCGAGAAAGGACGCACAACATCGACGACTTGGCCAGAACGTCACCATAGGCAGCTATAACTTTGAGGTAGTTAAGGACTTCGTCTACCTTGGCTCAGCGGTAAACAGTACAAACAACATAAGTACCGAGATCAAACGCAGAATAACTCTTGCCAACCGCTGTTTTTATGGGCTCAAAAGGCAATTGAGTAGTAGAGCCCTCTCTCGGAAGACCAAGTTGACTTTGTATTAGACCTTGATCATCCCAGTCCTGCTGTACGGTGCAGAGGCATGGACAAGTGGTATCCCAAGTGGATGAACAGTCTCTTGGTCTTTTCGAGAGAAAATTTCTGCTCGCGATCTTTGGTCCTGTTTGCGTTGATGGCATTTGGAGGAGAAGATTCAACCACGAACTGTATGGGCTGTACAGCGACATGAGTCTAGCCAGGCGTCTACGGATCCAACGCCTAAGATGGCTAGACCATGTAGAGCGTATGGACAACTTAGCTCCGGCCCGAAGAGTCTTCGACTCTGAGCCTGTGGGACAACGCAACAGAGGACGTCCACGTACAAGGTGGCGCACACAAGTCGAGGGGGACCTCGGCCGGCTTGATGTGCGAAACTGGAGACAGCTGGCGAAAGATCGTGCTGGCTGGAGAGGCATGTTGAGTGAGGCCCAGGTCCACCTCGGACTGTAGCGCCCTAAGAAGAAGAAGAGGAAGTTGAGTAGGTTAGTTCAGGCTAAGCTCCACGATCTCCCTTCTGGTTATTTTTCATGGCAGAGGCATAAGGTTAGGTTAGGTTAGGGGGATGCTAATGAATTCATCAGCACACTTAAACCATGTTGGTCCAATGTGTTACCCAAAGTCAGACTACTACCACTGATCGACCACTCCAGTGATAGTGCCGTTAATTTGATCCCAATGGCAAATGGTGACTGGACCAGATTTGAAAAACCCAATAAAAGCGTATTGACTTTGCTTTCACTGGGATTCGAACCTGGGACCCCTCTAACTTAGGGCAGGCACTTAATCAACTGCCCCATCCAATCGTCTGGTAGAGGCATAAGCCCTGAACACCTTTTTTTCCATTTTTTTCTTTTCTAAGTTCCACTTTCGAGGTTTGTTAGGATAATAGGCTTTTTCCTATCTTTACACCTCTCTCTATTTTTTCACTGGTTTCTATTAACTAGACGAAGACACGAAATTTGTGTGTGGAACCGGGTGGTATATGAATGAAAGGACAAGTCCGACGATATAAGCCGTGCAAGCGCAAGCTCTCCGCGTCTCACTCGTTAACATCGCACCTGCCCCAGTGGCGCTGCTTAAAGGAACATGCTCGCTGAACGTGCTGAATGAGAAAACCTCATTTTTGCTGTGAACGTCGACGAATGTATATCGCGGATTAAGCACAATGTCAACAGTCAGCCACGATTTTATCGAGAAATCCACCACTTGCGCTTCCCTATCACACATATTCACGGTTTGAAGAAATAACACGAAATTAATGTTCGCCAAATGTGTTCGCCGTGTAGGGGATAACGCAAACGAGCAAGTTCGGCGAGCATGTTCGTCGTTTAGGGCTACCTTAACATATGCAACAAACTGTGCATCTTTTTTCTACTACAGCTGGCTCCATGCTTCGAAAAGTTGTTAAGAAAATTTCCTAATGTCCCCATTTGATTCATAGGCTATATCTATCAAACCTTTTCTAAGCCGAAAAAAGCTGGAAAAAGTACATCCAATTTGTCGTTTAATGATCCTACCCGGCGGCCAAATGTTGCCATCATTTTAAGCTGCATCAAGAAGTTAGGGCTGCAAAAAGTTTCTGCTTACTTGGAGAAATAATAAACGAAAGATTACTTCATAGGAGCTGTGACTTGAATCTAGTTTATTATCTACGGATTTAATACGAAGATAGATACGTAGAACTAAGCATAGCTCAGACATAAAAAATCTTCGAAATCCATCAGGCGAGGGAGAGTATGCCACGTGAAAACAGACAGAAAGAGATTGTCATACCTCATGAGGCTCTTTGGTTGAGGTCCAGTTTTACGACGGATCGGGGCCCCGACCAACAAACCTCTTCATCCAGCACGGTCTTCTGATAGCTTTTTCTAAATTTCGCACACCAATTTGGTTGAGCTTCTTCTCCACTTATGTGAGCCACCTCAATTGTGGACATCCTCTGTTCAGTTGTCCCACAGGCTTAAATTTTCATATCTTGCCACCTTCGACGTTGGATCCGTAGAAGCCTGATGTTGCTCTACAGCCAGTACAGTTCTTGGATAAATCTTCTCCTCCAATCACCATCAACACAAACAGAAACTTTTCTCTCGAGAAGACCAAATGCTTCTTCAAGCGCTTTCTGCATAGCTTATATTTCTGCGTCTTAGAGGAGAACTAGGATGATGAGGTCTTGTCAAAATCAAATTGGTCTTTAAAGTTGGGGCCCTACTACTCGTTCGTCACTTGAGCCCAAGGCAGCAGTAATCGGTAAAAAATTATTCTGTGTTTGGTCTCCGTAGTGATGTTGTTGATGTTGTTTACCGTGGAGCCGAGAAAAATGAAGTCTTTGACTGCTTTGAAGTAATAGCTGCTTATTTTGGCATCCTGGCCAAGTCGTCGATAACTCATTTCCATGTTAAACCGTTGTATAACAGAGCCAACATTCAAATCATCTTCTAAGAGGCTACTAAATGGACTGGTCTGAAATTACATCACAAAGTCACAACAAGAAATACAATATTTCAGAGACGTGAAGTGAAGGAAAGGTAGCAAAGGGCTCAATGTATACAATGTCCACATCCCCACCTTCACATCTCTGAATATTCAATAAAACTCCACCTCCACAGCTCAAAAAATGTTCGAAGCCCAAAAAGACAACGCTGCGACTAAAAAAACTCGTACTTATTTCCACGGGCCATCCGCAGCTACGTCAAACAGCAGTGAACTAATTTTCTCCCCATTACTCAGCCGACATCAAAAACACACCCTCATTCCACATTTGAACTTAAAATTTAACAGATTTTCTCTTTCTCATACCATCTCTCTGAATTTGACTAATCGATCATTTTTTTTATTGATGAGGAACGCGGCGAAAGATGTAAAACAACTCACACTCATTGATTTCATGTAAATACCCAGCAGGTGAAGTATATGAGAGCAAATAAACAACTTTTAAAAAGCTCAGTCAATAAGGTGATGCATACTTTTAGGACGCGGGGAAAGTAAAAAGTCGATACTGAAACTTGGTATGATCTTAGGAGTTGTGGAAACTTTTAAGCTTGATGTTGGGACTTCCTGCAGCTTTTTCCAGAAATAATTGCAAGCATACAGGCAGGAGAACCTTTAAACTTGCTAATGCAGGAACAAAAGAACAAAAATAAACTGGGCAAGTGCGAGTTGTACTCGCACGGGTAAGGTTCCGTCGCATAATATTGATGGATGGTTTCTGAATATCAAATGACGTTTCCAAACTATTTCAGTTGAATTTTCTTCTAACTTCAACCCAAATCAACCATTTATTCACAAATTCATACATCCAAACAAACAAATGTTCATCCCTACATATACCTATATCTCTATCCAAGTTTATCCAACACAGAAAATCCCTTCCATCATACACATACCCAATCACTGCTCATGCCTGCGGTGTGTGTGTTCATTTCTGTTCGGCATTTAGGGGTGAGATCGAAAAGATAACGCTCATCAACGAATAGAGTGGTCGAACACAGCATGAAATTATGTGTGAAAATGAAAATTGTTCTCATTTTAAATCTTAGATATCTCAAAATCTCAACATAAATCGATATTTTGAAATTTATCATTTCTTAATGCTTACATTAATGTCTTCAAAACTGCGTTTTCAGATCTTCAAAATTCGCATGTCGATGATTGACCGTTTTTGGTCTCGAAAACTATTAGGGCCAGAATGCTCGCAATGGTTTTAAATGAAAGTACTCAATGAAGCCAAGTTTTTGTGATTTTTTCAGATTTTTAAACACTTTGGTTTAGAAATGGCAGGGGGGGACGCATTTAAAAAACTTTGGAGCTCCATATTTTCCAAACGGTATTTTGGATAAAAAAGTCTTGAAAGAAACCTCCACCTCATTTCAAAAGATCTGTCGATTGATATATATTTCGATGGTGTGCGACAATTTTTCAAAATTAATGTCAACTTCACCTGTACTGGAACCACCCCCAAATGGCCCCACTTTTTAAAATCGCTGCATGGGCAATGACATCTAGGCCTGAAGTATCTAATTCCAAAATTTCATGCCGATATCTTCATAAACTTCGGAGATAAAAAAGTGTGACAGACACGACGGACGGACGGACGGACACACCGAAATTATAAAGGTTCCGTTTTTGTAGACGGAACCTTAAAAAGTCGGTTAACATGGCTCCGTTGACCGTTGACCGTTGACCAAAACATTGTTCCCAGCCTCATTTTCGAAGAAAATGTTCCAATGATGCCACCACTCCACAATCCGCACCAAACTGTTACTCTCGGTGGATGCATTGGCTTCTCGGCAATAACGTGCGGGTTTTCCGAGCCCCATTTCCGAGCGGTAATTTTGTTTGATAATGTAGCTGCCGCCGAGATGAAAATGCGCAGCGTTAGAAAAGATGATTTTCCGCTCAAAATCGCTGTCAAATTCAAGCTGCTCTAAGGCCCAAGCTGCGAATCGATGTAATTGGATCTTGTAAGCGAATAATCCGAGATCTTTGGGCAGAATTCGAATTCTCCTTAGGCTAGTGCGTGAAAAGTTGAGGTGGTGAGATCGATGGCGAATTGATGTTCGTGAATTGAGTCTCACACTCTCGGCAGCCACATTCTCGTTTGTGCGCACAGTACGACGACGGGGACCATGAGTGTTGTCCACTGGCATACCAGTAGTCTCACGAACTTTTTGCACAAACTTGCGAACAGCAGTCGCGGTGGGCGCTTCATTTCGGCCAAAACTTCTTTTCCAAAAACGCACTGTTTGTGCTACATAGGACTCACTTTGGAAATAAGTTTTTAATATTTCCCAACGTTGTTCAAGCGTAGAGCGATTCATTTCGTTCTATGGAGGTATGACACTGACTTTCTGTCAAGATTTTGAGCGGGAAACAGCTGTCAGTGTCAAAATAACCTATTATTTAAAAAAAAAAAACACTAGATGACCCACCCTGTATATACGTTCCTTTTGTTACTCTTCTTCTTCTTCGTCCAGGGTGGACTTGGACTCGAGCGCAGCTTTGCCGATGTGGCACGATCGTGATATTATGGCACTTTTTCATTGAAATGGCACTGTGGCACTTTGAGATTGAATATGGCACTCTAGTAAACATTTAAAAAATGAAAATTTTTACGTCAACGTTTTTAAAACAATCGCCACCTTCCAAAATACTTGAACGCATTCATTTTCAACAACGTTGCACATACCTCAGAAAAAACTATCTACTCTTATCTGTCATAATTTGCTTGCTTTGAAATTTAAATTACGAGCAAGAGAGGGCTATTGAAAAGAAAGCTATACATTAAAGTAAATTGTAGCGGTTTTTGACGACATTGTGCATTTCATTACAAATATTTTGGAATATTTCCGTTTGTGGCATCCGGGGGCTGATAATGGCACTTTTTGGTAACACTGGTGGCAATTTGAAAAATAATTTTCCGGCAACGCTGCTCGAGCGGTGCATGCCATTGTTTTCTCGTATGACTCGAGAGAAGTTGTGTCGTGAAAAGTATCAATTTTATTCAGATTGAACCAATGAATCTTCAGCGTAGGAGTCGAGGATTCGAAGCAGTTATAGCAGACAAGTACGACAAGGCGAACTAAGAAGTCTAGACAATTAACTAAAACTTAATTTGAATACTGATTGACTTCTCACGTCGCTTTCAACGCTTTCAGTGCATCTTACATTAACTATGTACAGTTAGCGTCAAAAGTGAGTGAACAGTCAGTCTTCTGCTAAAAGTTTATCAAATTAAATTAAAATTCGCCGAAGTGGGCCAGGACCGATATGAATGCATCAAATCACATCTCCAAAGTCAAACTTTAAAAAACACTGTATTTTGTATTAGAAGAAAAAAACGCTAAGAACAATAGCTAAAAGTGGGTGTACTTATGATGATTTCAGAGCTTATATTTGTTGTATCAACGTCTGGCGTAGATTATTCCAGACAATTTTAATTTGAAGGAGAAACTTTCAGCTAATGATTATTCACTTTTGACGCTGACTGTATATCAATTGGCTGCGGTATTGCCCGACTTCTTCTTCTTCTTAGGGCGCTACAGTCCGAGGTGGACCTGGGCCTCACTCAACATGCCTCTCCAGCCAGCACGATCTTTCGCCAGCTGTCTCCAGTTTCGATTGCCCGACTATCATAGGCAAATAATTACACGACAAGCTCGCACACTTCCCGACAAGTGTAAACCCAACGTTTTCAAAGATAGCAGCAACGATAGACTCTGCCAGGCTGCTTGTGTAAAATAATACTGCAAATGTACATCTTAAATTGGTTGATATTTGTTTTCTTTTTTTTTTTAGATTAGTTTTATAAGAAGTTAAGCACATGATGTGTACTGCGGTTTCGCATGAACTGATATCAAAGTGAGTTAGCACTCGGCACCAGATTAGAGTCGTATTTACTTGCTTGCCCTTTATTGTCATTCAGACTACACATGAGTTTCTATGTTTTATCTACTCGTACATATGTTAAAACATTAATTATCTTGTTTTTATATTTGGTCATTGTTTACTGGACTCTATTTGAATGATTATGAGTTCCTGGAAGAGTTAAATTAAGAGGTGCTTGTTGTCGGAGAAATTTATTTATTTATTTATGTTCAGATTAACGTCGTTTATTTTAGAATTATCACCATAAAATGCAAACTAATTGTCGAGCGCCAACGGTAGCGAGCACAAATTGAATGAGACCTCAACCCAAATTGAAGTGTGGCGACGGAGACAGCTCAGTACGGGCAGTAGTGTCACTTAAAGAGAAGAATGTACATATACAGTCAGTGTATAACTGATTCGATGGTGAGAATTCTCCATTCTCGTCCTGCTCAGTCTGATGAGTTTGACGCCAAAACTAAACATGGCGCTGTATAGCTCGTGTCTTATAATCGACGAATAAATGGTGGTCTGCATTTCTTGGGTCTTTTTCAAGATC
Organism: Myathropa florea; assembly: GCA_930367185.1. NCBI lineage: Eukaryota > Metazoa > Arthropoda > Insecta > Diptera > Syrphidae > Myathropa > Myathropa florea. Next base: position 79,850,771 of record OV884003.1, on the reverse strand, counting down.
TACCACCATAGTGTGAAGATTTGGTCGATTGTGGACTTGCCTGACCTTAAACCGCACTGCTAGGGATCGATCAAATTATTTACGAATGGTTTCAGGGGCTTACACAAAACGGCAGATAAGATCTTATACGCGATGCTTAGGAGACTTATTCTTCGATAGTTTGCTCAGTCAAAGGGGTCTCAGGCAAGCAATACAGATCTCTCACTCAACGGGCATTTTCCTCTGGCCATATCTTACGGAGGAGTTGTGGTATGATGCGCCCTACAAACTCATCTTCAGCTACTTTAAATAATTCTGCAGACAGTCCGTTTGCACCAACAGTTTCATTCGACTTTAGTCTCGATATTGCTATCTTGACCTAGATCTAGGTCGGGGGGACGAAATTCTGTTCTATCATCGTCCAAATTGAGTGGAACATTCTGCCTGACAACAGTATAGGTGTCTTCATCGCCGTTTTACAGAAGTGACCTTTCCAGTTTGTCAGTATCGACTGGATTCTACTACGAGTTGTCCTGCCGACAGGCTTCTTCGCCCCGACAGACTTCATTTCGCATTTTATACTTATTGGGTAATTGTTTTATACTTTGGTAGACCTATCGGACATTATTTCTTCCGTGCCACCTCTTTATCTCCGATTTCGCGATATTCGTAATAGAATAATAATAATGGCGGCGCTATAGTCCGAGGTGGACCTGGGCCTAGCTTCCCAGCAACCACTCGTGTTGTGCATCCTATTGTTCTCTCACGAGTGGAGGGGACCTACAGTTTAAAGTCGACTCCGAACGGCGATATTGAGAAGCTTTTTCTAGACATTTATACTCTTTGATCATTGTCAGTGACTCGAAAGATGTGGAGCCGTGAAAAAAATTTAAGATATTTGTTTTTCGAGATTCGAACCTTAGACCTCGAGCGCCTACCAGCGCGGCATCATGGGACCTTATTTCTTTCAAAATGAGAAAGGAGACACCGTTATTGTCAATGGTCTCAGGTATACAGCAATGTTAACCGACGTTCTGTGGCCAGACCTCGATGACACCGATATATTCGAGCTGTGGCTTTAACGAGACGACGCTACGACCCAAAGCTTGAAGTTGTTTGGGTTTTGACCAGTTTCTAGTCTGAGTGCTCCATTGTAATGTTTTAAAAACTACGAAAAAAAAAGATGGCCGCACGATCTTGCGACGTGACATCACTCGATTATTTTCTCTGGGGCTACGTGAAGTTCTAATAAGCCAATCATTTTGAACGAGAGTCTGGAGAGTCTCAAGAAACATTCGAGACGCTTTATAACCACCTCATATATTAGACCGAGTCATTAAAAATTAGACCGACCGCTGGAAGCACTGCTAGCGAAGCCGAAGTCGCCATTTGAGTGATCTGCTATTCCATACAAAATGAAATGTTGCTTCTAAAGAAAGCCAGAATCAAATTTATATCTCACACGTTGTTGTTTTATTGAAATTTCTATCCCATTCGCTTTTTTTAGTCACCCTGTAGCATATGTCAAATTTAAATCACCATCCCTAACTGTGTTTGTGATAAAGATCCCCGAATGATATAACAATGGAGAGGATGCGTTCAAGAAATGTCAGCGAAATTATTCCAGTAAAATTTTAGCAGTCACGTGAAAACCGCTCCTTCTATTGGTTTTATCCGTAAGGAGAATGAAGAAAAGAAGAAGAATAAGAAGAGAATCAAAAACAATTTCAAAATAACACGACGAAGATTCCTGTGAGATCAAACATGAAACAAACAACGTGACAAAACTTCATCTAACGTAAAGAAAAACATTTATTTGTTTCAGACAATATGTCCTTTCATTAAATCTAAATCTAAGTGAATACTTTGTCTAATCTATAGATCCTCATGACCCAGAGTCAAGCAAACAGGATTTTTCTTATAGATTCCTTGCTCCTGCAACACTGCATGTGGTGAACACCTCCACGGATCGTCCGTAGCCACTTGCCAAGCAAATAACCTCTCTTGTAGACTCTTCAGTAAACTTTGATACTTATCCTTGAACGCCAGATTCCAGCGTTCCAAGGGATCCATTTTGAGATCGAACAGCTCCCACTCTGGTCTCTTGTAGTAATTCTGCAGGGTCTTTACCCAAGGAAGACTCTTCTTCGTGGCGGTAGCGTTCAGTATCTCTTGGAATGTGGGAGACGTGTACAGATCTTGATCGATTGGGAAATAGCTCCAGTAGTTGAGGTTATGAATCAACTTGTATCGACGCGTCCTAATCATCCGCATCGGGTAGTTCATCGTGATCTCGTGGAAATTCTGACTGCCATAGATGGTCTCGTTCTCGTTTGGTTCCGGTTCCGATTTCAGCAACGGGAGAAGGGACTTTCCAGTCAAACTGGCATTCACTGGAACACCGAAAACATCCAAAACAGTAGGGAATATATCGAGCAAACTCGTCATGGCTGAGGTCACTTGATTGCGTCGAACACCATCCTCTGGCGACGATAGAATCATTGGCTCCCGCACTCCACGGTCGTAGAGGTTAGTCCTGCCGCTGGGGAATGGTGGTCCATTATCCGATGAGTACATCACCAAAGTGTTCTTGTCAAGGCCAATGTTCCTCAGCTCTTTGAGAACAACACCGACGCCTTGGTCAAGTCGGGAAATTGTCATGTATTGAGCGGCCAACTCCTGCTGAACCGTGGCAGTCTGCGGCAAGTAATCGGGAATCGGTAGATTTCTCCAGTCATAGTAAATTGGTTTCCAGTCGGGAATCACACCCATTCCTATCTCTCCAGAGCCCCAGCGTTCGCAGAACTCCCCGTACTGCGGTGTTATGTGGCCACATCGGTGGGGGTCATGGAATGCCACCACCAAGAAGAACGCCTTGTCCTCCTCCCTGCTCTTGTTGAGGAAATCTCTCACGTACAGTTTGATCTTCGTGATGTTCCTTCCGATCTGGTTGATTGAGTGATTCTCCTCCGTCTGCTCGTAGTCAAAGCGGAAGTTATCCTCTTCTCCGACGTGTTTCTTCCCAATGATTCCCGTTAAAACACTGCCACCCTTTTCTGCACGCAGTACATTCGGCAGTGACGTAACCGTCTTGAATACATTGAAGTTGTGGACTCCCTGATGCAGGCCATACATTCCGTTTTGATGACTCGCCTGACCGGTTAGAATCTGTGCGCGACTCGGCGAACAGCTGCTTACCGAACTGAAGGCGTTGTTGAAGCGAAGGCCGCTCTTGGCGAGGCCGTCCAAGTGCGGCGTTTGACAGTACTTGTTGAGGTAAGCCCCCATCTCAAAACCGCCATCATCGGCGACAAGAAGAAGAACGTTTTTCACACCAGATGCACTGCAAGTTGCCGCAAATATCGCGAAGGTAAAAAGAAATAGATTTCTTACACTCGATGCCATGCTGGCGGATGTGTGACACTGCCGACTACACTCTCGCGCAACGATCTCAAACAAACACTGACCAGGCCACTAGTTCACAGTCTCTCCTTTCCCGAGAAATTACAACATTTCGAGTGGTCGCCGGAAGAGGGGAACGAACCCTGGGGCAATCAGATTAAAGTGAATGTATCTCAAACATACACACACACATTTGGATGAGAAAGTTAATCCAACGAATAGTGGGAAAGACGAAGAAGAAAGGCCGCACAAATGGAGCTGGAATGCATGGATGAGAACGCAGAGAATGGAATTGAACTGGTAAGTCACCTCTCAACTGAACTTGCACGTGCAGATGCAATTCATTTGAGTGAGGGACTCCATGAAAGCGTTGATTGGTGAAACGCTGATGCTGCCAAAAGATATGTATGTTTTGAACTGCGATATTTTGGTCTGGATGGATTTAATTGTAATAGCCTTTAATACAGGGTGTTTGTTCGGCTTAGGTTGGCAGCTATTTCGGTGTGGATGACATTTGTCAGCTGGCGTTTGACAGTCGTAGACTGCAGATGGCAACAATGTGTCAAATTTGTTAAAAACTTGTGTTTGAATCATTGTTTAATTGTGTAACAATACTAGAAAAGCATTATAAGCAACGACGCACATTTCGAATTTGGTGCACCGAAAACCCTCAGTTATACAAGAAAGGCCACTACTCTCACAGAGCAACTGCATTCTGCGCCGTACAAAATGCTTAACAGCAATGCATTAACAGCTACTGCGAACGAAAAACCAAAAAACAGCTGGATGGCGCAGTTGGTTAAGTTAGAGTAGTCACAGGTCCGAATCCCAGTAAAAGTTAAGTTAAAACGTTATAGTTAGTTAGTATCCAACCTAACCTAACTGCGAGATGTGGAAAAAAAATTTAATTCAAAATTCATTAAAAAAAAAACATTGACCTGGAAAATACAAAGCACCCTGTACTTTTGAAATTGATTTTTAGTTTCTTACCTTTCTTTTCACAATGTAAAGAGAACGCAGTTCAATGCAGAAACACACTGACAGATCTAAAACTGACGGATGTAAAACTCGTAGGAGCTAGTATACAGTGGTGTGGTACAACAATGGAACAACTGTAATTTTTTTTCTGAAAACTTCCAAAGAAATGCTGCAAACAAAATTCTAAAATACAGTAGACCCTCCCTAAGTCGAATTTCTTTCTCGAACTCGAATTTTTTCGCCATATTTTTTGGCATTCCCTTCAATTTTCCATACAAAAAACTATCCTCTAAGTCAAACTCCCTCTAACTCGAAATAATTTTGATATCCCGTGAAGATTCGAATTAGGGAGAGTCTACTGTACATTACTATGAATCTCCCATTCGTTCGTTATATTGACAAAAACAAAAATCACTAAATGGGTTATCCGCTCCCGTCATTAAGTCATCATGCTACATATATTTACATAATTGTGTAAAAAATAGATGCGTTGTAAGAAGTTGTCATTAAATTCTGTTGAATCGCACTAGAAAGTATCGAGTGTTTTACTAAGACTTATATTTTAGCTCGTTTATTCAATATTAATAGAGGATGAAGATCAGAGATATTAAAATTTTACACATTCTACGGAAGTGGTACGAAAAATCATCTATAAAATGGCTGAAAAGGAAAATCGCACAAATATGCATATTGTAGAAAAAGATGGTAACCAATGCCCTAAGCTTGCAGAAAATCAAAAAAAAAATCAAGACCGGCCTCGAAAACAATATCGAACACCGATAACCAAACTGTAATGCTTGCTGAAAACGAGCCATTGGCTACATCGGCCCAAATCAAAAAGGAGGCTTATTAACAAAGAACATTCTGGTAGAAGCCCACGAAAATGTCCGTTGCTAACTTCTCAGTCACACCAACCTAACTTCTCGATATCGTCAAATACGCAAACTCTTAACCAACAAAGCACCTGAATTAGTCATCTGCAAAATGGCAAAATGTCTTATAGTCTGCTAAGTCAAAATTCGATATACTGGCAGGCAGTTTTGCGAAGCCCACAGGAAAAAGAGTCTTGTTTGTGTTCTAAAATTTATTCGGATTTACACGAGTTTTATAAATAAAGCACCTGTTACGAGTATTTTGCACACCACTGTATGCATATGCAAAGCCACTCAAAATCTATAAATTTTTTGGGGCAACAAAACTGTCATAGGGTTCTTCAAGAAGAAGCAGGCTATTTGTGAAGAATAGCTATTGGTGTAATAGGTAAGAGGGCGAGATTGTTAGTTATACTCTTTGAGCATTGTCAGTGACACGAAAGAGGTGGGGCCGTGAAAAAATTTTTTTTAAAAATTGTTTGTCTGAACTGCAATATGATTTCAACCTACACTTGAAAGTCTAGTGTGAATGGGTCGACGCACAAACCCACACGGCCACGCCGCCCACAGACGTACCAATAGAAACGTCAAATAAACTGAGCAAGTGCGAGTTGTACTCGCACGGGGAATGTTCCGTCGCATAAATATTTTTTAAAAGAATAATTTTTGAGTATCATGCAACTAGTTCAAGCTTTAATTAAAATAAATGTTTTTCTAACTTCAATCCAAATCAACTATTTATTACCACACTATTAGACACCAAAGCCGTCAAATGTTGCCACGATGCGCTGCATTCACTCGTCAAACACAACAAAGTGAAACTTGGCTGGATCCCTGGATACAAGGGGATTGCTGGTAACGAATCTGCAGACTAACTCGTTAGGACTGGTACTGCGTTCATAAGTCCTCAAACGTACTGTAGTGTCAATTGGACAACAGCTGCAGCGCTGATTAACGAATGGGAAAACAAACTTCGCCTAGGTTATTGGACCAATGGGTCAGGTATTAGGCAATTCAAGCGATTAATCAGGCTCTATTCCTATAAGGAAATCCTTAGATTAGATAAGGAGAGCATAAGAAACCTAACGAACTTTCTTACTGGCCACTGGGGCCTGAATTATCACCTTGACAAAATGAACTTGTGTCAGTACAAGGAATGTAGGTTTTGTTTTGAAGAAGACATGAATGTCCGGCACTACACTGGTTAAGGAAACGTATTCTCCATAGGAAAATATTCACTTCAGTGGAATTAAAAAACTCCACTACAAAAGATATACTATCTTTTATAAGGGAAGTAGTAAGTCTTTTGGATTAACTATAATCCGTCGATACAATAGATCTTGTTAGGTCGCTGTCTTAACGGCTGGGTTGTACAAGAGGAAAAAAAATGCATTACTACTTTCATACATACAAACAAACAAATATCCATTAATGCATGTACGAATGTGTATATCCAAATTTATCTAACACAGCAAATCCCTTCCATCATACCCAATCACTGCACATGCCTGCAGTTTGAACATTGCTGTTGGGGTTTGAAATGAATCGAATATGAGAGATAACACTCTTCATCGTACGGAGTTGTCGATCACAACATGGACTTTATGTGTGAAAATGAAAATATTTATAATTTGAGATCTTTGATATCGCAAAATTTTGCACATAAACCGATATTTTGGTATTTATCATTTCTTAATGCTTACATTGAGGTCTACAAGACTGCGTTTTCAGATCTTCACAATTCGCATGTCGACGCTTTTCTATTTTTGGCCTATATCTCCAAAACTATTTTGGGCAGAGTGCTTGAAATTGTTTTTTGAAAGCACTCAAATGACGCCAAGTTTTTGTATTTTTTTTAGATTTTTAAGCACTTTGGTTTAGAAATGACAGAAATGACGTTTTAAAAAAAGCTTTAAAGCTCCATATTTTTCAAATGGAATTTTGGATCAAAAACTGTTGAACCAAACCTCCATCTTATTTCAAAAGATCTGTCGATTTATATATAACTCCAGGGGGTGCAACCCTTAACTTTTAGGGAGCAACCCTCAACTTTTAAGATTTGAGTGTATAGGCCTAAACTACTTAATTCCAAAATTTCATGTCGATATGTTTATAAACGTCGGAGATAATAAAGTGTGACAGACACGACAGACGGACGGGCACTCTGAAATTATAATGGTTCCGTTTTTATAGACGGAACCTTAAAAAACAAAGCAGCACAAAGTCTCTGAAACTTTAAGACAGAAAATTTAAAAATGGCGGAATATAGACACCTGTAATTTTGCAAGACAAAGATTATCCCATTACTATTAACTTCTTAAATCAAAGCCCTTTCAGGGCATTGCGCAATTTGGGAACCATCCCATAACATTGAGGACCGGATGAGAACCGGGAGCCTTAAAAACTTCTCTGTAGCTAAGCTGTTCTACACGTCTCAAGAAAACGGTTTTTTTTTAAATACTTCTTTAACAAATTGACAGACGTGTCCGATACGGATGTCAGAAAAACCTGTAAATTTATCCACAAATCAAAGTAGTTCCAAGAGTTCTTCGTCTAGCTGACTCTAGTGGCATGGGGCCTTATTGGTCTAAGTAAACTCTACCGAATACAGAGGGCTGACACCTTATTTACCTACATGTCTACCGCTTTTTTGAATGACTTTAACATTAATTATGACATCTATTCGCATATTGGTACAGCTTGTGCGTTGTTTAAAGTTCTTACTACAATAGCTTTATCTTATCTCGAGATTACAGGGTGATAAAAAATTTGTATTTGCTTCCGTATTTTACATTCGCATGCGCAAAAATTATTACTTTACTAAGTTGAAATTAATTTTGCACACGTATGTACACATTAAAGAACAAATAGGATTGACGTGTTTATGGCTACGACGCACACAAAGATAAGCTCTTGTAGGATTTCCTCTGCACACTCATGTTCAGTGCAGAAGACAAATGTGGCCATAAATAAGCAACAGGGTGCTTTCAATGTTTCAGATCGAGGTTTTTTTTAATAACTTCTAAATGAAATAAATATGCCCCATCCACAAAAAAGGCGATCCTACCTCTTGCAACAACTATAGAGGTATATCCCTGCTAAACGTTGCCACGATCCTGTCCAGCGTACTGTGTGAACGTCTAAAGCCGTTTTGCACCGCACTAATCGGCACATACCAGTGCGGCTTCCGGCCCGGCAAATCGACTATAGACCAAATTTTCACACTAAGGCAAATCCTGGAGAAGACCAGCGAGTTTCAAATCGATTCGAGACGGATAAATTATAGACGTTCCGAATATGGAGGCAAGTTAATTCTGTCAGTCCAGTTGAGATCGCGAAGAGCAAAACGTAAGAATCTGCGCTGGACGGCTTCTACACGTTGGATGTGAAACAGACCTGACTGGCATATTCCATTATAGGTGACATACAATGAAGGTGACATACCGAAATTTAGTGGCTTAGGGGTTTGAAATCTCTTTTGGACAACGCTTAACAAAACCTAGTGCAGAGTTTGCTCTGTTAATTGCGTTGTCGATATGGGGACGGAAGGTAATCTCTCGATCGCAGATTACACCGAGGTCACGCAAAGAAGAGACTGAAGAAATTACTTAACTACTCGTACATAGGAAGTAATTTCTAGCCGTTTGGAGGGGAGATTGCATTTGCTGACGTTCAACTGGAGCAAGTTCTCCTTACACCAAACAGAGAATCTATTAAAATCACATTGAAGGGGTTTAGAGTCGGTTTGAGAAGAGATGTGTCTCTAGCACCTCTAAAGAAATATGGTCCGGTTACTTACTTACTTAAGGTGGCGCTACAGTCCAGGGTGGACCTGGACCCGGTCAGTCTTCCTCTACTGCGCCGTCCTTCAAGGGTAGATTCGAAGACTTTTCGGGCCGGAGCATTGGCATTGGCATATGGTCCGGTTATGAGCACCTAATCGGCGCACTATACAGTCACTCTACTAGGTTCTAATGGTCTTCGATATTTGAATTGAGCATTTAGGTACATCAATAACGACTATTCTGTTTATTAACAAAGCCAGCCAAGTAAAAATGTGCTTTGTCGCTCATAATGATTTTTTGTCAAGAATAGTGGCACCAAGTCGTAGTTATTCTAATGAAATGCTTGATTAATTTTGACACGTTGTTAGGACGTGAAATGCTCCAAAATAAACTGTCATTGGCCACTCGGTAGTACTGTAAAAATGTCAAAAGTATTTGGATGACATTTGTAAGTTGACATTTGATGAGAGGAAAAGTAGAATCAATCTGGAACATAAACAGCCGCCTGTATACCAATTGTTTGCGTAGATTGACGCGAAGTCATTGAGGCACAGCACCACGTAGCGGCATTTTTTGTCCCTGCCAAAGGAATATAGAATTCTGACAGATCGTAAGCAGGAACAAATTTCCATAGAATCTTTCAATTCGGTCGTGATTTAAAACGATATTATCTATTAGAAAATGAATGCTTTTAACTACAGTAAATGTTTTAATGTTGAAAGCATGTACCAAAGGCTGGATTTAAGTGGTTGTCAAGTGATTATAAGAGACAGTTCAAGTATAATAGTGCTTTGAAAAATATTAAAATTGCACTTGTGGCAAGAAGAAATTGTTGTTTTTTCTTCTTTAATACAGCGTTTGTTTATTTAATTGATCAACAAACACAGTTTGCATTATGTACTAGTCACTTAAAATTCAATTGAACATGAAAAACATATAAAATTTCCTCGAACACACGTGTTTTTCTTGCATTTTTCAAGGCACAATTGTGTATAATGTATCACTTCTAAACACTTCACAGCCAACAATATCAAAAGCAACATATTTTTACTCGATATTCCATAATAAATTGTATTTGAAACTAACAATTTTATGTTAGCTTTTACAAATTTATTTCTCTTCCAAATTTCAAGTTTCAATATAAATTTGTTCCCGCCGTTGAACTGTCAGAATTCTATATTCCTGTGTAGCTACCAAAAATTTCCGCCAGAAGTACTTCAAGTCGTCATATTTTGCACATCGGCGTTTTTCTGTCCCAACGTGGCCTCTTACAAAACTCGTACCTCGTGGTATGTAGCTACACAAAAATATTTCTTGCCAGAGAATAATTTGCATACGTATCGTTTTGTTTACATCTGCTTGAACAATTATCGCCTATATTCTAGTTGTCAAAGTAAATTGTGTTAATGTAGTGGTTTCTCATAACAAAAGCTCCCAAGCAATGCGCTGTTGACATTCACTTAGATCCCTTGTAGATAGTTTATACATGCTGGCTGTCTTCCATAGAGGGGGAACCGCACTTAAACAAACAGCGGTTCATTCCGCAGCCACGTGGATCTAAGAGAAGTTGATTCACTCATTCACTTTATGGGAGCTTTTAAGTTTTAGTTAAATTTTAAGTAAAAATGTCAAGCTGTAGTTGCCGTCGCTGTCATGAAAACTCAACGAAAATGTAAATCACATCTTTTGTTGATAACAACTTGTTCTGGATGCTTTTTCGATTTCAAACATTTTCAATTTAATCAGGATGCTGTGTGGAAAATTATGTCCCATGCAACATGTTGGTCAAAAGAATGTCTTTGCCCAAATATAAAAAAAAATACTTTCAAATCCAGCAGTTAAAACGAACAGTGCCCAGATTTCGGTCTGAACTATAAGACCATTTCATTTGGCATTTCTTGAAAATTATTGTTTGTCAAAGCGACCAACAATTTAAGTCCTAACTTTTTTCATTTCGTCTATATTTAAGATTCTATCTTAAATTAATACAAAATTAGAACCATTAAATTGGGTGTTAAACAATTTTAATTAAACGATAAGAATAAACATCGCTAATGGATTAATTAAATTTGACTTCAATTAGGTGTCAAGATATTTTTTAGAGTCCTAACGACAATCTGGCGTTTTCGCTTTCGCAGATGCCTGAGACACTGCAGCCTTCCATGCCCTGCGGTCCCGGGCACGCTGCTTCCAGTAATCCAGACCAAGCGCTCTTGCATCCGCGATAGCTTGGTCCTTGAAACGGAGGTTCGGTCTTCCTTTTCTTCTCGAACCTGTGGGCTGTGATTCGAAGATCCTCTTTGCTGGAGCGTTGTTGTCCATTCGCTCGATGTGGCCAAGCCACTGTAGTCGTCGTTTGTAGCCTTGTAGAGCTCAAGACGATGGATGCTGTCGTATGCGGCTTTGAAGTCTATCAATAGGTGATGAGTCTCGACTTGAAACTCGTTGGTCTTTTCCAGGATTTGTCTCAGTGTGAAAATTTGGTCGATTGTCGATCTGCCGGGCCGGAACCCACACTGGTACGTGCTGATTAGTGTGTTGCAGAAAGTTTTCAGACGTTCACACAGTACGTTGGATGGAATCTTGTATGCGACATTTAGCAGGGCTATGCTTCGGTAGTTGCCTAGACATAAGATCGCCTTTCTTGAAAATGGGGCACACAGAGCTAATAGTCCAGTCATCGGGCATGACTTCATCCACCCATACTTGGTTGATGATTTGGTGCATGCACCCTACTAAAACATCACCACCATGTTTGAAAAGTTCCGCTGGGAGGCTATCAGAGCCGGCGGCTTTGTTGTTCTTCAGCTTTTTGATGGCCGAGCTGACCTCTTCAAAACTGGGAGGGGGCATGGCTTCTTCATTGATTGGAGGTGGGTTCTCTTCTTGCCCTATCAATGTCTCTACGTGATGCCCATTAAAAAGCTGCTGGAAATGCTCCTTAAATACATCTACTATTCCCTGCGCTTCGGTGACTAGATTTACTTCACTATTTCGAAGAGCCTGCGTTCCGGGTTTAAATCCAGCTTGGCTCTTCTAAAAAACGCCCGGATGTTGTTTCTATCGCGAGACTCCTCGATGTTTTCAGATAAGTACATTTTCCTAAGCTAGTTATCTAGTTATACAGGGTAACCATTTAAGAACGTTAGGCAAAGAAATTCGAATAAAACAACAACGATGTTAGATATAAAATGGATTCTGGCTTTATTTTGGAGCTACATTCATACCATTATGTATGGAATAGCACTTTTTTCAAATGACCGTCTCGGCTTTGTTGGCAGTGCTTAAACCATTCGGTCTAATTTTCGTTGACTCGGTCCAATATGTGCGGCGTTTTTCCTGCAATTGAGTCTCCAATGTTAACCTTGAGCTCGGCAAAAGTGGTTGGCTTGATAGCGTAGACTATCGACTTGACAAAGCCCCAGGGAAAATAATCGAGTTGTGTCAAGTCGCATGATTGCGGCGGCCAATTAGTGAACGCTCGCTGTGAGATAACCCAGTCGCCATATTTCTCCTTCACAACCTCCAGCGTTTCTTCGCTTATAAGGCATATAGTGTCGTCTTATTGGAACCACAGCTCGGATATATAGAGTTTATCGAGCTGTGGCCAGAGAAAGTTGGTTAACATCGCTCTATTACTGAGACCATTGACGGTAACGGTATCTTCTTCCTCATTTCGAAAGAAATAAGGTTGGATGATGCCGTCATGCCATAAACCGCACCAAACAGTCAATCTTTGTAAATACATTGATGCTTGGTCGAACACTTATGGATTGCGTTTGTTCCAATAACGACAAATTTGCTTGTTAACATAGCTGCTGAGCCAAAAATGGGGCTCTTCGCATGATTTCTTGGCCAAAACCCGCACAACATTTCCAGCGCGCAAATAGCGAACTCATGGGGTTCTTTACAGTCATCCGGATTCATTTCTTGCGTCAGAACAATCTTATACGGATGTTGGTTAAAATCCAATCGCAAAATATGCCAAGTTGACTCTCTGACGATGCCAAATTCAGCCGAATCGACATTTCTAGGTCTTCTTCGATACTGACCGCTACGACGGCTATATTTTCTTCATTTCGCATCAATCTCTGTCTGATTGCTGCCTTAAGGTCCACAAGAGTGTACTCACGCTCAAACTTTTCCACGGTGTGACGAATTGCTTACACACTGAAGTCATGATGATGACGGACCTCATGACAAAATTCACATTGGGTATATACAACTGTGGGCGCCGTGGAGTAGTGGAGATGGCCATTCAGACTCTATACACAAACTGTAGCAGCTGTGTTCGAGTTAACGGTAGTAAATCAACAATTTTAACCGTGGGCGTTGGACTTCGACAAGGTTGCGACTTGTCACCTCTGCTTTTCATTATATATATATATATGGATTAGATGTTTCAGTGCAGTCGAGGCGAGGAATGTTTCACATTGGGAGAGTTGAGGTTAAGTCATCTCCTTTTTGCAGATGACTTAGCCATCCTCACATCCTACCAGATGGAACTCCAACACGCGCTAGATGGGTTTGGGGCCGTATGTCCTGATGCTGGGATGAAGGTTAACGTAGATAAATCCGAGGTTATGGTTACGCCTGTTCAATGCACTCTACATGTAAGTGGAGTCCCATTGAGACGGGTGGAGAAGTTTACGTATCGGGATCAAAAAAAAAAAAAAGAAGCAGCTTGGTCGACCTGCAATCAGGAAGGCCGAGCCTGGTGTCAAAGCCAAGTTAGCGGTTTTTGACGCAGTATTTGTTCCAACTCTCACCTATGGTCATGAAATTTGGGTAATGACGGAAAGAATAAGATCGCGAATACAAGCTGCCGAGATGACATTTCTTCGTGCTGTTGTGGAATGTACTCGCCGGGTTTAGTGAATAACACGGCAGTGCGCGAAGAATGTTAAGCAGGTGCCTTCATGAACGGAAAGGGCTGTACTTCGATGGTTTGGTCACGTGGCACGAATGTCCCCATCACCTTGAATGCTATTCCATCAGGTAGGCGACCGCTTGGCATACGAGAGGGTTGGACCAAGTCCAAAAACTCGCCAGATTGCTCTTGAGTATAGCTCCTGATGAGTTAGAGTCGAAGGCGGAGGATAGAGTGGCCTGGAGATCTCTCGTGCATTCGTTGCCCCCTCCACGACCCCTTTAGTGGAACATGCGGGTCACTGAAGAAGATGATGTCTTAATAAGTGATAACAGCTGTTGTTTCCTGTACTCTGGATCTTCTTTCGTTATTGGAATCATGATCCCACAGGTAATCGAAGTTTAATGCCGTTCAGAATGAAGCATGCACAGTCTTTTTAAGTCATTCACCTAAGAATTGACTCATCCCTTTGCGTGTGTCAGGGCGACACGCGCGAAGATATGTATTAAATTGTACTAGCATATCACCCTACTTGTATCTAATCGTGCGCCAAGCTTTCAACCATATCTTCTTCATCACACTTGTTATTGTCTGACGTGGAATTCCGGTTTCAGATTACAAAATTCATGTACACGTGTACCGCAATGGTGCCAACCATTCGTGTTACCACGTCAAATGTCTGGTACAAAGTGTAAAGACACGTATGTCCAAATGTGGGTTGTTATTCCCCCCCTTGGTAAATTCTGCTTTATCAAATACTTTGCCGATTATTAGTTAAACCGGTTTACCCTAGGAATGGTTATGCCTAGATATATATGATTATTCTTTTCACAGCAGTACGTTAATTAATTTGTTTACTAAATCATGCCAAAAGAGAACACGTATGTGGTTCTTTCTCCCTCAAATTGAGCTTAATTTTTGGACTGATGTTTACCTTAACTACTGTACGTATCGTATGTAAAATCTGTTCTTTATTGTTCTATGCGATGACGTTGATGTATGACAATAAAACTTCACGAGTGCTTACTTCTATTTTTAGATTAAGCTTGATCTGAGATTTCAATCTGCTGCTTCCATCCGATCGATGTGGTAGTCAATTCTCTAAAGAGTTTAACAGACTCTAAAAAAGTCATTCATTTGTACCTGCGATTAAAATTCTCCGAAAACGAATTAACAATTATTTCAACAAGCATAAGGAATTGTGTGAGTAGTTAGTTTGTTCTCTATTTATCCTTTACTTATAAGTGATATTTTTGGAAAATAAAAAAACTCTGCAAGATCAGGCCATTTCATCCACGAAAATTTTTAAATTTTCCTCTTATTTGTCCATTTTTGTACTATTAACTCATTAAGGCTACGTTCATAGAGCTGGAACCTTTATAATTTCGGTTTGTTCACCTGTCCGTCCATTCGTCCCGTCTGTCTGTTACACTATCTACAGTTGCTACATTTATGAAAGTATTTACTTAAGGTGGCGCTACAGTCCGGGGTGGAACTGGGCCTCAACCAACAAGCATCTCCAGCCAGCTCGATCTTTAGCTAGCTGCCTCCAGTTGCGAACGCTCAGTTGGTTGAGGTCCCTTTCCACTTGCGTGCGCCACCTGAGCAGTGCTGCCAGTTTGTGGTAAATTTACCTTTTCAAGGGAAATTCCAAATCCCATTCCACACATTTGGTAAAAAGTATTTTCATCCAAAAAAGGGTAAACTTCTTCTGAAACAAATATCCTTCCGTTTGTTTATATTCTCTAACAAATCTATGGGATGGCTGAAATCTTTGTCACAAATAATGCGAGCAGCAGCGCTAAGGAGCAGAAATAATAAAGCACGATAGAGAAAGCAAACTTTAAAAGAATGCAAATATCATATTTTTTGAAAGTTTTTTTCTTCTTCAGTTTGGTAAATTTTGCTTAAAAATACTGGCAGCACTGCACCTGAGTCGAGGTCTTCTTCTACTGCGCCGTCCCTCGGGGACGAATTCGAAGACTTTCCGGGCCGGATTCCATTCGCTCTACATGACCTAACCATCTTAATCGTTGGACCTTCACGCAAAATCAACGTCGCTGAACAGCTCGTACATATCATGGTTAAATTTTTTATATCTTCTACTCCACTCATCCTCTATGCAGACGGGATCGAAAATCACCCGAAGAATTTTCCTCTCAAGGCAGCCAAAAGTAACCTCATCCGCTTTTGACAAAATGCATGCTTTTATGAATATATCGACATGAAATTTTAGAATTGGGCGCCTTAGGCTTGGATATCAATTTCTGTGCATGCAAATTTAAAAAGTGAAAGTTTCGGAATGGTCAATGTCTTATACAAAGTCAGCTTGGTCCTTCGAGAGAGGGCCCTATTACTCAATTGCCTCTTGAGACCAAAGAAACAGTGATTGCCAAAGAGTTATTCTGCATTTTATCTCGGTACTGATTAGGTTTCCCAACTTTGACCGAAACAAAAAGGAGGACATCAGCCTTGCTTGTATATTACTCTAAAGTTGGAATATTCCGGAAGAAAACTGAGCACTGGTGGTGCTACAGGTCAACCAACGAGCCAAGTCTTTGATCACGTCAATGTGTTAGCAGGCCTTATTTGTGTTTGCCCAGCAATCACAGATATTTCTGGTATATCGTCAAGACATAATAATAATGGCGGTGCTACAGTCCGAGGTGGACCTGGGCTAAACTTCTCAGCAACCACTCGTGTTATGCGTGCTATTGTTCCTTCACAAGTGGAGGGGACCTACAGTTTAATGCCGACTCCGAAAGGCGAGATTAAGAAGCTTTTTCTAGACAGTTATACTCTTTGAGCATTGTCAGTGACTCGAAAGAGGTGGATCCGTGAAAAAACGTTAAGTGTTTTTTCGGGAATCGAACCGACAACATCGAGCGTAGGAGTCGACTGATTTGTGTGCGTGAATTAAAAAAATGTTGAATTTAGCATGGTCCGCAGCGACGTGTCTGTGTAGTGTATAGTAAATTTTGCACAGACCAGTGGGAAAATGCATATCCTAAACATGAGTAAAAACATGAATAGATAAACGACGAAACAATACAAACTAATGTACAGTCAGCATCAAAAGTGAGGGAACATTCAGTTATCTGCTGAAGGTTTATCCACTAAATTAATATTCACCGGAATGAGGTAGAACAGACGTGGATATATCAAATTAAAGCTCAAAAGTCATACTTTGAAATATGGTGAATAATATTTAACGCAAGTGTATATATAAAACAAATAATTTAATTTCAAAGAGAAAAGTGCTGAAAACAGCATTCAAAAGTGAGTGTATATATGGTTGTGTCAGTGACTGTAAGACATAAAGGCTCGATTCTGTTAAACATTTGTATGAAAATTAAGACCGCCATATATGATAACTGAAAAAGCGGTAAAGGTACAAGGTACAAGGTACAAAGGACAATTTTTTTCTCAATAAGATACTGTTTTTTAAGGTTCCATCTACAAAAACGGAACCTTCATAATTTCGGTGTGTCCGTCCGTTCGTCGTGTCTGTCACACTTTTTTATCTCCGAAGTTAAAAAAGATATCGGCATGAAATTTTGGAATTAGGTACTTCAGGCCTAGATGTCATTGCCTATGCACCCGAATTTAAAAATTGGGGCCATTTGGGGGTGACTCCAGTATAGGCGAAGTTGCCATTAATGTTTAAACATTGTCGCACCCCATCGTGTTATATATCAATCGACAGATCTTTTGAAATGAGGTAGAGGTTTGCTTCAACAGATTTTGATCCAGAGTACCGTTTGGAAAATATGGAGCTCCAAAGTTTTTTTTTAGTGCGTCCCCCCCAGCAATTTCTAAACCAAAGTGTTTAAAAATTTGAAAAAATCACAAAAACTTCGCATAATTGAGTACTTTCATTTAATTCAAACAATTCTAGCATTCTTGCCTTAATAGTTTTCGAGATATTGGCAAAAAAGCGTCAAACATCGACATGCGAATTTTGAAGATCTGAAAACGCAGTTTTGACAACCTCAACGTAAGCATTAATAAATGATAAATATCAAAATATCGATTAATGTTGAAATTCTGAGATATCTAAGATTTAAAATGATAACTACTTTCATTTTCACACATAAATTTCATGCTGTATTCGACCACCCTGCGCCCTGTGTTATCTCTTAGATTTGGGTTGAAGTTAAAAGAAAATTCAACTGAAATAGTTTGGAAACGTCGTTTGATATTCAGAAATCATCCATCAATATTATGCGACGGAACCTTCCCAGTGCGAGTACAACTCGCACTTGCCCAGTTTATTAAAGAGATGTGTTCACTCACGTTTGACGCCTGTTTTTAGCCTCTTTTTCGTTTGAAGTAAATAAACGTCTTTATGTTTACTGTTATTTTAAATGAAATATAGCTTATTTTGAAGCATGATTTCAAAGCTTTTATTTGAGGCATCAATGTCAGACGTAGACCATTCCAGGCAATTTTAATTTAGAGGAATACCTTTCAGCTAATGACTGTTTACTCACTTCTGACGCTGACTGTATGTGCAGATTGTCCGCACCGTGTGCGGCGAGGGGGTGGTTGCACAGACTTATGGTTGCTATAACTTTGCAGCGAGGTGTCTGTGTCGTGTATGGGCCCTTTAAGCGACTGTTCGTTATGGCAACTGATCCTCGTTTAGAAAATGTAGGCAGATCCTCCTTACTCTAGAGATTGAAAGTCTTTACTTTTCTGTTGGTTTTTGGAATTCCAACCAACTTTAACGTGCATTTCAAAATAAAACAAAACTCAGTTCCAAAAATAATGTTCTGACCGTTCGTTTAATGATTCCACCCCTTAACTCAATATCGAAAGTAAAGACAAATGATAGAACTTTGCCAATCTGTCAATGTGTCACACATAAATGAAAAAATTCGCTTGAATATGTCGCCTTGCAACCAGAACTGATGCAATCTTGCGACATCTAATGTCAGTTAGACAGAACCAGTTAATATTTGCAAAACTGATCACACGCGTATACCGATGACGTCATGACATGCAAATTGAATCATACATCAGCTTAAACATAGTTTTAAAAATGAATCAAGCGTTTTTGCACTTTACTTTGTCCGACAGTGTATGTAGATTAGTTAAGGGCATCATTGTTGAATGGACACTACATTTGGTAACTGAACAATTCTCGGGTATTCATGCCTATGGATACCCCATGAATAGTTGACTGAGTTAAATGACGATCAATCAGAAGTCATCAAAAACACGTTCTCTTATCGCAAAGAAGTTTACTGAGGAGGACGGACAAAAGACTTTATTCAGTGAAAGCTATTTACTGGTTTCATGTCTCTACCATTTAAAGCAATTAAAACATAAAGCTAATGATTCAATTCAAGTAGTTGAGTCATAATAAAAAAGTTATTTTATCAATTTTACTACAGACGACAATAATATTATCTTAACAAAATATCTAATCATTTCCAAGAAAACATTATTGATCGTCTTATCTGACGGCTATGATCAGCAAAATTAGCTAGAAGGATACAAGTATTCAATTCAGATTTCATCATTTTATTCTATCCTCGGTATGCACCTTAATATTTATAAACAGGAGCATATAACGAAGTTGTTATTATATAATGATTTTAAAATACAAAAAAAAAACACTTGGGATAGCTTTGCCGTCTGCCTGGTTCTATTTCCACGTACAAAGAATGATCTACGTAGCACGTGAAGTCGTTAGTAATACAAAACATTCTACGTACAGTACACATTTTGCACGTTTTCTGTAGATCAGAGTGCAGTCATCATTAAATGGTAACTAATGTACATAAATCTGTGGTTAAATCAACAATTCAACATTTGCTTCCGTCACTAGAACTAAGAATCATTGATGACTAACGATAAATTAGGCCGGTGAACAAAAAATTATGAGGTTTAGAGAGATTTTTTTTATCTAACAATGCTTAACGTTTGTCACTGCGGACAATGCATTCTTTTTGTCTAATACCATCAGTGGTGATTCAGAGTATCAAGGGCAAAAAGTGTTGCCTCAATCAAAACGGTTTTCTTTTTTGTTCAGCTTTGGGAAGAAGTTACAATGCAAAATGAAACTCACTTTAATTTCCCATGCCATTGACCATAACGCTTGCGTGAGTCATACTCGTCTGTCGACATCGGTCGTTACGTAGTATCTGTCGGCGTAAGTTCCATTCAATCATTCAATTTAGTCAAATGGAAAATACTCGTATTATCAGCTAGCGGGCTCTCGTATGTTTCGCTCCACTTAAAACAATATTCCTAGTAGGTAGGCTGAAGTGGCTTGATAGCGCATCATAGACCTCTGCTGGTCCATTTTATGGTCAATATATTCAATACACAATACAACAATTTAAGATTTGATTTATCGTTTTTATTAAATTTACTGCAAAACATTTTTTGTTTACATATTTTGTAAAAATGAATATGCAAACTCGTGAGCATAGAGTTCATGTGAAAGATTGTTCACTGCAAATTTCTCACCTTATTTGTGATGACCGCAAAAAAAAGCAGGTTTGAAAAATAAAAGTTAGAATCAAATGGGAAATCGAATAGAATCATTAATTAGAATTGTCTATATAATAGTTGCTACAATTATATTGCTCATTAGCTGTTTAACTGCAATCCGATACCACTCTAAAGTCGTGGACCTAATATTCCGTGCTCCAAATTTTAATTATAGACTCTTAGCAATTCAATTGAATACAAAAAATTAGTTGATTGTCCACTGAATTATACGTATTCAATTGCTGTACCATTTGAAATAGTATTGGTAATGCTTGGAATGATTTCTGGTGGACAACACATACAGTAGACTCTCGAAAACATGAATAGTTTGAAAATATGAATCATTGTTTCCCATCTTTCTTTTGGGCGACAGTCTACCTTTGAGCAATTTTATAAGAAATAAACTGGGCAAGTGCGAGTTGTATTCATTTTAAGTCTTAGATATCTCAAAATTTCAACATAAATCGATATTTTGAAATTTATCATTTCTTAATGCTTAGGCCGAGGTCGTCAAAACTACGTTTTCAGATATTCAAAATTCGCATGTCGATGATTGACCGTTTTTGGCCAATATCTCCAAAACGATTAGGGCCAGAATGCTCGAAATGATTTTAAATGAAAGTACTCAATGAAGCCAAGTTTTTGTGATTTTTTCAGACTTTTAAACACTTTGGTTTAGAAATGGCAAGAAGGTGACACATTTAAAAAAAATTGGAGCTCCATATTTTCCAAACGGTACTTTGCATCAAAACTCTTGCAGCAAAGCTCTACCTCATTTCAAAAGACCTGTCGATTGATATATATTTCGATGGGGTGCGACAATGTTTCAAAATTAATGGCAACTTCACCTATACTGGAGCCACCCCCAAATGACCCCAATTTTTAAATTTGGGCGCATGGGCAATGACATCTACGAGTAGGTCTGAAGTACCTTATTCCAAAATTTCATGCCGATATCTTCATAAGCTTCGGAGATAAAAAAGTGTGACTGACACGACGGACGGACGGACGGACACACCGAAATTATAAAGGTTCCGTTTTTGTAGACGGAACCTTAAAAATGTCCAAACAAATCATTTTTTCACACCTCTTATGAACAATTTTTTTTGTTTTTTTATATGGAGGCCCATTGGAGTAGCATTTTTTTTCTCTATCTCGTTCACAAAACTTGTCGAAGTATGTCAGGTACTGGAGGGCCGATTTTAATCGTACGAAAAGTTCTGGATGGTATGAATCCTACTGTAGGTGTTTTCCTTCAACGCTAAACGAAACATCCAGAAGTAGAACAGCACTAGATCAGACGATTACGACGTGCGGTCGAGCGTTATGATGCTTTTTTTTTGTCAAAAACGTGAATATTATTAAGACTAGAGTATCCAGCGTGCTTCGTTACACCCTCTTTTGGGGGGAGGTCCCCTTCTTTTTCCAGGGGATCTAGTTTTTCCCGGTGCTCTTTACATGTATGCACAATTTCATGATTCTCCGTCGAAAGTTTGCTGAAACGTGCGAATTTCTGTTTTTCTTATATCCTATGACCGATTCCTGATCGATCGGTGCTAATAGTTTCAAAAATTTCGTAAGGATCGATGCAATTGTTTAGAAACTCATCCCATACGTACAAACGAACCTTCAATGTTATATTTATAGATACAAATGGTAAAACAATAATTAAAAATTGAGGTCGAAATTGGACACGTCGTCTCTTAGAACTTGCACATTCGTGACTTCAGGTAACTGTGTGCCGTCTACATTCGCTTAAGCACGATGAATATGAAAATCTGAATAATTACAAATAAAATGTGCATATGTAACTTTAGTCATGTCAAACTTTAGATAAACCATCTACACGACCATACGAAGATACCCCAACAATTTTATCGATTTCGGTTTGACCGGTTGTGAGTTATAAAGCCACAACGTATTTGCAACAAATTTTTTGAATATATACGAGTAGATAAATTTTGTACGACGGCGCATTTCAAACAAAAACTAACTGACAACTTCCTTGTACTCCAGTCGAACATAATGAATCCTGTCCTCGTGAACATCTAAATGGTATTGGGCTTTTAGTCTTACCTTGTGGATCGAACTCATTATAAATAGTGCCCTTGAAAACTGAAAATAGTATTGATTCGAAACTTCTGCATCCACACTTTCTTCGATACGATGAATTCAGGGCCTTTTTAGCAGATGTGTCTTCGCAATTACTCACTCTCGCGTCTTTTATCTTCCATGAGTGAATGTAGAACAACAGTTGCGTACACTAAATTAACTGAATATCTTTTCTACTTTTCTGCATCACTTCAATCTAGGACCCTCTTTGTTGCTACTCAAGTACTCAAGAATTATGTTGAAAAAGTCAAAAGGCATCGTGCCGCCTTGTCTAAAACATTTTTTGACAGGGAAAAATCTCAATGAGTTCGTTACCGCAAGAGATCGCCATCGTCATGCTGCTAGACCTGGTGCTGTATGTGTGCATGCTGTCATATGCGAGGAGTCAAAAAATGGGTGTTGCATGTCAATCTGAACTTCTTTGGGTCTTTTCCAAGGTGTTACATGTCAATCTGTACTTCTAGGGTCTTTTCCAGGATCCAATCTAGAAATCTCGTCTATTGTGGAGTTCCCTAAGCTGAAAGTACACTGTTAAGGCTCTTTCAGATTCTTGACAATTAATATTAGGCGTTAACAGAGAACCAAAAAGAGAAGACCCAAGACCCAAGAAATGTAAATCGACACACACCACCTATTCGTCGATTTCAAGGCCGCATATGACTGCGTGCATAGAGACGAGCTATACAGCGCTATGTCTAGTTTTGATATTCCTGCTAAACTCGTCAGACTGAGCAGGATGACGATGGAGAACTCTCGCTTCTCCATCAAGGTCGGTAACGAACTCACCGAGACATGTGTGATTTCTTTAATATGTCATATGATTTCTTTAATATCGTTCTTGAGAAGATCGTGCAAAACTCACTGGCCAACATAAGAGGCACGATCTTCCAAAAGTCCGTTCAACTGCTAACTTACGCGGATGACATTGACGTGATTGGGCGAACACAGCGAACCGTCAATTATGGGTTTGCTGAAATTGATACTGAAGCGGATAAAATGGGTCTGGCGGTAAACAAGGGCAAAACCAAGTATATGCAGTCATCAAGAAAGGACGCACAACATCGACGACTTGGCCAGAACGTCACCATAGGCAGCTATGACTTTGAGGTAGTTAAGGACTTCGTCTAACTTTGCTGCACGGTAAATAGTACAAGCAACATCAGTACCGAGATTAAACGCAAAGTAACTCTTGCCAACCGCTGTTTTTTTTTGGCTCAAAAGGCAATTGAGTAGAGTAGAGCCCTCTCTCGGAAGACCAAGTTGACTCTGTATAAGACCTTGATCATCCCAGTCCTGCTTTACGGCGCAGAGGCAAGAACAATATCCCAAGCAGATGAACAAACCTCTTGGTCTTTTCGAGAGAAAAGTCCTGTGCACGATCTTTGGTCATGTTAGCGTTGATGGCATTTGGAGAAGAAGTTTCAACCATGAACTATACGGGCTGTATACAACTGAATGGCGCAGTTGGTTAAGTTCCTGCCCCAAGTAAGAGGGGTTCCAGATTCCAATCTCAGTGAAATCATATCTGGTCCAGTCACCATTTGCCGTTGGGATAAATTTAACGGCACTGAAATAGGTCGCTACCTGGCAGTACAATATACCATTTTTGAGTCCGAGTACTCCAGTTGTGCTTCAAAAAATTTTCGAAAAAAAAAATAATAAAAAATATGGACTGTACAGCGACATGAGTCTAGCCAAGCGTCTACGGATCCAACGCCTAAGATGGGTAGGCCATGTAGAGCGTATGGACAACTTAGCTCCGGCCCGAAGAGTCTTCGACTCTGAGCCTGTGGGACAACGCAACAGAGGACGTCCACGTACAAGGTGGCGCACACAAGTCGAGGGGGACCTCGGCCGGCTTGATGTGCGAAACTGGAGACAGCTGGCGAAAGATCGTGCTGGCTGGAGAGACATGTTGAGTGAGGCCCAGGTCCACCTCGGACTGTAGCGCCCTAAGAAAAAGAAGAAGTTAACAGAGAACGACAGAGGGATGTTAAGGAGACTTATTCCTCAATGTCAAATAGATATATTTCTGGTGAATCAGACGATAATGAGACTCCATTCATCGGACATACTTCCCTCCAACCATATCTTACAGATGAGCTGTGCATGTGCCCAAACACGTCATCTCCAGCTCCTTTAAAGATTTCAGCAGACAAGCCGTCTCCCCCGCCGGCTTTATCAGACTTCAGTCTCAATTCCTCTCTATCATCGTTCATTGTGATTGTGTGAAACGTTCTGGTTGACAGCGATATTTGTGTCTTCATCACCGCTTAACACTCTGCAGAAATAATTTTTCCGAATTCGCAATATCGACTGCGACTCTACTATCAGTTGTCTGTCCTCGTCAAAGTGACGTCCCCAGCTGCTTCAAAAATTTCAACAGACAGTCTGTCCGTCCCAGCAGCTTTGTTTGACTTCAGTCTCGATATTGCTATCTTCAGATCTATTGATATCTAGATCGAGATGGAATCGATCATCATTCAGATTGTGTGGAGCACTCTGCCTGACAGCGGTATTCCGGGACACACATTTTGCCATGGTTACAATATTGTATTTTCAAAGAAGTCTTAGCTAACAAGTAATGATTCAAACTTTGTTATTGACCGCATTTGAGATTGCCTTGGTTCTAGTTTCTCTCTTATCATACCGTGCGATTATCATATTTACCGTGACCGATAAGAAGATGCCTACACTTTTGTTACGTACAACTGCTCAGCTTTTCCATTGGTCTCGTAAATAACTTGCTTTTGCCCTACTTCATGAGAGAATTTGAAATGTACACATTTTGTTTCTGTATGACGGTCCCATAAAAGATAAACTGAGATGGCTTTCATAGTTGTTGAGCACACAAAAAGCAACCAAAAATAATTAACAACCCAACCGCGCGTGTTTCTTTCATTTTCCAGTGAATAGGTACATACCGCTAGGCACCTGACTTAATGACTTTCAAAACTAATCTATCTACTTCACTTGGATACACGAAAGTCGTATGGACATAATGAAAAATGTAGATACAGTGTGCAGTTTCTATTTCTGGTTCGATATTCGACTGGATGCAATTCTGAAGAATTGCGAAACTGTACATCTCGACACTTTTGAAAGATATTTTCATACGTCAGAAGCATCGTAAAACATCTATTAAATGAAAAAGTAAACAGAACCATCAAAATTATCTTAGATAAGCGAGTTCGGTCAGCGACATTATACAGTCTTGGTAACAGTTCGTCAGGGCAATTAATTTAACGTGTGTTAAACTTTTTCACGCTAATTGTCTGCCAACCTGTTGTCAACATCGATTGAACGAAGCTTAACCCACAGGCACACAAAGGGGGTTAAAATGTATCTTTTGAGCAAAACTCAACGATAGACAAAAGCTTTGCGTGATGAAACTACACGAAGGTCTTACATCAGCAATCTGTTCGCCATGCGACAGAGAGAAACTAACGTCAAGCACTGCCCGGCATCCGTAAGTACGCAGAAATACACATTTGCATATCTGCACGGATGTATCTGTTGGGTTATCAGCTGAAAGTAACAATAAACATAGGCGGCGAGATCGCGGACTGGTGTTCAAGCGGAAAGAATTCGAAAGTCGATTTTGATGTTGTTGCTGTCCAAGGTGACGAAGCAAAATTGGCAATCCATTCAAGACAGTTAAGGGAGTGAGCGGTTCACTAGTTTGCTCTGCTTTATACAATTTTTTCATAGAAAAAAAAAACACCTTAACTCAAGTGACGGGGACTTGCGAAACGTCTTGAAAGTGATGGGTGTTCAAAAAACAACAACAGTGGAGCATTTGTTGAGATAGGTGTCTAGGCAGCTAATTTTTTTTAATTTTCTTCATAGATTCACATGCTGGCTTCACCTTAATTTTTTTACGATTAAATTTTTTGATTCTACATTTGTCCCTAAATGCGCTGTTGATGAGACATTTGCTGCCATTGAAACGGAAGCTGCTAAAATGGATCTGGCAATAAACGAGAGCAAAACTAAGTATACAGGGTGGGCCATCTAGTGGTTTTTTTTAATCATAGGTTATTTTGACACTGACAGCTGTTTCCCGTTCAGTATCATACCTCCGCGGAAGGAAATGTATCGCTTTACGCTTGAACAACGTTGGGAAATATTGAAAACTTATTTCTAAAGTGAGTGCTGTGTAGCGAAAACAGTGCGTTTTTATAAAAGAAGTTTTGGCCGAAATGAGGCGCTGCTATCGCAAGTTTGTGCCAAAAGTTCGTGAGACTGGTATGCTAGTGGACAACACTCATGATCCCCGTCATCGTACGGTGCGCACAGATGAGAATGTGGCTGCCGAGAGTGTGAGACTCAATTCACGAACATCAACTCGTCATCGATCTCATGAGGAGAATTCTGCACAAAGATCTCGGATTATTCGCTTACAAGGTCCAATTGACTCAGCAGTCGAAGGCGCGCGACCATCCGCTTCATTATCGCTTCGCTGTCTGGGGCTTGAATTCCACGAGGAAGTTCTCTACTCGAATTCCGGACAGGAGAGGTTGGGAAGAGCTATCAGCAAATGGCGACGAAAATATCTCCCTATATACTGATGGCTCGAAAACACGTGCAGGAGCGGGGGCAGGGGTCTTCTGCGATCTTTTTGAGTCCCTAAACCTAAGCGACGAATGTAGCGTTTTCCAGAAGAAGTGGTAGCAATAAATGAGGCGACACATCCCTAAAAGAGCCTGTGGACAACACCCATGGTCCCCGTCGTCGTCGTCGTACGGTGCGCACAGATGAGAATGTGGCTGCTGTGGCCGAGAGTGTAAGACTCAATTCACGAACATCAACTCGCCATCGATCTAAACAGCTCAACATTTCACGCACTAGCCTAAGGAGAATTTGAATACTGCACAAAGATCTCGGATTATTCGCTTACAAGGTCCAATTGACTTAGCAAATGAGGGCGCGCGACTAACCGCTTCGTTTGTATCGCTTCGCAGTTTGAGCCTTAGATCAGCTTGAAGTGGACAACGATTTTGGGCGAAAAATCATCTTTTCTGACAAGGCGCATTTTCATCTCGGCGGCTACGTTAACAAACAAAATTGCCACATCTGGGGTTCGGAAAATCCGCATGTTATTGTCGAGTAGCCAATGCATCCACAGAGAGTGACAGTTTGGTGCGGATTGTGGAGTGGTGGCATCAATGGACCATTTTCTTTTTCGAAAATGAGGCTGGAAACAACTTTTCGGTCAACGGTGGGTGTTACAAAGCCATGTTAACCAACTTTTGTTTTTACTGAAATTGAAGACATGAATTTGGACGACTTCCGGTTTATGCAAGATGACGCGCCATGCCATGCCATGCCACAATCGATCTTTTGCGCACTGAATTCCCAAATCGTGTTATCAGTCGTCTTGGCGATGTCAATTGGCCGCCTCGGAGCTGCGATTTGACCCCCTTTTGTGGGGAACCGTGAGGGACCGATGTTATGCCAACAATCCGGATTCATGCACTTAAGGCCAATATAATCCAAACAATTCATGAACTACAGCACGAAACTATCAACAAGAAAATTGGGTTGACAGAATTCGGTACTGCGAAGCCAACCGAGGCAGGCACTTAAACGACGTTGTATTTCATAATTAAGTGGAATGTTTGTTCTTACTTATAAAGCCATAATACATGGAAAAATTAAATTTTGTTCATTTTGTTGCATTTTTAAAAAGAAACTTGTAGTTGGCTCACTGTATGTTATCATTCAGGAAGGATGCAAAACATCGACGACTTCGCCAAAACGTCACAATAGGCCAGCTATACCTTCGAGGTACTCAAGGACTTCATCCGCTCCGCGCTAGCAGCGAGGACAACATCAGTCGCGAGATCAAACGCAGGAAATCTCTTGTCAACCGCTGTTCTTTAGCTCAAAACTAATATAGCCCTCTCTCGAAAGGCCAAGCTAACTTTTTTTTCGGGGGATTTTTTTGAAATCTACTGGAGAACTCAAACTCAAAACTAGTCCATTGTACTGCCAGGTAACAACCTACTACAGTGCCGTTAATTTGATCCCAACGGCAAATGGTGACTGGACCAGACTCAATTTCACTGGGATTCGAACCTCTAACTTGGGGCAGGCACTTAACCAACTGCGCCAGCCAGTCGTGTGAGAAGTTTACTTTTAACATTTTTTTCATTGTATTGAGTAAAAAATGATAGGTAGCTCTGATTGGGTAATTCTTGCAGTTACGGTTCAAGATGGCTATAAGTGTTTCGCAAAGTTTTTAAATAGTATTTCATTTAAAAGTTGTTAAAAAGGCACATAACTTAAAAGACTCCCCGTATATTCCATAAATGTATTTCACTGACCTCTAGGGTTTTTAGTGTCATTTAAAGGAATTTAGCCATGCCTTAACTTAGCTTAACACGTGATCTGCTACTGCAAAGCAGATTTTTCCACTTTGACAGCGACTTTATGCGCCCAAATGGTTTAGAGCAAATTAGGAAACTTAACCCTAAGGTGTTAACAATGTTGATTAAGTGTCTTAAACTCCACTGCGTTAACCTCGGCCGGTACAGTATATCTGAATGCTCATGGTACCTCCCTGTCCCATCTTCTAATAATGTACACACATGTACATATGTAAGAGATTTTGCGATATTCTACTTAATAACGGCAATAAAATTGTTTGCACATCAAATCATAAGTTGCAAACGAACTAATCACATGTTCAAGAAGATTTCTGATAAAAATAATCCAATTTGAGTTTTCGTAATAACCATATGTTCAGTTATTTCATGAATCTTCCAGTTCCACCGATTCTACAATTTCCTTATACATTCCTAAATATTTTCGAGGGTATTCGCGGAGTATTTGTACACATCTGTATCGTAATGTGTATAAACACTCTACGCCAGCACAGAAGTAATTTGGTTTTGTCTAGGCACATCAAACACATACATTCATCCTTGACATCGTTTGGGATGCAACATTTTGTGCGAATTTTAAAACAAAATTACCACCAATTATGAAATTATTTCTCATGTGTCGAAATGTGTATTTTCGCAAAATGATTTCCTAACGAAACATGAAAGCACATCTGAGAAGTGAAACTTAACGAAAAAGCTTTGCACTTCGCCAAATTCGTCTGTCATGCTCGCCGTAGAAATCTCCTTCCATCCAGTTTATTATTGTTCTTCATCGTGTCAAATTAATTCGTACTTGTATCTAGAGATTGAAAATTAAATATTTACGTGTGTGAACCATATCTGTTCAGTGGAAAATCCATAAAAATCGAGAAAACTCCTCGCTCCCCAAAATAACGAGTGTAAAAATAAAGAAAAAAATTTGCAACATTCTCGACGTCGTTCGTTAGAAAAGTGTACTTTGTGCCCCGAACCTTCGTATTTCGAAAGCCGCTTTGAAAAAATATAAATAATTGTGTTTACGTTACGCGACATTTTATGCAAAATATATTCATGGAATCGTGGTCATATCGTTTAAGGGATTTTCTTTTCATAGCATAAATTTGCTGAGTTTATTTGTGGGTTGTTTTTGAATTTCATATTTTCAACTGATAATTGCGTAAGCTACGAAACCAGTGAGAGCTTCTCAATCCTTTGAGATCAACATATATTTTTTGTTGGAATTTATTTTTATCTTAAAAAAAAAACAAAAATACAAATTTTCAAACAATTGAAAGTGTGTGACACGTCGAAAACGACAAAAAAAGCCAGAAGAGCTGAGTTTGTTCGCAGATAATATGATATCTGAAAAAAATTCGCTGCAGTTCAATACTGAAAACGTTCGTCAATCCTTCGTTGGTGGTGTTGTCAATAATTACAACTTGATCAAGACTCTTTGGGGCGCTATTGCTCTTTTGTACATCATTGCCATTGTCGCTATCGTGGTGAAAAAGTCGATTAAGAAGACAAAGAAGTTCGTGAAGTTCTACTGTTTTGGTTGCTGTATTTGTAGTGGTTGTTCCAATTTAATGTCCGGCTCTTATTGGAGAGTTAAGCAAATGCAACAAGATTTTATGAGATACTGTAAGAAGGACAATAAGAAGCATTTTTGGCAACACCACCATAATAACGTCCATAATTTTCCCTTGCATCCCCTTTTGCCTAAGAAGTGTAATAATTTGTTCACGGTTGCAAAGCGATTCGCAAGCATGATGCGAGGTAAGTCATATCAAACACGTCGATCGACGTATTTATTGTAATCATATGTTCAAAGAGATAGACGTCATTTGTGTGAGCCTGTTTAAAGCTGTGTTCACACTGAACGTATTGTATGACAAATCTTGTTTAGCCAACACAAATTTGAAAATGTGGTTGCGTAAATTGGCCGTATGCCAAACATGATCGATGATATATTTTTTTATATTTTCGTTTTTCGTCAGACAACATTTTATATCGTTCTGTCAAAAGGCAGACAATTCCTTTCGAGAGTTGTTGTTTCGTTATGTATGGGGGCGACATGTGGCACAGACATGTTCGCATGACACAAGTTTGAGAAGTTGTAAAATCGAAATGTGACGTCAGATGAAACCTGCTTTTCCACAAAAAATTTAAATTAATAGACAATTTTATATATAAATAGTGACGATAGTTAACATAGCTTAAGCCTCGTTCAGAAAAGGCATCAACTCATGTTCACCTCTTCCTCAACGACATTGATCAGATACGCATCTGACGTCACACAATAAAAAGATGGCGACGCTGTCAGTGATATCCAACGTAACTTGGATTATGTTGTAAACGCAAGAAATTACAGTCTGTCCTACATTTTAGATGATACAAATATTTTTGATTTTGTAAAAGTCGAACAGTCATCTGATTGTTTAAAATTTTCCAAGCCATTCTGTTCTCAGTAAATTAACAATGGCTGAAAAATTGAATTTAACCGAAAAGATCTTTAATTGCCTGTAAGGGTGGAGTTCCGAAAAGTACTCATCTACGATTTTCTTGAGAGGTTCTCTGTGGATAGTTTAGCACAGAGATTTACAAATCTAAAGCGATTTTCAACGCAAACTATATGAAAGGACAAAAAAGACATTTAAAATTTTAAAATTCTGAAAAAGCGAATTGAAATATTTTCCGCTCCGTAAAGCGTATGGAAATAGACTGCATATCAAATTCAAGCTAAAGTTGAAACTTTCAATTCAGATACAAGTCGTTTCAATCCGTTTACAAGTTTCAATGATATAATTCATTTTGGACAATAATGTACACATACTTAAGAAAACAATTTCATTTCTAAAACAAAATTACTATCTGGGTGTCTTTTGTTACGTCGTAAAAAACTTAATTTCTTGACCTTTTCAACGATACCAAATATGTTGTACTCCATTCTCTTTTAACTCAATTGTTTTCTCCTTTTTCAGAAAATCACTATACTACAGTATGTCTTCAATTTCTGAAATTTATTAAAAAAATAAATTTGTGACGATTTCGTCTACGTAGACGATTTCTAATTGAAAGAGCATCCGCAGTGTGAAATTCACACCTTTGAGGTACAGTGATTAGCTAAATCATACATAGAATTTAATTTCTGTATATCTTCATTGTATTTTCCTGACCAAATGGAGATTTTCCCCATTTCCGTGGATAATGGAGAACATTCAATTGTCTCTGGCAAAAGCTGAGTACGAGTAAATGTTGCCCCTTCATCGGAAGCAAATAACTTAAATTTTCGCAGACCACAGTAGAGTGTAAAATTTTGAAATTCGTGCTTTACTTTGCGGAAGTTATTGAATATCTCAATTAAATGAAATCAATACTATGAATCATGGTGGAAGGATAAGGAAGTGTGCATGACTGTTCGTCAAATATACGCCATATTTAATTTTGTTCACGGTAGTGCTTTTCTTTGATTAGTAATCTTTAAGCCTTTACCACAGTTAAATTTCTGGTAAAACATTAGTGGATGCAAAATTAAAAATTGAAAAAATGGGATGGTTGTTTTATGCCTGTTCCCGTACTTCCTGCGATAAAATTCATTTTCATTCACATTTTTCGAGAGTGGGGATGAAATGCTCTCATAGAGAGGAGAAATACCAATAAGGAAGTGAATGCGTTGAGCAAAAAAACTTCTAGATTATGAAGAACGGAAAATGGATAAACAAAATAACGAAAATCTAAATGTGTTATGTGCAATCGACCAAAGCGATGCTGTGAATATTTATTAATATGTAATAGAATTATAATTTTTCCGCTATGATCCGAGGGCCAAGCTTCTACAGCCACAACTCCTGTTGTGTGTGCTATTGTTCTGTCATAAAGTGGAGGGGACCTACAGTTATATGACGACTGCGAACAACGAGATTAAAAAGCTTGTTTAGACAATTATACACTTTGAGCATTGTCGGTGACTCGAAAAAGGTGGAGCCGTAAGCAATTTTGTTTTGAAAAATTATAGTCTGCTGGGATTTGAACCTAGGCTGAACTTCTACTGCGTTGGAGTCAGTGCACTAACCCAGTACGCCAGGGCCCCCACTCTGGAATTTGCTGTTTTGATGCATTGTTTTTGTTAAATTTTTATTAATTTTTTATCATCACAAATCAATGTCCAATATTCACATGTGAAGAATATGTTCAGAAAATATAGATAGGGACGCATCCTTTCAGTAAAAATGCCAAGCGCAACTGGATTTCCTTATAACAGACCTGTCAACTCTGCAGCTCAGTTCTGCGAGTTTTGGACATGGGTGTGAAGTTATGCGGTGAAATTACTGAATGCATATAGTTCCCTTAGGTCGGCCAGACAGGACAAATTTTCTTGAATTTACCGAACTTTTTCCTGAATGGAGTCCTTATCTTAGGCGAACAAAGATTTTGTCACCGTCGCTGTCATTCTAAGAAAGATTTCATTGTACTTTGTTTATCCTTTCAATATTTCTGTCTCAAGTACAGTCAAAATCGGTTATAACGACCTTCAAGGGTCTGACGAATTTGGTCGTAATAAGCGATAGGTCGCTGTAACCGATAACTTGAAGATAGCAGATAAAAAACGGAGACCCTCTTAACTTTGCCAACAATAGAGCAATCTGTATCTAAAATATCGCAGATTAGATTTTCTCTGCCGTCTTATGTAAACGCCCGAAACACACCGTAACTGTCAGATTGGTCAGTGCAGGTTCGGGCCAGTGAAATCTACCATCGACCAGATATTCACATTGCAAGAGATCTTGGAAAAGACACAGGTGCATCAAGTCAATACACAACATCTGTTTATCGAATTTAAAGCCACGTATGACATTATTTTGGGGAGATAAGTTATACAGCGCATTGTCTGATCTTAGCATCCCTGCAAAACTCTTTCGTTTTTGTAGGACGACGGTGGGGAATGGCCGTTGCTTCATCAAAGTTGGTTAAGATTTCGCCGAGATGTTTGATATCAATCAAAGGGTTTAAAAAAGGCGACGCACTGCAAGGCGTTTTTTTAAATGTCATTCTTATGAAGATCGTGCGCAACTCAAACGCTAACATCAGAGACACGGTCTTCAAAAATAATATGAACCAATAATAAACGCAAAACAAAAAGAATAACATGTCAACAAACGGTAAGCTGTAACATATCCAACATTTTATGTACACGGATACATCGCATCTACAGATAACAGAAAAAAATGCGTCGGGACCTAAGAATTTGGTCGTTATAACCGAGACGTTGTTATAACCGATGTTGTTGTCAGCGATTTTGACTGTATTACCTGTCACATTACACAGAAGCAACTTTTCATGTCATTTTACCTGTCACCCTTTTAATAGAAACAAAAAGATAAGATTCAATAGAATTCAGGGTGGGCATTTCATACATAGCTCAATGTTTCATTTAAAGAGGGGGGAGAAAAGGAATTCGCTGTATTCTCGTGTTCAACTAATTTAAGAGATTGAAAATGTTTTTAGAAAAGTGTAGGAAAACCAAAGAAACATAAACAATTCCATTAACATTCAATGTTCCAATAATTATTCACAATGGCTGCATTGCAAAGTAAACACTTAAGGTGACAGCTCATAGAAAGAAACTCATAATTTAACCCGAGTTAAGCTATGCGCGGCAAGATATATTCCATACAATTAAGTTTGTGGTCTCCATGAGAAATTTTCATAGAACAACTGACGACCTGCCATGGAAAATTACTCGTGGTGATACGGCATTAAAGATGAGTGCTTTTCTCATACAAGTTACACACCTTTCACGGAAGTACATATTTGTATTTAGCCGATTTCGTATCCTTCACCCAATAAAATTGTATCACACCAGTGATGCATGATGTAAGGAGAAAATGCAATAATAACAATTTTTGCTAACTTACGAAGATTTCTTTTCCACTGAAGACATTGTACATTCGAAAGTAATTTTATTTATTTTTGATGCAAAAGGGTTATTTTACAGTTAGAATAAGTTGTGTTAAGACGAGGAGTTCTCTGAAAAGTATGATATGTAAGCAATTGCTATACGGTACTTTATTTTTCAGCCGACTATCTAGAAAATCCCTATAGACATCTAAAAAAAAGGCGGCAATTGATTTCAATCTGTGCTTTAACATTGGGAGTTCTTATCAGATTTATTATTTCATATGTGAACAGATAGGCGACCTTTACACGAAGCAATTTTTGTTGCATTTGTTCTCTACCATTTTCTTTAGCGATAGCCTCATTCTTTTATACATTAGATTCTTTTACGGTCACCGCTAAAGAGAATGACAACGAATTGCCGAAACTGTCAAAAAAAAGAGACCAAATGAACACAATTCCGAGCAATATATTTGCAGAGGCAACTCGGCCCATACGTTTCCTCACCCTAGCCTAAAAATTTGGACTAGCAGCAGCAGACAAATTTCTAAAGAATCGCAACGTGCTAAGGTCGCCATATTTGTTGTATCCACTACAGCTAAAGTTACCTAATAAAACTGAAATATTGACCGCAACGGTATACTGTTTATAAACATGGTCTTTTACCTCATAATAGTACTCTCAAATTGAATTTTCGGGTAAAAGCATGCCTTTTTTCGGCGCATCCACACACCCCATCTCCTTTTCACTTTTGGAAAACCTTATATTCTGTCTCCGTTGCTCCTACTTTCTTCCACCAATGTAAACACCGTCCATTCAAGCAAACCTTAATAAACTTAAAGCTCTGAAAGCTTTTTTAATGTTAGCATACATTTTCATATCACATGATTTTGAAGTTCCGAATGAATCATCCAATATAATTTTAGAAGGCGGCATTACTGTATTTCAACCGTGTATCCATTCCATTGAGTGCCATGATTCCCGGAATTTCACTTTGCACAAACAAGTTGGTATCTTAGAGTGGGGAAGAGCTTTTCTTTGTTACGAATTTCACAACAACCCACAACTACTACATCAAACACACATATTTTCATCTCACCTCTCTAAAAGCGACTCCTATGTGTTAGTTGGATTGTAAAAGAAATTTCCCCATGTTTTTACGAAGCGGCAAAAACTGTGCAACCGTCGACAAAAACACGTTGATGGCGTTGAATACGTTTCTAAACGTAACAAGGAAATCAATAAAATAAATGTACACTTTTAATTAGGTGTGTTCTGTTATCTTGTGAAGAAAAACTATACAATATACAGCCCATAAGCTTAATTAATGCTCTTATCTAGACATGTCGGAGTTTTATATTTGTTCATGTATTTTTCCCTTAGCGACTAGGATTATATAACAAGTTGAGATTTGTTTGTGCTCTTGATGATAGACAAATAAGTGCTGCCATCTATCAGTAAATAGGAAAAGGTATTTTCGTGTTATCGCAAACAAACACCCCACAAATGATACGACAAGTTCCGTGAAGTTTTCCCGGTTTTTTTTTTTGTTCAATCCAATCGCAGTTCTATCATCCGAGGCAGAAATTATCGCTCAGATCTAATCTTTTTAAACTGTTACGCCATTATATTCCCTCATACATAGCTGTAAGTGGAGTTTGTGATTTGAAATCCAAAACGATATCCTTTGTCCTAAATACATTGCTGTTTATTCTTCAAACTTTAAGTACATATTGGATCTCTTATAGGTTAATGTATGAACATATAAAGGTGACTCTGTTGGTACTTTTGTTTTTATAAAATTGAGCGATGGAAATCAATTTGAAACTATAATCTTTTGAAAAAGTGATCGCATGGGTATGTGCATCACCTCTTACGCTGTAGCTCTAGGTTCGATTCCCGACACAACAACCTTTACATTACATGGCACCTCCTCCCTCAAGTTCTTGGCAGTGTGCAACTGCCAAGAAAAGTTCCTCAAATTTAAGGGTCAACTATAATGGCCGTACGGAGACTTAAAAAACTGAAGTAACCGACGATCTACCACAGTCCCGTGTTTAACAAAATTCGAAACCACACGACGAATAGTGTTATCAGTAGAGTCACCTTCGTCCACCTTCGGCTAAAAATATCACCTTCGGCAAAACATTCGGCTTCGGCCAAATGAGACCGAAGGTTTTGCCGAAGCCGAATGTTGAATTTTCCGTTTTCTGTAAAAGTAGAAGTTCCAAGAAACGGTGTGTTTTTTTGTTTTGTTATTTTCGAATATTTTTTATTTTGAAGCATGCAAATTATTTGTACTGATTTCAGGTAGAAAAAACATCAAAAAAGCAGCTAAAAATCCAGTTTGGA
Organism: Myathropa florea; assembly: GCA_930367185.1. Lineage (NCBI taxonomy): Eukaryota > Metazoa > Arthropoda > Insecta > Diptera > Syrphidae > Myathropa > Myathropa florea. Next base: position 79,813,654 of record OV884003.1, on the reverse strand, counting down.
GCCTGTTTCAGTAAAAGATGCAAGCAACTTGCAAAATATGTTCCAAATCGCTGTCACTTGGTAGTTCGCTACCAAAAAACAAACAATAATTTTGATTTCTTTGTATTTCGCAAGACCATCATATTCGGCTTTGGCTTCGGCCGAAGGTGATCAAAAAGCCGAAGTTCGGCTTCGGCTTTGGCAGAAAAACTGACCTTCGGTCGGACTCTAGCAGATAGCAGTCACACTTAAGCCAATGTTGTGATTATGGTACCACACGGATCGGATATCACCTATCCAGCAAATCATTTGGTGCTTTCCACGAAGCTTCTTAATCGATGGATGTCGACGTTAAGCAGTTCGCTCAAGTCGTTAAAGAAGTAGGCTCCAAGATGTTTCTTCCTGCGACAGGTGCAGAGGAGATGCGTTATGCTTTCCTCTTCTTCTTCGTCTTTGCAACTTTTGCAGAAGTCGTTATGAGGGAGTCTCATTCTTAAGGCGTCTGTGATAACGCCGATGAGAGTCCTTAGAGATGACCCGTTCATTCTAATAAGGTAGAGTGAATGTTTTTAATCGAGTTTAGCCCTTTTTTTGCGACAAGGCATGTACAGTCAAAATCGCTTATAACGACATCGGTTATAGCGACAAAATTCTTAGGTCCCGCCTGAGCTCCATTATATGTGATCCAATAGCATAATAAATCGTAAACAACGACATATCGCTTACAAAGACCAAATTCGTCAGTCCCTTGAAGGTCGACTTTGACTGTAGTGCCACTTGACCATCTTAAGTTGGTGTTTTTAAATGATTCTTTAAAGAAAGTTTATCTGTAGTGAATGGCATGGGCGGAGGTACTCCACTAGGAAGATGTTTGAAGAACGTTTCATGTCTGGCGAGATCATCGGCTTCAGAATTTCCTGGAATGTCACCCACATGAGGTGAATATTAAAATGCTCAATCATCTCGTTAAGATATAGGCGACAATTCAGGGAGGTCTTAGAGAGGAAAGTGACCAAGCTCGGGGATTTGATTGCTGCCTGGTTGTCTGAACAGATGGTGATGTCTAGAGTCCGACCGAACATTCGGCTTCGGCCACTTTCGGCTATAAATATCACCTTCGGCTTCGGCCAAATGAGGCCGAAGATTTTGCCGAAGCAGAATGTTGAGATTTCGGTTTTCTGTAAAAATAGAAGTTGCAAGGAACGGTGTGTTTTTGGTTTTGTTATTGTCGGATATTTTGTGTTCTGAAAGTGCGCTTGTTTACAGGTTTAAAATCAAAAGATTTTGCATTTGCAAGTTGGTAAACTATTAAGTGGTCTGTATAAAAGCATGCAATTAATTTGTACTGGTTTCAGGTAGAAAGAACTTCAAAAATAACAGCTAAAGATCCAATTTGGGGTTATTTCGTAAAAATGATGCGAATGCAACTTGCAAAATATGTTCCAAATAGAGTCCAACCAAACATTCGGCTTCGGCCGAAGGAGACACCGAATCCTACTCCCTCGTCCGTCTTGGATCCATCTGTGAAAATACGCAGGGGACCGTCCAGCGTCTGAGCTTCAGACTTCCAGTCACACCTGGAGGGTATGGTGGTAGAGAAGTTTTTCTCAAAGACGAGATAAGGTAGTACGAGGTCAGTGGCGTGGGGTAGAAACTCGAAGTTATCTAAAATGGTGGAATAATCTCTATGGTGGCTATTCCACATAACGTGTTAAACGTTAGAAAACACGCTTACTCAAGTCAATCGGTTGATAAATGTCAAAGCAATAGAAACAGTCACATGCTGAAACAGCTCATTTGTATGATAAATCGTGTGTGCCGTGGCGTAGTGGGTATGTAGGCTCTACGCACTAGACTCTCAGTCTGTGCTGGGAACAGGCAACAATTTTTAAAAATAAAGTTTCTGAGATCGAGATTTGCGATGCCCAATCGAAACGGGCATTAAATAATCATTCTTTCGGATTTGTGGGGCAGTAAATAAGTGGCGCCGTGGCCGTGTGGGTTTGTGCGTTAATCGAGTCTAGGTTAAAATCCCAGTTCAGACCAAACAACTTTACACAAAAAATTCTTCACGGTTTTACCTCTTTCGTGTCACTGGCAATTCTCAAAGAGTATAGCTGTCTAGAAAAACCTTCTCAATCTTGCCGTTCGATGTCGGCATTGGATTATAGGTCACCTCCAATCCTGAGACCAAAACACGAGTGATGGCTGTAGAAGCTAGGCCCAATTCCACTTTTGACTGCAGCGCGCCTTTTATTATTGTTATAAACTAAATTGTTAATGCATTTATCCCAATCTCAATTGGTCAATTATAACAGCCGTATGGGCCTAGTTCCCCGGCGTCAGATTGATGTGTGTTGTTACCTGTGATAATAATAATACTTTTTTGCTCGACAAAGATATCCGCTTATACCAGTATAAACAGTATAAAGACAAACATTGACAAAAACAAAACAAAAAAATTCAAAACAAATGTACTAGCCACCTGAATAATTACCCTACTCAAGCATACGTATAAGAATTCTCAATCAAAAATTACTTTAAATTCTTTAGGTCACATGTCTTTTCAGTCATCATATCGATCAAAATGCATAACAGTTTAAATACGGAAAAGACTTCAGCCGATGAATCATCATAACGCCCCCACGAATATTAGGAATGCAATCGACCTTTAAACTTTGCAGAAAAACAAATTTTCTCTAACGTCAACAAGTTCAACTACCATCATAAAATGTCAAAGTAATTCCTTTAAAAGCTCTTCTCAATGAATGGGGAGGATTTGCATTGTTTGTGTTTATGTCCTTGGTTGTTGGAAAACATGGGGAGGGGATATTCACATGTTTTTCACAATCCTACACGCAAGGTCAGCATTGTTTTGGAAAGTTCGTCTATTTCGTTTGTCCACACGCCTCGAAAAACGGAATAAATCAAGCAAATTTGTACGAATAACATGATGTAACCGTGCGAATAAAAATAATCTCCACGGTAATTACAATCGATTCTTTAGATGATATTTGGACACACAATGTGTGTATGACACATGCGAGATAATTGCTGCTATCTGTGAATTCTGTGAACTCATGTGATTCCCCATGAGAACAGGCTTTTTCGATTTGGCATGTAAAAGAATTCATCAAAACAAAAAATACTGGGAACAAATTATATAAAGAAACCATTCGTATCACTGAGTGTGTGTTCATAAATATCTCCCCCCCTCACCATTTCATACACTCACACATAGACGGCAAAACGAAAGCTTCAGCATTTAATTCATGTCACAACAGGAAAACCTGCTTGAATTGAATTTCACAACAAGCAGTAATTCGTAAAGGCACGAACTCTACGAACGGTTTTCATTTTAGCGCGTTTCTGAGTCAAATTCAGTCGAGTGCACAAAGAACCCACGAGAGGATACAAAATATACTGTACACCCGGTTAAAAGAATTTGAAACACTGAAACAAATTTTAAAGAAATTTGTTGAACATTTAATTGAAGAACCACCGTGAATGTGAAAATAGAAGCTAGAAACGCGTTTTCTAGCTAGTGAGAGATACATTTTGTTTGTGTAACTTTTTCATCCCATTTGGGGAATAGAAGAATTTAAAGTCAGACGTAAGTTAACATATCCGTAGAATCATTGAACATAGCCTGTCAGTGCATAGAATGTGAACTTGTCCATCTTTTATTTTTGACAAAACGAAATATCATCGCTGACGTTTCAAATAATTTGAAGTGGTGCTAAGTTCTGGAACGCACTTGAGCTCTCCAAGCAATGGGATACAGCATATTCTGCACAAAGATTAATTTGGAATAAACATGTCCATAAATAAATCCATAGTTCACAGAGTTTCATCAGTCCCTCTCCGATTTTCTACATGTCATCCATTTGATGCGCACGTAATTGGCATTTTTCCATTTAATTATTGCTCTTCTAATGGAATACAAGTAGAAGTTGCGTGTTAACTAACAATTCCCATGTAATTGCTATCAGGGGAATTAAATGCATTAAATTCTTGGTAATTTACGTTGAATATGTGATTGGTTGCTATGTGAGATTGACGTCACAAAATTGCTCTTGCCAACTTAGTATGAGTTTATCAGCAAAGTTGCTTTGTGTCGATTCATGAGAGATAAAAATGATTAAACATGAACATGCATATACTATATGCAGTGCAAATTATTTTGACTACAGAACTTGATCGGTTCTGATGGATCCAATTGAGAAGCAGCGCGAAGTTCCCAAAGAGAAAGGCGATTTTCCTCGAATTTTGATATTTTTAGAATTCAGAAGAATCCTATTATCTCCTTTTCACAGATCTTCGAGTGTTTTTTTTTTACTCTAAATTTTCTAAAACTATTTTATTCAAAGTCCACTCATTTTGGTGAGTTTTATTTAGAATGTAAAATCATTTCCAAGAAAATAAGCTTAAAGCTTTTCAAAATGGGCATTGCCAGCACAATAAAAAAACACATTTTTTAAAGATAGTTAATGATGTTTTTGGTCAAAGGAATTTTTAAAAATAATACTTATGAAATATGCGTTCACAAAATGGTAGCAATGAATAGTGAAGAAAATAATTAAAAAATTTGAACACTGATCATTTGTTTCTAATCTACTCCATTTTTGGTGACGTTATAATTATGAAAGAAGTACACGACTGTACTTTTTTCGGATAACAAAGACTTTCCCATGTAATAGCACTCCAATAGAATTTATTTTACACGTAGAATACTAAGAAAATAAAAGCTCTCAAATATTTCATCTCCAATCTGATAACCTTCAAGGCCTCCTCTACACAAATTTAGCATAAAAAAATACCCTAATCCTTTTATTAGTCTTCGTTTCTTTCACAAAAAACAGAATCTTTGTAATTTCTTTGTGTCCGTCCGTCTGTTTGTCTGTTTGTCACACTTTTTTCTCAATTCAAAAAATATGAAAGTAGCACACTTCCTGAAGCCAACCACAACGACGTGTCATACATCATGTCTGTGCTTCTTACTTTTCTTTTTTTTCTTTCTCACCTCAAAAAGATCGGTTTTCCCCAAAAGCCGGCCGCCAACACTTTTATACATTCGCTGTGGAAAATGACTCAATGTATTCATTTTTACAAATATCTGATCAAAGTCCACTACTTCGCTAACCAACTGTACAGTTTTGCTCAACAGGTGGCAAAATGTATTTTAGCATTTCTACTAAATCTTTGTTTTTTATTTTTGTTGTTGACAATGAAACAATTGAAAACAGTGTTCTAAAATAGTCCTTAAATCAGTGCCAGACTCTCCGAGAATCAGTGCCCCCAGAAAGGGGAGCAATGAATCGGTGAAAATTTGCATTCTTTATGCAAAGAGAATGAACTGCTCTCTTTTGCTCACGCTTTATTATTATCTCTTCTACTTGTATTTTCTCTTCAGCCAGTTTTGAGAGAAAAAAGAGAGAGTTTGTGTCTGCTTATGGGGGCCTTGTTTTTTCCCCCAAACATCCCTTAATTTAATTCGTCACTGATTAGATAAAACAATTGATAACTTCAACCTGTCTCATTTAAGAGAATCGATATCTAGATCGGGATGTCTTTTAAATAGCAAATGTTTTATGCATATGCATGTTAATTTTAAGACGCCGTTTACATGAATGGAAGAGGGAGAGGGAGCGTATGATTTTCCAAAAAGTTGGGAAGGGAAGTTTAACAATCCAACCTTTTCGAAAATCATACGATGTCGCCATATAAAGCAATAAAGGCTATCTATTTGGCAGACAATGGCTGTTGCTGACTGCAGTTTAAGGGAAATTATCGTAGATCTATACCAAAAGGGTGCTTTCAAGAAATCTTTGCTTGAAAGAAACGTGCATCAAAATCCGTGCAGTAAAATTATAGAACATGACTTTATGTAAGTCGACACAATTGTTTACTGCACGGCCACGCATTCATGCAAGTTGTCCTTATTTGACGCAAGCAATTTGTAGTAGATCAGCAAGGTAGTAGATTTGGTCGACTGCGAAAATATAAATGGAAGGGAAAATAATTGATTTCAAAAGCAATAACAAAAAAATATTTTCTTCAACTTATAACGGCTCTTCACATTCGTAGCAAGAGGAATTTGTTTTTAGAAATCAATTGCCAATTTTTAGAATGACAGCAAACATGCGACGAGGTGTCAAAATTGACTGCTTCTTTAGCCGTTCGTGCATGCGGTATTGTTCAAGGCGGCAACTGCATTGAAAAGCAAAATTTTTGTGTTTGGTGAGCTTTTGTTGCTGCAGTTTTTACAATTCTCTTTTTTTGTTGCCTCACGCTTTTATGCATGCCAATTCTTCACAGGCAAGTTTCCTGTTTTCATCTCACTCTTTCAAACAATTAGAAGAGAGTAAATGCACGAAATTGCCATAATTTCATTAAAACGTTCAACTCAGGCTACCCCCGCAATCTCTTCGTCCCGGTTGCCCACACATTGCGAGGTGCCGCTTCAGAATTGCTACAAGTAAAAGTGGTCTATATATTTTATATGTAAGTTTGTTATGCATGTACATTTAAAGCAATAAATGCTATCAGTTTGATAGACATGGCTGCTGCCGACTACAGTTTAAGAGAAATAGATCAATAGACCTGTAGGATAGTTTCAGGAATTCAGGTATTTGCTTGCAAATATATATTTTGTATGTTTTGCAGCAAATATACCCTAGATTTCTATTGAATATTTGAAAGGACGGCTGTACCATTGTGAATGCTGACAAGCTGTCAATCACACCTTGTTTACCTAACACTATAGGCTGCGCTATACAAGTGAATTAGAAAAACTTTTTCCTGTTTGAAGTTTTTTGTTTTATGCCAAAAACTAAATCAGCGGAAAATGAGCATCTTCGCCGCATTTGTCTGATTACTTGAAAACTTGTTTGCACGCAGTTGGCTTCAGGTTTGAATATTTGAACATTCGCCCTCTGCGCAAATTTCTACAGGGTCTGCTCAACTGAATTCTCGAAAGCTCCCATAGTATTAAAACCTTTGCATGATATTCATGAGTTGTTAATCAAACAATCAAACAAACAATTGAACGAATAAAAACGTCATTCTGAACTCGGTCTTCTATTCTTTAAAGTTTGTTTTGGATTATTTTAAAATGTACATTGAAATTGGGAAACTAGTACTTTCAGGAATATTGAAATTTTCGAAATGGTATTTAAATATTTTGGATCAACCGGAACCATGAATTTGATTTCAAGAGTATAAAGTGCCGCCATTTTATAAACATTTTTCGAAAGCTCAAGTACTCGAGTGCAATTTGATGTGCCGCCATTTTGTGAACATTTTCGAAAGCTCATGTACAATGAACGCTTTCCAAGCTGGCCAACCTCAGCACAAACTTTCTGAAATGAATAATCGTAGATGGAAATTTAGGTTATGTTGGTTTCTAGTGGTTGTCTGGAGATTGCAGCCTCAGCATGGTGGCTAGTTCCAATTTGTGACGGATAATTTTCTTCCACAGACAGGCTCTTGAAATGCTTTTCTGGTCTTTTAATGAGAAAGTTGAATATTTTAGTATTCACTTCATGTGGGAGTGCTGGGACAATGTGACATTCCAAGAAATTTCAAAGTTGGTGAACTCGCCAGGCGCGAAACGGTCTCATCAATTTCACTTAGTGGAGAATTATCGATCATGACTTGCTACACTCAAACACATTTGACAGCTTGATACGAAAAGATCAACTTATCGTAGACAGTCCGAGAGCATTACGTGTCTCATTGCAAAGCAAATCTAGCGTTAATTTTGCTTAATCAGAATGAAGAGACCAGCACTTAGGACGCTCATCGTTGTTATTAAATGACAACAAGCTTTTGTCACTAGAATGCCTTTAGGATGGAACTCCCATATAGGGTTGAGGAGGAGCTGGAGACTGAAACATAGCTTCTTTGCACGTGCGAGCCCCCTTTATCCACAGGAGAGTACAGTCGCCTCTCTAAGTCGAATTTTCACGGGATATAAAAATTAGTTCGACTTCGAGGATGTTTTTCTCGTGCGTGCGTTGCTCCCGCGACCCCTTTAGTGGAACATGCTGGTCACTGAAGATGAGATGAGATGGGAGGCGATATGGGAGCTAACTTCCCCGTAGTCTCCTCTTCGATTGATTTGAGTAACACCAGCATCAATCATCTCAAACTTTCCATAGTTTTATGTGTATGGCCTATGTTGGCCTAAGTGTGATCGTGCTCTGCAGTCAGCCAGTCGCCCTTCACAAACGATTTCAGGGTCAAATGTCATTTTATGTGTATTTTATTGAGTGGTTGAGTGAATGAGTTAAAGACACACTGTTTTAGTTGGTTTTTCAGTTTCTCATTATTTACCTTTCGCATATCGATAACATGTTCTAATTATGTACTTTTTTTCATTTTTCAGTTTGAGGGAACACACTACCGCGTCTGACTCTTTTAAGAGCTAGTTGAGAGGTACCCTTACAATTCCTTTGCAAAAAACAAAAGGATATCACTATGTAAGTATTCGAATCAAACGGGGATACACACAAGTAACCCGATTACGATCTGCAAATTTGAATTAAAAGAAAGACAAGGCAAAAATCAATAATTCCAATGTGACTATGCAAAAGCTCCTTTAATTCCTTTTTTGCAAATCGTTATCCAGCAAATGAAATGAAATATTTGTCGATCAGTTTATTAATCACATATTCTGCTTTCTATTCACGGAAGACATAGACAATTCTTTAGAGTTTATATTTTTCTTGTTTGGAATTCAGCAGCATACGCATTTTTGTAATTATCCATCTTCCATGCATTTTTTGAAGGATTTGCTAAAAAATTGAGGACAAAATGTTGAACGTGGTAATTAAATGAAACAAAGAAACATTTCAGCTTTCTATTTGATGCCGCAGTTTAACTTTCTTCGTTTGTAGACCCTTGTGGGTTTAAATGTTTTTTTGCTCTCGTTTAATCTGGAAGTTGAGACAAGTTTTATGAAAATTATTATTATCAAATGTTCGACAAAAACTGAAACACATTTAATTGCATTTTAATAATATTTTCATTTCTCTCAACTCTCCGATTATTTTAGACCGTTTAATCTGGAAGTTGAGACAAGTTTTATGAAAATTATTATTATCAAATGTTCGACAAAAACTGAAACACATTTAATTGCATTTTAATAATATTTTCATTTCTCTCAACTCTCCGATTGTTTTAGACCCATTCAAAATGGCTGCCCGTATCCAAAACGCATCAAACTGCCAATCAAGGCCAAAATCCGCAAACAACAACGACCAGAAGTCATATCAAAGTGCTACCAACATCAACACCATCACCAGAACAATTAGAGCAACTCCTCCATTATCAACGAAATTCAAACCAAAATTGTCCAACGTCAACGAACAAATTTGTTCAACTGAAAGCGAAGAATTCTGCTGGAACATCGATTTTAGTGAGACGACAACGCCCACTTCAGCAGCAACAGCTGAGACCATTCTTTTTGAAAAACTACGAGATATTGAGCCAGGAATCTTTGGCTCAGTTATTAAATCAAAACCAATTGTTGAATCAAGCGCAACTACTGAATCCGAATCAATTACTGAATCAAAGGCTTACGAATCGATTTCAAACGATACCAACGGAAGAGCAAACAATTTATCAAGCATCGCCAGAGGAAGACCAGGAGACAACAACTCCAGTGTATACAATCATAAGCGTACCCTTTTTGGCAAGGTCCTACTTGCCAACTTCTTCCGTTCAGCAGAGGAAATTGAAAACGAACGGCCTGATAAACGCCAAGCCAATAGTAGTGAACGCACAAGAGAAAAACGATCAGCAAAACAGATTTTGTCAGAATCAGAAGAATATATTAGCGCATTTGAATTTATTAAATCAGCAGAAGAAGCAGCACGCGAACAAGAGCAGCAGCTCTCAGTTGAATACAGCTACGGTTCAGAATATACACAAAAACTCAAGAAACACTTTGAAGACGAAGGTTTGCAACAATATCAATCAGTTGAATACGACGGCAAAAATTTCAAATACAACACCAATAAGTTTGAATACGACAAGGAAATCGAAACCAAGAAACTCTGCAGAGATGATGGGTATTCATTTGCCTGGAAGCGAATTCCAGGATATGAATTCAACACTGCCGATTGCCGTAGTTGAAGAGTTAATGGCTCCAGTATGTCTTGACGGTAAGTTTTTGCGTCGATTTGATGAAATGTGCTATGAAATGACAAGTGAATTGTTTGTTGTTTATGCTGTGTATTGAATGCTTATGTATTGAAAGTCCATATTTGTCCGGATCAAGTAGGTTATTTAAGGACAGTGCAGCAGGATTATATTTATGTTGTATTTCTTCGATGCAAGCATTCGACCACGAACATATTTCCCTCAGAAGTTTACACAACTTACAGCAGCCATTATAAGCGATTATTTGGTGAAATTTTCAATCGTGTTTTAGAATAATTTGTCGGCTTTTACAGATGCTGATTCTCAGGCCATTTTCTTTTGCAGTTGCTTCATGCAAACATAATTTTAAGTAACCGTAGAAGTTAATACTCAGTTGGATTTCACTGGTTGTCGATCGGATTCGAATCAGGAGACTAGGTGGGTCATTGTATCACAGTTGTATCACATGAAATGTCCCACTTTGAGGAGAAAAGTTAAAAGCCAATATTTCAATTTTATAATTTTTTGATGAACCATTAACATTTTTCTAGCGGGATTAAAAACCAATTATTCCTTTTCCATAAAAAGCTTGATTTTTTGAGGCTATAAAGTCTTCTTAATCCCGCCGTTCGGAGTGGCATTAAACTGTAGGTCCCCTCCACTCGTGAGAGAACAATAACACGCACAACACGAGTGGTTGCTGAAAAGCTAGACCCAGACATCCACCTCGCCATTATTATTATTATTATAAAGTCTTCAAAGGCTTTTGTGACCTCTTCTCGGTTTCGGAATACCTTCTGCCGATAAAACGACTCCAGACTGCGAAAAAGGTGGTAGTCCGTTGGAGAAACATCGGGAGAGCACGGTGGATGCGGAAGAATTTAAAATCCTAACTATAGCAGTTTTTCCATCATTGCGCGTGATATGTGAGGACTAGCATTGTCATGCAATAGCTTCAGATCATGTCTATTCGCTAACGCAAGTTGCTTCCAAGCCAATTTTGCATACACAATATCGATTTCCTTGAAATATTTGGTTGCATTTATAGATATGAAAAGTTGATTGATCCTTGCGATCTCCACCAGACCGTCACCATAACATTCTCTAGGTGAAGACCTTGTTTGGGGGGGTGTTTTGGTTTTTCTTCTGCATTTTACCACAGCCCAGATATTTTACGACTGTCATACAGAATTCACTTTTCATCACACTTGGTTGTACAGTGCAAAAACTATTCATTTTGGTGCTTTATGGCTGGAACACAGTAGTGCATTGAGCCAGCCGACTTCATGTTACGGAGGGAGTGCGATAACGCACTGCATTAATCAGCTTTTCCCTATCTCTCTTCCAGATAAAAAATATTGCGTCAGCTGTTTCCATTTCTCAAATGTCAGTTAAAACACTCGCAAAAAACAAAAAGCTCTCAATTAGGGAGAACATTTCTCAACTTCGCTCTCACAGCGCACCCCTCTGGTAACATTTTTTCGACATGTTCGATAATGACGTGCGATAAATTACGTTTTACGTTTCCTCTCATCTCTCTCATTTTTCACTAACGCAGGTCGACACAATATTTTGTGTATGTTCATTGAATTGTGTGCGTTTTAAGACAACGCCAGCGCAAACGCACTATTGTGTTTCAGCCATTAAAGCCCAGCGATGCACAGATTTCTAAACGGCATAGTTTTTGTACGTGTTTCAGATCATAGGGCACCCACTTTTCATTTTTTTTTTTTCATTTTTCCTATTAGAGATGACTTATTGTCACGGCGGTTACTCGCAAGTTCTGTGTAATGTCCCGCACTATTTTTATTGTGTCTGATTCTACGGTTGCTCTCAGAATATTGACGTCAGTTTCCGTTTTTGGTTTTCCACGCGGTTTACGCAAACTAGCATCAGGTGCTGTGCTCCGCTACATCCCTAAATGCGCCAATAATTTTTTTCGCTGCCAGCGACGCATTATGTCCCAGATTAAATTCGTAGGAAGATTCGGAATTTGAACCGTCGACAGCATGACGATTCCTAGGAAAAAAAAATAGTTTCTACTAACCTTAAAAGTCAGTTGACTGTATGGTGCAGTTGGTTAAGTGCCTGCCCTAAGTTAGAAGGGTCTCAGGTTCGAATCCCAGTGAAGTTTGGTTTAGTTTAGTGGGGGCAATACCTCCTTTATTGGGCTTAATACAAGCTTAAAAAATCTAAACTTAAAAACCCATACTTAATCTAAGGCAGGGCTGACTTAAAAGCTAAGACGAGGGAAAAGAGCGGGTTTGGAGAGAGTGGCGCAGAGAATCTCTTCCATAGCATTAGCCAGGCGTAAAATTCTGGACATAGGCGAATTCAAACCATAATTAGTTCGATGTTGTTGAATATGGAAGAGGGAGATGGACCTTAGGTTATGGGCATTGGCGTTGAAGGATACCTGTTGAAGAAGTGCGGGACAGTCAATCTCACCAGATAAGCAAAGTAAATTATCCGGTCTTTCAAAATCCTGTCCAGTCACCATTTTCCGTTGGGATCAAATTAACGGCGCTATCACTGGAGCAGTCGATCAGTGGTAGTAGTCTGACTGTGGGTATCACAATGGACCACCATAGTCTCAGTGTGCTGGTGAATTCACTAGTAGCCCCATAACCTAACCTAACCTTAAAACCTTGAAGCTAACATCAACCCCATTTTACCTTATTTTAAAAGATCTTTCGATTGATATATCACTCGATGGAGTGTGTCACTGTTTCAAAATCCGTAGCAACTTCGCCTATACGGGAGAAATGTCCAAATGTCCTCACTTTTTAAATTTGCGTGCATGAAAAATGATTTCTAGGACTAAGGTATTTAATTCCAAAATTTCATGACGATATTTTTATAAACTTCGGAGATAAATAAGTGTGACAGACGGGCGGACGGACACCCCGAAATTATAAAGGTTCCGTTTTTGTAGACGGAACCTTAAAAAATCCTATTTCTGCTAAAGATGTCTACTCGAGAGCTTATCGCGAACTGAGTGAAAATCGGACATTTCATGTGATACAACCCAATCATATAATATTTGCCCTCACCGTGAATTCCCCGAATTCAACTTGTTTTGTATTCATTTCTAAAAATATCACAAAGTACTTCACTGTTTTCTTGAACACATTAAACTGTTTTGACAATTTATCATACATAACGGTAGTTTATATCATTCAGTGATGAAACAATCGGAGTACAGGTACGAAATTGTGATAAATTTCTCGAATATCTAAACCAAACCAAATGTTTACTGCGCTCAAAATTGGATGAAATAGAAGCGCTTTTCATTTTGAATAGGAATTGCCGCCCTGGCGTTGTGGGTATGTGCGTCGACCCCTGCGCACCAGACTTTCAGTCTAGATTCAAATCCCAGTACAGACAACAATAAAAAAAAACAAATTGTTCACTCTTTCGATTCACTGACAATTGCTCAAAGAGTATAACTTACTAGAAAAAAAACTCATTCCTCGTGAGAGAACAATAGCACGCACAACACGAGTAGCTGCTGTACAAGTCCACCCGCAGGGTCACCATTATTATTATTATTACGAACAGGAACATACACATCTTTTAGATCGTTTATGATCAGGAGTAAAATGAAATTACTGTTGAGGGGTGACCGAATATGACATTGATACAATGTGAATCCGAATAAATTGCAGAACACAAACAAGAGATTCTTTTCCCGGCGGACGTCTCCCAATCTGCCTGTCACTGTCTGCTCCCAATATATTGAACTCTGACTCATAAGACTATACCGCCATTTTGTAGCTGGCTAAGTTAAGTGCACTTTGCTAAAATGTTTTCGTCTCTGACGTTGGCGAAAATTTAGGTTGGTATGACTGAGAACTTAGCAACAAACATTTTCGTAAAGTCCGTGGTCAATAGGCCTCTTTTTTGTTGTTAACGTGTTCAAATTAAGCGATTAAAGGATGTACGAGTCAATACACTGTAGGAATTTGAATCAAAGTCATAAGTCATTTATTTTGCTACACATACACATGATATTTTGTTTTCCTATCATACGCTCTAGAGTCTTCACTAAACGTATTGCTATCAATTCGAGTGCGGATAAAATTTCGTCTTGTGTCGCTCCAGTCCGGGGTCCTCAAGCAACAAGCCTCTCCAGTTAGCACGATCTTCCCCCGCTGTCTCCCATTGCGCACGTCAAGTTGGTTGAGGTTCCTCTCCACTTACGTGCATTACCTTAAATGTGGACGTTTTCTGTTGCGTTCTCTCATTGATTTAGAGCCGAAGGGCAAAACTTCCATATATGGCAATAATTCACATTTGTACTCCAAGCAAACAAAAAAATTCTTTGCCATTACAACAAATCAAAAAGACAATATTTAAACCATGTTGTGAAATAATTAGTTTAAATTCTTTCCCCCCACTCTGTCTCTCATGTTTTTCTCTTTCTCTTTCAAAGAGAAAATTGATAAGCATGAGCTTCTTTTCTCTTGATATGAATACCGATACACACACAATATTCAATTCCAGGTATAACGTCACGTTCAGATTAAAATTTAAACAAGGAAAACTATGCGTGCCAAAATAACATACATAGACTTACAGAAATGATTGGAAACCATTCACTTGAGTAACATGTTCATGCTTATGTTTTAGAGACACTTCTTCCTATAAATGTGAATGTAGGGACGCTACATGTGTTTCCTATGTAGTCACATTCTTCTGCCAAATATTGACAAGCTAATTTTAATCATCGAATGTGTGTATTTCGGAAGCATCTTCTTAACCCTAGATCATTAAGGTGAACTGTTCCAAACATTATTCTATTAAGGTATAATTTAAGACGGCGTGTACATGAAAGGAAGAAGGCAGAAATGTCGGAGAGACAGCGTATGATTTTCCAAACAGTTGAAAAGGGATGTATTTTCGGCGATCGAACCAATCTCTTTCCAATCTTTTTGAGAATCAGACTATCTCTTCCCGACATTTCTCCCTTCTTTCGCTCCTGTAATCATCGTCTAACAGACTACTAAAAAACAATCTTTTTTAACAAAGAAAAACTCAATTCGATCGGTTGTACGTATATGTAAGGGACTACAAATCACATTTGAATGTTTCTTATAAACCTAAGTACATAGAGTTTGAGAAACATAGAGTCTGGTGAAGTTAGATTTTGACACATTCCGCGTCGTCTCACAGACAAAACCCGTGTTCTAGAGTTAAAGTATTAAAAAAAATACGTCCATGATGACGAACACTCATAGTCATGCATACATTTTCTTTCCTTCCTGATCTCGGAACACAAATCTTTAATTTTTTGTGCAATGAATGTGCCCTGATACGTGGCCATTTTTTTACTTATTTACTTCCACTTCAAAGTTACTATTACAAACGTATAATAGAACACATCAGCTTGATTATTTCACCACTTCAGTGATTCATAAATTGGATTACTTTTGATATTCCCACTTTCCAGCATAAATTTTGCTTCTCATTTGCGGGGAAAAAAAGAAAACGTTTATGTGACGTATTTGTTTTCATTTTTCGATTTATTGAAAATCTTTTTATCTCAAAATAGTCCAGGATAAGGTCTAAATATTAAACAAACCATTTTTTTTTAAAGTTCAAACTCAAAGAGCGAGAGAATGGCAAAATAAGAGAATTTACGGTTAAGGTACAAATCAATACACATACTCGTAGATAGTTATTTTTGTTGCCAATAAACTGCATCGAAGGGATGTAGAAGAAAGCGCAAGAGTATAAATTGAGCTTTGATGGTCAGGCAGAAAACAGTCAACAAGCAGAGGGCATTGAGTTAACAGGTACTTATCGTTTATTTTTTAACAATTTACCTAAGCAACTACGTGCTTTCATATGTGCCTAAGCAAACATTAAAACAGCCGGAAAATTGTTGTCTGCCTAAGGAGTTTGAGATAAGAAAAGTGCGACACACTCGAAGAGTAATTTAGTGCAGTAGAATCTCGAAAAGATGAACTGTTATAAAACAGATCCCGTTCATCTTTCCAAGCATTGGAATTTAGCTAACGACGTAAAACGTTTAGCCGCACATAAAAAACATATCGTTCATTTCATTTTTGAAAACCGAGAAACATCAAAAATGTAACAAAATTGTTCATAAGAGACAAAAAAAAAAGGACTTATTTTGACGGTTTCTTAAAAAAACTGCTCTATAGAAAAAAGATGGGAAACAAATCGTTTGTCTTTAAAAATTATTCATGTTACAGAATCATTCCCATCTTCGAGATTTTACTGTAAATTAATTAAGATAATTACTAATTAATTAACTTGCTACCAATGAACGCACTCGATGAAACGTATTTTCTGAATTTTCCTAATAACAGAACTTTGCGTATAAATATGTATTACCCACATTGCACTGAAAAGTTATGATTTTCCCTTCAAAACAAACGCGTCCAATCATGCTAACCGACACCTGTAAGAATTTTACATCCAAAAATTCGTTCATTCAAGCTGATATGTGTGTGTACTTCCAAGAAAAAACAAACCCCCAAAAGCATTCATGATCGAACATGTTCAACATTGTCTCCCCCCACACTCGAAGAGTGATCGAAAAAACGTCAGCGAAGAGAAGGCAGCTCCTCTTTTTCTCTACACATTGTCGATAGAGAGCAACAGAAGAGAGCAATCAAAAGGGGGACCATGCTTCACCAGCGTATCCATCAGTAACATTCAACAATTTTTTTTATGCAATTAGTCAGTTCTTGTCGTTTGTATAGGTCGGTTTGCAAAATATTTGCTCTGCTGTGCTCTAAGGCAATTACAGATTTTTTTTCTGCATTTGATATGAAAGTTTACAAGTTTTCGGTTATTAACAAGCATATTACCACATTTGGTGAGTGATTAGTTGTATGAGTTTTGTTATTAAGATAATAACAGTATTTATGTTCGGTCGTTGGAAAACAGATTCTAAAAAACAGTTTTGAAGTTTACAAATTGATGCACTTTTGTGTTGAAATACACATATTCAAAGTCATGTTTGATGATGACGTTGATGATAGCAACTACTTAGTGATTGACAAAATCAGTTATGACTTTCTCAGTGGCAATGACGCGATGCGACGCGCATATTCTCATCTCACATCTAGATAAGGAAAAGTGTTGAACTGGATTAAATTTTCAATTGAATTTCCTCACCTAACCTATTCGCCGGTTAAAATTTGAAGCCTAATCTCGAACGAATTAGGTTTTCAAACCAATCCATAAATTGTTTGCACCTTAGACTGCGTGAAAATCAAATGTGATAACGCATTTAAAGTTTGAAATGTAGCGGTTATTGAACTCGTAAAATAGTTGGGTCCACATTTGTGTGCATTTAAGGGTTTTTATTTTGTTTTTTTTTTTTTAATTTATGCTCGGATAAATGAAGTGAGATGATAAATCAATTTTTTATGCTTTTTAATCGCGCTGAGTCATTACACCTGGACTTTGGAATGGAATAAGATCATATGATTGGCATCTTTATGCATCCATTACATACGCGTGGGGGGTGTATGAAGATTTGATATCGGATAATTGCCGCTTTTTAGGTTTAAATTTAGGATTTTAGAATTTTAATATTTATTCAAAATGACTTCAAACTAAAGACGAGTGTGAAACTTATTAGAACAAGACTGCTATGTACGGTAGGGCGCAAAGTAAGAAGAACACACTTCTTCGCAGGTTTTTCCTCATTTTTACACTTGTTGAACTCTAGAAGCAAAATAATTTGTTTTAAGTTAACGGTAAAGTATCAACATGACAGCTGGATTGACAAAATGGATTGCAATTTAGTGATGTTTGTTTTTGTTTTTGTTTTTGTGTGGACAGTCGCTTTTATGACCTGAAGTTAAATCGCCTATTTTCCTGTTCTTATGTTTTTGCACAACACTGTCAATACATAACCCACTTATGCACATATGCATGTATGTACCTATGTATATACTGTAGAGTCTCAACAACATGAACAAGAACATGAACAGTTCGGAAAGATGAACGATTTGTTTCCCCATCTTTCTTCCGGTCTACTATAGAGAAGGTTTTTAAGAAACACGTCTAAATAATTCTCTTATGAATATTTCTTAAAAATTTGTTTCAAGTTTTGTTTTGTATCAATAAAATAAAGTGTTATTTTGATATATGCAATGTTTTTGTGAATGGCTATACGTTCTTGTTTCGATGCTTGGAAAGATAAACGGGACATGTTTTACATTTGCTCATCTTGTAGAGACTACTGTATATTTAAAAAATGACATATTTGCAGTGATGTGCAAAATAATAGGTGCGTTATTAAAACTTGTTAAATCCGAATAAATTGTAGAACACAAACAAGACTCTTTTCCCCGTGGACTTTCTGCCTCTCTTTGCTCCCAATATATTGAACTCTGACTCATCAGACAATTCGCCATTTTGCAGCAAGCTAATTTCAGTGCGCTTTGGTAAAGAGTTTTCGTCTATGACGATGTCGATAAGTTAGGTTAGGTTAGATTTGTGTGACTGAAAATTTAGCAAAGGACATTTTCGTCGACTTCTACAATAAATTTTGCTGATAATAAGCCTCGGTCTTAATTTTGATGTGTTAACACCAAGGATCAGATGATTTTTTTATTTAGCTCGTTCTACGTGTTCAGAAAAACAAAAAAATGATATGCAGTTTGAAAAATTAAGGCGCTTTGCACCTATTATTTTGCACACGAAAAAACAAAGTTTTTGTTGAAAACAAGTGCTGCATTAGATTTATAAGAACAAGTGTCTTTGAAGGAAATATAGTCCAGAATAGATAATTTCTTCCTTTTGGACAAGTAATCTAATAGTATTTACTGAACCCTAGGAGGCTAGCGTTCATCAAAATGGAGAACATCCAATACATATCCTACTTTACCTTTCTACTAGTTTTATTTACGTATTCGTGGTTTCGAATCAACTGAGTAACAGGTAGACGGTGTCACACTGTGGTCTTGTTGTCTTTTTTCGATATCTATTCCATTTTGGCCCTTTTTACGAGCGTCTTGCTAATACGTCACTCAACGTTAGGTGTCTAGGGTTAAGAAGTTGCTAAAGAATCTAGGGCTTCCGAACTAAAGCCTCACAATTATTATTACCTGTGAGGTAATGATTATCTTTTTGTTTTGAAAATAAATCAATGACGTGTATCTAATGTATTGTTTTGTTTCATTTATTTAGATTACCTAATTGAAACCAACAACAACTCCGATTTTGAAGCGAACAACGGAACGTTCAAGTTACAAGGATTAAACGAGATGACCATTAATCGAATGAATGAAAATTTTGCAGAACAACTGCAACAATCAAATGAAAAACAAGATGAGCCATTTATGGAAGAAGTACCAGGAGAAGAACAATATTTTAATATCACACGTCAACCACACAGCGAAGAGTTGATTAGTTTAACACAACCAAGCTTGGGGCATGATATTTCTGAATGTGAATCTCTATTCGGATATAATTCATACATTGATAATTTGATCACAAATTCCGATGATTCATTGGAAAATTCATCAGCAATCTCGCCTGGATCACCGGTTCCAACAGAGAACGATTGTATAGCAACATCAAAATTACACACTTACAAATCTGAAACCAGTTTAAATAATAGCAGTATGCAAGACGATGAGACAACATGTCGAATTGAATTCTCTCCAAACCAATCAGACGAGCAGTACAACACCGATGATGAGCAAATGGAGTTTATCATGAAAATGCTCAACACACCACCAGTTCAACAGAATCTTAAACGGAATAGTGATCATTTAACAGATATGAAATACGTAGGCGCTAAGAAAACTAGACTTAATATACCTACAGTAGAGGCAGTGACAGGCGATACTTTAGTAAGAAACATACCCGACACACCGGAGGTCTGCAATATGCTGTTCAGCTGGCAACAGGATAATGACACAAGTATGCACTCACACAGTTCATCACACAGTTTATATGACACAACATACTCACCAGAAGAATCGATTTTAGAACAATTGAATTTCACTCAAACTAATTTCGAAAATCCTCCCAGCGTAGAATCATCTTTCATCTGCGAAGAACCCTCTTATGCAACACCTTCACCAAGCAATAGCAGTAGTTGTACAATTTACACAACGAATCCAAGTTCACCAGCTGTCTCCACATACAGCAGTGGCACAAAGAAGAAGTCACGAGGTAGACCACCAAAGCAACACAGCGATCGACCAGATCCCGAGGTTCTAAGCTCTCTATCAGGAATCGAACGCAAACGCTACGAAGATCGGTGTAAGAACAATGAAGCCAGTCGCCAATCACGCCAAAAGAACAAGCAAAAGCAGCAGGAAATGGAAGCCGAGGAAGATCGTGAAAACAACAAAAACGAGGAGCTCAAGAAAATACTGCGATCACTGGAGAAGAGACACGACAAACTTAAGGACGCTCTCGGCAAAATACTGAAATCATGAGCAATGTCGAATCAGTGAATAGTATAATGTACATAGATAACTAGTGATTAAAGCGCCTACGATATCGTATATTGACGTACTCGTCAATGTGTGTAGATGTTAGTGATATAGAAAATAAGCAAAGGTACTTAGATATAAAAATTTTGTCGTATTCGTTCGTATTGTTTATTCTTTTTATAAAAAAAATTCATAGGTAGAGATATGTCTCCAATTTTATTCGTTATGTTTAAAGTATGGGAAATTGTTTAACAAAATAAAATACAAAAACAAAAAAAAAACAAAAAGTTTCAGAAAGAACTTAACAAAAAAAACAATATTTTAACGTCTTATGTCTATGAATATATATATAATAATCAATGTTTTATGCATAATCGATGTTAATAATTTGAAAGATTTATGTCTGTTTAAATAAAATGTTAACATCTCAAAAATAATAGTTTGCGTCTTTTATTTCACCATTCATTGTCTGACTGCAGCCAAGTAATTCCGCCCAAGCCCTTTTGTGAGTCACTTGAGGGTTGTAATTGAGGGTTTGAAATGGGCATCATTGAGATGGATACGTCATTGCGGTCACTGCTTAGTACATCGTGCCAGATCGTAAACGACGTAATACAAAAAGAAGCCAACACGTCTTGACTTGAAAGACGGCTGAGTTCGTAAACGTCAACAAAAACGCATCGCGAAAGCATCACTGCCTATGTGGCTGTTTACAAACGACGACGACGACAAATGACAATCGGCCTGGGCAGGCAAGATTTCCCGCATGTGGAACACGCGAATCGGTTCAATTGCATCATGTTTTCACTCAGTAATGTTCTACCGAGAATTGAGTAATGCTTTCTTTTAACTTCGTATTTTTCAAATGAGAGAGATGAGAGGAAACATAAAACGTAATCCATCGCACGTCATTATCGAACATGTCGAAAAAATTTTGACAGAGTGGTGCGCTGAGGGCGAAGTTGAGAAATGTTCTTCCAAATTGAGAACTTTTTGTTTTTTGCGAGTTTTTTGTGTCAACTGACATTTGAGAAATGGAAACAGCTGACGCAATATTTTTCATCTGGGAGAGAGAGAGGGAACAGCTGATTAGCGCAGTGCGTTATCGCACTCCCTCCCGCAGTAACATGAAGTCTGCTGTCGCAACGCACTACTGTGTCTCAGCCATAAGACAGTTTTCGAATCTGAGGTTCCTGGTTCGAGAAGAAGAGAAAGACGCGAACCTTCTGAATAAAAAAGGGAAGTGATCGCAGATGTAAGACAACTTGATGATGTCTTGATGACTGGAATCAGCGTAAGAGGGCCCATCAAGAAAAGAATGCAGCATTAACTTAGACTCAGACCCTCCAAGGGTAGTTGGCCTAAGAAGTAAAAACTGAGCGAATTGTATTTACAGTTAGTTTAATAGACTGTTACACACAAGACTAAACTACACTTTTATCGTATTGAAAAAAATCGTTTCTTTATTTTCAAAAACAAGTACTTCGAGATGAATCATTAACTGCGTTCGATCCTGTTGCGTTATTGTCGTTGTCCCCTAAGATTGTCTCTTCTATGCTTGCGTCATCTTCGGGGATTTCATCGTCACTGTTTGCATTATTTGCCGTACTCCATGACGCCGTCTTAGATACAATCAATATATGACTAAAGATATAGGAAAACGATTGTTTGTCCCTTACCTGCGATAGTATCACATCGCCATGAAGGTCCTTATTTTTTAGGTTCCCCATCCAAAAGACTGAAGAACATTTGTTCGCTGCCAGCAGCGCTTTCACCCGAAACACCAGATTTTCAACAGTTTCTCGTAAAACTGGAATTTGGCTGACAATCGATGTATTTTTTAAGGCCTATAATGAACTAGTCTTCAGACAAGCACGTCAATGTAAAGATAAGTACCTTAGAATGACAGCAAAGATTGTGTAAGAATCTTGTAGTCACTTGAAGACTTTTCAGTAGATCGTTGACACGTTCAGGATTTTCTCTTAAATATTTCTCATACACTGGCAGTCCATGTTGCAGAACTATTTTCAAGTAGAAATTAGCGTGCTGCAACAGGAAGAGAGTGAGCTTAATAGACAAATGTCGAATGATACAAATTACCTTGAGGAAAAGCACGAAATTCCTTGGAATATATAGGGCTTGAACAATCTCCAGCAGAGTATTCAATATCTCACAACTTTTTTCCCAAATTATAAGTTTATCCGAGCTATCATTGCCTTGGCAATGTGCTGAATCATTCAACGAAGAAATTAGCGTTTCGCATAATCCTCTGAACAGCATTGGAAAGTTGGCCCTGAAACACCTTTTGTTAGACACAATTCAAAAGCGAGTATTTGAGGATCACACTTACTTATTAAAATTAGGAAATGACCTTAGCGCATTGTCTTTTGACTTTAAGTACTGGGTCTCATCTAGAATCACCTTCAGAATATTCTGTTGACGGCGGAAATCTGAATTCTTTAGGTACCCCTTCACTAATTCGTCCAAATAAATGTTGCATAGTGAGCCTCTTTCCATTGTACTGTCAAAATTGAACCATTTGCGACAAAGTAATTTCTTGCAAAGATTTCCTGGTGAAAGCTTTCATAAAACATCTGAGCAACAGGTAGGATGAAACGTAAGACTCACGTGTATCGTTTAGATCAATTTCCTTTGCAAATTGTTTGAGTGACTGCACGAGATGGTACAAATGAACGGCCGATTTGATGTCAATAGCGCTGGGTTCAAATGTTTGGCATCTTTTAACTACTTCGACGGCTAATGCTGATACATTTTTACTTGCATATTGGCGCCGTGTGTTTTTTACGAGAATTTCCAGAAGGGCGTCTAAAAGGTAAACAATGAAATACAAAAGAAACAAAAACACATTCTCCAACCTTTAAGTAGCCTCTCATTTGAAGCGTCGCCAAACCCAGACCAAGAAAATAGTGCGGCCAATAAACGCAGGCAGAGCCCAAAGCATATCTTGAGGTAATTCACCTCGTCCGTAAACAAGTCAGCATTGCCAAATGCCCCGTCTACCCTCTGAACTACTTCAAGAATTGCATCGGAGATCTGGCAAAGGAGAAGTTTCTTAGTGTTTGCTAAAAATGAGTCACTTTGTCTACTTGTTGAAAATTCTTCAATATCGGCTCCAGGAACTGCGTAATGATATCGCTTATAAAGTGCTTGGGATACACTATGTACTGAAGTTTTTCGTCGGGGCTAAATTTGCTTACTCCTGTGACGGACTCCAACTTGTTTATAATGTCCGCCATTATAAATCTACAAACAAAAGTGTTTAATGCATGACTGATATTTGTATATAGACTACGTACTTGAACTCCAGAAGACCAATAGTATTTCCAACTTCCTCATTAGAACGAGGATACTTAAGGTTGAAGTTAACCTTTAAAATAAGCATTATGTCGGGACTCATTTGTCTGGAAAAAAAAATAAAAGAAAAGGACAGTCAGTGTTTTTTTCTTCGCTATGAATAGGAGCTGTGCGCAAGTGGAAAGACATGATAGAAACCATGATATCTTCAACGTTTACAAAATAATAGTAATAATAACGTCGGCGCTACAGTCCGAGGTGGACTTGGGCCTATCTTCTCACCAACCACTCGTTTTGTGCGTGCTAGTGTTCTCTCACGAGTGGACGGGACCTACAGTTTAATGCCGAATCCGAACGGCGAGATTGAGAAGCTATTTCTAGACAGTTATACTCTTTGAGCATTGTCAGTGACTCGAAAGAGGTGGAGCCGTGAAAAAATTTCAGGTGATTTTTCGGGAATCAAACATCGAGCGCAGAAGTCCACGCACCTACCCACTACGCCACGGCGCCCACAAAAAAAGGAATAGGTAAATACGAGTTAGCCAAAGGCAGTTCTCAATAGACAATTGATTAAAATTTAAATAAATCACCTGTAACATTCTTTTGGGCCATATGCAGTTTTAAATTTGTCCAGATATATCCCAGCAAACAGCTTTTGATTGTTGATCCTTGTCTTATTTGTCGCAGTGATGTTTCCCATTGTCGCCTCTGTTTCCATGTCTTCTGATGCGTTGTGCTTCCGTCGATTATCGTCCGCTTTAGATGGAGCTTTCTTCTTGCCAATATTTCCTTTCTTTACACGCGTAGAATTACACGGCATATTCATAAATTGACAAACTGGTGGCTGGTAGTCCACTGGGGCTTTAATCAACAATTTACAAATATTCTCTTCAATTTTAATCAATTCGGCAAGTCGTAGCAAGACCTTCAATGGGAGCAATTGCTCGTTTTATTACTTTCAAATGTTCGAAACCTCTACTAACCTTTCCTCGTATCATTGGATCATCTTGACTGGAGAATGAACTTATCGTTTCACGAATCCAATTCACTGTGTGAAATAAGATGTCCAATATTTGCTTGCACTGCGTATCGTCGTACTCGTAGAATATGTCAACACTATTGATTTCATCGAAAACCTTTGGGAGAATTATGCCGCATCCAAGGAGTGCATTGATCATTTCAAGACTTCCGTCATATCTGGTGAAGTGTAGGACGCGCATCAGGTTGAACAAGGGTGCTAGAACCAAAATCGATGACGAAGCCCTACGAAGAATCATACAGTACACACTTTCCAACCACTTAAGGGATGCAAGCATACTCATTCGATGGCACTAGAACCAATTGGGAAATATTCACAGCAATTGGAATCAGTTCACTCTCATTCGGTGAATTCGTATCGTCTGGTGTATTGATACACTTTTGATAGGCTAGTGGGATGCCCCTAATGTCAATGGTAAGCGTTAGTGAAATAAGCGAAAAATAAGTGTTCAACTGTCTCACAGGTCTTCTCTCGGTTGGTCTTCCACGATGAAGTTGTTTTGAAAGTAATACGTTATCAGCTCACATAACCACACAACAAACGGTCGATCAAGATATGCCTTCTTTCCTGCACGTTTGTGATTAGTGGAGCACACAGTCGCTAGTTCGTCGTAAAATAACGCCAATGACTCCGGACAGTGCATCGTTGTGGAATGAATTCGTGCTGAAAACAGAAATCAAGGATACATCATACAGTTTCTCCAAACCTTGAACTGAATTACATATATAATTCGCAGCGATTTTTCCTCTCCCGTCTGGAATCTCGTCCACAGTATTGTATGACTCGTTCAAATCGTACATTGCCTCTGTAATGGTGTCCTCTATTCTAGCCACACTATCGATTAACTGAACAGCTCCAATAATTCCTTGTTTTTTAACTCTAAATCAAAAGTGATTAACCCCATACTGTACTGTTTGAGCTCCACACTTACAATGGCAACCGATTTATAATCTGCTTTTTGACCAGCATATCGATTTGGTCCTGTAAGGCTGGGCATTCATCTAGAGGAGGTGTTGGGAAGGCGATTGAGCAAAGCAATTCCATAACAACGCGTGTCTGTGGCAATGTCATTTCACTGATTCTATCTAGTAAAGGCTGGAGAAAGGTTTCATGCATAAACTGTGTCTTGAGTTTAGGAGCTCTACCCACCATCAGTGTCATACCCCAGTTTTGCACATTTGATGGATAATTGGCACGCAAGTCCTTAATCAATTCGAGTGCTGTGGTGGTCATGGACGATGGTGATTTATCGCATGTTAATTCGACCAGTTTCAGAAGTATATCTTTTTGCGTTGATTCCCCAAGTCCAAAGATTATGCTAAGAAAACAATAAACTTTGACATAACAGAGCAGTCACGTTTAAGATGGCGCACGCAAGTGGAGAAGGATCTCAACCAACTTGGCGTGCGCTATTGATGACAGCTAGCTTGTTAGTTGAGGGCCAGATCGGCCCCGGACTGTAACGCTACAAGAAGAATGTGCCATAATTTGATTAACTCATTACCTATACGAGTTTCTCCCAAAGTCTGATATTAGCTTGTTTTTGTCGCGCAAGAAATCGTGCAAGATCATTAAGAGAACATTCATTTGCATCGCTAGAACGTCCGGATACTTAGCGTTTGCTTTCCTCAAAATATCCACTGTGATGTGTTCCAATTTGATTCGACGTCGTATCTGGAAGATCGATATACATTCTAAATTGGTAACCTGAAACATTATTTTACGACTTACAATATTTTCAATGTAAATGCTGCGTTCCTCTTTGATGGAAATCATGAGCAGCAAAACAACAAAGTCAAGAGTTCTGTAAAGAGGAGGCAAGGAATACATAAATTATGTGAATTTTGTAAAAAAAAAAAGGAATGAAAGGGTCGCCCTATTCAGAATATTTAACATAACAGACAATTGGTTCTTAAATGATTACTTTGAATGTACACATTACAATGTATTAGGTTGTACCAAATGAAATCCGATTTTGAAGCAGTTCACTTTTTCCTACTAGAGATAGATGTCCACTTATTGCCATGGCAGATACTCTCATGTTCTGTGCAATGTCCCGCATAATTTTTGTTGGGTCTGATTTTATCGTTGTTTTCAACATTGTCATCAATTACCGTTTCTGATTTTCTACATTGTTCGTTTTCAAGGCTAGGATCTCCGGAACGGAACGTGGCAAAACCAAACGTCGAATGTTTCGTTCGTTTACTTCTATCATCAACGAACCACGAACTTGCCAGGATCGCAAACACCCTGCCTCTAATAACGAAACATAGCAAAACAGGCGTGCCTCTTGCTACTTGCAAATTGTTGCTACAAGAAGACGCAACTCATAAAACGAATAACAGATAAACGACCTCACCTCTAGATCTGGCCCAATCTGAGGATTTGAAAACTACCACAATCGTCTGTGTCATTACAGGACACTGACTCATATGAGTTCATGCCAGAAGACATGTTAGACAAGACGCGGCGTTGTTATTTGCCTCTGTCAGAGTCTGTTTGGTCCTTCGAGAAAGAGTTATCTACTCAATTGCCTTTTGATCTAAAAGAAAACAGCGGTTGGCAAGAGCTATTCTGTTTTTGATCTTGCTCTTTACTGCGGAGCCGAGGTAGACCTCGTAGTTTTTGACAACTTCGAAGCTATTGCTGCTCACTATAACGTTCTAGCTAAGTCATCGATATTGTGCGTTCTTTTTTGATGATAGCGTTTACCACCAGACCCATTTTAGCGTTTTCCGGTTCAATGCCAGCAAATCTCTAATTAACAGCTCACCGAGTTCGACGAATAGTTGGTAGGTCTCGATCTGCATTTCTTGGGTCTTTTCTATGATCTGCCGTAGTGTGAAGATATGGTTGAAGGTGGACTTCCCTGGCCTAAAACCTCATAAGATAAGAACCTATCAGGTTGGCGACGAAAGATTTCAGTCGTGAACGCAAAGATCTTATATGCGATGCTAAAGACTTATCCGTCGATAGTTTGGGCATTTAAATGGGACTTTTTTTGCGGATTAGACAAACGATGCTGAAATTCCACTCATCGGACACATCCCCCACCATGTCTTACAGACACGCCCAACCAGACCATATCCAACTGCTTTAAAGATTTCAGCGGACCAGCGGCAACAGCCACAGCAGATTTATGAGACTTCAGGCATAATATTGCTAACTTGACTTCGTCTGCATCGGGGCGAAAGATTTCTCGTCTATCATCGTCCAAGTTGAGTGACGGTATCTGTGTCCTCATCGCCGTTTAACAGTCTGCAGAAATGATTTTTCCAAATTCTCAGTATCGACTGCGACTCTACTACCAGTTTTCTCCATCCTCGTCCCAGGCTTTTGTCCGAACTCTTCATTCATTCGATATCAGTTTCATCCTTTGGTAAAACTTTTGGACATCGCCCGCTTCTTGTACTCTTTTTTTTTTCTCAGAAACCGGTTTTTTCCATTCTTTTCTGTTCGTAAAGCCCACGGGCAGCTCTCGTAGTTCGATGAAACTATGCTTTGTAGGCTTATCGCTTTTCTGTATATATTTTCCAGCACTCGTTGTCAAACCAGGATCTTTTCTTGGTTGTGTCGTATAACCCAGCACATTAGCGGCGTCTTATCTGTTGGCTTTTAATAACGTTGTCAAGGTAAAACACAATAGTTTGGAAAAATATTGCGCATTCTGAAAATTCCCAACTATGGGACTGGATATTAGATAGCTTCAATAGCAACTACAGAAACGTGCTTACTATACACTTTGGATACAAGTGTAGTCAAGATCTGAGTGATTTTTTTGAAATACCTTTAAAACGCTTTTATAACTCTTACCTGAAATTAGCCGGAGGTAGATTTTGTATAGTTTTCTGCCAAATATCGAAGAATTTCTTGGATCTTGTCAGTCCTTGAGAGATACAATTGAATACATCAATTCGTGACTGTCTAAACTCGCTGTTGCTCCGATCATATTCCTTCCACGTTAAAATGTCTTTTAGATCACTAATAAGCTATAGCAAAAAAAACTAAATGTGTTAGTTCATGTACACAGAATCGCTTGGTCAATACATACTCCCCGTATAATTTCTTCATTGTCATCATTCAAGACCTTCAACAGAAGTCTCATCAAAAGGGGCAGGATCTGAAATTGAATAGTAAATGTAGAACCAATTGATTCGATTGAAAAGTTATCACTTTTGGTGGGCATCCATCCTTGATGTACGCTACGGCCTTTGCTCTTAGTTTTGACTGCATTTTCGGCGACAGACAAAGATTTGTAAATGTCCGGATTGTGGTTGAATGAAAGATATCTTTGTTGCTCGCAAAATTATTGCTAAAAAAAGAGAATTCATTATATCAGAATAAATGCTATGCCGAATGATGTTACAGTAGAATTTCCACGAAAGCATCATGCTTCGATGACTGGAAAACCATTTCAGCGTTTGCTATGATGTCCCACTGAACGGAGGGCACTGCATTTTGAAATATTTGCACGACTCTCGAGTAAATCAGATCAGCGTGGGAAAATGTTACGTATCGTAGTTGCGACAGCATCAGCGGAAGGAGCGGCACTTCAATGCTGGTAGATGTTCTGTGGGAAGAGCATTTGAATGAAATAATATACTACAAGCAAATATGGATGTATCATACTCTTTCTTCGAACACTCTTCCACTTTATCCAACACAACATTTATCACAACTTCCTGCAAAAAGTCGATCATCAGGAAGTTAACAATCATACTATCTTGGGACTGATATGAATTCTCATCGCCCTGCATTTTAATAGTGCAACCACTCAGCAATTTCATTGCAAGTTTTTGGTCGTTTAGGGCATCACGTAAGCCTGTACGGAATGTGTCAACATTCGACGGATAGTTTTGGCATTTGACGAAAATATCTCGAAATCTGCACACAAAAGTTACGTGATCACAAGCTGCAAAATAATGAAACATTAACATAGGAGCTAATTGGGGTCCCAAAGCATACATATCACAAAATTGTCGAGTTCATCCAGATTTACCCCGGACTTAATTAAAACCATTTCAAAGTAAGAGGTTGGAGCTCGTTGCGTACTCTTTGATTGAGTGCGGCATAGAGTGCTACGTTGAGAGAGATATCTTTGGGTAGGTTCCTGAGAAGCAGGAATAGCCTCTAGCTCTTGACTGAACAACTCCTTGTCTTCATTTGTCTTCGATAAGTTTTCCTTATTCTCTGGTTTATCGAGTTTCTGTACAAGAAGGAGCAATACTAGTTAGAATCACATTGTAATGGCTATCACACTTGCCGGTAGTTTGATGGTGGTATTCTCATCAATGGCCTTTAATGGGGCCTTTGTTTTGTTGGATTTATATTTTTTATTTCTGTACATTTTGTAACAAAATAAAAACACGAATTAATAGAAAGATAAACAACAAAATTACTCGCTTGTTGGACTAGTTATTGTTGGAATTTGAAATGAATATTGAAATGTCAAATTATTGCGCGTTCAATTTCAGATGCTCCCAAACTGTCATGAGAGCTTGAAATAAATTCGTTGAGGTTTGAAAATTTGAAAGTCGGGGGTAACACATGTGCAGGTATACTGGTGTATTATTACGTACAGAAGCAAATACAAAGCGTCCGTATTTGGATACAGTTTTGGTACAGTGGAAATGTTTATACGATGCGCAATTGCTAAGAGTGCATATTACCTCACTACTGCCCATCTACATATTCATATTTCCTCGATGTAATTTCAATCCACAAGAAAGGATACCCCTTTGAATGTGCCAATTATTTAGACATCAGTCTCCTTAATATCGCGTATAAAATCTTCTCTCCTATTCCGTGTGAACGTCTGAAACATTTCGTCAACAATTTGATAGATCCTTATCACTGTGGATTCAGGCCAGAGAAGACCATAGTGTGCCATGTATTCACACAACGATAGATTTTTGAAAAGACCCCAGAAATTCAAGATCAACACCTACCACCTATTAATCGATTTTAAGGCCGCTTGTGACAGTGAGCATATAGATAAGTTATACAGCGCCACATCTAGTTTTGACATTCCTTCGAAATTCGTCAAGTTGTGCAGGATGACGATGAAGAAATATCAATGCTCCATAAAGATTGGTAACGAACTCATCGAGACCTTCAACGTCAAAAAAGGTTTAACGCAAAACGAAGTGCTGTCATGCGACATCTTTTACATCATTCTTGAGAAGATCTTTAAAAACTCCCTGAACAGCAGAAGAGGCACGATTTTCCAAAAGTCTAGCTAGCATATGCGTATGAAATTAACGTGATTGGTCGAAGACAGCGATCTGTCAATGAGGCGGTTGCCGGCTTTAAAACGAAAACGACTAAAATGGGTTTAGTGGTAAACGAGGTCAAAACGAAATATATGTTGCCATCCAGAAAAAAAGGAACAACATTGACGATTTGGCCAGAACGTTACAATAGGCAGCTATAACTTCGAGGTAGTCAAGGACTTCCTCTTCATCGGCTCGTAAATCGCAGTAAATAGTACGAGCCACATGAATACCGAGATCAATCGCAGAATAACTCTAGCCTTGAGTAATAGAGCTCCCTCTCGGAAGACCACCATATTGAGCTCTACGATACAGAGGCATGGACAACATAGCAAGCGGAAGAAGCTCTTTAGAGAAAAGTTCTGTTTGCGATATTTGATGCCGTCTGCGTTGATGGCATCGGAGAAGATTTAACCATGGCCATGTAGGGCACATGCACTACTTATCTCCGGCTCAAAAAATTGTTGACTCCCAGCAACAGAGGACGTTCACAATTACGATACGATGGCGCACAAAACTGAAGAGGAACCTCAATCAAATTGGTGTGTCAAAGATCGTGCTAACTAAAAAAGCATGTTGGCTGTGGCCCAGGTCCACCCCGGACAAGACAAAGATTGTTTCACTGTATACTAGTGTGCGACTTATAATAAATTTCAGATCCTAATCAACGTATCCAATTGGATTGAACCCAACTCTAGACTAAACGGAATGTGATTCCAAGAGCAGAAAAGTGAAATAGGGATATTCATAAGACATCCCCATAAAATATATGTTCATCAATGAAAGCTGTTTTACTTAGCGACAAAAACAACACAAAGCACATTCTACATCATACACATTTATTTAAACTTATTTTCCAGTCTTTTCAATTTCCTTAAACTAATCCTCCATCCATTATTGCCACAAATTGGTTCCTTTAAGTGTTTTCTGCTTAAAACCTCTTACGATTGTTGATGCTTCCCACCAACCAATTTGTTTCGAGGCGTCATTCCAACAAGTTTTCGCTTCAACACAATCTTCAATGCTTTGAAGTGACAAATTCGAAATGTCTTGAAAAACCTTTAACTCTTGGCAACATCTCAAGTTTGTCAAATCTTCAGGCAGCGAATGAACTAAATTGATTACAATCTGCTTGCAACTTGGGGGTAGGTCGTGCGAGTCAGTAGACACAACTTGTTCCCAGCCATTAGCATCCACATCGGGCATTTCCATTTCCAGAAATAAATTGGTTTGGCTGAGATTTGATGAGAATGTTGTATGAAGGACCTCGGATGTGATAAGGGATCTTAAAAATGAAACAATCATAATAGGATTTTGCGTAAAGGAAATGAATGTCTTACATGAGGGCTTGGTTATAAGTTGAAGTCTTTAGTTTGTGCTGCTCGAAGGAATGATTCCTGGATATTGACGGTATGTTGATTGTGTAGGCCTCCTTCGGCGTTATCGGTGTTGCGCCGAAAAGAAATCTCACGGATGATACATCACTTCTCTCAAAAGCAATTCTAAGCACCTAAAATATCACTTTGATTGAGTAACAAAATTATTTGATAAACATAACATTGATTGCCTCTGCCATAGATTTGATTCCATCCATTGTTTGTTTGGCTGATGTCTTTTCACGCTCCAATTGAAAGTTCACTGGCACACTATCACTTTCTTCCGTTTTGTCCCATTTGCCGACAAGGTACTTGAATGTTTTGCAAACAAATGGAATCTGGTTTCGTTGGTAGAGGAGAAGTTCAAGAATGGAAATGATGAAATGTGATATCGTCTCTCCTGTTATAACATAAACCTCTAGTTTTATATCAACAGTGCTGTCCATTTTTTACAGTGATATTTTTCGTTGAAATGTTTTTAAAAAGCCGTACAGCAGTTGATGACAGTTGATTTCGATGTCCGATTGACACATGAACGTTTAAATATTTGAACTTGTCACAGATGAGGTGAGTTTGATTTGATTATGTTACGATTACACTTTCGATTATAACAAGTCGCATATAATTAATTATTTGACAAAAATTTGAATAAACTAAACGTTAGCGTTCACAGTCATTAAATAGTAAAACATCACATTAAAACAGAATTGTAAAGATGGCAAATGCCTCCAGCTCTTTTTTACAGACGAAAATAAATACAAAAAATGCAAATTTGTTTTCTATTTTCCATGTTGCAAAAAGGTCTTAGCCTGTAACACATTGCGTCGGTATTATCATTTCTGCGTTAAGGACAGCCACTTCAGAGATACATTGAAATAAGAATCCATATTTATCAGTATTGGCTGTATTGAAAGCTAAAATATTATGTGTGAGGCATTAAGGAGTTCTATTGAATAGCGCCCAACATTCAATATTCACAAATAAAGTCATTCTTCTAAAATTTTCCCACCCAACCGCAAGCTACGAAAATCCTGGAGAACGTTTTTTCCCATTTGACGAAACGCGTCCACTTTACCAATTTTAGCTCGACAACAACAAAATATTTTGATATAGTCAAAACATGTTTGACAAGCAGCCGTTTGGTGTGTTGACATCAGAAATCAACTAATAACTGATTTCTGGTTTACATTATCAATTTTTTGCTTGTCATGTGATCAAGAAAACCGTTAAGTGTGAATAATTCTAATCTACCAACGTGATGCCTATTCGGCAATTGACGTTTATTTCCGTAACAAACCATCCAGCAATGAAATAATATTTTTTTAAATTTAAAAAAAAAAATATTTGAAATTTCTTCGCATACTCAACACAGCTGCTTCAAAATACCTGACGGGCAAGCAGCTGTTTGTTGTGTTGACATCTGAATCTTCCACACGTCAACAAAATTAGGGAAAACATGTGAAAAAGTCACCACTTTCGGAGTGGAGAAAGGAAAAAGTAACAAATGTACAACAGGATTGCCTCCAAGACTTTGCAGCCTCCCACTCGCTCAAACTCTGTGAAAAATACAATTTTTTCGGAATGTTTCAAGTGCGCAAATTGAAATAAAATTGTTCGGCATTACTCAGAAGAACTGTGTTGGATAAGGCCGGAGCCATATACCACACATTTTTTTTTACAAACATTTCAACTTCGCATTCTGAATTGAAAAAAAAACATATAGAAAAGAAACGAAAAGTAAAAGGAAAGGAAATATTTAGGAATTTACGCTAAATTTCGCTAAATATCTGTACTCTGAGTTTGTCCAGAAAAAGACACTAGGAAAATAAATTCCGAATTGTGATCTAATCCAATTTAACCTCATCCCTAGACAGTGAAAAAAGACAACCCTATTTTAATTGCAATAGCAAAGTGAACCGCCCGCAATATAACCAGAGCGAGATTCTATTGGTTTCTCCAAGATATAATGGCCAAGAGTTTTCAACTAAGAGTCTCAATCAAATTGCAATATTCGGAAGTAAACAACCGCCCATACATCATAAGGTACAGTGACCGTGAGCTATTATTCGCAGATCCATCCTACGACTGGTAAAGACCTTGAACTGAACTATAATACCGGAGTGACCCGATAAGGAAGTTTTTTCATTGAAATATGGTAAGGTTATGGTTTGAGTGAACTTCGTGAATTCGAAATTCAATTGAACTCATTGATTTATTGTCTTCTGTTACCTACTACCACGACTAGTATTTATAATAATTGTTGTAAACATTTTCTGTGTATACAGCAAACTGGAAACAAGTCCGATGGTGAGGATGAGACAGAAGCCGAGTCTTCTTTGTCCTCTTCCGGCAACTCAACATCCACAGATACAACGACACGATTCGATGATATGGCAAATGATTTTCGTACGGTTCTTGATGAATTCCGCGACAATTGGCAGAAAGAGCTCAAGTCCGACGTGAAGTACAACAAGGCTCTTTCACATCATCACTCACTATCCTTGGACAATACCATTAGTCCAGAGGATCATGCTGAAACCCTGTTCAAAAGGGCTGTTGAACTTGAGCAACGCGGAAAAGTTTACGATGCACTTGAGTTTTATCGACGAGCAGTACAACTGGATCCCGATATCGAATTTAAGGCGTACGAAGCCAGCAAAATTCCTCAGCAAGCTGAAAACGAAACTAATAATAATAATCTCTTGAATTCCACATCTGCAAAGAGCACAGAAGAGGAGTATGCTGCTCACGAGAAAGAAGCGTTTGATGAGGACTTATTTAGCAGATTCCAAAACGATATCGCTAAACAGGGAAAATTGATTCTAAGCAATCGTGATGCCGGAGTTATCACCACTGAGCTGCATATCTCCGATTTACCGACGGAAATTTTGCTGTATATCCTGCGCTGGGTGGTGTCGGCACAATTGGATATGAGATCATTGGAGCAATGTGCTGCAGTCTGTAAGGGTATATATTTATGCGCAAGAGACGATGAAATCTGGCGGCAAGCTTGCTTGAAGTAAGTTAGGCAAACAAACAACTGGGCGCAACTTTTTTCAAAGCCTTTCTTTTGCAGAGTTTGGGGCCTAAGTCTGGGAAATCTTACAGGTTCGCTGTATAATAGCTGGCGTCAAATGTTCATTGAGAGGGAACGCGTTCACTTTAATGGTTGTTACATAAGCAAGACGACCTACCTGCGTCTGGGAGAGAACAGCTTTCAGGATCAGTTCTATCGACCGGTGCAACTGGTTGAGTATTACAGATATATTCGTTTCTTGCCCGATGGCACCGTCCTAATGTTGACGTCATCTGATGAACCGGCACAAGGTGTTACACGGCTAAAAAATCTGACTCAATTGCGTTCAGAGGTATTGCGCGGACATTATCGTTTGCACGGCGATACGGTAACAGTGATGCTTAAGAAAAATCAAAGGCTACCAAAAGGAGAGCACTACTTCAGTGGCAAACGTCGCGGTAGCTTGGCAGCTACAATTGATTACGATGCTAATTTTACTACCTACTACATTGAGTTCACTATAGCGAGTACACCAAAGAAAAAGTTTTGTCAATTGATTTGGAAGAGTTATTCCATAATTTTGGTGCGCAACAAGCGAGAGGTTTCGAGTGATTTCGAGTTGACCGCTTCTAAATATCCACCTTTGAGGTTTTCGTGTGTGAAAAGCTATCACCTGGATGCGGATGCGCCCTTGCAGTGAATGCCTACTAACAAACGGAAAGTCTTTTTGTTTCGTGCAGTTATGTACTAACGTATACATATAAACATACATGTCCTATGTATCTAACTGAACTATCCTTTTGCTTGATGTTGGATTTGTGAATTTAATTCATAGAATAAAATATTTTAAATTGGTGTTAAGTGAATTGATTAGATTTTTGTTATAATTGTTTCCTAAGTAACCAGTGACTAATGGAAGGTATTTTCTTATTGACTGGTGTCTGGTGAGTAACAGATTGGTTGCGTTGTCGTTGTTTCTGGTGTGAACGGGGTTGATAACTTGCAGTACGACCGACCTTGCTTAATTCAGCCGTAACTAATTTTTAAACAAACAGCATGCATGAAGAGACGCTGTCAAGATAAAATATTTGTGATATGTACTGTAGGACACAATGCGTTGATATTTTCTTAGTTGAGAAATGCACATAATCATTGAATATAGGAGGGCAGTGGATTATTCCCGATTTTCCAAGAAGTCGACACATTGAATACACGCGCATACTTTCTTAGCTATTTCCCACATTTCTTGACTTTTCTTAATATAAAACAAAATTGTCTTACGTGGAAGATTTTACGCTAGAATTTTGGTCTAAAACCTTGCAAACTACAGCTTGTGCAGGAGTATGCAAACTACGAACGATATGCCGTCGAATTTATAGTGAGTCGATGTTAGAAAAGATGGAGGAAGATCCGCCTTTTTTAGCGAAACATTGTCTTTAGCTACGAGGCGCATTTCTGGTTGAATAAATTTGTCAATAAACAAAACAGCCGTATATCGTCCGATCAGGAAATTTACACAATACAAGAGCAACCAATACACCCAGAAAAATCCACTGATTAGTGCGGTGAATTGCGGTACGGTGGAATTATTGGCCCGTATTTTTTCAAAATTTACAAGTTTCCGTCAAAGACGCTCGCTATTGTCATTGATTTCAAACTGTCTTCTTCTCAATATGAGCGCGCTGAGATGTGGTTCCAGCAAGACGGCGCTACTAGCCAAACAGCACGCAAGTAGATAAACAAATTGGAAAATGAATTAAGTGAGCAATTCCTTTCTCGTTTTGGATCGGTGAATTGGCAAGATAGATCTTGCGATTTGACGCCTTTAGACTATTTTTCTGGGTGTACGTTAAAAAACTCATCTAGGCCGATAAGCCAGTGTCAATTGGAGCCATACAAGACAATATTAGACTTGTTAATAGCGCGTGTAGTTATTAAAGGTTAAATATTGAGTAGTTAATCATTTAGGAATAAAGGAAATTACTTTCGATGGTTTGGTCACATGACACGAATGCCCCATCATCGAGATCTCCGAGGCCTGCCTTGAATGCGATTCCATCACCCGGTAGCGCTTGGGCATAGCTCCTGATGAGTTAGAGTCGATGACGGAGGATCGAGTGGCCTGGAGATCTCTCGTGCGTGCGTGGGTCACTGAAAATGGGAGATCCTATAAATGGAGGTAGTCCTCCTAAAGATCTGAGTCAAAATTGTATTCTTCGTATGAACCACTTAAAACGTAGTCGTAAATGGCAAGCATTGATTTATCAACTCAAATAAAAATATTATACACTTTCAATTTGCCTGTTGTGCTCTTCACTATAAATTTTGTTTATATGAGATGCACAAACTCATGAAGTCATACATCGTCTTTGGTCGAACTAAACTTTATTGTTGGAAACAAAACACACCAAGCACCCGCATTGAAGATGTGAATAAGATCCTTCTTGCCCTTATTCAAAATCTGTAATTAAATCATTTAGCAGACCGTGGGATACCATTTATAAAGAGGCATGAACAATATTCAAAGCATATGAAGAAGCTTTTAGTCTTTTCGAGGTAACACTTTTGGTGCAATCTTTGGTCCTGTTTGCGTTGATGACGATTGGGGGAGAAGTCTATATGCGCTGTTAGGCGGTAGCCAGGCGTCTATGAACCCAACACTAGACCAACTATGACTAGGCCATGTTGTTGGCACAGACAAATTAGCTTGGGTCGGAAGGATTTTTGTCTCAGAGCGTGATGGACAAGGAAACAGGGGACGCTCAAGTGGAGAGAACCAACGTTTCTTGTGCCCCAATCATATTCTCGAAAAGGTAGTATTTAATATTTTTTGAGGTGGTGGTAGGATACTATGGACTGGAGCGATCTGTGTTAAAGAAGATGACTGATGCTGGTAGTTTTGCCCGTTCGATAATAAATTGGCGCAAGGTATCTGATTTGGTGACACCATCAAATTGGTGCAAAGGACTACGGTGAACAAGGCCAGCTTCTTAGTTTAGTATTTTGTTTTTTTAGTCCTATGTGACTTGAGGCGCAACTGTAATTTTCATTTTTCTGTTGGCCTTGGCGAAACAGTTGCGGATATCCGAGATAATTGCCGTATGTTTGGGGTTATTTAATGCATTGCTGGAAGACAAGCTCTGCGAGCAGATCACATGCTTTCCACCCTGTATAGCAGTTATGGCTGTGGCTTTGTAGATGGCTAGGACTTCTGTTGTAAACACAGAAGCACGCGTAGGTATTATACCTGTGATAAATGAGGAGCCGTTTCCGTGCAGGATTATGTAAAGACTTACTGATTCTGGCCCAATGGTCTATGGTTGAACAATTGAAGTGCGACT
The DNA here is from genome assembly GCA_930367185.1 of Myathropa florea. Lineage (NCBI taxonomy): Eukaryota > Metazoa > Arthropoda > Insecta > Diptera > Syrphidae > Myathropa > Myathropa florea. Next base: position 79,774,734 of record OV884003.1, on the reverse strand, counting down.
TATTAGATAGGTCCAGATTTTTGGCTGAATTGCTCTTGTTATTAATGACTACAATCATTTTGGTTTTTCCATGTTCTTTGCCGAAGCAATATCCTTACTACTGGAGTTATTAGAGTGCAAGAGCTTTATAAAAAGTTTCGAGTAAGCCGCTTCTATGCATTCTTCCACTGCTGAGAGTCCTGCTTCAATGAGCATATTTCGAAAAGGGCTGGTTCCGAAGGTGTTGCTATGGCGAGCGGCTTGATGATATGGGGAAGAAAATATCTGAAGCGGATAATCATATTTTAGACAAGAGGTATATCGCTAATTCTGTCTAGGTTTGTGAAGCTATGTAGGGGTTGAAGTAACTAAAACACTGCACCAAAACCAAAGTTGCTCCATTGTGTGTAGATTGAACTTGGGTGCAACCAATTGCTCAATAATAGAAACCTTTTAGAACTTTCGATATAGGGTGCTGATAGGTGTGTCGGTTACAGATTAGGTCGCAGATGAGTTGTCAACGAAGAAGGCCCCCAAAAAATAGCGACTCAAGAAAGCCAGGGACAGGCAGGTACAGAAATGTCATATTGTCAATTTATTGTTTGCTAAAACATCGGATCTTCCGGCATGTTCGTCAATTAGTTAGTGTCCATTAATGACACCCACCAATTGGCGAAAATATGGCAGAAGTCGACTCAATCCTCGTCTTCTTCGGTCACATTAACTTCCACAGACACAACGAAAAGAATTGTAATATAATAACAATAAAAACCACTTCTTCTTTCTTCTAAATCTATAGCTAAATGTGACAATCTGTTTATTTGCGGAAAAAAAGGTCTTAAAAGTAACCCTAACAGTTGAACATTCTCTTAGTAATCGCACACACATTTCAAGTTACATTGAAAAACCGATGCATTCAGGTTCCTTTCCTTAAACACTAAATATATGGATCTTATTTCTCAAATAAATACATACGCTCTACCACCATTAAATATTTTCGGTTAAAGGAAAAAGATGCAATTTTAAGGTTATATATGTTTTTCTTTTGTTTTCGTCTGTGTGTAAAATGCAGAGAAGTCTGCTGATTATTTGGAAGAAATCTAAATAGAATTTGACACTCTACTATTTCAAATAGTATACACTTCATTGATTCGTAATTAAATACGACTTTTTAAAACAAGATTTCCTTGATAATCTTTGCAATCCTCCGTTATCGTTGCTCAATATAGTTCGTAAATAAAGTTTCTTCTCACTCCTATTTGCCTTGGGAAGGGTATAAAGAAAAAACTGAGATATGTTCATGGTGTTTCTAGATAATTCTATAGTTTCGCTTAATAAATCTCAATAGTTCTGTTCGTTTTAGCAATAATTGACCAAGCACCTTGATTGTGCATCTTTTTCTAGTTTACTATTTTCTGTTTTTAGTGGGAAATGGAAATGTGCAGTTACAATCTATCAGCTTAGGTTGTACATATGTACGTGCACATTATGGACTAGATTAATGACTAAACTAGTTGCTTTTAGCTTCCAGTTAGCTAGTTCTGTTCTCTTTTTGAAGGAAAAAAAAGAAATCGATATCTCAAAGTTTAGGCCTCCTTTTGGACAATTACGTTTTCGATACGCATTTTGTCAGGCGTATCCCAGCAACTGTTCAGACATGTAAATACCAAAATATTCCCGTATTCGATTGGGGCAGCATCACCGTTCTGCTGCAAGCGTAACTTTGGAATGAGCGTAGGAAGAATTTGCACTTCGCATATGGTTTCGCCTCCACAGTTTGGGCACTTAGGAATAGGTTCACTCAAAGGTGCTATGAGCAATGGATTTCCATCACGTGAGTATCTGAAAGAAACATTCATACATCAACCTCAGCTTTCTTCATTTGTTCGATTTACCTCAACAATTGGCCAGGATTGCATTGTATGTTGCTTACAAAGTTATGGAACATAATGTCGCCATGCACTGGAACACTCTTCTCGTACATTTCCTGATCGCCTTCCAGACCCCCACTGCCATTGTTTCCAGACGATGGCGGGGTAAGTGGGCTGGCGGTGCCATTTAATTCATCCCGTTTTTTATACTCTTGGTACAAGTCCCGCACATGGTCAGTCAGTCCAAAATAATTGATTGGCGATGATACATTTCTCTCCTCGTCCACTGACAAGAAGAAACTTTTAAGTGTTAGATCGCTCATTTTTAATTGAATCGTAGTGTTTTCCTTCAGCAATGCCATTAGGTCACGTTCTGGAAGTTTGGGTGTTTCAACCAAAACCATATCAGACTCTTCACCTTCTATCTCAGCACAGACTGTATGCACATTCACTGTACCAAATGCACCGACACCCGCTCCAACCGCATTCTCTGCTTGTGCTCCACAATTTGCATTCTTGTCGTCCACGTCTAAATTCTCAATTGCACAGATTATATCATTCTCCATTGAGTTACTTTCGTCCTCGTCATCAGACAAACGAGAGTTGTCCATTTTTATCACATTTCCATTCTCTTCATTCTGATTTATGGATTCAGCATCGTCACCCCAATCATCGGCTCCATTGCACCAAGACATTTTTTGGCCGGAAGTTTTATTTCTTTTATTTTCTATGGCACATCCTGATTCAATATCATAATTGGATGTGTCTAGGTTTTGTGTTCGCAAACACACCCAACCTTTCGAGCTGTTTGAGCAGGTAGGATTCAAACATGCAAACACATACAAGGTACGATGAAATTGAGAATTTTCTAATGGTGCGTACAATTGCACAAGTAACGGACGAATGGAACTACACATTGGACAGTTGGAAACCTTAATATCAGCCACAGGCCAGTCCTTAAAGAAAAGAAATTAAGATGACATATTACGCAACAAGGACACTCAACTTACAGGATGTCCACCAATCTTATTAATCGAACTGTTCATCAAATGTCTGTGCTTTTCAGTAACTTCTTCATCCTCAAAAGCTAAATAAACAGTGTTTCTACTTTTCGCCATTGTAATTGTTTTTTTTTCTCCTGGATATTGATTTTTATTGAGTATTGCTTACAAATGCATTCTATTTGGGATCGAAATAACGTGTCTAATTGAAACAAATCAATTGGAAACAATTGAATACTTTATTAAGTGCACATGAGTGAAGAGTACGGCTTGTTGACATGCAACATTCAGTTGCGTGAAGAATTTACTTTAGTTTGTGATAGGCTAATTTTGAGGATAAAGTGTGTTTATATTTGTTAATATTTCTTAAATTCTAATTCACATAAATATTAAATATCAATTCTTAGGGAAAAAATTCAGATATTCTGCGGAAATTGATCGCACCACAAAAACCGATGACATGACAGCTGACTGCGAAAACTGTATGCAAGTTTCTATGCTTTAACAACACTTCAGATGGGTCATTCATTCATAAAACTAAGTGAAATCACATAATTTTAAATTATAGTTTTTCTTATATGGTAATTTTTGCTGATAAGAAAACTTTAATTTAAATGAATTTAAATATGAAAGCAAACTACTTTGATGTACGTACTATGCATTTAACGGCAAGTAAATAACTTGTTAGTTTAAGGGATAGTTTAAGGTTAAAGGGATGATTAGAATGAGAATTCCTAAATTATAAATTAATATTTTTTGTTGCCCTTAAAGCACCTTTTTGTAACTGTTCTACAATGGAATAAAGTCAAATAAAAATATCAAAACCACACAGGAAAAAAATTAAGGCCTTGTGTCAACTGCTTTTAAATTTTATCCTCCGGCTAAATTTTGACACTTATGAGTTGAATAGAAATATTATAAATTCAACCTTCTAGGGAACAGATCAATTAAAGAGATGTTCAACTATTATCATCTTTGGCACTGACATTTTTTTGACATTTTGTTGTATTTGTGGCATCGTAAGCAAAAATCATATAAGTGTGCCCGAAATAAGACGGCAGATAGAGTAGTATGTGTATTTTTCGATTGACGAGGGGATTTAACCGCTATAAAATTGAACATCTCGTTATAGATGATTTCTGCTTTGGAGTTGCATAAAATTGATTCTACAGGTTAGTTTTTGACAGATGTATGTAGCTTTGAAGGGGTGTTACAGAGTGTGAAGATATTTATAATTTGATTTACTGGTATTAGTACAGAGCCACCACCAAGTTTTACTGTGGCTCTTAAATTACATTCTTTCAACTCTTCGTTTGGTTTTCGCCATATGAAAGACTGACCATCAGATTTAAATAAATTAAACTTTCTCTTTACAATTACAAAACAGTTGTGAGAAAATAATTTTGTCCAAGTTCTCTTCTTTGTATTTTAATTTACAATAAATTGTAAATTTTATTCACACAGGATTTATGCAAGAGGATCCTATTTTACCGCAATTGACATATGGCCTAAAAATATTAAAACCACATAAAAATATAGAAACATATGCTGTTTGTAAACGTATTTTAAAATCGATCGGAAACCTAATTCAATAACGTTAAAGCACGATAAGTATAGGGGACTGATTCAAATAAAAATCAGAAGTCGAATTGTTGGCTGAACACTTGATATTGAATCTAACTGATGCCATTCATTATTCAACTGACATTTGGTTCACGTATCGTGGTGAGTTTCGATTGTACGTAAATGTCATTCACGTGTCAATTTATGACGGTTTAGAATTTCCTTACGCACTCACACACACAGCATTTTAAACTAGACAGAATCTTCCACAATACCAACCCATTTGCAAAAACCCCCCTTCAACACAATGACAAAAGTAAACGAAATTCTGCGGCTATCCTCACAAGCACACGGATGGTAAAGAAAGTTTTAACAGTTTGGCGATAGCGATACGCAGAAAATACGACCAGAGATAGAATGCGAATGAGAATGAGAAAATAAATTCTTACTAGCAGCACTCACACTTACAGACTGGTTGTTTGCTATGATTTCTGGTTTGGAGTCGGAGAACGGCGCGGTGCATTCAAATAAAATTCGAACACCACCATAGATTCGTAGCGAATAAAATAATTTTAAGCACTCACCTCTGGTTCAGTTCGTTGCGCGGTCGGTCAAGAGACAGTTGTGTTTAGGACGATAGATAGTTGGAACTTGAATTTTTTTTGTGTGAAATTTAGTTAAAACCACACCACAATCTCTTCTCAAAACAAAGGAAGATGTATCATTTAAAGAATTTAGCTAGACACTCTGCTGTAAAGCAAGAGGTTTCTACACTGGTCAAGGCACTGCCAACAGCAGCGTTACAATCGCGTGGTTATGCTGAACATCAAATTCCTGAACGCCTTAAGGATGTACCAACTGCCAAGGATCCCCGGTTCTTCGACATGGTTGAATATTTCTTCCATCGTGGCTGCCAAATATCCGAAAGTCGTCTTATTGATGACATGAAAGGCAGGATCTCCGAGGAAGAAAAGAGAAAGAAGGTTAGAGGCATTCTAATGCTTATGCAACCATGTGACCATATTATCGAGATTGCATTTCCCCTGCGACGTGATTCTGGAGACTATGAAATGATTACTGGCTATCGTGCACAGCACAGTACACATCGTGTTCCAACTAAAGGAGGTGAGTGCTAAGGCTAACGTTTTGTTTTTTTTCCTCTTTCATCTGGTTAAAGAATTTCCAAGATGAATAATCGATATGTAACCTAGTTACCTCTCAAATGCGGTGACCTTTTCTGCACTGCTGTTTTCCAATTCGTTTTTCCTTCACGTTATGTAATTTAGACTTGAAGGATTGGAAGTGTAAGAGATTGACGCTGAAAATGCGGGAATATAATTCGGTGTCCATAATACCAAGGCAAATTCAACAAGTTTTCTAAAAAAAAATATATTAGATTAGCAGCGCCGATAAGAAATCTGATTCTAAACTGCTTAATTTCCGCCGGCAAAAAAATTATCTGACACCATGTAATTCAATACAATTACTCCCATACCAACAGAAACCGATACCGAGTGCTGATTATGCATTTCGGCATCCATTTTTTCAATGCCAGCAAATGTTTAGAAAATAAACCCTGTTCATATGACTGAAGTGAACACAAATTTTTATGAGGGCGCGTTTTCTAAATTGCTCTAATTAATGATGGGTGTTATAACACGAGAATCTGCTATTAAAACCGAAGTTGTAATCAGTGTCAAGGGTTTGTAAGATAAGTTTAATTTTCATTCGTAGGGAAACCAATTAGTAGCGCTGCATTATGAATGAAGTTGTAGAAGATTTATGCTTTGTGTAAATGTAATGTCACAAATGTAGGAAAATGTCCTATTATCAATGGACTCTTCGTGAAAAGATTTTGTCTTCACGTCAAAGTGCAGGGTTCTTCCCAATTTTGCCTCCTAAATTTCCGTGCATTACCCGGTGATTGAAAAAGAAAAAAAGAGCAAATTAAGTTGATTTTGAGTCAAAAAATTGTTCATGCACTGTGGCATTGAATGTCCTTTTCACTTTTAGTTATGGATCGACACGCATAGAGTATAAGATCTCAAAAAAAAGGAAAATTGGTTCAGTGAACTTAGGTTGACCGACCTTCGCACTTGTATAATTTATGTGCGCTTAATTTGAATGTGCTTTCTTGATTCTTTACAGAGAAATTTACATCGATTCCATTGTGTTTTATGTCCAAAGTAGTTTGGACGCGGATTAAGGTATGGAAAGTGAGGTTCTATTTTCCTTCTTGTGGAGGTGCAGTCTGGGTGGATATAGACCTCAATCAACAAGCCTCTCCAGCAAGCACGATATTTTGTTAGCTATCTGTCGCATGCCAAGTTGTGCCACATGTGTGCGCCACATTAGACTTTGACGTCCGCTGTTGCATTGTCCCACTAGTCTCTAATACTCCACCCTTCAAGAATTTAAAGAATTACCAAAAAAATGGGCACTCACTTCAAACAATCAGGGATCTTTTCTCCTGCCATCCGCGTGCAACGCCGCAACAAAACAAAACTCAGTACAAACCAGAAATCATATAGTACCAGAAATCATAAGTGTTGCCACATTCATGCACAGATAATTGCACCTCTTTTTACAATATTGAACGCAAATCTTGCAGGACTGCAGAATATTTGCATTTACGAACACAACCCTTATCTTATGCAAAATGATTTAAGAAACATTTATATACAGTGGGGATAAAAAATGTCTATACAGCCAGTACACACTAGTAGAGAAGCGAAGATGGGTATCATCACGTGCGACTAGAAAAATGTATACACAGAAATATAGCTCACAACCACCACTTCTTTTATTATTCATCATAAAATAGTTAAAAAAAAACGAAATTCAGAAGTAGAAATGATCTGAAAACAGAGGTCAAAAATTAGTGAGACTTCAGGAAGAAACACTTGTTGTCTTACACAGGTTTAAAAACGCAAACAGTTAGTGCTTCGAAATAAATATCAGCCTCTCTTTTCGTTTTACTGATCAGTGTAGAATGTTTTAGGGTATCCGCGAAGCACTGTCTTGGCTTTAGTGGAATGTGATATCCCCCCGTGATATTTGCATTTTCACGGTTCGCCAGGCAGCCATCAAAGCCCTGAAATTAGCCTTCATAAATTCAAAAGTAGTAATAAGTCGCTGATCTCTTGATAAGATGGCCGAATAGTTTAACATTCGCCTGTGCTGGGTGCCAGGTCATCGAAACATCCCAGACAATTGCAAAGTGGACGAACGTGTCAAACTTGCAACTTCATTACCACTACTAGCTGTATGCTCTTGATACAAAAAGTCACAACTCACAGAAGGGTGAAAGGTCATACATCCACAATGATCTAGCCTGGGCTAAACTCTAAACGATGCAATAATCTGATCTCTCTTGACAGATCAAAAATTGGTATTATGACGGGAAGACTCGGAGTTTTTTGAATCACTTTTGTAGATGCCGGTTGGACGAGTAGGAGGTAGAAAATATTCTACATCTCCTCTGCGCATGCCCCGCCCTGGTGTCCCTCAGACGCCGATACTTAGGAGCATTCTTTTTTGACAACATCTGTGACTTTAGCGAGGTAACTATCAGAGGTTTACTGGGTTTCACAGCTCGAACTGGTTCACCACAAGAGAAAAAGCGGCTTAACCCATGTGGAACCCGCGTGGAAGCGCAATGGACCTACTCGGGTCTTAATTCACTTTTACGCCGCTTCAAACTCACCTAACGTAGTATTTCGCTGGTTCTCCTCTGGGTTTGATAACTTCGGACAATCTTCTAGGCGATTTTACAAGATTTTTCGTGAAACCATGGGAGATTTTTGTCCATTCTTTGATTAAAGCCGCCCTAAACTCTTGCGGACCTTTTTCTGATGTTTCTGTTCAAAATTTTCATAAATTCCATAAATGTTCAGTGGGATTGAGGTCCAGAGATTGCGGAAGAGAGTTTATTTGCTTTGGGGTAACATACTGAAACCATTCCTTGAGAATCTGTCATAATTGTGGGTCATAATTTTGCTAAAAGACACAAAGCGTTGTTAGACCCAATTTGTTCGCACCGGGTATTAGATTGTCTTCAGAGACAGCAATGTTTTCTGCGAATAAAACAGAAAATGCGATAAAATCTATGCAGACATTAAAAACAAGTGATTTCTTCACGACATCGCCGAATGCACATTTATTTTCCTTAATAATAGCCACCAAAAGACAGAATACCGTCCATTACTCAAACAAATTGAATAAATGGGCGATACTGCCTCATCACTATCGGCACATGCCGTTAAAACCGATGCGACATCCCAAATTCTGTTACCAATTGAAAATTGACTGATTACTCGGGTAAGCTTAGTTCGTTCGATCTTATCAAGTGTTATATAAATCCCCATCGTGTAACTTGTGTTTTTTGTTTACTCAGAAAAGCAGAAAAGAGTTATCGTAATGTGAAAAATAAATATATCTTTTAAACGTACTTGTCGGTTACCCAATTGATTATTATCGATCGAATGATCTGCATTAAAAGAATACGTGTACACATTTATGAATCGTTATTTTTCATTGCCAACGGATATCACAAAATCTTACACTAACAACCATGCTTGTATGTGTTAATTAAATTATGACACACATTATTTACCACATATTGAAGTATCAACGATTAATCCAACAATTAACAAATCCACTCTAATGCATCAACTTTGTCAATTTAGTAGAAAACATGTTTACTAACTCCTCCAATTGAAAACTCCTATTTACATGTACTTTGTTGTTACCATTTGAAAGAGTCTGTACAAAAAATAAACCATGTTGGGACGTATTTACGTATTTAATTATCATTAATTGCTTGAGGACTTAGGAAATGGTGTCATCGGTGGCAATGTGACTTAGTAACAAATTACTTCTCTTCTTACCTTTGGTATATTTAATTTGTTTATCAGTTTCCAAATAAGTTCTTCATGGGGGGTAAACACATTTGCGATAAGGATTGTTTTTTTGTTTTGTAAAATTCATTGAATTTCGTTGGTGGTATGCTCTTATCGTTCTCTTGGAAGTTTTCTTGCGTCACATCCAAATGGATGGTGGACGATTTATCATGATCATACTTTGGGCGAGATAAGATGTATGAAATTTTAGCATTTTATGTTTTAAAAATGAGCATATGCCTCTTATTCAACGAGTAAAAGTAAAGAATAATTTGGCTTCCTAGTCATTCTTTTCCATTCCGCCTATTCTATATTTAGGCTGCTCACGATAGTCTAGCCCGATGTAAGAAGCTTATCACCTTGGCCTTCCTATGGGTTCGGATTCTTAAAGAGAAGAAACAACTATTTTTTGCCAAGCCCGCTGGTGCTTAAGATATTTTAGTGCACATTATATAATCTCTCGCAAACACAAGGCTAGACCTTCTCTGCAGCTATGTAATAATCTCTGTTCAGTAGTTTACTCACGTAGTTTTCCAATATAGGTCCTTATATATGTATATAAGGTGGCGGTTCTATAAAAGAAGAACCCAATTAGCACTATATGATTATGTCGTTTTGATATCACAGCTCTGTTAAGTGGCTATGATGGTTTATTAAAGAGGTTGTTAGAATCATCGCGTGGAGTTCAGGAATATTACTAGTTTCCTAACCGTTCCATATTCTAGATCTCATCAAGAGATTCTAAAAAGAGTTCGACTAGTGCCATTTGTCTGGCTCTAGCAATTGCCGGGCAGGCACATAGGTAGTGCGTTATTCTTACCTTTTCTGCTGCACAGTTATAACTACGGTAGTACGTGTTAGTACGGTAGACGTTTAAGCTTCCCTTATTTCGCGGATTTCCGCTTTGAAAACACTAGCAAAGTCTGGGAGTCTGCAGGTTGCAGAGATATTCAGAGTCTGAGTCTACGGCACAGTCTATTTTTGAGGCATTTGTAAAAACACTTGTGCTTGTCTTTCCTATTCTGTTCATGTTGGTTATTACTACACAAATGGTTCATGTGGGGTCTGAACCGCCTTGCATGCCTGTCTGTCCCGGTCATACTGGCTCTAGTCGTCAAGACCAAGTTGACTTGAATCCGCGATCACTTGGTCTTTATACTAGAGTTCCGGTCTTACTCGAATCAGGAGGCTCGGATTCGGAGTCTTTTAGCTAGAGCATTGTTGTGCCTACGCTCGATGTAACCAAGCCAGTGTAATCGACTGTCTTCCGGAATGTATTCACATCTTTATACAGCTCATAGAGTTTGTGATTCTGTTTTCTCCTGCATTCACCTTCCTTGCAAACAAGACCAAATATCGGTGTTTCCTTCGAGGGCATCAACAATGAGTTCTCTTGTTCGCTTATCGTCTAGCCTGCAGTGACATGCGGGTATATTGGGAGGTAAAGAGTTTTGTAGTACAAGGTGGCGCACACAAGTCGAGGGGACCTCGGCCAGCTGTGCGAAACTGGAGACAACTTACGAAAGATCGTGCTGGCTGGAAAGGCATGTTGAGTGAGGCCCAAGTCCATCTCGGACTGTAGCGCTCTAAGAAGAAGCATCATTTTGTAGAGCATCATTTTTGTCCATTCGACTGAGGAGTTTTGACCCAAGTTTTTTCGACGAACTGAAGCGGGAGTTGCTAAGGGCTATTTTACCTGGGATCTACACCTGTGTTTTTTTTCGCGATTCGATCATTAGAGCTCAAACTCAACATGGTTAGCGACGGAGTGATTCTTCTCCTCATTTACCCTTTGTTTGTTGTTTCGCCTATTTTAAAAATCTTCTGCTTAACCCAGCAATTGGATTGGTTTGTAGAGGACACTTCCTTTCGTCCTATGTCATGACACGATGCAGGTTTCAAACGGTTTGAAAAACCTAGACCCGCATTGCAAGGTGCATTTTGTCGACATCAGGTATTTGCTGATGTAGTGTCTGGTCCCACGTTTGTGTCTAGCTTGTAAGGAACTGTACACCACAATGGGATCGGGTGCACGAACGTCGTCTTGCAAAATTCCTATGCCTGCTATGTGCGATGAACTAGTGCAACAAAATAAAGATCAGTTCTATAGCAGAACCTCAACAAACCATACGTGTTTGATCTTACTCGCGACACTACCGGTTTAATTTGCCCGGGTCCCGAATGCTGGGCAAAATTGTTATATGCGACATTTACCAGGGATATACCTTTATAGTTGTTCCATGAGGTGTGATGATCATGTTTGTGGGTAGGGCATACGGAGCTGATATCGTCGGGCATGCCTTTGTCTTCTCCCAACCAACTTATATAGCTAATAGATAACCTAACATGCTGCTGGTGTCTGGTTTTATCTTGTTTTTGTTGGTAAAAACAAACATATCTACAATGTTTTTGGGAAATAAATTTGGCAAATTGCCACCACTTATAAAATATGCCTCTGCTTAGAGAAAGTAAACAACAACAGCGATGGAAAAACAACAAAAGCAAAAATAAATACAAAGACGACATGAACTGAAAAAATATTTCAGAAAACAAACTTTTAAAAAATATGTTGCTGAGGCGTATGAAAGTATGTGCTTGAGTCTGCGTAGATAAGTACATTAACCTAATCCAAGAATCATGCAAACAAAACATTTGTTCTTTGTCAGCACCTTTAGCTGTAAGCTGGCAACAATGTCGCTTTAGAAAAAATCGGGCATGGTTGATGAGCATGTAGGTTTTTTTGCAATTGCCTTATGGCGCGCCATTCGTGCAGATTATCTGATTGATTGATGTATTTTTTATCTGTCGAAAGAGGGACATCTTGAGTTCTTCAACAAGTCGGTGAATTTGAAATTTGTTTTATTCTTTTTGGGTGATGTTTGGATATAAGCAGATTGCGTTTCCTGTTTTTAATTAGACTATAAAACACTCACTTGCTGCAGGAATATGCCAATTTAATTGAGAATGTGTTTTAAAGGAGGGCTGCAGTGTTAGCAAGGAAGAACGACAGAACTAGTACACAAGTTAAGTGAATGAGACAAGTGTGACACCGCTTTTGTCTGCTGGAATAACACTTGAACCCAATTTCGATGAGGAACTTTCCACTCGAACTGAAAACGGTACTTGTGCAAAAAATACATTAGTGAATGGCGTTGAGTGGTTTGTGTACTTATAATGACAATCAAAAAGACATCAAGCTTTGTATTGAAAAGGAAAGTTATTAGTAAACAAATATACCGCCAACTAGGATGATTACGGTTTCCCCAGATCGGGGGAGTGCACTTAGAACAGCTTGTGATCATTGTGCAGTCTACCACCAAACATTAGATATGTTTTCTTGGCTTTAAGTTGCTCTAAGTTCACCAAATCAATTCCGATTGCAAAATACTTGAACATGCACTGGTCGCTAGCCGCCAAAATATTGTCTATATGTGAGACCAATTATCATCATCTGGCAATCGTGTGTTCTCTTGTTTCTTTTTACACACCAGCAGACGTCAATTGTCTAAATTGCCATCCGCCAGAAACGTGATACCCGTATACATAATATTAAATTCAACCGCAGCCGAATCTGAAGCAACATTCATGTTTTTGAGGAGTATACTGAATATAGATGTGCTCATCACTTGAGAAATAATATAAAAAAACATAATCTTCCCGATCAAACCGGAAAACTGATCACTTTCAAATGCCATTAAACTTTGATAATGACTAAGAGTAGTATATATTACCGACGTCACCACAGAATCACATGTGAGTGCTGAAGTCGTCTTTTGATCCCGTTTGTTCATGTGACTGGATTTTGTTTTTCTATTCTCTCCTATCAAGAGTCGAAAGATTGAAATTTTACAATTGTTTTTCTAGTTTTTCATGTCTTATCATTTTTATTGTGGCCAAAAATACGTAGCAATAACATGATCACGATCACAATAGCAACTCTATCTGACGAAATTTTTGTTGTCACTTTCGTATCTAGCAGACAAAAGTGGTACCACTTGGCAACTTGACATGGGGGGCTCGTAAAGGGGCGTGTTTCGATTTCCGTTTGCTTTTCTATTTCTGGCCACCAAACATAGTATCTGGGGGTTAACACATGACCGATTCGAAATTAGAACGGATCCGATAGGACACCCCAGAAGATGGTCAGATCCATTTGAGACGCTAACATTTTGCCAACTCGAATATGTTTGGTTTTTTAGAATGACTACACTAATTTCCAATATTTCAGCATCGGTTTTGAGTCATTTCATATTCCTGAGTGGATGCTAATTTAATCTTGTTGTTGGCTTGATGTTGTTATCAGCGAGGCGTGTTTGTTTCGCTTTGTTATGCTCCTATTAGAAATTTCGTGTTATTTTTGGATATTGTTGCTAACACGGCTGTTTGATAGAGACCAGACCATCGATTGGCCTGACAACAAGTTATGTGACGGTTTTTGGGGAAAAAATATCAGGTGTTGTCGGTGGTATCAAAAGCAGGATAAATTGTTCACCAATTGAACTTTGAATGACTTCTTCTAATCGATTTATTAGCGGCCAAACCTGTTGAACCATAGCACAACCAACAACATTAAAGCTTCCGAATTCACTGTATTGTTTTTTTGTGGGTTACTGTGGTCTAAAATTTATTTTATCAACCTATCACGCGTAGGTTTGTATTTATTGTTTATGGTTGCTGCTTATATGTATGAACGTGCTAATTGGCTACGACGAAGCGATACCTGAAGTAACAAAAAATAATAATTCTGGTAATCCTGAGTCATTGATGATAGCGTCTTTGTTCCGCAGAGTGGTGTCAACAATTTGAAAAAAAATAACAAATACTCGTAAATTGATTAATAATTTCTATGGAAATATATCGATTCATTTGTTTACTTTTTGTGGTTATGTACTTGAATGTCAATATTTCACTTTCATATGATGCATTAGACATGCTTGATGAATTTTACGAAGACTGCGTCTTTGCGCTGCTTCTTGTGCATATGAAACTATCTGCTCCAACACGGGAAGGTACATGGTAGTGTATGGGCTTATCGAAGGACAGTGTAAGTTTAAAATAGTGCTGACGAGCTTGCTAATTAATCTGTTGCTGATGATTGACGATGATTTGACACAATCGAGCTGGCAGTTGTGTTTTCTAGTTTTGCACAAACTTCATAAATTCGAAGATCCTGTAAGCTTAGGTTTTAGAGAGACCAAGAGTGTAAATTAATATCCATCATCGATCAACTCGTAATATTTAGATTTGTATTTTGGACTAGATAAACTGCTCTGCTGTCTCATGATTTTAATTATCTGACAAAGGAGAAAAAAAGTTCAGTCCTCAAAAGTTAAATTCTTTTCTTGGATAGAGCTATAATTCGGGATAGGCGATAGCCTTTCCAACTAAGACAATTAAATTCTCTTAGGTTGTGTGAGGTTCAAGTGGCAGGCAGTATTAAAAACCGTCACACTTAGGCCATGTCAAAAAAAGTGGCAGAAAGCTTAATAAACAACCCCGTTTGCACTTACATCCATATATACATACACACGCTTGTGTGGGCGAGTGTCTATCATGGAGAACATGATACGGTAAGCATTCCGGTCACAAGATCACCTGCGGATGCTTTTCGATTTGTTGACACTTTTGCCTCGTCGTCTGATTTTGGTTGCTTATTGCCTGCTGTCGCGCTGTGTTTTTCTGGGCTAGATTCTCGACTCAGTCGACGTGCAGCAACCAACCGGCAAGTTCATATTTTATTGTGTGGACTGTAATCATTTGCTATAACTTGCTACAAGAAGTTTATAGGCCTACGGTGTTAGGCCTCCCTTGAAACAGCTTCAAGCTACAGGGTGGGCCAAATAAGAAGAACCAATTTCAGTCAGCAGGTCCATAGTTTACGATAAGCAAAGAGTCCTGCACTTCTTTGAAAAGTTATGCGAACTCAGCGCGGTTCCCATTACTACTACGCTTTATTATAGGCTCCAAATGGTTTCTCTTTACTACGCTCTACTACGCTTTCTCAATTGGATTAATACCTACCTACCTAAGCAAAGAGTCCTAATCTCGATTACATGAACATGTGGACATGTGCATCGCTTTCTACGCACGAACTCTAGGTTCGTTTTTTCAGTCGCTGACAGCGCATAAAAAGTATAACTGTTTAGAAAAAGCTTCTCAATCTTGCTGTTTGGAATCAGCATTAAGCTGTAGATCCTATCCTCTCGTTAATGAACAATAGCACGCAAAAAACGAGTGAGAATTCAGACCAAAAACTACCCCGGACAGCAGCAGCATAATAATTATAATTATTACCGCAATTATTGGAACAGGAACCATTCCTGTCGTGTAACAAAAATGTTTGGCATGACTATGATATTCACAAAACTAAACAAATAATCTCGCTATAACACTTGTTGCACTGCGCCGCGCTGGTTGGCATCATTACGCGACACTGTCTCGCGGGCCGTCACACTTGTAAACTTGAATTAGTCTTCACTGAAATGTTTAAGAACTGCAAGAAGCCAGCGGTCAGTGAAACTATAGAACACGTCGTGTTTTCTTGCCCGGTCCTGGTCAGAATCAAATGCATTTCGTTGAGATATTATTTCTTCATGTCACTAAACGATTTGGGAGTAGTGAAACCACAGCTAATCATTAAACTCCTATATTTTTTTTTCGGAAGATTTTTTAAACACTACTGGAGCACTCAGATTCAAAACTGGTCCATTGTAGTGCCAGGTAGCAACCTACTCCAGTGCCTACTGCGCCATCCAGTCGTTATCTGTCGTATATGTCTCTAAATCATTCTGACTTAATATGGGCGCTGATGACGCCTTTCCTCCCATCCTATCTTACCATAGCAAGACAATGGACCAAGAGTTGTTTGTGTGAGGCTAACCCGTCACCCCTAACCCAACCTAACCTCGGCCAACAGTGATAAAACTGTCTCCTAATGGTAAATGAACCAATCGGATCTCACAATTAGTAACTAAGCTGATTGATGCTGATGTTGCTTACGCCGCTTAAATTGTTGAAGAAATTTGCTCAAGTGCATCCTGCTGTGAAGCGAAATAGCATTACACGAGCATAGAAAGTGCGAGATTGTTTTTTGTACTTTCAATAGTTCAGCCGTCTGCGCAAGCCCTGCAGTATTTACACAAATGATATTCAGACCGAAAGCAAACTGCGTGCTGACTAGCTTTTAAATAATCAGACAATTGCGGCAACATGGCAGATTTATTTTTTGGGTATTCTGGCTGCACAAACGGTAAAAAAGTTTTGCAATTGCTTTTATACGTTTACCAATCGTCATAATTTAGTTTGCAGACAGACGAACAGCGAGATTTGTTTAGCAATGAGGCACAAAGTGCTTTGAGTCCAAAGGCTGTTAGTGAGATTTGTAGCGTGGACTTATATTAGGAGTTTTACTGAAGCAATTGGCAAGTATGGTGTATCTCCATTGGGATGCGGTGGAGAGTTTGTCAAACAAATTGGCGAGTGAGTCGGTTTCGCATTTTTGCGGAGTGTCAATTAGACTTTGCGGGGCCCGGACATAACGCCAAGCGACATAAGGCCAAATTTTAGCATTTGGTCTTATGTCTCTTTCTCAAAGTGACATAAAGCCAAATTTAAGAATTTGGTCTTATGTCGCTCTACAAAGCCACATAACGCCAAATTTTTTTGAGACATAACACCAAATAATAATATCAATAAACATCAAGTGGGTCATAATTCCACAATTTTTAATAACATGTATATGTGTAATTAAAATGAAATTGAACAGTGGAGTTAGTATTAGGGAACGGGTAAAAAGTGAAGTATGAGGGTTCATGCTGCCCCCTGAAACCCCCAGTTTGGCCGCAGATAAGATTTGGGATAGGTGCGAGGTTGGTGGTATCCAATGTTTCCTTATTTTCATATTTAGAATGGATTTGAAAAAGTAACATATATCCAACTTTGCACCTAACCCAAATCCTATCTGTGGCCAAGCAGGGGGGTTGCAGGGGGGCAGCATGCCCCCCAAAGCAATTTCACTTTTTACCCGTTTCCTCTTAAATGTCTCAGAATGTTTAATGGAAGGTATATTTTAATAAGGTAAGCCTAAATCAGATATACAGCGGAAAGCGACATAAAGCCAATTGGCCTTATGTCGCTTTGTGAAAGTGACATAAGGCCAAAGCAAAAATTTGGTCTTATGTCACTTTGATAAAGCGACATAAGGCCAAGATTTAAAGTTTGGCCTTATGTCGCTTGGCGTTATGTCATGGCACCGTCTAAATGTACTAAAAAAATGTTTTCATATTTACACATCTGAGTATTTATGTTTTGTTTTCGAGAATTGTCGTTTTCGAGAATAAAGCTAGACCGCTTTATTGGGTCTCTTTTCGTCCCCCTAACAGTGTGTATACCATTCGGAGCACTACAATTGTTCTTAGAGGTGCCGCAAAAGTTAACGCACCAGCTCATTAAACTACGCCGACTGATTAACAACATAATCTAACCAAGTGCACATTTATTTATTGAATGGTATGACCTCGTCTCCTTCCTAAA
The DNA here is from genome assembly GCA_930367185.1 of Myathropa florea. NCBI lineage: Eukaryota > Metazoa > Arthropoda > Insecta > Diptera > Syrphidae > Myathropa > Myathropa florea. Next base: position 79,756,887 of record OV884003.1, on the reverse strand, counting down.
AAGATAGAAAAGCAATCGAGCCTTTATCATTTTCACTATTCCCATTTCAAACAATTTTATGTTGCGGCATAAACTCAAATGTAATTGAAAAAAATATTTGGAGATATCCCCTTGTGACATTGCTGTATTTCCTAATAATATTTACCGTCTAAATAACTGAAGATAAGTCCTTAGAGTATTGTTTTTCTTTTATAGTTCTACTCTTCCACTAGTGGTAGAGTTCCGATTTCGAAAATGTTTTTCCTATTACCATGGAATTTGAACAAACGAAATAACAAAATACTACGGCAAAAAAGGGGGCTTGTCATTGACGTCATAGCTACGTGCGCACATAATTATCTTGGAATATGTTTTGACGTATGGCGGTATTGCGAGTTGTTCTTGACTTTGAATTTGGTTTTTTGTCACGAAAACAACCGGTTCATTTTTGGAAAGAAAACAACTTTTTATGTAACCTTAAGCTAAAAAAATATTTTAAACATTTTTGTAAAGATGTTAAGATAATTATGTAACGAGATATTAAGTCTAACATATAAGGAGAAATATTTGTAAGTAAACTTAAGTCAACTAAAACAATTGAGCAAAAGCGTAGAAATTATACACTGTGATCCTCGCTCAGTTTCGTTAAGTTCGTTCACATTTACATACTTATTTACGTGGGAGAAAAACAATAGTTCTCTGCGTCCGAAAAACGTATTTTAATGTTCGATCAGACAACGATTCAGTGATTCTTATGATCCAACCCACACCAAAGCAGACACAAAGGACAGGCCTTTTTTCGAGTTGTGCCTCTTCATTGATTGCCGAAAACACATGGCTTTCCATAACAAAGACCAAATGAGACCTTATTGGACACTTGGTTAAGGGGACAACACCATTTGCCGTTGGGATCAAATTAACGGCACTGGAGTAGGTTGCAAACTGGCTGTACAATGGACCAGTTCTTGAGTCTGAGTGCTCCAGTGTATTGTTTAAAAATACAGTGCGACCTCAATAAAAGCAACCCTCGATACGTGCAACTCCGCGATAAAAGCAACACCTTAAATCTTGCCATTGTTTCCTCAGTCATCTCAAAAAAGGTGAATCGATAAAAGCAACTATTTTGCCATAATCTCTTATTTCGTTCGCTATTCGTATATTTTCATAAGAGAGCAAATCCTAAAAGACCGCGAAATAATGATTTGTTTCAAGAGCTATCTCCTATTGACTGTTCCGAGGACATAAACGATTGGATTGCCGAAAATGAAACCAATCTGAAGCTGAAGAAATGGAAAGTGATGACGAAAATTCAGTTGCAGAATCCGCACTGAAAAAATTGTAAAGCAAAGGTCTGAAGAAAATTATGCTTCGCTGAGTAACATTTTAACTCTGCAAAACTTACGAAAGTCAAACATTTCTCAGTGTACCAGTTTACCAGACACGTTTTTTATGGTTCTGAAGTATTTGACTTTTTGCCTTATTGTTGGCACCTACAATTTTTTGACTCGATTATTGCAATTAACTCAATAAAAGCAACTGCCCAAATTTCTATTAGTTGCTTTTATTGAGGTCGCACTGTATATATATATTGTTCCGTGGTTAGAGAGCACCAACTTCTGTTTTCCAGCTCTAGAATCCTGTTGTTAACTTTTTTGCCAAAATCGGAGAGTGGCGGTTTGATACATGGCGACGCGCTGTGATGTGATTTCTTTAACGTCGTTCTTGAGAAGATCGTGCAAAACTCACTGGCCAACACAAGAGGCACGATCTTCCAAAAGTCCGTTGAACTGCTAGCTTACGCGGATGACATTGACGTGACATTGACGTGGCGAACACCGCGAGCCGTCAATGATGCGTTTGGTGGCATTGAAACGGAAGCGGCTAAAATGGGTCTGGCGGTGAACGAGGGCAAAACCAAGTATATGCTATCATCGAGAAAGGACGCACAACATCGACGACTTGGCCAGAATGTCACCATAGGCAGCTATAACTTTGAGGTAGTTAAGGACTTCGTCTACCTTGGCTCCGCAGTAAACAGTACAAACAAAATCAGTACCGAGATCATTTATTGGCAGAATAATTCTTGCCAACCGTTGTTTTTTTGGGCTCAAAAGGCAATTGAGCTGACTCTATACAAGACCTTGATCATCCCAGTCCTGCTGTACGGCGCAGAGGCATGGACAATAACCCAAGCGGATGAACAGAACAGAACAGTAGAACGAAAAGGCCAAGAGCCTTTTCGAAAGAAAAGTTCTGCGCGCGATCTTTGGTCCTGTTTGCGTTGATGGCATTTGGAGGAGAAGATTCAACCACGAACTATATGGGCTGTACAGCGACATGGGTCTAGCCAGGCGGCTACGGATCCAACGCCTAAGATGGCTAGGCCATGTAGAGCGTATGGAGAACTTAGCTCCGGCCCGAAGAGTCTTCGACTCTGAGCCTTTGGGACAACGCAGCAGAGGACGTCCACTTACAAGGTGGCGCACACAAGTCGAGGGGGACCTCGGCCGGCTTGGTGTGCGAAACTGGAGACAGCTGGCGAAAGATCGTGCTGGCTGGAGATGCATGTTGAGTGAGGTCCAGGTCCACCTCGGACTGTAGCGCCCTAAGAAGAAGAAGAAGGCGGTTTGAAACATTGTGTTGCTAGTGACAGGGCAGTTCCTGACCCTGGCAAGTTCATTAGCTACTTCATTGCTGGTTATGTCCATGTACCATGTGACTCACCATAGATTTATCAAGAGCCTTCAGCATGCGACAGCATGCAACTATCTTCGACTTGATTTCCGTTGCAGATATTCCTTTCAAGGCTGTCATGTCAGCTCTTGGTATTGGCAACACTGATATAATTATTTTCGCTTCTTTGGCTGCCAGGACCACCGCTTGAAAAACACAGCCATAGTTAATATAGGAAGTTTGATTAAACAGTGCAACAACTAATTTCTCGGAGAAAAAGGCCGAACCTTTGAGATAGACATCAAGTCATTGTGCATTCAATAAGAAGGAGGCCTGAGCGGATAAAGAGTTCAAATCCGCCATTAGTCGCTGGTCTTATGAAGAAGCAATAAAGTTTTATAAATAATCATCATCATTACTCATCATCTTGAACCCTTCGGTGTATACCTAATAATAATAATAATGGCGGCGCTACAGTCCGAGGTGGAACTGGGCCTAGCTTCTCAGCAACCACTCGTGTTGTGCGTGCTATTGTTTTGTCACGAGCGGAGGGGACCTACAGTTTAATGCCGACTCCGAACGGCGAGATTGAGAAGCTTTTTTCTAGACAGTTATACTCTTTGAGCATTGTCAGTGACTCGAAAGAGGTGGAGCCGTGAAAAAATGTTTGATGTTTCTTTCGAAATTCGAACCGACGACCTCGAGCGTAGGAGTCGACGCACCTACCCACTACGCCACGGCGCTCACTCGGTGTATACCTAATGGTGGTATTATTTATGAATGAATTGCCGCCCACTTATACTTAGTGGAAAATTTGCAATTGAAAGATTTTTCAAAGACGAAGTAATGTAGCCGCTCTCCACTTGAATGATTTGTTGAGCTTGACTTCCAGCCTCCAGATTGCCTGATCCTCTAAGCACTTTTATCAACCGATGCCTGCATGAACCTATCTATAGGTAGCATGTGAACTGATGCTGGCGAAAGATCGTGCTGGCTGGAGAGGCATGTTAAGTGAGGCCCAGGTCCACCTTGGACTGTAGCGCCCTAAGAAGAAGAAGAAGCAAAATCAGATGCATGGTACTGTGGAAAGCGACATAAAGCCAATTGGCCTTATGTCGCTTTGTGAAAGTGACATCCATAAGGTCAAAGCTTGGCGTTCTGTCATGACACCTTTGAATACGACATTGTTTTTGACCCATGATAGAGTTTCTTTAATCGCCATAGTCTCCGCCCGTCTGATATTGCATATGGACTTTGTTTTGCTTTTATTCTCTTATTAATTTCTTGTTGTAATCACTCAAGGATGTCGATAACTTTCCGGGGAAACGTTTGGTAGTTTCATGAAGTAACAAATTTACTCTTCAAATCCACCACCTAAATTAGTTACCTACTGCATGATCAAATGGATATAATGGCAAAAAGGATCTGGTCATCTTTGACCTTAAAATTCAATTCTTAAAATGTTATTTGAAGTTTTCTCATCGGATCTGCACAATATGTCCGTGAAGATGGGAATGTTTTCCCCAATGGAATTTTTGATAAAATATTGTACTAACAAAATTCAAAAACGTTCTCTTATGAGACGTGTTTATCGTTCTAAATTCTAGAAATGTGTATTCTTTTTGATATTGCTTCGTATATTCTCTGTACAGCTTCGACGTAAACAGTATTTATTGATCATTATCCACGTGCTTTGTTTGAAGTAAATTCTTTTTATTTCCCACTTAATAGGCTTTTGTTTGGTGTAACATTTACTTTAACAACTCATTAAGATATTCGCTCTCCTCACAAAGTAGAAGTGTCTTATGTGCTTGTACACTCAACGCCTTGTGCTTGGCTCTGACTCAACATCCCGTGAGAGGCAAATCTTATTTGAAACATCTTAAAAACCACTATAAAACTCCAGTAAACCACTCCAGACTTAGTAAATCCAGATAAACGAAGTGATAAAACAAAGTTATCCTTGAGTGTGCACCACATCTCCCATTTGAATTGTGTCAGTTACGTCAGCGTATCACTCACCTTCGACTGGCATTTGTTAATGGTATCACGTGAATTTCGAAAAAGTTTGGAGGTTATCTCTATCTAATCGAAGATATGATGACGGCAAATTGGGCTAATAAATGTTTAATTATTTACCCACTCGTCGGCACTTAACAACAATGTTCTTGTATCTTTTACATTTCACTCTCGAGCTGTGCTAGAGTACATCGCGCGTTACATAACGGGGGCAAGCGGCTTCCATCAGATGATTCATTCATATGAGTATCCACACGGTAAACATGAAATTGTAAGTGCACGTTTATTGAATTGCATAAAGATGTAGACAGGCCAGACGTTGAGACTCGTGTTGCGATCAACTGAAAAAATCTAAATAAGAATGGACTGCTGAACGTGTATTTTTAGAAATTGGTCTGTGTCCAATATACAAACGAAGAACACAGACTTTGTTGATGAAGAGAAAATCTTGTGTAAATTGTTTGAAAATATTCCTAGAAAAAAAATAGTTGGCTGACTGTCATCATGATCACATCTTTTCAAGCGCTTGCCAAAATTCTTCAAGTTTGTAAGAAACCGGATCGTCATATTTTCTTTCGTAGGGCGTGAAAGAACGTATGGTCACAGAATGACTAATTTATTATCCACACTGATTATCCACAAATGTCTTACTTTCACTGAAATGTTGAGCAAAACTTGCAGTTTTTCTGCTTTTTAGAATGCTTCACAGCATGATTGAAATCAGATCCCTTAGAGTTATCAATTTTCCAAGATCATCCGCATCCAACTGTTCCATTTAATGTTTATGTAACTCTCAGAATGGCAACCCCGTCAATGACCAGGCGTGACATAAATTTTGTTAGATAATTTTCTGCCGGGAAAAACACCACCATTTGGTAATCTGTTTCCATATTTATATTTTAGCTGACTGCTCTCTATTTGGCTGATATCTTTGTCTCCACATAAACTGTGCTGTATACGATATACAGCAGTGAACAAAAAAAAGCAGCGCCGGGAAAATGTAACAAAATTAAATTGTTGACCGAAAAACCACAGTACCGAATTGAAAACAGGAATTATCGGAATTAAATGTCTTCGGAAAAACAGAAATGATGGCAAATAAGCTCTGAAATGAAATTGTGCTAGACTTAAAACAACAGTACCAAACGAAAGAGAAAAAAAAATTTAATAAACCCAATCAAAAACCCAAAATGCTTTTTGACTTAAGACCTTTTTGCCTAACGTCAAAGATTTACAGATACACTTACATTCGTAGGAGTCAAATAAAAAAAAAACGCCTTACAGTGCGTCGCCTTGTCTATACCCTTTTTAAGGTTCCGTCTACAAAAACGGAACCTTTATAATTTCGATGTGTCCGTCCGTCCGTCTGTCCGTCGTGTCTGTTACACTTTTTTATCTCCGAAGTTTATAAAGATATCGGCATGACATTTTGGAATTAGGTACTTCAGACCTAGATGTCATTGCCCATGCACCCAAATTTAAAAGTGGGGCCATTTGGGTCTGGCTCCAGTACAGGTGAAGTTGCCATTAATTTTGAAACATTGTCGCACCCCATCGACTTATATATCAATCGACAGATCTTTTGAAATGAGTTAGAGGTATTCTTCAACAGTTTTTGATCCAAAGTACCGTTTGGAATATATGGATCTCCAAAGTTTTTTTTAATGCGTCCCCCCTGCCATTTCTAAACCAAAGTGTTTAAAAATCTGAAAAAATCACAAAACCTTGGCTTCATTGAGTACTTTCATTTAAAATAATCTCAATCATTCTGGCATTAGCAGCTTTGGAGATATTGGCCAGAAACGGTCAATCATCCACATGCGAATATTGAAGATCTGAAAACGCAGTTTTGAAGACATCAATGATAATCATCAATCAATAGAATAAAAATCAAAATATCGATTTTTGTTGAAATGTTGAGATGTCTAAGATTTAAAATGATAACTATTTTCATTTTCACACATAAATTTCATGCTGTGCTTGACCACATGCGTTGATGAGTGTTATATCTTAGATAGATCTCAACCCATAAATGCCCAACAGCAGTGCACCCATGCACAGCAGGCATGAACAATGAATAGTTGATTTGGTTGAAGTTAAAAGAAAATTAAACTGAAATAGTTTGGAAACGTCGTTTGATATTCAGAAATCATCCATCAATATTATGCGACGGAACCTTCCCCGTGCGAGTTCAACTCGCACTTGCCCAGTTTATTTGAATCAAATGTCTCGACGGAGTCTTAACCGAACTTGATAAAGCAACGACAATTCCCCACCGTCATCCTGCAAAGACGAACGAGTTTCGCAGCGATGCTAACATCAGACAATACGCTGTAGAACTTGCCCCCCTAAATACTGTCATATGCGGCCTTAAAATTGATACACAGATGGTGGGTATCGACTTGAAGCTTTTGGGTCTTTTCCAAGATCTGTCACAATGTGAATATCAGTTCGACGGTAGACTTCGCTGGCCTGCATTGACCTGCATTGATATTGACCAATGGGAGTGTTCACGTAGGGCTACAGGCGCTTACAGAAGATCTGATACGCAATATTTAGGAGTTTGGAGGGTCTTCGTTCTTTATCTACTGTTTTCGAGTTATCGTTTACAGCGACATATCGCTTATAACGACCAAATTCGTCAGTCCCTTGAAGGTCGTTATAACCGATTTCGACTGTATATTTGCTAAGTTTTCTGACTGATTTCACTGTTATTTTTTTTTTGTTCAGAGCTGTCCACATACTTTCAGCGATAGTGTATTGTGTGAGTAAGAATTTTTAATGAATTTCGGCTGCTTGTCTGATAGATGGTAAGAAGACTTCGCCTGTTCAATGGATAGGCAAATCTAAATGAGTCGTTGGAAAGTTATTGTTAATTTTCCCAAAATGCTGTTGGCTTTTCTACAGTCGACTCTTGCTCTCTGTATACCTTTAAGGAGCTTCCTAGTTTAAAATCGTATTTGAGCTTCATAATTATTTTGTGAGCCCAAAATCTGTGATGAGCTAATACTTTCTTCAATAATCCACAATTGTATATTTTTATGCATCGCCATGTATTAATTTTATATAGATACTAACGACTGGTCAATTCTTTCTTTCAGGTATTCGCTTCTCCTTGGATGTTTCCCGCGATGAAGTCAAAGCTTTATCAGCTTTGATGACCTTCAAGTGTGCCTGTGTCGATGTGCCATTCGGTGGTGCGAAAGCAGGCCTTAAGATCAATCCCAAAACATATTCTGAACATGAATTAGAAAAAATCACACGTCGTTTCACTCTTGAGCTGGCCAAGAAGGGATTCATTGGACCCGGTGTTGATGTACCAGCACCCGATATGGGAACAGGAGAGCGTGAAATGTCATGGATCGCTGATACATATGCCAAGACCATTGGACACTTAGATATCAACGCCCACGCTTGTGTCACCGGTAAACCAATTAATCAGGGTGGTATTCACGGTCGTGTGTCTGCGACTGGTCGTGGTGTCTTCCACGGTTTGGAGAACTTTATCAACGAGGCTAATTACATGAGCATGATTGGTAAGTCTATAAAATGTTCATTCAAGTCTTATGCGAGCTTATATAACTGCATGTATGGATTTTTAATTAATTTTCATTTATTTCTATCACAGGAACAACACCTGGATGGGGTGGCAAGACCTTCATCGTTCAAGGTTTCGGTAATGTGGGTCTTCACACATGCCGCTACCTTGTTCGCGCTGGTGCTACGTGTGTTGGTATCATTGAACACGACGGTTCAATCATCAATCCTGAAGGCATTGACCCCAAGGTAATTAGCAGCCATCTTACTAATGTTGTGAATTTCATTAAACCCAGAAAATGAATCTGTTCAAACGGGGTGTTAATTGAACTAGACACAGATGTTCTCTGAAATGCTAAGTGGTTGCCAAAATCTTAAATCATCACATTTTGTTTGTGTTTTGTTCTTTTTTTCTTCTTTCTGTTTTGATTCTAATTTTGGGAAAGTGATGCGACACGTGACGGTTGTGTTGGGAAGTCCTTAAATAACTTCATTGACCGCGATGACTTTGCAGGTGAAATTGGAAATCCTAAGAATTAAAGAAGACCTTGGACACGTTACATAGAGCACAGTGATTTGAGGAAGGCGGAAGTAGCATGTGCATATGTATAAATAGTCTTCACGTGTCCACATGCTTTTTGCAACCTTTACAGTTTTCTTTTACAGCTTATGTCAGAAATCTAATGTGTCCTCTAAAACTTACATTGTTGTCACTCTTTAGAGTGACGTAAAATATTGATTCAATACCACGTTAGTTGAGTGCAGACTATGGAAGAGAATTGCCCACATATCGATTCGGTAGTCGATTCAGCCTTCAGATAACTGCTTATGTAGATTGCGTAGACAAATGAACAAAAATTGAAAACAAGTTAGGATATTCCTTATGTCTATGAATTGTCTTTTTCTTTCCGCAACGATTACGAAATGCGACAGCCTTTGAATATTTTCTATAACTGAAGATAATACCCAGTGTAAAATGGAATTATTGAATGCAAAGTGAAGCAGTAAGAACGTGTTCAAGCTCTTAAATATTGAATTCATGATCGAAGCGAAACGATCATGCGCCACTATAGTCGTGTAAATGGATAGCCCAAGATCCGTCCACTTAGTTTAATAAACATGAGTCAAGTACTTACACCCAATGACGGAATCGATGAATTAGGATAATTTTTGAAAGGTTATGAAATTTTAATTTGAAGACATTTTTAAGGCCCAAGGTAGGTAGGTAGGTATGGTGGCTTCCAACATATACACATTGGATTCACGTAGACCCATAGGGCCCATATCCGGTTTCCTGCCGCTCATTTCTGGAACCATTTCGATTTTTGGACGAATATCCATAATTTCTTGACGTCCTTTTCGGATATATCAATTAGTGAGCTTATATTATATTCTCCCAGGGTTTTCTTCCTTATGGAGGCTAAGGCTGGACAATTGCATAGTAGGTGTGAGGGGGATTCCTCTTGCTCTTCATCCATGCATCTACTACAGTCCAGTGTGATTAATCGACTGGATGGAGAAGTTGATTAAGTGCCAGCCCCAAGTTAGAGACGTCCCAGGTTCGAATCCCAGTGAAATCGAATCTGGTCTCCCGTTGGGATCAAATTAACGCCACTGGAGTAGGTTTCTACCTGGCAGTACAATGGACCAGTTTTTCCTTTTTTCGTATGAAAATACATTTTTACCAAATCTGTGGAATGGGAATTGGAATTTCCCACACTAAAGTAAATTTACTACAACCTGGCAGCACTGCTTTAAGTTCGAAACACTTAGGAAAAATCCAGATTCCGCTGGTCTACATCGCCATATAAAGAAGAGACTTAGCAGTAGTAGTAGTAGACTAAGATGACAGATCGGAAAATTGACGTAGTGTTTTACAAATTTACGAGGAATCGAGGTCAGAGAAAGACTGAAGAGATATCCTTAGAGTCTTATTGAATAAGATGAATCGTGAAAGAGGATATACAAAGGAATACAAAGCGATCAGGCTTTGCATCTCTGAAAGCAATAAGCACCTAAATAGCCCCGTTTCTGTTTGCATGTGGAGGTCATCCTGGCCAGCAATGCAGACAATGAGTTGTTTCTGAAACAAACTCCAACAAAACATATGCAAAGTCATTGGTCAGCTTAGATTCACACATCAGATTAACTATCCTCGTCCATCTGTTTGCAAGTACGACAAATTCACACTGACTAATTATCTCTATCAAACGTTAGATACCTTCACTTATCGTGGCTAACTCAGAGAACAAAAACGAATATGTTCCAGATTGAAATGAATATCCCTTTTTGGTCAGTAGTTATAAATATAAAACAAATTTCTTCTGTTATTTTCCCACAGAAATTGGAGGACTACAAGAATGAAACTGGAACCATTGTTGGTTTCCCCCACGCAAAGGCATACGAGGGCGAAAACTTGATGTTTGAACCATGCGATATCTTCATTCCCGCTGCTGTGGAAAAAGTGATCAACAGTGAAAATGCTCACAAAATCCAAGCTAAGGTAACACCCCTTTCTGCAACTTCATCAACCGATTGATTAAATTTCCATTGATACAGATCATTGCCGAAGCTGCCAACGGACCAACTACTCCAGCTGCCGATAAGATCCTAATCGATCGCAACATCTTGGTCATCCCAGATCTGTACATCAACGCTGGTGGTGTCACAGTCTCATTCTTCGAATGGCTCAAGAACTTGAACCACGTCTCGTACGGTCGTCTCACATTCAAATACGAACGTGAATCTAACTATCATCTCTTGGGTAAGTTGACAGCTTTCGATCTCCCTCCAGATTTATTTTGGGTTACAATTTAAGACAAAAAAGAATACCTTCTTCGCTTCTATTAATTTTCAATGAAATTACTTTCACTTGATGCAGTTTCGGTTTCCTTTGATTTCAAAATTAATATTATTTACATTCATCCTCATTCATTCACGCAACCATTGACGCTTTCGTGGTCTTCATTAATTTCGACTTCATCACTTTCCTTATGATTTTGCTTTTAGTTGTAGTCTTATTTATTTTACTGCTAAACAAAGATTTTAATTTTTTATTTATTTATTAAAAAAAAACATTTTTATTTTCTTCTACCACTATTTAGCCTCAGTCCAACAGTCTATTGAAAGATTTGTTCTTGACGGTACAGTTCTTGAATTATTTCTTTGTATAACTCTTAATTTATATCCTTCATTATTTTCGTAACTTACTCCCTCCTTCCTACAAACCGCAAAACAAAAACAAAAAAAGAACACAACAAATCTCAGTCTATGATCGAAAAATCAACTTGTCCAGCTTTTATCATTTTTATGTTGGTTTTCTTTGTATAGTTTTTCTTTTTTGGTTTGATACATTTTTTGTGACGTAGAGATAGAGAATAGCGCTTTTTTGATTTTGTTTTCTTGTCGTCCACATTATGAATATGTTAACTGCATTTGAAAGCATGGTTTAAAAGTAATTTGACATGGAATCTTCAAGCACATTTCTAGTCTCTGAATCAGGTTACCTTCTGCGCATATTTCTTTATAAAAATCGTAAAAAAATCTAATTAAAAAAAAAGCAATCTAGCAAATACACAGAAACGATACACGGTGGCCATAGCCGTTTCGTTAAGTTCGTTCAGTTTTATTCACTTACGTGCGAGCGAAGTCAGTTGATCTTGACGTACATAAATGAGAGTTGGTGTTGATTTGCATTGAGAATGTTTGTTTTTCTTTCTAATTGGAAATTAAAATTATAATTTGTCCACTTTTTTTATGCACTTAAGGTTTCAGCAATACCACGATTAATTTTTATGTATTTTAATGTTTTAATAATCGGCTGCTCATTTTTCTTCCGCACTTCAATTTGGTTTGACAAAAACCTAAACGGCAACCAAATTTTGCTTAGGTTCACAGAAAAAATTATGGACGCTTCAAAATTTGCAGATGTTTCTGGTTAATTTTCCTTCTTTTCTAAGCTTATGTTATCTAAAATCAATTATGGTTGGCCCTTAAGTCCTAATTTGCCAGAAATCTTGAAAGTCTTGTTCGTTTCTGTAGCTTTGTAAATTCAAATTTTATTTTCCTGTTCTACTCTTATTGTTCCTTGTTTTGTTTTGTCATTCTGCACCCGCACAGCAACCGAACAATCCGGTGTAGACTTGGACAGCTTCTACAACCATTCGTATTGTATATTCTATTATTTTCTCACGATGGATGTGGCCCGCAATTTTATGCCCACTTCGAGTGTGGTAATTCGAGAAGCTTTTTTTGATAGTTATAATAATAAGAATAATGGCGGCGCTACAATCCGAGGTGGACCTGGGCCTAGCTTTTCAGCAACCACTTGTGTTGTGCGTGCTATTGTTCTCTCACGAGTGGATGGGACCTACAGTTTAATGCCGACTCCGAACGGCGAGATTGAGAAGCTTTTTCTAGATAGTTATACTCTTTGAGCATTGTCAGTGACTCGAAAGAGGTGGAGCCGTGAAAAAATGTTATGTATTTTTTCTGGAATTGAACCGACAACATCGAGCGTAGGAGTCGATGCACCTACCCATTACGCCACGGCGCCTCCTTTTTTGACAGTTGTGCTCTCTGATTATTGTCGAAAGACTTTTTTGCATTTTTACGGACAGCCAGGCAGCCGAAAGCTGTAATCGACTGTCGCTCATCTTTAGACAAGATGGCCGATCAGTTTATCATTCGCCTGTGTTGGGTACAAGGTCATAGAAACATTCCGGGTAACTCCAAAGCGGATGAGCTTGCCAAGTTCGCTACTTCACAGCCATTGCTACCTAAACACAGCAACTTGGGTATGCCCCTCACAACTTGTAAATTGTTGCTTTTAGTAGATGCAACTCATGAAATAAACAGATGGGCGAGTGGCACTACGTGTCACACCTCCAGAATGATATGGCCTAGGCTAGATCTCAGAAGATCTAAAGAATTAATATCTCTGGGTAGATATAACATAAGTGCAATCGTCGGTGTTATCACAGGACACTGCTAGGCGCCCGGGCAAAGATTTCTGTAGAAGCTGGTTAGACGAGGAGGAAGTGGAAAGCATTTCACACCTTCTCTGCTCTTGCCCGTCCTTGGCGTATTTTCGACGCCCTCGTCTAGGGGCCTACTTCTTTGAAAACTTATCCGAACTCAGCGCGATTCCCATTAGTAATCTACTACGCTTTATTACAGGCTCCAAATGGTTTCCCGCTATTACTCTATTGGATTGACCTCAGTCAAACCATGTCACTGCACAATGGATCAAAACTGGTCTAAGTGCACACCATAGCCACTTATACCTACCTACATGTATGGGGCATATGATATCTTTTCGCCAGTCTTCTGGCATTTCTTCACTTCTTAAACGTGGGTGTCCTTTGTTGCGTTATCCCACAGGCTCAGAGTGGAAGATTACACACTATTATTTATTATTAATACTATCCAACAGCATTTGCGCTTGGGAGACAGCTTACCTAAATCTATTTTCTAGGAACGACTTTTCCGTCGTGATTTACAAAACTTAACAGTCTAAAAATTGGCTTAATCCTATATGTACCATTCCGTTAAACCTGTTATACGTCTCCGGATCTGTAACCACCATAAAAATACTTGACCTGTCTACCAACATCTTTGTAAGTTATATTTCGTTTCAGGTATCTGACCTTTTTTGGATTAAGCGTAATTCAACAAAAATACAAAATCTTGTTTGTCCATTTGTTTCTTTGATTTATCCCTTATGCATCATTCCTCCTTAAAACGCTCCCCCTGACTTCAAATTCGATTCTTTATTGCCGTTTATTGAAACCCACTAACTTCCTAACTAACAAACAGCTCTTATATCTCTTACATGTCACTGGATTGAATGTAGGTGCCCTTTCAAATCTGATGTATGTATGCATGTCCCTCTCTTGTAAACCCATCCAAAGTCATGGATCTAAGCAGTTTATTTTATTCTCATTCATCCATCGAGCTTTTCAGATATCATAACACCAACACCCATTCTGTACATACGTGGATAAAATCCGGTTTTTCTGCATGTCATAGTTTTGTTTTTCAACTTACATCTTTCTTCAAATGATGCCTTACTAACGTGTTATGTTGCTTTCGACATCAAATCTATAAACCTCATTGATCTCAATATTGACTTTTGATTTTTCCTTTTTTTTCCTTTAGAATCTGTTCAAGAATCATTGGAACGCCGCTTTGGACGTGTCGGTGGACGTATCCCAGTAACACCATCGGAAGCTTTCCAGAAACGCATCTCTGGTGCCTCTGAAAAGGATATTGTTCACTCCGGTCTGGATTACACCATGGAGCGTTCGGCTCGTGCTATCATGAAGACAGCAATGCGCTACAACTTGGGTCTGGACCTGAGGACTGCCGCTTATGTTAATTCAATCGAAAAGATCTTCACAACTTATCGCGATGCTGGTTTGGCATTCTAAGCGAAACATTATAGGCCTAGAGTCAAACAATCTATGGATAGTTTTAATTAAAGTTTACATAGCAAGACACTTACGATGGGCGATGATGTGCTAAGCATGAGTTTAAGTTTAAAGCGGTGGTTTTTCTAATGTCATGCGACCCATCTATCAACTCCTGCCGCAAGTAATTAATAAACTTTAAAATAACCCAAGCAAAACACACACACACACACACAACTGATAATCAACATACAATACAATACCGATCGAATTAGCAACGGAAATTTGGTAGCAGGGGCACGCGCAGCATCTATTTCTATATCGTACACAAGTATTTCCTAACCTAACCTAACCTTATTTATCAACGTTTTTGCCTTCATCAGATTACTTGAGTGGTAGAATGAGAACAGGAAACCTCTCTGCCATGCTTCGCTGCACTAAACTAAGATAAAACGTGTATTTTATTGTGTATTCTAATTTTCCTTAACTTAACTCTAGTTTATTTTCTATTTTTTGTTTCGTTTGTTGTTATTCTTTAGATTGTAAAAAAAACATGAAAAAAATGCATTTTACTAAGTAAATAAAATCGAAGAAAAGTAAATAAAAACACCAACTTTTAACTCTTACGTTAAGAATCTTTATGAATACATTAGCCTTGTAATTGCCGAAATAAAATATTCAACCTAAAATAGAATGATTTGCTTTATTTCGACGTGGCGTTATTGCGAATCACACTTTTGGTGGAGATGCACTTTTGTGTGTATGTATCCGGAGCATTGGGAAACGGATGTGCTGCAACCTGTACAAAATCGCAGAAAATATTCATCTTATCCAAGCAACCTCTAATCGATTAGTCTCTTTACGAACAACACAGCAAGTTATTCTGGCATGGCACTATCGTAGTCGCGTCGGAACAAGAGTTTTTTTTTGTCGGAGGTTTTTGAAACACTTCACTGGAGCACTCAGATTCAAAAACTGTTCCAATGTACTGCCAGGTAGCAACCTACTTTTAATGAAATTTCATAGTCTTCCGAAGGCTTCTGTGATGAGGAGCCTACATCATCAGCTCTCACCTCATCAGCACCGAATAACTGCCACCTGATCCGAGCAAAGGCGGGATAATGGCAGAGGAAGTGCTCTGCAGTGTCATCGACTTCTCTACAGGCATCGCAGAGGTTTCCGTCGCTGTTTAGTGGCCCGTTAGTTCGCCGGTAAGTTGTCTACAGTCTTTTCTTTCAAGAGATAACAAGAATGCCGCGGATTTCTTACAGACGTTGGGGAGCATGCGCTTGGTCTCCCTACATCCTGGAGAGTCATGTCACCTGCGGTTGTGCTCTCGAAAGGTCCAACCATCGATGGAAGTCCTAACCGAGGACGCAGGAAGTCCCAGCGTAGGTTCAGGTCCTGAGAGTACCTTCTCTGATCCTTACCAAGTTCATCAGCGATATCATTTCCTGTGCAGATAAAAATCAACCCGGATGAGTTCGTAAAAGTCACTGCCTATGCAAAGACTTTTTAATCACGCATCTTACTTACTTAACAGGCCTACGACCCATGGAGGATTTGAGCCTGAGATATCGCTGCCTTCCATCGTTGACGGTCCTGGGCACGCTGTTTCCAGTCATCAAGACCAAGCTGTCTTACGTCCGCGATGACTTGGTCTTTGTACCGGAGGTTCGGTCTGCCTCTCCTTCTTGACCCAGGAGGCTCGGCGTTGTTGTCCAGTCGACGGATTTTTGCCTTCCGGACTACATCCACATCCTGGTACAGCTCATAAAGTTTGCGGTTGTGTCTTCTCCTCCATTCGCCTTCCTCGCAGACGGGACCATATATCCGACGTAGAATTTTTATTTCGAAGGCACCAAGAATCAGCTCTGGAATTCTGCTTAGTGTCCAGCTTTCGGCTCCATATAGCAGAACTGGCTGAATAAGAGTTTTGTAGAACATGATTCTGGTCATTCGAGTCAGGAGTTTTGAGCCCAGTTGTTTTGACAAACCGAAGTAGCATCGGTTGCCAAGGGTGATTCTACGTCGGATCTCCACTGTGATGTCGTTCGTGGAGTTCACGTTAGACCCGAGGTAGATAAACTTCTTCACTACCTCAAAATTGTAGCTGTCGATTGTGATGTTTTGCCCTAGGTGGTGTGCGACGGATCGTTTCTTGCTGGACAGTATATACTTTGTCCTATCCCCATTGGCCTTAAGACCAGCTCGTTTCGCCTGTTCTTCAATCGCCGTGAAAGCTTCCACTACGAGGCGTTGGGAACGCACAACGATGTCGATGTCATCTGCGTATCCCAACAGTTGGACTGACTTGTAGAAGATAGTGCCTTCCGTGTTTACAGCAGCCCGCCGCACTATCTTCTCAAGCACCAGATTGGAGAAATCACACGACAGCGCATCCCCTAGCCAATCATGCATCAGGATGCTAATGCTAAATTTTTTAACGTTTCTGAACGTTTTGTGTGCCAATTTTTTTTTTTTTTTAAATGTCAAAAAATGGCTGCGACGATTTTTCTAAATAATTTGATTAATAATGTTGGAAATTACAATGCCAGCATTTTAGAACGCGATGCAAGGCCAATTGTTTGCAAATAAGAACGCTTGACGTTGCAGTACCGCACTAACAGTGCGATTACGAACTCACCCCCTTCCAAATCGAAATTACAAAACCTTGACAAACCAAAGAAAAATGCATCTACGTATTTCAGTGCTCTAAATATTTCACCAATAAAGTGCATTTATTTGCCGCATTTAAAAAAAATAATAGATAGATGTACAAAGATTATAAAAATCCGTCTTTTAGGCACTAGAAGTCTTATTTTCTGCTTTCTAAGAGCACTCAGTTTCCATTGAAATACTATTTCAAGTATCAATTTGTTAAAAAAAAAGTAAAACAAAAATAATGTTGAATTGGGAAGCACTTAAAGTCTGTTGCCAATTGCTTAAGTACAATACATAATCGTGTTTAAAAGGGAGGTGAATATTCAGTGGACATGTTAATATGGGGAACATATTGAGAAATTAAAATTAATATCATCGGGGTTTGGGTTGAGTACAATTCTCTGGATCACCCATCAACACATCACATTACGAGAGATCTCGGGAACAGCTTCTGATTAACATAATCATCGACTATGCCCTTAACACTATCACGAGTTATTTTTGGCACCTTCAGCTGATAGCCCAAGTCCTTCAGTTTAGTGTTATCCAAATTCATGTGCTTGTGGTAGAGTTGCTCCTCGTCCATGTAAGGTGTCAGCGGGGTGTTGGTAATATCGTCTTTTTGGCAGAGTTCTGCCCAGGGTCCCATGTGCTTGTCATTGATTTCGCTTATTGTATCCGACATGCTTAGCTGCAGGGGTGATTGGGAGGGAGTCAAGAAGGGATTTTGATTTGTCAATGTTATGAGAGCATACCTTGGTTAGGTTTGACATCACGATTCCCCAGTAATCGACGTTTATGGCAAATATATCAGCTAAAATATCACTAACTGAGCCCTGAGTGCTTTCGGAATCATCAACCACGTTGTAGGTCTCTCCGATGGCTTTAGGATTTTGTGCCACTTCCCATATGGCACTTACAACATCGAGGACATGAACTGTGTTCAGTTTCATCGCATCGTTCCAGAGGAGTTTCATTGTTTCATTGAGGTATTTATAGAGCGCAGCAATTATTATACGGGGCACTGAAATAGACAAAGAAAAAACAGTTCGTTTTACAAACGGGTGGACGAAAGGATAAGCTGATTGTGTACTTGGCAGTTCCTTCGCAATGCTTCTGTGAATTCACTACGAGATGAGAATGGGGAATACTTACTTAAATATCGCTTGTCACCAAGCCCATAAACAACGGGCAAACGCAGAACGGAAAAATTCAAATTCTCCATCGATTTGAGTTCCTTTTCAACTTTCAATTTCATTTTAGCCACAGCAGTCCATGGATCTGTCTTACAGTCCTCCTTCAGTGGCGTCTTTTCGCTGGAGTTGATGCTACCCGAACTTAGCTCAATAAATCTCTTGGCATTAATGTTAGCAGCTTCTGTTGCACAATTTATGCTTAGTTTATAGATTCCCTCCTTGTAGACGGCATCAGTTTGATTTGGACGTGTTTCGGCAGCACAGTTAATTACAATATCCCAGTTTCGACCATCCCTAGAGGGTGTAAACACATTCTTACACGATGCTGCAAAGATCGTCAGTTTATCCTAGCACTATTTGAATTTAAAATGCAATTTCTAACCCACCAGAATTGATAAGATTAGCACTACAGAATTCAACTTTTTCATTTTCATACGCTGCTGTATGCTCAGCATTCAGCCAAGCCATTTGTGGTGGGGTCTTATCAACTACTCGGATTTCCTGTGCGAGATCATTTCTTACTATATAGTTAACCAAGTTACGTGCGATAAATCCACACCCTATTTATGCAAAGAGAAAAAAAAAAGTACAAATAAAGAAGAACAAAGGTATAGATAAATGACTAACGACCTTAGTTTCGAAAGATTTACTTTGCAATCGTTACTCACCTCCTAATATTAATACCGTTGGTTTTTCGGACATGTTACGAATCTTTTATTTTATAAGCAAGTATAAAAATATATCTTATTTAAAGAAAAACACAAAAATGTACACACTAACTTTAACTTTTGAACGGATGGATTATGACACTGAGAAAGATTGAATAAAAAAATTCTCGATGTGTCACTTGTTTGGGTGGGATGACACTTGTTGGCGTTATGAATTCACCGGTTTAATTGAGATGTTACATGGGTGAATTGATGCTGGGTTTATATGAAATTTTGAAAGTGTCATAAAATATGTCACAGTGCTCTCACTTACATACTGTAAAACAGAAATCAGTCAAATCAAATCAATTTCTGCTGTAAAATCAGTCGGTTTGAAAATCATTTCTTCCGCGTATTTTTTATTTTCAAGTAAAATTCGCAAGGAATACGACTGGCGATGAAAATATTCTTTTAGTCCAAAAGGAGCGTTTACATCACAAATCAGTCAAACAATCAGTCTTTGCCAGGAGTCGTTGTGCGGGTTTGCCACAGTTCAGAGATTGACAGATCGAAATCGTTTGCGTTTACATGGTTAGACTTGTCGTCGGATTTCATGTTTAAGACATTTTCAGAAATTATAGACGTACTTGTAGCAACAATTATGGTATATACAATAGACCAGGCTGCATTAATTGTTGGTCTCATTCATTTGGTTTTTATTGTTATTTACCAAGTATACTGTCCAAATCCGTAGGTGTGCTTTAAAAAACAATCTTATTTTTATATTGTAACCTGATTTATCATTTCCATTTTGTACTATTCTCATCTCATCTCTCATCTCCCATCTCTATACTATATGCACAATATATGTAAAATAAAGAAAATGTTTTATTTGAAGAAAAAATTCTGTGAATTTATTTTTATATGCGCATTAAATTGCAAAACTAAAAATGTTGATTTGGCATAACTTCCATGATGAAATGACTGACAGAGAAATTAACTGACATATATGTAATAAAATGTTTTGTCAACAAAATCTACATTCGGTTTCTTGCATTTCTGTATATTTTGCTTAAGACAAGAGAAAATAAGAAAAAGGCGAAAAATAACGTTGGTATATATTAAACAATGACTGAAATTAAAGATGCTACCATAATAGTAAAGTGGAGTGGCAAAGAATATCCAATAACGGACCTTACCGATCAGGATACAGTTGCAGTTTTGAGACATGAAATATTTAAGAAAACCCAAGTTCGTCCAGAACGACAGAAATTATTGAATCTCAAATTTAAAGGTATTCATATACAAAAATGATGAATATCCTTAATGAAATATTTGTTATCTGTAGGAAAACTTGCTCAAGACAATGTGAAAATCATTAATTTGGAATTAAAGCCAAACTTCAAACTGATGATGGTTGGATCAACTGAGGCAGATATTGAAGATGCTTGCAATCGTCCCGAAGGCATCGACGACGTCATTGATGACTTTGATGATCCAGAAGAAAAAGAGGTTTCCATTGAGAATTCGGCAATATTTTTGGCAAAAATCGCTAAACGCATTAAGGAATACAAGATAACTGTCTTGAATCCACCACGAGAGGGAAAGCGGTTATTAGTTTTAGATATCGATTATACACTTTTTGATCATCGTTCTGCAGCTGAAACTGGTGCGGAACTGATGAGACCATATTTGCATGAGTTTCTGACAACCGCTTACGAAGACTACGATATAGTGATTTGGTCGGCAACTGGAATGCGATGGATCGAGGAGAAAATGAAGCTCTTGGGGGTCAGCGCACATCAGAGCTATAAAATTATGTTTTATTTAGACTCAAATGCAATGATAACCGTGCACACATCCGAGAAGGGGGTAATCGATGTGAAACCGCTGGGTGTGATTTGGGGCAACTTCTCGCAATATACTTCAAAGAACACAATCATGTTTGATGATATAAGAAGGAACTTTTTGATGAACCCAAAATGTGGACTGAAAATTCGTCCTTTCCGAAAGGCGCATTTCAATCGACAGACTGACAAGGAGCTTGTTAAGCTGTCCAAGTACTTAAAGGATATCGCCGAAAACTGTGATGATTTCAATAAGCTCAATCATCGCAAGTGGGAGAGCTACAACCCAAGGAAATAAGTTCAACGCTATTTTAAGTAGATGGAGATATCAATAAAATTAAAATTAAACGATTGTTTTATAAACTAATTCTCTCTTGCTTGTATATACATAATTTTTTGATTTTTTTTTACAAAATATATTCAGCTTTTAACGCAACCTTAAAAACCCTAAGTTATGTCGCCCGAATCCATATAGACCAACTGAAACGGAGAAGCTCCTTAGCGGTCTGTCGGCAGAGCGATCGTAGGTAAGTCACACATCATGGTTGTGGGAGTGTGGAATATAAACTGCACCGCTGTTTGATGTTGAACCAACCGGTGAATGGCACCACTACCAATTTTAAAGTTCTTAAAACTTTTCTGGGCAGCATTTGCCAATTTTTTTTGCTGTCATCTTTGTTTGTCTGCACTCTTCCATGTTCGGCAACCATCAACCATCTGCGATGGGGGAGATTCAACAATGCATCAAGAGCAGAGCCAGGCGTACTAGGGAAGGCCCCTATGCAGCTAAGAATGACCGCTCTTTGAAGCTTGATGAGAGCAGCAGTTACGTAAGCTTATTCCGCTCTTTGAAGCTTGATGAAAGCAGCAGTTACGTAAGCTTATTCCACCAAACGACCGATGCATAGGAGAAAAGGGGCCTAATCATAGCCGTGTAGATCCAAACGGATCTTTTTGGTGATAGACCCCAGGATTTGCCGAAAATTCCCTTACACTGCCAGAAAACTGATAGTGTCTTCGCAATTATCGTTTCGAAATGTTTTTTCCACAGATAGGATAACACCCAGATATTTAGCTTCATCGGAATAGCGGATAGTGACACCTTTTAGTACTAGTTGAGACAAACCAGTCAATTTCTTCCTCCTCGTGAAGAGAACAACCTCGGTTTTAAGAGAGATGACTGAAAGCCCATTTCTAGTACACCAATCGTCGATCACGTCTAGAGCTGAGTGCGCTTTTGAACACACAGCCGCTAGGCACGATCCGACAGACAGTATAGCTACATTATCCGTATAGGCTTAGGCGTAGATGTTAGAACTATTGAGAGCATCGAGCAGAGAGTCAACCAGCATGCACCATAGCAGAGGAGAAAAGACGCTGCCCTGCGGGTAGCCCGTATTCACACTCGCTATTACATGCTGGCCACAGTCTGATCTGCAATTGTAGTTCTATTCATTAGTATTGCTTTGATACACAACACTCATGATTCATCTACACCGTGTTCTTTGGCCGAGTTACAAATGCCATCAATTGTCAAAAGCACCCTAGTTTTTTTTTGGGGGGGGCTTTTTTGATACCCTACTGGAGCACTCAGACTCAAAACTGGTCCATTGTACTGCTAGGTAGCAACCTACTCCAGTGCCGTTAATTTGATCCCAATGGCAAATGGTGACTGGACCGGATTCGATTTCACTGGGATTCGAACACATGGGACCCCTCGAACTTGGGGCAGGCACTTAACCAACTGCGCCATCCAGTCGTCTTAGTTTAGTTTAATGCAATGTTTTAATGCCATATGTCCTTCGAAATATAGATAATGATCTTCCCAAATGTCAAGGAACCTTACTACACTTTTCACTGCTAACGGCTCCCCCTGCGGGTCAATTATGCCGAACTTGCGCCAGTTTCTTTTCGTGTCCCTTAAGTTATTCTATAACGGAGTTCGGAAAAGGATGGTTTCATACTTCTGGTTGTTGATTTTCAGCTTCCAGTCGTCGCAAAATCGCTGAATCTTCTCGTAGTGACGTTGCGGGAGAATGTTGATGACCTCAACCGTCGGCGCTGTCCTGTACGCAACCAAGTCGTCGGCGTATGCGATCAAGTGCTGCGAGGAGCGAATCAGTTCGCTGGTGAAAATAGCGAAGAGGACTGTTGACTTAACTCCACCCTGCTGGAGCCCATTTTTTACGTGGAAAACATTGGAAAACATGTTGCCACTATTAACAACAAAACTTCTACCTGTTATCATGTCATAAATCGTGTAAAGCAGCGACTTGCTTATACCCATCCTCGTCAACTTAAGGAAAAGGTCTTCTAACCATTGCTTGCGAATGCCTTTTTCAACTCATCGAGGCAGGCCCCGGTGCACCCCAACGAGTACTCTTTCCTGTCCAGTGCACATTCAATACTGTCAACGAGATTTTGAAATGCAGTCTCTCAAGATTTTCCGCGTAGATAAGCATGTTGCGTCGGAGACATAGGATGAATTTGAAAAGCAATTTTGCGAAGCTCAACCAGCCTTTCCATGCTTTTCAGCAGAAAGGAGGTTTAGACTGATTGGTCTAAAGTTCTGCGCGAGGGAGTACTAGGGTATGAATGCTACCCTTACTGTGACGGATGGAGCATTTGGTTAAGTGCTTGCCCTAAGTTAGAGGGGTCCCAGGTTCGAGTCCCAGTGAAAGCAAAGTTAATACACTTTTATCCGGTTTTTCAAATCTGGTCCAGTCAATATTTGCCGTTGGGATCAAATTAACGGCAGTCGATCGGTGGTAGTAGTCTAATTGTGGGTATCACATCATGGTCGAAGTGTGCTGGTAAATTCACTAGCAGCCCCCTAACCTAACCTAACCTACCCTTACTGTGCATCAGAAGGTCGGGATAAAGGCCAGTGCCAGAGTGGCGGTGAAAATTCTATTCTTTATTATGTTGTACCACATGAAATGTCGGATTTTTCACTTAATCCTCAATTAGAAGCTGTCGAGTGAACATCTGTAGAACACAGTGAATTTTTTTTTATAGGATACAGTGGTATGTGTGTTTGATGTGTGCGACTTTTAGAGTCCGGTGCAAGTACAGTTATTTTTTTCTAGGAATTTTTATATAATGCTGTCGACGGTTCAAATTCGCACTCTTTTCCTTTACGAGTTCAAACTGGGAAATAATGCATCTCTGGCAACCAAAAACATTAATGACGCATTTGAGAATATAGCCGTGAACGAACGCACCTATCGGCGTTGGTTTAGTAAGTTCCATTCTAGAGATCTAAGCCTTGAAATCGAGCCGCGTGGGAAACTGGAAACGGTAATAGACAGCGCCATTTTACGAGATGCAGACCCAACAAAAATGGTGCGGGGCATTGCATACAACATTTGAGTATTCCCTATGACAGTAAGTCGACACCAATCTCAAATAGGAAAAGTGAAAAAAACTCGAAAAGTGGGTACCCCATGAATTGAACGAGGCCCAAAAACTAAGCCTCGTATAGAAACCTGTTCATCGCTGAGTCTAAGGCACCAAAGTGCACCGTTTTTGCACCCTATAATCATATGTGATGAAAAGTGGATTTTGTATGACAACCGTAAAAGATCTGGGCAGTGGTGGGATGCAGACGAAAACCCAAAGCACGCCCCCAAACTTGGTTTTTACCCAGAAAAGGTTATGGTGACAATCTGGTGGACATCGAAAGGACCAATCCACTTTTCATTTCTTCAACCAGGGAAAACGATAAATGCAGTCAAATATTGTGAGGAAATCGACATAATGCATACGAAATTGGCTGAAAAGCAGTCTGCGTTGGTCCGATCCTGTTGCATGTACCTCGCACGTAACGGTACAAAAGCTGCTACAGTTAGGATTCGAAATTCTTTCCCATCCACAGTACTCTCCTGATATTACTCCAACGGATTATCACCTTTTCTGCAGGATGGCGTAATTTTGTCGTCAAAAGGTGTCTCGAAACCGAGTAAAGGTCATAGAAGAAGCCTTTGAAAACTTTTTATCGTCAAAATATCAAGCCTTCTATAAAAGGAAATAATGGACCTTGAATCACGGTGGAAGAAGTCAATGGTTCATATTTCAATTTGATAAAATTTTATAAAAAAAAATATTGACTTTTAATTTTTTACAAAAAAATCATGTGGTACAACCTAATACTTAGTTGTTCCTTGAGTCCAACAAACTGCGATTGGCAAGAGTTTTTTTTGCACTTGATCTTGGTTCTGTCACCTCGACACTGGTGTCCTTTACATACGTACATAGCTGCCTATTGGTCCTAGTGGTCGATGTTGTGCGTCCCTTCGAGAAGACAGCGTGTACTTCGTTCTCTCCATGTGGTCGACCACAATCTCGAGAGTCAAACAAATTCTAAACATCTCAAATATATGACTAGTTACTTAATTTATTTAATTTACAAACGTTTTTGTTTTTAGAACAATTTTTAGCACAAATTAGCTTATTGCTTGAAATAAATTTGCCTCCACACATTTGTGAAGGACCAAGAGAACTCTCTCTTACTCTCATCGTAAATCTATAAAGTGAAGCCACCCTGATCCGCCCAATGGACTCGTCTTCCCTCGTAGTAATCAATGGTTTCCTGTATTTTTCTCCTCTCATCGTCATCGGATGCCAGGCGTTTGTACTTTTGGATCAAGTAGCAGCAGCTGAACATGAGGGCAACTTGGAATATCAACCAGAAGATTAACAGTGCGATCAGAAGGCTCTGATTGATGCAAATGTTTTCCGAAGAGGCCTCATCTGAAAACAGAATTGGTTTAAACCGCTTTCACTGCAACGTGATTGTGTGCGCCTTACCAGCTCCTGCGATTATTACAACGCCCTTTTCGCCGTAAATTAGCCCTTTGGTGTCCACAATGTTCGGGCCGTGGACATTGATGTCATAATTTAGTGGAAGCTCCAAGTTGTATTGTTGTGTGCGGTTCCTGAGCACAGTTTCACTTGATATCGAACTCTCCGGATCCAAGTCGGGCTCGGTCACGGTTTGCTCCACTATGGTCGACACGTAGAGGGGGTTCTTAATTTGAACGGATTCGCCGAAAATATGTGCTCCATCGGCATGCCTACGTGTCCTTTTCACAAATCTCTGCTGACACATGACCGGTGGACATTTGCCGGGACAGAAGTTGATTTTCACATCGAAACTAACGAGCGATGTGCCGGCGAATTTGAACGCATGAAACCGGGCAAACAGAAGCTTCTTCCTGCTCGTGGCAACTTTTGTCAGAGCTGGGAACACGGTCACGTCGGTGGGGCAACCTCGTTCGTCGATAAGAACGATGAAGTTCGTATCGTTCTTCGTCTTGGCCACCAATGAAGTGGCGTCAAAATCGAACGGAGTATTCGGTGGATCTGCGATGATCTGCAGTTCGAGGCTCTGCCCGATCTGAACATCGTTTGTCTCGTGCTGTGCATTCAAATCGATGACTTGCATGGAGATTTTTGGAATTTCAAGGTTCGTGCCGTTTAATGAAATCGAACCTCCGTTTGGCAATTCACTGAAACGAGAGAATGTGGTTGAATGTGGTCCTGGATGCAGATGAGAACGTACTTTTGTGTGAAGGCAAGTGATGAGCCAAGTGCGATGGCATTGGGTAGCTGTGATCCTGTTGTTGTTGAATTGCTGATTATGCAACCGACTTTGATGAGGCGATCTCCCTGCGTCTGAACGTTGAGGTTATTTTGAATTACAATTAAAGCTGAGATAAAAGTTCTGAAAAAGAAGGAACATTTCGATTAGATAAGGCAAAGAGGAATGCATCAGGACCGCCAACCAAATCGACAATGTCCTCATTGACGGAAGACAATCATCAAACATCCCTTCAGGATTGCAAATGTCGACTCTGACCACTTCTTAGTAGCAGCACGGTTCAGAGCTCGCCTGTTCAATGTCAGAAAACTGCACCATCCGACAAAGACACAAAGTTTTGACATTGGGCGCCTGACCACACCTGAGATTGCCAGAGCCTACGAAGAGCTACTAAGCGAACGACTCTCCGGTATGCCTACGTCGAATACAAACTCTAACAACATGTGGTTGCATTGCCGCTCGACCATCCAAGAGGGAGCCGAAACCAATCTACGCTACCTGCCACCCCCGAAAAGAAACCTGTGGTACGACGGCGAGTGTGAGCAGAAAAGACGCGTAACAGATGAGGCATACCGACTAGAGCAGCGCAGGAGGAGTACCGCGCTAGAAGACGGGAGGAGAAGAAACCTCTACGTTTGAAGAAAAGGTCTCTTGCATCCCCCAGCTCGGATATCAAAGAGTCTAGGGATAGACATAAAATACGGGTCTTTTAAAAAAAAGCCAAAAACCTGGAAGCAGGTTTTAGAAAAAACACCAGAGGCTCGGGGCTGTAGTCCAGGCTGCCCTCCCATAAATCCGGCATAGCGCATAAACACCGATGGTCCGACTTCGAATCCAAGCCTTGATAAGGAGAGGAAGATCGAACCTCTGGTATAAAGATCAAGCGGTCGTGGATTCAAAAGAACTTGGTATTGATGACGTGAAGCAGCGTGCACAGCGTGCAGAGACCTCCGTGGTCTCTACTACAGGCTATGAGGAAAGTAATCGAAAATAAAGTCAATTGGGATAAACAATAATAATAATCTATGTATATATATAAAAAATTGTTGCAAGTGCGTTGTGACTTTATAACTCACGAACGGTCAAACCGAATTCGATAAAATTTATAGGGCTAGTTCGTATGGTCATTTAGATGGTTTATTTATAGTTTGCATGAAATTGGTCGACACGTTCGTGTGTGCTGTATGAATACTATGTCCTGATGTCATACACATGGCAAATACACGTTATAGCGCATACACGCATACACATTGACAGCTGTCAGTGAGTGATCATGTTAAGGCTTTTTTTTTAACGAAGAGTCGCATTTGATTTTTTTTTGTTTCTTGTCTGTATTTCTGATTGTTCGGGTTAGTCTCCGAAACGTCTGGACCAATTTCAATGAAACCTTGTAGGCATAAAGAGGAGGTTGTCAAGTGTGACATAGGCTTTTTTTTATGCGTTTTTGGTTTTTAAGAATTCGAGCTATGTAATCTATGTCATTATTCTGAGTTTCATATTCATCATGCCTAAGCGAAAGTAGACGACACATAGTCACCTGAAGTCACGAATGTGCAAATTCTAAGAGACGACGTGAGCCAACCTCAGTTTTTAATTAATGTTTTACCATTTGTATCTATAAATATGACATTGAAGGATCGTTTGTATGCATGGCATACATTTCTAAACAAATGCACCGATCCTTATGCAATTTTTGACATTATCAGCACTGATCAATCAGAAATCGGTCTTAGGCTATAGGAAAAAACAGAAACTCGAATCTCTTAGCAAACATTCGACGGAGAATTATGAATTTTTGCACACATGTAAAAAACACAGAGAAAAATTAGATCCCATGGAAAAAGAAAGGGACACGTCCACCAGAGAGGGCGTAGCGAAACATGCTGGACACTCTAGTAATAATATAATGATAATGGTGGCGCTACAGTCTGAGGTGGACTTGGGCCTAGGTTCTTAGCAACCACTCGTGTTGTGCGTGCTATTCTTCTGCCATGAGTGGAGGGGACCTACAGTTTAATGCTGACTTCGAACGGCGAGATTGAGTAGCTTTTTCTAGACAGTTATAATCTTTGAGTATTGTCAGTGACTCAGAAGTAGTGGAGCCGTGAAAATATCAAAGGTGTTTTTTCGGGAACAAACAATACAGCCTTGGCCAAATGTATTATCTTTTTGTCTTTGCTGCCAAATTACTTATCGGAAGTAATTAATTTGAATTTAATGGTTTTCGGCGACACTATTTGAGGTTGTAAACGATTTTTATTTTTTGCACTCATTTCATTATTTTTTTTGCTTTTCGAAGGTATAACGAATTTTAAAGGGTACGTAATATATTTGGACAAGGCTGGACAAAGAGAACCAATTTGATCAGCGCGAGGGAGACACTCAGCAAAGTTCAAAGGTTGGCATGCCTCTGTATTACAGGAGCCATGAGAACTTGCCCAACTGCGGCCATGGAGGTGCTACTGGAGCTGACTCCTTTGCATCTAGTGGTTGCAGAGTGTGCAAACAAAACAGTCATGAGAATGGTAAAAGAAGGGATAGGAAAAGACAGGTGCATTACAGCGAGACAATTCGACGCACTAGTCAAAAAGCTACCACTCCTGGCCATTCCGAAGGATGACGTGCTTAGGAAATTCAGTTTCCAAAAGAAATTTACCAGCAAGCTCAGCACCAAAAGGGATTGGAGCAATGAATCCATGGTCCACAGACTGAGCAGCAGCACGGTAAAATGGTATACAGACGGATCAAGAACTGATGAAGGAACTGGAGCAGGAGTTTTTGGACCCAGGACAAAATACTTCGAATCCATGAGCAAATGTACCAGCATCTTTCAAGCGGAAATTTATGCCATAGACAGATGCGTTCAGATAAATCTTGAAAGGAATTATACCAACTGCGACATAGCAATAATGTCGGACAGTCGAGCCGCTATCATGGCACTGGACTCCTACACCATCAAATCCAAACTTGTATGGGAATGCTTGCATGTAGGAGAAACCGAGTAAAACTCTGCTGGATACCTGGCCATACGGGGATAGAAGGCAACGAAATGGCCGACTCCCTGGCAAGGAAAGGAGCATCAGAACCCTTCATAGGCCCTGAACCATTCTGCGCTGTAGGAGACCATCTCCTCAGAGAAGAATTTAGGAAACTGGATAGAAGGAATCGGATATAAACCTGGAATAACGCTCGTGGAATGAAGCAGGCCAAGAAACTTCTACGGCAATATAACCGGAAGATATTCGAAGCATGCATCAAAATGAGCAAGAATAACCTCCGTATCCTAACAGGCTTCCTAACGGGGCACTGTAGACTCAGGTAGCATCTAAGGAAACTAGGGTTATCAGAAGAAGGTCTCTGCAGATTTTGTTGAGAATTTAATGAAATTCCAGAACATATACTGGGATTTTGTGAGGCACTAGCCGAAGAAAAAGAAGTCTGGGCAAGTACCTACTATCAGAAGAAGAAATGCAATCACTAGAACCATCTCTCATTCTCAGATTCCTGAAGGAAACTGGCTTAGAGAGAATACTCTAGAACAAATTTCTTCACCTATGCGCAATAGGAGTCCATTACCCTCAATACAACTCTGAAAAGAACTGTATTTGAGGGGAACTCGTAATTGTGCAAATGTATTGAAAGGGGGCACAATAGATCTTAAATGTCGCGGTGCAATATACCCTCAACCATAATAATAAATTGGACAAGGCTGTATGTTAGCTTAAAAGAAATAGAACACCATTTCCTATTCATCATATGCGTAAAACAACAAATCACTATGAAAAGTAATGTATTTATGCTTACCTTTGGTATTGTTTGGTGACTTCATAGGCACGGAGAATGCCACAGCGTTTTTCTTGAATCTCATTGCCTATCTGCAGGCGAAGCACAGTTGATCTATGACGTTAAAAAAATAAAGTTTAACCAAAGTGTAGCCGATTAGCAAACGTATTTATATGTGTCTTTGTATGTCTTCTAACCTTGTTCCATTCCCGAGTGTCATGCAGTTTTGAGAATGTGAACTCACGTAAATTTTCCCTTGAAACCAATCCTTTGGCGAGTACTTGACGACCATTTCATCGTTATTGCATATAACTGATACTAAAAGCAAAAAAATGCATTAACATGTGCGTACAGTGTAAATGTGGAAGTGAATAAATTTGTGTAAGCAATTTAAACTGAATTCAAGTGCACCAAAAGTAAATGTGTCATGCATTGACGTCTTTGCCCTAATTGTTGGTTAATTTATGGAAATTACCGTAGAATGTAATTAATTCTGTGCCCCAAAGCGTGTTGCTAGTTGCAGCAAATATATGCAGCATTTCGAAAAGGAAAAAAATGTATTTGATTTGGCAAAACTGCAGGCGACTAATGTAATGAGTGAGAGGAAACGATTTCGTTATTCAAACAAGGCCCTCAAGCCATGCCGTCACGGTTGCTAATGTTGAATTTTCTTTAAGGAGGTGAATTTCAACTTCAGTCAAATGTGATAGAGATTAGTTAAATATTTGCTATGTTTTCGTACTTTTAGGCAATTGTTAGCGGACGTAATATATAACATAGGGTGCTTTTATGTTAGATTTTTTTTTGGATGCCATTACGGTCGGAACGACATTTGTCAGTTAACATTTGACAATCGTAGAGTAAGGTCGAAAATGTTGTAATTTATTGTAGAAAATGTAACGTCGCAACAATGTGTTGAATCATAACTATCGTAAAATTAAAAAAAATGCAGAAGCAAGGAGAGGGAGAGAGAGAGAGAGAGAAAGAGGAAGGGGAAGAAGAAGAGAAAAAGAAAGAGAAAGAAAGAAGTAGAGGGAGAGTTTGAAAAAGCCAATCTCGTCGACAAAGAAGTCAAGTTTCTCAACGACGAAAAGCTCAATTGGGATTTTTACTTGGAAGAAACCACAGAAAAAGCCAGGCTTGCACTGCGGACCTGCAAGTCTTTTGAAACTTGGTGTATCAATCCCAAAATGTCCTCATGTGGAAAATAACTTCACAAAACTGTGCCAATAAATTGACCAATTTAAAAAAAAACTAACTTGCGCCTGAATTACTGAAGCTATGCGCAAAATTTCGACTGCAACTCTAGACCGATGGTGCAATTGGTTAAATGCCTTCCCCAAGTTAAAGGAGTCCCAGGTTCGAATCCCAGTGAAATCGAATCTGGTCCAGTCACCATTTGCCGTTGGGATCAAATTAAAGGCACTGGAGTAGGTTGCTACCTGGCAGTCTAATGGACCAGTTTTTGAGTCTGAGTGTAGAGTTTAGAAAAACGTCCGACAAAAAAAAATCTAGACGGAATTCGGAAAAAACTGCCTTCTTAAGGGACGGAATCAACACACAGCTCGTGCCGAAAGTAAAGAAAGGGAAAGGGAGAGGAGATATCCCCGCATATTGGTCTAAAATGCCTGCGGATTGTAGTGAGTGGGAAATATTTGGCTGGGGAGAGTACTCCATATTAGTGTGGTGCGGCTAAAAAACGAGTCTCTAAAGTTAACTGTACGTCCGAAAGTAGGCTAGCGAGACGAGTATTGCAGATGAATTCATGGAGGAATGCAATTGGCTAATTCACATGAACATCGTTTGTTAAAATAGCAATCAAACAGTGACACAGACGAGACATTACGGCGGTGTTCAAGCGAGTCTATGACTTCGAGATATTACTGTCTCCTAAAGGGTCATTCATTAAGCGCTTTCTCTCTTTAAATTTATTTTTTTTTCGTTTGAAAGGCCTATCGATGCTATCATGTATGGAATATAACATCGTTCAAACGTCCACCGCGACTTCTCTGGGTGGCGCGCATCCGAAATGTCAAATTTTACATGACCCTGGCGCATAAGTCAAGGCTGAATTTGACCGACGGCATGGATTATGTTGGCATTGAGGAGGCTGTGGCTTGGGGCTTATTCGCATAGAACTGCGACTTCAGAAAACCCCACAAAAAAACACTTAGACCATGTTGATCCATTGTGAGTCCACAGTCAGACTACTACCACTGATTGACCGCTTCAGTAATAGTGCCTTTAATTCAAACCTAACGGCAAATGGTGACTGGACCAGATTTAAAAAACTAGATAAAAGCGCATTAATTTTGCTTTCACTGGGATTCGAACCTGGGATCCCTCTAACTTAGGGCAAGCACTTAACCAACCGCGCCATCCAGTCGTTTGTGGGGAGTGTTAAGGTGCAAGACTTTTCAATTATAAATGTAATGATGGACAGTAGAATTGTATTACACGCCAACGATACACTGATTTATGCAACAGAAGAAGGTGAGACGAATTACTGGACTAAGCTGTCTGGGGATATTCATCGAATAAGTAATTGACTAAAGATGTACAAATTTATTAAGAAAAATTATAAATGCATGGAACTGAACTTTCATAGCGACATTAAAAATTCTCTTTAGTGAACAAATTATTAAAAAATTTAGTTTTATAAAATATCTTGGTGTTATCGTTGATAAACAATTACATTTTAATGATCACGTGGACTACTTACAATTGTACGAAAATTGGAGAACATTGAGTTTTTAAAAAGAATTCGAGAGGAATTTGACGAGACCTAAATGCAGTGAAACCATACTTTGAATACTGAAGAACAATTAAGTAGGCTACAAAAACTACAAAATAACATAAGTGTAATAAGAGTATTTTAAACTGCAACAGACTAACACCTGTGGTCAATATGCTGTAGAGGCTTAAGTGACTGAAGAACGAGTAAAGCCAAATACACTTGTAACAACACTTGTCTTGTGTCATAATGCCTGACAGAAGTAGTCAGACAAGTGATGACCCATTATGGTTGGACCCTAAGGAAACATTGATTAAATAAACAAACTAAGTGAATACACAGAAATCATACACTGTGACCAAAAAGGCTCCGGCTTATAGAATTCGTCCTCACTTTGCTCAATTTCGTTCGTTACGTTACGTTCGTTCACTTTTGCATACTAAAGAGTGCCATCGAAATAAACAGCACTTTAAGCATCAATACGGATCACTGTTTTTATAGTCTCAAGCAGAAATTGATTAGTAGAGGCCAGCAATTGTACAAGACCTTAATCATCCCAGTCCTTCAACACTGCGCCGAGTGATGGACAAAATTGAAAGCTGAAGAAGCCCTCGGTCGTTTCGAGAGACAAATTCTATGTGCAATCTTTGGTCCCCGATGAGTGGAATCTCAGTATCGTTTGCCCGATCCACAAGAAAGGAGACCATTTTGACAGCGCCAACTGTCGAGGGATAGGTCTCCTTAATATCGCCTATAAGATTTTTTTTGCCATTCTGTGTGAACGCCTGAAACCTTTCGTCACCAATCTCATAGGTCCATATCAGTGTGGTTTCAGGCTGGGGAAGTCCACCATCGATAAAATCTTCACACTGTGGCAGATTCTGGAGAAGACCCAAGAAATGCAAATCGAGAACCACCATCGATTGGTTGATTTCAAGGCGGCATATGACAGCGTGCATAGAGACGTGCTATATAACGCCATGTCTAGTTTTGACATTTCTGCCAAACTCGTCAGACTGAGCAGGATGACGATGGAGAACTCTCGCTGCTCCATCAAGTTCGGTAACGAACTCACTGAGACCTTCAATGTCGAAAAAGTTTTTAGACAAGGCGACGCGCTGTCATGTGATTTCTTTAACATCGTTCTTGAGAAGATCGTGCAAAACTCACTGGCCAACAGAAGAAGCACGATCTTCCAAAAAGTCCGTTCAACTGCTAGCTTACGCGGATGACATTGACGTGATTGGGCGAACACAGCGAGCCGTTAATGATGCGTTTGTGGGCATTGAAACGGAAGCGGCTAAAATGGGACTGGTGGTAAACAAGGGCAAAACCAAGTATGTAAATGCTGTCATCGAGAAAGAACACACAACATCGACGACTTGGCCAGAACGTCACAATAGGCAGCTTTAACTTTGAGGCAGTCTTGGCAGTCTTCGTCTATCTTGGCTCAGCAATATACAGTACAAACAACATCAGTACCGAGATCAAACGTAGAATAACTCCTGCCAACCGCTGTTTTTTTTGGCTCAAAAGGCAATTGAGTAGTAGAGATCTCTCTCGGAAGACCAAGTTGACTCTATACCAGACCTTGTTCATCCCAGTCCTGCTGTACGGCGCAGAGATATGAGCAATATTCCAAGCGAATGAACAGCTCTTGGTCTTTTCGGGAGAAAAGTTCTGCGCGAGTTACGTACCACCTACCAAAAGCAATAACGAAAATGCAAGATGGCACTTTCGCCATAGCAGAATGTGAAAAAGGCGAATGCACCAAAAAGTGCTGAGCCAACAAAATCGGGTACCTCCGAATTGAAATTGAGAAATGCTAAGGTAATCAATTTCGTATTATAAAATCAACCGAATGTCATCAAATCGGTTGGATTATTTGTTGGACATCAACGAGTGTGCAGCCTTGTTGGAAAAAATTGTCTTTTATTTCACAAAATTTTCCAGAAAATAATTTAAGTCGCGCGATCTTTGGTCCTGTTTGCGTTGATGGCATTTGGAGGAGAAGGTTCAACCACGAACTGTACGGGCTGTACAGCGACATGTATCTAGCCAGGCGTCTACCGATCCAACGCATAAGATGGCTAGGCCATGTAGAGAGGTGGCGCACACAAGTTGAGGGGGACCTCGGCCGGCTTGGTGTGCGAAACTGGAGAAAGCTGGCAAAAGATCGTGCTGGCTGGAGAGGCATGTTGGGTGAGGCCCAGGTCCATCTCGGACTGTAGCTCCCTAAGAAGAAGAAAAAGAAGAATCTTTGGTCCCCGCTGCGTTGATAAATTGCACGGGTTATCCAGTGACATGAGTCTATAGAGTATTCAGCTACGGCGGGAAGAATCTTCCATTCTGGGCCTGTAGGTCGTACACGATTCAGGTAACTCACACAAATGGAGAGTGATCTCAACCAAATGGGGTCGTGTTCGCCAGAAAGGCTTATTGGGTAAGGCCCAGGACCAATCCAGAATGTAGCTCCACACAAAGATGGAAAAGAATGTACATATGTGTAAAATTTGTAGGGAAACTTCGGTCAACATATTTCTACTTACTACCGAACACATTTCTTCTCACGAAATCATGATACCCAAGGTGTACAGTTTCTAATCTTTAAAATGATATTTCTGTTCGTAGACGGTTCGAGGGAGTGAATATCCACTGGTTCAATACCCACCTAACTTACTCGTGCGAACATCAGATAAGGCACTCTCCTAACCCTGACTGTAGCCCACCCGATTGTACCTTCACCTTGTGCCCACGACAATCAAGACATTCATTTCAATCATTTTCAATCTGCTCACATCAGAGACAAGTAAATACCATTTGGACATATGTCACAGATCGTGACCCAACACGCCTTAACAATCAAACCGTCTCCATCGGCATTCCATCACGAGAAAGCAACAACAAAGAAGATTCCTCAAATTAATACATACCATCCAAGCACATCACCCTTCGCATGTACACCGACATCGGTTTGAGTTTCAAGCTCCTCGGTCCCATCGAGATAATATCTTCGGAATGTAAATAGCACTCTGAGTTGGCAATCACTTGATCCAGAAAATACGAAACACCTTGGCAGTAGAAGCTCGTTTCACCGGAACAGCTCGCCTGGCACTGTGCGCCCAAGAGGAAACACATCCACATCGACAACCAGCACCCAGAGGGAGAAGCAGAAAATCGAATGTAAATCAAAAATTCCCACAACAATATCACAGAAAGGAACCACCACCATAACCCGTGATAGATTGGCTACAGCTACAGCCTCGCTGCGCCCACCTTTCCGCTCGCACTCACCTCTTTTTGGGTTAGTCCATTATGCTTGAGTTCCGCATAGATGAATGTGCTGTTTGAATAGAGTTCATACGAGCAGTTTTCGCTCTCGATTGGCCGCTCGTAGCACTGGTTCTCGATGTACTCCTCGTCGAAAGACGCCGCCCGAAAGGCGTCCGGCTGCAGGGTTTTGTCCTTGTCGCTCAGAACACAACGACCCAGGCGCTCGTTCCTCGGGAGCTGCTCGCTAAAGCTAGAACGATGGAGGAGGGTTCATTAATCGAACGAAATATGATATCATTGCGCGGCGATGGGCAGAACCGTGGAAAATGTATCTGCTTTCAAAACAATGTTCTATGAATATGGATGAGCCTACGGTGAGGTCATCCGCAGTGTTTTTGTTCGGCCCTCCGTCATCACCTTCGACTGTTGACAGACTCACCGCGCTTGGTTGTTTTTGTACGAGGGTGTGAACGAGGCCGACAGGCAGGGGAACTCCGTCTCGAAGAGGCAGCGTTCGGCGCACTCTCGTTTGGTCACCAGCGTTGGGAGGGTCTTCTTGCCGCGCAGGACCAAGCTGCTTCCCGGAATTCTTGTGACAATCCACTGTTTGTCTGCGCAACTGCTGGGGACTTTGAATAGGACGTTTCAATGGGGGATTTGCGGAAAGTAATTCGACTTCGCCTTACCCTTCAGACACGCCTTCTCGAAATATATGGCGTTGTTGTCGGCTGTGAGCTCGAGGTCCTGCCCTAGAGTGTGGTAGCGGTAGGAGAGGTCGAATATCGAGAGGCTATGGCATCTGTTGGCGTCCAAAAGGTGGACGTACGATATGCAGTTCTCGTCGTTCTGGCAGAGATCCCAGCAGATGGGATTTATTGGTTCGAACGGGTCCATTGGATCGGCTGAGTAGAGGATGTTCTCGTTGGTCATCATGTCGAATGGCGGTCGGAAGCCTACGATCTTTTGAAAGTGGAGTTGATGTACCGGGCATTTGAGGAGAAGAGCATCTGAAAAGAGAAAGAATTTCAGTGGGTCTTAGGATTGTCAGAAATGCAAGATATCAGATATGTCATGACCAAGTGTGTGTCTTACACAAGGATATTTAAGAAAATATCTTGCAACCAGTTAAG
This sequence comes from Myathropa florea, assembly GCA_930367185.1. NCBI lineage: Eukaryota > Metazoa > Arthropoda > Insecta > Diptera > Syrphidae > Myathropa > Myathropa florea. The sequence goes on along the minus strand of OV884003.1, from coordinate 79,719,393 downwards.
AAGCGTATATCTTCCTTTAAGAGGATCGCCTTGAGGGCGACGTGAGAGTTCATCAGTCGATACCGAAAGGTTTGGCTTAATTTTTCAAGCCTACTATGGGCAACTACAGTCAATCACTCTAAAGTTTCGGCTGGTTTTTACTATTTCAGAAGGATTGATCAAATAATTGTAAATTTTTAAGTTGAGATTGAATTAAAAAATATTTGAACAAAGGGAGTAAACTGTGACCGATATGACTGAATGATGCAGTTGGTTAAGTGCCTGCCCCAAGTTAGAGGGGTCCCAGGTTTGAATCCCAGTGAAATCGAATCTTGTTCAGTCACCATTTGCTGTTGGGATTGACATCAATTAACATCGCTGAAGTGGGTTGCTACCTGGCGGTACAAGGGACCAGTTTTGAGTCTGAGTGCTCTAGTAGTGTTTCAAAAAACCGTAACCGATGAAATTATATGAGTTTTAAAAATTAGGATTTGATGGAAGATATTAGGACTCTATCCAATCTTCTTCCTCAAGCAACAATCTTCTTCAACTAGCCCGATCTTTCGCTAAGTGTCTTTAGCTGGTTAGTTGGTTGTCGTTCCTTACCGTAATCGTGAACATCCTCTGTTGCTTGGTCTCACTGGTCCAAAACTCTTCGAACGGGAGCTAAGTTGTCCATACGCTCCATACGATACCTGGTTAGACTGATGCCGCTGTACAGCGCATACAGTTCGTGGTTGAACCTTCTCCTCCAAATGCCATCAACGTAAACACTAAAAATCGCGTACAGGACTTTTCTCTCGAAAAGAGCAGGAGACTCTTCATCCCCTTTGTTATATTGTCCATGCCTCTGCGCCGTAAAGCAGGACTGGGATGATCAAGGTCTTACACAAAGTCAACTTGGTCTTCCGAGAGAGGGCTCTACTACTCAATTGCCTTTTGAGCCCAAAAAAAAGCGGTTGGCAAGAGTTATTCTGCGGTTGATCTCGGTACTGATGTTGTTTGTACTGTTTACCGCGGATAAGAAGAGACGAAATCCTTAACTACCTCAAAGTTATAGCTGCCTATAGTGACGTTCTGGCCAAGTCGTCGATGTTGTGCGCCCTTTCTCGATGACAGCATATACTTGGTTTGGCCCTCGTTCACCGCCAGACCGATTTTAGTCGCTTCCGTTTCAATGCCAGCAAACGCCTCATTGACGCCTCGTTGTGTTTGACCAATCACGTCAATGTCATCCGCGTAATCTAGCAGTTGAACAGACTTTTGGAAGATCGTGATCTTGTGTTGGCATGTGAGTTTTACTCGAACTTCTCATATAATATATTTAAGAAATCACACGACAGCGAGTCGCCTTGTCTAAAACTTTTTTTGACATTGAAGATCTCGGTGAGTTCGTTACCGATCTTGATGGAGCAGCGAGAGTTCCCCATCGTTATCCTACACAATCTGACAAGTTTGGTAGGTATGTCGAAAGTAGACATGGGACTGTATAGCTCATCTCTATGCACGCTGTCATATGCGGCCTTGAAATTAAAATCTGAGGCAGTGTGAAGATTTGGTCGTAGATGGACTTCGCTGGCCTGAAACCACACTGATAAGGACCTATCAGGCTATTCACAAATTGTTTCAGGCGTTCACACAAAACGGCAGAAAAGATCTTATATGCGATGTAAAGGAGACTGATCGCTCAGTAATTGATCGGGCAAACGACACTGGGATTCTACTCGTCGGACATCCCTTTCTCCAAACATATCTTACAGATGAGCTAATGCATGCGCCCAACCAGAACATCCCCAGCTGCTTTAGACAGTTCCACGGGCAGTTCGGCCGCTTCAGCAATTTTATTCGACATCAGTCTTGATATTGCCATCTTGACAAAGTCTAATTCGGGGGGACGGGATTCATGTCCATCGTCGTCCAAAGTGAGTTGAGCATTCTGCCCGACAGTGGTACCTGTGAACATTGAGTTTCTTTATACATTCGTAGAGTTTATCTTCTCATTCATTGAAATTATTCTCTGCGAGACTAAGAACTATGTTAACGTGACATGTTATATCGGCCATTTTGAGAAGCTTCTTTTGAAAGCATATTATTCGACCTGCGCATTAGTATAATCATACAGTCACCGTTTGATTTCAAGATTTTCAAGTAGATTTGACTGCGACTAGATTCGACAAGGATAGCATATTTGGGAGTTGAAGGCGGGAGTTAGAAAATGCGTTTAAAAAATAAACTTTGGACCACTTCAAAGTACTTACCACTTAAGTACTAAAGCCAAAATCTTGCTTTGCATAGCAAAGACATGCTTTCACTGTAGTATTAAACACAAAACAAAACAACTTTGATTCATTTCATCGATTCGGTCTATTACGGTATGCGTTCCACCCAATATATAACTAGTCAAAAAGCTATCACTCCTGGCCATTCCGGAGGTGATCAGGAAATTTGATTTCCATAAGAAATTTACCAGTAAGTTCAGCACCAAAAAGGACTAGAGCAACGAAACAATGTTCCACAGACTGAGCACCAACACGGTAAAATGGTATACAGACGGATCAAGAACTGATGAAGAAACTAGAGCAGGAGTATTTGGACCCGGGACAAAGTACTTCGAACCTATGGGCAAACGCACCAGCATCTTTCAAGCAGAAATGTATGCTATATTCCAAATTAATCTCGAACCAAATCAATTTGAACCTAGACTGAAAGTCTACATTTTTTGTTTTTATTTTTGTCTGTCAACCTTTGAACCCTTGAAATTCAGTTTTGAAGCGATGTTTGACGATACATTCGTTTAGTGTGAACGCTTACGTTTCGTTTCGTCAAATTTGTTTGATGGCCTTTCATATGGTATAAGTTTCCTTACGGGCCATTATTTGGGCCTTTATATGTACTCTCGAATTTTAGACTTTTAAATACGATTTTCTAGTTTTTTCAATGTCTATAGTCTCGGTATAATAATAGTCTGGTGAATACCCGTACATTTTTTTCTCTTAGACATATGACGAAATATTACAATATGACGAATATTACTTAACTGAACAAAAGAGGCGAATCTATTTTATATTTAGGCCTGTCCCGCATTTAAAATTTTCCCAACAAAATTCAATGCACAAGGACAATTTGAATTTCGTCCATACACATTTGAATACGCTATGTGTCAGACGTTAGTGCAAATTCTAATTAACTTTTACAGGTACACAATGCTCATGTCATCTAAACAATTAATTAAAGATTTGTTTTCCCGCAAAAAAGGGTCTTAAACATTTTATAAGCACTTTCAAGCTGTATAATGTTCAAGTCCACGAATTCATTCACTCACTTGGCAATCGTCTAATTTGTCGAAAACAATTTATTTCTTATCGTTAAACACGTCAGCTGAGCAAGTGACTCAACTATAATTAAAGCAATAACATATTTAGACAGTATATCCCCTAAGCATTCACGGAAATTAACTTTTCCAGCAAAAGCGCAGTAAGGTTAGGGCAATAACGATGCAATGGCATGCGCCAAAACAAAACTTTGGTGTTGCTTGGGTCGTTTGTGTGAAGGTCCACACCGCCTCAAAAGTTAATGAGTTCAAACTGAAACTAAACAAAATCTGTTGTGCTCCTGCCAATTGTTGACAAATGTCAGCACAGCGGACAGCAAATATTCACAGTCCATGAAGTGCATTAGGTTCGTTTGCTTGCAACTGTGCTACGCGCACTGAAGTTGACTCTTAGCATATTTGTTGAAAATCAACCTTCGTTTTGGTAGAATGCACAATTTGTTTGAGAATTCTGTCTATTCTCTGTTCAATCATCTCTCAAGCGAGCGAAGAATGTATCCATGTAAAAAAAAAAGTTCTCAGTAAGTCAATTCAATTACGGAGAATGTGACTACATATATTTCTTCGGCTTAATAGTGGTAATTAGATAAGTTATTGAAATCTGTTGATAGCTACGCTTGGGAGCTAATGATTTGCGTTCGAAACCCTCGATTATGATCCAAGGCACAATGCAATGCTTGGCTGGTTTCCTTTACCGTGCGTGATGTTGAATTGAATAACATGAATTCTAAAGTCGCATGATAGCATGCACTTAGTAAGGTAACTGCGAAGCAGACGAGCTAGCCAAAATGGGTACAACAATCAGTGACCCAAGCACTATCAACGTCGCTGTGCCAACAGGTACAGTGAAAATCAAGAGCTCTAAACTAGCAGGACTACAGAGATATGGAGAAATCGACATAACTGTCAACAAAGCAAGGAAAACATGGCCAAAAATTAATTTTCGGAAAGCCCCAGCCATCATCAGCCTAAGCAGGAGCAATCTGGGTAACCTTGTAAATGTCCTTAAAGGACACTGCATTATGGGTAGATACGCCGCAAGATTTCTTCCTCTCCTTCTTACTTGGGCCTCACTCAACATGCCTCTCCAGCCAGAACGATCTCTCGCCAGTTGTCTCCAGTTTCGCACACCAAACCGGCCGAGGTCTCTCTCGACTTGTGTGCGCCACCTTGAACGTGGACGTCCTCTGTTGCGTTGTCCCACAGGCTCAGAGTCGAAGACTCTTCGGGCCGGAACTAAGTTGTCCATACGTTCTACATGGTCTAGCCATCTTAGGCGCTGGATCCGTAGACGCCTGGCTAGACTCATGTCGCTGTACAGCCCATACAATTCGTGGTTGAACCATCTCCTCCAAATGCCATCAACGCAAACAGGATCAAAGATCGTGCGCAGAACTTTTCCCTCGAAAAGGCCAAGAGACTGTTCATCCGCTTGGGATATTGTCCATGTCTCTGCGCCGTACAGCAGGACTGGGATGATAAAGGTTTTGTATAGAGTCAACTTGGTCTTCCAAGGGAGGGCTCTACTACTCAATTGCCTTTTGAGCCCTAAACAACAGGGATTGGCGAGAGTTATTCTGCGGTTGATCTCGGTACTGATATTGTTTGTACTGATTACCGCGGAGCCAAGGTAGACGAAGTCTTTAACTACTATAACTAAAGTTATAGCTGCCTATGGTGACGTTCTGGCCAAGTCGTCGATGTTGTGCGTCCTTTCTCGATGACAGCATACACTGAAGAGCAAAAGTGTAGATTTGGAAGATCTGGAAGCAGCCTATGCTGACATTCTGGCGAAGTCGTCGATGTTGTGCGTCTTTTCTCGATAACAGCATATACTTGGTTTTGCCCGCATTTACCGCCAGACTCATTTTAGCCGCTTCCGTTTCAATACCAGCAAACGCATCATTGACGGCTCGCTGTGTTCGCCCAATAATGTCAATGTCATCCGCGTAAGCTAGCAGTTGAACGGACTTTTGGAAGATCGTGCCTCTTGTGTTGGCCAGTGAGTTTTGCACGATCTTCTCAAGAGCGATGTTAAAGAAATCACACGACAGCACGTCGCCTTGTCTAAAACCTTTTATGACATTGAAGGTCTCGGTGAGTTCGTTACCGATCTTGATGGAGCAGCGAGAGTTCTCCATCGTCATCCTGCTCAGTCTGACGAGTTTGGCAGAAATGTCAAAACTAGACATGGCGTTATATAGCACGTCTCTATGCACGCAGTCATATGCGGCCTTGAAATCGACAAATAGATGGTGTGTGTGGATCTGCATTTCCTGGGTCTTCTCCAGGATCTGCCGCAGTGTGAAAATTTGATCGATGGTGGACTTCCCGGGCCTGAAACCACACTGATAAGGACCTATCAGTTTGTTCATAAATGGTTTCAGGCGTTCACACAAAACGGCAGAGAAGATCTTATATGCGATGTTAAGGAGACTTATCCCTCGATAGTTGGCGCAGTCAAAGGGGTCTCTTTTCTTGTGGATCGGGCAAACGATACTGAGATTCCACTCATCGGGTATGCTTTCCTCCTACCATATCTTACAGATGAGCTGGTGCATGCGCCCTACCAGATCATCTCCAGCTGCTTTAAGCATTTCAGCGGGGAGACTATCTGCACCAGCAGCTTTATTAGACTTCTGTCTCGATATCGCTATATTGACTTCGTCTAGATCGGGGTAACGGTATTCTCTTCTATCATCGTCCGTTGTGTTAAGTGGAACTAATACTTGGTGCATTTGAAAGAAAAACCCCGCGTTGGATAGGAGGAAGGCGCACGAATAATAAGACCTCACCGTAAACTGGGCTGTACAAAAATGCGGACACAATGATCCGTGGACAGAACTGATTCGCACGCAGTGAGGGAATTAAGAAATTCTTCAAATCTGAGCTCTTGATTTAAGAAGAAAAAAATAACTTGAATACATAGAAATTACCTTTAAACTTTAAACCGGAAATAGTATCCCACGTGCGTGGCAACTGACCCAGTTTTTCTTTCTTCTCCTATTTCATGAGTGTGAAAGCCCTCACCTGCACTCAAGTATTTTAAGAAAACACGGGCAACATTTGAAAATGCCTACGCGAAAGAGTTATTGATGGAAATTGAAACTATGCTCATCCTGTTTGCGTACGGTGCAATCGAAAAGAACAAGGTTGCCTCGTTTTTTATTGAAATCCATTAAAATATTCATTCCTTCACCGTATTTTGGCTTTTTCGTGTTTCGCTTTCCTCTATTCCGTGGTCACCTGTGAGACTTTCGGGTAATGCCACTATTTGTATGCAGTCGAGCGCGCAGCATGCGCTACGCATACGATTGTGGAAGAAGCGAACCTAGTTTTAGTGGTCGATTTGTGCAATTTATTTGATTGTTTATGAACTTGTAATTGTGTCACGTTTGCAGTATGATCTGCAATAATCTGAAATGAATGACTTAACTCTTGTGGTGTCTTACTTCCGCATATATTATTGGATCTGGGAAAGACACATGTCTCACAAGGAACTGAGTGAAATCGGTGTTTTTAGAAAAATTTGACTTCAGTTGAATTAATATTCTAGGTGGTCTGTATATGCAATCGTGGGAATAAATGAAATATATGCATCTTTAAGGTACAAGGGGAAGTCCAATGTCACCCAAATTTGAATGTAAGTACTGGCAGGTTTGGGAGGGCAAACTGGGCAAGTGCGATGTGTACTCTTTTTGTTTTATTTACAATTATCATCGTGCATTTTCGTTGGGCCACCCTTTATACAGGGATGGCATTGACGTGATGGGTCAAACACAGGAACCCGTCAATTGAAACATTGAAACGAAAGTGGCCAAACAAAGGCAAAACAAAGCATATGCAATCTTTGAAGTGGACAACATCGACGCTTTGGTCCGTAGATTACAATAGCTAGCTATAACTTCGAGGTAGTCAAAGACTTCGCCTAGTTCGGCCCCGCGGTAAACAGCAATAAAAACATCAGTATGAAGATCAAACGCGGAATAACTCTGGTTAATCGCGTTTTCTTTGTGCCCAAGGGATAATTGATTAAGAGTCTTCTCGCGAAAGACCCGTTCATCTTTTTACAAGACCTTGAGGATTATAAATCTGCATTACGGTGCTGAGATGATGGCGAGAAGAAGTTTAGACGACGAACTATACGAACTGTATATACTCGTAAGAGCTGCGTTAGGAGAATACAGATGCAATGTGGTGTAATGTAGGGCGTATAGACAGCTCTCGGCCCCAAGAATCATGGTCTCGAGCCTTGTGGGACAACGCAACAGATCGTGCTAACTGGAGAGGCTTGTTGGTTAAGAATCAGGTCCACCCTTGAATTGAGTTGAAGATAATGGGGTATGGATAACATCACATTGAATGCGACCATTAGGTTAGGAGGGCATTATACTGTTGCCAGCAATTACACACAGAGGCCGTGAAGGTCCATTGTGTATAGGCGACCATATAGGTCTATATTTCCCCCTTCATTGATTTAGAACTTAACAAATTGACTTGAAAAATTTGATAACTCCTTAGATGGAATGTTCTGATGATCTATTCCTGTTAGGTATTTCTTTAACACAGTAATCTTAGGTCTTGTACAGTTTTAGGGCCGTACAGTTTTTAGAGGTGGAGCCGTGAACATATTTGTTTTGATTAATTGCTGTCTAGACTCAAAGTCTAGCGCCTATGTTTAGACTTTGTCAATTTCTACAATATGTTTATCTAGCTATCGAACGAATGTATGTTTTTTTTACATTCATAATCGTGTTTTTTTTTGTCGGTGGTTTTTTGTAAATCTACACTGAAGCACTAATACTCAAAAACTGGTCCATTGTACCACTAGGTAGCAACCTACTCAAGTGGCGTTAATTTGATCTCAACGGCAAATGGTGACCGGACCAGATTCGATTTCACTGGGCTTCGAAACTGTGATCCCTCTAACTTGGGGCACGCACTTAACCAACTGCGCCATCCAGTCGTCTCATAAGCGTCTTACTATGAGGACGATGTGGAATTACATTACATGCTTTGATTATGACATAAGCGTTGTGTACTAAGTTGTCATAGCCCACATTTATGTACGGGCTGTAAGTCATTACGGTCTTTTCAATTGAATTTCGATAAATTAGCTAACGTGGGAAAACTCATGTGTCGTCGTTAAGGGAATACCAGTGATTTACCCGGAACGTCTTAATGGGCTACTATAACTTCGAGATAGTTAGGGTTCTACTTACTCCCTTTAGCAATAAGAGTGACGAATGAAATCAGTGGAAAGATAACTCATAGAATTTCTCTGTTCCGTTGGACAACAGCAAGTAAATATGTAAGTTGTAAGTAAAGCACTTTCTATGCAAGTCGAACTATCTTCATACACCTAACTGCTGCAATCTATATATATATAAATTGAGCCTGAAAATTGTGTTCGTTAGTCGCCGATTCACGGCCTAACGCATTTACCGATTTCAACCAAACTTTCGCACATCTTTGGTATTGGTCTATATATGGTTTCTGTGAAGTTTGGTTGAAATCGGAAAACCAAAACGGATCGAAAAGTGTTGATGCAAATCTCCACCTTATATAGAAAGATTTATCGTTTGACATTTCACTCGAGGGGGTCCGTCAATGTTTCAAAATTAATGGCAACTTCACCTATACGGGAGCAACTCAAAATGGTCCCACTTTTTAAATTTGGATGCATTGGCAATGTATCTAGGCTGAAGTACCTAATTCGAAAATTAAATGCCAATATCTTTATAAACTTCGGAGATAAAAAAGTGTGACAGACACGACAGACGGACGGACGGACACACGGAAATAATAAAAGTTCCTTTTTTGTAGACGGAACCTTAAAAAACCGAGTGTATTTAAAACGAGTGCTTGTTTGTTTTCTTATATTCTTATATTTCTTATATTCTGTGTGATCTGTATGATTTCTTTAATCTGATACTGGAAAGTATCACCGGCGGGTTCTGTCTTCCATAGAGCGAACCAATTGGTCGGTTACGCAGGCGAAATAGACATCATTACTCGTTTCAAGTGTGCCATTTTGACGCTTTAATGGCAATTGCATGTCATGCGAAGCGATGTGGTTTAAATACAAGTGAGGATAGGTTAGGTTAGGTTAGGGGGCTGCTAGTGAATTCACCAGCACTTTTAGACCATATTGGTCCATTGTGATACCCACAGTCAGACTACTACCACCGATTCACCGCTCCAGTGATAATGCCGTTAATTTGATCTCAACGGCAAATGGTGACTGGATCAGATTTGAAAAACCGGATAAAAGTGTATTAACTTTGCTTTCACTGGGATTCGAACCTGGGACCCCTCTAACTTGGGGCAGGCACTTAACCAACTGTGCCATCTAGTCGTCTGCAAATGAGGATAAAGCAAAGTGTTACTACATATACTGCAAAAATCAAACGGAACGGATGGTCACAATCGATGGCTTTAATTTCAAAATGAGTTCCTTTAACTGCCTCGGAGCAAACTCCACAAACGACATTTAAGTGGAGATCCGACATAGAATCGTCCTTATTAATTGCTGCAACTTTGGTTTTTTCAAATAAGTTGGGTCAAAATCCCTGAGGTGAAGAGCCAGAATTTTGATCTACAAAACTCTTTTCCTGCCAGACTTGTATGGAACATAAAGCTGGACGATAAGAAAGACGCTAGAGCTGATTCTCGTTCGAAAGAATAAAACCTTCGTCGAATATGTTTTTGTAGACGGATCCTTAAAAATTACGAACTTTACGTGTTTTTGCTCGCAACGAACACAATGATAATTGTCAAACTGAAATCGCGATCCCTAAAGTGCCTACGTGATCCACAAATGAGAGGTAGAAATAATCCCACATTCTCTACTTACGAAAAATTGAAAAGTCAATATTCTGCTGTATAAGGAATTTCTTCTTAAACTTTTCTATTCGGAGTTGATATAAAATTAAGGGTTTTTCCATCCCTGGAAAGGGAACCCTCCAGGCGAGAGGTGAGCTGTCCATGAGCTGTTACGAACACATTTAAGAAGGTCTCATGACAATGTTTTTGTAAAAAAAAGCAAAACATCCACAAAATACGTTGGGTTTTGTCTGTTGATTCCTATACTTCACGTCTAGCAAAGGGTTGCTTATGATTGCCTCGATAACGAGAGCCTTCAGTTACGACTACTAAACACCAACACCACTGATGAATTCAATTGTTAAAAGGCTTGATGACAATGCATAAAGTTTGCCATTGCAATTATTCAATCAATGATCAGTAATTAAAGACAAAAAAAACATACAAATCACATCCAATCCACTGATGATGACCAGTAAAGATGTCAACAGAATCATATGCGTATCCATTCTTCAAATAATCCAAGTACGAGATGGGCTTTAAATCTTTGCAACACAGCATCAATAATAATTCACCATTTTACAACGAACTACATCCGAGAAAGTTCTCATATTTGAAACACGATATCTTTCAACGCTACATTGACGGATCAACTCAAATCACTGCATCCAGCACCGATTACACAATTTTTTTCTCTTCCCGAGAAATCATTTAAATTGCGATTTCTCACACACTTGTCACAGTATTTTTGGGGTGAATTTGTTGCCAAGTTAAACGCGAAATAAAACAATTGTTTGACCGTCTCACTGCGAACGTTGCTAGGGCTACCGTTAGGGTAAATAGTTCGATCAACGATCGGATGACTGTCGTTTTCTAAACAAACTCGGATTGATTTTTTCGGGTAGTATCTGTTTTGGTTTGAATGGGGCGGCGGCGACGGCGGTACGATCGGCCCGATGCACTGTGAGGTACTGACGGCACTGTCATGAGATGAGCTTATTCACGTATGTGAATTCGAATTAATTACGCGGCGGTATCTTTTCTACGTTGTTGTCGTGTACTTTTTTTTTGTTTGCTAATACGATACAAGCTATAGTTGAAATGTATCTGGTGGAAAAAAAAACAACAGACTCAGAAACTACTTGAGCATGATCCACTACAAAAGGTAAATACGACGGTCAATACGTGCATACTACCAATACCGCCAATACCGCATGGATGTATGAGTTGTTGGGCTATTTAGTGGATACCTGTCATTGCTGGACTGTGGTGGAGGGTTATTGAAGCGTTAAGTGCAGAAATTTATTAAGAGTAAATCATAAAATGTCTCGTTTTCAGTGCAATCAAGCTATTCGGTGTTTTGGGCATTCATAAATGCCGAACAAAATATTCGGGTTGCTACCCCTTAATCGTGGTTGTTGGGAGTTGGGGTGGTTGATCATGATGTGGTCTTGTTTAGGCACACTCGTGTGATTACATCCTTTGTGAGTGCAAGCCTCGAGCGCGGCAGACTGTTTTTGACAACGTTGGCGATAGCTGGCTGTTATAGTGCGCCCTGCAGCAATTCACTTTAAAATGCAGTGAAGTGTATGCTTATTTTGTCAAAATGAATTTTTATTGAAATAGGTCGAACTGCGAAGGAAGCATAATCTATGCAAATACTCATGTGCTCGTATCTCTATCTATCTCCTTTATCAACTTTAAAGCTGTCTCTACGGAGAGTTGCGCTTTGAAGACTCATAATGATGAATTATGACCTGGAAGATGTTACATGTTCAAGGGGTAAGACATCGGCATCCAACCAATGGAAACGTTTTCCCACAATACAGGTACAGGAGTTCCAATTACTGGCAGATGTTATCAAGGAAACTACCAGTAAGCTCAGCACCAAAAAGGACTGGAGCAACGGGACCATGGTCCACAGACTGAGCAGCAATAAGGTGAAATGGTAAACAGTTTGAACAGTTGGACTTGATGAAATAACTGGGGCAGGGGTTTTTGGACCCGGGTCAAAATACTTCGAACCCATGGGCAAACGCACCAGCATCTTTCAAGCAGAAATGTATGCCATAGCCTTCTTCTTCTTCTTCTTATGGCGCTAAAGTCTGAGGTGGACCTGGGCTTCAACCTACGAGTATATGCCTCTCCAGCCAGCACGATCTCTCTCCAGCTGTCTCCAGTTTCACACACCAAGCCGGCCGAGGTCACCCTCGACTTGTGTGGGCCACCTTGTACGTGGACGTTCCTCGTTGCGTTGTCCCACAGGGTCAGGGTCGAAGACTCTTCGGGCCGGAGCTAAGTTGTCCTAAGACGTCCTTCGTAGCGTAGCCATCTTTGGCGTTGGATCCGCAGACGCCTGGCTAAACTCATGTCGCTGTACAGCCCATACAGTTCGTGGTTGAACCTTCTCCTGCAAATGCCATCACCGCAAATAGGACCAAAGATCGCGCGCAGAACTTTTCTCTCGAAAAGACCAAGGGACTGTTCATCCGCTTGGGATATTATCCATGTCTCTGTGCCGTACAGCAGGACTGGGATGATCAAGGTCTTGTATAGAGTCAGCTTGGTCTTCCGAGAGAGGGCTCTACTACTCAATTGCTTTTTGAGCCCAAAAAAACAGCGATTGGCAAGAGTTATTCTGCGTTTGATCTCGGTACTGATGTTGTTTGTACTGTTTACTGCGGAGCCAAGGTAGACGAAGTCCTTAACTACCTCAAAGTTATAGCTGCCTATGGTGACGTTCTGGCCAAGTCGTCGATGTTTTGCGTCTTTTCTCGATGACAGCATATACTTGGTTTTGACCTCGTTTACCACCAGTCCCATTTTAGCCGCTTCCGTTTCAATACCAGCAAACGCATCATTGACGGCTCGCTGTGTTCGCCCAATCACGTCAATGTCATCCGCGTAAGCCATCAGTTGAACAGACTTTTGGATTGATTTTCCAAAAGTCTGATTGGTGATTGGTGATTGTCTCGCAGAATTTTCTAAAGCTTTCTCTCTCCGCATTTCTTATTTCTTTATTGTAGGAGGTGAGTACCTGTTTGTAGCTTTGTCAGTCTCCTCTACGCTTGGCTGTGTTGAACAGCTAGCGTGTTTTGGACTTAGCATTTTTTCTCCGTTTTTTTTTTTTGGAACTCTACACTGGAGCACTCAGACTCAAAACTGGTCCATTGTACTGACAGGTAGCAACCTACTCCAGTGCCGTTAATTTGATCCCAACGGCAAATGGTGACTGTACCAGATTCCATTTCACTGGGATTCGAACCTGGGATCCCTCTAACTTGGGGCAAGCACTTAACCCACTGCGCTATCTAATCACTTTGACTTAGCTTAATGCCGACGCTGAGGTCTACAAAACGGCGATTTCAGATCTTCAAAATTCGAATGTCGAGGTTTTACAGTTTTTGGCCAATACCTCGAAAACTATTAGGGCCACAATGCTTGAGTTCTTTTTTGAATGAAAGTACTCAATGATGCCAAGTTTTTGTGAATTTTTCAGATTTGTAAACACACACAAGAATTAAGAACGACTTTGTGGCCCGATATTTTCAAATGATACACTGGATCATCGAAAAGTGTTGAAGCAAACCTCCACCTCATTTCAGAAGATCTGTCGATTGATATATCGGTCGATGGGGTGCATCAATGGCAACTTCAACTATACGGAAGCCACCTTGAAATGGTCCCATTTTTTAAATTTGGGTGCGTGAAAAATGATTTCTAGGCGAATTAGGTACTTATTCGAAAATTTCATGCCCAGACCTTTATAAACTTCGGAGATAAAAAAGATATGACAGACAAGACAGACGGATGGACGGATGGACACACAAAAATTGAAAGTGTCGCCGGAACCTAAAAAGCAAGTATGTCATTTTAAAGTCTCTGATAAAGGTTATAGTGACTGTCTTCCACAAAATGCGACAGACACAGACCAGGGACGGTCCATTGTTCAGCCACGCGGATCTACGAGGAGTTCGTTCGCTTATTCATTCTGTGAGAACCAAATAAATAAAATATGAGAAATTAACTTATCATAAGCACTTCACTGAGGTTGGAGAGGTTGCCGAAGTTGGTTTCTAAGCGCAAAGTTGGAAGGCCAGCTCTCACACCCTTCTCGGTTTTGAATTAGTCCGAAAGAAATGTACGAATTTATTAAAGGGCATGTACTTTCCACCAGAAATCTCTGTCCGATTTTATCAGGTAGGAATTTCAATCTTTGTCGAAATGTGGAGAGTTCATCATCGAAAGAAGACATGAGGACGAATAGCTAGCCTCACTGTCATTTGCCGGCCGAATAGGAAGATCCGGTTAAAAAGGATTTTGATCGAATCCAAGCGAGAAGTTATGAGTGCATTATCATTACAGATATATGCTTGTGGCACCGACTAAAGCAAAGTGTCTACATGAACCACCGCCGCACGTTTAAGACGGTATGTATCCCGATAACTCATCAACTCTTTGACTTCTCTTAGTAACTCCAAATTCATTGAAATTTAATGCAATTTACCCACAAAATGTTGGTCCAACTACTTCAAAGTTAGTTTTCGACATAATACCCAGAATTCAAGTTTCTCTGAGTATAACCTAAACCTTAACGGAACACAAAACGAACAAATTGTTTGCGGTCGCAAGGTGAAGTAATGCCCGTCAATCCACTCAGTCAAACCACAGACACTGTTAAATTGAAGTACAGCTGCTACTGAAAGGGTGCAACGCATTGGCTGGCGTTCTCTTGGCATCAGATACTTGTTTCCACAATCTGGGCGAAGTGACTTGAAATGAAATTGTATCTCCGATGAGAACGGTTTATCTGCGATTGCTTGTTATGTGTAATTCAGCGTTTCCTCCAATTAAAGTTTTCCATTTGTTCCATTATTTACTTCGATTCGATACGTGAACGAGTTGAAGCTTTGTTCAATGCAAATGTTGACACTATCAGTTCGCTTCGGAATGTCATCTGAAATGTAACCCCGGAAAGCGATGAACTAAATCTCTATTTACGTAAATTGATTGTTGATGGGAATTTGTTGAACTGAAAGTACACCCACATGCAACTAAATTTCAAATAAGCTTTCGTTTATGAAATCTACAAAAAAAAAATAGCTTCTTAACTGAGTCGAAGCTATCAGACAATATTTCAGGTTGTTTCAACAGATGTACATACGAGTACATACAGTTTGTCAAGAAAGTGTTAACATAACGTAAAAAAACAGGAAATTCTACTTTCGCATTAAAAATTAAAGTACTTTCAGTAACTTAATTGAACATTTTCTTTTGCTAGTTCATAAAACTACATATTTGAAAATAGGTAACATAAAAAAATGCTTTATTTCACAAAACAATAATGACAAAAATTACAAAATGCAAAAAGGGACGAACTTTGGACTGTCAAGAAAGTGTTTACACATCCTATTTCAATTCGCTTGCGGACTGCATGAACAGTTTCATAACAGTACCGTTATAGCGGTTTTTTATTTTTTATTTTATGACAGATGTACAAATTTGAAAGAAAAAATATTTATTGGTATTTTTGCTGTTGAAAGAGTGTTGTTCGTAATCGTGTTGTTATTGATCAGTATGCCTGGGAAAAGAATTAGTTTTGAAGTGAAGCAATTGGTTTAGTACAACCATTACAATGGCAAAAGTCTCAAGGAAATTACAACTCTGTTCGGCTTATCTAAAAAGACAATTTATAACATTATAAACCGAGCAGAGAGGAAGGCCAAAAAAAATTATCTCATTGAAATGAGCGCTGCCTGCTAAGAAAAGTGCACGAAAACCCTCAAACATCAGTTAGAGCCTTGTCCAGAGAGATGAACCAGGAATGTCGAGTACAAGTTTCTTACGAAACTATAAGACAAGTGCTTCTAAAGCATGAGTTTACTCGTACATCGAGAGTTGCAAGAAAAAAACCACTGCTTTCGAGTAAAAACATTTAAGAACGCTTTCCGTTTGCTACAGAGTATAGCATTCAGCGAAGCGAATACTGGGACAATGTTATATTTTCCAACGAAATGAAAATGATGATGTACTATAACGAAGGACCTAGCAGAGTGTGGCACAAGCCCTTAATCTTATAGTCTTATCGAAAAGGAATATAATTCCAACCGTTAAATTTGGAAAGTTATCTGTGATGGTATGGGGGTGGATTTCGAGCAAAGGTGTCGGTGACTAAGGCTTTATTGAAAACACCATGGGCGCAAAGAAATACCTTAGTATTTTACAAGCTCATTTGCTCAGCAGTTCTAACAATTTTGGATTTAATGGCGGTGATAACATGAGAAAACCAAAATTCAGATTTTATCAAGATAATGACCCGAAACGTAAAGAACTTACGGTTAAGACATGGCTGCTTTATAACTGCACCAAAGTACTGGTACATCTGCTCAGAGCCCAAGTCTTAATCCTATAGAAAACTCTTGGGCCCATTTGAAGAAGAAAGTGGCAAAAATGAACCCGAAAAACCGAAACCAATTGATGGAATACATCAAAGAAGAGTGGGAAAACATTCCAACCAATTATGACATAAAAAAAATTGATTGGGTCAATGACGAATAGGTTAAAGGCTGTTATTGAAGCACCAAATCTTAAAATAATAATTTAAAGCATGAATTTTCTTGATTTAGCTTCTTTTTCAGTTTAGCTTTAATTAGTTTAGCTTGTAATGTAAATGTGTGTAAAGACTTTCTTGACAGTGAAATTTTCGTTCATTTTTATGTTTTGTTATATTTTATGTTGTTGCTAAATGAAATGAACTATTTTTGAATGTTATTAAATCTTTAATATGTAGTATTATAAGTTGTACCAAAAATATTTGCAATAAAGTTACTGGAACCACATATATTTATGACGTGAAAGTAGAATTTGCTGTTTTCTTACATAGTGTAAACACTTTCTTGACAAATTGTATATGTTGCATTGACGTGAGACACTAGGGCAACTAGGGCTCGGAAAACGGAAAACCCGCACGTTATTGTCGAGAAGCTAATGCCTCAACAGAGAGTGACAGTTTGGTGTGGATTGTGGAGTGGTGGCATCATTGGACCATTTTTTTTCGAAAATGAGGCTGGAAACAACGTGTCGGTCAACGGTGGGCGTTATAGAGCCATGTTAACCAACTTTTTTTTACTGAACTTGAAGACATGGATTTGAACGATCTCTGGTTTAAGCAGGATGGCGCGCTACGCCACACAGCCCATGCCACAATCGTACTTTTGCGCACCAGATTCCCAAGTCGTGTTATCAGCTGTCTTGGCGATGTCAATTGGCCGCCTCGGAGCTGCGATTTGACCCCTTTGGACTTCTATTTTTTGTGGGGAACCGTGAAAGAGCGATGTTATGCCAACAATACGCCCGTCTGGAAGCGCAGTTGGTTAAGTGCCTGCCCCAAGTTAGAGGGGTCACAGGTTCGAATCCCAGTGAAATCGAATCTGGTCCAGTCACCATTTGCCGTTGGGATCAAATTAACGGCACTGGAGTAGGATGCTACCTGGCAGTACAATGGACCAGTTTTAAGCCTGAGTGCTCCAGTAGTGCTTAAAAATTCTTACTTACTTAGCCAGCCTACGACCCATGTAGGGTCTGAGCCTGAGCTATCGCTGCCTTCCATCGTTGACGCTCCTGGGCACGCTGCTTCCAGTCATCAAGACCAAGCTGTCTTACGTCCGCGATGACTTGGTCTTCGTACCGGAGGTTCGGTCTTCCTCTCCTTTTCAGGAGGCTCGGATTCGAAGACCCTTAGCTGGAGCGTTGTTGTCCATGCGCTCGATGTGGCCGAGCCAGTGCAGTCGACGGATTTTTGCCTTCCGGACTACATACACATCCTGATACAGCTCATAGAGATCGCGGTTGTGTCTTCTCCTCCATTGGCCTTCCTCGCAGACGGGACCATATACCCGACGTAGAATTTTTCTTTCGAAGGCACCAAGAATCAGCTTCGCAGTTCTGCTTAGTGTCCAACTTTCGGCTTCATGTAGCAGGACTGACAGAATAAGAGTTTTGTAGAGCATGATTTTGGTCCTTCGAGTCAGGAGTTTTGACAAACCGAAGTAGCATCGGTTGCCAAGGGCGATTCTACGTCGGATCTCCACTGTGATGTCGTTCGTGGAGTTCACGTTTGCCGCGAGGTAGACAAACTCCTTCACTACGTCAAAATTGTGGCTGTCGATTGTAATGTTTTGCCCTAGACTGTGTGCGGCGGATTGTTTCTTGCTCGACAGCATATATTTTGTCCTCATCCTCATTGACCTTAAGACCAGCTCGTTTCTCCTGTTCTTCAATCTGCATCTTTTGCATCTCCTTGTCGAAATCCGGTGCAGGTTTCAAACGGCTCCGAGGTCCTCGACCCGAACTGCACGGTGCATCGCGTATGTGTTAGCGTGGTGCGGCACAACCGGATCAGTTTTCCCGGGATCCCGAATTTGGCCATCGCTTCGAATAGTTCCTTGCGATGAATACTGTCGTATGTGGCTTAAAAATCGATCCAGGATTTGCCTTAGTGGGAAGATCTGGTCTATAGTCGATTTGCCGGGTCGGAAGCCGCACTGGTACGTGCCGATTAGTACGGTGCAAAACGGCTTTAGACGTTCACACAGTACGTTGGACAGGATCTTGTAGGCGACGTTAAGCAGGGATATACCTCTATAGTTGTTGCAAGATGTAGGATCGCCTTTTTTGTGGATGGGGCATATGGAGCTGATATTCCAGTCGTCGGGCATGCTTTCGTCTTCCCAAATTCTACAAATGATCTGGTGCATGCTTCCTACCAGAACATTGCCACCGGCCTTGAAGAGCTCTGATGGTAAGCCATCTGAGCCTGCGGGTTTGTTATTCTTCAGCTTTTTAATGGCTTTGCCGACTTCTTCAAAGCTCGGTAGGATGACTACTTCATCGACTGGAGTTGGGATTTCTTCATTCCCTATCACTCTCTCCTGGTCCGGCCCGCTATGCAGCTGTTGGAAGTGCTGCTTAAACACATCCACTATTCCTTGCGGGTCAGTAACTAGATTACCCTCACGATTTCAAAGAGCCTGGGTGCCTTTCCTAAAGCATTTGGCCAGGCTTTTGACTTTTTTATGAAAGACCAGTATTTTTTGTTTGTCCCCAGACTCTTCAATATCCTTGAGAAGGGAGGTTGCGAGAGACTTTTTCTTCAGGCGTAGAAGCTTTTTCTTCCCCCGTCTTCTAGTCCGATACTCCTCATGCGCTGCTCTAGTTTTTCGTTGCAGCGTCTTTTGTTATTACTCGTCGGTTGCACGTTTCTTTTGCTTCTGCTTCAAAAATCCACCGAAAAAAAAATGCCAACAATCCGGAAAAGCCCGAAACCATCAACAAGGTCTTGGAAAATTTGGGTGACAAAATGGGCTATTGCGAAGCCAGCCGAGGCCGCCACTTGTATTTCATAATTAATGGGAATGTTTGTTCTTACTAATGAAGCCAATATACATGGAAAAATTTAATTTTGTTCATTTTATTGCATTTGTAAAAAGAACTTGTATGTGGCCATTTCGTTCCGCGGATGTATGATACTGACTTTTTGTAAAGATTTCGAGCGAGAAACAGCTGTCATAACCTATGATTTAAAAAAATCTACTAGATGTCCCACCCTGTATAAGTGTCGATTAGATCCTAAACACTTTTAAGGCAGTGGCATGGCCAGCCTTCCCGGTCTTGGCGATGAAGACAACCTTGACTTCTCTCTCTATTCTGACGGTATTTGGCCGTCGTTAGATTGCGAAAGTGGATTTCGAAGCGTTAACCATGCAGACACAAGCGTCTGCACCTAGCCTCTATTAACGAACTCCTGCTCTCACGTCCCCGTGGTTAAAATCCGGGAGCCGAGTATCCTCGACAGAAGATGGGGTAACCAACCCTCGTGGGACGTCTGGGCGGCTGCAAACGAGAGAGGAGGGAGTGTGTGTCTACCAGGGCTCATCACTCTTTTTAGGATGGCGACGGAGGAGCTGATCAACTAATTGGCCAACGGCGGCATCCACAACTCCAGTCAGCAGAAGATACCTGGTTTCCAGGTTAAGGTCGGGACCCTGGAATAGAGATGTCGGCGGATGAGCCCTTGTCTTAGGGCCAACGGCGGCGCTCACAGCCTGCAAGAAGCTACCGACACCGGATCCTTCCGGACCCCTTTGTCCGGGGGACCTGTCCTTCCAGTTGGAGGTTTTGCGTGGGGTTAACTTCCTCACCACGTAAAAATTAACGAGTTCAGACACAACAACCTGCCTCGGATATGAACGGATTTACTGTTGACGACCCCAGCAAATGGAATAAGGACAATGACTTTCGGTTCTGCACGTGGAATGTGAGGTCCCTGAACAGACCACGTGCAGCCGATTAACTCGCGGAGGCCCTAGACTGCTATAAAGCAGACGTTACCGCAATCCAGGAAGTGCGATGGGATGGGCCGTGCAAAAAGAGGATGAAAAAATGCGATATCTACTACGGCGATTGTTACAGAGAGCGAAGGCAGCGATTATTTGGATGTGGATTTGTTGTTCGAGGCAGACTTAGGCAAAAAGTCTTAAGCTTTAAGTACATAAGCGAGCGCCTCATAACAATCCGCATCAAGGCTAAATTCGGCAACATCAGACTAATCTGAGCCCACGCCCCAACGGAGGACAAAGATGACGATAGCAAGGATGACTTCTATGATCTCCTAGAAAGAACGTACGATCAATGCCCCAGCTACGACACCAAGATCGTTCTAGGATATTTCAACGCTAAGCTGGGTAAAGAGGACATCTTTGCTAGAGTCATCGGTAAACACAGCCTGCACGACACCACGTCCGAAAACGGACTCAGGCTGGTGGACTTTGTTACGGGGCGAAACCTCTCGGTAGCTAGCACGCGGTTCCAGCACCTCAACATCCATAAAGGGACCTGGCGGTCCCCTGATCATTCAACCGTCAACCAGATTGATCACGTTGCGATCGACGTCAGACACTCCTCCAGTATTCTTGATGTCCGAACGTTCCGAGGCGCCAACATTGACTCGGACCATTTCCTTGTTGTAGAAAAGGTAAGGACACGGATATCGAGAGAAGAACGGAGTCGAGGAAGCCAACCACGGTTTGACGTCGAAAAGCTACAATCGCAGCAGACTGCCAGGAACTTTGCCGATCGAGTCTCCCTGAAACTCTCCGAAAGTTCGACGCCGCCTGCACTAACAATAGACGAAGAATGGAAACGTTGTCAAAAAGCCATCAGAGAAGCCGCTACTGATGTGTTGGGTTTTAAAACACCACGTAGGAAAAACCCCTGGTTTGACAACGAGTGCCGACAGGCGCATGCAGCAAAGCAAGAAGCCTATAAGGCAACGCTGCATCGAACTACGAGAGCTGTTCGTGAGTAGTAGAGCCCTCTCTCGGAAGACCAAGTTGACTTTGTATAAGATCTTGACCATCTCAGTCCTGCTTTACGGCGCAGAGGCATGAACAATATCCCAAGCGGATGAACAGTGTCTTGGTCTTTTCGAGAGAAAAGTTCTACGCGCGATCTTTGGTCCTGTTTGCGTTGATGGCATTTGGAGGAGAAGATTCAACCACGAACTGTATGGACTGTACAGCGACATGAGTCTAGCCAGGCGTCTACGGACCCAACACCTAAGATGGATAGGCCATGTAGAGCGTATGGACAACTTAGCTCCAGCCCGAAGAGTCTTCGACTCTGAGCCTGTGGGACAACGCAACGAGGGAAGTCCACGTACAAGGTGGCGCACACAAGTCGAGGGTGACCTCGGCCGGCTTGGTGTGCGAAACTGGAGACAGCTAGCGAGAGATCTAGCTGGTTAGAGAGGCATGTTGAGTGAGGCCCAGGTCCACCTCGGACTTTAGCGCCCTAAGAAGAAGAAGAAGAAGATTGCGAAAGTAAAATCATATGGTCTTTAAATTACTGAAATGATTTCCAGAAATGAATAACAAATGAACACTCCAACGATTTGAAAAGTGTTTTCGGAGGATAACACGTTCCTCTCAAAGCCAAGTTAATTGAATTCACATTCATGAGTGCAACAGACAAACAAGCAGCTTTCTTTCTAAGCAATGCGATTATGATTAAATTACAGACGCAGACGTAGTCTCGTCCATGGCAAACAAACTTCAGTGAAGCAACCCCTCCTCCTACACACAATCGGTACCGCGCACCAAAAAAAAAACAAAGAAGCCAACACCTATAATTACACCACTTTTTCCGAATTGAAATTCAATAGCGTGCGCATAGAGGAATTACCTCTGCATAAGGCCCATAAACAGGGGTAATGTCGTGCAACCTTCTTGGCCCGTGTCTGTCCGACAAATTACCATCGGCATGTGAGAAGTGCCTCGCCCCCCACCCCCGTCTTAAGCCAGATGTTACGATACCGATTGTTGGTTTCAAGTTTCTGGACACATCCACAGCACACAGATGAGATTTGTGTACTTCCCTCAGTGTCTGTTTTGCTTGTATTCCGCTCTGTGCATTTTCCAGCATTATGGCCGCGAATTCTCAATGAACTACTATTTCGCACGCATGAGCACTTGCCAGACATGGCAACATGGTGAATCCGTCCATTTGCATACGAACACTGCAGGTGTGGAGCGACACAGATCCAAGGGGCATGGGCATGGGCATGGGCCGGAGGAGTAATGGACAGTGTTGACATCGCATGGAATTCGTAATTATCACCAGAATATGGTTCAAGGTGAGGCGATAAACTTTAAACGTTTATTATGCCAAATGGGGAGGGCTTAGTGTGTGTATCTACGGTGGATACACGTTGTAACTAGGTGTCAGCATTCGATGTCCGGATTGTGTCGGATGCATTGTTGTTTTCGCACTCGCTCCGGACTGGGAATGATGGGGATTTATGGTGTTTGTTGTTGGCTGTCGATACTCTGTCGTCGTCCTCTGCTTAGTTGCGCAATCTTTCTTTCACTTTCTATGACAGGCAAGTTGGTCGTTGGCTTTTGTTTGCATTTGAAGGTGGGTGCGGACAATGCGAGAGGATGTGTGGTGTTCTCTTTGTTGGGGTCACGCAAGTAATGGCTTTGGACGGGGCATTATTGAACTTGTGGTTGTTACATATATTTTATTTGTGCACGCCATTAGATGTACGGAGGTCGGCAGTGGCATGTTGTGCATGGCGGTGTTAAGAGTTGTTTAGAACAATTTGTTGTAGGCCATTGCTTGATGGGTCATTCGGAGGTTTATGGCATTTGCTTCGTAAATATGTAGATTTCTTTTGAAGAGGACCAAGCTTTTGACTGGCTTCGGGGCCTGTTCTGTTTTGTTGGTAACAGCGATACTCTCCATTCATGCTGAATAATGTCTAGTGTTTCCATTCCACTTAAAACAAACAGTCGTTTAATTTTTTTAGGGGTGGTCAAGTTATGTGTAGTTGCAAATTTCCACAATAAAATTTCTAGAGATATGCAGAGATTCGCCGATAAATTAAGGGGAAGGAAACATTTTCATCCCTTACTTAACAGCCTCATAACGTTGTTAATTTCCTTCACTTTTCATTCATTTAACAATAATAATAATGGCGGCGCTAAAGTCCGAAATTGACCAGGGCCTACCAACCACTCGTGTTGTGCGTGCTATTGTTCTTTCACGAATGGAGGACCTACAGTTTAATGCCGACTCCGAACGGGGAAATTGAGAAGCTTTTTCCAGGTAGTTGTAGTCTTTGAGCATTGTCAGTGACTCGAAAGAGGTGGAGTCATGAAAATATCAAAGGTGTTTTTTTCAGGAATCGAACTCAGACGTCGAGCGTAGGAGTCCACGGATTTACCCTCTATGCCACGGCGCCCTTAGGTAGATAGGTAAGGTGGCTTCCCTCACAGGTGAAGGATTCACTTAGACCAAAAGGGTCCATTGTGATGCCACTGAGTCGGCTTTCAACCGCTACTCTTGAAACCATCTTAATTTCTAGATGAACATCCAGATTCTCTTGACACCTATTTCAGCTATGTACGTTAGTTCATTTAAGTAGAAAACTCCAAGGGTTTCTTTCCTTGTGGAGGCGATTGCAGGACAGTTGCAGAGAAAATGCAAGGGTTTTTCGTCCTGTTCTTCATCCATGCATCTGCTGCAGATGTCGTTGTAAGGCAGGCCTAGTCTGGCGGCGTGTCTTCCCATAGGTTACCCAATTTATTCCTGTTAAGGCTGAGGATAGCTATGGTTTTCCGAAGATCCATCTTTGCCATGTTTGTCTCGCATGTTTGTAGGCAGGTATTAAGTCTTCTCCATCTCTCACAAGCCCTGCTGATTGCTAGCTCTGAGATCTTGGTTTTCAAGGTTGGATCTTAGTTTTTAATGGTGGGGTTATTGTGCCCATCCTGGCTAGTACATCTGCTTCACAGTTTCCTGGCGCCCTTCCATCATTTCCTTTTTTTCCGAAACAGGATAAAGCTTCTCATGTCTTAAAGAGCTGAAGACTAATTTCTGGAGGCTGTTAGATTTAAAATACAAATACCGCTGTCAGGCAGAATGTTCAACTCAATCTTGACGACTGAAGTCAATCAGTTGTATGCGCGATGGTCCTGTTTGCGTTAATGGGGATTGGAGGACTATACGTTTATACCGATCAAATGGGTATACGGATCCTAGCCCTAAGACAGCTAGGCCATGTAGAGCGCATGGATAACTCAGCTCTGACACGAAGAATCTTCGAATCTGAGCCTGTAAGACAACGCAACAGGGGATGTCCATGTCTAAGATGGCGCACCCAAGTTGAGAGGGACCTCAGCCAACATGGAGTGCACAATTGGAGACAAGTAACGAAGGATTGCTCTAGCTGGAGAGACTTGATGGTTGAAGCCCAGTTCCAACCTGCAATGTAGCGCCATATGAAGAGGAAAGAGCTGGAACCGTGTCTCAAAACTTCTGTCTAAAAGCTTATTAGTGTATAGGGTCATCCAGGTCGATGTCATGTCTAATGTCTAATAATTCTTTATCGACTACGAAGACTGAAATCTAAAAAATGTTATGTTCACATTATTTGCCTATAGATTACACCAATAAAACCAAGAAAAAATAGTCAATTTTTTGTTGCAGATAAGGATATGGGGCATCAATTTGTCATCATTTATTTTTATTCCCATTGAAAGAACGTTACTGAAGTTCATTAGACCAAGCTGATTGAGGAGCTTTGTTTAGACATTGATTCTTAGGTTGGGTGGAAAACTGGTGGTGCTACGGATCAACCAACGAACAAAGTCTTTGACCAAGTCAATGTGTGAGCTGATTTTTGTGATGTTCAGGGCAAGTTTCTTGTTATATGCGAATATTCTCGTCCTATTTCAACTTACCATCTTTTTGAACAGATTGCATTTTCATTCTAGTAAACATTTTTTAAATGGCTTACCAAGTATACCATTCCAATTTAATTTAGTTTTTAATGATGTCTCTCTCAACAACAGGTGCAAATGACTAAATTGTTTTATCAAAATGGGTATTTTGTTCATCAATCGTCCTACCCAGAGGACTACGAGTATTCGCAGTGTGTTGGATAAATTAGAGTTCACTGGTTCACTGGTTCAGTAAACCAACACCCGTACATCGAGGAAACGCAAGATCTGCTTAAAACAATGTCGCTGTCCGTGAGAGTGTGCCGGAGAACTCGGCCTCTCGCACACCACAACTTGACAAATTTGGCGTCGTGATTTGGGCCTGCACCCGTGCAAAATTCAACTCACCCAGGAGTTAAAGGTAAACGACCATAGACAACGACGTGTGTTCACTGAATGGGCTGGAGGCAGGGAGGGCAGTTGGAAACTGACCCTAATTTTCATCGAAATATCATCTTCAGCCATGAGGCCCATTTCTTGATTGATTGGTTCATCAACAAACAAAATTGTAGAATTTGGGACGATACCTATCTGCAAGAGGTCCAAGAGCGTCCACTGAATCCTAAAAAAATCACCGTTTAGTATGGATTTTAGGCTGGCTTGAAGCTACATCTGTCGTTTATTCAATCTGTTTTGCCAAATCACCATGGACGGACATAGCGTTCAACAATACGTGCAAGTGATAAAATTGTTTTATCAAAATGGGTGTTCTGTTCGGGCAACGATCCCATTTTATACTCGCCATAATTTAGGACTACGAGTTTTCGCAGTGTAGTGGATAAATTTGAGTCCACTGTTTCATTAAACAAAAAAAAACAATGTCGATGTCGACGAAACGCAAGATCAATCGAAAACATTGCCACTGTCCGTGAGAGTATGCAGGAGAATCCGAGGCAGTCGATCTCGCGTCGCTCAAGAGAACTCGGCCTTTCGCCAACCACAACTTGGTGAATTTTGCGTCGTGACTTGGACGGCTATACGTGCCACACAGCTCACGCCACGCCACATTGGAAATTCTCCACGAGCGATTCGACCGCATGGCATGGTCATCTCACGTGGAGTTGATGTGAACTAGTTACCGAGATCTAAACTTTTTCTTGTGGGGTTTTCTGAAGTCGCAAATCACAGTGCCCTTTAAGGCTAACATAACCCATGCCATCGGTCAAATTCAGCCTGATTTATGCGCCAGAGTCATGGAAAATTGAGCATTTCGGATGCGACCCACCCAGAGAAGCCGCTTCTGACATTTGAACGATGTTATATTCCATACATTGGTCTTTTTCGATAGGACTTTATTACTTAATTGCCTTTTGAGCCCAAAGAAACTGTGATTGGCAGAAGCTATTCAGCGTTTGACCTCCGTACTGATATTGTTAGTGCTTTTTACCAAGAGCTGTTGTACACAGTCCTACAAATTATATCTGCCCGTTGTGACGATCCGGTCAAGTCGTCGATGTTGTGGATGACAAAGTGTACTTTGTTTTGCTCAGGCTCATTTTATCCGTTTCCCTTTTAATGCCAGCTCACGAGCTCATTGAATACTCATGATCTTCTCAAGAATGATGCTATTTTAAGAAGACGTATCCGTCGATAGTTTGTGCAGTCAAAGGGATTTTCTAGCTTGGTATTAATCAAACGATACTGAGTATGATTCCCTTTGACTCAAACAGAATATCGCCGCACAAAAGCAGCTTTTTTTACTTCAGTTTTTATATTTCTATCTTGACTGTTTAGAGTAAACATGCTGACAATCGGTTACACAATTTGAAAGTCCGTTCCGTTTTATTTGAAAATAAAAACTGTCTATGTTACTCCAGTGATTTTTCCTTATATTGGTGGTTGTGGGTAGGCCTAGCCTTTGCAGCCACCACTAGTGCTATGATTCTCCCATGAGTGGAGGGGATCCACAGATTTATGTCGACTCTGAATGTCGCAGTTTGAGAAGCCTTTTCATGGTAGTTTTACTCTCTGAGTATTGTTGTTAGTATGTCCGGAGTCGAACCATAAACCTTCAGCAAGGGAGCCGACGCGCTTACTCACTACGCCAGGCCAGCCACACCACAGCTGCAAAATAATGGGGGAAAAAAAAACAAGAACAAATAGCATATCGTATGACTTTTATTTATTTAAATAAATAAACATCATAAAAACAACTTAATCAAACACAATCATTTCCATATACATATATATGCATTTATGTAATTTATATTAATTTAATTTTTCTCATTTCTTTTCAATTTACTTTACTGTGTAACTGTGTGTTTGAGTGTTATGTTATGTGTGTGTGTAATATAGTAGGTACGAGTATAAATAATTGTAATTATAAATAGTTATGTTAAACATAATCGATCCTTATAATTTGTTTAAAATGTATTTTTACTATGCGGCTGCTTAGCGCTTTTTTCTTTTGATTTACTTATCTCTTTTTTATTTTTGTCTATCAACTAAGGACGAAGTTCTGTTAGGTTTTAAAATAATTCAATTTCATTTGTTAATAAACATTAATTAATGGAGGGATGGGATAATGTTTGCTTTGCCTCTTTTTTTTTCTTTTCTTTTTTTTCCAACATAAATAACATCCAATTGCATTTTTTTGTTTTAAGATATATTTCATTTTTTTTTTTTCACTTTTGCTTGTTTTTTTTTCCTGTTTTTGCATTTTTACACGTAACTATATCTATAAATATTTTAGTTCTTTTTCTTTCTATCATTTTTTTATAAAAATCATTTTGTTTTTTTTTGTTTTAATTTTTTTTTTGGTTTATCAAAGCTTAAGTTCTTTTTATGAGTGCTTAATTACATTTAATTTATTTTGTTTTGTTTTTTAGTTTTGCATATTATTCATAATTTTTTTTGTCTTAAGGTAGCGATATAGCTAATGCTATTAATTGATTTCATTTTTTTTCTGTGAAAGCACGGTTATTTGTATTTACTGCACTTAATGTATGTGTTTTCATGATTTTTTGTTTTTAAAACTACATTCTCTTTTTTTTGTTTTTCTTTTAGTGTATATATAGAATTTTTACTTGCATTGCACACAAAATGTTGAACAACTCAATAAGAAGAAAGGGAGTAAATTCAAAGCATGATGACTGGGGTTAAATCATGGATGGTGTCTTGTGTACGAACGCTGTTTTGAGTTGTTGGCTTGCAGATGTTCACATTGATTGAGTGCGGTTTCAAGTAGAGGTCTGTCGGTAAGTGCAAATTAATGCAGAAATGTATGGGCAATGTCTGACAGTGAGTGTGATAAACTGCTGCGCAATGAAATTAGGGACCTATCGGAAATATTTTTTCTGTTACCACATTTAAAGGGCATTTGATCGGATTGGTATCACGATGCAGCCTAAGCAGTCCCAATTTGCAACCAACCGCAGTAGCGGATAGATTTTAACTCGCCATAGAACATCGAAGAAAAAATCCTCTGAAAATTGGAAATTTAACCTTTGTTCAGTTGAAGGTAATACTTACAGTCACGGGACTTCAGCAAGTCGGTTTTCAAGAATCATTTGTTTTATATTTGAAAAAGCGCCAACTTTTAATGCCAACAAATTGCAACACCCCGCCGACAACACATCATTTTCATTCTTCAAATGAGTCCAAGCCAATTGCTCGATCCTTAAGAAGGGAGACCCTCTAATTTGCGCCAACTACAGAGGCCTAAGTTTCCCAATCTTCGCATAATAGATTTTCACCGTTTTGTGCCGCTTGTCTTGTCTCTGTCGTTACCTGAAATGCTTCGTCTACACGCATATCCATATCAGAGTGCGTTCAGGTTTGCGAAGTCCACTGCCGCCCAGATATTCACATTGCGACAGTTCTTGGAAAGACCCAGGAGTTTCAAGTCTATACCCACCTGTCTGTTTATCGATTTTAAGGCCGCGTATGACAGTATTTATATAGACGGGCAATACAGGGCGTTTTTAAGTTTTTTCAACTCTTCTGTCTTGGCAGAATGACACTTGAGAATGCCCTTTGCTTCATCAAGGTCAGTAAAGACATCCCCGAGACCTTTGATGTAAAAAATGGGCTTAGACAAGGCGACGCATTGTCATGCAACTTTTTAAGCATCATTCTCGAGAAGATCGTACGTCAACACTAGAGGCAAGATCTTTCACAAATCTCTACAATTGAGCAACATATGCCGATGACATTGACATCATCAGAAGGTGACAACGGGCTGTCAGTGGGGCATTTATGAGCATCATGAAGATAGCCGTAGAGATGGGTATTGCGGTTAATAAGGGCAAGACAAAATATATCCTATCTACAAATAGGTCCACCAACACTGACGTTTTGGACAGAGCATCACCAAAGTCTGCTGTGACATTGAATGGTAGTGAAAGGCTTTGTCTACGAAAGATTTCCACCAACACTGACATCTTGGACAGAGCATCAGTTTCGAAAGCTATAACTTTGAAGTGAAGAAGGACCAAGGCTCCTGAGTTAATTCAAACATTGACACCCCCGCAGGGATTAAACGAAAGATTACTATTGCCAATCGCTGTGCCAAATGACAAACAAAGACTTCTTTCGAAGAACGAACATTTTTCTATACTCGTATAAGGCCTTGATAGTCATAATCCTGCTTAATGGCGCAGAAGAATGGACATTATCAAAAGCGGACAGGGAGATTCTTGCTCGTTTGGAGAAGGAGTTGCTTTGGATTATCTTCGGTCCCATATGCAATGTGGTGTTTGAAGGAGGAGACTGAATGACGAACTTTACGGACTGTACAGCGACATCGATCTGGTCAAATGAATACAAGAGTTTCGCCTTAGATGGCTAGGTCATGTAGAGCGAATGGCCACGACAGGGCTCCGACCTGGAAAGTCTTTCGACCGCAAAAACCTAGTCCCTCGGTAAAGGAAAACCACACGACCGAACTGTAAAGACAGAACTGTAAGTACAGCGACATCGACCTGGTCAAATGAATTCGAGTCTCTCGTCTCAGATGGCCACGACATGTAGAGGAAATGGACACCAATGCTCTGGCCTGGAAAGTCTTCGTGTCTAAGCCCGAATAGCAATGCAGTAAAGAAAGAACCCATCTCCAGTAGCGAACCCCAGTAAGCTGAACATTTGTAACTGGAGGCACTTAGCACAAGACCGTGCTGGATGGAGAGTCATGTTGACTGCGGCCCAGGTCCACCTTGGACTGTAGCGTCGGCCAAAGAAGAAGAGAAAGATAGTAGAGCAAATCGGATTTATGAACTTTTACATTTGTAGCAGTATTTTTCGTAGTTGAATTCGGTGTCATTGCTGGGGCCAGGGACAACATTTGTGATCTCAAATCGATTCTTGTCTTTCGTAGATGATTGAAAAATGAACAGCTAAGTTGAAGCACTAGAATTTAGACAGGTGTCATCCGTTTCCGACATTTCTTGCAGAACAAATTTTCCCCGTCATAACTTTCTGCTTTCTTTCGATCTTCTACAAGATTTCTGTGACTTCATTTAAAATTCTCCAGCAATAATTCAAATAAACGATTCAATGTTTTGACCAAGACAACGAAACATCATTTGCAAACGAATGACAGACATACTTATACAGTGGCTCCAAGAAAATTCGCTCACTTGATAAATAAAATCTGGAGAGATTTTAACTCGCCATAGATCATGGAAGAAATTCGTCTGATTGCTTGCTGATGAAAGCAAATTCAAACTTTATTCAGCGAAAGGTAATACATACAGTCACCATCAAAAGTGAGTATACAGTCAGTCATCTGTTGAAAGTTTAGAATTCTCCAGATTGATGAATGCTAGCCCTGGATACGTCAAATTAAGGCTGAAAAACCATACTTTCGGTGATACCATAATTTATTTACCATAAAATAAAAAAATTAATTTATTTTAAACCGAACAGCACTAAAACAGCAATCAAAAATGAAAGAGGGTTTGAAGTGCTTTCTTAGCTGCTGGCCCAGACACCCTCCAATTTAAAGAGCATAATTTGGGCCAAATTTGCGTCTTATGACGAAATAATCCGCAGCTGTACTGTGGATCTTCCGACCATGAATAAGCGGACCACAAGACAGGTTGTTTTAATAACCAGCCGAAAGATTGCGGAATACGCAAACTGCCAGGTTGGCTCCCAGCTAATTAGATCTAAGGAGGCTCTGAAGTACACAGGAGTGATGTTCGACAACCGAATTAATATTGCAGCGAAATAGCGTCAAAGACGCAGACAGTGCTTTCCGGTATAGTGCCGACCATCGGAGGACCGGATACCCAAGAAGGATCTTGCTTTCTAGAGTGACGAGTTCAATTCCTCTATATGCTGCCCAAGTCTGGGCGGGTGCTCTTTCGGTAAAGAAGACACCAAAGAAGCCGTCGTTAGAATACAGGCTCTGCGCCATAAGCTTCTGAACAATTTCGGACGAAGCAGCCTGTGTGGTTGCGGATATGGTCCCCATCGACATTCTCGCCAAAGTGATGCATAGGGTCTACCTAAGGCGAACGGCAAATCATGCGGAGAATTAGCGCAAGATGCCTGAAGAAGGAAGAAAGGTACTGTGGCAAGCCAGATTGGACACCACAATCAAAGGCAGATGGACCCATAAATTGTTCTCCGCGATAGAAACCTGGACATCGAGAACTTACGGGAACTGCAACTGCCATCTCACGCAGTTCTTGTCAGGCCATGGAGGTTACCGGAAATACCTCCACAGATTTGATCACGACAGCCTTACCTCCTGTCCAGAATGCGCGGGCGAAGAGGAAGACGCAGAGCACGCAATATTCGCACATTCGCATTACAGACGCTTTGCCGCGGTGAGAGTAAAAGTAATACTTAACGGCAGTTCCGCGAGGAGAGTGGTTGAAGTGTGCAGGGTGTGGGTTAGTCCGTTGTCGTATTCTCGAAGTCGAGTATTCGGGTTTGCGAATCGTGCATGCTGATAGCCCGTTCTGTCAGTATCTTTAGAAGATTGCCACATTCATGGACGCATCCAAAAAAATGCCCTCCATAGGTCGCTGGCCTGATAAATAAAAAGGACTGATGAAATAGTTCAAAAAGCAAGACGAAACAAAACAAGACACAAGAACTACAACGTTCGTTCTTGGCTAAAGAGCAACTATGCAAACGTCACCTCAACGTTTGTCTGCTTCGTTTCAGAAATATTCAGTATTGAGTATCTATTTTCCAAGTCAGCGAGTATTTGCTTGCACACACTGTACACATCTGATATGTGTCGTTGCTTACATACACCAACGGAATCTGGGATATGTTCGTCGACAGACTTTTATGTCTCACAAACTAAACAAGTCAATGACGCAAAATGAGTAAAAAATCAAATGAAAAAAAAAAACTTCTTGTCAATCTTAGGGAGTCTAAATAAAACCAAAGGAGCTTTGAAAATGTCACTTTCAACTTATCACATAATATTTATTCATCTACATATACATATGTTGGGCGGAATATCAATTTGTTCCTCGAAAAGAAAGTTTACACCTCCTCTTACCTCGTGCGAGGGTAAATCTCGAGAACAACTTAAACAAAAATAAAGTATCCTTGAGTGCTTAGCTGGTGTGCCACTCATCTAAACTCTATGACGATGCATGCATTTTGATGAATGTGCGATAAATAACCGGTCAAACTAAATCTATGCTGGTCTTCATGAGTCATCGGCGCAATACAAGGTATGTTCAGTTTGGTTTTTCATTTTTCTTTTTGCTTTAATTTTTTGACAAGAGTCCTTGTAAAATTTTTTATGTTCTCTGATAAAAAATATAATATACTACATTTTGTTTTGTTTGCATATTTTTGTTAAACTTTTGCTTGCCTAATCCTCGTTGCATTGAACTTAAGAGATACATAAATATACGAGTATATCTAAGAAAGGTTGCTGTTGTTTTTTTATCTACACTAATATTTTTTTTGTTTTGTTTTTATTTGACATCGAACATACGAGCAGAAATTATCTATGGTTACACAAAACTGATTGTTGACCGAAGAGAAAGCAAGATCCATTTCTTCTTCTACTTAATGTCACATTGATTCTTTACTTATTTTTTATTTTTTTTTTAGTTTTTGCAATTTTATTTAAGCATATTACAATTAATGGAATAGCTTGCTTCACTTGAAATGCTATAAAAGTTTTGTTCTTGTGATTTTTGTTATTTTCTTTTTTTTTAATTTAGTCGCTTAATTTCTATGTATTTACCTAGATGGCGAAATCCTGTCTTTTTTCAGTTTTGACGTACATAGTAGTGAGTTGATTGGTAAAAATGTGTTTGTTTTTTTTTCTGTCTCCTTTGGGTGATGTTTAAATTGAGGAGATTATGGGAGCGAAAGAGGTTGATGGTGTTGTGAATGTGTTCGTAAGTACATACATTTGTTTTTATTTTGGGGGGATTTGATGATTTAAAAAACTAACATTTGATCTGCACTACCTTCCGCACTGTCATCGTCATCTGTTTCCTCATCTTCATCATCTGATGTTAATGATGAAGCATTGTTGAGAACATTTTCTGAAATAGAAAAAAAAAATAATGAAAATGGTTAAGTCATCGCTTTCAAAAGTTAATTTAATTTTAGGACGCTCTATTAAGGTTCCGTCCATCCGTCCGTCCGTCCGTCTGTTCGTCTGTCGTGTCTGTCATACTTTTTTATCTCTGACATTTATAAAGATTGAACCACTCAACTCGAATGAAAGGGATAATGTAGATCAATAATTCCGTCCACCCAACCCGGATGAAGTGAAGGGTGCCGTGACATTGTGTCAAATTGGCATAATGACGCTTTTGAAAGTGTCATTGATCAACTGTGCGTGCGAAATTGGAGGCAACTAGCTAAAGATCGAGCTGGCTGGAAACGCTTGTTGGTTAAGGCCCAAATCCACTCCGGACTGTAGCGCCACCTTGTATAACGCGGACGTTCCTTGTTGCGTTGACCCACTCGCGCGGATTCAAAGACACTTCGGAGTGAAGCTGTATTTTTCATGTGCACTACATGGCCTAGCCATCTTAAGCGTGTTATTCTTAGACGCTTGACTAGGCTCATGCAGTTGAAATTTCTCCTCCAGATGCCATCAAGGCAAACAGGATAAAAAATCGCGCGTAGAACAGACCAAGAGCTTCTTCATCCGCTTTTAATAATGTCCATGTCTCTGCACCATAGAGCAGGACTGGAGTGATCAACGTTTTATATAAGACCAACTTGGTCTTTCCAGAGATGGTTCTATCACTCAATTGACTCTCGAGCCCAAAGAAACAGCGGTGAGCAATAGTTATTCTGCGCTTGATCTTGGTACTGATGTAGTTATACCTATTCACTGCAGAACCGAGGAAGACGAAGTCCTTAACTATTTCGAAGTTTTTGCTGCTAAATGAGACGCTCTGTCCGAGGCGTTGATGCTGTGTGTTCTTTCTCGATACAGGGTGCGCCATCTAGTTTCTTTTTTCAAATTATAGGTTTTTTTGACACTGACAACTATTTCCCGCTCGAAATCTTGACAAAAAGTCAGTATCATACCTCCGCGGAACCAAATGAGTCGATTTACGGTCGACAATGTTGGGAAATATTGAAAACTTATTTCCAAAGTAAGTGCTGTGTAGCCCAAATAGTGCGTTTTTTTAAAAGAAGTTTTGGCCGAAATGAAGCACCCACCGCGACTGCTGTACGAAAGTTTGTGCAAAAAGTTCGTGAGACTGGTATGCTAGTGGACAATACTCATGGTCCCCGTCGTCGTACGGTGCGCACAGACGAGAAGGTGGCGGCTATGGCCGAAAGTGTGAGACTCAATTCACGAACATCAACCCCCCATCGATGTCAACAGCTCAACATTTTACGGACTAGCCTGAGGAGAGAGGGAATTCTGCACAAAGATCTCGGATTATTTGCTTACAAGGTCCAATTGGCTCAGCAACTGAAAGCGCGCGAACATCCCCTTCGTTCGCATCGCTTCGCAGTTTGGGCCTTAGAGCAGCTTGAATTAGACGATTTTCACCTTTTCTGACGAGGTGCATTTTCATCTCGGCGACTACGTTAACAAACAAAATTACCGCATCGAACGCAGCGGGCTCGGAAAACCCGAACGTTATTGTCGAGAAGCCAATGCATCCAGAGAGAGTGAAAATTTGGTGCGGATTGTGGAGTGGTGGCATCATTGGACCATTTGTCTTCGAAAATGAGGCTTGGAACAACGTGTCGGTCAACGGTGGGCGTTATAGAGCCATGTTAACCAACTTTTTTTTTACTGAAATTGAAGACATGGATTTGAACGATCTCTGGTTCAAGCAGGATGGCGCGCCATGCCTCACAGCCCATGCCATAATCGTACTTTTGCCCACCAAATTCCCAAATCGTGTTATCAGCCGTCTTGGCGATGTTAATTGGCCGCCTCGGAGCTGCGATTTGACCCCTTTGGACTTCAGGATGCAGTTGGTTAAATACCTACCCCAAGTTAGAGGCAGTACAATGGACCAGTTTTTGAGTCTGAGTGCTTCAGGGAAGAAAAGAAAAAAAAAGAAACAAGAACCCTGTCCTTCGGCCGTAGAATTGGAACGGCAGCGTATGTTAAGCACATTAAATTCCGACCTTGACAGCATATTTAATTGGGGTAAAAACAATAGAGTGGAATTTAATGTTTCCAAAACTCAATGCTGTCTACTGTCACTCAAGCGATGTCAGAATAATCAGGCATTATCCCTGAATGGCACTTGCATCGAAGAAACCGAATAACTTTCCATCCTTGGTATGTGTTGGAATAATCAGGTCATCAAAAATGCTGCGAAATGTTTAGGTTTCCTAAAACGACGCCCCAAGCTTGAGTATAACGCACATATCTGGTCTGGTGCTCCTAATACCTCTCTGCACCTACTTCATTGAATACAACAGGGAGCTATAAAACTTATAGGAGACAGTAATATCGCGAAGTTGATAGACTCGCTCGAACATCGCCGTAATGTCTCATCCTTGTCATTATTTTAACGCTATTTTAAAATAAACTGGGCAAGTGCGAGTTGTACTCGCACGGGGAAGGTTCCGTCGCATAATATTGATGGATGATTTCTGAATATCAAACGACGTTTCCAAACTATTTCAGTTGAATTTTCTTCTAACTTCAACCCAAATCAACTATTCATTCATACATTCATACATCCAATCAAACAAACCTTCATCCCTACATATACCTATATTTCTATCCAGGTTTATTCAACACAGAAAATCCCTTCCATCATACACATACCTAATCACTGCTCATGCCTGCGGTGTGTGTGTTCATTTCTGTTGCGCATTTAGGGGTTGAGATCCAAGAGATACCACTCATCAACGAATAGAGTGGTCGAACACAGCATGAAATTTATGTGTGAAAATGAAAATAGTTATCATTTTAAATCTTAGATATCTCAAAATTTCAACATCAATTGATATTTTGAATTTTATCATTTCTTAATGCTTACGCTGAGGTCTACAAAACTGCGTTTTCAGATCTTCGAAACTTGCATGTCGATGACTGACCGTTTTTGGCCAATATCTCAAATATTAGTAAGGCTAGAATGCTCGAAATGGTTTTAAATGAAAGTACACAGTGAAGCCAAGTTTTTGTGATTTTTTTAGATTTTTAAACACTTTGGTTTAGAAATGGTAGGGGGGGAAAAAAATACTTTGGAGCTCCATATTTTCCAAACAGTACTTTGGATTAAAAACTGTTGAAGCAAACCTCTACCTCTTTTCAAAAGATCTGTCGATTGATATATAATTCAAAGGATGCGACAATGTTTCAAAATTAATGGCAACTTCACCTATACTGGAGCCACCCCCAAATGGCAATGACATCTAGGCCTGAAGTACCTAATTCCAAAATTTCATGCCGATATCATTATAAACTTCGGAGTAAAAAAAGTGTGACAGACACGACGGACGGACGGACACACCGAAATTATAAAGGTTCCGTTTTTGTAGACGGATCCTTAAAAACCGCTGTTTTCTACTGGGGTGTACTGAAGACTGCCTCAACCGTTCATTCTCCATGCCCTCGCAACCTCTGATCGTACTTCCTGTTCTGGGTCAACCTCGTAATCGAGCTGTCTCCGTTAATCGGATCGGTTGCGCAGCATGTGTAGTATTCTTGCCTTTGCTCAGTGGGCAAGCAACAGCGGCAGCTGGGGAAATTTAGAAAGAAAACTAAGGCACATTGACAGAAACGGAACACAATGGTGAGCAGTTATAGTTGAGGCTCTATGACCCACAACGGTATTCGGGGCATAAAAGAACGAATATCGTGTGCAGGTTGCTGCACATGCAGTATTTCCAGTTTTCTCAAATTGTTGTTGGAGTTTTTGCTGCTCTTCGTACAATTTGCTTTTAGGTTAGATAGGTAGATGGGTGCCCTTGCTGACATGAAAAACGTGTCAACGGCTCACTTAGACCACTATGAGTCAATTGTGCCTAATACAATTTGCTTTTAGGATGGCGTACTTGTCTTCAGAATATTTTGAAATATAATTATATTCGAACCTTAAAGTCCAATCTATTCTTCATCCTTGTACGACGTCACAGTCTAGGATGGACCTGGGCTCAACCAACAAGTCTCTCCATCTTTTGTTAGTTGTCTGCAGTTGCTCACGCCAAGTTAGGCTAGGTCCTTCCCCACTTGTGTGCGACACATTAGACGTGAACGTCCTCTGTTGCGGTGTCCCCCAGCCTCAGACCAGAAGATTCGTCGGGTCGGAACTTTGCTGCGCATTCGCTTTACATAGCCTTGCCTTGTTAGGCGTTGGTTCTGTAGACGCCTGGTTAAACTCATTTCGCTGGACAGCCCATACAGTTCGCGGTTAAATCTTCTTTTCCAATGGTCATTTACGGAAATAGGATTACGGACCGCTGGTAGAACTTTTCTCTCGAAAAGACCAAGAGCTCCTTCATCCGCTTTGGATATAGTTCATGATTCTACGCCGTTGAGTAGGATGGACACGGTCTTGTAGACGGTCAACTTGGTCTTCTTTAAGAGGGCTCTGCTATTTAATTGCCTCTTGATCCCCAATAAACGGCAAATGGCAAGAGTATTCTGCTTTTCCCTTGGGAACTGATGTTGTTCGACCTTTTCACCGGGAGCCGAAGTAGACAGAGGCCTCGAAGTTAAAGCTGCCTATTGTGCCATACTGCGATCTATTCACTGCTAAAAATATTTCTGTTCTTTTTACAGCAATGACGTCCTAGCTCTCAGGTGGGTACTGTGCTTGTTTCGAATTTATTTGGGAGAAGTGCCTATTTCGAACAACAAAGGCTCCATTGTGATAGGGTTGACCGATCAAGCGAAAATTAAATCAGATTCCAAATCAAATAATCGAACGAAAAAAAGAACCCTTCACCTATCTCTGACCTTTAAGTCACCTCTTCTAATTTAATGCTCATCCACTTTCCACGTTGCCTAGGGATCTTTTGAAATAAAATTTAGTACACAACTTAACTTCTCTGAAAACGAATTTACTCATCGCATAACCCTCTAGAGGGGATTCACTCAAACGCAGTCATCCCAATCCCAGGACACGGCTACAAGAGCGTTCATCGAAAAGGGTTAAGTACTAACTTCTTTTCAAAAATCAAGAAACCATTTTACTCCGACATTTATACATCCACTCAATGCGCACACGGGGTGGCGAATGAGTGCGGTTGCAACCCCCCTTTCTGGTTCAAGTTGTTTTTAAATGCATTCTCACTCAACCCAAATGGGGGATACTTACCGCAGTTTGGCTTTCCTCTGGTGCGGGTATTTGCGAATTCCACTCCATGCTTGTCGACACACCAGCACACGCCGACCGAGTTGTGACATTGCGTTGGCTTATAGAATCCTTGAACATCGCAGTCGGGTGCATAGGCTCCTTGAATGTAAACGAAAGCAAAATTCTCTAATTAGCAACGGGGCCCAAGCGTGAGCATGTGAAATCTGAAGGGTTAAAGCGCTAGAAAGGCCATTTAGCAAAGCGTACATCTCCATGGAATGCCAAAATGACAGACATGTTTGAATGTGCGTGTGTGTGTGTGTGTGTGGCTTAAGGGAGAGTGGGAAGGAGAGGGTGCAAAAATTATGAAGGAGTTGCAGCAACATCAAAGCAGACAGCAGTTAGTGGGTCGGCGTCTCATCAAAACTAGGGGAACCGCAGTAACTGAAGTGAACCGCCTTTTGCCAGCACGCAACCATTACTAACTGCCAGAGCATGCGGTAGTCGTTAGGGCTGAAGTATTCGTGTAAATTTATGTCAAAAATTCTGTATATACCTATCTCACCTGCAAAGTCGCCGGCGATTCTTCGTCGAACCGCGGCACAAGGACGATCTGTCTTCTCGAAGCAACGGCACCATTCGCGTGTATTAATTGTGCTGTCCTGATCCAGGTCGCATGTGTCGATGAATGGCTTGATGCAGCGTTCATTCTGGTCATGTTCCAGGTCGTACATTTCCTGCAGAGACAGGAAGCCGTCGTTGTTCAAATCCAAATGGCCGAACATCCACTTGGCCTCGGTCTTGCAGGCTGGAGGGAAGTGGGCCTTGGACTTTTGGTTGTGCTGACGGCGCTTCTTGCTGTCTGCCATTATGACGGAGAACCAGTCCAGTAGCCTATTGCCAATCGCTGTTAATTGTTGTGGCTTGCATTCGGCGGATTTTGATGGATATCCTATGGGTTTATGGTGAGTGAATGGGTAAGATTTTAATGCGCTCCCGGTGGTACTTACCAGTGTTGGTGTTGCCGTTTTTGGTGTACTTCTGTGGCTTATCCACGACTTCGTTATAGCCACGGATTTTATGTTTATCGTCCTGGAATTGATTGTCCTGAAAATAAAGTTAATTTTTATAGCGAATTTCGTTTTTAATGCGTTGCCATACATGAGCGTATGGCCGCTGTAAAAGTGAAGAGGCGAAACAGCGAACTGATGTGACCATCAAGTGGGTCGTAGAGCTTCTGTAATCGCTACTGCGCGGTTGGAGAATTATGAATATCCACTTTAAGCGGATTCATTCAGGGATTCTATTTGATGCAGTAAAAGCAAATTGCCGGGCAAGATACGATTGTCGAAATTAGAGGCACTTGGCAGCAATTTAAGGACGTCCACGAGAAGCCATTCAGAGGAGTGAATGAGGAATGTTTTCTGGTTGGATTGCCATTTAAGGAAATTGTAAAGAATTTAAGGTTGTGATGGGTGAAGTACAGTCTTCATCTTTCAGTGCATCTTTTCGCGTTGGTTAGCTTAGCTTGGTAGTTCCTTAGGATCCCAATTGTCATCAGGCTTTGATACCTTAGCTGTGATGTAGGTTGTGCCACATGAAATGTCAGATTTTCGCTCAGTCGGAAATAATGAGTTCTCGAGTGAACACCTGTGCCAGAACGATGAATTGTCTGTCTTCTATATATAAAAAAAATGGTTGCAAGTGCGTTGTGACTTTATAACTCACGAACGGTCAAACCGAATTCGAAAAAATTATTAGGGTTTGTTCGTATGGTGGTGTAGATGGTTTATCTAAAGTTTGCATGAAATTGGTCGACGCATTCGTGAGTTATTTATGTCAAATTTTAAAGTCAACATTCGCTTTTGTCCCCATAAAATAAAGCAACAACAAATACGTAGGCGCCTATGAGCGTTTGCTTTATGTATACTGTGTACTCCTGTCATACACACGGCAAATACGCGTTGTAGCGCACACACGCATACACACTGAAAGCTGTGTGTGAGTGATCATGTTATGGTTCTTTCTCATCGATCTCGCATTGTGAACGGATTTAATCGGTAAGTGTCGCATTTGATTTTTTTTGTTGTTTATTGAACAAAAAGAGTTTCCTGCGTAAATCTGTTTTTCTTAAACTTGCAGCTAAACGTCATCAAGCAATTAGCTTAATTTTTATCATTTAAACACACACGTACAGTTAATCAAAAAAGTAAGTATACACTACCTCCTGAACTATATTTTTCTAAACAAAACTAAATATTTGCAACAAAAATCAACAACCATTTTTTTCTGTTTTCACAAACGTAATACTTTTTTTAAAAAAGAACCAACATAACAAAATAACAAAACATAAACAATAGAATTCAACTTAAAGTAATATGAATGGAAATTTACATCAAAAAAGTAAGTATACAAACAAAAAAGAATACTTTCTGAAATGTTTCTCTGCTCTCTAGTCTTCTTATCAATATTTCGTTGGGTAGCCTTTGGCTTTTATAATTGCTTGCATTTGATTTGGCATCGAGTTAACCAATTTTGATGTTACTTTTTGGCTTATTTTAGCCAACTCTTTCTGAAGCACTCTTTTCAAGTCTTATTTTGTCTTGACACCGTGTTTTTGAACTTCCCGTGTCAAATGTTCCCATAAATGTTCTATAGCATTCATGTCGGGCGATTGGGTGGTGTTCTCAGCTGGTTACGAACATTATATAACAACTATTCCTTAACAATATGAGAGGTGTGTTTTGGGTCATTGTCTTGTTGAAAGATAAATGACACTTCTTGATCCAACTTTCTGACGCTTTCAAGTAAATTAGTTTTCAATATGTCCAAATAGGCATATTTGTCCATTGTACCATCAATGAAAACTAAATTACCGACGCATTTTTGCCGCAATACACCCCCATACCATAACGGAGGCACCACCTTGCTTTACAGTTCCGGCCATGTTTGTGGGATCTAGCTCCGCGTTTGTTTTACGCCAAACTTTAGCACGTCCATCGGATCCATGAATGTTAAATTTGCTTTCATTTGAGAATACGACCTTATTCCAGAAAGCTGGATCACAATTTACATGAGCTTTTGCAAAATTTAATCGTTTTTGACGGAACTGTAAAACACGGTGGTGGCTTCGTAATGGTATGGGGGTGTATGGCGGCAAAAATGCGTCGGTAATTTAGTTTTCATTGATGGTACAATGGACAAATATGCCTATTTGGACATATTGAAAACTAATTTACTTGAAAGCGTCAGAAAGTTGGATCAAGAAGTGTCATTTATCTTTCAACAAGACAATGACCCAAAACACACCTCTCATATTGTTAAGGAATAGTTGTTATATAATGTTCGTAACCAGCTGAGAACACCACCCAATCGCCCGACATGAATGCTATAGAACATTTATGGGAACATTTGACACGGGAAGTTCAAAAACACGGTGTCAAGACAAAATAAGACTTGAAAAGAGTGCTTCAGAAAGAGTTGGCTAAAATAAGCCAAAAAGTAACATCAAAATTGGTTAACTCGATGCCAAATCAAATGCAAGCAATTATAAAAACCAAAGGCTACCCAACGAAATATTGATAAGAAGACTAGAGAGCAGAGAAACATTTCAGAAAGTATTCTTTTTTGTCTGTATACTTACTTTTTTGATGTAAATTTCCATTCATATTACTTTAAGTTGAATTCTATTGTTTATGTTTTGTTATTTTGTTATGTTGGTTCTTTTTTAAAAATAGTATTACGTTTGTGAAAACAGAAAAAAAAATGGTTGTTGATTTTTGTTGCAAATATTTAGTTTTGTTTAGAAAAATATAGTTCAGGAGGTAGTGTATACTTACTTTTTTATTAACTGTACATACATGTGCATATTTTATTCGCGCGCGCCGGTAGGTGTTGTTGTTTTTGGTATGCGAGTAATTGAATGATTGAGTCAATGATGTTTAATATAGTGTGTATGCAAATCTATGGTACTAAAACCGTAGTGGCTGTTTGTCTGATTGTTCGGGCTAATCTCCGAAACGGCTGGACCGATTTCAATCAAACTTTGCAGGCATGAAGAGGAGGTTATCAAGAGTGTCTTGGGCTATTTTTCTGCCATTTTGGAATATAAGAATTCGAGCTATGCAACCTAGGTCATTATTCAGAATTCCATATTCACCATGCCACTCTTTCTTTACGAATTTAAAATGGGACATAATGCCTCATTGGCAATGAAAAACTCAAATGACGCATTTGAGGATGTAGCGGTAAACGAACGCACTAAACGACGCCCTAAAAACGAGCCACGTTGAAAACCAGAAACCGTAATTGACGGCAATATATTGAAAGCAACGGTAGAATTAGAGTGGGCGCCGTAGCGTAATGAGTAGGTGCGTCAACTCCTACGATCGAAGTATAATAGGGCCTATACATGACACAGACACGTCGCTGTAGACCTATATATAATCCTGCTCTAGGCGAATGGTGAATCTACCAAGCCCTGAAAACATTATCCCTTACATGATGGAATCTGTAGAAAATTGGAATGAGCTATGCTCGTATATTGCGATAGTCCAAATGAAACTACGGCAGGCCGAAGCAGAAAGAAATTCTCGAGAGGCCACTGTTCAGAATATACCATAAATCGCTAACCAGCCCCGCGAAGTAATACCTAAAGGCAGTTCCGCGGGGAGAGTGGTAGAAAGGTGCAGGGTGTGGGTTAGTACGTATGCGTATTCCCGCAATCGAGTACTTGGGATTGCGAATCGCGCATGCCGATA
This sequence comes from Myathropa florea, assembly GCA_930367185.1. NCBI lineage: Eukaryota > Metazoa > Arthropoda > Insecta > Diptera > Syrphidae > Myathropa > Myathropa florea. The sequence continues at coordinate 79,675,490 of OV884003.1, read as the reverse complement.
GCCCGGGCTATTTGTATCTTTAGAAGATTGCCACATCCTTGGACGCAAAAAAAAAAAAAAAAGCTAGGTCAAAATTTCAGCCGAATCGGACTCGTAGTTTTGCTTTGACCGCGTGTGGAAGCAGGCGTGTCCACGGATCTTAGGAAAATGGAAAAAGATAAATATCGGTTGTTGATTCGATTCTTGTTGTTGGAAGGAAAATCGCGCAGCGAAATCAAAGAGCGCTTAGATGCTGTGTAGGGTGACTCTTCTCCTTCGATGGCGACCGTCAAAAATTTGTTTAACGAGTTTCAACGTGATCGTACATCGGTTTTTGATGAGCCACGCCCAGGTGCCTCGAAAACGTCTACCACAGAGGATAAAGTGACAAAAATCCACGATCTCGTATTGGCAGACCATCGACTGAAGGTGCGCGAGATAGCTGAGACAGTAGGCATCTCAAAGACCGCGTGTGTCATATCCTGCATGAAATATTGGGCATGAGAAAGCTGAGTGCGCGATGTGTGCCGCGTTTGCTCACTCCGGGCAACAAGCACATTCGTGAGACTACTTCAGAGCAGTGTTGGACGCGGTTTAAGCGCAATCCGAAGGAGTTTATGAGTCATTTCGTGAGCGTCGATGAAACATGGATCCACTGGTACACACCAGAGACCAAGGAACAGTCGAAACAATGGACTTCACCCGGCGACCGTGCTCCGAAGGAGGTAAAGACCGTACACTGGAACACACCAGAGACCAGGGAACAGTCGAAACAGTGGACTTCACCCGGCGATCGTGCTCCGAAGAAGGCGAAGGGTGTCCTATTGACCGGAAAGGTGATGGTCACCGTTTTCTGGGATTCACAAGGTGTAATCCGGAATTATTGGGCAGATTCGACACCGAATTTCAGAAAAAATGGCCCCATTTGGCGAAGAAAAAAGTGCTCTTCCACCGTGACAATGCACCCGCTCAAACCTCCGCCGTCTTCACGGGCAAATTGGTCAAATTAGGCTACGAACTACTACCTCATCCACCGTATTCTCCAGATTTGACCCAGTACGACTTCTTTTTGTTTCCAAACTTGAAAAAGTCATTCGCCGGGCAGAAATTTTAGTCGAATGAGGGGGATATCGCCGCTTCGGGGCCTACCTTACAGACCTCTAGAAAACGTATTCTTCAGACAGGTTAAAGAAGTTGAAGCACCGCTGGGTCAAGTGTATCGAGCTAAGAGGAGACTTCTTCTTCTTCTTAAGGCGCTACAGTCCGATGCCTGTATTTTCTGTTTATCCCTAGACTCTTCGATATCCTTGAGCTGGGGGGATGCAAGAGACCTTTTCTTCAGGCGTTGAGGTTTCTTCTCCTCCCGTCTGCTAGCCCGATACTCCTCTTGCCCTGCCCTAGTTTTGCGTTGCAGCGCCTGTCGGTATGCTTCGTCTGTTGTGCGTTTTTTTTGCTCACACTCGCCATCGTACCACGGTTTTCTTGTCGAGGGGTGGCAGGTAGCTCAGAGTGGTTTCGGCTACCTCATGGATGGCTGAGCGGCCATGCAACCACATGTTGTTAGCGTTTGTATTCGACGTAGGCGTACCGGGGAGTCGCTCGCTTAATAGCTCTTCGTTCTGGCAGTCTCAGGTGTGCTCAGGCGTCCAATGTCAAAACTTATTTTTGTCGGCTGGTGCAGCCTTCTGACATTGGACAGTCGAGCTCTGAACCGTATTGCTACTAAGAAGTGGTCAGAGTCGACATTTGTCCCCCTGAATGCTTTCAGATCCAAGATGTTTGACGACTGTCTTCCGTCAATGAGCACATGGTCGATTTGATTGGCGGTCCGATCATCTGGAGATCGCCAGGTTTCTGTGTGGATCCTTTTGCGAGGGAATTTCGCGCTACCATATCAAATAACGGGCTGTCCGTGAATCGGAGGCCGTTATCTGTTGACTTGTGGTGGAGGATATGCTTTTCGGTCACTCCGCCGATGATTTTTTCGTTTTTCGTTACTGACCTTGACATTCAAGTCTCCGACCACGATTTTGACGTCGTACTTCGGACAGGCTTCGTAAGCACCGTCCAAGAGAGCATAGCAGTCCTCTTTGATGTAGTCTTCAGCCTTTTCGGTAAGAACGCGTGCATATATAGCCTTAGACAAATGTATTAGGCGCCCTTTTCTTTTTGTCTTTGCTTCCAAATCACTTATCGGAAGTAATTGGTTTGAATTTTATGGTTTTCGGTGACACTATCTGAGGTACCTGAGGTATCTGAGGTTGTAGCGCTCTCTCCTCCCGCAGGAAGTAATACCTTGGAGCCTACTTCTTCAACGACTTGAGCAAATTGCACAACATCGGCATTCATCAATTAAAAACCTTCGTGGCAAGTACAAACTGGTTTTTTGGATAGGTGGCATCCGATCCGCGTGGTATCACAATGGGCCTAAGTTAACCTTAGTCTGACAGCTGTCTGCAGTCAGCCACTTCAACCTAACCTAACCTAGGAGAGAGAGATGAGACTTTGGTATTTATTATAAGTTAGCATAAATCGCTTTGCACTTATAATGGAATATAGGCCAGTGCAACGCTCCCATGTCAACACTTTGCAAACGCGATCAACAAAAACCACAACTGTATTTCTGCTGATTCGCTGCATATATCGTCCGTTTTGCTTAAATGAATGAACATTTTCATGCCCCACGTTGGGCGCCATTTCAGAAAACAGAAAGAGAACCGAACGGTTAAGTGTTTTATTAACTTATACATGCATTATTTTGATGCCTCACATGGCCGTGATGAAAGGAATACTTTATCCAGAGAATGGAGTTACGGAGCATGCCTCTCTTTCAGAGAAATGCTGGCCAGTGACTGATGTCGTTACGTTAACCTGTGCCTAAGGTGCAGAAGGTAATTATTTATTTCATGGCACAGATTGTCGCAAAATCCTGACTACCATCCAAAAGTCAATTATACCTTTTGATGTTCGCTTCAAATGGAATGTCTCCTTTGTGAGCAGTCAAAAATTCATCAACGCATCCACTCCGTGCCAGGGTTGAAAACTTAATTTAAATTGAAGCAATCTGTGTCAGTGGTGGGTATGAGTAGATTAAAACTGCCAAGGAGTCTTCAATAACGACGGAAAATTGGTTCGCCGAAATGAATGTGTTCACAACAATCTGGTGCAATTTTTCTACTGTTCTGCAGCTTCATGTCTATAACTTCCAATTGGACGAAAGAGGAACAGGGACTATCATTTATTAAACACTAGAGTTCAGCCACCCGAATGCAATGAAACTGTTTCGGTTTCGGGCTACCATCTGCTGACAAAATGATTTCAAACAGCGGAAAGAAGAGATGTTGTGGATGTGGACGAATTTCAAGTCCCGACAGTATCAGTTTGGTGTGAATTGACATGGGACAGGCCTATGTCTGCTTGCCAATGCAGGTTGTTTTCCGCAAAGCGACGTTGTCGATTTCTTCTCCAAGTTGGCCTCATTTATCATTTCTCTTTGTTGAAGAAATTAAAAGTGGAAGACAAATCGCGTTGTGAGAAAAAATTCGGTCAACATTTCGTTATGCTGATGAGAATTGACGTTGACGATAACACCTTCCTCAACGATTGCGCTGTTGGTTAAGTGCCTGCCCTAAGTTAAAGGGGTCCCAAGTTCAAATCCCAGTGAAAGCAAAGTTAATACGCTTTTATAGGGTTTTTCAAATCTGGTTCAGTCACCATTTGCCGTTAGGATCAAATTAACGGAACTATCACTGGAGCTGGAGGAGCACTATCACTGAATGGGTATCACCATAGACCAACATGGTCTAAATGTGCTGTTGAATACACAAGCAGACCCCCTAACCTAACCCAACCTACACCTTCTCATTTTCGAAGAAGTATGGACCAATAACACCAACAGACCAAATTGCACATCAAACAGTGAATTTTTAGGGATGCAACGGTTACATTTGTACATTAAGTTTCCCATATGCGACAAATGTGTTTGTTAACCTACCCACTGAGTGAAAAATGAGCCCAAAAATGCGTTTTCCAAACACTGATTTTCAAGTGCATAATCGGCTTATTTTCGACGTGACCAGGAAATGGTCACCTAGACTTAATTTCTGAGTGCCTTAAGACGAGCCCAGATGAAATTAATGATGAAGTGCTCGGTCATATCGTTGACAGATAGCCGGAAGGTTAGACCAGTCTGGGAACAAAAAGCGACTGAATCAAGGGAAGTTGCTCAGGTGTCATCAAATGAATTCAACGACGATGCAGAATTACTGAAACGTGTTGTAATACGTGCTGCTGGAGCTGACAGCCTAGCGACTGAGCTTTTTAAGCAGGCAATGACTTGGCAAGAAGCATGCACCAACTCATCTGTAAAATATGGTCGAAAGAAAGCATGCCCGATGAATGGAAACTCAACATTGTTTGCCCGATCCACAAAAAAGGAGACCCTCTAAAATGCGCCAACTATAGAGGCATCAGTCTTCTGAACATTGCTTACAGGATCTTATCTGCCGTGTTGTGTGAACGCCTAAAGCCATTCGTCAACAACCTGGTCGATCCATACCAGTGTGACTTTAGGCCAGGAAAATCCACAATCGACCAAATATTCACACTGCAGCAGATCTTGGGAAAAACCCAGGAGAACAAATCGATACCCACCACCTTTTCATCGGTTTTAAGACCGCGTATGGCAGCATCTATTGAGACGAGCTATACAGAGCAATGTCTAGTTTTGGCATCCCTACCAAACTCGTCCGTTTGTGCAGGATGACGATGGAGAATGCACGCTGCTCCATCAAGGTCGGTAAGACCTAACCGAGAACTTTGATGTCAAAAAAGGATTTAGACAGGGTGACGCGTTGTCATATGACTTCTTCAAAATCATTCTTGAAGGAATTGTGTAAGACTCGCACGCCAACGCCAGAGGCACAATCTTTCAGAAGTCCGTCCAACTACTTGCATATGCAGACGATATTTACATAATCGGAAGAACACAGCGCGATGGCAATGGCACTTTCGTGAGTATTGCGACGGAGGCCGCGAAGATGGGTTTAACGGTAAATGCGGGCAAGTCCAAATATATGCTGTCAACCAGAAAGGACACCCAACACCGACAGACAGAATGTCACAGCAGACAGATATAAGTTTGAGGTAGTCAAAGACTTTGTCTACCTATGGACCCTTATCATCTCAGACAATGACACCAGCGTTGAAATCAAAACAAACGACTGGATGGCACAGTTGGTTAATTGCCTGTCCCAGGTTTGAATCTCAGTGAAACCAAAGTTAATATGCTTTTATCCGATTTTCCAAATCTGGTCCAGTCACTATTTGCCGTTGGGATCAAATTAACGGCACTATCACTGGAGCGGTCGATCAGTGGTAGTAGTCTGACTATGGGTATCAGAATGGATCAACATGGTCTAAGTGTGCTGGTGAATTTTACTAGCAGCCCCCTAACCCAACCTAACAAAACCTAGGCTAAGGAAACAATTGATAAACAAAGCCTTCTCTCGAACAACCAAGGTAACCCTATATAAGACCTTAATCGTCCCACTCCTGCTATATGGCGCAGAAGCATGGACTCTGTCAAAAGCGGGTGAGGTTGCTCTTGGCTGCTTTGAGAGGAAAATTCTTCGGGTGATTTTCGGTCCCGTCTGCATAGAGGGTGAGTGGAGGAGAAGATATAACAACGAACTGTACGAGCTGTTCAGCGACATCGACTTAGCCAGAAGGATGAAGATCCAACGATTAAGATGGCTAGGTCATGTAGAGCGAATGGAAATCAATGCTCCGGCCCGGAAAGTCATCGAATCCACCCCCGAGGGACGGCGCAGTAGAGGAAGACCGCGACTCAGGTGGCGCACGCAAGTGGAAAGGGACCTCAACCAACTGTGGGTGCGAAACTGGAGGCACCTAGTTAAAGATCGAGCTGCTGGAGACGTTTGTTGGTTGAGGCCCAGGTCCACCCCGGACTGTAGAGCCACCTTAAGTAAGTAAGTTGTAATACGTGACGAAACATGGGTTTACGGTATGACTTCGAAACTAAAGCTCAATTGTCCCAATCGGGGCATTCTGAATCGCCAAGACCGGAAAAGGCTCTCATCGCTGAAAGATCTAAAGGCTATCCCAAAGATCGAATTTGAAAAGTGTTTCGAGGATTGGAAGAAGTGCTGACACAAGTCCATAATATCTAATGGGGACTATTTTGAAGGCGACACCATTAATGTAGACGAATAAATAAATATTGTTTTTTCAAAAAAAATTTAAATTCACACTATTTTTTGAACACACCTCGTACCTCCAATGTTGTTGCATGTTTGCTCGATGACATGAAATGCCACTAAAGGTAGCCCTAAACGATGAACATGCTCGCCGAACTTGCTCGTTTGCGTTATGCCCTACACGGCGAACGCATTTGGCGAACATACATTTCGTGTTGTTTCTTCAAACCGTCAACATGTGTGATAGGGAAGCGCAAGTGGTGAATTCCTCAATAAAATCGTGGCTGACTGTTGACATTGTGCTTAATCCGCGATATGCATTCAGCGACGTTCACAGCAAAAATGAGGTTTGCTCGCGAACATGGCCCTACACGGCGAACATCAAAGCCAACGAACACGACAAAATCGAAATTTTTCGCCAACAGCGAGCGGCTCGCGAACCAGCCCATACACGACGAAAATGCGGCGAGTACGAGCAAGTTCGGCGAGCATGTTCGTCGTTTAGGGCTACCTTAAGCCATCTAAATTATAAAAGAGAACAAAAAGTAGAAAAAGTCGAATGGAAAGCCGACGAATAGATTCGAAACAGGGGTTTGCAATACTTCTCTGCTTGCGGAGATTAAGTATGGATCGACCGGAATTTCCTTGAATACGTGAAGAGATTACCGATAATTTAAATCAAGTGGCTGCAAAAGGTCATTGTTCCCGAGGAGGTCAAAGCCCCTTTTGTTCCCCTCAAGGGTGGGATGCACTTATCCCAGGAAAGCTTGAATCTTCCGCCTCAGAGGACCCCTATTTTATCTGAGTATCTGATAAAAAAATGTACTCAATTCATGTTTAATGCCCCAATTAATGTACTGAATGTAAACCCTCCCCCACAGAAGGGATGTCATCCACAAGGTGCACTGAAAAGCCAAAGTCTTACGCATTGTAATTGAAAACAAAAACACGTTCACCGACATCAATTCGAACCCAAGCAAGCCACTCGCAGACCATGTGTATGAGACGTTTTTGAAAATATCTTTTCTTCCCATCGCAACCACCCTCTGAAAAGATAACCCGATGCTTTAGGTCCCATCATAAACATTCGCCAAGGGACAACGCGTGTGCCTATCTCCATCTCACCTCGTAGCCACACACTTGAAAGGGTAGCATCTGGTGTCTCCTAGATTTATGAAGCGATAGACGATTAAGATACCTCACGGTCCTCCATTGAAATATTGCCCTACCCGGTCATTCTCTGTCTTAACCCGCCGCCCATTAGTGGGCGATACTAACCTTCTTGTAGGCAGTGTACTTCAGATACTTGTAGTGCTTGTTATCGTACTTGATTTCCTCTGGAGTGAAAGTAAATTGAGAATTAATGTGGTTGTAGTGGCGATTGTTGTCGTCCTTATCCTGAGAATGGAAAGAAAATAACACGAGGAATGTGATTATCTCGCGGTGTCTACTGGCGTGTCTGAACTCACATCTTTCACATTGTTGCTGCTGGTGTCCTTATACTGCTCCACGGTTTTCTTGTATTTTGAATTGAAGCCGCTCTGTCGGTCGCCGACTCTCTGCAATCGCTTGCCATCGGTTGAATCTGAATGTGTGGAGGTGGGAGAGAGAGATATGAGATGTGTATAAGGGCTGGTGCAGTTAATGAAGTACAACAACAGCAGGGGGACACGACTTACCCTTGCACGGACAGAATCCCTTGCATGCTATCCGGATGGTTGTGGAGTGTATGCAGTTGTGATAATCTAATCTGCATAGAGATGAGTAGGTTCTGTTATCGGCGCCACACAAGAAGGTCGGCTTGGCGACAGGACACGGCTTGCAGTTCCTATAAATGAATAAATATTTTATTAGGTCTTTCATTATTGTTGGCACTCCGGAGTCAATGACTTGGAAAATTATTGCTTAAAATATGCATGGAGTAAGTCTGGAAATCTTTTGAATATTTTAGTCTCCTCCTCTCAAGTGAACACAATGAATCCGTTTCAGGACCCAAACGGGGATTGCCCTGTTCTGGTAAACAGAGACAAAGACACCAGGCTAAGGACTGACTGCGAGAAGCTTACATTCAATTAGGCTTTCGCTTTTCGAATTATGAAGTAATTCGCTCCGGAAGAGCCTTACGTCTCGCATCCTGCGTGCCATGAGAATTATTATTTCCTTACATTTACCTGTTGTCGCGTCCTCTTTCCGAAGTGAATAAAATATAGGAGTCTTTCTGCCACTCTTTCCCTCATCCACGGCAGGGAATGGTTGGTATTCATGAGTTTGACGCTCTCATTGAACCCTTTGTTCGATGCTTATTGAATATTCAATGTCATTAAAGAAAGAGTCAATATCCTGAGGATGTACGCAGTTATTTACTAAATTCACAGAGAATGGGGAATGAATTTGTGCCTTGAGAGCAAAATTAAATGCTGAAGTGGATTTCGGAGCTGTACAAATTCACTTTTCAGTTTCCTAAGTAAATGCCAAACATGGCGTCCATGACGTATGGTAATGGATGTGGAAAATTCATGTTGAACATCGGCTTGATAGACGATTTGAAAACGATTCAATTGTTGAACTCGATAGTGTAATCAATTAAAAGGGGATAAAAGGTGGGATCAGTTTTGGAACGGTGCAGATGTGGGGAGGAGTGTTGTGCTACCTTATTTTGTTATTTTCACTGAGTATTGAACAAATTTGACTTGAATAGATTGGAGAACAAGAAGTTAACACTTATGTTCTTAGTAAAGCGTATTTTCATGTGGACGTTCGAAATGTGTTTGTTTATAGTGTTCAAAGAACATCTGTCAAATTGTTTGTGAATTGTTTAGTAGTGTAGGGCAAATCACCAAGTTTATAGCGTAGTACTGTAAATGTCCGATTTTTTGAATTTCGTCAAGGTATCAACTTCAAAATTTCTGCACTGAGCCTCGATTATATTAACCGATACTCTGAAACAAGGCTGCTCAACTTTTTTAGCAGCCCGGCCAAACGGACGATTCAAACATTTTCGGTGGGCCACTGATGGTTGTACGGATCGGGATGTACTATTCAGTAAATCAGTTTCCAAAGGTAAAGCCACTTTTCCCTCTAAAAACTCCAAAACCCCACTCTCTCAAGTTGAGGAATATTTGTTATATGACGGGATGTTGCGCACAAGGGATATACTTTTTGTCTGCAGATTGGATAGAAATTGGGTTTTTCCGACAAACTTGTTTAATCAAAAACTTACTGAGGTGTGATGTGTACACTATATGTACTTTGGCAGGAATTTTCAAATTTCTTGCGCCGGCCATCTATGTTGAGCAGCCTTGCTCTAAAATATGAACTATGAGTTGATAATGAAATTTTGATGAAAATATTTTTTTGCGTAATTTGTGCGTCCAAAAGGGATTACGGTTCAAGACACAGCACGGGTCGAAGGTATAGAGGCAGAGAGGGGGAGGAGGTACCTGTGCACATTGGCTTTAAATGACTGTGGACTATATTGTGTGGGAAATATAAGGGTGGGAAGAGCATTCCATATTCGTGTGGTGCGGCTAATGTACGAGTTTCTGAACTTAGCTGTACGTCTGAAAGAGGGCTTAAGGGTATATTGATGGGCATTCCTAGCGCGACGGGTATTGCGGGTGAATTCTTGAAGGTGAGATATGCAATTGGCTAGCTCGCTTGAGCTTGAATTAGTTGAAATAGCGATAAAACCGTGATAAGGATGAGACATTACGTTGATGTCCGAGCGAGTCTATCGACTTCGAAATATTGTTGTCTCCTATGAGTTTTACCGCTCGCTGTTGTATTTTATCAAGTAGGTGCAGAGAGGTCTTAGGAGCTCCAGACCAGATATATGCGTTATACTCGAGCTTGGGGCGAATGAAAGCCCTATAAATTGAAGCCAAATCAGAGGGGTTGAAGTATTTCTTGCATCGTTTTAGGAAACCTAAAAATTTCGCAGCATTTTTGGCGACCTTGAATATGTGAATGTTCCAACAAAGTGTTGAGTTGATACACATGCCGAGGATGGAAAGTTTTTCGGTTTCTGCAATGCAAGTGCCATTCAGGGATAATGGCTGATTATTTTAGGATCGCTCAAGTGACAGTAGACAGCATTGAGTTTTGAAAGAATTAAATTCCACTTCATTGTTTTTACCCGAATTAAATATTCTGTCAAGGTCGGAATTTAATGTGCTTAACATACGCCGTTCCAATTCAACGCCCGAAGGATAGAGTCGTGAGTCTTGTTCTTTTTTTTTTGTCGGAGATTTTTTTTTTGAAACACTACACTGAAGCACTCAGACTCAAAAACTGGTCCATTGTACTGCCAGGTAGCAACCTACTCCAGTGCCGTTAATTTGATCCCAACGGCAAATGGTGATTGGACCAGATTCGATTTCACTGGGATTCGAACCTGGGACGCCTCTAACTTGGGGCAGGCACTTAACCAACTTCGTCATCCAGTCGTTCTTTAGCTGGTTGATACGTTAACAAACAAACTTCGAATAGGTGGTGTGTGTCGATCTGCATTTCTTGGGTCTTCTCAAGGATCTGCCGCAGTGTGAAGATTGGATCGACGGTGGACTTCCCCGGCCTGAAACCACACTGATAGGGACCTATCAGTTTGGTGACGAAACGTTTCAGGCGTTCATACAGGCGATTTTAAGGAGACTTATTCCTCCATAGTTGGTGCAGTCAAAGGGGTCTCCTTTCTTGTGGATCGGGCAAACTATACTGAGATTCCATTCATCGAGCATGCTTTCCGACCATATCTTATAGATGAGCTGGTGCATGCGCCCTACCACATCATCTCCAGCTGCTTTAAACATTTCAGCAGCAGACTATCTGCACCAGCAGCTTTATTAGACTTCAGTCTCGATATCGCTATCCTTACTTCGTCTAGATCGGGGGGACGGTATTCACTTCTATCATCGTCCGTTGTGTTGAGTGGAACATTCTGCCTGACAGCGGTATTTGTGTCCTCATCGCCGTTTAACAGTCTGCAGAAATGAGTTTTCCAAATTCTCAGTATCGACTGCGAATCTACTACTAGCTGTCCATTCTCGTCCCGACAGGCTTCTGTCCGAACTTTATACATATTCTATAAAAGTTTTACCCTTTGGTAAAACTTTCGGACATCATTCCTGCCATAACACCTCTCCATCTCCGCGATCGCGCGCTTCTCGTGCTCTTTCTTTTTCTTCCTGAGAAGCCGGTTCTCTTCCCTTCTTCTCTGTTCGTAGAGCTAACGAAGAAACCTGGTAAGCTTCTTGCTTTGCTGCATGTGCCTGCCTACAGTCGTTGTCAAACCAGGGGTTTTTCTTTGGTGGTGTTTTAAAACCCAGGACATCAGTAGCGGCTCCTCTGATGGCTTTTTGCACATACCGGGCAATAACTCAGCCAAAACTTGACCAATATTCGTTTTCAAAGAGCGGATTGTGTGCAATCTCATAACGGCTATCCTTTGCATAGCCAAACAGAAAGAAGTCCAGCGGTTGTAAATCATACGGTCTTGGTGGCGACAGTTCACATGACCAAAAAGCAAAATAACTCGTTCAGGAATTTTTTCTTGCAAAGTGGATAGTGTTGTGTATACAGCACCGACTGGTTTAAACCACCATACCTTCGATTCAAGACCACTCAAATTCGGTTATAGCAATGAAAATTTACGATAACGGTTACACCCTCTTCATTTTCGAAGAAGTATGGACCAATGATACCATCAGCGATCTTTTTTTTAGACAGTTAAATGAGGATTATCACTTCGCCCTATGCAAATCAAAATCTTCACACTGCGGCTGATCCTGGAGAAGACCCAAGAAATGCAGATCGACATACACCACCTATTCGTCGACTTCAATGTCAATGTTCAATGTCAAAAAAGGTTTTAAACAAGGCGACGCGCTGTCATGTGATTTCTTTAACAACGTTCTTGAGAAGATCGTGCAAAACTCACTGACCAACACAAGAAGCACGATCTTCCAAAAGCCTGTTCAACTGCTAGCTTACGCGGATGACTTTGACGTAATTGGGCGAACACAGCCAGCAATCAATGATGCGTTTGCTGGCATTAAAGCGGAAGTGGCTAAAATGGGTCTGGTGGTAAACGAGGGCAAAACCAAGTAAATGCTGTCGTCGAGAAAGGACACACAACATAGATGACGTCACCATACGCAGCTTTAACTTTGATTTAGCGAAGGGCTTTGTCTACCTTGGCTCTTAGGTAAATAGTACAAACAACATCAGTACCGAGATCAAACGCAGAATAACTCTTTCCAACCGCTCAAAAGGCAATTGAGTAATAGAGCCCTCTCTCAGAAGACCAAGTTGACATTCTATAAGACCTTGATCATCCCAGTCCTGCTTTACGGCGCAGAGGCATGGACAATATCCCAAGCGGATGAAGAGTCTCTTGGTCTTTTCGAGAGAAAAGTTCTGCGCGCGAATTTTGGTCCTGCTTGCCTTAAAGGCTTTTGAAGCAGAAGTTTCAATCACGAACTATATAGACTGTACAGCGACATGAGTCTAGCTGGGCGTCTACAGATCCAACGCCTAGGATGCATAGGCCATGTAGCACGTATGGACAACTTAGCTCCGGTCGGAAGAATCTTTGGCTCTGAGCCTGTGGGACAACGATACAGAGGACGTCCACGTACAAGGTGGCGCACACAAGTCGAGGGGGACCTCGGCCGGCTTGGTGTGAAAAACTGAAACAGCTGGCGAAAGATCGTGCTGGCTGGAGAGGCATGTTGGGTGAGGCCCAGGTACACCTCGGACTGTAGCGCCCTAAGAAGAAGAAGAAGAATGATCAACTATGATCTTCACAAACGACGTGTTAGTGGAGAATCGGCCTAGGCAACCACTGCTATTTCGGTTTGTCCAAACATTTGGGTCTATACTCTTGACTCAAGTCATACTCTTCAAAACCTGTATCCTGCTAGTCTTACTGAATGGAGCCCAACGTCGAACGATAAGCAGATCGCCATAGCTAATTCAAGGAGTCTTCGAAAGAAAAATCTTCGTCCAATACGTAGCCCTGTCCGCGAGGAACGCAAACGTAGGAGAAGATGTAACCACGAACTCATCAAGGTGTACAAAGATATGGATGTTGACCGACAAGACAAAAATCCCTCGACTAAACTGGCTCGGTCACATCGAGCCCACAAAATCAGGAGGCTCGAACTCGAAACCCAATGCTCTGGCTTCGGATTCGAGCCTCCTAGTTTGAGAGAGAGAGAGAGAGAGAGAAAGACCGAAATTCTGGTATAATGAGAACTCAGTTTCGATGAGTGGAAGCAGAGTACTATCAAGACTGGAAGGCACTTTTAGCTCAGGCTCAGAACAACCATTGGGTCCCTGGTTTGAGAAGTATGGTGGTAAGTAAAATCAATCAGTCGAAGCAACGAAGTACCTGTAATTGCACTGATTTCTAAAGAATCTGTCATCTAGGAAACATGTGTTCCATTAAACGATATGAATTTTGCATAACGCAAATTTCCATGCCACCGGCAAGCGAGCGTGGAATAAAATGCAGATTCTCTCTCTCCCTCTTTTCTAAACAACCCCACTTCACACAGCAGCAAGCACTGAAAGAAATCCTGTAGTTCTCAGCTGAAAGCAATAATTATGGAATGCCACTAGGATGGCAGTGAATTCCGGTCACGGCTGAGGAAGAATACATTAATGAAGCTTATGGACAAATTATAATTTAGACGCACGCCCTAACGACTGAACCACTTTCCGAGCGAAAGCGTTGTGGTCATAAATTGCCCACGTAAAGGAACTCATAGGGCGGTGAGCAAAGCAAAAAAGGAAAAAAAAAAAAATAAATAAGGACGACCATAGAAATGCTGAATCACTAATGTACACACGCAACACAGGCTGCAAGTAATATCCTTTAGCAAAAGACCAACTCCCCAAGACCGCGTGGGTGGGTGGGCGTTGGGCGCGATAAATTTGGTCATGTCCTCACAACTACAGCGCGTCTGTGTGTGTAAAGGTAACCTTGCATATTGTAAGGTCACGATAAATAACGTCCGTGTTCCATAATTTCCGAGACCGAGAGCCGCGCGTTGACGTCCGTCGGGCCAGGGGAGTACCCTGCCAGGATGTGATGAGTTGAGTGTTCAATTTAAATGTAAAAATCCCTCGTAAAATCTTTAAAGTGCTTTTGTTTCCTCCTGTGCTGTGTGCGTAGGGGGAGTGGAAAGATTTTGTGACGAAAATGTCACGACTTTACTCAAATCTATTCCCCGCCCAACATAATGGCGGATCGATCGGCGAAACTGTTACGTGTCCAAAAAGCAGCGTGAGCCAACATTTCTGCCTCGTCACAAACTAAAAGGGTTGACACTTTGACGTTTGCTATTTCAGAGCACTTCCTTTTACCAAACGAAAGTTTTGTTTCGCCAGCGAGATGGATTCAGTGTGACTTCCGTGATTTTTCATGGGCATTAAATTGTGAAGACGAATTCAAAGTTAACCTGCGGTCTAGGTAGTGACTTTTTTGTTTCAGATTCGTTGTCATAAATCTCTAGGCTGTGGAATTGCCGGCGGACAAAAGTGTGTTACGGTTCATTACCTCATAACTCCCGGAGTCAAATGAAATGAATGTTAATTTGACGAGGGTTGGTTGACAGATTCTCCTTAGGATCTGTCATATTACATGCTCATTAGGATAGACAATGCTTTGATGATAAACTGAGGAATGTGAGAAAATGCGTCTGTTTGAAATTACAAGGGAAGATTGTCAGAATTGGTGCTTTGACAAAAACATGTTGTTTATTATCATCCCACACGCATTCGTAGCTTACCTTACCCCCGGGGAAATGGAATGATGAAAGAGTGTGGATTTGGACCCCGACTCTTTCCAATTGGGGATGTTTAACGAAAAATAAATTAAATTCAGTTTATTTGACGCCTTGAATCAACTCAGGCAGGACAAGAATGACACTTGAAGATGCAAGAAATACATTGTATGACTGAATTAACAGTGGTGTACAAAAGTTTTCATACAAAGCCATTTTCAAAGAAAATGAGACGTTTAAACGGAAAATCGGTTATAACGATCTTCAAGGGACTGACGAATTTGTCGTTGTAAGCGATATGTCGTTATAAACGATTTATTATGCTATTGGATTAAATATAACGGAGGTCAGGCGAAACCTAAGAACTTTGTCGTTATAAACGAAATAATAAATAATGGCGGCGCTACAGTACGAGGTTGACTTGAGCCCAGCTTCTTAGCAACCACTCGTGTTGTGCGTGCTATTATTCTCTCCCGAGTGGAGGGGACCTACAGTTTAATGCCGACTCCGAACGGCGAGATTGAGAAGCTATTTCTAGACAGTTATACCCTTTGAACATTACCAGTGACTCGAAAGAGGTGAAGACCAAAAAAGTTTTAGGTGAATCGAACCGACAACATCGAGCTTAGGAGTCGACGCACCTACCCACTACGCCACAGCGCCCACATATAACCGATACGTCGCTATAACCGATGTCATTATACGCTATTTTGATTGTAAAGGGTGGTCCAAATATAATGCACGATGTTAATTGTGAATCACACCTTAACGTCAAGTTTTTTTTGCCTAACTTCACTTGACATTTCTTTATTTCAGTGCTTGACAAATTCAACCATGGGGAGGTGCACAATTGAGCAGCGCTTTAAGATTGTTGAAGCCTTTCACTAAAATGTGCAGTTCGGGATTTTTTTTGTCAGCATAATCGACCTACGCGCCGTGGCGTAGTGATTAGGTGCGTCGACTCCTACGCTCGATGTTCTCGGTTCGATTCCAGAAAAAAACACGTAACATTTTTTCACGGCTCCACCTCTTTCGAGTCACTGACAATGCTCAACTGCCTAGAAATAGCTTCTCAATCTCGCCGTTCGGAGTCAACATTAAACTGTAGGTCCTCTTCATTCATGAGAGAACGATAGCACTCACAAACCGAGTGGTTGCTGAGAAGCGAGGCCCAGGTTCACATCAGACTGTAGCGCCGCCATTATTATTATTATAATCGATCAAATGTGTCCACAATCGGTAGAATTGTGCGCAAATTTCAGCAAGCCGGGTCTGTAGGAAATGTGAAAACACCTGCGCATGGTCGCCCAGTTCTTACTTAATTACTTAGCAGACCTACAACTCATGTAGGGTCTGAGCCTGATATATCGTTGCCTTCCATCGTTGACGCTCCTGGGCACGCTGCTTCCAGTCATCAAGACCAAGTTGTCTTACGTCCGCGATGACTTGGTCTTTGTACCGGAGGTTCGGTCTTCCTCTCCTTTTCGAACCAGAAGGCTCGGATTCGAAGACCCTTTTAGCTGGACCGTTGTTGTCCATGCGCTCGATGTGGCCGAGCCAGTGTAGTCGGCGGATTTTTGCCTTCCGGACTACAACATACATAAGTGAATGGCGACGAAGCACACTTTCACCTAAGTGGATTCCTTAACAAGCAGAATTGCTGCATTTGGCAAATGAGAATCCACGAGTGATTGTTGAAAAGCCGATGCGTCCACAAAGAGTGACTGATTGGTGCGGTTTCTGGGCTGGCGGCGTCATCGGACCGTACTTCTTCGAAAAGGAGGTCGGCCAAGCAGTTACCGTGAATGGTGTTCGCTATCGCGAGATGATAACGAACTTCTTGTGGCCAGAAATTGAGGATATGGAGCTGGACGACATGCGCTTCTAACAGTATGCTGCCACAACGAAACAATGACTCTTTTGAGCGAGAAATTCAATGGCGGTGTTGTCTCACGTCGTTTCGATGTTAATTGGCCGCCGCGGACGTGTGATTTGACACCGTTGGACTTCTTTCTTTGGGGGATATTTAAAAGAAAAAGTATACGTCAATAAGCCACGAACAATTCAAGAGCTAATGGATGAGACATTGACATCAATTATGTCTCAGAGTCATTGAAAATATGTACCATCGGATAGAGGTATGCCACCGAAGCCGTGGCGAGCATTTAGCCGACATAATTGTCATAGATCCTTCTATCATAATAAAAAAATTTTAAGATAATTCTCTGAAAACTTTTTGTTTTATTTACAATTATCATTGTGCGTTTTCGTTGGATCACCATTTATTACAAAATAAAACAAAAAAAAACCATAACAAAAAGCTTTTAACTTAAGTCAACTTAGTTTTCTTTAAAAACGACTCTGTGTGAAAACGTTTGTCCACCACTGTATGTAAACTAGATATTTTTCTTTTTTTTTCGTGGACCTGGACCTAGCTTCTCTGACAACCACTCGCGCATGCAAATGTTCTCTCATGAGTGGAGGGAACCTACAGTTTCATACTGACTCTGAACGGCGAACTTTGAGGAGCTTTTCCCTAACAGTTATCCTCTCTGCAGCAGTGTGAGTGTTATTCACGAAAGTTGTTGTTTCCGGGATCGAACCGTTGACCTTTAGGAAAAGCTACACCCCAGTACAGCACGTAAACCGGGTTAACAACTCAAAAATGTTGTTTCATAAAATTGAAGCTTAAGAACAGGGTGGTCTCAGCATTTCTAAATGAACACAATTAATTTTTATGAACTGCTGACATTTAAATTAAGTGCACAGAAGTTGGCGTATAAAATCACGCCAAAACGCAGTAGGTTGCGTCCTTGGATCGCCTGCTGGTTTGGTGTAGATTTGTTGTATCCATTTGTTTATATTGCTTTACAAATGGCAAAGGAGTCAGCCATGGCAGTGAATGGGGTAATTTTAATGAAACATTTTTTTTATCGATAATTACATCTCTAGTGTGCGAGTGTACTTGAGTAACGTCAATGGACACATTTGTAGGCTTCTGCCTAATGTTTTTGCAGACAGGAGGCCCTGTCCTTGCTAAAACGGTTCTCTTCCCTTCTTCTCTGTTCGTAGAGCTCACGAACAGCTCCCGTAGTTCGATGCAGCGTTGCCTTGTAGGTTTTCATGCTTTGCTGCATGTGCCTGTCTGCACTCGTTGTCAAACCAGGGGTTTTTCCTACGTGGTGTTTTAGAACCCAGCACATCAGTAGCGGCTTCTCTGATGGCTCTTTGACAACGTTTCCATTCTTCGTCTATTGTTAGTGCAGGCGACTTCGAACTTTCGGAGAGTTTCAGGGAGACTCGATCGGCAAAGTTCCCGGCAACCTGTTGCGATTGTAGCTTTTCGACGTCAAACCGTGGTTATCTTCCTCGACTCCGTTGTTCTCACGATATCAGTGTCCTTACCTTGGCTACAACAAGGAAATGGTCCAAGTCGATGTTGGGGCCTCGGAAAGTTCGGACATCAAGAATATTGGAGGAGTGTCTGACGTCGATCGCAACGTGATCAATCTGGTTGACGGTTGAATGATCAGGGGACCGCCATGTCCCTTTATGGATGTTGAGGTGTGGGAACCGCGTACATTTTAATGACTAATGACTGTTTACTCACTTCTGTCGCTGACTATATGCCCGGAGTTGTGTTTAGAAACCAATTGCCGAATATATTCCCTCGATTGAACACCACTAAATGGTTATTTCTTGTATTTGGTTCAAAATCAATGCTGGCATAAAAAAAGACCCAATGGTTTTTTTTTCGGTGGATTTTTGAAACACTACTGGAGCACTCAGACTGTTTGTACTCAGACTCTTTGTACTGCCAGCTATCAACCTACTCCAGTGCCCAGTATCGGTCCTAGCTAGATAAGCGCCCTGTGCAAAACCTACGTTTAGTGCCCCCCTCTCTTTTTTAAGTCATGGTTGTCGTAAAGTAATTTTTTATCATTTTAACTTTAGAAAAACTGCCTTCTCCTGAAGCTACTATGGCTGGACTGGTGTTTAAAATTTGGAATAACTGGATTGGATTCTGTAATTGTTAATCAATTCGCTTGATCTAGTGTTTTAAACTAGATTCTAAAAATTCTACCTTAAACCTTTGTTTCGGTTCCAAACTAGTTTCGTAACATTCATCACCATCGTAAAGAAGATGTTTCTGGAAATTTAGATGATATTTCAAGACTACTAGCAATACGCTCTGTTATTGAACATAATCATAACATTTTTCATCTAAACTCATTTCAATCAAGGTATGTTTAATATTTTCTAAAACCTCAACACTTGCTGATAAATTGACAGAGGGACTTTCCAAATATTTCTATAATAGCTTCATATATCTCAGCTAATAGTTTTAATGCATCAAGTCTGCTTTTCCATCTTGTTTATGGAAGAGGTTTCAAAGTAAGGTTTGCACTTTTTTACTTGAAAAAAAGTTATGTAAGCATTGAATTGTGTCAAAAGCTTAACAGAAACAGCACCGAGCTGAACATTGGCTACTAAATTTAATCAATACGAGCTGCATTTGACGAAAAATGCTCTTGGCCGAATTCTGTTCTGAATACCAGTTTCTTTTCCCTTCATATTTAAACCATTATCGTAACTGTGACTTCGACTGCTGCTTATTAAAATTCCATGAAATTCCAGTTTGTCTAAAATTAACTTTGCAAGCTCCTCTCCGGTCTTGGTTCTCCTTTCAAAAACTTTAAACAACAATAGTAATTTGTTCTATGCGACTATTCTCGGTTGTTATGTCAACAATAAACTAAAAGTATTTGTCTTCTTTTAGCATTTACACAATTTGATTAGTAACAGTATTAGAAAAGATAGTTATTATTTAATTTTATATATATTTTTGCTCAAATATTTATTTTGGGCTTCTTGATTCGTTATTCTACTCAAGTGCTCTCCCATAACTAAATCAAATAAGGCTTACTCCTCAGCAAGCTGTAAAATGACACCATTATTAAGCTCAAGCAACACTTCAGAAGTTCCTCGAAAAGTTAATGCTTGAGAACCAAGAAATTTGTCTAAACTAATTAGTGTTTGCAAGACAGATCTCTAATATTTTGTTTCAGTTTCGATCGAGGTAAGTCTATTGTTGTTCCCGATCTCAAAACTTTTTCGAAAAATATCCTGTATCTGTGCTCGACAAGGCTTGGGAATTTTTGTTCATTACAAATAAAATACAAACCAAATTATAGAGAATAGAGTTTGCTAGACAATATGTGTATAAATCACCCAGAAATGAAATATGTGTAATTGAATTATCTAATAAATTACATTTTTCAAGAAAAAAAAACGAACAAATATTTTCTGTTTTGGATGTATGCTCAATTTTATGAGGTAGTGTATATATACCACAAATCAATCACATATAGATATCCAACTCCTACTTCTCTTGCCCCCTAATTTCATCTGACAGCGTTTTTAAGGTTCCGTCTACAAAAACGGAACCTTTATAATTTCGGTGTGTCCGTCCGTCCGTCCGTCCGTCCGTCCGTCCGTCGTGTCTGTCACACTTTTTTATCTCCGAAGTTTATGAAGATATCGGCATGAAATTTTGGAATTAGGTACTTCAGACCTAGATGTCAATTCCTATGCAGCGATTTTAAAAAGTGGGGCCATTTGGGGGTGGCTCCAGTACAGGTGAAGTTGACACTAATTTTGAAAAATTGTCGCACCCCATCGATATATATATCAATCGACAGATCTTTCGAAATGAGGTGGAGGTTTCTTTCAAGACTTTTTTATCAAAAGTACCGTTTGGAAAATATGGAGCTCCAAAGATTTTCCCCCCCTGCCATTTCTAAACCAAAGTGTTTAAAAATCTGAAAAAATCACAAAAACTTGGCTTCATTGAGTACTTTCATTTAAAACCATTGCGAGCATTCTGGCCCTAATGGTTTTAGAGATATTGGCCAAAAACGGTCAATCATCGACATGCGAATTTTGAAGATCTGAAAACGCAGTTTTGAAGACATCAATGTAAGCATGAAGAAATGATACATTTCAAAATATCGATTTATGTTGAAATTTTGAGATATCTAAGATTTAAAATAAGAAGAAAATGTCATTTTCACACATAATTTCATGCTGTGTTCGGCTACTCTATTCGTTGATGAGCGTTATCTTTTCGATCTCACCCCTAAATGCCCAACAGAAATGCACACACATACCGCAGGCATGAGCAGTGATTAGGTATGTGTATGATGGAAGGGATTTTCTGTGTTGGATAAACTTGGATAGAGATATAGGTATATGTAGGGATGAACATTTGTTTGTTTGGATGTAAATATGAATTTATGAATAAATGGTTGATTTGGGTTGAATTCAGAAGAAAATTCTACTCAAATAGTTTGGAAACGTCGTTTGATATTCAGAAATCATCCATCAATATTATGCGACGGAACCTTACCCGTGCGAGTACAACTCGCACTTGCCCAGTTTATTTTATAACATTTTCACCGACACGATTCACCGAGAATATGTGTGAGCTATGCCGAACAGCTGATAGACTTCCCCTCCGAGCTGGTGTAGTGAAATGGGCATGGACAGTGTTTACATGAACGGAAGAAGGCAGGAGCATCGAAAATAAAGTATTTTATTTTCCACAAATTGGAATGAAGTAGTGTAGATTCGGCGAAAATCTTATGTACTTCAAATTTGATTTTCCGGTGAAGCCGTTCCGTTTTTATCCCATATACTCGTAGTTCGATTTTCGACACATTTTTCTCAAAAAACATTTCATGCATATGCGATATTCCCAGAGTCATCTAAACACTCATAAGTTTGTTATTTATTTTTCAAATGTTGTCATGGCAATTTTTAAAACAAAAAGTAGAAGGAGCTAAACAATGAAGTTAGTGTTCACAAAATGTATTCGTTAAGCACTATTTTTTTAATATTTAGGCTCTGAAACATTTATTGGAAATAGTACTGGAAACTTTTGAGGAATACGTTTGAAAATGGATAAATATTGAAACCAGTTCGGTTTGGAAAGGTTTCGGACATTCTTTAAAGACTCAAGTTCCCTTATAAACAATAAAATTAGGTCAATGTTATTGGTCATAAAAATGTAGTTCAATATTTCTTTGTATTACAATTCTATTATTATATGAAATATAATATTAAAATAAAAATATGCCTGTACGGCAGATACACCTCTTCTTAATTTCTTAATTTAAAAGAAAACATGTTTTTGCAAAAGTAAAACCATGAAAGTAACGTTTGTGCCATAATAAGAGTTAAGTTTAAGCAATTATATATGTTTTGAGTTAGAATTGTTTAATTTGACGATTTGACAATTATGTTGATAAAATTTGAAATCTAAAGGCATAAAACATTTACTAATAACCAAAAATAATTGTTATTCCCAGAAGAAATAATGTTTGAATTACTTTTATTAAATATAAATGATGATACAAATCAGCTTTAGTTACTTAAGCCTGCGAACAGAGTCCTTAAAATATTTTCCGATAGCCGTCAAATTCACGAATCAGTGACTTTATTGCGGGCAATTCATGAATTTGTGACGTTACCATGGGCAACCATTCATTAATGTGCCGCCATTTAAGTGGGGAAATGATGAGTCCAAATTAGTGTGAGTGAAAATGAGGAAATATTTGTGTATTCATCATCAACCGTCAAATTTATTGGAAGATTCATCAATAACTGTCAAATTTATTGGAAGATTCGTGAACAACTGTCAAATTTTTGAGTGGGCTAGGGGTTTTCCATCTGGAAAGTTACGCATCTTTATATGACTGATTTGTGATATATACCTACTGTACTCATTCTCCTTTCAAACAAATATGTATAATGAGTAAATCTCTTTCATACGTGCAGAAATAAAATCTGCACATTTTCTCTCCTCCATAGGAACTGAGTTTATTATTTTGAGAATTTTTCCTAAGAATATATTTGAGTGCTTGTACAAGAAATTAGTTTGTATTATTTGAAAATAATTGCGTTCAGAAAGCGTTTAGAAAGGCAAAGGTAGCTTGGACGAACTAACATTTTATGAAAGTCAGTTTATCGGTAAATTGCATATTGTTTGTTTAGGCTCACAATGCGCCCCCAAGCGCTTGGCGCCCTGTGCATTTGCACATCCTGCACATATGGTAGGGCCGGCACTGCCAGTGCCATTAATTTGATCCCAACGGCAAATGGTGACTGGACCAGATTCGTTTTCACTGGGATTCGAACCTGGAACCCCTTTAACATGGGGCAGGCACTTAACTTCATGCCTGCGCCTTCCAGTCGTTAGTTGGTGTTTAAAGATATACTTCATGGCCACACTTTTCCTTTCTTGTGGTTTATATCGGTTAAGAAAATGAAGAGAACACAACATTTGTTCGAGAAGAATAAAGTCTCAAAGGATTATTCATAAGTGACATTAAGACTAGAAGTCTGTCACCGTCCATGTGTTAAGCAGTATTCAAAACTTTCATCTCGGCCCGGAACGATAGTAAAAACCGAATGACAGATGACAGAATTAACTACCTTCTGGACATCGCTTTCATGTGTCATGCGTATGTACACCAATATCACGTTTCACTGCAATTCATCAATAATTCTCTTTGATTAAACCAAAAATTTATCTTCCGAATACGACTATTGGCCATGCTATGGAAAGGAGAGTTTCTCCCTGTGGGACAAGTAAAATCTGGGGTATTAATTGCTATCACACCTAACAAAATCGAAGAGCAAATTATATTTCGGTATTGGACGAAAACGTTTTATGGGATCAGAGACGACCACCCACGGGCAAGTCAGGGACGATTGCAAAGAGAATCTATGGAAAACAATGGTCATGGATAATTGAATACAACCAGGATTTGGACAGTCGTTCGATCAGTGTTTCAAATCACATACAGAGATGCTGGACAAGATGTGGTTGTTCATGTAAACTTTGTTGCAAAACAGTGGTGTATGAAGAAATGCAACGGATGAGGGTTACACAGGAACATGCTCGGTTTTGGGGATTTGCTAAAATGTAATTAATTTCAACAGATAGACGGGTGGGGCTTTTTGAAAATGACGTGAGCAGCATTCAGTCTTTGGTTGGTTTGATGAGATTTTCTTGATTTACCGTTTTAACACTAGAATTAGAAATCAGTGCCTAAATATTGGTCAGACAGCGTAGAGGAGACAGTTTTAAGGCAGCTTCTCATGCAATATAATAATAATGGCGGCGCTACAGTCCGAGGTGGACCTGGGCCTAACTTCTCAGCAACCACTCGTGTTGTTCTCCTACGAGTGGAGGGGACCTACAGTTTAATGCCGACTCCGAACGGCGAGATTGAGAAGCTTTTTCTAGACAGTTATACTCTTTGAGTATTGTCAGTGACTCGAAAGAGATGGAGCCGTGAAAAAATGTTAGATGTTTTTTTCGAACCTTCGAACCTTAGGCCAATATACAATATACATGCAATATACAATTTGATTATATATAGCTGAATTGTTTGAATGAATTGGGAATCGAAGTACAACTTTTGTTCCGAGAATACTTTTGTAAAGAATACACTATGGTGGCCTTTCTGGACCCATCCTCTATCATCAGTGCACTGGTGAATCTTGACGTGGACAAGGGACTCTGTAGACTGATTTACCAACTGCTTGTCAATAGAGTAATCATATCGAAGATGGGTTCCACCACCGCCAACAGACTTGCCAGCAGAGGAACACCACAAGGTGGAGTTCTATCTCCCCTGCTATGGAACATCGTGGCCAACGAACTACTTTTGTTTCTAAATAAGGCAGGGTGCAAGGTGATAGTCCATGCGGATGACATTGCTGTAGCAATCTCGGGAAAATATCCAGCAGTGCTAAGGGATCTTATGCAAAGCTCTCTGTCTAAACTATCGGCGTGACCAAGGCTAACGGCCTGGGCATCAACGCCCTCAAAACGGAAATCGTCCTTTTCACACGGAAATACAAAATCCCCTCGATCGACCCCCCTACCATTGATGGCACCAGTTGCAGATTCTCAGAGTCTGCCAAATATCTAGGGCTCATCCTAGACAAGAGATTTAACTCGAAGCTGAATATAATGGAGCGTACCCGAAAGGTGACGCTTGCTCTCTACGTATGTAAAAGAGCATTAGGCAAGAAATGGGGTCTCCAACCTCACAGCTATATAGCCGTCGTTAGACCTATTCTGTTGTATGGAGTGCATATCTGGTGGCCCATACTAGACAAAGCCATACACTACAATCTCCTCAAGAAGGTTCAACGTCAAGTCTGCATCTGCATAGGAGGTGCTCTGAAAACCACACCTTCAGATGCTCTGGACGTTATCATGAACCTATCCCCAATTGACATTTTCGGCAGACTACTAGCAAAAAACACTGCCATTCGTCTTATGGACCAATTATCCCTTTGGCCACTCCTCTATACTAAGTTCTCTAATCTTCCTGACTAGAAATCCAGACCACGCCACAACCCAATATTTTCCGGACAGGCACTTTGAAATCCTGATTCCAGATAGAGACTTTTGGAATGATAATCCTAACCCTTTTGCAGGTTCCCTGCACTTCTTTACGGACGGATCAAAGACTCAGGATGGGGTTGGCAGTGGCGTTTTCTCTAATGAATTAAACATGAGCCTCTCCTTTCGCTTACCCGACCACTGTAGCGTGTTTCAGGCGGAGATAATGGCGATTAGTGAGGCTCTGTCCTGGCTCAAATGGAATGTAATATCCGCGCGTGATATTTGCATTTTCACGGACAGCCAGGCAGCCATCAGAGCCCTGGAATGAGTCTCTATAAACTCGAAAGCTGTAATCGACTGTCGCTCATCTTTAGACAAGATGGCCGATCAGTTTAATATTCGCCTGTGTTGGGTACCAGGCTATAGAAACTGCAAAGCGGATGAGCTTGCCAAGTTCGCTACTTCTCAGCCATTGCTACCTAAACACAACTTGGGTATGCCCCTCACAACTTTTAAATTGTTGCTTTTAGTAGATGCAACTCATGAAATTAACAACAGATGGGCGAGTGGCACTACGTGTCACACCTCCAGAATGATCTGGCCTAAGCTAGATCTCAGAAGATCTAAAGAATTAATATCTCTGGATAGATCTAACATAAGTACAATCGTCGGTGTCATCACAGGACACTGCCTCATAGGAAATCATGCCAGCAGACTAGGCGCCCTGGACAATGATTTCTGTAGAAGCTGCTTAGCCGAGGAGGAAGTGGAAAGGGTTTCACACCTTCTCTGCTCCTGCCCGACCCTGGCGTCTCTTCGACGCCATCATCTAGGCGGCTACTTCTTTGAAAACTTATGCGAATTCAGCGCGGTTCCCATTAGTAATCTACACGGGAGCACTTAGACTCAATAACTGGTCCATTGTACTGCCAGACAGCAACTTACTTTTGCTAGAATCTCTTGGTGTTCCGAAGGAAGACCAGCAGACGCTTCTGTAATGAGGAGCCTACATCATCATTTCTCATCTCATCAGCACCGAACAACTGCCACCTGATAGGAACAAAGGCGGGACAGTTGCAGAGGAAGTGCTCTGCAGTGTCATCGTCTTCCCCACAGGCGTTCGTTGAGGGTTCCGTCGCTTAGGCCAAGCACATTTAGATGTTTGGCGAAGGTGTAGTGGCCTGTTAGTACACCGGTAAGATGTCTGCAGTCTTTTCTGTCAGGAAACAACAAGAAAGCCGCGGATTTCTTACAGACGTTGGAGAGCATGCGCTTGGTCTGTCTACACCCTGGAGAGTCATGCTACCTCCGATTGTGCTCCCGAGAGGTATTATCCTTGATGGAAGCCATAACCAAGGATGCAGGCAGGACCTAGCGCAGGTTCAGGTCCTCAGAGTACCTCCTCTGATCTGAAATTAGGTTAGTCATGGTTGTAGTGACAGACTTAGGACAGCTAAGGCCCTGATGCCACGCAGATTAAACTGTCTTCAAATACTAACTTAACCAATCGCAGCTTCCTGTGAAGCGGTTGAACTGATTGATACTAATGTTGCTTTCTTTACTCATTAAGGTTATTAAAGGAATTTGCTTCTAGAAGGAGCACTGCACGAGCAGAGATAATACCTCGAACAAGTGTACACCAATGCGGCATATATTGATGCATGCAGCAATGCAAAAAGAAACAAAATTGCAGTGAATTTCTCATCTCGTCGTATTTGTTTGCTGTTATTGTGAAAATGGACGTGGAACGTCCATGTATTCTCTTGTTGTTTTGAACTCAATTAGTTCCTTTTTCATTTTTGTTTCCGCAATCTACTTCAAATTGTTAACAGGCACTTTCAACAAACGCTAAATCTCGAAATTGTACCAAATTGTACTATCTTACTGATCCACTACAAAGGGCTTCCAACAAAATTAGAAATAGACACAATGCATGGCAGTGCAGTAAATGCATATGATCACTAGCAGCATGTTCTATTATTTTACTGCATGCATTTTGATGCACACCTGTTTCGAACATAAGGAATTTGATTCCTCCTCTTCGTCATTCTTGCAGCCAGAGCAGAAGTCATTGGACTTCTAAAAAAATAAAGTCTCTTAGCGTGTCTTCCGATGGAGCAGTCTCTGATGATGACACCGCTTGGTGATCTTCTCATTCTCATCGAGTAGAGGGTTTCAGGAAGGTCAGATTTGTTTTGCAATAAAGCACATGGTTCCACCAGCGGCTGGTGGAATTTTTAGCACGAAGCTGTGTTAGGAAATAGTTTCTCCTCAATCGAAATACAGTGGACAGTACTCCTGGTTAATTTGTCGGCTTAACATTTTTTCAAAATGTCACTGCGTCCCGAAACCTACAAGAAATGAATACTGCTTGGACATCTCGTTCAGAGACAGTCCGTAGTTGAGAACGGTCTTTGATTATAAAATACCCAGGATTGGTACAGGGGGGCCAAACACAAGTTTCTTTTTAAAAATGCAATAAAATCAACAAACAACATTTTTTTTCCATGTATTATGGCTTCATAAGGAAGAACAAACATTCCCATTAAATCTGAAATACAACGTCGTTCAAGTAACTGCCTCGGCTGGCTTCGCAGATGCGCATTCTGTCACCCCAATTTTTCAAGAACTTGTTCATGGTTTCGGGCTGTAGCTCACGGATCGCTTGAATAATATTGGCCTTAAGTGCTAGAATCGTTTCCGGATTGTTGCCATAACATCGACTATTTACGGTTCCCCACAAAAAAAGGGGTCAAATCGCAGCTCCTAAGCGACCAATTGACATCGTCAAGACGGCTGATAACACGATTTGGGAATTTGGTGCGCAAAAGATCGATTGTGGCATGGGCTGTGTGGCATGGGTTGTGTGGCATGGCGCGCCATCCCGCATGAACCAGAAGTCGTCCAAATCCATGTCTTCAATTTCAGTAAAAGAAAAAGTCGGTTAACATGGCTCTGTAACACCGTTGACCGAAACGTTGTTCCCATACTCATTTTCGAAGAAAAATG
This sequence comes from Myathropa florea, assembly GCA_930367185.1. Lineage (NCBI taxonomy): Eukaryota > Metazoa > Arthropoda > Insecta > Diptera > Syrphidae > Myathropa > Myathropa florea. The sequence goes on along the minus strand of OV884003.1, from coordinate 79,647,072 downwards.
GTCCAATGATGCCACCACTTCACAATCCGCACCAAACTGTCACTCTCTGTGGATGCATTGGCTTCTCGATAATAACGTGCTGGTTTTCCGTTTTCCGAGCTCCAGATGCGCCAGTTTTGTTTGTTAACGTAGCCGCCGAGATGAAAATGCGCCTCGTCAGAAAAGGTGATTTTTCGTCCAAAATCGTTGTCTAATTCAACGAAGCGATGCGAACGAAGCGGATGGTGGCGCGCGCCTTCAATTGCTGAGTCAATTGGACCCTGTAAGCGAATAATCCGAGATCTTTGTGCAGAATTCTCCTCAGGCTAGTGCGTGAAATGTTGAGCTGTTAAGATCGGTGGCGAGTTGATGTTCGTGAATTGAGTCTCACACTCTCGGCAGCCACACAGCAGCCACATTCTTATCTGTGCACACCGTTCGACGGCAGGGATCATGAGTGGTGAGTGATTTTTAAAACACTACTGGAGCAGTCAGACTCAAAACTGGTCCATGGCACTGCCAGGTACCAACCTACTCCAGTGAGGTTAATTTGATTCCAACGGCAAAGGGTGACTGGACCAGATTCGATTTCATTGGGATTCGAACCTGAGACCCCTCTAAATTGGAGCAGGCACTTAACCAACTGCGCCATCCAGTCGTTCATGAGTGCTAATACCAGTCTCACGAACTTTTTGCACAAACTTGCGTACAGCAGTCGCGGTGGGTGCTTCAATTCGGCAAAATTTTTTTTTCAAAAAACGCACTGCTTGAGCTACATAGCAGCACTCACTTTGGAAATAAGTTTTCAATAATTCCCAACGTTGTTCAGGAGTAATTTCGTTCCACGGAGGTATGATACTGACTTTTTGTGAAGATTTCGAGTGTCAAAATAACCTATGATTTAAAAAAAACCACTAGATGGCCAACCCTGTATAGTTTTTCGGCAACAAACTGTGGTGTACGAATACAAATTGATTGAGGGCAGGGTAATTATGTATAAAGAAAATTAGGAAATAATTCATTAAAGCATTTTAAACATAATAATTTGCACATGCCCTGCTTGTTTTAGCCTCTTAATCAAATTTATAAACTTTATTTTGCGTCAGACCAGAGAAGAAACTTTTCGTATTTGAGATATTTCGGTCATCCTATGTTGAATGTACCCACGTATTCAAGGTAATCGCATCTACCGACATAATAGTTGACCAACAATGTAGACCAATCATTATTCCCTTTTGACTTTTTATGAAAGCCCTTCATCGGCCCACACTGACAGTTCGACCGACATGAGTATGCACACACGTGTAAACTCATTTCTTCGAATTCCAGTCTGAAAAGTGTGCTTTGCTCAGTCCAATGGCAAGAAGGGGCTTGGGTTTTGACGAGCAGAACACATAAAACGTTCACAAGCGAGCTAATTGTATAGAAATACAACCCAAGCGATATGTAGCCATCGATACGAGGATTCCAAGAAATATTCGAGTACTAAGTCTGTGATTTCGTTGGAAAAGCATTGCTGCCAAGAAAACCCCATTATGCTCGATTTTTCATTAGTGCCGAAGCTTAACTTCTTTTCGTTTTATGTCCCGCTGCCGGTTTTACGACTTGAGACAATTTAACCTCGTCGTATCTTCCCCGGCTCCTGGAGACATGTCCTCACGTTTCCTTTTATACAAGTTGCTACTTTAAATTCGTTACTTCAACCTTTACGTGGGAGCGGGGAGGTTGATCACATTTTCATTATTAACAAACGGGGTCCTGCCCTTGGGTCCCCAAAGGTAATCCACAAGCGATGTTAAATATTTTATGTGTGTGTGCCTCCACCCAGGAGCGTGTGTGTGTGTGCTTGTGTTGGGAGTACGCCCCTATCACATCCCTTATCGGCGAATGTTCACCGCGACAAACTCGCTTTTATTTACTAAACTCGGAAGCGAATTCTACGTGATGACTCACCCAATCATCGGAAATTGACTAAGGCAAACTGAACTGAACCCCTGGCATGGGGCGTGTTGAGGTATACATTCCCAGTCGTACTCATATACAAAGGATTTCACTTGACCCGAAACTAAATTATTATTTCGCACGCGAATTAATGGCTATGCCTAGGGAAAAATGGAACGACGAACGCCGTGCCGTGAGTCCTCCAAGTGTAGTCGAATTTCTGCTGAAATGCACCGCATGACCTTTACACACACTCGCCTGAGTTGACCTTAGAACGGACTTGCATGACTGACACAGTTGGCGAATGCGCTTACGAATATCCCCCTGATTTGAAATTAATTTAAAAACGTATACATTTTCCGGGAAAAAAAATCATGTTTTTTCAATCTCCGCTTCGGGGGAAAACTCGTACCGAAAATTAATTATTAAGAAATATTCTGTGTCTTCATGCGGAACGTATTTAAATTTTGTTTTTGGAAAGCCTTCGAGGTTGTCGGCGGTGCGAGTTGAAATCCCCGAAGTCATTCTGAAGCTGTTCAGCGAAATTCAGTGCAGAGTGCGTGCTGTGGTGGGGTTGAGGATATTAAATTCGACGAAAAGAACACCTCACTCAACAGCAAGATATTTTTCGTCAAAAAACGTAGGGGAGACGACGAGATTAAAGACCTAATTATCTTCACAACTTAAACCTTAGACTTGTATTTTTAAAGATGATGCGGTGTTGTTAGTTTTGAAACTATGGTAAACTTTACTTGATTTATATTCGCGAACTAATAATAATAATAATAATAATGGCGGCGCTACAGTCCGAGGTGGACCTGGGCCTAGCTTCTCAGCAACCACTCGTGTTGTGCGTGCTTTTGTTCTCTCACCAGTGGAGGGGACCTACAGTTTAATGCCGACTCCGAACGGCGAGATTGAGAAGCTTTTTCTAGACAGTTATACTCTTTGAGCATTGTCAGTGACTCGAGAGAGGTGGAGACGTGAAAAAATGTTTGGTGTTTTTTTCGAGATTCGAACCGACGACCTCGAGCGTAGGAGTCGACGCACCTACCCACTACGCCACGGCGCGAAATAGTTCTTTATCATCCGATTATAAACTATGCAACTCTTCATTTAACCATAGGATGGGCAGCTGTTTGTGAGGCGGTAACATAGCCTGCTGGGCCTCGATAGGCCCATATAAATTATATTGAAAATGCATTAGAATAAATGAAAAAAAACAGACTTTGTCATAGATTTTATATTGTGCCAAGTTAAACACATGATGCACCTATCTATATGTAACGGATATACATATATATATGTGGAAAAAGTATACAAAATTCAATTATTGGCAGCACAGGTATTGCTTGAAGCCCTTGTTTCTACTTTTCCGTGTGTCAGGCATGTTTTACGGTGCAGTTCGCTTTCGGCTCTATAATGAACACAATCCTTCCGTTCTTTTTTCGATTGCCCAGCAGCGGTTAAGGCAGATGCAGCTAATGCAGAGGTTGTGGGTGATTCTATCTAAAATGGTGTAGTCAAAATTGGTGCCTTATATACTCGTAGTCCAAGATTTGATTCGGTTTTTTGAAGTATTTTCTTGGTCGGTAGCGCAGGTATAATGTTCTGTCGACAGCACAATGACGGCTTTATTTAACTTTAGTACGTACGAACACAATGTGTATTTCTTATTGTAAAAACCAAATCAGCCGAAACGAAACGTTTGTTAGAGCGAACAGTTCCCACAATGGCCAGTCCAACTTGAAGCAAATGCTTGGCCAAAGACAATGAGGTAAACAAATTATCACAATAGATAGTGCGACCGGAATTATGATATCGTTGGATCAATGATAACACCACTCGTTCGCCTTGGTTCACATCTCGCTCTGCATTAGGTAATTTTCCAGTATATATTTTTCCTTTCAAAGGATAATTTGTGCGTGAATCGCAAGCCCACCATACCTTGATGCAGTATTTGGCTGGTTTTGAGGGTATATACTGGGTGAAGCGTGTATTGCCGCGGTAGGGGAACAATTGCTCGTCAACGGTTATGTTGGCACTTGGCGTATATGCTCTCTTTACGCCTCTTCGCCTTCCAACTCGACCTCAATATCAGACGCATCGGCAGCATCATTATCCGGCACATAATCTGCGTCATCATCATTATCACCAGCAAATTAATAATCTTCGTCAGTAATATCTTCCGCCAACAATGTCTCTATGTGTTCTGCAGTTAGCCGTCCAGATCTGGTTGCCCGATTCAAAACTATATCACTTTGTTCCGTCATTTTTCTCTACACAAGCACCAAAAATAATAATTAATTTATAATGAATTGCTTACTTATAAGTATATAAGCTATATTTTTCGCGTTGATATATTTATTATCGTTGACTCGTGCTTTCCGTTTGAGATTTATCGTAAGACTAACATATCCTCCATCATTACTTCATAATGATACTTTATCTACGGTACATTTGTGTTATCAATTGCACAGGCGATCGTTTATTATTTCGATATTCATTGAGGAAGTGACCTCAATAAACATATGGTCATGTGTTTGAAAGGGTTGCGGTGATCGCGTGTGCATTTCATTATTATCATTTTATTACTTATGCTATTTATATGGCAGGATACTGTAACAATTACATTGGGCCTACTTAGGCGCAGCTGTTAATTTTCGATATTCACACACAAATTTATTTCGGACAGACGTAGTTTGTTTGATTCCGATTCAGTTTTGGTAAACCAAATAATGTTTTTAAACTAAAGGGCCTATTGCAATAACATGATAATCCGCATTGCCTCAAAAATTGAGATTTTAGTTGCATTCCACTTAGGAATATCGTAACTAACAATATAATTTGGTAAGCATTTATTAAAAATAGTTAGTAGTTGAAGTGTTTGTTACAATATTTTGTCGATTTATTTAAATCTTTAAAATTCATTTTCTCAAAGCTTTTGTGGCTTTCATGTTATTACAATAAGCTTTTCAATTATAATGTAAAAATAAACTGGGCAAGTGCGAGTTGTACTCGCACGGGTAAGGTTCCGTCGCATAATATTGATGGATGATTTCTGAATATCAAACGACTTTTCCAAACTATTTCAGTTGAATTTTCTTCTAACTCCAACCCAAATCAACCATTCATTCATACATTCATAGATCCAAACAAACAAACATTCGTCCATACATATACCTATACCTCTATCCAAGTTTATCCAACACAGAAAATCCTTTCCATAATACACATACCTAATCACTGCTCATGCCTGCGGTGTGTGTGTTCATTTCTGTTGGGCATTTAGTGGTTGAGATTCAAGAGATAACACCCATCAACGAATAGAGTGGTCGAATACAGCATGAAATTTAAGTGCTAGTTATCATTTTAAATCTTAGATATCTCAAAATTTCAACATAAATCGATATTTTGAAATTTATCATTTCTTAATGCTTACATTGATGTCTTCAAAACTGCGTTTTCAGATCTTCAAAATTCGCATATCGATGATTGACCGGTTTTGCCCAATATCTCTAAAACCATTAAGGCTAGAATGCTCGAAATTTTTTTAAATGAAAGTACTCAATGAAACCATGTTTTTATGATTTTTTCAGATTTTTAAACACTTTGGTTTAGAAATGGCAGGGGAGACGCATTAAAAAAAACTTTGGAGCTCCATATTTTCCAAACGGTACTTTGGATCAAAAACTATTGAAGCAAACCTCTACCTCATTTCAAAAGATCTGTCGATTGATATATAACTCTATGGGATGCGAGAATATTTCAAAATTAGTCTCAACTTCACCTATACTGGAGCCACCCCCAAATGGCCCCACTTTTTAAATTTAGGTGCATGGACAATGACATCTGAAGTACCTATTTTCATATTCATTTCAAATTTCATGCCGAAAGATATCGGCTATACAAACTTCGGAGATAAAAAAAGTGTGACAGACACGACGGACGGACGGACACACCGAAATTATAAAGGTTCCGTTTTTGTAGATAAAACCTTAAAAAACAGAAATTTGTATTGAACCAAAAGAACAAGAATATAACTCATTTTGAAACAAAAAATAAATAACAGTTTTTAATCGATGTTTAAATTACAGTAAATTTTCTTAATTTTCTTAATAAATTGTGGAACCTTTTGATTTCAGAAGAATATTAAATTATTAAATTAAATTATTGTTATTATTGTCATCAAATACAATGAGTGCAATTCGCACCGAATACTCGATGTAGTCGGTGTACTCAATTCATTGTACCCGTTCTATTCGAGTATACTGAACTAAATGTCATGTTATCAATGAGTGAAGTACTCACTTAATAATCAAATATTAGGTGATTCATTCGTTTTCGTTTTCAAGATCTGAGTGCAATGAATAACGTACTCGAGAAAAAATGAATGTCTTGAAACTGGTTTCAAAACATTCATTGCAGACCTCTATTTCTATCAAAATGTGAGAAATATGAAACCGAAGAAGAATGCAAAATAATAATTACAATTATAATAATAATGGCGGCATTACAGTCCGAGGTGGACCTGGGCCTCGCTTCTCAGCAACCACTCGTGTTGTGAGTGCTATTTGTCTCTTACGAGCGGAGGGGGTCTCTTTTTTTCGGAAGATTTTTGAAACTCTACTGGAGCACTCAGACTCAAAATTGGTCCATTGTTTTAACAGGTAGCAACCTACTCCAGTGCCGTTAATTTGATCCCAACGGCAAATGGTGACTGGACCAGATTCGATTTCACTGGGATTCGAACCTGGGACCCTTCTAACTTGGGGCGGGCACTTAAACAACTGCGCAATCCAATCGTACCACCATTGGAATACTTTTCTGTCTGTATTCTTTTAAATACAGAATTATTATGTCCTTATTAAAAAAACACCTTGAATATGGGAGGCACCCTCAAATACCCTCACTTCATAGCTTCGCTTGATAATGGTGGAGCTGTATGAAGACAAACCGACGGACGGACTGTTGACGTTGACGGAACGTATTTTAATTCCGTGAATAATCATCCCAGGAAGATTTACCGCAGGCAGTTTCGCCTTATTTTCCTTTTTTACCGGAAAAACGAGAAGGGAGAATTTTACGGGTGTGGCTAATTTAAATATGACTTCAGGTCATATTTCTTGGTACGCGCCGTTAAAAATGAAAACGACGACAAAGTGCCTAAGAAATGCTTGATTTTCCTCAAAACATTCTGCTAGACCTTGTCAATTATTTGAATTTTTCTTGTACACAGAATAACTAGCTGGTATCATTCCCCCCTGGGAGTCGGATTTTTTTTAAATTCAAAAGTAGATCAACGTAAAGACTGTCACACCCCTTCCGGAAATCATTAAGTTTGCCAAGACACAAGCGTAGCATATTCCTCATTATCGACAAACACAAGCTCGAAGCAGATGTCGGAAACACATCCCTCTCGTAAGGGGAATAAAATGAGTTCTGCGTATCGCTCAGTACGCTACGATAAGCTTTTTAATCAGAAAACCAAAATCAGTGACTAATACAAAAGAAATCAAAGCTTCCTCTTAAGCATCTCATGAAAGAAGAAAATTTCCAATTTACTCTTCATCCTTGTCGGTTGGATCGGTCTCATAGAAGACATCATCCTCCTTGGAGTCCTCCTCTGAGCTAGTACTCTTATCGTCGTCATCCTCTTGAGTCACTTTACGTTTGGCCTCCTCCTCAAGGTATTTGGCCTTGGAAATGATTTCATCTCTAGCGAAACGAATGAAAAACAACAAAATCAAATAATTAAATCATGCACACACGTCCTACGACGTAGATGCAAATATTGTAAATGCCGGGGGGTGTACGTACCTGTTTCTGTGCAGCTCCTTCTTCGAGACACACACTGCGCTGTAGCCGCCCTCCTCCAGCAGGCAGATCTCCCTCTTCTTGCAGTTGAGGGGTCGACACAAATCACCTAAAATGTTCGAAAAGAAACTGTGTTTACCTTTGCACATCTGTACAGTCCACAAAATTATTTTAATTACACACACAAGCATGCCCCTTGAAGAGCAAGGTAAATGTTTCAGCTGTGCTCCTGTGAGCAGAATTCCATTCGAACGAAGGATTTGGATTTGTCGGTCAGAGGAGAGGAATCTACCAGGTTATATTTTATTTTCCCAGAAATGAATTTAAAGTATTTCCAGATCTATTGTTGGGGGATGCAGAGGGTTTTGGTTACGGGTTTCATGGTTCCATGGGGCATTTCAATTAAGGGAGCTGTAGTTACAGGAGCAGGTTATGGATTTATCTCTCGCCTGGCTGCCATTGCGTCACTTTACATTAATTTTGCAGTCGGAGATACCGAACGGTTTCTTGTGGGGGGAGCGTATCACCTAATGGCTTAAGTGCATGTGCTGGGGAATGTATGCCACAAGGAATGCTAAATCATCTTTTAACATTGCAAGAATTGGTTTGATGAAAGCTGAAGCACACTAATTGCCATCCATCCATTCTTCGAAGCAGGGAAAGCGCATTTTGGCAGGGGATGGTGGATGACTCCATCACTTTGGGTATCTCAGGTAAAATTTGCGCACGTTTTGGTGGACTGATTTAGAAATTTAAGTTTAAGACAAATCCATCACTAGCATTTCATTGGGATCTTCTGTAAGTACACATATTAATAATGGCGGCGCTGCATTCCGAGGTGGACCTGGGCCTAGCTTCTCATCAACCACTCGTGTTGTGCGTGCTGTTGTTCTCTCACGAGTGGAGGGGACCCACAGTTTAATGCCGACTCCGAACGGCGAGATTGTGAAGCTATTTCTAGACAGTTATACACTTTGAGACATTGCCAGTGATTCAAAAGAGGTGGAGTCGTGAAAAAATGTTGTGAGTTTTTTTTTCGAGATTCGAACCTTAGACCTCGGGCGTAGGAGTCGACGCATCTACCCACTACGCCACGGCGTCCACCTTCTTCCTTTACGAATTAAAAACGGGACATAATGCGTCATTGGCAATGAAAAACAGTAACGACGTATTTGAGGAGGTAGCGGGAAACGAACGCACTATACGAAGTTGGTTTGAAAAGTTTCGTACGGGAGATTTCAGCCTCGAAAATGAACGACGTGAAACGTTAGTTGGAAACGTTAGTTGACGACTATTTTTTAAGAGCAATAGTGGATCTGGACCCCGTGGGCCCCTTGGCGTAGTGGGTAGGTGCGTCGACTCCTACGCTCGAGGTCGTCGGTTCGAATCTCGAAAAAAACATCAAACATTTTTTCACGGCTCCACCTCTTTCGAGTCACTGACAATGCTCAAAGAGTATAACTGTCTAGGAAAAGCTTCTCAAAATCGCCGTTCGGAGTTGGCATTAAACTGTAGGTCCCCTCCACTCGTGAGAGAACAATAGCACGCACAACACGAGTGGTTGCTGAGAAGCTAGGCCCAGGTCCACCTCGGACTGTAGCGCCCCCATAATTATTATATTAGTGGATCTGGACCCAACAATATCGGTGCGGGAGATTGCACAAAGCATGGGAGTATCCCCAATGATAATAAATATACACCTTTCTCTCATAGGAAAGGAACAAAAACTCGATAAGTTGGTACCCCATGAACTTTAACGAGTCCAAAAAAAAAACTATGGCGCCTGCAAATCTGCGCGTCGTCAACATTAAGAAACCAAACTGAACTGTTTTTGCGCCGGATTGTCACCCGTGCTGAAAAGTGGATACTGTACGATAATAGAACTAACTACGAAAGAGGTGGAGCCGCCGTACAGCCGTACAGCAAGTTGCGGTGGGTGATTCATTTCGTCTTCAAAACTTGTTTTCAAAGAACTCACTGTTTGGGCTAAATAGCACTCACTTTGAAAATAAGTTTTTAATATTTCCCTACGTTATTGAAGTGTAAAGTGACTCAATTCGTTCCGCGGAGCTGTGATACTGACTTTCTGTCAAGATTTGGAGGAGGAAACAGCTGTCAGTGTCAAAATAACCTATGATTTAAAAAAAATCACTAGATGGCCAACCTTGTCCAATACATTGGTCACCGTGTAAATCCTGACTTGCTGCGAAAATTGACATGACATTTAGCATAGAAGTTATTAAAAGTGCTTCCAACCTCCAAAGAGAATATAATTCGATAAATCCGCGTAAAAGTTCACACTTCAATATGATCTTGGTCTTTTTGAGAGATTTTTGCGCTCAATCTTTGATCCTCTTTGCGTTGATGGCATTTAGAGAAGAAGATTCAACCACTAAAGGTAGCCTTAAACGACGAATATGCTCGCCGAACTTGCTCGTGCTCGTCGCATTTTCGTCGTGTATGGGCTGGTTCGCGAGCCGCTCGCTGTTGGGGAAAAATTACGATTTTGCCGAGTTCGTTGGCTTTGATGTTCGCCGTGTAGGGCCATGTTCGCGAGCAAATCTCATTTTTGCTGTGAACGTCGCCGCAGATTAATCGCAGATTAAGCACAATGAAACTGATACACCGCGACCATATCAACCGCTTCGTTTAATCTCGTTAAGTTCGTTCATTTTCGCCTACTTATACTAGAGTGGGGCGACATGGCGTAGTGGATAGGTGCGTCGATCCATGCGCTGGTCTAAGGTTAGAATCTCGAAAAAACATTTAACATTTTTTCATGGCTCCATTATTATACGAGAGCGGAATTAATTGCACTCTACATATGCAAATGTCAGTTGACAGCTGAATTCTCCCTAAGTTTCTATAAGCAATAATGGACACTTTGAAATTTGACGATGCGTCTGTTAAATTTTCGTTAAGTTTTGACCAAGCTTAAATTTTCAAACGGCTGTTATTGTGGGCCCTTTACTCTTGGCCCTCTGAAGTCGATTATGGTTGTGCTTTAAGGAAGTTATGCAATTATTTCTGGTAACTTAATTCAAGTTAGTTGTAAGTAATTCTTGGTAATCACAGGATACTACCCCATCAATGCTCCTGAAATGAAATGCGTAATCTAGCGATCTCTGCAGTAGCTGCGACGATGAGAAAGAGACCGAGACGATCCAATTACTGCTTTGCCACTGCCCAGCTCTCCTGAATCGGCGCCTAGCTTCGCTGGTCCAAAGATTCTTCGCAGACACTGCGGACTTAGCGAACGCAGTTATATCGGATCTTTTAAAATTCATAAAGACCAAAGGGTGGTTTCAGCCACCACCTGACATGACAGGTTAACAGATTGTGTACTCCACAAATGAAGGGATTCACAATGGGCCCTATGGCCTCCTCCCTTCCTAAACCTAAACCCAACGTAACTCAAGTTCAGAAATAAAAGAGATATGAAAATACAAAGTGCAAAATACAAAATACAAAATTTGACCGCCATTTTGGTTGGGATGATATTTGTCAGTTAGTATTTTTTGGAGCAACTGACATCGCAGCAACGTGTCAAAATTATTAAAACTTTCTATTTAAATAATGGTTCAATTGTCATCATCCCAGTCCTAGTCCTGTCTTGTCCTGTCCTGTCCTGTCCTGTCCATGCGGCGCAGCGGATCAACAGTCTCTTGGTCTTTTCGAGAGAAAAGTTCTGCGCGCGGTTTTTGGTCCTGTTTGCATTGATGGCATCTGGAGGAGAAGATTCAACCACGAACTATATGGGCTGTACAGCGACATGAGTCTAGCCAGACGTCTACGGATCCAACGCCTAAGATAGTTAGCCCATGTAGAGCGTATGGACAACTTAGCTCCAGCTCGAAGAGACTCTGAGCCTGTGGGACAACGCAACAGAGGACGTCCACTTACATGGTGGCGCACACAAGTCGGGGGGACCTCGGCCGGCTTGGTGTGCCGCTTGATGCCGGCTGGAAAGGTATGTTGGGTGAGGCGCAGGTCTACCTCGGGCTGAAGCGCCCTAATAAGAAGAAGAAGAATGGTTCTATTGGAAGACTTTCTTGTGCCCGGCTGGGATTAATAAGTTCTACAGAACCAACATTACTACACTACATCATCGTGTTACGATGCAAATTTTGTAGATAACATTTTTTCCGTCCCGGAAATAATATCAAAAAGTGGTAACATCGACTAGCCCCAATGATCAACTGGTTTGGCTCCACTTAAGGGCCAACTACGATGACCGTACGGAAACTTAAGGGAACTGAAAAAACAAAGCGAATACAACAAAATGATACAGTGTGACCATAGTAACCGCTTTGCTCAGTTTACTTTTCACTTTTGCTTACTTACGCGGGAGCGAAATGAATCACTCTCTACGTTTGCAAGTGTCAGTTGACAGCTGAATTCTCCTTAAGTTTCTATGAGCAACCATGGCGACTGGATGGCGCAGTTGGTTAAGTGCCCGCCCCAATTTAGAGGGATCCCAGGTTCGAATCCCAGTGAAATCGAATCTAGTCCAGTCACCATTTGCCGTTGGGATCAAATTAACGGCACTGGAGTAGGTGGCAATACAATGGACCAGTTTTGAGTCTGCGTCCTCCAGTGCAGTTTCAAAAACACCCGAAAAAAAAATGGACTGTTCGAAATTTAACGATACTCGTACTTCTGCTCACTTTCCGTTTGCTTTTGACATAAGCTTAAGTTTTCGCCTGGCTATTATAGTTGGCCCTTTAATCTCTTCCTACAGTGGTACTTGAAGAAATGTCAAACCACCTACAGCCTGGTTGCTGAATTACAACATTCGAACATAAAAATCAAATATTGTGAACGGACATATACAGCCTTGGCCAAGTGTATTAGGCACCCTTATCTTTTTGTCTTTGGTGCCAAATCACTTATCAGAAGTAATTAGTTTTAATTTTCTTGTTTTCTTGTTTTCGGCGACACTATCTTAGGTTGTAAACGATTTTATCTGTTTCCTCTCGTTTCTTTAAAATGTTTGCTTTTTGAAGATATAACGAATCTTAAACCTAATACATTTGGCCAAGGCTGTAATATATCAATAAGTTTCGTTCAGTTCCTTCAGTGTTCCGTTGAATGAATCAATACGTGCGCAAAATGTTGGGAGTACGCTCTAACTTCAGCAAAACCAACAGAATCCAAGAACCAATTGTAACCAAGAAGATACACAACTTCAACGAGATACCTTACAGAAGAGGGTATCCTTAGCAAACAGGCTCCACCGTGCAAGCAGTGAGTGTAAATGGTAACAATCATCATCAAAATTTAAACTCACTTGTTGGGTCATGGATCCATTTCTTTCTATCCGCAGATGCCTTCTGTGATGCCTGTGAGTTTTTGTTGACCTGCAACGACAAATAATAGTTCGCCCATGAAAAAAATTTAAAATAAAATATTTAATCAATGTTCATCTAGCACACATAAATTCCCACCCAAAACCACGCGAACCATTTGACCAATAAAATGCCAGTCATTTATAAAAAGATGACATGCATTTTTTTGGATTGAAATAACAAAAAAAAGAGGAAAACAAAATGACAATGAAAAGCATGAGTTCCACCAAGTTATTAATGAAATTAATTGAAATGTCAGTTCGCAGTTGTTTCAATTTAATGTTAAATATTTACAGCATGGCGCACATCCGGTTGCATTTAAAGCCGAGCCGATATGTGTGCCTTATTCGAAATGGATTACATAATTTGCTTTTGAATAATTGATTGCGAGCGGATGGCTTACGTGCAACTATACGGTGCAGTTATGGAAGATGCCCTGGTATCTGATTAAATTGGTTTGATCAATGGAAATTAATTTAAATTGGATGAGTTACCTATCCGGATTAAGCCAATGAAAGTGTATCGCATCACTGACGGATTTATTCTGACACCTTCGATGGGTGTTTAATTTTTTTTGTTGGTTTATAGATTGAATTTGAGGTTGAATAAGTGTCAAAATTATCATTGTTGTTTATTGAGTCGAATAGGGGATGTATAAACGGACAGTTTGACACTAATAAAAATAAAAAAAAAATTCTGTGTTCGTTTGGGCAGGAAAAATTCGAATTCCGAGATCGAGTTTTGCGATATCCAATCGAAACGGGCATTAAACAACCATTCTTCGCACGGTTTGTAGGGCAGTAAATAAGTGGCGCCGTGGCCGAGTGCGTTTGTGCGTCGACCCATACGCACTTCTTCTTCTTAGGGCGCTACAGTCCGAAGTGGACCTGGGCCTCACTCAACATGCCTCTCCAGTTTCGCACACCAAGCCGGCCGAGGTCACCCTCGACTTGTGTGCGCCACCTTGTACGTGGACATCCTCTGTTGCGTTGTCCCACAGGCTCAGAGTCGAAGTCTCTTCGGGCCGGAGCTAAGTTGTCCATACGTTCTACATGGCCTAGCCATCTTAGGCGTTGGATCGCAACCCATACGCACTAGACTTTCAAATCTATGTTCGAATCCCAGTTCAGACAAAAAAATTTTACAAAAAAATTCTTCACGGCTCCACCTCTTTCGAGTCACTGACAATGCTCAAAGAGTATAACTGTCTAAAAAAAGCTTCTCAATCTCGCCGTTCGAAGTCGGCATTAAACTGAAGGACCCCTCCACTCGTAAGATAATGTTCTCTCACGCACGCACAACACGAGTGGTTGCTGAGAAGCTACGTACAGGTCCACCATGGATTGTTGCGTTGCACTACTACCCACTACGCCACGGCGTCTTTGACTTTGACGATAAACAAGTTAAAAAAAAGTATGACGGATAAACAGATATTGGAAAGCGCTGCAGGTGGCACTCGCGACTACGAAAATCCACCCATGGTCTTCTCGACTGCGGCTCGGGCAAGGATTCTGGAGGCCCCAACTATCATACTACCCCCTCCCTCCGCCCCCCGGGGCGCTGACCAAGGAATCGCTGAATCCGAAGATTCCTGCCACTAACTCTACGACACATTCGATAAGCTGAGTTAGAACGTTGGAGAATGTAGCGGAGAGACTCTGCCTGATACGCTTAATCTCCAACCACATAGTCAAGTGACTTCTGATGATACGACCCCGAATGCCAAAAAGGTTGAACGGGCTCTACACCGGGCAGCCTCTGAGGGGTCCCTGACTAAAAGAAGAGGAAAAAAAGGCTAGCGACAATCGCACGGTGCACAGAAACTCCGAAGGAGGTTGAAGGCGCACGTGCTGAGAGTCGCACCCCTTTGGTGGCGACGGCAAAAAGAAACAGGTCAGCAGAGGTCACTCCAACCGAAACCGATCAATTTATTGGAACCAACGCTACCTCCTCTTCTGCTGAGTCGAACAGGATCAAGAGGAAGAAGGTTCTGATGGTTCTCCCCGCGCGCAACGTCCACATGACACTAGTGCTGCAACCCTCAAAGGGCGCAGGTTTGGTGGACGAAATTTGAACGAATCCTGTTGAGACGATCCTCCCGCGCCCAAGATCCAAATGAAACAGATGCTACAACCAGCAAAGGCTATACCTTCAGCGGATGGAAATTGGCCAATGCAGGAGAAACCGCCCAAGAGAAAGAAGAAAAAAACCGTCCGCAAGGAGCGACAACTGCGGCTCTACAAAAGAGCTGCTATCTCCTCTTTGACGCTCCAAATTGGGAAAGCTGGCAATGATGACGACGCTGAGTTCAAACACTGCGAAGATCAACTGTGGGAGCTAAACGACTGGATGGCGCAGTTGGTTAAGTGCCTGCCCCAAAGTTCGAGGGGTCCCAGGTTCGATTCCGAAATCGGTCCAGTCACCATTTGCCGTTGGGATCAAATTAACGGCACTGGAGTAGGTTGCTACCTGGCAGTACAATGGACCAGTTTTGAGTCTGAGTGCTCCAGTAGTGTTTCTAAAATCCTCCAAAAAAAAAAAAAAAAAAAAACTGTGGGAGCTAGAACAGCAGAGAATTCTTGCTTTCAAGTGGAGGTCTGTGGTTTAGAAAATTGAAACTTTGTGTTGAAGTGCTTCATCCGGCATACCCTTGAATTGTGGAGCAAATCTGTGCCGAAAATCCCCCCCTTGGAACACAACTTTTGAGGTCTTCAGGCCGCCCAAATTGACGCTGGACCAATCGGTTAATTGCTGGAGCACTGGGCGCATCTCGAACATCCTTGTGTCTGAATAATTGAATGTCGACTTCTAAAATAAATTTGAACCACTTCTTTGTTCTGTGCTGAATCTTTCCATCATAAACTTCCCAAGTTTTTCAAAGTTAATTCTAAAAAAATACGTAAACGAAAAAATTATTCAATAATTAAATCTTAATGTTTCTTATGCGCCACCCTGTACAACGACATTAAGAGTTTCCAGCAAAAAGTCAATAAAAACCAAAAGTAACTAGGGAATGCATTGCAAAATGTCGACATTTTTTTTTTTTAGTGACAACATGTTTCGCCCGTTGACATTTTACTTTCCTGTTGACATTAGAGAAACTTAGTGAAAGGAGCATATCTCTTGGCTGCATAATATTGACCTGTCAGTCCTTCGCTGGAGCTCTAGATTTATTTTGTTCATTGTTGTGAAATCACAAAGAGTTGCCGCACTCGCTTCGTCGAAAGTGCGATCTAATGAATAAAGAATATATTTTCGTTCAACTTGTATCCATGCTTACGCTGTCGGATGCAGTCAAACCTCGTCCAACTACCTAGAATGGCTTAATTAAAAACACGAAACAAATTTCAATTTCCACAGTGCACCTCATTTCAGCTGGGTTGTCGTTTCAGGGCGTCGGAAAATAATTACTCCTTTTTTTCTCTCCTATTTCCATCCAGTGCGGCATCATCGCACTCGACGACGATGTAGTAGGTCTAGTCATGCATAGTACTTCAAATTTCTTGCTCATTGAATATTCCTTTGTGATGCAAACAACGGGAACGCCTTCCAGCCATATCTGGTGCATTTAAGTCCTTGCAACGCTCATTCATTGGCTCCGTACATATATTTATTTTCAATTTTCCCTCGCCATCTTCTTTTCATTGGGAAAATACTCGAGAAAAATAAGGAAAAAATGAAAGAGTAGAATGTTTGTGAAGTCAATTCGGAGGAACGGCAGTTTGTGGGTCAATTGGACCTCCGAGACAAGGTTGATTAAAAGAGCCTTCCCGCTCCGTGCCAGATCGTTGGACCGACGTCGTCTCTTCTCAGAAGTGAATCAGTAGAGTCGCATAACGTCTGCCAGCCGCATTGTTTCCAATAATCAATACTACGAGTCTTTTTAATTGAATAAGAAATGGGGCCAGACTGGGTATCAATTTAATTGATTATTTCTTTCCAGGACATGGATGGACAAGTTAAATGCAGTCTTTAACTAAATGGATGTAAAGAGTATTTCATTAAGTGCTTCCTGTTCTAGAAATAAATGTGGCGTCAGCTGTGCGGCACGAAGCGCTGTGTCGTCCTGTTGAAACTACATGTTGTTGGTGTCCAATCATCCAATTCAGACCAAAAGAAGTTAGTAATCAGCGACCTATAGCGCTCGCCGTTGACAGTGACGTCGTTCTGAAGGAAATCTGGACCGATGACGCCACCAGTCCAAAATCCGCACCAAATGCCGTTGACGGTGATGGCCTGGCCAACGTCGTTCTCAAAGAAATATGGACCGAAGACGCCACCAGTCCAAAATCCACACCAAATGCCGTTGACGGTGATGGCCTGGCCAACGTCGTTCTCAAAGAAATATGGACCGAAGACGTCACCAGTCCAAAATCCACACCAAACGCCGTTGACGGTGATGGCCTGATCAAAGTCGTTCTCAAAGAAATATGGACCGATGACGCCACCAGTCCAAAATCCACACCAAACAGTGAATTTTTCAGGATACATTGGACGCTCTTGGACCTCGTGTGAATTGTTATCCCTAGTTCAAGAATTTGACGTATTCACCCAGAAATGGGCCGTTGACGTATTCATCAAGAATTTTGTTTGTTGTTGACGTACTCGTATTCATCCAGAAATGAAGATAATTTTTCGATGAAAATTGGGTTTCCAACTGCTCCAGAGTCCATTCAACGAACGCACGTCGTTGTCTATGGTCTGGTCGTTTAACATCAACTGCAGGGTCAGTTCAATTTTGTACGCATACAGGCCCAGATCACGACGCAAAATTCGTGACGACAAGTCGTGGTCTGCGAAAGGCTTATGAGCGACGCGAAATCGGCTGTCTCGGATTCTCCTGCACAATTTTTTTCGGTTTTCGGTAGTAGCAACCGAGTTTAACAAATTTTTCGTGAAGAGTGTGGAACAAATAAAATAAAAAAATTAAGTACCCTACTACAGTAGCATGGATCAGAAGAATACAGAATTTAGATTTGCGAACGTTATTACAAAGGATATTGTAGTGATACTCAAAACTATGACAAATAAGAGGGATTATCTATCTCTGAGTGCGAACATGTTTATGGCTGGCATTGAAATTATTGGCCCCATATTGAGAGAACTATACAATAAATCATTGAACATCATTGAAATTCCCAAGTGGATGGAAAGAATCTAGGATAATACCTATTCAAAAAGTCAGCAGAACAATACGTAGTGAGGAATTTAGACCAGTCAATATGTTGCCACTTTATGAAAAAATATTGGAAAAACTGGTTGAAAAACAGATCCGGTTTTATGTAGAAACTAATAGTTATATCAAGGAACAGCCATCAGGGTTCAGAAGAGGATACTCTTGCGAGACTGCACTCAACTGGATAATCGAAAACTGGAAAAGTCAAATTAGTGGACGTAAAATTATTATTGTTGTATTCTTAGATTTCAAAAGAGCATTTGAGATGGTAGATAGAGAAATATTGATAAAAAAAAAAGCTACTTAAATATGGAATCAAAAATAAGGAACTGAAGTGGTTTGAATCTTATTTAAATAATCGCATTCAACGGACTATGGTGAACAATGTAATTTCGAACGCAGAAGAAGTTAAGGTAGGAGTACTCCAATTGAATTGAATTGAAGAACACGGGGTGTGTCATGTATATAACACTAGTACTGCGACCATAAAGATCTATTGTACCCCCTTCCTTTGATCTAGGATTTTAGTGCTGCCTTTAAGAATTTGACAACTTCTCTAGATTTCTTGAAAGTCTTTCCCTGTTACGTTTGTTTGGTGTGACATTTTAAATCTTTCTCGGGCAAGACTTGGACAGACGGTCAGTATGTGTTCCATAGTTTCTTTGGCCTGTCCACATCGCCTACAGATTTCTGTGCTGCTAAGACCCAATTTGTGAAGTTGGTAGTTGCATGCCCCATGTCCTGTTAGTGCTTCACATAGAACTTTTAGGTTTTGCTTTATTAAGTTCTAGAGCTTCTTTGGCTCTTTTGGGATTGTAATTTTGTTCCATGAACGTTCTTGAGTGTTTAATACCCTCTTGGTTGTTCCAGAACTGATTCCTTTGTTTTATAACCCATTTGTGTAGGTGTACGTTTGTGTCCTTTTATTGAATCCATAAAGGGGTGAAGGCCCCGTAAAAGGTACCTGAGCACCTTTCTTGGCTTGTATGTCAGCCTTTTCATTCCCTTCATGGTTTGCATGGCCTGGCACCCAGATCAATTTTAACCTGTTGTTACCTACCTCTTTGTTTAGTATATTGTGACATTCCCAGACAGCCTTAGAGTTGAATGTGTAGCCCTTTAGCGCTTTAAGAACCGCTTGACTGTCTGAGAATATGTATATTTTGGTATTTGTGGGTTTTCTGTCGTTAATGCGGTGTGCTGCTTCATTGATTGCGAACAGCTCGGCTTGAAATATTGTTGACTCATTACAGAGAGGAATGTGTAGGCTGCATCTTGGTCCTATCACTCCAGCCCCTACCTTATTTTCAGATTTCGACCCTTGGCAGTGCCCCAAGGATCAGTATTGGGTGTATTCCTATTTTTATTATATATTAATGATATCAATTTTGCACCTAAGAAATGTGAATTGTGTATGTTTGCGGACGATGCGCTGCTATTTATCAGCGGAGATAATATGGAAAGTTGTGTGAGA
Organism: Myathropa florea; assembly: GCA_930367185.1. Lineage (NCBI taxonomy): Eukaryota > Metazoa > Arthropoda > Insecta > Diptera > Syrphidae > Myathropa > Myathropa florea. The sequence continues at coordinate 79,627,337 of OV884003.1, read as the reverse complement.
GTTGCGAATGAGGACTTAGAATTGATTAATAGATGGCTTCAAATTAATAAATTAATGTTGAATGTTACGAAGACAAAAGCTATATGCTTGAATAGTACCGAACCAATAAAATGTCTTAATTGATGGCAAAAATATAGAAAGTGTTGATGAATTTAAATATCTTGGAATTCTAATAGACAAAAAAATTAGTTTAAAAGCAAGTATTGACTATGTGTGCAAAAAAGTGTCAAAAAAGCGTATTTTTTAAACAGAGTGAGACCAAACATTTCAATATTGACGGCATGTAAAATATATAATGCTATCATAAGACCCCACTTCATATTTTTTTTTTTTTTTTTTTATAATTTGCGCGCGCAAAAGGGGTTACGAATACCCTTAAGTGTCCGGAATCAAGACACAGCACGGGCCGAAGGTATAGAGGGAGAAATGGAAAGGAGGTACCTATGCACATTGGTCTTAAATGTCTGTAGATTGTAGTGAGTGGGAAATATTAGGCTGGGAAGAGCATTCCATATTCGTGTGGTGCGGCTAAAAAACGACTCTCTAAACTTAACTGTACGTCCGAAAACAGGCTTGAGGGTGAACTGATGAGCATTCCTGGCGAGACGAGTATTGCGGGTGAATTCATGGAGGGGAGGAATGCAATTGGCTAACTCACTTCATATATTGTTCAACAATCCTTTTTTTATCCACCGAAGTAGAAATACAAAAACTACAGAAACTGCAAAATAAAGCAATGAGGACAGTTCTAAAATGTAATAGATTAACACCCATAGCATGGATGTTAGAACGATTGGGCTGGTTAGGTATAAAGCAACAGTTAAGAATGAGTGTTTTAGTTTCTGTATTTAAAATTGCTTACTGCCAAGTTATCTTAGCAATTACCTGAGGTACATTAGTGAAGTGCAACCTTATAATCTCAGAAACGGACAAAACTTTCGGCTTAACTTTATGTCCTCAATTTGTTCACAAAATACAATAATGTTTAAAGAACTGAAACTATATAATGCATTACTGGATGAACTCAAGATCCACAAGAAAGAAGACCTCTTTGACTGCGCCAACCATCGAGGGATAAGTCTCCTTAACATCGCCTATAAGATCTTATCTGCTGTTTTGTGTGATAGGTCCTTATCAGTGTAGTTCCAGGCCAGGAAAGTCCACCATCGATCAAATCTTCATACTGCGGCAGATCCTGGAGAAGACCAAAGAAATGCAGATCCACACACACCATCTATTTGTCGATTTGAAGGCCGCATATGACAGCGTGTATAGAGGCGAGCTATACAGCGCCATGTCTAGTTTTGACATTCCTGCCAAACTCGTCAGACTGAGCAGGATGACGATGGAGAACTCTCGATGCTCCATCAAGGTCGGTAACGAACTCACCGAGATCTTCAATGTCAAAAAAGGATTCAGACAAGCCGACGCGCTGTCATGTGATTTCTTTAACATCGTTCTTGAGAAAATCATGCAAAACTCACTGGCCAACACAAAAGACATGATCTTCCAAAAGTCTGTTCAACTGCTAGCTTACGCGGATGACATTGACGTGATTGGGCGAATACAGCGAGCCGTCAATGATGCGTTTGCTGGCATTGAAATGGAAGCGACTAAAATGGGTCTGGCGGTAAACGAAAGCAAAACAAAGTATATGCTGTCATCGAGAAAGGGCGCACAACATCGACGACTTGGCCATAGGCAGCTATAACTTTGAGGTAGTTAAGGACTTCGTCTACCTTGGCTCCGTGGAAAACAGTACAAACAACATCAGCATCGAGATCAAACGCAGAATAACTCCTGGCAACAGCTGTTTTTTTGGGCTCAAAAGGCAATTGAGTAGTAGAGCCCTCTCTCGGAAGACCAAGCTGACTTTATACAAGACCTTGATCATCCCAGTCCTGCTGTACGGCGCAGAGGCATGGACAATATCCCAAGCGGAGGAAGAGTCTCTTGGTCTTTACGAGAGAAAAGTTCTGCGCGCGATCTTTGGTCCTGCTTGCGCTGGTGGCATTTGGAGGAGAAGGTTCAACCACGAACTGTATGGGCTTTACAGCGATATGAGTGTAGCCAGGCGTCTACGGATCCAACGCCTAAGATGGCCAGGCCATGTAGAGCGTATGGACAGTTTGGCTCCGGCCCGAAGAGTTTTCTACTCCGAGCCTCTGGGACAACGCAACAGAGGACGTCCACGTACAAGGTGGAGCACAAAAAACGAGGGGGACCTCGGCTGACTTGTTGTGCGAAACTGGCGAGACAGATGGCGAGAGATCGTGCTGGCTGGAGAGTCATGTTGGGTGAGGTCCAGATCCACCTCGGACTGTAGCGCCCAACAAGAAGAAAGAAGAAGATGACATCGACACAAATGGTTCGCCATGGAGATACTCTATGAGGATGTTGTGCTTTTTGGCGTATCGCATGATGGCTTTCGACGTCCCGATAGCGACAATTCTGTTAATTAATAAAGCCGTACCACGACGGGAACAATGAGTGTTGTCCACTAGCATACCAGTCTCACGAATTTTTTGCACAAACTTATGTACAGCAGTCTCAAAAGGGTGCTTCATTTCGGCCAAAACTTATTTTCAAAAATCGCACTGTTTGCGCTACACAGCACTCACTTTGGAAATAAGTTTTCAATATTTCCCAACGTTGTTCAAGCGTCAAGCGATTCATTTCGTTCGGCGGAGTTATGATACTGACTTTCTGATATGTTCAAGCATTGGAAAGTTTACATCTTGGTGAATTCGAAGTTTTGAATGTCTGACTTTCTGATAAGATTTCGACCGGGAAACAGCTGTCAGTGTCAAAACGACCTATGATTTAAAAAAAAGACACTAGATGGCCCACCGTTTACACCCATCTTAGCATGCCTGCATTCCCAGGATTTATCCGACTCCGACAGATCATTAAAGCACGCGTCGCTTTCCTGGTTATCTCTTCTGTGTGGTTCTTCCAGATGAGTTTGCTGTCTGGGATTACTCCTAGGTATTTAACTTCTTTCATTGGCGTTAGGGTTGTAGCCGACAGACTGTTGTTTAAGTCGTTCCAGTTTTCAACGCCACCTCGACATTAAACTATAGGCCCACACATTCATGATAGAACAATGAACAACACGTGTGGTTGCTGGAGAAGCTGGGCCTAAATCCTACCTGGACTGCAGCACCGCAATATATAGGGCTGGCCATTTGTTTGGTTTTTTCTCAAGAAGGCTATGGGTAGGTAGGTAGGTAAGTGGGTAGACGGTAGACTTAGGTCCTTAGGGACCCATTGTGATGCCTAATTGGGTATTAGTGTCCCCTTATAACCCTTGTCGCACTCATGGTCCTTCGTTGTGCCGGAGCCATCCCGATTTTCTTATGAACCTGAAAAGAGATCTTAGAGGTTTATTTGAAATTTCGTTGAAGTGAGACTTAAGCGCTGCCGACTGCGCCACCGAGGCTATTATTTCGTTGAAGTCTTGGAAGAAAAATTCTCCCAGTGTTCTATGACGCAACTGACAAAAACTAGGGCAGTGACAGGTAGTGAGGAGTGTCCTCTCATTCCTCCTCGTCACCGCAACCTCTACAAATGTTGTCGTTGGTGAGTCCCATTTTCATGGCGTGGTTTCGAAGGTGATTATGGCCAGTGAGAGCTCCAACCACCATCGTTAGCAACTCTTTGTCGCACTGAAGGATTTTGTCGGTTTTTGCTCGATCGTATCTGGACCATAATGCTTTAGTAGTCACACATGTACACAGACCGAACCATCTACTGTTTGCCATTTCAACTATCTTTATATCCACCCTTTTCCTCAGCTCTGAGAGGAGCGGTTTGATTCCATGAATTGCTTGTGACACGTCGGGCACTGACCCTGTTCTGGCAAGTTCATCAGCTATCTCATGTCCCTATGTCCTGGGACCCTGCACAGATTGATCGAGTGCTGTGAGCCAAGAGCCTTTAGATCTTCGCGACAGCTTGCGACTAGCTTCGACTTGATTTCTGTTGCGGATATAGCTTTCATAGGATAGGCCTGACTGTCAATAAGAATGGTAATATCAGCTGGTGGTATTGCCATCATTGATATCGTTTTGGCCGCTTCTTTGACCTCCAGGACCTCCGCTTGAAACACACTGCCATAATCAGGGAGTCTGATTGAGCAGTGAAAGTTTAGCTCATCGGAGAAAATGCCAGCGCCTGTGCCTGCTTCCGTCTTTGACCCATCGGTGTATACCTTTATGGTCGTATTGTTGATGGGTTCATTGGACGCCCACTCCTCTCTGGTGGGGTATTGGCAATTGAAGGGTCTCTCGAAGTCGAGTTATGGGAGCCTATAGTCGCTCTCGACTTCTGATACTGCAAGTCTGTTAAGAATACTTGCATGACCTATGGGACCTGAGCGCCAGTTGCGAGATTGACTGATACTCAGAGCACTTTAAGCGGCGATTGCCTGCATATAAAGGTCAAGCGGTAGCATGTGTAGGATCGTTTCCAGTCCAGCTGTTGGAGTAGAGCTGATTGCTCCAGTAACTCCTATACACGCAAGTCTCTGTATTAGAAGAAGAGACAAGAAGGCTATAAAAGAAACGCTGTCCAATGCAATGCTGGATATGCAGGTGGATATGCAATGCTAGCTGCTCCATTAATTCTTATCGACCAGAGAGTGCTCAACTTTCGAATGTCAACTCGCAAATGCCATACAAACTAAAGTGGCGGACAAAAATATCGACCGGGAACATAAAAATGTTGCATACTTCGTCAACACGTCAATCCTACTTGCAAACTTCACAACATACCCTCGACGCAAGTCAGTTTTAATTTATCTTATCTCTTGAAGACGGACAGGCATAGTTTGGTTGCCATATTTAGTATCCCGTCCGACCAGACTAAAATATGACATCCACCCCCTGAACTGTCGCTCCAGAAAATACTTCCCATATACGCCAAATAATTTATTACTCACTTGTTTTTTCGTGCCTCAAGTTTGTTCGCCAAAAACAAATAAAAAAAAATTTAACATTCCATTGAGCAACCGAAAAATAAAGTTTCCTTCAAAAGGAGCCAAAAAGTTCCAAAGCGACTCACATGCACTCACATACACACACTCGTACGAGGAGATCAAATGTACATATGTACTACACCATTACGCATTGCCAGCGACCCACCCCCGTCCGAATACTCAGCGTTTGGGTTAAAAAAAAAGAGCAGATTGCCTCTGTATGGCACACAAAGTTTTTAGTGTCCCCCATGCGGGGCCAAAAATCCGGGATTTCGAATCGGAATCTTGCCAAAAATCTATTCAACTGCAGCCGAGTGTTGTTATAGAACAGAGATTCTTCACAAATGCGATTGGATGCTGTTCGTTTGACTTTTCCTCCGGTTTTTCTTATGCTCTCCCCGGACATTCAGAGCATTCCAGATTCCTTCATTGAAAGGAAATGCACTGTCATTTGGAGTTCATCGACCGCTTTATCATCCATCGTGGTTTTTTTTTTCTTAAGTAGCAGTGGCTCGTCCTTTCTTGTGTGTGCTCTGACTGGGCTATCTGGAGACGTCGTTTGTATCAACAACACATAATAAGGATTTTGCGTTTAAAAAATATGACGCAGAATAGTGCAGATATCTCGCCGCCATGATAAATCGAAGAGGGTTGTTTGTGGGGAGGCAAGTAGACATCAGGTCTCCAAACGGAAAGTGAACCTCACTTCGAACACTAATTCATTCAGTTCAGGTTATTTGCAGATATTCGGTACGGTTGAGTAACAATTGGGTAAACAGGGTGTTTGAACTGCAAAAAAGGACTATGTAGCCATACGAGTACACATCGCCAATGGCATTTAGTCATCTCTCACTGAGTTTGATGCGTGTTTTTGAAAATGGCTTAATAACGCCTCGAATAGAGCAATCATTGGTATCTGATAAAAGGAGTATTTGCTTCGGATTTTTGAATAATGTAGGGTTCCAACAAAAACCTGAAAAATATGCTGCAGCTTTTATCTGCGGCTCCCATTAAACACTTGTACATAAATGTGGTGAAACATTTCTATACTGATTTTTCTTATTTTTTAAAATTTACTTTAACTGCGCTTTAAAAAAAAAGTTGACGACAAAACCTAGTCAAAGTTTACTTTTTGCTTGTAGCCTTTTCTGCCTTCAGCTCAAGGATCCTTTCGCGTCTGTCCTTCTTCAACACATGAGTGGGTCCGTCGCTCTTTGTCCTCGTCTTCAGGGAATTGAAGGCGACGGTGAGGAGCTTGTTCCTCTGACGCTTGGAATACCTCAACTTGAACATGTCGAAGTCATTCAGGCGTGTGCGCTTGCAAATGTTTTGTGATTTAACAGAGAATGCAGTCTGCTTCCACTTGCCCTTCAAGTCGTCGTCAACCCAAGCCTTGCGCACAATGATTCAAAAGTGATTTTTGAGTACAAGAATAAGACTGTTGGGAAATATAGAAAGAGGCTTGATGATGGCTTGATTTAACTCCATTGACATTTAGTTCACTCTCAAAATGGTTACGATATTCTTTTACCGTTCCAATCCCTGACTGATCTTACAAGTTATCTTCCTCACGCAATCGCATACGCGAAGTTCATAGTGGAAGATTAACTATCAGAAATCCAATTCCATTCTCTTCAGAGCGCCGTTTTGTTGGGCCTCGACAGATATCAAAGGAAATTAGCGAAAGTTCTTGGTTGTTGGACAGCACTGGGGCGCCACAAGCTGGGGTTAGATCGATATCTATAGTGGTGTGCAAAATAATAGGTGTGCCATTAAAACTCGTGTTAATCCGAATAAATTGCAGAACAAGACTCTTTTCCCCGTGGACTTCGCACAAACTGCTTACCACTTTCTGTTCCCAATATATTTAACTTATGCTTATCAGACTGTAAGACATTCCGTCATTGTGGAGCTGGCAAATTTAAGTGCTATTTGATAAAGAGTTTTTGTCTTTGACGATGTCAAGCAGTTGGCTGGACTGAGCTTAAATCTGACAAAGACCACCTTTACAAGGAAACGAAAACTAGAACGACTAAAACCAATAAGTCTGTCGGGTACAACACTGACTCCGGTAAAAGAAGTTAAATATCTGGGAGTAATCTTGGACAGCAAGCTCATCTGGAAAAGACATACAGAAGAGATAACCAGGAAAGCGACGAGTGCTCTGATGATTTGTCGAAGCTTGGCGGGCAAATCCTGGGGATGCAGTCTAAGTGTTCTAAGATGGATGTACATCTCTATTGTTCGACCTACAATAACCTATGGTGCAATAGCATGGACCAAGACAACCAATCAGATCAGCGCGAGGGAGACACTCAGCAAAGTTCAAAGGTTGGCATGCCTCTGTATTACAGGAGCCATGAGAACTTGCCCAACTACGGCCATGGAGGTGCTACTGGAGCTGACTCCTTTGCATCTAGTGGGTGCAGAATGTGCAGGCAAAACAATCATGAGAATGGCAAAAGAAGGGATAGGAAAACCCAGGTGCATTACAGCGAGGCAATTCGACGCACTAGTCAAAAAGCTACCACTCCTGGCTATTCCAAAGGATGACATGATTAGACATGACATGACAAAATGAACTAGAGCAATGAATCCATGGTCCACAGACTGAGCAACAACACGGTAAAATGGTATACAGACGGATCAAGAACTGATGAAGGAACTGGCGTAGGAGTTTTTGGACCCAGGACAAAATACTTCGAATCCATGGACAAATGTACCAGCATCTTTCAAGCGGAAATTTATGCCATAGATGCTTTCAGATGAATCTTGAAAGGAATTATACCAATCACGACATCGCAATAATATCGGACAATCGAGCCGCTATTAAGACATTAGACTCCTACATCATCCAATCCAAGCTTGTATGGGAATGCTTGCAAAAGCTCAAAGAGCTAAGTAGGAGAAACCGAGTAAAACTCTGCTGGATACCTGTCCACACGGGGATAGAAGGCAATGAAATGGCCGACTCCCTGGCAAGAAAATGAGCATCAGAATACTTCATAGGCCCTGAACCATTCTGCGCTGTAGGAGACCATCTCCTCAATGAAGAATACAGGCAACTAGAAAGAAGGAACAGGATAGAAACCTGGAATAAGGCTCGTGGAATGAAGAAGGCCAGGAAACTTCTAGGGAAATATAATCGATCGAAGTTCGAGGCATGCATCAAAATGAGTAAGAATAATCTGCGTATCCTAACAAGCATGCTGACACAATACTGTAGACTTAGGTTTCATCTAAAGAAACTAGGGTTATCAGAAGAAAATCTCTGCAGATTTTGTGGAGAATTTGTTGAAGTTGCAGAACATATACTGGGATTTTGTGCGGCACTAGACCACAAAAGAAAAATAAGTCTGGGCAAGTACCTACTATCAGAAGAAGAAATGCAATCACTAGAACCATCTCTCATTCTACTCTGGAACAGATTTCTTCACCTATACACAATAGGAGTCCATACATTTTCACGCTTTGAAAATGAATATTCGTCAAGTTATGGCCGAGTTATTACCCGATATATAGTGATTACGATCAGACGGTTGTGATGGTTGAAAGACAAGACAGACCCCCGCTTTTGATCGCATCTGTCTACATGCCTTATGACACGTTACACGGCCCACCAGAGGAAAGCACGAAGATCCTGGTGGAGGCCACCATCAACCATTGTTAGTCCACTCAGTAAGAGAATAATCTATGTAAATATGGGTGACAAGTTAAAGCCACTGCCTCTAGAGGCACGCCGCAGGGAGGGGTAATTTCACCCCTGCTTTGGGTTCTTGTCATCAACGAAGTCTTAGAACAGCTTAGATACTCGGGAGTGAAGGTAATTGCTTATGCAGACGACGTAGTGTTTATAGCAAGAGGCAAATTTCTCCCGACCATGAGTGAAGTACTTGAGGGCGCTATAAGAATTAAAGCAAAAAACTGCAGACTGGGTGTTAACCCAAGTAAGACCGAATTGGTTCTTTTCTCCAATAAAAGAGTCATTCCGCAATTTAGGCGTCCAGCTATTGAAGGATCTACACTGACGTTATCCGACAGTGCTAGATACCTAGGTATCATTCTTGACAAAAAACTAAATTGGAAACTTTATGTCACTGAAAGGGTCAAAAAGGCAACATGCGCTTTTTATATCTGCGCGAAAAATTGTCGGTAAAAAATGGGGACCAAACAACAAGACCGTCCTATGGATGTATACCGCTATTGTCAGACCCATCCGTACGTATGGCAGCGTAGTCTGGTGGCAGGCAGCATTGAAAGCCATTAATCTTAAGGCATTGACAAAAATACAGAGACTTGCGTGTATGGCAGTTACTGAAGCAATCAGCTCTACCCCAACAGCTGAACTGGAAACGATCCTACACATGCTACCGCTTGACCTTTATATGCAGGCAATCGCCGCTTAAAGTGCTCTGAGTATCAGTCAATCTCGCAACTGGCGCTCAGGTCCCATAGGTCATGCAAGTATTCTTAACAGACTTGCAGTATCAGAAGTCGAGAGCGACTATAGGCTCCCATAACTCGACTTCGAGAGACCCTTCAATTGCCAATACCCCACCAGAGAGGAGTGGGCGTCCAATGAACCCATCAACAATACGACCATAAAGGTATACACCGATGGGTCAAAGACGGAAGCAGGCACAGGCGCTGGCATTTTCTCCGATGAGCTAAACTTTCACTGCTCAATCAGACTCCCTGATTATGGTAGTGTGTTTCAAGCGGAGGTCCTGGAGGTCAAAGAAGCGGCCAAAACGATATCAATGATGGCAATACCACCAGCTGATATTACCATTCTTATTGACAGTCAGGCCTATCCTATGAAAGCTATATCCGCAACAGAAATCAAGTCGAAGCTAGTCGCAAGCTGTCGCGAAGATCTAAAGGCTCTTGGCTCACAGCACTCGATCAATCTGTGCAGGGTCCCAGGACATAGGGACATGAGATAGCTGATGAACTTGCCAGAACAGGGTCAGTGCCCGACGTGTCACAAGCAATTCATGGAATCAAACCGCTCCTCTCAGAGCTGAGGAAAAGGGTGGATATAAAGATAGTTGAAATGGCAAACAGTAGATGGTTCGGTCTGTGTACATGTGTGACTACTAAAGCATTATGGTCCAGATACGATCGAGCAAAAACCGACAAAATCCTTCAGTGCGACAAAGAGTTGCTAACGATGGTGGTTGGAGCTCTCACTGGCCATAATCACCTTCGAAACCACGCCATGAAAATGGGACTCTCCAACGACAACATTTGTAGAGGTTGCGGTGACGAGGAGGAACGATAGGACACTCCTCACTACCTCTGTCACTGCCCTAGTCTTTGTCAGTTGCGTCATAGAACACTGGGAGAATTTTTCTTCCAAGACTTACAGGAAATTTCAAATAAACCTCGAAATTTCTTTGCAGGTTCATAAGGAAAGCGGGATGGCTCCGGCACAACGAAGGACCATTAGTGCGACAAGGGTTATAAGGGGGCACTAATCCCCAATTGGGCATCACAATGGGTCCTTAAGGACCTAAGTGAGGTGTGGCTTGTGCCAGTCTACCCACTTACCTACCTACCTACTTATTGCCCGATATGTCTCGAAAATGTAATATTGGAATAGAGTCCTGCAAGAACTCTCGTGGAAGACATTTAAATTATGTTATATTCCAATCATAATAGCAAAATCTTGGTAATATATTGAAGAACTTGATCGAAATTTAAATTATAAATGTGTTTTAATTAAATTTGTTTTTGGAATCACAAATTGAATGATCCTCTTCTACCAACGATCTATTAAGACGCTTCCAGTCACAGCAAAACAGGTAAAGAATTGAATTGAACTGAACACTAGTTTTTAAGTAAGCGACAGAGCCGATGATGTTTTGATTATCTAACTCTTATGACTTGCCATTCGGTTTTAAACGAATTAAATTTTCTGTTTCGTCAAACTTAGCAACCCTAAGTCCATTTAAGCCTGTTGTTAGTATAAATACAGACTTGGCCAAATTGGCCAAATTGTCTTTGCTGCCAAATCACTTATCGGAAGTAATTAGTTTTAATTTTATGGTTTTCGGCGACACTATCTGAGGTTGTAAACGATTTTTATTCTATCCTTTCATTTCATTAATTTTTTTGCTTTTTGAAGATATAACGAATCGTAAAGGGTGCCTAATACACTTAGCCAAGGCTGTATGTGACACTACTTATGCTGTATCATCTGTGTCTTCCCGAGAAAGTGGATAGAACTCGAAGTTATCTCTGGAAAGTGTGTAGTCAATAAAACATTCAGTTTCAGCTGCATCTATTGCCCACCTCCAATTGGGGAAAATGTGGAGATGCTTTTGCCTTCTTTGTATGAACTTTGCTAAGATGCGATGCCTCTGACATTTGACTGTTTTCCAACCCACTTTAACTTTCTCTGTAACTTGCTGTGTTAAAACAGTTTTCTATTTTCTCTTGCTTCCTACTCAACTCTGATAAATTATGGTCGTGTATACGTAAAACTTTATGAACTTGTGGTTTGTGTGGCGTATGATTAAGCTTACGAATGGTGTCAAATTTATCGGGAATTTTCAGTTTTTCTGAGTAAAAAAGTAAAACTTTTTGACATGGGGGCGTATACGTAACATTTTTTCGATCTACTGAAAACCAGCGAGTTAAGCTGATTAAAGTCGTAACGCCCTATTCCGAAAATGTCTACTTGTTGATATTGTGTCCACTACAAATTCCGACACCCGTATCAGTCAACAGTTCCCTTTCCAAAGTTAGCCTCTCTTCTCCTTCACAAATAAGAGACTTCTCCGTTGTCTGCTTTTTTTTCAACATTCTGTGTTAAGGACTACAAATTAATTGCTGTCATCAGGACAGACGCTATTGTTTGTTGTCCCTGTCCATCAATCCACAGTCGAAATCGTCTTGTAGGCTGTAGATTATCCTGTAAAGAGGATCACTTATATCTGATTCAATTGCCCTCGAATGCAATTAAAAGTAGAATATCTTTATAGGCGTAATTTCCTGAATTATAATTCGCAAAATTACAGATCCGTTTAGCTAATAACAAATACAGCACTTTGCGTGGAGCATTACATGCCTCGGCGTACAGGCACTTCAACGGCGATTTCTATTTTAAGAGCAAGTCAAGTGAGATTTTGAAAACATACTCGCATTTCGAAGGGGGAATAAACAGAAATCAAATCCTGTCAAGGCAGTGAACCCATGACCCCCATAATTCTCCTCCGAAGGCACTCTCTCCCCAACAAGTGGAAAAGGCACGGAAATTCCTCTCCAAAGAAAAAGAAACCATAAGCAACGCGAAGAAGTCGTGCCTTGAAAGGTATCATCGAGTCGTTCATTCTTCACACACCGGTGACTTTGCGCCCGGGGAGAGAGGAGGAAGAACACTTCATTGCGACGACGACGATGAAAGAATAACAGCGTCCTTAAAACCAAATGGCGCAGAACATTCGTGCAATGAAATCAAATGGGAACAAAAGGGAGAACCATAAGCCTTTCCGGGAAACAGTATTCAATATCGTGTAGGCGTTCCAAATTCGGCCGCCCTTCTGCCAATAAAATGAAAAATAAAGGGATAAAATTTATTTCAGAAATTTTGTCCGAATACCACCCCTCCCTGAAGCGTGCTTTACTTTCTGCTTCGAAATTGTGTGTGTGTGCTTGTGTGAGCCGCCTTCAATAAAACGAAACGAGTTATGACATTTCTGTGTGACGTTTATCGATGCTCGTTAATTTTTGAAAACCGCTGTGCATCACTGGCGCATTGAAATGGGAGTGCAAACACGTTGTGTCAGTTGAGCTGACAAGCGTTCGCCTCTCAGCATTATTGTGGGTGAAAACCAGCTAAGCGTTCGAAATCCTCCTGTCATCTGCTCTGTGCAATGTGAAAACATCATAGATGCATCCGCAACCGTTGCCGTTCATATGTAAGCAAGGGTATTGTATTCACCAGCTTTGCGCCTGGATAATCCGGACCCGGTCATAATAAATTATTTCTGAAATAAATATCTGCATGTTTAGCAAATGTGTGGCGATACGGTATGGATGTGGATGCCATTGAAACGGAATCTGAGCGGAAACAAGAGCGAATTTTTAGTCCAAAACATTTTCATTTCATGGCAACCAATTTGAAAATATGGTCGCAGGAAATTCAAATCAAAAGCCACGCTAGAGAGTGTGGGCGGAAGGTCCTTTTATGTGCCCAGGCCATTGACAAATGATACATTGCATCGGAATTTGGGTTTTTCGTGCTTCGTTTTTGAGTTATGACAGTTTATTAAATGGCTCGGAGGGTAAATGCAAAATTGGCCGTTCTATTACTGATGGTATGATCCATTATTTCTATGAGAGAGGGTTCTCAAAATTGATATTGAAAAAGTGATGAAATTTGTATTTTCAGTGAATTGGTTTATATGTTCGGTGCTTGTTTAGCACTGGGCAGATATGAATAGGAGAATGTTAGAGATCTGCCGCTTAGACGATGTGGACGCTTTTTTAGAAAGTGTACAGAGATCTGAAATATTGCTGTAAAAAAGCAATCGGATGCAAATGGGGCCTACAGGCTAGAATAGCATACTGGCTGTATACAGCCGTAGTCAGACCAATCCTAATATATCGAGTCTCAGCATGGTGGACAGCTCTTGGCACAGCCGTCAACTGCAACCTTCTCAACCGCGTGCAAAAAACTGCAAGCATATGCATCAGTGGGGTGATAAGGACGACACCATCCGAAGCATTAAATATTATACTGCATCTCCCTGCACTCGACTTGTTTGCCAGACAAGTAGCAGCTTGCACAGCGGTACGACTCAGAACACTGCACCTGTGGAATAACCACCATACAGGTCATTCTACCATTCTAGATAACCTCGAGTTTCTACCGCACGACACCGACTTCCTACTGCCTCATCTAGTCTTTCAGAAAAACTTCTCTACCAGCGTACCCTTCAGGTCTGACTGGAAATCTGATACTCAGACGCTGGACGGTCCTCTGCGTATTTTCACAGATGGCTCCAAGACGGACGAGGGAGTAGGATTAGGTGTCGACTCCAAGGAATTCAATTTTAGTATATCCCTCCACCTTCCAGAACATTGTAGCGTATTGCAGGCTGAGACGATGGCAATAAAAGAAGCTCTGCCTTGGCTTAAGAACAACGTGATATCCAAGAAGGACATCACCGTCTGTTAAGACAGCCAGGCAGCAATCAAATCCCTGAACTCGGCTACTTTTCTGTTTAAGACCTCCCTAAAGTGCCGCATATCTCCTAACGAGATGGCTGAGCATTTTAATATTAACATTAAGTGGGTGCCGGGACATAGTGACATTCCAGGGAATTGTGAAGCCGATGATCTCGCCAGGAGCGGTACGATCTCCACAAACCTTCCTAGTGGAGATCCTTCTCCCATGCCACTCGCTACAGCTAAACCTCTTTTAAAGAATCATACTTTTAAAAACACCAGCTCAAGATAATCAGATGGCACTAGGTGCCTCATCACAAAGCAAATTTGGCCTAAACTTGATCTAAAACGTTCACTCTATCTTCTTAGAATGAACAGGTCATCCCTAAGAACTCTCATTGGTGTTATCACAGGACACTGTGCAATTGACACTCACGCCTTAAGAATGGGACTCCCTCACAACGACTTCTGCAGAAGATGCACAGACGAAGAAGAAAAGGAAAGCGTAACGCATCTTCTCTGCACTTGTAGCGCTCTCTCCTCTCGCAGGAACAAACACCTTGGAGCCTACTTCTTTAACGACTTGAGCGAATTGCACAACGTCGGCATTCATTAACCAAATAGCTTCATAGAAAGCACCAAATGGTTTTTTTGGATAGGTAACATCAGATCCGGGTGATATCACAATCAGCCATTTCAACCTAAACCTAGGTCTATGCGAATAAACCACAAGCGGCCCTCAAAGCCGACATAACCCAAGCCATCGGTCAAATTCGGCCGGATTGATGCGCCAGAGTCATGGAAAATTGGGCATTTCGGGTGCACGCTACCCACAGAAGCCGCTTCTAACATTTGAACAATGTTATATTCCATATACAATGGCAACGATAGGCCTTTTAAACGAATGAAAAATGTCGATGATATCTTACACACACTTTGATTTACTTGAATTTCAAGATAGGAAGCACTTAATGAAACATCTTTAACAAGACGGTGCCACATCTCACATCTTTCGATGCATATTTTGCGAAAACTTTTTGTTGGTCGAATAATGTCAAGAAAGTTGTGCTATCGACTGGGGCTACGATCCTTCACCGCTATTGATGTTTTCTATGGGTTCAAAGTGTAAACCGACTACAGTCTTGATGATAAATCACAACGTTCGAAATGAGATTGGTGAAATAACACCGAGAGTTTGCCAAAATTTTATGCAAAATTTGCGTAAATTGAAAAGCCTTTGCACCACCGACCACCGTTAAATATCTTATATTCCAGAGTATAAATTCACAAATTGTAGTTCATTTGAAACTTAAAGAAGTCACATCGAATTGGAACATAAAAAGCACCCGTTTCTATGTTTTCGATTGAATTATGAAATCTTTTTTGTGTGCAGATACTGCAGAAACTATGAAAATTTTTAATAAAGTCCCTCGCTTTGGTTATTTTGTAGGAGAAATGTTTCGTGGATCTGGGAAATTTTCGTGGATTCAGCTGGCTACTAAGGTTTCAAGCAACGATGCAAATATTTAATTTGTGCCCAAGATACTTTAATGGACAATGGGAAACGAACATGGTTCTAAGCAGTAACAACGCTACGGAAATCTACACCGACGGATCTAAGACTGGTAGTGAAACGACTGGATGGCGCAGTTGGTTAAGTGAGTGCTTCTAGTTCGAGGGGTCCCAAGTTCGAAACCCAGTGAAATCGAATCTGGTCCAGTCACCATTTGCCGTTGGGATCAAATTAACGGCACTGGAGTAGGTTGCTACCTGGCAGTGCAATGGACCAGTTTTAAGTCTGAGTGCTTCAAAAATCCTCCGAAAAAAAAAGACTGGTACTGGAGATGGCGCGAGTATTTACTCGGAATATATCCAAATCGTGGGGGCCGTGGCCGTGTGGGTTCGTGCGTCGACCCATACGCACTTGACTTTCACAGTCTAGGTTCAAATCTCAGCACAAGCAAACATTTTTCAAAAACAAAATTGTTCACGGCTCCACCTCTTTCGAGTCACTGACAATGCTCAAAGAGTATAACTGTCTAGGAAAAGCTTCTCAATCTCGCCGTTCGGAGTCGGCATTAAACTGTGGGTCCCCTCCACTCGTGAGAGAACAACAGCACGCACAACACGAGTGGTTGCTGAGAAGCTAGGCCCAAGTCCATCTCGGACTGTAGCACCACCATTATTATTATTATTATCTCCAAATCAGCCAATCTTTTAGACTACCGGATCATTGTAGTGTTTTCCAGGCGGAAATTACGGCTATTCGTGAAGCCGCTGAATGGCTATCGATGATAACGATATCGGGTAAGAGAATCGTCATTTACACCGATAGTCAAGCAGCAATCAAAGCACTCGAATCACCAATTATAAGATCTAGATTGGTAAGAGTCTGCCGTATGTCTCTCAATGAGATATCGAGACAATGCAGCCCAATGGTGTGCTGGGAACCTGGGCATAGAGATATTCCAGGAAACTGTAAAGCAGACGAACTAGCCAGGAAAGGTACAATAATTACTAAACTTGCCATTATCAATGCTTCTGTGCCGATGGAAACCTTGAAAACCAAGATCTCAGAGTTAGCAATCAGCCGGGCTTGTGAGAGATGGAGAAATCTTAACACCTGCCTACATGCGAGACAAACGTGGTCAAAGACGGATCTTCATTTATCCATCCGTTTATTTTCATTTTCTCGGAAACTAGTAGGCCTAGAATAAAAAAATTAAAGGTGAAAATGTTCGCAATGAATGCCTCTACAAGTCTTGTTATGGTCAAAACCAAGCCAGACTCATTATTTTTGAGAAAAAATGTGTGCTTCGCACGAAAAAATACCTATTTGTGGCTAAAAGTATGGTTAATTTCCGTTAATTTTTATTTTCTCTGAAACTAGTAGGCCTAGAAACAGCCATCCTCAGCCTTAACAGGAATAAATTGGGTAACCTTGTAGGAGTCTTCAAAGGACACTGCGCTATGGGAAGCCACGCCGCGAGACTAGGCCTGCCTTACAATGACTTCAGATGAAGCAGATGCATGGATGAAGAAGAGAATGAAACACCCTCGCATTTTCTCTGCAACTGTCCTACAATCGCCTCCACAAGGAAAGAAACCCTAGGAGATTTCTACTTAAATGAACTAACGGACATAGCTGAAATAGGTGTCAAGAGAATCTGGATGTTCATCCAGAAATCAAGATGATTTCAAGAGTAGTGGCTGGAAGCCGACTCAGTGGCATCACAATGGACCCTTTGGGTCTAAGTGAATCCTTCACCTGTGAGGGAAGCCACCTTACCTACCTATCTACCTACTTTAATGAAATACGTTTCAGTTATGTCCTCTTAAGGCGACCGTAAAATGGGCGAAGCACGCGTAACTTTGCCCTAACAGAACACCCGTTTTGATCATTTGCACGTGTTGTTGAACGCTATATCCATCTATGGTCATTTGGCAAAACAGACTGAATAAAATGACAGCCAATTTGACAGATATAGCTTCAACAATATGATCGCCGTCAACTGTCACAGTACGGAAGTCCTTATTGGAAGACCCTTTAAATTCTTCTTCTGCACTTTTAACTAACTATCGATCAGCTATTTATCGACTTCAAAGCCGCATACGACAGCATCCATCGTCTTGACCTCCAAGGCCATGAACCACCGTTTCAAGGACCAAGCTATCGCGGATGCCAGAGCGCTTGGTCTGGATTACTGGAAGCAGCGTGCCCGGGACCGCAGGGCATGGAAGGCTGCCGTGTCTCAGGCAGAGACCCTTCACGGGTTGGGAGCCCGCTAAGTAAGTAAGCCATTTCTTCTACGTAGCGTGTATTTCGATGATTGACAGATCTCTGACTTCTGCAATAGAGCCAGTCTCTTCAAATATTTTTACAGTTTTGCCTATAAAACGCTCAGATCGACGATTATGTCGACCAAAATTGACCGTGATGCCCAAAATTTACCCTCTATAGAAATATTATTTTTGTAGTAAGTTTTCACTAGTTCAGCACATTCAGCAATTGTTAAATGATCCATATTGTAAAATGGCATACCTCTGACTAAATATATACAGTCTCGGACGACAGTACGTTTTGACGTATGTGACTGCAACAGGGATGTCAAATCCGGGCCACAAATTGAATGACCCTATTCACACTTGCACACTTTGATTACTGACCTAAACTGAAACGTACAGACCGTACATAAACCTATCGTCTGTCGAAAATTTGCATCGCTTTATGTGTTCCGAAAAAGCTCTTAAAAATCCTTTGCGTATCCTCAAAATGCATTGAATTTCCAATCAAAGCATATGAACACTTACCTTCCAGTTGATTATAAATGCTGTTTGGTGTCACAGAAATACCCTTTACCGTATGAGGATACTTTCAAAGAATGAATCAACCAATGAATCTATTAGACCCCATCCACACCACTCACATAATTTTAACTTTATTTAGATACGCAGTGCAATGGGCTTTGGCAGACCTCTTTGTGGTTGCCATACGAAGTCTTTAAACAATGTTCGAAAGCTTTTATGAGCTTCTAATGGAATTGTATGACATCGGTCCATTAAAACAGTTTCAATTTAAACTCTGAGCCCGAATACTCAGAGCTGCCAGCTGATGCAGACAATTATATGAAACCGTCACCTGCATGATGTGGTCAGCCATAGTCCCTGCCTTTGATTTCGCTGAGGCCTGTTGGTCAGCGGGGGAATTTGCATAAAACACCGTTAATTAATCAATTATCCACATATCGAAGCTTTGCAACGTCGTACATACTCGCTCTGATTTACATATGCACGTCCGGGTATTCCCAGTGACAGTGTTCATTTGTGCTCGAGTCCATTATGCTGATGCGACGTTGATTGCATTGCATTTTTGAATACGCAGAATGTTCAGGTGTCCAATTAAAGTTTGGCCAAAAGCTGCGTGTGTGTGCGATTTATTCGATTCCTGATGATGGAAAGATAAAATCCACTGGAGCATGTAAATTGCTATCTTGACCTGATTCGTTTCAAATGTACTGAGGGCGGAGCAACTATTTCGCACTCTTTGATTTTGAAATTTTGTCGGTTGTCAAGTGATTTGTAAATATTCATTTTGCTCTGTGGTTTGATGTTTTTCCAATGTTCTGGTTTATCTACTGGATACTGGTAAAATAAATTGTTCAGTTGCAGATAAGTCAACATCATCAGAAAATCATGCTACTCGATGCTGTATTTGGGCGTGATCGAACCATTTATCTGCTCATGATTGTATTCTCCTCAAAAAAACATTCGAATCGATGGAAAACTTTCAGTGACCAGTGTCTATCTCGTGGACAAGTACATATTCCGGGGGGTTTCTAGATTTCGTGATGGTCGTGAAGACCTTGAAGACGACTTCGGACACTCACCGAAGTCGATCACCTCGAGGAATGAAGAAAACATCGAGAAAGTCAGAAAAATGCTGCCCTCTGACAGTTGTGTGACCGCGAGACTTATTGAGGACTAGAGTATCCAGCGTGCTTCGCTACGCCCTCTCTGATGGGCGTGTCACCTTTTTTTCCGGTGTTCTTTACTTACTTACTTACTTACTTAGCAGGCCTACGACCCATGGAGGATCTGAGCCTGAGCTATCGCTGCCTTCCATCGTTGATGGTCCTGGGCACGCTGCTTGCAGTCATCAAGACCAAGTTGTCTTACGTCCGCGATGACTTGGTCTTTGTACCGGAGATTCGGTCTTCCTCTCCTTCTCGAACCAGGAGGCTCGGATTCGAAGACCCTCTTAGCTGGAAAGTTGTTCTCCATGCGCTTGATGTGGCTGAGTCAGTGCAGTCGACGGATTTTTGCATTCCGGACTATATCCACATCCTGGTACAGCTCATAGAGTTCGCGATTGTGTCTTCTCCTCCATTCGCCTTCCTCGCAGACGGGACCATACATACATCCGACGTAGAATTTTTCTTTCGAAGGCACCAAGAATCAGCTCTGCAGTTCTGCTTAGTGTCCAGCTTTCGGCTCCATACAGCAGGACAGGCAGAATAAAAGTTTTGTAGAGCATGATTTTGGTCCTTCGAGTCAGGAGCTTTGAGCCCAGTTGTTTTGACAAACCGAAGTAGCATCGGTTGCCAAGGGCGATTCTACGTCGGATCTCCACTGTGATGTCGTTCGTGGAGTTCACGTTTGCCCCGAGTTAGGCAAACTCCTTCACTACCTTAAAATTGTGGCTGTCAATTGTGATGTTTTGCCCTAGATGGTGTCAGCATATATTTTGTTTTATACTCATTGACCTTAAGACTAACTCGTTTCTCCTGTTCTTCAATCGCCATGAAGGCTTCCACTACGGCGCGTTGGGAACGCGCAACGATGTCGATGTCATCTGTGTATCCCATCAGTTGAACTGACTTGTAGAAGATAATGCCTTCCGTGTTTACAGCAGCCCGACGCACTATCTTCTCCAGTACCAAATTAAAGAAATTACACGACAGCGCATCACCTTGCCGAAATTCGGTGCAGGTTTCGGATGTCTTCGAGCCGAACTGCACGGTGCATTGCGTGTGTGTTAGCGTGGTCCGACACAATTGGATCAGTTTTCCCGGGATCCTGAATTCGGCCATTGCTTCGAATAGTCCCTTGCGATGAATGCTGTCGTATGCGGCTCTAAAATCGATAAAAAGATGGTGCGCCTCGATTTGAAACTCGCTGGAAACTCCAGGATTTGCCTTAGCGTGAAGATCTGGTGTATAGTCGATTTGCCGGGACGGAAGACGCACTGGTACGTGCCGATTAGTGCGGTGCAAAACAGCTTTAGACGTTCACACAGTACGCTGGACAGGATCTTGTAGGCGACGTTGAGCAGGGATATACCTCTATAGTTGTTGCAAGAGGTAGGAGAGCCTTTTTTGTGGATGGGGCATATGGAGCTGATATTCTATTCGTCGAGCATGCTTTCGTCCTCCCAAATTCTACAAATGATCTGATGCGTGCTCCCTACCAGAACATTGCTGGTATTTCAATTGCAATTTCTGACACTATTAGCACCAATTGATCAGGACTCGATCATGGGCTATAGGAAAAACAGAAATTCGCATCTGTCAGCAAACATTCGACGGAGAATTATGAATTTTTGCACACATGTTAAGAACACCACCACTATCACTGGGGCGACCGATCAGTGGTAGTTATCCGACTGTTGGTCAACATGATTAACATGTCAACATGGTCTAAGTGTGCTGGTGAATTCACTAGCAGCCCCCTAACCTAACCCTAACCTACCGAGGATTTAGAAAAAGAGAACGATTTGCGTGCGAGTTGTTTCACATTCTCTCACGGAAGAGCAAAAACACATGAGCGTGAGTCACTGCAAAGACATTAAATCGGTCAAAAAAATGCCACCGCGGAGTTAAATCGAAGGATCACCCTTGCCAATCGCTGTAACTTTGGGCTTCGAAGGCAATCGAGGAATAAAGCTCTCTCACGAAGGACCAAGATATCCCTTTATAAGATCTTGATAGTCCCAGTCCTGCTGTATGGTGCAGAAGCATAGACACTTACCAAAGCGGACGAGGGGATTCTTGGTCGCTTCGAGAGGAAAGTCCTTCGTATTATCTTTTATCCCGCATGTACTGATGGTGTTTGGAGGTGAAGACTGAACGACGAACTGTACGGGCTGTACAGCGACCTCGATCTGGTCAAACGAGTTCGGGTCTCTCGTCTCAGATGCTTAGGTCATGTAGAGCAAATGAACACTGGCCTGAAAAGTCTTCGACTCCAATCCCGAGAGACAATGCGGTAAAGGAAGACCACGCCTTCGATGGCGTACGCAGCTGGAAAGGGACTTCAATCAGCTGAACGTGCGTAGCTGGAAGCAACTAGCACAAGATCGTGCTAGATGGAGAAGCATGTTGGCTGAGGCCCAGCTCCACCCGGGATTCTAGCGGCAGCCAAAAAAGAAGGCATAAATGTAGCTTCGATTTTATATCTTATACGATTGGCATTTTTTTTAAATTTCTTTTCCTTTCGTTCTTATCTGGTCACCCCGCAAAATTTTCGGACTAATCACCCTAAAGATCGAGTATAAACAGCCTTGGCAAAATGTATTAGGCACCCTTGTCTTTTTGTCTTTGCTGCCAAATCACTTATCGGAAGTAAATAGTTTGAATTTTATGGTTTTCGGTGACACTATCTGAGGTTGAAAACGGTTTTTATTTTTTCCTCTCATTTAATTTGTTTGCTTTTTGAAGACTTACCGTATCTTAAAGGGTGCCTAATATTAGGTTGTACCACATGAAATGTCGGATTTTATTTGTAAAAAAATTTTAGATATGTGTCGACGGATACTCCCATGTTGTGTGCAATGCTCCCCACCGTTTTTGTTGGGTCTACATCCACCGTTTCTCGTAAAATGGCGTCGTTAATTACCGTTTTCGGTTTCCCACGCGGTTCGTTTTCGCGGTTTAGATCTCCCGAACGGAACTTACCAAGCAAACGCTGAATGGTGCGTTCGTTCACCGCTATGTTCTCAAATGCGTCATTTATGTTTTTGGCTGCCAGAGACGCATTATGTCCTAGTTTGAACTCGCAAAGGAAAAGAGTACTATTTTCAACCGTCGACAGCATGATATGAAAATTTCTAGAAAAAAATAACTGTACTTGCAACGGATCCTAAATGTCACACACATCAAAGGCACATACCACTGTATCTTATAAAAAAAAATTCACTGTGTTCTACAGATATTCACTCGACAGCTTCTAATTGAGGACTAAGTGAAAAATCCCACATTTCATGTGGTACAACCTAATACAAATCGCCAAGACTGTAATATTGCCTTGTTGGAGGAAACTGAGCTCAATCAGGCAGCAATCTACCACAAACTCAAACACGGTGACTTTGAACAAACAAATTGACTCTGTTTTCATGGAGGAAACCAAAAACATTTCCTGCCATTTATGATTAATTAATCGCTGTCAACACTTCAAAACAGCAAAAGAACTTTGCTGCGCCGGTGAATTGTGATTGCTCGTAACATTGTCATTAGTCTTGACTACAATGACAGCGAATTAATATGCCATTAGTTCCATACAGCTTTCATTTCATGGCTGTCTTTCAAAGTCAAGCAGTAGAATCAGTGCATGCAACGGTAAGCCAAAGTCGATGTGTGCAGTAATTAGTTCGGATCAAAAGGTTATCTGTCAACAGTCCCCGACAGTCACGGATATGCACTCGTGTGTAATTTGAAATGTCACTGAAACATGTACCACCACCACAATCTAATGAAATCAATGTATTTGCTTATTGAAAGACGGTTCAAAGGCACACTCCGAACCAATTTCGGATTACAAACTATTCGAGAAGCAACGTATTTAATTACATTTTATTGAAGGGACATCAACGTTCGTCTGTGGTCCTCTTTTTTCACAGAATAGTTGTGAAAACTATTCGTCTAGACTAACAATTGTCTGTGAGCATGTCTAAAGTGAAAGGTCGGTGTCCTCTTAATCCAGTCCGCAACGTATCCCTTCACAAGACTTGGTAGATTTTCAATAAATAAAGGATGAGATGACTCATTTTTGGTATTTCTAACCATAAAATGTGAAAAGAAGCAAAATGAGAGGGGGTAGATACAAATACCCCATTAGGGAAATGTTGCCATTTATCACTCAATTCGCAATCAAACATCATTTGCATTCCTTGTGAGCGGCAATAATCAAACGGCTCCTTGGTATTTAATTGCAAATATTTGTCCTGACATAATTCACGGGCATACATATTTAATGGACCGCTGATTAATGGACACATTTCTTTTGTCGTGTCCTGAATTTTCGCAAGTCGTTCGTTCTCTCTCTCTCTCTCTGTCTCTCTCTCTCTCTACATTCAACTGCGCCCGGTCAAAAGGCAACTAAATCATTCAGTCCGTGTGTGCGTCTTCCCTCTCTGTTTGTGTTTTCTCGTTTCGTCTTACTTTTCGTCATACTTATATAACGGTGTTTTCAGATTGCACAAAGTAAAGGAGAAATCTAAATATATTTCCGTTTTATGGAGACACTCTCGGAGTGTGTCCCAGTCGCAGGCAACGCACATGTTCATTTGGTAACTTAGCCCCCGATTTGACAAGGCACAAAACGCTCGTATCTGAGAATGGCTGCCTCCAGCTACAAATGCGATTTTCTTTCTCACAGATACTGCGAAAGCAGCGAAAAGTACATACATACACGCAATCGTTGAACGGGGATCGATGTGAAACCAATTACTTATCGATATTTGTGTGTGAGTACGTGAGTGTGGCTGGCCAGCGAAGGGGCTCGAGTGCTGGATTGGGGTTGGTGGCGCTCGCTGGTGTTGGTGTAAGTCAATGTCAAAAGGGCGCCTATTAATGGTTGGTTATATTCATAGAATGGAATTCACGTTGAAATGGGCATAATCGGTTTTAGAAGACGGCTGTGTGTGTGTGTGTGTGGGTGTACCTTGTGAAACTAATTTTCGGAGAGGAACTGACATGCACGGAAATTGCCGTAGACAGGGACGGAATGGTGGAGAAAGGGTTGGGTGGGTGCTTCGATGAACCTTTGAGGCGTGTTGACCAAATGCAAATGTAAACAAGTTTACACTGATTTTCATTTGAAAACGGAGTGCTCTGCCTTGAAGTGAAATAATGGAGATTTTGTTTGCTTTTCCTGAAAATGAATCTCTTGCAAAGTTTATGTTGCCCTTGAGGCTATTGATTGCTGAGTATTTTTAAACTTTTTGTTTAGATATCTGCTTCAAATAGGTGGCGGAACCTGTTTACTTTTCTGTAAAATCTCGGCTCTTGGTGAAAATTGTTTCAAAAGCTTTTAGAAATTGTTTGTTGTTGGGGGCTTCTGAGTTGTAATACACTTTTAAATGTACACAAGTTTTAGCAGTTATTATCAAAGCAAATATGTTTGTTCGTAGAAATGCACACTTTTACAATCAAAATTATCTCGAATAACGTGATATCCTGTGGCGGAATAGGGATACAGGAAAATGATTCATTCTAATCTCGATCATGTGCAAGTCAAGAAAAGTTTCATTTTCGTGCACAAGTTGACTGTATAGTGATGGCGAGAGTACGGGCCTAATTCTAACAAATTCTAATTCCATAAAGTAAACAATTATTTTTCGCAGAAGCAGGATTTGTTTGCGCAAATTCGAACAAAAATTACGCAAATATAAAAATCGAGTTATTTCTGTTTTGTTGCCCTTGATTGGAGAAAGATTTGCTTTGCAAATTTGTTAGGTTAAGTTAATTAAATTAAGTCGAGACGTTGGACGATTTGGAAGACAACATTCGTCGTGTTATTGCTGATATACGGCCCTAGTTGCTCGAATAAATTGTCGAAAATTTGACTTCACGGTTGCGCTTCATTCGAGGCAATCGTGGCACGCATATGTCCAAAATCATGTTTAAACACTAATGGCGTAGAATTATCCTTTAAATAAATCTAGAATCATGAACATTAACATCAGCTTCAGGTGTTTTATTTCATATTGAAAATGTATACTTCTAAAAAACAGCCTTTACATGATGAACTGCTACTACACGTTATGAAATCAATTTAAGCTTCAGGTTAAAAAAATTCGGAAAAGTGGGGCCAACTACTAAATAGAATGACCGATAGTTGCAACAACTGACAACCTCGTGTAGGTTAAGTTAGGTTAGGGGGCTGCTGCACACTTATACCATATTGGTCCATTGCAGTGTTGGCCCAAAGCTAATCTGATTAACGATTAAAAATTAATGATTAAAAATCATAATCAAAAAATTTGATTAAGAATTATTAGTCCTAATCAAATAAAAATGATTAAAATTTTTAATCATAATCATAATCATTAATCGTTAATCTGATTGAAATTAAATGTATGACAAAAAACTAAATCAAAAGTTAACATTCCTTACGCCCATTTCACAGGTGGCTGAGGTATTTTCCGTTGGCTTAGCTTCACTCTCTTGCTCTCTATAGCAACTATAGAGGGCAAAAAAAAGAAAAGCTAGCGATGCACTGCACGTGTGCGGGATTCACGTTTTTTAGCACATTCAGCTGGCATACGCTCGCCTCGCGCTCGGTTAAAAAAAAAAAACCTTAAAAAACTTAAAACTCTGAGTGATTAACTTAAAATTCAAGCATGAATTCTGAAGATGTCGTGTCGTCAAACAATGCCGTGAATTCAACGGGAGTATTGCAATCGGAATCGGATCTTTCTTCCTCTGCTTTATTTGACGGTACTTATTACAAGCTTCAACTAGACAAACGCACCGACAGGAATACAGTAGCAATTTGTATGAAATGTTCGGACCAGCAAAGTAAAGAAGTTAAGGGCTATGGCAAAACGACATCTAACTTTTTGGGACACTTAAAACGGAAACATGGCCCTGACACATTACAGGAATGTAGAAAATATATGAAAGACAATAAACAAAAGAAGAGCAACAATAACACAGTTCAAACGTCAAGACAAACTCCACAAACACCTGTAACTCAAGAAAATTTTGATCGTAACTTAGTAAACTATTTTGTTAACTCAATGATTGCTATTCGAGCCGTGGAAGACCCGTACTTCATAAAGATGATGGAGGATTTAAATGTGACAAATAGTGGAATCAAGATACCCGGGCGACGTGCTCTCAGAAAAAAAAATAGCTAATCAATTATCCGATCAAATTTGCGAGATAAACGAAAAACTAGGTGCAGTGAAATATTTATGCACCACAGCTGATATATGGTCAGGGAAAAAAATAAGCTTTTTAGGTGTTACAGTACACTGAATTGATAATGACTATAAGAGGCGTTCCGTAGCTTTAGCTTGTCGCCGTTTTAAAGTGGCGCACACCTTTGACCGCATAAAAGATTTACTTCTGGAAAGTAAACGCACGTGTTGTGCGTGCTATTGTTCTCTCACGAGTGGAGGGGACCTACAGTTTAATGCCGACTCCGAACGGCGAGATTGAGGAGCTTTTTCTAGACAGTTATACTCTTTGAGCATTGTCAGTGACTCGGAAGAGGTGAGGCCACGAACAATTTTTTTTTGAAAAATTGTTTGTCTGAACTTGGATTTGAACCTAGACTGTGAAAATCTAATGCGCATGGGTCGACGCAAGAACCCACACAGCCACGGCGTCCACAATCATGATTAAGATTACTTTTTTAATGATGATTATCTTAATCATGATTATTTTAATCATGATTAATTTAATCTGATTAAATTTAATCAAATTAATTAATTGATTAAGAAATTAATCAACTAATGGCAACACTGGTCCATTGTGATACCCACAGTCAGACTACTTCCACTGATCGACCACTCCAGTGATGGTGCCGTTATTTGATCCCAACGTTGACTGAACCAGATTTGAAAAACCGGATAAAAGCGTATTAACTTTGCTTTCACTGGAATTCGAACCTGAGACCAGACTAACTTAGGGTAGGCACTTAACCAACTTCGCCACCCAGTCGTTGTAACCTCGTGTAAAAAGCGCCCATAAAATACACTTTTGTGTTCAGTTCATGTCTAACCCAAACCCAGGATGTGCCCAATAAGTCCTTTTAAATTTTGCAAGAGCAGAAGTTTTCTTTAAGTGGCCAACTATAATTGACTTAAGTATACATAAACTTACGAAGGAAATTTATGCAGAATTACACATTTCTGTGTGTTCATAATTGGAAGCCGTGGAGTAGTGGGAAGATGCGTCGACTCCTGCGCTCGAAGTCTAGGTTCGAATCTCGAAAAAAAACATCTTTAATTTTTTCACGGCTCCACCTCTTTCGAGTCACTGACAATTCTTAAAGAGAATAACGTCGCCTATAAGATCTTCTCTGCCGTTTTGAGTGAACGCCAGAAACCTTTCGTCACCAAACTAATGGGTCCCTATCAGTGTGGTTCTAGGCCAGGGGAGTCAACCATCGATCAAATCTTCACACTGCGGCAGATCCTGGAGAAGACTCAAGAAATGCAAATCGACACACACCACCTATTTGTCGATTTTAAGACCGCATATGACAGCGTGTATAGAGACGAGCTATACAGTGCCATGTCTAGTTTTGACATTCCTGCCAAACTCATCAGACTGAGCAGGATGACGATGGAGAACTCTCGGTGCTCCATCAAGATCGGTAACGAACTCACCGAGACCTTCAATGTCAAAAAAGGTTTTAGACAAGGCGACGCGCTGTCATGCGACTTCTTTAACACCGTTCTTGAGAAGATCGTTCAAAACTCACTGGCCAAGACAAGAGGCACGATCTTCCAAAAGTCTGTTCAACTGCTAGCTTACGCGGATGACATTGACGTGATTGGGCGAACGCAGCGAGCCGTCAATGATGCGTTTGCTGGCATTGAAACGGAAGCGGCTAAAATGAATCTGGCGGTAAACGAGAGCAAAACAAAGTATATGCTGTCAACGAGAAAGGACGCACAACATCGACGACTTGGCCAGAACGTCACCATAGGCAGCTAAGTTAAGGACTTCGTCTACCTTGGCTCTGCAGTAAACAGTACAAACAACATCAGTATCGAGATCAAACGCAGAATAACTGTTGCCAACCGCTGTTTTTTTGGGCTCAAAAAGCAATTGAGTAGTAGAAGATCAAGCTGACTCTATACAAGACCTTGATCATCCCAGTCCTGCTTTACGAAGCAGAGGCATGGACAATATCCCAAGCGGATGAACAGTCTCTTGGTCTTTTCGAGAGAAAAGTTCTGCGCGCGATCTTTGGTCCTGTTTGCGTTGCTGGCACTTGGAGGAGAAGGTTCAACCACGAATTGTATGGGCTGTACAGCGACATTAGTCTAGCCAGGCGTCTGCAGATCCAACGCCTAAGATGGCTAAGCCATGTACAGCGTAGTTTCGGCCCGAAGAGTCTTCGACTCTGAGCCTGTGGAACAACGCAACAGAGGACGTCCACTTATAGGTTGGCGCACACAAGCCGAGGGGGAGCTCGGCCGGCTTGGTGTGCGAAACTGGAGACAGCTGGCGAGAGATCGTGCTGGCTGGAGAGGCATATTGGGTGCGGCCCAGGTCCACCTTGGACTATAACGCCCTAGGAAGAGGAAGAAGTTTAGAATCGGCATTAAATTGTAGGTCCCCTCCACTCGTGAGAGAGCAATAGCATGCACAACACGAGTTTTTATTGAGAAGCTAGGCCCAAGTTCACCTCCGGTTGTATAATTTTTTTTGCGTTCGTCAATGGGAATTGTAGTAAAAAAATAGAGGGAATCTGTTGGTTTTTCACCTGCTGTCACCAGTATCAGAGTTAAGGTTAGGTTGTAACTATATATATAATCCATGACCATGCAGTAATTGTGAATGATTATGATTAATTTCTCTCATAAAGAGAAACGGGGCGTAGTGAGTAGATGCGTCGACTCCTACGCTCGAGGTTTAAGGTTCGAATATCGAAAAAAAACACCTCACATTTTTTCACGGTTCCACCTCTTCACTGACAATGCTCAAAGAGTATAACTGTCTAAAAAAAAAACTGGCAGTTCCCCTCCACTCGTGAGAAATAAACAGCGCACACAACACGAGTGGTTGCTACGAAACTAGGCCCAGGTCCACCCCGGACCGCAGCGCCGCCATTATTATTATTATGAACTAACCGTCGAAAGAATAAATAAAATAATACCACTGTGCTTTGAACTTTCAGTCTACTTTGAGCGATCGCATGAGTGGATGCATTTTAATTATTTGTAAGAAAATTATTTCTTCGTTCTTTAAAATTAAATGTCAAGGTTTTTTTTGTTGAAAATAGATGGGGGAAAACGGGTTAACAGTAATGAAACTCAAGTAACTCTTTGAAATCGCAAAACATTTATGCACAAGTTGGAAAATTCTCATGAATTTGATTAAAAATTCAAAGGATTATGGTAAAGTTCGCAGAAGTGGACGATGGTGGTCAGATACGACGCATGAGGGAATAGCATGTTTTGAGTACGGTATCTAATTCTAACCTTCCTGAAAGGAAAATCGAAGCAACGGGTGTTAAAGTTTATGTTCGCAACGCTCAAATTATATTTTAAAACAATTCGGAAGCGCAGATGGAGTGAGCACTTTTCGGAGCTGCTCAATCCCGAACAGGGCACTGAGGGTGACAGTACTGTAGTTTTGAGTAGGGCGGAGAATAGTCCAATGGTGGAGGAAGTCATTTTGGCGATTGAATCGCTAAAAGTTGGCAAATCCGCCGGTGTGGATGAAATCCGGCCAGAAATGCTTAAGGCTATGGGTAAAGAGGGAGTTTTATGGCTCTCTCGTGTCATTAAGGTGGCTTGGGAACGCGGTGAAACACCTGGTGATTGGCAGACTGGGGTGATTGTCCCTCTCTTCAAAAAGGGGGACAAGAAAGAGTGCTCCAACTACAGGGGCATATCTCTTTTAAGTCTCCCAGGTAAAGTCTACGCTAAGGTGTTGGAGGCGCGTTCTAGAGCTATGGTCGAATCCAGGATGGGGGATGAACAGTGCGGTTTTCGTCCCGGCAGAAGTACAACCGACCAGCTTTTCACTCTAAGAATGGTACTTGAGAAGGCTTGGGAGTACGCCAAACCGATCTACAGTTGTTTTGTAGATTTGGAAAAGGCATACGACCGAGTTCCTCGAGGTAAACTCTGGAGTGTTCTGCAGGAGTATGGGATTGATGGTTCTTTGTTGAGGGCCATTCAGTCTCTATACACAAACTTTAGTAGCTGTGTTCGGGTTAACGGTAGTAAATCAACACCTTTCACCGTGGGCGTTGGACTTCGCCAAGGGTGCGTTTTGTCACCTCTCCTTTTCATCTTATATATGGACTGGATGTTACAGCGCAGTCGAGGTGAGGAATGTTTCACATTGGGGGAGTTGAGGGTAGGTCATCTTCTTTTTGCAGATGACTTAGTCATCTTCACATCCTCCCAGATGGAACTCCAGCGTGCGCTAGATAGGTTTGTGGCCGTATGTGCTGATGCTGGGATAAGGGTTAACGTGGACAAATCCGAGGTTATGGTTATTTCCAGAACCCCTGTTCAATGCACTCTACATGTTAGTGGAGTCCCATTGAAACAGGTGGAGAAGTTCAAGTATCTCGAGGTCTTCTTCACGAGTGATGGGAGGAATAATGCTGAGTTTTCCTGTAGGATTGGTCAAGCTGGGTCAATTTTGAAACAGCTTGGTCGATCTGTAATCAGGAAGGCCGCGCTTGGTGTCAAAGCCAAGTTAGCGGTTTTTAACGCAGTATTTGTTCCAACTCTCACCTATGGTCATGAAATTTGGGTAATGACCGAAAGAATAAGATCGCAAATACAAGCTGCCGAGATGAGATTTATTCGTGCTGTTGTGGGAATTACTCGCCGGGATAGGGTGAGAAACACGACAGTGCGCGGGGAACTCAATGTTGGGCAGCTGCTTCTTCGAACGGAAAAGGCTGTACTTCGTTGGTTTGGTCACGTGGCACGAATGTCCCCATCATCACAACTTCCTAGGCGTGCCTTGAATGCGATTCCATCAGGTAGGCGACCGCTTGGCAGACCTAGGATGAGATGGTTGGACCAAGTCCAAACACTCGCCTGGTTGCGCTTGGGCATAGCTCCTGATGAGTTAGAGTCGATGGCGGAGGATCGAGTGGCCTGGAGATCTCTCGTGCATGCATGGCCCCCGAGACCCCTTTAGTGGAACATGCGGATCATTGAAAATGAGATGAGATGAGAACAATTCGGAAGCTATAAAATGCAAAAAATTGCATAAAGTGCTTCAAACTAAAAAGACAAGAGGGACTTAAGTTTGCTCAAGGACATATTAAGTGAATAGAAAGATGGGGTCAGGTTCTCTTCATAGACTAAAAGGAATATAATTAGAATGGTTCAGATGAGTGATTATACTACAGTGAAAGCTCCCATTACGGACAAAACTCTTAGGCGGACAATCCCCTTGGGCGGACAGTTTCTTACGAGCGTGGAACTTGAATTGAAGTTTCATACATTTTATATTCGCTTTAGCGGACACTCCCTTACCCGGACGCGGACAGGTACATCACCACTTAATTCTCTTAGGCGGACAACATTATTTTCAGTAAAACGTTCATCTTCATCATCTTTTTTGCATCGCATGAGAACGATAAACACGAAAGAACAAACTTTACAATGAAACAACACAATAGCAACAGGACAGTATGTGTGTGGTGCACATGCCATCGAATCATTGACTATTGTAAACTGATTTAAAAAATCTGGATTTGGGGCACCATTCACGACAGAACTTCATCAATTTGACCCAGAAGATAATCTACCACTGGCACATCTGAGAGCAATTTCAAAACTTCTTCACGAGTGTCAATCTGATGTTGGTCCAGGAAGCTTCTTGACATTGATGGACATGTGCATATAGACAATGATATTACGGCAGAGTCACAAGTTCAAAACATCGTCGACATCGGCAGCAGCTCTGAAGATGAATAAGAAGGTTCAGAGGTATTATATGAAATGACATTCAGCTCATACAAGGAGGCGCAAATTGTAGTTGAGAAACTAAAAAAAAATGTTTACCAAGAGATGATGAGAAAGCACTTCAGATGCTTTTCAAGTTGCGAACCCATATGAATACTGTTGGGAATGAGTCACTGAATAAACAAACAATGCTAACTGATTTTTTTAAACATAAATAATAAACATACACTGAAATAATCCTTTTTTTGTTAAATGTTCAATTACAGTTGAATAATTTAATTTTTATTAATAAGATAATATTTATTTATTTAGCCATTAAAAAATATTTTTTTTTTCATTTTTTCCCATGGACGGACAACTTTCTTAGCCGGACAAAAGTGCTGCGACCGTCGCTGTCCGCCTATGGGAGCTTTCACTGTATTATCCTGAATAAAAAGAAAATACCGAAAAAATTGGTTATTACGAGAGAACTGAAATTTAGTTCGCTCCATCAAGTATAAATCACTTGTATAAATGACTAGATGGTGCAATTGGTTGAGTGCCTGCCCTAAGTTAGAGGTGTCACAGGTTCGAATCCCAGTGAAAGCAAAGTTTTTAAATCTGGTCCGGTTACCATTTGCCGTTGGGATCAAATTGACGGCACCATCACTGGAGCGGTCAATCAGTTGTAGTAGTCTGACTGTGGGTATTACAATGGACCAACATGTTGGTGATTTCACTAGCAGCTCCCTAACCTAACCTAAAGTGTGTCTTAGTTCCGTCGATAAGGATTCGGTATTTCCTTACATTTTTCATTTGAATTATAGAAAAGTAAGTTGCATGGTATATTTTATGTTTTTAACCAATTTGTAGTAAGACTGATTAATTTGTTCCTATAAAAGTGGGTCGAAAAATACACTGCACACCAGAGAAGCGCGAGCTGATAAAATCGCTTAGAAGAGGCGGTAAAACTTACAAGGAAATTGAAGAACTCTTGGGGTGTTCCTCGAAAATGATAAGAAATGCAATAAAATACCAGGAAAAGGTAGAAACACACGGCCGGAAGAAAATTTTGCAACCAAAAATGGTGAGGCGGGTTGTGAGATATTCGAAGGCGCATCCCTCTTCAGCAGCTACCCAGATTTTGGATGAGCTGGACTTGTCATGTGGTGTTCACACGATCAGAAGACGCTTGAGGGAACATAACCTCAATGCTCGCAGTCCACGCAAGATCCCACTTCTCAAAAAAATGCACATAGCAAAAAGGTTGAGGTTTGCAAAAGAGCATTTGGCGTGGTCACCGGAAAAGTGGAGAAATATAATGTGGACTGACGAGAGCAAAATTGTTCTTTATGGCGGAAAAGGATCTCGGCAATATGTAAGGCGTCCACCCAATTCAGAGTATGATCCAAGGTTCACCACAAAAACCATTAAACATGGTGGATCAAGTATCATGATTTGGGGATGCTTCTCCTACTATGGTGTTGCTCCAATATATTGGATCAAAAGTATAATGGACCAGCACTCATATGTGGATATCCTTCAGAACATCATGCTACCATATGCCGAGGAGGAAATGCCGTTAAAATGGGTCTTTCAACAGGACAACGACCCGAAACATACCAGCCGAAAAGCTAAGCGGTGGTTTCAGGACAATAGAATTGAGGTCATGGAGTGGCCTGCTCAATCCCCCGATCTCAATCCTATTGAGAATCTATAGGCGGATATAAAAAAATATGTTTCCAATAAAAAGCCAAGAAATAATAACGAGTTGTGGATGACAGTTGAGCAGGCTTGGAAATCAATTCCAGCTGAAAGGTGCCAGCGTCTTGTTGATTCCATGAAGCGGCGTTGTGAAGCTGTTATATGCAATAAAGGACATGCTACAAAGTACTAGTTCATTGGCAATAGCTCTTCATTTATAATTAATTAATTTTCTTATTTATTTCTCGTTACTTTAACCTTTTGAGTTGGTCAAGAAACAGCAATGCTATTATTTTGCTCGCCTTGTTTTGAAGTCTTTTTTAGAAAAATGGATTTATTCTACTTTAATTTATTAAAATCAATATTCCCTTAATGTAAATATTAGAACAAAATATAGTTTCTTATAATAAGAAAAAAAATGTTTAATCATTACTAAATTTTTTTTATTTTCGAGTAATGGTACTTATTAAGGAGCACTGCTATTTTTTTGCTCGCAGCTGTACATGAGAATATTGCGTTATAACTATTTCGGAGCACAAATGTATTTAATATCCCAAACATTCGCACTACATGGTTGTAAAAGAATTGTGTTAAGAAAGAAAATTAAAATTCCGGAATGGCCAACTTACTCACTAACTTACTTACCCTGACCTTAAAATAATTCAAAATTACTGGGTATATCTAGCAAAGGAAGTCTTTTTTTTTTCTTTTTAATTTTAACTTTATTTCATAAAAAAATGGTATACAAAATATGGTATTTACTATGTTAAATCATTTCATCATGAAGTGCTGTAGTTAGTGACACTCAATTGTCAGAAGGACAAGAGGCGAATGCATTATCAATATGAAATAACAAAGAATTCATGTTGAGATGGGGTAAACTACATGTATAAATAAAATCTAAAAATTTAATATGTTTGTACATTGCTAAACAATACGTTTTAGTTTTGGCCAACACTATAGGTCATGGTTCTTAACCCGCAATAACACCCCGACAAAGCAATAAATCTCCCATAAGACACCTCAGTTACATATATCCAAAGGAAACGGCTTAAGTCTCTCGGACACTTTTAAGAGTTCACAACCCTTGTGCGGTTTAACTCCTCTTCAAATGCATAAGTGGCCATAAATACGAAAGTAAAACTCCACCCCACCGTGGAAATTATGTTGCCTCTTAAGGCCGCTTAAAGTCGTGACTGTTGAAACGAAAACTCAGACATCTCCTTTTACACAAATTTCCTCTCCGCCATTGCAAAGCATTGAAATATCCTTTCACGCCTGACTTCAGCTGCGAATGTTAAACGGGAGTCTTGAATTGAATTTCCCAAGCAAGACCAAAGCCATTTCTGTCTTCCGCGGCAGCTTAACCTCTGAGTAATTATTATTTCCTCAGTCCGGAAGTCACTGCTTGCTGATGAGTAATCTCTATCTGTCACAGCGATAGCGCCCCTTCAAAAGGAAATAAATAAAAATTCCTCATTCCGTTTCTGAATTTTATTTGCATTTTCTTTTTTTTTCGCTTCCGTCTTTAATATCGTTTCTGTTTTGCGTTTATTACTTTTTCTTTGCTGCTTTCCCTCGTCTCTTTGCTTCTTTCAAGTTGTCATTTTACAGAGTGAAGGAAGAGAATTATTCTTGAAGGCATCGTTGGTGTCCTGTTCCCGTACACGTGCTCCATCAAGCATGAAGCATTTCGCCATTGTAAGTTGCTAGTGGTTTCTGAACTCATCCCTTTCAGGCACGACGGTCGCAGCAACTACTTTGCTGTCGTAATCGCATTCATGCAGCTTATAACTATCCGATGTGGAGTGGACTTTAGATATGAAACAGAACGGCAGGAGATTGAGGAAGGGAAAAGTTTGATAAACACGAAATGCTCTAGCACAAGTTTGCATTTACTCACAGATGCAGAAAGACGTTAAAAAGTTGTTTTGCGAAACAGCCAAACAACTGTCATTTGTTTGTAAGAAATCTCGCTGTGGTCAGAGGGTTTGTGTGACGCAATAAACGTCACAACCGAATCTCCTCAGAAGTGGCCTGAGCTTGAGTTTGATATCGATCCTGTCTGTCTGACAAGTGGAAAAGTTTGACAATTACATCGGTTTTATGCATAATTCACGGTTCACACGAACTTGTGAAGTTTGTCCACACAAAAGGTGCGCACAAGTTGAGGGTCTCCGTGGGGTCTTAATTAAAAGCAGCTATCTTGTGTGTTTTCAACGTGAAACAGATTGAATTGTTTTGAGTTCCATAGGACTCCTTGTGTGCGACAGTGTATTGTGACGTGAGCTGTGTTTGCATTGTAATTAGGTCGAGGTTTGTGTGTCATTGTTTCTCTCGCTAGCATGATTTTTCTATTTATGCCGACACGTAGTCGCTCTAATTAAAATGTAAAAAAAAAAAGTTATGTACGTAGGGAAATGCAGAAAAAACGAAAAAATCGCGTGCAAGTGTTGAGAGGTTGATTTGATTCAGTCTTATTATTCATTTCTGATTTGCCCCAGGAATTGTGTCGACATTAGGTCGGATAGTCACAAGGCTGAGTCAGCATGAATACAATTAGTCCATTTTAGTTGACTTCCTTCCGAAGGTTGTTGGTATAATGATGATTAAGTCGTGAACTTAGTGTGGTCACAAATGGCACGACTTCTTCAAGCCGAACTTAATTGTATTCGATACGACCAAGAGTCACCACTGACAGCTATCAAGGTTATTAATAATAATAATTGCGGCGCTACAGTCCGAGGTGGACTTGAGCGTAGCTTCTCAACAACCACTCGTGTTGTGCATGCTATTGTTCTCTCACGAGCAGGGGGACCTACAGTTTAATGCCGACTCTGAACGGCGAGATTGAGAAGCTTTTTTCTAGACAGTTATACTCTTTGAGCATTGTCAGTGAATCGAAAGAGGTAGAGCCGTGAAAAAATGTTAGGTGTTTTGTTAGAGATTCGAACCTTAGACCTTGAGCGTAGGAGTCGTCGCACTTATCCACTACACCACGGCGCTCACAAAGTTATTGCCTTTATGCTTAAATAGTACAGGGTTTTCCATTTGCGATTTGTCAACTTTAAACTGTGAACACACCCCTTAACCAATGACCAAACTGTCAATGTCAAAACATTCAGTAAAAACGACGATTTTCAAAGTGGTGAAATTCACGAACAAAGAGCTTTTACAAATAATTAAAATTTATTACCAAAATTCAGAGTCGGTGGCGGCAACTTCAAGAGCGTTAACGTAATTTTTTGGTCTTAATTCTCGTCCCCACCTCTCCCTTTCATTGTATATATGGACTGGATATCACCGCGCAGTCGAGTCAAGGAATGTTTCACGTTGGGAGAGTTGAGGGTAAGTCATCCACTTTTTGCAGATAACGTATTCATCCTCACATCCTCCCAGATGGAACTCCAGCGCACGCTAGATAGGTTTGTGGTTTAATGCTAGGATGAGGGTCATCGTGGACCATGGTTATTTCCAGGACGCCTGTTCAAATGCACCCTGAATGTAAGTGGAGTCCCATTGAAGCAGGTGGAGAAGTTTAAGTATCTCGGGGTCTTCTTCACGAGTGATGGGCGGAATAATGCTGAGCTTTCCTGTAGGATTGGTCAAGCTGGGGCCATTTTGAAACAGCTTAATAATAAAAATAATGGCGGCGCTACAGTTCAAGGTGGACCTGGGCCTAGCTTCTCAACAACCACTCGTGTTGTGCGTGCTATTGTTCTCTCAAGAGTGGACGGGTCCTATAGTTGAATGTCGACTCCGAACGGCAAGATTGAGAAGCTCTTTCTAGACAGTTATACTCTTTGTGCTTTGTCAGTGACTCGAAAGAGGTGGAGTCTGAATTGGTGGGTTTGCCTGAATTGGGATTTGAACCTAGACTGTAAAAGTCAAGTGCATATGGGTCGACGCACAAACCCACACGGCCATGACGCCCACCAGAAACAGCTTGGTCGATCTGCAATCAGGAAGGCCGAGTTTGGTGTCAAAGCCAAGCTAACGGTTTGTCTACCAACATTCACCTATGGTCATGAAAGAATAAGATCGTGAATACAAGTTGCCGAGATGTGATTTCTTTGTGCTGTTGCGGAAATTATTCGCCAGGATAGGGTGAGAAAGACGGCTGTGCGCGAGGAACTCAACGTTGAGGAGCTGCTTCTTTGAACGGAAAGGGCTGTACTTCGATGGTTTGGTCACATGGCACGAATGTCCCCATCATCACCATTTCCGAGGCGTGCCTTGAATGGGATCCATCAGATAGGCGACCGCTTTAGAGTCCCAGAATGAGATGGTTGGACCAAGTCCAAACACGACGCCTGGTTACCATAGCTCCTGATGAGTTAGAGTCGATGGCGGAGGATAGAGTGGCCTGGACATCTCTCGTGCATGCATTGTCCCCGCGACCTCTTTAGTGGAACATGCATGTCACTGAAAATGATGATGATGATGATGAACCACTAACTTAAGTGCCTTATGAAAGGTATTGAAGATTGGAAAAAAACGTTGATATACGTTGATGTGTTGATTGCATTGGATATTACTTTGAAGGGAATTAAATTTAATATTGAACTATTTTCGAACCATTTTCGCTTTATTTTACGTTTTGATCAGAAGCTGTGCGCAAATACCAATCCTCACATATTTTGCACCAGCTTCTGAACAGTTGGATAATAATAAATACTTCATTATTCTATTTAATATTCCGAGGTCCACAAACAGACACCAAGGATGATAAACAGGTTAGGTTTGCACTCTCTCTTTAAGAAGGCAAACGCAAACGTCTATCTTGTTTGTCAATCATTCACCTTTCTATCGAGCGTTGCTGCACCAAGATTTACACCCCCAATAACTGCCGCAACATAAATAAGTTGTAAAAAGCATGGGTGGTTAGATGTCATTAGAATACTTAAGGAATTATTGCGTAGCATAAATCCTGCAAAATGGTGAGGAAACAACCCACATACTTCCTACTTAAAGCAATAAAAAAGGGAATGAGTACTTTGCAATTAAGCAAACTCTCCACTGCTGAGTTTCAAAAAGAGTCCAAATTAAATCATTTCTTAAGAGGTATCTCACTGTTTGCGTTCGGTATTCACTCTTGATTATTATTTTTCAAATGGACTCATTTCAAAAGGCGTGTTTTGATTACGAGTGTATAAACCTTTCAGCAATCACCGCAAACAAAACGATTAGACCCACTTATAGCACATTTTATTTCCTACACACTGAATCTCAGAGGCTGTAGTCATAGTTACAATAGCATTTTCCCAGCTATCACCCAGTGGTATAAAAACAAATGCTTCCACAATTATGTATAAAAAATGTTCTTAAAATATAAAAAACAGAATTATTTAGACGTTTTTTTTTTAAACTGCTCTGTCGCTGTGAAGAAAGATCTTTCCGAGATTCTGCTGTATTTCAGTTGAGAGATGTAACCACACTCTGTGTATATGCTGCAAATTGTGTTATACAGTCTGTCCAGAAAGTGTTTACACTTTTGTTTTTCCAGTAGATTTATTGCAAATATTTTTGGTACAACTTATAATACTACTACGCATTAAAGAGAGTTCATTTCATTTAAAAACAACAAAATATAAAAATGGACGAAAATTTCACTGTCAAGAAAGTCTTTATACACATTAACTTTATAAGCTAAACTAATTAATAAGAAGCTAAATCAAGAAAATTCATGTTTTTAATTATTATTTTAATATTTAGTGTGAACGCCTCTAGCATCAATAACAGCCTTTAACTTTTTCGTCATTGATCAATTTTTTTATATCATAATTGGTTTGAATGTTTTTCACTCTTTTTTGATGTATTGCATCAATTGGTTTCGGCTTTTCGGGTTCCGTTTTGCCACTTTCTTCTTCAAATGGGCCCAAGAGTTTTCTATAGGATTAAGGTCTGGGCTCTGTGCAGGTGTATCCAGTACTTTGGTGCAGTTATAAAGCAGCCACGTCTTAACCGTAAGTTCTTTATGTTTCTTAATAAAACTTGAATTTTGGTTTTCTGATATTATCACCGCCATTAAATCCAAAATTGTTAGCACTGCTGCATAAATGAGCTGGTAAAATGCTTAGCTATTTCTTTGCGCCCATGGTGTTTTCAAAAAAGACTAAGTCTCCGACATCTTTGCTCAAAATGCACCCCCATACCATCACAGATAACTTTTTTCGACAAAGCTTTTAAGGGCTTGTGCTACACTCTGATAGGTCCTTCGTTGTAGTATATCATAATTTTCATTCCGTGGCAAAATATAACATCGTCCCAGTATTCGCTTCACTGAATGCTATACTCTGTAGCAAACGAAAAGCCTTCTTAAATGGTTTTACTCGAAAGCAGTGCTTTTTTTCTTGCAACTCTCAATGTAAAGTCATGCTTTAGAAGCACTTGTCTTATAGTTTCGTGAGAAACTTGTATCCGAGACTGCTGGTTCATCTCTCTGGGCAAGGCTCTAACTGATGTTTGGGGTTTTTTGTGCACTTTTCTTAGCAGGCAGCGCTCATTTCTATGAGATAATTTGTTTGGCCTTCCTTTTGTAGCAATAACCTCCAAACGATTTTCACGCTCTGCTCGGTTTATAATGTTATAAACAGATAAGCCGAACAGGTCTGTCATTTCCTTGACACTTTTGCAATTGTAATGGTTGTAGTAAACCAATTGCTTAACTTAAAAACTAATTCTTTTCCCAGGCATATTGTATGCAAATGATCAATAACCACACGATTACGAACAACACTCTCGCATGCCCACTCAGCAGAAAAAATATCAATAAACATTGTTTTTTTTCCATTGTGTAAAGACTTTCTTGACAAACTGTGGCTAGATATTATTTATGAACGAAATTAAATCAAAATTTTATCGTTAATTATTTCAACTCCGACATTTTCTCAATCAACTTTCAGCCGACAAACAAAAATATTGTTATTCATTTGGTTGTTCACGCACAGATTGACTTCAGAGTTAGCAAAACACTGCTGTTCTTAATTTTGTTTAAAAAACACTAAAAAACAAAGTAGACTGCATATTTTGATAACCAAATGGTAAATGAAAAAAGCATGTAGACATCCCGTGAAAAGAAGATTGATGACTCAATTATGGCAACAATAAGAGAACTGAATGGCACAAGGAGAAAAAATGGAGGAAAGTCGTCATCCTGTTACCGACAGCGTTGTCAAGTGGTGATCGATTTGCATATAAAAGGACGATTCATTTCTTGAATATTTAGGTGATGTAAATTGCATTTCGGGAAAATATTGACATTTTTCAGATTCTGATGTTGATGAGATACAATGAGTTGCATGAATACTCATTGAAGTGAAGACGTGAGCAAAAAAGGAAAGGAGCGATGAATGCTTCCAAGAAAATTGATGTTGAAAGTGAATTTTCAAACGACTTCTGTGTTTGTTTTTAAATATCTTATGCGACGCGAAGAAGGAAAACAGAACGGAAAAATGTGAGTATTGAAGAAGTTAGAGAAGGGAAATAGAACCGTTAGACATGTAGACACCTGCAAATGTCATGTTTTCATTTGCTGGGATGGATCTATTATTTATTATGAAATTGTGGCCTTTATTGGAGGCAGCAGGGTGCATAGCCGCCATGTCAGGTTTTTGTTTATTTAGACTAAAATTGTTTACAGAAATTTACTTTTTTTTGTCCGAGCTTTTTACACACTACAGTGGAGCACTCTGAATCAAAAACTGGTCCATTGTACCATCAGACAGCAACCTACTTTTGCTGGAATTTCTTAGTCTTCCGGAGGAAGCCTCTATTGTCGGCATGTGAGTTATGCACGATTTGCTCAAGTATTTTGTTGAAGAAATCACATGACAGCGCGTCGCCTTGTCGAAAACCTTTATTTGATCTTGAAGGTCTCGATGAGTTCGTTACCGATCTTGATGGAGCAGCGAGTGTTCACCATCGTCATCCTGCTCAGTCTGATGAGTTTGGTAGGAATGAATCTGGACATTAGGTCAAAGACGAGAGTCCTATGGCCGTTGTTGAACAGGAAGAAGTCATTATCAATGTTTAGCTTAAGTCGCAAGGATATACGGGCGGTGGTTGGAGTTCTCACCGGACATTGTCCGATAGGCACCCATGCCAGAAGGTTAAGTATCCCCCATAGCGACTATTGTAGAAGTTGCAGGGACGATGAGGAAGTAGAGTTTGTCCGCCGCTGCTAACAGTAGTATCATAAAGGACCAACATGGTCTAAGTGTGCTGGTGAATTCACTAGCAGCCCCCTAACCTAACCTATGCCTAAAAATATAGCGAGAGATTTTGACGAATTTATTTTGATCTTACATTTTTTTTAAATACTCCTCAGTTGATTTGAGGTCTACTTGCAATTTTTTTTTGCTGCAAAAATAACAAGATGACTTTGGACGCACTAACGCGGA
Organism: Myathropa florea; assembly: GCA_930367185.1. Lineage (NCBI taxonomy): Eukaryota > Metazoa > Arthropoda > Insecta > Diptera > Syrphidae > Myathropa > Myathropa florea. The sequence goes on along the minus strand of OV884003.1, from coordinate 79,584,697 downwards.
ATGTCAGACGATTGGTTGGCGCAGTAATTTAAGTGCTTGCCTCAAGTTAGAGGGGTCACAGGTTTGAATCCCACTGAAATCAAAGCCGGTCCAGCCACCATTTTCCGTTAGGATCAAATCAACGGCACTGGAGTAGGTTGCTACCTAGCAGTACAATGTCCATTGTTTTGAGTCTGAGTCTGAGTGCTCCAGTAGATTTAAAACAATCCTATGAAAAAAAGCAAAAACATTGAAAGGTATAGGGCCTCTTCAATCTTAGAGCTTATACTACAAAAGGGTAATCTTCAATCTTAGAGCTTTGAGTACGAAAGAATACTGATGATCTTGAAAACTTTGAATTATCTTAACTGGCTTTATTTTATGCAAAAGGGCATCATGCTATATTGCGTCAAAGGCCTATTCTGCAGCTAAAGTAGACCGTTAGATGGCATATCAGCGTATCGGAAGCTAGTTTTAATGTGACCATTTCAGTTTTTAAACCAACGTTCGTAAATAAATCGCAACAAAATAAAATAAAAAAAATAAATATTAAATTAAAATGTATTCATTCTTTTTTCAAAAAAAAAATATCCTTTGTAAAAAAAAATTGCAAAGAAGCGAGCACATTTCAATCGATAAATTGTATTAAAGTCCACTCCTGAGTAGTCTCTTTTGTAGACTATTGTTTGACCTATACCTCGACTATATAGTCGACTATTTGACTATTTGCCTCCAAATATCAAAGGAGATTTGAAAGAGACTCGATTCGTCGTGGGTGGTATATTTAAGGATTATTGAGGAAAGTTTAAGAGTGCTTCTAGTGGCGAAGCCTTGGACGAGTTCAAATTCTTCAAAAAATGTAAGTCCAAAAGCTTTGTTTGCATAGCATGTTATTGCTGTAAAATTTGAAACACTGACGATGGTTGCCAACGAAATTAATCCACACAAGGGTAACAGCTGACAACAAAACTCCAGGAAGCAACATTTTAAAAACAATCGGGAATGCTCAAAAGTTCCTAGAAATAGTGATACACAAAACTATAACATTTTGGAAGAGATGAAAGAGTTGGAAGCAATAAATTATACATTTTTGTCCCACAATAATTCGAGCAAAGTCAAACAAAAATGTAGTTTGCACTTCATCCAAAAAGAGCTAACTTTTGCTACTAGCTTAGTAATACCGTTAATTCCTAAACAAACATTTTCGCTTCATTATCAACTACATTCTGGTCAGGGACACACCGAGAAATGACAAAACAAATATTTTGCAGCCCACAATTTTCTTCTTATTGCCAAAATTGGATAATTATTAGGTCAGGAAAATGCAAAAATAGTTAAAAACCAATAAGGTATCTTGTAGACAGTTATGACTGTTTTTCGTTATCCCGTAAAATCACTTTGCTACAGACACACAAGAGGACAGACTTTAATTGTATGAATCCATAAATACGCTGCAGTATATCGCTCCAACTGGCATGCCATCATCTTCAGACATACGGTTAGGTAATCGCTTTATGGTGTCCTTGAACTTTTTGAATGAATCATAACGCGATTTTTTAAGGGAAAGCAGCTATGAAAGGGGAGAGTGCTGACAGAAATGTATCGTGTGAGATATATGGCGGATTTATTGATCAGAAGTTTGCAATGTTTTTTTTATTAGGGGACTTTATATGGTCTGGTTGCAGTTTTGAGATGAAATTAACCGATGACTCATATTGATTTACATCATGCGCCTCTAGCATAAGTGATTTACTATAGGGTGCATATTATTTTGTAAGTTTCAGATCGATTTTTTTTGGGCACCATTTCAGTTTGGATTGCATTTATCACTTGGCATTTGACGTCGCAACAATGTGCCAAAATTATTAAAAAGTTTTATTTAAACAACGACCATTTTCCGGCACCACATTTGGCAAACAAAAAAAATAATGTGGCGTGGAGGAGAATAAACTACTACTAATTGCAATTGGGGCTTCGAAAATCCTCAAATGATGCCACAAAAGACCACTTCATTACTACACTGAAAAGAAACCACATGGTGCGCCACTTAGGCCGGAGGTAACACTGAGCCATATTTCTTTGAAGGTGCTTTTGCTTGCTTTTTGCTTTTTCTTTCTTGCTGATATAGAAAATGTGAGTAAATGCAAATCATGATTGAAACAGCGGTTGGCTTTTCACCAAAGATTTGATGGTATAGTTCTCTTAAAGTAGTAAAATTCTTATGGAGTCATTTTTGGTCCAATTCGTAAAAAGTTATCCATGTTGATGTTGTTACCTTTCAACCATTCAACTAAATCTAAGATCACGCCTTCACCATGGTCCCGTTCAGCTGCAGGGACCTGCAGGGGCTTCTTCCAAATGTAAGAAGTTTCGTTCAAGTTTTCGTACAAAACCCAAAATTTCAGATCGTCTTTCGCTGGTTTCCTTGACATATATTGGCTGAATGAACAACGACCATGAAAACACAGTAATTCCTCGTCAACTGTGATGAATGAGGATGGTTTGTACAACAGAAGGAGCAATACCCATATATTTTATAAGTTACGAATCGGAGCACTAGTGGAGGATGTCGTTGATTGCGGTGTTATACTAGTGCTCCTTGCATCGCACTTTTGCGGTTGCTCTTATGTTACTTGAACAAAGAACAGACAATAATTTAACTTTTGTGTGCAATGAATTCTCTAAACCGTGTCCAAAACAACCAAATCTGACACAAATGACTCAAAGCCAAAAAAGCCGTCTGAAAATAAGAACAAACTCAAATTCGATGGATTAGGGTCGAAGAAAGTCATGAAAGCAGCCATATGTTGACTGTAGTTCTCAAATTATTAATTGCAATAACCCCAATTCACTGCATAAAAGATGTACATATGTTCGTTTTTTTTCTTTTCCAAATTGAAGTAATGTCGAAAACAAAAAAGCAATCTTTTTTACCCACCCAACAACATTCCTCTCTTTAGAATGAACGCTGTTTTAGGCTCTCCATCTGCGTTTCCGGAGAAATATTTTTCAAAGTGCCACAAGTGTTACCAAAAAGTGTCAATTTCAGCCCCCAATGTCGTCAAAAACCGCTATAATGTACTCAAATGTATAGCTTTCTTTTCAATTATAACATTTTATATAGCTAGCCTGCTCTTGTTCAAGGTTTAAATTTCAAAGCAAACAAATTATGACGGATAGCAGGTGATAGTTTTTTTTTCTGAGGTGTGCTCAGCGTTGTTGAGAATGAATGCGTTCAACTATTTCGGGAGGTGGATGCAGCGATTGTTTTATAAACGTTGACGTAAATATGTTCATTTTTCAAATTTTTAACAGAGTGACATATTCAATCTTTAAGTGCCAGAGTGCCATTTCTATGAAAAAGTGTCATAATGGCATGATCGTGCCACATCGGCAACGCTGTTCTCCATATGACACTTGCTCTCTGTTCGCATTTGTTAGACGATGTTTAGACACGACTGGGCAACCCGCCTGGCAAGTAAGATTTTCTGTGTGTGCAACATCCGAAAATGAGGAAAACATGTCGAAAATGGAACGATAAGGAATGATAACATGGCTGCTTCACACGAGAATACACTTTCAAAGTGGATTTTCGGATGAAAAAGGCCGATTTTTCCGCTCATGTAATCACCGTCTTAAAGTGCATTTTGTGGCGTAAGTCCATATTCTACTCAAGTTTGAAGTTATTTTTTTCGTGTTACCACGTAGAAAGTCGTTGTGAGTAAAACCAGCGTGGTTTCATATCTGAAACATCGTCGAAATACCCAAAACAGAACAACCCAGTATGGTAGGGATAGCATCAAAGTGCAGAATACCCTCACGTTGAAATACCGTTATAAACTACCAACAGCTTTTTTTTCTGAGTATTTTTGAAACACTACTGGAGCACTCAGACTCAAAACTAGTCCATTGTATTGCCAGGTAGAAACCTACTCCAGTGCCGTTAATTTGATCCCAACGGCAAATGGTGACTGGACCAGATTCGATTTCACTGGGATTCGAACCTGGGACCCCTCTAACTTGAGGCAGGCACTTAACCAACTTCACCATCCAGTCGTTTTACCAACAGTTTGACCAAGTAGTTAATTCGTGGCACGAAAGTGATGATGAACTTGACTTTTCCTCAGATGAATGCTATGGGAATCCAACATTTACCCCTCTGGAGGACAGCTCGTCAGAGAATGATTTTAAAAATCCATCACCAAAACCTATCGGAATACCCGCTGTCAAAATTGTGAGAAGAAGTAGAGTCCTCAATTGTATGGTACCAAAATATTATTATTTTTAAACCATCCAAGGATGGTGAGTATGTTGGCGACCGCAATGGGATTCAAAATTCAACAACGGCTTGGGAGGATAAAAAAAATATCGCATCACTTGCGTCAAGTTTTGCCCTTCATCAAATGTTCAGTGCTATGGCAAAGAAAATAAAGTCCACATTTCAATTGAACGACCATTTGTGGTAACTGTAAACAACCGCCACATGGGCTGGGCTTGACGTAAAGAATTTTTGGTGGGAATAGAATATTACTAAGAAGTAAATTTTGGTTTGTTCTATCATCTTTTTGTAAAGGTAATGGAAAATTCGTAGTTAGTCTTTTGTTGTCTTACAATTTAAGCGCTGCAAATACAAATAACATATGATGCTGACCAAGATCTGCGAAAGACGAAAGTCCCTGCTCAACACGCCCCATCGGACGATTCGAGGAGATTCGATAAGATCAACTAAGCCATTGGCCAATATGAGAAGAAAAAAGAATAGGTAGCAAAACGCCAAATTGTGCTGGTTTTACATACATTCTTTGTGAAAAATGTGAAGCAGGCATATGCCATAGCAAAACGAATAATTACAGCTAAGATTCCCACTGCAAATAATTTGCTAGAGTTCGATAAAAAGTAGAAACTTTAGCGCAACCATCGGATATCACCATCTTTGTAGATAGCCAGTCTGCACTGAAGTCAATATGATTCTGTACAAAGAGATCAAAGACTGTTATGAATTTCCGCGACTCAGTGAGGTTCATCAGTTACCACAAGGTCAAACTCTGCTGGGTCCCGGGCCGCAGCTCAATCGCAGGAAACGAGTAAGCGAACGAATTGGCCAGACAAGGGTCTGAAATGAATATCAGCTTGCAAGAAATGACTGTGACACGACTAGAGTCTGACCGAACATTCGGCTTCGGCTTCGGCTAAAAATATCACCTTCGGCAAAACATTCGACTTCGGCCAAATGAGACCGAAGATTTTGCCGAAGACGAATGTTGAATTTTCTTTTTTCTGTAAAAATAGAAGTTGCAAGGAACGTTTTGTTTCATGTTTTGTTATTGTCGAATATTTTGTATTTTGAAAGTGCGATTGTTTACAGCTTTAAAATCAAAAGATTTTGCATTTGCAAGTTGGTAAACTATTAAGTGGTCTGTATAAAAGCATGCAATTTATTTGTACTGGTTTCTGGTAGAAAGAACATTAAAAATGGCAGCTAAAAATCCAATTTGAGGTTAATTGGTAAAAATGATGCGAAAGCAACTTGCAAAATATGTTCCAAATAGAATCCGATTGAACATTCGGCTTCGGCCGAAGGTGATCAAAAAGCTGTCGGTTTCGGCTTCGGCCGAAAAACTGGCCTTCGGTCGGACTGTACACACGACAAGATCAACGTGGCCAGAGCTTAACTAGGCAAAACAAAGAAGCTTCTGGCGTTGGACCCAAGCACGGTCCGTATGCTCGTCCGAGTGATACTGTCCCATTGGAACAATGCTGCGGAAATGGAATGCTGAATCCAGCGATCTCTGCCGGAGCTGTGGAGATGATGAACAGACCAAGACAATCCAACATCTGCTTTGCCACTGCGCAGCTCTCCAGAATTGGCGCCTAGCTTCGCTGGGCCAAAGATTCATCAAAGACCCTGCGGACTTAGCCAATGCAGATATATCGGATATTCTAAAATTCATAAAGAGCACGGGGTCAGCCACCACGTGACAGGATAGGTTAATAGATTGCATACTCCACAAATGAAGGGATTCACAATGGGCCCTATGGCCTCCGAGTGGAAGTGATGTTTAACCATCACACTCCCCTTCCAAAACCTAACCTAACCTAAACTTTGTTTTTTTTTTAAACAACCATATAAATTAAATAAATAAAATTAATAGTTAATTTTTCTAATTTCCTCTTAATAGTTTTATATTTTAGGTCTTTTTTAATTATTTTATCGAAAGTCAATGAGCTACGAAGGATTAAAACACACAATTTACTGAAAACTACCTCATCTGGACGACCGTGGACAACTTTTGAAACAAAATTACAGAAGCCGAGTTTGTTAGGGGAAATGGGCTTATAATTATAACATTAATGGCGGCGCTACAGTCCGAAGTGGACCCGGGCCTAGCTTCTCAGCAACCACTCGTGTTGTGCGTGCTAATGTTCTCTCACAAGTGGAGGGGACCTACAGTTTAATGCCGACTCCGAACGGCGAAATTGAGAAGCTTTTTCTAGACAGTTATACTCTTTGAGCATTGTCAGTGACTCAAAAGAGGTGGAGCCGTGAAAAAATGTTAGATGTTTTTTTTTAAGATTCAAACCTTAGACCTCGACCCACCTACCCATTACGCCACGGCGATAACTTTTTCGCCACCGATAGAAACATAATATTCAATGCTAAAAATCATACATTTATTCTATCGATACATTTATTTATTTATTCTAATTTAATAATTTAAAAAATAAAATTTTAATTTTAATGAAAAAAAAAATAAATTACCTAAAATAATTATTAATTTTAATTTACTTAAAAGTTATTAAAAAAAACATCGATCTGAAATATAACAATCACTCAGTTTAAAAAAAAAACCTGTGCAACAAATTTAAATTTAAAAACAAATTATCCTTGTTAATTTTTTTATTTATAAATTTGGTTCATATTTGTTCCCCCTTCATTTCTTCCCTCACAAATAACACAATTCCACAATACTTTCTGGCAAACTCTCCATAATCCCCGTAGCGTCTCTATTGCTTAATTTCATAGATTAAAACTGAAACACACCCCATACCAGCCACCTAAATCCCCCGATACTAAGCTAAAAGATGAAGACAAAACAAAAAATATGATCAACTCCGCTGTAAACCTCTCATAATGTGCTCCTCTTTCCAGCAGCAAAAAATAAATCAAACATTATTAACAAATGAAATCCCTATAATCTTGCCTTCATTGAAACCCCTTCTCCATCCACTCAGTCAGTCTCTTTTTCCATCCTCACTTGGGGTAATATCGCGCATTAATCTTATGTGATTTACTATGCGAGCTAAATTAACTTTAACAACGCTGGCATTACTAATGTTCTCATCATAATAGCGCCCATGATCGGAGCCCAACACTAGACCTCTTTAAGTAGACACACATATTGTATGTGCAGACATATGTGTGGGTACATATGTACAAAGGGTACACACTCACCCCCCACACTTGGGTAGACATCGAAGTACCGTGTCAAGGAAAGCCGAAGCAAGGCATGGTAGAGCTTCTTTTTTTTTTGTTGCCTCTCTCTCTCGCTTTTGCAACGCATAAGTCCTATAATTGCATAATTTGTATTCAATTCTTTAATCTTGCTTTTTTTTCTCGCTCTCTGCGTCTCCTTGTTTTTCGCTTCACACTCCCCGTTCGAGCTGTGCTACGTCTCGCCCGGTTACAAATCCCTCGTCCTGCCATGTTCCCCATGGGGTCTGCTGTGTTGTATGTGATGATGAATCAACCGCCTGCCTGCTCCATCTACTCCCATACAATTTCCTAGTTATTTTGTATTTTCTTATTCCCTTTTGCCGTGGAACGGGGAACTTTCTTAACCCTGTCGGCTTAATAATGTGGTCTCGTGCTTTTTTACTTTCAACTCAACTCATTGGGTTGGGGAGTCTTGGGTATGGATGCCGTTCTGTACTTGAATGGTGGTTTGGCTGCGTGTGGCGCTTTTGACTTCAACTAGATTGGCAATCATTTAAAGGCTAATCGTTTCATTTTTGGGAAAGTAACGAGTCAACTTTCGTGAGAAATTCTCTCAAATAACGGTTTCTTTGAATTAGTAAGTGCCTCCCGGTACGCATACTTCCGAAATCATCAAATTGTTGCGACGTAAGACGGGCAATGCTTGTGTATGAGTACAGCAACATCAGTCAAAATGTCACCTGTCAAAAGTTTGACGTTGGATTGCTCATCACTAACTACTTGTCATCATTTGAATTCTAATTTGAAATTATTTATTTAATCGAGAGCATAATGGATGATGACAAAGCCATGCCCAATAGGTACTTATCGCAGAAGGTTCGAATTAACGACTCCTTAGGCATGCTTCACACTTTCAGTGGGCAACGGTATAAGGGTTCGGTGTAGGAAAACTGATGAACATTTGTAGGCGTACAGTTATACATAAAAAAGAAACGAAAATCTCATGCGGTTATGTGTGTACACGGGGATAGTTATAAACATTCAAAAAAGAAAACCCTTTCAGTCCAGAGCATGGCCTTTTGACCCACAAATTCAGTTATATTAATTAAATTATTAGTTATGTAAGAGTCCATCCATTCATGTCCATTCAAAATTAGGGGGCGAATCAAATAAGACAAATAACCCAAGACAGAGTGTTCGAGTACATATATGAGCGAAGAAGAAAGAAAGAAGGAAAATAATATAAGCGAGACGGAGAGAAGAGCGAGAGCGAGTGCGAAAAAGAGACCGTGAGATGGATGAAGAATGAGGGAAAGAGGCAAAGTAAAACTACCCTTTTCGGAAGATGGTCGTCGACGATGACAGTAATGAAATTTATTGATTTTCTCTCAATTTTCTTGTCGCGTTCACAACTCTCCACACCACCGTCGTTCACCTTACACAAGCAAACGTTGATTTTCCCTACGTTAACTGTATACCATGCGAAAATGAGTGGAAAAAGGAACAAAAAAGAAAAGAAAATAAATTCTTGGACCTTGATTGGCCTCTTGCACAAAACCCACTCTTACCTCATCAATGAATTCAAAATCGCCTAGCTCGTATTTTTTCTTTTTCGCCTCGACACCCAATGATGACATCAACACCAGGCATACCGTTGTTATCAAAAGTAAACACTTCATATTTGTTTCCTTCAATAATTTCTTGCAGTACAGTACAAAACAGTCCTTTTCTGGTAGAAAATGCAAATTTTCTTATTTAAAACGCCCGAATAATTACTCTTGCGAGGTTTATTCTCATGTAGACCGTTAAATTCGTAGTTCACACAAACAGAAATGCCACCGTCAACTCAACGAAGAGGAAACTGAAAGTCGGAACCGAAATAAAATAAATTCGTTCACTCACTTGTAAACCAAAAGAAACAGAACTCAGTTTTCTTGTTATTGTTGTTTTTTTTTTTTTGCGAACGCTCGTCCGTTCTGCACTTGTCTCGAGAACCGTCGATTTCAAACTAGTGATGGAATTTTTTTTTTATGGGATTTGGAAACGCACTACAACTACAAGTGTAGTGGAGGTTTTGTGCGCAGATACAAACCCTTTTTGGAGTGAGGCTGAACAATTTTCTTTTTTTCGAAGTTTTCACACCGAACTGATTCAGAGGCAATTGTACTGCTTCTGTTTGGGGATCGCTTTGGTTACTGTTCGCGTTGCAGCCACGAATGTTGGGAGGAAGGATGTACAAAAAAAAAATAAGTAACGAGTACTTCCCCAATTTGAGGGGCTTGTGAATCCATTTGGAGGCCTATTGGGGGAATTGCTGATGTGAGTGAGAAAATACGCTCACTTCGTTTCTCCAGGGGGATTTATGTAGTGTTTCTGGAGGTAAACACTTTGCACGTTGATCAAGTCCTCCAGTGTTCAGCAGGCGCTATGAGAAAATTACCAACTTCTTGATTTTTGACGAAAAAGGGAATTTTATTTTTCATCACTTAGGTTACGTTAGGGTTGAAAATGAATACGGCCACCGTATCATTTAATCGTTATGGCATTTATAAATACTTAATTTTCGGGCGAAAGAACTTAATGCGTAGGTACAATTTAAAAGACGACTAGATGTCGCTGTTGGTTAAGTGCCTGCCCAAGTTCGAAGGGTCCCATGTTCGAATCCCAGTGAAATCGAATCTGGTCCAGTCACCGTTTGCCGTTGGGATCAAATTAACGGCCCTAGAGTAGGTTGCTGGCAGTACAATGGACCAGTTTTAAGTCTGAGTGTTTGAGTGAAGTGTTTCAAAAAAAATATGGTGCAAGTTTGACGAACAGAATAATCATTTTGGAACCAAATTTCAAAAATTTGTTAACGTTGTTAAATCTCTTTTCGTAGTCAGTATTAAAATGTAGTTTCCCTCCGCTCGTGAGTAAAGAATAACACGCACAACTCGAGTGGTTGCTGGAGAAGCTAAGACAATTGTATTTATTCACGCTACCGTTAAAGTGAAAATGAGCCTCATCGCTCATTATGAGTTTGTGAATAAACTCGTTGTTCTCTCGGAACAAGTATTGAAAACGACGAGCATACTGAGCATACAATTGAATCTTAAATGGAAAAAGGTGTGTGACGAATGGATGGCGCAGTTGGTTAAGTATCTGCCCTATTTTAGATGGTTCCCAGGTTCGAATCCCAGTGAAAGTAAAGTTAATTGGGTTTTTCAAATCTGGTCCAGTCACCATTTGCCGTTGGGATCAAATTGACGGCACTATCACTGGAGCGGTCGATCAGTGGTAGTTGTCCGACTGTGGGTATCACAATGGACCAACATGGTCTAAGTGTGCTGGTTAATTCACTAGCAGCCCCTTAACCTAACTCAGGTACAGTTCAAACTCGAAAAGATGGACGAAAAAAACAAAACAAAATTAAATAAACCACTGGAAGTTAGTGTTAATGTCCATGATATTAGCTTGATTTAATAGATAATTTTATGGCGTTAGTGTTTAAATTGATTTCGGTCGTGTGCGCACCAGATCTAGTTAGAATTAAGCGCAATCGTGAAGTCCAATTTTCGACAACTTTATCGAAATACTGGGGCCGTATATCAGCAACAACACGGCGAATGGTGACTTCCAAATCGTCTAACGTCTATGGTGTATTAGCATAGACTAGTGACTTTACATACCCCCAAAGAAACTAATCTAACGGTGTGAGATCACAGGACCATGGAGGCCAGTTAAAAGATCCATTACGCGAAATGATGGGCTCAGCAAATGTTTCCCGCAATGAATTGATGGCACCGCGCTCCTTGTGGCATGTTGCGCCATCTCGTTGAAACCAACTGAGGAAAGAAGAAAGGACGAAGCCAGAAATCATGTTTCTACATATAACGCTCTCCACTGACGGTAATATTCTAGTCGCCTTAATCGTCCTTAAATAAATATTGGCCGATGATTCCACCGGCCCGTGAAACACATCAAGCAGTGAGTTTTAATGGTGGTAAGGGTGTCTCGACGAAGGCTCCTGGGTTTTCTCCACTCCAAATTCGACAGTTTTGCTTGTTTACATATTCATTTAACCAAAATGGACCTCATCGAACAACATTTTTCGTTGAAAGTGGGGATCAAGCTGAATCATGTTATAGGGCCATTCATCAAACCTACGACGCGTACTTGTATAATGGTCACGCGGTTTCAACTCTTGCACAAGCCAATATTTTTCCGTAAAATCTTCCACAAAGTGGATGGGCATAGCTCCAATTGCTGTGCACGATGGCCAATCGACTGATTCGGATTCTCCTTAGCACTGCGCTCCACAGCGGCACTAACTTCTTCTGTTTGCACAGGTTGTCGTCTTTGGGGATGCGTTTTACTTATCCACTAGAGTGTACATGGTGCGAAAATGATTCATTGTATTCCGAATAACCTGCTCAGATGGACGATTATGTCGACCGTAAAATGGGGGTAGCGAACGAAAGTTTGAGGAACCGATATATGGTTTTCAAAGTAGGTAAGGTTAGGTAAATGGGTCTTTGACTCTGAGCCTGTGGGACAACGCAATAGAGGACGTCCACGTACAAGGTGGCTCACACAAGTCGAGGGGGACCTCGTCCGTCTTGGTTTGCGAAACTGGAGACGACGGCGAGAGATCGTGACCTCGGACTGTTACGCCCTACGAAGAAGAAGAAGAATAAGAAGGTAAATGGGCGCCCTTGATGACATAAAAATGTCAAAAATGCGGATCTTTTAGACCACTATGAGTCCATTGTGCCCATAGTGGTTTTCAAAATAACTTTGCACAATTTGCATGCGTTGTTCTGGCGTTAATCTATTCATCGTAAAACGGCAAAACTTACTAACCGCAAATCAACGTTCAACTGTCAAGTTGACAACCTGTGGAAACAGTGTTGCCAGTTTAAAAAACAAACCTCTACAAAAAACACCCTGCTCTGGCCAGAGCAGAAGACTGTTTTACAACAGCCAACTTGGTGCGAAGGTTTACCAGATTACCTCGCTAAATAGCCTTCGTCCGGCCAATGGCCACCTTAGGATGTCCCATGTGGTGGGAGCTTGATGGAAAGGGATTCAGGGGTTTGAGAGGGTTTGCCTCAGAGTCTGCCTTCACTTTTAGAGAACAGCAGAGTCCCAATACAAACATTTCTATTCTAATGAGATCCTTTACAACAGGGCAAGGGTGGACAATTTCCTGATGAAGTGGATTCGGTGACATGCTGCAGTAGCAATGAACTCAACCAATAATTACTGCCCCAATGATCGATACTACGATATGGTACGAAATATTCATCCACGTGGAAACAAAAAGTCTGATACAGGACAGATCAGCAGTACCGCTTATCTCTCACATCGCCCGTTTAACTGCGGATTGTCAACCGATCTGTCGCGCGAGTGCTGAGAAGCGTCTCTGGTTTAAGAGGGCCAGTAAGTTAGTTCATAACAAGTTAGGTAAGCTAGTTTTAGTCATTTTTGTCTAGCACGTAAGGTTAAATTAAGTCTTAATAAAAATGAACTAAAAAAGAAAGCGTCTGGTTCAGTGGTTCCGCGATGTTGAAGATGTAAGCAATACTGGAAATGTTAGTGGCTGAGAAGCTGGCTTACAGATTTGCGAATCTTTTAAGGTAGTTTAATGCTGTACGTATTCGTAGAAAATGCTACATTCCCGTTCACATCACTTCCGCGTGAGATGACCATGCGCTCGAATCGCTCGTGCTGTGTGGCACGTTGAAACCACATGTGATTGGTGTCCATATCATCCAATTCATTCCTAAGAAGAAGTTGGTAATCACCGACCTTTAGGCCTCGCCGTTGACGGTGAAAGCCTGGCCAACGTCGTTCTAAAAAAAAATGAACCGATGATGCCGTCAGCCCAAAATCGACACAAAGCCAGTCAGTTTTTCGGGATGCATTGGACGTTCTTCGATCTCATGTGGATTGGTATCGTTCCAAATTCGACAATTTTGTTTCTTGACGTACTTGTATTCAGAAATGACCCTCATCGCTGAAGATGATTTTTCGATGAAAATTAAGGTCAGTTTGCAACTGATCCAGAGCCCATTCAGCGAACAAATTCTCAAATCAAGTTCTCCTGCACACTTTCACTGACAGCGGCGCGGCGGTGTTTTCGGCAGATCTTGCGTTTCGTCGACGTACGGGTGCTGGGGTATCGCTTACAGAACAAGTGGACTCAAATTTATCCACCACACTGCGAATATTCCTCTAAAATGGGCGAAGCGCGCGTAACGTTGCCCGAACAGAACACCCATTTTGATGAAACAATTTTATCATTTGCATGTATTGTTGAACGCTATATCCTTCCACGATCATTTGGCAAAACAGACTGAACAAAATGGCAGCCAATTTGACAGATGTAGCTTCAACAAGATGGTCGCTATCAACCATCAAAGTTCGGAGGTCCCTATTGGAAGACCCTTTAATTAAGTTTGTTGAGCCAATTACGGCATTTTCACTATCGAGCACGTAAGCATCATTTTGAAATAAAGGGGCACATATTTAGAATGAGAGGAGAGTTTTCTGCTGATTTTGTTTACAATTCCGTGTGAAAGACATCTCTGGAAAGATCAACGTTCGAGTGTCGAATTGAATATTTTCGAGATTAGCCAGACAATTAACACTAATTAGAGACGATTCATCTGCAAATATTTCCCGTTTAGTTTGTTATCACTCTTGAACGAGGTCATAACATTTCGAGTGCGTCGTAAAATCGTATGCACGTATGGCTTCAAGAAAAATTGGATAATGAAATACTTTCCCCTTTCTCAGTCAAAAATGGTCTCTCAAAAGATTCGATCCACACAGTTGCAGTCATTCTCTTTCTGATTTTAGTTCCACATTCGAACGACAAAAATGAAGTGAGCAAAATCCCAACCAACATGAGCACTGTTCACAAGTGTCCCACTCGCAATATCTCACTACATAACTTCCACTTCGTCATTTCCACTCAACACAACCCCCAAACATTGAGTGAGAACATCTTCGCACCCCCCATTTTTACATGCGCAGCTCATTCGTACGGATACCTTCTCATTGCGCATTAACCATTATCGTATGTGGTGCGTTGTGTGTCCCTAGGTAAAATCGATTTTCATTAACTTTTGTATTCAGTTCACATTTAAGTGTCACCTCTGAATGTGATGTCCCCTTGAATTTGGAGTGGCCATGCCTTCTACTACTTAGCACCGCATTACCATGCCTACAAGGAGCATATCTCTGGCTGGTTGGATTGAGGTGCTACTAGCACGATTGCGGATGAGTCTGTTGGTGGTGTTTGAAGGAATGATGATGACGATGATGTTGGTGCTCCCTGGTGTCTGTATCCCAGCTAACTACCTTTATGAGTTTAATGTTACACTAGAGCAGAGGGCTAGGGTTGTAATTTCATTTCGCCACCTTCTGTTGAAGAGAATCTCTTGTGGAATTTTCCATTCTCGCTTTGGGTTTGTCTTACGATGATGTATTGCAAATAAAATCGAGAGACAAAAGTTTTGTTATTGATATTCTGAGTCAATTGTCACGATGATTGGGTCTCAAGTACTTGTATTGTATTGGAGCAGAAGGGAAGGTACTTTCATCGGCAGTTAAGAATAAGACGTTAATTTTTTATTGAGAATGATCAATAAACAGTTCAAAATAATATCCGTCTGAATTGGTCTCCCACTGAAGGACAATTCCGGGGATTTTCGCAAGTTTCCATGGGGCTACAGTTCGGGGTGGATCTGATCCTCCAACAATAATCCTCTCAAGACAGCACGATCTTTCGCTACTTAGGCATTAGTTGTTTCCCAGCATCGAAAACAAAATTGAATAATTCTATGAAAGCAAGGAAAACATAATGGCTGCTTTTCTGAGAGGGGGCTTTCAATAATGCGAACCCTGAAGCAATAATAATAAGTCCACAATAGACCAAATTTTCACACTGCGGCAGATCCTGGAAAAGACCCAAGAAATGCAAATCGACACCCACAAACACCCACATTCGTCAATTTCATATAACAGCGTGCATAGAGACGAGTTATACAGCGCCATGTCTAGTTTTGACATTCCTACCAAGGTAGGTAGGGTAGGTGATAGGGTGCCCTGAGACCAACAGTTGGGTCCATTGTGCCCTATGTATAGGGGTGTACCCCGTGAGATCTACACTTTTGCTGCTTATTAGAACCACCCAGATTGTGGTATACAGCTGTGTTCAAAATAATAGTAGTGACCACTACTAAAGAAAACGAATAGTTTCAAGATAGTTTCTTAATAGTTTTTTAGTATTCATATTATTAAGAAATAGTGGGCGCCGTGGCGTAGTGGGTAGGTGCGTCGACTCCTCCGCTCGAGGTCGTCGGTTCGAATCTCGAAAAAAACATCAAACATTTTTTCACGGCTTCGAGTCACTGACAATGCTCAAAGAGTATAACTGTCTAGGAAAAGCTTCTCAATCTCGCCGTTCGGAGTCGGCATTAAACTGTAGGTCCCCTCCACTCGTGAGAGAACAATAGCACGCACAACACGAGTGGTTGCTGAGAAGCTAGGCCCAGGTCCACCTCGGACTGTAGCGCCGCCATTATTATTATTATTATTAAGAAATAACGGCCTTTAAATGGCATATATATTAAATTAAAGTTATTTAAAAATACACTAGTGCTTAATATTTTGTCGTGAACCCCTTATTATTCAAAACAGCTTTACAACGATGCTGCATGGAGTCTAATAAGCTGTGGCAACGCTTTTCTGGAATTTTTATCCAGGAATCCTTTACTATCTCCCAAAGATCCCAATTGTTTGATGGTTTTGGCCTTCTTTACCCCTTTTTTAATATCACTTTTAAGATTTTCTATGGGGTTGAAGTCGGGGGATTGTGCAAGCCAAGGCATAACTTCAACTTCATTAACCCGAAACCATTCCTTAGCTGCTCGACTCGTGTGTTTCGGGTCATTGTCCTGCTGGAAGACCCATTTTTAAGCATTTCATTCTCGGAGTAAGATAGCATAGTGTTGTTCAAAATATCAACATAGACATGTTGATTCATTATTCTGTCTATCTGGTGTATAGGCCCAACGCCGTAGTATTAAATGCATGCCCAAACTAATATTTTTTACCCTCCGTGTTTTACGGTTTTTACAGTGTATTTGGATTGATATTCTGTGTTGGGTGGACCAGTACCTTCGGAGAGAACGAATTTACTCTCGTCTGACCACAATACATTACAACTTTTGAGGTATTTCTTTGTCAGAAGAGGAACTTTTCGTGTACTTCGTCCATGCAAGTCTTGATCTAAAAGACGTCTGGGAACTGTCACCGAGCCTACAGGAAGTTGGAGCTCCTTTTGGATTTCAAATGATGGAGCACAAGGATGCAATTTGCTGTATCGGACAATGTGCCGATTGTCACCTTCGTTCGTTTTTCGCTTTCTACCTCGAGTTTCCGCTTTTTCAACATATTTGATGGCTTTGGCTATCATTGTTGAAGTACAACTTAGCAAATTTTGTATTTCGGCATAAGTTTTGACTTCTCTTCTTAATTTTTAAATGAGATTACGCTTTTCTTGGCTGCAATGCTTGCCTCTTCTCACTGTAGATTTTTTTCGCCAAAAAATTTGTTTTTTTATTTCGAATTTTAAAAGGACAAAGACAGTACTTACATGGTTTATTTTGTTTATTTACTTGAATGCTTTTCAATTAATATGTTGTCCATACTCCTCCATTATCAATAATTGCTTGGAGTCTTCGAGGCATGCTTTCTACTAATCTTATAGCATAAGCTTGAGGCAAAGATCTCCATAAAACTCGTATTTTTCGTGATAATTGTTTGACCGTCGAGATCTTCTTTCCTTAGAGCTTTAGCTTCATGAATGCCCAAACATTTTGAATGAGACTTGCATCCGGCGACTGTGATGGCCAATCTAAAACATCGACGTCATTTTCTTGTTTCCACGCACTGCACAAACGACTGCGATGTTTCGGGTCATTATCTTCTTGTAGTAACCAATTCTCATTCCTTCTTTTAAACCACCTTTGGGCAGATGGTAATAAAGCCTTCTTATAAATTTTGACCATGTTGGATGCGTTTAAGTTATTTGTAAACATGAACAAATTGCCAAATCCTTGTTTTGAAAAGCATCCCCAAACGTGCACCTTTGCCGCGTGTTTGACTGTCCGCTGGATTAATTTATTGGATAGTGTACACCAGGTATGAGTGATAGGAGACCATGCCCAGAAAGAAGCTTCATCCGAAAAATTAACGTTGTTCCAATCTCTGTCCAAATTCTCCTTGGCCCAACTGAGTCGTTTTTCTACGTTTTTTTTTTGACAGTAGTTGTTTCTTTATTGTGCTTCGAAATTTTACATTATTGGCTAGTAAACGTCTTCGTATCGTATCACAACACACATTTAGACCCCTTTTACGTAAAATCCCTTGTCCTCCACGTAACGATAGAAGAGGATTTTTTTCAAACACGCGTAGAATCATTTTGTCCTGCTTTTTTGTTGTTTTTGACGTAGACCCACGATCCGGCAAATCATCCACATTTTTAACTTGGGAATAACGGTGCACCCACTTGCTAACAAATGCTTTTGACTTGTTCATGTATTTAGCAGCTGCTCCATATGACATTTTCGGTCCTTTTGGATGCGTGCACAAGAATACTGCTTCATAACGTGATGCAAACGCGACACTCATTTTAAAATACTTCCTTCTCTGACAAAAATTGAACACTCTTTAATTTTTTTTATTTTTATCTGCTAATGCAAATGCCACTTCCAAACCGTTTTTCATAAACGAGTTTTGCAGTATACGATCTTATCAAACGGACTGTACAATAAAAATCAAATGTTTGATTAAAAATAGCTTCCTTACTATTACTACGATTATTTTGAACAGCATTTTTTTAACTGAGATCACAAACTCGACTCACCTGCATTGATCTTTAAGATATTTGCTATGAATTTTCCAGTAATTTTGTTTGACATATTTCGATTCGATTTCCTGGAAAATCGCACAACAGGTGGCAACTCCTCGTCCCTGCAACTCCTATAATAGTATATATAATACAATAGCAGGGGTGCCTATCGAACAATGTCCGGTGAGAACTCCCACCACCGCTCGTATATCCTTGCGACTTAGGCTAATCATTGATAATGACACCGGCCATAAGGCTCTCGTCTTTGACCCAATGTCCAGATTCATTCCTACGAAACTCATCAGACTGAGCAGGATGACGATGGTGAACACTCGCTGCTCCATCAAG
Source organism: Myathropa florea (assembly GCA_930367185.1). Taxonomy (NCBI): domain Eukaryota; kingdom Metazoa; phylum Arthropoda; class Insecta; order Diptera; family Syrphidae; genus Myathropa; species Myathropa florea. The sequence continues at coordinate 79,566,032 of OV884003.1, read as the reverse complement.
ATCGGTAACGAACTCATCAAGACCTTCAATGTCAAAAAATGTTTTAGACAAGGCGACGCGCTGTCATGTGCTTTCTTCAACATAATACTTGAGAAAATCGTGCAAAACTCACATGCCGACAATAGAGGCACGATTTTCCAAAAAGTCCGTTCAACTGCTAGCTATGACATTGACGTGATTGGGCGAACACAGCGTGTCGTCAGTGAGGCGTTTAATGGCATTGAAGCGGAGGCGATTAAAATGGATCGGGCAGTAAATGACGGCAAAACCAAGTACAGTACATTCTCCATTATCGCAACTAATTAAAATGAGGGTAGTTGCCAAGGTCGAGGTTGTTGCAATAACCGAGTAAATTTGTTTAGGCTCAATTCGAGATGAAAAGCGAAAAACAGAAAACCAACACTTACATGCATATGTATTTAAATGCAACACATTTTTATTCAATCTACTATATATCTAATGAGAAACAAAACAAAAGGAAGTTAATTTATAGGTACATAAATATTTGTAGTTCTCTAAACATGTGCTATTATTTTCTTTTGAAAAAATTAGACATTTTTGTTTTGATTTTTTGATTTATCAATTTTTTTTAAATCGCCGTAGTTTTTGAAGACTTAAATTTTGTTCCATGGGGGCTGAACAGAATTCATTGAATTTCTGTGTTGAAAGCTTGTATTACAGTCTCAGCCTTTATTTTGTTAGCAGGAATCTCAACCCCGGGTCCACTTTCACTGGATTTTTCCACTTATTCATTCGCGTACCCAGTCATTTATGCTTTCATTTAAAATGGATTCGCCGGAAATATCATTGAAGAGAGTTGTTATTGATTCTACGACCGCGTGTTCACTAACAATTTGAACTCAAACTGTGCTCAAAGGAAGCTTAACTTCATCTTCCCAATAACTATGAGAAGTCATTCCAGCGTTTTTTTACTGAATCTGCCTGTAATCCATCGCTTGCGTTAGATAGAAGGCAAATTGCATTTCGGAGATTGAAAGCTTTAATTTTTATTTCAAGATCTGATCCCTCACATCCAGCTAAAAACGCCAATAGACTGTTTTTTTTTTGTGGTGTAACTTTGTCAAAAATGTATAACTTTCTGGTCCATTGGCTTAAGGATAGCAGTGCAATTTGCAAGAAAACACATGACAACGATCATGCCGTCATCACTTTTTAACTCGCTAGGGCACTGGAGTAGGTTGCTACCTAGCAGCACAATGGACCAGTTTTGAGTCCGAGTGTTCCAGTAGAGTTTCAAAAAAGTCTCCCGAAAAAAATTCAGCTGTTGCGTTAATCGAGAACGTGCTGTATATATGAGTACTGTCATCGAGAGAGGACAGAGCGTCATACTTGGCAGCAAAAACAAAAAAAGATGAAGAAGCCCTAGATCTATCCAGAATTATAGCGGTCTGTACTGGACACTGGGCTGTTGGCAGATATGCTGAAAGACTAGGCATACCATTTAACTTGCACTGCCGCAGCTGCCGGATGGAAATCGAGCCAGAAACCCCCGAGCACTTTCTGTGCAAATGTCCGGCTCTAGCTAGAGTCAGACAACGCACTCTGGGCAAAGCCTTCTTCAACACCCCTAAAAACCTCTCGGAGCCAAACATTCATAGTCTGCTAGCCTTCATAAACTCCACAAAATGGTTTTAACAATTAGGCAAATCTAAGAGAACACACACTCCTTTTCACTCCCTTCACACAAATTAGCCTGTGGGATGGCTGTGGTATCAAAAAGACGCTTTCAAGGCGCTAATTGGGTGCGACAAACAGGATCCGCCACTTTTACCTACCTATCTACCTAGCCCTAGATCTGTTCGAGAGAAAAGTTCCCTTGCGATTTTTGGTCCTGTTTGCGATGATGACATCTGGAACTATAAGGGTTGTACGGGGCACGAGTCTAGTCAAGCGTCTACGGAGAACTCGCTTAAGATGACTAGGCTATGTAGATCGTATGGACAACACAGTTCCGGCCCGAAGAGTCGTTGAATTCGAGGCATTACGGCAACGCAACAGAGGACTTCCACGTTATACAAGGTGGCGCAAAATTGATCATCCTATCAGAAGATGTTATATTTTTTTTTGGAAATGGCGTCGTACGTCAATCATATTAGAACTTGACAAATTATGTCAAGCCATCCTCAATCTCAACAACGGAGAAGACAAATTTGTGTCGAAAATCATCATGAGCGACGAGGCGCATTTCCAAGCGGTTACGTCAAAAAACAAAATCTTCGTTTCTGGGGCACCGAAAATCCGCGATGCACGAAGAGCCATTACAACCACTCAAAGCCACTGTGTGATGCGGCGTTCATGCGGGAGGAGTAATTGGGCCGTTTTTGTTTGAGATCTTGTAGAAAGTCATGGAAAATGCGATAAAACGGGCACAAATATGTATCAACACTGGGGGCAGACACATGGCGGATATCATCTTTTCCACTTAGCTGAAAAAATTGTAAAGGTCCAGAAAAAGATTTCCATCACTCAAAATCATTTCATTTTTATTTAGTAAAAAAGTAGTTCAAAAACAAAATTGGATGATCAATTTTGCGCCACCTTGTAGATATCGCACACAAGTGGCGAAGGTGCTCAACCAACTTGGTGTGCGGAATTGGAAGCAGTCAGCGAGATACCGTGCTAGCTGGAGAGGTTAGTCGGTTGAGGCCCAGGTGCACCCTGGATTGTAGCGCCACACAAAGAAAAAGAAGAATTAAAAGAGTATGTCGTAAGGAGAAAGCGATCAGAAGGAACCCTACCCTTTGCTGGATCCCTGGGCATAAATGTATTGCACACAACGAAAAAACTGACAACCTAGCTAGAATGGGCATGTCACTACCAAATTCAAAGACACCCTACCTCTATCACGTGTCAACCGATCGGATAAGAAAAATACCGTTTCTAAAATCAAGATGGCGATGCAAGGCCTGTGTCGAAATGAATATTCGAGATACATATGCAAATTGGTAGAGCGATGAATAAACCTACAGAATATGGAACAGCAATTTTTTTCAAGTTTCATATAAGTTAACCCTTTCCGGGCCGCTACAAGAAAATAAATAAAATTGCGCCATTTTTTTTGCATAAAGAGAGTCATCTGAAATTACTCAATTTTTCCATATATACGTCTCACTTTTAGATTGGATGTATTTTTTTTAAAATGAGCTTCAATTTGTACAGATATGTGGTATAGAAAACATTCCGTTGCATATTAAAATATAGACAAATGTTTAGATATGTGGTACGTTTTTCATACCACCGGCCCTGAAAGAGTCAAAAAGAAGTGGCACACTCTATAGCTTAAAAAAATAACTCCGTTGAGTTTTCGAAATAACCCAAGAACAGATTATAGCATCGGCAATTGTGGGCGGATTTGTAAAAGGTTGAAGCTTGAAAAAGTTTATTCTAATTTGGAGAGAAAAATATTGTTCCCCGACTTTTGTTCTAGAAATCGGTTGCCAATGACAAGCAGATTCATAACGAAAAAGTAGAGCAAATCTGTCTGTCAAAATGAGACAGTGAGTTCACCACAAGGCTGGATACAAAAAGAAACTCGAAATATGGCTTCCTGATGAAGTGGAACATGAACAGAACGGCAACATCTGAAAGTTTTGATATCCGGTGATGGCAAATAGGTTACATATGTGTGATAATCAGATTAGCCAAAGATCGTGGGCAAAGAATGATGAGCCATCCGAATTGTGTGGGAAGCCAGAATAGATTAACGCAGAAACTATTGACGGGTGCGGGTGGAACATGACAACGCCCGACTGCACTTGATAATACATCAGACATTGCGTGAGTTAATGGGATTAAACGGCTTTACGACTAAACTGTGAAAAGAAATTGATTTTTTTTGTATTTTTTTGGATTTTTAATTTTTTTTTCTTAAATTTACCCTAGTCTAATGTCTTAACCTAAATGTAAATTGGCCGTAAGGGACCAACAGTTAGCTGATTAAGCTGGCGACAGCTGGGACGTTTGATGGGGCTGCAACCACCAGTAGAACCCAGGAACTTTGTCACACTCCGTTCTATCGCGAACAGAGATAGATCTACTGAACCGGAGATCATTCGGACAAACGCTTGCGACATCGCCCTCGTAGAGGAGTCGCCTATCCACTGTCCTTCGCACCACGTGGTAGATTAATGGACATCCCTCTGCATTCTGGATTAAGCCAATCCGGTCAAGGTACAAGAACGCCTCCGGCGGAATGAATCCACTTCGGCGAGCGTTCTCATGATATGCTTCATTGGTGTAGTAAGCTCCAAATATCAGCTCGTTTTCCGAGGTCATGGCTCGTGCAACGTGCCTTCGAATCAGCTTAATAATAAAATTATCCACCCTGTTCACGTTTGCTTCGTTATACAAGAACTCGTTGGAATAGAATTTTTTGTACTCAGATTCTGGGGTTCTGTACTTCTTGAGACAAGCTCGGAGACACTGCCTCTCGAACAGCCTCATCTTTTCCATCTGGGAAGGACTCACGTTGAACCACACTGGACAACCGTACGTCATGACTGGCCGGATGAGGGCCATGTAGCAGATTACCTTCACCCTGGTATCAAGTTGGCTGCTATAAAACAACCCCCTTGCCACAGCGAAGGCCTTCCTAGCTTTCATCAGAGCAGTAGCTATATGTCTGTCGAAATATAGATACTGATCCAGCCAAATGCCTAGGTATCTTACTACATTTTTCACTGCTAACGGCTCCCCATGCGGGTCAACTATGCCGAACTTGCGCCAGTTTTTTTTCGTGTCCCTTGAGGCCTTGTATAACGGAGTTCGGAAAAGGATGGTTTCACACTTCTGGTAGTTGATTTTCAACTTCCAGTCGTCGCAAAATCGCTGAATTTTATCGAAGTCCCGTTGCAGGAGGATGTTGATGTCCTCAACCTTCGGCGCTGTCCTGTATGCCACCAAATCATCGGCGTATGCGATCAAGTGCTGCATGGAGCCAATCAGTTCACTGGTGAAAATAGTGAAGAGGATTGGTGAGTTAACCGCACCCTGCTGGAGCCCATTTTTTATGTGGAAAACTTTGGTAGAAGTCGTGTGTCCACTTTTAACAACAAAACTTCTACCTGTTACCATGTCATAAATCGTGTAAAGCAGCGAATTACTTATACCCATCCTCGTCAACTTCAGGAAAAGACCTTCTAACCATACGGTGTCGAATGCCTTCTCCAAGTCAACGAGGCAGGCCCCGGTGCACTGGGTTTTTGCTTTGCTCCATTGAATGTCGGACACCAATTTTGACGCGGCATGTACAGTATCATGCCTCGCCCTAAATCCAAATTGGTTGTTCGGTATTATTTTTCTGTCCTCAGCCCACTGCATCAAAACTCTATTGACAATCTTTTCAAAAACTTTGCTTATGCATGGAAGGAGACTAATCGACCGAAGATTTTTCGGAAGAGAGGAATCTTTGTCCCTTTTGGGGAGGGGTTTCACTACCGCCGTCTTCCAATGCGCTGGATAATATGCATTACTCAGTGCATTGTTGAATAGGATTGTGTATATCTCTACCGCCTCATCGGGGAGATGACGCAGCACAATATTCGGTATCCCATCTATTCCCGTCGACTTTTTGTTCTTGAGGCTGTTGAAGATGCCCTTGAGATTCTCCCTCGAAATGAGGATGGAATCGGATCCACCATAGGCGACGGCATTATTTGCCATATTTTCGTCATTGAACCTGGTGAAACCAGGATTCTCAGAACGCCATTGTTGTATTTCATTTCGAAGATAGAAATGGTTAAGCAAGGCTCTGTTCTCCAAGTCGTGGTTAGGACAACGAGACTCGTTGACCGTGTACACTTCCTGAAAAACTGCTCCTATTGCTTCAACCTTCTCGTGAGGATCTTCAACAACCAAGAAGTCATTGTCTAGCACGGCCCCATCTGGATCTATACCAACTGACGTCAGTAGGTTCGCGTTGTCAGTCGTTCTGTCAAGTCGAATAGCCTCCAAGTCATTGTGATCCCTCCTTCGGAAAATTCGGTTGATTTGGGGAAACATACCAGGACCGTTGGAACGAACAGCCCGAATCCTGTCTCCCCAATACGAATTGACTGCAATTCGGTAGTTCATCCGAATTAACTTCTGGAGGTTTTTAATCTGCGACTTGAGCGACCTTAGTTCCTGGTCGTCTCTGTCCGTAAAGCGTCTGTAAAGTGTCTTAAGTCGCGACAGCAGTCTGCTTTTGTTCACGTGCAGTGCGTCGATAGTAGCGTTCCGATAGATGTCGCCATCTGTGGTCGGTGCAACTTTTGGAAGCGTCGTGTCCGTGGAGCGTTTTATTGTATTGTCCACTCGTATGAGGTACCTGTCAACCTCTTCGTTCGTCAGGTTTCTGTTTGCGGGTGGAGTGATGTCATTCGAACGTAGTTCTCTGGATAAGGCCCTAGAGAAACGCGGCCAACGAGCTTTACGATAATTGTAAGGGTACGTCTCCACGAATTGCTCCAGTTCGACCAGCTCGTTCGGGAACTGAATAACCGCGGCAAGTCCACAGTGGTCACTATCGTATTCCACCGTTGTTAAGCAGTTCCTTGTGTCATTGTCCACATCGCGTAACGTCAGTCGTCTGTCAATCAGCATTAGATCCAAATAAGACCCACTTCTGGGAAACGATGGTCTATCGGTTGCAAGCAAATTTAGCTTGAACTCAATAGAGTGCTGCGTCCACCAATCAAGGAGGGAGTTTCCCCTTTGATTTGGCACAGAATTACCCCATTCCTCATGCTTCGCGTTCAAATCGCCGGCTATGATAAAATAGTTTTCGTCCAAGCAAAGTCGAAGTTTTCTAAAGAGAGTCTCGAGCTCCGATATGAAACCTGTGGCCCGAGGTGCGTCTGGCGCATAGACCGCGACCACGTACAATTTCCTTCCACCTTGGAGAGAAATGCACGCAATACACGCTTCCAGTACACCGAAAGTTCGCAATTCGCCGCAATACACGATTTTGTGCCGTATACCTTTTTTAATGAAGAGAGCGACCCCACCCCCTTGTGTGGAGTGGGGGCGGTCCCTTCGAATAACGGTATAATCTTTGTACCTGAGTATGTGCTTCCGGTTTAGCTTAGTTTCGCTAACCATTAACACGTCGGGCTTATGGGTCTCCAACAGGTTGAGTAAAGCCAACCTTCTTTCGATCCTGACGAGTGAATTCGAATTCACCGCCAGGATCGAAAGGTCTCCAGCTGCCGGCGTATCCATTATATTGGATACGCACTTGACCCAGCGGGTCTCGATGAAAGGACTTGGTCCATCCGCGCAAGGTCTTTTTGGAACTGTGCCATCTGGGCCTGCATTGAGGCCATCATTGACAACAGCTCCGCGAAACCCACATTTGGAGCCTCTACTGTAGCCTGAGCTACCTTTGGCGCTGTCTGTTGTGCCTGTCGTCTGCCAGACGCCATCTGGGCGTAGGAGACAACCGGCGTAACAGGAGTGGCAAGAATTCTCGGCATCGGCCTTGAATCTACCACTTTTGTTTTCTTTTGCATTTGTTTTTTGGTCATTTCCTTGACCTTTGGACAACCCCGATAGCTGGAAGGATGTCCATTGGCACCACAATGGATGCACTTCAGGCGAGATCTGTCCTCTACCTTTCCCTCACCCAGAGGACACTGCGCAGACAGATGCCCCTCTGTGCATTTACTGCAACGAGTCGGCATGTTGCAGTTTCCAGCAGCGTGCCCGAATCTCTGGCATCTTGCACAGAGAAGCATCTGCTTATTCCTCCTCAACCTCTCCCAAGAGACGGCCTGAAAGTCAAGGAACTTTATGCTCCTTAGACTCTCAAGCCTGCTCTCTGGTGTCACCTGGACCAAGAAAAGGGGAAGCAAACGCACCGGTTCCATCCTGGACCGGACAGTGGAGAAGCGCTTGACTCCCAAAAACTCTACGTTGGCGACGCTCGTTTGTCGCAACGATTTCAATACGTCCTCCGGCTCAGCAGAGACTCTCAATCCCTTGAGGAGAACGGTCTGAACCTTTTCTCCCCTGGGAGTATATGAATAGAAGTCAGCCCCAGCTGACGCCATCTTTTCTTTTACAAGCGTGAAGCCATCCACTGATGAGCAGTGGATGGCCTGCTTGCGAAAGCCTTTATTTTTAATATAAAAGTTGTCCTTTACGGCCAACTTACATACCTGGATCGTATCTTCGGCGTCCATTCCTGTTATGTTGATAGGAGGCATTCTAAACTTCTTCTCCTTCTTTTGTTGCTGTTGCTTGGGTTGCTGCTGCTGTTGTTGCTGCTGCTGTTGTTGCTGCTGTTGTTGTTGCTGCTGTTGTTGCTGCTGTTGTTGTTGCTGCTGGTGTTGTTGCTGCTGCTGCTTGGGTTGGTGATGCTGTTGCTTGTTTTGCTGCTGCTGCTGTTTGGGTTGCTGCTGCTGCTGTTGCTCTATTTGCCTTTTCGCTTGTGGCAACTTCCTGTTCTCCATTGTAGTTTCTTCACCATCTTTTACTACCCTTTTTTCTTCTTTTCTTTTTTTCAGCTTCAGCTGGAGGGCTTTTATTAATTCCTCCAGCTCGTCCTTTTCCTTTATTTTCTTGACCAGTTCTTCTTCATCTTCGGCCTGATCTGCCGCCTCGGAAGAAGCAAGTTCCACGTACAGGTTTCCGCTGCCGCTGTACGTGGCTTCTTCTCCATCATTTCTTTTACCGGAATTGTTCGGCAGCATTGTTTGTCTCTGCTGCTGCCTCTTCGTCTGCGACTTCAAAATTTTTCGTCTTTTTTTCTTTAGGTTTTCGTCGCTGCCATTTTCCGAGTTATCACTCGGAATCAGCGACAGCTCCGAATCCATTATTAAAAAAATTTTTATTTTTGTTTCCTTTTCGAAAATTCCTGATTTTTTTTTTGTTCTTGATTTTTTTTTTTTGATTTTTAATTCAATGCTTGCTTTTGCATGGAGTGCTCAGCGTCGAATGAAAAGAAATTGATTCGCTTTATTGAATTCACCTTTTCCTAGGAGAAATCTCGTTGCGAATGTTTTTTTTTTTTGTTTTCATTGAGTAATTGAATTGAAGTGCGAATTCATAAGGAGAGACGGAACTTACGAAGAACGTGAGGGGCAGGATATTTTCGTGTCGAAGTTTCAAATGAGCCGATGGCAAATTTGATAAGGCGTTAACATTGAAAGCGTGATACGAATGAAGGGCTCATCATAGCACCAAAAGGGTGCATGGTCTCCTAAAAAGGGACAATATAAGCTTCATAGATGCTGAAGTCTTAACATGCGACATCTGTATCTTTAGAAATACAGGGTGGACCATCTAGTGTTTTTTTATTTTTTATTTGTTATTTTGACACTGACAGCTTCTTCCCGCTCGATATCTTGACAGAAAGTCAGTATCATACCTCCGTGAAACGATATGAGTCGTTTTTCGCTCGAATAACTTTGGGAAATATTGAAAACTTATTTCCAAAGTGAGTGTTTTTTCGAAAAACAGTTTTGGCCGTAATGAACGACGCACAAAATCGACAACTTGGCCAGAGCGTCACCATAGACGGCTATAGCTTTAAGGCAGTTAAGGACTTCGTCAACCTTGGCTCCGCAGTAAACAGTACAAACAACATCAGTACCGAGACCAAACGCAGAATAACTTTTGCCAACCGCTGTTTCTTTGGGCTCAAAAGGCAATTGAGTACAGGAGTCATCTCTCGGAAGATCAAGCTGACTTTGTATAAGACCACGATCATCCCAGTCCTGTTTTACGACGCAAAGGCATGGACAATATCCCAAGCGGATGAACAGTCTCTTGGTCTTTTCGAGAGAAAAGTTCTGCGTAGCTTCCTATAGATGCTACCTACAATTAGATGCAAATTTGTGATTTTCACTGCATTTCGAATGTCCACACTTTTTTGCAGGCAGAACCACCGAGGCAGCTTCGATGACTGTGAATAGGCTGGCGGCAAGCTTACGGTTGGACGGCTTAGCCCATCAGAAGGGGCGGTTCCTGTCCTCATACGGTCTACAGTCGCTCCAGTCCACAGAGTCCCTCCAGGGTGGTTTGGCGGTGAAAGTTCGTCAAGAACCTGAGAGTTACGGATATTGTTGGAACTGCCCTACCCTCATGTCAATCTGTCTTACACTTGGTATCTCCCTTGGTGAAGTATATTGGCAGATAGCCCCTAATCGTAGCTCCTCACATTGCACTTCTTTTTCTTAGGGCGCTACAGTCCGAGGTGGACCTGGGCCTCACCCAACATGCCTCTTCAGCCAGTACGATCTCTCGCCAGCTGTCTCCAGTTTCGCACACCAAGCCGGCTGAGGTCCCCCTCGACTTGTGTGCGCCACCTTGTAAGTGGACGTCCTCTGTTGTGTTGTCCCACAGGCTCAGAGTCGAAGACTCTTCGGGGCGGAGCTAAGTTGTCCATACGCTCTACATGGCTTAGCTATCTGAGGCGTTGGATCTAGACGCATGGCTAGACTCATGTCGCTGTCCAACCCATATAGTTCGTGGTTGAACCTTCTCCTCCAAATGCCATCAACGCAAACAGGACCAAAGATCGCGCGCAGAACTTTTCTCTCGAAAAGACCAAGAGACTCTTCCTCCGCTTGGGATATTGTCCATGCCTTTGCGTCGTAAAACAGGACTGGGATGATCGTGGTCTTATACAAAGTCAGCTTGATCTTCCGAGAGATGACTCCTGTACTCAATTGCCTTTTGAGCCCAAAGAAACAGCGGTTTGCAAAAGTTATTTTGCGTTTGATCTCGGTACCGATGATCTTTGTACTATTTAACGTGGAGCCAAGGTAGACGAAGTCCTTAACTACCTCAAAGTTATAGCTGCCTATGATGACGGTCTGGCTGGTTGAACGTTTTCTCTAGATGACAGCATATACTTCGTCACATTGAGGGCTCGCTGCGTTCGACCTGTCGCGTCAATGTCATCCGCGTATGCGGACTTTTGGAAGATCGTGTCCTATTGTTGCTCAGGGAGATTTGCATGATCTTCGCAAGAAATAAAAGTGACATGGCGGTGTTATATCACTTCCTCCTCTTTAATCGATAAATCATATAAAACAGTGAAATTGGAGAATAACTGCCGTTGGACGAACAGGAACACGAACAACTTTCTCACAAAAATCCGTTCACTTTATCTAAGAAGCTGTTGTCTTTTGAAAGAAAACTAAAATTTAATTAACGAACACATCAAAAATTGATCGTAGCTACATTTTGTGCTACACTTCCTAAATAATGGCCGACACAACGAAACTGACAAAAGAAAATTGGAATGAAGTCACACAGTCTAAATACAATCTGGAATTTCTGAACTACCGCAATGCCGTACGCGCGGTTCTCTACAATCTGCTGCAACTCGACAACGAAATCAAATGCACCAATGTCGAGATACGAAACCTCAAGAAAACCTTTGATTCTCAACTGTGTATTCTGCAAGAAGAAGTCCAACGGGCGGAGTCGAATGAGTTTCTGGACTTGGATGAGAAGAACAAGCTCATGGCTGAACTTGTCAAACGAATCGAAGAGACAAATGTCACATTCTCAGCTGAAGTGGAAAAGTTTCATTTGGCCAAAGAACAAATGTGGCGATCGGTTAGCGAAAATGTGGACAAACTTTTCCAACACAAGTCACAATTGAAGTTCACACATCAGAATCAAGTTGAGAGCTTAAGACGCTACCGAATGTTCTGCGATCATGCGATACGTCCAGCTGTTGAGATCCGCCTCAAGTCGATTGATAGGAAGTTCTGCGATGAATTCTTCTACATCAACTCGTGTGAGCAGAATCTTAAGCATTTATTCGCACTTATCGACGATAGGAGCAGCCGGGGTGAGATATGTGGAACCACATCGAGTACGGCCTCTGAAGTCTGCTCGGAGTTCTTTAGAGACTTTGCGTGGATGAGGAATGGTGAGTCTGTCATGAATAGATGTGTTAGAAGGCTTCTTATTGCGGTATCATCTCAGAACAATTGACCAAGCGGAATGAGCTGTTCAATTACTTTCAAAAATATCTCGCCAAGGATTTGGTAGCTGCTCTGGCGGCAATGCACGTCCTTAGACCTGAAGAGCCGATTAAGTTCATCGCCAATTATCTGAAGCATTTAAAGCAAAACGAGATCCGGATGGTCCGGGAGGAGAAGATTTTTTCTGCAGCACAGTACGGAGAGAATTTGTTCCCGGATCAAAAGTAAAAGAGCAAATTTGTTGTTCTCATTTTTGTAAAAAAATATATCTTATATCTGAATGTTTACACAATAAACAGTTTAGTGGCACCAAGTGACTTCGTCGGAACACTTCGCGTAGAACCATCGCGACAACCACTGATCTCGGCTGGGCATCTGCAGGGTTTCTTCGCTTAAGATGTCGTACGTGTTCAGGTCATCCTGCAAAACAGAGATTTGTTATTCAAGAGGAACAGAGTGAATATTGGGCTGAACTTACAATGGGTTTGGGGATTACGCGCTTCATGTCGATTCTGTGTAGGTGTTCTCGGTGGGCAGCACGAAGTATGGCCTCTTCTGTCCCCGTCAAGCACGGGAGGCACAGTTCACACTCGAGTGTGTTGCACAATTTATCACATTTGAAGTCGACGCACAAATGCAACAACGTGGCTATGTTCTTTTCACTCGTTATCATTTCCGACACATCGTCGGAGCTGAAAGGAAAGTCACGTTTGATTTGGAAGACAGAAGAAACTCCGAACTTACCTCTCAGCAAGAACTGAGCTGTCTACTGGCGATCCAATGCCAACGAGGTTCAACACGCTGTACAAGATTTGCTCGTAGAGCAGTGCATTGGGTTTGAAGTGCGCCGAAGACAAATTCGGACTCATGTTAGCCTCCATGAGGTAGACTTTGAGATCCTCATCGATAATCATATCGAACCGCATCAAGTCAAAGAAATTTTTGGTCTTGTACGACTTGAGGATGTTGGTTATGTCCTTCGCCTTTGACTGTACAGTCCTCCGGACGATGTCTTCCACTTGGGTCCATATTACACTGGGATCTTGTGATTGATCCCTCACATATGCGTTGAACGCTCCTTTCATGCCCGAGCCGAACTTGTTGTAGAACTTCGAGAGGGAAGGCACCTCCCACGTTGGCAAATAATCGTCGCCCACAACATACTTGTCCAGGATTTTTGGGTCAAACGGATGGTATTTCACTGGACAAAACCTAAACAAGACGTCGCCAGTGTAGATGTATACGCGCAGCGGATCGACGCTGGTCAAAAGCACGTATATCCCGATGTCAAACTTGTACCCGTCCACCAAAAAAGGCTTCTGCACGAATTCCTGAATGAAGCTACTGTTTGAATCCAAGTTTATGTCCTGCGCAGGTTTGATTTCAATGAACCTGTGCTCGTTGTGCTTCTCCACGAACAGTGCTTGTGGATTATCGGTCATATACTTCAAAAACTTGTCCTTTTCCGATGGCAGTTTGAACGCTTTCGGGAGAAATGGAAGGGGAGTGGTGGATAAATCGACTTTGTTCGTCAGAAATCCACACCCAGGGAAATGATTGACTATTTGGTGCGGTTGCAGGTTCTTCAGTGGCATCTTAAGGAACGGATAATCGTGAGCCCACAGAAGGTCCCAATCCCCATCGACTTGGGTTCGTTCATATCCCAGCCTCTGCAGCACTCGTATCACATGAACGAGATGGTCGTCAGTTTTACTCTTTCCATAAATTGCATACTTCCTTCGGGTCTGAGCTACTGCGGTGGGTTCGCTGCAGTTTGTTGGACGGTCGAAAAAGAGATTGTGAGTCTTGATGGGAATGAATTCTAGAAGAATTGAAAAGCAAACTGTTGCTGCAAGGAATAGAATAATACTCCGGATGGGGACGGTTATGATTGTTCCCTTTTCCGTTTTAGTTTCGCCCTGAAAATTTGAAAGTGTCAAAGATTTTCAATGTTTCACTTGAAGAATAACTCACAGAATCGTCTGCTTGTTTGAAAGAACCCATTTTTTTGTTAGAAGGGGAGCAAGCAAATAAATAAATAATTTAAGGCATGAAAGAAATTTGAAAATAATTTAGGTACTGGGAACTTTCACCAAATGTAGGGTGGGGGGGTTAACGAAATTTCTCTGACGTTTCTGACGTAAGTGTGAAATTCTTCACTGGACAGTGATGCCAAGTCGAAGAACGAAAAGGGAAAGTTGTGCGTTTTTAAATGAAAATTTTATGGCTTTTCTATTAAATCCGTTTATTTGCTTTGCAACGTTTTTATTGTTATTGTATTTATTTATTTTTCATTCACAATCTCTTCGATCCAGTCTTTGTATGGGGATAATTTTGTGTAAATACTTGGGAAGTCTGGAGAAGAACATCGTTGCCCAAAGTTTGTAATTCCGACCAGGAATACATCGTTCGGATTCTCTGTTAACTGTGTCAATAAAGGACCTCCAATGTAGCCCTAAAATGAATTTGCATTCGAAATCTGAACTTTGAAATATAACGGCGGGTACCTTGCATTTTTCTCGTTCGGTTATGTTTGACTTTCCAGCACAGACTTGGGTGTTTATTATTCCATTTGGCAATTTTCTCGACGACGAGTAAAGATCATCACATTCTGGAGTCTTTATATGCTGCAGACTCATCGCTTGTTGGTAGCCAACATTTTCTAGATCTAGAATGAAGAGGATTTTAAAGAACATCTGCATGTTGGCAGATTTCATAAAGGAATTTCAAGCTTACCATGTCCCAAGGCGAACAGCTCTGCTGCCGGTAGAGCAGCTCCTGTCCAAATACAAGCCGGTCGATGCCTAAAGGAAAAGCAAGGGGTCATTGGAATACAATTGCTTGAGTCGAACAGTAAACAAACTTTGAAGTATCACTCAGTTCGATGATGGCAATGTCGTCGTACATGCTATGGACACCGTACAGCGGGTGACTGTATATCCTGTAAATTGGAATGTCCTCCACAGTCACGATGTTTCCATTGAACCTCTCCGCAACACGCACGGTATCCGGTTGAGTCTTGTATCCCGGCTGAAAAGCTCAAAACTTTAACCACTCACTTCATCCGAAAACGCACAAGCAACACAAACCCGCTCGTATTCCATGCAATGAGCGACGGTGATCACAAATTTTTCTGACACCAAAGACCCGCCACAATGAAAAGTCACCTCTCCCGACGCAGACGTCCAGCCGATCTTCGTCTGGGGGGAAGGGATTAAAGTTCAAAAGATCCTCTTGCACAATCGGCCACATGATCTCACCAAAAAACTGTAAACCCTGCTTCCCTTAGCATCCCTAAATCCGTCCAAATGCACTGCAAAATCCGTTTAAACAAACTTCAAAATACAAACAAAAGTCGATTGCTCCTACCGTCTGTGGCCAGAGATTCGTTTCCTCGATAGCAAGTTGTTTCGTTGAATCCCGCACGCTCTTCAGTTGTTGAGAGTACGTCTTCAAGGTGTCATGAGTGAATCTTTGTGGGACACAACACAATTTTGTACCTTACCGACAGTAAAGATGATTAGCGGCAGAATCACCGAAAAGATGCGGTTTTTTTCAATCATTTTCCGGACGGAAAGTAACCAGACGGTTGCTACTTGGAATGAAGACTGAAGAGACGGTCGTCAACAAAGTTTAAACAGATAAGATTGACCCATGCTTCTGGTTGTGGGATTCAGTGACCTTCTTTCTGCCTGCACTGATAACTGAACGGCCATTGGAAGAGAGAGATTTCAGTGCTATCAAGTGAGTGACACAAAGAAAACCTTAGCGCGGCTTAACTTTTGCTCTTTTATTTCCAATTTAGTGGAATATCAAACACAACTAGCAGTCCCCCATGCCATCGAAGAGTACGCACTAGAGTCGAACAGAATCGTTAAGCTGTTGGTTGGATTGGATATGCGATGTTCTAAGATGGAAACCGGTTTTGATGTAAACGTGTAAATGTGCATCCAATATGTTCACTTGCGATGGTGGTAATCCCTTTTTTGTGATGTTTGCCTCATCTTCCGGTTTCTAGGGAATTACTTTAAGGGAATTTCGGGTTTTTTTCTATTTAATGAGAAAGCATCACACGCAGATGGCAATAGATGTGCGCGAGAACAGTTTCTTGGTTCTTCCCCGAACTAGAATTCGAAACATTTACAGCGGCTTCTTTACATTCTACGTTATTCGGGTTCTATGAAAAGGTGAATTTGACTTGGGAATTTTATCTGTGTACGTGCTAAGTAGGAAAGTAATTTCTGAATGACGTTATTTGTGTGTTCAGTGGGATAAATGTCAGGAAGATGTTAACGAAGCATGAATTCAGTGGCAGAAAGCCGCATTCACAATAATTAGTTTTTCTTAAGACAATTGAACGGAGTAAGAAACTTAAAGAAAAACGAATCATATCTTTTAAATGAAATCAGTAAATAATAAAGTGTCAGTGACGTCTACTTTATTTCGAAGAACAGCTTGTTGACATTATTATTTCTAATAATTAATGAAATAGGAAAGATTTCTTTAAGATGGCTTACTAGATACTCCAAGTCATTTATCTATTGAAACATGTGTCGCTAGGTCTGCCCTAGAGCTTGGAATGATAGGTTAGGTTAGGTTAGGTAAATGGGTGTCCTTGCTGATATAAAAACATGTCAGCAGCTCACTTAAACCACTATGTGTCCATTATGCCCTAAAAGTTTGAACCGTGTAGAACGTAAAACTTCAATGTATCGACAGTTAAGTTAAACCACCCAGATATAGATATGTATCTCAGGAGTTTGCTTAGCTCTATTTTCCCTAGATCATCCTGTTCCGAAAAGAAGAATCTTCTTAGAGTTTCCTTCCTCGTAACGGCTAGTCCAGGACAATCACACAGTAGGTGGCGAATAGATTCTATTTCCTCTCTCGTGCTGCGTGATTTCCTATCGCGCAGTGCCCTGTCACGATACCAACGGCTGTTCGTATATCCCTTCGTAGTCCCTTCGTAGACTGGCCATAACCATGTAGCTGTGCGCATGTGTCTAATCGACACCACCGTTTATTGGCTGCCTCGTTAGACTCAATGTCTACCTCCCCGTGAAAGGTGCTATGCGGTGTGCTGGCCTCAGGTAGGGCCCGCGTAGAGCTAAGACGTGAACCCGCCTTGGCATTATCGGAAATTCCCATGTGGCCGGGCATCCAACAGAGGATCACCTTATTGGCTACTGAAATATCGTCCAGTCTTTTTGTGCACATTTTTACGAGCTTGGATCTTATCGATGTTGACTGTAACGCTTTAGTGGCTGCTTGACTATCAACATAGATACCGATTGTTTGTTCTGAGATATTTTCCTCAACAATCATATCCGCAGCTTGTTTTATTGCAGCAACTTCCGCCTGAAAAACGCTACAACTAACCTCAAGTCTGGAGGACTGATTTTTATTTCGAGACTCACAGTAGACCCCAGCACCAGTAGCAACATCCATCTTGGATCCGTCAGTATTTCGGCACAGACTTTCCCCATATCCCATATCCTTCCCTGCTGGGAATACTGATAAAGAATCTCTGCCCATAGTTTATACGTGCTATGATATAGTCCCTTTCCGTCCGCCGGAGTCTCGATATATTCCATTTGTCCAGAAGTGAGCCATGACCATAGGGCTTGGCTATCCATAGGCCAGATTCCCCTAGTCTTATTGCAGTCTTAGCTGCCAAAGTGCTGCAGTGGATATCAAGCGGAAGATTCAGTTGTTGATGTAGATCTCCAATGCACCGCCAGACAGCCTGCTCTTTGAATTTTTGCCATATTTTCAAGGTGGTAGAATGCAGGAACAACAATCCTTAGCTTGAATAGTCTTGGATTCCGTACGCAATAGACGACGCCCACGTAACCGATGGCGGACACAAGTGGAGAAGGACCTAAGCCAACTTGGCGCGCGTAATTGGAGGCAGCCGGCCAAAGATATCGTGCCTCCTTGATGCGTTCATGGATGTTGGGTTCTTAGCTTAGTTTATGGGATGTGATTAGACCCAAGCATTTGGTTTTAAATGTGATTGCGTTGTGCCACACATTGAGGAAGGGTCGAAGGAGGATATCTATACAAGGTGGCGCAGAATTAATCATGCTTTCGGAAAATGTTACAATTTTTGCAAATGGCGTCGTACGTCAATCATATTTGACATTTGTGAACTAGACAGCTGCAGTTTACAAACAAACAGCCAATGGAGCGTTATACTCCGCAAGGGCGTGGAATAATTGTGTCCAATAATCAGTAGGTGGTGTTAGGGCAGCGTGAATTTCGACGTCAATTTCCTAATCGTGTCGCGCCAAATGGGCAAACTTTATGGCGCCTAGCTACTCGACTCGAACAGACTGGAACCACAGCAGACCATGCAGGGCGTGGCCGCCACCGGACTAGTGGTTCGGTCGAGAATATCGCGGTTGTGGCTGCCGATGTCGCTGAGAACGAAGAAAGAGCAACCAGAGGACGGGCCACGCAATTGGCCATCACCAGACGGACCCTACAGCGAATTTTAGTGAAAGACTTACACATGTTCCCATACAAAGTGCAAGCAGTGCATCAGTTAATGCCTCCTGACCGTTAGTCGCGTGTGAATTACTGCCAAGCCATTCTCAACCTCAACAACGAAGAGGACGATTTTGTGTCGAAAATCATCATGAGCGACGAGGCACATTTCTACTTAAGCGGTTACGTCAATAAACAAAATCTTCGTTTCTGGGATACTGAAAATCTGCGTGTGATGCACCTTTTTGCCATCACATCCACGCAAAGCCACTGTGTGGTGCGGCGTTCACGCGGGAGGAGTGATTGGGCCGTACTTTTTTTGAGATCGCCATTAGCAATACGGTCACTGTTACTGGTGAACGCTACAGGGACATGATAAACGACTTCTTACTGCCGGAATTGGATGAGCAGTACTGGGTAAACATGTGGTTTCAACAAGACGGCGGCTACGTTAACAAGTAAAATTGCCGCATCTGGGGCTCGGAAAACGGAAAACCCGCACGTTATTGCCTAGAAGCCAATGCATCTACAGGGAGTGACAGTTTGGTGTGGATTGTGAAGTGGTGGCATCAATGGACCATTTTTCTTCGAAAATGAGACTGGGAACAACGTTTCGGTCAACGGTGGGCGTTACAGAGCCATGTTAACCGTATGGAATTTTCGGCAAATCTTGGTGTCTATCACCGAAAAGATCCGTTTGGATCTACACGGCTATGATTAGGCCCATTCTGTCGTATGCATCGGTCGTTTGGTGGAATAAGCTTTCGCGTAAATTCGTAACTGCCGTTTTCACCAAGCGTTCTTTGGAACGGTCTGTCTTGGCTGCATAGGGGCCTTCCCTAGTACGCCTGCCTCTGCTCTTGATGTACTGCTGAATCTCCCCCCCCTAGATATCCACATCATGGGGTGCACTCTCAAGGCCATCTTCCGTTTAAAAAAAAGTGATTTTTGGTTCAACTCGCACTGGAGTTTCAACGACCATTTCCTTTGGCCCCAGAAATGACGCACGGACAACTGTACTCCAGTTGCGACGAACATACAAAGTCGACTTTCCCCGCACTCAGGACTGGTTCTGGCCAGAATCTGAGCCAGGAAAGGAATGTAGTCGAATCTTCACGGACGGCTCTAAGACCAATTAAAGATCTGGTGCTGGTGCCTCCGTAGAGAGCGACAAGTTTAGACTGCACACGTCGTTAGGTAAATTTGCGTCGGTTTTCCAAGTGGAAACCCATGCGATCCTAATGGCCACGAACTAAATTGTGACGATAAGGTGGCGAAGTATCTGTATCTGTATACGACTGGATGGTGCAGTGGGTTAAGTGACTGCTCCACGTTCGAGGGGTCCCAGGTTCGAATCACAGTGAAATCGAATCTGATCCAGTCACCATTTGCCGTTGGGATCAAATTAACGGCACTGGAGTCTGAGTGCTCCAGTAAAGTTCCAAAAATACAGCCGAAAACAAAAATCTGTGCCTGTAGCGACAGCCAAGCTGTGCCAAAGGCCTTTAATCACTTCCAGGAAAGTTCAGGATTGCAATTCTTCTCTGAATTTGATCGGTAGCCCGATCAAGAGACTTGTCTGGGTCCGGGAGCACCACGGAATCACAGGAAATGAGACCGCCGATGAACTTGCTAAGCGAGGATTAGATGAGGCATTCTCATTCTCTCTCTCCCTCTCTCTCTTCTTGTTTAGGGCTTCCATCGATGGTTGCACTTCTCGAGAGCACAACCGCAGGTGGCATGACTCTCCAGGATGTAGACAGACCAAGTGCTCCCCAACGTCTGTAAGAAATTCGCGGCTTTCTTGTTATTCCTTTGAAAGATCCCTAAACCTAAGCGACGAATGTAGCGTTTTCCAGGTAGAATTAGTAGCAATAAATAACGCGATACTTACGCTTAAAGAGATTAGTTTAACTGAAAAAACGATGATCATATACTCCGACAGCCAAGCGGTTATAAGAACCATAGCGTCGGATATTGTAAAGTCGAAACTAGTCAAACTTTGCAGACAGAACGTCAGCGAAATCTCCAGGCTAAACACGGTGACTCTCTGCTGAGCATAGGGATACACAGGAGTTCAAGGAAACGAGAGAGCAGACGTGTTAGCGAAAGAGGGCTCAGAGTTAGATAAATCTCCAGCACTACCTTATGTCTACATGCCGTCAAGTCTCCTACGGAAAGAAATAGAGGACGAAGACTTAGAAAGACCAAATGAGCGATGGCTGAATCTGGACATTGGGTCAAAGACAAGAGCCCATTGGCCGGTGTTGAACAGGAGGAAATCATTATCAATGATTAGCCTAAGTCGCAAGGATATACGGGCGGTGGTGGGAGTTCTCACTGGACATTGTCCGATAGGCACCTATGCCAGAAGGTAAGGTATTCTCCCTTAGCGACTACTGTAGAAGTTGCAGGGACGAGAAGGAAATAGAGTCCGTCCGCCACCTGCTATGCGATTGTCTAGCCCTACGGGGAAAAAAACTGCTAACACTAAGCAGTAACTTCTTCGACGAGCGGGACGATCTGAATAAAATAGAGCTGAAGCACCTCCTGAAATATATACAACAATCTGGGTGGTTCTGATAAGCAGCAAAAGTGTAGGTCTCACGGAGTACACCCCCACACATAGGGCACAATGGATCCAACTGTTGGTCTCAGTTAGCCGCGACCCAGGCGCAAGGGTACCCTGTCTACCTACCTAACTATCTACCTTAACAGAAAAGACTGCATACAACTTACCGGCATACCAACGGGCCACTAAACCTTCGCCAAACATCTGAGTGCACTTGGCCTAAGCGATGAGTCCCTCTGCGACGCCTGTGGAGAAGACGATGACACTGCAGAGTATTTCCTCTGCCATTGTCCCGCCTTTGCTCGGATCAGGTGGCAGTTATTCGGTGCTAATGAGGTGAGAGCTGATGATGTAGGCTCATCATCACAGAAGCGCTTCCTTCGGCAGACCATGAAATTTCAGCAAAATTAGGTTGCTGCCTGGTGGTACAATGGACCAGTTTTTGAGTCTGAGTGCTCCAGTGTAGAGTTTCAAAATTTCCGACAGAAAAAAAAGATCTTCCAATTATAAGGTTGTACCACATGAAATGTCGGATTTTTTTGTAAACATTATTTCTGTTTGAGATAGGTGTCGACTTATTGTCATTATGGGATACTTCCATGTTGTGTGCAATGCTCCGCACCGTTTTTGTTCGGTCTCCATCTACCGTTTCTCATAAAATGGCGTCGTCAATTACCGTTTCCGGTTTACCATGCAGTTTGTTTTCGAGGCTTGGATCTTCGAACGAAACTTACCAAACCAACGCTGAATGATGCGTTCGTTCACCGCTATATTCTCAAATGCGTTATTTATGTTTTTGCCTGCCAGAGACGTATTATGTCCCAGTTTGAACTCGTAAGGAAAAAGAGTACGAATTTGAACCGTGTCGACAGCATGACATAAAAATTCCTAGAAAAAAAATAACTGTACTTGCAACGGACTCTTAAAGTCGCACACATCAAACACACATACCACTGTATCCAATAAAAAAAATTCACTGTGTTCTGCAGATGTTCAGCTTCTAATTGAGGTTGTAAGTGAAAAATCTGACATTTCATGTAGTACAACCTAATAATTTCGTGAACTGTTAACCGTGTGAAACCAGAGAGAAAAGAAACAAAGAAAAAAACCGTTCAACTTTTCTAGTTCTTTATTTCATTTATTTCAGTTATAAAACCGTGGGTGAGATGCGATCACTTCGGTGGTCCGGCGGTTACTGCTTACCATCTCTTCGTCGAAGGCGTACACACCTCTCTTTACCTTACAGCAGTTAAATAAAACTCAACACATTTTTTTTTTCAATTTTATTGTAAAATAATTTTAAAACATCGTAACTAACAATTCTTTGTCATAGTATCTTTTTCTTAACTTACACACTAACGTTATCCTATTTCCTCGTGTTTGTTTTCTTCCTTGAATCGGACACCTTCGAGAGATGTTTCACATATGTTCGCGTACGCGTGTCCTAATTTGGTTTCATTGTGTACTTGCTTCTCAAATGAACGTCGTACTGTGACAAATCAAGTAAAAAAAATAACGAAAACCAATAAAACCCTTGTTTCTGGTTAATCACTAAAAGTCCTACTTGGGTCTCTTGTTTCCTTCGAGGGCTTAGCGTGTAAACTAAGTCTCCGTGTGTGTGTTTTGCGTCCTTCCGCTTTAATTCATTGTAAAACAATAACTAATCGAGTATACATGGAATACAACTTATTCGCTAAGTCACTTGTTAATCATACAAAAACTAAATGAATACACTTGCTTACATCGTTTCTCTTTTCTCAAGAAAATAACTAGTTTATATATATTTTCTGCTCGGTATCTTGAACCACAATAGATGTACTATAGAATTTTAATGAGATATAATTTTGGGTTTCCTTGGGTTTATTTACACTTCCATTGACACAAATGCGATTTGTGCGGATTACACTTATCATGAGTTTGAGCCGACGTCGGCCGATGGAGGGTGATCACAAATGTACGTTGGCAGGCAGATTCAGTTCATAAATGCAATATGCACATCGAAGGATGGCGAGGTGCCACAGGGGACGCCCTATGGTTCGCTCTCGAAACATGACTGAACTGAATCGCAAAACTTGGGGTTATTTTTATTTATTCACTTGTATCTTGTGTTTGGTTGATAAAATATTTATATTTGACTTAATCTCGGTCTCTAACACATTAGCTAATATCTAGATTTACTTTTTGTAATTGTTCTTTTTTGTTTGCTTAGATCCTAAAAAATGTTAACTTTCTATTTCACAATTTTTTATATCTTCTGTTTCTTTTCATTCTTTTGTTGTTTTTGTTTTGCTTTATCCATATATGTTTGTATATGCATATGTATATCGTGTATACTAAATATTTAATAGTTTCTTTTTTATTGTGTTTTTAGTTTTCCCTTTTTTTGTTTTTTTTTTCTCTTTAATTTACGATCAAAACAAGGTTCTGATGAATATCTAGAATGTTTTTGGGTTTCTTTTATATTTTTTTTTGGCTATAACAGCTTGTCTTTTTTTTGAAAGCCTGTTTTGAGCAGCCGTTTGATCTTGTTTTTGGGTTTCTAACATCGTTTACAATAAGGAAATGAATAAATTTAATTCACTATACATACATATTGTTGTGTTTGGCAGTTTTTTTTTTAAATTTTCAATTTTCAAAGAAAATGTATTGTTTAGTCAAAATTGTTAAGATGATTCAAAAAATGCTTGATGAATGAACTTAGGCGCTTGGGGCAGTGCTAAATCTGACACAAAAATTTAATTTGTTTGGAATATAACGGTGAATAACATTTTTTTTGAAGATTGTTGGGCTTAGGATTGTGGGTGTGTTGATGACAGCAGTTTTGGGGTTTGAAAAAAGAAAATCCTGCGTTGGATTTTCGGTTTTTATGTGAAGAACGTCGAACTCAAGGATGTGATCGTTGAATTAGTGGCAAAAAGTCGAGGTCTACATTTGCACGTACATCGAACGGAAGCACCTAAGCACTTCCACAAAGGGGATCACTACTTATACTACCAAGTCTTGAAGATTCCGTAGAAAAGGACCAAACGTTTGATTTGTTACTAAAGTGAATGTTCGACCAAAAACAAAAAATGGTGAAACTTTCTTACACCAAATAGAATGACAGTCGCCTCTCTATCCAATTGTGAATACCTTTGCTCTCTGAATACTTTTGTTTCTGACAATTTAAGCGATGCAAAATCCATCGGATGTTCCTCACCCTTTAGTGATACTTGACATAAGACCGCTCCTACTCCAACTGGATTGCATCGACTGTGAGCCTAGTTTTAAAATTTGGATTAAAATGTTCTAAAAAAGTGTCTGCTTGTAACTTTGTAACTTTTCCCTAGCCAACTTAAACCCAGCATCTCTTAAAACACAAAGGACTCGCTCAATATGTAATCTGCGATTAGGTGCTGTTATCAAAATATCACCAGGAAATACAACAAATAGCATGAGCAAACCGTCCATAATTTTTTTAAAAATTGCAGGCGCTGAAGCTTTTCCATTTATTCTACGAGTGTATTGGAACGAACACTTACATGTTACGTATCACACATGTTGTGTGATAACGAATGCAAAATTGGGGTGAACAGTTGAAAAGAAGTTGCGTGTGGAAGCTGAAGAAGCTCCTCAGTAACTTTTTTCATCATCATCATCATCAACATTTTCAGTGAACTTAAGGAGTCGCGGGGACAATGCATGAACGAGAGATCTCCAGGTCACTCCATCCTCCGACATCGACTGTAACTCATCAGGAGCTATACCAGTAACTTTTTTTTTATAAATTCATAGCCCATTCTCAACCACGAAGACGTTCAAAAACAGGTGAGTAGCGAAGCAAAAAACCATGCTTCACACAGGTCCTAGTGGATCCGTTATGATACCCAAGGGAAACTTATTCCTTTTCTCCGTCAAGCCATCCGGTTATTCTTTTAAACTGTAAAGTTTAGTGTGAGTTTAACTTACAATGTCGTTAAAATCGGGGAAGAAGTAGTTCTCTATTTCAGATGGTAGAGACAGGGTGGGAGATGTAGGTAGTAAGGTAAGTAAGGAGTGTAGTCTAATCCCCACTTTTCTCTCGGCTTTTTTTTCAGACGGTAAATGCTCCACGGTCGCCGTGGCGTAGTGGATAGGAGCGTCGACTCCAACGCTCGAGGTCTAAGGTTCGAATCTTGAAAAAACACTGCTTCACTTCTTTCAAGTCACTGACAATGCTCAAAGATTAAAATTGTCTAGCAACAGCTACTCAAAATCGCCGTTCAGAGTCGTCATTAAAAAACTGTAGGTCCCCTTCACTCGTGAGCACGCACAAGACGAGTCGTTACTGTCGGACTGTAGCGCCTTCATTATTATTATTATTATTAAATGCTCCAATTTCGACTTCGACGCCCACGAACCGATGGCGCTGACAAGTGGAGACGGACTTGCACGATCTCTAGCCAGCTGCGTCTGCAGCCGGTCTGTAGCGCCATCAGAAGAAGAAGAAATACTTAAAACTTTGCTGGTTTTGTTGGTTCTTGCACGATTGTACGTTAGCCATAGAGTGTGTGTTACTTTGCAGGAGGCAAAAGAGAGCTACGTACTATTTGGTGAATTTAGGTCTTCATCGTCCAACTTTTTCTTTAAGTTTAAGTAAGCGTTTATTTGGTTCATTGGGTTGCGCGAGATGGTTTCATTTCGGCTATGTCTCTGTGTCTCTGTGGGTCCAGAAACCCAGCACAGAGTTATCGTGTGTTGTGAACCGAGAACCTTGAGTTCTTCGCGACTAGATTGGACTTGATTTTTGCCACCTGACTTCGAAACTTGATCCGTGAGCTTGTCGGAGTGATTACAGGACACTGCCCCATCGGAGCGACGCTCCGAAAATGGAATGCAGGAGCTGCGGCAATGGAGAAGAAACTGAGACAATCCAACATCTGATTTTCTACTGTCCAGCTCTACAGAACCGGCGCCTAGTCTCACTGGGCCATAGATTCTTTACATAGACTGCGGACCTATCGATTGCAGATGTATCGAATTCCCAGAAATTCATAAAGAGCACGGGGTGGTTTCAGCTACCGCGTGACTGGATAAGTTTTTAGTTTGTGTACGCCACAAAAGAAGGGATTCACAATAGGCCCATGGCCTTCAAGTGGAAGTGATGTTCTTCTTTTTCAACATCACACTCCCCTTCCTAACCTAACCTTACCGCCTGACTATCATTTACAATGATATTGTCAACACTGATATCATTTTGACCATTTCTTTGACTGCCAGGACCTCTGCTTGAAAAACATCGCTTTAGTCTGATTGAGCCGGACATGTTTAGAACTTCGAAGAATATGCCCGAGCCAGTGACTTACACCATCTTCGAACCATCGATGATGTGACCGGATTATTGATGGGATCTTTTGCTACCTAGTTAGTCCTAGTCCTAGTCCTAGGAAAGTAGCAATTGAAGGATTTTTCAAAATCGATGAAGAGAAGTGTACATATAATCACTCTCTACCGATTCCAGTGATATGTAATTTGTTCATAGAAGTGCAGAGATAAGTAGTTTATATGTACATTAAAAGGTACTCTTACTGATGAAGCATTGATTGTAATTTTCTTAATTATTGGTTATCTAAGATAAGTTAGCATCTCACGCATTTTCACAGAACGCATTCGGGTATAGAGCGAGGAGCGTTGTCTAGTGAACATATGTATATAACGATTTCAAGGCGTCTGACTTACAACTATAGCGTCCTCCACATTCTACACACAATCTGAAGTTTAACAGAGACCTCACATTTTCTTTGCAAGGAAGCCACAATCTTCCAATCTGAACTCTTTGCCATAGTTCGAGTGTATTGCTGGTTTCAGTAAACTTGTGTGTCGATAAAAACTGGAAACGAGCAAACGAGCTGTCCAGACGGGACAAAGTTTGTCACACTTCTGTCGACTACTACGATTTTACGCAAGATGTCGTTGCGATATTTTACAAAATATTCTACAACTGTTGAATGAAATGCCGACTTTTAGAAATAATTTATTATTTTTTCTCTTTTGCTAGGTTAGATTAAGTTATGGGGCTGCTAGTGAATTCACCAGCACCACTTAGACCATGTTGGTCCATTGTGATACCCACAGTCAGACTACTACCACTGATCGACCGCCCCCAGTGATAATGCCGTTAATTTGATCTCAACGGCAAACGATGACTGGGCCAGATTTGAAAAAGCGTATTAACTTCGCTTTCACTGGGATTCGAACCTGGGACCTCTCTAGCTTAGGGC
This sequence comes from Myathropa florea, assembly GCA_930367185.1. Taxonomy (NCBI): domain Eukaryota; kingdom Metazoa; phylum Arthropoda; class Insecta; order Diptera; family Syrphidae; genus Myathropa; species Myathropa florea. The sequence goes on along the minus strand of OV884003.1, from coordinate 79,538,787 downwards.
AGGCACTTAACCAACTGCGCTATCCAGTCTCTTCTGCTAAGTTATCCGTTTTATTTGTCAATAAATTGGGGAAATTTGTGTTCATTTCACTAGGTGACAGCTGAGAAGATGGTCGAAGGTCATTGAAAATTGCACGAAATTCCCCTAATTGGGTCTATTCCTGCCTACAGATTCACTTGTGTGGATATACGAGTATACCAATATTAGATTTAGAACTTAATTCATCTGATTTTTGTGGTTTTTGTGGCCACAACTACTACCTACACTAAATATATTTTAGCGGTGCAGAAATCTGCACGCAAGCTAAAGAAACAATCACTCGTCTAGCCTATCTCCTAACGAATTGACCGAGCACTTCAGCATTCACTTCATTTGAGTGCCGCCCCATAAAGACGTTATAGACGTTAAAGACGTGGCTGACTGCAGACAGCAGTCACACTTAGGCCAACTTAGGCCCATTGTGATGCCACGCGGATCTGATGTCACCTATCCACCGTTATGCTTTCTTTTTCTCCTTCGTCTCTGCAGATTCTGCAGAAATCATTGTGAGGGAGTCCAATTTTTGAGGCGTGAGTGCCAATTGCACAGTGTCCTGTGATAACGCTGATGAGAGTTCTTAGAGATGACCTGTTCATTCTAAGAAGATAGAGTGAACGTTTTAGATCAAGTTTAGGCCAAATTTGCTTTGTGATGAGGCCAGTAGTGCCATCGGACAATCTTGAGTAGGCATACCACCACAATGCCTTTATCAACAGAACACGGCAAAGTGGAAAGGCCAGAATTCTGAACAAAAATTACAATCAATAAATGGGTGACTGTCATAGCTCCAGAATGAGCAAAACTAGATCGTAAACGCTCCAAAAGTTTAATTTTATTCAAGACGTAAAAAATTGGCATAATGGTTGCATTATGGTAGAGAACGTGATGACCTTCATTGGTACGTGTGCCCAAAATACTCGACCTCTTTAGAAGGTGTTCAGACGACGAAGAAAAAAAGTACGTGCTAAATTTTCTCGGTATCTATCCAACTTTTGCATCTTTTAAACGGCTGGACTTTGAGTTTCGACAGTCTCTGCGATATCAGCGAGGTACATATGTACTCATAGTAGGTCAAGTTTGTTTTATAGAAATACCCAATTGATCGTCAAATAATGTCGCTGGGCAAATAACTTCAGATGAATATATTAGAGAATGTCTGGCTGACGCACATTTTTGAACTTTCAGATGTGGGCGCTGAAGGTCTATATTTCATTCTGGACGAGGTGGACTTGGGACTAGTTTCTCAGCAATAACTCGCGTTGTGCGTGCTATTGTTCTCTCACGAGTGGAGGGGACCTACGGTTTAATGCCGACTTTGAACGGCGATTTTGAGAAGCTTTTTCTAGACAGTTATACTCTTTGAGCATTGACAGTGAATCGAAAGAGGTAAAGCCGTGAAAAAATTGTAGGAGATTCGAACTTCAGATATCCAGCGTGGGAGCCGACGCACCTATCCGCCACGGCACCCACATTCACAGTATTCACAGTACAACTTTTTCTAAGCAACGGAGAGTGCTCAAATAATAACGCCATAGAACTCTAAGTCCCCTCAACTCGTAAGAAGACAAAAGCTCATAGAACACGAGTGAGTGCTGAAGAAACTAGGCCCAAGTCCACTCTGGACTATAGCCCCACAACAATAAATGTTCGGACAAGGTTTAAAGGGACCTTTAAACTTTGCAAGGCAATTAAAGATCTCTGCGGTTCTGTTAGTATAAGGAATTTATGATTAAATGAGTTTGAAAGTGGAATGCAAATTAAAAGAAAGGAGTATTTTTTGGTGGTCCTGTAATGATGATTAATTTTCTCTAACACTTTTTAAGTCATCTACTGCACACACGATTTCCGAGTATGCGTCCCACAAGCAGACGAAGTATCATATTATTTAAGGATAATAATAATAATAATGGTGGCGCTATAGTCCGGGGTGGACCTGGCCCTATTATTTAAAGATATCAAAGCTTAATTTAAGGCAACAGAATCGACGATATTAGATTGTATTTGTGAAGTGTTTGAATGCAGGTTAAGTAATAACGGGGAATTTGGTTTTCAAAAGCTACGGCTTATGCTACAGAGAAGATATACATGAAATAGATTATTTGGTAAATATTTGTTCAGTGGAAAAAAAAATAATTGATTTTGAAAAGTTTAATGACTGAATTTGCAAATTTGTAGAAAAAAATAAATAAATTCATCAACATAATTTGAGGATATTTTAAAAATCTATATCATCTTTGTCTATCTGGTAAAAAATTTTATATATTTTCTGTGCGTGGTTTTATGAGAAACTAACAATTTTATACTTTTATTGAACAATTTTCTTTTCTTTTCATTTTAATTACGAATAAACTGCTTATCAACATTTTGTTTTTAATCAACTATATTCAATGTATATATATATTCGTTCCTATGTATTTTTTTTTTTTTTATTTTCAGTGTTTTACAATTTTTTTCTAGTTTTTCAATTTTGGTTTTTTTGTTTTTTTTGTTTTTTTTTTAATTTTTTTTTGTTGGTTCTCGTGCTTATTTTTTTGTTTTATTTTTCGTTCCTCTAAAACAATCGTTCCAGATACTTTATAACAAACGCGTAATAACTCTCAGACATTAAAACACAGGCACTCATTCCCATTGCACATAAAATAGGAGGAATTAAGAATACGAAATTTGTACAGTTAAACTGCTATTGAGGCGGACGACAGCGGCCAGCTGATGTTCCAGAAAAATCGATGGACTTTTGTTCGATAATAGGAATCCTATCGTCATAAAGTGTTGGTGCCTGTAGAATGATACCAGCTGTGCCAGCCAATACGGCTAAGGTGAATATCCATAGAAACAATCGATCAAGAACCATTGCGACATATTTCCAATCCTCCTTAACCTAAAATCAAGAAAAAAAAATATTACTTATATTTTCAAATGCTTATTAGTTAAGAAAACGAAAATTAATGAAAATTAAATGATGTCTAAAATTTATTTTAAATATTCCCTTGTCTAGGTATAGTTTTGAATGGAATTTAATAGAATGTGCTGCCGTAAACAGTTATAAATCGGGCCCGGTTCGAAACTGTCAGAAAACACCTGTTTGTTGTCCCCTTTAAAATTTGTAACAAAAATGGTTAAAAATATATTTGCTTTTTTTAATTCAAAACTGATTTAGTAGCAAAGTGATAGTTGTAATACATGTTCCTGATCGATGATCTGTATACAGTCGACTCCCTCTAAATCGAATTTTCACGGGATGTTAAAATTAGTTCGAGTTAGAGGGATGGTTTTTGTATGGAAAATGAGGGGAATGCCAGAATAAATATGGCGAAAAAATTCGAGTTAGAGGGAAATTCAACTTAGAGGGAGTCGACTCTATATACAAAATGATTGCAAGTGCGTTGTGACTTTATAACTCACCAACGATCAAACCGAATTCGACAAAATGTTTAAGATTTTTTCGTACGGTCGTGTAGATGCCAAATACACGCTGTAGCGCATACACGCATGCACATGGACAGCTGTCAGTGAATGATCATGATAAGCGACGGTACCTACACGACGGGCAGAGAAGATACACTTAAAACGTTGCTTCAGGTGCACTTCCCAGGCTCGTCTTATAGCACCTCTCACGTGCACTCTAACACAACAGGCCATAGGGTCTTTGTTAATAGAAGAGTTAAAAGTTTATCTGGAAAAATGTTCAGTACAGATAAGGTTGAATGGGCTGTTGGCACTTTTGATCCCGGTGGTGACGGTATATTCCCTGCACTATTGCAAAGATCAATAGACCACATCCTACCGGAACTGAAAGCTTTATTTAGAGCCAGCTACAACTGGGGTTACATACCAATCTCCTGGAGAAAGGTCAACGTAATATTCATTCCCAAACCGGGTAATAGACCTAGTGAGCTGCCTAAATCATATAGACCTATAAGTCTAACATCATTTGTACTCAAAACGATGGAGAGACTAATTGATGTTTACATTAGAGAACGATTAGAGTTGTCTAACCCTCTAAACTCGAACCAGTATGCATATAGGAAAGGTAAATCCACCATAGGTGCCCTTCATTATCTCGTCAAAAAGATAGAAGGCGCACTTGCTTCCAAAGAAATAGCCCTATGTGCATTCCTCGACATCGAGGGCGGTTTCGTAACACTGGCTACGACTCGATCGCAAGAGCGATCAGTAGCAGAGGTATCGAAGAATCGACTAACAAATGGATCAGAGCCATGTTGGAAAGTCGTTCGATTACTTCTTCCTCCGGAGGAGTGTCGGTTTCTGTAACCGCGGCAAAGGGTTGCCCACAAGGGGGGGTTCTTTCCCCCTTATTATGGTCACTAGTTATCGACAAACTGTTAGTAGATCTTCAAGGATCAGGCTACACCACAATTGGTTATGCTCATGACCTGGCGATTGTTATAAGGGGTAAGCACGACACGACTATTTGCAATATGATGCAAAGTGCGCTACTGCAAGTCGTTGAATGGTGCAACGCAGAGGGTTTATCGAACAATCCCTGCAAGACCGTTCTAGTGCCCTTCTCAAGGAGGACTCGTGTCAACCTTGAACCCATAATAATCGGCAACACCACACTAGTTTATTCCAGCGAGGTAAAATATCTTGGAGTAATCCTGGACAGGATTTCGAAGCGTTAATATGCGAACCATGCAGGCACAAGCGTCTGCACCTAGCCTCTATTAACGAACTCCTACTCTCACCTCCCCGTGGTGAAATCCGGGAGCCGAGTACCCTTGACAGAAGATGGGGTAACCAACCCTCGTGGGACGTCTGGGCGGCTGCAAACGAGAGAGGGGGAGTGTGAGTCTACCAGGGCTCATCACTCTTGTAAGGATGGCGGCGGAGGAGCTGGTCAACTGATTGGCCAACGGCGGCATCCACAACTCCAGTTAGCAGGAGCTACCTGGTTTCCATGGTAAGGTCGGGACCCTGGAATAGAGATGGCGGCGGATGAGCCCTTCTTTTAGGGCCAACGGCGGCGCTCACAGCCTGCAAGAGGCTACCGATACCGGACCCCTCCGGACCCCTTTGTCCGGGGGCTAAACAAATGGACCTGTCCTCCCAGTTGGAGGTTGTGCGTGGGGTTAACTTCCTCACCACGTAAAAATGAACGAGTTCAGAAAGCACAAACTGCCTCGGATATGGACGGATTTACTGTTGACGACCCTAGCAAACGAAAAAAGGACAATGATTTTCGGTTCTGCACGTGGAATGTGAGGTCCCTGAACAGACCACGTGCAGCCGATGAACTCGCGGAGGCCCTAGACTGCTATAAAGCAGACGTTACCGCAATCCAGGAAGTGCGATGGGATGGGCCGGGCAAAAAAAACTACGGCGATTGTTACAGAGAGCGAAGGCAGCGATTATTTGGATGTGGATTTGTTGTTCGAGGCAAACTTAGGCAAAAAGTCTTAGGCTTTAAGTACATAAGCGAGCGCCTCATAACAATCCGCATCAAGGCTAAATTCGGCAACATCAGCCTAATCTGCGCCCACGCCCCAACAGAGGACAAAGATGACGATAGCAAAGATGACTTCTATGATTTCCTAGAAAGAACGTACGATCAATGCCCCAGCTACGACACCAAGATCGTTCTAGGAGATTTTAACGCTAAGCTGGGTAAAGAGGACATCTTTGCTAGAGTCATCGGTAAACACAGCCTGCACGACACCACGTCCGAAAACGGACTCAGGCTGGTGGACTTTGTTACGGGGCGAAACCTCTCTGTAGCTAGCACGCGGTTTCCACACCTCAACATCCATAAAGGGACCTGGCGGTCCCCTGATCATTCAACCGTCAACCAGATTGATCACGTTGCGATCGACGTCAGACACTCCTCCAGTATTCTTGATGTCCGAACGTTCCGAGGCGCCAATATCGACTCGGACCATTTCCTTGTTGTAGCCAAGGTAAGGACACGGATATCGACAGAACAACGGAGTCGAGGAAGACAACCACGGTTTGACGTCGAAAAGCTACAATCGCAACAGACTGCCAGGAACTTTGCCGATCGAGTCTCCCTGAAACTCTCCGAAAGTTCGACGTCGCCTGCACTAACAATAGACGAAGAATGAAAACGTTGTCAAAGAGCCATCAGAGAAGCCGCTACTGATGTGCTGGGTTTCAAAACGCCACCTAGGAAAAACCCCTGGTTTGACAACGAGTGCAGGCAGGCACATGCAGCAAAACAAGAAGCCTACCGGGCAACGCTGCATCGAACCACGAGAGCTCTACGAACAGAGAAGAAGGGAAGAGAACCGGCTTCTCAGGAAGAAAAAGAAAGAGCACGAGAAGCGCGCGATCGAGGAGATGGAGAGGTGTTATGGCAGGAATGATTTCCGAAAGTTTTACCAAAGGGTAAAACTTTTATCGAATGGATATAAAGTTCGGACAGAAGCTTGCCGGGACGAGAATGGACAGCTAATAGTAGATTCGCAGTCGATACTGAGAATTTGGAAAAATCATTTCTGCAGACTGTTGAACGGCGATGAGGACACAAATACCGCTGGCAGAATGTTCCACTCAACACAATGGACGATGATAGAAGAGAATACCGTCCCCCCGACCTAGACGAAGTCAAGATAGCGATATCGAGACTGAAGTCTAATAAAGCTGCTGGTGCAGATAGTCTGCCCGCTGAAATGTTTAAAGCAGCTGGAGATGATCTGGTAGGGCGCATGCACCAGCTCATCTGTAAGATATGGTCGGAGGAAAGCATGCCCGATGAGTGGAATCTCAGTATCGTTTGCCCGATCCACAAGAAAGGAGACGAAACATCCCAGCACATTCTATGTGAATGTCCGGCACTACATTGGTTAAGGAAACGTATTCTCCACAGGGAAACACTGACTTCAGTGGAATTGAAAAACTCCACTACAAAAGATATACTATCATAAGGAAAGTGGTTAATCTTTTGGATTAACTCCAACCCGTCGATACAATAGACCTTTTTAGGTCGCAGTGTCGCTGCCTTTACGGCAGGGTTGTACAAGAGGAAAAAAAAAAAAAAGAAAGGTTCTTTTTCATCTTACTCCAATTGTGGACGGATGTAATCGATAATTTGATGTTTATTGAGCAAAAAGAGTGAATCTGTTTTTTCCAAACTTGCATCTAAACATCATCAATCAATTAGCTTAGTTTCTTTATCGTTTAAACACAAACGTACATGTTCACATTTTATATTTAGTTGTCGTTTTTTGTATGCGAATAATTGAATGATTGAAGCAATGATGTGTAATATAGTCTGTATGCAAGTCTATATTAATGAAATCGTTGTGTCTGTCTGTCTGATTGTTCGGGCTAATCTCCCAAATGGCGGGACCTATTTAATGGAACTTTGCAGGCATGAAGAAGACGTTGTGAAGAGTGACTTGGGCCTTTTTTTATTCGTTTTTGACTTATAAGGGATCGAGCAAGCTATGTCATTATTCAGAGTTTCATATTCATCACTCCTAAGCGAAAGTAGGCGACGCACAGTCACCTGAAGTCACGAATGTGCAAGTTGTAAGAGCCGACGTGAGCCTTTAAATATAGCATTGAAGGTTTGTTTGTATGTATGGGATAAATTTCTAAGCAACTGGACTGATCCTTAAGCAACTTTTGACACTATTAGCAACGATCGATCAGGAATCCGACATAGGCTAATGAAAAAACAGAAATTCGCATCTGTCAACAAACATTCGAAGGGAATTTTCGGCAAATCCTGGGGTCTATCACCTATCACAAAAAAGATCCGTTTGGATCTACATGGCTATGATTAGGCCCCTTCTCTCCAATGCATCGGCCGTTTGGTGGAATAAACTTCAAAAATGGTCGGTCTCGGTTGCATAGGGGCATTCCCTAGTACGCCAGGCTCTGCTCTTGATGCACTGCTGAAAAAAAGAAACTGTGCCCTGTGGAAGACCATTGGTGACATTAAGAACTTTAGTCGTTGTGTATTATCAATCTGTTACATCGAATTTCTTTCCGTACGCCACAGACATAATCGTCTTTACTAGATGAGCCAGAAATTCATATCGCAGAGGTTTATATAATTAGAAGGTGGTGACTGTGCTTAACATAGACCACACACAGTTAACCTATACGTTTTCTTATTGAGGCAGACTGATCTGGAGGAGGGTAGGGTAGGGTGGGTAAAAGTGGCGGTGGACATACAGATCCTGTTTTCGCCCCCAATTAGCGCCGTTTTGATACCACATCCTAATTTGTGAGATGGGGTTGAAAAAGAGTGTGTATTCACTCAGATTAGCCTAATTTTGAAACCACTTCGTGGAATTTATGAAGGCTAGCAGACTATGAATGTTTGTTTCTGAGAGATTATTAGGGGTGTTGAAGAAGGCTTTGCGTTGTCTGACTCTAGCTAGAGCCGGACATTTGCACAGAAAGTGCTCGGGGGTTTCTGGCTCAGTTTCCACCCGGCAGCTGCGGCAGTGCGAGTTAAATGGTATGCCTAGTCTTTCAGCATGCCTGCCAACAGCCCAGTGTCCAGTACAGACCGCTGCGATTCTGGATATGTTTCTTCTACTGTTGTTGAGCAGGTCTTTTGTTCTCTTTTGGTTGTAGTTTGGTCATAAGCTTCTGGATAGGACACATGTTTCCAGCTTGGTCCATCTTTCGTTGGCGATCTTGAGGAAGTGATTGTAGATGTTAGTTTTTACGAAGCCTAGTGGAGCCTGGGCGCCGTGGCGTAGTGGGTAGGTGCGTCGACTCCTACGCTCGAGATGGTCGGTTCGAATCTCGAAAAAAAAACATCAAACATTTTTTCGCGGCTCCACCTCTTTCGAGTCACTGACAATGCTCAAGGAGTATAACTGTCTAGAAAAAGCTTCTCAATCTCGCCGTTCGGAGTCGGCATTAAACTGTAGGTCCCCTCCACTCGTGAGAGAACAATAGCACGCATAACACGAGTGGTTGCTAAGAAGCTAGGCCCAGGTCCACTTCGGACTGTAGCGCCGCCATTATTATTATTATTATTATTATTATTATTATTATTATTATTATTATTATTATTATTATTATTATTATTATTATTATTATTATTATTATTATTATTATTATTATTATTATTATTATTATTATTATTATTATTATTATTATTATTATTATTATTATTATTATTATTATTATTATTATTATTATTATTATTATTATTATTATTATTATTATTATTATTATTATTATTATTATTATTATTCTTATTATTATTATTATTATTATTATTATTATTATTATTATTATTATTATTATTATTATTATTATTATTATTATTATTATTATTATTATTATTATTATTATTATTATTATTATTATTATTATTATTATTATTATTATTATTATTATTATTATTAGTGGAGCCTGGATTTGTTCCACAACGAGACTATCGAGTTTGGATCCTTGTCTGGCTAGCCCGTCTGCTGTTTCGTTTCCTATTATACCCGTGTGCCCGGGAACCCAGATCAAACCCGGGCGCCGTTCACCTATAATGGAAAGTTCCTTGCAACAGCAATCCACTAGTTTTGACGTTGTGTTTATGGATGTTACAGCCTTGATAGCAGCTTGACTATCTGAAAAGATTGCTATCCGCTGTGCTGGTTCTGTTCTGTTTTTAATTTCAAGACAAGCTTATATATATTGCAAGCACTTCTGCCTGGAAAATGCTTGGTAGCTTGAGTGACTTTGATATCTTGAGGGCTTCGGAGAAGATTCCAGCGCCCACACCAGAGCCCATCTTCGAACCGTCTGTGAAGATGGCTATGCCATGGTTTTGGATGACTCTATCGCTTTTCCACTCAGTTCTAGTTGGAAAGTATGCCCTATAGTTTTTATTGAAAGATCTGGAGGAGACCCACGAAATGCAGATCGACACCCACCACCTATTTGTCGATTTTAAGGCCGCATATGACACCGTGCATAGAGACGAGCTATATAACGCCATGTCTAGTTTTGACATTCCTGCCAAACTCGCCAGACTGAGCAGGATGACGATGGAGAACACTCGCTGCTTCATCAAGATCGGTAGTGAACCCACCGAGACCTTCAATGTCAAAAAAGGTTTTAGACAAGGCGACGCGCTGTCATGTGATTTCTTTAACATCATTCTTGAGAAGATCGTGCAGAACTTACTGACCAACACAAGAGGCACGATCTTCCGAAAGTCTGTTCAACTGCTAGCTTACGCGGATGACATTGACGTGATTGGGCGAAAACAGCGAGCCGTCAATGATGCGTTTGCTGGCATTGAAACGGAAGCGGTTAAAATGGGCCTGGCGGTAAAGTGGGCAAAACAAAGTATATGTTGTCATCGAGAAAGCACGCACAACATCGACGACTTGGCCGGAACGTCACCATAGGCAGCTATAACTTTGAGGTAGTTAAGGGCTTCGTCTACCTTAGCTCCGCAGTAAACAGTACAAACAGCATCATTACCGAGATCAAAAGCAGAATAACTCTTGCCAACCGCTGTTATTTTGGGCTCAAAAGTTAATTGAATATTAGAGCCCTCTCTCGGAAGATCAAGTTGACCTTGATCATCCCAGTCCTGCTGTACAGCGCAGAGGCATGGACAATATCCCAAGTGGATGAAGAGTCTCCTGGTCTTTTTGAGAGAAGAGTTATGCGCGCGATCTTTGGTCCTGTTTGCGTTGATGGCATCTGGAGGGGAAGATTCAACCACGAACTGTATGGGCTGTACAGCGACATGAGTCTAGCCAGGCCTCTACGGATCCAACGCCTAAGATGGCTAGGACGTCCACGTGCAAGATGGTGCACACAAGCCGAGGGAGACCTTTAGGTGTTTTTTCGGGAATCGAACCGACAACATCGAGCGTAGGAGTCGACGCACTTACCCACTACGCCACGGCGCCCACGTAGAATCTGTTCATCCCACACAATTTTGTCGATTTTGCTAGGAGCTTTATCTAAAGCCGAAATTTGGTTTGGTCCTAAGCCGCAGTACAGTACACATTTCATCTTTATTGTCAATTTCGTAAATTACTTTGGAGCCCATTCCATTAAAACTCTTAACTCCTGACTATTCTCCTTGACAATAAAAAAAAAACAACCAGACAGTCTGTTATCCTCTCGAATCCACCTATCTGAAGTGCGAATAGGCGCAAGGACATACGATTCGTTTTCACATTTTCACGTTGAAGCTGTCAGTCTATTTCCTGTGGCAATTGCAACCAATTAGCTTAGCTCAGTAATCCTCTCGTGTCACAACGGACATGACAAGAAAAATGCAATAAAGAATAAAAAAGAGAAAAAAAAAATTGAAAAAAATAAAAAAAACAAACCTTACCTTGGTTGAGTCCTCCTGCATTTTCGTGTGCTCTGCAATGAAACGTACACAGAAGCAACTCCGATGCACCCTCGGTGGACATTTCGAGTGGGAGAATGCTGGGTTATTGATTATGGGACTCTTAATGCCCGTAGGTGGTCCCATGTCTAAGTCGGGAACGGCAGTTAAATCATCGGATCCAGATTGTGGAAGTGTTGGAATTGGCCCATGAATTTGACAACTGCCGCCAAATGGTCCGGTACCAGTTAAACTGCAAAAAGCAACGCTATACAGATACCAAAGAGAATGAGAGAAACGAAACAAGGATAAAAAAAAGTGTTCACAGAAAATGGACCTTTCAACGTCGGAATTAAATCGAGGAAAAAAAAAAAGAATCAAATCAAAACCTAAACTCGTGTGTGAAAGTATGCGCAAGTATTTTGAAATCGAATGTGAACCGAAGGGATTCATTTTCGATTTTCGATTTCCGATTGCTGGCAAAAAACAACATACGTACCTGGATGGTGACAAATCCTCTTTTGACGGTGTTCGACTGTACGCTGTTGGGCTGTGGTCGAGATTCGTTGTCGAGTAGTACGGATAGAAGCAGGCGTGGGTGTCCTTTAAAAGTAATTTACTGAAAGTGTCGAAGGGAAAAAAAATACAAACATCAACATCATGTCAATATTGGGTTAGGTTGTTGAGCTAACTGCTCCACGGGATATTTTGCACTAACCTCGTTTCAAAGTTGTACTTTGGCCGCTTGATGAATAGAAATTTGGGCAGGAAATTGATAAACACTCGTTTAACCCATGGCGCCATTCGATGCGTTTGAGGCGACCGGAAATGGACATTGAGCACTACCACAGTGACGCATATACTGTTGAATAAAAAAATATAAAAAAATTGTATGTGAGTCTAGACGGTTAATTAAGTGCATTGCTTTTGGATTAAAATTAAAGGAGGAAATAATTTGTACGATGTATTCCTCAATTTGTACGAGTAAAGAAGCTGGCGATGGATTGCAAATTTAGATGCATTTGTGCTAAATAAATTTGTGACCGGTTTTGAAGGAACGATATTCGAACGGTTATGCGAAGAAGACGGAAGTCTTAAGTTGGAAGATGCCTTAAAAAAGGCACTAACAGCAGAAGTTTAAATGCATGCACAACAAAACATGCAAAAGAGTGATGTTAACTACCTTCAAAGACAACGGGGGATAAAAAAATCCGGCAAGAGCGAAGAGGCGACAAAGGGCAACAAGGTGTTAGATTATAACCAGCATGCGACGAGCAACAACAAGAACAACAAAGACAGAAGAAAGTGCACGCATTGCGGATGAAGGAATCACGCTAGTGAAATGTGGCGGTACAAGTACAGTAAATGGCACAAATGTAACAAGGTGGGGCACCTGGTAAGTGTGTGTAGCAGCAGACAGATCAACGTTGTGGAGGTTGCAAAAGCTAAGCAGAATAGTTGTAATAGTTCGAATGATGTTAATAACGATTTTTCAATTTATTGTATTTCTAGTGAAAAAGCGCCTGTTCATCGCATGTTCGATAGTGAATGTCTGAGAGCCAAAAACGCGTCTTTTGCTGTTTTGAATCTAGTGAGAACGACTAACAACTGTTACTTCATAAGGCTTTATGCAAAGGCAAATAAATACTATAAAATGCTCTGTAAAACAAAAAAAAAAGTGAAATGGATCAAAGAAACACTGAGATAATAAACAAAGCAAAACATTCAGCTGAATTTTGGAAAGCAGTTGGGCTTGTAAGTGGAAAACAGAGGACGACTGGTACAACTATCAATATAGTGAAATTATATTTGCATTTTATGAACCCCCTTAATACACAAATATCACCATTATTTCAGTATGCAGCACCTTACATATTTGAGACATACTTAAACGCTCCTATCACGCAAGCTGAAGTAGAAATGGTTACAGAGAAATTCAAAAATGCGAAGGCGCCGGGGGAGGATAGAATACCATTAGAATTTTTTATAAATTTAACGCCCGAAGTCGTAAACCTTCTAATCGTGGAGTACAACAGAACAGGTGATGTTTCTGGAAGTTTTCAAAGAGCAATCGTTTTTCCAGTTCATAAGAAAGGTGATCCTGAAGATCCGAACTACAGCTGATTAGTTCACAAATGTCAAACATAGATAGACGTACGACGCTATTTGCAAAAATTATAACATCTTGCGATTATAATAATAATATTAATAATAATGGCGGCGCTATAGTCCGGGGTGGACCTGGGCCTCGCTTCTCAGCAACCACTCGTGTTGTGCGTGCTATTGTTCTCTCACGAGTGGAGGGGACCTACAGTTTAATGCCGACTCCGAACGGCGAGATTGAGAAGCTTTTTTCTAAATAGTTATACTCTTTGAGCATTGTCAGTGAGAAATAATTGTCCCCTCTTCTTTATCTCGATAGAAGAAATCATTGGAGAGGAAGGCCTAATGTCTTTCAATGATGTAGTGGCCCGAATGGACGCCAAATAATTATCTTATTATTACAGAACTTCTCATTCTGATCAAACAGAGTTAGCGCTAAGGATTCAGTGAGGGCCAGATTTATTTGGCAATAAATTATGTAGTACCTTCTGTTCAACTATGATAATCCATTAAAGTGTCCAGCGACCACTCGTCTTGTGGGTGATATTGTTCTCTCACGAGTGGAGGATGTCGACAGTTTTTTTTGCTTACCCCAGATAGCGAAGCTTACAAAGCTTTACCTTTTGAGCTTCATTAGTGACTCGATCTTTGGTCCTGTTGGCCTTGATGACATTTGGAGGAGAAGGTTCAACCACGAACTATATGGGCTGTACAGTGACATGAGTATAAGATGGTTAGGCCATGTAGAGCGTATGGACAACTTAGCGCCGGCCCGAAGAGTCTTCGACTCTGAGCACGTGGGACAACGCAACAGAGGGCGTCCACGTACAAGGTGGCGCACACAATTCGCTTCCACTCTGCTTCCAACACTGGCGATGACAAGAAAGATCAATGTTTGAATTGGAGTGATTGGATGGAGCGGGCACTAGGTGAGAGCGAACTCGGCCTAAACATTGGCACTGATACAAGAGAAGGGATCATTTGTGACCTCTTTGAAAGATCCTTTAAGCGATGACTGCAGTGTCAAGTGGAAGTGGCAGCAATAAAGGAAGCACCACTGTCGTTAAAAGACCTCAACTTGACCGAACAATCGATATCAATACACTCCCACAGCCAAGCCATACTAAGAGCTATTGCGTCTGATATTTTAACGTCGAAAATAGTCAAGTTACACAAACTGAGTGTCAACGAAATCTCCAAGGTGAACACCGTGACACTATGTCGGGTAAGACCAGTACAGGTACCCGATGAGATGAAAGAGCGGGTTTATTTGCAAAGGAGGGCTTAGAGATGGACAAGTCTCTTCTTGACGCATAGCGTGAGTGCCTATTGCACAGTGTTCAAAGTTTAGATTTAATCAACCTTCATTTCATTTTCTAACTTCTTTCTTAGAAAACTTAGCAGCATGCTTACATAATAATAATATAATAATGGCGGCGCTACAGTCCGTGGTGGACCTGGGCCTAGCTTCTCAGCAACCACTCGTGCTGTGCGTGCTATTGTTCTCTCACGAGTGGAGGGGACCTACAGTTTAATGCAGACTCCAAACGGCGAGATTGAGAAGCTTTTTCTAGACAGTTATACTCCTTGCACGTTGTCAGTGACTCGAAAGAGGTGGAGCCGTGAAAAAATGTTTGATGATTTTTTTTCGAGATTCGAACCGACGACCTCGAGCGTAGGAGTCGACACACCTTCCCACTACGCAACGGCTCCCACAGCATGCTTACATAGGGTTTTTTTAACGCCTGGATGACGCAGGTGGTTAAGTGTCTGCCCTAAGATTGAGAAGTCCCAGGTTCGAATCCCATTGAAACAAAGTTAATATGATTTTATCTGGTTTTTCAAATCTGGTCCAGTCATCATTTGCCGTTGGGATCAATTTAATGGCACTATCACTGGAGCAGTCGATCGGTGGTAGTAGTCTGACTTTGGGTATCACAAAGGACCAACATGGTCTAAGTGTACTGGTGAATTCACTAGCAGCCCCCTAACCTAACCTAACCCTACATAGGGTTTACAAGGGCCCTACGTAAGCATGCTGCTAAGTTTTTCTAAAGAAGTTAGAAGATGAAATGAACGATGTCTAAATCTAGGCAGCCTCAGTAGAAACTATTGGAGAAGTTGCGGGGGCGAGAAGAAAAAGAATCTGTTCTTCGCGAGCTTTACGATTGCAGTTACTGGGTCAAATAATTTTTAAAGATTTGGAAGATCTGGATAAGATTGAGCTGTTTCAGCTCTTCCTGAGATTCATATAAATATTTGGGCGGTTTTAGGCATCAGTAAAACGTGTAGGTCCCACGGTGATAGTACAAAGAACAACTAGCAATACCAACTAACTAAACCACCTAACTAAAAAAACTGCTCTCAAAATATTCCTGTGTTCTTTCTTGCAACACAGTCTGTTGCAGACGCCAATACCCATCTTCCATCAGAATTCAAATGAATTACTTTTGCTGTAGTCTTAACCAGCGCCAGTTACATTACCAGAGTCCACGAATTAGATGTGAATGATTTCAGATTGTATGAAGGACTGAACCACCGCCGCGCACAGGAAAACAAGATAATGTTCTCCATAATCCAGAATAATGGCATTTCCCATCATTTATGTGATCGATTTGAGGTTGGCTTGACTGGTGACAATGGTGCAGCCAGTAGACAGTCCTTAACGAAGAGGGATCATCTCATCGTTTAATTCAGGCACGTTGTAGCAGGCTACATACTCCATCAGCGTGCTGATTCATATTTTAAGGGCACCACTCACACAACAGTCAGGTAAGTGGGTAATTTTGCTAGCTATCCGGTCTCGGTCCGGCGTTTTATGGGAAAGGTTAATTAAATCAGCGTTTGTCAGGGCACATAACATAATGACGACGAGAATGATCTTGCTTTGGTTGGGATTTCTGGTGAAGCGATACGTAAAGTTAATGGCCAGGCAACACGGCAGTTCTACTGCTCGAGCGTTCTATTGTTCCTTGGCTGGCGACCCTTTCGCAGGATAAGAGTTTCTTTTGTTTCACTTCAATTGTTAGCTTCGAATGGCTGACTCCTGAGGACGCCTGTCGGAGTGATTTAATTATTCCTGGTTGATTATGAGACGTCGTTGGACTATAGCGATGTGGGCGTGGGATGCGTTAGTCAGGGCAGGCGAAAAGGAGTCAGAAAGAGTAATCGAAAATCGATAGATTATCTCACTAATGAATTTAGTATTAATGCTACACCGGAAGCGAAAGGGCGGACTTAAATGGATGTTCATTAGTTATTCACGTGCAGGAAATACGTGGACGAAATATCAATGAGGGAGTCTGCACTCCGCATGGGGGTTGTTGAGCTGCGAAGATAGTCTTTGCGGCGTACTTTAAGAAATTTCCCGGTCTGAAGCAAAGGGCGAGGGCGGCGGCTATCTAATTTTAATAACGAATCTCGTCGTCCTTACGTACATCGTGCGGGGTTTGGGAGATGGAAGGGATTACCTTATCCATTATTGGATCAGACAGCCTTCAAAAATAAAAATCGTTGTGTCATCGTCACGTTTTGTCGTAAACGAGATACAAAGTCAATTTAAACCCCAAGGATTACTTCTAAATCACGCACGATTCCAGCCACAACAAAATTTACATTTCAAAATGTTAAGTTGTAGATCTAGGGTTAAAGTTTTAAAAAATTAAAATGTAAAATCTATATATATAAAAAATTGTTGCAAGTGCGTTGTGACTTTATAACTCACGAACGGTCAAACCGAATTCGATACAGTTTTTTAAGGTTTGTTCGTATGGTCGTGTAGATGGTTTATCTAAAGTTTTCACGAAATTCGTCCGTGAGTTCGAACGCGTCCGTCCGTTCTGACTTTTTATGTCCATATTAAAAAAAGTAAACTAATACTTAAGCGCCTTTGAGCTTGTGCTGTATGTATATTGTATGCTGATGCCATACACACGGCAAACACACGTTGTAGCGCATACACGCATATACATTGACAGCTGTCAGAGAGTGATCATGATAAGGTTCTTTTTAATCGAACTCGCATTGTGAACGGATGTACTCGGTAAGAATCGCATTTAATTTTTTGTTGTTTATTGTACAAAAAAAGTTTTGCTGCGTGAATCTGTTTTTTTTTTTCAAACTTGCAGCTAAACATCATCAATCAATTAGTTAAATTTTTCTATCGTTTAAACACAAACGTACATGGGCACATTTTAATCGCGCTAGCCGGTAAGTGTTGTTATTTTTGGTATGCGAATAATTGAATGATTAAGGCAATGATGTTTAATATAGCGTGTATAGAAATCTATGTTAATGAAATCGTTGTGTCTGTCTGTCTGATTGTTCGGGCTAATCTCCGAAACGGCTGGAACGATTTCAATGAAACTTTGCAGGCATGAAAAAGAGGTTGTCAAGAGTGACTTGGGTTTTCATATGCGTTTTTGGTTTACAAGAATTCGAGCTATGCAACCTACATATGTCATTATTCAGAGTTTCACATTCATCGTCATGCCTAAGCGAAAGTAGACGACACATTTTTTTTTTCGGAGGATTTTTGAAACGCTATTGGAGCACTCAGACTCAAAACTGGTCCATTGTACTGCCAAGTAGCAACCTACTCCAGCGCCGTTAATTTGATCTCAGCAGCAAATGGTGGCTGGACCAGATTCAGTTTCACTGGAATTCGAACCTGGGAACCATCTAACTTGGGGCAGGCACTTAACCGACTGCGCCATCCAGGCATACAGTAAGAACAAATATTCTCATTAATTATGAAATACAACGTCGTTCAACTAGCTGCCTCGGCCGGCTTCACAGAAGCGCATTCTGTCACCCCTATTTTCCAAGACCTTGTTGATGGTTTCGGGCTGTAGCTCACGGGTTGCTTAGATGATATTGGTCTTAAGTGCTTGAATCGTTTCCAGATTTTTGGCCTAACATCAATCCTTCACGGTTCCCCAGAAAAAAAAGTCCAAAGAGGGTGATTTGAAAGGGGCAGCTCCGAGGCGATTTGGGACGATTTGGGAATTTGGTGCGCCAAAGATCGACTGTGGTATAGCGCGCCATCCTGCAGGAACCAGAGGCCGTCCAAATCCATGTCTTCAATTTCAGTAAAAAAAAAAGTCGGTTAACATGGCTCTGTAACGCCCATCGTTGACCGAAACGTTGTTCCCAGCCTCATTTTCCATTAAAAATGTCCTCCACAATCCGCACCAAAATATCACTCTCTGTTGATGCCTTGCCTTCTCGACAATAACGTGCGGGTTTTCCGAGCCCCAATTCCTAGCGTCAATTCTATTTGTTAACGTAGCCGCCGAGATGAAAATGCACCTCTTCAGAAAAGATGATTTTTCGCCCAAAATCGTTGTCCAATTCAAGCTGCTATAAGGCCGAAGCGGATTGTCGCGCGCCTTCAACGGCTGAATCAATTTGTGCAGAATCTTCCTCAGGCTAGTGCGTGAAATGTTGAGCTGTTGAGTTCGATGGCGAGTTGATGATGTTCGTGAATTGAGTCGCATACTCTCGGTCACAGCAGCCACATTCTCATCTGTGCATATGGTACGACGACAGGGACCATGAGTGTTGTTCACCAGCGTACCAGTTTCACGAACTTTTTGTACGAACTTGCGTACAGCAGTCGCGGTGGGTGCTTCATTTCGGCCAAAAGTTCTTTTCAAAAAACGCACTTTGGGAATAAGTTTTCAACATTTTCCAACGGTGTTCAAGCGTAAAGCGACTCATTTCGTCCGCGGAGATATGATACTGACTTTCTGTCTAGATTCGAGCGGGAAACAGCTGTCAGTGTCTTTCATGCCAGGTTATGTTTACTTTCCAGATTGATTTTGTTTGGCAGCCCTTTCTGTCTCGGCTGACGGATTAGGTAGACGCATGTGATTGAAATAAGGTCTAGGTCTAGGAAATACCGTCTTTGCAAATGCTTGAATATTGCTAATCAGGGCTGTCGAACTGCTGTTGATTAAGTAGCAATAATACACTTTTATTTCGTTATACGAAGTTTATGTGACAGTCCAGGGATATTTCTGTCGCATTGCTTCCCTAAAAATGAAACCGACTTACAGTTACAGTTGCTGCCTCAGTTAAATGTGACAACACCTACTCATGCTCTACATGTTTTGTTAAACAAGCTTACACTCGTCACCAAGGCATGTTTATCAAAGTAAATGTGTGGTGTTAGTAGTTCCATAACAACATGCTGTTGTCATTTCATATGCGGACAACAGATATGTGAAATTAATCACTTCAACTTGCTGACAATTCTCATGGGCTCTTACCCAGTCTCCAGTGCGATTGCAAGTTAAATTGCTTAAGCAAATAAGTGTTCATGGATGACGTACGATGCGCATAACTGCTAGTCAGTCAAACTGAAATTAAGGCCTTACCCGACAGTAAGTAAATTACCGTCGCTTCAAAACTTTCCAGGTTAGGTAACTTTCAAACAACTAAAGATATTTGATTAAATTTGCTTGTGTCTGTAGAGTCGGGGGTTGTTTTTTAAGGAAAATTGAACTTGAAGACTTTAATAATTTTTAAGAGAGAGAAGAAACATTTTTTGTGGCAGTTTCTATTCATTTAAGTAGTTCTGTTGTTTTTGTTAATCATCTCTCTTCACAGGTGGAAGGTATGTTGGATCTAATTTTTTAAAGGTTTCTGGGTTCAAAGCAATCTTTTCGAATTTCTCTACCTCGGGCATTAAGAAAACTTAGTTTTAACACGAAGAATCTTCGACTCCGAACGCAACAACATAGGATATAAAGAGGCCGACATAATTCACCGTACGACCGATCATCGATTCCAAGACAGGAGGAATCTGGATCAATTCCCAATCAACTCATTTTTACAGCATCACCTTTCTCGACTCACTGACAATGCTCAGTGAGCATAACTATCATGTAAGGCTTCTTAAACTTAAGTACTCGTAGTAGGCATAAAACTATAGGTCCACTCCATTCGTGAGAGAATACATGCAGTCATAACCCGTGTGTTTGCTGTAGAAGCTAGACCCAAGTCCATTTCGGACTGTAGTGCCACTCAAAGAAGAGAATGCAGAGCCCTTAAGCGTATTGGTAGTATTTTAGCTAAGACTAATTTTAGGCCAAATTTTGTATACCCATTTCGGTCTACAGTGTTAGGTGCGAGTAGCTTGCAGATAGATCAGGTAGATTAAAGTAGTGCACATAGAACAGAGATGGGCCAATTCAATTGTTCACTAGCTGAAAATCATTTGGATAAATGTTCATCGATAAAGCGTAGAAGAGTCCTGATAGGTGCCTCGTCGAGGTCACAGCTGTTCTCAAAGAAATAGCTGTCTCTTTTATTTTTTGTCGTCGATGATGGCATGGTGGTTGCATGCCTGGCAAGTGGAGTCGGAACGAACATTCAGCTTCGGCTTCGGCTTCGGCCACCTTCGACTATAAATATCACCCTCGGCAAAACATTCGGCTTCGACCAAATGAAGTCGAAGATTTTGCCGAAGCCGAATGTTGATATTTTCAGATGAAAGGGTAATTGAAAAAGCAAAGTCAGCCAAATATTGGGTTGTACAACATGAAATGTCAGATTTTCGCTCAGTCGGAAATAAGAAGTTCTCGAGTGAACATCTGTGCCAGAACGATCAATTTGCTTTTTTAAGGTTCCGTCTACAAAAACGGAACCTTTATAATTTCGGTGTGTCCGTCCGTCCGTCCGTCGTGTCTGTCACACTTTTTTATCTCCGAAGTTTATGAAGATATCGGCGTGAAATTTTGAAATTATGTATTTCAGACTTAGATGTCATTGCCCATGCAAATTTAAAAAGTGGCGCCATTTGGGGGTGGCTCCAGTACAGGTGAAGTTGACATTAATTTTGAAACCTTGTCGCACACCATCGAGTTATATATCAATCGACAGATCTTTTGAAATGAGGTAGAGGTCTGCTTTAACAGTTTTTGATCCAAAGTACCGTTTGGAAAATATGGAGCTCCCCCCTCCATTTCTAAACCAAAGTTTGTCTTTACTGAGTACTTTCATTTAAAGCCATTTCAAGCATTCTGGCCTTAATAGCTTTCGAGATATTAGCCAAAAACGGTCAATCATCGACATGCGAATGTTGAAGATCTGAAAACGCAGTTTTGAAGACCTCAGCGTAAGCATTAAGAAATGATAAATTTCAAAATACCAATTTATGTTGAAATTTTGAGATATCTAAGATTAAAAATGATAATTATTTTTATTTTCACACATAAATTTCATGCTGTGGTCGACCATTCTATTCGTTGATGGGTGTTATCTTTTGGATCTCAACCCCTAAATGCCCAACAGAAATGAACACACACACACCGCAGGCATGAGCAGTGATTGGGTATGTGTATGATGGAAGCGAATTTCTGTGTTGGATAAACTTCTATAGAGGTATATGTATATGTATGGATGAACGTTTGTTTGTTTGGATGTTTGAATGTATGAATGAATGGTTGATTTGGGTTGGAGTTACAAGAAAATTCAACTTAAATAGTTCGATATTCAGAAATCATTCATCAATATTATGCGACGGAACCTTCTCCGTGCGAGTTCAACTCGCACTTGTCCAGTTTTTTATAAAATAAAGTGGTACGTGTGCTTGACGTGAGAGAATTTTAGGGTTTGTTGCAAGTGCCGTCATTTTTTTTCTAGGAATTATTTACTATGCTGTCGGCTGTTTTCGAATACGGACTCTCTTCCTTTAATAATAAAAATAATAATAATAATAGCCGCGTTACAGTCCGGGATGGACTTGGGCCTAGCTTCTCAGCAACCACTCGTGTTGTGCGTGCTATTGTTCTCTCACGAGAGGAGGGGACCTACAGTTCAATGCCGACTCCGAACGGCGATTTTGAGAGGCTATTTCTAGACAGTTATTCTCTTTGAGCATTCTGTCAGTGACTCGAAAGAGGTGAAGCCGTGAAAAAATGTTAGCTATGTTTTCGAGACTCGAACCTTAGACCTCGAGCGTAGGAGTCGACGTACCTGCCCACTAAGCCTCGGCGCCCAGCTACTTCCTTAAACGAATTTAAAATGGGACATAATGCGTTATTGGTTCCGGAAGACCTTCTGCTAGCAAAATGATTCCAGAATGCTATAGATGCCAACAGGTCCTATTTTGATTGAATAACAATTTACGGTAATATTGGCTTTGACTATAAATCGCACATTTCATGTTTTACGAGTACAACCCAATAGTTTAAAAATACGTGAGTATTTTAAAGCAAATGCCACTCAGAAACCTTTTTAAGACAACAACTTTGGATGCCTTGTATTTGAGGCTTGGACGTTTTACTTGAAAATCGCTTGTATACATCCGTAGTGACTTTATACAGAACTTCAGAGTAAACATTTTGGAATTTGGAAGTGGAGGTGGGCGGAAAATGCCATGAAAATCACCGAATTCGCTGTTAAAATACTTTACTAAAGCATCAATATGAAATGCAAATATTCCATCCCGTGGAAATTGAATTAAACAATGAAAATATTTTATCAGTGCAATCAAATCTATTGACACCAAGAGCTGTGTACACGTTCGCTATGCTCCATATAGCGCTTCATATTGCTCCACTTCTTCCCCTGCAGCGGTAACAAAAGCAACGTCAGCTCTGGAACCTCAAAACATCCCCTACATCCCCCCCAAACGCGAGCAAGGCACCGATATTAATTCCCACCGATATTAATATTTAACCCCCGGGGTGCTACACCATGGTGTGAAAGACAACACACACCGAAAACAAAAACCGTTTCGAATCCGGCTCGCAAAAGGACAACGCACTGTACCGCCCCCACGACGGTAGGCAGCTGACGTAATTGCGGCAAGAGCTTCGGCACAAACGCACGGGGAGCATGATAAAAGAAATGAATAACAATCTACAAGCACATACGTATACACACATTTTTTTCGAGTATTAATCATGAATTATTTTACACCAGGGACTAAGGTCCATGTGAGCCTGCATGGGAGGATTGCGTTATAAATTATGCAGGAATTCAAGGCGATGTGCGAACAGTGGAATGTGAAGAACGCGAAACGCGCGCGAAGTCATTAACGTCCTGGCAGTTCAGCAGTCAGGAAATTGTTGTTATTTTACGCGTGCATTAACACGTTTACTGATGTTTTACGTTTTGATAGAGTAGGCCAGATTGTTTTTGATAAATTAACTCGCATTTTCCGGAGAAGTCAGCGAATCGCTATCGCGACGAGAATTGCTGTCATTGATTTTTGGGTTTGAATAAATTTTCCTTGAAGGTCCTAACGGCTGCCCATGTCCGTGGGGATGTGTGTGGTATAATTTTAGGTTCGACTGGATACACGAAAATGAATAAATCATTGAATTCATGTTACGCAACGTAGATAATTTTAATTTTATATTTGTGAGTTCAGCTGTCAGCTACCCATATTCTGGAGTACCTCTGTGAGGCCCCATAATGGATCACAACAGCCTCTTAAGAGCGTGGTGAGTTACAAAACTGTGAGGTTTTCGTATTCTTACCAAAACATTACAAGAAGTGTCAAAAAAGTGATGGCCGATTGAGCGGCTCCCAAGCTGATCACATGGGAAAAACATCAAAATTTTCGCATCACTGACGTTTGTACGTTGTGACCACATCGTAACCAGAACAGATTTCAGTTAGTCGGTTACCGACGACATGTGTGGCACGTCAGTTGATCGATTTGATGGTTGACGAGTTGGATAAAAAAAATTAAAAAGATTTTAATTTCGGAAGTTATCTTCAAACTCTTCCCTCTAAATTGATTTGTTCGCGGAAGAATACACTGATTAGCTGTCGAGCGATGGAGGATGGGCAGAAATAAGAAAATATTTGGAACTGCAACTTTGGATTTACTGTCTATTACCGAAAAACAACCAGTTATTGAAAGCTAAAAAATACAAAAGAGAACTTATCAAGTACGAGTATACTCGCCAGCCCAGACTCCCGTACCAAGATTATTAAATCTTTGAAAGGCACGATTTGTGGTATCAAGCAACGAATTAAAATTATTTCATTACAATTTTACTATTAACTTAAATTCAAATAAAGGGTATTTCATTAAGCGCTTTCTACCTTTAAATTTAAATAAATCAAAGTGTGAGTGAGATATCATCAGCACTTTCTATTCCTTTGAGATGCCTCTCTGTGTCATTATACGAAATATAACATCGTTCAAATGTCCGCCGCGGCTTGTCTGGGTGGCGCGCATACGACTGGTAAAATTTTTGCTGACTCTGGCACATGAATCAGGCTAAATTTGACCGATGGCATGGGTTATGTTGGCTTTGAGTGCCGCTGTGGTTTCTGACTCACTCGTATTCGCATAGACCTGCGACTTCAGAGCACCCCACAAGAAAAAGTCTAAACGGGTCAAATCTGGGAGTCAATTCACACCACCTTCACGTGAGATGAGCATGCCCTCGAATCGGTCGTGCAGACTTTGCAATGCGGAGTGAGCTATGTGGTACGTAGCGCCGCGACACTCAACATCAGGAATTTGTCAGAATGCTGACGTAGTATCTGGTCCCATGGTTGTCTCCAGCTTGTAAGAAACTGTATACCACAATGGTATCAGGTGCACGAACGTAGTCCGACACAATTCCCATGTCTGCTATGTGCGATGATATTTTGAAAGTAAAATAATGATCAGTTCTATCGCAGAACCTCAAAGAAACTGGTGTTTTACTTTACTCGCGCTGTCCTATTGAAACCACATGTCGTTGGTATCCATATCGTCCAATTCAGGCCAAAAGAAGTTGGTAATCATTGACCTATAACCCTCGCCGTTGACGGTGGTGGCCTGGTCAACGTTGTTTTCATAGAAATACTCATATGGGCCGATGACGCTGCCAGCCTAAAATCCGCACAAAAACAGTCAGTTTTTCGGGATGCCTTGTATGCTTTTGGATCTCATGTGGATTGGTATCGTCCCAAATTCGAAAATTTCGTTTGTTTGTCCAGAAATGGGCCTCATCGCTGAAGATGATTTTTCGATGAAAATTAGGGTCAGTTCCCAACTGCTCCAGAGCCCATTCAGCGAACACAAGTCGTTGTCTAAGGTCATTTACCTTCTGCTCCTGGGTCTGTTGAATTTTGTACGGGTGCACTCTCAACTCATGAAGCAAAATTCGTCAATTTGTGGCTTGCGAAAGGCCGAGTTTTTGGGGGAGACACGAAATGGACTGCCTCGGATGCTCTGACACTCTGACGTACAGCGGCGCGGCGAATGTTTTCGGCAGATCTTGCGCTTCGTCGACGTAGACGTGCAGGTGCTGGTCTGTTGTTTACTGAATCAGTGGACTCAAATTTATCCACCACACTGCGAATGGTCCTCTCGGTAGGACGATTATAGCGATCGTAAAATGGGGGAAGCGCGAGTTACGTTCCAGGCGATTAACAAGAAAACAAAATTTACAATTATGAATTTTTTTATTTTATTTACAATATAATACACAAAAAAATATAAAAAAGAAGTGTATACTTCGGTGGTCTAGCCTTTACTGCCTATGCTTAGTATCCACATTTGAACAAGACGTAAACAAATATGTTGAGACAAGGAATTAGGATAAGACGCTAGTATGTAAACAAATAGGACAACAAGACAACAAGAGGGAATTGAGGATGACAGTATAGACCATTACACGTAAACAAATATGGAATATAAGAAATAGAAAAAGACGACAAGTACATGGATGCAACTAGGGCATGTTGCGTGTTGCGGCACGTAACTCGCGCGAAACTTTGCCCGAACAGAATACCAATTTTGATAAAATAATTTTATCATTTGCACGTGTTATTGAACGCCATGTCTATTCATGGGGATTTGACAAAATAGACTGAATAAATCGCAGCTTCAACAATACGGCCGCCTTCAACTGTCAAACTTCGGAAGTCCCTATTGGAAGACTAGACTCTACATCACATTCGGTCTTTAAAATTCGAAACTCGGTGTGCTATAATTTTTGACCTGTAATTCCAAAACTTTTTGATTTTGACCGACAGATCTCACTAAGGGCTATTCATCCGATTTTTGTTAGACTTTAAACTAATCAAGTGTATCAAGTTGTAATTTCACCGAGATTTAAAATTGTTTGTTTCCAGATTTTTAAACTTTTTTTTACGTTTTTTCGGTTTTTGGACAATAATAATTTTGATCGAATAATCTCATCAAAGCCTATCAGTTGCATATTTTTTCACATTTTTATCGGCATCAATGTGAAAAATACAGGGATGATTTAGTACAAACATTGTGGCTAGAAGATTTTTAAAAATCTTTCGGAACTTAATTTTCGTGAGTCTAATACACGTTCTGACCAATTTGTACACATTTGTACACTTTAACTATGAAAGATGCATACAGGGTGGGCCATCTAGTGCTTTTTTTAAATCATAGGTTCTTTTGACGTGGGTGCCGTGGCGTAGTGGGTAGGTGCGTCGACTCCTATGCTCGAGGTCGTCAGTTCGAATCTCGAAAAAAACATCAAAAATTTTTTCACGACTCCACCTCTTCCGAGTCACTGACAATGCTCAAAGAGTAAAACTGTCTAGAAAAAGCTTCTCAATCTCGCCGTTCGGAGTCGGCATTAAACTGTAGGTCCCCTCCACTCGTGACAGAACAATAGCACGCACAACAAGCAACACGAGTGGTTGCTGAGAAGCTAGGCCCAGGTACACCTCGAACTGTAGTGCCGCCATTATTATTATTACAGCCGCCTTTATTATTATTATAGGTTCTTTTGACATTAACAGCTGTTTCCCGCTCAAATCCTTGACAGAAAGTCAGTCGCGAAAAGAAATGAGTCGCCTTACGCTTGAACAACTTTTGAAAATATTGAAAACTTATTTCCAAAGTGAGTGCTGTGCAGTCCAAACTCTGCGTTTTTTGAAAATAAGTTTTGGCCGAAATGAAGCACCCACCGCGACTGCTGTACGCAAGTGCAGTGCGAAAAGTTCATGGACTGGTATGCTAGCGGACAACACTCATGGCCCCCATCGTCGTACGGTGCGAGAAAATGAGAATGGAGAATGTGGCTGCTGTGGCCATTAGTGTGAGACTCAATTCACGAACATCAACTCGCCATCGATCTTATCAGCTCAACATTTCTCGCACTTGCCTGAGTAGAATTCTGCACAAAGATCTCGGATTATTCGCTTACAAGGTCCAATTGACTCAACAATTGAAGGCGAGCGACCATCCGCTTCGTTCGCATTGCTTCCCAGTTTGGGCTTTTTGAGCAGCTTGAATTGGACAACGATTTTGGGAGAAAAATCATCTTTTCTGACGAGGCGAGGTTTATTTTCATCTCGACGGCTATGTTAACAAACAAAATTGCTGCATCTGTGGCCACGACGGAAAACCCGCACGTTATTGTCGAAAAGTCAATGCATCCACAGAGAGTGACAGTTTGTTGCGGATTGTGGAGTGGTGGCATCATTGGACCATTTTTCTTCGAAAATGAGGCTGGGAACAACGTTTCGGTCAACGGTGGGCGTTATAGAGCCATGTTATAATAATAATAATAGTGGCGGCACTACAGTTCGAGGTGGACCTGGGTCTAGCTTCTCAGCCAGCACTCGTGTTGCTCGTGTTGTGCGTGTCCAGTTTGCTGACTCCGAACGGCGAGATTGAGAAGCTATTTCTAGACAGTTATACTCTTTGAGCATTGTCAGTAACTCGAAAGAGGCGGAGCCGTGAAAAAATAGAGGGTGTTTTTTCGGGAATCGAATTGACAACATCGAGCGTAGGAGTCGACTCACCTACCCACTGCGCCACGGCGCTCACACAGAGCCATGTTAATCGACTTTTTTTTTCCTGAAATTGAAGACATGGATTTGGACGACCTCTGGTCATGCAGGATGGCGCACCATGGCACACAGCCCATGCCACAATCGATCTTTTGCGCACCAAATTCCTCAGTCGTGTTATCAGTCATCCATATCGAAGCTGGGTTCTACCACAGCCACCAGATTTGCCAGCAGAGGAACACCACAAGGTGGAGTTCTATCTCCCCTGCTATGGAACATCGTAGTCAATGAACTACTTTTGTTGCTAGATAAGGCAGGGTGCAAGGTGATAGCCTATGCGAATGATATTGCTGTGGCTGTCTTGGGAAAATATCCATCAGTACTAAGGGATCTCTTGCAGCATGCTCTCTCAAAACTTTCGGCGTGGACCAAAGTCAACGGATTGGGCATTAATGCTTCTAAAACGGAAATTGTCCTCTTCACACGAAAATATAGTATCCCCTCGATCGATTCCCCTACCATTAACGGCACCAGTTGCAACTTCTCAGAGTCTGCTAAATATCTGGGGCTCATCCTAGATAAGAGGCTAAACTGGAAGCCGAACGTAATGGAGCGGACCCGCAAGTTGACGCTGGCTCTCTACATTTGTAAAAGAGCAATAGGAAAGAAATGGGGTCTCCAACCTCATATGATCCACTGGATCTACACAACCGTCGTTAGACCCATTCTGTTGTATGGAGTGCATGTCTGGTGGCCAATACTAACCAAAGCCATACACTACAATCTCATTAGGAAAGTTCAACGTCAAGCATGCATTTGCATAGAAGGTGCTCTGAGAACCACACCCTCAGATGCACTGGACGTGATAATGAACCTATCCCCAATAGACATTTTCGGCAAACTACTAGCAAAGAATACTGCTATCCGTCTTACAGCCTCTTCCCAGTGGACCAACAATCCATTTGGCCACTCCACTATACTAAGTTCTTCTAACTTCCCCACGAGAATTCTGGACCATACCACACCCCTTTACTTCCCTGCGGGGTGCCAGGACATAGAGACATTCCAGGCAACTGCAAAGCAGATGAATTTACCAAGTTCGCAACTTCACAGCTTTTACTTCTTAAACACAGTAGCTTGGGTATGCCCCTCACTGCCATAACTTGCAAATTGTTGCTCTCATTAGAGGCAACTCGTGAAATAGATAACAGATGGGCGAGTGGCACTACGTGTCACACCTCCAGGATCATCTGGCCTAGGCTAGATTCCAAAAGATCTAAGGATTTAATATCTCTTCACAGATCGCATATAAGTACAATCGTCGGTGTCATCACAGGACACTGCCTCATAGGAAACCATGCCAACAGACTAGGTATCCCGGCTAATGATTTCTGTAGAAGCTGCCTAGACAAGGAGGAAGTGGAAAGCGTCTTACACCTTCTCTGCTCCTGTCCGGCCCTGGCGTCTATTCGACGCCAATATCTAGGGGCCTACTTTTTTGATGACTTGTGTGAACTTAGTACGGTTCCCATTAACAATTTACTTCGCTTCATTATAGGCTCCAAATGGTTTCCCTCGGACAACTTATTGGTTTGATCTATGTGGTCAAACCATGTGGCGGCACAATGGATCAATTCTGGTCTAAGTGCACACATATAAGCCACATCATACCTACCCTACCTATCAGCCATCTTGGCGATGTCAGTTGGCTGCCTCGGCTGCGATTTGATTTTTGTCTTTGTGGGAAACCGTGAAGGACCCATGTTATGACAACAATCCGGAAACGATTCAAGCACTTAAGGCCAATATCATCCAAGCAATCTGTGAGCTGCAGCCCGAAACCATCAACAAGGTCTTGGAAAATTGGGGTGACAGAATGCGTTACTGGGAAACCAGCCGAGGCAGCCACTTGAACGACGTTGTATTTAATTATTAGTGGGAATGTTTGTTCTTTCTAACAAACCATAATACATGGAAAAAATTGAATTGTGTTAACTTTATTGCATTTTAAAAATGAAACTTGTATTTGGCAAACCCTGTATGTTGAGTAAGCCAGTAAGCCAACCACAGACCCTGTGAAAAATCAAAGGAAATATCGCGAAAGTTCCTTATTAAATTTGTACAACCAGCCATCTGATAACAATACGAACAGAGTCGTTTGCTTGTACTCACAAAACGTAAATGGGTGCCATTAAAATTTGCATTTGATAGCGTGACGATAAAATCTACTTTTTATTCCGTAATTTTTTCATTTCATTCTTTCATTGAACCTTTTTTACGATTATTGCATACGATCCCTAATGCTGCCAGTCCTTAAATTTGACAATTCACTTTTAATTTCATCGAACTTTGACATTATCCCGAAGCTGAATAAAACGCAATAAATTAATTTGACGGTTGTCTCACCCTGTGTGACGTATAAAACTCAGTCAAAGTAAATGTTGATGGGCGACTTAATTGTCTCATTCCACTGTAGGCATTCTTCTTACTCACACTGTGTTGCTGCTGTCAAAACGAGCCCTTATGGGCGTATTCCCCTGCACAACACGTCAGCAATGATGGTGTTGATGGGACCGGTAGTTTGATGGAATTTTACGGCCGAAGGATGCTGCTATCATCCTAATTCAATTTGCGATGCATTGAGGTTATGACGAGGACCGTATTCAGTATCTAATAATTTATTAATGGAACAGTTTTGCCAGTTCATTATACAATTCATTAGGAGAAGGGTTTTATGTCGACGCCGCAACCAGAAGGGAACACGGACAAGCAGCACTTCACCGACAGTGGCTTCGTCTTCTTCGACAGCAGTTCGAGATTTAGTAGTTTGGAGGGCCTGGATGCATCCGACCTTAATTGAATTTGAGTATCAACTGATTTTTCAGCGGTTGCCATTAAAGAGGATCGACAGTCGTGTCGACCGCCGAACTCGTTGCAAAATGTTAGTACGTCTAATCGAATGAAGGGCAACTGGTTTAACATACCGATTGCAACCACGTTTGCTGTAGGTTGAGATGAGGATTAGAAGAGTTTGGATGACCCTCGCCGCTGGCTGGAGTGCAATTGAAATGGATGAGCCATGTATCATAATTGACAGCGGCGAGGATGGTTAGAGGATGTACATATGTCTTCGCCACATCGTTGTTCTTCAGATGAATGTGCTTGGCCGGGGATAAGAGGACTCGTTTGAGAATTCGTTGGCTCAAGTGCATGTAAATGATCCTAATGTGCTTGTCCTAATGGAACAAATGCGGCTGGCACTGGAAAGATTGCTATTTGTGTTGGGAATTGATTGGGATGATTACTAAAATGTGGATAATGGCGACGGGGAAACAGCTGGAGCAGTGAATTTGAATAGAGATTAGGACAAGGGCCAATCTACGTCGAGTGGCAATGCGAGATACGAGCGAGTGTGTTGCGGATGGTCTGGGGTAATGTTGTAGTCAATGGTTTTAATTTATTTGCTGTTGGATGAAATGAAGTGTGAAATTGAGTGCATGATGTTTAGAAGTTGGCTCCCTTGGAGCTTGGATCTATTTGCTCGCACGATTGGTTTGTGCTTTATTGACAGTAAGAGCTTCACTTCGTTGGAAAGGGATTAGGGTGGATACTTTTGAGCATACTCGTACACATATACATAGAGAAAGAAAAGAATAATGTTCAAAGTTTGAGCGTCGTTGGGGAGCGTCTGATTATAAACAGAAACTCGCTAGTTTGCAACATGAATCTGAAAAAAATGAGTGAATTGGCAGATCGTTAGTCAGAAATTTGGTCTTGTCTTTGAGAGAGGCGAATGGAAGGGGGATTAATTACCAAAAACTGTAGAAAGTTTACAAGATTTAGTCGATGTTGTGCGTCTTTTATCGAAGACAGGATATAAAGGGTATTTCATTAAGCGCTTCCTGTATTGAAATCTAAATGAAACAAATTGCGTGTGAGATATTATTAACATTTTCTATTCGTTTGAACGGCCTGTGGATGCCATTATGTTTGAAATATAAAATAGTTCAAATGTCCGTCCCGGCTTCTCTGGATGGCGCGCGTTTGAAAAGTACAATTTTCTAAAACTCAGGGGCATAAATCAGACTGAATTTGACCGATGGAATGGGTTATGTTGGCTTTGAGGGCTGCTGTTGTTTGTGGCTTATTAACATAGATCTGCGACTTCAGAAAACTCCACAAGAAAAAATCTGACGGGGTCAAATTGCACGATCTCTGTGGGTAGTTCACGTCACCTCCACGTAAGATCACCATGCCATGCGCACGAATCGCTCGTGCAGAATTTCCAATGTGGCGTGGCGTGAGCCGTCCTATTGAAACCTCATGCCGTTGGTGTCCATAATTAAAATCACCCAATTCAGGCCGAACGAAGTTGGTAATCATCGGCCTATAGCGCTCGCCGTTGACGGTGATGGTCTGGCCAACGTCGTTCTCAAAGAAATACTCGTATGGATCAATGACGCCGCCAACCGCCCAACATCCACACCAAACAGATGCTCTTGAATCTCATGTGGATTGGTATCGTTATCGTCCCAAATTCGACAATTTTGATTGTTGGCGTACCCATTCATCCAGAAATGGGCCTCATCACGTTTTTTCGATTAAAATTAGGGTCAGTTTCCAATTGCTCCAGAGCCCATTTAGCGAACACAATTCGCTGTCTATGGTCGTTTACCTTCAGCTCCTGGTTCAGTTGATTTTTGTACGGCTGCAGGCCCGAATCACAACGCAAAATTCGGCAAGTTGTGGTTTGCGAACGGCCGATTTGCGTAATCGGCTACCTCGGATTCTCTTGTATACTCTCACGGACAGTGGCGCAATGATGTTTTCGGCAGATCTTGCGTTTCGCCAACGTTGACGTACGGGTGTTGGTGTATCGTTTACTAAACCAGTGGACTCAAATTTATCCACCACACTGCGAATAGTCCTCACGGTAGGACGATTATGGCAGCCATGAAATTGCCAAAGCGCGCGGAACATTGCCCGAACAGAACACCCGTGTTGATGAAACAATTTTATCATTTGCAGGTGTTGCTGAACCCTATTTCAATTCATGGCGATTTGGCAAAACAGACTGAATAAAATGACAGCCAATTTGACAGATGTAACTTCAACAATATGGCCGCCATCAACTGTCACAGTTCGGAGGTCCCTATTGGAAGAACCTTGAAATGTGTCTGATTTAAATTTACTATAGAAACCACAAATTGGATGAGCCTGTAGTAGTTTTAGAATTTAGTCCCAGTTGGCGGCGTGGCGTTGTGGGTCGGTGCGTCGACTCCTACGCTAGAGGTCTCGAGGTTCGAAACTCGAAAATAAAAACGCCCAACATTTTTTCACGGCTCCACCTCTTTCGAGTCATTAACAATGTGCAAAGAGTATAACTGTCTGGAAAAAACGATTGGATGGCGCAGTTGGTTAAGTGCCTGCCCCAAGTTCGAGGGGTCCCAGGTTCGAATCCTAGTGAAATCGAATCTGGTCCAGTCACCATTTTGCCGTTGGGATCACCATTTTGCCGGTACTGGAGTAGGTTGCTACCTGGCAGTATAATGGACCAGTTTTGAGTCTGAGTGCTCCAGCAGAGATTCTAAAATTCTCCGAAAAAAAAATAACTGCCTGGAAAAAGCTTCTCAAAATCGCCGTTCGGAGTCGGCTGTAGGTCCCCTCCACTCGTGAGAGAACAATAGCACGCACGACACGAGTGGTTAGCTTAGGTTAGGTAGATGGATGCCCTCACTGACATGAACAACATGTCAACGGCTTTAGAATTTAGTCCCAGTTGGCGGCGTGGCGTTGTGGGTCGGTGCGTCGACTCCTACGCTAGAGGTCTCGAGGTTCGAAACTCGAAAATAAAAACGCCCAACATTTTTTCACGGCTCCACCTCTTTCGAGTCATTAACAATGTGCAAAGAGTATAACTGTCTGGAAAAAACGATTGGATGGCGCAGTTGGTTAAGTGCCTGCCCCAAGTTCGAGGGGTCCCAGGTTCGAATCCTAGTGAAATCGAATCTGGTCCAGTCACCATTTTGCCGTTGGGATCACCATTTTGCCGGTACTGGAGTAGGTTGCTACCTGGCAGTATAATGGACCAGTTTTGAGTCTGAGTGCTCCAGCAGAGATTCTAAAATTCTCCGAAAAAAAAATAACTGCCTGGAAAAAGCTTCTCAAAATCGCCGTTCGGAGTCGGCTGTAGGTCCCCTCCACTCGTGAGAGAACAATAGCACGCACGACACGAGTGGTTAGCTTAGGTTAGGTAGATGGATGCCCTCACTGACATGAACAACATGTCAACGGCTCACATTGTCCATTGTGCCCAAAAAGTTTAATTCGTGGAAAACCTAAAACTTCGATGTATCAACAGCTAAGTTAAACCACCCAGATACAGATATGTAGATATGATATGGAGTTTGCTTAGCTCTATTTTCCCTAGATCATCTAGCTCCGAAAAGAAGAAACTTCCTACGGTTTTCTTCCTCCTAACGGCTAGTACAGGACAATCACACAGTAGTTGACGAATAGATTCTATTTCTTCTTCGTCTCTACCGCTTCCACAAAAGTCGTTATGGGGTATTTCCTGCCGTGCTGCGTCAAACATGAGCCGCCATTATTATTTAAATTATCAAAAAAAGGGGAACAAATTTCAACTCTTCAATCTCCATACGAGTAGATTGGAGAGCAGAGATTTTTGATGAGAAATTTTGATGTTTTATTGTTTTTGTTGGCTGGATTCGGTGGCGGTTTATGATAGCTCATTTGTCCATCATTTTCATGGCCACTCCTCCCAGATATCCGCCAAAACGATTCTTTCTAAAGTCGGTCAAGTGACCAATCACTCGTCTCCGTCGGGCTCGTCACTCTTATAAGCAATTTTTTTCGCGTAAACATTTGGGATACGTTAAAAAAAAGGATAAGGGATCCTTTTTTCAATTGTCTCTCGTTGCTCAATGCCTCTCCATTTCCTCTCTCTCCCAATTCATATGCGACGAATGCATAAGCTCAATGACAACCATAATGAAATCAAATGTCCTTCAACGAACTTCCAAACAGGACTGTGGTCAAAGACTGACCCATAATCATCGAATAATTTTCTCGTAATTGTTGGTCCGTAACAAAGGACAGCGATAATATCATTCACGTGTCCCCAATAATTTGATTGAATACATAAATATTTCATTAATGATAGATACTTATCGGATGCACACACACAAATGATTATGACTTCGATGTCGACAGCGTTGATTTTTGTAATAGATACGGACCAGCCTTTTCAATTTTGTTCACAATGTTCGATGATTGCATGGGCATGATAATTATTTATTAAAATCATTGCGGTTGAGTGTCTAATGTTTGTTTGGAGAAAATAAATGCGGTTACAATTGTGTGTGACAGTTGCATGGAAAATTCGATTCGGTCTTCATCATTTGTGGTTGTCACAGAGCACTGCCGTCCGTTAAATGGTAGTGTTGTAAATTTTGCATTTCCAAATAATTTCCACAAGAATATGTGAATGTAATGGTTGTGATGGAGGAACAAGTAATGCATTGATGGCATTTATTTCATTAATATTACTACCCAGTACCCAGCGTGCTTCGCTACGCCATTTCTGGTGGGCGTGTCCCCTTCTTTTTCCATGGGATCTAATTTTTCCCGAGGTTCTTTACATGTGTGCAAAATTTCATAATTCTCCGTCGAATGCTTGCTGAGAGATGCGAATTTCTGTGTTTCCTATGACAGATTCCTGATCGATTGATGTCAATAGTGTCAAAAATAAGCATAAGAATCGGTGCAATTTTTTAGAATTTTTGAACGAACAATTGAACGAACTTTCTACGTTAAATTTTTAGATACCAATGGGAAAATAATAATTCAAAATGGAGGTTTGCTCACGTCGTCTTTTAGAACTTGCACATTCGTGACTTTATGTGACTGTGTGTTGTCTACTTTTCTAGGCATGGCATGGTGAGTATGAAAGTCGTAATCGTCTTCTGTTTCGGTGTCCCGCAGGTTCACAGCCAATATTCTAGTACATCCATAGGAAAATCGCATGGGCCATAAGATATCACCACCTTTTGACAGTACTCTGCATCGTATCACGAGCTGTATTTAATGTGGCACCATTTTGTTGCAACCAGACATTTTTTTAGACCTAATTGATCCAAATTGGGCACGAGAATGTTTTCCAACATGTCCCGATAACGGTCATTAATAAAGTCCTGAACACATGAGCATACCGCGTAACATAATAAAACACTAAAATATAAATTTTGCGCGATTAGAAAATCGATGATTTTTTCACAAGTTTTTGGATCACGAGTGCTTGTGAATCGCTATTTCAAATGAAATGTAAAAATCAAAAAAAAACATTTTTTTTAGACTTAACTAGAGTATTCAGCGTGTATCCTATAATGACATAGGTTGAATAGCTCGAATTCTTATAAACCAAAAACGCATAAAAAACCCAAGACACTTTTGACAACCTCCTCTTCATGCCTGCAAAGTTTCATTGAAATCGTTTCAGCCGTTTCGGAGATTAGCCCGAACAATCAGACAGACAGACACTATTTATTTACATACACACTAATATTCCGGCCGGCCTTCCGATAGTGATCACGACATTTTGCGAATCTTAGTAAAAATGGAGCTGGATGGCGCAGTTAGTTAAGTGCCTGCCCTAAATTAGAGGGGTCCCAGGTTCGAATCTCAGTGAAAGCAAAGTTAATATCCGGTTTTTCAAATCTGGTTCAGTCACCATTTGCCGTCGGGATCAAATTAACGGACTTTTAACGCGAGCGGTCGATCAGTGGTAGTAGTCTGACTGTAGGTATCACAATGGACCAACATGGTCCAAGTCTGCTGGTGAATTCACTAGCAGCCCCTAACCTAACCTTAGTAAAAAGTAACCCGAAGTTTTTGACTGAGAAGATTGCTGAGAGGCTTAATATTAATCATTCGTCAGCATTTCGTCATTCAAAGAAGCTGGCTTGGTACGTGGGTGCCGCATCGTTTGACGGACAAAAATAAGCTGGACCTCGTCTCCGTGGCCATATCTCTGCTTAGACGTCATTAAAATAAATTTTTCTTGGATCGAGTCGTTACAGGTGATGAAAAGTGCAACAAAGTGCAGGGAAAAAGAAGCTGGAAACAAGCAGGTGAAGGTGCAGAAACCCTGGAAAAAGCTGGCTTACATCAAATGAAGGTACTGTTATTTGTTTGGTGGGATTCCAGGGGTATCATTTTTTTTGAGCTTCTTTCATCTGGCGAAACAATCACGGCGAATAAGTACTGAAAGCTCTCTCTAAGCTTAATAAGAAAGTTTTAGAAAATCGTCCGGTTTTGGCAAATTATGATATTATTATGAATACGCCAGGCCACATGTCGCCCGACAAATGCTGCAAAAACTGAAGGTGTTAAAATGGGAAAGCCTTCAGCACCGACAGTATTCTCCAGACCTTGGTCCTTCAGATTTTTATCTTTTTCGATCCCTTTAGAACGGTTTGAATGGAAAGAAATTTGGTTCCCCCGAAGCTTTCGAAAATCACCTTTAGGCATTTTTTGAAGGAAAACCACGCAGTTTTTATG
This sequence comes from Myathropa florea, assembly GCA_930367185.1. Taxonomy (NCBI): domain Eukaryota; kingdom Metazoa; phylum Arthropoda; class Insecta; order Diptera; family Syrphidae; genus Myathropa; species Myathropa florea. The sequence continues at coordinate 79,501,028 of OV884003.1, read as the reverse complement.
AAAACGGAATCCACAAGCTTGAAAAACGTTGGGAGACAATTGTAGAAAATATTTAAGAGCCTCGAGTGCCTCGCGCAGTAGGTTAAGAGCAGCTCTTTCAGAAAGAAAATATTTATTTTCGCCGCAGGAAACATAAGTATGTGTTTTCACACATTTCAATAAAATATGCAGGCAGTTGCATCAACGTACACCGATTGAGTTTCAATGTCAAGCTGTTGAAGAAGAACCAACCAAGCAGGGCCTTCTGCGTTTATCAGAAAAGTGTAAGAGTGCGGTTCACATGTTATTCGTTTAAGTGCCTTGCCACTCTGAGTTCAAATCAAGTTGGGAACAGTCTATCTCTAGGTGAAATGGTGGAACTAAATAGAGTGTGGACTTGAACATTTCCTGAGGAGTAACGAAACCAAGTATGCACTTGATGATTTTCTAAGCTGGCTCATGCTCATGAAAAGCATTGAATGCAAATCCACGACCCACTTAAGCTGCACCATCTGAATGAGGAAGACCTCATTCGTATTCAGCATAAAGTTGGAGTGTTACTTAACCCCTACTGTGTGGCGTAGGCGAGTTTAAAAAAGCGCGTAAAGCATTCCCGCACCACTGAGTCGGCAAGGACGCCCATTGAAACCAATCCCACAAGCTGATTCTGTATCATCATCTCCGGGCTATATCGCTACTTGAGGGGCGTACTGTAGCTAATTAGCATTTTCTGCAAACAAAAAAATTTGAAATTGCAGTTTTCGCCGACCCTTTTCTGAGCTTAAAACCCACCATCAGCTCTGTTAGCCAATGACAGCAGTAAATCGGAATGAATAGGCTGCATAGGATGAGCCACGTGCATCTGGGTGTGTAGCCAAGTGGCCAAAACCGAGACTCTGTTCGTGCCGTGCTTCGTGTGTGTCGGCACAGTGCCGGGAAGGTGAGGCTTGCTTTGTAAAATAAACGACCTCATTCTGATTTTGTGAATGTTGTGGGGAGCGGCTGAGGGTGAGGTGGGAAGTTGGTCTCTTCAACACAGCATTCAACCCCCGAGATGTGTGATCAAAAAGTTTACACAAAACACACGGCCTTCAGCAGGGGAGTTGGTGTGTATGAGTTAGGGGGGCGGAAAAAAGTTAACTCGTCATTTTAACTTTTCTGAAGTGAAAACCATTCCAAGGGCTGCGAGGAGCACGGCAGCACGGGGAAGGACTTATATTTTTCGAATCGAAAAGAGGTGCATCGCATCCTTTGCCTGTCGCAGAACTGGGGGGAGGAAAATGATTAATGAACGTGAATGTCGCTCCGTTTCCGCAATTCCCGTTCACCCACTTTGCTGCTCGTGTTTGCGTCAATCTGACAGATGCTGGCACGGCAGCGATTGGGATTTGGGGGATGGTGTAGAGTGGTTGACCGGAGACGACCGGGAAGAGATAAATCAGTCCGGGGGATGGCTTCCGGGGGAACAATTTTTGAAATAATTAAGTTGGGCTGATTGTTCTTGTGTTCCCCCTGTTATTGCAGCAAATCGGGAAGGTGGAGCTGCAGCATTATTCATGGGCGTAATTTCAATTGGAGATTTATGCGGATTCTGAAATCTTATATTCAGTGTAATTAGGACGAAGTGATATGGCTTGGAGGGGCGTTTCCAAGTGAGCCGAGTGAAGATATCAATTAATGTGAACAAATCTTCCGCATACGAGCGAGTGTATGGGGAGGGGGTAAATAGTTTGAGTTGCCTTACTGCCGTACGTCTTGAGTGTGGAATTGTTTGAGCTATTAAATCTGGTAAGCTAGCTTTCGTACCTTTACACGTTTTGACGGCCTGCTATGTTCAACCAATCACGTCAATGCTGTCCGTGTATGCCAGCATTTGTACACGACCATATTGAAGTGTGAACTTTTACACGGACTTCTTGAGTCAAACTCTTTTTGGAGGTTGGAAGCACTTTTATTGACTTCTGTACTAAATGTCACATCAACATTCGCGGCAAGTCAGGATTTACACGGTGATTACAGGGTGTGTTTTAATCAGAGATTATTTTGACACTGACAGCTTTTTCCGGCTCGAAATCCTGACAGAAAGTCAGTATCATCCCTTCGCGGACGATAGAGTCGCCTTACACTTGAACAACTTTTGGAAATATTGAAAACTTATTTCCAAAGTGAGTGCTGTGTAGCCCAAACAGTGCGGTTTTTGAAAAGAAATTCTGGTCGAAGTGAAGCACCCACCGCGACTGCTGTACGCAAGTTTGTGCAAAAAGTTCGTGAGACTGGTATGCTAGTAGACAACACTCATGGTCCCCGTCGTCGTATGATGTGCAGATGAGAATGTGACTGCTGTGTGGCTGCCGAGAGTGTGAGTCTCAATTCACGAACCTCAACTCGCCATCGATCTCAACAGCTCAACATTTAACGCACTTGCCTGAGTAGAATTCTGCACAAAGATCTCGGATTATTCGCTTACAAGGTCCAATTGACTCAACAATTGAAGGCGAGCGACCATCCGCTCCGTTCGCATTGCTTCCCAGTTTGGGCCTTAGAGCAGCTTGAATGGAAAACAACGATTTTGGGCGAAAAATCATTTTTTCAGGCGAGGCTCATTTTCATCTCGGCGGCTACGTTAACAAACAAAATTGCCGCATCTGGGGCTCGGAAAACCGGCATGTTATTGTCCAGAAGCCAATGCATCCACAGAGAGTGACAGTTTGTTGCGGATTGTGGAGTGGTGGCATCATTTCTTCGAAAATGAGGCTGGGAACAATGTTTGGGTCAACGGTGGGCGTTACAGAGCTATGTTGATAATAAAAATAATGGCGGCGGTATAGTTCGAGGTGAACCTTTGCCTAGCTTCTCAGCAACCTTTCGTGTTGTGCGTGCTATTGTTCTCTCAAGACTCCGAACGGCGATTTGGAGAAGCTTTTTTTTAAACAGATAGCATTTTCAGTGACTCGAAAAAGGTGGAGCCTCTACGTCACGGCGCCCACAGAGCCTTGTTAATCGAGTTTTCTTTTACTGAAATTGAAGACATGGATTTGAACGACCTCTGATTCATGCAGGATGGTGCGCCATGCCGCACAGATCATGCCACAATCGATCTTTTGCGCACCAAATTCCCAAATCGCGTTATCAGCCATCTTGGCGATGTCAATTGGCTGCCTCAGAGCTGCAATTTGACCCCTTTGGATGTTTTTTTTGTGGGGAACCGTGAAAAAGCGATGTTATGCCAACAATCCGGAAACGATTCAAGCACTTAAGGCCAATATCATCCGAGTCGAGCTACAGCCCGAAACCATGCGGGTCATAAAAGGGAATCCGTGCTAATTACGAGTAGAAAGGTACGCGAAACGATAACGATAAAAGTCGTAGAGCACAACATTATTTCTAGCCCCGTTATTAAATACCTGGGAGTGACGATTGATGCTCGCCTTAATTGTAAGCATCATCTCGCGTACGCTTGTGAAAAATCGTCGAAGGCGATAAGCGCTCTTTCGAGACTCATGTCAAATATCGGTGGACCGAGGCAAAGTAAACGGTTAATGCTGGCGAGAGTTGTAGCATTCATACAGCTGTACGGGGCACAAATATGGCCTGACGTCGTGAATAAAGTCGCACATGAAAGACGCCAAATCTGTCTACAGACTATGTCCTACCACAGCCACCAGATTTGCCAGCAGAGGAACACCACAAGGTGGAGTTCTATCTCCCCTGCTATGGAACATCGTAGTCAATGAACTACTTTTGTTGCTAGATAAGGCAGGGTGCAAGGTGATAGCCTATGCGAATGATATTGCTGTGGCTGTCTTGGGAAAATATCCATCAGTGCTAAGGGATCTCTTGCAGCATGCTCTCTCAAAACTTTCGGCGTGGACCAAAGTCAACGGATTGGGCATTAATGCTTCTAAAACGGAAATTGTCCTCTTCACACGAAAATATAGTATCCCCTCGATCGATTCCCCTACCATTAACGGCACCAGTTGCAACTTCTCAGAGTCTGCTAAATATCTGGGGCTCATCCTAGATAAGAGACTAAACTGGAAGCCGAACGTAATGGAGCGGACCCGCAAGGCGACGCTGGCTCTCTACATTTGTAAAAGAGCACTAGGAAAGAAATGGGGTCTCCAACCTCATATGATCCACTGGATCTACACAACCGTCGTTAGACCCATTCTGTTGTATGGAGTGCATGTCTGGTGGCCAATACTAACCAAAGCCATACACTACAATCTCATTAGGAAAGTTCAACGTCAAGCATGCATTTGCATAGAAGGTGCTCTGAGAACCACACCCTCAGATGCACTGGACGTGATAATGAACCTATCCCCAATAGACATTTTCGGCAAACTACTAGCAAAGAATACTGCTATCCGTCTTACAGCCTCTTCCCAGTGGACCAACAATCCATTTGGCCACTCCACTATACTAAGTTCTTCTAACTTCCCCACGAGAATTCTGGACCATACCACACCCCTTTACTTCCCTGACAGACATTTTAAAACCCTTATTCCAGATAGAGACTTCTGGAATGATAATCCTAAACCACATCATACCTACCATGTGCACTGAGAGTTAGCAGTGCATTTCGGACGATATCCAACGACGCGATGTTGGTACTATCCTCCATGGTACCCATCGATATCCTAGCTCTTGAAGCTAGAAGACTTTACGACAATCGCGTGCAAATCGGGCCTACTGTGAACCACGCGAAGAAAATAGAAAGAAGTCGCAGTATAGAAATGTAGCAACAACGATGGGACGTGTCCCAGAAAGGGAGATGGACGTACCGACTAATCCCAAAAAAAAAATGCCCGGAACCATCAACAAGATCTTGGAAAATAGGGGTAATAGAATGCGCTACTGTGAAGCCGTCGGAGGCAGCCGCTTGAACGACGTTGTATTTCATAATTAATAGGATTGTTTGTTCTTACTAATTAAGCCGTTATTCAGGGGAAAAATTGAATTTTGTTCATTTCATTGCATTTTTAAAAAGAATCTTGTATTTGGCCCACCCTGTATAATGAAATGGAGAGGTGGCAAGACGCACCCTTGGCGAAGTCCAATGCCCACGGTGTAAGGCGGAACATAATTTTCTTCGGAAATATGTCAATGATCCCAAAAGAAATGTTTTATGAAAAATAGAAGCACTAAAAGTTGGATTGAGGTAGCTTCTGATTCCACAATATTTCCCGGCAACCTCAGCTGACAACGCCCTTAAAGTAGATCCTGTGATGTTTCCGCGAGATGACGAACAACTCCACCAACAAGACTGTAAACGTCTTCCTAACAACCCTAGACCAATAAACTCACCGTACAGCGCAGCAGCAATGCTCCATAGTCTCACAATCGTAAACATTTTCCTTTTTTTTTTTTTTCAAATTTTACTGCTCCTATAGTTCTCGCATACTTTCAATTTTTATGGTACTAAAACGCGCCATTTCCCCAACAGGGCTTGCAGCAACGAGGCAATAAATCTCAAGAACAAGCGTGAGCCAAAAATAATGACCAACTTTTTATAATTAAGTCCTCTGCCGTGGAATTGTGCGCAATCTTAAAATTTATTTGGAACTTATTTCCCTCGAAATGGTCCATAAACTCGTTCATCCTTCACCTTGTATCTTGAGCGGTGGTGGTGACATCATTCATTGCCCCTTCAAGGTTATCTGAAAAAAGGACCCGCGATAAGAGCAGAAACAGGAAATTGTCCTGTAAAACAGCGCGAAAGTACGACACTTGACACTTTAACATCCACCATTTGAGGCCACTAGCTGTGCCAGGGAGGGGCGTGAGGAGGCAATAATTGGAATAAATTATTGCAGATTATAATCCTAATTTGGCCACTGGTCGCATTCATTTTCACATTCGAACATGAAGGCGCAGTCCCATCGGAGAGCGCGACACCAGAGAAATTACCAACAAAACGTCGCAAATTAAATTCTCCGAGCAGCGCTGGCCGAAGGATAACGAAGTGGAGTGTCTCCCGGCACTGCATGAATTACTAGAGCTGCGAATGGGGTGAGAGTCGGCTGTCTTGGAGGTACAAAGCGACAGTTGAAATTTAGATAATTACACGAAGTTCGCGTCATTTATGAGTTTTTTTTCCCTGTTCCCTTGCGCCTTGTTTCTCGAAGTGTTTGCCATTGTTCGTGCATACCCTTTCAAACGGAAACGGGAATACGATTTTTTTAATTGCTTCTCAAGTCTTTCTCTGGTTTCGTTTTTTTTGTTTTTGTTTTCTGGTTGTTATATGGATCCCATTTGAAGTTCCCTCTCATTAAAAGTTGATGGCATTTGTATTTTTGAACGAAAGTATCTGGAAGGAATGATGTTACAAGTCTTTGTAATCCCTAGAAGGGACTGCGTGCTGTGATATGTACGTACTTTGTATACCTTAAAGAATGTTTTCTTTTCCCGAAGGCGGATGCAAGCAAAGAACAAAAATAAAACCCCGTGCAACGGTTGTCATTAAATTAGTTTTTATGAAGTTGTTAGATATCATTTTTTCGATTTATGCATTTACGGTATAAGAACGACATTAATTAACCATTAATGTCCAAAAATAAGTTTGAATTTTTTCGACCCAAAATGTGTGGACTTTTGAAAAGCGACATCTCTGCAGAAATGGTAGGAGGGTGCGTAACAGTCTGGCTGAAGACTCTTCTTTAAAGGTTAGGTTAGGTTAATGTAGCCCTAAACGACGAACATGCTCGCCGAACTTGCTCGTGCTCGCCGCATATTCGCCGTGTAGGGCCATGTTCGCGAGCAAACCTCATTTTTGCTGTGAGCGTTGCCGAGTGCATATCGCGGATTAAGCTCAATGTCAACAGTCACCCACGATTTTATCGACGAATTCACCACCTGCGCTTTCCTATCACACATGTGGACGGTTTGAAGAAGCAACACGAAATGAATGTTCGTGAAATGTGTTCGCCGTGTAGAGGATAACGCAAACGAACAAGTTCGTCGTGTTGGTTAACGACTGGTTAGCGCAGTTGGTTAGTGTCTGCCCCAAAATCGAGGAGTTCGAGGTTCGAATCCCAGTGAAATCGAATCTGGTCCAGTCATCATTTGCCGTTGGGATCAAATTAACGGCACTGGAGTAGGTTGTTACCTGGCAGTACAATGGACTAGTTTTGAGTCTGAGTGCTCAAGTAGTCTTTAAAAAAAATCCTCCGAAAAAAGAAATGTTCGTCGTTTAGGGCTACCATAGGGGTCTGCTAATGAATTCACTAGCACACTTAGACCACGTTGGTCCATAGTGATACCCACAGTCAGACTACTACCATTGATCGACCGCTCCAGTGATAGTGCCGTTAACTTGCTCCCAACGGCAAATGGTTACTGGACCAGATTTGAAAAACCGGATAAAAGCGTATTAACTTTACTTTCACTGGGATTCGAACCTGGGACCCATTTAATTTAGGGCAGACACTTAACAAACTGCGACATCCAGCCGTCACACACCTTTTTCCATTTAAGATTCAGTTGGTTCATGAGTTGAAAGCAAATGATCCGTAAATACGCATTCAGTATGCTCGGCGCTCTCAAAACTTTTTCCGAGAGAACAACAAATTTATTCACAAACTGATTATGAGCGATGGGGTCCATTTTCACGGCAACGTGAATAATCAAAATCGCAGAATATGAGGCATCGAAAATCGAAAAATAATAAAATGCACCCACTTACTTGCACATGGTGGGGTGTGGAATAACCTCAGAAAGAATAATTGGACCATATTTTTTCGAAAACGACGAACAATTTGAGGTTAGTGTGGATGACTTTCAATACCGTGCAATGATTGAACATTTTTTAAGGCCAGAGGTAGAGAACATTTCAGATGGAGCCACAGCTCGTCCAACTATGGCTCTCCTCAGGGAAATTTTTGGTGATCGGACAGTACAGCGTTTTTCTGATTTTAAATGTCCAGTGCGTTCGCCCGATTTAACGGGTCTAGATTTTTTTCTTTGGGGCTACCTAAAAATTAAGGTGGATGCCAATAAGCCAATAACAATACAACAGTTTTATGCCAATATCTGGTTATAACGACTAAAATTGACACAGGTCTTGGTGCACTTTTCACTTTTCTCTCGAAATGACCAAGAGACTGTTCATCCGCTTGGGATATTCTCCATGCCTCTGTGCCGTAAAGCAGGACTGGGATGATCAGGGTCTTGTATAGAGTCAGCTTGGTCTTCCGAGAGAGGGTTCTACTACTCAATTGCCTTTTGCGCCCAAAAAAACAGCGGTTGGCAAGAGTTTCTGCGTTTGATCTCGGTACAGATGTTGCTTGTACTGTTCACCGCGGAGCCAAGGTAGACGAAGTCCTTAACTACCTCAAAGTTATAGCTGCGTTAGCTAGCAGTTGGACAGACTTTTTGAAGATCGTGCCTCTTGTGCTGGCCAGTGAGTTTTGCACGATCTTCTCAAGAACGATGTTAAAGAAATCACATGACAGCGCGTCGCCTTGTTTAAACCTTTTTTTAACACCAAAGGTCTAGGCGGAGTCCTAACCGACCTTGATGAAGCAAGTCACTTTTGTAGAACACTTTACGAGTATATACCACTTCCGATGCTATGGTATCATTATTAAGCAGTTCGGTTTGTAACAGTCGAAACGAAACGTCCCTTTCTTTTATTTTGTTGTTTATGTTCTCGGGGTCCTACAACTTCAAACCTCTGGAACAACGCAACAGGGATGACCACGATTGACGTGGCGCACATGGGTGGAGAAGAACCTAAACCAAGATAGTGTGCCAACTGGAGAGAGCTCGCAAAAGATTGTGCTAGCTGGCGAGGCTTGTTGTTTGAGGGCAAGGCCTGGACTGTAGCGTCGTATAAGAAAAGAAAAAGAAGGATTTAACGGTGATAAGTGAGCGATCGGTTTTTTTTATTGTCGGATGTTTTTGTAGCACTTCACTGGAGCACTCAGACTCAAAAACTGGTCCATTGTACTACTAGGTCACAAACTACTTTTGCTGAAATTTCAGGGTCTTCTGAAGGAAGACCAGCAGGCGCTTCTGTGATGATGAGCCTACATCATCAGCTCTCACCTAACCTAACTGCCACCTGATCCGAGCAAAGGCGGGACAATGGCAGAGGAAGTGCTTTGCAGTGTCATCGTCTTCTCCGCAGGCGTCGTAGACGGTTTCATCGCTTAGGTCAAGCACACTTAGGTGTTTGGCGAAGGTGTAGTGCCCCGTTAGTACGCCGGTACGTTGTCTACAATCTTTTCTGTTAAAAGATAACAAGAAAGCCGCGGATTTCTTACAGACGTTGGGGGGCATGCGCTTGGTCTGTCTACATCCTGGAGAGTCATGCCACCTGCGGTTGTGCTCTCAAGAAGTCCAACCATCGATGCAAGTCCTAACCAAGGATGCAGGCAGAAATCGGTTTAGTGCGTGTTTCACAGCAGGAACTTCATCGGACTATGCTGTCATGGAAGCAATCAAGTTGCCGGTATGGTAACAAAGTGACCAACTGTTTGGTCACAAAATTAATTAGAGAGGAAGAATGGATATTCACAAAGTTTTTTCACTTCTGTCGACCCAATGTTCTGCTCTATCAAAACAATAAAAAATTTGATCCGAGTACTTAACGTGTATTAAACGTACGAGTACGAGGGCGGGTGTATAGTTGCCAGTTGACAGGAGCAGTGTTGATTTTTAATTAACCACGGGGGAGGTTGAAAAAGCCACGGCCTCATTGATCCGCTCTCGTATCACACTTCACTTTACGAGGACTACAAAAATGAAAAGAATTCGAATTTTTTTTTATTCGGTTTGAAACGTTTCAACGGAATGCATTATGGATGCTAAACCTAAACAAGTGCGGATTTCGATTTGGATACATGCTCATAATTTGACGATAGACGTGCCAGTCGATATATGAGAATGAATGACCACCTGTCCGCTGTCATGTAGTTTCGAAAATTGAAATTTATTCAGCTCCTGTAACAGAGGCAAACATAGCCACAGTAATCCACTGTAATCTGGTAATCAATATATTCTAACTCATCTATCGCATCTAACGCCAACGCGACAGCCAACCCAGTTAGCCAAACAAGCCCAATTTTAAAGGTGCACTGAGGACAATTATTAAATTCGTTTGTTTTGCTTTAAGGCAAGCCAGTCATTAAAGGGATCCCTGCGAAGCTGTTAAAGACATTTGTGCTCAATGCAGGCAGTTGCATATGTTCACATTTATCTCTACTTCATTGAGGACTGAATATCCCCGGTTACACATCTGATCCACTGCCCTGCTTAATGTCCACCACCAGTTGTGACACGCAAGGCACTCATTGCGGCGAAAGGAAAACTCTTAATAGTTCCAAAACTGAACTCCTTCGTCCGTGAAGGAAAACATTTTTGTCCCCAAAAAAGCATGAGTTCCTCTGCGCAACCAGGTCGTGTTCAATGCCAATTAAGCAGCTACCATGCGTGTTTTAAGTTCGTACTAAAAGCGTATTCAGGAAAAAAGGATCCACTTTAAGACGACATTAAAAATTATGAATAGCCATTTGGTAGAATGTTAATTGGACGCGATATGTGGGGAATGTTTTCTTTTTTTTGCGTGCGGCGGCGGCGGCTGTCATGGGAAAGTGGTCACATCTGAAGAGCACCAATAAAATGTTGAAATGCCCCCAGAAGCGTTGCCGGCACACATGCGGTTTTTATTTGATTAAACGGTTTAACGAGTGCGGTCGAAGTTTTAATGTACAAGCCCGAGCTTCGACCTCCCGCATGAAAATGTGGAAAACGTGGACAGGGTATGCGGACATGTTATGCATTGTCTGCGCGTCCATGCAATGCGGGTTATCGCGTGTATCAAATTCACATTTATGCTCATGAACTGGTTATTTTTGAGGGTTTTTTTTCACTTACCTTATCGAGACTAATATCATCGCAAATATTAGGTACTTCCCTAGCAAAGGCACAACTAGAGATGTTGGTGGAATGATTTCGACAACCAGCAAGAAGAACACATGGAGACTAATAAGAATCGATATCGACAGCGTAACCTGTAAAGAAAAGAAAATTAAAGTTAGACGATTGAAAAAAGTGCATGTTTAAGTGTTCAAAATGGAATTTAGTCTGGTTGGCGGAAATTTAAGTCATTAAGGATCTGATTGTTTGGTTCTGCGTGCAGCTTCAACAGGAAATGGTTTTATAATCGCTCTGATCTTAATTGCTTCTGTTTTACTCGTTTCTCTTTAAGGCATCGAGACGATAATGCTCTCATAACTTTTCGATTTCTGCATATAGGGTGAGTGGAGGAGAAGATATAACAACAAACTGTACGAGCTGTTCAGCGACATCGACTTAACCAGAAGGGTGAAGATCCAGCGAAGAAGATGGCTAGGTCATGTAGAGTGAATGGAAACCAATGCTCCGGCACGGAAAGTCTTCGAATCCACCCCAAGGGACGACGCAGTAGAGGAAGACCGCGACTCAGGTGGCGCACGCAAATGGAAAGGGACCTCAACCAACTGTGCGTTCGAAAGTGGAGGCAGCTAGCTAAAGATCGAACTGGCTGGAGACGCTTGTTGGTTGAGGCCCAGGTCCACTTCGGACTGTAGCACCACATTAAGTAAATTCCACAGCATCAGCTGGGATTCGTTTGATTCAACTGAAGGCAGTAAAAGCATGGTTCTCAAATGATGAATTGATCAAAGTGGATTTGGCAGACGGGGTCGATTGAAAGCATATATGTAAGATGTGCGCGTGGAATATCGTAGGTTATATATTAGGTGTGCAACTAGCCTCTCGCTGTTTTTTTAATAATTTGCGCGTGCAAAAGGGGTTACGATTACCCTTAAGTGTCTGGAATCAAGACACAGCACGGGCTGAAGGTATAGAGGGAGAAAGGGAGAGGAGGTGCATGTGCACATTGGTCTTAAATCCCTGTGGATTGTATTGGCTGGAACATATTGTGCTGGGAAGAGCATTCCATATTCGTGTGGTGCGGCTGAAAAACGACTTTCTAGACCAGTTATGAGCGTTATACTCAAGTTTGGGGCGGATGTAGGCCTTGTAAATTGAAGCCAAATCAGAGGGGCTCCAAAAGTTTAGGGAGATGCTGCTTTAAGTGAAACTACATGCCGTGATAAGTTCCGTCGCTTTAAAGATGATTTTTTGATTTCGATGTTGACGACATTCCGCGTGAAGGAAGACCAAAATCCTTCGAAGACGCTGAATTGGAGGCATTGCTCGATGAGGGTACGTGCCAAATACAACAACAGCTTGCTCCAGCTTTAGGAGTTACCCGCGAAGCTATTTCAAGCGATTAGTGTGATTCAAAAACAGAATGATGCGAGATGGACCTGGGCTTAACTTCTCAGCAACCACTCGTGTTGTGCGTGTTATTGTTCTCTCAATAGTGGAGGGGATCTACAGTTTAATGCCGACTCCGAACAGCGGGATGGGGAAGCTTTTTCTAGACAGTTATACTCTTTGAGCATTGTCACTGACTCGAAAGAGGTGGAGCCGTGAAAAAATGTTTGGTGTCCATCGAGCGTAGGAGTCGACGCACCTACTCACTACTCCACGGCGCCCAGTTGCGCACATAACAGGACCATCCAATTTGTGCTTCAGATTTCACATGCTTGTTTCAATCACAAACTACTGTCACCAAACTGTCACACGAGACTGCAGATATTTAGTTTAAGGTTTATCATTTTGTGTTGATAAACCGTCGCCGAACGTGATAAAATTGTGAAACCTTACTACAAAAATCGTGATTCGGCAACATTTAAGTTTTGCGACATAATTTGGTCTACATAATCGCCCATTGAAGACTACTTTAAGCAAAACTGTTAAAAAATTCAAGGGGGTTAGATCTGTTTAAGAAGGCTTAAGGCCGCCGTACGGAAAAAGATCCAAATCTATCGATTTCACCGCGAGGAAAGCAGTTGGGCTCGCTTAACGGCACATCAAATTATGACGTATTTCGCATTTTGATTTGCGCCTGCACCCTTATAAAGTCCAACTCACTCAAGAATTGGAACCAGCTGACCACAGAATGCGTGGACCATACGTCAATTGGGTGCTTGAACATCATCGTCTGGATTCCACAACATTTTCTTCAGCTACGAGGCTCATTTTTCAGTCGGTGGATAATAATAATAATAATAATGGCGGCGCTACTGTCCGAGGTGGACCTGGGATTAGCTTCTCAGCAACCACTCGTGTTGTGCGTCCTATTGTTCTCTCACGAGTGGAGCTGATCTACAGCTTAATTCCGACTCCGAACCGCGATTTTCAGACGCTTTTTCTAGACAGTTATACAGTCAGTGACTCAAAAGAAGTGGAGCCGTGAAAAAATGTTAGGTGTTTTTTCGAGATTCGAACCTTAGACATCGAGCGTAGGAGTCGACTCTCCTATCCACTATGCCAAATACACAACGGACAACGGGCAACGGACCTACATATATAGGATTAAATGTCAAACCACCTTAAAGAGAATGCCAAACTCTTTTTTTTTTTTTTGTCGTAGGTTTTTGTCACACTACACTGGAGCACTCAGACTCAAAACTGGTCCATTGTACTACAATGCCAAACTTACCTAACGATAAGTTGACCCACTTGACATTTTTTGTAGACTACTAGCAAAAAACACTGCTATTCGTCTTATAGCCTCCGCCCAGTGGACCAATATTCCCTTTGGCCACTCCTCCATACTAAGTTTTTTAAGCTTCCCTACGATAATTCTGGACCATGCCACACCCCTATACTTCCCTGACAGACACTTTGAAACCCTGATTCCAGAAAGATACTTTTGAAATGATAACCTTTTGCAGGTTCCCTGCACTTCTATACGGATGAGTCAGAGACCCAGGATGGGGTTGGCAGTGGTGTTTTCTCTAATGAACTAAACATAAGTCTCTCCTTTCGCTTACCCGACCACTGAAGCGTGTTTCAGGCGGAGATAATGGCGATAAGTTAGATAAGATAAGCTCTGTCCTGGCTCAAATTGAATGTAATATCCGCACGGGATATTTGCATTTTCACGAACAGCCAGGCAGCCATCAGAGCCCTGGAATTGGTCTCTATAAACTCGAAAGCTTTAATCCACTACCGCTTATCTTTAGACAAGATGGCCGATCAGTTCAATATTCGCCTGTGCTGGGTGCCAGGCCATAGAGACATTCCAGGTAACTGCAAAGCGGATGAGATTGTCAAGTTCGCAACTTCACAGCCATTGCTACCTAAACACAGTAACTCGGGTATGCCCCTCACAACTTGTAAATTGCTGCTCTCATTAGAGACAACTCATGAAATAAACAACAGATGGGCGAGTGGCACTACGTGTCACACCTCCAGAATGATTTGGCCCAAGCTAGATCTCAGAAGATCTAAGAACTTAATATCTCTAGATAGATTTAATATAACTACAATCGTCGGAGTCATCACAGGACACTGCCTCATAAGAAATCATGCCAGCAGACTAGGCGCCCCAACTTATGATTTCTGTAGAAGCTGCTTAGACGAGGAGGATGTGGAAAACGTTTCACACCTTCTCTGCTCCTGTCCGGCCCTAGTGTCTCCATCATTTTGGGGCCTACTTCTTTGAAAACTTATGCGAACTCAGTGTGGTCCCCATTAGTAATCTACTACGCTTTATTACAGGCTTCAAATGGTTTCCCACAAATAGTCTATTGGATCGACTTCAGTCAAACCATGTGACTGCACAATGGACCAACTCTGGTCTAAGTGTACACCTTAGCCACTTCTTACCTACCTACCTACCTAACGATATGTGTAGGGTCTGTTTAAGAATATGGAATAATTTTCTGCAAAATTGCAGGATTTGGGACGATGCCAATTCACACGAGGTCCACTAGTGGCAATGTATCCACAGAAAGTCATCGGTGTGTACTCCTTCCAAACCGCTGATGGAATCATCATCAACGGGGAGCGAAGCCACGTCGGCCATTTGATCGATATCATATCCCATACACACAAGCTCACCAAAATGGAACATTTATAATTTCGACGTGTCCGTCGTTATCAAAGATTTAAAATTTCCCATTTCGCACATGAATTCCCTGCCGAAAATCGACAACTCAACACGGGTCTCTTTCATTGGCCATTGGCGAAGATGTTTCCAGCGAAGTGTAGAAAGGAAGACATTTTTTAGGTATTCTTTAAGAATAAGATGAAGGTGCACTGTGACCTGAATGAAATTTTGCAATTACAGTGGACTCCCCCTAAGTCGAATCTTCACGGGATACCCAAATTAGTTCGAGTTAGAGGGAGTTCGGCTAAGGGGATAGTTTTTTGAATTGAAAATTGAGGGGAATTCCAAAAAAATATGGCGAACAAATTTGAGTTAGAGAGAAATTCGACTTAGGAAGAGTCCACTGTAATTGCAAAAGAAATTAACTTCAGTGGTTGTTCGCCTTCCCGAAACCCACCTTTGTGCTATAATTAGAACACAGAATAAGTTACCTGTTTTGCTCAGACTGGAAAAGCATGAAAACACTTTCCCGATAAAAAGAACCCTTTTTTTAGCACTTCCATCAAGCAGTCTCTGAATCGGATCAAGTTAATCAAATTTGCTTTAAGACCCCCCTAATGCTTTTCCAACACCACCATTTTGGGAATATTATCATACCAAACAAAGGCCGCAGTGTGCACAGTCTATCCAACAATCCGCCTTATTATTCCCCTCTTTTCTTCCATTCCTTCAGCAGTCCGTCGGCTAAGTCGCCTCGAATAGAGCACAAGGAACTGTCATTAAAAATGTACCCAATTTCAATTAAACACAGCTTATTCCAGTCATCCGGTACATATTTTTACAATTTCCCTTCACTCATCACGACACTTTGTGTGCAAATGGGATCAGGATAGTGTCATGGGGTAATCCCGCAGCCCACAAGGCAATAAGGAAACAAAAAGAAACGAGCAGCCAGGGCCTGCTCCCCAGCCCACACTTGCATGCAAGGGGCGGTTATATTTTTATTTTGTTTTATCGTCGGCTCCGCCTGCTGTGGTGGCATGTACTTTCGGAGGTGGCGATCTCCTGTGGTTTGGCCGGACAAAAGGCAGGCTACGGATAAAGGACAGACAAAAAGAAAAAAAAAGGAATACAAAGTGTCACTTACCTTCTCCCCGCTATCCGATGGCAAGTAGAACGTTAGCACCGTCAGGAATGAAATACCCATGCAAGGAATAATTATGTTCACCGTGTAGAACAGGGTCTTCCTTCGCATTGTTATGTTAAATGTGATATCCAAATACGGTTCGTCGCAGCATGTGTAGAACTTCTCGTTTCTATTTTCGTAGAACAGTACAGCCCGCAGCAGTATTGGCAGTAACAGCGGCAGCATCAGCAGCAGCAGCAGAACCAAAAACGACAAAAAGAATAGAATGAATGGATGAAGACAACTTAAAATAAATAAGCAGAGAATTTAACGTTCACTGTGGCCTTGCACAAAGGAAAATAGGGCGTCGGGAAAAGTTTTCCATGTTTTCATTAAAACGGAAATCATTACACAGAATACAGAATAAATTCGATTTAACAGTTCCCCTCGACGGGAGTGTGAGCGGGGCCATGAATTTGTGTTTGGCTGAACAGGAAACGTGACTATGGGGGTGGGGGTTGCTCAGCTCAGCTTCTCAGAGTTGTCCTCCACCATTGTCGACCAACGATTTTCTACTGGTGTCTGCTTGTGCATGTGCACTTTTTTCGTTTTTCCCTATTTTCCGTTAGTGCTGTGCATTTCGTGCAAATTTTGCGATGATATGTGTGACTTTCCCTCGGCGTTTTCTAATATTCCGTTTAACGCGAGTGCAATGTTGCCGGTTTGGTGGTTCTGTTATACGAACTAAGGAGCGTATATGTACCTCTTGTAAAAATACAGGGTTTTTCGTTAAGGACATAACAATTGCGAATTTAAATAAAGCACAGAATAATTGAAATATCGGGTTGAAATTTATTCCGAATGTAGTACATATCTCAAATTTTGGTATGGGGTATACAGTCAGCATCAAAAATGAGTGGACAGTCAGTGATCTGCTGAAAGTTTATCCACTAAATTTAAATTCACCATAATGAGCTAGGACGGAGTTTAAGATGGACTGCACATTTTTCAGACAAGCATAAATCGATTAATCAACTTTAGAAGGAAAGGTAGAGTAGGTAGGTAAAAGTGACGGTGGACATACAGATCCTGTTTGTCGCACCCAATTAGCGCTATGAAAGCGCCGTTTTGATACCACATCCTATGGGATACCTAATTTGTGAGAAGGGGGTGACAAGGAGTGTGTATTCACTCAGATTTGCCAAATTTTTTTTAAACCACTTTGAGGAATTTGTGAAGGCTAGCAGACTATGAATGTTTGCCTCCGAGAGGCTTTTAGGGGTGTTACAGAAGGCTTTGCCCAGAGTGCGTTGTCTGACTCCAGCTAGAGCGGGACATTTGCGCAGAAAGTGCTCGGGGGTTTCTGGCTCGATTTCCACCCGGCAGCTGCGGCAGTGCGAGTTAAATGGTATGCAAAGTGTTTTAGCATGCCTGCCAACAGCTAAGTGCCCAGTACAGACTTTCTACTGTTGTTGAGCAGGTCTTTTGTTCTCTTTTGGTTGTAGTTGGGCCATAAACTTCTGGATGGGACGCAGATTTCCAGCTCGATCCATCTTTCGTTGGGGATCATGAGGATGTGATTGTAGATGTTATTTTTCACAAAGCCTAGTGGAACCTGGACTTGTTCCACAACGAGACTATCAAGTTTGCATCCTTGTCTGGTTAGCTCATTTGCTGCTTCGTTTCCTCTTATACCCGTGTGCCCGGGAACCCAGATCAAAAAGACCGGGCTCCATTCACCTATAATGGATAGTTCCTTGCAGCAGCAATCCACTAGTTTTGATGTTGTAGTTATGGATGTTAGAGCCTTGATAGCAGCTTGACTGTCTGAAAAAATTGCTATCTGCTGTGCTGGTTCTGTTCTGTTCTTAATTTCAAGACACACATCATATATTGCTAGCACTTCTGCCTGGAAAAGCTTGCACAGCTTGGTAGCTGGAGTGACTTTGATATCTTGAGGGCTTCGGAGAAGATTCCAGCGCCCACATCAGAGTCCATCTTCGAACCGTCTGTAAAGATGGCTATGTCAAGAGTTTGGATAAATCTATCCACTCAGTTCTAGTTGGAAAGTATGCTCTATAGTTCCTATTGAAATTTAGCTTTGGGATAAGGTAGTCAGTATGACTTAGTATCGCCTGCTGTGGTAGTGAGTTAAGGATATTACAATGTCCATAAGTTCTTTTGTTCCAGCAGTTTGACTCTCTGAGTCTGAGTGCACTGCATGCGGCCATGAACGTTGCGTGTAGATCTGGAGGTAGAAGGTGCAAAATAACTGTAAGCGCATCTGTGGCAGTTGTTCTTCGTGGGCCAGTAATTCCTATACATGCAGTTCTTTGTACCTTGCTTAGTTTTCTGATGTTGTACGCTTTGGCTAAAGCTAGCCACCACACTAAGGAGCCGTAAGTAAGAATAGGACGTATCACGGCAGTATACATCCAATTAGGGTGTTAAGAACTTCTGGCAAAAGTGAGTGTACATATGATTGTGCCCATGGTTGTAAGACATAATGGATATTTTTCGCTAAACATTTGTAGGAACATTTAAGAAAAAAAGAAACATTGGTAAAAAAATGTCATGGTCTTCCGAAGAAAGACCAGCAGGCACTTCTGCGATGAGAAGCCTACGTCATCAGCTCTCACCTCATCAGCACCGAATAACTGCCACCTGATCCGAGCAAAGGCGGGACAATGGTAGAGGAAGTGCTCTGCAGAGTCATCGTCTTCTCCACAGGCGTCGCAGAGGGTTTCATCGCTTAGACCAAGCACACTTAGGTGTTTAGCGAAGGTGTAGTGTCTCGTTAGTACGCCGGTGAGTTGTCTGCAATCTTTTCTGTTAAGAGATAACAAGAAAGCCGCGGATTTCTTACAGACGTTGGGGAGCATGCGCTTGGTCTGTCTACATCCTGGAGAGTTATGCCACTTGCGGCAGTGCTCTCGAGAAGTCCAACCATCGATGGAAGCCCTAACCAAGGACGCAGGTAGTCCAAGCGCAGGTTCAGGTCCTGAGAATACCTCATCAGATCCTCGCCTAGCAAGTTCATCGGCGATCTCATTTCCCGTGATCTCGTGGTGCCCCGTGACCCAGACAAGTCTTAGCGAATTCAGGCTATCGATCAAATTCAGAGAAGACTTGCATTGCTGAACTATCCTTGAAGTGGTTAAAGGGCTGAGTTACGCCTTAAGCTTGGCTGTCGCTGCAGACGCAAATACTTCGCCACTTCCACCTGATCTTCACCATACAGGTCGTAGCCATAGGCTTCCGCTTGAAAAACTGACGCAAATTTACCTAACGAAGTGTGCAGTCCAAAGTTGTCGCTCTCCACGAAGGCACCAGGACCAGATCCTTTAGTTCAAACTATAAAATGTATTTTTTTTACATAACTGAGCACAGCACAAAGTTTAGTACAATCTCTGTGTTGGTCCCATGGATGATTTGATTTGAAGGGAGCGTACGTTTTACCAATGCTTCTTCAGCAGCGAGACCAAGAAATTGATTGACAAGTGAATGTTTTGCACCAACTCATCTTATCGGGCTTCATGTCGACGTGACCAACAGCGACAGACAGACACAAGACTTTCTTCACTTGGAACTTGATGATTGCCTTGACTTCATCGATCTTGCCCATCATTGCACTTCTGGTGGGAGAGGAGACCGGGGAATTTGCCAGCCTTGTTCAAGCCCAACCGACGTGGGATCTGTTTGATCAAGGATTCCGAAGCGAGGAAAGCATCGTACGGCTTGGCTACCTTCTTCACTAGCTTCCTGTTCTTATTCAGCTTCTTCAAAGCCCCAGCGTCCATGCATTCGACGTTGTTGGCGCGGGTCTCATCGCAATGCTGTTGATCACCGAGCAAGGACACCTTAATCTTTGGGCAGGGAATGTGCTTCAATTTGACGGTGCCGGAGAAACGCTTATCCTTTTGGGGATCGTAGTTCTGCAATTCGATTTGGAGTTCCACGATTTCCAGGAATCCAAGCTTCTTCTTCAACCGATGCTCAAGGGTAGCATTGACTGCCTCATAGAGGGTATCACGAGACGCCTTCGATGCCATATTTACAAAATCCGCTCTGTTCGACGACTGTTTTACGAATAAAAGGGTTGTCAAATATGATCCACGTTTTTTTTTTTTTGTAGGATTTTTGAAACACTACTGGAGCAGTCAGACTCAAAACTGGTCCTTTGTACTGCCAGGTAGCAACCTACTCCAGTGCCGTTAATTTGATCCCAACGGCATATCGTGACTAGACCAGATTCGATCTCATTGTGATTCGAACCTGGGACCCCCTGAACTTGGAGCAGGCACTTAACCAACTGCGCCATCCAGTCATCTTATGATCCACGTTTTATCACCAGTTGTAATTCTTTCAGAAATGGGTCGATATTTTTGCGATTCTGCAGCGACTCGCGGATGGAAATTTGGTCGATAATGTTTATTGTGATACTTCGTGGTTGATCTTCAACATCCTGACGGTGCCGTGAATTAACGCCGAGCAGACTTTTGGAATTGGGTAAAGTTCGCTTGCTTTTCTAACAAGTACGGCTTTCTAAACTCCATTGCCTTCTATCCGAATTCGGCTTTATTTCACAAGCAATGTTCGGCGTTATTTGATAAGTGAAATAAGACCAAAAATGGAAAATTCGGTGTTATTTCGATTTCACAAAGGGAAATAACGCCGAATTTCGGAATTCATCTCGACCATTTACTTGATCAACATTTTCAATGGCTGGCCTTTCGGAGATCTGCGCATCGCACTACAGTAGAACGGATTCGCCTAAACCACTGTCACTCGAATTAATAGGCCCGTGAACTTAGCAAGTATTTGTGCTTGCTGTTGGTCTTTTTGAGAGAAAGTTGATGACGATTCAATCAGGATCCAATCACGGACTGTGCGTGGTCCACGGATACAAAGCCTAATATGACTATGGCTATGTTGACCACATGCGAAAATCCGAATAATCTTCGACTCTGAGCCTGGGCAACGCAACAGCGGACGTCTATGATCGAAGTGGCGCACAAAAGTGAAAAAATACCATCACCACTTCGATTCAGATATGAAATTTTTTAAATTTGAGTGCCGTCAGGCACAATTTACTCTGTGAACTGAACAATCCTTTTGTACGAATGATAAGGGTACATACCCGTGTGACCAACGTGAGAGCCCCTTTTTTTTGGTCCATTAAAAATTGAAAGCACCGAGAATCATAATGTGTATCCACTTTTCAGTCTCGTATCCACAATTAGCAACCTCTCTAAATCCAATTAAGGCACCCAAAGTGATTGTGTATCCACTTCATAAATATTTAATTTCGAAAAAGCCACACGTCTGGCAACACTTAATTCATGCTGGGCAGCAACAGTATGCGCAGGATGTGGGGAATTTCCATGCACACCATTCGGCTGGATGCCTCTTTACGCTACGAAGCGATGGGATGAATGCACGCTATGGCGGTGATGGGATAACTTGAGGATAATATTGGTATGATACCGAGTACAGACAATAATTGTGCTCGCGGATGTTTTGCTGCACAATGCACACAGAATCTCTGGGGTGGATTTTTCGGGGCGTATACGCAACATTTTCGAAACAAAAAACTTCCGCCTGAATGCGAAAATAATTTTTATTTCAAAGATTCCGCGTTTTTTCTTTACATTTCATACCCTCCGATGCCGGCAATGACGCGGCGCTGTCGTTTCGTGGCGTGCAAATGAAATTTTAAGTATCTGCATCCAATTACTCAGAGCGGAACGCTTGGAGATGTTAACTTTTAATTGCTTCGGCGGGGAACGGTCCGGCGGCGTGCTGCGTTTGAGTTCGTGCGGGGAATGTAATCACAGAATTTTTGAAAATTGAATTTGTTGCCCTCCGACGGCTGCTCTGTGAATGAATGAATTGGACACAAGGTGCGTGTGAGATGGGGATGCCACGGTCTATTTGACTTGCTTAACGCTTGGGACACGCTTGAAAAGTTTGAGGGAGGGGGTGCATATTTGATGAGCTGCTGCTTCGTAGTTAGAACAGCAAGGATGTAATTAAATACGAGGATGAAAAAGGAGATTTGTGTCAGAACTTTATGAGTACTGGGGGGAAACTTTTGGACTTAGTCGAATTAAAATAGTTTTTGATTTTCACTTGCTCTTGCGGAGCAGGGGAGTAATGTGTGATTTTCGGATCAAATATTTATTTGAGTTGAGCAAGTTTCACTTAGAATTAAGGCGATATGAGAAGGGTATGGCAAGTGTTTAGTTAGAGGTGAGTTATTAGAAAGTTGTGGCCACACTGACGGTATTTGCAAGAGGTTTAGGAATTTGTTTCGTTTCATTTTATACAAATGTGTCTACAGGGTGAAGACTATGGTATTACATTTTTTAATGGATTATGTATACGTTATAAGAGGTATACACAACGAATATTATCGTTTGTCCGGAAAGTCAAGTTGCAATAAAATCCCTGGGATCCTTCACATTCCACTCGACGACAATCCTTAAACCTCAAACGACGACTCTCAACGAGATGGCCAAACATTTCATTATTCACTTTGGTCCTTTGGTCAACAAACTTGCTGTTTTTCAATAAATGTACCTATTAGTTTTTTTTGTGGGCGTAATGGGAAGCAACTCCTACGCTCGAAGTCTGGGTTCGACCCCCGTTAAACTCATATCTGTACATTGGAATATTTCTTCATCTTCTTCTTGCCCGTGGTGGACTTAGGCCTAGATTCTCCAGAAACCAGAAGAAGAGAAGGTTTAATTGTAAGTCTAGTATCCCCAAACCCAAATAAGTCGATTATTTGAAATTGTTAGACTAGATTCTCTTTTGACGTAAGGTTTCCTATGATTTTTCTATGTCAAATTCTTTAACATTTTCTCGCTTTTTGTAGCATTCAAAATATCCGCCGAATTGCTATCCAGACTGATTAACATATTTAACCGACTCCGACAAGGGGACGGTCTAGCTTGCCTCCTCTTTAACTTGACGTTGGAGAAAGCTATTCGAGACTTTGGTACGTCAACAAGAGGGACTTTAGTCACCAAATCCAAACAGACGACCAATTGCATAGTCGTCATAGACATCATCGGTAGATCCGTGCTAGCTGTACAGAAATCCTTCACACAGATCAAATGGGCGGCACAAAACTTGGGGCTGCATATGAATGGAGGGAGTACGAAGTGCATGGTGGCCTGAAAAGCACCTCGAGTTGGTCAAAACATCAGGATAGCTGCACATGCACTTGAAGTAGTGCAATCCTTTTGCTTTCTTGGGTCAATTGTAGACGACGGGAACAATATGAAGGAGCAAATATTGCTCAAAATCCAAACAAAAATGACAGCAGCTTGTCAAGGCTCTTCGAATCCAAAAACCTAAACACCATAAATTTACTGCTTTACAAGACTATGGCCTTCAAATTGAAGAACTCCTGGAGTGTCACATGTAACACTAGTACTGCATACCATAAAGATGTACAATAGACCGCTTCTTTTGGTTTAGGATTCAAGTCCTGCCTTCAAAAATTTGACGAGTTCTCTTGATGCGATTTCTTCTGGTTGTTTGTTTATCATTTTGAAGACTATAGCCTTACCACTAAAGGGACGGAAAATCATAGGGGGCATGTGAGGAAAAGGAATTCAGGAGACGCTACAACCATGAGTTGTGCGTTGTCTACCTAGAAGCAGACATTGTCACAAAAGAGGAGCCAGCTCGAAAGGCCATTTGTCGTAGATTTTATGGTGAACGGCGGGGGTCCTGTCCAGCTTTCGGGACCGCAAATCGATTATAGACAAAGCCACACTTTGTCAAATTCATACGCAACCATTTTTTTCGATTTTAATGACTTTCACAACTATTGTCATCGCAAGGAACTATTCGATTCGATGTTCAATTTCAATATGCTGGGAAAATTACCCTGTTTTGAGTCCCGCTACGTAAAAGATTCGGCTATTCACTGTGCAGTACGCTTCTAAAACTTCCGAATCATTTGAGACCTACACCAAATTTATGCAAAATGTTGCGCTGGTTAATGGTCGCAAATAATATCGAATTGAAAATTCGATAAAAAGCCGCCCTTGGCAGCCACTGCAACTTCAGTTTCTTCAAGTGACTTTGATTAAACTCCTGTCTAGACGGATCAATCAATATTGAGTTTTGCTATTTGGAGGCAAAAGCTGGACGTTGGGCAAGATGGCAGAACTGATTGTTAGCACATGCGAAAGAAAAATTCTTCCGCGGATATTTGGTATTGCCTGTAAAGTACATTTAGTAAAATGAAAGAGAAGCTGTACAAAAATGTGGATGTAGTACGGAGGGCACGGATTCATCGACTAAACTGGCTCGACCATCTCAAGAGCTTTCTTCGATATCTGGCCTCGAGAAGGTTCTATAAGAAGAAAAAAGACGATATAAAGAGCAAGTGATAACGGATGCAAAAAGACTTGGCTTGAAGTAGAATACCTGGGAGTCTCAAGGATCGAAAGCAGGACTATCTTAGGTTCAGGGCATTGTCTGAAAAATTTGGATAGTATCCTGCAGGGATACAAGACCTACGGTCATGAAATTTGGGTAAAGAATAAGATCGCGAATACAAGCTGCCGAGATGAGATTTCTTCGTGCTGTTATGGGAATTTCTCGCCGGGATAGGGTGAGAAACATGGCAGTGCACGAGTAACTCAATGTTGGGCAGCTGCTTCTTCAAACGGAAAGGGCTGCACTTCGATTGTTTGGTCACGTGGCACAAATGTCCCCATCATCACGACTTCCGAGACGTGCCGCTCGGCAGACCCAGGACGAAACGGTTGGACCAGGTCCAAAAACTCGCCTGGTTGCGCTTGGGCATAGCTCCTGATGAGTTAGAGTCAATGGCGGAGGATCGGGTGGCCCGGAGATTTCTCGTGCGTGCATTGCGCCTGCGACCCTTTTAGTGGAACATGCCGGTCACTGAAAATGATAATGATGATGATCCTGCAGGGAATATGATTGTCAAATTCTAAAAGTTTGCCTGTCTTACGGAATTCGAAGTCAATGAATGTTAACGAAAATAATACTAAAATCCTCAATGACCTCAAGTATTGCGCCAGAAATCATCTCTTCTCTCATACAGAACTATCAAATTAGCATTCCCGCAGTCGTTTTTTGATTCTAGTTGCTGTTCAGAAAAAATGTGTGCTGCGATGACTTGATTAGGTTAAGAATAAATTCTTAAAAAATAATAAAGAGGCTTCTCCCCAGAAGAACAAAATACATTTTTTTAACGTTTAATTCGAAAACATTTAAAGTTCTTTTCGTTATATTATTAACAGCCTAAACAGTTGCTGCATATTTAGCCAACCACCAAAGGCCAAGTGAAGTTAGCTACTCAGTTTTCAAATGGGAAAGAAATATTTGGCCCAAAAAAAACTCGAGCATTTTATAGTTTGATTGAGTTCTCACACAAGAGCAATCGGTCTGAATTTTTTATGAGAAACATTCGTGTTCCGTGAATGCCCAATTCTCGCTTATAGCCCTTCATAGTAAACACTTTTCCCCACATCTTCTCAATTTCTGTGCGCTTTGTTTTCCATTTCATTTTCAACCCTTTTTTCCCAATAAAAATTCCTTTTTGCAAGCAGGGAATAAAGCAAAACTTTTCATAAACTATTCAATCCCGTCAATCTACCCTTTAAAGGAGAGAATACACTACAAACGTAAAAATAGCAAAAGTAAATCAATAAATAAACCATTCACACTCACCTCACAGCCGGCACTTCCAGGATATCCCATTCGACGGACATATAAAACTCGGAGAGATCAACCCCAACATCGACTATATTGCTGCCCTGCTGTTCGTCCATGTGCCTTAAGTCCACCTAGATTTCGTTTTTGTTTCGTTTCGCCATTTAATTCCGTTTTCAAATTGAAATCGTATCCGATTTTCATTTTATTGTTTCGTGTCGTCGATTGGATTAAAATATTGTTTTTTCGGTATCGTTAAGGAAAACGTAAAAAATGGAGAGAAAAAGGACATGTTACTATCTTGACAGAATAAATTCGATTCTTATTAAATATGAAAACACTAGAAATATATATATATATAAATATATTTTTTAATTTTTTTTTTTTTGTAAAAATAAGGTTTTTGGTTTAGATTAATAAAAAATGAAGAATGAAAGCGAGAAAGCATGCAATTTTCATTTTTTTTGTTATTTAATTTCATTTTTTTTCAGTAGATTTAATTTTTTTTTTGTTTCAAAAAGAAAACAAAAAATAAAGAGAATAGAGGATCAAAATGAAAACAAAAAAAAAAATTAAAAAAGGAAGAACTCAAAAGAATGTCATTTTCGTTTTGTATATTTCCACGGAAATATTCAATTCAAGCTAAATTTGCCTCATAACGTTACACGTTTCTTTTCTAATTTAAGTTATTTTTTTTTCATTTTTTTTGTTCAACTTGTAATAGAACTTGGTTAGTTTTCATCAAAAAGAAGAGAAAATAAAAGACAAATGATTAATGTACGAAAAAGTGAAAAAAGAAGATATTTTCAAAAATCAAATTTAACCCGATAATTGAGGTAAGTTAAAGTAATTAATTTTCACTTATCACTTTGGAAAATAAATTAAGATTCTGCAACGGAAAATTTGAAAGAGGTTAAACAAGAAATCGAAATTATATTTAACGAAGCAAGTATATAGAGACATAATATTTTTCTTTTTCTTTTATTTTTATTTAACACTTGTGTTTCGAATTATTTACTTTGTTTTGTTATTGAACTAAATGCAGCAAACAACACATTCAATATGCAGTGGAACAAAAGAGAGGCAAACAGGATTAAGAACAAACAAAAAATCGTATGCAATGCATTCCCATTCCACATTCGATAACTGAAGAGTAATTGATTTGGAAAACAAAACAAATTCAAGACAGCATGCATTAGGTAGAAGAGAAATGCAGGGAAATACAAGGTTCATTACACGTGATGCAAAACTAAGGCTTATTTTGATCTAAATCGGTCTTAGATGCTTGATTCATGCACACACATTAAGAGATTTCATGCCTCATTCCCATACGCACGTCATTCCGAGGGAGGAGATAACGACTTGTCTACAGTAATTAAATGCACAGTCGCATTTTGCATTCGCATACATGTTTCATGAGTCGGCAGGCAAACTTAAGATGCAATGAGTCTCCGAAAGAGATGATGGTTATGCATGCGTCATTCGGCATTCACTTAGACATTCGATTTTGCGTTTGAATTATTCGTTTTTAATTAGTTTTCTTTTCTTCTGTTGTACTCATTTTTGGGGGACAAACGAGGGGGGAGAGATATCAAAAAGGGGGCATAAAAAGTATGTTTTCTGTGTAACATATTCATTCTCCTTTTTCATCCAGTGTTGTGACAGTGCATGACGTGAACAAAAAAAGAAAAAAACAAAACCAAAGGCATTCTCCATGAGGTGTATGTCCGATGCAATACTCGAAAAGTGTTTGAAAAATAAGAGGAAAAATGTAAAACAATTCACTTGACTGTAGCCATAGACACGTGTGCAAATATAAACTCTGTTATGAGGTGTAAAAGTTCACAGGCAGACACACACTTAATTCATTTTCATTAGTTGCACGATTTTGAAAATCAAAATTTAACGTAAATCAAATTAATTATATTTACAAAATCAGTTATAATTGAATTCTTAATCGAACATTGCTTCTCGGGATTTCTTAATTTACACGATACGTATTTCGTTTTACAGACCTACACGGGAAGTGATGATTGTGTGAGAAATTGTGTCAGAAAATGAAAAAAAAAGAAAGAGATGTGTTTTGTTTGTTCAAAGGATAAGGGGTGTGTGATGTGGTCGTTTGAAATTTTCTTAAGTGTTTTGTTGATGATTAAATAGTATGACTTACAAGTATTCAGTCATCTTCAAAAATATAAGTTTTTGTATCGTTTCAATGCGATCTTATTTTCTTTGTGATCACAAGTGTGTTTTGTTTGATATTTAACAAATGTTATGTAGTTTACGAACATCATCATGCTATTTTTTTAGAAAATACTCAACAAAAAGACAATTTTAAAGAGAAGAACCAGCGGGAGATCGGCTTATTCAGCTCCATACCATCATAGCTCACGTCCAAGTATCATACTTCATCCAAATTCACAAAAGTAATCGTGGGGGAAAATTTAATGACATACTTACGTAGTTATTTAAATGCTAAACCAAGAGCACATGCGACAAATGTGTTTAGAAATACAGTGAAACTTGCAAGTTGGCCCCATTTTCGAGTTGATCACCTGTGAAGTTGGGCTGGATATTTCTGCACAAAGAAAATGTCTGTGTCTGGACCTTACTATCTTGGAACTTGTCTATCTCCCCATGTAGTTCATCATTTTCAGGAATGTGACACAATTTTTTACCTTGTTGTGCAAAATTTTACAAATTAAAAGAAATTTGTACGAGGAGAATAATAAAAAAAAAATGAATAAAAATATAATAAATAAAAAGCAGATTTTTGTATGATTGCATAGAATAAGGTAAATGTAACAAATATTAAATTTCTGAATTCAATCAAGAAACAGACACCCTCACAGTTACCTAGCCTAGGTAAGGTTAGGTTAGGGGGCTGCTAGTGAATTCACCAGCACACTTAGACCATGGTGATCCATTGTGATACCCACAGTCAGGCTACTACCACTGATCGACCGCTCCAGTGAAAGTGTCGGTAATTTGATCCCAATTGCAAATGGTGACTGGACCAGATTTGAAAAACCGGATAAAAGCGTAATCACTCTACTTTCGCAAGGATTTTAACCTGAGACCCCTCTAACTCAGGACACGCACTTAACCAACTGCACCATCCAGTCGTTCACCCTCACAGTTACCTGCCTAACTTGGTCAGAAATGATTGCACCGCGGGTGGCCAACTTGGAAAGGTTTCAATATATTTATCTACTTTTTTTCGGCTTGAAAGGAAAGACCGGATTTTAATTAGTTTTCTTAAGAATCAAGCATGGGGCCGTAGCATAGTGGGTAGATGCATCGACTCCCACGCTCGAGGTCTAAGGTTCGAATCTCGAAAAAAAATACCAAACATTTTTTCACGGCTTCACCTCTTTCGAGTCACTGACAATGCTCAAAGAGTATAACTGTCTAGAAAAAGTTTCTCAAAATCGTCGTTTGGAGTCGGCTTTAAATTGTAGGTCCCCTCCGCTCGTCAGCGAACGATAGCACGCACAACAAGAGTGGTTGCTGAGAAACTAGGCCCAAGTCCACCTCGGTCTATAGCATCATCATCATCATAATTTTCAATGACCCGCACTTTCCACTGAAGGAGTCGCGAGGGAAATGCATGCACGAAAGATCTCCAGGCCACCCGATCCTCCGCCATCGAATCTAACTCAGCAGGAGCTATGCCCAGGCGCAACCAGGCGAGTGTTTGGACTTGGTCCAACCAACTCGTACTGAGTCTGCCAAGCAGTCGCTTACCTGATGGAATCGCATTCAAGGCACACCTCTGAAGTAGTGTTGATGGAGACATTCGTGCCACGTGACCAAACCATAGAAGTACAGCCCTTTTCGCCGCTATTATTATTATTATTATTATTATAAGCACCATTTTTGCGATCTACTCAATTTCCAGACCTATCTTCTTCTACTTTTTTGGCTGGCGCTACAGTCCCGGGTGTATCTGGGCCTCAGCCAACATGCCTCTTCACCTAGCACGGTCTTGTGCTAGTTGCTTCCAGCTACGCACGTTCAGCTGATTGGCGTCCCTTACCAGCTGCCTAAGACACCGGAGGCGAGGTCTTCCTTTACCGCGTTGTTCCTCGGGTTTTGAGTCGAAGACTTTCCGGCCCGGAGCATTGGTGTCCATTTGCTCTGCATGACCTAGCTATCTGAGACGAGAAACTCAAACTCGTTTGACCAGATCGATGTCGCTGTACAGCCCGTACAGTCTCCTCTTCCAAACACCACCAGTGCATAAGGGGCCAAAGATAATACGAAGGACGACCAAGAATCTCCTCGTTCACTTTAGTTAGTTTCTAGACCTATGCTATGTATAAATTGTTGTAATACAAACTCACAGGGGTTGAAATGAATTCGAAAAAAATCCAGACAGGTGCTGTCTGCAAACCGTGAATAAATAATCCGTGAATCGTTGTTCAAATGAAATTTGAAGTGAAATCGAAGGGATCTACCGAACATTTTGACAGAGGATATTACATATTCATTTCCAAGGAGGGACTTGAGAAAAAAAAAACGATTTCAAAAGTGGAGTCAAGTGCGTGCGCCGGTGTATTTATTTAAATAGATTTAATGAGAGAAGGACTTCAGCGCATGAAACAAACACGTGTCTCAAGAACCGTCATTAAGGATGCGCCAGCCTTGTGCTGTGAAATATCGTCGTATTAATACCGACTTTTGGTGATTAGTAGATGTGGATATACAACCTTGGACACATGTATTTGGCACCCTTATCGCTTTGTCTTTGCTGCCAAATCATTTAGCGGAGGTAGTTAGTTTGAATTGTACGGTTTTCGGCGACACTATCTGAGGTTGTAAACAATTTTAATTTTTCCCTGTCATTTCATTAATTTTTTTGCTTTTTGAAGATGTAACGAATCTTAAAGGGTGCCTAATAAATTTGGCCAAGGCTGTAGTGCTTCATTTCACTGAACGGCTTCTGTCAGTCCGCTTTAGTTGAGTGAATCCTTTAAAGGAAAGATTTATTGAAGAATTCATTGAAGCTTTCACTGAAGCGGTGCATTTGAAATCGAAGTCAGGCACTGAAGTGTGTTCGTTCAGTTCAGTGCTAAAATTGAAGTGTTTATTCCAGTACGCAACGTAACAAGTAGTTTTTCTTACGAGAATGAGAATAACCGCAAAAAAGTTACAGAGTATGGCAGTCCTGCTCAATCAAAGAAAAAGGGTTATGTATATGTATGTGAAGAGACGCCGGAAAGAGTTAGTTCTACTCGAGCCGTGATACAATTGGACGTGCGAAAATAAAGAACTATTCAAAAAAGGAAATTCCTTTCGTGTTTTTTCTTTTACAATTTTTTTTTTGATTTTTGAAACACTATTGGAGCACTCAGACTCAAAACTGGTCCATTGTACTGCCAGGTATCAACCTATTCCAGTGCCGTTAATTTAATCCCAACGGCAAATGGTGATTGGACCAGATTCAATTTCACTAGGATTCGAACCTGGGACTCCTCTAACTTGGGGCAGGCACTTAACCAACTGCGCCATCCAGTCTTTTTACAATTAGTAGCTGCTTCTTATTTTTTAATTTCCAAGAAACTCAAAATCAACCAAAATGTGGATTCAGGCGCCTTCTGGACCGTCTTTAAGGTAACCTTAGTAAAGGGACGAGCTCGAGTGAACGGCTAAACGAACCCAAAAAAATGGATTTGAAATAAATAAAGCGCAATTTTAGAACTGAACAAGTGCTGTGTAGGTCAGAGTAAGGGTCAAAGAAAAGAATGCATTCAATTCAGAAACATTAAAGCGTCTTTCGAAACAACAAATTCAAATTAACAAACCTTGGCCCTGGTGGATGATGAATGTTTTCGGCTGCCCAAAAGATCGAAACCTGAACCTAAAATATTCTTTGAAAATGGAGTGCCGACGGCGGAGGTATTATGGTTTGAAGAGCATTTTTTTGGTATGGTGATGGTCTTAAGTTAATCTGGATTTGAATTTTATTATTTTTTAATTGACCCCTTAACTGAAGCTTTGCTTATGACAATAATCTCGGCCACACTGCCTATTCAGTACAGCTTCGGGAAAATCAAATTTAATTTCAACTTCCACAGTAGAGTGCGGAATTTTTTTTTCGGGTATTTTGGAACACTACACTGAATCACTCAGGCTCAAGAACTGTTCCATTGTATTGCCGGATAAGAACCTTCTTTTAGTGAAATTTCGGAAGACCAGTAGGCTCTTCTGTGATGACAGGTTCAGTCCTTATACAATCTGAAATCATTCACATCTACGTCGTGGACGCTTGTAATGTAACTGGTCCTGGTTAAAACTACAGCAAAAGTGATTCATTTGAATTCTGATGGATGATGGGTATTGGTGTCTGCTACAGACTGTGTTGCAAGAAAGAACATAGGAATATTTTGAGAGTAGTTTTTCTTAGTTAGTTCGCATTGGTTTTTTAACATTCCTTTTTTGTACTACCACCGTGGCACCTACAGCTTTCAGTGATACCTAAAACCACCCCGATATTTATATGAATCTCAGGAGGAACTGAAACAGCTCAATTTTATTCAGATCTTCCAACTCGTTAAAAAAGTTTGTGCCTAGTAACTGCAATCGTAAAGTTCGCAACGAACAGATTCTTTTTCATTTTCGTCCCAGCATCTTTTGCAATAGTCGTTACTGGGGATGCCTCGGTTTAGTGATTCTTTAGAAAAACTTAACAGCATGTATACACAGGGCACTTGTAAACCCTATGTAGGGTTAGGTTAGGTGAGGGGCTGCTAGTGAATTCACCAGCACCATCACCAGACCATGTTGGTCCATTGTGATACCCACAGTCAGACTACTACCAGTGATCGACCGCTCCAGTGATAGTGCCGTTAATTTGATCCCAACGGCAAATGGTGACTGGACCAGATTTGAAAAACCGGATAAAAGCGTATTAACTTTGCTTTCACTGGAATTCGAACCTGGGACCCCTCTCGAACGTGGTTAGACATCCCAATTTTCAATTTGTGTAATTTGTGAGGTATGAGGTGATTAATTTGACGTCCTTTATGTATCTTGTAAACCTTTCTAATTACAATCTTCTCAAAAATGACGTCTTGCGCAAACCGCATATCTACGATTAAAAAGCTGAAAGTAAAAACTTCACAGCTTTGACAGAACCAACCCAAACCCCCTCTGAATTCGTCAAGGATGAGGATAATTTCATCCACGCGCTGTACTTCCAGACAAGGGATTTAGGTTCATTTTTTTTTAAATTTAATGTATGCACATGAAAAGTAATTCATAATGGAAATGCTAGCAGAACCCTTTGAAACAATCAATCATGGAGTAACTCATCCTCCGCGTGGCTTCGCTCCTGAACGTCTTTCATTAAAACCCGTATCTATACGCAGACATACTCGTACACTCTCAGCATGATATTTCAAAGTGTCTGGCGAAAGCAATTAATTCACGGAAAACGTCAAAAAACGACAACCTCAGAATTCTGCCATATCAATCAAATATCTGTGACCCCCTGCAACACATGTACTCGTGTGCAACAATAAATTCAAAATGTATTTATTCATACCATGCAGTCATCCATAAGTACAGATTGGAATACATAATGTGCATGCGTGTATGTAGCCTTGGCTGGGACGAATGGCATTGGTTGTCACCCCGCCGGAGCAGCCCCAACATATGTACATGACAAACTAACGACACACTCACACTCACACTGATTCCCGCTCGCAAGTGACATGCAAAAAAGGACTAATCGCTTAGATAAATTCAGACGAAATTCACCAATCCATCGGTGAAGGGAGGGCGAGTGCGGAACGTTGCGAAGTTATTTGCGAAACATTCGACGGGAAGCTTTGCATAAATACACGATAAATGAGGGAGGAGACACTGGAAAAAATTGAAGGATTCGCGTCGATGAATAGAACTTCCGTGTCTGATGGAGGGAGTGTGGTTGCAGGGCTTGGAGTAGGATAACACTCTGTCATGGCCAGGGGGGAGTTGCGGAACCTTTGAACCAACGCTGAGTCTGCTTAAACTATTGGTCTCATTATTTGCTGTGAGCTTGACAATTTTCACGACTTTCGTGAATGTTTGTTGACTGCTCCTGAAAGACGCAGTGAATAAAAATCGAAGGAGATTGTGCATGTATGGGTTTTCCAATAAGAGAGGGAGTTATTGTCGAAAGATGAATTTTTGAAGCAAGGAAAACAAATTTGGGAGCTAAACAAATACGTTCCATTTATGAATGAATACAGTGAATGCGATAAAGATCACTTCACACAGAACGGATGTGTAGAGGGCGTCATCTATTGGTTTCTTTTTCAATCATATGTCATTTTGGCACTGACCGCTGTTGTGTGCTCGCAAAAATCTGCAGAGGTCAGTGCTATATTTTCGCTGCATAAAATGGATTGACTTACGTTTGAAGTACGTTGGGAAGTAGTGAAAAGTAACTGCCAAAGTTGATACTGTGTTGCCGAAACAGTGCGAATTTTCAAAGGAAACGCGGGTCTTCCCGATGGGCTCAACGGAGAATATTGCATCTGCTGCGAAAATGTGCGCCTGAAGCCGAGAAATAAAGCGTACACTCAAAATCGCTTATAGCGACATCGGTTATAACGACAAAATTTTTAGGTCCCGCTTGAGCTCCATTATATGTAATCCAATAGCATTTTAAATCGTTTACAGCGACATATCGGTTACAACGACCAAATTCTTCAGTCCCTTCAATGTCATTATAACCGATTTTGACTATCTTTGAACTTAAATGAAACAAAGCGTGTGTAAGATATTATCAAAGATTTTTATTCGTATGAAAGGCCTATCGATGCCATTATGTACGGAATATAACACCGTTCAAATGTCAGCCGCGGCTTTATCTTTGTGGCGCGCATCCCAAATGTCAAATTTTCCATGACTCTGACGCATAAATCAGGCTGAATTTTACCGATGGCATGGGTTGTCTTGGCTTTGAGTGCCGCTGTGACCTGTGGCTTATTCGCATAGACCTGCGATTTTAGAAAACCCCACAAGAAAAATTCTGACGGGGTCAAATCGCACGAACTCGGTGGCCAGTTTACATCACCTCCACGTGAGAAGACCATGCCATGAATTTCCAATGTTGCGTGGCGTGAGCTGTGTGGTACGTAGCGCCGCGCTGACCTGTTGAAACCTCATGTCGTTGGTGTCCATAGCATTAGTTGAGACCAAAGGAAGTTGAAAATCATCGTCCTACAGTGCTCGGTGTTGACCGTGATGGCCTGGTCAAAGTCGTTCTCAAAGAAATACTCGTATAGACCAATGACGCCGCCAGCTCAAGATCCACACCAAACAGACGCTCTTAAATTTCATGTTTTTTTTTTTATAATTTGCGCGCGCAAAAAGGGTTACGACTACCCTTAAGTGTCCGGAATCAAGACACAGCACGGGCCGAAGGTATAGAGGGGGGAAAGGGAGAGGAGGTACCTGTGCACATTGGTCTTAAATGTCTGCGGATTGTAATGAGTGGGAAATATTGGGCTGGGAAGAGCATTCTATATTCGTGTGGTGCGGCTAAAAAACGACTCTCCAAACTTAACTTCCGAAAGCAGGCTTAAGGGTGAACTGATGAGCATTCCTGACGAGACGAGTATTGCGGGTGAATTCATGGAGGGGAGTAATGCAATTGGCTAGCTCACTTGAGCATCGTTTGTGAATTGGTATTGTCCCAAATTCAGTTTTGTTTGTTGATGATTGCTGACCCATTCATCCAGAAAAGGACCTCATCACTGAAGATGATTTCTCGATTTCGATGAAAATTCGGGTCAGTTTCCAATTGCCCCAGAGCCCAGTCAGTGAACACACGACGTTGTCTATGGTCTGGTCGTTTATCTTCAGCTCCTGGGTCAGTTGAATTTTGTACGGGTGCAAGCCCAAGTCACGACGCTAAATTCGCCAAGTTGTGGTCTGAGAAGGCCGAGTTCTTGTGAGCGACGCGAAATCGACTGCCTCGGATTCTCCTGCACACTCTCACGGACAGCGGCGCCGCAATGTTTTCAGCAAATCTTGTGTTTCATTAACGTACGAGTGTTGGCTTATCGTTAACTGAACAAATGGACTCAAATATATCCACCACACCGCGAATAGTCCTTTCGGTAGGACGATTATGGCAACCGTAAAATGGGCGAAGCGCGCGGATGTTTGCCCGAGCAGAACACCCATTGTGATAAAACAATGTGATCATTTGCAAGTGTTGTTGAGCGCTATGTTCATCCATAGTGATTTGGCAAAACAGACTGAATGACAGCCAATTTGACAGATGTAGCTTCAACAATATGGCCGCCATCAACTGTCAAAGTTCGGAACTCCGTATTGAAAGACACTTTAGGTCCGATTTCCAAAAAAAAACGTCTCTCATATTTTCCTAACTCCACCTCTTTCGAGTCATTGACGAGGCTTACAGAGAATAGTTGTCTAGAAAAGGCTTTTCAAACATCGCCGTTTTGAGTTGTCATAAAACTGCAAGTCCCCTCCACTCGTTAGAGGACAACACGAGTTGAAGCGAGGCCCAAGTCCACCCGGGACTGCAGCACCACAATATTATTCTAATAGATATACAGCCTTGGCCAAAAGTATTAGGCACCCTTATCGTTTTGTCTTTGCTGCCAAATC
Source organism: Myathropa florea (assembly GCA_930367185.1). Classification (NCBI taxonomy): domain Eukaryota; kingdom Metazoa; phylum Arthropoda; class Insecta; order Diptera; family Syrphidae; genus Myathropa; species Myathropa florea. Next base: position 79,464,633 of record OV884003.1, on the reverse strand, counting down.
AGTTATCGGAAGTAATTAGTTTGAATTTTATGGTTTTCGGTGACATTATCTGAGGTTATAAATGATTTTTATTTTCATTAATTTTTTTTGCTTTTTAAAGATATAACGAATCTTAAAGGGTGCCTAATACATTTAGCCAAGGCTGTAAATTGCTTTTTACTGCTTTCCAAATCTTTTTGTAAGGAATTTTGCGTCATAAATTTATTTGCACAGACCTCACGATGTCTGAATTGACTAACTTCTCATGCATTTCCAGTTCCACGTTTCCGTTTTGCGCTGCCAACTGCTGTAAAACTTGTCGTCAGTGAAAGCGATTTTCTGTATTTTCCCCCCGAAGGCCACGTCCTCCTTGAGCAACCGTCTCAGTTTGCTCCCACGAAGAAATAATTCAGCCCAAGGGCACTCTCAGCACCACACATTCGATTCAGTTGAATCACAAAAGGATTAACGTACAGGAAGGACCACATGTGCCATTGCACACTACCAAACGACATGGCACAATGGCACTTTTAAAGTCATTTGCGATCTGGGGTACACCATCGACGAATGTTCAAAGAGTTCACCCTCCCCCACTTTGTTCGAAAGTGCACCGTGCAACAGTCAATAACCCCTGCCTCCATTCATCGTGTGGCCAGCATCTTAAAGCACCCCCCGCACAAGAATTCCATTTCGGTGTTTCGGTGTCCCTCCCCGAAAAAAGGAAGAATGATGCTTGCAAAAAACGATAACTCACTCAATTGGATACTCAACGATCAGAATGCACTTAAGGCAGACGACCAGAGCAATTTGAAAAGGAAACTCAAGTACGACTAGAAAATAATTGAAGTAACGCCGTCCTCGTTTTCTCTCTGTTTGAAAAATACGAGTCAGTATCCGTCCCTGCAACTGGCTCCCGTTTAATTGCAATCGATTGACGAGAGAGAGTTTGCATTTAATTCCAAGCTCCACACGGATATCATGTTTACACCTCATTAGTATGGAGCGCCGAGGGCTCTTGCACGTGTCACCCAGCCACTGCTTTCGCATAGACCGTCAAAAGCAAATATCAATCGTACCTGTTTGAGCGAACAAACGGCCAGGTTTTGTTGCATTTTAATGAATCACCGACAATTGCCATCATTTCTGTAGAAATCAGTTAATATGTGTACGTTTTCGAGCGGTAAATATTAAATTACTGTTAACGTTTTTTTTTACTAAAATTAATCCTCAAAATTAATTGGTTACCAGTAAAAATTTACGCGTGCATGCAGTTATAAAGTACACTATCCTCATTTTTAATAAAAATTGAATCAGATTTTATGGTCATGGTTTTATGGAGTTTTAATTAAAATTGATGGAATACAAGAGATCTTAATAAATACGCTCTATGGGAGGGCCACGAGCTGCAAGCTTTAGAATGCGTTAAGGATTTAAATGCGCTTTCTGTGTCTAGAGGGCTTGCTTGTGTGGTTGCGTTTAGAAAAAACAGTTTATAACACGCAATCGTGACGTATTTTGATGATCATCATTCACCATATTCTTAGAAAGGCTGTACTGGAAACCGCTGTTTAATATTTTTGTTTAAAAATTCGGCCGAAGCCGAATGATTTGCCGAGGGGCATATTTTTAGCAGATAGTGGCCGAATCCGAAGCCGAAGCCGAATGTTCGGTTGGACTCTACATACCAAGGGTTACTTGTCAAGGGTGGTAGGTAGCCCGAAGTGGTTTCAATCCCTTCATTGATGGCCGAACGGCAGTGCAACCACATATCGTTGGCATTTAAGTTCGACGTAGGTATATCGGGGAGTCTCTCACTTAATTCCTCTTCGTAGGCTCTGGTAATTTTAGCCAAGACAGTGCCTCCGCTTGGGACATGCTTTAATGATTGTTCGGACGCACAGAGATGTGTAGACTGAGGTGAATTGGGTACATTAATAAATGCAGCAGATGAGTAGCAACCAGCACAGCGGACATAACGCCGGCCACCCTACTATTTTCGACAAATTCGAATTCCTTCCAGTCACGGTCGAAAATTAAAATTTTATATAAAACAACTGGATGGCGCAGTTGGTTAAGTGCGTGCTCTAAGTTGGTGGGATCCTAGGTTCCAATCCCTGTGAAAGCAAAGTTAATACGCTTTTATCCTCTTTTTCAAATCTGGTCCAGTTACCATTGACCCTTGGGATAAAATGAACGGCACTAACACTTGAGCGGTCGATCAGTGGTAGTAGTTTGACTGTGGGCATCACAATGGACCAAAATGGTCTAAGTGTGCTGGTGTGCTTCCTCAAGGCGCTGACCTCTTACTCCCTCTTTAGGAAAAAGCTCATAACCAGTTTCTTGGAAATCTACCCTTCCGAAGCTAGATGGACCTCTGAGAATTTTCGCATATGGATCCAAGACAGATAAGGGTGTTGGAATAGGTGTCTACTCAAAGGATCTAAATATAAACGTTTCCTTTCGCCTTCCGAAACATTGCAGCATCTTTCAAGCAATTAATGCAGGGCTAACTTGGGTTAACAACAATGTGATATCCAAAGCTGCGATTTATATAAGAATTCTAGCTAGGTGGGCAACAAACTACGGACTGGGTGTTAACCCAAGTAAGAACGAATTGGTTCTTTTCTCTAATAAAAGAGTCATTCCGCAATTTAGGCTTCCAGCTATTGAAAGATCTACACTGACGTTATCCGACAGTGCTAAATAACTAGGTATCATTCTTGACAAAAGACTAAATTGGAAACTCAATGTCATTGAAAGGGTAAAAAAAGCAACGTGCGCTTTTTATATCTGCTCCAAAATTGTCGGTAAAAAATGGGGACCAAACCCCAAGACCATCCTATGGATGTACACCGCTATTGTCAGACCCATCCTTACGTATGGCAGTGTAGTCTGGTGGCGGGCAGCATTGAAAGCCATTAATCTTAAGGCATTAACAAAAATACAGGAACTTGCGTGTATGGGAGTTACTGGAGCAATCAGCTCTACCCCAACAGCTGGTCTGGAAACGATCCTATACATGCTACCGCTTGACCTTTATATGCAGCCAATCGCCGCTAAAAGTGCTCTGAGAGTCAGTCAATCTCGCCACTGGCGCCCAAGTTTCATAGGACATGCAAGTATTCTTAACAAACTTGCAGTATCAGAAGTCGAGAGCGACTATAGGCTCCCATTCCTCGACTTCGAGAGACCCTTCAATTGTCAATACCCCATCAGAGAGGAGTGGGCGTCCAATGAACCTGTTGAGCGGTAAGGTATACACCGATGGGTCAAAGATGGAAGCAGGCACAGGTGCGGGCATTTTCTCGGATGAGCTAAATTTGCACTGCTCAATCAGACTCCCTAATTATGACAGTGTGTCTTCTTCCTTCGGAAGACCAGGAAATTTCAGTAAAAGTAGGTTGCTGCCTGGTAGTACAATGGATCAGTTTTGAGTCTGAGTGCTCCAGTGTAGTGTGACAAAAACCTACGACAAACAAAAAAATAGCAGTGTGTTTCAAGCGGAGGTCCTGGCGGTCAAAGAAGCAGCCAAAACGATATCAATGATGGCAATACCACCAGCTTATATTATAATAATAATAATAATAATGGCGGCGCTACAGTCCGAGGTGGACCTGGGCCTAGCTTCTTAACAACCACTTGTGTTGTGCGTGCTATTGTTCTGTCACGAGCGGAGGGGACCTACAGTTTAATGCCGACTCCGAACGGCGAGATTGAGAAGCTTTTTCTAGACAATTATACTCTTTGAGAATAGTCAGTGACTCGAAAGAGGTGGAGCGGTGAAAAAATGTTTGATGTTTTTTTCTAGATTCGAACTGAAGACCTCGAGCGTAGGAGTCGACGCACCTACCCACTACGCCACGGCGCCCACTCCATACTATTCTTATTGACAGTCAGGCGGCCATGAAAGCTATATCCTCAATACAAATCAAGTCCAAGCTAGTAGCAAGCTCTCGCGAAGATTTGAAGGCTCTTGGCTCACAGCACTCGATCAATCTGTGCTGGGTCCCAGGACATAGGGACATAGCCGGCAATGAGATAGCTGATGAACTTGCCAGAACAGGGTCACTGACCGATGCGTCACAAGCAATTCATGGTATTAAACCGCCCTCTCAGAGCTGAGGAAAAAGGTGGATACAAAGATCATTGAAATGGCAAACAGTAGATAGCGCGGTCTGTCTACATGTGTGACTACTAAAGCATTATGGCCCCGATACGATCGAGCAGAAACCGACAAAATCCTTCAGTGCGACAAGGAGTTGCTAACGATGGTGGTTGGAGCTTCCACTGGCCGTAATCATCTTAGAAACCACGCCATGAAAATGGAACTCTCCAACGACAACATTTGTAGAGGTTGCGGTGATGAGGAGGGACGAGATGACACTCCTCACTACCTCTGTCACGGTTCTAGTCTTTGTCAGTTGCGTCATATAACACTGGAAGAATTGTTCTTCCAAGACTTACAGGAAATTTCAAATAAACCTCTAAGATCTCTTTGCAGGTTCATAAGGAAATCGGGATGGCTCCGGCACAACGAAGGACCATGAAGGGTTATAAGGGGACACTAATCCCCAATTGGGCATCACAATGGATCCTGAAGGAGATAAGTGAGGCGTCTACCCACTTACCCACCTACCTACCTAGGGCTGCGATTTAATCCCTTGATTTGGTCTCATCAGTTTGCCCCAGTGGAGAATCACTGCATGTCACACGCTCAAACTGGCCCAAACTTAAATTTAATCATTAACTCTGCATGCCGAACTCTTATCGGAAACTGTGTCATTGATACGTACGCTTTTGGGAAGTCGGTCTCCCATAAAATTACTTTTGCGGAAGGAGGAGGAGACTGTAGCACACCTCATCTGCACATGTATGCCTTCTCAATACACAGTAAGGCCTTCAGGGGCCTGAATGGCTTTCTAACAAGCACAGAATTGTTTTATGCGTAGGAGATACTCGTGATACCAAATTGGGCTTATGTTGGCCTTATTAAGACTGTAATCTGCAGCCAGTCAACCTTAACGAAGTTCTCTTCGATCAACATTTGTGAACTCCTGTGATTATACGAGTGGTTGAATGAATCGAAAACTTAAATTCTTTGACCAATAAAATTCTTCTAAGCAGTTGAAGCATTTGAACCCTTGAGTCATAATTTCAACTGTTTCAGTGTGTACCGCCTTCATCAATTGACCTAGATAGAGCGCTAGTGATGTCCGGTTTATGGACAAAAAAAACAATTTAGTGTAACTCAACTCAACTCAACTCAGTTACGCCTAATTTTTCTGCAGCAGCCACATATGGGTACCTCTCTTCAGTTGTATGCATTCCTCTTTCAATTACCGAATTGTTCAGATTGTTCCATTACCCTGAAGGCCCAAGTCCATAAGAAAATGCATTCAAATGAATCTTTTTATCAATGAATTTTGCACACAGATGTGGTAAAATGCTTCCTTATTGCCAAAACAAATGTTGTCTTGTGCAAACAACAATGGAGCAATCACATCCTCAGTAAGCAGACTGAACGCTCTCATCGAGGAGTACAATCCAAACCAGCACAATAAAACCCATCCATCCATTAGTCCTTATCTCTATTCATTCCACTACAATTCGTTCCGAAAATGACACACCACACCACAGGCATACACGATTAAAGTACACCCTGTGTGAACACACCGGCCCACATTGTGATTAGTCAACTTTATTTCCCGTTCACCCTGACCGAGTTTACTGTGACTGCAATCGACAAAGTGTAAATCAACTCAAAGGCAGGCCCCAATGTCAACAAATACTTTTCTCTATTAATTTTGACATTAATCTCTTATGACATCCAATACCAGCAGGCCAGCAGGCCCTGCCTTCGATTCGGGCCCATTGTTTATGGCATTTCAATTTACCGAACAATGCCGAACGTACTGTGTGCAGAAGACGACGGATGAGAAGGATTAATCTAGAGGCTTTCATTAGGCAAAAGTGAAAGGCCTTTCCTTTACTCACTCATATTTCCTAATTTTTCTTAGCCATTGTTTGGAACTCGTCCTTGAGCCTAAGAACTGTCAAATTCCGGCCCGGAGTGGGGGGCTTTGAAAATCATTATTGTAATTATTTAAGTTGAGAGATTATAGCCTGTCGTGTGCGGCGAAGGAGTAAGGAAGTGTCTTTTGTGTTGGAGGCTATTTTAAGCCATGTCAGTTTCTCTAGGCAATATGTTGTGGTTACGTTAAGCTGGAATGGTTACATAAGACGTGATGTAAATGTATAAGATGGGGGATTACGTTACGTAATCAATGCAAAAGTTTATGCACTTCGAAAAGTTCTCAAGTGGGAAAGAGGTACGACTACATACTTCGAACTCAGGAATGGTGGTCGATGGTGTCGTTTGATGGATACTGAAAGAGGTCAAGATAGTAAATTCGCAGTCGATATTGAGAATTTGGAAAAATCATTTCTGCAGACTGTTGAACGGCGATGAGAACACAAATACCGCTGTCAGGCAGAATGTTCCACTCAACACAACGAACGATGATAGAAGAGAATCCCGTCCTCCCGATTTAGACGAAGTCAAGATATCGATATCGAGACTGAAGTCTAATAAAGCTGCTGGTGCAGATAGTTTGCCCGCTGAAATGTTTAAAGCAGCTGGTGATGATCTGGTAGGGCGCATGCACCAGCTCATCAAAACATGCCCGATAAGTGGAATCTCAATATCTTTTGTCCGATCCACAAGAAGTGAGACACCTTTGACTGCACCAACTATCGAGGGATAAGTCTCCTTAACATCGCCTATAAGGTCTTCTCTGCCCTTCTGTGTGAACGCCTGAAACCTTTCGTCACCAAACTGATAGGTCCTTATCAGTGTGGTTTCCGTCCAGGAAAATCCACCATAGATCAAATCTTTACACTGCGGCAAATCATGGAGAAGACCCAAGGAATGCAAATCGACACACACAACCTATTTGTCGTAACAGAGTGTTTAGAGACGAGCTATACAGCGCCATGTCTAGTTTTGACATTCCTGCCAAACTCGTCAGACCGGACAGGATAACGATGGAGAACTCTCACTGCTCCATCAAGGTCGGTAACGAACTCACCGAGACCTTCAATGTCAAAAAAGGTTTTAGACAAGGCGACGCGCTGTCATGTGACTTTTTCAACATCGTTCTTGGGAAGATCGTGCAAAACTCACTGGCCAACACAAGAGGCACAATCTTCCAAAAGTCTGTTCAACTGCTAGCTTACGCGGATGACATTCGTGTAATTGGGCGAACACAGCTTGCCGTCAATGACGCGTTTGCTGGCATTGAAACGGAAGCGGCTAAAATGGGTCTGGCGGTAAACGAGGGCAAAACCAAGTATATGCTGTCATCGGCCAGAACGTCATCATAGGCAGCTATAACTTTGAAGTAGTTAAAGAGTTCGTCTACCTTGGCTTCGCAGTAACAGTACAAACAACATCAGTACCGAGATCAAACGCAGAATAACTCTTGCCAACCGCTGTTGTTTTGGGCAATTGAGTAGTAGAGCCCTCTCTCGAAAGACAAAGCTGACTCTATACAAGACCTTGATCATCACAGTCTTGCTTTACGGCGCAGTGGCATGGACAATATCCCAAGCGCATGAACAGTGCTTGGTCTTTTCGAGAGAAAAGTTTTGCGCGCGGTCCTTGGTCCTGTTTGCGTTAATGGCATTTGGAGGAGAAGGTTCAACCACGAACTATATGGGCTGTACAGCGACATGAGTCTAGCCAGGCGTCTACGGATCTAACGCCTAAGATGGCTAGGCCATGTAGAGCGTATGGACAACTTAGCTCCGGCCCGAAGAGTCTTCGACTCTGAGCCTGTGGGACAACGCAACAGAGGACGTCCACGTACAAGGTGGCGCACACAAGTCGAGGGGGACCTCGGCCGGCTGGATGTGCGAAACTGAAGACAGCTGGCTAAAGATCATGCTGGCTGGAGAGGCATGTTGAGTGAGGCCCAGGTCCACCTCGGACTGTAGCGCCCTAAGAAGAAGAAGAAGAAGAAGAAAGAGGTCAAGAAATGGGTATTGTGCATGGGCAATGACATCCAGGCCTGAAGTACCTAATTCCAAAATTTCATTCAGATGTCTTTATAAACTTCGGAGATAAAAAAGTGTGACAGACACGACGGACGGACGGATACACCGAAATTATAACGGTTCCATTTTTGTAAAATCTGAAGCCTTTAAATGGGGCGAACGCGGTGGCCAGTTAAAAACAGAAAAACGCGATATTGTCCGATCACCAAAAATGTCCCTCAGGAGAGCCATAGTTGGACGAGCTGTGGCTTCATCTTGTTGGATCCTGAATTTTTCTCTACCTCTGGCCTTAAAAAATGTTCAATCATTGCCCGGTATTGAAAGTCATCCACATTAACCGCAAATTGTTCGTTGTTTTCGAATAAAAATGGTCCATTGATTCTTTCCGAGGTTATTCCAAACCACACCATGTACAAATAAGTGGGTGCATTTTATTATTTTTCGATTTCGATGCCCTATATTCTGCGATTGTGTTTATTCAGGATTCCGTTGAGGTGAAAATGGGCCTCATCGGTAATTATGAGTTTGTGAATAAACTCGTTGTTCTCTCGGAACAAGTTTTGAAAACGCCGAGCATACTGAATGCGTATTTGCGGATCATTTGCTTTCACCTCATGAACCAATTGAGTCTTAAATGGAAGAAGGGTGGTTAGTGCTTCCCCTAAGTTAGAGGGATACCTGGTTCATATCCCAGTGAAGAACATTTTTTTTTATTTTTTTTCCGGAGGATTTTTTGAAACACTATTGGAGCAACCTACTCCAGTGCCGTTAATTTGATCCCAACGGCAAATGGTGACTGGACCAGATTCGATTTCACTGGGATTCGAACCTGGGACCCCTGTAACTTGGGGCAGGCACTTAACTAACTGCGCCATCCAGTCGTGTTAGCAAAGTTAATACGCTTTTATTCGGTTTTGCAAATCTGGTCCAGCACGCGGAAGATCACAGACAGTCCCTTGTTCCTGGACCTTGACACTGGACCAATCGGTAAATTGTTGGAGCACTGGACGCATTTCGAACATGAAAGAAATTTCGATTCAATCTTCCAGTCTGAATAATTGAATGTCGACTTTCAAAATAAATTTGAACCATTTTTGTTCTGTGCTGAATCCTTCCATCATAAATTTCTCAAGTTTTTCAAAGTTAATTCTGGAAAAAAGTACGTAAACGAAAAAAGTATTCAATAATTAAATCTTAACGTTTCTTATGCGTCACCCTGTATAGGAATTATGCCGAAACCGTTTATTTATTTATTTATTTATTTCATCTATCAGATAATTTCTTACAGACTACGATAACAATCAATACTATATTTTTTATAATATTACATGTATTAAGGTATTATAGATATTAAAGATAAGACATTGGATTTAAATATATCTCTAGAACAATTAATAAAAAAATCTATATTACAGCAAACTGAGTTGGCTTCTCTAATGCAACGTGATATCGGTTCATTTCGACCATAGTTAGTGCGATGAAATTTTTCATGAAAAATATAGAATTCGCGTAGATTTCTTGTGGGAGAATGCAAATTCAACATAGCGAGAAGAATAGGACATTAAATATGATACGTTAAAATATCTCTAATGAACATAATGAAAAAGTACTTCCGTCGTTCCTCAAGAGATTGTAATCCAATTAGTAAACATCTACTTTTATAAGAGGGCATCTCAAAGTCCCAATTCAGCTTAAAGATAACATATCTAGTGAATTTTCTTTGAACCCTTTCAATCCTATTACATGACACAGAGTAACATGGATTCCAAACTGTACTACAGTATTCTAGACCAGATCTCACTAATGAAATAAAAATTGACTTTAATGCATAAGGATCTGTGAACTCTTTGGTATTCCGCTTAATAAACCCAAGCATCGAATTAGCTTTATTGACAATATAATCAATATGAGGCAGAAAGGTAAGTTTAGTATCTAGAATAACACCAAAATCTTTTTTACAAGCTACCCTTTCTAAGTCAATATCTTCAATATTATAATTAAAGTTTATTGTTGAGCAATTTCTAGAACACGAAAAAATCTGACATTTGGAAATATTCAAATGTAGAGAATTAACCTCACACCATTGATTCAGCTTTATCAGATCATTTTGCAGAAGAACGTAATCGCTTCTAGAAGAAATTTTGCGATATAATTTAAGGTCATCCGCATAAAGCAAGCAGTGAGAATTCCTAAAGATTAATGGGATGTCATTGACAAACAAAAGAAAAAGTAATGGACCCAAATGACTACCCTGAGGTACACCCGATGGTACATTAATGTGTTTTGATAAGTTATTATCTATTTTTACGATTTGAATTCGACGAGTCAAATAAGATTCGATCCAACTTAGAAAGCTAGAATGAAAACCTATACAGGAAAGTTTATGTAGCAATATCCTATGGATTACCCTATCAAAAGCTTTGGCAAAATCTTATTTTCAAAGTTTTTGATTATATGATTTATTAAGATGGATAAATTGGTTGTAGTCGATTTACCGGGCATAAAACCGTGTTGGAAAACAGATATATGTTCTTTAATAAGAAAAAATATTTTATTACAAACAATTTTTTCAAACAGCTTAGGTATTACAGAGATCTTGCAAATAGGTTTATAATTTGTGATATCTTGTTTGGATCCAGGTTTAAAAATTGGGTAAAGAAACGAAACTTTCCATTGATCCAGGAAGTTACCACTAGCAAGTGATAGATTGAATAGATAGATAGGTTTAGCTAGCGTTAACGCACAATTCCTAATCAGCATAGGATGGATACCATCCGGCCCTTCTTTCTTTGTTGGATCTATTTTCAGTAAGGCCTCTTCTACTTCTGATATAGCTAAGTGTAGAAATCCAATGTCAACAAATTGGCATACATTTGTTAGCCTTTGATCAGAAGAAGATTCAGACGAATAAACGGATTCAAAATAATCCGCAAAAAGATTGCAAATGGTCTGTATGTCACAAGTCCTTGTACCAAGATAACTCATACAGTAAGGAAGACCATTAGTTTTGCGCTTTGTATTTATGTAATTCCAACACTTTTTACTATTTGTTCTAAGTGTGGATTCTGCAGATAGAATATATTCACGATACAAGGCTCTGCTAAGGGAATCAAATTCACGCTGTTTAGTGAAATAACTAGCTCGAATCATTGGATCCTCTCTATTACACTTGTATAATTTATATGCCTTATTTTTCTGATTCTTAAGCTTAATAAGCTTTTTATTAAACCAAATTGGATTACAGCTGCGTTTTAGCCTCTTTTTAGGCACGAACTGACTTACGCCATAATTTAAAATTGAAATAAATGACCCAAAAGCATTACCCAAATTATTAGGTAATAAAATATCATCCCACGCTTGTGAAGACAAAAACTGGTTCATTGCATCAAAGTTTGCATTTTTATAACTAAAAACATAAGTTTTTCCTACATTCTTCCTTTTTAAATAATCAAAAAGAGAGCGACATCCCTTAGAAGAAAGAAATTAACTGTAGCCCCATATAAAAAGGATTTGGTTAAGCTTCTGTGATAAATTAGTAATTTTTTGATTCGTATTTCAAAAATTCGAATGAGAAGTCATATTTATTATCTGTTTAGGCTGACTGTTTATAATGTTTTTTGCTTTAAACCACACCTTTGCTGTGATGAGTTGTACAACAACTCCTATATTTGCTGTTACAATTTGCGTATCCACACGTCCTATACGTCCTCAGTATCAACAATTACAGAACATTTGTTTGAGGTTGTAAACGCAATCAAAAATATCAAAAAAAATAAATCTACGTCCGATAGTGTGTTGACGTTTTAACCATCCAATTAGTCGTGTTTGATTTTTCGCATTCCACGACGCAATGCAGGTGCATGTTTGCTTGTCGTTTTTACATTAACTCTAAATAAATTGTAAACTTTATAAATTTATTTGCAATCATTTCGTATGGAATCAAGATTAGCAACGAGCCCAGCACCGTCACAACACGGCACCACCATCACATGGCAAAAAAGAAAATGTATATGCACTTAAAAGTAGAAACAAGTGATTAATTATGCATAAATAAATGAGAGGAAAATTGAAAATCAATCATGCAGCATACACGCATGCAGACGAGCGAGGTTCCCAAAAAACTAAAAAAAATTTAAAATAATGCATACAACTAAGAGGGAGCGAGTATCCATTTAAATCCATGTTTTATTAATACTGGTCATTATTTAGTTTAAATAGTTTATTACTTGTTCAGTTGCGTGTTCTGTCGAAGTGAGTGTCTGGGTGGGTAGGGTGGCTGTGTGTGTTTGGTTAGAACCAAAAAACAAAATGTTGTTATCAGAGACAGGTCTGCTTGAATTTAGTCTGTCGAATTTTATGTAAATTTTTTTGAAGGGAATGTGTGTTAGTGTGGCTGTATTTGAATTTTTTTAATGTTTTGTTTTATTTTCAGTTTCCACCGATTCGGATTGAGAGGGTATTGATTTTCTGTTTTTTTTTATTTATTTTGGTTTAAATTTTTTTTTTTTAAATTGCCTAAAGCCGCAAATGAATTAATGTCAATTAATTTACTAAAAAAACAAGGACATTCTCATGTGAAATAACTTATTTATTTTATAATTTCCAACCATCCGGTGAGGGTAATCGCTTAATGAGTTTAACTGACCTAGATTTGGAAAGATACATAATTTGCATTCGGCGAGTCGTAAAAGGAGCTGTCCTCCGCTTTTCGAACAGCAGTTTGACAACCACAATAGATGCACTACACTTTTCTGTTAATTTGTTTAATTTAATTTTTTAATTTTGATGTAAGGAGCTTTCGAAAGGTACTTTGAAGAGCCTGTTAAGTTGTCTCAATCTTAAGAGCTGACCAATTATTGCGATTGATTAATAAAATTAATAAAAGAGTGCGGTCGAAAGAAAAAGTTATTTAAAGAAATAAAAGAAAAAGTAATCACATTTTGAAAACTAACCCAAAATGCATGGGAATACAGTTAAAATCGGTTATACATTGAAGGGGTTGACGAATTTTGTCGTTATAGGCGATAGGTCGCAGTAACCGATAACTCCAAGATAGCAGATAAACGGAAACCCTCTAGACTGTGCCAACAACTGAGGGATATCGCATATCAGATCTTCTCCGGCGTCTTATGTAAGCGCCTGAAGCCCAAAGTGAACATTCAGATTGGTCAATATCAGTGCAGGTTCGGGCCAGCGAAGTCTACCATCGACACATTGCGACAGATCTTGGAAAAAACACAGGAGTTTGAAGTCGATACCCACCATCTGCTAATCAATTTTAAGGCCGCGTATGACAGTATTTAGTGAGACAAGTTATACAGCGCATTGTCTAATCTTAGCATCCCTGCAAAACTCGTTCGTCTTTGTAGGATGACGGTGGTGAATGGCCGTTGGTTCATCAAGGGCCGTTAATACTTCGCCGAGACCTTTGATGTTAAAAATGGGTTTTGACAAGGCGACACACTGTAAGGCGATTTTTTTTTAATGTCATTCTTACGAAGACCATGCGTAACTTAAACGTCAACATCACAGACACGATCTTCAACAATAATTTCAGCCAAAAATAAACGCCTTGGCGCAGTGGTATAGTGGGCGACTCCTACGCTCGAGGTCTAAAGTTCGATTCTCGAAAAAACGCCTAACATTTTTTCACTGCTCCACCTCTTTCGAGTCGCTGACAATGCTCAGAGAGTATAACTGTCTAGAAAAAGCTTCTCAAAATCGCCGTTCGGAGTCGGCATTAAACTGTAGGCCTGTCGGTATTGTAACTCTCGTTTAAGTTCAATTAAACGACGAGTACTACGATAATTTTTGGCGAAGACATTTTTTTAAACGACAAGTTGTGTGCGTTCAAATAAAATCTAAGTTTTTCTAATAAAAAAAAAACCTTGGCTTTATTTTTTCCCTTATCTGAATATGATGCATTCATCCAACGAGGGCAAACAAATGCTTCCATAAGCTCAAGCATCTCTTTTAAAATGATACTCATTGGTTGAGCAATACCCAAATTAAAATCATTGCCTACACTCTTCTGATAGCAATTACACTGTGCCATTGGCACACACACCTTAAGAATGGGACTCCCTCATAACAACTTCTGCAGAAGCTGAAGAAGAGGAAAGCAAAACGCATCTGCTCTGCACTTGTAGCGTTCTATCCTCCCGCAGGAAGAAGCACTTTGGGGCCTTCTCCTTTAACGACTTGAGCGAATTGTTTAACGTCGGCATCCATCAAATAAGAAGCTTTTTGGCAAGCACCAAATGGTCTTCTGAATAGGTGACATCCAAACGGCGTGGTGCTATCTGCAGTCAGCCACCTAAACCTAACCTAACATACTTCGAATCTGGAAAATGCAAGGAATTGGACTTTGCTCTTAATCTTCTCCTTTCTCTTGTTAACTTATTTTTTTGCCTCTTCTTCCCTCTCATTTTCATTAATAACATTATTTACCACTAAAAGTGCAATACTATTCATTATTTCATTTTTACAACTCAGAAATTTGACATTTTTTTCAAATGTCCAACGGTATTTGTTTTTTTGTTTATGTGGAATGCTTGTGGATCGAAAACGACTGGCGTTTAAGTATTGTAATACCGACACTTGAACGCCTAAAAAGTGACTCGACATAAAAAGTGAGAAGTGGCGTTCAATAAAAAACGACTATCGCAATAGGGTTGATTATTGAGTATCACTTAACACACCCAGGGCGGACGTTTATAAGAATAGGAAAGAAACTAAAAGTAAGGCCTTTTTACAACAATCCTCGAGAACTCCCTTTATTTTGACCGGATCTTGCGTCATGTCATTATGGAAAGAGAGCGGTGGATTGGTGTGAGCTAAGCAACGTTTCGATGGTGCCCAGAGAGGCCAAACCTCCGAATTCGCCAGATCTTAGGGCAATTGAAAGATATTGGGCCCTGTTCAAAAATGAGTTAAGAGCCACCAAGCTGTCAACAAGAATTCAAACATTTTTGGAAAAATAGCTCTAAAAAGATGACAGATGGGACCATAAAAACAATGATTGAAGGTGTTCCTGGAAATATTAAACAATTAGTAAAAAAAAAAAGATTATTTTTTTTTGTTACAGATTTGGAGACCTGAAATGAATACTTTTAATTTTTTTAAATTTTTTAATTTCTATGTTTACTATATCTTTTTGTTAATTTTCGGTGGGTAAATTTTTTCGATGGCAGTCCTTATTTTTGAAGTAGTCATGCAGGAGGTTTGTGGAAGTAGAATTATGTATCTCAGATATCCATTAGTTCTGAATGGGTCCTAAGAAATAAATCAAAACTCAGTTAAAGATACCATTGAGCAATAGGCAAGTAGAGAGGAGATGAACTTTTTTTAAAAAAGTTATTAATTCACTTGAAATTACCACTTTAACTACAAAACAAGCTTAAAAAAAAAGTCTTAACCTAACATTTTTTCTCGGTTCATTTGTTGGATTTTGCTGTCGGAGAAACTTTCTTCGTTCCCTTGTAAACTATTAAAGGTACAGTGTGAAATGTATTCTGTTAACTCCCTCATTTTATCCCCCTTAAAGATGATGGTTACCCTAAGTAGATTGCATTCGCGAAGCTGTAGAATTTTTTATTAAAAACTGCAGTACGTGCAATTTAGCAATACATTCAGCATTCAAGTTGAGAGACATCGTGTACGTACACATGACAACACACGCCAACGTACGGAAAGCAGATACGTTATCATACATCTACAAAGTTTATCCATTACATACACAAGAAATTCCTGTCAAGCATCTGAGATGATAAAACGAAGGATTTATGTAACTCGGAGGATACTTGAAGAAAACTTAGCGAATTCCGGAGTTGAAACAACATCTATTTAATGCGAAAGTATGTATATCCGTGTCCTGGAATGTCGACAACTAGACGTGTATGCGCAGAGTACGTGGAAATATAAGAGAATGTTGAAAAGTAAACTTTTAGAAACTACGCTGGATTATCGAATCATCAACATATTATTTTTGTAGGTTAGTTGCCCTGTAATTGACAGCTGTCATGGGAATTTCCTTAGTAATTCCCAAGTAATAGTTAAGCTTGGTTTTGTGTACATCCAAGATTTTTAAACACTTTGGTTCAGAAATGGCAGGGGGATCGCAGTTCGGGCAGCACCAACACATCGTCTTCATCATCTTCATCATATTCTTCGTACGAAACCCATAGTACAAAGAAACGCATTAAAAAAAAAACTTTGGGGTTAATTTTTTCTAAATGGAACCTTGGATCGAAAAATTGCTGACCGAACCTTCCATTCATTTCAAAGGATCTGCCGATTGATATATCACTCGAGGGGGTGCATCAAACAGTCAACTTCAGCTATACGGAAGCCGCCCCTGAATGGCCCCACTTTTTAGATTTGCGTTCATATGCAATGATACACAAAGCCTATGGCAGCTAATTCCAAAATTTCATGCCGATATCTCGTAGACTTTGGAGATAAAAAAGTGTGACACATATTACGGACGGACGGACGGACGCATCGAAATTATAAAGGTTCCGTTTTTATAGACGGAACCTTAAAAACTGAATTTTTTTATTCGCACCCTCCTTTTTTCCAGATTCCGTCCAGTATATTGTGTTAACATCCTTAGCTCTTTTGCACCGCACTAATCGGCATGTAGCAGAGCGGCTTCCAACCCGTTAAATCGGCTATAGATCAAATCTTCCTCCAAATCCTGGAAAAGACCAGCAAGTTTCGAATCAATACGCACCACCTTTTCGCTGATTTCAAAGCCGCATACGACGGCATTCATCGCAAGGAACTATTCGATGCGAAAGGAAAATTTATCCGAAAGTGTCGCGCTACGCTCAAACACGCGGTGTACTGTACAGTTTAGTTTTAGAATGTCCAAATCGTTTGAAACCTGGGTTATTTTGCGGTTGGATGTGGGCCTACATCCGTATATAATAAATTGTTTAAATGTGCTAACGCAAGAATTGAAGCTGGATGACCATAGACAACCCCGTGAATTAGCTTATTGGGCACCGGAAATATTGGCCAAAGATCTGAATTTTGGCCAAAATATCATCTTCTCGGACGAGGCAACGGCAACGTCAACAAGCGAAATTGTTGTCAACAAAATTGTTGGAGTGAACACAATCCACATGTTTTTGATCAAGCATCAATGCATCCACAAAGACTGACTGTTTGGTGCGGTTTATTCCAAGGCGGCATAATCAGGCCTTATTTTTTTCGAAATGATGAAGCAGACACGGTTATCGTCAATAGATTCAGGTATCTAGCGATGTTAACCGACTTTCTGTGGCCAGAGCTCGACAGCATCGATATATCCGGGCAGTGGTTCCAAAAAGACTGCGCGGCGCTACGTGCAATACAAGCGACGTATCGCTCGAGGGTGAGTCAGTTGGGCGCCGCGATCATTGGACTTCTCTGGGGGTACGTCAAGTCCTTTGTCTACGAAAACAAGTCAACCACTATGGACCAGCTGGAGGCCAGGAAGCATTCGAGACGCTTTTGCCGGAGTAATGCTGCATACAATATTGGACCCAGTCATCACAAATTGGACCGTCAACTTGAAGCACTGTCAGCGAAGCCGAAGCGGTCATTTGAATGATGAGTTATTTCATACATAATGGCATGAATATAGCTTCAAAATAAATCCAGAATCAATTATATATCTCACACCGTTGTTGCTCTATTTCATATCTTTTTTCCTATCGTTCTTTCTTTTCTGAGGTTTTTTGAAGCGCTACACTGGAACACCTAGACTCAAAAACAGGTCCATTATACCGCCAGGTAGCAACCTACTCCAGTGCCGTTAATTTGATCCCAACGGCAAATGGTGACTGGACCAGATTTGAAAACCCGAATAAAGGAGTATTAACTTTGCTTTCACTGAGATTCGAACCTGGGATCACTTTAACTTGGGGCAGGCACTTAACCAACTGCGCCATCCAGTCGTCATCGTCCTTAGCTAGTTACCCTGTATATGCTGTTGACCAAAAATTGATCCGTCCACCGATCCATCGATGCCAGGATCGACGGCTACAATTTTGAGGTATTTAAGAAGTTTCTCTACCTCGGGGCAAACGTAAACTCCACAAATGACATCTTGATAGTGAAACGATGTAGTATTGTGTCCGGCAATGGCTGCTTCTTCGGTTTGTTCAAACAAGGTGGGTCAAAACTCTTGACTCAATAGACCAAAATCATGTTCTACAAAACTCTAATCCTGCCAGTCTTGCTGAATAAAGCTGAAAGCTGGACGATAAGTAGGACTGCAGAGTTGATTCTTGGTATCTTTGAAAGAAAAATGTTGCGTCGGATAGTCGTTCCTGCCTGCGAGGAGGGCGAATGGAAGAGAAGACACAATCGCAAACTTTACGAGCTGGACATAGTCCGGAAGACAAAAAACCGTCGACTAAACTGGCTTATCTACATAGAGAGTTTAGTTTGGTGTGGGAAATATCCCCATTTATTGCGCTTAATACAACTTAAACAATGAGAGAGAATGAACACCAAAGCTAAGAGAGCCGTTGAATCCGAGTTTTCTAGTTCGAGAAGAAGAGCGGAACCAAACCTCCGGTATAAAGACCAAGTGATCGCGGATGGAAGACATCTTAGTCTTGACATGCAGCGTGATTGAGATCGTCAGGCAAGGACAGTAACAGTAACAATACCTTAAGCTTAGACCCGCCTTGGGTCGTTGGCGTGGTAAGTTAGTAGCGTGGTAAGAGTATTAACTTAAGCATTCCATTTAGCTTGTGGATTGAAATGGAACGAACATTTGTGTTGCAGCTGACTTCTTCGAGGAAGAAGGATTCCCTTTTTTTTCGGAGGATTTTTTTGAAACACTACTGGAGCACTCAGACTCAAAACTGGTCCATTGTACTGCCAGGTAGCAACGTACTCTAGTGCCGTTAATTTGATCCCAACGGCAAATGGTGAATGGACAAGATTCGATTTCACTGGGATTCGAACCTGGTACCCCTTGAACGTGGGGCAAGCACTTAACCAACTGCGTCATCCAGTCGTTTAGAAGGATTCCCTTAGATCTGTTTTGCAATTGATAGTAGAGCTAGAGGGTGTGCAGATTGACTTAGACTTCTGCAAGAATGCCTATCGGAGTAAATTGTTGTATGTATTGTCTTCAGAAGCATGAGCTTATAGATACTTAATAGAACGTATATAATGAATAGGAACAGCGTGATAGGTGAATATTCCAAAAAATGCTAAGATTCTGAGAACAAAACCTTGAGTTAGCAGACAATTGCCCCTTTGAACTTCAGTGGAATTCCCCAAGATTTAATTTTAAACTCCAATCCTACGTGCCATTCGAATTTATATGTTATTCAGGATGAATTTATCAGGTCTCGGTGCATGTAATAACACAAAAACAAAGTTTCATTAGCTCTAAGCATAAGCTGACCAAAAACAAAACAAATCAAACAAAACTAAAACATAAAATTTACCAACATTTATATGACAAATAAAATATATATTTTTGGTATCTAGCTGCATCATAGGAATTTCAATCTAAAATTGATTCATCTCAAAACACAATACAACCAACTGAATAGCGTTTCTTCCATTTTACAGTTTAAGTCGAGTATGTATGTACTTAAACAAATCATTAGTCATTAGCTACGAGTTCCGATATATCAATCATTCACAGAAAATTCAAATGTTTACTGATTTTTAATGAGTTAATATTTTGTTTTTTTGATTTATTTCTTGTATTTAATATTTTATAAGTGCACATATATTGAAAATTTTTTCTCACATTTAATTTATGTTTTCTCATTGATTTAAGTCTCGATTGCTTTTAGTGCGCCGATGCCGTACTTGATTTGTGAATTTATTTAAAAAAAAAATGTTTTTCCATCGAAAGGGAAGAAATGGAAGAGAAAAATTAATAAAAAAGTCATTATTTAAATATTTTGTTATTCATTTTTTTTTATTTTTTTTGTTTTGTTAAGAATTTAAGAAAAAATTTCCAATAAACAAAAGTATATGGTTTTTTTTTTGTTTACTTTTAAATGTCTTTTTTTTGCTCATCTTTTTTTTATCATTAGTTTCCTTTACAACAACAAGTAACACGAAAAAGAAAACACTTATAAGATGGTAGCTAAAATTTTCCATAAAATTTCAAAATTAATAATGTATGTATATATATTGATATATAAAATATATATTCATTTTGAATATTCAATGAAAAGGCTTCTCTTTCTTTTTGGTCGGGGTCGGTTTGCTCGGCATGCGACTAATTTGAAATGGGGTAACCAATGGCATGCAGAAATAAAATTTTAATTTTAAACAGGGGATCTCTTATTTTGGAGGAGGACACGTTGCGCCATAAATACCACGCGGGCTTGTATTTTCTTTCCCGAAAGAGAAGTGTTGTCATGCAAGAAAAAATAAGAAAGTTTTTGATATTCATAATCGCGTTCCCGGACATGCATCGAGTCGTCGGCCGCGTATCATGCATTTTACGAACTTAGAGACATAGTTTCTTTATTGTGACCTTTCTTATAGAGCGAACCAAAGTAAATGTCGTTCAAAAATCTGTAATCTGAAATCAGTGACGTGGATACAGGGCATTGGTGCTTTGAGTTGGGAAGTTTCCATACAGAATATGAGCCAAACATGTTCAAAAAAGCCTTTTGGTTTATCAAGATATATTTTGATTATGAAAAAGAGATTTAAAGTTCATCATCATCATCATTTTCAGCGACCCGCATATTCCACTAAAGGGGTCGCGGGGGCGATGAATGCACGAGAGATCTCCAGGCCACTCGATCCTCCGCCATCAACTGTAACTCATCAGGAGCTATGCCCAAGCGCAACCAGGCGAGTTTTTGGACCTGGTACAACCATCTCGTCCTGGGTCTGCCAAGCGGTCGCCTACCTGATGGAATCGCATTCAAGGCACGTCTCGGAAGTCGTGATGATGGGGACATTCGTGCCACGTGACCGAACCATCGAATTACAGCCCCTTCAGTTCAAAGAAGCAGCTGCCCAACATTGAGTTCCTCACTCACTACCGTGTTTCTCACCCTATCCCGGCGAGTAATTCCCACAACAGCACGAAGAAATCTCATCTCGGCAGCTTGTATTCGCGATCTTATTCTTTCGGTCATTACCCAAATTTCATCACTATAGGTGAGAGTTTGAACAAATACTGCGGTAAAAACCGCTAACTTGGCTTTGACACCAAGCTCGGCCTTCCTGATTACAGATCGACAAACCTGTTTCAAAATTGACCCAGCTTGACCAATCCTACATGAAAGCTCCCATCACTCGTGAAGAAGACCCCAAGATACTTAAACTTCTCCACCTGTTTCAATGGGACTCCACTAACATGTAGAGTGCAGTACGTTCTGGAAATAATCATAACCTCGGATTTGTCCACGTTAACCTTCATCCCAGCATCAGCACATACGGAAGTCATTTTGGCGATTGAATCGCTAAAAGTTGGCAAATCCGCCGGTGTGGATGAAATCCGGCCAGAAATGCTTAAGGCTATGGATAAAGAGGGAGTTTTATGGCTCTCTCGTGTCATTAAGGTGGCTTGGGGATGCGGTGAGACACCTGGCGATTGGCAGACTGGGGTGCTTGTCCCTCTCTTCAAAAAGGGGGACAAAAAAGAGTGCTCCAACTACAGGGGCATATGTCTTTTAAGTCTCCCGGGTAAAGTCTACGCTAAGGTGTTGGAGGCGCGTTCTAGAGCTATGGTCGAATCCAGGATGGGAGATGAACAGTGCGGTTTTCGTCCCGGCATAAGTACAACCGACCAGCTTTTCACTCTAAGAGTGATACTTGAGGGAGTACGCCAAAGCGATTTACAGTTGTTTTGTAGATTTGGAAAAGGAATACGACCGAATTCCTCGAGGTAAACTCTGGAGTCTTCTGCAGGAGTATGGGATTGATGGGTCTTTGTTGAGGCCATTCAGGTTTAAAGTGAACTGAGAATAAAATGGACCGAACCGAAAATGTTTGAAGCAAAAGTGGGGGCTATAAGCGAAACAGCATTATCGTTACAGTCAAAATCGCATCGGTTATAACGACGTATCGATTATAACGACAAAATTCTTAGGTCCCGCCTGAGCTCGATTATATGTATTCCAATAGCATAATAAATCGTTTACAACGACATATCGCTTACAACGACCAAATTTGTCAGTCCCTTGAAGGTCGTTATAATAAATTTTATAAAATTTTGACATTACCTCAAATTGACTGACTTATCGTTAACAATACCCGGTTTTTCTTTTTTTTTCGGAGGTTTTTTGAAACACTACTGGAGCACTCAGACTCAAAACTGGTCCATTGTACTGCCAGTTAGCAACCTACTCCAGTGCTGTTAATTTGATCCCAACGGCAAATGGTGACTGGACCAGATTCGATTTCACTGGGATTCGAACCTGAGACCCTTCGAACTTGGGGCCGACATTTAACCAACTACGCATTCCAATCGTTACCCGGTTACTCCGACAGCTAAGAGGAAACTATAGCTATAGCGTCGAATCGAAAATACTCGAATTATGTAGAGTGAATTCCAACGAAGCCTCCAACACGAACACGATCACGCTATACTGGGTACCTGGTCATACAGAGATCCAAGGAAATGAAAGAGCGGACCTATCTGCAAAGGATGGCTGAGAGATGGAGAAGTCTCTAGCACTGCCCTTTGTAAACACGTCGTTAAATTTTCTTAAAAATAAGTTAGGAGATAATGACAGAATAGAGAGCTACCACTGCAGGAATGAGGTAAGGAAGTTTTACCAAAGGGTAAAGTTAACCAGCCAGGGTTATAAAGTCCGAACCGAAGCCTGCAAGGATCAAGGGAACATCGTAGTAGAATCACAGTCGATGCGGAGGATATGGAAGAACCACTCCTGCATACTGTATAACGGCGGTGAAGAACCGAATTCCTCTGTCAGGCAGATAGAACCATTCAACTCGAATGAAAGGGACGATGTAGATCAATAAGTCAGTCCACCTCACCTGGATGAATTGAAGATAGCTATATCTAAACAAAAGTCCAACAAAGCTGGTGCAGCTGACGGCCTAGCGGTTGAGCTTTTCCAAGCAGCTAGCGATCACTTGGTAAGGAACATGCACCAACTCGTCTGTAAAATATTGACGGAAGAAACCATGTCCGATGAATGGAACCTCAACATTGTTTACCCGATCCACAAAAATGGAGACCCTCTGAAGTGCACCAACTACAGAGGCATCCGTCTTCTGAACATTGCCTATAAGACCTTATCTGCCGTGTTGTGTGAACGCCTAAAACCATTCGTCAACAACCTGGTCGGTCCATACCAGTGTGGCTTTAGGCCAGGAAAATCCACCATCGACCAAATATTCACACTGCGGCAGTTCTTGGAAAAAAACCAGGAACAGCAAATCGATAAACACCACCTTTTCATCGATTTTAAGGCAGCGTATGGCAGCATCTATAGAGACGAGCTATACAGAGCAATGTCTAGTTTTGGCATCCCTACCAAACTCGTCCGTTTGTGTAGGATGACGATGGAGAATGCACGCGGCTCCATCAAGGTCGGTAAAGACCTAACCGAGACCTTTGATGTCAAAAAAGGATTCAGACAAGGTGACGCGCTGTCATGCGACTTCTTCAACATCATACTTGAAAGAATTGTGCAAAACTCCCACGCCAACACAGGAGGCACAATCTTTCAGAAGTCCATCCAACTTCTTGCATATGCCGACGATATTGACATAATCGGAAGAACACAGCGTGGTATCAATGACACTTTTGTGAGTATTGCGACGGAGGCCGCGAAGATGGGTATTACGGTAAATGAGGGCAAGACAAAATAGATGTTGTCATCTAGAAAAGACACCCAACACCGACGTCTCGGACAGAAGACTTCGTCTACCTAGACAATGACAATGATACAAGCGCTGAAAGCAAACGAAAAATAACTCTTGCTAATCGCTGCTTTGTGCTAAAAAAGCTTTGATAGTCAGCCACGATTTTATAGAGGAATTCACCACTTCCAAATGAATGTTCGTTAAATATGGTCGCCGTGTAGTGGATAACGCAAACGAGCAAGTTCGGCGAGCATGTTCGTCGTTTAGGGCTACCTTTAGCACGAGACAGTGGGAGATCATTGACATGCCATTCATCGACGCCCAAGACGTTCCAATGTACTGGTTGAATCGGTAAGGGAGTGTGTTGCACAGAACGTTGTCACCGCGCCCAGCATTTTGGCATCAGTTGAACACACTTTTGGCACATTTTGAAGGATGATTTGCTTTTGTTTCCATATACAGTGCAATTGACTTAAGGAATATTGCTGACAGACCATTCACACTGCTTCGCATACAGTCGAATACCGACATTATCCCTTAGATCTCTTCTTTCTTTTTTTTCGGTGTATTTTTGAAACTCTACTGGAGCACTCAGACTCAAAACTGGTCCATTGTACTGCCAGGTAGCAACCTACTCCAGTGCCGTTAATTTGTTCCCAACGGCAAAAGTGGGCTGGACCACATTCGATTTCACTGGGACCCTTCTAACTTGAGGCAGGCACCTAACCAAATAACTTTATAGTCGAAAACATTCTTGGATGCATTAGATTGTTTGAATATATTATCTAATTTTTAACGTTAACGTAGTACGATAGCAGTCAAAAGGCAGGGTGTTTTGTCAAATTGTTTAAACAACCCGCATAATCTGAGAATGGCTGATAATAACAATATGAACTGATTTGATGAAGCAAAACACGCCTTTCATCGAAATGGCAATTTTTCAGAGTCGTCCAAGCTGAAAGTTTAGCTTCCATCTGTTAGGACGTAAATCTCGCACATTTTCTGTTTTTTTTTTTGTAAGCACTGCAAGTCATGTTCAAAATTCCTAACTGGTCGCATCAAAAAAAAAATGTCTCTAAAATTAAATTTGAATAACCGCATTGTTCTCCGAATATGTGTATACCCGTATTTGCATTCGAAAATCAAGTGTCGAGAATGTAAACCAATTATTTTTAGAAAATCATAAAAATAACCATGCAAATTGTTCTCATGCAGGGAAATAATAATTTTCATTGAATATTCAATTCAACTAGAACATGACAACATCATTCCCATTGAATTCTGCAGTATGCATACAAATAAGGCCCGACTATTTTTTTTCATTTTGAAATTATCAATTCATTCCAATTCATCGCCAACTGTTCAAATTTACCACACATCGCCCCAACAGAATTCAATTTACGATTGCCTTTCATTTGACTAAGAAGAACGCTATCACAAAATGAAAATCAAAAGGAAAATCAAAACTTAACATTCCGTATTCTTAATTAATTTGTAACAATATATAAATTCACTTAGATTCACTTAATTAATTTGCATGTTCTTTTTTTGAATAAAAAAATATATATAATTTTTTGTTTTTGTTTTTAATATTATTCTTTTAAGTAGGAAAGAAATAGAATATCATGTATGGGCACCTTAAAACCATCATAGGTCCAACTTCCTAATTTTAAGATGCACGTCTGTACGTCATATGGAAAATATTCAACATCGATTGAACAGGATGACTTATAGACGGCTGGCGGTTGCCATATAACCAAACCATTACTATAGACGGTTGCTTTTGTCATAAGTGTTACTTCATAATGACCATCAGCACTGCAAAAATATTTGGGGTTTTTTGTTTTTACAATTTCCTTAAATTTTCTGTTTAATTTTTTTTGTTTTTTTTTTGTTTATATCACTTTTGTTTGTTAAATAAAATTAAATCAAAAATAGATAATGAAGTCATTACATATAGGGGTGGGGAAGATATTCTGAAAAAAAGTGTATGACGCTTTTCAGAATACCTCGGCAGACGAATTATTTTTCTTTCGAGTGTAAATTGTCTCGTGATGTAGTTTATTTGAGCATGGATTGTATTGTTTCTTATTTTAGAAGGGCTTTTCAGTGAATGGAGGGTACTAGAAAAAGAGACAGTAGCGGCGATACGATAGCTTTTCCAAGAGTCATCATTTTTTATTTGTAGATTTAATATACTTTTTTATGAAAAAAAAACATAAAATTGATTTTGTTAAAATTAAAATTTTTTCGAGGTTTTCATTTTAGGCTTTTAATGTTCTAAATCCACTCCGATATTTTAAAGTTAAATTTCGATCACTTTTATATTTAATTCATTAATTCAACTTTGAATAGGTCTTAAGAGGCAGTGACAAGGGAAGCTACTTCAAACATATGGAACAGACTGACGTTTTTTCCTTTTTGCGACATAAAGTTGTAAGTTTGTTAGATTTACACTTCGTGTTTTAACTGACTAAAAGTACATCATGATTATACAGGGTGGGTCATCTAGTGGTATTTTTTAAATCTAAAGTTATTTTGACACTGACAGCTGTTTCCCGCTCGAAATCTTGAGAGAAAGTCAACATCATACCTCCGCGGAACGAAATGACGTTGGAAAATAGTGAAAACTTATTTCCAAAGTGAGTGCTGTGTAGCCCAAACAGTGCATTTTTTTGAACAGAACTTTTGCCGAAATGAAGCACCCACCGCGACTGCTGTACGCAAGTTTGTGCAACAAGTTCGTGAGACTGTGGATAGTCTAGTGGACAACACTCATGGTCCCCGCCCGCGTATGGTGCGCACAGATGAAAATGCGGCTGCAGTGGCCAAGAGTGTGAGACTCAATTCACGAACATTAACTCGCCATCGATCTCAATAGCTCAACATTTCACGCACTAGCCTTAGGAAAATTAATTTCACTTTATTTTATTCGAATCTTTTACACTGGGCTACAAAGCCTATAACAATATGTAAATGTTATTTAATTAAAGATTTGATTAAATTAACTTAAGTTAAATACAATTGTTTCAATTCTGCACAAACATCTCGGATTATTCGCTTACATGGTCAAATTGACTCAGCAATTGAAGGCGCGCGACTATTCGCTTCGTTCACATCGCTCCGCAGTTTGGGGCTTAGAACAGCTTGAATTGGACAACGGTTTTGGACGAAAACCCATCTCTTCCGACAAGGCACATTTTCATCTCGGCGGCTACGGCTACAGGGGCTCGAAAAACCCGCATGTTATTGTCGAGAAGCAAATGCATCCACAGAGAGTGACAGTTTGGTGCGGATTGTGGAGTGAAGGCATCATTGGACCATTTTTCTTCGAAAATGAGGCTGGGAACAACGTTTCGGTCGACGGTGGGTGTAACAGAGCCATGTTAACCGACTTTTTTTTTTACTGAAATTGAAGACAGACAGAAGACAGAAGAAGGCGACCGCTTGGCAGACCCAGGACTAAATGGTTGAACCAGGTCCAAAAACTCGCCTGGTTGCGCTTGGGCATAGTTACTGATGAGTTAGAGTCAATGGCGGAGGATCGAGTGGCCTGGAGATCTCTCGTGCATGCATTGCCCTCTCCCCTTCAGTGGAACATGCGGGTCACTGAAAATTATGATGATGATTATGAAGAGATTGATTTGGACGACCTCTGGTTCATGCAGGATATCTACGGTGACGATTTTAGCTGCAAAAAAGGGGACAATCTTATCATTTACAAGAAACAAATAAGAAGTGAAAAGAATGCCATATAAATGTATCGAATGGACTTAGACGACAGCTTGCGATTCATTCATTCTTCAGTACTGAAGAAAGTACTTTACTGCGTAGATCATAGAAAAAAGTTTTCAAAGAAAAAAAGGACATTAAGAGGACAATTTAATAAAAAGAGAATTTACTGCCCTCTTCAAGAAAACAAAAAAAAGGACTCGATACAGAAAAAGAGGACTGTCCTCTAAAAAAGAGGATAGATTGAGTGAAGGATGGCGCGCTCACAGCCCATGCAACAATCGATCTTTTGCGCACCAAATTCCCAAACCGTGTTATCAGCCGTCTGTAGCGCCCTAAGAAACAGAAGTGAATGTTACGAGAGCCCGCCATAAGGATAAGGATAAAAGGAGAATCGCAAGATAACCCCACGTCCTTATTCTAGGATTTTTTTCGGAGATTTTGAAACACTACACTGGAGCACTCAGACTTAAAATTGTACTGTCAGGTAGCAACCGACGCCAGTGCCGTTAATTTGATCCCAATGGCAAATGTTGACTGGACCAGATTCGATTTCACTGGGATTCGAACCTGGGACCCCTCTAACTTGGGGCAGGTACTTAGGCAACTCTGCCATCCAGTCGTGTTATACTTGTGTTCCTATCCCAATGAGAATTTCCAAACGTTCAACTTTTTTCCACAGTGGAAAGGTAAGTGAGCGTAAAAAATACTGAATTGTTGGCTTTAAGTTTAATTTTAATTGATTGATATTCTTACGGAGGGAAAACAGTTTTTGTTTTCATTCGTGAATACTGCTGGTTGGACTTGGTTTTCGCCAAGCGTCAATCGGAGAGGCAATCGGGTGGTGTCTATTTTTTCTAACATCATACTCATGATCATCTCTCACAGTTGATATCGCGGGGTGAGCAAAAATCGACAGTAACATGCAATCAAGTTTGAGATAAATGCTTTGTTGGCAAATGCTGTCAAATTCTTACTTCTCTTTCAATAAATGAAACGTGCTACAAGTATATTGAATTAGGTTTAAAGTGAACTATCTTTTTGAAACATTTTAAGAAATTCTGAAAGCTTTCGCTTTCCGTTGATACAATGCTGAAATTTGAAACTTAAAATTAAGACGAAAAATGACAATTAATTTAACGCCGTTTACAAAAATGATACTTATGGTTTTTTTTGTAATAAAAAGAAAATAACGATGACTCTTGGAATACTGCTTCATATAGGCACACTGTTTCGCTATTTCAAAATCCACTACAAAGATGCAAACGAATAAATTGATTATATGTGGTTTATAATTCCATCCAGGCATATCCAACTTTAAGGTTTCGTAAAATGTCAATAATTTGCGGAGTATAGAGCAATATCTGTTATCTGGAACTATGAGGGGAAAATCTATTTTATAAATTTTTTTTTTATATTTAAGAGTAAGAATTGTTATATATACAAAATTTGAGTAAACAAGTTTCCCTTGCGCATAGCTTAGTGTTGAAAAAGTGTTCAAAAATTTATCTGACGAATGATCCTGTTTGTAATTTATACCAGGTCTGTGTATCGAAAGGAAAATCGTGTTCTTGGTAGACAACGGAAAAAATAAATGAAAACAAAACAAAAAAACTGATTGTGATGGTTGACGTCCATACAGTGAGAGTTCTGTTATAAGAATTAGTTTCATTTGTTGTGTACGAGTTTGATATATTTTGTAAAAATAAAGAATTTACCAACGTCACACATTCACTCGCAAAAAAAGATTATCTGTTAACCAGTCTACTGTAAGACAATATATGGAATATATACGATTATTATTTTTTTTTGTCCGGTTTTATTATATAGTAAGTGGAATAGAGTGTATAATAGCATATAATGGAAAAATATATATGTATGTAGTTGAGTTTACTTTATATATACAAATTATTTGATTGAAAAAAAAGGTTATTCGTACCATCACGCAGGTATAAGAGGTTAAGGTTACAAAGATATTTTTATATAAAAAAAATTCTCAATATAAGGATAATTTTGTTATGTAATTTAACCTTAGTCCCATAAAAAAATCTTGGTTCCGTTTCATATCATCGATAAATCCAAAACAAAAAGAACTGTAAGTTATGAAGTAAATTTTAAACTTTCTTTCAGAAAAGAAAACAAATTATCTGCTACTTTCACAGTTCTTCTAAATAAAATTGGTTTCTTATCAACAAAAAAAAAAAACAGAAAAAACTTTGCGATTTTTTTATTCTTTCATAAATTAAAATTCGTTATATAGAAAATATACATGAGAAAGAAATCAGAAAAAAAAATAAAAGATAATTGATTGAGAATTTTGAAGGTCGAAAGCTTTTGATGTGGGATGATGGAAAATTGCAAATATGAATTAATCGGTCGTTCAACGTCACTAAGAGGGTAAATAAGTTGTTAATCAAGGCATACTATGCAGTATAGAAGCAGTATCTCTAGAATTAAATTATCAAAAGCTTTTGCCTTAGTAGAAATGAGATGAGGGGTTCTTAAAGGAAAACAAATCAAATCAAGAGGTTTTGTATAAAACGTTATGAATATGAAAAACAAGTTAAGTTCTCAAACTGAAACGAAACAATTTTAATTGAAATATAATAATAATTATTTTATAGTGGTTAAAGCTCCACATGATGAGGTATTCATTTTAGTTGTAATGCCTAGATGTTTGATCATCGAATGCACATTATTTTGATTTGGAAAACATTTTGATTTTGCATTTAAATTACATTTATTTTTTTCTTGAATTATTACACATATCATGAGAGTTACCTTGAGGAATAGAAAGTGACTGAAAAATATCAGTCAGTCAGTCTTGATTAGCGACAGGATTAGTGAAGTAACTTAGTCTGGCTTTGCAAAAATAATTACATCCCTTAGACTGAGTATCCAGATCACAGAACATAAGACAGACGGCTACTGCAGCACTGTTGTCTTAATTTTTGAAGGCACACTATTGTATTTTAAGATCTCTATCATGATCACGTGGCGTAAAGGGTAGGTGCGACGACTCCTACGCTCGAGGTCTAAGGTTCGAATTTTGAAAAAAACACCAAACATTTTTTTACGGCTCCACCTCTTTCGAGTCATTGACAATGATTATAACTGTCTAGAAATAGCTTCTCAATGTCACCGTTCGGAGTCGGCATTAAACTGTAGGTCCCCTCCACTCGTGAGAGAACAATAGCACGCACAACACGAGTGGGTTGCTGAGAAGCTAGGCTCAAGTCCACCGGGGACTGTATTATAACATGATTACTATAAAACTCTGGGACATAATCCCTGTCTTTCCATTGCCACCTTCATCAAGTGTGGCTGTATTCACTCACACCCTGTCACTAAAATCTAACTTAATCCGAGACATCGAGTGTGGAATGAATTGCTACTTCAGCGTTGGATTTTTTTGTACAGTTCTATAAATAAGAACTAAGCGTCAAGGACATTGAGCAAAACTAAGTTGGGCCATGATCAGTCATCCTTTCGGAAAGTGATAAAATAGAACTTTCGCAAATAAACAATCGAAGGATATGCTTCTTAAGAAATCAGAAAAATTCGTCAAACTCCATGCTGCGTTGGTGCTACTGTTTTTGCGTAAAGTAAGTAGTTCTTCTTAAATGACTGGATGGCGCAGTTGGTTAAGTCCCTGCTTCTAGTTCGAGGGGTCCCAGGTTCGAATCCCAGTGAAATCGAATCTGGTTCAGTCAGCATTTGCCGTTGGGATCAAAATAACGATACTGGAGTAGGTTGCTACCTGGGAGTACAATGGACAAGTTTTGAGTCTGAGTGCTCCAGTAGTGTTTCAAAAATCCTCCGAAGAAAAAAAAAGTAGTTCTTCACTCAACACAACGGATGATGATAGAAGAGAATACCGTCCCCCCGATCTAGACGAAATCAAGATATCGATATCGAGACTGAAGTCTAATAAAGCTGCTGGTGCAAATAGTCTGCCCGCTGAAATGTTTAAAGCAGCTGGAGATGATCTGGTAGGGCACATACACCAGCTCATCTGTAAGATATGGTCGGAGGAAAACATGCTCGGTGAGCGGAATCTCAGTATCGTTTGTCCAATCCACAAGAAGTGAGACCCCTTTGACTACGCCAACTATCGAGGGATACGTCTCCTTAACATCGCCTATAAGATCTTTTCTGGCATTCTGTGTGAACGCCTGAAACTTTCGTCACCAAACTGATAGGTCCCTATCATCCCTGGTTTAGGGCCAGTGAAGTCCACCATCGACCAGATCTTCACACTGCGACAGATCCTGGAAAAGACCCAAGAAATGCAAGTCAACACTCACCACCTAGTCGCCGATTTCAAGGCTGCATCTGACAGCGTCCAGAGAGACGAGCTATACAGCGTCTTGTCTAGTTTTAACATTCCTGCCAAACTGTCAGACTGAGCAGGATGACGATGGAGAACTCTCGCTGCTCCATCAAGGTCGGTAACAAACTCCCCGAGACCTTCAATGTCAAAAAAGGTTTTAGACAAGGCGACGCGCTGTCATGTGAATTTTTCAACATCGTTCTTAAGAGGATTGTGCAGAACTAACTGGCCAACACAAGAGGCACGATCTTCCAAAAGTCCGTTCAACTGCTAGCTTACGCGGATAACATTGACGTGATTGGGTGAACACAGCGAGCTGTCAATGATGCGTTTACTGGCATTGAAACGGAAGCGGCTAAAATGGGTCTGGCGGTAAACGATAGAAAAACCATGTATATGCTGTCATCGAGAAAGGACGCACAACATCGAGGATTTGGCCAGAACGTCACCATAGGTGGCTATAACTTTGAGGTAGTTAAGGACTTCGTCTACCTTGGCTCCGCGGTAAACAGTACAAACAACATCAGTAACGAGATCAAACGCGGAGTTACTCTTGCCAACTGCTGCTTCTTTGGGCTCAAAAGGCAATTGAATAGTAGAACCCTCTCTCGGAAGACCAAGTTGACTTTGTATAAGACCTTGACCATCCCAGTCCTGCTTCACGGCGCAGAGGCATGGACAATAATCCAAGCGGATGAACAGTCTCTTGGCCTTTTTGAGAGAAAAGTTCTGCGCGCGATCTTTGGTCCTGTTTGCGTTGATGGCATTTGGAGGAGAAGGTTTAACCACCAACTATATGAGCTGTACAGCGACATGAGTCTAGCCAGGCGTCTACGGATCCAACGCCTAAGATGGCTAGGTCATGTAGAGCGTATGGACAACTTAGCTCCTGCCCGAAGAGTCTTCGCCTCTGAGCCTGTGGGACAACACAACTGAGGACGTCCACATACATGGTGGCGCACACAAGTCGAGAGGGACCTCGGCCGGCTTGGTGTGCGAAACTAGAGACAGCTGGCGTGAGGTCTTGCTGACTGGAGAGGCGAGTTGGGTGAGGCCCAACTCCACCTCGGATTGTAGTGCCCTAAGAAGAAGAAGAATGAGTTATGCAGGCATAATTTAAAATTAAAATTTAAAAGTTATCTGCTGTAATGCC
Source organism: Myathropa florea (assembly GCA_930367185.1). Taxonomy (NCBI): domain Eukaryota; kingdom Metazoa; phylum Arthropoda; class Insecta; order Diptera; family Syrphidae; genus Myathropa; species Myathropa florea. The sequence goes on along the minus strand of OV884003.1, from coordinate 79,431,556 downwards.
GTGGGCGTGTGGATTTGTGCGTCGACCCATACGCACTGCACTGGAAACTCAATTTCTTCAGGTTTTAAAGAAAGTTTTTGAGGGATGTTGACCCAGGTATTGGGTCTTTTTTCGTTTCTGTTCCACACAGTCGTGTTTTCTGAGTGCACTCAGTCACTCAAGATAGGTTCTGTTGTGAAAGTGAAGGTTTGTGTATTGATCCGGATTCGAACCATGAACCTTTTGCGTCCCGGTGACCACAATTTTTTTCTGACAATTATACTCATCGTCATTATTAGTGGCTCAGGAGAGATTGTGTCAGGAGAATGGATGCTAGTGTGTCTGGAATAGATCCAGGAACATTAAGCATTGGAGGCCAGGCGTTAACCTACTACGCCACGGCGGCCATTTCTGATGAGGTAAGCCGCTGCGACCCTAAGTATATTCCAAAGAAAAACTGTTCATGGGATTTGTATAGTTTTTGCGTTGATACTTCATCTCCTTCCCCTCGATTTATTCATAAAAGGCTGCGCCGCAAGAAGTGTTCTCAGGCTAAGGGAGTCCTCTTCGTGGAAACAAGCCAACTATGGACATGCGGCCATAAAATCAATCATAAAATCATAGCTATAACGATTATTTATATCCCAATTCTAATTCCCCGACAGAGACAAGTGGTTATCGAATGCCGTTATCAACGGCCATGAAATTACCCTGTTCACCGACGGATCAAAAATGGTACCTCAGTCCTGGGCTAGGACTCTACTCGGACACCTTGCATAACCAGGATTCATTTAGACTTCCTAACTTGTGCAGTGTCTTCCAAGCAGAGATCCTGGCAAAAGAGAAAACAGCTAAACACATACAAGTAACCGATATCCCACCATCGGATATCAACATCTTTGTAGACAGCTAGGCTGCACTGAAGTCAATAGGATCTTGTACAACGAGTGGCTATGAATTGCCACGACTCACTGAGGTACATCAGCCACCACAAGGTCAAACTCTGCTGGATTCCAGGCCACAGCTCAATTGCTGGGAACGAGAGAGCGGACGAATTGGCCAAACAAGGGTCTGAAATGGACATCAGCGAAGCGGATACGTCACTGCGACCACCGATCAGTGCATTGTACCGGATCATAAGCGAAACAATACAAAAAGAAGCCAACTAGTCTTGGCTTGCAAGAAATGACTGTCACACGACAAGATCAACGTGACCAGAGCTTAATAATGATAATAATAATGGCGGCGCTACAGTCCGAGGTGGACCTGGGCCAAACTTCTCAGCAACCATTCGTGTTGTGAGTGCTATTGTTCCCTCACGAGTGCAGGGGACCTACAGCTTAAAGTAGGCTCCGAACGGCGAGATTGAGAAGCTTTTTCCAGACCGTTATACTCTTTGAGCCTTGTCAGTGACTCAAAAGAGGTGGAGCCGTGAAAAACTGTTAGGTATTTTTTCGAGATTCGAACCTTAGACCTCGAGCGTAGTAGTCGACGTTGGACCGAAACTCGGACATCGGAACAATGCTCCGGAAATGGAATGCGGAATCCAGCGATCTCTGCAGGAACTGTGGGGATAAGGAAGAGACCAAGATGATCCATCATCTGCTTTGCCACTGTCCAGCTGGGGGATCCAAGATGGCTGAGCTAAAGATTCTTCACAGAGACAGTCACATCGGATCTTCTAAAATTCATAAGGAGCACGAGGTGATTTCAGCCACCACGTGACAGAATAGGCTAATAGATTGTGTACTCCACAATTGAAGGGATTCACAATGGGCCTCATGGACTCCGAGTGGATGTGATGCTTTAACCAGCACACTCCCCTTCCTGAACCTAACCTAACCTATAATTTTTGCGTTGATAGCGAATGAAGGCGAAGATCCCATCGCGAACTATAAGAGCTGGATATCTAACGTATAAGATGACTTGTAGAATGTATGGACAACTAAGCTATGATCTACGACTGGATAGCGCAGTTGTTTAAGTGCCTGCCCCAAGTTAGAGGGGTTCCAGGTTCGAATCCCAGTTAAATCGAATCTGGTCCAGTCACCATTTGGCACTGGAGTAGGTTGCTACCTGGCAGTACAATGGACCAGTTTTGAGTCTGAGTGTTCCAGTAGAGTGTCAAAAATCCTCCAATAAAAAGCTATGATCCGAAAGATCTGGATAAGACTGAGATGAAAAGCCACCTGAAAGAGTGGAAGAAAGGGGAATCGTGGGTGTAAGACAACTTGGTCTCGATAACTGGAAGCAGTATGTTCAGGACGAAATAGAAAAAAGGCCAGTTTCAGACTCAGACATTGAGCCTTTATTCAACAAATATAACCTCAAGGCAAACAACCACACCTTGCTCTCTTCAACTCACTCTAGATCTCATAGAAAATAGATTCTTCAAATTTAATCAAACTTTAAACTTCGTTATTTCTCCAACCATTGCCGATGGATTAGAACTTTGAGCACATCTCAAACGTTTTCCCAATCAGAACCATTGTGGCATTCGAATGATCAATCTAACTTTTTTTTAACCTCTTTTCTTTTTCTTTTTTGCGCAAAATTATGTTTATGTATTGTATTTATTTTTTATTCTTTTTTTTTTTTTGTGATTTTTTTGTTGTTGTTGACCTACCTTGAACCCATCATATGTCCAACTGCCAAACTTCAGGACACATGTCTGTTCGTCAAATGGGAAATATTCTACATCTATTTCGCATGATGACTTGTAAATAGCGGGCGGTTTCCATTCGACTAATCCCTCAGAATAAATAGTCGCTTTTGTTGCAAGTGTCACTTCGAAGTTGCCATCGGCACTAATTACGATTTTTCGTTTTGGTTTATTCGATTTTATACGTTTTTTTTTCGTTTTTTTTTTAGTTTTTTTTTTTAAGTTAAAAATAATAATTTTTCATATATAAATAAGTTTACTTATAGGAGAAATAAAATGCTAAAGTTTTCGACTATGTTATGTGTGTATGTGTATCTAGCGGGGGAGACATTTGAGGCGTAAGCGTTCTGTATGAGTGTGAGTGTTGATGTGGAGTGAACAGTCCGCGTGTATGTGGGGTATATCCTGTTGGTAGATAAACTAGTGATTTTGTATTCTGTTTTTTTCCTGCGGTATTGCCTTTCGTTTGTTTAAAATTTCGTTTATTTAAGTTAATCTTTAAAATATACAAGGATACTGGTATCGGTATTTAACGAAATTTGGCTTCACATGTAACTCGAAATGAAACATATAGAAAAAGTGTTCGAAGGTATGTATGCGACAGTAGTAGAGATCAAAATAAAATTACGTAAACAATTTAAACAAATAAAGTGTACTCATAGGAAGAGTTAGAGAGCTTCTGTTGACAATCATAATATTATTTTGCTCTTAAATATTTAACTCGGTTATATACATAAAAATCGATATTATAAAATATTGGCCTTTTTTTATGAAAATACAGTTGAAAGATATTATCTTTTGGATTTAGTTGAAGTGAATTATTGTTAATCGAGTGCGATTGGGGTGGATTCATACTTACTTATTGTAAAGCACGATATCTGGTCGCCAGATGTGATCGGAGGGGACGTGTAGCATGTGAACACCACCATATTCCTTCGGTTCCCAGCGGAGTTTGTAGTCGTACCATGACTATGAGTTGAGAGGAATTAGTTTGCTGATCGGATTGTTGGCTGACTTCACTTACCTGCTCCACCCACAGATTTGTTGTCATTATTTGATTTTTTAAATTCTAAAAGAAAAACAAATTTTAGAATTTCAATCCAATGCTTTTTAGATTGAGTAATATCAAAGTATCATCAAATTAGCAAAGGGATACATTACTTTCCTACTACACGCTTTTTCCATTGGGACATAACAATTTTGTATCTAAACAAAACTCACGCCCATAGGCTCAGAGTGGAAGACTCTTTGAACCGGAGCTAAGTTGTCCATACGCTCTATATGGCCTAGCCACATGGCATCTACTCAAGACCCATGGGTGTGAAAAAGCGCACCTGTAGTCTCGGTGGCTTGAAGGGTTTCTCACCACTTTATGACGACCGGTCTGAAAGACAGAGAACTTGTCTTAAACTGTAGGTCCCCTCCGCTCGTGACAGAACAATAGCACGCACAACACTATTGGTTGCTGAGAAGCTAGGCCCAGGTCCACCTCGGACTGTAGCGCCGCCATTATTGTTATTATTATTATTATAACCAAGCTTGGACAGTATACAACTGGATGGCGCAGTTGGTTAAGTGCCTGCTGCAAGTTCGGTGGGTCTCAAGTTCGAATCCCAGTGAAATCGAATCTGTTCCAGTCACCATTTGCCGTTGGGATCAAATTAACGGCACTGGAGTAGGTTGTCACCTGGCAGTACAATGGACCAGTTTTGAGTCTGTGTGCTCCAGCAGTGCTTTAAAGTTCCCCGAAAAAAAAAGAGCTTGGACATTTCTGTGGACAAGATTTGTTTGCTTGTAAGCTACGAAGCGAACGGAATGTGGCGTAACTTCGTCGTTGCGTCAGCTTTCTTCCCCTACGACCCTGTTCTACCGCCACCACCAAGAGCGGTAGCGGAACTCGTAGAGTATTGCGAAATCAGAAAGATGGGCCTAATCATTTGTTGCGATGCTAATGCTTAGAATTCCCTCTGGGGCAGCAGCAAATGCAAACAAGAGAGGGAAAGATCTTCTGAATTTCTTACTATCGTCTGATTTGGACATTAATAATGTTAGCTTCCAGTCAACTTTTGTTATGACAAGGAGACAAGTAGTGGACTTGACGCTTTCCAACAGATACCTTAAGGAGATTACTGGAATGTTCTGTCGGAAGTGTCCCTGTCAGATCATTGAATTTCGAATCGAATGCAAAACCTCAACTTTGTTGAAGAGGAGCAATCCCAGAAAAACCAACTGGATACGGTTTAAGAATGAGCTAGATAATCGTGTAGAACTAGGGCCAGAACAAAACAGAAGGTTCAAACAGTTCAAGACTTGAACAATACTCTCACCAAATGTTTCGAACAGACGTGTACAGCTAGAAATACCCCCTCCAGATCACTTGTTCCATGATGGAACGCAGAGCTGCCGATAATTCGCAAGGAAAACAGAAAACTTTTGAATAGATCTCTCAAGACCGTCTTCGAAGAGGATTGGAACTTGTACAAAAAGAATATAAGAGGTAAATTCGGATATCGAAAAATGCCTCCTATAGAGACTTTTGTGGAAAGATCGAACACTCGGTACCAGCAGACTGGTTAAAGTTCTTAAAAAGGACAAACCAGCCAAACTGGAAACATTCAGGAGACCAGACGGTACCTGTAGTGAGTCAAAAAGATGAAACCCTCAGCCTCATGCTTTATTAACCATTCATTAACCAGATCATAAACGCCTCAAAAGCAGCTCCTATCCCTGGAACTGAAGATGAGCTGATTAATGTAGCACGCCAAGGCGAGGAAACGACTGGATAGCGCAGTTGGTTAAGTGCCTGCCCTAAGTTAGAGAGGTGCCAGGTTCGAATCCCAGTGAAAGCAAAGTTAATACGCTTTTATCCGGTTTTTCAAATCTAGCCCAGTCACAATTTCCCGTTGGGATCAAATTAACGGCTGGAGCGGTCGATTAGTGGTAGTAGTCTGACTGCGGGTATCACAATGGTCCAACATGGACTGAGTGTGCTGGTGAATTCACTAGAAGCCTCCTAACCTAATCTGACACGCCAAGGCTGTTTTATTTCAACGCTCGTGGTGACAGATGAAGCTATCAAGTACGCAGTTGCGTCCTTCGATGGTTTCAAGTCGCCGTGTACCGATGGCATATATCCAGCTTTGTTGCAAAAGGGTATAGACCAGTTGCTGCCATTTCTGAAAAGAATTTTCACAGCCAGTCTGGCACTGGCCTATATCCCGACCCCTTGGCGCACATTTAGGGTAGCGTTCATGCCAAAGATCGGTAAGGGGGACTACTCACTCGCCAAGAACTTTAGTCTAACTTCCTTCCTGCTGAAAAGCATGGAAAGGCTGGTTGAGCTTCATGTGCGCAAAACCGCTTTGCGAATTCATCCTCTGTCTCAGATGCAACATGCCTATCAGCGTAGAAATTCTTGCGAGACTGGACTTCAAAATCTCGTTGGCAGAACTGAATACGCACTCGAGGAGAAAGAGTGTGCGTTGGGCATTTTTATAGATATAGAGAGTGCCTTCGACAATGCGACTTTTGATGGCATTTGTAACTCTGCCAGGGAACACGGTGTAGATGAATCATTAGTGCTTTGGATAAAAGCAATGCTGATGAATAGAACTATTATTGCGGACGCGGACTGTGACCAGTATGTTATGGCGGAGGTAAATAGGGGCTTCCCGCAGGGTGGTGTCTTGTCTCCTCTGCTATGGTTCATGCTGCTTGACTCTCTGCTCGATGCTTTCAATAGTTCTAACATCTACGCCCAGGCCTATGCAGATGATGTAGCTGTACTGTCTGTCGGATCATGCCTAGCGGCTATGTGTTCAAAAGCGCAAGCAGCTCTAGACGTGATCGACGAGTGGTGTATCAGGAATTGATTTTCAGTCAACCCTCATAAAACCGATGTTGTTCTCTTCACCAGGAAGAGGACTCAACTAGTACTAAAAGGTGTCTCCATCCGCTTTTCCGATGAAGTTCTAAAAGGTGTCTAAATAAAAGATATCAGTATTAGCTTTTCTGGGTGCTATCCTAGATAGAAAGCTTCTGTGGAAAAAACACATCGAATTGAAAATTGCGTAGGCACTGTCAGTCTTCTGGGAGTGCAAGGGAATTTTCAACAAATCCTATCACCAAAAAGATCCGTTTGGATCCACACGGCTATGATTAGGTCCCTTATCTCCTATGCATCGGAAGTTTGGTGGAATAAGCTCTCGCGTAAATACGTAGCTGCTGCTTTCACCAAGCTTCAAAGAAGGGTCTGTCTTGGCTGCATAGGGGCCTTCACTAGTACGCCTGACTCTGCTCTTGATGCATTGCTGAATCTTTCCATCATGGAGTGCACTCGCAAGGTCATCTTCCGTTTAAAAAGAAGTGGTTTTTGGTACAACTCTCACTGGAGTTTCGATGACCTTGCATTTCCTTTGACCCCAGTCTTATTGATACGCCGTCTGACGCACGGACACCTGTACTCCAGCTGCGACGAACATACAAAGTCGATTTTCATTGCACTCAGGACTGGCTCTGGCCAGAATCTAAGCCAGGAAAGGGATGTAGTCGAAATTTCACGGACAGCTCCAAGACCAATGAAGGCTCTGGTGCTGGTGCCTTCGTGGAGAGCGACAACTTTAGACTGCACACCTCGTTAGGTAAATTTGTGTCGGTTTTCTAAGCGGAAATCTATGAGATCCAAATGGCCACGAACTATATTGTGAAGAGCAGGTAGAAGGGGCGAAGTGTCCGCGTCTGTAGCGACAGCCAAGCTGTACTTAAAGCCTTGCTCAGCCCTTTAACCACTTCCAGGATAGTTCAAGTCTTCTCTGAATTTGATCGGTAATCCTAATTCGCTAAGACTTGTCTGGGTCCAGGTCCACCAGGTGCTCACCGCAAATGGGATAGCCGAAGAAACTTGCTAGACGAGGATCAGTGGAGGTACTCTCAGAACCTGAACCTGCGCTTTGACTGTCTGCGTCCTTGGTTAGGGCTTTCAACGATGATTGGACTTCTCAAGAGCACAACCGGAGGTGGCATGACTCTCCAGGATGTAGACAGACCAAGCGCATGCTCCTCAACGTCTGTAAGACGTCTTTGGGGAAGAAGTGACGACAACCTACGGTGTGAGTCCCTGGTATAATTTCTCTCTGGCACTAACCCTGAAGTAATACGACTGGATGGCGCAGTTGGTTAAGTGCCTGCCCCAAGTTCGAGGAGTCCCAGGTTCGAATCCCAGTGAAATCGAATCTGATCCAGTCACCATTTGCCGTGGGGATCAAATTAACGGCACTGGAGTAGGTTGCTACTTGGCAGTACAACGGAACAGTTTTGAGTCTGAGTGCTCCAGGAGGACTTCAAAAATCCTACTAAGAAAAAAACCCTGAAGTAGTTAATAAAGGCAAACAACACCTGATCCGAGCAAAGGCGGGACAATGGCAGAGGAAGTGCTCTGCAGTGTCATCCTCTTCTCCATAGGCATCGCAGAGGCTTTCAACGCTTAGACCAAGCACACTTAGGTGTTTGACGAAGGTGTAGTGCCCCGTTAGTACGCCGGTGAGTTGTCTGCAATCTTTTCTGTTAAGAGATAACAAGAAAGCCGCGGATTTCTTAGAGACGTTGGGGGGCATGCGCTTGGTCTGTTTACATCCTGCAGAGTCATGCCACCTGCGGTTGTGCTCTCGAGAGGTGCAACCATCGATGGAAGCCCTAACGAAGGACGCAGGCAGTCCCAGCGCAGGTTGAGGTCCTGAGAATACCTCCTCTGATCCTTGCCTGGCAAGTTCATCGGCGATCTCATTTCTTGTGATCTCCTGGTGGCCCTGGACCCAGACAAGTCTTAGCGAATTTAAACGACCGATCAAATTCAGCGAAGACTTGCATCCCTGAACTATCCTGGAAGTGGTTGAAGGGTTGAGCAAGGCCTTAAGTACTGCTTGGCTGTCGATACAGACGCAGTAGTATCCGCCTGATAGTGACACCTTTTATTACTAGTTGAGTCAAAACAGTCAATTTCCTCCTTCTCGTAAAGAGGCTCTTGGCCTTACTTCAGCTTCTATCAAGGTCACGTTCTCGCCCACGCCCGAATTCACCGGCCTGGTTCTGCGTTCACCACTGTGCAGTTCATGCAGCCTTACTGAATGAATTCACACTATCATCTCACCGTGAAGTATCGCCATTCCCTGATTGTCTTCATGTTTGAGTTGTGCGCACTGAATGCGTCCAGTTCTTGACGATCTGTTCCCACATAAAAAATCATCAACTTTCTTAAACTTTCAAAAATTCCGCCCCAAACACAAATAAAAGTAATCATTGGAAGGATGTACGGACGACAGCGGGCCAGTGGCAGAAGTCCTTGAAACTTTTTTATGTCCACCCGATCCCACGCCGTGTGCGGCTGTTTTGACCGTGAAGCAATCACCGGTCCGTCGTCTTCCCGCATTCAAATTTACCGTCGAACTTTATTTCAAAAGCACAAGAGTATACCTCACTCAATCCATTTGTCTTCATAATTCCGCAAAATGAACAGGCGGACCAATTGAAGGAGGGAAAGGGAGTGAACAAAACTTCGCCAAGTTTCAAAAATTTCCGGCGCAGTTACCTTCAATGGAAAACTTTACCATCGATGCAGAAAGTTCGCCATTTTGTGCCGCAAATGTGAATTTGTCTGGATTACAATTCAAACGAGCGGTGGCCGAAGGGGAGTCTTTTGAAATTTCATCGCAACCCTGTCATCTTTACTTTCACTTGAGCCCAATGAAAGGTGTCTCCAACTCGCACTCTCGAAGGCACTCGCACAGAATGAATGCATTCGGAGACAATGACAAATCATCGGCATGAATAGAAGGAACGGGACTGCACACAAGCTCATGCCTCGGGGCACATTGTCACCGGGCTTTGTTCCGAGCATGTGTGAATAAAGAATGCATTCAGCACTCACATCGTCCTTTCTTGCTCTGTTGTCTGCATAGAAATAACAAGTATCCTCGGTGCGGGCAAAAATGGCATCCTTTTGTGCAGCCAGGCGTGTGGTGTGAGTGAACTTTAAACTTTTTTGACCCATGGGGCACTGTGACAGCTCTTAAAAGGTACTCTTCTCAATTAGAAACGTTCAAGGGACGTTGCGGGCATCCACTTTGTGTTGCTTCTTACATAACGCTCGTACTTCCAACCTCACCGTCGGCCTTCTGCCATCTGACTTTTGCCTTCTACCTTTTGCCCCATTGCCTGCGGTTGGCACCTTTCCTTTTCATTCTCAATTCAACTCGCAGCCGTTTAGAAAAGAAACTCAGGTCCTCGTCACGAAACACATGTTTCCCCTCCCACACCGGCGATGGGTCCTTTGTAACGCTGTGTGTTCGTACGTCAAAATGGAACATGACAGATTAAAACGTTAAACAGCCCGAAGGGGCTTGTGACAGTTATTTTGAGAAGAACAAAAAAAAGAAGACCTGTGCACTGACTGCTGAGTGGAGGCATTTTGGGAGCAGGTGCGTGTGGGTGAGGGAGGAGCAAATGTGAATGACACTTACCACATCGATTAGCTGTGACAACTTCAGCTTTATACAGACTTTCAGCACGTCTGTTGTATTCACTACGGGCCGCACCAGTTTGTTGTAATTGCTAAGTAAATCATCGTAGAGCCTCTTCGCGTCGGGATTACCCGCCACAGCTCCGTGTACCATGAGGGCGGACAGGAGCCATGCTCGTATCGTCTCCCCCATCGTGGGTGACATTTTCATTTTGAGGCCGTTTAAGGTTGACGTTTAGGTGTGTCGGCGGGTCGTTGATTACTCTGGTGATTGCATCAACAGAGATTGTGTAAATTTGACTGTGGTAGTTGAAGATGTCTTGACATAATTGATTTTTTTCTTCTTCTTCTGCTTGTCTTTGATGGGGTAAAACGATTTACTTTTTTATTGTAGCTCTAGGCTGCTGGCTCTTGGTGTGACAATCGATGACAGATAAGGTTTAGATTAAGATCTTGCACTCGAGCGAAACCGTCTTTCTTGGCTGTGTACTCTGGAAAGATTGTAGCCATCCATCTGGAAGAAAAAGAAGAGGAAAGTTGTTTAGGGTGACACACAAGTTTGAATGGAAAAATATTGCATTTAAAAAATTTACTCAAAAAAACTGACTTTGATGTGAAGACAGATGAAATATGAGACTGCAAATTTCAATAGATGAATCAGAGATGGCGTTTTTTTTCTGGAGATTTTTGAAATTCTATACTGGAGTACTCCGACTCAGAACTGGTATATTGTACTGCCAGGTAGCAACCTACTCCAGTGCCGTTAATTTGATCCCAACGACATTCGATTTCACTGGGATTCGAACCTGGAACCCCTCTAACTTGGAGCAGGCACTTAACCAACTGCTTAGACTTTACGGAAATGGGACAGACTATGTATGACAACTTTTAAGATTATATAATTTATCGGAAGAAATTTGTACTTCAAATGTATCTTTCAAACCCCGTTTTGTGCATTTCAATATCTCGTGGCCGCTGTTGAACTTGTTCTGACGGTACATGTTTCGAATCTAAGCCACCTCTCTCGAGACACTCACAATGCTGTGTGAAATGGAGAGGGAAAACGCTCAAATACTCTGGTCACGATTGACATCCTCCAAAAACCTCATCATAAAGGGTCTCCCAATAGGGACTTCCAAACTTTGACAGTTGATGGCGGCCATATTGTTGAAGCTACATCTGTCAAATTGGCTGCCATCTATTCAGTCTGTTCTGCCAAATCACCATGGACATAGCGTTCAACAACACGCACAGATGACAAAATTGTTTGATCAAAATCGGTGTTCTGTTCGGGCAACGTTCCCCGGGCTTCACCCATCTTACGGTCGTCATAATCGTCCTACCGAGACGATTATTCGCAGTGTGGTGGATAAATTTAAGGCCACTGGTTCAGCAAACGATAAATCAACACTCATACCTCGACGAAAGGCAAGATCTGCCAGAAACAGGGTCGCTCCGCTGTCCGTGAGAGTGTGCAGGAGAATAACAATAATGGCGGCGCTACAGTCCGAGGTGGACCTGGGCCTGACTTCTCAGCAACCACTAGTGTTGTGCGTGCTATTGTTCTCTCACGAGTGGAGAGGACCAGTGACTAGAAAGAGGTGGAGCCGTGAAAAAATGTTTGGTGTTTTTTTGAGATTCAAACCTTAGACCTCGAGTGTAGGAGTAGACGCCACGGCGCCCACAATAAACATAAACAATATGAGGTTTTATTTAGATCCTTTGTCTCAAAGCCTTTTAACGCCACATCAAGTGTTCCGCAGGGTAGCTACCAGGGGCCTTTAATCTTTGTCCTTACTACGAATTATGTTATATACATCATCAAGAATTCTCATCTCTGTATACGCAGATGACATGAATGTATATATATATTTCGAATGCTGCCTTTGGGGCCATCCGTAAAGACTCAGTTACCCGCAGGCAGGCCAATCTTGGTGTCTGCTCTAGGTTGAAAAGATGATAATTCTTCTCTAGCGCTTGTCATCAGACTAATGATATATAGCTTAAAATTAGTCTTACTAGTATGTATGGGCCTCGGCTTTAGGTTCCAAGAACCCTCATTTGCACATTTAGGTTGCTTTGAATGCTTTTTTTATTAGGTCCTCAATGTTTTCCTTAAAAATTAATTTGGAATCAAGCATGATGATGAAAGCGACTGGATGGCGCTGTTTGTTATGTGCCTGCCCCAAGTTAGAGGGGTCCCAGGTTCGAATCCCTGGTCCAGTCACCATTTGCCATTGGGATCAGAGTAACGGCACTGGTGTAGGTTGCTACCTGGCAGTACAATGGACCAGTTTTGAGTCCGAGTGCTCCAGCGTAGTGTTTCAAAAATCTCAGAAAAAAAGCATGATGACATGATATTGCAGTTAAAATAAATCGACCTTTGTTGAGTCAAGTTACAGTGAAATACAACCTTAAATGTCTATGAGAAGGGTCCCCTAGGGTTAATAAATTTGTGTCCCCTTGTTCGTTCCCCCGAATTGTGGGCACACAACTGTGTTGCAATGAAGTTTTTGAACCGGAACCACTCACTGCCTGTGGTAGGCCAAGGGACGTTGTCATCAAGTGAAGATTCCATGTTTGTCCAAGACTTGTAACCACATTTCTTGCAGGCAAGGAGACCAGAGTTTGTTACCTTCAAACACATTTCCTTATCGTTAAATTGCCCAAGATCTTCCCAACCACTTTGCACAAATGCCCATCTTCTTGGGCGGAAGCCAATTGTCAATCCATGAGCGATGGAATGGGAATGTCTCCGCAGGAGTGCTGGAAACCATGAATCTCAGTTTATTTGTTAAGAGCTGCACTCAGTTCATAGAATGCGTGTAACAAAGCAAAATAATCTCCCACTTGAGGTGTGTGGACGTAAACTGAAGGTTTCCATGCAGGCGACTGTCACCCTTGCTTGAGTAGGAATTCCCATATCATGTCACAATAATTCACATCTCGATATATTCCCAACCCCCCGGTCGTAAAATAACCAATCCAAGTCAACACACAGCCAAACACGTAACCAACCCACAAATGACTTCTTCAGCAACGTTACTGCCACCCCTTTCCATCCCCCGCAACCAGGAGCAATTAATTTTTACGATAATTATCATAATTACAATAAAAGGCAATGTTTACAATTTAAAACAGTACAACTACACGTTCACCGGGCCCCCCAGGGGGGACGCTGAGGGAAGGACATTTTGCAGACGTGAAGCACGTCCCCTTGGACGCCAGAGGAGTCGTCCATGACGTGGGCCATACGGAACGAACAAACATTTACCTACTTCACCTGCAATCCGTACACATTTGCATCATAAACTTCGAGCATAAAATGGAAATTATGTTATTAAACGGTCTCCAACGGGGAGTGGGAGAGGGGGGCATGTCCCATCGATATGCTCACTGTGTGGAGATAAATATTTAGCAGCACGTGGGTGGGGTGGCGGACTATTTAAATTGAATTCCCCGAATGGTTTCAGCCGTTCGGTGTGTTGAATGGAAGTCACGGCAAACGGTTAATTGTTCCCGGAGCGATGTTTGCAAATTGTTATTGCGATTCGTGCGCCCGAGCAGCAAGTTCCTTTGTAATTGAATTAGACTCGGCAATTAACCGTTTTTGAGTGGCACAACGCACGCCTTTGGGCCTCCCAGCCTCAGAGGCTGTTTCATTTTGAAGAAGGGAATTATTTTCCCAATCAAAGTAACTCTTCGCCTGCGGCTATTTGAATTGCAAATGCAATAAAATTGTCAAAGTTCTCAACGACAGACGTAAGAGATAAAAGCGAACTCTTCTCCATCACGACAGACAGGCAGTCAATGCTTGCACCTGAACGGAGGATCAATTTCATATTGAAACTGGAAAACTTGTCTTCAGTCGTTTCCGTTTGTTGACATTTTGCTATTTTTCACCTTTTCTGTTGGCACTCTTTCAATTCCGAAAAAGGCAGACAAATATTCACGGAATTGCAATTTTACTATACCCAAACACAGGCTCGAAGAAGGGCAAGGGGATGCGGGAGCGGCGGCGGATTCATCTTCTCTGGCAAACGTTCAAACACGAAAGGCGGCACTCATAACTTTTGGATCAGCATATGTGGATATGAACTTGTTGGGGGATGCACTGCTGCTGCTACAACACATTCAGGGGGTTCAGAGGGAGGAGGCCATTTTATAAAATTCGACGTAAAAGAAAAGAAGGCACACACACCCGAAAACGTTGTTTTTGTGCACAATCCACTGCGAAAGAGGTTGTTTGCGGGTGAAAAAAAAAAACACTTTTCGTTGAGGGAATTCGCATCATTTTCCTCATTCCCCCTGTGACTGACGCTACTGTGGTGCCAATCGATTTGTGAATGGAAGGATGTACACAGGGTGGGCCATCTAGTGGTTTTTTCTTAAATCATAGGTTATTTTGACACTGACTGCTGTTTCCCCCTCGAAATCTTGACAGTATCATACCTCCGCGGAACGAAATGAGTCGCTTTACGCTTGAACAACGTTGGGAAATATTGAAAACTTATTTCCAAAGTGAGTGCTGTGTAGCCGAAACAGTGAGCTTTTTGAAAATAAGTTTTGGCCGAAATGAGTGAGGCATCCACCGCGACTGCTGTACGCAAGTTTGTGCAAAAAGTTCATGAGACTGGTATGGTAGAGGACAACACTCATGGTCCCCGTTATCGTTCCGTGCGCACAGATGATAATGTGGCTGCTGTGGCCAAGAGTGTGAAACTCAATTCACGAACATCAACTCGTTATCGATCTCAACAGCTCAACATTTCACACACTAGCCTGAGAATTCTGCACAAAGACCTCGGATTATTCGCTTACAAGGTCCAATTGACTCAGCAATTGAAGGCATGCGACCATCCGCTTCGTTCGCATCGCTTCGCAGTTTGGTCCTTAGAGCGGCTGGAAGTGGCCAGTGATTTTGGGCGAAAATCGCATTTTCATCTCGGCAGCTACGTTAATAAACCAAATTGCCGCATCTGGGACTCGGAAAACTCGCACGTTATTGTCGAGAAGCCAATGCATCCACAGAGAGTAACAGTTTTGTGAGGATTGTGGAGTTGTGGCATCATTGGACAATATTTCTTCGAAAATTAGGCTGGGAACAACGTTTTGGTCAACGGTGCGCGTTACAGAGCCATGTTAACCTACTTTTTTTTTACTGAAATTGAAGACATGGATTTGGACGACCTCTGGTTCATGCAGGATGGCCCGAATGGATACGTTTTTAAAAATGCCATCAGACATGCTGCTTATTATGTTCAGGGTTTTAAAACATCACAAAGAACAAACGCCTGGTTTGACAACGAGTATAGCCAGCACATGCAGCAAAGCAAGAAGCCTACAATGCAACGCTGCATCGGATTACGAGAGCTGTTCGCTAGCTCTATGAACAGAAAGGAAGGGAGACGACCCGTCTTCTCAGTAAGAAAAAGAAAATGCAAGTGAAGCGCACGATCGAGGAGATGGAGATGGCAGGAATGAGGTCTGAAACTCTTATTAAATTAGAATGGATATAAATTATGGATAAAAGCCTACCAGGACGAGGATGGTTTTTTTTTCGGAGCTTTTGAAGCTTTACTCTGGAGCACTCAGACTCAAAACTGGTTCATTGTACTGCCAGGTAGCAACCTACTCCAGTGCCGTTAATTTGATCCCAACGACAAATGGTGACTTGACTAGATTCGACTTTACTGGGATTCGAACCTGCGACCCCTCTAACTTGGGGCAGGCACCTAACCAACTGCGCTATCCAGTCGCTTTGATAGGACTTACTAGTAAAGTGAGTTCAGAGACAACAGACCAGATCTTTACACTACAGCAGATTCTGGAAAAAAACCAAAAAAAACTAGGTCGACACCCACCGTAAGGCCGCATATGACAGCGTGCATATGGGCGAGCTATACAGACCCATATCTACTTTTAATATTCCTGTCAAACTCATCAGACTGCGCTGGATGATGATGGAGAACTCCCGCTGCTCCATCAAGGTCGGTAACAAACTCACCGAGAGCTTCAACGTCAAAAAAGGTTTTATACAAAGCGAAGCGCTGTCATCTGACTTTTTCAACATCGTTTTTGAGAAGATCGTACAAAACTCACTGACCAACACAAGAGGCACGATCTTCAAAATTCTGTTCAACTGCTAGTTTACACAGATGACATTGGCGTGATTGATCGAAATCAACGCGCGGTCAATGAATGTTAGGTTTTGGAGGGGAGTGCGTTAAAGCATCATTTCCACTCGGAAGCCATGGGTCCATTGTGAATCCCTTCAATTGCGGAGTACACTATCTAGAAACCTATCCTCACGTGACGTGATGGCCGAAACCACCCCGTACTCTTCATAAATTTTAGAAGATCCGATATATCTGCGTTCCATAAGTCCGCAGTCTCTGTGAAGAATCTTTGGCCCAGCGAAGCTAGGCTCCGATTCTGGAGAGCTGGGCAGTGGCAAACAGATGTTGGACCGTCTCGATCTCCTTCTCATCTCCGCAACTCCGGCAGAGATCGCTGTTCCATTTCCGGAGCATTGTTCCGATGGGGCATGTGTCCTGTGATCACTCCGAAGGGCATACGGATCGAGTTACGGTCCTACACGAGGATGTGGCAGAACAACTTCTGCAGACTGTTTAACGGCGACGAAGAACCGAATTCCGCTGTCAGGCAGATTGAACGATTCAACTCGAATGAAAGGGACGATGTAGATCAACAATTCCGTCCCCCCGACCTGGATGAAGTGAAGATAGCTATATCGAAACTGAAGTCCAACAAAGCTGCTGGAGCTGACGGCCTAGCGGCTGAGCTTTTCTAAGCAGCTGGCGATGACTTGGTAAGGAGCACCAACTGATCTGTAAAATATGGTCGGAAGAAAGCATGCCCGATGAAAGGAACTTCAGCATTGTTTGCCCGATCCACAAAAAAGGAGACCCTCTAAAATGCACCAACTATAGAGACATCAGTCTTCTGAACGTTGCATACAAGATCTTATCTGCCATGTTGTGTGAACGCCTAAAGCCATTCGTCAACAACCCGATCGGTCCATACCAGTGTGGCTTTAGGCCAGAAAAATCCGCCATCAACCAAATATTCACACTGCGGCAGATCTTGGAAAAAACCCACGAAAGAAATGACATCCAACACCGACGTCTCGGACAGAACAGAACGGACGTAACAGCAGACAGATATAACTTTGAGGTAGTCAAGGACTTTGTTTACCTAGGTAGCGCTATTAATTCAGACAATGACACCAGCGCTGAAATCGAACGAAAAATAACTCTTGCCAATCGCACCTTCCTTGAGCTAGGTTAGGTTAGAGGGCTGCTAGTGAAATTCACCAGCACACTTAGACCATGTTGGTCCATTGTGATACCCACAGTCAGACAACTACCACTAATCGACCGCTCCAGTAATAGTGCCGTTCATTTGATCCCAACGGCAAATGGTGACTGGACCAGATTTGAAAAACCGGATAAAAGCATATTAACTTTGCTTTCACTGGGATTCGAACCTGGGACCACTCTAACTTAGGGCAGGCACTTAACCAACTGCGCCATCCAGTCGTCTTTCTTTGGGCTAAGAAAGTAATTGATAAACAAAGCCCTCTCTCTAACAACCAAGGTAACGCTGTACAAGACCTTAATCGTCCCAGTCCTGCTATATGGCGCAGAAGCATAGACTTTGTCAAAAGCGGATGAGGTTGCTCTTGGCTGCTTTAAGAGAAAAATTCTTCGGGTGATTTTCGGTCACGTCTGCATAGAGGGTAAGTGGAGGAGAAAATACAACAACGAACTGTACGAGCTGTTCAGGGACATTGACTTAGCCAGAAGGGTGAAGGTCCAATGATTAAGATGGTTAGGTCATATAGAGAGAATGGAAACCAGTGCTCCGGTCCGGAAAGTCTTCGAATCCACCCCCGAGGTACGGCGCGGTAGAGGAAGACCGCGACTCAGGTGGCGCACGCAAGTGGAAGGGGATCTCAACCAACTGTTCATGCGAAACTGGAGACAGCTAGCTAAAGATCGAGCTGGCTGGAAACGCTTGTTGGTTTAGGCCCAGGTCCACCCCGAACTGTAGCGCCACCTTAAGTAAGTAACAGACGTTAACCGACAAAAAAAAATCGAAAAAGTGAGGTACCACAGGGTTGCATTTTATTACCAGCTTTATTTCACTTGTTTATAAACGATGTGCTACGATGTGCTACTTCGACGGGATGCGGAGAAATGCAAAGAACTCATACGAGCCAGCTGAAGCATCACAGAGAAAGGCATGTATTGAAAATAAACTCCAATCAGATCAGTTCAGATACGCATTGCTAGACAAATAGTTCCAAAAGGGTAGAGAAATCCAAGGATCTTGGATGATTCCCAATCGAAATTGCACCAAAAGCTCGCCCAAGTAATGTCCTCATTCAGGATGTTTTTCAATATGTGAGGTGATATGCACCGCCTCCGGTGAAACCGTCCCATTGTGTGAATGTAGCACATAGAGAGTGACCACTATTGTCACGATTAAATTACCAGCGTCCGTCAATAGATGCCTGCACAGTTTTTCTGGTCCAATCGTATCTCTAATGAAAATCTTTCCCGGAGAACAGGCCAGGAACCGATTGCATCTGCATACAACGACGAATTGGCGGTGGATCGACCACGCAACACAAAGGGATGACAGCTGCGAAGCTAACTACGCAGATTACTAGTAACACCCTCACACATTTTTGGGATAATTTGAAGAAACCATCAACAAATTTAATCAAAATTGTTGTGCACGCAAAAATGCTTCGTTGCCACTTTTCCATTTCCTCGACCCCATTGTGCGAATATGAAAACTTGAGTTACTTAATAAAAAAAATTCGGTGAACAAAGCAACCCCGTCGCACAGCACATTTACAGGCAAATTGTCATACACTTACGGATAACTTTGAAAGGGCACAGAAGAGAGCAAAAAAAATAGGGGGAGAAATGCTCAATCCTACCGGGGCTACACACAACGATCTGTAGACTCAAATCCTTTCAATAGCAGGTTGCTCCCACCGCTCCCCGCTGCCACCTCATGACTGTGCGACGTATAAAAAGAGTGACGTTCTCCTTTCTGGTGAATAATCCATGCGACAGCTTTACTCACAAAAAAGGGTTAAACCTAGCGAAGAGTTTCTAAAAAAAGAATGAAAATATTCCTTTTTTGGCGGGACAACAACGAGTTCAGCAAAAACTGACAACAATGCGTTGTCCTTCCTTTTGCATTAATCCTCTCATTCCGTATGTATGTGCCTGTGACACTTGATTATCGCGCGAATTTTGTTAATTATTGTAAAGGTTTACCTCGAAAATGGCACAAGCAACGACCATCTCCTTAGCTAAAGCATTTCCGAAAAAAATAAGGACCTTCGAACCTTTTGAAACCTGACCCAGATTTCGGCAAGGAGATGAGACATTCTGTGATTTTTTCAATCTAGTGGTGGAGAAGCTAGTACGGGGGACAGGTGTAAACACAGAAGGCACTATCTTGGAGACAGTACAACTACTGGACTACGCAAATGACATCGACATCGTCGCTCGTTCCCAGCGACCGTTGTAGAGGCATTTACGGCAATTGAAGAGCAAGAGAAACGAGCTGGTCTTAGAGTGAATGAGAATGAAACGAAATACAGGATGGGTATTTCATCATGTAGTATTTCTTTAAGTCACAGGTTATTTTGACACTGACAGCTGTTTCCCGCTCGAAATCTTGATAGGAAGTCAGTATCATACCTCCGCGGAACGAAGTGAGTCGCTTTACGCTTGAACAACGTTGCGAAATATTGAAAACTTATTTCCAAAGTGAATGCTGTGTAGCCCAAACAGTGCGTTCTTTGGCAGAAATGAAGCACACACCGCGACTGCTGTACGCAAGTTTGTGCAAAAAAGTTCCTGAGACTGGTATGCTAGTGGACAACACTCATGGTCCCCGTCGTCGTACGGTGCGCACAAATGAGAATGTGGCTGCCGAGAGTGTGAGATTCAATTCACGAACATCAACACGCCATCAATCGTAACAGTTCAAGTAGCCTGAGGAGAATTCTGCACAAAAATCTCGGATTATTCGTTTACAGGGTCCAATTGACTCAGCAACTGAAGCCGTACGACCATCCGCATCGCTTCGCAGTTTGGGCCTTAGAGCAGCTTAAATTGGACAACAATTTTTGGCGAAAAATCATCTGGGGCTTGGAAAATCCGCACGTTATTTTCGAGAAGCCAATGCATCTACAGAGAGTGACAGTTTGGTGCGGATTGTGGAGTGGTGACATCATTGGCCAATTTTTCTTCGAAAATGAGGCTGGGAACAACGTTTCGTTGCTGAGAAGCTAGGCCCAGGTCCACCTCGGACTGTAGCGCCACCATTATTATTATTATTATAACAACGTTTCGGTCAACGGTGCGCGTTACAGAGCCATGTCGACCGAGTTTTTTTTACTGAAATTGAAGACATGGACTTGGACGAACTCTGGTTCATGCAGGATGGTGCGCCATGCTCCACAGCTCTTACCACACAGCCCATGCCACAATCGATCTTTTGCGCACCAAATTCCCAAATCGTATTATCAGTGGGGATGCAACATCATTCATAAAAACATCGATGTTTGAAAACATCAATGTTTCCACGACAAAAATCGATGCTAAGAAACATCGGTATTAACAACGATACATCGATGGTTTTTCGATGTTTTATTTATCTTCTCCATCACACAAATTGATGGCTATATTTACGACGAACTGTACCTAAACAACAAAATATACTAGTCTTACCAGTTTCTACCCAAAAAACCTTCAGTGTCTTCCGTTTCGTTGATGAATGGATTTTTACTTTGTGGCCAACGAAAAACCAACGAAAACCCTACGGTTCGAGATTAGGGTTCCTGGGCGGGCCCTTCATGCACGTTTATATAGTGACTCGCTTGCTCCAAGATCCACCCCATTCGTAAGCAGGCGCTAGTTTGGCTGTTGACACAAGATCTGCTATGCTTACGTATCCAGCCAATACATGCCGAAACATGAACCTTATCCGATTAGGCACCGACAGTTCCATAGGAGTTGAATACCCAGTCTCCTTGAGGATTGCTTGTTGCCCAGGGTGTACCACTTGAAGGTTCGGAGTAGAATGTTAGACTAGGAGGGGCTAAGATATAACAAAGTTACATTGTATTGCGCATCTCTAGCTCTTTTAGAGTAATTATTACACAAATACAAGCACATTTTAAATTTAACACATCTTGGCAATGTTTAACGAAAAGAATAAACGATGTCGATGTTTGACAATTTTGCCGTCGATGTATCGGCGATATACCGGTTATCAAAACATCGATATTAACATCGGAGCTGCGATGTTACCCCTTTGGACATTTTTTTTTTTTTTGTGAAGAAACGTGAAGGAGCGATGTTGTGCCAACGATCGGAAACGATTCAAGCGCTTAAAGCCAATATCATCCAAGCAATTCATAATCTACAGCCCGAAACCATCAGCAAGGTCTTGGGATATTGGGGTGACAGAATGCGCTACTGCGAAGCTAGCCGAGATAGCCGAGGGAATATTTGTTCTTACTAATGACGCCATGGAAAAAAATTAATTTTGTTAATTTTTTGCATTTTGCACCCGGCCACCACAGCCGTCACGTAGTAGGTTGGTGCGTCGACTCCTACGCTCGAGGTCTAAGGCTTCGAGGCTATGACAGAGGTAAAGCCTGAGCCAATGCTACACCGAGGATTAATGCATTAAACTAAAATTTAAAATCGCTTAAGGTAGCCCTAAACAACGAACATGCTCGCCGAACTTGCTCGTGCTCGCCGCATTTTCGTCGTGTATGGGCTGATTCGCGAGCCGCTCGCTGTTGGCGGAAAATTTCGATTTTATCGTGTTCGTTGGCTTTGAAGTTCGCCGTGTTGGGCCACGTTCGCGAGCAAACTTCATTTTTGCTGTGAACGTCGCCGAGTGGATATCGGGGATTAGGCACAATGTCAACAGTCAGCCACGATTTATCGAGGAATTCACCACTTGCGCTTCCCTATCACACATGTTGACGGATTGAAGAAACAACACGAAATGAATGTTCGCCAAATGTGTTCGCCGTGTAGGGGATAACGCAAACGAGCAAGTTCGGCGAGCATGTTCGTCGTTTAGGGCTACCTTTATTCGCAAAATTCAGCCGTAATTATCCGAAAAGTTGATGAATAATTTTATCAAAAGAATTACAATTTGTAGATAGAACTGAGGTGGATATTTGACAGATTTTATACACCGTTAGTTACCTCAGAGTTTTTTTTTTTGAGAAGCAAGAGGAAATATGCCCACTTTTGAAAAAAAAAAAGTGTGTCGCTATTCTGTTCATTTAAAATCGCATCTCTTGTTGGATGATCTTACAATTTCCATGCATGTGTTTGGATCAGAGAATATACAGTCTTGGTCAAATGTATTAGGGTGCCTTAAGATTCGTTATATCTTCAAAAAGCAAACATTTCAATGAAATGAGAGGAAACAGATAAAATCGTTTGCAACCGAAGATAGTGTCGCCGAAAACCATAAAATTCAAACTAATTACCTCCGATAAGTGATTTGTCAGCAAAGACAAAAAGATAAGGGTGCCTAATACTTTTGTCCAAGGCTTTATGCGTACAAAATATGTCTGAACACTGAACGCACGGGCAGACAAGAAATTCGTTGAAATGCAACACAGAGATCCATTTATGCGGCGAATGCCTCCCGCTTAAGGAATGAATGAATTTTTTACGAATTTCCGAATATTTTATGAGAACTTCATTGCCAAGGCGTTGCAATGTGCTCAATGCTCTCCGTTCAACCAAGTCGACACTATCCGGTGGTCAAATGAAGTGGCGTCTGCTGAGAGGAGGGTGGAGCCGAGTTCATAGCCGTAAGGACAAAATGCCTAACTGCAATAAATTTCAATGAATGTGCAGTGACTTGAAATGCAATTCGCTGATGGTGCATTACGATAATAACGCAACAGAGCTCTTAAGTCTCCGAAGTTGTCCTTTCGTTGAGTATTTTTCTATTTCGTATTTCCCGAAGCAGGACTGCTGATGGTGGTCTTATGGGGCAGCGGAAGTCATTTGGATTTTACGATGCAGTTTACGGAACGATGTTCAGTGAAAATGAATCAGACGGACTAAGTGAGAGGGAAACTGAAAGTATTTATAGCCACCCGCAGGGCACGGGGAGGGATGTTTTTGTTTGCGTAATATTTGCGCTTGAAGCGGTTGATTTGCTCAGGGGATTCACTGGGGAATATTACTTTATTGATGAGGGATTATCGCATAGATATTGGATATTAGTTTGACAGTGGGTGGGTGCCGCTGGAATTACATTGTTTACGGCGTTTTATTCGTTGATGAGTGAGGTTATCTACAAGGTCTAGGATCAGAGTTTCAAGTGCGCTTGCGAAGCACAGTTAATACCACTTTAGATGGATTATTGGCTCTTAAAAAAATAAATTAGTAGAGCCGCACAATAGGGAATTCCCGTTCAAGGACAATCAAGTCCATGAGCCTCCTTCATCGAGTGCAATTCAATTCAAAAGAATGCTTACGATGTTCATCAACTACTTAGTTTAGTTTTAATGCATTTTTTTATTTTTATCTTTTAAAAATCTTACATTCTAGAAAAAAGTACTTAAACTAGATACACAAAACGGGATTCTTATATACTATCTTACTGGCCCTATGCGGGCACTCTAAGTTTATCTATGAATTTACAATTTACTTTGCCTTTCGGCTTCTTTTTGTTTATTTTACATATATTTTTAAATAATACTAAAAAAAATACTTATGCTAAGAAAAATTAATTAAAAACTTAGTAATCTAAAATTTTTTTTTTTATTTATATTCTTAAACTAACTTAACACTAACTTACCTAACTTAAACTTACCTAAACTAACCTATCTAAATTTTTTTTTGTTTTTACTATTTTTTGTATATTTTTTTTGATTTTTTTATATTTTTTTTCTTAAAATTACCCTATCTAATACCCTAACCTAAATGTAAGTTGGCCGTAAGGGACCAACAATTTGCTGATTAAACTGACAAAATCTGGGGCGTCTGATGGGGCTGCAACCACCAATAGAACCCCCGAAGCTTTTCACAATCCCTTCTGTCGCGAACTGAGATGGATCTACTGAACCGGAGATCACCCGGACTAACGCTTGCGACATCGCTCTCGTAGAGGAGTCGCCTATCTACTGTCCTTCGCACCACGTGATAGATTAATGGACATCCCTCCGCATCCTGGATTAAGCCAATCCGGTCAAGGTACAAGAACGCTTCCGGCGGAATGAATCCACTTCGGCGAGCGTTCTCATGATATGCTTCATTGTTGTAGTAAGCTCCAAATATGAGCTCGTTTTCCGAGGTCATGGCTCGTGCAACGTGCCTTCGAATCAGCTTAATAATAAAATTATCCACCCTGTTCACGTTTGCTTCGTTATACAAGAACTCGTTGGAATAGAATTTCTTGTACTCAGATTCTGGGGTTCTGTACTTCTTGAGACAAGCCCGGAGACATTGCCTCTCGAACAGCCTCATCTTTTCCATCTGGGAAGGACTCACGTTGAACCACACTGGACAACCGTACGCCATGACTGGCCGGATGAGGGCCATGTAGCAGATCACCTTCACCCTGGTATCAAGTTGGCTGCTATAAAACAACCTCCTTGCCACAGCAAAGGCCTTCCTGGCTTTCGTCAGTGCAGTAGCTATATGTCTGTCGAAATATAGATACTGATCCAACCAAATGCCTAGGTACCTTACTACACTTTTCACTGCTAACGGCTCCCCTTGCGGGTCAACTATGCCGAACTTACGCCAGTTTTTTTTCGTGTCCCTTGAGGCCTTGTATAACGGAGTTCGGAAAAGGATGGTTTCACACTTCTGGTAGTTGATTTTCAACTTCCAGTCGTCGCAAAATCGCTGAATTTTATCGAAGTCACGTTGCAGGAGGATGTTGATGCCCTCAACCTTCGGCGCTGTCCTGTATGCCACCAAGTCATCGGCGTATGCGATCAAATGCTGCATGGAGCCAATCAGTTCACTGGTGAAAATAGTGGAAAGGATTGGTGAGTTAACTGCACCCTGCTGGAGCCCATTCTTTATTTGGAAAACATTGGTGGAAATCATGTTGCCACTTTTAACAATATAACTTCTACCTGTTACCATGTCATAAATCGTGTAAAGCAGCGACTTGCTTATACCCATCCTCGTCAACTTAAGGAAGAGACCTTCTAACCATACGGTGTCGAATGCCTTTTCCAAGTCAACGAGGCAGGCCCCGGTGCACTGGGTTTTTGCTTTGTTCCATTGAATGTCCGACACCAATTTTGACGCGGCATGTACAGTATCATGCCCCGCCCTAAATCCAAATTGGTTATTCGGTATTATTTTTCTGTGATCAGCCCACTGTGTCAGAACTCTATTGACAATCTTCTCGAAAACTTTGCTTATGCATGGAAGGAGACTAATCGACCGAAGATTTTTCGGAAGAGAGGAATCTTTGTCCCATTTGGGGAGGGGTTTCACTACCGCCGTCTTCCAATGCGATGGATAATATGCATTACTCAGTGCATTGTTGAATAGGATTGTGTATATCTCTACCGCCTCATTGGGGAGATGACGCAGCACAATATTCGGTATCCCATCTATTCCCGTCGACTTTTTGTTCTTAAGACTGTTGAAGATGCCCTTGAGATTCTCTCTCGAAATGAGGATGGAATCGGATCCACCATAGGCGACGGCATTATTTGCCATGTTTTCGTCATTGAACCTGGTGAAACCAGGATTCTCAGAACGCCATTGCTGTATTTCATTTCGAAGATAGAAATGGTTAAGCAAGGCTCTGTTCTCCAAGTCGTGGTTAGGACAACGAGACTCGTTGACCTTGTACACTTCCTGAAAACTGCTCCTATTGCTTCAACCTTCTCCTGAGGATCCTCAACAATCAAGAAGTCACTGTCTAGCACGGCCCCATCTGGATCTATGCCAACTGACGTTAGTAGGGTTGCGTTGTCAGTAGTTCTGTCAAGTCGAATAGCCTCCAAGTCGTTGTGATCCCTCCTTCGGAAAATTCGGTTGATTTGGGGAAACATACCGGGACCGTTGGAACGAACAGCCCGAATCCTGTCTCCCCAATACGAATTGACTGCAATTCGGTAGTTCATCCGAATTAACTTCTGGAGGTTTTTGATCTGCGACTTGAGCGACCTTAGTTCCTGGTCGTCTCTGTCCGTAAAACGTCTGTAAAGTGTCTTAAGTCGCGACAGCAGTCTGCTTTTGTTCACGTGCAGTGCGTCGATAGTAGCGTTCCGATAGATGTCGCCATCTGTGGTCGGTGCAACTTTTGGAAGCGTCGTGTCCATGGTGCGTTTTATTGTATTGTCCACTTGTATGAGGTACCTGTCAACCTCTTCGTTTGTCAGGTTTCTGTTTGCGGGTGGAGTAATGTCACTCGAACGTAGTTCTCTGGATAAGGCCCTGGAGAAACGCGGCCAACGAGCCTTACGATAATTGTAGGGGTACGTCTCCACGAATTGCTCCAGTTCGACCAGTTCATTCGGGAACTGAATAACCGCGGCAAGTCCACAGTGATCACTGTCGTACTCAACCGTTGTTAAGCAGTTCCTTGTGTCACTGTCCACATCGCGTAACGTCAGTCGTCTGTCAATCAGCATTAGATCCAAATAAGACCCACTTCTGGGAAATGATGGTCTATCGGTTGCAAGCAAATTCAGCTTGAATTCAATAGAGTGCTGCGTCCACCAATCAAGGAGGGAGTTTCCCCTTTGATTTGGCACAGAATTACCCCATTCCTCATGCTTCGCGTTCAAATCGCCGGCTATGATAAAATAGTTCTCGTCCAAGCAAAGACGAAGTTTTCGAAAGAGAGTCTCGAGCTCCGATATGAAACTTGTGGTCCGAGGTGCGTCTGGCGCATAGACCGCGACCACGTACAATTTCCTCCCACCTTGGAGAGAAATGCACGCAATACACGCTTCCAGTACACCGAAAGTTCGCAATTCACTGCAATACACGATCTTGTGGCGTATACCTTTTTTAATGAAGAGAGCGACCCCACCCCCTTGTGTGGAGTGGGGGCGGTCCCTTCGAATAACGGTATAATCTTTGTACCTGAGATTGTGGTTCCGGTTTAGCTTAGTTTCGCTAACCATCAACACGTCAGGCTTATGGGTCTCCAACAGGTTGAGTAAAGTCAACCTTCTTTCGATCCTGACGAGTGAATTCGCATTCACCGCCAGGATCGAAAGGTCTCCAGCTGCCGGCGTATCCATTATATTGGATACGCACTTGACCCAGCGGGTCTCGACGAAAGGACTTGGTCCATCCGCGCAAGGTCTTTTTGGAACTGCGCCATCTGGGCCTTCATTGAGGCCATCATTGACATCAACTACTTATCATGAGCCTATGATGAATCCATCTTCAGTTAAAATTATCCTTGTTTCCCTGCAATACTTGGAGGAAATTGAACGAGAATGAGCTCTGCGAGTTACGATGTTTTAGCTGCACCAGATTTGTGTTAGTTAGCCGGTATTTAAAATAAAAGGTGACCAGATAAGAACGTTAGGAAAAGAAATTTAAATAAAAGATCATCGATTTTGGCTTCATTTTGATGCTAAAGAGTCTTCCAATAGGGACTTCCGAACTTTGACAGTTGATGGCAGCCATATTGATAAAGCTGCATCTGTCAAATCAGCTGTCATTTATTCGGTCTATTTTGCCAAATGCAAACGGACGAACAAAGCATTTAACAACACGTGCAAATGATAAAATTGTTTTGTTTGGGCAACGTTCTGGGCGCTTAGCCTATTTTACGGTCACCATAATTATCCTACCGAGGGGACTATTCGCAGTGTGGTGGATAAATTTTGGGTGAACTGGTTCAGTAAATGATAAACCAACTTCCGTACGTCGATGAAACGCAAGATCTGCGGAAAATATCGCCACGCCGCTATCCGTGAGAGTGTGCAGGAGAATCTGAGACCGGGACAGTCGATTTCGCGTCGCTCACAAGAACTCGGCCTTCGCAGACCACAACTTGAGAAATTTTGCGTCATGACTTGGGTCTGTACCCGTACAAAATTCCACTAACCCAGGAGCTCATGTTAAACAACCAGACCATAGACAACGACGTGTGTCCGCTAAATGGGCTCTGGAGCAGTGGGAAACTGACCCCAATTTTCATTAAAAAGTCATCTTCAGCTTTGAGGCTCATATCTAGATGAATGGGTTCGTCGAATTTGGGACAATACCAATCCACATGAGATCCAAGAGAGTCCAATACATCCCGATAAATCACTATTTGATGTGGATTTTGGGCTGACGGCCGTCATTGGATTTTTTTTAGAACGACATTGGCCAGAGAAGTCTTGGCTGATTTGAATGATGTTATATTTCACACATAGTGGCATCAATAGGCCTTTCGAACGCTTAAAAAATGTTGCTGATAACACACACTCATACTTTGTTTTATTTAAAGTTAAAAATAGGAAGCGCTTAATGGAACACTTTTTGCATTCATGCCATTACGTTTGGAATGGCACATCATTCGAATGCCTCTGCTGGCAGTGCCAACTGCCCACTGCAATTTTTGATAACTTGGTCCAATATATGCGGTGCTATTCCGGCAATAGCGTTTCAAATGTTGGCCTCAAGCTCGTCGAAAGTTGTTGACTTGACGTAGCTCCAGAGAAAATAATCGGTTGGTTTCAAGTCGCATGATCGCAGCGGCCAATTGATGAACGCTGACCGTAAGATTACCCAGTGCCCAAATTTCTCCTTCACAACTTCAAGCGGTGCTCTGTCTTCTGGGAACAACAGTTTGGATAAATCGCAGAAAGAAAGTCCGTTAACTTCGCTCTATACGTAAGATCATTGACGGAAACGATGTCTCCTTCCCCATTTCGAAGGAAATAAGGGCCGATGATGCCCCCTCGACTTCTTGTTGAAACCACAGCTCGGATAAATCGATGTTGTCGAGCTCTGGCCAAAGAAAGTCGATTAATTTCTTTCTATACTTGAAACCATTGACGGTAACGGTGTCTCCTTCCTCATTTCGAAGGAAATAAGGTCCGATTATGCCGCCTTGCCATAAACCGCACCAAACAGTCAATTTTTGTTGATGCATTGATGCATGACCGAATACTTGTGGATTGTGTTCGCTCCACATAGGCGGCTATAAGCCAAATATGACCTCGTACGAGAAGATGATTTTTTGGTCAAAATCCGGATCTCCGGGCAACTTTTCGAGCGCCCAATTAGCGAACTCACGGCGGCATTGTCTAGGGTTAGATTAGGAGGCTGCTAGTGATTTCACTAGCACACTTAGACCATGTTGGTCCATTGTGATACCCACAGTCAGACAACTACCACTGATCGACCACTCCAGGGACAGTGCCGTTAATTTGATCCCAACGGCAAATGGTGACTGGACCAGATTTGAAAAATCGGATTAAAGCGTTTTAGCTTTGCTTTCACTAGGATTCGAACCTGGGACCCATCTAATTTAGGGCAGGCACTTAACCACCTGCGCCATCCAGTCATCTCATTGTCTATGGTCGCCTGGCTTCAATTCTTGCCTCAGCACAATCTTATACAGATGCAGGCCCAAATCCCATCGCAAAATAAGCCGGCTAGACTCTCTGGATCTTCTTCGATACTTCGATACTGTCTTCTGCATTTCGCACCAAATCTTATCGGGTTAGAGGCCTAAGGTCCAAAAGAGTGTACTCACACTCAAACCTTTCCATGGTGCGATGAATCGCTTGCACACTGAGGTCATGGTGACTACCGTTCTCGAGACGAAATTCACGTTGCGTAGTTACAATGGAGCCAGAATTTCGGTTTACATTACCTTAATATTTTATAATATCGCGCGCTTGACAAGCGTAAGGCGATGCATGATGGAATGGCAAACCCTACGGAATACTTTGACAGTTGGATATCATTGGTCACTTTGACAGCTGATGAAACATGCAAATTGAAAAGACCATCATTTCTACCCGGTCACCCTTTACAATGGCAGACCTTAAGCTAAGCACACACAGTCTGGGGTTGCAGTTCAGCTTGACGTATGTGATTGAAGCAGAGCTTGTAAATCCGGACCGCGCGTTGAACTTGACTTTGCTGGGAAACTGGGATATTCTTTCGAACACAATCGTTAGATAATTCACTTTGTAATTTGCGAAAGATGGACAATATCCCAAGCGGATGAACAGTGTCTTGGTCTTTTCGAGAAAAAAGTTCTGCGCGCGATCTTTGGTCCTGTTTGCGTTGATGGCATTTGGAGGAGAAGGTTCAACCACGAACCATATGGTCTGTACAGCGACATAATTCTAGCCAGGCGTCTACGGATTCAACGCCTAAGATGGCAAAGCCATGTAGAGCGTAGGGACAACTTGGAAGTGTCTTCGACTCTGAGCCTGTGGGACAACGCAACAGAGGACGTCCACATACAAGGTGGCGCACACAAGTCGAGGGGGACCTCGGCCGGCTTGGTGTGCGAAACTGGAGACAGCTGGCGAGAGATCGTGCTGGCTGAAGAGGCATGCTGGGTGAAGGCTGGGTCTACCTCGGACTGTAGCGCCATTTGCCAAAGAACTTTCCGCAATTTTTCACGAATTTTGTTGAATGGTGTCACTTAACCACGTGCCAATGGGCGTCGTTTCTCCTGTAAAAGGTCATGCTCGTAATGACTTCCCTGCGGAACAGGTGGAAGTGTGGGAGTGTGGGCCCTCACTCAGCCAATCAAATTGCCCTTGCATGTGCGTAATCCCCCCCCTCCCCCCATCGCTTTAATTCTTACTTAAGATAAAAACGACCGCTTTACGATTCACGCTATTCCATTTGACTTCTCGGCAAAACATATACCTCCCCTACACAGCGCGCGTAGAAATTCGAGGACATCCGCACAGCGAACAGTGCAATCCTCCGCACACCCACTCCCACTCAACCGACGGTTGTTCGTTCCCAAGAAGCGAACTCGATCCACCGCCGCGCCGTAGCGATATCAAAGAAGAAATTATATCCCCCAATAGCGACGTCCTTCCTCGCCAGCCTGGGGGTAATTTATATTATATTGGTAGTGCTGGTGGTGGGTGTTAACGCCACCGCCAGCCACTCTCCTGCGTGCGGGAAGCAACAAAAACAAAAAGCACATCACAGAGCACGGGAAACTTTCTCATCCGATGGTCGAGAAATTAAGTTTTAAAGTTTATGGCGTGCGATAGGGCAGCATCCTCGTCGGATGCGTGCGTGTGTAGGTGTGATGTGTGCGTCGTGAAGCTATTCCATGTCACGCTGAAAGAAAACACTTTGGAAATCGATTCACTTTATTTTGTGTTACTGTGGTGTATACCGAGATACACAGAGCGTCGCTAAGGAATCAAACTTTATTGAGGAAGTTTGGCATTTCTCGTTCGTTTATCCTTCTGCCGTTCTTACTCCTTCCGCTGGTGATGGTGCTGGGGCTGGTGCTGGGGCCGTCGCCGCAGAGTCCTTCGAGTTCACTTTACTTTATGAACGTCTTTACGATGTAGCAGCTAATGTCGATGATACCGATGATAAAATTAACTTTATCCTCTTTTGCTTTGCTCTAGGTCCTTGAAGGCACAATAAATCCCGGGTCTACGGGTATTCGAGGGAGCGCCGTGGAGACATGTACGTGCCACTGGCACTGTGTGTGAGTACATCACATGCGCTCGGATACAAAAATCAAAGTCTCAGCTTCAAGGTGCTTCGGCATCGTTTGGCGAGGGGGGAGATGGTGTGCACGCTAGTATTTTATCGTGGGGACTTTCAGATGCGCTGCCTCTTCATTTGCAATAAAATAAGTTATAGGAAGTTAATGCTGCTTCTGTGTGAATTTTCCTTTGGCGTGTAAGAGACTGCGCTACAAGCGGATGAGTACTTAAAGCTGAAGACTCGAGATTCATTGGCCCCGGTGCCCGTTGAATGTGTTAATGGTGACTCCTTGCATTTACGAGTACACAGCTTCAGTGGTCCTTTTGAATAATGAAATTTAAATTCTACGGCACATAAAGAATGATGAGAGAGTTTTGGTAATCCAATTCCAAAAGGGTTGCTGCAGCTGGTGCCGAGCAAAGGATCGTAAGTGGTGTACATGTCCTTTCAAAGAAGGTCTCCTGATTCCCTTCATGACCTACAATCGATTCAGGATGTCCTGGCATTTATGTTTGACATTCGGCAACAAAATATCCTCCATTCAATATGCAAACTCAAGACCACTGAATGGCGATAAAGTCTTGCCAATGATTGCTTTGACTGCACACATCGGAAATGGGGGGATGTGGGGGTCGGAGATGATGGCTGACCTTCATTGACGATGGCCACTTAAAGGCGTTGGTTATGGCAGAGCCGCACACATGTACTTGCGTATGGGAGCTATCTAGTTTCTTTTTACATTGCCCGAATTGGGAGAAAAGGTCGCCGATGCGTGGCGCTGATAAGTAGAAAGATTTTTTTTTGTCGGCTGGTAATAAATTCGATACTTCCATGTAAACTTTCGTCATTTCACGCAGCGGTTGTATCGAGCTGTAAGGCATCTTTCTTAGCCGGAGTCCATTAATGTCCACTGATTTTGAAGTAATTTCAAGACAGTAGTTTGGTCACGTGGCACGAATGTCCCCATACGACTTTGAAATCGTGCCTTGGATGCGATTTCATCAAGTAGGCGACCGCTTGGCAGACCCAGGACGAGACAATTGGACCAAGTCCAAAAACTCGACACGACTAAGCATCCGAAGGAGAATTTTTCGAACGCAGCAACAATTACCTTAGTCTTCGATTCGGGCCCTGTGGGACAACGCAACAGAGGACGTCCACGTACAAGATGGGACACACAAGTCGAGGGGGACATCGGCTAGCTTGGTGTGCGAAACTGGAGACAGCTGGCGAAAGATCGTGCTGGCTGGAGAGGCATGGTGGGTGAGGCTCAGGTCCACCTCGGACTGTAGCGCCCTGCGAAAAAGAAGAAGAAGCAAGAATTACCTCTACCGTCTTGGTTATCGTCCAACTTTCGGCTCCATGTAGCGCGACTAACAGGATAATCGTCTTGTAGATCAAGCCTGGTTACGCTTAGGCATAGGTAGGTAGTTAGGTAAGATGGCTTCCCTCACAGGTGAAGGATTCACTTAGACCCAAGAGGACCATTGTGATGTCACTGAGTCGGCTTCCAACCGTTACTCTCGAAACCATTTCTGAATGAACATCCATATTCTCCTGACTTTTATTTCAGCTATGTCCGTTAGTTTATTTAAGTAGAAAGCTCCTAGGGTTACTTTCCTTGTGGAGGCGATTGCTGGACAGTTGCAGAGAAAGTGCGAGGGTGTTTCGTCCTCTTCTTCGTCCATACATCTGCTGCAGAAGTCGTTGTATGGGCCTAGTCTCACCGCGTGTTTTTCCATAGCGCAGTATCCTGTGAGGACTCCTACTAGGTTACCCAATTTATTCCTGATAAGATAGCTGTGGTTTTCCGAAGATCCATCTTTGGCCACGTTTGTCTCGCATGTAGGCAGGTGTTCAGATTTCTCCATCTCTCGCAAGCCTTGCTGATTACTAGCTCTGAGGACTTGGTTTTCAAGGATTCTATCGGCACAGAAACATTGACAACGGTGGGGTTTTTTTTTTATTTTTTTCGGAGGATTTTAAAAACGCTACTGGAGCACTCAGACTCAAAAACTGGTCGATTGTATTGCCAGGTAGTCCCCTACTCCAATGCCGTTAATTTTTCCAACGGGAAATGGTGACTGGACCAGATTCAATTTCACTGGGATTCGAACCTGGGACCCCTCGAACTTTGGGGCAGGCACTTAACCAACTGCGCCATCCAGTCGTCTGGTGGGGTTAATAATTATTGTACCCTTCCTGGCTAGTTCGTCTGCTTCACGCTTGGGCATAGCTCCTGATGAGTTAAAGTCGATGGCGGAGAATCGAGTGGCCTGGAGATCTCTCATGCATGCATTGCCCCGGCGACCCCTTCAGTGGAACATACGGGTCACTGAAGATGAGATGGGATGAAATTAAAAAAAGTTCATGCATCTTGAACCCTCTCCTCTTCTCATTCTCATTCTCATTCATCATTCTGGATGATCTTGTCTAATTTCTACGGGGAGGAATACATTTCTTGGGTCTACCTATAAAGTTGCTATTCTACGCTGACGATATCGTAATACTCGCGGAAAGCCCAGATATGATGCAAATCATGATCAATAAGCTCAAATATTATTGTCACCGGTGGAAATTGCAACTAAATACCAACAAATGAAAAATTATGATTTTGCGGAACGGATGTGGCCGATACGCAAGAAATGAAAAATGGATTTGGCAAAATGAAGAACTAGAAAACGTCAAGGAATACAAGTACCTCGGTGTTCTCATTACTCCCCAGTTATCGTTTAACTCTTTCCGGGCCACTACAAGAAAATAAATAAAATTGCACGATTTTTTTTTGCATAAATAAATTTATTTGCATCATGTTATCAAAAAATAGCAAAATAAATAAATTATCCTTACAGGATTCTTTACATGGTACGCAAATTATACCACTGCGTATAAAATGGCTATTTTCATTCATGAAATTCGTTAAAGCAAGTTTTTGTCTTGCTAAGTCAAAGTGGAAGATTGCAAGTAGAACACATCCATTGTCTTCTCCTTTGGAGTCCTGTCTTGCTACAGTGTGCACATCTTCGCAATAAAGTTCTTACAGGTTAATGTGACGAAGAGGATTGAATGCTTTCGTCAACGAACGTTTTTTTTTCACGCATACGGTCGTAAAATTTTTTTCTTTTTATTGTCAGTCAGAATGTTGACACCGATCTGATATAAGATCTAACTTAAATTCTTTTAGTGGTACGGTATACCCTGTATATCTTGCCAGTATAAAGTATTGGACAAAACATTTGCAACTAGAAGTGAAGTCAAGCAATTTCTTCAAATTCATTGAAGTTTTTTTTGGGCAAAAGCATAGCATCCTATATGTATTCTATATTTATATTTAAACTGTACAGAAGTAAAA
This sequence comes from Myathropa florea, assembly GCA_930367185.1. Classification (NCBI taxonomy): domain Eukaryota; kingdom Metazoa; phylum Arthropoda; class Insecta; order Diptera; family Syrphidae; genus Myathropa; species Myathropa florea. The sequence continues at coordinate 79,396,319 of OV884003.1, read as the reverse complement.
AAACTTTTGAAACAATTCTTAATTGAGTAATCTGCGTTGATTTGTAAATGTAACCTTTTATTACTGCGCGACAAAACATTTGCAACTTTCAATGGAATTTTCACTTTTAATTTTGCGCTTGAAGATCCTTCAAAGATTTTCTATCGGGTTAAAACCCGGTAACTGAGGTGGCCAATACATAAACATGACATTGTGATCACTGAGTCACGTTTGAACTAGCCTAGACGTGTACTTTGTGTCAGTTTCCTGCCAGAAGGCCTAAAGCAATGGTATTTCCCAGTCCCCTTTCGGCAATATAATAATAATAATAATGGCGGGGCTACAGTCCGAGGTGGACCTGGACCTAGCTTCTCAGCAACCACTCGTGTTGTGCGTGCTATTGTTCTCTCACGAGTGGAGGGGAGCTACAATTTAATGCCGACTCCGTACGGCGAGATTGAGAAGCTTTTTCTAGACAGTTACACTCTTTGAGCATTGTCAGTGGCTCGAAAGAGGTGGGGCCGTGAAAAAATGTTTGATGTTTTTTTCGAGATTCGAACCGACGACCTCGAGCGTAGGAGTCGACGCACCTACCCACTACGCCACGGCGCCCACCTTTCGGCAATATCACATCCTCTAAAATACTTTTGTGTGCCCATTGGTCCATTATCTCATTAATTAAACCCTATAGACCCAAACCAGCCACAGAAAAAAAAACCCGCATCAAAATATTCCCTATGCCAGGCTTAGCGGTTTTTAAACAATAACTTTATTGTAGTCGTTTGTCAAGTAATCTTCTAGCGCAAGATTTTCTATCGCCCCACATGATATTAAGTTTCGAATAATCAACAAAAAGGACTCAACGTTTCAAATTGGCTTTTCTGGTTTCGGATCAAAATACATGATTTTTATCAGAGCGATAAGTGCACAAACCAGCGACGTCCAGCAGACGTTATTTTTTAAATTTTTTAAAAGCCTGGCCTGGCCCTATTTTTCCATATATACAGTCAGCGTCAAAAGTGAGTAAACAGTCATTAGCTGAAAAATATTCCTCTAAATTAAAATTGACTGGAATGGTCTACGTCTGACATTGATGCCTCAAATTAAGAGCTCTGAAATCATACTTCAGAATAAGCTATATTTCATTTAAAATAACAGCAAACATAAAGAAGTTTATTTAGTTCAAACGAACAAAGGGGCTAAAAACAGTCATCAAAAGTGAGTGAACACATCTCTTTACAAAACAGTATCTTATTGAGAAAAAAGTTGTACTTTGTATGCCTTTACCGCTTTTTCAGTTATCGTATATGGCGGTCTTAATTTTCATACAAATGTTTAACAGAATCGAGCCTTTATGTCCTACAGTCACTGACACAATCATCTATACACTCACTTTTTAATGCTGTTTTTAGCACTTTTCTCTTTGAAATTCAATTAATTGTTTTATATATACAGTTATGTTAAATATTATATACCATATTTCAAAGTATTACTTTTGAGCTTTAATTTGATATATCCATGTCGGTGAATATTAATTTAGTGGATAAATCATGACTGAATGTTCACTCACTTTGACGCTGACTGCATCTCCCACTCTTACATTGGTTTTATTTTTTTTTTAAATATAAGCTTCAATTTGTATAGAAATGTGGTACAGAAAACATTCCATTGCACATTAAAGTATAGAAAAATGTGTAGATATGTGGTACGTTTTTCATAGCACCGGCCCTGAAAGAGTTGAAAAGTTCTGCAGGAGAACCTAAGGGAATCGAAACGAGCAATAAATTGCAGCTGAAAAGGTATCCTAAGCAAAAAGAATACTGCGCCGAGTACAAAGTATAAAATCTTTGAAGCAGTCGTGAGGTCAATGTAAACTACAGGAGGTACTTAGAAAGATCGAGGGATCAACTCACGAGTTATTCAGGATACAAGCCAAACGAAGTCAAGCAAGGAGCACATACAAGATACATCATCACGATTTAGAGAAAAAAAAACTACTTTCATGACCGGTGAGGCTTGGAAGTATTTTTATTGCTGTTGGGGGTATATTGCACAGCGACCTTCAAGATCTATTGTGCCCCCTTTTAATACCTTAGCACTATTACGAGATCTCCTCAAATACAGTTCTTTTCACAGTTGTATTGAGGGTAATGGACTCCTGTTGCGCATGGATGAAGAAATCTGTTCTCGAGTATTCTCTCTAAGCCAGTTTCTTTCAGGAATCTGAGAATGAGAGATGGTTCTGGTGATTGCATTTCTTCTTCTGATAGCAGGTACTTGCCCAGACTTCTTTTACTTTTGTAGGCTAGTGCCTCACAAAATCCCAGTATTTGTTCTGGAATTTCATTGAATTCTCAACAAAATATGTAGAGATCTTCTTCTGATACCCCCAGTTTCCTTAGATGCTCCCTGAGTCTACAGTACCCCGTTAGGAAGCCTGTTAGGATGCGGAGGTTATTCTTGTTCATTTTGATGCATGCCTCGAACCTCTTTCGGTTCTATCGCCCTAGGAGTTTCTTGTCCTGCTTCATTCCATGAGCGTTATCCCAGGTTTCAGTTCGGTTCCTTCTCTAGTTCCCTTTGAGAAGATGGTCTCCTACAGCGCAGAATGGTTCAGGGCCTATGAAGAGTTTTGATGCTCCTTTCCTTGCCAGGGAGTCGGCCATTTCGTTGCCTTCTATCCCCGTATGGTCACTGGCCAGGTATCCAGCAGAGTTTTACTCGGTTTCTCCTACTCAACTCCTTGAGCTTTTGCAAGCATTCCCATACAAGCTTGGATTTGATGATGTAGGAGTCTAGTGCCATGATAGCAGCTCGACTGCCCGACATTATTGCTACATGGGTACGTTAACAAACAAAATTGTCGAATTTGGGATGATAACGATATCAATTCACATGATATCCAAGAGCATCCCGATAAAATCACTGTTTGGTGTGCATTTTGAGGTGGCGACATCATCGAGAAGGAGAGGAAGACCGAACCCCCGGTACAAAGACCAAGTCATCTCGGACGTAAGACAGCTTGGTCTTGATGACTGGAAGCAATGTGCCCAGGACCGTCAACTATGGAAGGCAGCGATAGCTCAGGCTCAGACTCTACATGGGTCGTAGGCCTGCTAAGTAAGTAAGTAAGACGTCATCGGTCCGTACGAATATTTCTTTGAGAACGACGTTGGTCAGGCCATCACGATCAACGGCGACTGCTATAGGACGATGATTGCTAACTTCCTTTGGCCTCAATTGGATGAGATTTACACCAACGACATGAGGTTTCAACAGGACGGCGAGGCGTTCCGTGCCACACAGCTCTCGCCACATTGGAAATTCTGCTCGGGCGATTCGGTGGCATGGTCATCTCATGTGGAGGTGATGTGAACTGGTCAACGAGACTGTACGATTTGACACCGTTGGACCTTTTTTGTGAGGTTTTCTGAAATCGCTAGTCACAATCCACAGCGGCCTTCAAAGTCAATATAACCCATGCCATCGGTTAAATTCAGCCTGATTTATGCGCCAGAGTCATGGAAAATTTGACATTTTGGATACGCCCCACCCCGAGAAGCTGCGATAGATATTTGAACGATGGTATAATTCACACATAATGGCATTAATAGGCCTTTCGAATGAATATCAAAATTTCTATAATACCTCACACACACTTTGCTCTATTTGAATTCAAAGTTAGGAAGCGCTTAATGAAAGACCCTTTACAATGAAACTCTTAGCTCCAAACTACCAACCGAAGACACCACGTACCTGACTGCCACACAAATCTGGACTTCGCTAAACCCTAAACGCTCACTATGCTTGACCACAATGAGAAGGTCAAGAACCTTGAAAAGTCGATCAATGCATTATTAGAAGTCACGCTAAAGGTACCGACCGAACATGCTAGCCGAACTTGCTCGTGTTCGCCGCATTTTCGTCGTGTATGGGCTGATTCGCGAGCCGCCCGCTTTTGGCGAAAAGTTTAGATTTTGTCGTGTTCGTTGGCTTTGAAGTTCGCCGTGTAGGGCCAATCGCGAGCAAACTTCATTTTTGCTGTGAACGTCGTCGCCGAGTGCATATCGCGGATTAAGCACAATGTCAACAGTCAGCCAAGATTTTATCGAGGCGCTTCCCTATCACACATGTTGACGGCTTGAAGAAACAACACGAAATGAATGTTCGCCGTGTAGGGGATAACGCAAACGAGCAAGTTCGGTGAGCATGTTCGTCGTTTAGGGCTACCTTAACAGATTGGGTCTTCCTGCCAAAGATCTCCGCCGAATCTGGAGGGATGGCGAAGAGGAAGGAGCAATTCCTCGGGTAGTGTACTCTCTCGCATCAAATTCAAACGAATTTCTTGAATAACCTTCGTGAGCTAACTGACATTAGCATCAATCAGCTCAACTGTTTCATTGTAAGCTTCACTTGGCTCAATTTGCATCAGGAGAAAGATTGATCTGCTTGGCATCACAATGGCCCTGGCTTAAGTGTGGCTGCTTTTGATAAAACCTGCCACTAGAAAATAACCTTTCCTTCAGTTATTCGCCAAAGAGCCCCTCCAAAAGGAGACATTGCCACAAGAGTACCCACTTCGAGATCCAATACCAAATTAATCAATTCCACGTTCAATGCTCTTATCCACCGGCAAGCGGGCATTGAACATTTTCTCAAAACTCTGCGCACATCCTCCCCTCTCATGCCGGTGTACACTTACACAACAACATGTCGCTTCAATTACCGTAAAAGCATGGTATCTATCCACTTTCAGCTTCGAATGAAAAGTAATTCTCTAAGTTGTCCCTGCAGTCGTCTTCCTCACATTTGTGGTGCTATAAAATGACCTCCTTAAGGCACAACAACAGCGACTTGTGAAACTTTAAACTCCGCACAAAAACACAAGACCATCGTAGGGACTACCGCTGGGATGAGCGAGAAGGGAGCGAAGGAGCAAAAAAACCGAAAAACTTTAGTTTGCTTGTGATGTGCCAATGGAGTGGTAGACGACAGCACAACATGAACACAATTCCACCCCGAAGACGACATTACTCTGCGCAGTGATTCCCCCGACAATACGAGTATGACCTCTTCCTCTGCTGGGATGCACTTGCGACCAGAAGAAGAAGCGGATCCGTCCTCAAGCCGGCAGTTGAAACAGCTAACTGCAACGGCAAACTGAAAAGTTTACTTCATGCAGACATGCACTACAGCTCCACGACGAGTGGCTGTTGTTGCCGGTATTGTGACTCCTGCCAACTTCTCATCCATTACGCAGCTGAACTTATCTCTTTGTTCATTAGGCCATAAGAGCCAGCCCTATAAGTAATGTGCGAGCATTTATTGCACTCACAGGACACTCACAAAGGGACACACCCGCAGACACATGTGCTCTGCGTACGGCGTACTCGTGAATTCAGCCGCATTATCTTGGAGTCGCACTCGTAACCTCTCCTTTGTGGCGGCTTACCGAATAAAACGACATTCGCCTCACTGCGTCACAGTTTTAAAGACTCAAGGGGTCATCGTGTGTGTCGCGCTAATGGACCGTGTGCGATGGTAAATTTCGCTGAAGACGCGTAAATGTTGTTCGCCTTGAATGACAGGACGAACTTTTCGCCAACTACTCACTTGCGTCGTGCTGTAAAATCAACGAAGTACTTTTCCGCGGTGCTCCTGAAGATTGAAATTCTTCTCTGGGGTGACTTGGGGTGGCTTGGGCATTAAAAACGGGTTAACGCCGACCTGCAAGTTGGCAGACGCAGACGCTTCATTTGTGGTGAGGGAATGGGAGTGGGTCCAATGGTTTTGACTCTTAATCAAATCTCAAAAGTTTGCGTTTGATCATAAAAGCAAGCTAATGAAGGAAAGCACAAAGGAGACGCGCTGGTGGCGGTGGGCTTTTTCATTAATTAATACCACAGGATAGTCCTTTGAAATCACTGGTTTTGTATTTCAGTTAGGTGAAGACAGGAGATGATGGAGGCCCCTAGACAGACCCAGGAAGTGCGGTGGGATGGGCTGGACAAAGGGAGGATGAGAAACTGCGACATCGGTTACGGCGAGAGTCTACAGAGAGGGAAGGCATTGCTTGTTTGGGTGAGGATTTGCTGTTCGAGGGAGACTTAGGCAAAAAGTCTTGAGCTTTAAGCATGTAAGCGAGTGCCTCATAACGATCCACATCAAGGCTAAATTCGGAAACATCAGCCAAACTTGCGCCCATGCCCCCGCAAAGGACAAGGATGACAACAGCAGGAATGGCTTCTATGATCCCCTAGAAAGATCATACGATCAATGCCCCAGCTACGACACCAAGATCGTTCTAGAAGACTTAAGCGAGCTGGCTAAGGAAGACATCTTTGCCAGAGTCATCGGTAAAAACAGTCCACACCACACCATGTCCGAAAATGGGCTCAGGTTGGTGGACTTTGTCCCGAGGCGGATGTTCTTTGTAGCTAGCAAGCGGTTCCCACACCTCAAAATCCATAAAGGGACCTAGCGGCCATTCATCCTTCAACCAGATTGATCACGTTGCGATCAACGTCAGACACTCCTCCAGTATTCTTGATGTCCCAACGTTCCGAAGCACCAACATCCATTGGGACCATTTCGTTGTTCTAGCCAAGGTAAGCACACGGATATGGGAAGAACAACGGAGTCGAGGAAGAATACCACGGTTTGACGTCGGAAGGCTACAATCGCAACAGACTGCTAGGAACTTTGTCAATCGAATCTCCTTGAAACTTTTCGAAAGTTCGACGCCGCTTGCACAGACAGTAGAAGAAGAATGGAAACGTCGTCAAAAGGCCATCAGAGAAGCCGCTACTGATCTGCTGGCTCTTACAACACCACCTAGGAAAAACCTCTTGTTTGACCCCCAGTCACCATTTGCCGTTGGGATCAAATTAACGGCACTGGAGTAGGTTGCTACCTGGCAGTACAATGGACCAGTTTTAAGTCTGAGTGCTCCAGTGTAGTGTTTCAAAAACCCTTCGAAAAAAAAGAAAAAAAAGAACCCTACAAGGCAAGGCTACATTGATCTACGAGAGCTGTTCGTGAGCTCAATGAACAGAAACGAAGGGAAGTGACTGGGCTTCTTAGAAAAAAAAAGAAAAGAAAGATTGAGACGTGGTATGACCTGAATGATGTCAAAAGGTCAACCTATGATGGAAAATTCTATCGAATGGATATGAAGCCTTTGGTCCCGTTTGCGTTGATGGCATTTGGAGGAGAAGATTCAACCACGAACTATATGGGCTGTACAGCGACATGTGTCTACGTATCCAACGCCTAAGATGGCTGGGCCATGTAAAGCGTATGGACAACTTAGCTCCAGGCCGAAGAGTCTTCGACTCTGAGCCTGTGGGACAACGCAACAGAGGACGTCCACGACCGAAGTGGCAAGGACACAAGTCGAGGGGGACCTTGGCCGGCTTGGTGTTCGAAACTGGAGACAGCTGGCGGAAGATCGTGCCGGCTGGAGGGGCATGTTGGGTGTACACTCCAGGTCCACCTCGGAGTGTAGCGCCCTAAGAAGAAGAAGAAGAAGAATAAAAAGTTCGGACCGAAGCCTGCGGGGACGAGAATGGACAACTGGTAGCAGAGTGGCAGTCGCTACTAAGAATTCAGAAAAATCATTTCTGTCCACTCTTAAGTGGCGACAAAGACCCAAATACCGCTGTCAGGTAGAATGTTCCACGCAACCCAACGGACGATGGTAGAAGAGAATTCCCCCAGATCTAGACGAAGTCAAGATGGCGATATCGAGACTCAAGTCTGGGTCTATTGGTGCAGATGAACTGTTTGCAGGACTTTTTAAAGCATCTGGAGATGAGTTGGTAGGGCTCATGTACCAGCTGCTTTTTTTCTGGTCCAGAACTATCCCTGGCTCCTAGCCTGGTCCATGGTTATCCCTGGCCTACAAACATTAAATTAATCTGACTTCACCTTATGGACACAATTTGCTTCAGCACCCACTCGTGTTGCACAAATGAAGGGGTCTAAGGTGAGAACCGTGATGTCTCCTTCGATTTATCAGAATATCTTTTATGTCTACTCGTATCCATTGAGAAATGCCAAAAATGTGGGCCGTTTTGTGGTCATGAATAATCATCCACTCTCTTTAAACATTTCCACTGAACATTGGCTTGCCGTTGCGAAGTAGTTTCGTCTTGGTTCACCTACCAAACTTGCAAAATGTCCACTGCTTCCTGTTGAAATTCCCCTTGAGATCACGAAAGTAACCAAAGTTAGTTGTCAAAATGACGTATTCTCCCCATTCATCGACCACATGCGTGTGACTTTAACATTAACCCACACCGACGTCCTTTTCTGGCATCGATCCCGAATATAGCTGAGACCCGCAGCAGTTAGGGACCCCAGTTCTGTAAATTTTGAGCAATGTCCAACCGAAAGTTTCCCTTTAGTTGGCCTCATTCCACGGCACCTTAGATCCCCTACGGACTGTATTTCATCCCGTCTCTTCAAGCCCTCAGGCTCAGTTCACAATCTTAAGGAAGTTCCTCCCCAGCGGCACCTCCCAATTGGTTCCAATAAGTACCCACAGCCTTCGTTGATATCGGTTTTGCCATTTTCCCCTAGCAGTTGCCATCGATAGAGTTTCGCCTCGCTGGCTACAAGGATGTGCCCTCAGTCTGTATTTGCTCACTCATGTGAACTCACAAGAAAACTATATCGGTTTCGATTTTCACTTGAAATTGTTTCAGGACACAAGTGGAAAAAAAAGGAAACAAAGCAGATTCATTAGGAAATGAATGAAAAGTTTATTGTACGAGTACGCCCGACTGTGTGCTGGGGAGGGGCGCATTAGGCGGAGTGGCTAACTTAGAAAGTGGCAAGGAGATTGTTTTCATCCTCGGTGGCCTGGTGTTTTCATACACACGGGAAATGGAGGAATTCCTTCTCGTGTGGATGTGATGAGGACTCTTTCATCACTCGCCTTACCCCGCTGTGGAGCGTATAAGCTCACTTTCAAATATTTACTCGGATTTCTCTTGAATTGTTGTCCTATCGTGGGTGGAGTTTCTTAAAAAATTATCTCAGATAAAACGTGGCACCGGGGGTAGGCGAGATATTGTTTACTGAGCTTGGTGAACTGTCTCCGTTTACTGGAGAGAGTTTCAAACGGGACTGTTTGTGACCTAAGATTTTGACGTTTGACGTTTTAGTATGTCGCCGAAATAATGAAAAGCGTTTTTCTTTTTGGTTAATGGGGAGGGGCAGATACAGTTCGTTGTCTGGTATAACTGAGGGATGAAGACATTTTTGAACATTTGATGAGATGAGAAGAACTTCTCATTTCCGAGACAATAAACTGCTCATTTGCCATAAAAATGCCAATAAAATGGTTGTTAACGGATGGAGAGGATATAATTTCACATTTCTCCCCTGACCCATCATGCACAAGACTGTCTAACTAGGAAACAGCCTTTTCCTAACTACTGGAGATGACACAATTACAATCAACCAAGGAAACTAACCTCGATAGAACTGGAATCTAGCTGGACATCAAGAGTAATCTGGCCTGCAACGAATGTCAACTCCTAGGCAGACGAAGTCCTTATACAGGATGGAACAAATACAAGTTTCTTTTTAAAAATGCAATAAAATTAACACAGTGATATTTTTTCTATATATTGGCTTTATTAGTAAGAACAAACATTGCCATTAACTATGAAATATAACATCGTTCAAGTGGCTGCCTCCGCTGGCTTCGAAGTAGCGCATTCTGTCACCCCAATTTTCCAAGACCTTGTTGATGGTTTCGGGCTGTAGCTCGCGGACTACTTGGATGATATTGGCCTTAAGTGCTTGAATCGTTTCCGGATTGCTTGCATAACATCGGTCCTTTACGGTTTCCCACAAAAAAAGTCTAAACGGGTCAAATCGCAGGTCCGAAGCGGCCAATTGACATCGCCAAGGCGGCTGATAGCACGATTTGGGAATTTGGTGCTCAAAAGATCGATTGTGGCATGGGCTGTGTGGTAACTTGCATGAATCAGTGTTCGTCTAAATCCATGTCTTCAATTTCAGTAAAAAAAAATGTCGGGTGGCGCCGTGGCCGTGTGGGTTCGTGCGTCGACCCATGCGCATTTGACTCTCACAGTCTAGGTTCAAATCCAAGTTCAGACAAACAATTTTTCAAAAAAATTGTTCGCGGCTCCACCTCTTTCGAGCCACTGACAATGCACAGAGACTATAACTGTCTAGAAAAAGCTTCTCAATCTCGCCGTTCGGAGTCGGCATTAAACTGTAGGTGTCCCCTCCACTCGTGAGAGAACAATAGCACGCACAACACGAGTGGTTGCTGAGAGGCTAGACCCAGGTCCACCTCGGACTGTAGTGCCATGACGGTGTAACGCCCACCGTTGATCAAAACGTTGTTCCCAGCCTCATTTTCGAAGAAAAATGGTCCAATGATGCCACCACTCCACATTCCGCACCAAACTGTCACTCTCTGTGAATGCATTGGCTTCTCGACAAAAACGTGCGAGTTTTCCGAGCTCCAGATGCGGCAATTTTGATTGTTGGCGTAGCCGCCGAGATGAAAATGCGCCTCATCAGAAAAGATGAATTTCACGCCCAAAATTGTTGTCCAATTCAAGGCCCAAACTGCGAACGAAGCGGATGGTCGCGCGCCTTCAATTGGACCTTGTAAGCGAATAATCCGAAATCTTTGTGCAGAATTCTTTCTCTCATCAGGCAAGTGCGTGAAATGTTGAGCTGTTGAGATCGATGGCGAGTTGATGTTCGTGAATTGAGTCTCACACTCTCGGCCACAGCAGCCACATTCTCATCTGTGAGCGCCGTACGACAACTAGAGTCCGACCGAAAGCCAGTTTTTTGGGCGAAGCCGAATATGATGCTATTATGAAGGAATTTACAAAATTATTGTTTGTTTTTTGGTAGCAAACTACCAAGTGACAACGATTTGGACCATATTTAGCAAATTGCTTGCGCACCTTTTTACTGAAATAGTCCTAAATTAGATTTTTAGCTGCTTTTTTTATATTTTTTCTACCTGAAACCCGTACAAATAAATTACACGCTTTTATAGAGACCACTTAATAGTTTACCAACTTATTAAAGCAAAATCTGTTGATTTTAAAGCAGTAAACAGCAGTAAATCGATCAAATCTTCACACTGCGGCAGATCCTGGAGAAGACCCAAGAAATGCAAATTGACACACACCATCTATTTGTCGATTCCAAGGCCGCATATATGACAGCGTGTATAGAGATGAGCTATACAGCGCCATGTCTAGTTTTGACATTCCTGCCAAGCTCGTCAGACTGAGCAGGATGACGATGGAGAACTCTCGCTGCTCCATCAAGGTCGGTAACGAACTCACCGAGACCTTTAATGTCAAAAAAGGTTTTAGACAAGGGGACGCGCTGTCATATGATTTCTTTAACATCATTCTTGAGAAGATCGTGCAAAACTCACTGGCCAACACAAGAGGCACGATCTTCCAAAAGTCCGTTCAACTGCTGGCCTACGCGGATGACATTGACGTGATTGGGCGAACTCAGCGAGCCGTCAATGATGCGTTTGCTGGCATTGAAACGGAAGCGGCTAAAATGGGTCTGGCGGTAAACGAGGGCAAAACCAAGTATATGCTCTCATCGAGAATGGACGCACAACATAGACAACTTGGCCAGAACGTCACCATAGGCAGCTATAACTTTGAGGTAGTGAAGGACTTCGTCGGCCTCGTCGGTTTCGACCTCGGCTCCGCGGTAAACAGTACAAACAACACCAGTACCGAGATCAAACGCAGAATAACTCTTGCCAACCGCTGTTTTCTCAAAAGGCAATTGAGTAGTAGAGCCCTCTCTCGGAAGACCAAGCTGACTTTATATAAGACCTTGATCATCCCAGTCCTGCTGTACGGCGCAGAGGCATGGACAATATCCCAAGCGGATGAACAGTCTCTTGGTCTTTTCGAGAGAAAAGTTCTGCGCGCGATCTTTGGTCCTGTTTGCATTGAGGGCTTTTGGAGGAGAAGGTTCAACCACGAACTCTATGGGCTGTACAGCGACATGAGTCTAGCCAGGCGTCTACGGATCCAACGCCTAAGATGGCTAGGCCATGTAGAGCGTATGGACAACTTAGCTCCGGCCCGAAGAGTCTTCGACTCTGAGCCTGTGGGACAACGCAACAGAGGACGTCCACATACAAGGTGGCGCACACAAGTCGAGGGGGACCTCGGCCGGCTTGGTGTGCGAAACTGGAGACAGCTGGCGAAAGATCGTGCTGGCTGGAGAGGCATGTTGAGTGAGGCCCAGGTCCACCCCGGATTGTAGCGCCCTAAGAAGAAGAAGAAGAAGAAACAGCAGTAAAAGCGGAAAATACCGTAATTCTATTTTTACAGAAAACAGAAAATTCAACATTCGGCATCAGTCAATTCTTCGGTTTCAGTTTGCCGAAGCCGAATGTTTTGCCAAAGTTTATATTTTTAGCCGAACGTGGCCGAAGCCGAAGCCGAATAATCGGTCGGACTCTAACGACAACAGGGACCATGAGTGTTGTCCACTAGCATACCAGTCTCACGAACTTTTTGCACAAACTTGAGCACAGCAGTCGCAATGGGTGCTTTCGGCCAAAAACTTATTTTCTTTTCAAAAAACTCACTGTTTTTGTCACACAGCACTGACTTTGGAAACAAATTTTCAATATTTCCCATCGTTGTTCAAGCGTAAAGCGACTCATTTCGATGATACTGATTTTCTGTCAAAATTTCGAGCGGGAAACAGCTGTCAGTGTCAAAATAATTCATGATAAAAAAAAAAACACTAGATGGCCGATCCTGTATAATGACATACGGATAGCTTAAGTACATGGTTTGTGTGGGCGAGTGTCTATCATGGAGAAGATGATTCGGCAAACATTCCAGGTGTCGTAAGATTACCCGTGGATCCTTGTGACTTTCAACACTTTTGCTTCATAATCCATCATTTCATTTTTGCACGTCCGTTGGTGGCTCACCGCTTTTCAGGAAACCACAGTGCAACTCTGTACATCTTCAACAGCATGTGGTCGCACTGTGTTTTCCTTCGAGTATGTTTTCAGTGCCAGTCGATGTGCATGAACCAACTGGGAACCTTGTATCTCATTATATACAATTTGATGCACCAAAGTTCGTTTGTGGTTATTAAGGCACCCTTCAGATGCCTTCATGAAGCATATCAAATAACGGAGCTTGTCGACAAATCAGTTAAGCAGAGAGCAGTGCAAAAATTCTGAAGAAGACACCTCAGATACGTTTGTTCAGTCCCCCAACCGCAGTCCGGCTTTCTTTCAGCAACAATCTGTGATGTTACAGCCCTTGACTGAGTGTTATCAAATGACAAACATCAAACTCCACTTCCATCCACTCAAGTGCTTTCTACAAGTTGATCCGCAACCGCTGAGCCAGTAATCCACTCCAAATGCTGTCCTTATCGCATTTTAATTGCTTTCACTACTCCCACTGCCTCAAACTAAACAAAGCCCCTTCTGTCCTCCATCTCGGGTCCACAATACAATCAAAGTCCAACTTCAAACTCAAACAGAAACTTTTGTGCCCTACTTATACACGGCTAAGCAATAAGTCCGCAATCGCTTCCCTTCGTGTGATGCACAACTTCATCCACCTTGAATCTGTGCCCCACTCGCAGCAAGGACACCAAGACGCCGCCGCCGCCGTCCAACTCGCACAGGAAAGTTGTATTATTATCGGAAGTTTATAATTCAAAAGTAATTAACGAATTATCCTTGTTGCTTTAGCTGTGTGTACCTCCAAGAATTAATAATGACTTGGCGGGTGGTACTGCTTACAGCACGCACCCATTCGACGCCCGACCGGGTGGGGGTCCCCCCGAGCGAATTCCATTAGTTCTTCGTGCTCGGTTAGTGCAAATACGTAGCCGCTGGACCGTCTTTTTTCCAATTTTGTTTTTATCTTCCGCCTTCGCTGGACATCCTTGGTTCAATTAAGGATTTTGGTGCTTCCCCTGCGTGGTGTGAGGGTGGGACGAAGGAAAAGAAACACGAGAGCACACAAGAGCAAAGTAAACTTGAAACAAGCCCCAAAATTCTCGTTAAGCAGATTAATGAAGTGCACAGCATAATGACGGAGGTCCTTGAGGAGGATGAAACAAATTTCAATTTTAAACGATCACATTTATGGAATGCTGCTCTTTTGATGTCTTCGCACAAGTAGATTGTGCGTCTCCGACTTGCGAATCATTTGCAGGGATCATCAGTCCCAGAGGCAGGCTGTTTATCACGACCTGATGCGGCGGCTTTATCGGCCGTAAATAGCTGTAGTCGGTGTGGGTGGGGGAGGGGGAGAAATACAATGGTAATTATGGGGGTATTTGCCTGTTTGAGATTAGCTCTAATTAGGAGCGATTCATTGACAAGGTGCACTGTACGCTTGGTTGGCTGATGCACAAAGGATTAGGGACTATCGCTGTCATCTGCATCCATGTGCCGATGGCTGTTTAGTGCATGTAAACCGATTTTGAACGGCGTTAAACGTTTAATTGAATCCATCAACCGACTTAGTGAATGAAAAGTCGATTAATAGGATGCTTTCGGTGCACTGGGTCCTAAGTGGAGTATCTGGAGGGAAATCTGAACTCTCAGATCAGTGCAACTGAAGGAAATAAATCAAGCAAACAAATGAATATGAAGATGGGCGCCGGGGCTGTATAAAAAAAAAGACTTTAGACTGGTAGTAGGTAAGTAGATGGGAGTAAGAGTGTCAAAGTGGCTTGTAGCCGCAGCTCAGTTAGACCAACAATTTGCGTCCATTGTGACACTAAGGATGGGCAGATGGATTAAAACCCACCAAAATATGAGAGGCTTTTCATCTCAATCTCGTTCAGATTCTCCAGCTCATTCGAGAAGTTTTTTCCTTACAGCTGAAATCCGCCTCTTATTAGAACTGTGCAATCACTGTGCAGGTGACAAACCGATTGTATTTCCACCCCTTCTAAGATAGCCGTTGTGCTCGATGTCTGAATCCATCACGAGCGTACCTATTACACAGTACCCTCGTTAGGACTTCCAACATAGTGCGGGCTTTCGCGGATTGCTTTTATTCATGAAGGTCTCGCGTTGTTGACCCAATGTCAGTTCGCGTTTATTTGCTTTATCCAAGGCTACTACCCCTTTCTTAGGAGACTTTTCTTCTTTTTTTTCGGATGATTTTTGAAACACTGCACTGGACCAATCAGACAAAAAGCCAGGTAGTGCCGTGAATTTGATCCGAACGGCAAATGGTGACTGGACCAGATTCAATTTCACTGGGATCCAGGTACGAATCCCTCTAACCTAGGATCTCTCTAACTTGGGACAGACACCTAACCAACTGTGCCATCCAGTCGTTCAGGCTGGTGGACTTTATCACGGGGCGGATCCTCTCTGTAGCTAGCACGCGGTTCCCACACTTCACCGTCCATAAAAAGACCTGGCGGTCCCCTGATCATTCAGCCTTCAACCACGTTGCGATCGACGTCAGACACTCCTCCAGTATTCTTGATGTTCGAACGTCGACTCGGACCATTTCGTTGTTCTAGCCAAGGTAAGACCACGGATATCGGGAGAACAACGGAGTCGAGGAAGACAACCACGTTTGACGTCGGAAAGATCAATCGCAACAGACTGCGGACTTTGTCAATCGAATCTCCTTGAAACTTTTCGAAAGTTCGACGCCGCTTGCACAAACAGTAGAAGAAGAATAGAAACGTTGTCAAAAGCCCATCAGAGAAGCCGCTACTGAGTTTTAAAACACCACCACGGCAAACCCCTGGCTGGACAACGATTGCAGGCCGGCACATGCAGCAAAGCAAGAAACCTACCAGGCAACACTGCATTGCACTTCGAGAGCTGTTCGTAAACTCAATGAACAGAAACGAAGGGAAGAGGCCGGGCTTCTCATGAAGAAAAAGAAAGAGCACGAGAAGCACGCGATCGAGGAGAGGGGTTATGGCAGGAATGATGTCTAAAGAGTAAAACTTTTATCGAACGGGTATAAAGTTCGGACAGAAACCTGCCGGGACGAGAATGGACAACTAGTAGTAGATTCGTAGTCCATACTGAGGAAAAGTCATTTCTGCAGACTGTTAAACGGCCACGAGGACACAAATACCTTTTTGGTAAAAAGATTGTAGTTTCCAGTGTTGATCTTATGACCAGTTCCATCAGTTTTTCTGTCATTTTCAATAGAAATGAGGAGAGACTGATTGGTCGGTAGGACTTTTGGTTTTGGGGTGGTTTGTTGTCTCATTTGGGCATAAATATTACCCTCCATTTGCGTGGAATATAATTATTTATTTAGGCTGGTACGGATGATTTTAACTATTCACGCCTTTAACTTGTTGGGGGGGGGGTATTAGTAGAGCGGGGAAGATACCATCTGGTCCATTGGCTTTAAAACCATTAATCGCCCAGTCGATTCTTTCATATGTAATGTAATCGCAGACGTCAGAGTTTCTGCCTGTAGGTCGTGAATAGGCAGTCTCTGTCATCAACTAGTGAAAGTGTACCCAACATAACACTCAAAGAAGTGTATGATCTAGTGCTGGATCTGAGAGAATCCCTTGCTTCCACTCGTCTTACCATCGACGCAATCAACACACGCCTCATATCATTGGAGCAGTGTGCTTTTAGCAGTGATGAGTGATGTCAAAGAGGAGAATGAAAAATTGAAGGCAGAAGAGTTAAATATAAACAAACAACGTTTGGCTACTGCTGAGTGGCAAATCCATGCCAACTACTTCTTCTTCTTCTTAGGGTGCTACAGTCCGAGGTGGACCTGGGCCTCACTTAACATGCTTCTCCAGCCAGCACGATCTTTCGCCAGCTGTCTCCAGTTTCGCACACCAAGCCGGCCGAGGTCCCCCTCGACTTGTGTGCGCCACCTTGTACGTGGACGTCCTCTGTTGCGTTGTCCCACAGCCTCAGAGTCGAAGACTGTTCGGGCCGGAGCTAAGTTGTCCATACGCTCTACATGGCCTAGCCATCTTAGGCGTTGGATCCGTAGACGCCTGGCTAGACTCATGTCGTTGTACAGCCCATACAGTTAGTGGTTGAACCTTCTCCTCCAAAAGCCATCAACGCAAACAGGACCAAAGATCGCGCGCAGAACTTTTCTCTCGAAAAGACCAAGAGACTGTTCATCCGCTTGGGATATTGTCCATGCCTCTGCGCCGTACAGCAGGACTGGGATGATCAAGGTCTTGTATAAAGTCAGCTTGGTCTTCCGAGAGAGGGCTCTACTACTCAATTGCCTTTTGAGAAAACAGCGGTTGGCAAGAGTTATTCTGCGTTTGATCTCGGTACTGGTATTGTTTGTACTGTTTACCGCGGAGCCGAGGTCGAAGCCGATGAGGCCGACGAAGTCCTTCACTACCTCAAAGTTATAGCTGCCTATGGTTACGTTCTGGCCAAGTTGTCTATGTTGTGCGTCCATTCTCGATGAGAGCATATACTTGGTTTTGCCCTCGTTTACCGCCAGACCCATTTTAGCCGCTTCCGTTTCAATGCCAGCAAACGCATCATTGACGGCTCGCTGCGTTCGCCCAATCACGTCAATGTCATCCTCGTAAGCTAGCAGTTGAACGGACTTTTGGAAGATCGTGCCTCTTGTGTTGATCAGTGAGTTTTGCACGATCTTCTCAAGAACGATGTTAAAGAAATCACATGACAGCGCGTCGCCTTGTCTTAAACCTTTTTTGACATTGAAGATCTCGGTGAGTTCGTTACCGACCTTGATGGAGCAGCGAGAGTTCTCCATCGTCATCCTGCTCAGTCTGACGAGTTTGGCAGGAACGTCAAAACTAGACATGGTGCTGTATAGCTCGTCTCTATGCACGCTGTCTTATGCGGCCTTGAAATCGACAAATAGGTGGTGTGTGTCGATCTGCATTTCTTGGGTCTTCTCCAGGATCTGCCGCAGTGTGAAGATTTGATCGATGATGGACTTCCCGGGCCTGAAACCACACTGATAAGGACATGCCAACTACTTAGAGTTGTGTAATATTCCCAACACTAATAATGAGTGTGTCATTTGGACAGGCAGATAAGAAAACACCCAATAACATCAACACAGTCACTACGGGATGCATTGGTAGAAGAATGGACAAGAATACCAACGAGCGTTACAAGAAAACTTGTTGAATCCATGCCTCGAAGAATAGAAGCAGTAATAAAGTCCAAAGAAAATAATACAAAATATTAATTACCATTTTGTCAATAATTTAAAGCTTTTAAAAATTAGTGTACACTCACTTTTGACGATTGTTTTTTGCCCATTTTTCTTATAAATTGATTTAATTACTTTATGTTTACAGTTTTTTAAAACAAAATATAGTGTTTATTGAAGTATTAGTTAAAACCTTTAATTTGATGTGCCCATGTCCACCGTAGCTCCTGCTGGTATATTTTATTTTTAAGGATGAACTTTCTCCCGATATCTGTACACTCACTTTTGACGCTGACTGTATTTTTGAGTAGACACTTCTTGTCTCTCTCTCTTTGCGGCTTTCTTCTATATTACTTTTCAATTATACAATAGATAATGCACTTGCTACTGGTTCTTAAGCCACAAAGTGCATCTCATTTTTATCTTAAGTTCATGATATACCCTGAATTACTTTTTTTGCTTTTTATTGTTTCCTTTTCTGAATTATATTCTTTTTATGTTAATAATATTTGAACAATTAAAACAAGAAATGTAAACATTGCAATAAATATAAAATAAACATAAACAAACAAACATAAGGTCGTCTGTATTGTTAGTTTGTATAACACACCCTGGAAAGTGAGTCTTTAATAGTAACTCTAGGGTGTCGGTATTAAGTTAGTATCATCGACAACCACTGAAAGCTTACTTTGTAATTATAAAAACTAGCTCCTGTATTCAATTCATGAATAAAAGGCACGTGATCCGAAGAAAGGTCGTTGACAACAATTGGAGATGTAATAAGTTTGGTACGATTTGTGAGAACTAAGTCAAGAGTGGATGGGAGGCCTCCGAAGGCCTTAGTTTGAAAACTCTCTGAACATTGTCAGTGATTCGAGAGAGTCAGTGCCATGAAAATAGAATTCTGAACCTCTACCGGAGGGAGGTAGACGAGAATAAATCAGCAGATGGTGTGATTCTCAGTAAAATGGACGGCGGAAATTACAGAGAGTGATTCTGTTCAGAACAAGCAACTACACAATACTAGCCTAGCCTGATAGTAACACCGCACAATAGTATGGATATGATGCTGTTAGATGCCAGTGGGCAATGCGTGACTGAAGTACCCATTTGCTTCCAAGGATTTTCTTGCGACAGTAGAGAGCAGTCAAAAGACTACGCCGACAATTTTAACGGTGGCTTCCCTCGTCGAACACTTTTGACCCAGAGTAGCACAGATCCGACTACGATAGTACGACTGGATGGCGCAGTTGGTTAGGTGGCTGCTCCAAGTTAGAGAGGTCCCAGGTTCGAATCTGGTCCAGTCACCAAATTAACGGCACTGGAGTAGGTTGCTACCTGGCAGTACAATGGACCGATTTTGAGTCTGAGTGCTCCAGTAGTGTTTCAAAAATCCTCCGAAAAAAAGGCACATATTCCGAAATGGGAGAGGTCTGAATTTTTCCTGCCCTGAACTGGGTGTCCATCCCACACTCACGTATGACCGGCTAAAATGTCTACAAACAGTATCAACGTTTCTAGGTGAGTGGTTTCAGCTTCTTTGTCAGTCATGAGTGTGCTTTAAAAGCACAAGCAATCTTCTTTGTCACTGACGTGGAAGTGTTTCGAAACTATGTACATGCCCCGACTAAGAATGCAGTTGAAATATAAAACGAATCCTCTGAAATGTGTATGCACAGCTTCCTCAGAAATGTCTGCTGACCGACAAGATTTCTCTGCAACAACCTCTTGAAGTTTATGTTCCCGAAAACAAGTTCCAAGCTGCATTGTCCGTCCCGAAAAATATCACTATGCTATAACAAAGTGTGCCAACACGTCAACTGGCACATATCCACTTGCACTACACTTAAAATTTGCAGCAGTAACAAGGACGAGCCAACCATTCTGCAGCACGTTCCCACGAAATATGAGACAAAAATGTGTGCTGAGTAAATTTTCCAACTGTTCCGAAAATGTTATGCAAAATATTTCCTATCTCCCTCGCAACCAATGGGAACATTCTCGTCTTGTTGTCCGATATTCGATTACGTTATCGTTTCTTACCGTATCCGTCTGTGTCTGTGTCCTTCTGCACCCGAGTGAGATATCGCCTAACCAAGCAAACAAGGCGAAGACGAGCAGGAAGACAGGCATGAGGGAAGCAACCTGAAATTGAAACGGATTGCATTTGTGAGACAATCTTTCACTTGACTAATTTCCATCCCTAATGAGGACGGAGACGGATGGGAAGACGACTGCGTTCAAGAAGTTGCAGGATCAAGCACCCGCCCACTGAAGGGTTTTGTGCACTGATTTATTTCAAATAACTCTCTTTCCCGTTGTCGCGTCTGGCGGAGACTGTGGGCTTTGTGTCAGATTCTGGAAATTGCTGCTCTCATTTCGGCATCAGACATCAGTGAATTTCAAAGGACAAGCGACAAAGCTTCATTGTGAACCTTATTTGCGAAACCACCGGCGGAATCAGTGTGCGGGGCACACTTTGGAACAAACTCATTACAAAACCGTTCTTCGCCACATTATTGTAATTTAATCAAATTTAGCAAGTCGACGTCCTTGTTCCTGCAAGGGGTGCAATGAATACGCAATTCGGTAAATGTGTCACTTTGTTTATGTGCATTCTAGCGGCAAGCAAGATGAGCACGAGAAACTCGTCCTTAGTGAGAGCGTCCTATATCCCCTTTGAAACTAGGCAGCAAATTAAAAGGCAGTCAAAGAAACGTTTGAGCGGTGTAATGAATCTGTATCTGGTTTGAAGGGCAAACTTTAAGACCTATACACGAAGCAGGCAACGTCTTCAAATGCAATACCTGCCAATAGGTTCTGAGAAACGTCGCTTCAAGATGTTTTACTTATTTTTCATTTTCTTTGTGAGGCGCTATAGAACAGGGATATAGGGGGCTCAGGTTAGGTTTGGTTAGGTTAGGGGGCTGCTGGTGAAATTGACCAGCACACGTAGACCATGTTGGTCCATTGTGATACCCACAGTCGAACTACTTCCATTGATCGACCGCTCCAGTGACAGAGCCGTTAATTTGATCCCAACGTCAAATAGTGACTGGACCAGATCTGAAAAACCGGATAAAAGCGTATTAACTTTGCTTCACTGAGACTCGAACCTGGGACCTCTCTAACTTACGTACAGCTTTAATTTTCGTAAGGCTAACTTTACTAAACTTCGTAACCTCTTAGGTTCTGTTAACTTCGATAGCATTTTTGTGGATTCACAGTATATTTCAGTTGATAGCTCACTTGAAAAATTTTACTCCGCAATTTTTGACTGTTTCATGCAGTCCGTTCCTTTCATGCCCCAAAAGAACTTTTCTTCATCTCCACCTTGGTATAATAAAGAACTTCGGTCTCTTCGCAATAAAAGGAATAAACTTTGGCGTACTTTTTTAGAAACCCGCTCGAACCTAAATCTTTCTAATTATCTTCACGCCTACTCCGCTTTTTCCGAACTTTGTGAATCACTGTATCTGCAATACATGGACCGAATGCAGTCTGGCATAATTTCTGACCCCAAACGATTTTTTCACTTTATTAATACTAAAAAGAAATCAGATAATTACCCGGCGACTCTGACTTTCTCTGATATATCTTCGAATGATCCTTGTTTAGTCGCTAATTTATTCTTAATATTCATTCTCTAATCATTTAACTGAACCCGATCATTCTTACTTCTCATACACGAAATATTTTGCCCAAACTTCTTTTACCTCAGTTGACATCACCGCGGCAATCCTGAAGAATAAGATTGACAAACTTAAAAATGAATATTCCAGATGGCCTTCTTGCTGTAGTTCTGAAAAAATGTGCAAATTACTTATCTCAGCCTCTAGCGACGCTTTTCCGTCTCTCTCTTTCACAAAGTGTCTTTCCTAAGGCTTGGAAAAGCTCTTTTATAATCCCCTTACATAAAAAAGGTCCAAAAAATGAGATTGCGAACTACCGGCCTATAGCCAAACTCTCTGCCTTGCCTAAATTATTTGAAAGCATTGTTTATGATACTATGTTTTTTCACTGTAGGTCTGTCCTTTCCGTCCATCAACACGGATTTCTTAAGGGAAGATCAACTACGACAAACCTGACAGAATTCGTGTCCAGCACCTTGTGCGCATTGGAAGATGGCAAAGATGTTGATGTTGTCGCTACCGATTTTAGCAAAGCTTTTGATAAAATCTCACACGCGATTATACTTCTGAAACTTAAAGCTCTTGACTTCCAAACTTTTGTAGCCACATCTGGGGTCCCCCAGGGTAGCCATCTTGGTCCGCTGATTTTCATCCTAACAATTAACGACGTGGATAACTTCATTAATTATTCTCGTCTTTCAATTTATGCGGACAACATAAAAATTTTTAAGGAAATTTCTATCTCCGAACACTTTTTCGACTTGGTGTACAAAAAATGTTCTTGTTCAAAATGTTGCAAAATGCCAAGCTATCACATATTCTCGTAAGCGCCTTTCGGCTACCCCTCGAACTTATTTTATTGGTGACGAACCCGTTCCCACAGTTACTTTACTGCGTGACTTAGGTGTCATTTGCTATAGAGAACTTAACTTTCGTCCCCATATCGAAAATATTATTAGTAGGGCTAATTCTGCCCTCGGTTTCGTTAAACGCTGGTCGAAAGAATTCTCGAACCCTTACGCAGCGAAGTCCCTCTACTGTACTTTTGTTAGACCGATTTTGGAATATGCTAGCCAAGTTTGGTCTCCCTATCAGGTTACGCAAAAATATCGAATCGAATGTGTCCAACGGAGATTTCTTCGTTTTGCTCTCCGTGGACTACCTTGGTCCGACAGATATAATCTACCTCCTTATGAGCATCGGTTGTGCCTGTTGAGCATGCAATCACTCGAAAAACGTAGAAAAGTTGCTGATGTATTATTTGTACACCAGTTATTATCGGGCATCATTGATTGTCCTGCACTGCTTCAAAAGATATCTTTCAACACCAATCCTCGTTCCCTTAGGGTAGTGCCTCTCTTCCATCTCAAGTACCATCGTACTGATTATGGGCGAAATGAACCTATGTCGCGAATGTTGGGTATATCCAACGAGGCCCTAAACACGTTTGATTTTAATACAAACAAGAGCTCACTAAGACATGCCCTTACCTCCTTTCCTTAGAAAATTGTATATTTCAAGTAGGTTTAAGTAGTCTTAAGCAAAATATTGTAAATAATTTAGTCATAGTTGCCTACGGCTTGTATTAAGTTTGTGAACAAATAAAAAAAAAAAAAATAAATAAACTTAGGGCAGGCACTTAACCAACTGCGGCATCCAGTCGTTTTATATCCGGGGCTTGAACTAACAATTTTCTTCAACCTGGACGAACCTACGCCAACTGTGTCCAACTATCCACACCAACTTCGTGTAGGCCACATCCACTTGTGCGTCATCTCAACTGTGCAGGTCGTCAATATTAGAAGGCTTGTTGCCTTCTTCCTGGGGGATCTACCTTCTCCACTTGATCTGCGCGGCTTAGCCATCTTTTATGACAGATCCACAGCCGCGTGAATTGACACATGTCACTGTTCATCCCGTTCAGCCCCACTCAGCTAACCACCATCAACGCACCATGATCCAAGATCGTACATCGAAGTTTTCTCTCGAATAGACCAAAGACTTAATTTTCAACTTTGGATATTGTCCATGCCTCTGCGCACTAGTCAAGTTTGGGATGATCAAGGTTTTGTTAAAATTCAGCTTGATCTTTCGAGCGAGCGCTATATTATTCAGCTGCCTCTTGAGCCCATAGAAAAAGCGGTTGGCAAGAGTTATTCTGCGTTTGATGTCGGCACCGATGTTGTTTGTACTATTTACCGCGGAGCCGAGGTAGACGAAGTCCTTAACTACCTCGAAGTTATAGCTGCCCATTGTAAGGTTCTGGCCAAGTCGTCGATGTTGTGCGTCCTTTCCCGATGACAGCATATACAGTCAAAATCGGTTATAACGACCTTTAAGGGACTGACGAATTTGGTCGTTATAAGCGATAGGTCGCTGTAACCGATAACACGAAGGTAGCAGATAAAGAACAGAGACCCTCTAATCTGTGCCAACAACAGATGGATCAGTCTCCTAAATATCCCATATCAGATCTTCTCTGCTGTCTTTTGTAAGCGCCTGAAGCCCAACGCGAGCAGTTAGATTGGCCAATATCAGTGCAGGTTTGAGCCAGCGAAGTCCACCATCGACCAGATATTCACATTGCGACAGATCTTGAAAAAGACACAGGAGCTTCAAGTCGACACCCACCATCTGTTTATCGATTTTAAGGCCGCGTAAGACAGTATTTAGAGAATCAAGTTATACAGCGCATTGTCTAAACTTAGCATCCGTACTAAACTCGTTCGTCCTTGTAGGATGACGGTGAGGAATGACCGCTGCTTCATCAAGGTCGGTTAAGACTTTGCCAAGACCTATAACGTCAAAAACGGATGTTTTTTGTCATTCTTACGAAGATCGTGCGTAACTCAAACGTCAACTCCAATGACACGATCTGCAACAATAACATCAACGAAGAATAAACGCAAAACAAAGAGAACAACAAGTCAACAAACAATAAGCTGTAACATATCAAAAATTCACATCGCATCTACTCGTACAAATAAAATGTGGTCGCACCAACAGCTGCTTTGATTTTAGTCGTTATAACCAACAATTTATCTAAAACATGGAAAAAACGACCTTTATAAGCTTTATGTCGTTGTAACCGATTTCTTATTCAGTGGGATTATAATGGAGCTCAGCTGGGACCTAAGGATTTGGTCGTTATAATCGATGTCGATATAAGCGATTTTGACGATTTTGGTTTGGTTTTGCCTTCGTTTACCGCCAGACCCATTTGAGCCGCTTCCGTTTCAATGCCAGCAAACGCCTCACTGACAGCTCGCTGTATTCGCCCAATCACGTCAATGTCATCCGCGTTAGCTAACAGTTGAACAGACTTTTGGAAGATCGTGCCTCTTGTGTTGATCAGTGAGTTTTGCACGATCTTCTCAAGAACGATGTTAAAGAAATCACATGACAGCGCGTCGCCTTGTCTTAAACCTTTTTTGACATTGAAGGTCTCGGTGAGTTCGTTACCGATCTTGATGGAGCAGTGAGAGTTCTCCATCATCATCCTGCTCAGCCTGACGAGTTTAGCAGGAATGTCAAAACTAGACATGGCGCTGTATAGCTCGTGTCTACGCACGCTGTCATATGCGGCCTTGAAATCGACAAATAGGTGGTGTGTGTCGATCTGCATTTCTTGGGTCTTCTCCAGGATCTGCCGCAGTGTGAAGATTTGATCGATGGTGGACTTCCCCGGCCTGAAACCACCAGAATGGCAGAAAAGATTTTGTACGCAATGTTAAGGAGACTTATCCCTCTATCGTTGGCGCCGTCAAAGAGATCTCCTTTCTTGTGGATCGGGCAAACGATACTGAGATTCCACTCATCGGTCATTCCTTCCTCCGACCCTATCTTACAGATGAGCTGGTGCATGCGCCTTATCATATCATCTCTAGCTGCTTTAATCATTTCAGCAGGTAGGCTATTTGTACCAGCAGCTTTGTTATACGTCAATCTCGATACTGGTATCTTGATTTCGTCTAGGTTAAGAATAATAATAATGGCGGCGCTACAGTCCGAGGTGGACCTGGGCCTAGCTTCTCAGCAACCACTCGTGTTGTGCGTGCTATTGTTCTTTCACGAGCGGAGGGGACCTACAGTTTAATGCCGACTCCGAACGGCGAGATTGAGAAGCTTTTTCTAGACAGTTATACTCTTTGAGCATTGTCAGTGACTCGAAAGAGGTGGAGCCGTGAAGAAATGTTTGATGTTTTTTTCGAGATTCGAACAGACGACCTCGAGCGTAGGAGTCGTCCGTTGGGTTGAGTGGAACATTCTGCCTGACAGCGGTATTTGGGTCTTTCTCGCCATTTAAGAGTGGACAGAAATGATTTTTCTGAATTCTTAGTAGCGACTGCCACTCTACTACCAGTTGTCCATTCTCGTCCCCGCAGGCTTCGGTCCGAACTTCATATCCTTCTTCTTCTTCTTAGGGCGCTAGAGTCCGAGATGGACCTGGGCCTCACCCAACAGGTCCCTCCAGCCGGCACGATCTTTCGCCAGCTGTCTCCAGTTTTGAACACCAACGTGGCTTGAGTGCGCCACCTTGTTCGTGGACGTCCTCTGTTGCGTTGTCCCACAGGCTCAGAGTCGAATACTCGTCAGGCCGGAGCTAAGTTGTCCATACGGTCTACATGGCCTAGCCATCTTAGGCGTTGTATCCGTAGACACATGTCGCTGTACAGCCCATATAGTTCATGGTTGAATCTTCTCCTCCAAATGCCATCAACGCAAACGGGACCAAAGGCTTCATATCCATTCGATAGAATTTTCCATCAGAGGTTGACTTTTTAAACTTCATTCCTGTCACAGCACGTCTCAATCTTCTCGATCGCATGCTTCTCGTGCTCTTTCTTTTTCTTCCTGAGAAGCCCGGTCTCTTCCCTTCGTTTCTGTTCATTGAGCTTACGAACAGCTCTCGTAGATCTATGCAGTGTTGCCTGGTATGCTTCTTGCTTTGCTGCATGTGCCTGCATGCACGCGTTGTCAAACCAGGGGTTTTTCCTAGTTGGTGTTGTAAGAGCCAGCACATCAGAAGCGGCTTCTCTGATGGGTTTTTGACAACGTTTCTATTCTTCTTCTACTGTTTGTGCAAGCGGCGTAAAACTTCCGAAAAGTTTCAAGGTGATTCGATTGATAAAGTTCCTGGCAGTCTGTTGCGATTGTAGCCTTCCAACGTCAAACCATGGTGTTCTTCCTCGACTCCGTTGTTCTCCCGATATCCGTGGTCTTACCTTGGCTAGAACAACGAAATGGCCCGAGTCGATGTTGGCTCCTCGGAACGTTCGAACATCAAGAATACTGGAGGAGTGTCTGACGTCGATCGCAACGTGAGCAATCTGGTTGAAGGCTAAATGATCAGGGGACCGCCGGTTCCCTTTATGGATGTCGAAGTGTGGGAACCGCATGCTAGCTACAGAGAGGATCCGCCCCGTGATAAAGTCCACCAGCCTGAACGACTGGATGGCCTGGTTAGGTGCCTGCCCCAAGTTAGAAAGGTCCCAGGTACGAATCCCAGTGAAATTGAATCTGGTCCAGTCACCATTTGCCGTTGGGATCAGATTAACGGCACTGGAGTTGGTTGCTGTACAATGGACCAGTTTTGAGTCTGAGTGCTGCAGTCAAAAATCCTCCGAAAAAAAAGTACACCAGCCTGGGTCCGTTTTCGGACGTGGTGTGGTGCAGTCTGTGTTTACCGATGACTCTGGCAAAGATGTCCTTTTTACCCAGCTTAGTGGTGAAATCTCCTAAAATTATCTTCTTGTCGGGGGGCATTGATCGCATGCTCTTTCGAAGAGGTCACAGAAGTTGTCCACGCTATCGTCGCCTGTGTCCTCCGGTGGGAACGTGGACGCGGATTTCGCTGATGTTCCCGGATTTAGTCTTAATGTGAATTGCTGTGAGGCACTTGCATAAGTACTAGAAGCTCTAGACTTGTTCCCTAAGACTGCCTCGAACAATAAATCCGCATCCTTCGCCATAGTTGGTGTCGCAGTTTTTCATTCTCTTTTTGACAGGGCCATCTTACCGAACTTTCTGGATTGTGGTTAAAAATAATAATAATAATGACGGCGCTACTGTCCGAGGTGGACTTGGGCCTAGCTTCTTAGCAAACCACTCGTGTTGTGCGTACTCCGAACGGCGAAATTGAGAGGCTATTTCTAGACAGTTATACTTTTAGAGCATTGTCAGTGACTTAAAAGAGTTAAAAGAGCCGTGAGGTTTTTTTCGAGTTTCGAACCTTAGACCTTGAGCGTAGGAGTCGACGCAAATACCCAAAACACCACGGTTATGTCTGCTTTATAGCAGTCTAGAGCCTTCGCGAGTTCATCGGCTGTAAGTAGTATCTTCAGGGACCTCACGTGTGTGAGTGCCGTAATTGACGCTAAGAAAAGGACTTAACCGTTGTCATCTCTATTCCAGGGTACAAACCTAGATTTGGAGGAATCGAAAGACCGAAGACCTGGGCTCTGAAATATGTTGCAGTAGGTCTCAAAGGATTGGTAGCTCCTGCTGACTAAAGCTCTGAACTCCTGGCCTCGTTCGCTAATCAGCTGATTAGCTTCTTCACCCCTGTCTTAAAAAATAAAAGAGTGATACAGCTTCACTCTCTTCTTTCTCTTGGTTGCAGCCGACAACGACGTTCAGTGGAGATTGGTTACCCCATCTTCTGTCAGAGCAACTCGCCTCACAGATCCCATCACGCAGAGGTGAATTAACGAGTTCGCAGACAGACAGAAGCTGGGTACTGACGCATGTGTCTACATGGCACGCTTATCAACGCTTTTAATTAAAATTCCAATCAATAAGATGGAAACATTTGTACACAGACCCATGAAGTCCATTTAAATATACACAAGAACCTACTTTTATGTGATTCATTGAGATACGTTCTGGCTGATGAATAACTACAATTATGGGCGCATGTTGTCAATTTACGAACGCCCTATGACCTCTCATTCATCTCCCGTGTTATTATGATCGTCTACCGTACAACTTCTGGTACGATGCGCTCATACTCCGTCTGCGTCTGTTTTGTAGGCTTATCACGTTGGAACGCATGACATCATCAGAGTATCCGAGAACAACACTTATGTTTACTATCTCCCAACAAAACTACAAGCAATAAATTACAATCCGATAGCAACCACTCCCACCGCCTTACCTATGTCCAACCAGTATTCAAATCAAATCTCAACTGAACGCATGACGTATCTTTGCCGGGTAATTATCAGTTAGCCGAACAAGCGCTCTTGGCGACACGGAACACTTGATAACGAATACATCAGACACTGCGCACATTTTCGTGTACAACATTTATTTAGATGGCTTCGATGCGAAGGTAGATACCCCCCTTAGCCGATAGCAGGCCGTTGGTTTTCTCGGTTTCGATTTCAAGTGGATTTGATGTCTTATCGCACAGCTGGAATTTGTATTTTCGCAGGAGCGTGGCTAGTCCAATGTAGGCCTGCATCTTGCCGAACCTCAGTCCGATGCAGTGCCTCGGTCCCTCGCCGAAGGGTAGCCACGTCATGGGATGGCGCTTCTTGGTCTCCTCCGGACTGAAGCGCTCGGGATCGAACCTCTCTGGATCCGGAAAGATCTCGGGATCACGCTGGATCGCGTCCACCGGAATAATGACCATGGTTCCTTGGGGAATGGTGAACTTGGGATTTGATGTGCGGTATTCCTTCTCCGCCTTCCGGATGAGGCTTGTGACAATAGAGTACTTCCGGAGGGTCTCTGTTGGAACATGTTATGAGTACGATGGTGAGTGTGGGGAATGTTGGAACCTACCTTTCAGGACCATCTCCATGTAGGGCATCTCGTGCGCCGATTCATACGTGAGTTTCCCGCCATTTTTCTCGCACTGGTCGTTGACCTCGGCCCTCAGTTTGTCCTGGACATCCTGGTTCAGTGCCAACTCGAACAGGGTGAAGCCCATCGTCGTGGAGGACGTTTCGAAGCCCGCCAAGAGGAAGATGAACGCCTGAGCCGCAACCTCTCCCAGGCTCATTCCCTCGCCAGAGTTCTTCAGCTCGATGAGGAGGTCCATGAAGTCGTTTCGCTTGATATTGTTCTTCTCGCGGTACTCAACCGTCTCCCGCACCACGCGCATGTAGAACTGATGGATGTCCTCGTGGATCTGCCGAAGGCGGAGTTTCCTTGACAAATCCGGAAAACTGAATATGAATCCGTTTATCAGATCGCTGTGTCGGTTCATGACGAATGCCTTTGCTCCCATGGTGCGGAACTCGGCGTGGGGGTCCTGCAGGCTGTTGCAGTCAATGCCAAATGCACACGTTCCAATAACGTCGACGGTGAAACGGGCTAGGAGGTCCTTCACTTCGACGATGGGATCCTTCACTATCGTCTGCTCAACTACATCGAGGAGTCTGTCCGACACCGACATCACTGTTGGAAACATGAACTTCATTTTGCCGGACGTGAAGGTGGGCGACAGCTTGTTGCGTAGATTTTTCCACTTCGCTCCATCCAGAGAGAAGAGATGCCCCGTGAGGGGGTCATCCTTTTCATTGTGAAATATCCCGCGATCGGAAAAGTTGTGAAAGTCCTTGATCAGCACGTCCTTAACCAAGTCTAAGTCGAAAACGGTCACAGCTGGATTAAGGAAGAAGAAGAACCCTGCGAATGGCCCTGAGCCCTTGTACTTCACATAGTTCTCTTGCAAGATGTCTCTGAAGTGTCTGTCTTTCTTGAAGCCCCTCATGTTTCCTTCCAGCAGGAGCGGGGCATCGTGAGGTATCCCGCGATCCTTCCAGAATGACAGACGCCGTCTGATGAAGTACACCACAATCGACACAAGCCCCAAGAGCAGATAAAGAAAGGTCGACGATATTTCCATAGTTTTGCAAACTTTTACACTGAAACAACGATCGCGACTGACTGACCAAATGCGATACTGAAAGTGTTTATATTGACTCAAAGCTTTCGAGATTGTTTATCTGCGCCTTTGAAATAGATTTGGGGGATCTGTACGCATGACGAAACCCCACATGGAAGCCGATTGAAATAAGAACGAGTGAAGAGCTTGAGTGATTTTTTCGACATCAAAGTGGTTGGGAATTTTGAAAAGCTTTTCACTGACTCTCAGCGAGCTTAAATTGATTCATAAACGTTTGATGTCGCTCTTCATTTTCGGGGTGTGTCAGTTTTGTTTTGTTTTGAGGTTGTCTTGTTTCTTTGTAGCTGTCAGAGCTTAAGGAACAAACGTAGCCGGGATTGAAGCAACTCCCAAAACATGAAATGGCCTTGAGATCAATGCGTTTAAAGTGGCTTTGTAATAAGAGGCAAACTTGTGAAATTTGCGCGATCTTTTGAGGTATCAGGTGCAACGGGGGGAAAGGGAGAGGAATATTCTGGGACTCAGAAAATTCTAAGAACTACAGCGGAATGTCAACTCTTGCCACTTAGTCGCTGTGTTATAGAATCGCAGGTAGCAAAACTCGACGCGGCGTGTGGTGACAAAACTATACCGTCCATTCATCTAGCTGTTGCTAAAAAAGAGCAACAAATACTCAGCAGGTCTTCTCGTGATTATTTTTGTGAGCCCTGGCCGGTAAGTGTTGTTTATTTTTGGTGCGAACATTGAATGATTGAGGCAAAGTTGTTTAATATAGTGTGTATGCAAATCTGTGTTAATAAAGTCTCTCTGATTGTTCGGGCTAATCTTCGAAACGGCTGGACCGATTTTAATGAAACTTTGCACGAATGAAGAGGAGGTTGTCAAGAGTGACTTGGGGTTTATAAAAATTCGAGCTCATTATTCAGAGTTTATTATTCATCATATGAATCTATAAATCTAAAGTTGTCCCCTATAAAAACAGGTACTAGTACGCTCTGTTGAAAAATTCTCTAACTACAAAAGAGGTGTTACAGCATGGAAGGTGAATTCAACAATGTATATCCCAATTCGCAATCACGAAAGCGCTGAAGAGTCATGAAGCAAACGCAAGGCTGATAAACTAGTTGCTCACCAGCAGAGTTGTCAAATTTAGGTTTCGTCACTGCCAAAAGATTCACCAGTAGCTGCAAGTGGGTATCATACCTCAGCGGAACGAAATGAGTCGATTTATGCTCGAACAACGTTGGCAAATATTGAAAACTTATTTCCGAAGTGAGTGCTGTGTAGCCAAAACAGTGCGTTTTTTTAATATAAGTTTTGGCCGAAATGAAGCACCCACCGCGACTGCTGTACGCAAGTTTTTGCAAAAAGTTCATGAGATTGGTATGCTAGTAGACACCACTCATTGTGTGCGTCATTGTACGGTGCGCACAGATGAGAATGTGGCTACTGTGGCCGAGAGTGTGAGACTCAATTCACGAACATCAACTCGCCATCGATCTCAGCAACAGCTCAACATTTAACGCACTAGCCTGAGGGGAATTCTGCACAAAGATATCGGATTATTCGCTTACAAGGTCCAATTGACTCAGCAATTGAAGGCGCGCGACCATTAGCTTCGTTCGCCTCGCCTCGCAGTTTGGACCTTAGAGCAACTTGAATTGGACAACGATTTTGGACGAAAAATCATCTTTTCTGACGAGGTGCATTTTCATCTCGTCGGCTACGTTAACAGACAAAATTTCCGCGAAAACGCGCACGTTCTTTGCGAGCAGCCAACATCCTGCAAGTGCAAGTGGAAAGGGAGCTCAACCAATTGTGCGTGCGAAACTGGAGGCAAATAGCTAAAGATCGAGCTGGCTGGAGATGCTTGTTGGTTGAGACCCAGGTCCACTCCGGACTGTAGCGCCACCTTAAGTAAGTAAGTAAGCCAATACATCCACAGAAAGTTTGGTGGGGATTGTGGAATGGTGGCATCATTGGATCATTTTTCTTCGAAAATGAGGCTGGGAACAACGTTTCGGTCAACGGTGGGCGTTACAGGACTATGTTAACCGAATTTTTTGACTGAAATTGAGGACATGGATTTAGACGACTTCTGGTAGGAAGGCGCGCCATGTCACACATCCCATGCCGCAATCGATCTTTTCCGCACCAAATTCCCAAGTCGTGTTATCAGCCGTCTTGGCGACGTCAATTGGCCACCTCGGAGCTGCGATTTGACCTCTTTGGACTCGACTTCTTTTTGTGGGGAATCATGAAGGACCGATGTTACGTCAACAATCCGGAAACGATACAAGCACTTAAGGCCAATATCATCCAATGTTTATCTGAACTTGGATTCAAACCTAGACTGTGAAAGTCTAATGCGCATGAGTCGAAGCACGAACCCACACGGACACGGCGCCCACCCCCCTTCTTACTTTACCTCTTCTAATTTTTGAAGAAAACGTGGAACGTGCTGAACCGGTAGACATCGCTTTTGAGACGAGAATAATCAGTGAAAATCGATTGGAAACATTAACATTTTATGATATCTGATGAAAAGCGCACCGAGACAAGAAGAACACCTATTACACGAGTAAACAAAAATCGAACATCGATGCAATTTAATTTAGTGCTCATTGACGTCTTTAACACACGAGATTCAGTGTCATGACTGCACACGGTTGACGCAAAAAATGTTGACATACAGTCAGCGCCAAAAGTGAGTGAAGAACTAAATTAATATTCACCTGAATGAGGTAGAACCAACATGGATATATCAAATTAAAGCTCAAAAGTCATACATTGAAATATACTGAATATTATTTAACATAAGTGTAAATATAAAACAATTAATTAAATTTCAAAAGTGAGTGTATATATGGTTGTGTCAGTGACTGTAAGATGTAAAGGCTCGATTCTGTTAAACGTTTGTATGAAAATTAAGACCGGCGTATACGAAAACTGAAAAAAGCGGTAAAGGAATACAAAGTACAATTTTTCCCCAATAAGATACTTTTTTCAAAGGGATGTGTTCACTCACTTTTGACGAATGTTTTTAGACTATTTTTTTTCTTTTGAACTAAATAAAGTTCTTTATTTTTACTGTTATTTTTTGAAGTATGATTTCAGAGCTTTTATTTGAGGCGTCAATGTCAGACGTAGACCATTCCAGTTAATTTAAAGTTAGAGGAATACCTTTCAGCTAATGACTGTTTACTCACTTCTGACGCTGAATCTATATTGAAAGACCCAGGGCGTCATTGCTGGCTTCATCGCATTTCTCTTTTAGAAGTATATTAAAAGTAACAATGACAGGGGATTCCTAATTAAAACGGCGGATCGCCTCCACATTTCATGGGGATTCATCTAAACCAACAAAAATAAGTCGTATTTCACGTCCCTTTCAGAACGTGAACGCGTCGTCTGACAAAGTATACGACAACCGACAGATGCACAAAAAGCAGATAAAGAAAGGCAGACGATATTTCAATGTTTCTTTTCAGTTCCGTGAAAACCCCGATTGCACCGAATGAACGAACGCAACTGAGTGATGAAATGCGTGAACGAAACTGTTTATATTCACTTAAAGCTTTTTAGATCGTTTATCTGCGGTTTTGAAACAGAATCGCGAGACGTGTAAGTATGATGAAATCACTTTGAGACTGCTCGCAGTTCGAATGAGTCAAATGATTGAGTGGTCTTTTTTTTGAGTAGGAGTTGTTGGGAATTTTAAGAAGTTGTTCGTTCTTAAAACCAAGCTTATATTATTTCACAAGATTGATGTTGCTTTTCGGTTTTAGATTAGGTTAGGTTTAGGTGGCTGATTGCAGATAGAAGTCACACTTAAGCCAATTTAGGCCCATTTTGATACCACGCAGATCGTATGTCTCCTATCCAGAAAACCATTCGGTGCTTGCCACTAAGCTTCTTATTTGATGGGTGTCGACGTTGAGCAGTTCACTCAAGTCGTTACAGAAGTTGGCTCCAAGGTGTGCAGAGGAGAGGCGTTATGCTTTCCTCTTCTTTTTCGTCTCTGCAGATTCATTGTGAGGGAGTCCCATTCTTAAGGCGTGCGTGCCAATGGCACAGTGCTCTATGATAGCGCCGATGAGAGTCCTTAGAGATGAACAGTTCATTCCAATAAGATAGAGTGAACGTTTTAAATCAAGTTTAGGCCAAATTTGTTTTGTGATGAGGGACGTAGTGCTATCTGACCATTAAGTTGGTGTTTTTAAAAATATGATTCGTAGCGAATGTCATGGACGGAGGTTCTACACAAGAAAGGTTTGTGGAGACCGTTTCGCGCCTGGCGAGATCACCATCCGGATGGGCAATCACCCTGCATCCTGCCTCCTCTAAGTTCAATAGTAGTTTATTAACCACAACATACCATAGAAGAGGAGTGAGTATACCACCTTGCGGGATTCCGTTCTGCGGACATTGGACTCACCGCGTTTGGAGTTTATAACTCTGCTAACAAATATCTGGTCAAGATAGCGATATCGAGACTGAAGTCTAATAAAGCTGCTGGTGCAGATAGTCTGCCCGCTGAAATGTTTAGAGCAGCTGGAGGTGATCTGGTAGGGCGCATGCACCAGCTCATCTGTAAGATATGGTCGGAGGAAACCATGCCCGATGAGTGGAATCTCAGTATCGTTTGCCCGATCCACAAGAAAGGAGACCCCTTTGACTGCGCCAACTATCGAGGGATAAGTCTCCTTAACATCGCCTATAAGATCTTCTCTGCCGTTTTGTGTGAACGCCTGAAACCATTTGTGAACAAACTGATAGGACCGCATCAGTGTGGTTTCAGGCCGGGGAAGTCCACCATAGATCAAATCTTCACACTGCGGCAGATCCTGGAGAAGACCCAAGAAATGCAGATCGACACACACCATCTATTTGTCGATTTCAACGCCGCATATGACAGCGTGTATAGAGACGAGCTACACAGCGCCATGTCTAGTTTTGACATTCCTGCCAAGCTCGTCAGACTGAGCAGGATGACAATGGAGAACTCTCGCTGCTCCATCAAGGTCGGTAACGAACTCACCTAGACCTTCAGTGTCAAAAAAGGTTTAAGACAAGGCGACGCGCTGTCATGTGATTTCTTTAACATCGTTCTTGAGAGGATCGTGCAAGACTCTATACAAGACCTTGATCATCCCAGTCCTGCTTTACGACGCAGAGGCATGGACAATATCCCA
The DNA here is from genome assembly GCA_930367185.1 of Myathropa florea. Lineage (NCBI taxonomy): Eukaryota > Metazoa > Arthropoda > Insecta > Diptera > Syrphidae > Myathropa > Myathropa florea. The sequence continues at coordinate 79,360,459 of OV884003.1, read as the reverse complement.
AGCGGAAGAAGAGTCTCTTGGTCTTTTCGAGAGAAAAGTTCTGCGCGCGATCTTTGGTCCTGTTTGCGTTGATGGCTTTTGGAGGAGAAGGTTCAACCACGAACGAACGTCTTAAAAAGAAGAAGAATATATAGGTCGGGGTGGAGATGGGCCTAGCTTCTTGAGCCATCTCTAGTGTTGCACTGACTGACTAAAGTGACTCAAATGAGGTGGAGCTATGCAAATATGAAGTGGAATCAAATCTAAAAAAATTGTCCACAAAAAAGATATTTGCATTTTCAGAAACCCTCACTGATCCGTTAAACTACGACGTTTTGTGTTCTTGATATCTGCGAACAATCATGTTTCAAGTTCACGATCACTTTCTTAGAGATATTCAAGGCAAAAGCCGGCAAATTGAACTTCTCTTGAAATCCAATCAGTCTACGAGTTCCACGCCAACATTATCAGTGAAAATTGTTTCAAGTGGTTTTCGAATCTAATCGCTGTTTGCTTGTGATAAATTAAGTTTGCCGATAAGTTACCTTCATGTGGTCGAGGCGTTTATCTTCTCTTTTTCTTTCGAAAACAGTAATTTTGAACGATTATAACCGGTCAACTTGTGCTATTCACAATTTCAATTCCAATTTCACAATCAAATGGAGAAGTTTAGTTACATATATTGGTGAAATGTGCTCCGACTCTGGAGATGTTTGAGTGAATCAGCATTTCTCTCTGGACTACGATGGCGATAATCCAGTTTAGATGAGTGGAGTTTGAGAGGTTTACTTTATTTAACGAAAATCTACCTTAGATCTGGTGCAAGAATCCAATTCCAAAATCGTTGTACCAACTCGTTTAAGGATTCCAAGTTATCGGATGCAGCTCCAGCTGTAGATAATGCTCTACGAGGAGACGATAAGGATGACGCAACTGGGCCGGAAATGATATGTCCCAGTTTGGGTACACAAAACTTTTATCTCGCCAAGTAACAATTTACAAAATAGACCACCTGCTCCTAGCAAGAGATCAATATGTTAGGGTCTGCTAATCTGATGTGCGGTGGTATTTTCCAATCCGAAATATCAAACGCGAATGAGGGATAAGAGTCTGTAATTTTTTGTAGAATAGAAGCATGAATCTCGATTCAACGGTTAATTTACAATAACACTTTGATGAAACACCAATGCTTCCTATTCCTCCTATCAATGATTCGCTTCTTGTTCTTTTGGCATTTATTACTTTGGCAAACTGTCCGAAACGTAATGATCGGTGGAACCGCAAACCAATAAAGCATGACAAGGGATGGCTTAGACATTCCCATTATGAACATGAACGATTGTGGACGCTATTAAAGCTTGCTCATCTTCAGAAGATTGTGACGCGGAAAAAGGTCTTTTGTACACCACTGTTAGATGGTATTTCGTTCACAGTATTTTGCACGCTTTCAAATGCAATAGAGTATGGTGCTTTCTTGACCATTTCTTACACCGTCTCTTACAGAACCTATACGAACGCGACGGTTTAAGGCACGTTATGCAGGCACCCATGCGTCTCAGTTCCTCAGAACGTTGTTTACTAGCAAGGGCCAAGAATGTAGGGCAATCCGTCAGAAAATGTGCAGTTGATTTGCATTTTTTTCATGCATGCTAGTATGACTCTTCTTACCAGATTGCCTCCGTTTATCTACTGCAGATGTCCTACAATTGCTTGCTTTCTGCTTTGATCCACTCGCTCCTGTGTTGCTGCATACTTTTCGAAGAAATTTGTAAAGCTTTCCCAACTTGCGACATTCTCATTGGTGTATTCTTCCCACATGGCTTGGGCCCTTGCGTCGACTTTTCCAATGAGAATGAGGCTTATCAAAAAATTCTCCGCGACAGACCCACCTGACCCCAACGACAATAATGATCTGTAGTGAGCTTGAGCTTTGTCAATAAGATCTCGATAGACTTGTGGACCTCGACCCGACACACACAACAAATAATTTCATTAATATGTGACGGAAATATGAGAGCTTCATGGTCGTATCTGGATTTAAAAGCGTTCCAAGTTCGGTGCAGTGATTTCCATGTTGGAAATGATGCATCTTGGTCCATCACACAACGAAGACTTTAGAAATCTGAAGCTGTCGACATCGCCGAGACTCGCATCGTCAATGATCATTGACTCATAAAGTTCAACCATCGCAGTATTTCCCCGAAAATCGGAGAAGCTTAAATTTAGGCAGTCTAACTCAACGCACTGTGGGCGCCGTGGCGTAGTGGATAGGTGCGTCGACTTCTACTCCTCGAGGTCGTCGGTTCGAATCACGAAAAACCACCAAACATTTTTTCACAGCTCCAACTCTTTCGATTCACTAACAATGCTCAAAGAGTATAACTGTCTAGAATCAGCTTCTTAATCTCGCCGTTCGCAGTCGTCATTAGGTAGGTCCCCTCCACTCGTGAGAGAACAATAGCACGCACAACACGAGTGGTTGCTGAGAAGCTAGGCCCAGGTCCACCTCAGACTGTAGCGCCGCCATTATTATTATTATTATTAAAACTGAAAGTACTGGTAGGCCAAGTGATGAATTTTGGATTGTAGAATTCATGTCCAACTTTTTCTCCTCCATTAACTCCATCACCCAGTCTTGTGTTCAGTATACGCTGCTATAAAACCTGCTTCCATTTCACCAGCATCTTCGTCATCTTTTTCATCCTCGCTCAATTGTAAAATATGCTCCGTAATTGCATTATGCCGATGAGTATCATGAGCTGCAGCGTAACAGTCAGAGATGATTGAGTCATAATTTTTTCCTGTTCTTTGAAAATGTTGCGCTTTTTTTTTTAAAAGACCTAATATGGAAGCTCTGATCTTCTTTGCCTTCTTCAAACTTCTATCTCTCGATGACGAATAGCCAGGCATTGTTTCAAAGTGTGAAAGCACGTGCAGATGATTGATTTTTTAAGGTTCCGTCTACAAAAACGGAATCTTTATAATTTCGGTGTGTCCGTCCGTCCACTTTTTATCTCCGAAGTTTATAAGGATATCGGCATGAAATTTTGGAATTAGGTACTTCAGGCCTAGATGTCATTGCCCATGCACCCAAATTTAAAAAGTGTGGCCATTTGGGGGTGGCTCCAGTACAGGTGAAATTGTCATTAATTTTATTGTCGCACCCTATCGACTTATATATCAATCGACAGATCTTTTGAAATGAGATAGAGGTTTGCTTCAACAGTTTTATCCAGAGTACCGTTTGGGAGCTCCAAAGTCTTTTTTTAAAGCGTCCCCCGCTGCCATTTCTAAACCCAAGTGTTCAAAAATCTGAAAAAATCACAAAAACTTCGCTTCATTGAGTACTCTCATTTAAAATAATTTTCATTTAAAAAAATTAAGGCATTCCGGCCTTAATAGTTTTCGAGATATTGGCCAAAAACGGTCAATCATCGACATGCGAATTTTGAAGATCTAAAAACGCAGTTTTGAAGACATCAATGTAAGCATTAGGAAATGATAAATTTCAAAATATCGATTTATGTTGAAATTTTGAAATATCTAAGATTTAAAATGATCACTATTTTCATTTTCACACATAAATTTCATGCTGTGTTCGACCACTCTATTCGTTGATCTTTTGATCTCTACCCCTAAATGCCCAACAGAAATGAACACACACACCACAGGCATGAGCAGTGATTAGTATGTATGTATAATGGAAGGGATTTTCTGTGTTGGATAAACTTGGATAGAGGTATAGATTGTTTGATTGGATTTATGAATGTATGAATGAATGGTTGATTTGGGTTGAAGTTAGAAGAAAATTCAACTGAAATAGTTTGGAAACGTCGTTTGATATTCAGAAATCATTCATCAATATTATGCGACGGAACCTTCCCCGTGCGAGTACAACTCGCACTTGCCCAGTTTTTTTTCATCAGTTTCTGAAAGAACTCTTCCCTCTCAACAAGCTTCATTACCAGTTCACAAATGCCATACCCAAGGACCTCCTCTGCACATGCAGCGCAATAAACTTCACCAAATCACTGAATCGGGCTCTGGCATCATTTAACTGAATTTTACTGATTTTCGATAACTCACACACCCCGGCACAAGGAAACGAAAAAAAAGAACAACAACGTCGTGTCAACAGTTTTGTCACCATCCACACCCCCCCTCAGCACAATGGGTAAATGGTGTAATTAACCTACATAGTTTCGGCCATGAGCAAAATCCAAGAGACGACAATCAGTGGCATCGTAGATTCGACTAAACTGTGACAGGAACACAGTCAGATGCACAGAGATTCACTCTCCCTCTCTCGCTTTTTCGATACTCCTCAAGCCCCCTCAAGTCGAGTTTCTCCTCAGAACTTATTGACCCAATTGCAAGAGCTACCAAAAAATGTGCATGCAGACAACCAAAGGAAAGGGCAACAGCTCGGGGAGGACAACATGATGCCAGCTCCATTGACTGTGTGTGCAGCAAAAACACAGAGCCTTCAATTCACGACAGCCTGAGTGATGAACAAACCATTCGAGAAAATCATCTCCATTGAAATGTTTCATAATTTATCGACACATTTGCTCCCAAAGAAACAGAGGCAAATGCAGATGCGGGGACGTATTCTCACCCATCTCCCGAACTCCCCCTACGAGCATTTACGCTGTGCACAGACGGTTGAAGTCTGTTTTTCTGCTAACGACCGTCCCAGAATTCGAAAGAAATATTGAAATATTTCCATTGATAGATACAAGATTCAATGAAAGCACGACTCAGAGAAGCAACCATCTCCGCCAGAATCGCTGCTGAAGTGATGAAAGCGATGAGATAAATCGAACTAAGGATGCCTGGTGGATCAGTGCCAGTGGAAGTTTTTCCCACAAATCATCCATAAAAATACGATAACCGTCGCAATGCAAATTGTGCAGAAGACGCCGATGAAGGAAAGGACAACGGGTAGGCGAGCAGCTCAGGCATACAATTTGTTTCAACAAGACCCCAGCAAGAACTCAACAGCGAACAATTATGGTACCTTTTTTGGCAGCGAATTTCGTTGTGATTGTTCGACAGAGAGAAACGAATAAGAACTGGACTTGATACAGAGGTTTGGGTCAGATGGAGGAAAAAATAGGCCAGGGAAGGTTGTGATCGAGAGATTTTCATACCGCAAGTTTAACGAAAGAGTTAAGAGTCGGGTGTTTCTTAAGGTCAGTCCTAACACTGGTTTTGAACGAATCACTTGGCATTTCATTAAGTAGTAATTTATTTGTGTTGTTCTTGTTCTTGTGAGGCTACAGTTGGGCTGAAATTTGGCCTCAAAAAACAAGCCTTTCCTGCCAACAAGATCTTTCACCAGCTGTCGCTAATTACGCACGCCAAGCTCTTTCAGGTCCCTCTCCACTTTGGTGCGCCACCTTAATCGTGAACGTCTTCTGTTGCGTTGCCCCACGGGCTCAGAGTCCATCGTGTTCACACGAGGGAATACATTCTAATAATAATAATAAGCTAGGCCCAGGTCCACCTTGGACCAGCCATTATTATTATTATTAATGGGCCTGGCTTCTCAGCAACCACTCGTGTTGTGCGTGCTATTGTTCACTCACGAGTGGATGGGACCTACAGTTTAATGCCGACTCCGAACGGCGAGATTGAGAAGCATTTTCTAGACAGTTATACTCTTTGAGCATTGTCAGTGACTCGAAAGAGGTGAAGCCGTGAAAAAATGTTTGGTGTTTTGTCGAGATTCGAACCTTAGACCTAGAGCGTAGGAGTCGACGCACCTACCCACTACTCCACGACGCCCACTGCGTGTATGCGATACAACATATATTTGCCGTGTGTATGTCATCAGCACACAGTATCCATACAGCAAACGCTCATAGGCACCTACGTATTCGTTGTTGTTTTTTTTTTTATTTGGACAAAATCAGATTTTGACATAAAAGGTCATAACTCACGAACGCGTCAACCAATTTTACGCAAACCATCTACACGACCATACAAACAAACCCTATAACTTTTTTTCGAATTCGGTGTGACCGTTCGTGAGTTATAAAGGAACAACGCACTTGCAACATTTTTTTATTGTATATAGAAGTTCCTTCGAAGAACATGCCGCAATATCCTTGAGGTAAAAGGCAGTAAGAAACCCTATCTCAAGGTTTTGCATTTTTTTTTCTTCCCGTCTTCTAGCTCGACTGGTCTCATGCTTCCTCTCTCGATCTAACATTGATTAGAGAGTAAAAGTGCCAGTAAAATCCTCTCAAACTTCGCGATGCAGAGTCAACAAAAAATAGTAGTCCACTCTATTGTTGGGGGAACAATAGTACGCACAACACCAGTGGTCGCTGTAGAATCTAAGACCAAGTCTGCCCCGGGCAGTTGGACCACTCAAAGAAGAAGAAAAGTCTTTACAATCAATCCCAATCCAAGGTGTGTAACATATGAAAATACAACAGATTTAGCCTGATCCTCGAAAGAACGTAAGGGAAGAGAAAAAGAAAACCCCACATGGTGTCACATTAACACGAAGAAAATCACTTTCACAAAAAAAACAAAACTTCCTTCAGGTTAGCATGCTCCCTTTCCTGAGTGTCTTCATGGCTCAAGCTTAGACGAGAGTTCCTCTCGAATATCGCAAACGTCACGGGTGAAATTAGCACCCGTGTGCATTAATGAAATAACTTTTACTTCATCACAACTACCTGCTTCCGTGACACAGCTCATCATCTCCCGTGCTCCTGTCAAAAGTTTATAACTGACACAAAACCATCACAAACTTCTCCTCCCCTCCGCACAGCCTGCAAAGTTCTTCGCCTACTTCCATTCTCGCGAGATCGGGAGGTCAACATACATTTCATTAACGGAACAACGAAGCGTTCCACGCGCCCACCTTGTCTTCTAATGAATTTCACATCATCAAATCTCTGCACCGGCACGTAGGTGGAAGAAGAACGGGCGACCGCACCGGACGTGATGGTCTACGCCAGGAGGCAATGTTTGCCCAACTTATTCCCCAAGTGAATAGCACGCTTCCTCTGGTCGGGCGACTCGGTCCGACCGATTCAGGGGCGACCGTGCAGTTTCGTTGTCACGGGAGCGCTTATAAAATATGCACGCTAAGGATGGTAACAGTTTTGAAACAGCTTCGAGGCGATGCCGGCGAACAGCTGCCGGTAACCTCTCGCGAGTGCACGAAGTAAGAGCGTAATTAGCAGCGGTGGCCTTAAGGCGCAGCGGAACTGGTCTCTGTCACGCGTACGTTCCTCGATCGAAAACCCGACTTGCTATGCGTGGCGTGTGCGGTTTCGAATGAGGCGATTTCCCTGACCCAGAACCGCTGGAATTGCGTAAGAGTGCTGAAATCTAGGTGAAGTGCTGTGGAGAACTTGAGAAGCCTTGCACAATAGTTGGCACGAGGCAGAGCGAGGCCCCCTTCCCTGGTTTTTGTGAAGAGAAAAAAAGCCTGAATTTCGAACAAAGTGCTTCCGCTGTAATTATGTTTCGTTGCCAAAGAGTGGGCTTTGGGGGATGATTATTTATGTGAAAAGTTTCAGAAGTTTGTCAACGAACGGAAACGCTTTGTTTCCTTGTTATGTGTGTCAAGTGTGCCAGTGACGAGAAGAATGAAAAGTTTAAAGCTGAATTCGGTTCGGTGGACCTTAACACTGTTCAGCTGCGTAAAGAGGCGAGGAAGTGCCGCAATTGATATGGAAGGCTTCTCAAAGGAAGTAGACTGGACAAGTGGGCGCCGTTGTTCGCCAGAAAGGGGTTCACTTTGTGTATGCTGTAGTGCTCTTGCATTCATTTTATTTTTTTAATGGAGTTTTGGTTTACCAGGTGATGTCGCAGTTTGAAAAGAAAGTTCGCAAACTAGAAATCGGTGTCACAGTGTTGAGAGGGTTGGTTCTGCAGAAGCTCTAAGGCAACACTGTTGGGTCAAGGTGAAATTGTTTGCATACTCTTTTCAGACTTGAAACGTTGCGAAAGTAACATTAAGGATGCATTCTTCCTTTGAAAGCATTTATTATGCGAGACTTAAGCAGTCGTGCAGGGGAATGAATGAATTGGTACTTGAGTAACGCAAATGCCTTGACTAATTTATTCACAATTCTGTGGTGTATTGTCCGAGGAATACTAAGCAGGGTTGCGAATCTCTAAAATGACAAAACATAACATAAAAGAGCAGGGGGTGGCGCAGAGGTGACTTTCGGCAGCCGCAATGGTCGCTTATATTATTGGAGTCAGTTTGAAGATTCCTGTTTAAGTGTGTGTGACCAGTGTGACGACTGGATGGCGCAGTTGGTTAAGTGCTTGCCCCACGTTCGAGGGGTCCCAGGTTCGAATCCTAGTGAAATCAAATCTGGCCCAGTCACCATTTGCCGTTGGGATCAAATTAACGGCACTAGAGTAGGTTGCTACCTGGCAGTACAATGGACCAGTTTTGTGTCTGAGTGCTCCAGTAGTGTTGCAAAAATCCTCCGAAAAAAAAGAAAAAAAAAAGTTTGACCAGATAAGAACGACAGGAGAACAAAGTTAAATAAACCAAAAACGGTGTGAGATAAGAAACTGATTCAGGATTTAAGTTGAAGCTACATTTATGCCATTTTCTATGAAACAGCACATCGTACAAATTATCGGCTCCGCTTAGCTAGCAATGCTTTAAGGTGTCGGTCTGATTTTTGATCAGTCGGTCCAATATGTCCGCCGTTATTTCGGCAAGAGCGTCTCGAATGTTGGCCTGGAGCTGGTCCAAGTGGTTGGCTAGCTAGTGCAGACTAAGAACGTTTACTTAGCCCCCGGGGAAATCATCGAGTGGTGTCAAGTCGCATGATCGCGACGGCATGATGAACACTCGCCGTTAGATGACCCAGTCGCCAAATTTCTGCTTCACAACTTCGAGCATTACCTCCCTTGTTTGGCATGTAGCGACATCTTAATGAAACCACTGCTCGGATATATTTATGTTCTCGAACTCTGGCCACAAAAAGTCGGTTAGCACGGCTCTATACCTCAGACCATTGATGCCAACTGGGTCTCATTCGAAAAAAAATAGGGTCCGATGATACCGCCATGCCATAAACCGCACCAAAAAGTCAATCTTTGTGGAGCCATTGATGCTTGGTCGAACATTTGTGGATTGTGTTCGGTCCGATAATGAAAATTTTCCTTGTTGGTATAGATGCTGAGCTAAAATGGGCCTCGTTAGAGAGGATGATGTTTTGGCCAAAATCCGGATCTTCGGCCAACATTTCCAGAGCCCAATTTGGGAACTTAGGACCTTGTCTACTGTCGTCTGGCTTCAATTTTTGCGTCAGGATCTTATACGGATGCAAATTCAAGCGCAGAATGATCCGATGTCCAATTCAGCAGATGGGAGCCAAATCGAATTTTCTGAGTCTCCTTCGATACTGCCCCCTACGGCGGCTATGTTTTCTTCATTTCGCACCAATCTCTGTCTGGTTGGTGGCTTAAGGTCCAAAACAGTGTATTCACACTCCAAATTTTCCACCGTGCAAGGAATTGCCTGCACACTGAAGCCATGATGACCATCAACCTCATGACAAAATTCACGTAGCGTATTTATACTGAAGCCGGAATGTCGACAATATTTTTAAGTAATTTTCGCATATTCGGCAAGCATAAAACGACGCATGATGAAATGACAAATCTTACTGAATATTTTAACAGCTAAATGTCATTCGTACCTTTGACATCTGCTGAGACTTAACACTTGGAAAAACTATCACAGCTATCTGGTCACCTTTTGCATTGTGCACTGCCCACCGATCTCCACCTTCAGTTTCCACACAAAAACGTTTTCAAGGAAAATGAATCATTTCAACCTAAGCTGCGTTCAGAATCAAATCCTTTAGAAATATAAAAAATAAATATAAAATACTAAAAATTAAAAACAAATGTTTTCAACCAAAAACAACAAAAATAAACTGGGCAAGTGCGAGTTGTACTCGCACGGGAAGGTTCCGTCGCATCATATTAATGGATGATTTCTGAATATCAAACGACGTTTCCAAACTATTTCAGTTGAATTTTCTTCTAACTTCAACCCAAATCAACTATTCATTCATGCATTCATAGATCCAATCAAACAATCATTCCATATCATCCATACACACCTCTATCCAAGCTTCTCCAACACAGAAAATCCCTTCCATCATACATACATGCATACCTATTTAATCACTGCTCATGCCTGCGGTGTGTGTGTTCATTTCTGTTGGGCATTTAGGGGTGAGATCGAAAAGATAACACTCATCGACGAATAGAGTTGTCGAACACAGCATGAAATTTATGTGTGAAAATGAAAATTATTATAATTTTAAATCTTAAATATCTCAAAACTTCAACATAAATCGATATCTTGAAATTTATCATTTCTGAATGCTTACGCTGAGATCTTCAAAACTGCGTTTTCAGATCTTCAAAATTCACATGTCGATGATTGACCGTTTTTGGCCAATTTCTCCAAAACCATTAGGGCCAGAATGCTCGCAATGGTTTTAAATGAAAGTACTCAATGAAGCCAAGTTTTTGTGATTTTTCCAGATTTTTAAACACTTTGGTTTAGAAATGGCAGGGGGGACGATTTAAAAAGAACTTTGGAGCTCCATATTTTCCAAACGGTACTTTGGATAAAAGAGTCTTGAAAAAAACCTCCACCTCGTTTTAAAAGATCTGTCAATTGATATATATTTCGATGTGGTGCGACGATTTTTCAAAATTAATGGTAACTTCACCTGTACTGGAGCCATCCCCAAATGGCCCCACTTTTTAAATTTAGGTGGATGGGCAATGACATCTAGCCCTGAAGTACCTAATTCCAACATTTCATGCCGATATCTTCATAAACTTCGGAGATAAAAAAGTGTGACAGACACGACGGACAGACGGACGGACTCACCGAAATTATAAAGGTTCCGTTTTTCTAGACGGAACCTTAAAAACGTTTTCATCCAAAAGCAACAACAAAAAGCTAATAACTTTGGTCACCTTTAAAAGCTTCGATTTCTTTGAAAATGACTTTGTGTGACCACTGTATAGTATACTTTTGTCCACCACTGTATAGTGATTTTGATATGCAAATATCGCCCATCACCTCCTAGGCGGGCATGTCTATTAATTGTCCCAGTGTTTTCAGTTGGAAGGAGAAAAGACCGATAGCTTTGGCGGTGGGAGGCATTGACTTACTCGAATCTCTGATAAAAATCTGTCATCTCACGATTGTTGTGAAACCTGGCTTAGTCTTAAGCCAAAATCTCATGAAGCGAATTAAACTAACGATTACTGAGACACATTTTCCAACAAATAAGCCTTCCCAGCTAGCATGGTTTTGCGGTCTTCTTCAGAGGAAGAAAACCTCTGAAGTCGCTACAGTCCAAGGGCCTTAAGCCTCTCCAGCTGGCGCGATCTTTAGCCAGGTGCGTCCAGCTACGCACGCCAAGTTGCTTGAGGTCCCTCTCGACTTTGTACGTCATCTTAAAAGTGGACGTCCTCTTTTGCGTTGTCTTGCAGGCTCAGAGTCGAAAATTCTTACAGGATGCCTCTCTCGACTTCATTCAGTTCGTACTATGCCAAACCTACGAAATGTTCGACGCGGTCCAAGAACAAAACTTGTTTCGTCTTTATGCAAACCGGTTTGTATCACCCGATATCACCCTAGTTACAGTTCGGTTTTGGTTTTGGTTTCGGTTCCTCAAACCACGCGATATATGTACAGGGTGGGCCAAATACAAGCTTATTTTTAAAAATGCAATAAAAAGAAGAAAATATAATTTTTCCCATGTATTATGAATCTTTTAGTAAGAACAAACATTCCCATTGATTATGAAATACAACGTCGTTCAAATGGCTGCCTCGGCTGCCTTCGCAGTAGCGCATTCTGTCACCCCAATTTTCCAAGACCGGGTTTCGGTTTCGGGCTGTAGCTCACGGATTTCTTGGATGATATTAAGTGCTTGAATCGATTCCGCATCGTTAGCATAACACCGATCGTTCACGGTTCCCCACAAAAAAGGGGTCAAATCGCAGCTCCGAGGCGGCCAATTGACATCGTCAAGACGGCTGATACCACGACTTGGAAATTCTGTGTGCAAAAGATCGATTGTGGTGTGGGCTGTGTGGCATGGCGCGCCATCCTGCATAAAACAGTGATCGTTCAAATCCATGTCTTCAATTTCAGTGAAAAAAAAGTCGGTTAACATGGCTCTGCAATGCCCACCGTTGACCAAAACCTTGTTCCCAGCCTCATTTTCGAAGAAAAATTGTCCAATGATGCCACCACTCCACAATCCGCACCAAACTGTCACTCTCTGTGGATGCATTGGCTTCTCTACAATAACGTGAGGGTTTTCCGAGCCCCAGATGCGGCAATTTTGTTTATTAACGTAGTCGCCGGCGCGAGATGAAAATGCGCCTCGTCAGAAAAGATGATTTATCGCCCAAAATCGTTGTCCAATACAAGCTGTTCCTAGGCCCAAACTGCGAAGCGATAACGAAGCAGATGGTTGCGCGCCTCCAATTGCTGAGTCAATTGGACCTTGTGAGCGAATAATCCAAGATCTTTGTGCAGAACTCTCCTCAGGCTAGTACGTGAAATGTTGAATGTTGAGCTGTTGAGATCGATGGCGAGTTGATGTTCGTGATTTGAGTCTCACATTCTCGGCAGCCACACAGCAGCCACATCCTCATCTGTGCGCACCGTACGACGACCGGGAGCATGAGTGTTGTCCACTAGCACGCCAGTCTCACGACCTTTTTGCACAAACTTGCGTACAGCAGTCGCGGTGGGTGCTTCATTTCGGCTGAAACTTATTTTCAAAAAAACGTACTGTTTGGGCTACACAGCACTCACTTTGGAAATAAGTTTTCAATATTTCCCAACGTTGTTCAAGGGTAAAGCGACTCATTTCGCGGAGGTATGATACTAATTTTCTGTCAAGATTTCGAGCGGGAAACAGTTGTTAATGTCAACATAACCTAAGATTTTAAAAAAAAGTACTAAATGGCTGTGTATTTGTGTTGGTTGGATTTTTGTATGCGTTTTTTTTTTAAGTTTTTATTTTGAAACCGAGTCTACTCGATTTGCAAGTCGGTTTGCTGAAATTCCAACTCGGACTCGGTTTGAAAAATTTACGGTTTGTTACATCAGTAGGAACTCGAAATTATACATGCCGATTGTGACTCGTAAGATTCATCGTGTTAAAATGTTGCCTTACTTCGCTTTCTAAAGCCGGTTGGTCAAGGTCCGGAAAAGAAAACACGAATTCTTGTTAAAGAAGATCATGTCGGTTGTTCTTCATGTCCTCGCTCTGAATCCATCTGACCAAAATCTCGACAAATTTCCCCTTGAGTAATCCCCGGTTGCCACCAAGAAAATGTAAGCCGTTCGCATGTTTTCCCAGAAATATGAGAACAAATACCCCTGATTAGTCTATGCATGTTTATTGCCTCCCGGTAAATCTGCGGGATGTTCGTCCGAAGAATTTTACTCTCTAAGCGTGGACGACGGATAGTCGTGTCTATTTGATTTAACACCCGCTACCAACAAAGGCACGCATTTTCTTGTTAAGACCTATCATTCCGGGTAATCAGGGCGTCCTCGTGTTAGCCATGCCCAACGAATTCATATTCCATCAGCCTCACCTGACTGGCTTTCGCCGAAATTGCCCGCAGCCAACCACCGGGAAAACACCGTCCGCCACCCTTCCAGTCCAGTTATGGGAAAGGGAGAGCGCCTACGACCTACAAATATCCACAACTTGATCCCATTAAACGTGAATTCATTTCGATTCAGGGGATAACCGAAATGAATGCTTGCGGAATTCGTATTCCCTTCGGCGAATCCCTTTTCGGGCCGTCCAAAAAGCTGTGATGTATGAATACACGTTCACATGCACAAGGGGAGCGAGTATGTACACTCATCAGTCTTGTGCTGGGTGGAATTTGTTTTTCAATTAACAGAAATCTGGCCTGACATTGCCGCTTCACTTCCAGTTGAAGATATTTTCGCTTTGTTCCATCCGACCGGTTCCGACTCCTGTCACTGTGACATTCCTTAATTAAATTAAGCCAAGACCGAAAAAACTTGTATGTTAGAGCGGTGACATCACCTTGGGGCTGACAGCGAGCTCAGATACAATGCGACACACACGCATGCATTCCGACCTTGGACTGGGTCAATTGGCGCAAGGATGCAAAAACTTGGCAGGGAGGACGGCTTGTGGCTTGTTTATCTTGTCGTTTTGTTAAGTCGGGGGGGGGGGGGCTTGTGAGGCAGGAGCAGGATGCTGTTGCGAGATGCATGTGGAACATGTATGATGAGTTTATTGCTTGCAAGACTGACACACAAAGTCTGTCAGTCGTACCGAAGGCTGAGTGTGTGTGCCTGTGTGCATTTGTCTACTCGTGTTGACAGTTTTCAAGTTTGTAAATCCAACGGGTAAGCTTTATTTATGACATTCGCTTTGTTTTCATTCGAAATGAGGAACGAATTGCTGACGATGTAAGCCTTGAAGTTGTTACATCCACTGACGGGGCGGGAGGCTCCTTGTGGGCAGACGGGCGAGCTAATTCGGTTAATACTCTTGGAATGGTGTTGTGTACTGAATATTGGGCGTGTCAGCTGGCGGATAAAAGTTCCGAACGATGTCTTAACTACGCAATTGTTGGGGTCGAAAGTTAAGGGAGTTAGGAAAGTTCCAACTTGATTGATTTTTTGACAGAGTCACTCGAACTTCCTGGACCAACAGTGCTACGGATTCGGGGAATGGAAGCGGCCTGTTATTTGAATGGAGAGGTGATTCGTGGAAATGGGGGATAGATCTGGTTTGGAGAGTGGCAGCATTAGTCATAGAAGAGGGGATGTCTGATTAGAACATCAGTCACCTTGAGCCGGGTTTGTTAAGCTTAAGCTCTTTAAGGAGAAAAGCTTATGAACTTTTTAAAACATTCAATGCACTCGCGCCTGTTAAAAAACTGGGTGCAGCATTTACCTTAATCGAATAAGTTCAGATCTTTTGGGCATCATAACATATACGGACTAACAAAAGCCCCTCACCGCCTTTGAGCGTAGATTCAGGATAATTATCCCTACAAAAGAGCACTGTTCAAAACGCTGTGTTTATCCAACAAAATCTACCCAGATGGCTCTAAAAAGTATACAGGCCCTTGGGCTGGGCTGAAGTCTTTAATGCTATGCAAAACCAACAAAACTGTGGGCGCCGTGGCGTAGTGGGTAGGTGCGTCGACTCCTACGCTCGAGGTCGTCTGTTCGAATCTCGAAAAAAACATCAAACATTTTTTCACGGCTCCACCTCTTTCGAGTCACTGACAATGCTCAAAGAGTATAACTGTCTAGAAAAAAGCTTCTCAATCTCGCCGTTCGGAGTCGGCATTAAACTGTAGGTCGCCTCCACTCGTGAGAGAACAATAGCACGCACAACACGAGTGGTTGCTGAGAAGCTAGGCCCAGGTCCACCTCGGACTGTAGCGCCGCCATTATTATTATTATTAAACCAACAAAACTGCATGATAGGTGCGGCATTTTTCAAGCTGAGCTCGTTGCTCTCCAGAAAGCAGCGAAAAGCTTAAACATCTTATAACAATACAACAAAACCACTCCTTTGTAACAACAACATAGTCTTCCTATACCGGGTCCTGAACGTGAAGGAATCTTAGGGAATGAAAATGCTAAAGAATTCTTTAAACGAGAAGTCCTAATCCAGATCGATCCCATAAACTTCGCAGCTCCGACTCGGTTGTTTTTCTTACTTCTACCATCTAGTGGCTTTTTTTTAAATTATTGGTCATTTTGACACTGACAGCTGTTTGCTGCTTGAAATCTTGACAGAATGTCAGTATCATACCTCCACGGAACGGAGATAGGCCGCTTTACGCTTAAACAACGTTGGGAAATATTGAAAACTTATTTCCAAAGTGAGTGCTGTGTAGCCCAAACAGTGAGCTTTTTGAAAAGAAGTTTTGGCCGAAATGAAGCAACCACCGCGATTGCTGTACGCAAGTTTGTGCAAAAAGTTCATGAGACGGGTATGGTAGAGGACAACACTCATGGTCCCCGTCATCGTTCCGTGCGCACAGTGAGAATGTGGCTGCTGTGTCGCTGGCGAGAATGTGAGACTCAATTCACGAACATCAACTCGCCATCGATCTCAACAGCTCAACACTTCACGCACTACTCAGAGGAGAATTCGAATTCTGCACAAAGATCTCGGATTATTCGCTTAGCAGTTTGAGCCTTAGATCAGCTTCGATTGGACAAGGATTTTGGGCGAAAAATCATCTATTCTGACGAGGCGAGACGCATTTTCATCTCGGCGGCTACGTTAACAAACAAAATTGCCGCATCTGGGCTCGTCTCGGAAAACCGGCACGTTATGCATCCACGAGAAGCCGATGCATCCACAGAGAGTTACAGTTTGGTGCGGATTGTGGAGTGGTGACATCATTGGACCATTTTTCTTCGAAAATGAGGCTGGGAACAACGTTTCGGTCAACGGTGGGCATTGCAGAGCCATGTTAACCGACTTTTTTTTACTGAAATTGAAGACACGGATTTAGACGACCTCTGGTTCAAGCAGGATGGCGCGCCATGCCATGTCACAACCGATGTTTTGCGCACCAAATCGCCAAATTGTGTTATCAGCCGTCTTGGCGATGTCAATTGCCCGCCTCGGAGCTGCGATTTAACCCCTTCTTTATTGGAAATCGTGAAGGACCGATGTTATGCCAACAATCCGGAAATGATTCAAGCACTTAAGGCCAATATCATCCAAGTAATCCGCGAGCTACAGCCCGAAACCATCAACAAAGTTTTGGAATATTGGTGTGACAGAATACGCTACTGCGAAGCCAGCCGAGGCAGCCACTTGAACGACGTTATGTTTCATAATTAATGGGAATATTTTCTTACTAATAAAGCCATAATACAAGGGAAAAATTTAATTTTGTTCATTTTATTGCATTTTTAAAAAGAAACTTGCGTTTGGCTCGTCCTGTATGTTTGTGAGCAAAAAAGCTATAATTTTAATGTAGTTTGGAGGTTTTTCTAGCTCAAAATGTAACACTAAATCTGACGTAAAAACCTGGTAATTGCTGCTTCTGTGATTGTAATTTTGGAATGTCTGCAGTCAGTACGTGGGAAGTCTGGTTCAGACCAGATCCAGATTTCAAAAATTGAATCTCTCTGAAGAGATAAAAAATTGGCATTTGCTTGGTGTCATTACTGGACACTGCCTCATAAGTGCGCACGCCAAAAGACTTTGAATTTTCTTCAACTACTTTTGCAGAAATTGCTTGGACGAGGAAGAGTGGAGAACATGCCCCACCTCATATGTGCTCTGGCATCATTAATTGTACTTGGAACCCTACTTTTTGATTGCTTAGGTGATCTCGGACTGCATTCTACTTCCCTTCATAAAAAGTTCTGACTGGCTGCACTAACGTGCACAGAAGCCATCGACCCAAGCGCCTGCGTAATGGATCTACGTTGGTCTCAGTGATTTTTTCTGACAGGGATAGCTGCATATAACCTAAACTAACTTAACCAAAACACTTATCCGACCCGTTTTGCTATATGGAGCTCAACGATGACCAGGATGGCAGAGCAGATAAGTGCTTTCAAAATATAATTCTGCGTCGTGTTTACGAGGAAGACTAATCAAAAGAAGAAATAACCGTGAAATCTACGAGCTGTAGGAAGAAGTGTATATAAACTGTCAATATCGATGTCATCAATGGCAATACTCCGGTTTAGGCTGCGCCCATGTAATGAGTGACGAGCGATAGAGCGACGCAAAAAAAATTAAAACACATGAAATCATATGGAGGTAAACACTGAGCGATTTGTGATTTTTTTAAGCGACAGCGCGACACCTCTCTCGGCAACCAAATCTGTTTTAATTTTTTAGTCGATCGCTGAGCGACGAAATAAGAACTTAGAAAAACTAAATGTAGAAAGTTTGATCTCAGCTGTTCAAGACCGCCCAGTTCTATGGAAGGACAGCCACAAGGATAATAAAAATAAAGTGTCATTCAAAAGCAGTTGAATAAAGTTGGACACATTTGTAATTGTTTTTTGAAATGATGAGCTTCGTAAAGCAGACAGTTGTTCCATATCCAACTGAAGGGAATCTGCGACAGCCAGAGGATTATTCATATGAACGCGACTGTCAACCAAAAGACTACGACGAACTGAACTTGAAAATGAAATTTTCGCTCAGCGATGACGCTCAGTAAATGGCCACCTATCGCTCAGACACGTCGCTCTATCGCTCATCGTTCAATCGCTCGTCGCTCTATCGCTCGTCGTTCAATCGCTCGTCGCTCTATCGCTCGTCGTTCAATCGCTCGTCGTTCAATCGCTCGTCGCTCTACCGCTCGTTGCTCGTCGCTCTATCGCTCGTCGCTCTATCGCTCGTCGCTCTATCGCTCGTCGTTCAATCACTCGTCGCTCATTGAGTGGCCGCAGCCTTAGAGTGCCTTCGAAAACAAGTTTTTTGGTGCGAGAGAAAGATCGCAGATGCGAGACAAATTAGCCTTGATGACTGAAAGCAAAGTGACCGGCATCGTCATGGAAGGCAGCATTGAACTCAGCAAACTCAGACTGCTTAGAAGCGACATTCTCAGCTATTTCTCCTCCACAAATGGAAATATGTGCCAAAGGCTGCTGTGAATGCATCAAAAATGGACTGTAGTCAAAACAGCGAAGGCTGTCTAAGTTTCAAAATTTGAATTAGCTCCCCTCGAGAAGGGATTTAATTGCGAATGTAAATAACGATAGCAAATGATTGCAGGGAGAGGGCTTTATGATCTCAAGCCTTCTCGAGAACTGGACTATTTTCAATTTGATTCTGCCTCACTGCCTCTCGCTCTGAAACTTGTCTGCGGCACAGATTCGACGTCATCCATCATCGAAATGTGAATCTATTCCGCTCTAGCGCCGTGACTCTCCCCCGCCACCCCCGAACAAGGTCCCCGAAGTATCTGCAAAATGATTAATGCTTCAAAAAGTTAATTTCTCACAATGAAACATCGTTTCCAATGAGACGTTTCATCAACAAGATACACTGAAATCGAAGTCAGAGACAAGCGAGGACCCAGATACTCGTACATCGAACGCAATATCCTTGCACTTTTGTGTGCTCACTCATTTGATACACCTAGGGGGGATTGTGTTTGCCTCCCTCCCTCCCTGGCACCATGGCAATGGAAGTTTGATCAGCTTATCGTCGAAAAAGTTTTGTTTCATTGGGAGCTGATTCTCGGAACGCATATATTTCACTCGTCAAGAGAGGGGCCCACTGTTTTGCTGGCAAACCACTGAGCAGACATCCATCGATTACCGTCGGGGGAGACAATGGCCACAGATGTTACATAGGACTACCACAGGTCACATGGCATACGCTAATTGCGTTCCATTCCCCCACGTTTACCTAGAGTTGCCTAGGGAATCACCGAAATTCAATTGGCCCCCATACGCGTGTCAAGTCGATCGGAAGAGTGGGTGGAGGCGAAACCTTTTCAACATATATTGCCCGGTGATGGGGTCGTTTGTGTGAGCCGCTCGGAAGAGCACCTCCATATCGTCAAGAGCAAACGAGCTGCCAGATGAATCGGGGGCGAATATTGCTTCCTTTTGTCGCAGCTGCGTCTCTCACACACACAGCGCTGGAATTACGGGACAAATAAATAAAATTTTCAATCTTCCTTCGACGACGGTATTTTTTTCTTCTCATCCGATGGCATCCGCTTTGAATTTTCATTGATTTTCCACTCACTCCGCCCCCCCACATGCGCTCGTGGGTAGTGGAGTAGTTGGTTTTGAAGAGGCGTTTCGTGTGTATTGCGAAAAGTTACGGTCGTTTGATGTTTTCCTCCGCACGGCGCCCAGGTGAAAAATGATGGGGATTATCGAGACATATCTGGTGGTGATGGGTGTCTTGTGTCATGGACTGGGGATTGAATTCCAAATGGTTTACGACATTGTGTTGTGTTGCGGGCGTTGCGGTAGATTAGGTGGCTATATTTGGTATTCATGTTTATCGCATTCAGGTGTGCGAGACGGGAGACTAATCTATTTTTGGGTGCAGAGTGACTTACGTGAGGAAAGGAGTTGGGAATTTTTGTTCAGGTTTGAGGCAATGTGCTGACGGTCAGATCCGTAAACTCGTATGAGCAAGAGGGATGAATCTGTTGACTATCCCGACGGTAGACCCACTCGTTGTGACAATCGCAAGTAGCCCTTCGCCTTGGACTACGTTCCTCTTCTTCCTTGTGTCACTATAATCGGGGTTGAATTAGGTCTTAGATCCTTTCAGCAACGACTTGTGTTGTACGTTCTGATGCTCTCACGAGTGGAGGGGCCCTACAGTTCTGTGCCGACTCCGAACGGCGAAGTTTCAGAAGCTTTTGTTGAAAGCTCTGCTCTCTGAGCATTGTCAGTGACTCGAGAGAGGTGGTGCCGTTGAAAATGAAAGTTAATGTGTTCGGGATCGAACCGACCTGGAAGTCGACGCACATACCCACCGCGCTCCCACATTTTTTTTTCGGAGGATTTGCCATGTAGCAACCTACACCAGTGATAGTGCTGTTAATTTGATCCCAACGGCAAATGGTGACTGAACCAGATTTGAAAAACCAACTTTCGAACCTGGGACGAACTTAAGGGAGGCACTTAACCAACTGCAGCATCCAGTCGCATGGGTCTTGCCTAAGTCTAAGATGAAGTATATGGTGTTTACAAAAAAGGTCCACCAACACCGACGTCTTCGACTGTAGGCAGCTACAACTTTGAAGGAGTAAAAGACTTTGTCTACCTAGCCTCCGCAGTGAACTCAGACAATAACACCACCGCGGAGATAAAAGGAAGGATGAGGTTAGGAAGGGAGTGTGATGTTGAAAAGGAAAAAAATGACTTCCACTCGGAGGCCTAGAGCCCATTGTCAAAAAAAAAGAATGATTACTCTTGCCAATCACTGAAGATACTGCTTATAAGACATAGTAGTCCTAGTCGCAAGAGGATGGGCATTATTTAAAGCGGACGAGGAGATTCTTGGCCGCTTCGAAAGGAACGTCCTTCGGATTATCTTTGGGCCCATATCTACTGACAGTTTTTGGATGAGGATACTGAACGACCTGTACAGCGACATCAATCTAGCTAAACGCGTTCAAGTCTCCCGTGTCAGATGGCTAAGTTATGTAGAGTGACTTCCAGTGGTCACGATCATCGATTCCAGTTCCGAGGGACAACGAGGTTCAGGTAGACAGCTGAAAAGACACCTCAATTAGCTGAGCATAAGTTGTTGGAAGCAACCAGCACAAGACCATGTTGGATGGAGAGAAATGTTGATTGAGGCCCAGGTCCACAACGGACTGTGGCGACAGCTTAAGAAGACGAAGTACCCCAGGATTTCCTTTTCCTTTCTCCCTCTGTAACTCTGGCTGTGCCTAAACTCTGGATATTTAAGAGTATTCGTAAATTCCTTTGCACGCGCAAATTATAAAAAATACGGTACCCATCCGTCGCCCAAATTTGGACACGAGATGTCACCTCACACCACCTATTTGTTGATTTCAAGGCCGCATTTGACAGCTTGCAAAGAAACGAGCTATACAGCGCCATGTCTAGTTTTGACATTCCTGTCAAACTCGTCAGACTGAGCAGAATTACGATGGAGAACTCTCGCTGCTCCATCAAGGTCGGTAACGAACTCACCGAGACATTCAATGTCAAAAAGGTTTTACATAAGGCGACGCGCTGTCATGTGACTTCTTTAACATCGTTCTTGAGAAGATCGTGCAAGACTCACTGGCCAACACAAGAGGTATTATCTTCCAAAAGTGGGTTCAACTGGTAGCTTACGCCTATGACATTGACGAGATTGGGAGAACACAGCGAGCCGTCAATGATACGTTTGCTGGCATTGAAACGGAAGCGGCTAAAATGGGTCTGGCGGTAAACGAGGGCAAAGCCAAGTATATGCTGCCATCAAGAAAGGACACACAACATCGATGACTTGGCCAGAACATCAGCATAGGCAGCTATAACTTTGATGTAGAGAAGGACTTCGTCTACCTCGGCTCCGCGGTAAACAGTACAAACAACATCAGTACCGAGATCAAACGCAGAATAACTCTTGCCAACCGCTGTCGGAAGACCAAGCCCTCTCTCGGAAGAGCAAGCTGACTCTATATAAGACTTTGATCATCCCTGTCCTGCTGTACGGCGCAGAGGCATGGATAATATCCCAAGCGGATGAACAGTCTCTTGGCCTTTTCGAGAGAAAAATTCTGCGCGCGGTCATTAGTCCTGTTTGCGTTGATGGCATTTGGAGGAGAAGGTTCAACCACGAACTACATATATGGGCAACGACTGGATGGCGCAGTTAGTTAAGTGCCTGCCCCAAGTTCGAGGGGTCCCAGGTTCGAATCCCAGTGAAATCGAATCTGCTCCAGTCTGGTAAAACAGATGTGTTTTAAGAATACTCCGAAAAAGAAATAAAATATGGGCTTTACAGCGACATGAATCTAGCCAGGTGTCTACGGATTCAACGTCTAAGGTGGCTAGGCCATGTAGAGCGTATAGACAACTTAGCTCTGGCCCGAAGAGTCTTCGACTCTGACCCTGTGGGACAATGCAACAGAGGAGGTCCACGTACAAGGTGGCGCACACAAGTCGAGGGTGACCTCGGCCTGCTTGGCGTGCGAAACTGGAGACAGCTGGCGAAAGATTGTGCTTTCTGCAGAGGCGTGTTAAGTGAGGCCCAGGTCCACCTCGGACTGTAGCGCCCTAAGAAGAAGAAGAAGAAGAAGACTCAGCCGCTCGCTTAGCGTTGGAAGAAATTTGTAATTTGCATCCTAGATGGAAACACTGAGAAAAATGTGTGTCTTAACGGTGTGACCATTATTTTTACCGACAGTCATCACCTTTCCAAACTCAACTGTTGCTGACTGTCGAAAGATTAATCATCCATCAGGCCAACGCATGTGAAAAGAATGCGTGAAAAGAGTCCACAAGAAATGTGGATTCGTTTTCTCATTTATATTCAGAGTTCTTGAACGGTCCCAGAAAAACCAACAGCGTTTAGATTTACGGCTGAGAGTCAGTAACAAAAGCACTGATCGATCTCATGTTTGTCGGCAACATTGTCAGGACACGCTGAATGTGTTCCAGATAAATTATGGTTAAATTGTGAGAGCCTTTTGGACTTCATTAACGTCGGTCCATACACCTGACAGGTGTAACAAGAAACAGGTAGAAACCAGTGGCTTTCGTGAGCGAGCAAGACTAATGACCACACCAGAAATCTATCGGAATAAATAAATGAATTGCTTCACTTCGGCCCCCAATAAAACATTGCAACCCGTCAAGCCGTTGGCAGATCATTTGAAAAATACCCTGCAATTGAGCAACATTAGTCATATCGAATGCCAAGCTCCCTCCCTCCACCGGTCACGTCACGATATCGTTTTCCACTTCACTGAAATCGAATACCTTCGGCTCCCCCTTAGACGGCAGCCACTTCATTAAGACTGCCAACATCAATGGCGAGGGAAAAAAAAGTATACACTCGTAATCCCTTACTAGACCAGAGGCGTTGGCTTCCGAAATTGGAAAATACACCTCTCGAACACACTCCAATGAATTGACATAAGAGACTTCAATTAATGCGACTGCTGTGTTTGTACGGGTGCGCTACGCCATTAACCACTTGACACTCGGTTGACGTGTGCGATGGCGATGGATTTTGAACTTTTGATGGTACAGTGACCCAAATTAACTCTGGATGCCGATGCTGGTGCTGGTGCTGGTGTAACAAGAGTGAGCCCTCGATTGATTTGAGCAAACACAGCTTCAAAGCGATATGCCAGCTGGAGGGTGTTTGGCTGTTAGTTGGATGCCAAGTGGGCGTGTGACCTAGGGGGGGATTATTGATTTATTTGGTTATTGCAACGTGGATACGTTTGAGGAGGCTTTGAGTGGACCGAACTGGGAGACAAAAGAAAAAGCAATGATTTCATGCCCTTAATGAAGTATCCTCAGGTGGATTTGCTTGGGGACTGTAATGGGTGTTGGTTAGGCAGTAACTAGGTGCAAAATTTGCAAGGGTCTCAAGACACTGAATCAACAATGGGCCTGGAAGCACAGAACATAGTGGCCACAGTCTGGTGTGCAAGTGTGGATAGAATTGTTTCGCCTCGGCGAAAAGACGTCAGATTTTTCGATCAAAATCGTTGTCCAATTCAAGCTGCTCTAAGGCCCAAACTGCAAAGCGATCCGAACGAAGCGGATGGTGGCGCGCCTTCAATTGCTGAGTGCAGTCAATTGTAAACAGGACCTTGTAAGAGAATAATTCGAGATCTTGTGCAGAATTCTCCTCAGGCTAGGGCGTGAAATGTTGAGCTGTTGAGATCGATGGCGAGTTGATGATCGTGAGTGGAGTCTCACACTCTCGTCAGCGACACGGCATCCACGTTCTCATCTGTGTACGACTATCTAGATGTACGACGACGCGGACCATGAGTGTTGTCCACTAGCATACTTGTCTCACGAACTTTTTGCATAAACTTGCGTAAAGCAGTCTCGGTGGGTGCTTCATTTGGGCCAGAACTTCTTTTCAAAAAACGCACTGTTTGGGATACACAGCACTCACTTTAGAAATAAGTCTTCAATATTTCCCAACGTTGTTCAAGCGTAAAGCGACTCATTTCGTTCCGCGGAGGTATGATACAGACTATCTGTCAAGATTTCGAGCGGGAAACAGCTGTCAGAGTCAAAATAACCTATGATTTAAAAAATAAACCGGGCAAGTGCGAGTTGTACTCGCACGGGGAAGGTTCCGTCGCATAATATTGATGGATGATTTTTGAATATCAAACGACGTTTCCAAACTATTTCAGTTGAATTTTCTTCTAACTTCAACTCAAATCAACCATAAATTCATACATCCAAGCAAACAAATGTTCATCCCTACATATACCTATATCTCTATCCAAGTTTATCCAACACAGAAAATCCCTTCCATCATACATACATACATACCTATCTAATCACTGCTCATGCCTGCGGTATGTGTGTGTTCATTTCTGTTGGGCATTTAGGGGTGAGATCGAAAAGATAACGCTCATCAACGAATAGAGTGGCCGAACACAGCATGAAATTATGTGTGAAAATGAAAATTGTTCTCGTTTTTAAATCTTAGATATCTCAAAATTTCAACATAAATCGATATTTTGAAATGTATCATTTCTTAATGCTTACATTGATGTCTTCAAAACTGCGTTTTCAGATCTTCAAAATTCGCATATCGATGATTGACCGTTTTTGGCCAATATCTCCAAAACCATTAGGGCCAGAGTACTCGAAATGGTTTTAAATGAAAGTACTCAATGAAGCCAAGTTTTTGTGATTTTTTCAGATTTTTAAACACTTTGGTTTAGAAATGGCAGGGGGGGGGAAATCTTTGGAGCTCCATATTTTCCAAACGGTACTTTTGATAAAAAAGTCTTGAAAGAAACCTCCACCTCATTTCGAAAGATCTGTCGATTGATATATATATCGATGGGGTGCGACAATTTTTCAAAATTAGTGTCAACTTCACCTGTACTGGAGCCACCCCCAAATGGCCACACTTTTTAAAATCGCTGCATAGGAAATGACATCTAGGTCTGAAGTACCTAATTCCAAAATTTCATGCCGATATCTTCATAAACTTCGGAGATAAAAAAGTGTGACAGACACGACGGACGGACGGACGGACGGACGGACGGACGGACGGACGGACACACCGAAATTATAAAGGTTCCGTTTTTGTAGACGGAACCTTAAAAACCACTAGATGCCCCATCCTATAGACTGAAGTTAGCGGGAAAATCAGACAATCAGGGCTTTAAGTTTTTTCAGAGGTTTATGAAATACTACACTGGAGCACTCAGACTCAAAAACTGGTCCATTGTACTGCCAGGTAGCAACCTACTCCAGTGCTGGCAAATTGGTGATTCCAACGGCAAAATGGTGACTGGACCAGATTCGATTTCATTGGGATTCGAATCTGGGACCCCTCGAACTTGGGGCAAGCACTTAACCAACTGCGCCATCCAGTTGTGAGCGATATGTTAATATTGAGATTTTTGGCGTAGACAGACTAGACTATTCCTATACTACCCCTGATTCGCAGAGGAACGTCCGGCATCTAGATTGAGGGTCGGTGTATGAGGAAGGAACCCAAAATCATGGACAATATTAGTGCGACCAGTATGGTTTTCATATCATAGATGGATACTGTAGTTTATGGATAATAGACTTGTAAGAGTTTTAATAAGATCGAGTCATATACTCGTATATAAAAATATATTTCCTAAGGTGTCACCCTTTACCCACCATGTACGCACACATAATCATGTTCTTGTTTTCAATTCGAAGATCGCAAGATCGAACGACGTACAGTTAAGTAAAGCTAACATTATTAAGATCATGCTATGTACACTCTTTGTTATGCTAGTTATGCTAAGTATGCTAAGCATTGTCGTCAGTCAGTTGCAATAAAGCGATCGTCCGATAAACACTTATTCCGTGTCTTTTTTTTGGGTGGCAAAACTTACAGACTTAAGTCTATCTTCTGTTTTACCTGTTTTCCAAATCAATTCTGTTGAGGATGGAATAGGATTATGTTTAGCCCAACGGGTGGTGAACCCTCCTTGCCAATCTGTGCACGCAGTTAAGAAGGTTGCAGTCGGCAGCATTAACAAGAACTGTTCACCATACTGTGACTTTGTACATTAGTACTGTTTGACTAATGCCGAGTTCATCCAGTATGTTATTTGTGGCTGTAGACACTATTTTCATTCAATGGCTCTTTTGCATCAGTAGAGTGCTGATCCGCTTAATTGTGTTGCAATCTATGAGATCTGAAAATTGAGCTTCAGCTGTGTGTGACAGCTCTATGCCACACGGTGATGGAGTGGTAAAGTGTTTCGTATTTCCTCGTAGAGGTCCCCTTTTTGCGACTTAACTCCAAGTTTGCATGCCTTACGGAGATCATGCTGCATCATGTCTCAATGTGAATGCACATTTTGCAAAACATTACTATTGCAACATCGTCCCCATATGCAACCATTTTTCATCCTACCGCTTCCAATAAAGGGTATTTCATTAATCCCTTCCTATCTTTAAATTCAAATAAAACAAAGTGTGTCTGAGATATCTTCAAAATTCTTCATTCGTTTGAAAGGCTCATTGATGCCATTATATATGAAATATAATATCATTCAAATGTCAGCCGCGGCTTCTCTGGGTGGCGCGCATACGAAATGTAAAATGTTTGCTGACTCTGGCACATAAATTAGGCTGAATTTGACCGATGCCATGGGTTATGTTGGCTTTGAGGGCCGCTGTGGGTTGTGACTTATCATCATAGACCTGCGACTTCAGAAAACCCCACAAGAAAAAGTCTAACGGGGTCAAATCGGACGATCTCGTTGGCCAGTCCACATCACCTCCACGTGAGATGACCATGCCCACGAATCGCTCATGAAGAATTTCCAATGTGGCGTGGCGTGAGTTGTGTGGCACGTAGCGCCGCTCCGTCCTGTTGAAACCACATGTCGTTGGTGTCAATGTCATCCAATCCAGTCTAAAAGAAGTTGATAGTCATCGACCAATTGCGCTCGTCGTTGACGGTGATGGCCTGGCCAAAGTCGTTCTCAAAGAAACCGATGCTGGGCCGATGGCGCTGCCAGCCCAAAATTCACACCAAACAGTGATTTTTTCGGGATTTATTGGGCGCTCTTCAATCTCATGAGTTTGTTGACGTACCCATTCATCAAAAAATGGGCCTCATCGCTGAAGATTAGTTTTGATGAAAATTGAGGTCAGTTTCCAACTGCTTCAGAGCCTATTCAGTGAACACACGTCGTTGTCTATAGTCTGATGGTTTCAGCTCCTGGGTCAGTTGAATTTTGTACGGGTGCAGGGCCAAGTGGCGACGCATAATTCGTCAAGTTGTGCCGAGTTCTTGTGAGCGACTCGACACGAAATCGACTGCCTCGGATTCTTCTGCACACTCTCACGGACAGTGGCGCGAAAATATTTTCGGCAGATCTTGCGTTTCGTCGACGTCGGCGTACGGGTGTTGGTTTATCGTTTAACGAGCCAGTGAACTCAAATTTATCCACCGAACTGAGAATATGTCTCTTGGTATGACGATTATGGCGACCGTAAAATGGACGAAGCATGCGGAACGTTGCCCGAACAGAGATGAATTTTGATAAAACAAAACATATTGTTGAACGCTATGTCCATCCATGGCGATTTGGCAAAACAGGCCGAATAAATCACAGTCAATTTGACAGATGTAGCTTCAATTATATGGCCACCATCAACTGTCAAATGTTGGAAGCCCCTATTGGAAGACCCTTTATTTGCTTTAAAGTTTCTTAAAAAAGCATCGGCCAGAAACTTAAAAAGAACCCTGTATAAAGTGGATATTTCTGGGTCTTGGTGGGAAGTAATCAGTCTGCTCAGTATTCTAAACTGATTAATTGGACTCACTTGAAATTATCCATGATAAATGTGCTTCAGATCCACCCTAAGATAGACAATTATGTGGGATGTCCTTGTCAAACGCCAGTTTAAACAATTTTAAATCCTTGGGGATAATTTATGTACCAGAAGTCTTCACTAAAGTCCCCTTTTAAATTCGATTAAAATTACAACACAACATCAGCCCGGGGACAGGCCAAAGTAGCAGCACTTTTTCTAATCCCAATCACTTCGAGTTCAATTCTCGCTTATCCCCTTTAAAATATTCAATGTTTGTCAAGTCTTAGGACATCTTTTACAGAATTTATCTTGTTCGGCATTATTATTCCGACAACTATCCACCACCCAGCACCGCCAGCAGCAGATTGGTTTTTGCACCCGCTCCTGATCCATTAAGCCGCCATCCATTAAATATTAATATCACGCAGTTCGCATTCATTTACAAAGGCTAAACAAAGCAACAAAAAAGAATATGTGAAACAAGGGCACACGATAAAATATGGAAACATCCACCCCCGGCCTTTGAGACCCTTTTCCTTTCATTCATTGCTTATGTTTTCTAAATAACTTCTATGAGGGCCTTTTAGGGGGTTCGTGGATGGGTAGGAAATGAGGATAATAAATGTTCTGTAGTCATAATCTGTTTCATCATTTAAAGCAGAGGGCATCTGCTGTATCTCATCATTGCTGTGTGTATGTACGTTCACCGCAGTAAGGACTAAGACTGAGACACTCACTGTGAGAGATCACCGCTTAAAGGTTGTGTGCTCCATTAAATGGGCGGAACAAGTCAAAGATGCCCCGCCACTCACTAGTTTTCTCGCACTCAGCTTCAATATTCGTTGCCGATGCTGAGAGCTAAAAAGAAAATGGAAGCTAATATCTCACAGATAGATTTTTGTAGTTTTTTTTTCGCCTTATTTCTGTTTTGTTTCGAGAACATCCCAAATAGAAGCGAAATGGCGCCCAACGTCGGGACGCCCGAGAACCAACCCCCCATTAGAGCGAAGCTGAGTTGGCTGAGCACATCCTCATGGCAACGTTGCCTTTTGCATTGTAGTCACGATTATCATAATGTACACGCATTTGACGTGATGAAATGATTCTTGGGGAATAATGACATTGCCAGAGGAGAGCCGAAGGAGTGAGAAGATGAAAAAAAAAACAAAATTTCATTCACTCAACGGAGAGGATAAAAACACAACAAACCCAAGGATCTCCTTCCACTTCGTTCGTGGGGCATGGCTGAGTGGAAGGCGGCGGAACTTAATCTTGCTGCAGAGCGGAGGACCTGCTACGTGCACACTTGAGCTTGGTGTGATGTATTCACATGGCTTGCCGGTCATAGATGACTTGGTTGTGGATGCGTCTTAAGCTAAAATCATTTCGAAACGCTCTGAGGGGATTGCGTGCGAGCTATATCCCGTGGTGCACTCATCAATCATGAATTTAAAGAATTTATGACAACGGTTACGCCACAAAAGGGTAACCATTAGAATGGTGTCAAGCAGTTTTGCATGCGCGGTGATCCCGCGCAGTCATGTTAACAAAGACACGCGATTCCATTTTGAGGGGTTGGGAACATAATCCCTAAGCTTGACATCGACTGGTCTTTCTGGCTAGGATATTGCTGCTCCGTCTAAGTTTGGCAAACAGTCGAAAACGATTCGTTCAAAAATTAGACCAAATTGCTTTTTAATACGACTGGATGGCGCAGTTGATTAAGTGCCTGCCCCAAGTTAGAGGGGTCCCATGTTCGAATCCCAGTGATTCAGTCACCATTTGCCGTTGCGATCAAATTCACGGCACTAGAGTTGGTTACTACCTGGCAGTACAATGGACCAGATTTAAGTCTAACTGCTCCAGTGGAGTGTTTCAAAAATCCTCCGACAAAAGAAAAATCCAAATTGAACCCTGATTGTCTGATTTTTTCGCTAACTTCAGTCTACAGGATGGGTGTTTTTTTTTTTAAATCGTAGGTTATTTTGACACTGACAGCTGTTTCCCGCTCGAAATTTTGACAGAAAGTCAGCATCATACCTTCGCGGAATGAGTCGCTTTACGCTTGGAAAACGTTGGGAAATATTGAAGACTTATTTCCAAAGTGAGTGCTGTGTACCCCAAACAGTGCGTTTTTTGAAAAGCAGTTTTGGCCGAAATGAAGCACCCACTGCGACTGCTGTACCCAAGTTTGTACAAAGAGTTTGTGAGACTGGTATGCTAGTGGACAACACTCATGGTTCCCATCGTCATATGCTGCGCACCGATGAGAATGTGGCTGCCGAGAGTGTGAGACTCAATTCACAAACATCAACTCGTCATCGATCTCAACAGCTCAAAAAAAGCGCACTAGCCTGAGGAGAGTTCGAATTCTGCGCAAATATCTCGGATTATTCGCTTACAAGGTCTAATTGACTCAGCAATTGAAGGTGCGCGACCATCCGCTTCGTTCGCATAGCTTTCACAATTCCACGAGGAAGTTCTCTACTCGAATTCCGGACAGGAGAGGTTGGGAAGAGCTATCAGCATATGGCGCCGACGAGATTTCCTTATATACTGATGGCTCGAAAACATGTGCAGGAACAGGGGCAGGGCTCTTCTGCGATCTCTTTGAAAAGTCCCTAAACCTAAGCAACGAATGTATCGTTTTCCAAGCAGAAGTGGTAGCAATAAATGAGGCGGCACTTACGCTTAAAGAGCTCAGTTTGACTGAAAAAACGATAACCATATAAGTCGACAGCCAAGCGGCTATAAGAGCCATAGCGTCGGATATTGTAAAGTCGAAACTAGTCAAGCTATGCAAACAGATCGGCAACGAAATATCCAGGCTAAACACGGCCAGTCTCTGTTGAGTACCGGGACACACAGGAGTTCAAAGAAACGAGAGAGTGGCTGTGTTGGCAAAGGAGGGCTCAAAGTTAGATAAATCTCTAGCACTACCTTATGTCTACACGCCGTTAAGATTCCTAAGGAAAGAAATAGAGGACGAAGCCTTAGAAAGAGCAAATGCGCGATGGCTGAAACTGGACATTGGGTCAACGACGAGAGCCCTATGGCCGATGTTGAACAGGAGGAAATCATTATCAATGATTAGCCAAAGTCGCAAGGATATACGGACGGTGGTGGGAGTTCTCACATTGGGACATGGTCCGATAGGCACCCATGCCAGAAGGTTAGGTATCCCCCATAGCGACTATTGTAGAAGTTGTAGGGGCGAGGATGAAATAGAGTTCGTCCGCCACCTGCTACGCGATTGTCCAGCCCTACGGGGAAGGAAACTGCTAACACTAGACAGTAACTTCTTCGACGAGCTGGAGGATCTGAAAAAAATAGAGCTGAACCACCTCTTGAGATATATACAACAATCTGGGTGGTTCTAGTCAGCAGTAAAAGTGTAGGTCCCCCACACAAAGGGGAACAATGGACCCAACTGTTGGTCTCAGTGAGCCGCGACCCGGTCGTAAGGGCATCCTATCACCTACCTACCTTGGGCCTTGAATTTGACAACGATTTTGGCGGAAAAATCGGATGTCTTTTCTGACAAGGCGCATTTTCACCACGGCGGCTACGTTAACAAACAAAATTGCCGGATTTGGGGCTCGGAAAACGCGCACGTTATTGTCGAGAAGTCAATGCATCCACAGAGAGTGACAGTTTGGTGCGGATTGTGGAGTGGTGGCATCATTGGACAATTTTTCTTCGAAAATGAGGCTGGGAACAACGTTTTTACTGAAATTGAAGACATGGATTTGGACGACCTCTGGTTCATGCAGGATAGCGCGACATGTCATGTCACAACCGATGTTTTGCACACCAAATTCCCAAATCATGGTATCAGCCTTGGCGATGTCAAAATGGCCGCCTCGGAGCTCCGATTTGACACGTTTGGACCCCTTTTTTTTGTGGGGAATTGTGATGGACCGATGTTATGCCAACAATCCGGAAATGATTCAAGCACTTAAGGCCAGTGTCATCCAAGCAACCCGCGAGCTAGAGCCCGAAACCATCAACAAGGTCGTGGAAAATTGGGGTGACAGAATGCGCTACTGCGAAGCCAGCCGAGACAGCCCCTTGATCGACGTTGTACTTTATAATTAATGGGAATGTTTCTTCTTACAAATGAAGCTATAATGCAGGGAATAGATTTAATGTCTTTCATTTTATTGCATTTTTAAAAAGAAACTTGTATTTGGCCCACCCTGTATAAACAAAAAAATCAATTTCTCAATTTTCTAGAATACAACCGCACAGACTGTGATCTGTTGTCTTGCATGTTCCTTGATGCGACTTGAAACACAAAGACCTGGAGAAATAATACAAGCTGAGTACAAATTCTGACATGAAATCCACACCGAAATGCGTAAACTATTCATCAAAATATCCCCTCTACTCTAATTTGCACTCTGGGACGTTTGGAGTGTTTAGTGATTTTCTTAATCATCATCATGCGACAACCAACTAATTACCCAGTTATTATCACTTGTGGAGTATAATAAGCCATAAACATCGAACCTAAAGCGCTCTCTTGCACCACATGAATTGACGATAATTCCTCTTATAGGCTCATTTCAAGTAGATTCCTGGGCAATTATGGATACAATTCGACACTTAATGCAAATCAAATACATTTCATTCTCGGTCAACTCACAATCACAGCAAACTAATGACTTTGGCAAGGACGAAGTAAAAAAGTCCAATCAACGTGATGACTGTTCCTTCTCAGCCGACGAAGGTATATGATCTGGGTCAAAAAATGGAATTCATTGCAAGACTCTTTTTGTCACAATTCAGGCAACGAGTGTATCATTAGGGGAAATGAGACAGCCGCTGCAAGCACAATGTGTTTTCGGAAGTGTGCACAGGGATCTTGATTAGGATTTCATTCGCAACCTTCCTCCAGTGACACGATAAAGTAATGGAACAACTCGGTGCGTGGGTGAAAGTCAATGTTAGGCATCATAAAGGCAATAAAATGTCGAGGTCGTTAAGAACTCGTGGTGCTACGGAAGGAACAGCGTGTTCATGTTATCCAAAGTGGTATGAGGGGAGATGATAAGCCAAAAAACTGAACTCAGATAAACGGTGCAGAATGGTGTTGTAACGACTTCAAAATAGACAATTAAAAATACTTTATCAAATGACTAGAGTACTCAGCGTTCTTTGCTACGCCCTTTCTGGCGGGCGTGTCCCCTTCTTTTTCCGGGGGATCTTATTTTTTTCCAGTGTTCTTTACATGTTTGCAATATTTCTCCGTCGAATGTTTGCTGAGGGATGCGAATTTCAGTTTTTCCTATAGCCTATGATCGAATCCTGATCGATCGGTGCTAACAGTGTCAAAAATTACATAATAATCGGTGCAATTGTTTAGAAATGTATCCCATTCATACAAACGAACCTTCAATGCTATATATAGACACAAATGGTAAAATAATAATTAAAAATTGAGGTTGGCCACACATCGTCTCTTAGAACTTGCACATTCGTGACTTCAGGTGACTGTGTGTCGTCTACTTTCGCTTGGGAATGATGAATATGAAACTCTGAATAATGACATGATTAATTGATTTCTTTAACAGCGTTCTTGAGAAGATCGTGCAAAACTCACTGGCCAACACAAGAGGCACGATCTTCCAAAAGTAAGTTCAACTGCTAGCTTACGCGGATGACATTGACGTGATTGGTCGAACACAGCGAACCGTCAATGATGCGTTTGCTGGCATTGAAACGGAAGCGCCTGAAATGGGTCTGGCGGTGAACGAGGGCAAAACCAAGTATATGCTGTCATCAAGAAAGGACGCACAACATCGACGACTAGGCCAGAACGTCACCAAAGGCAGCTATAACTTTGAGGTAGTAAAGGACTTCGTCTACCTTGGCTCCGCGGTAAACAGTACAAATAACATCAGTACAGAGATCAAACGCAGAAAAACTTTTCCGAACCGCTGTTTTTTTGGGCACAAAAGGCAATTGAGTAGTAGAGCCTTCTCTCGGAAGACCAAGCTGACTCTTTACAAGACCTGGATCATCCCAGTCCTGCTGTACGGCGCAGAGGCATGGACAATATCCCAAGCGAATGAACAGTGTCTTGGTCTTTTCGAGAGAAAAGTTCTGCGCGCTGTCTTTGGTCCTGTTTGCATTGATGGCATTTGGAGGAGAAGATTCAACCCCGAACTGTATGGGCTGTACAGCGACATGAGTCTAGCCAGGCGTCTACGCATCGAACGTCTAAGATAGCTAGGCCATGTAGAGCGTTTGGATTACTTAGCTCCGGCCCGAAGAGTCTTCGACTCTGAGCCTGTGGGACAACGCAACAGAGGACGTCCACGAACAAGGTGGCGCACACAAGTCGAGAGGGACGTCGGCCGGCTTGGTGTGCGAAACTGGAGATCGTGCTGGCTGGAGAGGCATGTTGAGTGAGGCCCAGGTCCCATCGGACTGTAGCGCCCTAAGAAGAAGAAGAAGAAGAAGAAGAATAATGACATACATATAATCCAAAAAGTCTCCGTACAGCGGACTAATTGTATATTTTTGCTAAAATAAATTAGCTTATTTTGGTTAGGTTTAATATAAATCCTTAAAAGGAAACACAGAAAGGGAATATGTTTTCCCTCCCTTCCAAATTGCACCAAATTCCAAGGATTTGCGTCGCCTATGTGTACCGTTATGACAAGGATCGTTCTCTGCGATCAGTTAGTAGAGACAAAAAAGTTTCCGTACAGATGACATTCTTGTGTTTCATTTGGCAGTGTAAAGTGTGTGATCCAGGATTATTTTGTTATTTGGTAAGTTTACATGTTTTTAATTGTATTTCAGCAAGGATTTCGTGTTTTTTTTTTTTTGAAAGAAATAAAATGAAGTGCAAAAATAAGCAAATCCCTTTGGCCAACAAGAAGATTATTATTGACATGAGAAAAGAAGGAACGTCGCTGGGAGAAATTGCGAAAATTATTAAGAGACCCCTTTCTTCTATTGAGTACATTTTGGAAAAATGTAGAGAAACAAAAACTATTGTCAACAAGCTAAGATCTGGACGTCCGAAAAAGAAAGATAGTCGTACGGAGAGGCGATTAGTAAGAAGAGTGGAAGAAGATCCTCGGCAAAGTGCCCCTGTAATTGCCGGTAAATTGAAAACCAATGATGGAATAGATGTGACTCCCCAGACGGTAAGAAATGTCTTAAAAAGAAATGGGTACAATGGTCGAGTGAGCCATAAATACGGAAAGTCAATATGAAGGCGAGGCTGCAGTATGCTAGTGAACATTTAGAAAAAGATAATTCTTTCTGGGATCAAGTGGTATCTACTGATGAGAGCAAATTCAACGTATTTGGTTCAGATGGACGACGCATGGTGTGGAGGAAGCCAGACACTGCTCTTAATCCGAAAAACTTAACCCCTACAGTAAAGCAATGTAATGGTGTGGGGATGTATGGCCTCTTCCGGCGTTGGAAATCTATTTTTTTATTGAATCAACTATGAACAAATATGGATACTTGAATATTCTTAAAGAAAATCTACATTCAAGTGCTGAAAAACTGGGTCTCGGCAATACCTTCATATTCCAACAGGATAATGACCCCAAGCACACATCTTTTCTGGTAAAAGAATGGTTGCTATATAATGTTAAAAATCAGATCAAACACCCTGCTCAGTCACCAGACTTAAACCCAATTGAGCATCTGTGGGACCACTTAGAAAGAAAGATCCGAGAACGCTCAATTTCAAGTATGACTGACTTGAAGGCCATCTTGATTGATGAGTGGAACAAGATTTCTCCACCCACGACTTCCAAACTGATGCCTTCGGTGAAGAATAGGTTGAATGATGTTATACGGAACAAAGGAGGCCCGACAAAAAATTAATTTTGTTTAGTTGTCTCTTTCTCTTTGTTGTTCTTATTATTCTTTTGTTGTTATTATTACTATTCGTTTTAAGTAAATCCCAAAAAAGCAATTGTACGGAGACTTTTTTTGAACACATCAACTTTTGTGATGTGAATAAGTTTTAGTTTTTTTTTTCCAATGAAATATTTTTTGTCTTCCATTAAAATTAAAGGGCTATATTGTATCTTTATTTTCATATAGTTTCAAGTTTGTTTTTTAAGTTTTCAAACCGCATTAAAGAGTTTATTCCAAAATTTAAAACCGCATTAACTGGTGTACGGAGACTTTTTTCACTATGTGTAGGTTACATAGCTCGAATTCTTATAAACCAAAAACCACTAAAAGAGCCCAAGTCACTCTTGACAACATTCTCTTCATGCCTGCAAAGTTTCATTGAAATCGGTCCAGCCGTTTCGGAGATTAGCCCGAACAATCAGACAGACAGACACTACGGTTTAAGTAATATAGATTTACATACATACAGTGTTAAACGTCATTGCTTCAATCATTCAATTTTTCGTATACCAAAAACAACAACACTTACCGGTGACTCCTACGCTCAACGTCTAAGGTTCGAATCTCGAAAAAACCTAGTCCAGTCCACCTCGGACTGTAGCGCCGCCATTATTATTATTATTAGATACGACTGTGTTTTCTAAGCGTGTTAGAGAGGAATGATAGCTCAAATCAATGTTTTTAGCAACTTACAGCAACGATCCATAGACGGGATACGTAACTGACTCTTCTCCTAATGGAGGGTTCATGTTAGAACTGCGGTTGGCGTTAACAAATCTGCTTTATTTTCAGTCCTTAATTGCGGCTAGCCGTCAACGATGGAAGGCAGAGATATCTCAGGCTCGGACCCTCCATGGGTCGTAGGCCTGTTAAGAGATTAAGTAATTAAGCTGTGGCTGACAGTGTGTTCGTTTTTCTCCTTTCCTGGTACGTTGCAGAATTTCGGAGTTCATATGGCCGTATATCAACGGGATGGAACTCAAACTCTCAAGGAGAGATAAATATTTAGGTATCACACTAGATTCAAAACTTACCTCAAAGGAAAACATGGAGGATCGCATTAAGAAGACGTGTGCAGCATGCTACACATGCAAGCAAGCTTTCGGTGTGGTATACTGGCTATACACAGCGGTAGTAAGACTCATCTTAACTTACGAATCAAGCGACTGAATGTCGGCGCAGTTGGTTAAGTGCCTGCCCTTATTTCGAGGGGTCCCAGGTTCGAATCCCAGTTATCCGGTTTTTTCAATCTGGCCTAGTCACCATTTGCCGTTGGGATCAAATTAATGGCACTATTACTGGAGCGGTCGATCAGTGGTAGTAGTCTGACTATGGGTATCACAATGGACCAACATGGTGCTGGTGAATTCACTAGCAGTCCCCTAACCTATGTAGCTTCCAAACCATGCTAATATGTGACCGCGTGCTCCAATACTATTCAGATGTCTCAAGATTTGTTTGTGAAGGCCTTCCTTTGTCAATGATCTTCTTGAGGCCGATGTATACAACTACTGAACAGAGATTTTTGTCCAGGCGTTGATGCATTTTGTTTGCAAAGTCTCCTTTCAGACTGTGTATACTTACGAAAGCCGAATTGATTTTTTTGAAGGAGGTTGTATTATTCAATGAATTTTTGTTTTTTTTTTTTAATTAGGACCGTTTGCTAATGTAGCGCTTTAATGAGGGAATAATACCTTGTTTGCCTCTATTGATTGGGCAAATTGTAGCATTTCAAAAAGGTAACAAGGTGCGCGCCGTGGCGTAGCGTGTAAGTGCATCGACTCCTACGCTCAAGGAGTCGAATCTCCAAAAAAACATCTAACATTTTTTCACTGCTCCACCTCTTTCGAGTCACTGACAATGCTCAAAGAGTACAACTGTCTAGAAAAGGCTTCTCAATCACGCCGTTACGAGTCGGCATTAAACTGTAGGTCCCCTCCACTCGTGAGAGAACAAGCACAACACGAGTGGTTGCTGAGAAGCTAGGCCCAGGTCCACCTCGGTCTGTAGCGCTGCCATTATTATTATTATTATAATTATTGAACAAAACCAGTTTTGCCGCTTAAATCTGTTTTTTTTTTTTCAAACTTGCAGCTTAACACCATCAAACAATTAGCCTAATTTTTTTTATCGTTTAAACACAAATGTACATGTGCACATTTTATTCGCGCTTGCCAGCAAGTGTTGTTGTTTCTTTGATTTTGGTATGATTGAGGCAATTACATTTAACACAGGATGTATCTAAATCTATGTTAATAAAATCGAAGTGTCTGTCTGTCTGATTGTTCGGGGGAATCTCCGAAACGGCTGGACCAATTTCATTGA
Organism: Myathropa florea; assembly: GCA_930367185.1. NCBI lineage: Eukaryota > Metazoa > Arthropoda > Insecta > Diptera > Syrphidae > Myathropa > Myathropa florea. Next base: position 79,321,695 of record OV884003.1, on the reverse strand, counting down.
AACTTTGCAGGCATGAAGAGAATGTTGTCAAGAGTGACTGTGGCTTGTGTGTTTTTGGTTTATAAGAATTCGAGCTATGCTACCTATGTCATTATTCATCACGCCTAAGCGAAAGTATATGACACAGAGTCACCGGGAGTCGGGAATGTGCAAGTCCTAAGAGTCGTCTCTTATTCAACCTCAATTTTTAATTATTATTTTACCATTTGTGTCTATATATATAACATTGAAGGTTCGCTTGTATGAATGGGATAAGTTTCTAAACAATTGCACCGGTCCTTCTGCAATTTTTAACACTGCAATTTTTAACACCGATTAATCACGAATCGGTCCTAGGCTATAGGAAAAACATTCGACGGAGAAACAGAAATTCGCATCTCTCAGCAAACATTCGACGGAGAAATATTGCACACATGTAAAGAACACCGGGAAAAATTAGATCCCCTGGAAAAAAGAAAGGGACACGCCCACCAGAGAGGACGTAGCGAAGCACGCTGACTACTCTAGTTAGTTCATATAAATGAGATTTCACCGTATTGCACTTGAGTATATTAACGTTAAAATCACCATCTACCATGATATTATTGTTTTTGGTTTGTAAAGGTTGGTCCAACCATAATGCACGGTGTTAATTGTTGGTCACACCTTAATGTCAAGTTTTTTTGCCCAACTTAATTCGACATTTCTTTGTTTCAGTGTTTGACAAATTCAACCATGGAGAGGTACACAATTGAGCAGCGCGTTAAGTTTGTTGAAGCCTTTTACGAAAATGGGCGTTCACATCAAAATGCATGTCGTGCACTTTACAAAGAAAACCATCTTCAGCGACGAGGCACACTTTCACCTCAGTGGATTCGTTAAGAAGCAGAATTGCCGCGTTTGGGCAAATGAGAATCAACGAGTGATTGTTGAAAAGCCAATGCATCCACAAAGAGTGAGTGTTTGGTGCGGTTTATGAGCTGGCAGCGTTATCGGGCCGTACTTCTTCGAAAATGAGGTCGGCCAAGCAGTTACCGTGAATGGTGTTCGCTATCGCGAGATGAAAACGGCCAGAAATTGAGGGTATGGACCTGGACGACATGTGCTTCCAACAGGGTGGTGCCACTTGCCACCACAGCCAACGAAACAATGGCTCCTTTGCGCGAGAAATTCAATGGCCGTGTTATCTCACGTCGTGGCGGTATTAATTGGTCTCCACGATCATGTGATTTGATACCATGATTTGACTTCTTTCTTTGGGGATATTTAAAAGAAAAAGTGTACGTCAATAAGCCAAGAACAATTCAAGAGCTAAAGCATTAGATAATTCGGCACATTAACGACAGTGAACCTCAATTATGTCTCAGAGTCATTGAAAATGTGCACCATCGGATAGAGGTATGCCGTGGCGAGCATTTGGCCAATATTTTGTTTCACACATAATTGTCATGGATCCTTCTATCACAATAAAAAAATATTAAGATAATTCTCTGAAAAGTTTTTGTTTTATTAACAATTATCATCGTGCGTTTTCGTTGGACCACCCTTTAATATCAATAAAATTTCTTCCAGTTCTTTTAAGTTATCTTCTACGTCTTCTTGCCAGCAGTTCTTCCAAAACTTTGTCGACAGCCGATAAGATTGAAATTGGTCTGTAGTTCAGGATTTCACATTTCTTGTTGGTTTTGTGAGCTTTTGAAACTATTGAGCATGTTTGGAATTGATGCTTGATCCAGGCTCATCTTGATCAGTCTCGCCTATCACTGGAGATCACTGGATTTGTGCGCTGTTTTTCAGGTCTTTGGGTCTTAACCCATCTATATCCGCCGATGTGTTGCATTTAAACGTGTTAAGCATATTGCATGATTTCGAAACAGATGCATGCTCGGCATAAATTGACGCTGCTTGCATGACCAGAAAAACTCTCTCATAACTCATTGACCAAAGCAAATAACACGGAACAAATTGCTTATTTTCCGAAAAGTAATTTATCTCTGCACCATCAAAATGAAAAAGGGTAACCTTTTCACGTGCAAGTCTTCCCCCAATTTAACTCCGTTTAATAAAATTTAAAACCACCACTCAAGGGAAACTATTCCCTCGAAGCACTGCCTTTCCCCAGACACACCCATCACGATTCACACAAGTACCCCCATCTCCCTTCCCCCAAAACACACACACACACACACACACACATACACGCGGGGCCACATCGCCACACATCAAATGCAAAAGCAGGTCCCAGTCTATTGCAGAGTGTTTCCTGTTTTTGTTTTCCTCCCTTTCTCCTGCCCCTTTCCAAGGATATTTACATAACAAATACAACTAATTTATTCCATGTTTGTTTACATGAGCTTATGGCATTATTATCCAGCCCAGCAGACAGACCCCATCCCCGTTCAGTCGTCATTACACTCCCACTCAGTTTCACCCCGAGCAGTTCGGTTTTATGATGTAAAGGCAAATAATATTTCACTTCAGAGAGTTTAAATCCTTTTTCGTCGGAACGCACAATGGAGCCGAAGACGGCAACGAACGGCAGTGGAAATGAATTTCATTTCAGACTATCTGACGGTCCAATTAAGATACAAAAGGGGATTTTTTAATTAAATTCCAACGCCATCACGCTCTATTCTGTGCATCCTTCTCACGGTAAAACATATTTTCTGATCCCTCGTATATTTCCTCTCCCAATGAGTGGAACAGACGAATGGGGAAAAAAAAAGCTGAATTAAATAAAATGCTAAGTATCCCTACGCCAATTATTCTATAAAATACCTCAATCCCTGTGCGGTCGGTCTGCACCGCCACCGGGAGATGAATAATTCATTCAACATTCGGGATGTCTCTGAAACGAAGGCAAACAAATCCAAAGCTTATGGAGAAAATGCCTAGAATAAATGTCTGGCCAGCAGATGAGGTGGGGCAGGACATAAATAACCAACGGTAATCCACAATAAGTGTCAAGATCAAAACCGAAACCGAGATACGGCACAAGCACACACTCTACTTACTTTAATCTGAAGACGGTTACGGACGAGAAGAGTATCCCCCAGTCGGGCTTATATAATTTTCAGTGTTTTTTTTTTTCTTGTCTTATGCTTCACTCCTGATGATCAAGGATACCCCCCAAAACTCTCTTGTCTCCTCCGCGCACACACACAACCGTTTGTATTGCATAACAAAAGAGAACGATGACTCTTGGCGTACGCACTTCACACGCGTTTATTGCACGAAATCGCAGGTCAAACACCAAAAACCAAACCTCAACGGCAAGGACACACGATGTTTGGATGCACACACTGCACTGCACACTTTGAAAAACGACCGACAGGATGGATATATGATCTCATTCATTCACTACGCTCTGTTTGCAAGAAAAAAAAAGAACATCTCTCTGTGTATCTCTTCGTGGACGAATGGTTGATATGGACTCGGCAAAGGATTCGCTCCCCCACAACATTTGCACCCAACGTGCTCTGAACTGAGTGTTACATAATTCTCCTTCGCCTCACACACACACACTTTCGCCTTTGTCAGGCGTTCTCTTCACCGCACACTTTAGAGTATTGTTCCTCTTCTTGGTCGGGTGTATACTCTAGGCCCAGGAACAAGACCGAGGGGATGAGATAAAATCCTATTGCACGGCAGACGTTTAGCTTTGAACGTGGACCGCCGCCGCCGCCCACGAGTTCCGTACCTAGTGGGGCGTAAAAAGATCCCTTTGTGTTGCAATCACAAACACACCCAGAAGGCGTTCACACCGGAGAGCACACAGGAGCACTTGCTCATTTATTTTGACGAACGTAGCAGAGCGCTGTGCAGTGGCAACGCGTCAGAGGACAACTGCATGAATGAAGGTACTTCTGTGCGATTCACTTCACTCAATGATTCACTGCACGAGGTCAGAGACGAAGAAACACAAACGACAACGGAAGCGACTACAAAAAGGACGAGACAGCGAGGAGAACGATGACTACAGCAGCGATAATGGAAAGAATTTAACTGCGAGAGCACTGAATCTCCACAAGGATACGTCCACCTACGCCGCGATCCAGAAATGTCCTCGTATCACTGTCACAATGCGTGGGTAATGCAAACGATTGATTCTTTTCGTTTAATTTTTGTTCAAATTTTCGCAAAGAAAACACCCAAAAACACTCACAAGGATTCTCTCAAAGATATCCTGGACGACAGTGAATTCGGATTTCAACCAAACACGACGATATCCATTCACCAACTGAAGTTAAGGTGAATTTGGGTGCAATGAATCTGGCCCTGAAGGACCACATCTCTCTTTCTCCGTTCGGTTTGTGGACTGTAAGCATCCTCGCGAAAGGATGTTCGCTGTGTAAAGCTCCGGCGAACAGCTGTTTCGACGCATGAGCTTACACATCATTTTCTTCTTTTGCTTTGAGTCCGGAAAAACAATTGAAATGAGAGAGAATGAGAGAGAGCGAGAGAGAGAGAGAGGGAGAAACATTTCCGCTTTTATTTGTCTCTCTTTTGTAATCGGAACGGAGCTATCGAAGGACGCGCGATTTAGTGTTTGGTTTACGATATTTGCTGGGGACACATGGAAATTACCCTAGAAACTTAATACTGATAAAGGATTGTGTGGTGGTAAACACCGTTATGGTGGGGATATAGAATGATGCGGTGACACAATGGTGTGGCAATGATTGCGGCCTTCACAGAGGCACACCACCATCGTTGGGGGATGATATAGTGACCCAGTACACAGCACCGAAAAGTGGGTCAGTAGAATAGGTTTCTCAAGAAGGACCACACTGCCACTACGAGAGCGAGGGCGAGAGAGAGAGCGAGATGGTTTTTCAACATTATCTTAGTCCCTTTTGACACGTTGGTTGCCTCTTCTGTTACTTGCATACATTTTTTGTGTTTATTCTCTGAGTGACCCTGGTTTTTGGTGTGTGAACTATGCGTCAACGCCAAGAGGAGAAGGTGTTCGGTGTTCGGTGTTCTGTTCCATCGGACGCCAGTGGACTCTCCGTCCTTGCAGTCCTTGAACCATTTCTCATCAATTCATCTCGCCATCTCCTCCATCGCTTTCAAGGGTGAATGAATGGAGTGGGTGGAGTTAAGCGAAAAACAATTAAAAACAGCGAAAATGTTTATTTGGCACTCGCTCGGTACACGCTGAGATTACGTCCACAGACTCGTATTGGATGCAATAAAGCGTTTAATGTCTCAAAATTGAACGACATGATTAACCATGAGATAGCTGCTGCGAGAAGGGTTGGGTTGCTGTGGGGGGTGTTTGTCTTGGCACCGAGTTTTATGCTTCAGTTTGCCTTGATGGTCGGGGTGTATGGGCGATTGAAGCGACTTTATGGGGTTGGTATGGAGGTGGTTAAATTTGGATATGTCGTCCTTGCGCGATTAGCCTAAAGCTGCGTAATTTCAAGTGAATGTGCAGCGGAATTACACTTAATTGTTCGAATGACATAAATGTCTTCAGAGTTGTTGTTACGATGAGATGTTGTTACGAGATTTGTCCGCATCTCATCAGTGAGTCTGGGATGGGGAAAAGAAGAACCATAAGCTTGGCTTAGATATGGAAGAACACATTTGGAAACACATAACTCGCTTGGCCCCATCCACAAGAGCACTGAACATCGTTATTTCTTTATGCACGCTTCAGAGGGTGACCCAAATACAAGTTTCATTTTAAAAATGCAATTAAATGAACAAAATTTAATTTTCTTCATGCATCACAGCTTCATCAGTAAGAACAAACATTCCCATTAATTATGAAACACAACGTCGTTCAAATGACTACCTCGGCTGGCTTCGCAGTGTCGCATTCTGTCAGCCCAATTTTCCAAGACCTTCTTGATGGGTTCGGGCTGTAGCTCATGGATTGCTTGGATGATATTGGCCTTAAGTGCTTTAATCGTTTCCAGATTAATAGCATAACATCGGTCCTTCACAATTCGTCACAAAAAAGGGGTCCAAACGGGTCAAATCGCAGCTCCGAGGCGGCCATCTTGACATCGCCAAGGCTGATAACATGATTTGGGAATTTGGTGCTCAAAAGATCGGTTGTGACATGACATGTCGCGCCATCCTGCATGAACCAGACCTCGTCCAAACCAGACCTCGTCCAAATCCATATCAATTTCAGTAAAAAAAAAGTCGGTTAGCATGGCTTTGTAACGCCCAAGGCCCAAGTTGGGTAGGTGATAGGGTGCCCTTGTGACTGGGTCGCGGCTCACTGAGACCAACAGTTGGGTCCATTGTGCCCTATGTATGGGGAGCTGTACCCCGTGAGACCTTCACTTTTGCTGCTTATTAGAACCACCCAGATTGTTGTATATATCTCAGGAGGTGCTTCAGCTCTAATTTTTCCAGATCCTCCAGCTCGTCGAAGAACTTACTGCCTAGTGTTAGCAGTCTCCTTCCCCGTATACCTGGACGTATACTCTATTTTCTCCTTATCCCTGCAACTTCTACAATAGTCGATATGGGGGATACCTAACCTTCTGGCATGGGTGCCAGAACCAGACAATGCCCGGTGAGAACTCCCACCACCGTCCGTATGGGGGATACCTATCCTATCCGTATATCCTTGCAACTTTGGCTAATCATTAATAATGATTTCCTCCTACTCAACACCGGCCATAGGGCTCTCGTCGTTGACCCAATGTCCAGATTCAGCCATCGCGCAATTGCTCTTTCTAAGACTTCGTCCTCTATTTCCTTCCTTAGTAAACTTAACGGCATTTAGACATAAGGTAGTGCTCGAGATTTATCTAACTCTGAGCCCTCCTTTGTCAACACGGCCGCTCTCTCGTTTCCTTGAACTCCTGTGTGTCCCTGTACCCAGCAGAGAGTCATCGTGCTTACATTGGAGTTTTCGTTGACCTTCTGGCAGTATAGCTTGACTAGTTTCGACTTTACAATATCCGACGCTCTGGCTCTTATAGCTGCTTGGCTGTCGGAGTACATGGTTATCGTTTTTTCAGTCAAACTTAGCGTAAGTGTTGCCTCATTTATTGCTACCACTTTTGTTTGGAAAACGATACATTCGTCGCTTAGGTTTAGGGACTTTGCAAATAGATCGCAGAAGAGCCCTGCTCCTGTTCCTGCACCTGTTTTCGAGCCATCAGTATATAGGGAGATCTATCCGCCGCCATTTGCTGATAGCTCTTCCCAACCTCTCCTGTCCGGAATTCGAGTAGAGAACTTCCTCGTGGAATTCAAGGCCCAAACTGCGAAGCGATGCGAACGAAGCGGATGATCGCGCGCCTTCAATTGCTGAGTCAATTGGACCTTGTAAGCGAATAATCCGAGATCTGTGCGCACCGTATGACGACGGGGACCATGAATGTTGTCCACTAGCACACCAGGCTCAGGAACTTTTTGCACAAACTGACGTACAGCAGACGCGGTGGGTGCTTCATTTCGGCTAAAACTTCTTTTCAAAAAACCCACTGTTTGGGCTACATAGCACTCACTTTGAAAATAAGTTTTCAATATTTCCCAACGTTGTTCTTTTCGTTCCGCTGAGGTATGATACTGACTTTCTGTCAAGATTTCGAGCGGGAAACAGCAGTCAATGTCAAAATAACCTATGATTTAAAAAAGACCACTAGATGGCGCACCTTGTATACGTTTTTTGTGTTCCAGGTCGATTTTATGTGATCAGCATTTCTGTCTGTGATGACATTTGTCAGCTTACATTTGACAGTCGAAAAGTGTGGTGGATAACAAATTTACAACAGAGCAGCTGACGTCGCAAAAATGGCAGCCGTAGGTTCAGTGCGTCGACTCCTACAAAAAAGGTTCGGAACAAATCTCGATCAACTGAAAAACTTCACTTTTCTTGAGTCGTCGAAAATTCTCAGACTGTCAAAACAGCCATGCAAAGGTTCTCAAAGCCATCGAATCGCTATTTCAGAATTTCCAATGTGGCGTGAGTTGTGTACCGTCCTGTTGAAACCACATGTCGTTGGTGTCTATATCATCCAATTCAGTCCAAAAGAAGTTGGTAATCATCGACCTATAGCCCTCGTCGTTGACGGTGATCACCTGGCCAACGTCATTCTCAAAGAAATATGGACCGATGCCGCCGCCAGCCGAAAATTCACACCAAACAGTGATGGGACGCATTGAATGCTCTTGGATGTCATGTGAACTGATGTCATACCAAATTCGAAAATTTCGTTTGTTGACGTACCCCTTCATTCGGAAATAGGCCTTATCGCTGAAGATGACTTCTCGATTTCGATGAAAATTAGGGCCAGTTTCCAACTGCTCCAGCTCTCCAGAGCCCATTTAGCGAACACATGTCATTGGCTATGGTTTGGTCGTCTACCTTTAGCTCCTGGGTCAGATGAATTTTGTACGGTTGCAGGCCCAAATCACGAAGCAAAATTCGCCAAGTTGTGGTCTGCGAAGGGCCGAGTTCTTATGAGCGACGCGAAATCGACTGCCTCGGATTCTCCGGCACACTCTCTCGAACAGTAGCGCGGCTATGTTTTCAGCAGATCTTGCGTTTCGTTAACGTCGACGTACGGGTGTTTGTTTATCGTTTACTGAACCAGTGGACTTATATCTATTCACCGAACTACGAATACTCGTAGTCCTCTCGGTACGAAGATTATACTTACTTACTTGTGTCCTGTATCCCCTTATGGGTCCTATGGCGTCTACTATGTCTACGTGCCATCGAGTGCGTTTTTCGGAAATGTACCTCAGCTCTCCCCAACTTTTTCCCAGTTGCCGTGCTTCCTTCTCAATTTTTCTGCGCCAAGTACTTCTATGGCAGCCGTGCGTCCTGCCATCCTGAGTAAGCGGATTCCATTGCATCGCTTGGTTAGCTATGGACCTATCACCCTTTCGGAGAGTGCGACCACTGTGATCCACTGCCACTTTCGTCGTCTCATGGTTGTGCCTATAGGTTCATGGTCCGTTCTCTGATAAGGCTGCTCATTAGAGTTACGGCTTGGCCAGAATATCCTTAAGATGTAACGTAGGCACCTATTGACAAACGTTTGCAGCTTCCTCGTGATAGTGGTGGTCACCCTCCGTCGGTTATGGCGACCGTAAAATGGATCATTTGCACGAGTTGTTGAACGGTATGGCCGTCCATGGTGATTTGGTAGAACAGACTGAATAAATGACAGCCAATTTGACAGATGTAGCTTCAGCAATATTGGCAAAGTTCGGAAGACCCTTTATTTTTGTGGCAAGTCTTGACAATTTGAACGCATTTAGCAATTGTTAAGCGACCCATATTGTAAAATGGCAAATCTTGAACTAAACATATTCAGTCTCTGATGATAGTTCGGCTTAACGTATATGATTGAAACAAGAATACCAAACCACGATTTGGATAATCCGGACTGTAGCGCATTGTGGGAATCTCTTCTTCCTTCTACTCGCTACTGGAGCACTCAGACTCAAAACTGGTCCATTGTACTGACGGGTAGCAACCTACTCCAGTGCCTTTAATTTAATGCCAACGGGTAATGATGACTGGACCAGATTCGATTTCACTGGGATTCGAACCTGAGGCCCCTCTAACTTGGGGCAGGTACTTAATAGAGAAACAATTGAAGTGCACTATACATCGTTTCAGACTTCCGTTGATTCGGACATAATGTTCTCCCGCTCACTGAAGATGGTACTTGAAGAATTGGCATCTACACGGCGCTCAATGCCGAATGCCGAAATGCCCTCCCTCTTTTTGTTTGTTTAACTCTGATCAGATTTCGGTCTCAAATTTCTTGTAGTGAAGCCTCCTCTACATTTTAAGCTCATTCTGTACATAATTTTTTGTAAGGCAATAAGTAGGTCCTTCTTTTCTTGAAAATCTTGAAAATCATTTTAAGTGGCGCAGTACTTAAGTGTCTTCAATCTTTTTTTTAAATGTATCCCATTATTGTCGCCCCCTCCACATGGCCCAGATTTCATTTATTCATAAGCCCCTTTAAGGACCCCTGCGCAGTTATTCGGCAGATACAATTGCCTGCGAAGAACATCATCCAATAAACGGTGTACCCAATTAAGCGACCATTCATCAAAATTGAGCAGCTTTCTCGACCGTTAATATCCATTTTCCAAGAACACCCACTCTCACTTTCGACACATCCTCATGTGCATGGATTGCCCCCAAGCTGCGTGCCTTTCGGAGTCGACCCTTCCGACAGAAAAAATCAGACGGACGTATTTACCCCAATTTCAAGCTGACCTTCTGTCAGCGATGGAGAGAAGAGGAAATCCATCCTATTGGTCATTAATTGTTTCCCACTCCCACCCACCTCTCGACCCAGCTTCTGACAAGGGTCCATGAAGCACCGGCGTTCAAAATTTAATTCCATTCGTCTCGGTGTAAGTATCTGTCGGATTAATTCCCCGATTATGTACAATTCCGTCAAGTGAGTCGGGCAATGTTTAAAATGCACTCAACCTCGGAAGCACTGTGGTCGTTTCGGTGCATGTACAAATCGCCTCGTCCTCGTGGCCGTTGAGATTGGAAAATTTCATTAAAAATGCCCACTGGTGAGGTGATACCTACGAGTGTACATAGCGTGCACGAAATGCCGATGTCGAGCGGACTCCTTGGACATCAGTCGGGGAGAAAAAATGGCAAGTGCTAAAACGCCAAAGCGGATGGAACAGGGACGATTTATAAACGTCAAGTGAGTACTTGTCGGGGGCGGGCAGACGGTATAAATAAATTATTTCGGACCCAGCATTACACTGATGACAATCGTTAGTCAGACTATTGAGACCTGGATTGGCAGTCAGTCATTGGGGGAGCTGCCGCTGGACCTTTTCCTGCGCCCGCTCTCTGCGTCCACTTTTGTTTCGTCTTTCTTCCTGCAATTGTCCTTTTTCTGCTTCCGAGTGAATCGGTTACAATTATTCTGGAGATTGGCCCTGGGGTGGGGGTGCGACGACGGAGTGTCCTGAAATGGAATTCTTTCACTTTTTTGTGTGGATTTTTTTGCCACGAAAGAGACGGTAGTTACGAGGCCGGAGGTGGGACGTGACGGGAATTTACTTATCGATTTGGCCATTTACAAGGAGTAAATAACACACCAGGGGAAGATTCAGAGGTTAAAGTTTCTTGAGGGAGTGAACGTGTTCCCATCTTAAAGGACGTGGCGAGTTCGTGAATACGGTTAACCTATTGCTAGGCACGATGGTGTATCTCATTTAAATATAAGGTTGATGATTCCTTTGAGGTTCGCGACGGACGAACAGGGATAGAGTGGCTTTATTGGATGATTATTTTTATTCTCATGGATATCTTGGGATAAGATCTGCTTGCGTTACATTCTAGTGGTTTTTTTTTTACAAAGTTCCCAGGGATGGCACCTGGTCTTCGTCTTTCTGTGAGTGAAAATTTATGCAAGTTGGAGGTCTGATATTATAAGTTTTATTCTGGAATAAGACCTTAAGCGGATTCATTGTTCGCACTTAAAATGTATGTCATCCCCTTACCACGTTGGAGTCTTTAGTTTTCGTGAAGGGTTACAAGTAATTGGATCTGACCAGGACGACCAAGAGGGTCTTCGACTCTGAGCGTGTGGAATAACGCAACAGAAGATATGGTGGCGTACACAAGTCGAGGGGGACCTCGACCGGCTTAGTATATCCTTATATTTGCGCGTTCTACATTCGCTTAAAGTTAGTTTTTAGCAGGATGTATCCATATGTGGGTGCCGTGGCGTAGTGGGTAGGTGCGTCGACTGTAGGTCCCCTCCACTCGTGAGAGAACAATAGCACGCACAACACGAGTGGTTGCTGAGAAGCTAGGCCCAGGTCCACCTCGGACTGTAGCGCCGCCATTATTATTATTATTATTATCCACATGTGCTCGCCACTGTACGTAACTCAAACGTCAACACCAGAGACACGATCTTCAACAATAACATCAAGCAGTAATAAACTCAAAACAATAAGAATAACGTGTCAACAAACGGTATGATTTAACATATCCAAAATTATAGGCACAGGTACATCGCATCTACAGATAAACAGTTTGCCGTTTTAGAGAAAAAAACGGTTGCACCAACAGCTCCGTCAATTTTAGTCGTTATCTATCTATATGTGGTAAGGGTAAGTGCGTTGTGACTTTATAACTCATGAACGCTCAAACCGAATTCGATAAAATGTTTAGGGTATGTTCCTATGGTCGTGTAGATGGTTTATCTAAAGTTTGCACGAGATTGCAGGAAACCCTTCTTGAGTTATGACTTCTTATGTCATTCTCTCCATATAAAAAAAAAACAAAAAATGCGTGGGCCCTATAAGCGTGTCCTGTATGTATACTGTGTGCTGATGTCATACACACGGTAAATACACGTTGCATCCACGCATACACATTGACAGCTGTCAGTGAGTGATCATGTTAAGGTTCTTTTTCATCGAACTCGCATTTTGAACGGATGTAATCGGTAAGAGCTCCATTTGATATTTTTGTTTATTAAACAAAAAGAGTTTTGCCTCGAAAATCTGCTGTTTTTCAAAAACATCATCAAACAGATAAATGTATATGTGCACATTTTATTCGCGCTGCCGGTAAGACTTGTTGTTTTGTTATTTTTGGTATGCGAATGCTTGATGCAATGATGTTTAATATAGTGCGTATGTCTGCCTAATTGTTCGGGCTAATCTCCGAAATGGCTGGACCGATTTCAATGGAACTTTGTAGGCATGAAGAGGAAGCTGTGAAGAGTGTCTTGGGTTTATTATGCGTTTTTGGTTTATAAGAATTCGAGCTATGCAACCTATGTCATTATTCAGAGTTTCATATTCATCATGACTAAGCGAAAGTAGACGACACACAATCATATGAAGTCACAAATGTGCAAGTTCTAAGAGACGATGTGAGCCAACCTCAATTTGTAACTATTATTTTACCATTTGAGTCTATAAATATAACACTGAAGGGATAAATTTCTAAACAATCGCACCGATCCTTATGCAATTTTTGACACTATTAGGACCTATTGATCAGGAATCGATCATAGGCTATAGGAAGAAGAGAGAGAATTATAAAATGTTGCACACTTGTAAAGAACACAGGAAAAAATTAAATCCCCTGGAAAAAAATGGAAAAATCACCTTTTGTAAGCGATATGTCGTTGTAAGGTATGTAGTTGTAAACGATTTGTTATACAGTGGGATTGTAATGGAGCTCAGGCGGGACCTAAGAATTTCGTCGTTATAAACGATGTCGGTGTAATCGATTTTGACTGTACGGTCATATCGGTTATAACGACAAAATTCTTAGGTTCCGTCTGAGCTCCATTATACATAATCCAAAAGCATGATACATTTACATTTACAACGACATATCGCTTACAACGACCAAAGTCTTTAGTTCTTTGAAAGTCGTTATAACCGATTTTGACTGTACTCGTATTTTATGTCAAAAGTCGCTGCCTCATCGAGCACCCCCCCCCCCCATATGCCTTACAAGGAATTGAATCGCGTTAGCGAATTTCGAATTTTTTACGTTCGGTAAGAGTGAAACGGCAAACCTTACTGAATATTTTGACAGCTGCTGAAGCAGAACAATTGAGAAAACTATCAAAGGACCCGTGGCGTAGTGCGTCGACTCCTACGCTCGAGGTCTTATGTTCGAATCTCGAAAAAAACACCTAAAATTTTTTCACGGCTCCACCTCTCTTAAGTCACTGACAACGCTCGTAGAGTTCTTCGTAAAAAGTTGACATAAAACTGTGTTTCTTGTGAGAGAACAATACAAGCCACGACACGAGTGGTTGCTGAATGCTTGACCCAAGTCCATCCTGAACTTCATACTCTCTTCCTAACAACTAGACTGGATTGCACAGATTTTACAGTTTAAGCATTAACAGTCAGAAAAAAATGCAACGAGGCATGATCGAAATCATCGTCTAAACTGAAAAAGGGCTCAATTAATCCTTTGTACCAAATCAAGCCCATTAAAGCACGAAGTCGTTTGAGTTGTAACCACATAATCGAAATCATTTCCTAACGCACCACCGCCGATGAAACGTCCTTGCTCGCATCATTCATATCATTCATTACGTTGACTACATAACTCCATTACATCTAAAGCGAACACCAAAAGCCATCCATTCATCTCATTGTTCCCTCATTTGAATCGAATTGCCATGAAAGAAGCGTCCTAAGAGCCCCCCGCTGCCAAGAACGGGAGGATAACAATTCCATTCGAATAGCTTTAGCTGGCTCGTCGCAAGCACAAAAAAGAAAACAAGAAGGCGCGGTTTTTGAATCACGCTGACGGTTCATTCCGCCATTCACGCCCAGATAATTGATTTTCAGGACAATCCCGCATCACCCACCCTCCCACTCCAGTGCTCCCAAGTGAGATACAATAAAATCTGAAGATTCATCAAAAAGCTGGCTAATGGTGCTTATGAACGCCCGTCGGCGGTAGGCAGCACAATGGAGGAACTTAAAAAAACACTTGAGGAAAAATAGTAACAAATATACGAGTACGTAAGGAGTGGCAGCTTCCCAACCACAATGTCGTGGGCTGCGCCTCTCTATCTTATGCCTGTCAGCACATTAGCTCGGCGGCCATCTGTAATCTCGCGTTCCATTTGCGCGGAAGGAAAGGTAATTTCTCATTTCTCGTCCCAACAAAGGACAGCTCCAGCGTCTGGCGGTCAGCTTGCTGTATCTATCATCCACCCACACAGCGACCGTACAATTTGAGACGCTTTTCAATTCCAATTCAGAGAGTGTCCTGTCCAGCTCCTCCAGCGGGATGACAAAGATTAATGAGGAGCATCTCCTGTGCACACTTCTGCGAACCAGCGGCCAGGTCACCTGCTTGCATGTCCCGAGTTTTTGCTTCTCGAAGAAGGACTCTCCGAGGGACATCCGCACATGGGTTTTGGATCACATGCCGTGTGTGTCATCTTTGCCTTCGATGTTGTATTGTTCGCCTTTTTCACGTCAAATTGACTTTCCCCTCGGGTGGGGGGAGATGGAAGGTGGAAAGTATTCGCCGACTACGGCTCACTGCCACATCAATTTCAATTTGCCCGGATCATGAAATTTGCATAAGGCTATCTCGGGAAACGCTGATTGGAGTAACTCTTTGGATTCCTTAAAATTTAATAGCGGGGGGGGGGAGATTCAAATTCTCCCCCGAGCGCTGACAGCTGAAACGAAAATAAACTACATTCAGGTAGTTTCTTGTGCGAAAGGGAAAATCCGATGAAGGGAAGACAGAAGGAGGATTTCCCGCGAAATGGCTGTGCGCTGGTGAGACTATAGTCGATCAAAATAACTCGAATGGAGTCTGCACACCAGGCCAAAGCAACATCTCTCTGTGTACAGTGTGGTGCGCAACTGGAGCAACGACCTGTACTTTTGATTATATCGAAAAAAGGGAAGGCACTGCACAAGTTAGGGAGTCTAAATGATTCCTGTTTATGCAAGTTGATAGTATTGAGTGAACACGATGTTTATTGAAGGATTGCCTAATCTTGTGTGAGAGATCGTTCGTAACCGCAGTTTTACTTGACATTCAAATATCGTATGATATGCCAGTTAGATGACACGATGTTTACTATTAGCACTACATTGTAGAAAATATTGGAGACGTAAATGTCTTGACCTAATACATAACACTCTCTACCACTCAAATTTAAGAAAACTTTACAGAAACAGATAATGTTACAGGATTTTCAATACTTATAAGATTTAATACTTTTTTCAGCTGCTCGTTGAACCTTTCTTACAGCTATTGGTTTGAGATCTTCCGTTTTGTTTTCGTCGGAGAAATTTATAAGATCATCATGAAAATCATCAGCTAGGTCTCTATTCACAGAAAATGTGTCAACTTCATGCTTATCAGCAGTTGAACTTGGATTCTTCCTCTTCCAGTTGAACTTGGATTCTTCCTCTACAGTCCAAGGTGGACCTGGGCCTCACTCAACATGCCTCTCCAGCCAGCACGATCTCTCGCCAGCTGTCTCCAGTTTGGCACACCAAGCCGGCCGAGGTCCCCCGCGACTTGTGTGCGCCACCTTGTACGTGGACGTCCTCTGTTGCGTTGTCCCACAAGCTCAGAGTAGAAGACTCTTCGGGCCGGAGCTAAGTTGTTCATACGCTCTACATGGCCTAGCCATCTTAGGCGTTGGATCCGTAGACGCCTGGCTAGACTCATGTCGCTGTACAGCTCATACAATTCGTGGTTGAACCTTCTCCTCCAAATGCCATCAACGCAAACAGGACCAAAGATCGCGCGCAGAACTTTTCTCTCGAAAATACCAAGAGACTATTCATCCGCTTGGGATATTGTCCATGCCTCTGCGCCGTACAGCAGGACTGGGATGATCAAGGTCTTGTATAGAGTCAACTTGGTCTTCCGAGAGAGGGCTCTACTACTCAATTGCCTTCTGAGCCCAAAAGAACAGCGGTTGGCAAAACAAATTCTGCGTTTGATCTCGGTACTGATGTTGTTTGTACTGTTTACTGCGGAGGCAAGGTAGACGAAGTCCTTAACTACCTCAAAGTTATAGCTGCCTATGGTGACGTTCTGGCCAAGTCGTCGATGTTGTGCGCCGCCGTTGGCTCTAAACGAAGGGCTCATCCGCCCTGGTAGACTCACACTCACCCCTCTCTCGCATGTAGCCGCTCAGACGTCCCACGAGGGTTGGCTACCCCATCTTCTGTCGAGTGTACTCGGCTCCCGGATTTCACCACGGGGAGATGAGAGTAGGAGTTCGTTAATAGAGGCTAGGTGCAGACGCTTGTGTCTGCATGGTTCGCTTCTTAACGCTTCGAAATCGAATAAACATTCGAATAAACAGGTCGGCAGAGGTAACTCCAACCGAAACCGAACAGTTTATTGGAGCCAACGCTACCTCCTCTTCTGCTAATTCGAACAGGATCAAGAGGAAGAAGGTCTCAAGCGTTCCTGATCCATCTGCTGATAGCTCTCCCTGCGCACAACGTACGGATGAAACTAGTGCTGCAACCCTCAAAGGACGCAGTTCTGGCGAACGGAGGTTGAATGACGCGGGAAGATCCACCAGCAGAAGTATCCCAACTCCTGTTGGCGACTCCTCCTGCGCGCAAGATCCAAATGAAACAGGTGCTACAACCAGCAAAGGCTGTAGCTCCAGTGGATGGAAATTAGCCGATGCAGGAGAAACCGCAAAGCGAAAGAAGAAAAAACCCGAGCGCAAGGAGCGAGAATTGCGGCCCTACAAAAGAGCTGCTATCTCCTCTTTAGCGCTCCGAATTGGGAAAGCTGGCAATGATGACAGTATGACCGACGCTGAGTGCAAACACTGCGAAGATCAACTCCGGAAGCTAGCAACGGCAGAGAATGCTTGCTTTCAAGTGGAGGGCTGTGGTTTGGAAAACGGAACCTTTGTGTTGAAGTGCAATTGTTATTGGCACAGATTAAATTTAAGCTACCGATCAAATTCAGAGAAGACTTGCATTCCTGAACTATCCTGGAAGTGGTTAAAGGGTTCAGCAAGGCCATAAGCACAGCTTAGCTGTCGCTACAGATGCAAATACTTCGCCCCTTCCGCCTATTCTTCACAATATAGCTCGTAGCCATTAGGATCACATAGGTTTTAACTAACGAGGTGTGCAGTCTAAAGTTGTCGCTCTCCACGAAGGCACCAGCACCAGATCGTTATAGACATAATCATCGTGTTTCTTATGCATTATGCATTCATAGAGCTTATCTTCCCATTCATTGACGTTTGCGTCTGTGAGACCCAACTCAATGTTATGTGAACATGCGAGCTCATTCCATTCTTTGAAAGGAGGTAGGTTATATTGAAGCGCCATCTTGAGAAGCCTCTTCTGAAAACTATTGTTTGGCTTGCGGATCACTTTAATTATATAGTCAGCATTTACTTTCAAGTTTCTGAGGTAGATCTGAGGACGACCAGATTCGGCGTAAATGGCATATGAGGGAGTAGTGTGCCGGAGTTTGAAGATACATTTAAAGAAAAACCGTTGAAAACACTCTTCAAAGTAGACAGAGACATGCATTTACATTGGCATTGAACACTTTGAACTTTGAAGCACAGCCGATACGTTGGTTGCCAAAGAAGCTTCGCCACATTAGGTTAATGGCAGTTTTAGCAGCTACCACTTTTCCATGTAAGAGTATATGTGCTTTCATGTCTAGATTCGCCTTTATAAGAAAACCAAGGTAGTTAAACTCCTTGACAATTTCGATCGGCTCGCCCTCCAAAATCCAGTTGAGTTGGACAGTCATGCTACCCCTATCTGTGCGGAATATCATAATCTTTGACTTTGAAGTGTTAATCTTTAAGTCCTGTATGTCGCAGTAGCTTTTCAATCTATTTATTTGCAACTAAAGAGTATGTGGGCTTTCAGTTAAAATAACTAGATCGTCAGCATACAAGAGAGTTTTAACCTTCACCAACTTTGACTCCTCCCGGTAGATAATTTGCTATGTCATCTATGTACAGAGCAAATAAAAGTGGACTTAGCACACAGCCTTGTGGAACACCTGTCTGAACCGCAGGTCTGACAAAACACTACCATTCCATACCGTAGCCGAAGTTTGTGTGGTAAGTTCCCTGTAGACTCTAATAAATTTGGTCGAGAGTCCCAGGGTAGATAACTTGTAGAGCAAAGAATTTCTATTCACTGTATCGAAGGCCGCTTTAAAATCAGCAAAGAAGGCGTATAGTTTCTTCCCCCTCTCTCTAAATCTTCTAGCTATCGTTTTTAATGCAAAAATTTGGTCGAGAAAACTGCACAAAAACCTGCTTGGAAAACACTAAGACGATTGTTGGTCTCCACCCAAACTGTAAACCTATGGTATAATATTTGTGTGAAGACCTTTCTAAAAGCTGAGAGAAGGGAGATGCCTCTATAGTTTTCTCCGAGACTATTATCGTCTTTTTTGAATACAGCATAAATCACATTCTCTGAGTTCAATATTTTATTATACGAAATCAGCAATATTTCGAGACACATGGAGGAAAAGTTTTTTAGGAACTCAACCGGAATACCGTCCACCACCGGAGCCTTATTGTTTTTCATTTATCCCAGTGCTGTTATTAGCTCAACCATCGAGATGGGAGCATCGAGCTCAGGGACTGTGGTATTAGGCAGGGCATACTGGAAGTATAGTTGGCCCCTTGCTGGGCTTAGCAGTTGTCTAAAATGATTTGCCAGTATTTCTGGATATATAGCATAAATTGCCCGTAAATTAGTTCCACTTAACAGACCAACAGTTTACCAAAAAGATTTTGAGTCCTTGCAGTCCTCCATTTTATAGGCTAATTTCTTATAATAATCTGCCTGTATTTGCTTCTACGTACAATAAAAGACATCGGATTTGTATCCTTAACCTTGCTTCGTTGGTCTCCACTGATCGAGAGTTTGGTGCGTTGTGTTTACAAATTTCAAAACGGCTTCGACCCCTCCTTGCGGTCGACACTGTTGAAGCACAATATAACAATAATGTCGAGGCACGTGCGCTCCATTTGGCTGCTTGGCATTCAGCAATTCTTCTTCTCAGCATTCTGTGAGACTTTATTGTGGACTGCTTTTATCTCGTCGACCGCAAGCACAGTCGTTTTCATAGAAATGCTGCTAACCACCAACAACGTGCAGAGCGCGTCTGCCCCTGTGCCCCAGACTTCCTCAGAGTCGGAGGCAACTCCACTACGGGAGCGAAAGATAGACAAGAACTGTATACACATGTGTGCACGAAGTTTCTGCCGAACGCGGAGTCAGAACCCCTTCGGAGCGTCGTGAATTTTAAAGCTGCCTTTCGTGCCTTAACCCCTGTGCTGTGCAAATACATGCTTGTCTTCATCGCTGTTGTTTCATAAACCCGCCTTGCGAGTATGTGGCGCCTGCCTGCAGGTGTGGCTAATTTCATTTGAATGATCGCTCCGAGAGAGTAATTCAAAATCTTCCTTCCATTCGCCGCCCCTCAACATTCACCGAGGCACTTAAATTCTTAAATCGGTGTCCTTGCTGCTCTGCCCGACTGGCTGAGGCCCAGTCTGGGCCTGTGGGTGGGCTAGATGGCATACGTAAGGATTGTGCCAAATGAAATTAATTACAGTTCAATGTTTGGCAGTCCGTGATGATTTTCGGGAATCAACTGTTCTAGACGTGCACACCAAAGCAAAGCGGCTTCTAAAAACCTTTTGGTATCCCATTTGAATGTGAAATGCTGTATCTGTCAGGTGCAGATGGTTTTGCCTGATATGTCTGTGCGTTCGCATTTACGGCAAGCTCGAATTTAAATGCCTATTGTATTGGATCAAATCGAGCACCTCATCTGTGCTTTATGCAGGGCTACTGATTTGATTCCAGGTACGGGTTGCACTTACATGTGCACTAAATGGAACGTAATCAGTGCGCAGCTAGAGTTGATAAGTGTAATGGTAGAACAGATTCGAATTAATATGGCTCAAAAGTTCAGTAGAATCATGAGAAGATTTGAAGTACTCTACCTGGGATGCGTGCCTGTTTATTCGTTCACTTATATGACGTTGATTTATAGCTGACGTCGACTAAGTCACTGAGGGTATTTAAGACGGAGAATATTTATCGCTTTAAAGAGAACAGGAAAACCGATATTTCCTTGATTTCTGAAAGTAGAAGCACGTTATAATAAAATTGCAACAACAATTATAAGGCCACTTCATACTTCCTGAGGTTTTCTCTTCAAAGTACACTTCAACCAAAGTGAAGATTCCCGTACTCGGGAGATTAAGTGGTGTGCAATCGTTTACTGAGCTGGCTATACATTTCTAAATAAAACACGTCTTTTAACAACTAAATAAATACTCAGTGACTGCCTTAGAGCGAAATCGATGCTCAGGCAGTCACTGAGTATTTTCGCTGTTGCGAGTGTTGTTAAAAGACGTGTTTTATTTAGAAGTGTATAGCCACCTCAGTAAACGTTTGCACATAAAATAACAAAAAAAACTTTGAATTCAGCTTAGGCCAGATTTGCTTTGTGATGAGGCCCCTTGTTTCCTTCGGACCATCTACGATTAGTAGCTCTTGTTCTTGTAGGAAATGCGTTGCTGAAACAAACGGCATGAGCAGTAGTTCTCGGGGCCCGGACATAACGCCAAGCGACATAAGGCCAAATTTTAGCATTTGGTCTTATATCTCTTTCTCAAAGCGACATAAAGCCAAATTTAAGAATTTGGTCTTATGTCGCTCGACAAAGCGACATAACGCCAAATTTTTTTGAGACATAACACCAAATAATAATATCAATAAACATCAAGTGGGTCATAATTCAACAATTTTTAATAACATGTACATATATGTGTAATTAAAATGAAATTGAACAGTGGAGTTAGTATTAGGGAACGGGAAAAAAGTGAAGTATGAGGGTTCATGTTTTCCCCTGAAACCCCCAGCTTGGCCGCAGATAAGATTTGGGATAGGTGCGAGGTTGGTGGTATCCAATGTTTCCTTATTTTGATATTTAGAATGGATTTAAAAAAGGTAACATATATCCAACTTTGCACCTACCCCAAATCACAAATCAGTCATATAAAGATGCGTAACTTTCCAGCTGGAAATCCCCTAGCCCACTCAAAAAATTGATAGTTATTCATGAATCTTCCAATAAATTTGACAGTTATTGACGAATCTTACAATAAATTTGACGGTTGATGATGATTGCACAAATATTTCCTCATTTTCACTCACACTATTTAGGATTCATCATTACCCCTCGAAAATGGCGGCTCATTCATGAATGGTTGCCCACGGCAACATAACAAATTCATGAATTGTCCTCAGTTAAGTCACCAATTCGTGAATTTGACGGCTATCCGGAAATATTTTAAGAACTCTGTTCACAGGCTTTAGTAACTAAAGCTGATTTGTATCATTTATATTTTATAAACGTAATTCAAACATTA
This sequence comes from Myathropa florea, assembly GCA_930367185.1. Taxonomy (NCBI): domain Eukaryota; kingdom Metazoa; phylum Arthropoda; class Insecta; order Diptera; family Syrphidae; genus Myathropa; species Myathropa florea. The sequence goes on along the minus strand of OV884003.1, from coordinate 79,299,805 downwards.
TTTCTTCTGGGAATAACAATTATTTTTAGGTATTGATAAATGTATTAAAATGCCTTAAGATTTTAAATTTAATCAAATAATTGACAATTTATTTATTAATTTACCGTCAAATAACGCAATTTTAAATCAAAACTAATAAATTGTAGAATAGAATACGTCGTCCGAATGGTACTCTTGTTATGATATTATATTATATATTATTATATATTATATATATATTATTCGATTGATAATATCGAAGAGTTATTTAATTATTATGGAAATGAATGCACAATTTTTTGATCTTAATTCAAAATAAAAGAGAACTTTAAAAAATTATCGAAATATTCGTTTAAAAGTTGGATTAAAGATTACAGATTAAAGAAAATGAGACCAACCCTTGTTTCTTTGTGCAAAACTATCGTAAATCTAGAAAAAAGTTTGTGAACAAATTAATATGGTTTAAAATATTTTATACTTAAAACTAACTAAATATAAATTTAGGCAGACAAGCCAATTTTTCACGTTTTACAACATTGGATAATGTTCTTCAATTCAAATTTATGTTTCGCTCATATTAAATGGCTTTTTAGGATTCCGTTCCAGAATGGTACAAACGTAACTTTCATGGTTTTACATTTGCAGAAACACGTTTTATTTTAAATTAAGAAGAGCTGTATCTGCCGTACAGTATGTACGTACAGTATTTCAATATAATATTTCATATAATAATAGAATTGCAATAAAAAGAAATATTATACTACATTTTTATCACCAATAACATTGACCTAAGGGAACTTGAGTCTTTAAAGAATGTCCGAAACCTTTCCAAACCGAACTGGTTTCAATATTTATCCATTTTGAAACGTATTTCTCACAAGTTTCCAGTATTGTTTCCAATAAATGTTTCATACCCTAAATATTAAAAAAAATAGTGCTTAAGGAATACATTTTGTGAACACTAACTTCATTGTTTAGCTCCTCCTACTTTTTGTTTTGGAAATTGCCATGACAACATTTGAAAAATAAATAACAAACTTATGAGTGTTTAGATGACTCTGAGAATATCGCATATGCATGAAATGTTTTCTGAGAAAAATATGTCGAAAATGGAACTAATGGGATAAGAACGGAACGGCTTCACCGGAAAATCAAATTTGAAGTAAGATTTTCGCCGAATCTACACTATTTCATTCCAATTTGTGGAAAATCAAATACTTTATTTTCGATGCTCCTGCCTTCGTCCGTTCATGTAAACACTGTCCATGCTCATTTCACTACATCAGCTCGAAGGGGATGTCTATGAGCTGTTCGGCATAGCTCACATGCATTCTCGGTGAGTCGTGTCGGTGAAAATGTTATAAAAGAAAACGCTGTCAGATGAAATTAAGGGGCAAGAGAAGTAGGAGTTGGAGTTTGATAAAGCGACATAAGGCCAAGTTTTAAAATTTGGCCTTATGTCGCTTGGCGTTATGTCATGGCACCGTAGTTCTCCACAGGGCGATCTCCGCTGGGCAATCGGCCGTGTATTTGAGCAGGGGGAAAACATGTAGCTACTCCACAGAGTGCACGTGCTGTAACTGCCTCAAATAATGGTAGTGCAACTAGTACCTTTTCGTGGTGGTCGCCGGTAACAACCATTTCAGTACGGTCATGTCTCTGCTGAAATACAGGCTAAATCTAGTCGGGCGAGGAGAAGGATAACTCCTTACTACTTACTTACTTACAGGGGCAGGGCCTGCACATACAGGGCAAAGTTGTTGACCTCACCTAACTTGGCGGGATGCCAGCAACGATCCCTGTTATTGCGCAGGTCAAGTTGACATACAGCCTCCAAGCGACGCCCCCTGGATAGCATGTATGCAGCGAACACCCTAGGCAAGAAGGTGCATATCCACCCCGACCAGACCGGCGGTTCTGCGGAGGACTAACAACCCGCCCACGGAAAAAAAATTGTTATGGGAGAGAATCCTGCCTCGGATTAACGGACGGACATGCCCTGGCTAGGTCTCATTTTAGTCAATGCCCATTCGCGCCATTCCGGAGCTCTGGTTCGAATGACAGATTGACTCGTGGGAACAAAATTTCTAACAACATCAAAAACAAGGGCAGAGACAATCCTAAGAGTCTCACCCACAAAAAGGCTGAAGAAGCCTTTAGTAGCAGTATGTCTATAAGCGCAGATGTATCCAGTACCTCCGCTCATGACACTGCTAATGTGGACATCCAGAACAAAATGGACAAGTTAAGTGTCCAAGATAAACAAAAAAGGCAGCAAGGAAAAGACTCACGTTCCTCTTCAAAAAGGCATGAGCTTTGAACAGGCACTAAAACCTATAACCTGAAAGAAGAAGATCAGAGGAAAAATCGCCTCTAGAAACGACCAACAAAAAACGACAGTGCACCAAAGAATCAGGATCAAAAGTGCAAAGCATAAGAGGATCTGACACCACCTAAAGAGGCATGCGTGGGACTCAAAATGGTTGTTCTAGCCAAGAATTACCCAAATATCAACCTCATTACTGCACAAATGACCTCGCTACAAGAGGCCATCATCGACAAGGTCCTTGGACAAAAAGCAGACAAAAACAGCAACATAAAACCACAATTTCTAAGCTGCACATTCAGAGCAGGGTTCATCACTGTGAATTGTATGACGGAGAGTACTGTGGCGTGGCTGAAGATCACCGCACCGATGCTGAAGCCTTGGGAAGGTGCTGAGCTGTGAGCTACAAAAGAGGAATCCCTTCCTCAACCCTGTACCCTAGTCGGCTACTTCCCAAACGCTGGCAGCACAACCACCGATAAAATACTCCACCTCATACAATCACAAAATGTTGGTCTAAAAGCTGACTCGTGGGAGGCCCCAAAAAGAGTGAATAAATGAACATCGAGGGAGGTCGTTAAATAGAAAGAGTTTGAATTCAGGGATTAAATCTCTGTATGGCCTTCCGAAAATATGATGCTGTATCCCCTGGATATCACCATGTTCTTAAGCCTCTGTTATTACCTTTTTTTTTTATCACACTACACTGGAGCACTCAGACTCAAAAACTGGTCCATTGTACTGCCAGGCAGCAACCTACTTTTGCTGAAATTTCATGGTCTTCCGAAGCCCCGCAGGCACTTCTGTGATGAGGAGCCTACATTACCAGCTCTAACCTCATCAGCACCGAATATTGTGCTGTTATTATCAAAGTCTCCGCCAGGAAGACCCTACAATATACCCTCGTCTATCTTGGATCCTTCTTCTCTTCTTGTTCTTAGGGCGTTACATCCCGAGGTGGACCTGGGCCTCACCCAACATGCCTCTTCAGCCAGCACGAGCTTTCGCCAGCTGTCTCCCGTTTCGCACACCAAGCCGGCCGAGGTCCCCTTCGACTTGTGTGCGCCACCTTGTACGTGGACGTCCTCTGTTACGTTGTCCCATAGGCTCAGAGTCGAAGACTTTTCGGGTCGGAGCTAAGTTGTCGATACATACTCTACATGGCCTAGCCATCTTAGGCGTTGGATCCGTAAACGCCTGGATAGACTCATGTCGCTGTACAGCCCATACAGTTCGTGGTTGAACTTTCTCCCCCAATGCCACGCAAACAGGACCGCGCAAAACTTTTCTCTCGAAAAGATCAAGAGGCTCTTCATCCGTTTGGGATATTGTCCATGCCCTTGCGCCGTAAAGCAGGACTGAATGATCAAGGTCTTATACAGAGTCAACTTGGTCTTTCGAGAGTTGGGTATATTACTGAATAGCCTTTTGAGCCCAAAAAACAGCGGTTGACAAGAATTATTCTACGTTTGATCTCAGAGTTGATGTTTTGTTTATAATGCTTTCAGCGGAGTAGTTGTAGACGTAGTATTTAACTATCTTGAAGTTTCAGTTGCCCATTGTGACGTTCTAAACCAATCGTCAATGTTTTGCGTCCCTTTTGATTTACTTTAGTATACATGGCTTCGCCCTTGTTTGCCGCTAGACCCATTTCTTTAATTCAAATGCCAACAAGCCCTTAATTGTGGGCTCTCTTTTGTTGACTAATGATGTCAAAGTCAACCGCAGTTCTGCACGATCTTAAGAATGTGATGCTAAAGTCACATGACGTCGTGTTTTCTTGCCTAAAACCTTATTTTTTAATTAATTTTAATTTAATTAAGATTTCTCTTGCTTGCCCATCTTGATGGAACAGCGAGTGTTTTCACTTGTCGCCCTCCACAATCTGCCGAGTTTAGCAGGAATGTCAATACTAGGGATGGCGCAATATAAGTTGTATTACTTGTCACGATTCTAATGAAGTTTTCAAATAGTGGGACGCTTCGTTCCAAGGATCCTTGGATGGCGGTAAACCCAGCGTCCCACTACTTGATGGCTTCATCATTATTATTATTATTATGGTTGAGGGTATATTGCACCGCGACCTTTAAGATCTAATGTGCCCCCTTTCAATACCGTAGCAGTATTACGAGTTCCCTTCAAATACAGTTCTTTTCAGAGTTGTATTGAGGGTAATGGACTCCTATTGCGCATAGGTGAAGAAATCTGTTCTGGAGTATTCTCTCTAAGCCCGTTTCTTTCAGGAATCTGAGAATGAGAGATGGTTCTAGTGAATGCATTTCTTCTTCTGATAGTAGGTACTTGCCCAGACTTCTTTTTCTTTTGTGGGCTAGTGCCTCACAAAACCCCAGTATATGTTCAGGAATTACATTAAATTCTCCACAAAATCTGCAGAGACCTTCTTCTGATACCCCTAGTTTCCTTAGATGCTCCCTCAGTCTACAGTGTCTCGTTAAGAAGCCTGTTAGGATGCGGAGGTAATTCTTGCTCATTTTGATGCATGCCTCGAATCTCTTCCGGTTATATTGCCCTAGGAGTTTTATGGCCTGCTTCATTCCACGAGTGTTATTCCAGGTTTCTATTCAGTTCCTTCTTTCTAGTTCCCTGAAGTCTTTTCTGAGGAGATGGTCTCCTACAGCGCAGAATGGTTGCGGGCCTATGAAGGGTTCTGATGCTCCTTTCCTTGCAAGGGAGTTGACCATTGACTCTGCTGGATACCTGGCCGTACGGGGATAGAAGGCAATGATTCTATCCCAGGTATCCAGCAGAGTTTTACTCGGCTTCTCCTAATGAACTCTTTGAGCTTCTGCAGGTATTCCTATACAAACTTGGATTTGATGATGTAGGAGTCCAGTGCCATAATAGCGGCTCGACTGTCCGACATTATTGCTATGTCGCAGTTCGTATAATTCCTTTCAAGACTGATCTGAACGCATCTGTCTATGGCTACATTACAATCCGGTGTTCCTAAGTGTTACGACGTCAACTATAATACAGGGTGCGTACAGATGGATGGATTTCTTTTTGCAATCTGTGCTTCATTAAGTCGGAAATTTTTCCATTAGTGCCAGAGATTATGGTCCGGAGCTACAACCGACAAAGTTCTTCAGTGCGACAAATATTGCTGACGATGGTTATTGAAGCTGTCACCGATCATAATCGTCCCTGGACTGAAACTTCACAGGCGCTTACTCAAAACGGCAGGGATGGTATTATACGCGATGGTAAGGAGATCGATTCCTCGATAATTGACACATTGAAAGTTGCCGAAATGAGATTTTTTTCGTACTGTTGTGGGAATAACTCGCCAGGATAGGGTGAGAAACACAGCAGTGCGCGAGGAACTCAACGTTGGGTAGCTGCTTCTTCGAACGGAAAGGGCTGTACTTCGAGCATTTGGTCACGTGGCACGAATGTCCCTATCATCACGGCTTCCGAGGCGTGCCTTGATTGCGATTCCATCAGGTAGGCGACCACCTGGCAGACCCAGGACGAGATGGTTGGACCAAGTCCAATCACTCGCCTGGTTGCGCTTGGGCATAGCTCCCAGAGTTAGAGTTAGAGTCGACGGCGGAGGATCGAGTGGCCTGCAGATCTCTTGTGCATGCGGGGACAATCTCCGCGACCCCTTTAGTGGAACATGCGGGTCACTGAAGATGTCACCTTGATATCGAACATTTTAAAAATCACAGAATTCACTTTTTGAATTCATAAAATACACAAAACTACAAACCTGCCTTCATTCAGAAGAAGTTTCTCCCTTTCCGAAGAAGCAATTGGCTGTGGAATAAGTTCTTTATCAATTTTATTCGCTCGACATGTCTTCCATTCAAAACGAAACGAAACTTTTCAATTTCATTTTTCGATTCCCCTTTGTCAATATTAATCAAAAGAAGAAACAGCATCTCCTTCCGTTCAACAATTTTAACACCCTCTTTGCCCGTTCGCTTCGTCCGTTTTCGATTCCCTGATTTCTAGACGATTTCATTTTTACCGTGCGCCCTAAAGCGTTTACGTTTGCGAACACTTTTACGGTTCCTTCAATTATCTGCCTATTAAATGAGACTCAAATCATTTCATGGCGATGATCAAATTTCGAATAAAAGAATCAATTACAACGTCAAACTCGAACTCCCCTTAAAACAAACGGGCATTACTGCACGGCCCCAAATGGCTTGTCGCGACTGAAATTGACAAAACGAACTCATTTATTCATCCATTTCGGGGAACACATCCTAACCTCACGTCAAATGACCCACTTTCGTGGGTGAGAAATGAGAGATCGTATCGTTTGCCAAGTTCGGTGTAATTAATTTGCTGTGTAGAAGTCAATCCCCTATCGGAACACTGAACTTGAGCCAATTAGGTTCACGTTTGAGATACTCTTGACCTCATTTTGATGACTTTTATTTTGATAGATACAAATTTCAAGTAATTATTTACAGTGTTCCACAAAAACCTAAAAAAGGACCTCGTCGTCCCTCGAAAGGATATCCGCGCCATCAATCAAAGCAAACCCTGGTCATCTGTGTATCGCTGAGATACAAAACTTGTCGCCAAGGGTGATTGAGAGGGGAAAACTTTTGAAAATAAGATTGCTTTTGAAATTTATATTGACTTTGCATTCGTACCCAACACAACACCGTTAATTGTCACGATTTACACTCGCAATTGGATTCGAAAGCAACGACCATCCGTAGCCGCTCTGAATCCGGGCGAAATTGCGTGCATTCGTCTAGGGTTTTGAATGCACTCAACGAATTGTGTATGAATGGCATTTAATTTCGTGTACAATGGGGCTTTGATGTAACTCGGATTATCCACTCCCGTGACCTCGTTCATCGGGAAGGAACCGGGGCTAAATCATTTAAACTTATCTCTCCCTCTCTCACTCATTTTTCTGTTGTTGTTATGCAAAACCAGCAACCAAACAAGGTATTCTACTTGTAAATGTGTACGCTCGAGTGCTGCTAAAGACGATGATGTGGATGAGCACCGAAGACTGCAGAAGGATGTCCTGTAATACGGGAAAAAAAAACACAAGATTGTCTACGGCAGGATGCTCTGAGTACAGCAGTTGTGTATCTGTGTGACTGTTTGTTTATTCAGGATTGCGAATTCATTTTGAAGACAACTCCTCAAGTGGATACCTAGAAACAAGAGAACCGAGGAAAGTTGGGTCTTGTCTACAACTCATCTAGATTGGGATCGCAACCGCAATCCTCCCCTCAGCTGCTTTAGAGGAACTACTTCGCACGCAAGCCGGATGTTGGCGAGGGCAGGGGTGGATTTGTTTGCAAGAACAACGCCCGAGTGGAGAGTTGCGTAATTCATCTAAGAACGACTTGGTTTTAATCCTTGTCGTTAATTTTCTTGCGATGAACCCTCTCCATGCACAAGAGTTGAGTTGGATACATTTAAGTTAACTCCTTGAGAATAAATCGGTGTCAGGACGAGGAAGTCGATTTTCTCAGAAGAAACAATGGAGAAGAGTAATCACTAAAAATGGCGAAAGTTTTCAAAGAAGAAGCGCCATCTAACGCAGCAAAAAAAGCGGAACGCGTTTTCGGAGGAGTTAAGACACGAGACAAGTTGTGATGAGAATTTAAAGGACGCCGTAATGTGAATTAGTTTCGAAAATAATGGATACATATTCCGAAAGGAAGTGGCCGTCTCAAGTAATGGAATAACGATGGCGGAGTGCAGAGTTTCCGGGCGGTTTCTGAGGGGATTGTGCGTGGTGAATTGCAAGGAAAGTTTTCGGCGGGATGTTAATGGTTTTCTGGGACATATACAATGGCTGAGCTTGTCAATATTGCTGGAGGAAGAGGAGCTGTAAAGACACACTGAAAGTGTATCCGAACAAAGATAAAGTTTGATACGAAGACAGCCTTAATGCATTTTCAGATGCCTCTCAAGGGGTAATTCTTTGCGTGGTAGTTTTTGTCTCATTGGTGGATGCAATAAATTAGGAATATCTCATACGTTCTGTAAAGAATTTCGGATTGAAATCAGTCCTGCTGAACCAATGCTTCCATGAGCTGAAACAGTTACTGAAGACGTTGGTCCTTAGGTGGCATAACAGTCCGAGGTAGGGTTGGGTTAGGTTAGGTTAGAGGGCTGCTAGTGAAATTCACCAGCAGACTTAGACCATGCTGGTACATTGTGATACCCACAATCAGACTACTGATCCACCGCTCCAGTGATAGTGCCGTTGATTTGATCCCAACGGCAAAATGGTGACTGGACCAGATTTGAAAAACCAGATAAGAGCGTATTAACTTTGCTTTCACTGGGATTCGAACCTGGGACCTCCGTAACTTAGGGCAGGCACTTTAATTAACAACTGCGCCATCCAGCCGTCTAACCTAACCTAAGGTTGGGTTAGATGACACTCTTAGATGCGTTTGCTGGCATTGAAACGGAAGCGGCTAAAATGGGTCTGGCGGTAAACAAGGGCAAAACAAAGTATATGCTGTCATCGAGAAAGGACGCACAACATCGGCGATTTGGCCAAAACGTCACCATAGGCAGCTATAGCTTTCAGTTAATTACGGAGTTCATCTACCTCGGTTTCGCGGTAAATAGTAGAAACAACTTCGGTGCCAAGATCAAACGCAGAATAACTCTTGCCAACCGCTGTTTTTTAGGCTCAAAAAGCAATTGAGTAGTAGAGCCCTCTCTCGGAAGACCAAGTTGACTTTGTATAAGACCTTGATCATCCCAGTCCTGCTATACGGCGCAGGGGCATGGACAATATCCCAAGCGGATGAGCAGTCTCGTGGTCTTTTCGAGATAAAAGATCTGCGCGCGATCTTTGGTCCTGTTTGCGTTGATGGCATTTGGAGGAGAAGATTCAACCACGAACTATATCAGCATCGACTGGATGGCTCAGTTGGTTAAGTTCCTGCCCCAATTTAGAGGGGTCCCAGATTCGAATCCCAGTGAAATAGAATCTTAGCGAACTATCAAAGTTTTTCAAAAAACAGTTTGGGACAGACTTTCAGCAGAGACTGTTCGAAAACTGATTCCCACCAGAATATCTAGTTGCCGTCAATTCATAGAGACCATTGAATTCAATGTTGCCACAAATTTTCAAAAATTCAAAATTATATCATATCAGCGTCGTGCCTGTGGTTAATTTCCAGTTGGTAACCTCACACATAAAAAAACAATCGTGGTCGTATCTTGCACAATGAATGGCCGAATGGCTTACGAAATAATTAAGAATTAGGTGACCAGTAGTAAACAATGAATTTGTGAAAATACACAAATCATTAGCGCCCACAGTTATCTGACATAAATTATCGCCGAGCGAACAAAGGCTCTTATCAAAGAGATAAAAATGTGCACGATCATTTTCGATCATTCTTCGCACTAAATGGCTCAGCAAGTATGCCTCCATTTATTTAGACCGCGAAGTCCACTATCAGACTGCGATAATCTGCGAGATCCCGCTTCAAGATGATTCACGGCACGTGGCCTTAATTTATTTAGTCAGACAAACGGGAAACATGACAAGCTAGACATGTCTGACAAGTCTGATCGTACTTTAGTCAGAGTCATGGTTGAGATTAGATGGTGTTGTGATCGAGTCATCTGGATTTTTTTTTTGTTGTTCGTTGCTAAACTTGCGTTTATTCATTGTGTGCGTTGACAGATGAAAAATATTTCGTCAAGTATGCCCACAATATATGAGTGGAATTTAGGCGAACCAAGGTGTTGATTTTTAAATTCAAATTTAAATTCACGGCAGCGTCGTTGTTGTCATTCTTCCACACAGAACAGGTTTCATCAGACATTAAAACGAATACCTACTGGGATCCATGAAACAACCAACCACACTGCAATCGATTTCGGACACTTCTTCAATATTCCCGATGACTCCAATAATTTCCTTATTGAATCAAAGGTGAGAACAAGGATGTGGAGAGAATCACGGAGAAAACGACGGTGTTACGTCGGAGAACTAGAATTCCAACAGACCGCTGGGAGCTTTGCGATCGAGTCTACCTGAAACTTTCATGATCAAATAATCGAAAAACAATGGAAACGTTGTCAACAAGCAATTAGAGAAGCTGCCACTGATTTGCTGGGTTTTACGACACCACCAAGTAAAAATCACTTGGTTTGACAACGACTACAGATGGGCATATGCACCAAACCAAGAAGCTTATAAAGCAACGCTGCATCGGCTTCAAGAGGTTTTCGTGAGCTCTACGAATAGAAAAGAAGGGAATAGAATCGGCATCTCAAGAAGAAAAGGAGGGAGCACGAGAACCGATCGCACGGTGGGGGTGGTAGACAAGTGGCAGGAATAATGTTCGAAAGTTTTACCAGAGAGTTAAACTATAATAATAAATAATAAAGGCGGCGCTACAGTCCGAGGTGGACTTGGGCCTCACTCAAGATGCCTCTCCAGCCAGCACGATCACTCGCCAGCTGTCTCCAGTTTCGCACAACAAGCCGGCCGAGGTCCCCCTCGACTTGTGTGCTGCGCCACCTTATACGTGGACGTCCTCTGTTGCGTTGTCCCACAGGCTCAGAGTCGAGGACCCTTCAGACCAGAGCTAAGTTGTCCATATGCTCTACATAGCCTAGCCATCTTAGGTGTTGGATCCGTAGACGTATGGCTGGACTCATGTCGGTGTACCTCCCATACAGTTCGTGGTTGAACCTTCTCCTCCAAATGCAAAGACCGCGCGCAGAACGTTTCTCTCGAAAACACCAAGACACTGTTTATCAGCTTGGGATATTGTCTATGCCTCCGCGCCATACAGCAGGACTGGGATGATCAAGGTCTTGTATAGAGTCAACTTGGTCTTCCGAGAGAGGGCTCTACTACTCAATTGCCCTCTGAACCCAAAAGAACAGCGGTTGGCAAAAGAAATTCTGCGCTTGATCTGGGTACCGAAGTTGTTTGTACTATTTACCGCCGAACCGAGGTAGATGAAGTCGTCGATGTTGTGCGTCCTTTCTAGATGACAGCAAGTACTTGGTTTTGCCCTCATTTACCGCCGGGCCCACTGTAGGCGCCTCCTTTTAAGTGCCAGCAAACGCCTCAGCTTGCTGAGTTCACCCAATCTCGTCAATGTCATCCGCTTAAGCTAGCAGTTGAACAAACTTTTGGAAGATCATGCCTCTTGTGTTGCAGAGTGAGTTCTGCACGATCTTCTCAAGAACGATGTTAAAGAAATCACATGACAGCGCGTCGCCATGTCTAAAACCATTTTTGACATTGAAGGTCTCGATGAGTTCGTTACCGACCTTGATGGAGCAGCGAGAGTCCTGTTCAGTCTGACGAGTTTGGCCCGGATGTGAAAACTAAACATGGCGCTGTACGTCTCGTTTCTATACACGCTGTCATATGCGGACTTGAAATCAACGATTAGGTGGTGGGTGTCAATTTGCATTTCTTGAGTATTCTCCAGGATCTGTCGCAGTGTGAAGATTTGATCTATGGTGGACTTCCTGGCCTGAAACCACCCTGATAGGGACCTATCAGTTTGGTGACGAAAGGTTTTAGGCGTTCACACAGAATAGCTGTCTAGAAAAAGTTTCTCAAACTCGCCGTTCGGAGTCGGCATTAAACTCCACTCTTGAAGGAACAATAGCACGCACAACACAAGTGTTTGTTGAGAAGCTAGGCCCAGGTCCACCTCGGACTGTAGCGCCGCCATTATTATTATTATTATTAGTTGGCGCAATCATAGGCGTATCCTTTCTTGTGAATCGGACAAACGATACTGAGATTCCACTCATCGGGCATGCTTTCCTCCGACCATATCTTACAGATGAGCTGGTGCATGCGCCCTACCAGATCACCTCCAGCTGCTTTAAACATTTCGGCGGGCAGACTATCTGCACCAGCAGCTTTATTAGACTTCAGTCTCGATATCGCTATCTTGACTTCGTCTAGGTCGGGGGGACGGTATTCTCTTCTATCATCGTTCGTTGTGTTGAGTGGAACATTCTGCCTGAAAGCGGTATTTGTGTCCTCATCGCCGTTCAACAGTCTGCAGAAATGATTTTTTCAAATTCTCAGTAGCGACTACCAGTTGCGCATTCTATTCCCGGCAGGCTTCCGTCCGAGATTTAAATCCTCCGGATAATTGTTTTACTTTTTGGTAAAACTTTCGGACTTCATTCCCGCCGTAACACCTCTCCATCTCCTCGATCGCGCTCTTTCAATGCTCTTTCTTTTCCTTCCTGAGATGCTGGATTTTTCCCTTCTTTTCTGTTCGTTGAGCCCTCGAGCAGTTCTTGTTGTTCGGTGCAGGGTTGCCTTATAGGATTCTTAATTTGCTACATGCGCCTCCCAGCACTCGTTGTCAAATCAGGGGTTCTTCCCAGGTGGTGTCGTAAAACCCAGCATATCAGTAGTGGCTTCTATGGTGGCTTTTGGACAACGTTTCCGTTCCAAAGGGCCAACGATAACAGGTATAAGCGAGCATCAGCTAATGTCAAAAGCGCATGGAGAGTTGGCGAATATACATACACCCATAAAAGCGACTATAGTGGTTTACAGAACATTTCGTTAAGCACATACGAATTTGGCAGATTTTCAAAACGGCATATTATTGAACGACATTTTCCAATTAAATAAAATAAAACACGGAAAGAATTTTTGACAGATGGCTATGCACCCATATGTTCATTATGGCTATGCGTTTGTTTTGCGCAAACATTACGAAACATTTTGTTAAAATTTGACACTAGCTCATGTCCGCTCGTGCCTATTATAGTTGCGCCCTTATTCTATTGTCTAAGCAGGCGGCGTCGAACTCTCAGAGAGTTTCAGAGAGATTCGATCGACAAAGTTCCTGGCGATTGTTGTGTTCTGTTGCAATTGTAGTTTTCCGACGTTAAACCGTGGTGTTCTTTCTGGACTCCGTCGTTCTCTCGATTTCTGTGTTCTTACCTTGGCTACAACAAGGAAATAATCCGAGTCGATGTTGGCGCCTCGGAAAGTTGGGACATCGAGAATACTGGAGGAGTGTCTGACGTCGATCGCAATATGATCAATCTGGTTGACGGTTAAATGATCAGGGGAGCGCCAGGTCCCTTAATGGATGTTGCGGTGGGAGAATCGTCTACTAAGAGAGAGGTTCCGCCCGGGAGGAAGTCTACCAGCCTGAGTCCGTTTTTGGGCGTGGTGTCGTGCAGTCTGGGTTTTCTGATGACTCTAACAAAGATTTCTTCTTTTCCCAGCTGTACGTTGAAATTTCTTAGAACGATCTTGCTGTCGTGTCGCTGGGGCGTTGACCGATACGTTGTTCCCAGCCTAATTTTCCAAGAAAAATGGTCCAATGATGAAAATTGTTATGCTGCAGACGTACAGCAGAGAAATCATTAAACTCACTAAATCGCGGGAGAAAAGCAACTTTGTTACGCTTAAGGTCGGGAACACTGTGCACTTAAGTCACTTCAAACATCTGCATAGGGTGGGCCAAATACAAGTTACTTTTTAAAAATGCAGTAAAATGAACAAAATTAAATGGTTTCCATACATTAAGGCTTCATCAGTAAGAACAAACATTCCCATTAATTATGAAATACAACGTCGTTCAAGTGGCTGCCTCGGCTGGCTTCGCATTCTGTCACCCCAATTTTCTAAGACATTGTTGATAGGTTCGGGCTGTAGCTTACGGATTGCTTGGACGACATTAGCCTTAAGTACTTAATTCGTTTCCGGATTATTAGCATAATATCGGCGTTTCACGGCTCCCCACAAAAAAAATTTCCAAATGTGTCAAATCGCAGCTCCGAGGCGGAGACTTGGTGACATCACCAAGACGGCTGATAACACGATTTGGGAATTTGGTGCGCAAAAGATTGATTGTGGCATGGGCTGTGTGGCATGGCGCGCCATCCTACATGAAAAAGAGATCGTCCAAATCTATGTCTTCAATTTCAGTAAAAAAAAAAGTCGGTTAACATGGTTCTGTAACGCCCACCGTTGAGCGAAACTTTGTGCCCAGCCGCATTTTCGAAGAAAAATGATGTCACTACTACACAATCCGCACCAAACTGTCACTCTCCGTGGATGCATTGGCTTCTCGATAATTACGTGCGAGTTTTCCGAGCCCCAGATGCGGCAATTTTGTTTGTTAACGTAGCCGCCGAGATGAAAATGCGCTTCGTCGGAAAAGATGATTTCGTTAGTTCGCCCAAAATCGTTGTCCAATTCAAGCTGCACTAAGGCGTACGAAGCGGATGGTCGGGCGCCTTCTATTGTTGAGTCAATTGGACCTTGTAAGCGAGTAGTCCGAGATCTTTGTGCAGAATTCTAGCCCTCCTCAGGCTAGTGCGTGAAATGTTGAGCTGTTGAGATCGATCGCGAGTTGAAGTTCGTGAATTGAGTCTCAATCTCTCGGCAGTCACACAGCAGCCACACTCTCATCTGTGCGCACCGTACGACGACGGGGACCATGAGTGTTGTCCACCAGAGTATCAGTCTCACGACCTTTGGCACAAACTTGCGTACATTAGTCGCGGTGGGTGCTTATTTTCGGCCAAAACTTCTTTTCAAAAAACCCACTGTTTGGGCTACACAGCACTCACTTTGGAAATAAGTTTTCAATATTTCCCAACGTTGCTCAAGGGTGAGTCGAATCATTTCGTTCCTCGTAGGAATAATACTAACTTTCTGTCCAGATTTCGAGCGGGAAACAGCTGTCAGTGTCAAAATAACCTACGATTTAAAAATAGCCACTAGATGGCCCACCCTGTACTTCTTAAAAAGTCCACTTTGCTATCTACTAGACAAGTTGTCCCAACCAAATCTTTCAAGCAATGAACGGCCAAAGTCCAAACTTATCGAAGCGATCGCATATTGCACTGATGCCTTCTGAGTTTTTGCATCAAGTTTCCATCATGTTACGAATGCTAAACAAACACGATGGACACAGCATTCGATTAGCCCATCATGACGGTACATTTTCGAAAAAAAAAATTAAATGATACTAAATCATTCTCTTATCAAGCAAAACTGGTGTGGCAGGTAATCTTCAGAAAGTTTAAACTTTATTTTTGTTCCCTCGATAAGATATGAATACCAGAATGAATCGCCGTTTGTTTTGAGCTTATAAAAGCGTCAACAAAATAACAGGTTGTCAGTTGCTAATACACGTTGTATTCACTCGGTACCTACTGCGTCCGGTTTAACTGACTAGTAGAAGTCATGGAAGTGACAACCGTTCTTCTCTACATTATCATAGCCCTCACCTCGGTGTTGGGCTATTACTTGAAACGTCATCTCTCCTACTGGAAACGTCGCGGCATCCCACACGATGAGCCCGACTTCATCGCCGGCAATATGAAAGGCTTCGAACAAACGCGTCACATGAGGACGATCATGAAGGACTGCTACGATAAGTACAAGGGAACCGGTCCATTCGCCGGATTCTTCTTCTTCCTAAACCCCGCTGTAGTGGTTCTCGATTTGGATTTGATAAAGAACATCCTGATCAAGGACTTCAACAACTTCACAGACCGAGGCCTGTTCTACAATGAAATCGACGACCCACTCAGTGCTCATCTGTTCGCGATCGACGGCGAGAAGTGGAGGACGATTCGCAACAAGTTGTCACCGACCTTCACTTCGGGAAAGATGAAGTTCATGTTCCCCACCGTGGTGTCGGTGTCAGAGCGGCTGGTTGAGAAAATGGAGAAAACCAGCCGGGCCAGTCCAGTTCTTGAGGTGAAAGACCTCGTGGCGCGATTCACGACTGACGTCATTGGAACATGTGCGTTTGGTCTCGAGTGCAATAGTCTGAACGACCCGAATACGGAGTTCCGTATTGAGGGGCAAAAGGCGTTCGTGCTCCACCGGCACAACAAGATCGTTGACGGCCTTCTGTTCAGCTTCCCACGACTGGCCCGCAAACTGCATATGCGCCAGATCCACGAGGATACTCATAGGTTCTTCATGAGAGTGGCCAAGGAAACCGTGGAGTATCGCGAAAAGAATAACATCAAACGGAACGACTTCATGAATCTCCTGATCGAGGCTAAGAACACTGGGGAGGGCCTGACCATGAATGAGGTGGCAGCGCAGGCATTCGTGTTCTTCTTAGCCGGCTTCGAGACATCCTCAACCACCATGGGATTCGCCCTGTACGAGTTGGCCAAGAATCAGGAGATCCAAGATAAGTTGAGGGCGGAGGTCAACGAGCAGATCGAGTTGCACGAAGGCAAGCTGACCTACGAGTGCATTGGCGCCATGCCTTACATGGAGAGAGTCGTCAAAGGTAAGCCGACCCAAAAATGTGAAGTTCTTTCAATTGATTTCGAGTTTGTTCTCCAGAAACCCTCCGCAAGTACTCAGTGGTCACAAACCTGAACCGGCAAGCGCTGAGGGACTACAAAACCTCCGATCCAAAGTACACCATCCCCAAGGGAACGATGGTCTTAATTCCTTCAGACGCCATTCATCGGGATCCCGAGATCTACCCAAATCCAGAACACTTTGACCCGGAACGCTTCAGTCCTGCGGAAACTGCCAAGCGTCACCCCATCACATGGCTGCCGTTTGGAGATGGCCCACGAAACTGCATCGGCTTGAGGTTCGGCAAAATGCAAGCCTACATTGGACTGGCCGTGCTCGTAAAGAATTTCAGGTTCTCCTTCTCCGAAAAGACCCCACAGAGCTTGGAGATGGATATAACCAATTCGGTTCTCTCAGCTAAAGGCGGCATCTTCCTGCGAGTGGAATCCTTGTAAAGTTAAGTTGTGAAAGTGATACTTTTGATGTGTCAAATAAAAGTAATTAAGTTCTTAAGATTGCAAGCTTTTAAGTAATTTTTTTAATTGTGTTGTGATGTGGTTTATCAAGTCCTCCTTTGATTTTTCTCTTAAATTCTAACTGAATAATTTAAGTCGAATGAATAGTGGTGTACGTGGTGCAGCAGTGTTCAAAAAAAGAATACCAACATCGGAATTTCACGCCGAACGTTAGGGTTTCCAGTCATCAGGGATCCTTAAAGTGACCAGCTTCTTGATTCAAATGCGTTGTCATTTGTATTGATTGCATATTGAACAGGAAACAAATTCAATTGGCTGAAAAGAACATTAAAACGACTGAGATTCAGGGTTTCTTAGCTTGCCAACGGTTTCGCTTCGATATCTCTGTCGTCAATATTATACTTCCATACCTTTTGAACCTTTAAAAAAAAATGTCTACAGATGATGGAAATTCATCCCTATTCTCAAAATCCGGCGGATCTGAGATTCCTTTCGCTCGACTGATTCACGTTCACTCATTCGTGATATTCTTAAATCCGCCGGATGCACTAAGTTGTCGACAGCACCTTTCGCATTTTCGAAGGCAGCTGCTTAATAATTTGACGTGTGGTTTAATAGAACTGAATTGGAAATTAAAATCCGAACATCGTTCAGTTTTTGTTTAAAATGTTGTATAACAGATTCTCATGGTCGGTACATTGAGGTGCGAAGAACTTGCAAATTGACTGTGCGAGCAGCTAAAGAGCAGACTTGGAAGGAGTTCGGTGAGAAGTTGGAAAGCGACCATAGATCTGCGAAAAAGGTGTTCTGGCAAACCTTTCCCAGACTCAGAGGAAGGAAATTCAACACCATCGAAAGGAGTCAAATCCAAAGATGGAGTGTTGCTTTCCAATGAGATAGATATCTTGCGCTGATGGAGCGAGCACTTTTCGCAGCTGCTCAATCCCGAACAGGGCACTGAGGGTGACAGACCTGTAGTCTTGGGAGAGAGAATAGGGCGGAGAATAGTCCAACGGTGGAGGAAGTCATTTTGGCGATTGAATCGCTAAAAGTTGGCAAATCCGCCGGTCTGGAAGAAATCCGGCCAGAAATGCTTAAGGCTATGGGTAAAGAGAGAGTTTTATGGCTCTCTCGTGTCATTAGTTTGCTTGGGAACCCGGTGAGACGCTTGGCGATTGGCAGACTGGGGTGAATGTCCCTCTCTTCAAAAAGAGGGAAAAAAAGAGTGCTCCAACTACAGGGGCTCTGCTCTTTTAAGTCTCCCTGGTAAAGTCTACGTTAAGGTGTTGGGGGCGCGTTCTACAGCTATGAGAGCTATGAGCTACTTGAGAAGGCTTGGGAGTACGCCGAACCGATCTACAGTTGTTTTGTAGATTTGGAAAAAGCATACGACCGAGTTCCTCGAGGTAAACTCTGGAGTGTTTTGCAGGAGTATGGGATTGATGGGTCTTTGTTGAGGGTCATTCAGTCTCTATACACAAACTGTAGCAACCGTGTTCGGGTTAAGGGTAATAAATCAACACCTTTCACCGTGGGCGTTGGACCTCGCCAAGGGTGCATTTTGTCACCTCTCCTTTTCATTAAATATCTATCATTACGACTTCCGATGCATGCCTTTAATGCGGTTCCATTAGGTAGGCGACTGCTTGGCAGACCTAGGACAAGATGGTTGGACCAAATCCAAACTCTCGCCTGGTTGCGCCTGGGCATAGTTCCTGATGAGTTAGAGTTAATGGCGGAGGATCGAGTGGCCTCGAGATCTCACGTGCATGCATTGTCCCCGTGACCCCTTTAGTGGAACATGCGGGTCACTGAAAATGAGATGAGATGATATACTCGTATATGTATATGAAAAATTGTTGCAAGTGCGTTGTGACTTTATAGCTTACGAAAGGTCAAACTGAATTCGATAACATTTTTAGAGTTTGTTCGTATGGTCATGTAAATGGTTTATCTAAAGTTTGCATGAAATTGGTTGACGCGTTCGTGAGTGATGACTTCTTATATCAATATCTGATTTTGTCCATATAAAAAAAAAACAGCAACAAATACATAGCGTGTGCTGTGTGGATACAGTGTGCTGATGTCATAACAAGGCAGATACACGTTGTAGCACATACACGCATACACATTGACAGTTGTCAGTGAGTGATCATGTTAAGGTTCTTTTTCATCGAACTCGCATTGTGCACAGATGTAATCGGTAAGAGTCGCATCTGGTGTTTTTTGTTGTGTGTTGAACAAAACGAGTTTTGCCGCTTAAATCTCTTTTTTTCAAACTTGCAGCTAAACATCATCAAACAATTGCCTTAATTTTTTTATCGTTTAAACAAAAACGTACTTGTGCACATGCCGCGCTTGCCGGTAAGTGTTGTTGTTTTGTTGTTTTTGGTACGCGAATAAAGAATGATTGAGACAATTATGTTTAATATAGTGTTTATGTAAATCTGTGTTAATAAAATCGTAGGGTCTGCCTGTCTGATTGTTCGGGCTAATCTCCGAACGGCTGGACCGATTTAAATGAAACTTTGCAGGCATAAAGAGGAGGTTGTCAAAATTGACTTGGGATTTTTGCTTTATAAGAATTCGAACTATGCAACCTAAGTCATTATTCAGAGTTTCATATTCAACATCATGCCTAAGAGAAAGTAGACGACACAGAGTCGCCTGAAGTCGCGAATGTGCAAGTTCTAAAAGTTGACGTGAGTCAACCTCAATTTTTAATTATTATTTTACTATTTGTGTCTATAAATATAACATTGAAGGTTCGCTTGTATGTAATATCTAAACAATTGCACCGATCCTTATGCAATTTTTGACACTATTAGGACCCATTGATCAGGAATCGGTCATAGGCTATAGGAAGAACAGAAATGCGCATCTATCAGAAAACACTCGACGGAGAATTATGAAAATTTGCACACATCTAAAGAACACCGGAAAAATTTAGATCCCCTGGAAAAAGAAGGGGACACGCTCACCAGAGAGAGCGTAGCGAAGCGCCCTGTATTCTTTAATTATAGTGAATTTGCCTAAATGGACAATGTGTTCAGATTCATACAAAAAAAAAGCTTAAGGCGTGGAACACAAACGATATTTCTTCATTTGAAAATCGAAATGATAAAGCACTTTGTATTTTCTCAAACAATTAACTCCATACAACTTAGTTGTAGCACTTTACTTTTCGTCTGTTATTTCTCAATAAAGTTTAGTAGAAATCCTCGAAATGTTGGTCTTTTCTTCATACTTGCTGTCGGGATAATTTGTTCATTTTCTCGCTACCGCTGTATTGTTCTTTGTTTGTAGTTTTGAGTGAGTTTGTAGTCGCAGTATTAGCGCAATACTGCAACGTCAAGCGTTCTTAATTGCAAATATTTGGCAATGATGCTTTGCATCACGTTCTGAAATGTAACATAAAAGCAACCGCTGCGCAAACAAAAACAACCAGCGCATCATAGATTATCGTGATGCGATGAAATTTGTTCTTTATTTTCCGACTCAGTTGTGTCTTTTTTCGAGTCTAAAATATATTTAAGTGTGTTGGCATTGTTATTGACAAAATTATTAACTAATTTATTTTGAAAAAAGGTCGCCCAATTATTTTGTATGCCTTGCTCTCGATGCCCTACTGATATCTACAAAATGAGGGATTTTGTATAAAAGCCGTTCCTATTGAAAATAAAATAAAGTTGAACTGAAGGCTTTTTAAAAGGGACATAAAAGTTTTATGTTGTAATATAAACGCACCCTTAAATTTTTTGTATTATCTGTCAAATGTCAGTCAAACTTTGCGTTTTGATTATAGTGAAGTTAAGGAACAAGGAACGTTTCGAAATTTCCTACCTAATATTAAAGTTGGTCGCAACTTTAATACTATGTTTCCGTCGAACCGAAATGGCGTGGTTTGGATGAACCTTTACTGAAACCTCAATAGGTGTTGTGTGAACGCCTAAAGGCATTCGTCAACAACCTGCTCGGTTGTCTTGGAAAAAACCCAGGAACAACAAATCGATACCCACCACCTTTTCATCGATTTTAAGGCCGCGTATGACAGCATCTATAGAGACGAGCTGTACAGAGCAGTGTCTAGTCTTGGCATCCCTACCAAACTCGCTCTTTTGTGTAGGATGACGATGGAGAATGCACGCTGCTCCATCAAGGTCGGTAAAGACCTAATCGAGACGTTTGATGTCAAAAAAGGATTCAGACAAGGCGACGCGCTGTCATGCGACTTCTTCAACGTCATTCTTGAAAGAATTGTGCAAAACTCGCACGCAAACCCCAGAGGAACAATATTTCAGAAGTCCGTCCAACTGCTTGCATATGCCGACGAGTTATCGGAAGAACACAGCGCAATACTCACAAAAGTGTCATTGACATCGCGCTGATAAGCAGGATGTAATCGTTGCAGTCCGCCTACGGCTGATTTCACTCTATCAATAAATAAGGCCCAGACACATCACAGACTACAGATCCATCAAATGAAGAAGAATAAATTATCTAGACACACATTTTTGCTCATCGAGATTACCCATTACAGAACATCTTCCGTCGACATTCCTTGTTGCAACTGAAAGAGATTAATGAAACTATATACAGCCTTGGCCAAATGTATGTATATGGCACCCTTCAGGCAAGAAAATTTTATGAAATGAGAGGAAAAATAAAAATCGTTTACAACCTCAGATTATGTCGCTGAAAACCATACAATTCAAACTAATTACTCCCGATTAGTGATTTTGCAGCAAAGACAAAAAGATGAGGGCGCCTAATACATTTGGCCAAGGCTGTATATTTAAAAAAAAAAAGTAACTAACGTATTCGCAGGAAGTTTTTCTCAAACTTAACCGATAACTGAAAGCAGTTATCTGGTGTACTCATAGCCAGAGGACAAGTACACACAAAACGTCTCACATCTGATCGATGGCATCTAATCTGAGCTCATTGTTGATATGATTACCTCCACTAAATCGTAGCATGATATCAAAATGATCTTTCAAACAGACAGCGTCTTCCGTTCAGTCTCCATTTGGCTAGCAACTCAAGCCACACACACGTATAGACCTCCACCACAGGTAACCCGCAGCCATTTCGGGCGCATGTTTGTTTATATTTTCCACTATCTGACCTTGAAAAGACTCATCATGCCGTTGACCAAGCGCTCAGCGAACGTGTAATCAAAACGCAATTATCGAAAGCGTTTATTTTATGTGTTTATCGCTGGACTTACAAGTACATTTCACTTTCGATTACTGAAACTGATGTACAACTGCTCACTCGATTGATAGCGGACTATCGCTGCTTTGTGTGAGAAAATAGACTTCTACAGAAATAGACCGCGCACTCATCGAACTCGACGCAATTACTGAATCCGTTCCATCCTCAAGTGAATACCGCCCTTAGTGCCAACGAATGGATTCTTTTCGTCAAACTCCAGCGGATTCGGGGTCCGGTCGCTGTAGTGGAACTTGAACCTCTTCAGCAGCATGACAAGGCCCACGATCAACTGCATCTTTCCGAACCTCAGTCCGATGCAGTTCCTAGGGCCGTCGCCGAACGAAAGCCATGCGGTGGGGTGGCGCTTGTGGATCTCCTCGGCGGAGAATCGTTCCGGATCGAATTTTTCTGGATCCGGATATATGTCGGGATCGCGGTGGAAGCAATCGGCTGGGATCAGGACGAGACTCCCCTTGGGTATCGTGTACCTCGGATCGGCAGTCGGATAGTCCTCCAGTGCCCTGCGCATTATGTTGATGACGATCGTGTACTTCCGGAGAGTCTCTGCAAACATCGACGGTTAAAGCCCTCCTTGACCGACTCATCTGAAGATACTTACCTTTGATGACCTTCTCCATGTAGTGCAGCTCCATCATGCACTCGTAGGTGAACTTCCCCTGGTGTCGCTTAAGCGTCTCGTTTATCTCCGCCCTCAGCTTATCCTGGATGTCTTGGTTGAGGGCCATCTCGAACAAGGCGAAGCTCATGGTCGTCGACGCAGACTCGAAGCCGGCCAAAAAGAACACGAAGCATTGGGCCGCAATCTGCCCAATGGACATGCCATCCTCAGAACTCTTCAGCTCCATAAGCAGATCCATGAAGTCGTTGCGCTTCACTGAATTCTTCTCACGGTACTCAACCGTCTCGCGGACGGCACGCATGAAGAACTGATGCACCTCCTCGTGGACATACCGCATGTGAAGCTTTCTCGCCAAGTCTGGAAAACTGAACATCAGTCCCACTATCATGCTGTTGTGCCGGGTGAGGGTAAAAGCCTTCCGTCCCATTGTGCGGAACTCTGCACTGGGATCGTTCAAACTGTTGCACTCGATCCCGAAGGCGCACGTTCCGATCACGTCCACGGTGTACCGCGTCATGATGTCCTTGATTTCGACGATTGCGTCGTTCTCGATCATCTGGCTCAGGGTGTCGTCGAGTTTTTCACCAACCGCCACCACCGTTGAGAACATGAACTTCATCTTGCCCGACGTGAACGTCGGCGACAACTTGTTCCGCAGTCGCCGCCACTGCTCACCATCCAAACCGAATAGGTTCCCAGTGAGGGGATCGTCTTCCTCGTTGTGATACACCCCGCGATCGGTGAAGTTGTGGAAATCCTTGATGAGGATATCCCTGGCTAGGTCCAGATCACACACCAGCACTGCTGGCGTGAGGCAGAAGTAGAAACCGGTGAATGGGCCGGTGCCCTTGAACTTGTCGTAGTAGTCCTTCATGATGTCCCGCAGTGTACGCGTTTTCATGTAGCCAGCCATGCTTCCAGCGGGGAATTGGGGCTTATCCTGTGGAATCCCGCGGCGTGTCCAGAATGTGTATCGTTTCTTCA
Source organism: Myathropa florea (assembly GCA_930367185.1). Lineage (NCBI taxonomy): Eukaryota > Metazoa > Arthropoda > Insecta > Diptera > Syrphidae > Myathropa > Myathropa florea. Next base: position 79,275,914 of record OV884003.1, on the reverse strand, counting down.
CCCATGCAACTGCGGCGATCACAACGCCCACGACAAGGCATAGCAGAGTCGTACAAGCAATCATAGCAACGAGCACAAATAACAAACCACTTCGAAGAGAGAATAGTGGCGAACTGATTTATGCCTAGACAAGCTTTTCGTTCCAGAGTATCGCACTCAGAACAAAGCTTACCTAGAACAGGGCTTTCACTCATACAGTCGGTTGCCGGTTGAGTGCGTTCTGTTAACCAGGGATCCACGCTTTGCTGGGGAAAGAAGATAAAAGTGATCTCACGCTTAATTGTGAGTTTCGTTGTGGAGCTTTTGAGCTTTTTTTTTGTTGTTTTATGCGAACATTTGCGTCTTCCAGCATAATTTTCAGACATGTAAACAATTGGCGTGGGGGTCATGATACTCATATGTTGAGTAAATTTCAAACATCTGTTGTAAATCTGTCGAACTATGGTAGACGAAAAGACCTCGTTCATCATCTCCTTCATTTGAAATCTATTTTTTCTGATGTTTACAGAATGGAATTTCGAAAGTAGAGAGGACACCCCTTGACTGCGCAAATTATCGACGAACAAGACTTAACCGTAATCTTTGATGTCAAAAATGGGTTCAGACAAAGCGACGCCATGTGATTTTTTGAATATCATTCTCGAGAAGATCGTGCGTAACTCGAAAGTAAACACCTGAGGCGCGATCTTACACAAATCTGTGCAACTGCTCGCATACGTCCATGACCTTGACATCATCGAAAGGACGCAGAGGGCTGTCAGTGGTGAGCATCAAGAAGGAAGCGGCTAAGATTGTTCTTAAACGACTGGATGCTTCAGTTGGTTAAGTCACTGTCCCTAGTTAGAGTGGTCCTAGGTTTGAATCCCAGTGAAAGCAAAGTTAATACGCCTTTGTACGGTTTATCAAATCTGGTCTGTTGGGATGAAATTAACGGCGCTATAACCGGAACGGTCAATCAAATGTCGACCACAATGGACCAACATGGTCTAAGTGTGCTGGTGAATTCCCCAGCATCCCCCTAACCTAATCTAACCTAAGATTGATCTTGTGGGAAATAAGGTTAAGACAAAGTACAAGTTGGCCCAACTTTTAGTGTTTTTTTTTAAATCATAAGTTATTTTGACACTGATAGCTGTTTCCCGCTCGAAATCTCAACAGAAAGTCGGTATCATACATCCGCGCAACGGAAAGAGTCTCTCTCTACTCTTGAACAACGTTGGGAAATATTGAAAACTTTTTTCCAAAGTGAGTGCTGTGTAGCCCAAATAGTGCGTTTTAGGAAAATAAGTTTTGGCGGTTTTTAATCTTCCTTCTGCGTTTCTTCGTGGGCGCCGTGGCGTAGTGGGTAGGTGCGTCGACTCCTACGCTCGAGGTCGTCAGTTCGAATCTCGAAAAAAACATCAAACATTTTTTCACGGCTCCACCTCTTTCGAGTCACTGACAATGCTCAAAGAGTATAACTGTCTAGAAAAAAGCTTCTCAATCTCGCCGTTCGGAGTCGGCATTAAACTGTAGGTCCCCTCCACTCGTGAGAGAACAATAGCACGCACAACACGAGTGGTTGCTGAGAAGCTAGGCCCAGGTCCACCTCGGACTGTAGCGCCGCCATTATTATATTATATTATTATTATTCTGCGTTTCTTCGGGTGTCATAAAATTCGTTGATCAAAGTTGATTTAAATATGCCTTCGATGTCTAAGAGCTCAAGTTGGCTTATCGTTGACCTACTGTTGTGATAGTTGACATTTTTCTTTCCAAAATTTTTAGCAAATAGTTTTGACTTGCTTGAAGTTTGCTGCAATAGGTGGATGTTACCCATGCTGTAATTCCATGGCGGATATATGCTTCACTTAATGCGAAATATGCCTGCTTTAGGACGTCATAGTTGCAGTAGTAGCTTAAGTGTTGCAACATGTATGAAGTTTTGCGAAGTTTTCGTTGAACTTGCTCGATGTGTTGGTGCCATTTAAGATTGTGGTCAACTATTATACCGAGGTACTTACAGCTGTTAACCACTTCAATGAAGGTTTCGCATTTATCATTCGGTATATCGCTGATGTTGGTATGGAGGCATTGGGTACTATGAAATTTGATTTGGATGTCATGACACAGAAAGTAGGGTGATTTTTTGTGTGCATTATTTTTGTCTTCTCTGCGTTAATTGTGAGCCCATTGTCGTGTGACCATCTTACAATGACATCTAGTTCCATTTGCATAATTTTTATTGCGCCATCGATGTCTCTGTGCGACACAGGGATTGTCGTGTCATCCGCGTATGCGAACACTGTGCTCTTTTTTAAGGATTTTATTAATGCATTGGCATAAATTTAATGCAAGAGAGGTCCCAGTTTTAGCCCTGAGGTTCACCATGCGTTGTTTCCACTTCGTCACTATAAGTTTTGGGCGGTATGTTCGACATTTTATATAATCTTACACCCATTCTAAACAGTGTCCTCGAATTCCCGCTTTCTCCAGTCTGTAGATTATCCTTTCATGTGACAGTGTATCGAAGGCCTTACTGAAATTGATAAAAAGAGCTATGGTATGGTGATTTTTGCTTCAACTTCGGTTAAGTGTGCTAGCGAAAAAGCCTAGGAGTTGGTTGATGTTCTTGCCTCTTTGAAATCCATATTGATTCAGTTCAATTATTTTGTATTTGTCTAGAAATTGTTTCAGTCTCCTAGTTACAATTTCTTCTAAGATTTTTACGATAACCGGTAAAATTGCTACTGGTCGATAGTTATTGATGTCTGACTTTACTCCATTTTTACACACTGGTCGAACTAAGGACATTTTCAGATTTTTTGGGATAATGCTATTGTCGAGACTAGCATTTATTAATTTTGTTATTACGGGTGCTAGCAGTTGAGCGTTATTTTTTAAGTCTCTCGGTCGTATCCCGTCATACTCCGGACCCTTATTTGGATCTAAGCTCTTTATGATGTTATAAACTTCAATCTCGCTGGTCCTTTCTAAGAACAATGAGTTTTGAGTAGAACGTTCGTCAATGTTTAATGTTTTTATGGTATAATCATGTAATATTTTTTTCACATTCTCATCAAAACTATAGGCAAATTTGTTTGTTAGGACACCTGAATCTTCGCCTTTAAAATTATTTAGGATTGTGTTATCCAGGTTGTCAACTTTCTTTCCTAATATCTCATTTATAGTTTGCCAGATTTTCTTGATATTGTTTTTGTTTTCAGAGAATTTATTTTTGAAAAATATGTTTTTGGCATTAAGCAATTTTTTATTGACTATATTTCAATACGTTTTGTACTCTCTTTCCCTTGCTGGGTCTTTGGGTTTTGATAGCCACTTCTTGTATAATTTGTCTCTTTTTTTGCAACACTCGATTAGTTCTTCGTTCATCCATGAATTCGGTAGTCTTTCTTTCCTTTCTTTTGGGTCACTGGCGAGAGTGTAAGACTCAATTCACGAACATCAACTCGCCATCGATCTCAAAAGACCACCATTTCACGAACTAGTCTGAGGAGAGAGAGAATTCTGCACAAAGATCTCGGATTATTCGCTTACAAGGTCCAATTGACTGAGCAATCAAAGGCGCGTGACCTTCCGCTTCGTTCGCATGGCTTCGCCGTTTGGGCCTTAGAGCAGCTTGAATTGGACAACGATTTTGGGCGAAAAATCATCTTTTCTAACGAGGCACATTTTCATCTCGGCGGCTTTTAACAAACAAAATTGCCGGATCTGGGGCTCGGAAAACCCGCACGTTATTGTCGAGAAGCCAATGCATTCACTGGAAGTGACAGTTTGGTACGGATTGTGGAGTGGTGGCATCATTGGACCATTTTTCTTCGAAAATGAGGCTGGGAACAAGTTTTCAACGTCAACGGTGGGCGTTGCAGATCCATGTTAACCGACTTTTTAAGGTTCCGTCTACAAAAACGGAACCTTTATAATTTCGGTGTGTCCGTCCGTCCGTCCGTCGTGTCTGTCACACTTTTTTATCTCCGAAGTTTATGAAGATATCGGCATGAAATTTTGGAATTAGGTACTTCAGACCTAGATGTCAACTCCTATGCAGCGATTTTAAAAAGTGGGGCCATTTGGGGGTGGCTCCAGTACAGGTGAAGTTGACATTAATATTGAAAAATTGTCGCACCCCATCGATATATATATCAATCGACAGATCTTTCGAAATGAGGTGGAGGTTTCTTTCAACACTTTTTTATCAAAAGTACCGTTTGGAAAATATGGAGCTCCAAAGATTTCCCCCCTCTGCCATTTCTAAACCAAAGTGTTTAAAAATCTAAAAAAATCACAAAAACTTGGCTTCATTGAGTACTTTCATTTAAAACTATTGCGAGCATTCTGGCCCTAATGGTTTTGGAGATATTGGCCAAAAACGGTCAATCATCGACATGCGAATTTTGAAGATCTGAAAACGCAGTTTTGAAGACATCAATGTAAGCATTAAGAAATGATAAATTTCAGAATATCGACTTATGTTGAAATTTTGAAATATCTAAGATTTAAAACAAGAAAAAATTTTCATTTTCACACATAATTTCATGCTGTGTTCGGCCACTCTATTCGTTGATGAGCGTTATCTTTTCGATCTCACCCCTAAATGCCCAACAGAAATGAACACACACATACCGCAGGCATGAGCAGTGATTAGATAGGTATGTCTGTATGTATGATGGAAGGGATTTTCTGTGTTGGATAAACTTGGATAGAGATATAGGTATATGTAGGGATGAACATTTGTTTGTTTGGATGTATGAATTTATGGTTGATTTGAGTTGAAGTTAGAAGAAAGTTCAACTGAAATAGTTTGGAAACGTCGTTTGATATTCAGAAATCATCCATCAATATTATGCGACGGAACCTTCCCCGTGCGAGTACAACTCGCACTTGCCCGGTTTATTTTTATTGAAATTAAAAACATGGATTTGGTTCATGCAGGATGGCGCGCCATGCCAGATAGCCCATGATACAACTGAAGATGATGAAATGCGATTTTGGGCTCGGCCATACTTTCGTCCGACCAGACTTTACAGATGAGCTGGTGTGTAAGCCCTACCACTCGTTTCCAGCCGGTTGCATGGAGAAGAACTCTCCCGGAAACTATTTGAAACCGGCTTAGAACAAATTGTCGCATAAGATATTCGAATGTGAGCGAGTGTAGGTCACCGTCTTGCGGAGCTCATCGAGCAATACGTTACGATTGGGGCTTGTGCAATGTGATCTCCTGCTTGAGGGAGCATAATCTAATTCCCCCATGGAAGTTAAGTTAATAATATAATAATGGCGGCGCTACAGTCCGAGGTGGACCTGGGCCTAGCTTCTCAGCAACCACTCGTGTTGTGCGTGCTATTGTTCTCTCACGAATGGAGGGGACCTACAGTTTAATGCTGACTCCGAACGGCGGTTTTGAGAAGCTTTTTTCTAGACAGTTATACTCTTTGAGCATTGTCAGTGACTCGAAAGAGGTAGAGCCGTGAAAAAATGTTTGATGTTTTTTTCGAGATTCGAAAAATTAGGTGAATTTACCAGCACACTTAGACCATGCTGGTCCATTGTGATACCCACAGTCAGACTACTAACCACTGATCGACCGCTGCAGTGATAGTGCCGTTAATTTGATCCCAACGGCAAATGGTGACTGGACCAGATTTAAAAAACTGGATAAAGGCGTATTAACTTTACTTTCACTGGGGTACGAACCTGGAACCAGTCTAACTTAGGGCAGCCACTTAACCTACTGCGCCATCCAGTCGTTCCTTCGAATATGCTAAGGCACAAATCTGCGTATCTACAAATAAGAGATTAGCCCTCTGCGTATGGCGCAGAGTAATCGTCGATGTAAGACTATGTAATATTATGAAAATCTTCCCATTTCGAATGTAATAAAACGACGCGACAGCATAGCGGCTGCCTGATAATCAACGAAAAACCGGGAAAGTTCGTCGGAGGGCGACGAAGAAGATAGAACAGAGAAATAAAAAAAAACACAAATCCCCACCGGAATGACAAGCAAAAACGAGGAGTGTTCCCACTGTCCAATCGTCTGCACCTCGTTGCACATCAAAATGACGCAGCAGTTTAGTACCTCGTTCGGCATTCATTGAACAATCCGTGTAAGCGACTAACGATGATAAGGCGTGTGACCGATCATATAAATGCCGATAGCATGCATCTGTCGACATCAGTTGAATTCTCAATCCAGTCCGATTTAGAACGCAGTTTAGTCTCGTTGAAATGACTGTCTCGACGACGTGGCTGTGCATCATTGCCACATTGGTGTCTTTGGTGTTGTTCTATTGGAAGCAGCACTACTCCTACTGGAAGCGCCGCGGCATACCGCATGACGAGCCCAGCCTGATCTACGGCAATTTAAAGGGATTCAAGAAGGACCGATCGCTGCGAGTCATTTTCAAGGAATACTACGAAAAATTCAAAGGAACAGGGCTGTTTGCTGGATTTTTCTACTTCCAGCGACCGGTCGTGGTGGTGCTGGACTTGGACCTGGCAAGGAACATTCTCGTAAAGGACTTCCACAACTTCACCGATCGGGGAATCTTCAACAATGAACGGGATGATCCTCTGTCGGCGCATATCTTCAACCTCGACGGGTCAAAGTGGAAGGACATGCGCAACAAACTGACGCCGTCGTTCACGTCTGGCAAAATGAAGTTCATGTTCTCAACAGTACTGTCCGTGGGTGACCGCTTTACGAATACGCTAGAGGAAATGGCTTCGGCAGACTCAATCATCGACATGAAGGACATGTTGGCGCGATTTACTGTGGACGTCATTGGGAGCGTCGCCTTCGGAATCGAATGCAACAGCCTGAAGGATCCCGACTCCAAGTTCAAGGTGGTTGGGGGAAAAGCACTGTCCGTCACACGACACAACAAAATAATTGACGGCTTGATATTTAGTTTCCCAGAGCTGGCCAGGAAGCTTCGTATGCGACAGGTTCACGAGGAAATACATCAGTTCTTCATGGGCGTGGTCCGCGAAACTGTTGACTACCGCGAGAGGAACTCAATCGAGCGGAATGACTTCATGAATCTTATGCTCGAGGCTAAGAATGTGAAGGGTGTGTTGACACTGGACGAGGTGGCCGCACAGGCGTTCGCATTCTTCTTGGCCGGCTTTGACTCAACCTCGACCACACTGGCCTTCGCGGTGTACGAACTGGCACTCAATCAGGATGTCCAGGACAAACTGAGGGCGGAGATCCAGCAGCAGTTCGAGAAGAACAACGGCCAATTCAACTACGAGTGCATAGCGGAGATGCAGTACATGGAGAAGGTACTGAAAGGTATGTAGCTCGTTGATAATGCCACGCACACCCCACTGAACTCATTGCATTCCTACAGAGGTCCTGCGGAAGTACCCATTTGCGACATTCATCGTCCGCAAATCGACGAATGAATACCGCACCTCCGATCCGAAGTACACGATTCCGGGGAATACAATGATCTTCATACCAGCCGATGGCATTCAGCGGGATCCGGACATTTACCCTGATCCGGAGCGATTTGATCCGGAACGATTTTGCCCGGAAGAGATCCAGAAACGCCATCCGATGTCATGGTTAGCGTTCGCAGATGGGCCAAGGAACTGCATTGGTTTGCGGTTCGCGAAGATGCAGATGTGCATTGGCCTGTCCCTGCTGCTGAGGAAATTCAGGCTTCACGTCTGCGAGAGAACCCCAAAGGAACTTAAGTACGATGTGCACAAGATTCTGCTCTCGCCTGAGGGTGAAATTTACTTAAGACTGGAACGTATTTAATGCCTAACTGGATAAAAGATAATAAAGAAGACATATTTCCTTAGATGATGAAGATGAAGGTTTTAAGTTCTACTATTTTTGGTGTGAGCTACATTTTCCATTTGTTTTCATTGACGGTCTTTGTTTGTTTTTGTCGGACGCTACACGTGAGCACTCCGACTCCAAAATTGGTCCAGGCAGCAGAAAAAGAAAAGGAAGACCGAACCTCCGTTTCAACGACCAAGCTATCGGGGATGCCAGAGTGCTTGATCTGGATAACTGGAAGCAGCGTGCCCTGGACCGCAGGGCATGGAAGGTTGCCGTGTCTCAGGCAGAGACCCTTCACGGGGCGGGAGCCCACTAAGTAAGTAAGTAAGTAGTACTACCAAGCAGCCACCTACTTTTGCTGGAATTTCTTGGTCCTCCGGAAGAAGACCAGCAGGCGCTTCTGTGATGAGGGTCCTACATCATCAGCTCTCACCTCATCTTACTTAAGATGGCGCTACAGTCCACCCCGGACCTGGGTCTCAACCAACAAGCGTCTCCAGCCAGCTCAATCTTTAGCTAGCTGCCTCCAGTTTCACACGCACAGTTGGTTGAGGTCCCTTTCCACTTGCGTGCGCCACCTGAGTCGCGGTGTTCCTCTACTGCGCCGTCACTGGGGGGTGGATTCGAAGACTTTCCGGGCCGGAGCATTGGTTTCCATTCGCTCTACATGACCTAGGCCTAGCTCTCACTTCATCAGCACCGAATAACTGCTACCTAATCTGAGCAAAGGCGGAACAGTAGCAGAGGAAGTGCTCTGCAGTGTCATCAGAAGAAATTGTGCCTTGTGACTTTATAACTCACGAACGGTCAAACCGAATTCTATACTATTTTTAGGGTTTGTTCGTATGGTCGTGTAAATGGTTTATCTAAAGTTTACACGAAATTGGTGGACGCGTTCGTGAGTTATGACTTTTTATGTCAACATCTGATTTTGTCCTATTGAAAAAATCAACAACATACGAGTACCTAGGCGCCTAAAAGCGTGTGTTGTATGTATACTGCGTGCTGATGTCATACACACGGCAAATACACGTTGTAGCGTACACACGCATACACATTGACAGCTGTCAGTGGGTGATCATGTTAAGGTTCTTTTTCATCGAACTCGCATTGTGAACGGATATAATCGGTAAGAGTCGCTTTTGATTTCGAGATCATGAAAGCTCTAGAAGAGCAACAAAACCGCTTGGAGCAGATACTTCTGGAGGCAAGTAGTGAAGTGAAAGTGTTGGACGAGAAAGTGAATCTTCTCGACAACAAAGTACTGTGCCTGGAGACAACAGTGGACTGTCTAGAAACATCGGTCAACCAGAAGGTACAGCGGATGGAAAAGGACATCTGTGCTCTGAAGGTGAGAGAACCAGTGATCAGCAACATGTCGACAAAGTTCAGGCCACCGACGTACGACGGAGGTCTTCAACATCTTCTGGCTGCAGTTCGAAACATCATTCGCCAGGGCACATCTTAGTGGAGAAGACAAGGCGGCATCACTCGTTGTATCGCTGAAAGGTGGTGCTGCAGATGTGCTCCAGATGATTCCGGAATATCTCCAGATGGACTACGAATCATGAGCTATCATCAGCTCTCTACAGCGCAAGTATGGAAGCGAACACCGCAAGCAAGTCATCAAAATGGAGTTGAAGAGACGAAAACAACGCAACGGTAAGTCACTTCAAAAGTTCGCGGTTGGCACATCTGGCTTTCGCTGGCTCAACATTGGAGCTCATCGAAAACACAAAGACTGACGATTTCGTAGATGGAATAAGAGATCTGGAAACGAAACGACTAACACTGTCGTCACCCAGGAAGGCCTTCCAAGAGGCAGTTGCTGCAGCTCTGTCATGCGAAGCAGCGGGACTAGCTTGTGCCCAGTATACCAGAGCTCGCAGAGTGGATGTTGAGCCGAGCAATACAACAAATTTAGAAGTGCTTCGTCGGCCTGATGGCACGCAATTGCAGGGAACGAAGGAAACGTTTCAGGTCCCAGTCCCCGGCACGGGAGTCAAAAAGACGGCAGCCGGATTCAAGCGGAGAAAACGCCGGCAATAAGCCGTCGTTAAACTAAAAGGAGGCAGTTTCGAGGGGCAAAAACTGGCTCCCACAACGGATTGCCCCACAATCCTTGTTCCCCAACTCGGATGGAGGGCGAACAATCTCACTGTCGACGGCATCGTTGGAGGCAAACGGTTGACGGTTACTCTGGACACGGGATCATCACATTCGATCATAACTAGTGATTTGCTGGAAGAAGTGGAGCCGTTGTTTGGGATAGGCGACGGGAGAGGATGCCCCGATTCTTAGGAAGTCAACCGAGATTATCATCATAGGCAGTACGACAGTTGAGCATGGGTTTATAGTGGCGGAAATAGAAACGAGTTGATCCTCGTTGTGGACTTCATGATAAAGAACGGCATTGCTTTGGACCTTAAACGGAGGAGATACAAGAGGTACACGAATTCTGAGTTACCATTAAATGTCGGGGAGGGCAACCAACTTGGCGTGCGCAGTTGAAGACAGCTGTCCAAAGAACGCGCTGGCCGAAGAGGCTTGTTAGTTGAGGCCCAGGTTCACCCTGAACTGAAGCTCCCAAAAAGGAGAAGATGAATACAGTCAGGTCAGGAACCACAATTAAGTAGGGAAGCGTAAATAGCTTCTTTTTTTTGTCGGAGGTTTTTGAAACCTTACATATGAGCACTCAGACCCAAAAACTGATCCACTGTACTGCCAGGTAGCAACTAACTTTTGCTGGAATTTCTTGGTCTTGTAAAGGAAGACCTGCAGGCACTTCTGTGATGATGGGCCTACATCATGAGCCTACCTCATTAGCATCGAATAACTGCCACCTGATTCGAGCAAAGGTGGGACAGTGGCAGAGGAAGTGCTCTGCAGTGTCGTCGTCTTCTTCATAGACGTCGCTGAGGGTTTCATCGCTTAGGTTAGGTTAAGTTAGGGGGCTGCTAGGGTGCCGAATTCACCAGCACACTTAGACTGCGTTGCTCTACTGTGATACCCACAGTCAGACTACTATCACTGATCGACTGCTCCAGTGATTAGTGCCGTTAATTTGATCCCAACGGCAAATAGTGACTGGACCAGATTTGAAAAACCGGATAAATCGTATTAATTTTGCTTTCACTGTGATTCGAACCTGAGACCTCTCTAACTTAGGGCATGCACTTCACCAACTGCGCCATCCAGTCATCAAACGTCCAGGTCCATCGCTTAGGCCAAGCACTCTTAGGTGTCTGGCGAAGGTGTAGTGCCCCGTCGGTGAGTTGTCTGCAGTCTTTCCTGTCAAGAGATAACAAGAACGCCGCGGATTTCTTACAGACGTTAGGGAGCATGCGCTTGGTCTGTCTACATCCTGGAGAGTCATGCCACCTGCGATTGCGCTCTCGAGAGGTCCAACCGTCGATGGAAGCCCTAACAAAGGACGCAGGCTGTCCCAGCGCAGCTTCAAGTCCTGAAAGTACCTTCTCTGATCCTTGCCTAACAAGTTTATCGACGATCTCATTCCTCCCTCACCCAGACAAGTCTTAGCGAATTTAAACTGCCGATCAAATTCAGAAAAGACTTGCATACCTGAACTATTCTGTAAGTGGTTAAGCAAGCAAAGCCTTAAGCACAGCTTGGCTGATGCTGCAGACGCAAATACTTACCCCAACTGTTCTTCACAATATATTGTAGTTCGCGGCCACTAGGATCGCATAGGCTTGGAAAACCGACGCAAATTTACCTAACGAGGTGTGCAGTCTAAAGTCGTCGCTCTCCGCGAAGGCACCAGCACCAGATCCTTCATTGGTCTTGGAGTCGTCCGTGAAGTTTCGACTACATCCCTTTCCTGGCTCAGATTCTGGCAAGAGCCAGTCCTGAGTGCGGGGAAAGTCGACTTTGTATGTTAGTCGCAGCTGGAGTACACGTGTCCGTGCGTCAGACGGCATAGACTGGGGTCAAAGGAAATGCGATGCGCAAGATCATCGAAACTCCAGTGCGTGATGTACCAAAGACCACTTCTGTTTAGACGGAAGATGGCCTTGAGAGTGCATCCCATGATGTGGATGTTAAGGGCGGGATGGAGAGATTCAGCAGTGCATCAAGAGCAGAGCCAGGTGTACTAGGGAAGTCTCCTATGCAGCCGAGACAGACCGTTCTTTGAAGCTTGGTGAAAGCAGCAGGAAAGCTTATTCCACCAAACGACCGATTCATAGGAAAGAAGGGGTCTAATCATAGCCGTGTAGATCCAAACTGATCTTTTTGGTGATAGACCCCAGGATTTGCCGAAAATTCCCTTACACTGCCAGAAAAATGACAGTGCCTTTGCAATTTTTGGTTCGATGTGTTTTTGGAACAGAAGCTTTCCATCTAGAATGACACCCAGGTATTTAGCTTCATCGGAAAAGCGGATAGTGACACCTTTCAGTCAGACCAGTCAATTTCATCCTTCTCGTGAAGAGGACAACCTCGGCTTTGAAAGGGTTGACTGAACGCCCATTTCTAGTACAGTACGTCGATCACATCTAGACAGACGGATAGACACTATCCGACAGACAGTGCAGCTACATCATCCGCATAGGTCTGGGCGTAGATGTTAGAACTATTGAGAGCATCAAGCAGCGAGTCAACCAACAGGCACTATAGCAGAGGTGACAAGGCGCCACCCTGTGGGCAGCCACCATTTACTCCTGCCATAACATACTGGCCACAATCCGCATCCGGAATTATAGTTCTATTCAGTAGCATTGCTTTGGTAAGTAGCTTACACTTTGTATTCAGACCCAATCGAAAAAACGCAATACTTCTTCTGTCCATTTGAACACACAAACATAGTCTGTGGGTGGACTTACATCAAGACCTGGATCTACCGCTCTTCAGGTTATTAGAACAAACTTTCAGAACAACCCACCAGTGTGCGCCTCCCACAAGCCCCCTCAGGCAATGTCTTCTCCACATTGACCTCATGTTTCAAGAGCACTTCTATTTGAATGCTGGTCGTTCACCCGAATCGAGTGTATCGCGTGGGTGACTTCGAGACAAGGCCACCCTAGGGCTGATTTAAAACGTGACATCACATGATTAGATTGAACCGACAACGACATGCGCTCCCAACATCGTCGTCGTCGTCTGGCATTGTGCCACCACCAGAGGAGGATTTGACTCTTATCGTCGTAATAACTCAAAAACGAGCATTCCACATTCGCATTTATCAGTGTGTGAAGTACATTGTCATTGCCTTCACGTATGCAGATAATTTAACATTTCCCCCGAATCGGTATTTTATTTATCCTGCGACAACTCCTGCCCCGTCTTCAGCCACGACCACGTCGACGTCTAAGAGAACCCAAGCCGGTGCTCTGTGCCGCCCTTTTCTGTCTCTCCGTATGTGTACATCTTGGTGGCCCTGCGGCTCTGTTTACCATGTTATCAAGGCCCTCAAATTTGTTCTATATATCATTCCATTCGTGGGACGTTTTTTTTTTTTTTATCTGCGGCTGTGTTTTGATTTATGACAGCACGTTGCCTCCGTTAGGCAGAAGGTGGCTTGCATGGGGGTGCCACGTTTGAAGACGAGCGGAACGGGGCTTAGGTACGCTTTGGGGACAAGTAACAATGAAGGGGAGGTTTTTTATTTTCGGCGAACACTCTCTCGAACGGGATGTTCCTCTAAGAGCGTCTCTATTCTCTCTAATGTCTGTCAGTTTGAATAAATCCTTTCACACACCCACCCTCCCTTTTTTATCACGGGGGCTTTCGGGTGAAGAAATGCGAAGAAACTTGACGGAGATGGTTTAAATTTGAAGTGTGAGCTCCTTTCATTCTTTAAGGACGAACTTGGTTCGTGAGTTTTGCCCCATTTTGGGAACAGCTGTCCTTGCTCAGTCTTAAAGGGGAATCAACTCGAAGACTTGATTATTTTTCACCGATTGACGTCTTCAATTAGTTGGGTTGGGATGCGTGTGTGTACGGGGGAAGGAGTTTAATTAACGCACACTCCGCGATTTTAAAGTGCTTTCCGTGCACAGTGAATGGTTATGAATGACTTACCCAGACGCTATTTAAGGTTGCTCCACGTATGAACTTGACTTTTAATTAAATCGTAACTTAACTTCCATGGGGGAATTAGATTATGCTCCGTCTGGCAGGAGATCACATTGCACAAGCCCCAATCGTAACATTTTGCTCGATGAGCTCCGCCAGACGGTGACCTACACTCGCTCACATTCGAATGCCGTATGCGACAATTTGTTCCAAACCGGTTTCAAATAGTTTCCGGGAGAGTTTTTCTCCATGCAACCGGCTGGGAACGAGTGGTAGGGTTTATACACCAACTAAAGTTTGGTCGGACGAAAGTATGGTCGAGAAATGGAACTTAGCACCGATTGGCCGATCCTTAACACAAGAGACCTTCAACTGAGAAGTTATCAGTCTTTGCAAAATCGCATCTCATCTCTTCTTCAGTGACCCGCATGATCCACTAAAGGGGTCGCGGGAGCAATGCATGCACGAGAGATCTCCAGGCCACTCGATCCTCCGCCATCGACTCTAACTCTAAATCTGGGATTTATGACCAAGTACAACCAGGCGACTGTTTGGCCTTGGTCCCACAATCTCGTCCTGGGTCTGCCAGGTGGTCGCCTACCTGATGGAAAAGGCATGCCTCGGAAGCCGTGATGATGAGGACATTCGTCCCACGTGACCAAACCCTCGAAGTACAGCCCTTTCCATCCGAAGAAGCAGCTGCCCAACGTTGAGCTCCTCTCGCACTGCCGTCTTTCTATCCTATCCCGTCGAGTAATTCCCACAACAGCACGAAGAAACATAATCTCGGCAGCTTGTATTCGCGATCTCATTCTTTCGGTCATTACCCAAATTTCACGACCATAGGTGAGAGCTGGAACAAATAATAATAATAATAATAATGGCGGCGCTTCTCAGCAACCATTCGTGTTGTCCGTGCTATTGTTTTCTCACGAGTGGAGGGGACCTACAGTTTAATGCCGACTCCGAACGGCGAGATTGAGAAGCTTTTTCTAGACAGTTTTACTCTTTGAGCATTGTCAGTGACTCGAAAGAGGTGGAGCCGTGAAAAAATGTTCGGTGTTTTATGAGGAATATAACCGACAACATCGAGCGTAGGAGTCGACGCACCTACAGTTGTGTTCAAAATAATAGTAGTGCGTACCAGAAAAATACTTTAATCAATATTTTAGCCTGCTTCCACATGGAAATTTGATTTTCAGTTTTTTTCCAGAAACTAACGGAATATGTCAAAATTCATAGCAAATATCTTAAAGATCAATGCACGTGAGTCGAGTTTGTGATCTTAGTGAAAAGAGCGCTGTTCAAAAAAATAGTAGTAATAGTAAGAAAACTATTTATAATCAAAGATTTGACTTTTATTGTATTTGTTTCAAGTAAAAAAGTAAGTACTGTCTTTGTCCTTTTAAAATTCGAAATAAAAAAATCAAATTTTTTGACGAAAAATTTCTACAGTGGGAAGCGGTAAGCATTGCAGCCAAGAAAGGCGTGATCTCATTAAAAAATGAAAAAGAAAAGGCAAAACTTATGCCAAAGTGCACAATTTGCTAAGTTGTACTCCAACAATGATAGCCAATACCATCAAATATGTTGAAAAGACGGAAACTCGAGGTAAAAAGAGAAAAACGAACGAAGTAGACGATCGGCACATTGTCCGATAGAGCTAATTGCATCCTTGTGCTTCATCATTTGAAATCCAAAAGGAGCTCCAACTTCCTGTAAGTGCGGTGAGTGTTCGCAGACGTCTTTTAGACCACGACTTGCATGCACGAAGTCCAGGGAAAGTTCCTCTTTTGACAAGGAAACACCTCAAGAGCCGTATCCAATTCGCCAAAAATCACATAGAGTGTCCAGTTAAAAAATGGCGCATTGTATTGTGGACAGACGAGAGTAAATTCGTTCTCTTTGGAGGCACTGGTTCTCGGCAGTATATTCGTCGTCCACCCAACACAGAATATCAATCCAATTACACTGTAAAAACTGTAAAACACGGAGAGTAAAAAATATTAGTTTGGGCATGTTTTTCATACTACGGCGTTGGGCCTATACACCTGATAGACAGAATAATGGATCAACATGTGTAGGCGTTTAATTTTTTTTGTACACTACTGTAAGTGTTCTCGCATAGATCATTATTGTATTCATACAAATATAAACTCTTATAATAGCAAGAAGTAAATATGAACCGAAATAAGGAACTACTCTTATATCGTATGATGTTCTCACCATCTCACTTTTTTACATAAGCATAGCATACCGTTTTATAGGAACTTATAAATACCGCCTGTAATGTCTTATTCTTTCTTCTCAATAAACCATCGTAAGTGGTGCATCTCGTCTCAAGTTGTTTTATTTGATCCGCTCGCCTATCCTACAAAATTCAGAAGTGGGATACCGTTTCCTGATTTCCAAAGTAATTTTAACAAAAGTTTTAGTTTTTTGAGTGTGTAACATTTATCCGAAAATGTCGGAATTGTTTAACCAGTTAATGAATAAAGCAACTGCCCCCATTCTGAAAAACATTTTGCGATCGTTGAATTTGAAAACCGATGGCTCTAAAGCGAGGTTAAAACTACGGGTCGAGGAAGCAGTTCAAAGCTATACGGAGGAGAATCTGCAAGAGCTTGCACGAAGTTTTATGCCCGATGGTAACCAAAATAACCCGGAGTCATCTGACGACGACGAGTCTGAGTTTGAAGAAACGCTGGACGAATCACCTGTCAATGCACGCTGCACCGACATTGATGAGGAGCTTAATAATATACGAGAAGCGTGTATTAAGAGAGAAGAAATAATTTCACTGAAGCGAAGACTAAAAGAGCTGCAAATCGAGGACAATCAAGAAAACCACAGTCCCAGACCACATGTTTCGCAAAACTTCAAAGACATGGAAGACTTATTGTGTCCATTCAATGGAGATGACAACTTTCCCATTGTTCATTGGGTAGAACAGTTCGAGGAGAACGCCGAAACTCTTCAACTGAATGATCGAACCAAGTTCATATTCGGAAAGAGGCTCCTTGGTGGCACTGCAAGGCTTTTCGTCAGATCTTTGAAAATACGAAACTGGACAGAGCTGAGAGATGCACTTTTGGGTGAGTTTAAGCGTGTTGTTACTAAAGCAGATATCTTTAATGAGCTAGGTGCAAGAAAGAGACGGCGTGATGAAACAATACAGCAATATGTGCTGTCCATGCAGGAAATAGCATCGCATAACCCCATCGAGGAAGAAGACTTGATACAGTTTATAATCAAGGGCATACCCGATTCCGAAGTCAACAAGAGTATACTGTACAACGCCAACAACATCAAGCAGCTAAAAATCGCGCTTAAAAAATATGAGAAGTTAAAACAAAACAGTCGTGATAGTGTCCCGCCTAAGCCAAGCACATCCCAGTTTCACATCAGCAACCAAAACAGGCAAAATAATAGTGCATTCAAGAAAAAAGAATACACTAGCAATGCACCTGCCAATGGTTCATGTGTGAAAAAAGAGTTCACGTGTTTTAAGTGTGGTGTTCGTGGGCACATCGCAAAAAATTGCCCAAGTAATAAACCAGTTTTGACTCTCAATGAAAGCTACAACAACAGCCACCGCCCACAACCAAGCAGCATTGATAATAACGAAGACGATTTAAATGTAAACAACGCCTATACAGAAAACATCAAAAACGTTTCTAATCGCAAAGCCAGTCGCATCGTGTTACAGTGCAGCCCAAGTTCTAATAACTTTGAGAAGGAGATTTCTTATATATTCGCCGATGGACATTCCGAATGTTCGTGCACTTTGACATCACTCTTGGACTCGGGGAGTCCGATAAGTTTTGTGCAGGAGAAGTTCTTGCCGCAGACTATGATTTCACCATTGGATAAAAACAGTCAAACGTATTGTGGAGTAAACAACAGTCCGCTTCAAGTGTTGGGAAGTGTCAATTCATGTGTTTTTTTTGATAATGTGAAAACTAATTTATGTTTACTTGTAGTGAAAAATCAGTCAATGAGTTATCCAATTGTTCTGGGGAGAAATTTCATCGACAGCATTGGTATGGTTCTAAAGAGAGCAGACAAAAAGGATGAAAAAGAAAATCTGATTTTGCCAGAGCCAAGCAGCGACAAGTGTAATCGTTCTTCAGGTGTATCATTGTCGTCATCGAGTAGTTGTCCAGAAACAGATGCAAATGTGAATGATTTGTCGTCATCGTCTTCAAGTCAGTGTCGCCGCCCGCATGTTGGTCATGTAAGTACGTCTAGTGAAGAATCTCTGTTTATGAAACAAATTTTGAATATTGATGTAAATGATGAAAGTACAGATTTTGATATAAAAGTAAATCCAAATATACCAATATATATTCAGGGAAGTGTTAAAGCAATAGTAAAGCCAGCTTTTTGTGAATCTGTTGGAAAAGATATTCCCGAAGAGGATCAGTTCAAAAAGAAAATAGTTTTGTGCAAAGATGTACCGTTTCATAGCGTGAATCGAAGTACAGGTTTTACACCTAGCAGTTTGCTTTTTGGCAGGGATCAAAAAGGAAAATTCTGCGACAAAGTAAAAGAGTTGTTAGCCAACAACTTAGAATCTGAAGGGATCAATCTAGAAGAGGTTAGGGAAGAAGCTCAGGGAAAAATTGAGAAAGAGCAAATGAAAAATAAAAGGTATTACGGTAGCCGTCATAAAAATCCAACAGTGTATAAACCAGGAGAATATATTATGATAAAAAACGTTGACACAACTCCGGGCATGATCAAAAAACTTTTGGCCAAATTTCGTGGGCCATACGAAGTGAAAAAGGTTTTGACAAATGACAGGTATGCTATAGGTGATATAGAAGGCTTACAATTAACAAGATTACCATATAAAGGTGTATGTTCTCCAAATAACATGAGGTTATATGCGGTGCCTGAAACTGATTTGAAGCCTGATGAAAACGGCGAAGTAAAAGTATAAATTAAACTTAGAAAGCTAACGACAACATTTACATTTGAATAACGATCACCTAAAAATATAAAAAGCTGTTTTAATCAAAAAGATATATGTTTGTTTGCATCTGCCAAAACTGTCGATGAATATTTCTTTTAACATTTCAAGTGATAATATTTTACATTAGTAACATATCCTAACTTTACTTCCTTTTTATTTTTAAAGATATTCGACTTTAAATTCCTTGATAAACATTTTGAGATGACAAATTTAGACTAAATGTTTAACTAAGTTTCAATGTAATAGTTATGTAACTTTTCATATGTGTGTAAAAAATGATTTTCTTTGTTATATAAAAAAAGGGTCAACTAAATGTTTAATTTTGAAACAATTTCAATGAAAGATTGCTTTTAATTTAATAATAATATTCTAACAAAAATGTTATTCGGTATTATATAAAAACTTATGTATCTAAACAAAAAATGTTGTATGAAAATTATAAAAAAGAAAGAAATTGTAATCGGGTCGATTATAAGGTCAGAATGGCCGAGTTGTAGGCGTTTAATTTTTTTTGTACACTACTGTAAGTGTTCTCGCATAGATCATTATTGTATTCATACAAATATAAACTCTTATAATAGCAAGAAGTAAATATGAACCGAAATAAGGAACTACTCTTATATCGTATGATGTTCTCACCATCTCACTTTTTTACATAAGCATAGCATACCGTTTTATAGGAACTTATAAATACCGCCTGTAATGTCTTATTCTTTCTTCTCAATAAACCATCGTAAGTGGTGCATCTCGTCTCAAGTTGTTTTATTTGATCCGCTCGCCTATCCTACACATGTCTATGCTGATACTTTGAATAACACTATGCCGCCCTATGCCAAATATGAAATGCCAATAAGGAATGGTTTCGGGTTAATGAGGTTGAAGTTATGCCTTGGCCTGCACAGTTCCCCGAACTCAACCCTATAGAAAAACTTTGGGGTAATATTAAAAAAGAGGTAAAGAAGGAAAAACCATTAAACAATCGGGACCTTTGGGTGATAGTAAAGGATTCCTGGACAAAAATCCAAGAAAAGCGTTTCCACAGCTTAGTAGACTCCATTCGGCGTCGTTGTAAAGCTATTTTGAATAATAAGGGGTTCATGACAAAATATCAAGCCCTAGTATATTTTAAAATAACTTTAATTTAATATTTATGCCATTTAAAGGCCGTTATTTCTTAATAATATGAATACTACTATTTTTTTGAACACTGAATTTTCTTTGTTAATTTTATTTTAATATTTTTTTTTAAATTTAATAACTTTAGAAAGTAATAAATTCTTGTAAAACATAAAATAATACTTAAGCTTTGGAGAACTTTTAGGAAAGTCACTACTATTATTTTGAAAACAGCTGTACCTACTACGCCACGGCACGCACTGGAATTAATACTGCGTTAAAAACCGTTAACTTGGCTTTGACACCAAGCTCAACCTTCCTGATTACAGATCGCATTAAAAATCCTTTCTGCCGCTGTACGTACGTGCCGAAAACTTATCATCAACAGTGTGATTGGCCAATTGGTGCAGGTTCAGGCCAGCAAAGTCCACCATCGATCAGATATTTGAATAACAGGGCCCCATGCTTACGGCAGCGTACTCTGGTGGCAGGCGGCATTGAAGGCGAAAGAAGATGCAGAGACTTGCATGAATGGGGGATACGAGGGCAATTAGCAGCAACTTACTTATACTCGCATACAGGGTGGACCATCTAGCGGATTTTTTTAAATCATAGGTCATTTTGACACTGGCAGCTGTTTCCCGCTCGAAATCTTGACAGAAAGTCAGTATCACACCTCCGCGGAACGAAATGAGTCGTTTTACGCTTGAACAGTGTTGGGAAATATCGAAAACTTATTTCCAAAGTGAGTGCTGAGCAGCCTAAACAGTGCGTTTTTTTTAAAGAAGTTTTGGACTAATTGAAGCACCCACCGCGGCTGCAGTACGCAAGTTTGTGCAAAAAGTTCGTGAGACTGGTATGCTAGTGGACAACACTCATGGTCCCCGTCGTCGTACGGTACGCACAGATGAGAATGTGGCTGCTATGTGGCTGCCGAGAGTGTGAGACTCAATTCACGAACATCAACTCGCCATCGATATCAACAGCTCAAACAGCTCAAAATTTCACACACTAGCCTGAGAAGAATTCTGCACAAAGATCTCGGATTATTCGCTCAAAAGGTCCTATTGGCTCACCATCGGAGCTCTTCAAGGCCGGTGGCAATGTTCTGGTAGGGAGCTTGCACCAGATCATTTGTAGAATTTGGGAAGACGAAGGCATGCCCGACGACTGTAATATCAGGTCCATATGTCTCATCCACAAAAAAGACGATCCTACCTCTTGAAACAACTATAGAGGTATATCCCTGCTCAACGTCGCCTACAAGATCTTGTCCAGCTTCGAATAGTTCCTTGCGATGAATGCTGTCGTAAGCGGTTTTAAAATCGATGAAAAGATGGTTGTGTCGCACCACGCCACACATACGCGATGCACCGTTCGTTCCCAACGCGAATTCGAATTTCGAATGTTTTTTGAAACTCTACACTGGAGCACTCAGACTCAAAATCTGGTCCATTGCCAGGTAGCAACCTACTCCAGTGCCGTAAATTTGGTCCCAATGGCAAATGGTGATTGGACCAGATTCGATTTCACTGGGATTCGAACCTGGGATCCCTCTAACTTGGGGCAGGCACTTAACCAACTGTGCTACCAGACGTTCTTATTTCCATTTACTTTTGGAACCGCAAATTGGATGACGCTGTATTCTGGCAACGAAAGCGCGTTGGTCTTTAATGAAGCGCTCCATTTTTTATGACCCCGAACTGCCATTTTGTCTCATTTCCTGTGGGGACAACATTCTACCGCATAAATGGCCCAAAACTCGATTCTTGTATGAATTTCGAAACGACCTTTATGACATTTTCATGCTTTTTTAAAGCCATCCATCAGAAAACAACTTAACAGGACGCTTGAATACTTCTGGTTTGGTGCGACGTAAGTATCTTGATGAATTTAACTCATGGGCGCGGAAGTATCTTATGGGCTTCACCGCTTTTGTACGTACACGGTACATTCCCTAATTTATGACTCGCGCGTGTCTCCAAAATGATAACCTAACCCTTCTTCACTCGGTGTCATAAAATGTCTCAAATACGATACGTACGCGTGTGTGTGTCCCTTGTCATGTATATTTTAATGTCTTCGGTTGGTTGCTACCGGAATAGACATCTCCTTTGATTAATCACGCCAAGGCACATCTCACTTTGTCAGAGTAAAGACAGCCTCTGATTTGGGAACCAATGGTTAACAAATGGAGTGCCCTCGTTCGACCAAGAGCCTCTCAAAGCCGCTTCAGATTGACTTGAGAGACATTTTTTGCGCTTCAAACCGTATCCCACGCTTCGGCTTTGACTGATGAAGAGAATAGATCTCAACGACAGAACCGGCCAATCCCACGGACAAACACTCGAAGGACTTTAAACTTCGCCCTCGAAACCAACCCCCACCCCACACGGCTTCCTGACTTCTATCACACACAATCAATTAAGTCCTCTCCGCCACACACACACGCACAGGAGCCCTCGCTCGTTACTCAATCAATGTATCTGTGCTCATCCCGGCGGAAAGTAAAGCATATCCGCAACTTACAAGAGTTTGCCGTCAAATGTGCGAACATTGATAAAAAGCTTCGCAGCGAATCCTGATTGATGAGAGTGTCCTTTCCTCGGCATTGTTGTCACCAATTACCGAATCGTCCTTCGAGTGGTACAACCCATGGCCCAGTTCCTTTGTCCCAAATCTGGATACGGTTTAGCGAAGCGCAGTGCCAGCACCCCCAGCCTTCGCACACGATGGATACACACGTCGCTGTGTGAAAGCGAAACATCGGGGCAACCAATCGAGTCTGGAAGCGGATCGATAAACCGTGATACCAAAAGTTTCGCTGCATGATTGCCCGGGAGGAGAGCAATGGAACGGCTGATTGGGACGGTGGCCAGCATCAATCAAGGCAAATCCAACCCGTGTCGTCTACCTGCGAGATACGCAGAAATCCGAACTTATCTTCGCGCTGGTTTAGTCCGTAAACAGATAAATCCGATGGTGATAATAGCGGCGATGACAGTTTCGGTACTTCGCTCAGAATCTACTGCAACTCTGAGTGGGTCTCCTTGAAGGGGGAGAGTGGTGCGTGGGTGGTGGGCGGATGATGTAAGCTCTCGGATAACTAATATAAAACTTTTTAAGGACTCTCGCGGGTAAATGCTCTTCAGGAGCGAATATGCTAATGAATCGATTTATGATGACTCGTCGGGACTTTAAGGGATTCACCACCACATCCCGGAGATTGATGTTCGAAGTGCGGTCGATTTCGAACGCTCGTTTGTCAAAGGGGAGGGAGGGGGGGCAATCTTAAACGTCCATTAATCGTTTCTAAGCGGTCTTAGTGACAATCGAAGTTTAAACTGTCAACGTAAACTTGGGAAGAAGACGGTATCGTTTTCTAATCAAACCTTGCGTGCGTTTGTTTAGGGAATCACTGGAGGCGTGGTGGAACGAATCGGCATGGCACCTGCGGCAATGCTTATGAATTTTTTTTTTTTTTGAAGAGAACGTGCAGAGGAGATAATTAAGAAACCGTGCTTATTCGCCTGAGGGTTGGATCTGGGCATTTCGAGATTTTCTCGTAAGAGGCTTCTTTGTGTTGAATGTTGTACCTGCAGACGCTTCGTATCAATTCGAGTTTGGACGAGTTCGTGCCTCTGAATCAGATTAGAAAAGAATGTTTATATAGGGTGGACCAAATACAAGTTTCTTTTCAAAAATGCAATAAAATGAACAAAATTAAATATTTTCCATGTACTATGGCTTTAATAGTAAGAAGAAACATTCCGATTAATTATGAAACACAACGTCGTTCAAGTGGCTGCCTCAAAACACGACTGGATGCCGCAGTTGTTTAAGTACTTGCCACAAGTTAGAGGAGTGTTCGAGTCCCAATGAAAGCAAAGTTAATACGCCATTATCCGGTTTTTCAAATCTGGTCTAGTCACCATTTGCGGTTGGGATCAAATTAATGGCACTGGAGTAGGTTGCTACTTGGCAGTTGGACCAGTTTTAACTCTGAGTGCTCTAGTAATGTTTCAAAAATCCTCCCAAAAAAAAAAAGTGGCTCTGCCTCTGCCGGCTTGGCAGTAGCTCATTCAGTCACCCCAATTTTTCAAGACCTTGTTGATGGTTTTGGGGTGTAGCTCAGGGATTGTTTGGATGATATTGTCCTTAAGTGCTTGAATCGTTTCCGGATTGTCGCCCTTCACGGTCTCTCCACAAAAAAAAAGTCCAAAAGGGTCAAGTCGCAGCTCCGAGGCGGCCAATTGACTCGCACGGGGAAGGTTCCGTCGCATAATATTGATCGATGATTTCTGAATATCAAACGACGTTTCCAAACAATTTCAGTTAACATTTTCTTCTAACTTCAACCCAAATCAACCATTCATTCATACATTCATAGATCCAAACAAACAAACATTCATCCATACACATATCTATACCTACAAAGAAGCTTTCGTCAGCATACAGGCTGTGCGCCATAAGAACAATCAGCGGCTTCCGAACAATTTCGGACGAAGCAGCCTGTGTGATCGCGGGTATGGTCCCCATCGACATTCTCGCCAAAGAGATGCATAGGGTCTACCTAAGGCGAACGGCAAATCGCGCGGAAACTAGCGCAAGATGCCTGAAAAAGGAAGAAAGGGCAACATCTATGGCACTGTGGCAAGCCAGATGGGACACCACAACCAAAGGCAGATGGATGATGTTGAAAGAAACCTCCACCTCATTTCGAAAGATCTGTCGATTGATATATAT
The DNA here is from genome assembly GCA_930367185.1 of Myathropa florea. Lineage (NCBI taxonomy): Eukaryota > Metazoa > Arthropoda > Insecta > Diptera > Syrphidae > Myathropa > Myathropa florea. The sequence continues at coordinate 79,251,240 of OV884003.1, read as the reverse complement.
ATCGATGGGGTGCGACAATTTTTCAAAATTAATGTCAACTTCACCTGTACTGGAGCCACCCCCAAATGGCCCCACTTTTTAAAATCGCTGCATAGGAGTTGACATCTAGGTCTGAAGTACCTAATTCCAAAATTTCATGCCGATATCTTCATAAACTTCGGAGATAAAAAAGTGTGACAGACACGACGGACGGATGGACGGACGGACGGACGGACGGACACACCGAAATTATAAAGGTTCCGTTTTTGTAGACGGAACCTTAAAATAAACCGGGCAAGTGCGAGTTGTACTCGCACGGGGAAGGTTCCGTCGCATAATATTGATGGATGATTTCTGAATATCAAACGACGTTTCCAAACTATTTCAGTTGAACTTTCTTCTAACTTCAACTCAAATCAACCATAAATTCATACATCCAAACAAACAAATGTTCATCCCTACATATACCTATATCTCTATCCAAGTTTATCCAACACAGAAAATCCCTTCCATCATACATACAGACATACCTATCTAATCACTGCTCATGCCTGCGGTATGTGTGTGTTCATTTCTGTTGGGCATTTAGGGGTGAGATCGAAAAGATAACGCTCATAAACGAATAGAGTGGCCGAACACAGCATGAAATTATGTGTGAAAATGAAAATTTTTTCTTGTTTTAAATCTTAGATATTTCAAAATTTCAACATAAGTCGATATTCTGAAATTTATCATTTCTTAATGCTTACATTGATGTGTTGAAAGAAACCTCCACCTCATTTCGAAAGATCTGTCGATTGATATATATATCGATGGGGTGCGACAATTTTTCAATATTAATGTCAACTTCACCTGTACTGGAGCCACCCCCAAATGGCCCCACTTTTTAAAATCGCTGCATAGGAGTTGACATCTAGGTCTGAAGTACCTAATTCCAAAATTTCATGCCGATATCTTCATAAACTTCGGAGATAAAAAAGTGTGACAGACACGACGGACGGACGGACGGACGGACGGACGGACACACCGAAATTATAAAGGTTCCGTTTTTGTAGACGGAACCTTAATATACCTCAATCCAAGTTTATCCAACACAGAAAATCCCTTCTATCATACACATACCCAATCACTGCTCATGCCTGCGGTGTGCGTGTTCATTTCTGTTCGGCATTTAGAGGCTAGATCCAAAAGATAACACTCATCGACGAATAGAGTGGTCGAACACAGCATGAAATTTATGTGTGAAAATGAAAATAGTGATCATTTTAAATCTTAGATATCTCAAAATTTCAACATGAATTGATATTTTGAAATTTAACATTTCTTAATGCTTACGCTGAGGTCTTCAGAACTGCGTTTTCAGATGTTCAAAATTCGCATGTCGATGATTGACCGTTTTTGGCCAATATCTCGAAAACTATTAAGGCCAGAATGCTTGAAATTGTTTTGAATGAAAGTACTCAATGAAGCGAAGTTTTTTTAATTTTTTCAGATTTTTAAACTCTTTGGTTTAGAAATGGCAGGGGGGGATGCATTAAAAAAAAACGTTGGAGCTCCATATTTTCCAAACGGTACTTTGGATCAAAAAGTGTTGAAGCAAACATCTACCTCATTTCCAAAGATCTGTCGATTGATATATATGTCGGTGGGGTGCGATAATGTTTCAAAATTAATGGCGACTTCACCTGTACTGGAGCCACCCCCAATTGGCCCCAATTTTTTAATTTGGGTGCATAGGCAATGACATCTAGGCCTGAAGTACCTAATTCCAAAATTTCATGCCGATATCTTTATAAACTTCGGAGATAAAAAAGTGTGACAGACATGACGGACGGACGGACGGACACACCGAAATTATAAAGGTTCCGTTTTTGCAGACGGAACCTTAAAAAACTAAAGTGGCTCTTACTCGGCCGGCTTGGCAGTAACGCATTCGGTCACCCCAATTTTCTCAAGACCTTGTTAATGGCTTCGGGCGGAATGCTTGGATGATATTGTCCTTAAGTGTTTAAATCGTTTCCGGATTGTCGGCCTTCATGGTTCCCCATAAAAAAAAAAGTCCAAAGTGGTCAAGTCGCAGTTCCGAGGCGACCAATTGACATCGTCAAGACGGCTGATAATACGATTTGGAAATTTGGTGCGCCAAAGACCGATTGTGGCATGGGCTGTATGGCATGGCGCGCACATCCTGCATGCACCAGAGGGCGTCCAAATCCATGTCTTCAGTTTCAGTAAAAAAGAGTCGGTAAACACGGTTCTGTAACGCCCACCGTTGACTGAAACGTTGTTCCCAGCCTCATTTTCGAAGATCCGCACCAAACTGTCACTCTCTGTGGATGCATTGACTTCTCGACAATAACGTGCGGGTTTTTCAAGCACCAGATGCGACAATTTTATTTGTTAACGTAGCCGCGGACATGAAAATGCGCCTCGTCAGAAAAGATGAATTTTCTCCCAAAATCGTTGTCCAATTCAAGCTGCTCTAAGGCCCAAACTGTGAAGCGATGCGAACGAAGCGGATGGTCGCGCGCCTTCAATTGCTGAGTCAATTGGAACTCGTAAGCGAATAATCCGAGATCTTTGTGCAGAACTCGAATTCTCGCCAGGCTAATGCGTGAAATGTTGAGCTGTTGAGATCGATGGCGAGTTGGTGTTCGTGAGTGGAGTCTCACACTCTCGGCAGTCACACAGCAGCCATATTCTCATCTGTGCGCACCGTACGACGACGGGGACCATGAGTGTTGTCCATTAGCATACCAGTCTCAGGAACTATCTGCACAAACTTGCGTAAAGCAGCCGCGGTGGGTGCTTTAATTAGGCTAAAACTTCTTTTCGAAAAAAGCACTGTTTAGGCTACACATCACTCACTTTGGAAATAAGTTTTCGAAATTTCCCAACACTGTTCAAGCGTAAAGCGACTCATTTCGTTCTGCGGAGGTATGATACTGACTTTCTGTCAAGATTTCGAGCGGAAAACAGCTGCCAGTGTCAAGATAACCTATGATTTAAAAAAAAAAAACCACTAGATGACCCACCCTGTATATAATTTTCACCAGTGTGAGGGAGATGGGTTGGATGCACCGAAAATTGGCCTTCTTCCAACGAAAATCCACTTTCAAAACGGATTTTCGAGTGAAGCAGGTATATTTTCATTCCTTTTCGTTCCGTTTTCGACATGTTTTCCTCATTTTCGGGTGAAAATCTTGCCTGCCCAGGCGGATTGCCCATTCGCTTGTAAACACCGTTTTTGAGCATTGTCAGAGAGAGGTGTAGTCGTTGTTTTGAAAAATAGCTGCTTGTTCTGGGGTTTGAACCTTGACTTGAAAGTCTAGAGCGCAGGGGGCGACGCACGTTCCCAGAAAGCCACGACGCCCGAAATTTTCACCAAATATATCCATAAAATAATGATTCTTTAGTATTATTGATTTATCAGTAATTCACAATCCTCGATTTGGTTGATCATCGTTGAGCGACTAGATATCGCCCGTTCTTACAGATTTTGTGTGACTCAAACCACCATCTCCCTCTCTCTTTCTCTGATACTCTATGCACTCTTTGCTGACTCACCCAGCATTCAAAAGGCAAACAGAAGGAGATAAGTAAAGGGTTTTAAAAGACAATCCGAAACTGAGCTCAAATCGCCTTTGCGCTAAATTCCTTTCTTAGCTGAATATCGTTGTTAACATTATTTTCGCTCGAAGAATCGGGGACATCACCTCAGTCCACTCTCTTTCAAATCAAAACATTACTTTCCCTTTCACACCCTCACATTCCAGTCGAAAACTCCATCCCTCAGCCACATGATGCATGTGCCCCAAGTAATCTGATGAAGCACTCCCCGTCTTACGTCGCTCGCTTTCATTGTTTTTGAAAGTGAATTGCGATCTTGGTCGTGTGGTGAATTTATTGATATTCATAGCGCCGCAGTTAAAAACTATCCCTGACAGAGTTGTGAAGGAACGGGGAAGGACTGCAATGCGGCAAGACCGGGTCGTGGGTATGATTCTGTTTTTTTTTAATTTATTTCCATTGTCCGAAACCGGGTGGTTTTTGTGGGTGAGACGAGAACAAGTGCTGGCACGAATAAAGACGACATTTAAAGTTTTTCAATAAATCTGAGCACAGAATCTGATGATTTACTTAGAATTGTTTTAGATTCCCACACATGCCGGCCTTGAAACCGAGAAGTTATTTGCTTTAAGTTGAACTCGTTTGATGTTCAATTTGACCTTTAAAGGTTATTCGAGTTACTGACCGAACTCAAAATGAGACCAAGCAGTAAATTCTTCAAAAATACCAAGGAAGCTGGAGTTAAAAAGTGTTACATGTCAACACTTCGAAGGAGATTGAAGTTTTAAGACTTTTTTCGGTTCAAATCTTTCCACGGAGTGGCAAGGGATGGATGGTGTGGATGGAATCATGCCAGTCCTACTCCAGAAAGGGAAGGACGAACCATTATCTTATCTATAGATTATATCAAGAAGTAGTCTAGCACTGGGATACATACCAAATCAGTGAAAACGGGCAAAGGTGTTCATTCCGATTCTTGAGTAAGAACGTGATCGCAATCGGCAGTGTTTATTAAAGCGATGAAAATTAATTAATTAAAAATGTTTATTAATTAAACGCTTAATTTAAAATAATAATAGTGTGTTTGTTTTAGACAAGAATAAGAAAAAAAAACACTAAAGTTCAGCCAGATCTATAAAAGTTCATGTACTCTATAAAAAAAAAAATATATAGTTATAAAACAAACAGTGAACATCCGCAACAAAATTATACACATATAACAAATTAACAACATATTAAAAAAAAAAAAAAAAAAACATAAGTGGATTTTCTCCAAGTGCCGCTTAAAACAAATATTCGCTGCCGGTAATCAAACACACACGAAATACATATAGACTTAGACACAACACAGAAGCGGCCAACGAAAAGTGGCCTAAATTCTCGAGGAAGCCGTGTGGATAAGGAATGTGCTAGTGTGCCACAAGTGCCAGAAGAGTGCAGTGCCCAAAGCTGGAGATATTTTGAATTTTGTTTATATTCAGTGAAATTTTTTTTATCATTTAAAGATTCATTCGTTTAGATTTTAAGTTTAAATTTTTCTACATTTTATTTAGTTTTTATTTTAGTTTAATATTTTAAATATAAATATAAAAAAGTGTAAAGTAGTTCTGGCTTTAGTGCTGGGAGTGTAAGTGTCCGGGAAAAGAGGGATTTCTCCCCAAAATTTCCGATTTAATCCACAGGTACCATCCTTCACCGTGCTGCGCGCAGGACATCGGGGGATCGTAGAAAACTGGGAGTAGCAGGTTTCACAAATTCGCCAAGGGAGATAGCGAAGGTCATGTCGATTGACATGATGGGGTGGGCAGGCGGACTTGTGCCAACAACAACAGGCACCCTCGGGTTCTTGACGAACCTGTATCGCCAAACGACACTGGAAGGGTGTTGTTTCGTGTTAGGGCTAAGCTAGGTAGTTTTAAGGTAGATTAGGTTTAGTATAGGTATAGTTTTAAGATAGGTAGTTTAGTTTAGGTCTAGTCTAGGTTAGTTAGCTTAGCTCCGCGAGCTCCCTTCCGGTCTCTTTTGGTGATAAAGGCATAGACCTTGAACACCTTTCTTTTTCTCTTTCCTGTCTCTTCTTCCTTTTCTCTGTCCTATCTTTTAGTTGTCCGTCCGTGGTCTGTTAGGGTATTAGGCTTTCATCTCTTTCTATCTTTTCACCTCTCTCTATTTTCTCTTAGCTAGCTTTAGGCACGATATTTTTTGTTTGCGACTGGTGGTGTACGAGTGGGAGGACAAGAACCGGCCCGTCCGACGGGCTAAGCCGTGCAACCGTAAGCGTGCCGCCGTCTTACTCACCGTTACCATAGCCCAGCCAACCAAGCTTGCAACAAATGGCGCCCCACGTGTTGGCATGTGCAACAAAAGTCTACCAAAGTCCTACAGACCGATCAGCCTAACATCGTTTATTCTCAAAACAATGGAAAAGGTTGTGGATAACTACATAAGAGTGGAAGTACTACAGACATCCCCTCTTCATTACTGTCAGCATGCTTACAGGGCAGGCAGATCCCCAGAGACAGCACTCTATCAACAGACAGAAACTATAGAAAGCGCCCTTAATGCTAAAGAAATAGTTATATGTGCTTTCTTGGATATTGAAGGAGCATTTGACAACACATCCCATGATGCAACTGTTCGGACTCTGGACAAAAAGGAAGTAAACCACACAGTATCGAAATGGATGTGTGAAGTCCTGAGCACGAGATCAGCGGAGACTCACACAGCAAGAGGCATAATAAAAGTCGACACAATAAGAGGATGCCCACAAGGAGGAGTTCCATCTACTCTCATGTGGAGCCTAGTTGTCGACGAGCTCCTAGAGATACTAACTAACCATTGCATCAGATGTCAGGCATATGCCGATGACATAGTAATCATAGCCAGAGGAAAAATGAATGGAGAAGACCCCATGCGATATCATCAAATGGGGACTAATAATAACTAAAGATGGACTGGATGGCGCAGTTGGCTAAGTGCCTGCCCCAAGTTAGAGGGGTCCCGGGTTCGAATCCCAGTGAAATCGAATCTGGTCCAGTCACCATTTGTCGTTGGGATCAAATTAACGGTACTGGAGTAAGTTGCTACCTGGCAGTACAATGGACCAATTTTGAGACCGAGTGCTCCAGTGTAGTGTTTAAAAAAAAAACACAAAATAAAAACAGAACGGGTGCTTGTTGGCTGGGCTAAGTCCAAATCCGACAAAGAACACCTTCGTTCCCTTTACAAGGAAACAAAAACTGGAACGACTAAAACCAATAAGTCTGTTGGGTACAACACTAACGCCAGTGAAAGAAGTTGAATGCCTAGAAGGAATCTTAGATAGCAATCTCATCTGGAAGTGACGCGTGCTCTAATGATCTCCCGTAGCCTGGCGGGCAAGTCCTGGGGATGCAGTCCAAGCGTCCTAAGATGGATGTATATAGCTATTGTGAGACCCACAATCATCTACGAGGCAATAGCACAGACTAAGAGAACCAGTCTGAACAACACAAGGAAAGGTTAGGTTAGGGGGCTGCTAGTGAATACAAAAGCACACCTAGACCATGTTAGTCCATTGTGATACCCACAGTCAGACTACTACCACTGACCGACCGCTCCAGTGATAGTGCCAATAATTTGATCCCAACGGCAAATGGTACCTGACCAGATTTGAAAAACCGGATAAAAGCGTATTAACTTTGCTTTGGGCGCCGTGGCCAAGTGGGTTCGTGCGTTGACCCATGCGCATTAGACTTTCATAGTCTAGGTTCGAATTCAAGTACAGACAAACAATTTTTAAAAAAAAAAAAAAATTGTTTGCGGCTCCACCTTTTTCGAGTCATTGACAATGCTCAAAGAGTATAACTGTCTCGAAAAAGCTTCTCAATCTCGCCGTTCGGAGTCGGCATTAAACTGTAGGTCCCCTCCACTCGTGAGAGAACAATAGCACGGACAACACGAGTGGTTGCTGAGAAGCTAGGCGCAGGTCTACCCCGGACTATAGCGCCGCCATTATTATTATTATTATTATTATTATAACTTTGCTTTCACTGGGATTCGAGCCTGGAACCACTCTAACTAAGGGCAGGCATTTAACCAACTGAACCATCCAGTCGTTGCCCAGATAGTTCGTGGTTAAACCTTCTCCTCCAAATTCCATCAACACAAACAGGACCAAAGATCGCGTGCAGAACTTTTCTCTCGAAAAGACCAAGAGACTGTTCATCCGCTTGGGATATTGTTCATGCCTCTGCGCCGTAAAACAGGAGTGGGATGATCAAGGTCTTGTATAGAGTCAACGTGGTCTTCCGGGAGAGGGCTCTACTAATCAATTGCCTTTTGACCCCAAAAAAACAGCGGTTGGCAAGAGTTATTCTGCGTTTGATCTCGGTACTGATGTTGTTTGTAATGTTTACCGCGGAGCCAAGGTAGACGAAGTCCTTAACTGAATCGAAGTTATAGCTGCCTATGGTGACGTTCTGGCCAAGTCGTCGATGTTGTGCGTCCTTTCTCGATGACAGCATATACTTGGTTTTGCCCTCGATCACCGCCAGACTCATTTTAGCCGCTTCCGCTTCAATGCCAGCATGTGATGTTCGCCCAATCACGTCAATGTCATCCGCTTAAGCTAGCAGTTGAACAGAATTTTGGAAGAGCATGCCTCTTGTGTTGGTCAGTGAGTTCGATCTTTCCAAGAACGATGTTAAAGAAATCACATGACAGCGCGTCGCCTTGTCTAAAATCTTTTTTGACATTGAAAGTCTCGGTGAGTTCGTTACCGACCTTGATGGAGCAGCGAGAGTTCTCCATCGTCATCCTGCTCAGTCTGACGAGTTTAGCAGGAATGTCAAAACGAGACATGGCGCTGAATTGCTCGTCTTCATGCACGCTGTCGTATGCGGCCTTAAAATCGACAAATAGATGGTGTGTGTCGATCTGCATTTCTTGGGTCTTCTCCAGGATCTGCCGCAGTGTGAAGATTTGATCGATGGTGGACTTCCCCGGCCTGAGACCACACTGATAGGGACCTATCTTAGCCGCTTCCTTCTCGATGCTCACCACTGACAGCCCTCTGCGTCCTTCCGATGATGTCAAGGACATGGGCATATGCGAGCAGTTGCACAGATTTGTATAAGATCGCGCCTCAAGTGTTGACTTTCGAGTTACGCCCGATCTTCTTGAGAATGATATTCAAAAAATCGCGTGACAGTGCGTCGCTTTGTCTGAACCCATTTTTGACATCAACGTTTACGGTTAAGTCTTGACCCTCGATAATTTTCGCAGTCAAGGGGTGTCCTCTCTTCTTTCGAAATTCCATCAGAAAAAATAGATTTCAAATGAAGGAGATGATGAACGAGGTCTGTTCGTCTACTATACTTCGACAGATTTAGAACAGATGTTTGAAATATACTCAAGATATCGTGACCCCCACGCCAATTGTTTACATGTCTGAAAATTATGGTGGAAGACACAAATGTTCGCATAAAACAATAGAAAAAGCTCAAAAGCACCAGAACGAAATTCACAATTAAGCGTGAGATCACTTTTATCTTCTATCCCCAGCAAAGCGTGAACGGCAGAACGCACTTAACCGGCAACCGACTGTATGAGTGAAAGCCCTCTTTTAGGTAAGCTTTGTTCTGAGTGAGATACTCTCAAACGAAAAGCTTGTCTTGGCACAAATCAGTTCGCCACTATTCTCTCTTCGAAGTGGTTTGTTATTTGTGCTCGCTGCCATGATTGTTTTTACGACTCTGCTATGCCTTATCGTGGGCGTTGTGATCGCCGCAGTTGCATGGGTGAAGAAACGATACACATTCTGGACACCCCGCGGGATCCCACAGGATAAGCCCCAATTCCCCGCTGGAAGCATGGCTGGCTACATGAAAACGCGTACACTGCGGGACATCATGAAGGACTACTACGACAAGTTCAAGCGCACCGGCCCATTCGCCGGTTTCTACTTCTGCCTCACGCCAGCAGTGCTGGTGTGTGATCTGGACCTAGCCAGGGATATCCTGATCAAGGATTTCCATAACTTCACCGATCGCGGGGTGTACCACAACGAGGAAGACGATCTCCTCACTGGGAATCTATTCGGTCTGGATGGCGAGCAGTGGCGGCGACTGCGGAACAAGTTGTCGCCGACGTTCACGTCGGGCAAAATGAAGTTCATGTTCTCAACGGTGGTGGCGGTTGGTAAGAAACTCCACGACATCCCAACGGAAAATGGTGACTGGACCAGTTTTGAAAAATCGAATGAAAGCGTATAACCTTTGCTTTCACTGGGATTCGAACCAGAGACCCTCCTAACTTAGGACGCGCACCTAACCAACTGAGCCATCCAGTCGTCTAACACGAGTGAAACACTCAACAAAATTCAACGGTTGGCATGTCTTTTTATTACTGGGGCCATGAGGACTTGCCCAACTGCGGCCATGGAGTTGTTATTGGAGTTGACTCCCCTGCATCTAGTGGTCGCAGAGTGTACAAATAAAACAATCATGAGAATGACAAAAGAGGGGATAGGAAAAGACAGGTGCATTACAGCGAGGCAATTCGACGCACTAGTCAAAAAGCTACCACTCCTGCCCATTCCGAAGGACGACGTGATTGGGAAATTCAACTTCCAAATGAAATTTACCAGTAAGCTGAGCACCAAAAGGGAGCAATGAATCCATGGTTCACAGACTGAGCAGCAACACGGTAAAATGGTATACACACGGATCAAGAGCTGATGAAGAAACTGGGGCAGCAGTTTTTGGGTCTGGGCCAAAGTACTTCGAACCCATGGGCAAACGCACCAGAATCTTTCAAGCAGAAATGTATGGCATAGATAGCTGCGTCCAAATCAATCTCGACAGGTACGATACCAACCGCGACATAGCAACAATGTCAGATAGTCAAGCTGCTATCATCTCCTTCACTCCTTCATCATCAAATCCAAGCTTGTATGGGAATGCTTGTGGAAGCTCAAAAAGTTGAGTAGGAGGAACCGAGTAAAACTCTGCTGGATACCTGGCCATACGGGGATAGAAGGCAATGAAATGGCCGACATCCTGGCAAGGAAAATAGCATCAGAAGACTAAATGGCCCTGAACTATTTTGCCTTCTAGGAGACCATGTCCTAAGAGAAGAATTCAGGGAACTAGAAAGAAGGAACCGGTCAGAAACCTGGAACAACGCTCGTGAAATGAAGTAGTCCAAGAAACTCCCAGGGCAATATGACCGAAGGAAGCTCGAGGCATGCACCGAAATGAGCAAGAATAACCTCCGTATCCTAACAGGCTTCCTAACGGGGCACTGTAGACTCAGGGAGCATCTAAGGAAACTAGGGGTATCAGAAGAAGGTCTCTGCAGATTTTGTGGAGAATTTAATGAAATTCCAGAACATATACTGGGATTTTGTGAGGCACTAGCCCACAAAAGACAAAAATGTCTGGGCAAGTACCTATTATCAGAGGAAGATATGCAGTCACTAGAACTATCTCTCATTCTCAGATTCCTGAAGGAAACGGGCTTAGAGAGAATACTCTAGAACAGATTTCTTCACTTATGCACAATAGGAGTTCATTATTCTCTGAAAAGAACTGTATTTGAGGGGAACTCTGTGTTTGAGGGGAACTCGTAATTGTGCTAAGGTATTGAAAGGGGGCACAATAGATCTTAAAGGTCGCGGTGCAATATACCCTAAAAAACAATAATAAAAATAATTGCTACTAACTCCGCTTGGAGTACGCTACAATCGCAGAAGACCCCTGCCCCCATTCCTGCTCCCGTTTTCGAGCTGTCAGTGTATAGGGAAATCTCTTTTCCAACCTCCGCTGATAGTTTTGCCAACTTTTTCTATCTGGAATTCGGTAGGCAGCTTCCTTGTGGTAGTCAGGGTTAGTGGCAGGTAGTTCGACGCTATGTAGCTCTGTGTTGCTGTCCATTTTGAGAGGATGGACTCGTACCCATATGGATGGTGCTTCTGCACATGGTCAAACTACGCTTGTTCACACAAAACAAACTTGCAAATGTGTCAAAATAAAATTAACTCCAAAACAGTGCAAACGACAAGACACATTTCTTGTTGAAAAAATTTATCAAACCTTTTTTGTAAATTACTCTACTTCTGGCAATATCCTCGCTTCGCAACTGGCAATGCCTCGAACCTGGCACTTAAAATGCACCATGTATAGGTTAATCCTTCTAAAAACGTATTTCCTTAACCGTTATAGTCAAAGACGCATTCAGTTACGATTGTTTTTTTTTTCTTTTTTCTCCGCAGGTCACAAAGTAAATTTACGTGGACACGCACACAATCCTCAGTCGGCCAAAACAAGCAGGAATCATATTCCTAAACTGTAAATAATCCAAAGTGACACCCTCCACGTAAAGTTATGCAAAAGAAAATTTGAAAATATTTGCACAAAATAATTACATTTCACCCAGAATAACATAATCCTTGTCCATTTGTGAAGAGGGAGAACGGAACGTCGAGAAGTGAAAAACTTTGCGTTCATGCATCAAATTTCGTCTGAATATTACCCATTCCATATCAAATAGATTCACTTGAAGAGCTTGAAAGCGACCGACGTCCCGGACGAATTTTTTGGGACATCAAACGCACCATCGACAATGTACCACCCGTGGACATCAAAGTCATCGTGTCGTCCCAAACATTCGACATTTGAAGCACCAAGCTCCAAAGCAGCAGGAAGAAGCAGAAACAGCTGCTAAAGTTAAATCCAGGTCAGTGCTTTCATCAACATCAACAACAAAGTCAATTAGCTTATTGAAGCAGAGTCGCTTGAAGATTCATTTAATTTTCATTTTTCTTCACTTCCTCCTCGTCATCTCTTCAGGTTCTGTGATAGGCTAGTGGGTGGCCAGTGCAAAGAGCAGGGTGGTTCTGTTTTTGGACACGTTAAAGTGGGCAATTGTAGAGGCGATGGGCCACATTCACTTGTCTGGAGTTCACATGAAAGTTAAATTTGTTGAGTGAGTATAATTTGATTATACTTTCTGCCTTTAAGTACCAGCTTCTTTTGAAGGCATTTGGAAGATTAAAAAGTTGGAAAACATTTTTGAAACATCAATTATTCCGACGTTAGGAGGTTATGTCGAATTTATGTAAATGTTTTATAACAGCATGTGAAGAGTGACTTTTGTCTGTGACTGTAAAATTCTGAAATTGGATCTAAGTGATGGATACTTTCGAGAAAAACAACAAGACGTGGTGTGTTTACCCGAAGCGATGAATGTTGCTTCAGAACCAGGATCGATCAGTGCTCGGAGAGTGTGTTCAATTTTATCGATGACCATGGCATTAACTAAAGCCGTTGCAAGAAAGACATTCGTGTTCAGCTGGTTGACATGCGCACATTCGATTAACTAAGAACCGCATCGTCTGGCTTTCAAAGTTGAAATTTCTTCGATAAAGCATTCCAAGTGTAATAACGTAGAATCTCAGAGTAAAGCAACCTTCCTGAATACGCATCCCTTTGAAGTTAGGAAGTTGAGTTAGGGGTTGAAATGAATGTGAGCGATACCACTAAGACTCGTGTTGTCTCGTCAATCTCAGCTTGGAATTTATGTGTGAAATCTTGAAATCTTGAAATATTTAAATTATAAACGGTGTAATAGACAATTGCAAGGTTTAGCATTAGACAGGTTTTTAGTTTAGAATACTGCTGACTTAGTTGCGTAGGTGGACATTTGGACTTTAGAAAAAAGACAACATGTTAGATATCCCAAATGCATAGAAATGGAGGTTGACAATTTTATAGAAACACCACGCATAAGAAAATCGCCAGGAAATCACATATTGCAATATCCACCAGAAATAAAGGAAATGGTGTATATAATATAATATTATATAATATATAATAAAGGAAAAAATAAGAGCCCGTAAGAAATGGCAACAAACTCGTGCGCCACAACATAAAACTCGTCTCAATCAGTTATGCAACCAGTTGAAGGCGAGTATTAGGACATTCAAAAGTAATATTTTTAACTCATATCTAGTTAGCTTGTCTGCTAAAAAGGAATCTAACTACTCGCTGTGGAAAGCCGTTAAAGACGTGAGAAAACCCCAAGCCCATGTAGCACCAATAAGAAAAAATCAGGACGAATGGGCGAAAGACGATAAGGAGAAAGCGGAACTCTTTGCTAACTATTTAGAAATTACATTTCAACCGGTCGATGGAATAATACATCTTGAAAATATTAATAGGACTGAAGTGACAGATGGCAATTATGCGATTAGGATCGCTACGCTTGCGGAACTTAAAGAAGAATTAAATAAACTCAAACCAAAAAAAGCTCCTGGATACGATTTAATCACAGGAGAAGTTCTTAAAGCGTTGCCCAGGAAAGCGCTTCTTAAGTTTCTGTATCTCATCAATGCCGCCCTTAGACTAGAACACGTTCCTAGTCAATGGAAAGTGGCAGAAGTGATTATGGTACCGAAACCTGGGAAACCGCCAACTGATAAAAAGTCATATAGACCGATCTCACTTCTACAGATAATGTCTAAGGTATTCGAAAGAATTCTACTTAGACGTTTAAGTTTAAGTCCGGTCGTGGAAGAAAAACGCCTTATTCCGCACCACCAATTCGGCTTTAGAAGTAAGCATTCTACTATCGACCAAGTACATCGCATAACTGATGTAGTGGAAAAAGCACTGGAACAAAAATATATTTGTTCGGCAGCATTTCTTGATGTTTCTCAAGCCTTTGACAAAGTTTGGCATGAAGGCTTGAAACATAAACTAAGTCAATTTCTTCTGGAAAAACTTTTTAGAATCACAGCGAACTATCTCTCTGATAGAATGTTCCGTGTAAAGTGTGGAAACGAATACTCTGTATTCAAATCTATAAAGGCTGGAGTACCACAAGGAAGTGTTCTTGGTCCTCTCCTTTACCTACTTTATACCAGGGATATACCGGAAGACGAAGGCACCGTATTAGGCACATTTGCTGACGATACTGCCATTTTGGTAACAGCCAAAACGGTTGAAGAGTCAACAATGAAATTGCAATGTGCACTAAATCGGGTATACGAAGGGACAAAAGTTTGGCGAATCGCGCTTAATGAAGCGAAATCCGTTCACATAAACTTCACATACAGGAACATAAATAACCTACCTGTTTTCGTAAATGGTGTCCAAATACCCTTCGGGAATGAAGCGGAATACCTCGGGATGACCCTCGATGTTAAACTGAAGTGGAAGGAGCACGTTAAAAAAACGTGAAGAGCTAGAGAAGAGATATAGAGATATGTACTGGCTCATTGGATACCATTCAAAGCTAAGTATCGACAACAAAATGCTTATATATAAGCAAGTGCTAAAACCTATCTGGACGTATGGTGTACAACTCTGGAGTTATACCAACCCAGTAATAGGAACATACTACAGACTTTTCAAAACAAAGTTCTAAGAACCATCGTCTACGCACCTTGGTATATAAGAAACGACGATATCCACAGAGATCTTGGAATTACAACAGTCCAAGATGAAATTAAGACTTTTGCTCGTAAGCATAAGCGCCGCCTTGAGGAGCACGCTAATCCCGTAGTTCTTCCGATTCTTAATGGAAGTAATACTATTCGCCGTCTTCAAAGGACTAAACCACTTGATCTAGCACGGTGAAATCAACCCAAATACACGCTATTTGCGGTGTAAGCAGGAACTTTCAGTGGAGAGTCACCTGCCTAATGTCTCTAAATTACGAAATGTAAACTGCTGGATAAGTGACTAACTTAGTTGTAGTATTGTAGTATTTTATTTGAAGGGAGGTGTTTTTACTGGGTAAAAATCCCTTTCGCTATGAGGGAACGGTCCCCATAGTGTCTTTTGAAGATTATCACTTACCGTCGCAAAAAAAAAAAATGCATTTTTTGCCAATTTATATAGGCTTCAACATTTGTCCACTCTTATTACTCTAATAATGGGCGCCGGAGCGCAGTAGGTAGGTGCGTCGACTCCTGCGCTCGAGGTCTAAGGTTTGAATCTCGGCAAAAAAAACAAATACCATTTTTTCACGGCTCCACCTTTTTCGAGTCACTGACAATGCTCAAAGAGTATAACTGTCTAGAAAAAGCTTCTCAAAGTCGCCGTTCGGAGTCGGCATTAAACTGTAGGTCCCCTCCACTTCTTAGAGAACAATAGCACGCACAATACGAGTGGTTATAGAGGAGCTAGACCCAGGTCCACATCGGACTGTAGCGCTATTATTATTATAATGACTTGGCGCATATAAAATTGCAAAATTCTTTATCGCTGTTTCCTTGCCTGCAATAAATATCAAATACAAAGCTATTTTTTATGCATTAAAATGTAAACGGTGGCTCATCTAGTGTTTTTTTTTTAAATCATAGGTTATTTTGACACTGACAGCTGTTTCCCGCTCGAAATCATGACAGAAAGTCTGTATCATACCTCCGCGGAACGAAATGAGTCGCTTTACGCTTGAACAACGTTGCAAAATATTGAAAAGTTATTTCCAAAGTGAGTGGTGTGTAGCCCAAACAGTGCGTTTTTTGAAAATAAGTTTTGGCCGAAATGAAGCACCCACCGCGACTGCAGTACGCAAGTTTGTGCACAAGGTCGTGAAACTGGTATGCTAGTGGACAACACTCATGGTCCCCGTCGTCATACGGTGCGCACAGATGAGAATGCGGCTGCTGTGTGACTGCCGAGAGTGTGAGACTCCACTCACGAACATCAACTTGCCATCGATCTAAACAGATCAACATTTCGCAAACTAGCCTGAGGAGAATTCGAATTCTGCGCAAAGATCTCGGATTATTGACTCAGCAATTGAAGGCGCCCGACCATCCGCTTCGTTCGCGTCGCTTCGCAGTTTGGGTCTTAAAGCAGCTTCAATTGGCCAACGATTTTGGGCGAAAATTCATCATTTCTGACGAAGTGCATTTTAATCACGGCGGCTACGTGAACAAACAAAATTGCCGGATTTGGGGCCAACACGCTATTGTTGAGCAGCCAATGCATCCACAGAGAGTGACAGTTTGGTGCGGATTGTGAAGTGGTGGCATCATTGGACCATGTTTCTTCGAAAATGAGGCTGGGAATAACGGTTCGGTGAACGGTGGGCGTTACAGAGCCATGTTAGCCAACTTTTTTTTTAGTACAATTTATTAATCCAATTTTTTTTTGGATTAAAGATTGTTTTCCAGAGATTTACTCCTCAAGTCGCTTACTTTGGCCGAGTACTTCTTCTTCTTCTTCTTAGGACGATACAGTCCGAGGTGGACCTGGGCCTCACTCAACATGCCTCTCCAGCCAGCACAATCTCTCGCCAGCTGTCTCCAGTTTGGCACACCAAGCCGGCTGAGGTCCCCCTCGATTTGTGTGCGCCACCTTGTACGTGGACATCCTCTGTTGCGTTGTCCCACAGGCTCAGAGTCGAAGACTCTTCGTATGGATAACTAGCGTATGGATAACTTAGCTCCGGCCAGAAGAGGCCGAGTACTTACAGTCGTGAAAACCAAGGTCATGCAACCCAAGCAGGCACAAGGGAACCGATATTCTGTTGAGCAAGCTTGAAATACTAGACTCGTTATGTCGCTGTAGCATTCGTTGCCCGCTGGCCGAACAGAGGGGGCAGTAAGTCTTCTTGTAACGGTTACTCGATAAGGGTCGTCCATAGGCTTTACCCTATTTTTTTTTCTCTTGTACAATCCTGCCGTAAAGGCAGCGACACTGCGACCTAAAAAAGGTCTATTGTATCGGCGGATTGGAGTTAATCCAAAAGATTTACCACTTTCCTTATGAAAGATAGTATATCTTTTGTAGTGGAGTTTTTCAATTCCACTGAAGTCAGTATTTCCCTGTGGAGAATACGTTTCCTTAACCAATGTAGTGCCGGACATTCACATAAAATGTGCTGGGATGTTTCGTCTTCTTCAAGACAAAACCTACATTCCTTGTTTTGACACAAGTTAATTTTGTTAAGGTGGTAATACAAACCGCAGTGGCCAGTAAGTTTGTTTTCCCATTCGTTAATCAGCGCTGCAGACTTTACCCTAAGTCGCTGAACCTGATGCATCTTAGTAATTTTTGCTTGAGGATACATACAGTCGTTAGTCTGCGATGACAAACCAACACAGTCGTCGTCTTGAAAACCATAATTTTTCGTGTTATTGAGGGCATACGGCTTGAAAGGACGGTCATAAACTCTCGGATGTCATTCATCAGACCCAGCCACGGCGTCCAAACGGTGCCCAAACTTTAACACAAATATATAGCGACTTAAAATAATTTCACATGATTCATCCAAAATCAGTGCTAGTACTGGCTTAAAATAACACCCATTGCATGCATTCACTTTAATCTGCGTCACTAAAATCAATCAGATTCAAAATTTAATTCTCACAACCACCTCGGGCGTATATGTAGCAAATCACTGCACAAATTTCCACGAAATGGCTGACGCTCAACGACACGCAGTTACGTCGACAAACATGATTTTAAATTGTTTTTAATTTAATAGGAAGGCCGTAATTTTTTCTCAATTATTGCGACTGCTCAGTCGAAATAACCGCATTACGCCATCAGCAGGAATTTTGATCCGTGATTTTAATAAAAAAGTGGTGCGATATATGAAATGTCCGATGAGCTTATCACGGCGACCAAAGGCGGATTAAAAAAAACTACGTTTGGTGTATCCCTCCTCCCACAGGATGAAATTAAAATCACCGCAAAATTAAGACCACACCACAGCCGCAGAGTAATTCACTGTGGCACTACTCACCTAGGGGCATCCCTTTTAACGGCCCACACTCCCCCTTCGTGTGATAGAAATAGACGGCCCATCTTCCCGTGCGTTGTATCCTTGCTGTGCTCCGGAATGTCCTTAATTCGATTATAATGTGTCTCCCCGACCGTGACCGTGATCATAATCTCCTCCGAGCGTAGGCATATGTGTCCTGTCTCGTGTTTGGCAATCTTGATGATTTCCTTCATGCCTGTGGATCGTAAAATGTCCTTTTTATGACCTCATTGCCTCATTGTCCGGGATTTTTCAGTGGAAATTCCGTGCATTATCTTGTCGACGCTAATTTACCAAACAAAGGCAATCAAACCCGAACATTCGCCTGCCGGGCGGCATGATTTGAAACGGAATGAGTTAGGTCAGTCTCAGCGAAGGGCACGGTATACTTATCTCCTGATGTGGGGCACATCGGCATGTACCGAGCGGTGTGCAAATATCGGTGGTATCGGGCAATGGACATCGTTCCCACGTACACCTCACAAACATCGTGACCAACATCCTTGGTGTCGTCGTTCCCGTCGACGTTACAGAAAATTGCCGAGAGTAGCAATGTCCGCATGCCAAATGAAGCACATACCACTGTGTCAACATAAATTGGACCAGGGGTGAGGGACCCATTGCTGCGATTTGATCTGCTTCCGTCGGCTTAGTTTGTCGTCCCCATTATAGCGTCACCTGTCTGTCCTGCAGTTTTGTCGTCCCATTATATTGGATTGGGTGTACACGTTTGCCGGGGTTGGCACACGGAACAGTACGCTTACGCTCTGTGTGAACAGGGTGAGAATGACAGGGTAGTTACCACCTTTGTTTGATGTCACAGTGACATTTGAATTGAAGGACTCAAGCTTCTCCTGGTAAACGGCAAATCATCGTCCATTGGGTATTGCTTCATGATGTCGTGTTGTTTAAGCCAATTCGTAGTGTGTACACTTTTGCTTATGGACTTTTAAGGAATTCTACCGGGGAACAGTGTACAAGGTGAAACAAATGCACGTGTAATATATTACTACGACTGGGGTCAATGCATTCAATGCTTAAGAAGGCTTTGGGAAATTTGTCGCAAACCAGGCGAAGCCGACGTACTTTGCTGTGGAACGTCACTCAACCACAGCACCCACATGAGGAAAATGTTGAAACGCTTGTCCAGAGACAGTCGGCAGCTTTGAGCGGTCTCTGAGCAAAATGTGACGGAATCAAGAGATCTTATTGCAGTACAATTCTTTTTTTTTTCGGAGGATTTTTGAAACCTACTGGAGTACTCAGACTCAAAACTGGTCCATTGTACTGCCAGGTAGCAAACTACTCCAGTGTCGTTAATTTGATCCCAAAGGCAAATGATGACTGGACCAGATTCGATTTCACTGGGATTCGAACCTGGGACCCCTCTTACTAGGGCCAGGTACTTAACTAACTGCGCCATCCAGTCGTTTTCTTGCGATCTAGGCGTGATTTGTGATCGAGAACTTAACTTTTGTTCGTAATACAATAAAAAGAGCCCATAAATGCTTGTCAAAAGAATTCTGAAATCCTTACGACGCTGTACATCATCTTCGTAAGGCCCATTCTCGACAGTCTGGTCTGGTCCACTTACTACGCAGTGCATAACCGACGCATTGAAGCCATTCAGCGAAGGTTTCTACTCTTCGCCTTGGGGATTTCGCCAGGACTGATGGAAACAATTTCCCACCATTACTTTTTGGTGGCGACCTAAATTGTAGGCATAGGGCTTCGGGCTGTCAAAGAGCAAATGCTTGGGGAACTATTCTCCATGATCTCTCTATTACTCAACCCTTTTCTATTTTGTATCCGTCCACCCCAACTTATGTACCATCAAATTCTCGTTATAGTTCGTCTACAATTGATATTTTCGTTACCAATGTTTCAAGCAGTAATATAACCCAACCTGTTTCAGTAAACGACCTCAGTTCCGACCACAATCCTGTCCTTTGTCAACTTCTATGGTCTGGGGAGAGGAAAACGGAGTATTTTTAAGACCTTAAAAATGCCAATTGGACTCGTTTTAGAAGTGAAATCAATGCAAAATTGAGAAACTCACCAATGAATTTGGAAAGTATTTCCAATATAAGTGATGTGGATGCTGCACTAAATGAATTCTGTTCAAACATTTTAAGCGCGGTTAAAAACTCTGTCCCGAAAGTTCCAAAACAAACTTTTTCTCCAAAACTTTCTCATCATATTTTTGCGCTCTTCAGACTAAGAAATAAGTGCAGAAGAGATTGGACGAGATACCGTCAGCCATTTTTGAAATGTCAGCTACAGTATCTCAACAATTTAATTAGCAAGCAAATTTTTGAATTTCGCAACAAGAATTGGAACTACAAACTTAAAATGCTCGAAAAAAATGATAAGCCGTTTTGGAATATAGTCAAAGTTATTAGGAATAGGAGCAAGTTTTTGCCAGTTCTCAAATCTTCTTCTAACGTGTTTTTTACGGATTCTGAAAAAGCAAATGCTCTTGCACAATCATTTTCAAATAACCACGTCGTGGGTAATCGTCTAAGTGACCAAGGTACACGCGACACAGTGCAGAGCACTATTCAGAATTATTTCGAGAACAGCTCTCATCAAATCACTTCTGCTGTTTATGTATCAGAAGACGACATTGCATTTTTCGTCAACAACTTAAATGTTCGCAAAACAGGAGGGCTTGATCTGATTAGAAACATCTATATCAAGCAGCTGCCCAAAAGTGGAATAAAGTTTTTAACATTTCTTATAAATGCGTGTCTCAAAATGGAATATTTTCCTGACTCCTGGAAATTAGCCAAAGTTATTCCTATACCAAAATCTGGCAAGCCTCCTGAAAATCCTGAAAGCTACAGGCCAATAAGTTTGCTTAGTAACCTTAGCAAACTTTTTGAGAAAGTTCTTAAAGAAGTGATTTTAAAACAAATTTCTGAAAACAATATATTCCCCAATGAACAATTTGGATTTAGGGCACATCACAGCTCCACCCATCAAGTTTTAAGAATCTGCAAACACATAAAGTCAAATCGTGCTATAGGCAAATCAACTGGGATGGTTCTACTTGACATAGAGAAAGCATTTGATACAGTCTGGCACGACGGACTTCTGTATAAATTGATACACCTCCGGTTTCCTCCTTATATATGTAAAATTGTCCAAAGTTTCTTAACTCGTCGTCGTTTCGTAGTCCAAGTGAACAGTGGTGTTTCTGACCTAATTTTTTTCAATTCTGGTGTTCCACAGGGTTCAGTTCTAGCTCCAATTTTGTATAATATTTATGTATCAGACTTCCCAAAATTGCCAAGTTGTCACACTGCAATTTTTGCAGATACCGCCATATTTTCTTCACATGAATTAGCTCTCAATATTGAGAGCAATCTCTCAAATGTGATCAAAATTGTGGAAAAATACTTCAGCAAATGGAACATCAAATTGAATGAGGAAAAGACGCAGGCTATCTTTTTCACACGAAAAAGAAAGCCCTGATTTGTTCCTACAAGGCAATTGCAGTTAAATGGATTGTCTATAAATTGGGAAAACTCCGTACGTTACTTGGGTATTAATCTAGACACGAAACTAACTTTTAATGATCACATTAGTAAAACAATTAAAAAGGTAGGGGTAGCAACAAAAATGTTATACCCATTTATAAATAGGAAATCGTTACTGTCACTTGAAAATAAAATGATTATTTATAAGGTGATTTTTCAAGCCATTATGCTATATGGGTGTCAAGTATGGGGTAACAGTGCGAAATGTCACATAAAAAGATTGCAAGTATCTCAAAATAAACTTCTTAAAATGATGTTAAACTTGCCTTGGCATCACTCAACTAAAGACATAGACAAAAAAGCGAATGTTGAATTGATTTCTGATAAGATACAGAAACTGAAACTAATATCCCAAGAACGCTGTAGTTTCCAAGAAAACCCGCTTATTAATATTCTAAGTGATACTTAATCTCTATTGTTTATTCAATGTTACTGTGTTATATTTATTTATTTGTTTATTTATTTATTTATTTATTTATTTATTTTCTTTATTTATTTATTTATTTATTTCTTTATTTATTTATTTATTTACTTATTTATTTATTTATTTATTTATTATTTATTTTACTTATTACAAAACTTGTGTGTTTACTAAAATTGTATTGTTCACTTATTTATACACTTTTGTTTTTGTTTTTTTTTTCTTCACATTGGAGGTTTTTTTTTTCGTATTTTCCTCCAAAGTATAATCATATTATTTTGAAAAACACAACTTTGCATAATTACTTGTAAAATATTATAGAAGAAAGATATTATAATATCATATCTCTAATCTGTAAAATGTGCGGTAACAATACTTATGTCATCAATATTATGCGAAATAAAAGATCTATCTATCTATCTAAAAAAAAAAATTGACCACCATATTCGGAACGTCTGAAACTTTTTCGCCTCGAATCCCTTGAAAACCGTCGTAATATTGCCGATCGAGTTGATGTTACTGATGTTGTTGCGGTTGCTGCTGTCAACATGTTTCGCAACACCATAAAAGTCAAACGAATATCAAACGGAATACTTTTCACCTCACGTGTCTCCTTCTCAGAGCGTGTGAGCCACCATTATCGTGGACGTCATCTTTTGCGTTTTCCCCCATAGAGTCGAAGACATGTCGCAGGCGTGTCCCAGCCATCATAGGCCTTAAATCCATAGACGCCTGACAAGATTCATGTCACTGTCCATACAGTTCGGGATTATATTGCAGAACTTTCCTCTCGAAAAGACCAAGGCAGCATTATGGACTTTTCGAAGATCGTGCCTCTGGTGTAGCCATGAGTGTGTTTTCGATAATCTTAGGATTTGATGTTGAAGTCACATAAAAGCGCCGTTGCCTTGCCTAAAACATTTTTTTCGATTGAGTAGATCTCGGTGGGTTTTCAACCCACCGGAAAAACCCCTGGTTTGACAACGAGTGCAGGATGGCACATCCAGGAAAGCAAGAGCCTACCAGGCAACGCCGCATCAAACCACGAGAACTGTTTGTGAAACAGAACAGAAACGAAGGGAAGGGACGGCTTCTCAAGAAGAAAAAGAAAGAGCACGAGAAGAGAGATGGAGACGTGTGATGGCAGAAATGATGTCCGAAAGTTTTACCAGAGCATGAAACTATTATCGAATGGATATAAAGTTCGGACAGTGGCTTGCCGAGACGATAATGGACAGCTAGTGGTAGAGCCGCAGTCGATACTGAGAATTTGGAAAAATAATCCACTCAACACAACGGACGATGATAGAAGAGAATACCGTCCCCCCGACCGTGACGAAGTCAAGATGACGATATCGAGACGGAAGTCTAATAAAGCTGCTGGTGCAGACAGTCTGCCCGCAGAAATGTTTAAAACAGCTGGAGTTGATCTGGTTGGGCGCATGCACCAGCTCATCTGTAAGACATGGTCGGAGGAAAGCATGCCCGATAAGTGGAATCTCAGTATCGTTTGCCCGATTCACAAGAAAGTAGAACTTCTTAACTGCGCCAACTATCGAGGGATAAGTCTCCTTAACATCGCCTATAAGAACTTTTCTGCCATTCTGAAACACCTGAACGCCTGAAACCTTTCA
Source organism: Myathropa florea (assembly GCA_930367185.1). NCBI lineage: Eukaryota > Metazoa > Arthropoda > Insecta > Diptera > Syrphidae > Myathropa > Myathropa florea. The sequence continues at coordinate 79,227,331 of OV884003.1, read as the reverse complement.
TCATCAAACTGATAGGTCCGCATCAGTGTGGTTTCAGGCTGGGGAAGTCCACCATAGGTCAAATCTTCACACTGCGGGAGATCCTGGAGAAGACCCAAGAAATGCAGATCGACACACACCACCTATTTGTCGATTTCAAGGCCGAATATGACAGTTTGCATAGAGACGTGCTATATAACGCCATGTCTAGTTTGGCGTTCCTGCCAAACTCTTCGGACTGAGCAGGATGAACATGGAGAACTCTTGCTGCTCCATAAAGGTCGGTCGAACTCACCGAGACCTTCAATGTCAAAAAAGGTTTTAGACAAGGCGACGCGCTTTCATTTGACTTCTTTAACATCGTTCTTGAGAAGATCGTGCAAAACTCACTGGCCAACACAAGAGGCACGATCTTCCAAAAGTCCGTTCAACTGCTGGCACCCGCGGTCGACATTGACGTGATTGGTCGAACACAGCGAACCGTCAATGATGCGTTTGCTGGCATTGAAACGGAAGCGCCTGAAATGGGTCTGGCGGTGAACGAGGGCAAAACCAAGTATATGCTGTCATCGAGAAAGGACGCACAACATCGACGACTTGGCCAGAACGTCACCATAGGCAGCTATAACTTCGATTCAGTTAAGGACTTCGTCTACTTTGGTTCCGCGGTAAACAGTACAAGCAACATCAGTACCGAGATCAAACGCAGAATAAATCTTGCCAACCGCTGCTTTTTTGGGCTCCAGAAGCAATTGAGTAGTAGAGCCCTCTTTCGGAAGACAAAGTTGACTCTGTATAAGACCTTTATCATCCCAGTCCTGCTGTATGGCACAGAGGCATGGACAATATCCCAAGCGGATGAGCAGTCTCTTGGTCTTTTCGAGAGAAAAGTTATGCGCGCGATCTTTGGTCCTGTTTGCGCTGATGGCATTTGGGAGAGAAGGATAAACCCCGAAATGTATAGGCTGTACAGCGACAACGTCTACGGATCCAACGCCTAAGATGGCAATTCCATGTAGAGCGTATGGACAACTTAGCTCCGGCCCGAAGAGTCTTCGACTCTGAGCCTGTGGGACAACGCAACAGAGGACGTCCACGTATAAGATGGCTCACGCAAGTCGAGGTTGACCTCGGCCGGCTTGGTGTCCGAAACTGGAGACAGCAGGCAAAAGATCGTGCTGGCTGGAGAGGCATGTTGAGTGAGGCCCAGGTCCAACTCGGACTGTAGCGCCCTAAGAAGAAGAAGAAGATCTCGGTGAGTTCGTTACCGACCTTAATGGAGCAGCGAGAGTTCTCCATCGTCATCCAGCCTGCAGTCTGACGAGTTTGGCAGGAATGTCCGAACTAAACATGAATACAGCTCGTCTGGATGGCGCAGTTGTTAAAGTGCCTGCCCCAAGTTAGAGGCTTCCAAGGTTCGAATCCCAGTGAAATCGAATCTGGTCCAGTCACTATTTGTCATTGGGATCAAATCAACGGCACTGGAGTATGTTGCTACCTGGCAATACAACGGACCAGTTTTTGAGTCTGAACGCTCCAATGTAGTGTCTCACAAAAATCCGAAAAAAAAAATAGCTTGTCTCTGTGCGGTTTCGAGACCGCCTGGAAAGTGCCTGGTGTCCAACTGCATTTCTTCCATTTGAAAAGTCTGTGTTATTAACTCCAACCCATAACTTTCCCTCTGTAGAACCGAAACCCATCTCAATTCTTCTCATCTTCAGTGACCCGTATGTTCCACTCAAGAGGTCGCGGGGGCAATGCATGCACGAGAGATCTCCATGCCACTCGATCCACCGCCATCGACTCTAACTCATCAGGAACTATACCCAAGCACAACCAGGCGAGTGTTTGGACTTGGTCAAACCACCTCGTCCTGGGTCTGCCAAGCGGTCGCCTACCTGATGGAATCGCATTAAAGGCTCGCCTCGGAAGTCGACCCGAAACTCTAGAATTTAAACTCGTGGATTTAAAACCGTGAATATAATCCGACCCACCTGTCAGCTGCTGCATACATTGTTTGCTTGGTGTTACGTCATCTTCTTCCGATCTCCTCTTTCCGAGGTTTTCCCAGTTTTCATTGCAGTCATGACCTATCCTACAAGCAATTTCCATTAAATAACGAATTTAAAAAAATATCCGGCAGCATTTCCATGGGTTGCGTGTCGGGAAAAGCCAATCGGCTTTGGTTTCCTCGAAGGAAACAACCAACAGCATTCCATAATTCTCTCAGATATTGTATCTATTCCCCACTCATAGATAAAGCACGTCAAATTCTCGATTAATCATCCATCATCCGCGGGAATATGATATTTAAAAATGACCGTGATTTATGAACCACCACCCACCGCCCACCGCCATCCGCTTGTGCAGGTACAAGTGAATGCAATAAACGGAGCACTGGCGCGAGCCCGGCTATTCCCCCCGATGTTCGACATGAATAATGGCTCACGATGGCAGAAGCCATTTCGGGATGAGTCGGAGTATGCACCCGGGAATCACCTCTTCATTCGAAGTGCTCGGTTGCCCATAGGCGCGAACCGAACGAAGGACGCGCTTGGTGAAAGGCAAACGATGGGTATAGACTGCTGCGAAATGAAGGCACTCAGGGTAAATTTTGCCGAGGAAACTTATACGCCCTCGATGGGAACTCTAAGTAAATGCACTTGTAGTGTGTGCACTCGGCGAAACTTCACTGCTGACCATGATAGTTGCAACCTGAGCCGACATAATTAAATTTGGAAACTTCAACGAGGCCAGCGGAGTGGATGTGTGAAGAAAGGACTGCCCTCTAACGATCCATCGATTAAAGTGATTTCACTGAAACATTTAAAGTGAATAAAGGGATGTCGTGCGATGGAAGTTGTTCTTCTGGCGTGGGGGTGATAATAAACGATGTTTTGGGCCACGTCAACAGCTCTGTTGATGCAAAGCAACGTTCGCTTAGACGGCAAATTAGGCTGAGCACAACTAAGCTGTCAACTTACTTAAAATCGGTTGTCACTCGAAAAAATGTCAACAAAAAAAATAAAACTTAAAAAAAAATAAAACTTAAAAAAAAAACACCCTGTACAGAGTAAGCTTTTGATATGACACTGACGAATGTATATAATCTGGGATGAACGTGGATTTAGCTTCCACAGCCACCGCTTGTGTGGCCGCTATCAAGAATCAAGTTTGGAAGTCCCTATTGGAAGACCCTTTCCATCCACAAAACATGCAATACTACCTCATGCAGCAACTACAGAGGAATATCCCCGCTCAATGTTGCCTTTAGTACCCTGTTTAGCGTACAGTGTAAATGCCTAGGCCCTTTTGCACGGCACCAATTGGCACATACCAGTGAGTCTTCCAGTCCGGTTAATCGACAGCAGACCAAATCTTCAGACATCGTCATGATTTTCAAATTGATACGCACAGCCTCTTCATCGATTTTAAAGCCGCATACGACAGCATTTATCGCGAGGAACTATTCAATGCGAAGTTTGTGTCGCACTTGAAACTGGCGTTGCTCTGTGAAGTACTACTTTAGAATTTCTGAACTGTTTAAAACCTGCACCGGATTTCAACAAGGATATGCAGTGTTACTCAACAGCCCAATCCGGTTCTGAAGAAGACAGTGCGGCGGTTTGGATGGCGCAGTTGGTTAAGTGCCTGCCCCTAGTTAGAGGGGTCCCATGTTCGAATCCCTGTGAAATCGAATCTGGTCCAGTTACCATTTAAAGTTGGGATCAAATTAACGGCACTGGAGTAGGTTGCTACCTGACAGTTCAATGGACCAGTTTTTGAGTCTGAGTGCTCCAGTGTACAGATCCAAAAAACCTTCGACAAAAAAAAAAACAAAAACCGCTCGTGTTGTGCGAGTTATTGTTCTCTCACGAGTAGAGAGGACCTACAGCTTCTTGCCTGACACACAATACTGCGTTGGTGCTACCGTCGAGTGACGTTTAACTTCCAACGCAAGCAACGCAATGGCACAAACATTACATATTAGACTGCATCTCCCTCTACTCGACTTATTTCCCAGACAAGTAGCAGCTTGCACAGCGGTAAGACTCAGAACACTCCACTTGTGGAATAACCACCGTACACGTCATTCCACCATTCTAGATAACCTTGAGTTTCTACCGCACGACACCGACCTCCTACTGCCTCATCTCGTCCTTGAGAAAAACTTCTCTACCAGCATACCCTCCAGGTCAGACTGGAAGTCTGATACTCAGACGCTGGACGGTCCTCTGCGTATTTTCACAGATGGATCCAAGACGGACGAGGGAGTAGGATTAGGTGTCTACTCCAAGGATCTCAATTTTAGTATATCCCTCCACCTTCCAGAACATTGCAGCGTATCCCAGGCTGAGACGATGGCAATAAAAGAAGCTCTGACTTGGCTCAAGAACAACGTGATATCCAAGAAGGACATCACCATCTGTTCACACAGCCAGACAGCAATCAAATCCCTGAACTCGGTCACTTTCCTCTCTAAGACCTCCCTAAATTGCCGCCTATCTCTTAACGAGATGGCTGAGCATTTTAATATTCACCTCATGTGGGTGCCGGGACAGGGTGACATTCCAGGGAATTGTGAAACCGATGATCTCGCTAGGAGCGGTACGATCTCCACAAACCTCCCTAGTGGGGATCTTCCGCCTATGCCATTCGCTACAGCTAAACTTCTTTTAAAGAATCATACCATTAAAAACACCAACTCAAGATGGTCAGATGGCACTACGTGCCTCATCGCAAAGCAAATTTGGCCTAAACTTGATCTAAAACGTTCACTCTATCTTCTTAGAATGAACAGGTCATCCCTAAGGATTCTCATTGGCGTTATCACAGGATACTGTGCCATTGGCACTCACGCCTCAAGAATGGGACTCCCTCATAATGATTTCTGCAGAAGCTGCAGAGACGAAGAAGAAGAGGAAAGCATAACGCATCTCCTCTGCACTTGTAGCGCTCTCTGCTCTCTCAGGAAGAAACACCTTGGAGCCTACTTCTTCAACGAGTTGAACGAATTGCACAACGTCGGCATTAATCAACTAAAGAGCTTCGTTGAAAGCACCAAATAGTTTTTTGGATAGGTGACATTTGATCCGCATGGTATCACAATGGGCCTAAATTGGGCTAAGTGTGACTGCTATCTACATTTCAACCTTACCTAATCTAACAATATGGTACAGCCCGAAATACTGCGTTCTAATAGCGATCTTCTTCTTTTTCTTAGGGCGCTACAGTCCACCTCGACCTGGGCCTCACCCAACATGCCTCTCGAGCCAGCACGATCTCTCGCCAGCTGTCTCCAGTTTCGCACACTAAGCCGGCCGAGGTCCCCCTCGACTTGTGTGCGAAACCTTGTACGTGGAAGTCGTCTGTTGCGTTCTCCCACAGGCTCAGAATCGAAGATCTTACGTTTGTTTAAAAATGAGAGCATTGAGAGCAACGTAATCTCCCTAAACAAAGCACACTCTCCCGAATATCTTTAAATATGTTCAAACATTTGCGTGCGTTTTGACACTTCCCATGCGTATTCAGAGTTTTTTGTGTGCTTTGACATTTCATTGTAAAATTTGAGAATCGGAAACAGCTGATCAATTTTGGATTGTCATTTCAAATTACAGGGTGGGCCATCTAGTGTTTTTTTTTTTAAATCATAGGTTATTTTGACACTGGCAACTGTTTCCCGCTCGAAATCTTGAAAGAAAGTCAGCATCATACCTCCGCGGAACGAAGTGAGTCGCTTTACGCTTGAACAACGTTGGGAAATATTGAAAACTTATTTCCAAAGTGAGTGCTGTGTAGCCCAAACAGTGCGTTTTTAAGGTTCCGTCTACAAAAACGGAACCTTTATAATTTCGGTGTGTCCGTCTGTCTGTCCGTCCAGTCTGTCACACTTTTTTATCTCCGAAATTTATAAAGATATCGGCATGAAAATTTGGAATTAGGTACGTCAGGCCTAGATGGCATGCATTGCCCATGCACCCAAATTTAAAAAGTGGGGCCATTTGGGGGTAGCTCCAGTACAGGTAAAGTTGCCATTAATTTTGAAAAATTGTCGCACCACATCGAAATATATATCAATCGACAGATCTTTTGAAATGAGGTGAAGGTTTCCTTCAACAGTTTTTGATCCAAAGTACCGTTTGGAAAATATAGAGCCCCAAAGTTTTTTTTAAATGCCCTGCCATTTCTAAACCAAAGTGTTTAAAAATCTGAAAAAAAAAAAAAAAACTTGGCTTCATTGAGTACTTTCATTTAAAACCATTGCGAGCATTCTGGCCCTAATGGTTTTTGAGATATTGGCTAAAACGGTCAACCATCGATATGCGAATTTTGAAGATCTGAAAACGCAGTTTTGAAGACATCAATGCAAGCATTAAGAAATAATAAATTTCAAAATATCGATTTATGTTGAAATTTTGAGATATATAAAAATTAAAATGACAACTGTTTTCATTTTCACACATAAATTTCATGATGTGTTCAACCACTCTATACGTCGATGAGTGTTTTATCTTAGATACGAGTAGATCTCAACCCTTAAATGCCCAACAGCAGTGTACCCACGCGCCGCAGTCATGAACACTTATTGGGTATGGATGGAAGGGATTTTCTGTATTGGATAAACTTGGATAGAGATGTAGGTACATGTATGAGTGGATGCTTGTTTGCTTAGATGTATAAATGTAGTAATGTATAGTTGATTTGGGTTGAAGTTAAAAGAAAACTCAACTGAAATAGTTTGGAAACGTCGTTTGATATTCAGAAAACATCCATCAATATTAAGTGAGACTGGTATGCCAGTGGACAAGACTCATGGTCGGTTACCCTATCGTCGTATGGTGCGCACAGATGAGAATGTGGCTGCTGTGTCACTGGCGAAAGTGTGAGACTCAATTCACGAACATCAACTCGCCATCGATCTCAACAGCACTCGCCATCTTTTCACGCACTAGCCTGAGGAGACTTCTCCACAAAGATCTCGGATTATTCGCTTACAAGGTCCAATTGATTTAGCAATTGAAGACTCGCGCGACCATCCGCATCGTTCGCATCGCTTCGCAGTTTGGACCATAGAGCAGCTTGAATTGGACAACGATTTTGGACGAAAAATCAACTTTTCTGACGAGGTGCAATTTTCATCTCGGCGGCTACGTTAACCGTTAACAAACAAAATTGCCGCATCTGAGATTCGGAAAACCCGGGCGTTATTGTCGAGAAGCCAATGCATCCAAAGCGAGTGACAGTTTGGTGGGGATTGTGGAGTGGTGGCATCATTGGACAATTTTTCTTCGAAAATGAGGCTGGGAACAACATTTCGGTCAACGGTGGGCGTTACAGAGCCATGTCAACCGACTTTTTTTTTACTGAAATTGAAGACATGGATTTGGACGACCTCTGGTTCATGCAGGATGGTGCGCCATTCCCTATGGCCCATGCCACAATCGATCTTTTGCGCACCAAATTCCCAAATCGTGTTATCAGCCGTCTTCGCGAAGTCAATTGCCCCCCTCAGAGCTGCGATTTTTTTTTGTGGGGAACCGTGAAGGATCCGGAAACGATTCAAGCACTTAAGGCCAATGTCATCCAAGCAATCCGTGAGCTACAGCCCGAAACCATCAATAAGGTCTTGGGAAATTGGGGTGTAAGAATGCGATGCCAGCCCAGGCAGCCACTTAAACGACGTTGTATTTCATAATTAATGGGAATGTTTGTTCTTACTGATGAAGACTTAATGCATGGAAACAATTTAATTTTGTTAATTTTATTGCATTTTTGAAAAGTAACTTGTACTTGACCCAACCTATGCAGATGTTTGAAGTGACTGAAGGGCACAGAACCCATTCAATGAGTGCTCCCGACCTTAAGCACAACAAAGTTGCTTTTCTCCCGCGATTTAGTGACGGTTTTTTTTATGATTTCTCTGCTGTACGTCTGCTGCATTACAATTTTCACACCCAAGGCTTTTGAGTGTTTAACTGAAACTTTCTGAAGTGGAGATCTTTCCTTCATTTAAGCTGCATTTAAGTTCCCACCCCCCCCAGAGTAGTTTTCAGTGTACTTCGGTCTTGAATTAAATGTTTTCACAAGAACACTTCACAGGCAGCTGCAGTAATTAATCACTCGGAAAATACCAACTACTCACGGGTGTAACACACACTCCTCAACGGAGCCTCAACTTAGCCAGCCTTCGCTGCCAAGGATAGCTGACCGGGCACACAAAGGCCAGTGGAACACAATGTCAGTGCGCACTTAAGTCTCCATTCAGAGGCGTAATTGTTTTGAAGTGCCAGCAACATTTGTCCCAATTAGTTTCTTAAGCTGCACCAATTACACCTAGTGTCAGAACATGATAAAAACAAGACCAACAACAACACGAACCCACGACCGCACGGAAACGAAACCACGATACACTTTTACGTGCGAGATGTACACTTTCTGGTTGTGCGCTTACGTATGTTTCAGCCAATACTCCACGGCACCATCAATTAAGTTGTTAATTTCAACGCAACCATCCCCAACCGCCCACACAGGGGGTGGTGTCTGTGCGCTCAGTCACCGCCCAGCCAGGTGATGGGCGCGGCGAAGGAGTGAGCGCGCGGTTGGTGGCTTCCGTGCAGTGTCTGTGGGACATCAACACCTTTTCCACCAAATCCACGGTATACACATTACGGCATTAAAATATTAACTACCCCCTATTATTTTAATGGCAGGCATCGCCTGCTCACGCCGCATGGCCCTTCTGGAACGTGTGAATCTGCCAACGTGATAAAGTGAAAAAAAGGAGAAACCCCAGCGCGGAGGGAGAGAAAAAAGGGAACGTCATGTGAATGAGGAATGCACTGCAGTGCGCGGTTTTGTGCCGGGGATGATGTGTTGGGCGTCGGTGGAGCGATACGCTGCCAAGGGTTGCCGGCGCGGTCTCAGTGGGTCCATAAAATTTATTACGAATCACAGAAACACATTTTTCAATTTACGAGAAATTTATGCATACATTTTGCCCGTTAAATGTCCCAGAAAGTGTACTGCACAAGGGGAACCTAGGGCGGGCGCAACGGAAGATTGAATCGATTCGGTTTGACTCCCGGCGCTGCAGGTTTGCTGAAATTTCAATGGAAATGTTGCTTAAAAATACATACAGGATGTGCCGGAGGACGGGGGGGGGATGGACGGGAAGTAGTTCTTCTCTTTCAATAAACTCGGAGTGAGAAATATGCTCCGGGCTCACACGGGGCTTTCTGTTCTGCTGCTGCTGTAAGTCAATTTCAACGTTTGAATGCCTAAGCGGATGCAAACGAGTCGTGGTGTGGGCAAACGTCTTGCTGAAAGTGAAGCTCTTTGAATGGTCTCGCATGAAAAGCTGCCGAAACCTTTTGACACGGAACAGGGAAGCAAGGGAAAAAAGGTCGCAGAAAAATTAGGAGTTGGCATGTTTCCCGTGTCCTTTTGGCACTGGTGTCTGTCTCTTGGTGTCGAGTGGACGCGTTTGAAGATTTTGTCTTTGATGTGGGCCGCTGGTCGTCCAAAAACCCAAAGATTTTCACTGGATGGCGCAGATGGTTAAGTGCCTGTCCTAAGTTAGTGGGGTCCCAGGTTCGAATCCCAGTGAAAGCAAAGTTAATACGCTTTTATGCAGGTTTCCAAATCTGGTTCAGTCACCATTTCCCGTTGGAATCAAATTAACGGCACTATCACTGGAGTGGTCGACCAGTGGTGGTAGTTGGACTGTGGGTATCACAATGGACCAATATGGTCTAAGTGTGCTTGTGAATTCACAAGCAGCCCCATAACCTAAGGTTTATGTCAGAAAGGATGGCGATAACGGTCAAACAATAGGGAAGGTGGTGTTGAATGTTTTTATTTTCAAAAGGTATGGAAAAAAATAAACCATTTGACACGTCCGAACCACTCACACTAGACTTGTCCTCGTTACTTGACTATCGTCACATGCTTGAAGCCATTTTAGTCAACACAACAATCGATAGATCAATGAACCTGTGGCTCAGTTTAGATTTGAGTCTAACTTACCGTTGATCACTTATTTCGTTAAGGTTAGCTGGGTGGGTAGGCGAGCAGAAAGCCAAGCTTAACTTTGGTCCAAGTGGACCCATTGTGGTTTCCAAGGGAGAAACTCATCCCTATCCTCCATGTCGTGTGTTTAATTGGTGTCCAGACTGTTTCTTCTTCTTAGGGCGCTACAGTCCGAGGTGGACTTGGGCCCCATCCAACATGCCCCTCCAGCCGGCACAATCTCTCGCCAGCTGTCTCCAGTTTCGAACACCAAGCCGGACGAGGTCCCCCTCAACTTGTGTGCGAAGAGTTGAAGAGTCTTCGCGCCGGAGCTATGTTGTCCATACGCTCTGCATGGCCTAGCCATCTTAGGCGTTGGATCCGTAGACGCCTGGCTAGACTCATGTCGCTGCACAGCCCATATAGTTCGTGGTTGAACCTTCTCCTCCAAATGCCATCAACGCAAACATGACCAAAGATCGCGCGCAGCACTTTTCTCTCGAAAAGTCCAAGAAACTCTTTATCCGCTTGGAATATTGTCAATGGAGGAGAATCGTGTCATACTCCGGCGTGTGCACAAGTGCTATCGTCCGCTGCATGCACTCCTCTCCATTGTGCCTTAAAATCCCAAGGGGGGGCCGTGGACCACTTTCACCCTCTGTCCCGCTAGTGATAGATAGATAGATAAAATAAGTTCGATTTATTTATATACCATATTTTTACAAATTAATTTTTTTTTACCAAAATCTTTTTAGCTTGGCAATGCCGTCTGCCCGATTGACATCACTTAGGTAGATAAATACATGATACATATGAAATATGTTTTATAATAGTTTTTTTGTTTTTGTTTTGTTATTATACTGGTCAGTTTGTTTAGTTATAAGACTTGTTGTTTTTTATTTTTTTATTTTTTTTTTTGTTCGTACTCGTTTTATCTTAGAAAGCTTCGTTTAATATTTGGTTACGATATGACATTGCAGTTTTGTAAAACTTGTACAGTTCGTTTATGTTGCGTCCGCAGTTAAGCAGGGCTCGAACTTCCTGTTCGGACATATAGTTGTTGTTAAAGATATCCCGTCTTATTTCACATAGAATAGGACATTTTCCTAGGAAATGCAAGACATCCTCACGTTCGTTTAGGTTGCAAAGATTGCAATAGATGGGTGGATGCAATAGTGTGGTCTAAAGTTCAGTCCTATCAGTTCTGCTCTCATTTTAAAAATGGCCGATATCAGTCCGGGTTCGTTTTCAATGCGGAAGTAATTCAGTTCAGACAGATTATGATTGAACTGGCTGTATACTGCTCTATGAACAGAAGAAGAAGCTTCATTTATGAAGTTCGCCCTATACTTTTCATCCACCTTCGCAATGAATTTAAAAAGCTCCACTTTGCGGCATATTCCATTTTCATCCAATAACCTGAATGTTGTGGGCGCCGTGGCGTAGTGGGTAGGTGCGTCGACTGCTACGCTCGAGGTTGTCAGTTCGAATCTCGGAAAAAACATCAAACATTTTTTCACGGCTCCACCTCTTTCGAGTCACTGACAATGCTCAAAGAGTATAAAAGTCTAGAAAAAGCTTCTCAATCTCGCCGTTCGGAGTCGGCATTAAACTGTAGGTCCCCTCCGCTCCTGAGAGAACAATAGCACGTACAACACGAGTGGTTGCTGAGAAGCTAGGCCCAGGTCCACCTCGGACTGTAACGCCGCCATTATTATTATTATTATTATTAACCTGAATGTTGCTTGGCAACTATTTGTGAGTTCCTCCAACTTTCTATACCAAAAGTTTTGTTTTCGAATCGTTTTCGAAACGATTTTCGGGAGCCTCCCGTCTGACATATTTGGAACCTTTACTAAATACTCGGCATGAGAAGTTAAGGTAATGAAGAGGGGGGGAGGGGCAGCCCTGACTCAATATGAATCATGTAGTTGGAGGATGTTTTCGGCAGCCAGAAACACCTTTTAATAAAGAATCTCAGCACTTTTTCAACTGATTCGTATTTTTGGAACCTCCAAGCTTGAGCTGAATCCACGATGTTAGACCATCATTCAAAATTACAGCAAAAATCTTGTTCCGCTAGTGCGTAAAAACAAATACAATAATATAAAAAAAAAAGAAGGGCAAAAAAGTGCAGTGAAGTGTTTGCAGTGTGTTACAGTGTGCAGTTAAGCGCATACGGTCCGCTCCTCTCTCGCCACTTCCTTTCAAAGCCACTGTTGGGCATTCTCGGTCGCAACTCCCGTTTTTTTCCACAGACTGGCTGGAGCGATGACTGAGTTTGCCTAACATCCAACGTAGCGGATTTAGAAGTGTAAATTAGTTGGTGGAACAACGCAAGTCAATGTATGGGCATAAAACCTACATTGACTTTTCGATGCGAAATTATTCTCAGAATTTTCACTTACCACACATGCTACGTATCAGCTACTTCTAATCCAATTCACTCCTTCGCTGATGACGCTACCCCCATATTCGTTCCAAGACTCACGTCCCTGCTCTTCGGCCGTAGAATTGGAGCGGTAGCGTATGTTAAGCACATTAAATTCCGACCTTGATATGCTGTCTACTGTCACTCAAGCGATCTCAAAATAAATCAGCCATTATCCCTGAACAAACCGAAAAACTTCTCATCCTCGGTATGTGTATCAGCTCAACACTTAGCTTGAGCAATATTCGATATTCGATATTCGAGATCGCCAAAAATGTTGCGAAATGTTTAGGTTTCCTTAAACGATGCAAGAAATATTTCACTCCCACTCTAGTGATACTGCCGTTAATTTGATCCCAACGGCAGATGGTGACTGGACCAGATTTGAAAAACCGGATAAAAGCGTATTAATTTTGCTTTCACTGGGATTCGAACCTGGGACCGTCTTACTTAGGGCAGGCACCTAACCATCAGCACCTTCTAGACGGGCTCTATTACTCAATTGCCTTTTCAGCCCAAGACAACAATGGGTGGCAAGAGTTACTCCGCGTTTGATCTCGTTACTGATATTTTTTGTACTGTTTACCGTGGAGTTAACTACCTCAAAGTTATAGCTGCCTTTGGTGACGTTCTGGACAGGTCGTCGATGTTGTGCGTCCTTTCTCGATGACAGTATATACTTGGTTTTGCCCTTGTTTACCGCCTGGCCCACTTTAGCCGCCTCAGTTTCAATGCCAGCAAATGCCTCACTGACGGCTGGCTGAGTTCACCCAATCTCGTCAAAGTCATCCGCGGGTGCCAGCAGTTGTCCGAACTTTCGGAAGATCGTGCCTCTTGTGTTGGGCAGTGGGTTCTGCATAATTTTCTGAAGAACGATGTCACTTGACATTGAAGGTCTAGGTGAGTTCAATACTGACCTTGATGGAGCAGCGAGAGTTCTCCATCGTCATCTTGCTTCGTTTGATGAGTTTGGCAGGAATGTCAGACCTAGACATGGCATTGTAGAGCTCGTCTCTACACACGTCATATGCGGCCTCGAAATCGACGAATAAGTGGTGGATGTCGATCGGCGTTTCTTTGGTAATCGCCCGGATCTGCTGTAGAGTGAAGATCTGCTTTGAATCCGGATCTGATCTGGGGATTGTGGACTTTTTTCTTTCCTGAAATCGCACCGATACAGATCTATCAGCGGACCTATCAGCTCACAAAACTGCTGAGAAGTATAAGGTACACGCGCTGTTAAAGACAATTATCCCTTGATAATTGGCACCGTTAAGGGGTCTCCTTTTCAGTGGATCTACAGCTACTTACAAGAAAATATCCCAAAAATATTTAATCACTCCAGGAAGTCTACTATAAAATTCAAAGAATCTCGTCAAATTAAAGACCAAAAAGTGATTGCACAACAAAGCCCCTCAGAAGCCGGAAGCTGACAGGCCCCTCCACCAATAAACAGAGAAAAACCAGTGAACTTTTAAGAAAAAAAGAAAGTTCAGGCATCCCTTTTTCATCCCGTAAACCCTTTCCTTAAGCGCCCAACAACATAATGCGAACGGCAAACTTTCCCTTATTCGATTTACTTTGTCTCGAATCTTTTAAAGTTTAATTTGACATCCCGCAGGGCAAAAAACCTTCGGAACATCTTCATCATCTCGGGGATTTGTCTCGAGTCCCAAATTAACCCACTATTCTCCCGAAAATGAGGAGGACTACCACTCTCCGAGGCAGTCTGTCCACGCTGACTGCCAACCCCTGCTCGTCCGCCTACGGGCTTCGATGTACTCCTACTCACACAGCCTAAGTGTAAACAGGCATCCTGATGTGACCTACATACACACTTTCACGCTCCGTTGTCACCATGGCTGCCGCCGCCGCCGCCGCATCGGCCGTCGTCGTCCTCATTGTCGTTGGCGTTGTGCAAGGATAAAAACTTAATTATAATCCCTGTCGGGATTTTTGATACTCTGTCAACATTGATTCCAATGGAAGCATTCAGAGCTGTCGGGAAAAGTAAATACACGTACATCACGGAACTTAACTACACGGCTCACAAGAGCGGCTCCATTAGATACGTCATCGTTAAGTGTCCCCACCTTCGGTTCCACAGACGTCGTCGCCATTAACACTGGCGCTGATGATGATGACTCCACCCCGGCTGCGGAGCTCGATACGAACAACGACGTGTATTAGCGGATTGACGGCAGGCCTGAGATAGCAAGAAGGCAATTCAAGGACTTGCCAAATGGGGCGCAAGGGTGTATATCCCTTCTCAGGCGGCGGAATCACCACCGACGGTCGTTAATGTGAAATGTCTCCGCAGGGCGAAACACTGCGCCCGCCAAGGTTGACGTTTGATTGATCTAATCAATGACGGATGTGGAACACAACGACGACGGTGTGTTGTGACGGTGGGCGGCAGGCGCTTCGATTCCGCAATAAAAATGTTCCACGCATAAAAAGATGATCAATCAATTTTAATGATGTCTGACGGTGGGATCCCTTCGGCTTCTGTCTGCCTCAAACTGTGCGTACAGCGGGGGCAATAAATAAAAGATAACGCCGATCCACGGGATGGATGCGAGGCATCGGGAATCCTATGATTTTCGGTATTTACCGCAAGTCAGCCGCCCGGAAGCGGGCGTGGGCGGAGATTAAGGTGCGAATGATTAAAAGTGCCGGCACAAAGGATATTGATTGATATGTCGGTTGTAATTAATCAATTTTGAGAATAAAAGTGAATTAATGGATGGAAATACGCTGCATAAAGGGCGCTGCTCGGTAAGCAGGAAATGATTTGGTTAAACTCATCCCGCCAAGCAATTGGGACGAACCGAAGTCCTTGACTGAACGGCTTTGGGATGTTACATGGAGGAGTGTGTGGCAAGTCAATGAGTGGGGTAGGTGCCAAAAGTTAATGGATATCCCTTTTTGTTTTCGAAGGTTGACGGAAATCTCGACGCGTCACATCCGATGACGGCTATGGTTTGTTAAAACTGAAGTGAGTTATTTTTGTGACATACCCCGGGAAGTTCACAAAGGTTTAGGTAGAGAAATAAGAATGAAAAGAGGAAGCCCTTCGCTTCTCGAGGCCTGATGTTTAACTGGTATTTGGCTAGAGTGGATTGCATAATCTGGACAACGCGAACCTTTAATAAAACTGAATATTACTTGACTCCAATCAGGTATGTATCAAATAAATAAGCACATTTCAAAGTGAATCTTGGAAAAGCGACACAAGTTGTCTAAAAACCATGGTACTGATTGGTACTGATGTGCTAGGTTTTATGACAAAGCCCTGGCTTAACGACGAGAGCGGGCAAGCACAAGCAGCAAAGCAAGAAGCCTACAAGAAGCCTAGACAAGGCTACACCGAACTAAGAGAGCTGTTAGCGAGCTCTACAATCAGAAACGAAGGGAAGAGACCCAGCGAAGCGCGCGATCGAGCAGATGGAGAGGTGTTATGACAGGAATGATTTTACCGAATGGATATAAAGTTCGGACAGAAGCTTGCCGGGACGAAAATGGACAACTAATAGTAGATTCGCAGTCGATACTGAGAACTTGGAAAAATCATTTCTGCAGACAGTTGAACGGCGTTGAGGACACAAATACCGCTGTCAGGCAGAATGTTCCACTCACAACGTACGATGATAAAAGACAATACCGTTCCCCCGATTTTGGCGAAGCCAAGTTAGCGATATCGATACCTTAGTATAACGAAGCTGCTGGTGTCCGCTGAAATGTTTAAAGCAGCTGGAGATGACATGGTAGGGCACATGCACCAGCTCATCTGTAAGATATGGTCGGATGAAAGCATGCCCGATAAGTGGAATCTCAGTATCGTTTGTCCGATCCACAAGAAAGGAGAACCCTTTGACTGCGCCAATCATCGAGAGATAAGTCTCCTGAACATCGCGTACAAGATCTTTTTGCCGTTCTGTGTGAACGCCTGAAAATCATCATCATCATCATCATCATTTTCAGTGACCAACATGTTCCACTAAAGGGGTCGCGGGGGTAATGCATGCACGAGAGATCTCCAGGCCACTAGATCCTCCGCCATTGACTCTAACTCATCAGGCGCTATGCCCAAGCGCAACCAGGCGAGTTCTTGGACCTGGTCCAACCATCTCGTCCTGGGTCTGCCAAGCGGTTGCCTGAAACTTTTCTCCCAAATCTGATAGGTCCGTATCAGTGTGATTTCAGATCAGTCCACTATCGACCAAATCTTTACACCACGGCAGATTTTGGAAAACATCCAAGAAATGCAAAGCGACACACGCCACTTATTTGTCAATTTAAAGGCCATGTATGACAGCTTCCATATCCCCGTATGTAGAGTGTGAGCCAAATACAAGTTTATTTTTAAAGATGTAATTAAATGAACAAAATTAAATTTTTCCATGCATTCTGGCTTTATTCCCATTGATTTTGAAATACAACGTCGTTCAAGTGGCTGCCGCGGCTGACTTCGCATTCTATAACCCCAATTTTTGAAGACTTTGTTGAAGGTTTCGGGCTTTAGCTCACGGATTGCTTGGATGATAGTGGCCTTAAGTGCTAGAATCGTTTCCGGATCGTTGGCATAACATGGATCCTTCACGGTTTCCAACAAAGAGGAGGTCAAACTGTAACTCCGAGGTGGCCAATTGACATCGCCAAGAGGGCTGATAACACGTTTGGGGAATCTGGTGCGCAAAAGATCGATTGTGGCATGGACCGTGTTGCATGACGCACTATCCTGCATAAACCAGAGGTCGCCCAAATCTATATCTTCCATTTCAGTAAAAACAAAGTCGGTTAACATGGCTCTGTAACGCCCACTGTTGACCGAGACGTTGTTCCCAAAAATGGTCCAGTAATGCCACCACTCCACAATCCGCACCAAATTGTCACTCTCTGTGGATGCATTGACTTCTTGACAATCAAAGTGCGGGTTTTCCGAGCCCCAGATGCGGCAATATTGTTTGTTAACAGTTAACGTAGCCGTCGAGATGAAAATGGGCCTCGTCAGAAAAGATATTTTTTCGCCCAAAATCATTGCCCAATTCAAGCTACTCTAAGGCCGGCCCAAACTGCGAAGCGATGCGAACGAAGCGGACGGTCGCGCGCCTTCGATTGCTCAGTCAATTGGACCTCGTAAGCGAATAATCCGAGATCTTTGCGCAGAATTCGAATTCTCCTCAGTCTAGTGGGTGAAATGTTGAGCTGCTGAGATCGATGGCGAGTTGATGTTCGTGAATTGAGTCTCTCACTTTGGGCCACAGCAGCCAAATTCTCATCTGTGCGCACCGTATGACGACGAGGACCATGATTGTTGTCCACTACCAACCAGTCTAACGAACTTGTTGCACAAACTTGCATACAGCAGTTGCGGTGGGTGCTTCATTTCGGCCAAAACTTCTTTTCAAAAAACGCACTGTTTGGGCTACACAGCACTCACTTTAGAAATAAGTTTTCAATATTTCCCAACGTTGTTCAAGCGCAATGCGTCTCACTTCGTTCCGCGGAGGTATGATACTGACTTTATGTCAAGATTTCGAGCGGGAAACAGCTGTCAGTGTCAAAATAACCTATGATGGAAAAAAAACACTAGATGGCCCTGCCTGTATGTAACTTTGATAATAGCAAATATTATACTTTTTCAGGAAATTACCTCTTTTACATGCCCTCTAGGCAAGCTCCCTATTCTCAGAATCCAATGTTTTTTCGGAATCTATGAACCGCAGGCGATTGTATGATATATACTCAAGTCTTACTTACTCACTTAGCAGGCCTGTGACCCATTGAGGGGCTTAGCCTAAGCTGGTGCGTCTTCCATCTTTAATGGTCCCGGGAAACACTGCCTCCAGTCATCAAGACCAAGCTGCCTTGCATCCACGATGACTTGGTCTTTGTACGAGAGGTTCAGTCTTCCTGTCCTTTTCGATGCAGGAGGCTCGGATTGGAAGACTCTATTCGCTTGAGCATTGATGTTCATTCGCTCGATGTGACTGAGCCAGTTTAGTCAGCGGATTATTGCCTTCCGGACTATGTCCACATCACTGTACTGCTCATAGAGTCCCCGATTTTTTGTACCAAGTTGACCCAAGGGTGATTCTACGTCGAATCCCACCCAAGATGTTGTTTGTGGAGTTAAAGTTTGCCCCCAGGTTGACAAACTCTTGATGTTCGGCGGATCGATTTTTACTCCACAGCATATATTTCGTCATCTCCTCATTTAGCTTTAGATCAATTTGTTTCGCATGTTCTTCAACTTCAATCACCGTGAATGCTCCCTGTACGATTCGGTTGTTTGCTTTTCAAGACTCTCTTTATAAGTGGAAGCAGTTCCCAACAAAATATTGTTGGCCCTGCTCCAAAGAGGTCTGCGGGAATACCGTCAATTTCTGCTGCCTTATTGTTCTGCAGTTTTTTAATTGCGGTAGTTATTTCGTCTAAACTGAGAGGTGTGGTGCGTTCTTTCCAATTCTTACTTCGGACGGTTAAGTCTGACGTGGATGAATGTTTTCTGGCAAATACACGCTTCCAAATTGTAGAAAAATGTTTCTTCTGTCCTTTGAGTTCACGTTATCGCCTTGCATAGCGCACGTTATCGGGAAAAGTAAGACGCTGTCATGAAAGCCCGCCGTAATGGTTTCCGCCTAAAAGTAGGCAACATTGGGTCGCTTGTTGCCCATTAAACATCATACCCACAGTCATCCTCTACAGTTGGTCGGACACCCTCCTGCTTGGTATCTCGGAGTGAGAACAATTTTACACAACTATTTCAACGCATTTATAGACTTCAATTCACACTCCAGAAAGATTAAGTTATGCGACCGCCTTTAATCAGGACATAAACCGTCCAAACAAACCGGAACCCCTTCACTTTCATCAACTCATTCACTGCCCCAATCCGGCCCCCTTTCATTCTTCGGAAGCCATTAACACGTAGTAATCAACTTCATTCGTGTAATTAGCCATCACTTTCACACCACGGTTCACACCTTGACCTCTTTACCGCCACAGGATCGCACAACAAACACACAAGCACCCCATCGCCAGTCCCCTCCCCCGTCCCGTCGCCCATGACAAGAGCGATACATTTAACCAAATATCTCGGTTTTAATTTGAAAAGTTTCAGCATCGAATCCCCAAAACACGCTGAGCTCAACAAAATTACAAAACTTTAAATGACTAACAAGCGTTCATCTCTTTTTGGCCCTCTGACTGCCACCCAGCCCCCCATCGTCGAGCGTCCGTTCACAGCACGTTCCAAATTGAATATCGATTCGATTCGCACTTGGGGCGGTGCGCAAGATATCTCCTCCCCACTGATTGCTCCCTTTCACGGTGTCCCTGGACTCTCTTTCAGCGATTTATAACTTTTCAATGTGTTACACTCCTTCTGGGGACGTGTTTGTGGGTGTCCTTGAAAGGATGCCTTGCAATCGTCTTCCATTTGACTAGCTTCGGCCCCTCTCCCCCCCTCTGACATGACGACGACGACGACGACGATGACAAGCGTATCCACTGGTCACCCTGACACTCGGTTATGGATGTTGGCCTAAACTATG
Organism: Myathropa florea; assembly: GCA_930367185.1. Lineage (NCBI taxonomy): Eukaryota > Metazoa > Arthropoda > Insecta > Diptera > Syrphidae > Myathropa > Myathropa florea. Next base: position 79,207,354 of record OV884003.1, on the reverse strand, counting down.
AATGATTTTACGATTATGACCTCGTTGCTGTTGCCGTCTTCCTCGTCGTGGCGTGGGGGAGGGCTCCCGATCGGGCTGAACAAGCAAATATCCGCTGCCGAAAATTCAATTGCCCCTAAAGAAAATATTGCGGAACGATGATGTCTCGAGGACGGCAAAGATAAACGGGCAACGTTTTACGCTCGATAAAGTTGATTTGTTTCCCAACGCGATCCGATATGTAATGTTTGTCCTTGCCACCCGTCCATCCGTTCCCTCCCACCGGAGCCATATCCCCCCTCAGTCGTTCTGGGTGCCTTTTTTGTGCAGCCGTCGCGTGTTTAACGGTGATGTAACTGCTGCATGATTGGCGCTTGATGGCCACGGAAATAAAATGTATGTCCCACCAGCCACGACAAGGCAGGTGCCTCTTAAGGACCCGAGTTACGACCGTGCAGCGGACATCCTTCACGAGGGATTCCGTCGATTGGATCCATTCTCCGGAGAAGGCCAACCGGAGAATAAACAGTAATTCTAATAGAAACCAAATGGGATATCCATTATGAATAAGTTCTCCAATTTGGATACATGGAACCTGTCGAAATTGTTGGGGATTATGGAAATTTCATCCGCTTATGATGATATGGCAACGGCACGACGCGACGGGTGGGGGCAGAAGCCCGGGGACCAGGTAATCTGTTCGTCTATTCATTTTCATTCAATTGAAAACCGTTGAGGTATGCTAATACCCCACCCGGCACTCGGGTGGGTGGGGGTGTCTTCTGATGAAAAGAAGCAGTATTGATGGGTTTATTAAGGGGGGATGCCGCTCGGCATGGCTGGCTGCTTTAATTTTATGTCTGAATGAAATCTCATAAAAAGTTAAGTGAAGTCTTTGTGTGGATCAGCCTGAACTTTTCCAATTGCCTTTATCAATTGGATGCTTCTTTTTTTCCAGCAAACTTCGATGGGAGTAGTTAAAAATTAGTTATGGGGCATTACACACCGAAATGAAGGCAGAAGAATGAAAACAACTTCATCACTCATTCAGTGGCGAGATCACAAACGAAATGTCCGCATGTTTAGGGTCCAGATGTCAAGTGGATGGGGAGAGTAAATCAGGATCTAACGACTGGATGGTGCAGTTGGTTATGTGCCTGCTCCAAGTTCGAGGGGTCCCATGTTCGAATCCCAGTGAAATCGAATCTGGTCCAATCACCATTTGCCGTTGGGATCAAATTAACAGCAGTGGAGTAGGTTGCTACCTGGCAGTACAATAGACCAGTTTTGAGTCTGAGAGCTCCAGTAGTGTTTCAAAAATCCTTCGAAAGAAAGAAAGAAAAATGCTGGATCTAGTGGCTTTTCCAAGACAAATCGTGGGGGGCAAGAAGTCTTCAGAACCAGAGAAATATCCTTAAGCGGACCACCTTTCTGTAGTCCGATGTAGGAAAAATTTGGTGGTTGTTTTCAATTTAAGTCGACTGCGAGAACACAAAGTAGATGAGAATTCGGAAAAAAATAGTTATTTTCTTTAATTCATTACGCCTTCCACATCCATCCCAAAAAGAATTTGTATTCACAAATCAATTGTCACTTCTTACAATGAATGATAGCAACCAACACGACGAGTGTCAAAATTTACTGCACGCCCGTTTCTTTATGCGTTACTACATGCATCAGTGCATGCTGTATTGCTGCATATCGGTTCGAAGCATTGACTTGAAGGTATGGTTGAGTTTATAAGGGACTGCTTTGACTAGTAACTATTGTATCAATATTGGAGTTGGAGGAAGTTAGAATCATACTTTAAGAACATACAGGGTGGGCCATCTAGTGTTTTTTTTTTTTTAATCATAGGATATTTTGATCCTGACAGCTGTTTCCCGCTCGAAATCTTGACAGAAAGTCGGAACGAAATGGGCCGCATTGCACTTGAACAGCGTTGAATATATTGAATACTTATTTCTAAAGTGAACACTGTGTAGCCCAAACAGTGCGTTTTTTGAAAAAAGTGTTGACCGAAATGAAGCACCCACTGTGACTGCTGTACGCATGTTTGTGCAAAAAGTTGTTGAGACTGTGGATAGTCTAATGGACAAAATTCATGGTACCCATCGTCGTACAGATGAGAATGTGGCTGCTTTGCTGTGGCCGAGAGTGTGAGACTGAATTCACGAACATCAGCTCGCCATTGATCTCAACAGCTCAACATTTCACGCACTTGCCTGAGGAGAATTCTGCACAAAGATCTCGGATTATTCGCTTACAAGGTCCAATTGACTCAGCAATTGAAGGCGCGCGACAATCCGCTTCGTTCGCATCGCTTCGCAGTTTGGGCCTTAGATCATCTTGAATTGGACGACGATTTTGGGCGAACGAACGAAATCATCTTTTCTGACGAGGCGCATTTTCATCTCCGCGGCTGCGTTAACAAACGAAATTGCTGCATCTGGGGTCACAAATAAGTACAACATACTGAACAAAAATCAATTTGGATTCCGCAAAGGGAAAAGAATAAACCAAATACTTGGAGATTTTGCAAACAAAATGTACCTAAGCTTGGACAAAAACCATAGCTTAGTAGTTCTGTTTATTGACTTTAAAAAATCCTTCGACACTTTGAGCCACAAACAAATCTTAAAAGATTGGAGTACGGGGTCACATCTTAGCATGGTTTGGAAGCTATCTAAGTCACAGGTCATTCCAGGTAAAATTGGTGACTACGTAAGCAATGAAGAAAAACTCGAATATGGTGTTCCACAAGGCTCAAAATTAGGCCCGCTTCTTTTTATTATATACGTAAATGATCTGCTGTCAGTGCTAAAGTATAGTACGGGGTATGCGTATGCGGACGACACAGCGATCGTAGTTAGCCATAGGTTTTAACAGAGTCGCAGCTTGGTGTCACGACCATGGATTAATTATCAACGCACTTAAGACGAAGGTAATGCACATTCGCCCGCCGCATATTCTCAGAACAAAACTAAAGATTAAAATGCACAGCGTAGATTGCTTGCACAGACATGGCTGTGATGGAATAACAGAAGAAGATGACTGCACCGAAAATATTGATTATGTGTCAACATACAAATACTTGGGATTGACGATTGACTACAATTTTAAATGGAGCTACCATATAGAAACACTGAAGAAGAAATTGTGCCAAGCTGCTTACGCTCTTTTCCACCTAAGCAATATCTGTACACCACCAGTCCTCAAACAGTGCTACCTTGGGTTGGTGGAATCACATCTAAGATATGGAATTTTAGCGTGGGGAAGAGCGTCTCAAATGCAATCGCTACAACAAGTTCATAGAAGGCTGCAAAAACTTGTACTAAAAGCAGGAAGTTCTAGAGAAGATCAACAAAAATTACGTATGCTCAACATCTGCCAAATATACAACTTGGAAATCTTGGCCAACTTCGGTGACGACACCACCTACAGGATCCAAACACAGCAGATAGTAAACCCAAGAAGACGACAGCAGCAGCTCTGTGAAATTCCAAGGTACTGGAATGAATATGGTCGAAGGGCATTTAACGTGACAATTCCGATGATCCTGAACGAGCTCCCAAGAGAAATTTGCAATCTTTCAAAAAGAGAAATTATTAAAAAAGTAAAAGAATCCTATTTAAATTCCTCAAATTAAAGTATTAATTGTATTAAATTGTAAAACTCACTTCCTTTATCTTGTGTCCTATATAGTAATGAACTGCAAATTGAAATATCTTTGAATTGTTAACTATATTGTCCATACTTGTACTACTGTTCTTTTTTTTTAACTATAATGTACTTAATGAACTTCAACATTTACAAATACAAATTCTTTTATGATTAGTCTTCTGCAGACAAGCCCTTCAGGCTTTGCAGATAAATATATGTAATAATTGCGAAAACTGAATTAATAAAACTAATAAAAAAAAAAAAAAAAAACATCGGAAAACCAGCACGTTATTGTCGAGAAGTCAATGCATCCACAGAGAGTGACAGTTTGGTGCGGATTGTGGAGTGGTGATGCCACTACCATTTTTGGACCATTTTTCTTCGAAAATGAGGCTGGGAACAACGTTTCGGTCAACGGTGGACGTTACAGAGCCATGTTAACCGACTTTTTTTAAACTGAAATTGAAGACATGGATTTTGACAACCTCTGGTTCATGCAGGATGGTGCGCCATTCCCCATGGCCCATGCCACACAGCCCATGCCCCAATCGATCTTTTGCGCACTAGATTCTCCAAACGTGTTATCAGCCCTCTTGGCCGCCTCGGAGTTGCAGTTTGATCCCTTCTTTGTTGGAAACCGTGAAGGATCGATGTTATGCCAACGATCCGGAAACGATTCTAGCACTTAAGGCCAATATCATCCGAGCAATCCGTGATTTACAGCCCGAAACCATCAACAAGGTCTTGGGGAGTTGGGGTGATAGAATGCGCTACTACGAAGACAGCCGAGGCAGCCACTTGAACGACGTTGTATTTCATGATTAATGGGAATATTTGTTCTTACTAACAAAGCCATAATACATGGAACAAAATTTATTTGGTTCATTTTATTGTATCTTAAAAAAGAAACTTGTATTTGGCCCACCCTATGCAGATGTTTGAAGTGACTGAAGTGCACAGAAATCCATCCAATGAGTGTTCCCGACCTTAAGCGTAACAAAGTTGCTTTTCTCCCGCGATGTAGTGACGCTTTTTTTATGATTTCTAACGTCCCCAAATGGGCGCCGTGGCGTAGTGGGTAGGTGCGTCGACCCATGCGCTCGAGGTCTAAGGTTCGAATCTCGAAAAAAAACATCAAACATTTTTTCACGGCTCCACCTCTTTCGGGTCACTGACAATGCTCAAAGAGTATAACTGTCTAGAAATGCTTCTCAATCTCGCCGTTCGGAGTCGGCATTAAACTGTAGGTCCCCTCCACTCGTGAGAGAACAATAGCACGGACAACACGAATGGTTGCTGAGAAGCTAGGCCCAGGTCCACCTCGGACTGTAGCGCCGCCATTGTTATTATTATATAACGTCCCCAAATGACGACTGGATGGCGCAGTTGGTTAAGTGCCTGGCCCAAGTTAGAGGTGTCCCAGGTTCGAACTCCAGTGAAATCGAGTCTGGTCCAGTCACCATTTGCTGTTGGGATCAAATTAACTTCACTGGAGTAGGTTGCTACGTGGCATTACAGTGGAACAGTTTTGAGTTTGAGTGCTGCGGTAGTGTTTCAAAAATCCCCCGAAAAAAAAACCATCAGGATTATTAGGTATTACTGTCTCAGGAGGAGGAGAAGAATAATATGTACCTTGAAAACAATTTTCAGAACTATTTGTCTGTTGCTGCTAAACAGTCAGAACTTTCTGATTCGAAATGTTTAGCATTCTACAGAATGACTAAAGAAAGTTATTTGGAACTTGTGAAAGTAGTTTCCCTTGGAATTCAGAAGCAAAACACCAGCGATGACATTTCCGACTTCAATCCACGCCTTCTCTGTTTCATTTTTCTTCGAATAACCGGGAAGGTAATAATTGTACAAAATATGATGTTTTTCAACCTCCCCCACCAGGAACAGGTTGGTCTGTTGATCGCTCATCTTCGATAAACTTGAAACTGGAATCAATAGGCAACGCGACACGCAAATTAACAGCCGACTGTTTACAAACTGATTTTTGTGAATCGCAAACGAGTTTTCAACTATTAGCGTCGTGTGCGGCGTCCCATTTGACTACACAGGGAATGACTCAAAGCAAACTAGCTGCCAATTCGCATCGCGGATCATTTTTTCCAGTTGCTCCGTGTGCATTGGGCCTACATCTGAAATTAGACATCAGTTACAATCTCGTTTGACTGTTAAAGAAAACCTTCAAAATCCCGATCTTGCTGATCCTTGTGATGGAAAAATTAAAGCTCCTCCATGCATCAACTTGACTTTCATCAAAACGATGTTTCCCATTCATCTACTCGTAAATGTGACACCTTACTCCAGCAGTTACGTCTGCAGTTCAGCATTAAAAGAAGATGACACACGACACTTCAGCACAAAGCTCCCTCTCAACCGACAAACCCACAAAACAATGTGTCCGTCCCATTTGATCACACACAAGCGGCGACCTCTTCTTCGCACATCGGCCATTCGAATCGAGAGCTTATATCACTCAAAACAAACACTCGAGGGGTTATCGGCGCTAGGGTCAAGTTCAGTAATTACACCGAACAGATTAACATCTCTTTACGAGATACGCTGTGGAAATACTTTCATTTGAATTCGTTTGCTGTGGCAGACGGTTTGGTTGAGCGCGAACTGAAAATGAAATCGTGTGCGGCATTAGTGCTCGTGTTCCAATTCGCATTGTTAGCTCTTAATGGCGTTAAGTCAGCGCCCACTGCGGTGGACGAACTTATTTCCGGAGTGGATCAGCGGGAGAATGAGATTTCCAGTGACAAGAACGAGTTGGAGAAGCGGTTTCGCGAAACGTACGCTCTGCGCGTAAAGTCATTCATGAACGCGTCCGTGAACCCCTGCGATGACTTCTACGAGTACGCGTGTGGCAACTTCCCAAACGTGATCGAAGACTACGAAACGGAGCAGAAGCGGGGCAATCTCTTAGACATTTTATACACTCTCTTGGATCATCTCGACCACATTCTCGCGAGACAACGCGACCCGGATGAGCAGTATTTCGAAGAACTGCAGACGGCTAAGAAGTTCAAGGACTCGTGTGTCAACGCAAAGCTCTGGCCGATCGAACCGAGCCCGGAGTTCTTGAGTGTGTTGAAGGAAATCGGAGGATTCCCTGCAGTGGATCCGTCGTGGAATGCGTCCAATTTTGACTGGTTCAAGATGACAGCACACCTCTCGCGCTACGGCGTCGAGGGGATGGTTAGGGAGAACATATACCTTAAGCATCCCTTCCCACCGTACTACAAGCTCCCAAAGTATGGGTTCGACTTTGACGTTTACCAGGAAAATGTCGAGACAAAGCAGTCACCAGGCTACGTGTACAATCAAGAAGTCATGAAGAAAATTCTTGCCGTTTACGGCGTAAACGGGAGCAAGGCGGACCAGGTGGTTGACGACATCGTGGATTTCTGGAGAAAGGCCCTGCGCGCAGAGAAACAGGTCAAAGACCTCGCACCCTGTGAATATCAAAGAATGTTTAAAGAGATGTCCCTTTTCGAATCCTTCAGCAAGTGGATGGAGTTTTTCGAAATCGCTTGGGAATCTAATGGCTTCAATTACACGGACATAAGTGAATGTCCCTGCGACTATTACTACCAGAAGCTCGACGTCATCATCAACGAAAAGCCAGAAGCTGCAGCTAACTACATGGCGCTCAAGTTCCTCTACAGTATGCATCCAAACCTGAAATCAGATAAGTACCAGCGACTATTCTGTCTCAAGTTAATCAAGCGTTCTATGCCGCTGCTCGTTTCCCACTTCTTCTTGAAGGAGCACTACATTAAGGAGAACGAAAACGATATCTTCGCGATCATATTCGAGGTCAAGGATAGTCTGCAGAAGATCATAGAAACGTCTGACTGGCTGGACGAGCCAACCAAGATCGAAGCGCTGAAGAAGGTGAAAAACCTCCAGGCTCGTGTGGGGAAAATCGACGATCCCATCAGTGACGTGCTGATCAAGGAAATCCAGAAGCTAAAGCCCAGCGAAAACTTCCCGACCAATATCCTCGAATTGGCCAAGTTCTCTGTGGACATGAGTCATTATTTGTATCTGCACGAAATCGACAACAACACCACCCCAACGGAGATCATCGACGCAGCCCAAGTAAATGCCTTCCACTACGTCCTCGACAACAGCATCAATGTTCTCGCGGGAGTCCTCAATCCCCCGGTGTACCACCCGCACATGCCGCAGTCAACCAAGTACGGAGCGCTCGGCTACATCCTGGGGCACGAACTAACGCACGGCTTTGACAGCTCGGGATCGAACTTCGACGCCAATCTCGAATTTCGCAGCTGGTGGTCTGACAACTCTACGCTAGCGTTCGAACAACGATCCAATTGTTTCGCGGAGCACTACAGCAACTACAAGGTTCCCGAGCTGAATCGAAACGTCAATGGGACCGCCTCACTGGACGAAAACATCGCCGACAGTGGCGGCTTGCGAGAGGCGCTCTCCGCCTACAGAAAAGTGTACAAAGCCGCATCGAAAGCGGGCAAGGACGACTTGGAACGCAGCGAAACACTGCCTGGCTTGAACTTGAGCCCGGAGCAAACATTTTTCCTCAGCTTCGCTCAACTCTACTGCGCCAAGTACACGCCCAAGCACTTTTGGACGGAGCTGGGCGACGATCATCCACTGGACAAGTACCGGGTTCTGGGCTCGCTGCAGAACTTCGAGGAGTTCGCGCTGGTCTACGATTGTCCGCTTGGCAGTCCGATGAATCCGCACGAGAAATGTCGCCTGTGGTGACGTAACTGTAACTAATCAGATTTTTCGCTTTTTGCTTAAGTAAATAAATTCTGTCTCGTAGATACTCAAGCTGATGTGGTGTTTCTCTTTATTATCATCCAGAATATTCTCTTGCGGCGACGAGGTCTTTTGAGACTCGAGTACATGTCGTTTTGGAGGCATTCATCGGCAGGAATTGATGTACCGTCAGGAGGCCAATCAGGCCAACTGTGGCTAGCTGATTGGGTAGTTAAGACTGGGAAAATCCATGCCAAGGCATCAACTTTTCTTTGTTATCTCGAATGAATCCCAAGTACAGTAGACGATAACATGGACGAGCAAATTGTCGTTTTCATCAAACGCCCCGGCCTTCAGCTTAGCTACTCTGTGAATTTGTTTTGGAATGTTTTCTATTTTCTAATCTGTTTACTGATTTATTTACACGCGAGTCCTGAGATTGACGTTCTTGGGAATTGTTGTTAATTTAATCGGAACAGTGACCCATAAAGGGTCAGAATCAAGTGAAGTGTTGTCTGTTACGCTCTGTAGTTCCGCGAACGATTACCTCAGCTGATATGGGACGTGATTATCAATTCACGTCGTCTTTGATCGTCATTTAATCTCAGTGCTGTTTTTTTTTTTTTTTTAATTTGCGCGCGCAAATTGGGTTACAAATACCCTTGTCCGGAATCAAGACACAGCACGGGCCGAAGGTATAGAGGGAGAAAGGGAGAGGAGGTTCTTGTACACATTGGTCTTAAATGCCTGTGGATTGAAGTGAGTGGGGAATATTAGGCTGGGAATTCGTGTGGTACGGCTAAAAAACGACTCTCTAAACTTAACTGTACGTCCGAAAGCAGGCTTAAGGGTGAACTTATGAGCATTCCTGGCGAGACGAGTATTGCGGTTGAATTCATGGAGGGGAGGAATGCAATTGACTAGCTCACTCGAGCATCTTTGGTTGAAATAGCGACAAAACAGTGATAAGGAGGAGACATTACGGCTATGTTCGAGCGAGTCTATCGACTTCGCGATGATACTATCTCCTATAAGTTTCGTTTTCGTTTTTAATGCATTTTTATTGATAAATTTATTGTGCTTATATACTAGACAAGATGCTTATTCTAGTTGAACGAACACCATTTTTAATTCTAACTTACTAGCCCTTTACGGGCTCTCTAAGCTAAACTTAACCTTAATCTGTCTTTCGACCTAACCTAACTGACTTATATAGAACTTTGTACAAATTTAGCTTAAGGAAAAAGTATTTAAAAAAAACTTAAGACTGTACATTTTTGAATAAAGATACTAACTTAACTAACTGGGTAGATTGAAGCCAAATCAGAGGGGGTGAAGTATTTCTTGCATCGTTTTAGGAAACCTAGACATTTCGCAGCATTTTTGGCGACCTCGAATATGTGATCATTCCAACTAAGTGTTGAGTTGATACACATACCGAGGATGGAAAGTTTTTCGGTTTCATCGATGCAAGTGCCATTCAGGGATAATGGCTGATTACTTTGGGATCGCTTAAGTGACAATAGACAGCATTGAGTCTTGGAAGCATTAAATTCCACTCTATTTTTTACCACAGTTAAATATGCTGTCAAGGTCTGAATTTAATGTGCTTAACATAGGCTGCCGCTCCAATTCTACGGCCGAAGGATAGTCGTGAGTCTTGGAACGAATATGAAAAGCTGAGAGTACTGTCATCAGCGAAGGAGTGGATTGGATTAGAAGTATCAGTAGTAGAAGAAGTAGCAGAAGTAGAAGTATATAAAAATGAGGAAGAGAGTCGGAGACAAAACGGAGCCTTGGGGAACACCAGCATTAATTTGGTGAATTTCAGACTTGAACCGATCCAAAACAACTTAAATTGAACGGTTCGAAAGGTAATTTCTAATCCATAGAAGAAGAGACTCATCGATGCCACAAGCACGCATTTTCGACAAGAGAGCTTGATGCCAAACTCTGTCAAATGCCTTTGAAATATCAAGCGCAACGATCTTGCTTTCTCCTGCATTGTGCAAAGATTGATTCCACTTTTCGATGAGATATGCCATCAGATCACCAGTGGACCTGTTGCTGCGGAAACCGTACTGCCGGTCATTAAGAAGCTTCCGCGTTTCAAGATATTTCATAAGCTGACGGTTTGTCAGCGTTTCCATGACATTGGAAAAAAGGGACGTTAGTGCTATGGGTCGGTAGGAGGAGGGTGACGAAGATTTGCCCTTTTTAGGGACGGGCTGGGCAAATGCTGTTTTCCATCCACTCGGAAAGAGACCAGAAGAGTAGGACAGATGAAAAAGCTTACGCAGTGGTTTTGCCAGCACAGATGAAAACCTCTTCAGAAGTATCGGGGGTATACCATCCGGGCCACCGGATTTATGCATGTTGAGATCCTTTAGTACTCTTGCAACTGTATGCGTGCGAAAATGGATTTGTCCCATGGTACGATTGACGCTCTCAAGTACAGGCGGGGATAAAGTCGAATCTGGCAGCGTTGAGCTGGCTGCAAAATGCGCAGCAAGCAGATTGGCCTTGTCTAAAGAGCTGACAGCTGGAATGTCTTGCAAGTGAGCGTGGGAACTGAAGATGAGGCTGAATTCCTTATATTTTAACAAATGACCAAAAGTTTTTGCTACCCTTGGGACATTGTAGCACGTTTTTCCTCAACTTTTGGTCATAGGAGAATTTCACACGTCTTATTAGTGCATTGCAGTCATTTCTGACCCATTTAAACTTTTTCCGGTTTTCCTCAGTAGGGTTGGCTTTGTAAATCCGGAAACTCAATTCGTTAACCTGATAGGCTCTTTGCACCTTGAGTCATACCACGCATTTGCGTGGATGGTATGGATCTCATACCCAGCAGAATGATGTTCGTGACCGTATCAGCAGCGGCATCCACGTCACTATCGAGAAAACATAGTGACCAGTTAAAATTCCTAAAGAAGTCGTTAATGCCGCTCCAGTTGGCTTTCTCGTATAGCCATACCGTTCTCTTAGGAATTTGTTCTCTAACTGTGTGGAGTGAATACGAGAACTTAGCCGATACGACACAGTGATGAGACAAGCCTAGAGGCGACAATATGTCAATAGAATATTTATCAGAATGAGAGGTGAGAAACAGGTCCAGGGTGTTGGCGGAAGGATCTGCAATGTCAGGTTGTCGTGTAGGCTTATTCACAAGCTGAGTCAGATTATTTACCTCAGCGAAGACCTCAACATACCGTCCGTCGGGTGTTGTCTAGCCTAAATGTCGAAGCCAAGTAGAATTGTGTACATAGAAATCGCCCGCAATGGCAATTTCAGTGTGAGGATACAGGGATACAATTCTTGTGATGGAATCGGATACCATATCAAACTCATTGAAAGTTGAATTGCTATCCAGGTTTGGACTTCTATAAATGAAACAGTAGTGGATTAAATGCTTGCGGACATGGATTTTTAACCACAGAAAATGAAATTCCGGATTGGAACAGAGACCGTATTGTGGTTGAACTTGGTAAGCTACATCACTACGTATGTATAGGGCGAGACCGCGGTGAAAGAAGAAAAGGCGCACCAAGTTATGTCCGCGCAGGTTCAAATCCGATAAATCGGTATTCTCACCTACCTGTGTTTCACTCAATGCTAAGACAGCTGGTTTATATCGAGAAAGGTGGACGTACACAGCAATGAGATTCGCTCTTAGGTCACGAACTTTGCTCACTTCAACCGTAAAATTTCCCATTTCAATAAAACAAAAACAGACACCAAAAGAGCCAACTCCGATGTTGCATTAGATGGTAAAGCAGAATTGAGAAGTGCAAATTTCAAGTAGCTTCCCAACGTCAAATCGATGTAGGTGTTATGCCCATACACCGATTATATTTGGTTCACCAACAATTTGCACCTCCGATTCCGGTACGTCAGAAGCTGCGCACTCTCAGTCAATCTCAGTGCTGTTGTTATTTGTTATGTTTACTTAACCAGCATCAAGTTATGGCGGGCCATTAAGGCGAACTGGCATTTGCTGATGATCTCCCCTTCTTTTTAGAGTTCCCTTGTGGTTTCGCCTCGTTGCCGTTGTCTTTTGTCGCCTTAAATTCTTCGCAACTTTTCAAATTTAAACTGAGGATGTGCTGACCAACGAAACGCAAGCTCCTAGAATTTTATTTGTAAAAAAAAGTACTAGATTACCTCTGAAACAGAATTGTCTCGTCGGAAATTTGTTTTTCGCCATGATATGGGTATCATTTTAATGAGAATAAAGTCCAACATGAACGCTCACATACCCGAAGTGGTTTACTGACATCGGTTATTCTCAAACGGCCCCTCGTCCTAAGCGTTTCAAACCAAGGAACTGGACCTCCAGGTTGGGGTTTAGGAGGGTTTTCTCTACGACATTAAAAAAAAAACTAGTTATGAGCGAGATACAAGCCTCGGATAACAACCTGCCTACTGGTTGAAAACTCGTTTCTGATTCACAAAAATCAGTTTGTAACCAGTCGGCCGTTGATTTGCATGTCGGTTCATTGATTGCAGTTTCCTGTTTGTCGAAGAAGGGCGATCAACAGATCAACCTATTGCTGGTGGGGGAGGTTGAAAAACAGCATATTTTGTACAATTATTACCTTCCCGGTTATTCAAAGAAAAATGAAACAGAGAAAGCGTGGATTGAAGTCGGAAATGTCATCGCTGGAGTATTGTTTCTGAATCCCCTCAGAAAACTACTTTCACAAGTTCCAAATAACTTTCTTTAGTCATTCTGTAGAATGCTAAAAACTTCGAATCAGAAAGTTTTGACTGTTTAGCAGCAACAGACAAACGGTTCTGAAAATTGTTTTCAAGGTGTGGGTGTACTCAAAACCTTCTTACTATTCTTCTCCTCCTCCTGAGACAGTAATACGTCATGATGGTTTCAACATCGCTCGTGTCTTCCGAAGAAATTTCACGCCCGGTATCTATGACGACACTGAACGAACTAGAGATTTTGATTGGCGATGAGTCTCCTCATGTGTAGAGTCAAGTCACCGCTGAGTCCGTAACTGATCTGTAACCTGAGTTGCCAACCGGTTTAGTTTTTTTTTTCATTTGTTTCGTGTGCATTGGGCCTTAATTACTTACTTAATCGACAGATCAGTATTTGTTATACAGTCAGCGTCAAAATTGAGTGCACAGTAATCTGCTTAAAGTTTTTCTACTAAAGAAAAAATGTTTCAATAATAAACTCATTGCGCACATTAAATATAAAGTGCTTGTGGCTATTGCGGAATCGATCATTATGTACGGTGCGCAGGTTTGGGGATATGTCAAGTTTGAAACTATTATTTGAAAAGATGCTTTCGTTTACCTAGCAATACCCCAAATTACATGATTCATATCGAAACCGGACTGGCACCTCTATACATCAAAACCTTAAAACTGCACATAGACTACCTTATTAAAGTTCTAGAAATGAGTGAAGAAAGGCTCCCAAAAGTGATTGCATGCCACATAATTGGTAGGAAAAAATTGTGGTACAAAGAAATGGAAGAGCTCGCAACATATTGTGACACCAGCTACCAACCGTTAAACCAAACTGGACAGGTTTCAAGGAAGACACTCTATGAGTTTATCTCGAAAGTGGATGAGAAATTTCGAAAAGACTTCATCGATCGGGCTAGGTCATCGATTCATAGAGCAGTCTATAACAAACTGGAGTATAATTTGGGTGATCGTAACTTTTTTAATAACAACAACACATCAGAACATATATCAAAAATTTTTCTTCTACGTGGGGAGTTGATTAGCTTGAATTAAAACTTAAAAAGACATACAGTAGACTCGCGATAACGCGAACAATTCAAATATAAGCCAGTTCACTTTTACGAGAGAGTTCACATTTGCGAAGGTTGAATTTTAACAAAAGAATTGAAAAATCTCACGGTAGATATTCATTTAAAAGCTCTCTCATCGAACCCCTCTGGCAAAAAAAAATCCAACATGTTCGATAATGCGATGGAATTAGGTTTTACGTTTTATTACGATCCTCTCATCCCTCTCAATTTTGACTACCGCAGGCCTCCACAGTATTTTGCGCATGTACATTGAATTATGTGCGTTGAAAAACAACGCCAGCGCAAACGCACTATTACGTTTCAGCCATTAAAGTTCCGTCTGCAAAAACGGAACCTTTATAATTTCGGTGTGTCCCTACGTCCGTCGTGTCTGTCACACTTTTGTATCCCCGAAGTTTATAAAGATATCGGCATGAATTTTTGGAATTAAATACTTCAGGCCTAGATACCATTGCCCATGCACCCAAATTTAAAAAGTGGGGCCATTTGGGACTCCCGTACAGGTGAAGTTGCGATTGATTTTAAAACATTGTCGCACCCCTCGACTTATATATCAATCGACAGATCTTTTAAAATGAGGTAGATGTTTGCTTCAACACTTTTTGATCCAAAATTCCATATGAAAAATATGGAGCTCCAAAGTTTTTTTTAATGCATCCCCATTTTTTTAATGCATACGCCATTTCTAAACCAAAGTGTATAAAAATCTGAAAAAATCACAAAAACTTCGCTTCATTGAGTACTTTCATTTAAAACCATTGCGAGCATTCTGGCCTTAATGGTTTTGGAGATATTGGCCAAAAACGGTCAATCATCGACATGCGAATTTTGAAGATATGAAAACGCAGTTTTGGAGACCTCAGTGTAGGCATTAAGAAATGATAAATATCTAAATATCAATTTATGTGGACATTTTGAGATATCTTAGATTTAAAATGATAACTATTTTTATATTCAAACATAAATTTCATGCTGTGTTCGACCACACTTAAATATCTCTTAAATAGATCTCAACCTATAAATGCCCAACAGCAGTATACACACACCATAAAAAAAACTGAAGAACAACAAAGCCGCAGGCTTTGATGACCTCCCAGCGGAACTTTTCTAACATGGTAGTGATGTTTTGGTAGGGTGCATGCACCAAATCATAAACCAAGTATGGGCGGATGAAGCCATGCCCGATGACTGAACTATGTATGTATGTCCCATCTTCAAGAAAGGCGATCCTATGTCCTGCAAGAACTACCGAGGCATAGCCCTGCTGAATGTTGCATACAAGATTCTATCCATCGTACTCTGCGAACGTCTGAAACCTTTCTGCAATACACTAATCGGCACGTACCAGTGTGGGTTCCGGCCCGGCAGATCAACAATTGACCAAATTTCCCCACTGAGACAAATCCTGGAAAAGACCAACGAGTTTCAAGTCGAGACTCATCACTTATTTATCGATTTCAAAGCCGCATACGACAGCATCCATCGTTTTGAGCTCTACAAGGCAATGGCTGAATTCAGGATCCCGGGAAAACTGATCCAGTTGTGCCGTGGCACGCTGGAAAACACGTGGTGCAATGTGTAATTTCGGAACAGTTCCTCCGAACTATTCCAAAAATACACCGAATTTCGGCAAGGAGATGTGCTGTCGTGTATATACAGAAGGCAATATCTTCAACAAATCCGTACAGTTGCTGGGCTATGTAGACGACATTGACATCATAGGTCGCTTCAAGCGAGCCGTTATAGAAGCTTTCACGGCCATTGAAGAAGAGGCGAAACGAGTTGGTCTTGAATTAAGTGAGGGCAAAACCAAGTATTTGCTGTCAACAAACAAAGAATTATCGGTCCACCACTTAGGACAGAACGTCACTTTTGGCAAAAGTTACTACGAGGTGGTTAAGGAGTTTACATACCTCGGCGTAAATATCATCCCCACGAATGACAGCCTAGTGTAAGTTCGACGAGGACTTACCCTAGGACACCGCAGCTACTTCGGTTTGGCGAAACAAATGGGTTCAAAACTCCTAACTCGAAAGACAAAATACATGCTCTACAAAACACTAATCCTGCTATATGAAGCCAAGTGTTGGACGATAAGCAGGAAAGCAGAGCACATTTTGGGTACTTTTGAGAGAAAAATTCTTCGTCGAAATTTCGGTCGTCGATACAACCGCGAACTCTACGAGCTGTACAAAGAAGTGGATGTAGTCGAAAAAGCCAAAAAAACGACGACTACACTGGCTCGGGCACATCGAGTGAATGGACAATAACGCTCCAGCAAAGAAGATCTTCAAATCACAGCCCACATGTTCGAGAAGAAAAGGAAGACCGAACCTCCGTTTTAAGGACCAAGCTATCGAGAATGCCAGAGCGCTTGGTCTGAATAACTGGAAGCAGCTTGCATGGAAGGCTGCCGTGTCTCAGGCAGAGACCCTTCGCGGGTCGGGTGCCAGTTTAATGCCGACTCCGAACGTCGAGATTGAGAAGCTTTTTCTAGACATTTATACTCTTTGAGCAATGTCAGTGAGTCGAAAGAGGTGGAGCCGTGAAGAAATGTTAGGAGATTTTTTTTCGAGATTCGAACCTTATTCCTTGAGCATAGGAGTCGACGCACCTGCCCACTACGCCACGCGCCCACGGCAGCGTAGGTTACTACTATAAATTAATGTCATTGCCAATTGTTTATACAGTTTGCATATACAGTCGAACTTCGATGACTCGAATATTTGATAACTCGAATGAAATTGGTTGGTAATAGCGCCAACACTGAAATTTACATATAATTTGTTCTTGATAACTCGAACTCGGACGAGATTATTTGGCGTCAACTTAGATAAGTCGAATTCTGAAGGGAATTCCCAAATTCTGCGTATTTTACATGTTCGTTTTATTATAAATTTTTCGAGACACTGTCTTTGTATATTCCAGTGAACTAGTATACATACGTGTAGAAAATCGTGGTTTCTTAAGAATTGTCTTATTTGTTATTAGTAGGAGTAAGAATACACAATAGGACATGTAACACTTACTTTGTACTAGAAAAACACAAAGTGGAAGACAAAATCATACACAGAGTGAACAGTGCAATCGAAAAAGGTGGTGTAAGTGGAAGTGCAAAGAGACTTAAAAAACCAACGTACGAAAATGTGGACAAACCAGTTTTGGAATTGTTTAAAATGAAAAGGAGGCAGAACTTACCTACAACCGATACACTGTATAATGGTTAAAACCAAAATCAAAAATCCTCTCTTCAATCATGTATGACAGACTATTTTAAATAATAATTATGTTCCTGTACGCTTTATGTGTTTTGACGCAAATAAATAAATATTTATACCGATACATTTTGTATTTTCTTGATAACACGCATTTTTTTTGTGGCAAGTGATGGTTCGAGTTATAGTAGTTCGACTGTAGTTTTTATTCATTTCATTTATTTATTTATTATTTTTTTATTTGCAGCTAAGTTATTGACTTTTCTTTGAAATCAAACAAACATATCAGTCCACAATTTTTACATGAATAGCACTTCATTCTACTAGTAGTTTTCCGAATCTTCTTACATTTATCATCATCATCATAATTTTCAGTGACCCGCATGTTCCACTAAAGGGGTCACGGAGCCAATGCATGTACAAGAGATCTCCAGGCCACTCGATCCTCCGCCATCGACTTTAACTCATCAAGAGCTATGCCCAAGCGTAACCAGGCGAGTGTTTGGACTTGGTCAAACCATCTCGTCCTGGGTCTGCCAAGCGGTCGCCTACGTGATGGAATCGCATTCAAGGCACGCCTCGGAAGTGGTAATGATGGGGACATTTGTGCCACGTGCCCAAACCATCGAAGTACAGCCCTTTCCATACGAAGAAGAAGCAACTCCCCATCAACTGAGTTCATCGCGCACTGCCGTGTTTCTCACCCTATCCCGGCGAGTTTCTTACATTTAAAACTTTTAAATTTTCACTCATTTCTCATTTAACGTTTTTCATTCATCCTTTTTTTCAAGCAAAGATTTCAGTAGAATGAGAGAGCTGATAAATTGCTAACGACTTGAAATAATAACTCATGAAAGTACTTCTCCAATTCGACCTTCAACTAATATTCAACTAACATAGACTTCATTCCATTCGCAACTGAGGTGAGGAACTGAAAAATAACCTCTCGAAATTCACTACCAGTAATTGATGCAATTTACTCGCTTTTCGGTGCTTGCATTATGAAACTTCTCGTAACCTTTTCCAGGTTAACTTTCATAATTCTCGTTATTCCTTTCTTCCCGTTCAAGGTTTCTCTTAATTTTAATTTGAAGCCCTCTTCACTTAAAAACTGTTCATTAACATTCCAGAAGGTTTCACTTTTATGGAACACTTCACACAACAGTGGTTAATGAACAATGTTTTCAAGGAGATACTTCGGAGTTTTTTTAATATACAAGGTGCGCCAAATACAAGTTTCTTTTTAAAAGTGCAATAAAATGAACAAAATTTAATTTTTCCCATATGTTCTAGCTTTATTAGTAAGAACGAATATTCCCATTAATTAATTATGAAATACAACGTCTCGGCTGGCTTCGCAGTAGCGCATTCTGTCACCCCAATTTTTCAAGACCTTGTTGATGGTTTCGGGCTGCAGCTCACGGATTGCCTGGATAACATTAGCCTTAAGTGCTTGAATCGTTTCCGCATTGTTGACACAACATCTGTCCTTCACGATAATAATAATAATAATAATGGCTACCACTACAGTCCGAGGTGGACCTGGGCCTAGCTTCTCAGCAACCACTCGTGTTGTGCGTGCTATTGTTCTGTCACGAGCGGAGGGGACCTACAGTTTAATGCCGACTCCAAACGGCGAGATTGAGAAGCTTTTTCTAGACAGTTATACTCTTTGAGCATTGTCAGTGACTCAAAAGAGGTAGGGCTATGAACAATTTTTTTTTTCTTGAAAAATTGTTTGTCTGAACTTGGGTTCGAACCTAGACTGTGAAAGTCTAAAGCGCATGGGTCGACGCAAGAACCCATACGGCCACGGCGCCCACAAAAAAAAACTCTAAAGGGATCAAATCGCTGCTCCGAGGCGGCAAATTGACATCGGTAAGACAGCTGATAACACGATTTGGGAATTTGGTGCGCAAAAGATCGATTGTGACATGGCATGGGCTGTGTGGCATAGCGCGCCATTCTGCATGAGCCAGAGGTCGTTCAGATCCATGTCTTCAATTTCAGCAAAATAAAAGCCGGCTAGCATGGCTCTCTAACGCCCACCGTTGATCGAAACGTTGTTCCCAGCCTCATTTTCGAAGAAAAATTGTCCAATTATGCCACCACTCCACAATCCGCACCAAACTGTCACTCTCTTTGGATGCATTGGCTTCTCGACAACAACGTGAGGGTTTTCCGAGCTCCAGATACGGCGATTTTTTTTTTGTTAATGTAGCCGCCGAGATGAAAATTCGCCTCGTCAGAAAAGATGATTTCGTTCGTTCGCCCAAAATCTTTGTCCAATTCAAGCTGCTCTAAGGCCCAAACTGCGATGCGATGCGATGCCCAAGCGATGCGAACGAAGCGGATGGTCGCGCGCCTTCAATTGCTGAATCAATTGGACCATGTAAGCGAATAATCCGAGATCTCTGTGCAGAATTCTCCTCAGGCTTGTGCTAGTGCGTGAAATGTTGAGCTGTTGAGATCGATGGCGAGTTGATGTTCGAGATTTGAGTCTCACACACTCGGCCATAGCAGCCACATTCTCATATGTGCACACAGTACGACTACGGGGACCATGAGTGTCGTCCACTAGCATGCCAGTCTCATGAACTTTTTACGCAAACTTGCCCACAGCAGTCGCGGTGAGTGCTTCATTTTGGCGAAAACTATATAGCACTCACTTTGGAAATAAGTTTGCAATATTTCCCAACGTTGTTCAAGCGTAAAGCGACTCATTTTGTTCCGCGGTATGATACTGACTTTCTGTCAAGATTTCGAGCAGGAAACAGCTGTCAGTGTCAAAATAACTTATGATTTAAAAAAACACTAGATGGCCCACCTTGTGGTGATTGTTGCACTCCACCTCAAATATCAAAAAAAAATAATTAAATTGTTCCCCTCACATCAGATTGCTATGAACACAGACGTGAATTAATAAGACAACAAGGATTTATAACAGTTTATCCATGTTAACGCGTCGAGACAAATCAAACGGCCAACTTCAAAAAATTCCAAAAACTGTTCAAAAGCGTTCACTTCTAAAGTTTTCCCAAATCAACCTCCTCTCTCGCGCTGTTAATTTGTTCCTTAAACAAAATTGTTTCGCTTAAAGAAATCCAAATCCATCCCATCCCGGCCATCTGAAGCAGAACGCAAATTTCGCTGTTACTTCAGCTTCGAAAGTCAAATCCCTCCAGTCCTTGTTACAAGCAAACCTAAACAAAAAAGCACACCACCACCCAGTTGCCATCAAACAGCACTCTCACATCATTTTGGGACAACGTAAGAAAGTCAACTTCCCTCAGAAGCATTCATCCGCGTCGCTTTTGTTTAAACACACAATTCCCTCAGGCACTCCACGAGAATCACCGAAATCGCGCGTCCTTTCGCCGAAACAATAACACTAAATGGAATTTCCCAAATCACATAAATTACCAATCTAACTGTTTCCTATAATTTCCAATAACATCGCCATTAATCACAATTTAATTTATACATAAACCTCAGGCTGGAGACTCCCGCTGCCCTCTGCCGGCTGCCCGCTGTCCAACGAGCTATCCAGCGAACAAGGGCTGGTCGGCAGCGGCCTCCTTCCGCATCGGTCGAACATCACAATTAAACGCCGATGCTGTGTCGGGACCACAGATTCCCCATAAAGTGCTTAAATTTCAACATGCTCAAGGGGACACGCTCAGTAATTAGTCACTCCTTGGGAAATTTAACATTCGAGGCCCGCAGAGCCCAAGTAGCATGTTTTAAAACCAAAAACCACGTGGCCAAGCAAAATTCGTCGACAACGGCCGTGACTACGACAACGAGGCGGTTTCCACTCCATCCCAACTGAGAGCGCTTCATCTGGCTTGGCGCATAATCGGCTATGAGAAGCACGTTTCAATTAGTAACATCAAACAGAGGGACATGGACCAAGAAGGGAAGCAACCTTCAGGAGGCCTGATACATCCGCCTTCGGAGCGGAGAGTGAGAGAGAGAGAGAGCGAGCATCTGCGCAGTGCTAATAGAGTCCACAATTCACCGTTGAATCGATAACTGCTCTCGCAGAATGGCAGACTCTCTTAAATGAAAACATAGAACATAGAACATAGAACGGAGCTAACCTTCTCAGCTGTAAAGTGGGAGGGCTTGAGCCGATTTGAAGGTCAAAGTACCCATCAGCCCGATTCAAGACGTATCTGGGGCTATTCCATCGGAGGCAGGATGCGATGACAAGCGGGATTACTACGTGTCAGATGTCAGCTCAGACCCTGAAGCTCCCAGTAAATGATGAAAGTGTCGAGTCGCAACTGTAAATGGATGGCCTTTGTCGACGGCGGCGGGTGTTTGTCTACGCTGCGAGCGAAGGAATTCCACTGCAGCTGGAGAAGTGTAATTAGGTCAGAGCCGTTGCTCTGCTCCTGTCGAAGAACAAACGGGAGAGAGGACATTTCTGTTGTTCAGCGAAAAGTGGCTAATTTTTAAGTAGAATAATGAGAAGCCTGGAGGTATCTTTCAAATGCAATGAAACGCTTTTGATTAGAATCCGTTTGTGTTGCAGCAAAAGTGTAGCTGGGGGTTACATGAACTAACACATTTCGCAGGGTTGAAAATTGCTGGTGGATAAAATGGGGTTTTATCGCGGGTTACGAATAATTGTTACGGATCTAAGAATCGGAGCAAAGAATCAAAAGTTAGTTAAGAGCAGAAGAGTGTAGACTAGATGACATCACAAGAGGTGCTGCATTAAAATTTTTAAACACATTTTGATACAAATTGCCAACAAACAGCCTTGATCAAATGTATTGGGCATCCGGGAGTAATTAGTTTGAATCTTGTGGTTTTCGGCGACACTATCTGAGATTGTAAGCGATTTTATCTGTTTCCTCTAATTTAATTAATTTTTTTTTTTTTTGCTTTTTGAGGATATAACGAATCTTAAAGAGTGCCTAATACATTTGGCCAAGGTTGTATATTGTTTTTCGGTGTTTACTCTCATGAATGAGATTGTGGTCATGATATTGGTTGTCAATTGACTTTGTTATTTTTTGCCCGTCACATGGGAACACTTTTCAACAGAGTTATGGGCATTTTTCTTTTTCTCCTTCGATTGATTCTACACGTCTGGGTGGACTTGTACCCAACTTACACAGCAGTCACTCGTGTTGTGCATGCTCTGATGTATAAGAGGCGGAGATCTGCAGGTTTATGGCGATTCGAAACAGCGAATTTTGATAACCTGTTCTTGACAGTTATACTCTCTGAGCCTTACCAATGACCCGAGAGAGTTGGTGTCGTGAAAATGATAGTTGTTGTGTTCGGGATCGAACCATGGACCTTCGGCGAACGAGGGAGGCTCTTACCCACCATCACAAGGAAAAGGTCGATACCAGAGTACAATTACCCGCGTGTGAATGGAGTTGACCTAATACCTAACGAAACTGCAAAGTATCTCGGCGTAATACTGGACTCCAAATTAAATTGGAAAGAAAACATAGGCAATCGAAACAAGAAGGCCTACGTGGCATAATATGGATGCAAGCGAGCTTTCGGGAATACATGGGGTTTTAAACCTAAAGTGGTATATTGGATATACACTGCGGTGGTAAGACCTATGATTCGATTGTCTGGTGGAAAGCACTGGAAAAGAAATACCACCTTGGAAAAATGACAAAGATTCAAAGGGCAGGCTGTCTGGCGGTGACAGGATCGATGAGATCAACACCAACAGCAGCTTTGGAAACACCATTGAATCTTCTTCCGCTTGATATCCACTGTAGCACCTTGGCGGCTAAGACTGCAATAAGACTATGGGAATCTGGCCTATGAACAGCCAAGCCCTATGGTAATGCCTCAATTCTGGACAAATGGATTGTGAGCGGAGATTCTCTATCAGAACTACCAGAAGGGAAGAATGGGATATGGAGAAAATCTGTGCCGAAAAAGAACTTGTCATCTACACTGACAGATCCAAGATGGATGTTGGTACCGGTGCTGGGGTATAGATTTTCATGTAATCGGCATACACAGGTAGTTAGGACTCCTTGATTATGAAGTCAACATCGTTGGTACTGAAGACGAAAATAAATGGACCTAAGTGACTACCTTGCGGAACCCCAGATGTGGCCTCAAGGGGCTTGGAGACAGAACATCTCAACAACTGGTTACATCTTTTTTATACCATCACACGCGTTTGTGGATGATGGACGTTGGTACTGGTGCTGGGGTCTACTGTGAGTCTCGAAACACAAATCGGTCCTTCAGACTTGAGGATAGTTGTAGTGTTTTTCAGGCAGAAGTTGCTGCAATAAAACCAGCTGCGGATATGATTGTTGAGGAAAATATTCCAGGACACACAATCAGTATCTATGTTGATGGTCAAGTAGCCATTAAAGCGTTACAGTCAACATCGATAAGATCCAAGCTCGTAAAAATGTGCATAAAAAGACTGGACGATATTTCAGTAGCTAATAAGGTGACGCGCCGTGGCGTAGTGGGTAGGTGCGTCGACTCCTACGCTCGAGGTCGTCGGTTCGAATCTCGAAAAAAAAAACATCAAACATTTTTTTCACGGCTCCACCTCTTTCGAGTCACTGACAATGCTCAAAGAGTATAACTGTCTAGAAAAAGCTTCTCAATCTCGCCGTTCGGAGTCGGCATTAAACTGTAGGTCCCCTCCGCTCGTGACAGAACAATAGCACGCACAACATGAGTGGTTGCTGAGAAGCTAGACCCAGGTCCACCTCGGACTGTAGCGCCGCCATTATTATTATTATTATTAATAAGGTGACACTCTGTTGGGTGCCTGGCCACATAGTAATTTCCAGTAATGAAAAGGTGGATGCGCTGACCAGGGTTGGGTCACATCTAGGCTCTTCTCGGACCGTACTTGAGGCCAGCCTACCGCTTAGCACTTTCCACAGGGAAATAGACATTGAGTCTAACGAGGCAGCTAATAAACGGTTGTGTCGATTAGGCACATGCGCTACAGCTAAATCGTTATGGCCAGATTTACCGATCTCATAAACCAAAGTCGAAGGGATATACGAACAGCCGATGGGGTCGTGACAGGGCACTGCGCGATAGGAAATCACGCAGCATGGCTGGGAATACCCCATAACGACTTTTGTAGAAGCTGTGGAGACAAAGAAGAAATAGAATTTATTCGCCACCTACGGTATGATTGTCCTGCACTAACCGTTAGGAGAAAGAAAACCCTAGGAAGATTGTTCTTTTCGGAGCTGGATGATCTAGGGAAAATAGAGCTAAGCAAACTCCTGAAATTTCTTTGGGCACAATCGACTCATAGTGGTCTAAGTGAGCCGTTGACATGTTTTGTTTATGTCAACAAGGGCACCCATCTACCTAGCTTAACCTAACCTAGCTTACCCACAATGGCACAGCAGCCATATGGGGAGTATTCAAAGACTGTAATCCTACCGAAAATACAGAAAACCGAAATTTTGACTGCAGACTTTAAGAAAGGTATCCAGACTCTTCGAAACTGTGACGATAACGCTTATACCGATAATGTTGATATATGAGCACACCCAGTAGCTGCTTAAGGAGCACGGCCAGAAGAGAGTGATAGGGAATGAAAAAATCTCATCTCCAGTCGATAAAGAAGTCCTCCCACCCAGTATGGAAGGTTGACACAGCTATCAAAAAGCTGAAGATCGACACAGCCGCCCCGGGTCAGATAGCTTATTATTAGAGCAAGGATATACGGGCGGTAGTGGGAGCCGATAGGCACCCATACCAGAAGGTTAGGTATCCCCCATAGCGACTATTGTAGAAGTTGCAGGGACGAGGAGGAAGTAGAGTTCGTCCGCCACCTGCTATGCGATTGTCCAGCCCCACGGGGAAGGAGACTACTAACACTAGGCAGTAACTTTTTCGATGAGCTGGAGGACACATAGGGCATAGGGCCCGAACACATAGGGCTCAATGGACCCAACTGTTGTTCTCAGTGAACCGTGATCCAGTCGAAAGGGCACCTACCATCAGAGCTCTCCTAGATCTTCGGCGATTTTCTGGTAGGGAGCATGCACCGGATTTTCTGCAGGATTTCTTCTACACGTCCCATCTCTAATCATTGAGGAGACATCCCTACTCAATGTCGCATTTAACATCCTAACCAGCGTACCATGGGAACGTTGTGCACCATATGTATCAATGCGGTTTTCGACCCGGCATAAACCAAATGCTCACACTCTGCCAAATCCTGGAAAATACACCCGAAACCCGCTGATGAAAGCATTCATCGCAATGAACTATTCGAAGCTATGGCCGAATTCGGGATCTGGGGAAAGTCGACACGATTGTGTCGCGCTACGCTTAAAAAATAAGCGATGCAGCGTGTAGTAGATTTCTCGAACTTCTGAACCGTTTGAAACCTGCACCATATTTCGACAAATAGATGCACTATCATGTGATTTCTTCAATCGCATACTTGGGAAAATAGTGCCGCGAGCACCTGCAAACACAGAAAACACTATCTTCTACAAATCGCTCCAGCTGTTGGGTAACGCAGGTGACATTAACATTGTCGCGCGTTCCTAGCGTGCCGCTATACAAGCTTTAATAGTGATTGGAGAACAGGCTTAAAGATCTGGTCTTAAGGTTATTGAGGAACTATCACCATGCTTCCGAGAAAAGTGATTAACATCTGGGACACAATGTCACAATCGACAAGGACAATTTTGAGGTAATAAAAGAGTTTGACTACCTCGTGCCAAATGTGAGTTCCACAGACGATATCTTGGTAGAGAGACAACGTAGAATCGTCCTTGGCAACCGCTGCTGCTTTGATTTGTCGACACAACTTGAGTTCGAGCTCCTGACTCGAAGAATTAAAAACGGGCTTTATAAATCTCTTTTGATGACAGTCTTGCTATATGAAGCAAGAAGCTGGATGATGGGCAGGATTGCAGAGCCCTTCCTTGTTCCCGTTAAAACAAAACAAATCTGCTTGGGATTAATGGTCCTGTCTGCGAGGAAGGCGAATGGGGAATAAGACACAAGCCCGAAATCTGAAGGGCAAAGATCCGTCAGCTGAACAAGCTCGTCCACTTTAAGCGCATGCATACCAATACTCTGGCTAAGAGAGTTCTCGAATCGGAGCCTGATGGTTGGAGAAGGACACCAAGCGACACCAAGTGATAGCGGATGCAAGACAACCTGGATTGGGAACAGCGTGCCCACAAAGCCGTCAAGAATGCAATGCAGCTCGTTGGCCTGATAAGTAGGTATGTAAGTTACAGGTCAACCAAAGTTTTGCACACTCCCGACTTGTGCTTGGGATTCGATTCGAGAATTCTACTACACGCTGCATCGAGTATTTTTGAAGCGTAGCGCGACACAATCGTATCGACTTTCCCCAGATCCCGAATTCGGCCATAACTTTGAATAGATTTGATGTATATTTTCCAGGATTTGGCGGAGTGTGAAGATTTGGTTTATAGTCGATCGTTGGCTTTGTAAAATTCAAAATTGTCCAAAATATCGAATTTCTCCGCGCTCTGCTTGACATTTTCTTTTAGAATGTTGCGATATACAAATCCTTAAATCTTTTATCAATTGTGTGCTCCAGCACTAAGCATACAACCCAATCCACCACAAATCCTCCTCCGTGCTTAAGAATTCCATGAATAATTTTATGCTGAATTCAGCGTTCAGTTTACGCACACATCCGATTTATGCATTTTAAATTTGCTTTCTTCTGTTTATAGCCACTTTTAGACATTACAACAGCTAATTAAAATATCCAACTAATTTTCAAAACAGTTATCACCGTCCGATTAACCGTTATTGCCAGTTTAAAGGAAAAAAGCAGATGTTTAATTTCATGTATAAATTCTTATTTATGCATCAACCCTAAAGTCAAAAGTGGAAAATTCTCCTAAACTTGTGAATTGCATCCATTTCTCCCCTTTCACGGTATCTTAAAACGATCTGAAGTACTATTTCCAAAGCACACTGCACAAAACTGAACAAACGGCAATCTGAATGCACAATTTGAGTGTGTATGAAAAGACGTATTCTGTCAAGTATTTTTCAGATTTGTAAGATGTAAGAATCATGATAATCGTGAAGATAATGTAATTGATTTTGATGCAGTGCGGACATTTTCGACGTTTCATTCGTTTCAAGAACTTATGAGAGAGGAGGATAAGAATCATAAGAGGAATTACTGAATAACCAACATTTATTTCTTTGGGCTTAAGAGACAACTGGCTAACAAAGACCTCTCTCTCGAAAAATCAAGTGAGACTTATACTTACCCTATAGACACCCCCTTGTCATACCGATTTACAAAGGCAAAGAAAACTAAACATCCCCGGTTTCCTGACAAACTTCGATCACGGAAAGCAACTGAAAGGGCATCGTATCGCTCTAGGGCTGAGGTATGTACTCGTATGTAGCTTTCAAGCATGTTAGGCATATTTTAGACCTAATTTTAGGATGAGTAAGTCGTTTTGGGCTTTTTTCCGGAGGTTGAATTGAATTGAATTGAAGAACACGGATGTAATGTATGTAACACTAGTACTGCGACCATAAAGATCTATTGTACCCCCTTCCTTTGATCTAGGATTTTAGTGCTGCCTTTAAGAATTTTACAACTTCTCTAGATGGGATTTCTTGAAAGTCTTTCCCTGTTACATTTGTTTGGTGTGTCATTTTAAATCTTTCTCGGGCAAGACTTGGGCAGACTGTCAGTATGTGTTCCATAGTTTCTTTGGCCTGTCCACATCGCCTACAGATTTCTGTGCTGCTAAGACCCAATTTGTGAAGGTGGTAGTTGCATGCCCCATGTCGTGTAAGTGCTTCACATAGCACTTTTAGATCTGCTTTATTGAGTGCTAGAGCTTCTTTAGTTCGTTTGAGATTGTAATTTTGTTCCATGAACATTCTTAAGTATTTAATACCCTCTTGGTTGTTCCAGAGCTGATTCCTTTATTTTATAACCCATTTGTGTAGGTGTAAGTTTGTGTCCGTGTTGTTGAAACCATAAATAATAATAATATAATATAATAATAATGGCGGCGCTACAGTCCGAGGTGAACCTGGGCCTAGCTTCTCACCAACCACTCGTGTTGTGCGTGCTATTGTTCTCTCACGAGCGGAGGGGACCTACAGTTTAATGCCGACTCCGAACGGCGAGATTGAGAAGCTTTTTTCTAGACAGTTATACTCATTGAGCATTGTCAGTGACTCGAAAGAGGTGGAGCCGTGAAAAAAATGTTTGATGTTTTTTTCGAGATTCGAACTGACGACCTCGAGCGTAGGAGTCGACGCACCTACCCACTACGCCACAGCGCCTGCCTCATTAGACTCATGAAATAAACAACAGATGGGCGGCGCCCCCTAACCATAAAGGGCCCCGTAAAAGGTACCTGAGCACCTTTCTTGGCTTGAATGTCAGCCTTTTCATTCTCTTCATGGTTTTCATGGCCTGGAACTTTGTAGCTCTTTAGCGCTTTAAGACCCGCTTGACTGTCTGAGAATACGTATATTTTGATATTTTTTTCTGTTTTTTTTTTGCTTTTTATTTTTATTTTTTCCATTACTCTTACTTGCTAGGCAAAAACGCTTAAAACTAGCTTAACTGACCTAATTATCTTATCCTAACTTACTGGCCCTATACGGGCGCTCTAAGTTACACATATTTTTTCTTTAAATTTGTCTTTCGACGTAATATTAATTAAATATTTCAAATGAAAATAAGATAAAAAAACTTAAGACTAAGAAAAATGAGGGAAAAACTTAATCGCCTTAATAATTTTTTTGTTTTGTCTTAAATCTATATTATCTACTAAACTAAAACTAATTTTTTTTTCTTTTTTCTTACATGCTATCTTAATTCTACTGTATGCATACATGCACGTACTCCTTCATATCTATATCATTTTACAATATAGATATAACTCGTACGTACAGGTATACAAACAACTATTTACACTAAAACTTATACTATATAAAAATATAACATATATTTTAGAATTTTTTTTTTTTTTATTTACATACTAACTTACCCTTAACCTCATCTAACCCTAGGACACAGATTGAACTGTGTACGCCGGCCATGGCGATAGGCAATTGGCCGACTCTTGCACCTACATATATTATATCTATCCCGGGTTGTAAGGGATCGACGAAGGAGCTGGTCCTATTAGCCACCAAAACTGTGTGCGCTGCCTGACTGCGTCTTTTATATCACGGTTGGATACCGCCCTACTGAACCTGAGTAACCCCTCAGTGCTCTGTGTGACGTCTCGGTCGTAGTTAAGTCACCCATCCACAGATGATACGGGCTACGTGGAAGATTAACGGTACTGCTGATCTATCTTGGATCAGACCTGTCTGATCAAAATATAGGAATGACTCTGGGGGAACGAAGCCACTCAGACGAGCCCTCTCGTTGTATATATAGTTCGGATAGTAAGCCCCGAAGATCAGGTTATTCGTCGAGGTAATTGCTCTTGCAATGTGCCTACGAATCAGTTTAATAAGGAAATTATCCACTCTTATCGTATTCGCCCTATTGTATAGGACTTCATTGGAATAGAATTTTTTGTACTGGGACTGTGGCGTTCGATAGAGGCGAAGGCAAGTCCTAAGACAAGCCCTCTCGAACACCCGCATCTTTTCCATAAACCTTGCTCCCTCGTTGAACCACACGGGACACCCATAGGCAAGCATTGTAAAGATAAGGGCAATGTAGCAGATAACCTTCACCCTCGCATCGAGTTGGCTGTTGTGAAACAGTCTCTTTGTGAGAGCAAAAGCATCTCGGGTTCTGGCCAGAGCAGCATCTACATGTTTATTAAAATATAGATACTGATCTAGCCAGATCCCCAGATATCTGACTACACTTCGATTCGCCAGTGGCTGTCCGTGTTGTCCAACAACTGATAACTTTCGCCAATTCTTTTTAGTATCCGCTGAAGCCCTACTCAACGGTGTTCTGAAAAGAATGGTTTCTGATTTTTCTAGGTTGAGGATTAACTTCCAGGCAGCGCAAAAACGCTGGATCTCATCGTAGTCACCTTGCAGGAGATGAGTAATGTCCTCAATTTTGGCCCCTGATCTGTACGCAATCAAATCGTCCGCGTACGCAATCGCATGCTGAAGGGATCCTATCAGATCAGCCGTGTAAATGTTGAATAGTATCGGCGAATTGACCGCACCTTGTTGTAGACCATTTTTTATTTTAAAAGTACCCGCCGAAGTTACATTGCCATTTTTCACAACGAACTTTCTTCCGGTTAGCATATTGAGCAATATGTACAGGAGTGATTTATTAATGCCCCGACTGTTTAACTTGTAAAAGAGCCCTTCTAACCAAACGGTATCGAAAGCCTTTTCCAAGTCAACTTGTTTTCTGCTTTTGTTCCATTGGATATCGGATACCAGTTTCGACGCGGCATGTATTGTATCGTGCCCCGCCTTGAAACCGAACTGATTATCCGGAACTATACAATTGTCCTCAACCCACTTGAGCAAGGCTCTATTGATTACTTTTTCGAATACCTTGCTGATATTCGGATGGAGACTTATTGACCGGAGATTTGCCGGATTGGAGGTGTCCTTTCCCCTTTTGGGGATCGGTTGCACTATAGCTGTTTTCCAATGCTCTGGATAATATGCGTTATTCAGAGCGTTGTTGAACAGGATGGCGTAGATTTCAACCGCCGCTGGAGGGAGATGTCGCAGCACAATGTTCGATATTCCATCCATACCCACTGATTTCTTCTTCCTCAATGATTCGAAAATCGTTTGAAGTTCTACCTTCGATATGTACGGGGGATGGGTCCCTTCACTGACGACAGCGTTGTGTGCCAAATTTTCATCATTGAACTGGGTGAAACCCATGTTCTCCGATCGCCAGTGCTCGATGTCACTTCGAAGGTAGGAGTTGTGCACCAGGACGCTATTCTCGAGGTCGTGGTTCGGGCGAATGCTATCATTTACCATATTTTTTTCTGTCGTTAATGCGGTGTGCTGCTTCATTGATTGCGAACAGCTCGGCTTGAAATATTTTTGACTCATTACAGAGAGGAATATGTAGGCTGCATCTTGGTCCTATCACTCCAGCTTGTTTTCAGATTTCGACCCATCTTTGGGCTCCATCATTCATCCACGAGGGGTTGTTGTTCCATTCTTCTCTGCTTGGTATGAGTTCTTTGTAGTGTATTTTGAAATTCAACTTTGGGGGCATCAGATCACTCACTCGTGTCAACTCCCAAATGTTATCTATTTTTTTGAGAATCTCTAGATGTCCCACAAGGTCTCCTTCTTTGTACTGTTAAGGCTTGTTTTGCAGCTTCAGCCTTTATAGCAGTGTGTAATGGGGGAATGTTTAATATAGCTTCCATTCCTGCAGTTGGAGTCGTTCTCATTGCAACCGATAGTGCAAATGCACGCTAGCCTTCGAATTTTGTTAAGTTTGTTCATGGCACTTTTTTGTTCACATTTTTTCCACCATACAGCAGCGCCATAAAGTATGGTTGGTTTAATCATTTGATTGTAGATCCACAGACTCATCTTTGGGTTTAGTCCCCATGTTTTGCCTACGAGTTGTTTTAAGCACCAAAGAGCTTTAATAGACTTAGAGTATGTTTTGTTTATGTGTGCATTCCAAGTGAGTTTTTGGTCCAGTGTTATGCCCAGAAACTTTACCTCATCCTTTAATGAGGTTGAGGTTCCGGAGGTTGTTTTTGAAACACTACTCTGGAGCACTCAGACTCAAAACTGGTCCATTGTACTGCCAGGTAGCAACCTACTCCAGTGCCGTTAATATGATCCCAACGGCAAATGGTGACTGGACCAGATTCGATTCGAACCTGGAGCCCCTTTAACTTAGGGCAGGCACTTAACCAACTGCGCCATCCAGCCGTCTCGTCTTGGGCTTAGTTAAGGATAGGTAGCTTATCTCTTCGAACATCCACCTTTTTCTTTCATATTTTCTGTCTCTTGTTCTTCCTATCTTTTAACTGTCCACCGGAAGTCAGTTAGGGTACTAGTCTTTCTTCCCATCTACGTTTTTATCACTCTCTATCCACTATCAACTAATCAGTTTGGGAGGATAATAATTTACCGTCCGACGAATAAGCCGAGTAACCATTAATGTCCCGCGGGTTACCGAAGCTGACCCAATGACTCTGCTTAGAATCTGCAACAATCCCACCCCTGCTCTACGTCCCAGTAACATAAACAATATCAAAGAGGATGACGAAGCCTTTGGTAGATATGAAAAAAAAGTCTTGCCTAAAATCTTGGATATTGGAGGAGAAAATTTAACCACGAACTATATGGGCCCACAGCGACTGGATGGCGCAGTTGGTTAAGTGCCTGTCCCAAGTTAGAGGGCTCCCAAGTGAAATCAAATCTGTTTCAGTCACCATTTGCCGTTTTTTTTTTTAGCCTAAGTGCTTTAGTGTAGTGCTTAAAAAAAAAATCTACAAAAAAAAAAGTACTAGCCTACAGCAACATGAATCTGATCAGGCGGATCTTACTCTAAAGATAGCTGTGCCATGTAGAGCGAACGTACAGTTCTAGCCTACACTGAAAGTCTAGGTTCAATTCCTGACACAGACAACAATTTTCCTAATTCACTGCTCCACCTCGTTCTAATCGTTGACAATGCTCAAAATGTATAGATGTTAAAAACCAGCTTCTCAAACTACGCCATTTAGAGTCGGGATTAAACGGTAAGTCACATCCACTCAAGAGAGAGAGGGAAATGGGACGCAAAATACGACTGTTACTGTAGCAGATAGGTCCAAGCCTATCTCGGACTAAATGACTGCGCCACATGAAGAAGAAGAAGCGGATGAACACGATGTGTGTCGAGTGACTGAAAAGGATGACTATGAGACACGTCCATATGGGCCGACCGTTAATCTTTGTTGGCAAATTGAAAGAAAATGGTTTCTATCAAAAAATACGACGTTTTGTTGAGAATCTTTTATCAAATTGCAATTGCAATTGTGCAATAGGTACCCACGCCAAGTGCTTAGGCGTCGCCTCAGCGAACATTCTAGAAGTTACAGGGACGAGAAAGAAATGCTAGTAGAATCTGTTAGCCAGTCTTCTTCTATGTACATACAGAGGCATGGACAATAGCCAAACCAAATGAAAAAGCCCCTTGGTCTTTTTGACAGAAAAGTTCTACGTGCGATCTTTGGTGATAGCAGGAGATTGAACCATGAACTGTATAAGTGATAGAAAGAGTCTAACCAAACGTTTACGAATCCAAGGCCTAAGATGGCTATGCCATGTAGAGCCCATAGAGAACTTGGCTCCGGCCCGGAGAATCTTTGACCCTAAACCAATGGGACAACGCAACAGAGGCCGTCCATGTCTATGGTGTGGCACCCAAGTGGAGAGGGGCCTCAACCAACTTTGTGTGCCTGATTGAAGATAGCTAGCAAAAGTCGTGCTAGATTTTTGGTTGAGGCCAAAGTCTACCCCGGACGGTAGCGCCACAAGAGGGAGATGAATCCTTAAAGGAATTCGGTTACTAGCTGCCTTTATTTAACCGTTATTTTTGTTGGAAAACGCGAAGACGGGCAAAACGACTCTAGATTATGTGATATCACAGAGGAATTATCAAGGGTCTGAGTGCATTAAGGTCAATACTGTAGCAATCACATCTACCTCTACCCAACCTAACCTAACTGCATCTTCCATCCTTAAAGAATTACGGCCCAATGATGCCCTTAGCTCATATGGCGTTCTATGTAGTTACTCTGGGAGGGTGTAATGGTCTTTTGATATAGGTTAAGATAGGTACAGGTTGCCGACTGCAGGATAACAGTTTCACTTAGACCAACATAGGTTCATTGTGGTACCACACGGATCTGGTATCTCCTATCTGTCAAACCATTTGGAGCTTGCTTTGAAGCGTTTAAGCTGACTGCTGCCGACATTGTTTAGCTCTTTCAAGTCGTTTAAAAGTAGGGTCCAAAGAATTTTTTGCTGCGGGAAGAGAGAGCGCTACAAGTGCAGAGGAGATGTATTATGTTTTCCTCTTCTTCTTCATCTCTACAACTTCTGCAGAAGTCGTTGTGAGAGAATCTCAATCCTGAGGCGTGTGTGCCAATGGCACAGTGTCCTCCTAATGACTCCGATAAGAATCGACGACCTACTTTTTATTTTTGAGTTCAGTTTTGGCCATATTTTTTTAGTGATGAGACACGTAGCGCCTTCAGACTACC
The DNA here is from genome assembly GCA_930367185.1 of Myathropa florea. Classification (NCBI taxonomy): domain Eukaryota; kingdom Metazoa; phylum Arthropoda; class Insecta; order Diptera; family Syrphidae; genus Myathropa; species Myathropa florea. The sequence goes on along the minus strand of OV884003.1, from coordinate 79,172,734 downwards.
TTCAATTAATAATAACAATGGCGGCGCTACAGTCCGAGGTGGACTTGGACCTAGCTTCTCAGCAACCACTCGTGTTGTACGTGCTATTTCTAGACAGTTATACTCTTTGACCATCGTCAGTGACCCGAAAGAGGTGGAGCCGTGAAAAAATGTTAGGTGTTTTTTTCGAGATTCGAACCTTAGATCTTGAGCGTAGGAATCGACGCACCTACCCACTACGCTACTACTATGAATTGGTGGTTCTAATTGCGTGGTCTCTTAAAAGGAATATTGCTGTAGCGAACAGCATGGGCGGTGGTTCCCCACCGGGTAAGATTGTAGTGATCGTGCCACGCCTAGCGAGGCCATCTGCGTCATAATTCCATGGAATGTCACTGTATCCCGGCACCAAAATGAGGTGAATTTTAAAATGCTCAGTCATCTCGTCAAGAGATAAGCGGTAATTCAAGGAGATCTTAGAGTGGAAAGTGACTGAACTCTTCTTCTTCTTCTTCTTAGGGCGCTACAGTCCGAGGTGGACCTGGGCCTCACTCAACATGCCTCTCCAGCCAGCACGATCTTTCGCCAGCTGTCTCCAGTTTCGCACACCAAGCCGGCCGAGGTCCCCCTCGACTTGTGTGCGCCACCTTGTTCGTGGACGTCCTCTGTTGCGTTGTCCCACAGGCTCAGAGTCGAAGACTCTTCGGGCCGGAGTTAAGTTGTCCATACGCTCTACATGGCCTAGCCATCTTAGGCGTTGGATCCGTAGACGCCTGGCTAGACTCATGTCGCTGTACAGCCCATACAGTTCGTGGTTGAACCTTCTCCTCCAAAAGCCATCAACGCAAACAGGACCAAAGATCGCGCGCAGAACTTTTCTCTCGAAAAGACCAAGACACTGTTCATCCGCTTGGGATATTGTCCATGCCTCTGCGCCGTACAGCAGGACTGGGATGATCAAGGTCTTATATAAAGTCAGCTTGGTCTTCCGAGAGAGGGCTCTACTACTCAATTGCCTTTTGAGCCCATAAAAACAGCGGTTGGCAAGAGTTATTCTGCGTTTGATCTCGGTACTGATGTTGTTTGTACTGTCTACCGCGGAGCCAAGGTAGACGAAGTCCTTTACTACCTCAAAGTTATAGCTGCCTATGGTGACGTTCTGGCCAAGTCGTCGATGTTGTGCGTCCTTTCTTGATGACAGCATATACTTGGTTTTGCCCTCGTTTACCGCCAGACCCATTTTAGCCGCTTCCGTTTCAATGCCAGCAAACGCATCATTGACGGCTCGCTGTGTTCGCCCAATCACGTCAATGTCATCCGCGTAGGCTAGCAGTTGAACGGACTCTTGGAAGATCGTGCCTCTTGTGTTGGCCAGTGAGTTTTGCACGATCTTCTCAAGAACGATGTTAAAGAAATCACATGACAGCGCGTCGCCTTGTCTAAAACCTTTTTTGACATTGAAGGTCTCGGTGAGTTCGTTACCGACCTTGATGGAGCAGCGAGAATTCTCCATCGTCATCCTGCTCAGTCTGACGAGTTTAGCAGGAATGTCAAAACTAGACATGGCGCTGTATAGCTCGTCTCTATACACGCTGTCATATGCGGCCTTGAAATCGACAAATAGATGGTGTGTGTCAATTTGCATTTCTTGGGTCTTCTCCAGGATCTGCCGCAGTGTGAAGATTTGATCGATGGTGGACTTCCCGGGCCTAAAACCACACTGATAAGGACCTATCAGTTTGTTCACAAATGGTTTCAGGCGTTCACACAAAACGGCAGAGAAGATTTTGTAGGCGATGTTAAGGAGACTTATCCCTCGATAGTTGGCGCAGTCAAAGGGGTCTCCTTTCTTGTGGATCGGGCAAACGATACTGAGATTCCACTCATCGGGCATGCTTTCCTCCGACCATATCTTACAGATGAGCTGGTGCATGCGCCCTACCAGATCATCTCCAGCTGCTTTAAACATTTCAGCGGGCAGACTATCTGCACCAGCAGCTTTATTAGACTTCAGTCTCGATATCGCTATCTTGACTTCGTCTAGGTCGGGGGGACGGTATTCTCTTCTATCATCGTCCGTTGTGTTGAGTGGAACATTCTGCCTGACAGCGGTATTTGTGTCTTCATCGCCGTTCAACAGTCTTCGGAGAGTTTCAGTTAGACTCGATCGGCAAAGTTCCTGGCAGTCTGTTGCGATTGTAGCTTTTCGACGTCAAACCGTGGTTGTCTTCCTCGACTCCGTTGTTCTGTCGATATCCGTGTCCTTACCTTGGCTACAACAAGGAAATGGTCCGAGTCGATGTTGGCGCTGTGACTGAACTCAGGTATGTTTTTTTGGTGTATCGATTGATGATGTTCGTGGCCCCAATAGTGGCAGACCAGCTTATTAACAAAGCCAGGCAAGTTGGAATGTGCTTCGTTGTTCATGTTTTTTACCAATACTTGTGGTTGTTCAATCTATATATATATATGAAAATTGTTGCAAGTGCGTTGTGACTTTATAACTCACGAACGGTCAAAACAAATTGGATAAAATTTGTAGGGCTTGTTCGTATGGTCGTCTAGATGGTTTATCTTAAGTTTGCACGAAATTGGTTGAGGCGTTGGTGAGTTATGACTTTTTATGTCAACATCTGTTTTTGTCTTTATAAAAAAAAAAAAACAAATAGGTAAACGCCTATGAGCATGTGCTGTATGTATTACTGTGTGCTGATATCATACACACGGCAAATACACGTTGCAGCGCATACACGCATACACATTGACAGCTGTCAGTGAGAGATCGTGTTAAGGTTCTTTTTCATCGAACTCGCATTGTAAATGGATGTATTCGGTAAGAGTCGCATTTGATTCTTTTTTTGTTGTTTATTGAACAAAATGAGTTTTGCCTCGTTAATTTGTTTTTTTTTCTTCAAACTTGCGGGTAAACGTCATCAAACAATTAGCTTAATTTTTTGTCGTTTAAACACAAACGTACATGTGCACATTTTATCCGCGCTTGCCGGTAAGTGTTGTTGTTTTTTTTGTTTTTAGTATGCGAAATTGAATGATTGAGGTAATGGCGTTTAATATAGTGTGTATGTTAATAAAATCGTAGTGTCTGTCTGTCTGATTGTTCGGGGTAATCTCCGAAACGGCTAGACCGATTTCAATGAAACTTTGCAGGCATGAAGAGGAGGTTGTCAAGAGTGTCCTGGGCTTTTTATAAGAATTCGAGCTATGCTACCTATTTCATTTTTAAAATTCCATATTCATCATGCGTAATCAAAATAGACGACACACACTTACCTGAAGTCACGAATGCGCAAGTTCTAAGAGACGACGTGAGCCAACTTCAATTTTTAATTATTATTTTACCTTTTGTATCTATAAATATAACATTCAAAGTTCGTTTGTATGTATGAGTTAAATTTCTAGACCATTGCATTGATCCTTATGCAATTTTTGACACTATCAGCACCGATTGATCAGGAATTGGTCATATGGTATCGGAAAACCAGAAATTCGCATCTCTGAGCAAACATTTGACGGAGAATTATGAAATTGTGAACACATGTTAAGAACACCGGGAAAAAATTAGATCGCCTGGAAAAAGAAAGGAGCACATCCACCAGAAAGGCACGCTGGATACGCTCGTGTTTTAATATTTTCAAGACGGTTTTATGACATTAATAATAATAATAATAATGGCGGCGCTACAGTCCGAAGTTGACCTGGGCCTAGCTTCTCAACAACCACTCATGTTGTGCGTGCTATTGTTCTCTCACGAGTGGAGGGGACCTACAGTTTAATGCCGACTCCGAACGGCGAGATTGAGAAGCTTTTTCTAGACAGTTATACCCTTTGAGCATTGTCGGTGACTCGATTGAGGTGGAGCCATGAAAAAATGTTAGGTGTTATTTTTTTCGAGATTCGAACCAACGACCTCGAGCGTAGGAGTCGACGCACCTACCCACTACGCCACGGCGCCCACGACTTTACCTGCTTCATAATAGATTGCTATTGACCACTTTCTACGACTTTCCAGTCTCAACTGACAAATGTCATCTAAACCAAAATGGCAACCGCACAAGATCGACCTGGAACATCAAAAGCACCCTATCCCGCACTTCAACTCCTGAAGGAACGAACGGACAACACGAGTGGTTGCTGTAAAAGCTATTATCATCATTACTAAACGCCTCTGCGATGACTATGAATGCGGAAATTAATTCTAAAACTTATCCCCCAAAAAAACGAACGTATAAAATCACTGTTCAAGTAATGAACTTTTAACCCTTGCATACCCTAACGCAACGCGCCTCCAATCCAGTAAGCGGGTTAGAAAAAAAAAACATATTTAAACAAAAATAAACAAACTTTTCATTTTTTCCGCAACCAAATCGCATTAAAATTTAATGAATTTTAACCACAGGCCCCCGAAGGAAATAAAACCGAACAGACAGCCACCCCCGTCACTGTAAGTGACAAAAAAAAATGTTTCCGAACAACCGCAACCCATCTGCCCAACAGCATTTACGATCCACACTCAACCATTCTAATGCATGCTCAAGGACGTAAAATATGTTTTCCACAATTATTAGTCCATTAAAATAAATCATCACAGTGGCGAGGAGGAGGGAAGTAGTGGCAGGTCCCAACCCCAACCCCCACCACAATCCCTAATACCGCCGTCGGCGTCTCTGTTTAACCAGCAACTTCGCGTCCCATAGAAGTAAAAATTAAATACAGACACTGGTCCATATCCTTTTTATCCACGCACACACACACACACACAACGTCCGCGTGTACATCTTCATAGGGCGCGAGTAAATATAGAAAAATAAAATCCCGACTCTTCATTTGCAGCATCAAAAATTAAGTTCTCTGCCCCAGTTACGTGATTCAGCTTAACGCGAACGCCGAGATCCCTTTTTTCACACTTTCCCCGTCACACAACGCCACCGGGACGTCGCTCGTCGGCGAGAGCAGCACCGCTTGGAGCGGTGCATCCCCTATAATAATTATTATTACGTACATGAGCGTTGGGGTGCAGCGGTGCGGCTTTTAATGAAACGAACGATATAATAAGTTTTAACTAATGGAAAAAAAAACGAGCCTCAAGTGCGCAGCGAGTGCAACTAGCATGCCACTCTCCGCATAGGTACAGGACATGGAGTTACTTCTTTTTCAGCGGAGCAGTTCTTTTTTCGTGCCCTTCCCGGGCGGTATTATTTTTATTTCACCGACCGAGAGATAAGTTTTTCGATTCTATATGTACCTCGGCATACTTCGCTTGGGTGTGTCGCAGATGGGTGTGGATGGCTGCTGCCGACGGCGGCGTCGGTTGAGGAACGCAGGATAAATATAAAAATGAACCGAATGAAATGCTCGGGGCTACGTGCTTAGGATTTCTCGCTCCAGAGATGAGCAATTCGAAGGAAAGCCATGCCAGCATTCCGAGCGGCGGGAAATAGCTACTCAGTGGTTCCAGACTCACGTGTGCATGGGTGCGCAGTTTTATTCGGATCTCCGAACTCCATAAATGTGTTACACTCGTTCCGTGCGCGGTGTTCACGGCTGGAATGTCTCAATCACGCTCTCGCTCGTACGGGTCGTACGCGTACCTACGTTGTTGCTGAGGTTGCTTGTTGATGGTGGAGTTTCATACTCAACCCTGATTGGAGGGGGATTGCTGTTAACAGCGCACGTGATTATGCTCGGCAGAGAGGCAGGACTGGCGGCACATGGTTAGGTGAGCAGTGGCTGTTATGGGAATTATTATGCGCAAGGATGTGATCACCAATCTGTTTAGATATTCAAATCCGTCGTAATTTGAAGAGGAGGCATGAGGCAGTAAACACGTCATACATGAATGAAGTTGCTTGTCAAGGTTGATTTCTTGCGCAATAAAAAATCCGGATGACAATGTCGTTTCTTTTTTGGATACGAGTCTTGTGAAGAGCGTCATCCTTGCTATTCGTGGGAAATTCGTCACTCCAATGATTTAATTAGATTGTCTGGCAGTTTTTGTCGACTCATGAATTGCGATTTATGGCATTACGTAGGTATTCTAGCGGGATAATATATTTTGAAGGTCGCGGTGCAATATATCATCAACCATAATCCCAGCGGGACTTGATAGAAATTGTTCGAATGTCGAAATCCTCCATTCGACGTCCTGGTTAGGCTCCTTCCTCTTCTTCTTGTGGCGCTACAGTCCGAGGTGGACCTGGGCCTCAACCAACAAACCTCGCCAGATCTGGCTAACTTTTGCTAACTGTCGCTAATTCCGCACATCAAGTTGGTTGCGGTCCCTCTCCACTTGGGTGCGCCACCTTAAACGTGGACATCATCTGTTGTGTTGGCCCACTGGTTCAGAGTCGAAGACTCCTCGAGCCGAAGTTGTGTTCTCTGTACGCTCTTCATGGCCTAGCTATTTTAGGCGTTGGATCCGTAGACGACTGGCTAGACTCATGTCACTATACAGCCCATACAGTTCGTGGTTGAACCTTCTCCTTCAAATGCCATCAACGCAAACAGGACCAAAAATCGGTTGCAGAACTTTTCTCTCGAAAAGACCAAGAAACTCTTCATCCGCTTCGGATATTGTCCATGCCTCAGCGCCGTACAGCAGGACTTGGATGATCAAAGTCTTATACAGAGTCAACTTGGTCTTCTGAGAGAGGGCTCTACTACTCAATTGCATTTTTAGCCCAAAAAAACAGCGGTTGGCTAGAGGTATTCTGCGTTTGATCTCGGTGCTGATGTTGTTTGTACTATTTACTTCGGAGCCAAGATAGGCGAAGCCCTTGACTACCTCAAAATTATAGCTGCCTATGATGACGTTCTGGCCATGTCGTCGCTGTTGTGCGACCGTCAGACCCATTTTAGACGCTTACGTTTCAAAGCCAAATAACGCATCATTGTCGGCTCGCTGTGTTCGCCCAATCACGTCAACGTCATCCGCTTTAACTAGCAGTTGAACGGACTTTTGGAAGATCGTGCCTCTTGTATTCGTCAGAGAGTTTTGCACGATCTTCTCAAGAACGATGTTAAAGAAGTCGCATGAGAGCGCGTCGCCTTGTTTAAAACCTTTTTTGACATTGAAGGGCTCGATGAGTTCGGCACCGACCTTGATGGTAACGAGACTCTCCGTCTTCATCCTGCTCAGTGTAACGAGTTTGACAGGAAGGTCAAATCTAGATATGGCGCTTTATTGCTCGTCTCTATGCAGAGGTTCATATGCGGTCTTGAAATTGATGAATAGGTGTTGTGTGCTGACTTGTCGGGCTTTTAAATCTATAATCCATTCAATAATAGTTTTACCCTTTGGTATATCCTGAGAAGCTTGGTTATTTCACGAACAGCTCTCGTAATTCGATGCAGCGTTGCCTTGTACTCCTCTTGCTTTACTCCATGTGCCTACCTGCATTCGTTGTCAAAACCGGGAGAATTTTCGGTGTAACATCGACCAGGGCGCCGTGGTTCGAATCTCGAAAAAAAAACACCTAACATTTTTCACGGCTCCACCTCTTTCGAGTCACTGATAGTGCTCAAAGAGTATAACTGTCTTGAAAAAAATCGCCGTTCGGAGTCGGCATTAAACTGTAGGTCCCCTCCACTCGTGAGAGAACAATAGCACGCACAACACGAATGGTTGCTGAGAAGCTAGGCCCAGGTCCTCCTCGGACTGTAGCGCCGCCATTGTTATATTATTATTTTATTAATAAAGTATATTTCGTTCATAATGACATCGATAAAGCTTTCAAACGAATAAAAAATATCGATGATATCTTACACAAAGTGTTTATGACATTAATAGGACGATACCACATATGTAATTTTGCCATAAAATGACAACTATGAATACGACCTTTGAGTTCAAGGCTATAAGGTTCGCAGACATTGAAAAAGTACTTAGATTGATTAGTCAAAAAAGAGACTACAACCAAATGAACGCAAAAGCGCTGTTAGACAATATATCTGTAATAGGACCGGTGATGAAGCGACTTTTCAATCTTTCTATGAGGGCTGGCTGCTTTCCAATAACATGGAAAGAATCAGTTATTTCTCCTGTGGCCAAAGTAATTGGTTCCAATAAATGTGAAGATTTCCGTCCCGTTAATGCTCTCCCTAAATATGAAAAATTATTGGAAAAAGTAGTTCAAATTCAACTCGAGGAATATTTTGAAACTAACGAGCTATTTATAGAAAACCAATCAGGGTTCCGAAAAAAACACTCGTGCGAATCAGCGTTAAATAGCGTTCTTATTAGTTGGAAAGAGGAGATGGCTGCTGGTAATTATGTCTCAGCAGTATTCTTGGATCTGAAAAGAGCATTCGAGCCCATTGACAGAGATATTCTGCTACAGAAGCTTCAACTATATGGTATTAGAGGTCATTAACTAAACTGGTTTCGGTCTTTTCTAAATGGTCGGACCCAAAAAAAAAGTGTCAATGGAGTGATATCTAGCAGTGTTGAAACAACTCACGGAGTTCCCCAAGGATCCATACTTGGCGCTCTGTTATTCATCATTTACATCAATGATATAAAAAACGAGCTAAACAACTCTCAAATTGCATTATTTGCTGATGATGCTCTGCTCTTCATTTCTAGCAACTACTTTGAAGAATGCTCAAAACTCATGCAGGAAGACCTAATAAGGGTGAACATATGGCTAAGGGCGAACGAACTCAAGATCGTATCGCTCAGGCGGAGACTGCGACGATCAGGTAAGACCTGTATTACAGGTAAACTGCAATGTGGTATCCAGAACGGGCATCAGTATCCGACGAACTCGCCAATTGCTTCACTCCTCTATCACTTGAGACTCTGTGCAATTCGAAAACATGTCAAGTGAATTGCACACGCTTTCTTATAAGGGTTTCTGTAAAAGTTGCTGAAATAAAGCGGGAGAAGAAATCATAACTCACTTTATCTGCAAATGTTTTGTTCTCTTTAGCCGGGGAGTACTCACCTAAGGGTGTACCACTTCAACAATTTTGGGTAACTGAAGATCATCAGCATTGGCTAATTTAGCTGCTTCGTGGTAGAGGATGCGCCGTGGTATCACAGTCCGCCTAAGGTGTCCTAGATATAATTGTACGCAAATAAAAAGTGCGTCCTCTTATTAAACATGTCCGTCTTTATTAACTAATGACACATGGAGGGTGTATAATAATAATTATGGTGGCGCCACTGTCCGATGCGGACTTGGGCCTAGTCTTAAACCATAGCAACCACTCGTGTTGAGCGTGCTATTATTCTCTCACATGGAGGGGGCCTGTTGACTTCGAACGGCGATAGTGAGAAGGTTTTTCTAGATGAATATGCTCAGTAATTCCCATAGACAATTACACGATCCTCTATCGATTTGAGTTTCACAAAACTTTAGGCCTAAACTTGCTAAACGATAATCGCAATAAGGCCCACAACGAACAGGGGTCGTTATCTGATGTCTTCTTCTTCTTCTTCTTCTTAGGGCGCTACAGCCCGAGGTGGACCTGGGCCGCAACCAATGTGCCTCTCGAGTCAGCACGATCTCACGCCAGCTGTCTCCAGTTTCGCGCAACAAGCCGGCCGAGGTCCCCCTCGACTTGTATGCGCCACCTTGTACGTGGACGTCATCTGTTGCGTTGTCCCACAGGCTCAGAGTCAAAGACTCTTCGAGCCGGAGCTAAGTTGTCCATACGCTCCACATGGCCTAGCCATCTTAGGCGTTGGATCCGTAGACGCCTGGCTAGACTCAAGTCGCTATACAGCCCATATAGTTCGTGGTTGAATCTTCTACTTCAAATGCCATCAACGCAAACAGGACCAAAGATCGGTAGCAGAACTTTTCTTTCGAAAAGACCAAGAAACCCTTCATCCGCTTGAGATATTTTCCATGCCTCTGCGCCGTAAAGCAGGACTGGGATGATCAAGGTCTTATACAAAGTCAACTTGGTCTTCCGAGAGAGGGCTCTACTACTCAATTGCATATTTAGCTCAAAAAAAACAGCGGTTGGCAAGAGTTATTCTGCGTTTGATCTCGGTACCGTTGTTGTTTGCACTCTTTACCGCGGAGCCGAGGTAAACAAAGTCCTTCACTACCACGAAGTTATAGCTCCCCATTGTGGCGGTCTCCTTTCTTGTGGGTCGGGCAAATGATACTGAGATTCCATTCATCGAGCATGCTTTCCTCCGACCATATCTTACAGATGAGCTGGTGCAAGCGCCCTACCAGATAATTTTCATTTCAAAAATGTGAGCCGTGGCCGTGTGGGCTCGTGCGTCGACCCATGCGCATTAGACTTTCACAGTCTAGGTTCGAATACAAGTCTGACAAACAATTTTTCAAAAAAAATTGTTCACGGCTTCACCTCTTTCGAGTCACTGACAATGCTTAAGGAGTATAACTGTCTAGAAAAAGCTTCTTAATCTCGCCGTTCGGAGTCGGCATTAAACTGTAGGTCCCCTCCACTCGTGAGAGAACAGTAGCACGCACAACACGAGTGGGTGCTGAGATGCTAAGCCCAGGTTCACCTCGGACTGTAGCGCTGCCGTTATTATTATTATTATTATTATTATAATCTGATGTCACGTATCAAAAGATGGCGACGCTGTCAGTCATATTTCAAATCTAATAGTACGTTTACACCGCACCCAAATTAAACATTTCGGCTAGTTTCTGCATTTCAACCCAAATACATTGCATTTCGCCATACATTTCCTGCATTCTGGAATGTTGCATTCCACCAAAATGCAGAATTTCGTCTCTGGATTTGTAAGTTCGTCAAATCGAACAATCCTCTTTACAAATTCAGCACCATACAATATACAAAATACAATGACATTTCAGCCCGCTGACATAAACAAAAAAAAACAGCTGTCAACAAAACAATAAATCATTTCAAGTGAGCATTGCAATCAGTGATGATAACCGTAGGGGAAAATCCCTACATGTAGGTTTTTTGGACTCAAAAATGAACCCATAGGGAAAAAAGGACAGATTTTTAAAATAAGCGAAAATGTAGGTACTTTCAATATTAGAAACTCTCAGTTAATTTTCAGAGTCTTAATTTATGATTTCATGAATGCTAAGATGTTATCGTACCCTCATTCTTTTGCTTCTTCCACTTGATGTTTTTCCATCCACCACTAACTTTACGCGAGTTGGTAATTTTCGTTAAAACTCAACCACGCTTGTCAAAATCAAATCAAATTTCGTTGTCTTTTGTCTGCATTGGTTCGGTTCTGTTTATTCGTTCGTTTTTCTAAAACGAAATTGATGTAATTGTTATTTATTACAATTTCAAGCCGGTATCAAATTCAAAGCCGGTCAGTTCAATATTCCAAGCAAAAGACAGTTAAAAGTATTGAAGGGGAAGTACTCGTACATAATTTTGAAATTAAATTAAGTACATATATTTTTCGCAGAGTATAACGTCGCTCTCCAAATTGTGGAACATTTGCTTCCACTTCTTAAGGACATTGTCCCAGATTCAAAAATTATACAAAATTCGAAGTTGGGGAAGAAAAAATGTACCAGCATTATAAAAAAATGTTTAAAAAAACCACGTAGGGCGAGTTGTAGGGGGAATTTTGAGAATGCGTAGGGAGAAGTAGGGATTTTTTCCATCGTCGGTAGGTACTTTTTCTTTTTTTAATTACCATCACTGATTGCAATAAAAATGGAATATGTATGTCTGAATTGGCATTTAAATTCATCTTTAAATTAATAAAAGAAGCTAAATGGTTCAACCACTTCTGATTTCCAATCAGGAGAAAATATCAATAACCAATTCTAACACTAGCTGTCATTTGAAATGCTCAAGTTGCAGTGGGAACGCAAAATTGCATTTCGAATTTTTTTTCCTCAAATGTTGAATTTGGGTGAGGTATAAAAGTACTATAAAGTCGTCGTATTCTGACAAAAATCATATTTTGAAGAGAGCCATCGAAATGCAGTTTAAACAAACAGAATACTCCAGCTCCTAGGCGGCTTTTACACATGTCAATTCTTTAGCAATTTCGTTGCGGCCACTCGTAATATGTAGGCAAGCGGGACATAAAAGTGCGCGTGATAGCCCAAGTTGACCGTTTAGATTAATTGCTCGGAATTGTTTACATTTGCGGAGTTCGTAAACGTCAACGTCATGTGATGCGACGCAACGACTTTTTGATTTTGCGATACATCATGATGCTTTAATTTTGTTAGAGTTTCGGAACGGCTTATTGTCTTGAGTGGCAATTGTTTCTTTTATTTTTTAAATGTCAAACAAATTGGGCACAATTTTTCTGAATAATTTGGTTAAAAATGTTGGCAATTACAGTGCCAATGGGCGCCGTGGCCGTATGGGTTTGTGCGTCGACCCATACTTTCACAGTCTAGGTTTAAATCCCAGCACAGGCAACAATTTTTCAAAACAAAATTGTTCGCGGCTCCACCATTTTTCGAGTCACTGACAATTCTCAAAGAGTATAACTGCCTAGAAAAAGCTTCTCAATCTCGCCGTTCGGAGTCGGCATTAAACTGTAGGTCACAATTCTCAAAGAGTATAACTGCCTAGAAAAAGCTTCTCAATCTCGCCGTTCGGAGTCGGCACTCGTGAGAGAACAATAGCACGCACAACACAAGTGGTTGATGAGAAGCTAGGCCCAAGTCCACCTCGGATTGTAGCGCCGCCAATATTATTATATTATTTAATTACAATGCCAGCATACTTAATTATATTTTAGTCATGAAAAAAAGACAACTGAGTCAGAAAATGAAAGAGATTTCATCGCATCACAAAAATGTATGATGAGCTGGTTGCATTTGTTTGCGCAGTTGAATTTCACACCGCGATGCTAAGCATCGTTGCCAAATGTTTGCAATTAAGAACGCTTGACGTTGCAGTACTGCGCTAATACTGCGATTACGAACTTACCCTTTGTGATGCTGTGGAAGAGTGAGATGGAAGCATAAAAATTGCCCGTAAAAAAATTTAACGTGTAAAAGTATACGACATCAAAAGACTGACAGATAATTAGCAGAATAAAATTTCCAAAGAATCACGTGTAAAAGCCCGAATAGATTGCATCATTTAGTAAGACAATGTTAGCGGTATCAAGAGTGTTCCGTTTCAAATCACATAATGCATGTTTTTGATTTTTCTGTTTATATTTTAGCATTACTTTTTATTCATTACACTATTTTTGTTTTTCTTGTTTATTATTATCATCATCATCATATATTTGTATATATATATATATATGCATGTATATATATATTCAAAAAATGTTTCAATTATTTTGTTTTGTTAATTTAAACTTAGTTCATTTATTATTTGTTTAATTTCCTATACGCAAAATGTGTACGTGTCTCTCTGTGTGTTATTTTTTTCCTCTTGTTTTTTATATGATGGTAGTATGTTTTATATTTTTTTTTGCTTCTATCTTCACCTGTTCTACTAACATCGCTAATTTGTTGTTTAATATTCAAATCATAGCGAGAGAAAAAGTTCTTAAATTGTAATTTTTTTTTGTTTTTTTAATTTTATTTATTTTCTGTTATTCAGTGGATATCTAAATTTTTGTTCATTCTTATAAGTATGGTTTTTTTCTTTCTTCTTCTTGTTATTCTTCTATTTAAAAAAATTGTGTTGACTTTTTTGTTTTTTGTTTTTTCTTTTTATAAAACAGGAAACATCGTTTTTTTTATTTCGCCTCTTTTTATTCTCCTCGCTCGTTCTTTTGTTCTTAATTTGTTTTATTTATTTTCTATGAATTTAGTGGAAAATTCTCTTTAGCAATGAACACAATCTTAAAGGAAAACAAACAAATTTAAGACTTCTGTTTTTAAATTTAATTCAGTATTAATTACTATAATTCTTAGATTTTATTTTCTTATGTTTATTGTTTTCGTAACAAAATGGTTTTGAAACTCCCTAACAATTCAGAGAACACCCAGTTCTCCTTTCTCTCCTTCTCTCTCTATCTGCCCCTGTCTCCCTCTTTCTTTCTCTGCCCGCCTGTCCGCTCTTCGTTTTTCACCTCTCTTGATCGCAAGAGATGTGCAAAATGCCTATATATTTGCAATATGTTATGTAAGTGTAAAAAATAAACGAACGAAAACATATTTTCTTCTTATAAAAGAATTAAAAACAAGGAAAATGTTTTTTTTTATTCGTTTTCATTTTGTTTAATGTATATAATTATTCATCTTTATGTATATAGTTTAACAATTGTTTAATTACATGATTTTGTATTTTGCTTTATTTTTTTTTTCGTTTTTTTTGCTTGTTAATGAAAAAATCCTTTTGTTTATTTTTTTTAAAGATTTTTTATTCGTTTTTTTGTTTGTTTTAATTTATTAATTATAATAACTGTTATAATTATAATAATAATAATAATGATGGGTTTCTCATATTGTTTATATTTTTTCTTATTTTCAATTGAATATGCGTGTGTTTTGTATTTTGCTTGTTTGAATTTTATGTTTACTTTACAAATTTTACTGCATGGTCTAAAAGACTGTAATTCAGAGAGAAAATTTATGTTTGAAAAGAAAGGCAATTACAAAGAAAAGGAAAAACAAAATCTCATAAGAAAAAAAAGGAAGTTTTTAAAGAAATTCCTAAAATAAAGCAAGAAAACAAAATTTAGCTGAAGGGCGGATAGCAAGTACGCAAAATGTTAAGATTTTAAATACAAAAAAGGGTCTAACCGATTCCATTTTCTTAAAAAAATATATTTATATCTCTTTGCTCAGCATGTGACGAAAAGAAAGAAAAAAAAATTAAAACACCCTTTTGCGTGTGAAAACAGAAAAATGTACGACTATACTCCTGGATGGCGAGAAATGAAACAAATCAAAAATAAAAAATAAAATCAACCTCATCGATGACGTCCTTCCCCTTATTTCATGTTTCCTATTGTTTTCCTACAGCAAACGACAAACTAATACGGAAGAATGAGAAAGAATGAATGAAAAAAACAAAAAACAAACAAACAAAGAGTACACGGGATGATGATGTCTTGCAAGACATCAAATGGAATTGTGGAACTTTGTAACCAAAAAACAAACGGGTGTGTGTGTGTGTTTGGGGGGGAATGGAGAATCAATCAAAAAGAAAAATGGAGAAAAATTTACAATTTATTGTTTCTAGTATTTTATTCCTGGTTTCTTAATAAACTTTCAAATTTTAAGTTTTTCTTCTCTTTCTTGTCGTAAATAATAGTGTATTTATATATTTAATCTTTTTTTTTCTTCTTAAATTTTGTTTCGAAGCAGTTTCAATTTTATTCTTTTTTTTTGTTTCTTTTTTTTTGAAATTTGAGAACGATTCAATGGTGTTTTGAGTTCAACTGTTCTACTGTTCTAATGTGGACGACAAGGTGGTGATGGGGTGTTGGTGGTGGTGGTTGTTGTTGTAGTTGTTTGTTTTCTCTTTTCTTGTAGTATGTTGTTGTTGCTGTTTCCGCCCTACACTAACTGCTGCAATTACTAAAAGAATTTTGTTGTTGTTCCTTAGTAGCGCTTGCACTACTTTCATCCTCTCCCAACATTTTAACTTCTTTTTTCTTCTCCTCCTTCCTCCCCTCTTCCTCATCATTCTCTTCCTCTTTCTCCTTTTCTTCATCTATTTCTTCTTGTGGTGGTTTTATTGTTGTTGTTGCTATTGTTGGTGTTTCTACATCTACTGCTTCTTGTTCATTCAGTTTTTCAGTTATTTTTTCATCGACTAATACCACACCTCCTCCTCCTCCTCCTCCTACTCCTACTGCACTGCATTGTTCCCCATCTGATCTCTCCTATTGTTGGCTATTCACTTTCGATGATGAATTAAGCAAATTCATTTGTCCATTAACAATTGGCAAAAAATATGGATGTGCCATTGCTTCGCGAGCTGTCAGCCGCTCAACATGATCATAGCGCAGCAATTTATCAAGAAAATCTAATGCTTCCGGCGAAACCAAATGCTGATTATCCGAATGCACAAATCTCTCCCATCGTTTGCGTGAATGCCTCTGCAAGATGTCGTGGAAACGCGGATCCAACTCAATATTATATTTATCTAGATAGGCATACAATTCTTCAGTGCCCAATACCCTGGCAATACGCACTAGCTGATCATAATTATCGTGGCCATGGAAGAATGGCTCCTTACGGAATATCATTGATGCAAGCATACAACCCAGCGACCACATGTCCAATGAATAATCATACATTTGATAATCCACAAGCAGTTCGGGACCTTTGAAATAGCGCGATGCAACACGCACATTGTACTCCTGCCCAGGATGATAGAATTCCGCTAAACCCCAATCGATTAGACGCAATTTACGATTCTCATGATCGATCATAACATTGTGAGGCTTCACATCCCGATGCATGATCCCCATGCTGTGACAGTAATCGAGGGCCTTTAACAACTCAAAGAGATAATAGCGTATCTCATAGTCGGTCAACGTTTGATACAGTTGTTTGAAATCTGTATTATTGACATGTTCGAAGATAAGTGCTGGCGTACGGGAGACGGGATCTTTGACAACGGCCAAAAGTGTTATGATATTAGTACCACCCCGTAGGTTTTCCAAAATTTTAATTTCACGCTTGATTTTCTTCTTTTTCACTGGTTTCAAAATTTTCACCACACACTTTTCATTGTTTGTTACGTTAATAGCTTCGAAGACTTCACTGTATTTGCCGCGGCCCAACTTGCGTACCAACTGATAATCATCCTGATTGGCCCAGTCGACAACGTAGTTCTCATAATCCCAGTATTCGTCCGGTTTATGTGCATTCACATCCGTATAGACGCGTGCGGCGCTCGGTAATGTCATCGTTTCTATAGAATCGAGACTGGTGCTGCGACGAAATCTGCTAGAGATTGGGATCTTGATGATGCTGGTGGGATTGATGGTGCTGGACCACGAACGGTATTCTTTAGATTTATTGGTTGAGATGGCGCCTAAATCGCTTTCGTCTGTGCTGCTTTCCGATACGTATGACTTCCAGCCGTAATCGTATCGTCTCAAAAAATTTCTGCAAAAAGAAAATGAAAGCTTGTTAATCAATGCAACCTTTTCAAGGATCGTTTGTAAAAAAAAAAGACTTAAAACGGAGCTTCCTACAAATACCCAGCCTATAGACGTATAAATCGATTCAGTTGTTTACTGCTCATCGACAAACGAACGTCGCATTTAACAACCACTTCTGTCACTGAAGAAAACATGTGCTCTCGGAGACAGTAGCAACAATGGATACAATTGTAAACAACAATGTGCTTGAATATTATTGATCCGCTCTGTGCTAAAATTACACTAAACTGGATTAATAAACTGGGAGGAAGACAAATCATGAAAACAAAATGAAAAGAGGGGAACGAAATCTGAATGGCACGCGATTTTTGGGTCCGTTTCGATAAATGCGTGATACGTGAAAAGGTAGCAACTGCGTGGAAAGGAAGCACGTTTTTTGGTGCACAGGAAGTTGTGAGAATTCAATTCCTTTTCACTCGTCAGTCTTGTGGCCTTCATTAATTTAGACTGTCCATCGCATGTTGAGAGGTTAATTGTTGTAGAAGATGGGCCCAACTCCACTTCGGACTGTAGCGTCATTAATTGAAAAACTTAATTTTTCGTACCTGCCTGAGAAGTCCCCTTCGGAGTGCGACAAATGTTCAAACAGAGCATATTCACATAAATTCTCAAAGTGCTTTGATTTTAAAATCTTGTGTTACACTTGCACTTGTGAATTGCGAGCAATTTCAGTCGACTACTACACACACTCATGAATCAATTTCTAGGAAATAAATTGAACCACAATTTCAACAAGTAAAAATAAAAACACACACTAACACCGGAAATCAAATAAATTTCATCATGAAAAGTCTACAATCCATTTGACGGATATGAGCACATTCGACGATGAACAATGAATCACAGCCAATTTATTGAGGAGGGCGCTGAAATGTGTGGATCAGCGTGGTGATGTCGCGTCTACCTGTCGACAAGTGTAATCAATTGAAAGGCATTCCGGGCTTAGGTTAGGTTGTGTGCAAAAGAACGCACTTACACCTGGTGTCTCATTCGGAAATGCAGAACTTACAGAGCAAATCTTGCGCAAAGCAAGAAGTACAAATTAAAATCGAGTCTGAATAATTGGTTCAAATTTGCGCAAAGAAATCTTGTGCTGTGTACTGCTTCTGCGATTTAGAGTTGTTTGCTTCCTTCGACTATGTACAACCTGTGGGGTCTATCACAAACAGGATCCGTTTGGATCTACACGACTATGATTAGGTCCCTTCTCTCCTATGCATCGTACGTAACTGCTGCTTTCATTAAGCTTCACAGAACGGTCTGTCTCGACTGCCTAGAACGCCTGACTCTTTTCTTGAATCTCACCCTCCTTAATATCCTCATCATGGGGTGCACTCACAAGGACATCTTCCGTTTAAAATAAGTGGTCTTTGGTACAACTCGCACTGGAGTTTCGAGGACCTTGCGCATCGCATTTCTTTTGAACCCAGTCTTATGGATCTGCCGTCTGACGCACGGACACCTGTACTCCAGCTGCGACGAACATACAAAGGCGACTTTCCTGCACTCAGAATTGGCTCTGGCCAGAATCTAAGCCAGGAAAGGAATGTAGTCGAATCTTCACGGATGGCTCCAAGACCAATGAAGGATCTAGTGCTGCTGCCTTTGTGGAGAGCGACAACTTTAGACTGCACACCCTGTTAGATAATTTTGCGTCGGTTTTCCAAGCGGAAACCTGTGCGATCCTAATGGTCACGAACTATATTGTGAAGAACAGTTGGAAGGGGCCAAGTATTTGCGTCTGTAGCAACAGCCAAGCTGGGATTAAAGCCTTGCTTGCTTAACCATTTCCAGGATAGTTCAGGAATACAAGTCTTCTCTGAATTTGATCGGCAGTTTAAATTCGCTAAGACTTGTCTGGGTGAGGGGGAATGAGATCGTCGATGAACTTGCTAGACAAGGATCAGAGGAGGTACCCCCAGGACCTGATCCTGCGCTGGGACTGCCTGCTGTCTTGGTTAGGGCTTCCATCAACGGTTGGACCTCTTGAGAGAACAACTGAAGGTGGCATGACCCTCCAGGATGTAGACAGACCAAGCTCCCTAAGGTCTGTAAGAAATCTGCGGCATTGTTATCTCGTGACACAAAAAACTGCAGACAATTTACAGGCGTACTAAGAGGCCACTACACCTTAAATGTGCTTGGCCTAAGCGATGAAACCCTCTGCGACGCCTGTGGAGAAGACGACGACACTGCAGTGCACTTCCCCTGCTATTGTCCCACCTTTGCGCGAATCATGTGGCAGTTATTCTGTGATTAGGTGAGAGCTGATGATGTATGTGTTTAAAAACCTGACAAAAAAAAAAAAGAACTCAACAAGGCAATGCTGCATCGAACTACGAGAATAGTTCGTGAGCTCTACTAACAAAAACGAAGGGAAGAAAACTGGGCTTTTCAGGAGCAAAATGAAAGAACCTGTGAAGCGTGAGATCCAGGCGATGGAGAGGTGTTATGACAAGAATGATGTCCGAAAGTTTAACCAGAGGGTGGCTCTATTATCGAATGGATATAAAGTTCGGAATTGGAATTTGGACAAATCATTTCTACAGTCGGTAAAAGGACGATGAGGACACAAGTACCACTGTCAGACAGAATGTTCCACATAACACAAGGGAGGATGATAGAAGAGAATTCCATCCCCCCGATCTAGACGAAGTCAAGATAGCGATAGTTATTATTTCGTGCAGATAGTTTCCCCGCTGAAATGTTTAAAGCAGCTGGAGATGATCTGGTAGGGCGCATGCACCAGCTCATCTGTAAAATATGGTCGGAGGAAAGCATGCCCGATGAGTGGAATCTCAGCATCGTTTGCCCGATCCGCAAGAAAGGAGATCTCTTTGCCTGCGCCAACTATCGAGGGATAAGTCTCCTTAACATCGCGTACAAAATCTTTTCTGTCATTCTATGTGAACGCCTGAAACCTTTCGTCACAAATCTGATCTGTCCGCATCAGTGTGGTTTCAGGCCAGGGAATTCCATTGAATTGACACACACCACCTATTTGTCGATTTCAGGACCTCATATGACAGCTTGCATAGAGACGAGCTACACAGCGCCATGTCTAGTTTTGACATTCCTGCCAAACTCTTCAGACTGAGCATAATGACGATGGAGAACTCTCGCTGCTCCATCAAGGTCGGTAACGAACTCACCGAGACCTTCGACGCCGAAAAATGTTTTAGACAAGACGACGCGCTGTCATGTGATTTCTTTAACATCGCTCTTGAGAATATCATGCAAAACTCACTAGCTAACACAAGAGTCACGATCTTCCAAAAATCTGTTCAACTGTTAGCTTACCCGAAAGACACTGAAGTGATTGGGCGAACCACAGCGAGCCGCTATGATGCGTTTGCTGGCATTGAAACGAAAGCGGCTGAAATGGATCTGGCGGTAAACGAGGGCAAAACTAAGTATATGCTGTCATCGAGAAAGGACGCACAACATCGACGACTTGGCCAGAACTATAACTTTGACGTAGTTAAGGACTTCGTCTACCTCAGCTCCGCGGTAAACAGTACAAACAACATCAGTACCGAGATCAAACGCAGAATAACTCTTGCCAACCGCTGTTTTTATGGGCTCAAAAGCCAACTGAGTAGTAGAGCCCTCTCTCGGAAGACCAAGTTGACGTTGTATAAGACCTTGATCATCCCAATCCTGCTTTACGGCGCCGAGGCATGGACAATATCCGAAGCGGATGAACAGTCTCTTGGTCTTTTCGAGAGAAAAGTTCTGCGCGCGATCTTAGGTCCTGTTTGCGTCCTGTATGGTCTGTACAGCGACATGAGTCTAGCCAGGTGTCTACTGATCCAACGCCTAAGATGGCTAGGCCATGTAGAGCGTATGGACAACTTAGCTCCGGCCCGAAGAATCTTCGCCTCTAGGGCTGTGGGACAACGCAACAGAGGACGTCCACGTACAAGGTGACGCACACAGGTCGAGGGAGATCTCGGCCGGTTTGGTGTGCGAAACTGGAGACAGCTGGTGAGAGATCGTGCTGGCTGGAGAGGCATTTTGAGTGAGGCCCAGGCCCACCTCAGACTGTAGTGCCCTAAGAAGAAGAAGAAGAGCTGTTTCTTTGGGCTCAATAGGCAATTGAAGAATAGAACCCTCTTTCGAAGGGCCAAGTTGACTTTGCATTATCCCAGTCCTGCTTTACCGCGCAGAGACAATATCGAAAGCGAATGAAAAAGCTCCTGTTCGGAGTGGACCCGGACCTCAACGAACAAGTCTCTGCAACCAGCACAATCCTTCGCTGGCTGTATCCAAATATGCACACCAAGTTGATTGAGGTCCTTCTCCACTTGTGTGCGCTAACTCAATCGTAGACATCCTCTGTTGCGTTGTCCCACATGCTCAGAGTTGAAACAAAATGTATTTTATTTTATTGATTTTCTTCTGCTGTCATGGTTATTTTCGAAAAGAAAAGGAGGTTTCCATCTTGAAACTATCAAAAGTGGTGCGGCTCAAGTTAGGAGTGCGTGGAGAACGCGGGTCTGTGCGCGTTGTACGGCTGCCAAATTTTAAATTGTTCGCCATCCGTCCAACCGAAGGCTTCACTGACTTAAGCAGAATTGGATGAAAGAATTGTAGACGCACTTAATAACCGCACCATCGCTGACCTAAGCCAAAATGATGGGGGATTCAATTCCACCAGCTGAACTATTTGAAGTGGATATACGTTTCAGACTAACAAACAGTTGCTAACCGTTGTTGCAAGAACGAAAAATAATAGTTATATACAATTTGAGGCATGCATGACTAACCACCAGTTCGGTTATGGATTCTGCTAATGAAATAATTAAATTTAATTTAGACGCACATTTGTAACCTGCACTGGAAATGGGAGACATTAATTCAATTTTCAGAGACGCGTGTGTACACAGACTCACGCCGCCACTGCATGGGATTGACCTAACCTATCTATGATTTATTGCCTTGTGCAGAGGTCTAAATACAAGACTAAGACAGCACAGCATATAGTTCATTAGTACGATCTCATTGGGAGAAAATGTGATAAAACATCCTTCAAGCGAATGATCTCGTCACGAACGCCATGGAAACTGCGTCGAAACGAGACAGATGTTATTGCTTAGAGAGATTTATGACCAAAGATCTGGTCTGGATTATGAAAAAAATGGTCATCCATCCATCTTTACTAGTGAATGAACACATAAAAATGATATAAATCAGCACGCGTCGCTTGCCATGTCTGAAGATATGTATGAGTCGCCCTCTTGACTATGCACTGTTCATAGAATACAATTAAATTGACAGCTAGCAACTAACGCACATTCCGTAAGATTGTGAGTGATTCCTTTTAAAACATGAGTCAACTTAAAGTCTGAGAGTCTGTGGTGTGTGAGAAGTGAATAAGTTGAAAACCGGCGTTCAGAAATTGTGTTTGAAGCAGTTATTACTTTTGTAATTTAATGCGCAGCAAGCAAGGAAGTGGGCTTTGAACCAGTGGGACAACGCAACAGAGGACGTAAAAAATGGCGCACACAAGTCGAGGGTTACCTCGGCCGATCTTGCCGGCTGGAGAGGCATGTTGGCCGAGGCCCAAGTACTTGGACTGTAGCGCCCTAAGAAGAGAAAAGAAGCAAGAAATTCAACCTCTGCACCACAATGTCCAGTGTCTACTAGCGACAAGAATATTCAAATAAAAGATCCATTTTAGATCTAAGCACTGAGTGTAGAGAACTTGTACCCTAGAAGCATACCGTCGCGGCTTATTTTATATTACACTAACAATTTGCGTCCATTGTGCCCTTGAAGATGGACTGCAACCAACCGTTCTTAGGCCTTGAGTGCTAGGATTAGGTTAGGGGCTGCTAGTGAAATCACCAACACACTTAGACCATGTTGGTCCATTGTGATACCCACAGTCAGACTACTACCATTGAACGACCGCTCCACTGATAGTGCCGTTAATTTGATGCCAACGGCAAAGTGTGACTGAACCATATTTGTGAAATCGGATAAATGCATATTAACTTTGCTTTTACCTGGGACCCCTCTAACTTAAGAAAAGCACTTAACCAACTGCGCCATCCAGTCATGCGCTGGGCACTAAGACGATCCAGATTTAAATATGAAGGTAGGTATAGATAGCTGGACTATGCACTTAGATCACCGTTGATCCATTGTGCGGCCACACGGTTTGACTGAGGTCAATCCAATTGAATAAAAGCGGGAAACCATTTGGAGCCTGTGATGAAGCGCTGTAGATTACTTATGGGAACCACTCTGATTTCGCATGAGTTCTCAAAAAAGTAGGCCCCTAGATGATGGCGTCGAAGAGACGCCAGAGCCAGAAAGGAGCAGAGGTGTGAAAAGCTTTTCACTTCCTCCTTGTCTAGGTAAGGTATCGACCATAGTAAGGTATCCACTAGCAATCTACTGCACTTCACAAAAAGCTCCAATTGGTGTACCGCAGACGGATAAGCGGATTAGCACATGGGAAACCCGCGTTACAGCACAATGGACCAACTCAGGTCTAAGTGCACTTTTTAAGCTACTTCAACCTCCCAATACTCTTAGAATATTGTCAATGACTTGCGAAAAATCTTAAATTAAACTTTAGTAAACGAACGAGTGTGTGGAAGAACGTAGCTGAGATCTTCCGCGTATAATGTGGCGAACACAAGTGGAGGAAGGACAATAACTAAATTGTTTTGCGCAATTGGAGACTGCTAGCTGGAGCGGTTTGTTTCTTCACAGGACAAAAGAAAACGAACGACACCAAAAGTAACAACTAACAACAAATCAACTACAACCAGTACCAGAAATTAAAGAACTGACATGCAAAGATCGAATTTTAATCAGGTTTTAAATATGGGAGTCTAATAATGAATGTTAAAATCAATTAAGTGCAAACTGATTGGAGGCTTTAAAGAATAAACGCATAAAACTAAACATGCCGACCAAGATTGCATTTCTCTTTAGGTATCCAATACACGATACGGCTGCTGCACCGGCTTGAGGTGTATTGTATCGTGACTAGACTTCCAGCATTATTGTGCGGGACAGTCCCACATTCTACATGTTTCTCCCTCATCAGAATTTCTTCCCGATTTTATTGATTTGTGACGCAAAGTACCCCAAAAACTTTAAGATTGCAAAATGTCAAATGACGCCGCCTTTGAAGGAATATGAATATGCACTTTCTCTGTAATTATGGCTAAGTTCAGAAACGTCAAACATTTGGGAGTTTGCATTTATTGTGTTTACAATGCTGATGCAAAAGACACGTCGATACACTCATTCACTTGAAACGAAGTGGCAATTGATGTTTGACATTTAAAAGTGATATTGGCATCACTTTGCGTTTATTAAAGCAGGTCATATGAAGCAGGTCATGCCGCATCGATGGGTTTCTGGATTCACCCTAAAAGTGCTAAATGCAAAAGAATTTCCATTTATAAAGCAGGCTATCATAGCAAGCATTAGACGCCATGGCTGAGTTCGTAAGCTTCAACAAAATGCGCATTGCTTAAGCATCACTGCCTATATACGCCTATACCAAAGGTAAATCTGTCGAGACTGCAGTGAATGCGGTCACGAGAGCTATTGAGAGATTCCTTAACTTCAAAGAATTCACGCTAGCTGCCTTCCTCGACATAGAGGAATAATAACCTGAGCATTGGGACCATCACAAGAACATTAGAAGGCCTAAAGTTCCACAAAAAATGTTTACCAACTGGATAAGAAACATGCTTAGAACTACAGTAATCAACGCGAACCTAGGGAATAGCAATTTTAGGAAGAGTGTTATGAGAGGAACCCCACAAGGTGGTGTTCTATCAATCCTTCGACAAAAGATAGGGCCTACAACCACACATTATCTACTGGTTGTACACGGCCATCATGAGACCTATCCTCACCCACGGCAGTATTGCTTGGTGGGAAGCAGTTAACACCAAATCCTACCTGAGTAACTTAAACAAAGAAAAACCCGAGTATGACTTTGACAAGAACTTCACGATCTTCATCCCAGATAGGCAGGATTGGGAAAAGCCTGACTTCATCAAAGACACCAACATTTTCACTGATGGATCGAAAACAGAAGACGGTACGGGACCGGGAATCTTCTGTGAAACACTAAGAATAAATAATGCCTATCGGCTTACCTAGTGTCTTTCAATTAGAAATCTTTGCCATTAAGAAAGCTGCGCAGATTGTACAGCAAGTGGAACTCCCTAACATGGAAATAACATTTTGCTCGGACAGTCAAGCGGCCTTGAAGGTATTGAATTCCCATCTTGTAAAATCCAAATCCGTCAAGGACTGCATTAAACAGCTTAAAAGCCTGAACCGCCAAAAAATTATTCTGTGTTGGGTTGCTGGACATTCCAGCATTGATGGAAACGAAAAGGCAGATGAACTGGCACGGACAGGTTCAAGCTCAGGCACAGAATCGACTGACAATACTATCCATCCTCCTATTAGCTCAGCCAAAAGAATCATTGAGCAAGTATCAAAAAAAAAAAATCAACAAACGAACAGCGGCAAACCCACCCAGGCTGCGTCAAATCCCACTGCTTATGGCCCAAATACAATATCAACAGGACCAAATCCCTCCTATTCAACAATAAGAAAATCATACTCATCTTAATAGGGGTTCTTACTGCACGATAGGTACAATGGCTAAGAGACTAAACCTCCCGGCGAACGATTTCTGTAGGAGCTGTAGAGATGAAGAAGAAATTGAATCGGTGGAGCATCTCCTTTGCCACTGCACTGAGCAGCCATAGACAGATGCGTCCGAATCAATCTCGACACGAACTATACCAACCGCGACATAGCAATAATGTCAGACAGCCAAGCTGCTATCATGGCACTAGACCTCCTACATCATCAAATCTAAACTCGTGTGGGAATGACTACAGAAGCTTAAAGAGCTAAGTGGGAGAAACAGAGTAAAACTCTGCTGGATACCTGGCCATACGGGGATAGAAGCCAATGAAATGGCCGACTCCCTGGAAAGAAAAGGAGCATCAGAACCCTTCATAAGCATTGAACCATACGAATCTACGCTGTAGGAGATCATGTCTGCAGAAAAGGGTTCAGGGAACAAAAAAGAAGGGACCGGACAGAAAATTGGAACAAAACTCATGGCATGAACCAGGGCAAAAAACTCCTAGAGTAGTATAACCGAAAGAGCTTAGGTTAGGTGCTGGTTGACAACTGCGTGTTAGGAGTCTCACTTAGACCAACATCGTGAGGCCACGCTTGCTCTATATACAGGGTGGGACATCTAGTGGTTTTTTTTTTAAATCATAGGTTATTTTGACACTGACAAGTGTTTCCCGCTCGAAATATTGACAGAAAGTCAGTATCATACCGCGGAACAAAATGAGTCGCTTTACGCTTGAACAACGTTGGGAAATATTGCAAAACTTATTTCCCAAAGTGTAGCCCAAACAGTGCATTTTTTGAAAAGAAGTTTTGGCCGAAATGAAGCAGCCACCGCAACTACTGTACGCAAGTTTGTGGAAAAAGTTCGTGAGACTGGTATGCTAGTGGACAACACATATGGTTCCCGTCGTCGTACGGTGCGCACAAATGAGAATGTAGCTGCTGTGGCCGAGAGTGTGAGACTCAATTCACGAACATCAACTCCCCATCGATCTCAACAGCTCAACATTTCACGCACTAACCTGAGAGCGAAAAATCCTTCATCTCAAATTATTCGTTTACAAGGTCCAATTGATTCAGCAATTGAAGGCGCGCAACCATCCGCTTCGTTCGCATCGCTTCGCAGTTTGGGCCTCAGAGCAGCTTGAACTGGACAACGACTTTAGGCGAACGAACGAAATCATCTTTTCTGGCGTGGCGCATTTTCATCTCGGCGGCTATGTTAACAAACAAAATTGCCGCATCTGGAGCTCTGAAAACCCTCTCGTTGAGAAGCTAATGCATTCACAAAGAGTGACAGTTTGTTGCGGATTGTGGAGTGGTGGCATCATTGGACTACTTTTCTTCGAAGATGAGGCTGAGAACGTTTCAGTCAACGGTGGGCGTTACAGAGCCATGTGAACCGGCTTTTTTTTTTTTTACTGAAATTGAAGACCTTGATTTGGATCATGCAGGATGGCGCGCCATGCTACATAGTCCATGTCACAATTGATCTTTTGCGCACCAAATTCCCAAATCGTGTTATTAGCCGTCTTGGCCATGCCAATTGGCTGCCTCGGAGTTGCGATTTGACCCCTTTGGACATTTTTTTGGGGGAATCGTGAAAGACCGAAGCTATGCCAACGATCCGGAAACGATTCAAGCACTTAAGGTCAATATCATCCACGCAATCCGTGAGCTACAGCCCGAAACCATCAACAAGGTCTTGGAAAATTGGGGTGACAGAATGCGCTACTGCAAAGCCAGCCGAGGTAGCCACTTGAACGACGTTGTATTTTATAATTAATGGGAATGTTTGTTCCAATTTAAGTTTGTCCATTTTATTGCATTTTTAAAAAGAAACTTGTATTTGGCCCTCCCTGTATAAGTCAGTGGCGGAAACAAACGCCACAGTTGTCGAAAAACAACACAGAAACTGTCTGTTCAGCTTTCGTACAACAGATGCATCGTGTATGCTCCATGCTCTCCATGCCGAACCAAATGTGGCAATCGGAAGACGATTGATCATTAAATGACACAAAACTAAACGACGATCTCCCATCAAATCCCTTATCAAACATCCGAAGAGAACCCCTTTCAAAATAAATAAACAAATAAGCAGCCTCAATCTGTCTTTTGTACAGTTAGATGATTGTCATCTCTTTACGTCACGGTGACTCTTTTCTATCCAAATTTCCCATTCGGCCTATTTGGGGTTATGTAATGACATCATTTGAAGCACAGCCAACTACTGTACCATCTTCAAATTTAACGACATTTCAACGACAAAGTAAGATCATTGAACAGATGAATCACAAGATGGTCAGATAATTCATCGTAAGTTATCCGAAAATGAGACATTTTCCAATGCACCAGACTTGCAAATGCCCCGCCTCTCTTTCATCAGAGATCTTCGCGTGTACAGCTCGAGTTACGCAAATAGTTACGATCACGATCTTGAAAATCATGATGACATATCCAAAATGTCAATTGATATAACCCGCCACAATTTGAGAACAAAGGCACAACGCGACAGGGTTCAGTCACTGACACCAAAGATTAATTCCAGATTTGAATCAATTTAAAAGAATTGCGTCGAACTCATCAGAAGTTGGGAAAAAATGAATGTCTTACCGACACAGTAAAAATATCAAAGCATGAATTAATGCGATTTCTAATTTTGAGGCAAAAGTCAGCATTCTATCAACACACAGGAGGAACGTCAGTCCAGACGGTGGAACAATGGGAATGATTTAAGACTTTTTAGTAAACAGATTTGTTCGGAGAATTCCGAACAGAGGACACACTGTGGCGTTATTCTACACGCGTTATGAGTTTAATTAACGATGAGGCAGACATTCATAAATTAGCTCGTGATGTGGGGGACGCAGCAGCAACAACAGAACAACAGCTCATTCACGTTGCATCTCTGAAGAGGATTTTTGTGGTAGTTTACTGATAGACATTAACTTTTCACACGTGGTTCTCTTTCATGGAACTTCTCGAATGCCACTTGGAAGGAGATGCTCGTGAGATTTTTGACATTCGGAGGAGCACTTCGTTGCAGAATACAGAACACTTAGATGCTCTTCTGCAAGATAATGTAGGTACCGGCATTGTGGTATAAAATGCTCGGAGGTGTTCGTAGATGACTGAATGAAACTGCAAGAATAATATACACTCAGATGCTCCTCTTCAAGATGTTTCAAGTGACATGTGGTCTAACAAGATTCGCGCAGTGAAATGAAGTTACTTTACGATACGACAGATTTAGCAAAAACATGGACCAAAATTTGGATTAATACACAAGCAATAGAAAGCAAATTTCATTCAAACAAGATTTACCAGAGGTGGCCCCCGTTTACTGGATGATGTTCTTGATTGGATCCAATCAGATCTCAGACTGACACATGTTGGTCCAAGCAACTGATAGAAATCAAGAAAATGAAGTCTTCTGCAAAAAAAAATTTATTTTAATAATTTTTCTGCTCAGAAAAAAAAAAATACTCGTAACAAAAATTTGAGGAAAATGACAGTTTTAGGTTAGGATCACATTTCCAATCAGCAATTCAAGTCAATTCCATGGAAACATGTTCAAGGGACAATCCTCCAGTCCAAGAAAGACCTTACATTCAGATCATTGCTGTTCCTCAAATCACATGTGTTACCCCCAAAAAGGTCGTTTGCATGAAACTCCATGACTCAGCGAAACCAAAAGAAGCTTTTATTTACTTCCCAGTGACAGATAATTGAATCGCCCACTAGACAGTTATGCGAATTTCTTATTTTCGCGAACCACGAACATCCGAAGCGAAACATAAACAAACACATTCATGCTAAGACATAAAATCTCTACATGGGGCTAGAGGGATACAGCATGATTCCTCCCCCCAAAGTCCACATAGGCAATTAATCACCCAAAGCAAACACATTCCATTGGTCTGCTCACTGAGGCTGAACAAGAACAAATGCGGATACGCACAAGTGGTCACCTGCATTTGCCTTCGTCAGACAATCACTGAAATCTGTTCAAACATCTGCAGAGACTTATCATACACACTATCGCGATGGAAGAGGAAACGAAGTGAATGTCACCTCATCGAGCAAAATGTCAGCGCCTTTAATTGAAAACAAATTCAGTACCGAAGACAAAGTTGATCGAAAAAAATCTTCAAGATAAAAAAAAAAAAAAAAACGAAAATACATGGTGAAAGCGTAAAGTAACGCAGATTGGGTCTCGTCGCGAGAATTTCTTGTCTTTTTGGTGGGACACTACTAATGGATTTGAATAAAATACACAAGCACAGAGAGGGCGATTATGAGAATGACAAGAGGCGAAGTGAAATTTTGCCCATACGTGTGTAAACGCGGCACACGCAACTTTAAACCATTTCAATAAATCATTTATCGT
This sequence comes from Myathropa florea, assembly GCA_930367185.1. NCBI lineage: Eukaryota > Metazoa > Arthropoda > Insecta > Diptera > Syrphidae > Myathropa > Myathropa florea. The sequence continues at coordinate 79,142,672 of OV884003.1, read as the reverse complement.
GAAAATATTTTCATCTTCAAAATGCAGAGAAAAAAAGCATTTCACCACGCGTTTTGATTTGAATATTGGAGGTTGGAGAAAGAAAACCATTGCTCATCACACTGCAAAATACTAACCTTATTTTTTTAAACTGTCCACGATGTGGTAAGATATTCCTCGACTCAATGCGGTAGTTGCTGCCGACTCGAGTTGAACACAAGCTCCGCTGCTGGCACTGATATGGCTGGCAGCTTCTGTCAAATAAACTCGCCCAGGATAATGATGTTGCTGTTTTGGCCAACAAATCATAGATTCTATCGTTCGGAAGAAGTTTTAGGCCGCGGCTGAGTCCGCTTCCATTAATTCCTCCTCCTGGCCACTTGCAAAAGCGGATAGTTCTATTGGCAATGATGATTGAAATTACTGTGTTGGTAGGTCTTCACCTGCTGCTTCGGCTCCAACAAAACGTTTTTTTTTAGTTAATCTCAAGCTTTCCCTGCTGCTGAAGTGCCCGCCTTCGCAACAGCAAAAAAATTACGTTGATTTTCTGTTTGTTTTTAGCGTTAAAAATATTTCCAAAAAACTATTCTTCTTGGCCGCACAGAACGAAAAAACTTTTTTTTTCGAAAAGAAAAGAAAAAAGAGAAGTAGAATCGACTACGACTACGACGACGACGACGACGACGACGAAGGCGATGGCGATGGAGGCGAGCATATACTTGCGAATGCTACGGTGTGCTGCTGTTCTCCCTCACGCACGTGTTTCTCCTGCTTGATGTTTTGAACCTATCCTCTTCGTTTTTACTACAGGAAAAAAGGCACTAACGAGCGACGAGCAACGAGCAGGACAACTACGAAATGCCGATGACAATTCTACCAGTGGCAAGAGAGAGAAAATTAGATATGCATACGTGTGTGAGCAAAACTCGACACACCGGAGAAATTTTCTTACGTTTTCGTTTCGGTTTTTTCTTTCTTTGTCGTGCCCTTTCGTTCGTTTGCGAGCGACTACGATGAATAAGACGATAGTCGCGTAATTCTTTTCTTTCCTTTTGCTTTTCACTTCGTTTTTTTTTTCTTATTTTTCTCCTTATTTCCTTGGCTTTCTTTCTTCTCGCTTTTTCCCTACTTTTCTTTTGAATATGGGCGACCGCAATGCGATTGAAATTTTTATTTCACTCAAACTGTATGACGGGCACTTAACGATAAATCGGTGTTTTCCACAATAAATGGCTTCCTGCAATTAGTGATTTAATGGAGGGGAAATTCTCCTTCTATTTGTATTCTCTCAATTCGACTCGTTTTGATTCAAAAAAAAATTGCACGGAAGATGCCAGGTTATGGAATCAAAGATGGCGATATTTGTGCACGAACACAAATGCCGGTGGCGTGTACGCATAAAGAGACGAGTAAGTTTTTGTGATTGGGTAAGTGCTAGAATCGAAATGGTAATGTAGCTACCGGCTTTATGGTACAACATCTGCGGGTGTGTTCGCAGATGATTGAATGAAACTGCAAGAATAAAACACATTTTTTGGCATTCGTTTTTATAAATTACCTTCACGCAGGATGGAATTTTAGATTTTTGTCCAAAGATGTGATTAATAATAATAGATTATAGTAATAGATCAAAGTGGAGACATAGATTTTGTAACAAATGATTTGTTATATCGGAAACTATGTATGATTTAATTACTTAATATGCAGATATCTGTCTGTTTAGACGTAAAAATATTTGATAAATTCATAAATTTGGCTTATGACAGAAGTTTCAAGAATTGTTTATCCCAACAGGGGGTTTTCATGATCCGACAATGTAAAGTGCAATACAAGATACAATCGTTATACCAACGGTTGGAACGATTTTGGGTTGTAAACAACAACTGTGTCGTGTGTGTCCACACAACCGACCAAAATTGTATGGTCGCATGTTCTTGAGTGTACAACTGCTGCCGCGTGCAACTGATTGTATGGAAATTGCATGGTTTGTATACACACATTGTTGTTGTATCATTTCGAGGAGCGACTGGATTGTGCAGTTGGTTAAGTGCCTGCCCCAAGTTAGAGGGGTCTCAAGTTCGAATCCCAGTGAAATCGAATCTGGTCCAGTCACCATTTGCTGTTGGGATCAAATTAATGGCACTGGAGTAGGTTTCTACCTGGTAGTACTACCAGTTTTTGAGTCTGAGTGCTCCAGAGCAGCGTTTCAAAAACCTCCGAAAAAAATAAATAATTTTCAGTTGTGTTTCGGCTGTTCTAATGGTCGGTTTAGGCTAAGGCTAATTAATTTCGAAATTACTGCTCGATGACTACAGTTAGTCACAAAAGTAAGTACACAGGGGCAATCTACACGAATAATGCAAAAAAATACTATAAATTACTGTTCATATATCGCTGAAACTGAACAAGGACTTTCATTGACTGTCTGTTCAGCTGGCAAATATAAAAATTGTACCGTAAGACTAACAGTTTCTAAATGCTTCTAGCACATGTGCGAATTCATATCACAAAAGTAAGTAGGTACACAGACAACCAATTAAGCGCTCCTAGCATTCAAAAAGAGGTTGCCAATGATATTAGTAAAGAATGTAACCCTCAAACAATTCGCCGTGTCCTCGACAGTGCTGGATATCATGGTCGAGCCATAAGAAAAAAACCTTTCATCAGCAAAGTTAATCGGTTGAAAAGGCTAGAATTTGCAAAAAACCATCTAAAGTATGATTCGACTTTTTGGAATACCGTCATTTTTACGGACGTGGTAAAGTTTAGAGAAAAGCATATGAAGAGCTACTTCCAAAGAACATGGCTGGTACCGTCAAACACGGTGGTGGATCGGTTATGGTTTGGGGGTGTATGGCAGCCTCTGGGGTGGAAAATTTGGTCTTCATTGACGAAATCATTGATCGATATGTGTATTTGAATATTCTCAAGAGCAACCTACACCAGAGCGTCGGAAGATTAGGCCTAGAGGGGTCATTTATTTTCCAGCAAGATATTGACCCCAAACACACTTCGTTTTTGGTTAAAATGTTATAATGTTCAAAAACAGCTACGAACTCCACACAGTCTCCCGATTTGAATGCGATTGAACATCTATGGGAACATTTGAAGCGAAAAATTAGAAAGCATGATATCAAATCAAAAGACGACCTGAAACGTGTCCTGCAGGAAGAATGGTCAAAAATCGGACCAGATGTTACCTCAAACTTGGTAAATTCAATGCCGTCGAGGTTGTCTGCCATTATCAAGACAAAAGGGTACCCCACAAAATACTAATTTGTAAATAATTTATGTCATTCTCATTTTTTTTTTTACATATTTCTTTGCTTTTGTTCATTGTGTACTTACTTTTGTGACGTTTATTTTCTATTATTATTTGTTGTACTTGAATTATGCTTCTAACGTTCTTTGTTTGCCGTGTTTTTTTTTGTTTCATAAAGATTACGAGTTATTGAAATAAAAAACATACAATTTCCTTTTTGAAATTCAGTTTGACTCGTTTTATCGTTCATTGCACAGTAAAGTGTAGACTGTGTACTTACTTTTGTGACTAACTGTACATTAAGATGTAAATTGTATGCAGATTGTATATTGTGTGTGTTGCATACAGCAGTTAGGTCCATATCGGCACTACGCAAGTTGTTTCAACCATTATATCATGTATTTCGTACTTAACACTGGAATGCTGCACTAATTATGCTACATTGGGATACACCCCTATCCAAGCACAATGACAAACACTCCGCGGGCCGTCAGTATCACATACGAACTAGTGCAACACGTCTTAAAACTACTTAGACGATCTAGATTGCAGCTTCACCTGCTGATTGTCGGGAATTTAAAAGACTCGGGTACGAGTGTACCTCAAATAGCTTTCCAGGGTTAAGGGCATACGATCGATCTGCCAAAAATTCATCTGACCAAGTACATCCGACTTGTCGAACTATGTACACTTCCCTATACAAGTTTTACAGTCTATTTTCCAAAATCTAAAGAAACGTCTTAAGAACAAGAATAGTTCTAACAGGGATTAATCTAAAATTATGTTGAAATGATATTCTGAGTTCCTTAATTCTATGACAAATCTAGGATTTTCAGAATTTGAGGTGGTAACTTTGCAAAAAAGGTTCCGCAACTCAGAAGGCAGTGTATCGGACCACACTTTTAATCCAATTTTTTCGTTGCGAAATTTGACATTTCCTGTCAAAGTTCTTCTGTATTTCGATTAACTGGTATTAAGAGAGATGTTCAACTTCCCGCCCGGCGCTTGATTCCCTTCGTCAATCGAAAAATACACATTCTACTACATTTGTCGACTAGATTTAACGCACGCTTTCTTATTTGCCGTCCATTGGCTTTTGCTCATGGACTTTCAGGCAGTGTAATGCCTGAAACACAATAGCGCGTCAGCGCTGGCGTTGTCTTTCAACGCACACAATTCAATGGACATGGACACAATATTACATAAGTGGAAAATGAGAGAGATGAGAGGATCGTAATAAAACGTAAAATGTAATCCCAACGCACGTCATTATTGAACATGGCCCTTAACCACTTCTTTTTGTTTCGGTAAGTTCTTTCACGTTTGCCTACTTACGCGGGAGCGAAATGATTCGCTCTCTACATATACACATGTCAGTTGACAGAGAAATTCTTCTTAAGTTTCTGTAAGCAATTGTGGACAATTAAATTGGACGAAGCTTCTTGTTACTTTTAGTTTGCTTTTGACATAAGTTAAATTTTTGTACGGCTGTGATAGTTGGGCCTTAAGAATTGAACATCTTTAGCTACTTGGGTTAATAGAAACACTTGGTTTGGATATTCGATTAAATGTCAAATAAATTTTGTAAATGTTGAGCGAGGTCGACACACATCTTTATATGACTGATTAGCGATAAAAAGAGGAATGTATCGGACCATTCTTTTGTCGCAACATTTTTCGTTGCGTAATTTTGACATTTGCTGTGATATGCTGTCACATTTCTACCCCATTTCGATTGACTGTTAATAAAAAGACATCTGTTTTTAATAAAAAAAATTAGAATCGGTTTTGAAAACCGATGTAACCCTATATAAGACCTTAATCGTCCCAGACGCAGAAGCATGGACTTTGTCAAAAGTGGATGAGGTTGCTCTTGAGAGGAAAATTCTTCGGGTGATTTTCCGTCCCATCTGCATAGAGGGTGAGTGGAGGAGAAGATATAACAACGAACTGTACGAGCTGTTCAGCGACATCGACTTAGCCAGAAGGGTGAAGATCCAATGATTAGGATGGCTACGTCATGTAGAGCGAATGGAAACCAATGCTCCGGCGCGGAAAGTCTTCGAATCCACACCCGAGGGACGGCGCAGTAGAGGAAGACCGCGACTCAGGTGTCGCACGCAAGTGAAAAGGGACCTCAACCAACTGTGCATACGAAACTGGAGGCAGCTAGCGAAAGATCGAGCAGGCTGGAGACGCTTGTTGGTTGTGGCCCAAGTCCACCCCGGACTGTAGCGCCACTATTAGTAAGTAAGTAGGTTTGAAAAAAAAAAGATTTATCATGAATGCAAAAAAGAAAAACGTAGCCAGCAACAATATTATAAGTTTCTAAAAATTCACAATCATGTCAAATTCACATCAATTTACTCATCAGAGTTATCAGCATACCATCCCCACTTGTCAAGGACTTATCTTTGTCATGCTAGTCATGAAATGGGTATCGAGACAGTTCATGTAGTGCAACGACAAGATTGATTCATTCCCCGATATTAGAGGGTTTAAGTCAATTTATTGAAATACGCGTAAAGGCCCAGCGAGCATGAGCGAATGTTAAACGCGCATGGGTGAGTGAGCGATTTACACGCATCACCATAAGAGCGACTATAATTTAGCCCACAAATGATTCGGAACATTTCGTTAAGCATATGCGAATTTAATAGATGGCACATAAACAAACAAATGTTTCGTTAGGTATGAGCTAGTGCGCTCTGAACCGCATCACGCATATGCGAATTTGACAAATGGTACAAAAACACACAGAACTCCCAAAATGGTACATTGTTGAACGACATCTGTCAATAGAATGAAACAAAACACGGGAAAAAATTCTGACAGATGGCAATGCACGACTGTGTTCATTATGGCTATGCATGTGTTTTGTGCAAATATGACGAAACATTTCGTTAAAATTTGACACTAACTCATGTTTGCTCATGTCTATTATAGTTGGGCATTAAGTTAAATATTATTACCCCTGTCAGAGGAAAGCACTGAAAGCGAGCTACAACGGCTTACATATATAATAGCCGTACGAAAACTTAACCCTATGTCAAAAGCCAGCGAAAAGCAAGCAGAAGCATTGTCAAATTTAAAAGTGTCCATAAGTGGTTATAAACACTTAAGAATTCAGCCTTTTACTGACATAGCATAGTAGACAAAAGGGAACGAACTTACCGAAACTGAGCGAAGCTGTTATTATATGTCATTTTTCAATCTGATTAAGAAACTTTGGCCTGACAAATAGTAAAATTGAAAAAGTCAACCTGTTTTTGGTAAAGTTTTGCCTCATATTTTCCAGTTTTGACCTACAAACTTGCTAGAATGGTACGTGAACAGAGCAATTATCCTCTTTTCGTCAAGTTGGTAACACTGTATGAACCAGAATGAATAACCCTGACGTTAAATTCAAATTATCCTCCTCACTATGATATTTGAGATCCCTCACATTGATCATTAAGGGTACACAATGTGTCTTCTCGAACACCGCCCAGGAGCTGCCGTATAATCTCACAATAAAAAATATATACAACTGGCATTGTTTGTAAATTCTGCGTTTGAAATGTCTGGTCTTAGCGAATGTTGTTCTTTTGGTAAATTTGTGATTTTTATGATGGCACGAATGTCCTCATCATCACGACTACAGAGGCGTGCATTGAATGCGATTCCATCTGGTAGGCGACCGCTTGGCAGACCCAGGACGAGATGGTTGGACCAGGTCCAAAAACTCGCCTGGTTGCGCTTGGGCATACCTCCTGATGAGTTAGAGTCGATGGCGGAGGATCGAGTGGCCTGAAGATCTCTCGTACATGCATTGCGGGTCACTGAAAATGATGATGATGATGTATTTTTATAAATTCCACCAACGTAGCATATACTCCGCAAATCTTGTCTCTTTGATGCATAATAACAACTCCTTTTATTTTCATTGTTGCATTTCTGTGGGGCAATTTTGATGCACCGTCAAAGTTTTCAGATCAATATTTTATGAAAAAAAATGTGACGTGGAACGGTTATATCCGTTTTCAATTTTAGAATGGAACACGACATTTTTGCATTTTTTTTCCAGAATGGAACGGAAAAATGTATAAAAAGGTGCAATTTCAGGTCACATTTTTTTGGTAGAATGGAAATCGAAAACAGTGCATCATTTTTGTGTATTCGCTCAGTTGATTCAGTGCTCTTAAGTTTCCATATGGTCATTATACTTAGTTGCCCCTTTAGGCCACCAAAGATCCATTGTGAAGAACATGTTTAATAAATGCCGTTAAAAGATAGATTCACATCTAAGGCATCGTCACGCTGTTTCATAACCTATCGGCCTCGATCATAGGTTACCTTTCATGATACTCATCGTTTCTTTTTTGCTTTCAAAGAAACTTTGAAATGAAAGACTATTCCATCACTTGTAATTTTTTAATTAACTTTTAGTATGAAGCTTCTTGTAAAAACTCTAAAAAAAAACGCCATCAGACAGGAAATATCTCTGTCCCACATTCACCCAGTCCACTTGAAGTCCTTTTCCAAACCAAGTTTCTTGATTCGTTCCCCTAATTCTCTGCGCGCATTCGCAATGATTTCCAGTTGACAGGAACGGTACATTTTCGTGCAGTCGCCATTGCCAAGTCCAACAACAGCAGCCTTCAAACTTTCCAAAATCGTGTTCCCGGTTGTTGCATTTGCTGCCGTCACCTTAGACGAGAACCAGCTAATCCCTAGGCTATTCGAGAAACAAACCTCAAACCGTGACAAAACTTCAAACGCAAGTTAACTGTCAAACCTCCACATTGGTATCCACACTTTTTGACCGTTTTTCTGTTGACGAGCGTATCTGTTATTCTCGCACAACGAATGGTAGTGGCAGCGTCCTTCGTCCTTCGGCATCAGCAGAACCGCATCAATTGAGTGCAACACGCGCCGGGACAGCTCATTCATCTAGGAATGTACATATATTTGAGTCAAGTTAATTCGTAAGGGATATGATGGGAGAAACCATTTCCATTCTGCGACCCTCAGGGGAGTTTCGTTTCTTGCGACGAATCTCTTCTGTTGCTCCATCGTTGTTGTTGGCCATCATTGCGCCATTATCCGCCTCCATTGGCATCACCATCATGCTGCTGGTGTCCTCCTTGTTCTAGAGAAGGGTTCATAGTGAATGAGGAAAGGCTTTGAGAAGCGTCTTACCATGGTTATGCACATGAGGACCTGCAGGATGAACATGCCAAAGGACAAGAAGGCTAGCGTTGTCAAGGCAATGTCCAGGATGTCCTTGAGACCAATTTCCTTGATATGCTGATGTGGTTGCGATTGCACGTGTTGCACGGGGGGACCGTAGTTATCGTTGTAGGAGTTCTCATGTCCACTTGGAGGGTAGTATCCTGCAAAAGATCGTTAAGTTTATCGATAACAGAGGTCTTTTTGGTTCCTCACCATTTTTACTTATCGCCGTTGGGTGGGCGGGCGAATAACTCTGAATGTTCTTGGTTGCATCGAAAGGCAAGTGATGGCGTGGTGGGGGTAATACTTGTGGGAAGTTGTAACCCTGCAAGCAGTCAATGAGTCATAGTCTGACTGGTTGATCACATCATGACCGCTTACCGAATCGATTGGTCCACCACTGTAGGCATATCCTGTGATGTCACCGTCATCGAAGTCTTCCTCTTCCATGCCATCGTCGTCGTTCTCGATACTCTTTCGACGATCGCTGGCCTGCAACGGTTTGAAATCGTTGGGAGATTCATTGTTGTTCTCCGTGAATTGACGTTGGATGTCTTCAAGCGTTGTCGTTCTATGGTGGAGATAATGAAAACTTTAAAGAAGATTTTCTAGTAGTATTCAAAGAAATTAATGTCCAAAATTATCATTGTGGTCTGAAACACTACTGAAAAAAGACTAAGGAACTTGAAGGTTTTACGGTATTCAAGGTATTTAATGATATTGTCGTCACAAATTCCACCCTCTTGCGTTAACCTTAGGATTGCCAAGATTCATTGCTTCTGTCTGCAAGTGGGTAGGCTGGAAGATTGTCGCCTACGCTGATAGTGTCATCATTGCGATCTCTGGTACATTCCCTTCAACAATTAGGTACCTAATTCAGAATAAGCTCCCTGAACTTAATGTCTGGATCAATGTCTGTGAAATACGATTTTAACGGCAGGAAACTGAGTTAGTTCCCAACAACAACAACTTGTTGTATGAGATTAGCACTCAAATATAGTGCTAAGTTTTTGGTTAAAAAACCACCTTGGAAACCCAAGATTCTTCAGCGGATCAACAAAATCACAACATCTCTCAAATGTTACAAGAAAGCCATAGCAAGCGAATGGAGTTGGTAACAATGCATGGTATGGTGTCATCATTTGGCCGTTTGCTTTGGACAAGAATATACTGTAATTCCTTCAGACGCATACAAAGGTCGACACGAATCTCTTTTAATGATAAGAAGCATACAGCATGCGTTAGACAATCTTTCCCATCTCCCACTGGGGGACCTCCACAGCAGACAAGTGACGGCATGCATAGCACTCAGCCTGTGACTCCTTAACTTGTGGACTAGTCGGCGGACTGCTCATGTCATCATTCTGAAACACTAAATTAAATTATCATTAACTCAAGACAGACTACGTTTTCTCTCAAACAAATAGTTATTCACCAGAACTCCACTTAAAATATCTTAAATAAATATCTTTGCCCATCTTCCTGTCTATTGGAGCGTCACACAGACGGAAAAAATGGCGACTAAGAGGACTAAGGGGCTAGTGTTACCTAAGACGGTGGGCGCCGTGGCGTAGTGGGTAGGTGCGGCGACTCCTACGCTCGAGGTCTAAGGTTCGAATCTCGAAAAAAACCCAACATTTTTTTACGGCTGCACCTCTTTCGAGTCACTGACGATGCTCAAAGAGTATAATTGTCTAGAAAAAGATACTCAATCTCGCCGTTCGGATTCGGCATTAAAACTGTAAGTTTCCTCCACTCGTGAGAGAACACTAGCACGTACAACACGAGTGGTTGCTGAGAAGCTAGGCCCAAGTCCACCTCGGACTGTAGCGCCGCCATTGTTATTATTATTATAAGAAGGACGCAGGACATTGCAATATTGAAAGACACGCCACTAGGCTAGGTATTCTTGTGAACAACTTTTACCGGAGCTGTAGAGATAAAGGAGAGGAGGAAACAATACCACAACTTATCGGTAACTTAACTTATAATACAAAATAACATACAAAAATAGTTCATTTCATTTAGCAACAACATAAAATATAACAAAACATAAAAATGAACGAAAATTTCACTGTCAAGAAAGTCTTTACACACATTTACATTACAAGCTAATCTAATTAAAAAGAAGCTAAATCAAGAAAATTCATGTTTTAAATTATTATTTTAATATTTGGTGCATCAACAACAGCCTTTAACCTATTCGTCATTGACCCAATCAATTTTTTATATGTCATAATTATTTGGAATGTTTTCCCACTCTTCTTTGATGTATTGCATCAATTGGTTTCGGCTTTTCGGATTCATTTTTGCCACTTTCTTCTTCAGATGGGCCCAAGAGTTTTCTATAGGATTAAGACTTGGGCTCTGAGTAGGTGTATCCAGTACTTTGGTGCAGTTATAAAGCAGCCATGTCTTAACCGTAAGTTCTTTACGTTTCGGGTCATTATCTTGATAAAACTTTAATGTTGGTTTTCTCATGTTATCACCGCCATTAAATCCAAAATTGTTAGAACTGCTGAGTAAATGAGCTTGTAAAAGGCTCAGGTATTTCTTTGCGCCCATGATGTTTTCAATAAATCCTTAGTCTCCGACACCTTTGGTCAAAATGCACCCTCATATCATCACAGATAACTTTCCAAATTTAACGGTTGGAATTATATTCCTTTTCGATAAGACTTTTAAGGGTTTGTGCCACACTCTGCTAGGTCCTTCGTTGTAGCACATCATAATTTTCATTTCATTGGAAAATATAACATCGTCCCAGTATTCGCTTCGCTGAATGCTATACTCTGTAGCAAACGGAAAGCGTTCTTAAGTGTTTTTACTCGAAAGCAGTGGTTTTTTTCTTGCAACTCTCGATGTAAACTCATGCTTTAGAAGCACTTGTTTCGTGAGAAACTTGTACTCGACATTCCTGGTTCATCTCTCTGGACAAGGCTCTAACTGATGTTAGGGGGTTTTCGTGCACTTTTCTTAGCAGGCAGCGCTCATTTCAATGCACTCGGTTTATAATGTTATTAATTGTCTTTTTAGATAAGCCGAACAGATTTGTAATTTCCTTGAGACTTTTGCCATTGTAATGGTTGTACTAAACCAATTGCTTCACTTCAAAACTAATTCTTTTCCCAGGCATATTGTATGCAACTGATCAATAACAACACGATTACGAACAACACTCTTTCAACAGCAAAAATACCAATAAATATTTTTTCTTTCAAATTTGTACATCTGTTATAAAACAAAAAATAAAAAACTGCTATAACGGTACTGTTATGAAACTGTTCATGCAGTGCGCAAGCGAATTGAAATAGGATGTGTAAACACTTTCTTGACAGTCCAAAGTTCGTCCCTTTTTGCATTTTGTAATTTTTATCATTATTGTTTAGTGAAATAAAGCATTGGCCAAAGTGGCCAAAGTGTGGGTGCTTTTAATACAGCGTGTCACTCAAATCTAACCTAATTTATTGCGTGTGAAGAGAATGGCCATTGTTGGGCAATTCGAAGGTGGGGTGACAATATATGACATTACCTCAGAGGACATTTCCCCGAGACCTGTTAGAATGTTTTTAGTAGAATATCTAAAATATCTTGTGGCAGCAAACAAATTGTAATAGATTGTAATACATATTGTAATAGAGAATAGAATATGATGACAGAATGTATTCTGGATAAAGTGGTGCTTTCATGCAGTCGTATAATAAAGTTGTTAATTTTTAAATAAATAATTTTGTTAAACTTTTTATATATCGGAACAAAACGTGCAGAATCTCATGTGAAAGTATATTTGATAACGCCAATGGCGCATTCAACAAGAATGAAAGTTGAAGTTGGTACCGAAGAATGTACAAGCGACGAACAGACGTGTGACTCTGTCCCTAATTTGAAATCGAGCAAGTAAAGCGGAGAATATTTGTCGGGTTAGGTATCCCGGTACTGTGGAGAGAGGCTCTAGGTTAGGTTAGGTTAGGAAGGGGAGTGTAATGTTGAAAAGGAAAAACATCACTTCCATTTGGAGGCCTTCTTTTGTGGGGTACACAAACTAAAAACCTATCCTGTTACGTGGTAGCTGAAACCACCCCATGCTCTTTATGAATTTCTGGAGATCCGATATACAGTCATTGTCAAAAGTGAGTAAACAGTCATTAGCTGAAAAGTATTCCTCTAAATTAAAATTGACTGTAATGGTCTACATCTGATATTGATGCCTCAAATCTGATCTGATCAAATGAATACCTCAAATCGCTCTGAAATCATACTTCGAAATAAGCTATATTTCATTTAAAATAACAGTAAACATAAAGAAGTTTATTTAGTTCAAACGAAAAAAGGGGCTAAAAACAGGCGTCAAAAGTGAGTGAACACATCTCTTCAAAAGACAGTATCTTATTGAGAAAAAAATTTTACGTTGTATGCTTTTACCGCTGTTTTCAGTTTTCGTATCTGGCGGTCTTAATTTTCATACAAATGTTTAACAGAATCGAACCTTTATGTCTTAGAGTCACTGACACAACCATGTATGTATACACTCACTTTTCAATGCTGTTTTATAGATACACTTATGTTAAATATTATTTACCATATTTCAAAGTATGACGTTTGAGCTTTAATTTGATATATCCATGTCTGTTCTACTTCATTCCGGTGAATATTAATTTAGTGGATAAGTCTTCACCAGATGACTGAATGTTCACTCACTTTTGACGCTGACTGTATCTGCATTCGCTAGGTCCGCAGTCTTTGTGAAGAATCTATGACTGGAAGCAGCCCAGGACCGTCAACAATGGAAGGCAGCGATATCTCAGGCTCGGACCATCCATGGGTCATAGGCCTGTTTGAGTTTTAGTTTAAGCTTAAATTTATTATCTCAATAAAGTTAACATTGTCTTCCAACGTCTCCATGGAGTTATCTCTTCAATGCTGGATAAACTTTGAAGCGGTTAAGTAAGAAAGTAAGATTTCCTATTGTGGAGCAACAGATGGTATTTATGAACAGAATGACGCCTTGAAAACGAATATTCGTCTAGTTATGGAACCAGAACTCTGCACAAACTTTCGTGAAATTGAATGATATTTTTCTATTTATTATGGCAAGATCTAAACAATATATTAAAATAAAAATTTGATATAAATCTAAATCAAAAATGTGTTTTATTTTAATTTAGTTTTGAAACCATAAATTGGATGACCCTGTATAAATTATAAAATTGTTTTTATATTGAACTACAAAAACCCTGTATATGAATCGCATGCTAAAATGCTACTTAAAACATTAGCCGAGTTTATACAACAATGGCCCTCACCATAGTACATCACTTGTGATAAAAATAATTGTATTAGAAAGTTAAACCCATACAACCGGAAAAACAAACTAACCAAAAAGCCAAAAGATTGCGAATATTATTGAAAAAATACTGTTATTGAGGTTGAGTTGTAACCTCGTTGAGCAATATAATGTTTTCCACGCAAACATGACGCGGAACAGTAGAAGAGAAATTGAGAGTACGTGGAAAGGTTTGGCCAGATTCGAAGAGCATATCTGAAAACAAGATGACGCTGGCAGTCTCAGGAACAGACAGTGTAAATGTCTCAAATCTCCCGATTCAATAACCTAAGCTGCCGACTGTCTCTTTTCAAAGTGGCCGAGCATTTCAAAATTCACCTAATCTGATTGCCGATGAACTTTTCAGGTGTGCAGCAAATTTTCCACTGCATTCCGATGGGGGGAAGTCTTGTATGCCAATGACAGCATTAAAACAAGATCGACGCGACAAACTCCACCACCCAAAGATGAACTGAAAGTACCACTTGCCTCACTGTTAAGTAAACAGTCTAAACAGAAGCAGACAGTCTAAACGTCTCATCACTAAAAGTATGGATCTTGACACGCGTTGGAAGAATTTCTTGGACTATTTTGAAACACAACTAGCAGTTGCTACAAGACCTCTGTGATACGTGAATCCAAGACGCGGACTCAATTTCTGATGGACAATATAAGGAACTTGACACGACAAAAAAATCTTTGAAGGACCCAACACCAATTTACCCCAATTGATTGTCAAGATTTTCGAGATCCACTGCGGGAATGAACACGAAATTTTACTTAAACTACATTCTTTATGGAATGAATCAAATCCCTAGACCTCCCTTTTGCCAAAGCAAACTTACTTGTCAAGCCAACTGCGATAGGTCGTCGAGCCAGGGTCCTCCAGGAGCTCATTTTGAATGTATTTACCCTTTCGCCGGTTGCTTTCCACTTTCGCCACATCTCCAGTGGCATTGGTTGACGGTGTTCCGATGCGTCTCTCAATTGGAGCACTGTAGTCCAAAGGAAGCTCCTTAAGGATCTGCTTCGCAAGGAAATTCGTCGCCAAGTATTCATTCATCATCTTCCTGCAACAAAATTAAGCACTATGGGTATTAAGAAGTATCTCCACTTACCTGTGAAAACCCATCGTCGAGAAAGCCTTCGTAAAGTTCGAGGTGTTGTTGTCCTGCTTGTAGAAGTGTTCCCGGCTGATGTTTGCAGACCCCTTCAGGAACGACTCAAGCTCCTGCACCAGCAGATGAGCCGGCATGAACTTCTCATCCAAAATATCATTCACATCGAATTGAAAGGATTCAATTGAGCCCTCCACCTCGAAGGATTGCCAAAGAACCACTAGAACCACAGATACCTCTAGGACTGGGGACATCGTGTCTGTTCGGCTGGAAGATTGTAGCTAAACTGATGTTCGCGACTAAGAACTTAAGTGCGTCGCCACCGCAATGGTGACAATGACTTCTTGTGCTTCTGCTCTGATGCACATGCATCACAGTGACGTTCGACCGCGTTGGGCAACCGTTTGTGAAGTTAATTCAGCGTGATGATTTCTCATGCTCCGCGCTCATTCCCACCGAGTGCCTCAAGTCATTTTTACCGGTCAGTGAAGACGGTTTGTTGTTTGTGTGCCACGCTGACTCGGTGATGGTGTGGAGAGTTAATTTTTCACACCACGCCGAAGGAGAGGTTTACACATTTCGTCTTCTGTTGACAAGACAGGCAAATTGGGCTTGTTAACTGTTGGCACGGTTACCGATCGCAGGGCAAACAAACGAATTCCGAGACCCACGAAACGGACAGCTAAGGTGTTTTCTATGTCGACTTGAGGGATCGCGCTTGCTAGAGACAAAGGGGTAATTTACATTTTGACACTGGGACGCTAAACGAATCATTAAACGGTCAAAAGGTGCGAGATTGCTTGAATCAACAGCGGGATAGTTGGCTAATGAGATGTTTTGCTCGATGATCAGTGTAATTGCGCGAACTTGTGGACTTTGGAGTTGTTATTCAGTGTAGTTTAACTTGTGGGGTCAACTGTCTTAGTTGGTCAATCGGATTATGACTTTCTGATGGCGAGCCGTAGAGGCTTGTGTTGACTGATGGTACCTGAGACATAATCTTAGTAAATTCAAGGAATCAACGGGTAAACAATCTGAGTCATGGTTAGTACAGGAATGTAAGCTTTCTCTGAACTTGATCGGTAATCTAAATCCGCTAAGACTTGTCTGGGCCACCCCGGGATCACAGGAAATGGGATCGCCGATGAATTTAGTACTCCCAAGACCTCAACCTGCGCTGGGACTGCCTGCGTCCTTGGTTAGAGCATCCATCAACGGTTGCACTTCTCGAGAGCACAACCAGAGGTGGCATGACACTCCAGGATGTAGACAGACCGAGCGTGTGCTTCCCAACGTTTGTAAAAAATCCGCCGCAATCTTGTTATTTGTTGACGGAAAATACTGCAGACAACTTACGGTCATACTAACGGGCCACTGCACCTTCGCCAAACATCTAAATATGCTTGACCCAAGCGATGAAACCCTCTGCGACGCTTATGGACAAGACGACGATACTGCAGAGCACTTCTTCTGCTACTGTCCCGTCTTTGCTCCTCGGATCTGGTGGCAGTTATTCGGCGCTGATGAGGTGAGTGCTGATGGTGTAGTCTCCCCACCACAGAAGCGCCTGCTTAATTACTTAACAGGCCTACGACCCATGGAGAGTCTGAGCCTGATATCGCTGCCTTGACGGTCTGAGCACGCTGCTTACAGTCATCTAGACCAAGCTGTCTTACGTCCGCGATGACTTGGTCTGTACCGGAGGTTCGGTCTTCCTCTCCTTCTCGAACCAGGAGGTTCGGATTCGAAGACACTCTTAGCTTGCCGCATTGTTGTCCATTCGCTCGATGTGGCCTAGTCAGTGCAGTCGATTTTTTTTTCCGGATTACATCCACATCCTGGTACAGCTCATAGAGTTCGTGGTTGTGTCTTCTCCTCCACTTGCCTTCCTCGCAGACGGGACAGTATATTCGACGTAGAATTTTTCTTTCGAAGCCACCAAGAATCAGCTCTGCAGTTCTGCTTAGTCTCCATCTGGACAGAAGCACCTGCTGACCATGAAATTCCAAAGGTAGGTTGCAGCCTGGTAGTATAATGGACCAGTTTTTGAGTTTGAGTGCTCCAGTGTAGCGTTTAAAAATCTCCGACTAAAAAAATTAAGTCATCCGCAGCTTAAGGCTGGAACGGCATTCCACAAGGATTCGTTGCTACCTAACAGAAGGCTCACTGAAGTAGATTTTTATCAGTCTTTTTACATCACCCAATGGAGGGTCTTAGCTTGAGCTAAGGTTGCCACTCATTCCATCCCGAGTACTCTGTTTTCAGTCATCCGGCCCAGGTCATCTTGTCAAAACAAAACGACTGGATGGCGCAGTTTGTTAAGTGCCTGTCCCAAGTTAGAGGGGTCCCAGGTTCGAATCCCAGTGAAATCGAATCTGGTTCAATCACCATTTACCGTTGGGATCAAATTAACGGAACTGGAGTAGGTTGCTACCTGGCAGTACAATGTACCAGTTTTGAGTCTGAGTGCTGAGTTTTCTTGTACTTGATTTTTATATCGGCGGATCAGCCTTTCCCTTCAATGCAATGATGTTCATGGGCATAGCCAATCTTTGCTTTCCGGACTACATCCACATGTTTGTACAGCACGTATAGTTCGTACCCATGTCTTCTCCTCCAGTCACTTTCCTCGAACACAGAACAAAGGATCAGATGCAGAATCTTTCTTTCAAAGGAATCCGCACTCTGCCGTCCTGGTTATGCTCGCGCTTTAGAGTTTCTACAGCGAATCTGGCAGAAGTTTTGAACCAAGTGGTTTGAACAACCGGAAGTAGTAGCGGAAGAGAACGAAGACACGAAAAGCACTGTTTTGTGTTTACACCAGCCCGCGCACTTTCTTTTTCAGTACCAGATGGAAGAAGTCACACGACAGCGCATCTCCTTGCTAAAATCAGCTGCAAAATGCTTAAGTCATCTAATAATATATATAATATAATAATATTTTATAACAAAAATGGCGACGCTACAGTCCGAGGTGGGCCTGGGACTAGTTTCTCAGCAACCACTCGTGTTGTGCGTGTTATTTTTCTCTCACGAGTGGAGGAGGCCTACAGTTTAATGCCGACTCCGAACAGTTATGCTCTTTGAGCATCGTCAGTGACTTCAAAGAGGTGGAGCCGCAAACGATTTTTTTTTTTTTTGCAAAATGTTTGCTTGTTTTCCGATTTGATCCTCAACTGTGAAAGTCTAGTGCTATGGGTCGACGCACATACCCACACGGCCGGTGATAGAACCGACGACGGACACACGGAAGGTTCCCATTTCGTGAAGGGAACTTTAAAAAAGGGTTTTCATTAAAATATTAAAATATGAATTTTAAAAACTTTTACTTTTAACAAGAAAAGTTCTGCTCACGGCCATTGGTCCTGTTTGATAGCATTTGGAGGAGAAGGTTCAACCACGAACTATATGGGCTATACAGCGACATGAGTCTAGCCAGGCGTCTACGGATCCAATGCTTAACATTATTATTTTTTTAAGGTTCCGTCTACAAAAACGGAACCTTTATAATTTCGGTGTGTCCGTCCGTCCGTCCGTCCGTCGTGTCTGTCACACTTTTTTATTTCCGAAGTTTATGAAGATATCGGCATGAAATTTTGGAATTAGGTACTTCAGACCTAGATGTCATTGCCTATGCAGCGATTTTAAAAAGTGGGGCCATTTGAGGGTGGCTCTAGTACAGGTGAAGTTGACATTAATTTTGAAAAATTGTCGCACCCCACGAAATATATATCAATCGACAGATCTTTCGAAATGAGGTGGAGGTTTCTTTCAACACTTTTTTATCCAAAATACCGTTTGGAAAATATGGAGGTCCAAAGTTTTTTTAAATGCGTCTCCCCCTGCCGTTTCCAAACCAAAGTGTTTAAAAATCTGAAAAAATCACAAAAACTTGGCTTCATTGAGTACTTTCATTTAAAACCATTGCGAGCACTCTGGCCCTAATGGTTTTGGAGATATTGGCCAAAAACGGTCAATCATCGATATGCGAATTTTGAAGATCTGAAAACGCAGTTTTGAAGACATCAATGTAAGCATTAAGAAATGATAAATTTCAAAATATCGATTTATGTTGAAATTTTGAGATATCTAAGATTTGAAAAGAAAAAGAAAATTGTACTTAAATAGTTTGGCAACGTCGTTTGATATTCAGAAATCATCCATCAATATTATGCGACCTTCTCAGTGGAATACATTTAATCCCGATTTGCAAATAATGAATCTATTTTCAATTTGGTTTTACGAAAAACTGCAGTTTCCGATTTAAGACCTTTTTGCCTAACGTCAAAGATTTGAAAAATTTGTGAAAACGAAAGCGTACCCGACGATTGAAATATCAGCTTCATACGTACAATTAATTCATTAAATTTTCAATTAATTTAGTATTTAAATTGAATTAATGCCAACTGTTTTACACAGTCATTGAAGACAATTATTTGCCAATATATGTAATTATATTGAAACTTGCAATTGTTTTTTCGTGCACCAATTAGAGGTTACATTTATAAATCTACACAAAGTACACAATTTTTTATACGATTTCAAAAATTATTTATTTTTTGTAAACTAGAAATATAGACTTTTCAGAATTTATATAGGATGTTATGCCTTTGAAAACAAACTTTAATGAATTTGAAGAAATTGGTTGGTTTCACTTCTAGTTCCAAAGAAAATTAAGAACAAATAATTCATTGACGAATTTTGATATGGAGGGTCTCTTCGAAGTTTTCGTGTATGCATATATCACGCTTAATACCACCCTACGTGATGTGACTTGGCGCGGAGTTACATATGTGACATGGCGTGATGATACGTAATATGTGATATTATATGACGTGATATGAGGTGACGTGACGTGATATGACGTGACATGACGACATGACATGACGTGACATGACATGACATGACATGACATGACGTGACGTGACGTGTCGTGACGTGACGTGACGTGAGGGTGACGTGAGGTGGCGTGAGGGTGACGTGAGGTGACGTGAGTTTAACGTGAGGTAACGTGAGGGTGATGTGAGGTGACGTGAGTTTGACGTGAGGTGACATGAGGGATGACGTGAGGTGACGTGAGAGTGATGTGAGGTAACGTGAGGTGACATGACGGTGACGTGAGTTTAACGTGAGGCGACGTGAGGGTGATGTGAGGTGACGTGAGTTTAACGTGAGGCGACATGAGGGATGACGTGAGGTGACGTGAGGGTGACGTGAGGTGGCGTGAGGGTGACGTGAGTTTAACGTGAGGGTGACGTGAGGTGACGTGAGTTTAACGTGAGGGTGATGTGAGGTGACGTGAGTTTGACGTGAGGTGACATGAGGGATGACGTGAGGTGACGTGAGGGTGATGTGAGGTAACGTGAGGTGGCATGACGGTGACGTGAGTTTAACGTGAGGTGACGTGAGGGTGATGTGAGGTGACGTGAGTTTAACGTGAGGCGACATGAGGGATGACGTGAGGTGACGTGAGTTTAACGTGAGGGTGATGTGAGGTGACGTGAGGTGACATGAGGGTGACGTGAGTTGACGTGAGGGTGACGTGAGCTTACGTGAGGGTGACGTGAGGTAACGTGAGGTGATGTCACGTAACTTCGTGATATATGCATACACGAAAATTTCGAAGAGACCCTTCATATCAAAATTCGTCATGAATTATTTGTTCTTAATTTTGTTTGGAACTAGAAGTGAAACCAAGCACTTTCTTCAAATTTATTAAAGTTTCTCTTCAAAGGCATAACATCCTATATATTTTCTGAAAAGTCTGTATTTCTAGTTTACAAAATATAAATGATTTTTGAAATCGTAAACACTTTGCGTAGATTTGTAAATGCAACCTCTAATTGGTGCGCGACAAAAAAAATTGCTACGTTGACGTTGACCAATGACAATTCCATGCTGTGATCGACGATGTGATTTCTTTAACATCGTTCTTGAGAAGATCGTGCAAAACTGACTGGCCAACACAAGAGGCACGATCTTTCAAAAGTTTGTTCAACTGCTAACCTAAGTGGATGACATCGATGTGATTGGGCGAACACAGCCAGCCGTCAATGATGTGTTTGCTGGCATTGAAACGGAAGTGGCTGAAATGGGTCTGGCGTTAAACGAGGGCAAAACCAAGTATATGCTGTCATCGAGAAAGGACGCACAACATCAACGACTTGGCCAGAACGTCAGCATAGGCAGCGAACTCTTTGAGGTAGTTAAGGACTTCGTCTACCTTGGCTCCGCAGTAAACAGTATAAACATCATCAGTACCGATATCAAACGCTGAATAACTCTTGCCAACCGCTGATTTTTTTGGCTTAAAAGGCAATTGAGTAGTAGAGCCCTCTCTAGGAAGACTAAGCTGATTCTATACAAGACCTTGATGATCCCAGTCCTGCTGTACGGCGCAGAGGCATGGACAATATCCCAAGCGGATGAACAGTCTCTGGGTCTTTTCGAGAGAAAAGTTCTGCGCGCGATCTTTGGTCCTGTTTGCGTTGATGGCATTTGGAGGAGAAGGTTCAACCACGAACTATATGGGCTGTACAGCGACATGAGTCTAGCCAGGCGTCTACGGATCCAACGCCTATGATGGCTAGGCCATGTATAGCGTATGGACAACTTAGCTCCGGCCCTAAAAGTCTTCGACTCTGAGCCTGTGGGACAACGCAACAGAGGACGTCCACGAACAAGGTGGCACACACAAGTCGAGGGGAACCTCGGTCGGCTTGGTGTGCAAAACTGGAGACAGCTGGCGAAAGATCGTGCTGGCTGGAGAGGCATGTTTAGTGACGCCCAGGTCCCCCTCGGACTGTAGCGCCCCAAGAAGAAGAAGAAGATCGACGACTCAAAACGATGATGAGTGTTACCTCTCACATTCCATTCATTTCAAACCCATCCAGTCGTATGTATGGACAACCCGAAGAGTCTTCGACTCTGAGCCTGTGGGACAACGCAACAGAGGACGTCCACGAACAAGGTGGCACACACAAGTCGAGAGGGACCTCGGCCGGCTTGGTGTGCGAAGCTGGAGACAGCTGGAGAAAGATCGTGCTGGTTGGAGAGGCATGTTGGGTGAGCCCCAGGTCCACCTCGGACTATAGCGCCCTAAGAAGAAGAAAAAACAACGAAACCAAAGAGCCAGTGGGTCATATGGCGCTGCACTAATAGGTTTCTTGGACATACGGTTATAGAGGTAATAACACTAGCTTTTTGTGGGCGCCGTGGCGTAGTGGGTAGGTGCGTCGACTCCTACGCTCGATGTTGTCGGTTCGATTCCCGAAAAAAACGCCAAACTTTTTTTCACGGCTCCACCTCTTTCGAATCACTGACAATGCTCAAAGAGTATAACTGCCTCGAAATAGCTTCTCAATCTCGCCGTTCGGTGTCGGCATTAAACTGTAGGTCCCCTCCACTCGTGGGAGAACAATAGCACGCACAACACGAGTGGTTGCTGAGAAGCTAGGCCCAAGTCCATCTCGGACTGTAGCGCCGCCATTATTATTATTATTATTATTTTTCCGCTTTTCCTATTCGCGGTGCTGTAGTCGCTGAGCTGCCTGAGGTAAGTTCCCTCACCAACCAAAAAAAATTAAGATTGCCATCATGACCTTTACTGCAATTAATGAAATTGTTCACATGCGATGCAAATTAAGGAGTAATAGCTTCATTAACGTTCGGCGACCTACTGAAGAGTCTCCTACATGCCAACAAAATACGATGAGCAAGTTGAACTTCAGCTCACTATAACCTGCCAAGTCTATATCACGTCTATAAATTGCAACAAAAAATCTTAGTTGTTGCTGCACAAAAAAAGGTCTCATCATTACTCAAGTACGACTCCGAGAATTGGTCGACTGGTGACTTAGGTCCTCTGAGAGTAGAGAAGCCATCTCGGAGACCGAAACCTAGACTAAACTGGATAACATCGGCTTTATGTGAGGGAACGGAGCGTGGACTTGATGAAGGAGACCGGGACCGGATCATTTTCGAGTAGTTTCTAGAGATCCTTTACAGCTCACTCCAGTAATTTTAAGTGCTTTCTGGTAGTAGGAGGCAAAGACACAATATCCGTTGTTTATCATGAGACCCACAAGCCGTCCTTCTATGCGGAAATACGTATGCAAATGTGAATATTTGTTAAAAAATCAATCAAACAAAATTGTCGAAGACCCAAATCCTCTCCTCGATATTTATGACATCATCCATGAGGCGGTTTCCCCAAAGCAAACAAATATCGCCAGCGTCAGCTAAAACCAATACCAAATCCGTATCGTTTTCAGAATAAGAAATCTTTATGCGGGCGCTACCCCTCAAAACCATTCGCAGTCCTCGATTTGTTATACTTACATTCATACGATTTCCAGAACCACCAGCCCACCAGCTACCACGTTATGGATTCAAAGAAAAGGGTCGTCCTCAACCACCTGGTCGGTTCCCAGTGCTTTTAGGAATCATTTTACGCCACCGCCACCAGCACCCTGGTTGTCTGCCCCCGTGCACTCCGGCATCTGTCAAGGTGTCGACAGACCATGTTCGGAGCGAAGAACAAGAAACTAATGATGTAGCGCCAGGAATCATGGAATCGGATATAAAAATCCTTTTACAAACTCGTTATGATAAATAATCATATTATCCGTACGCTACGTGCTCTTGACGTGGGACGAGAGCACCCTAGGTGTTCGCTTTCATTCATGACGAACACCCACCGCAACCAACACCAGAGCGGCCAGAGATATACGTTCGGTCGTCCTGTGAGTGGTGCTAAAAGGTGTAATAGCTACTTGAGAGATGCAGCACTTGGTCGAGGAATACGAATAACACACACGCAAGGCACACCGAGACCGTGACCGAACAATTGCGTGTTGAAGTTCTGGAAATGATTCAATTTCCAAGGGAAGCACATCAATTTTCCTCCCCGCCCCAGAGACGCTCTCACCTATGAGTCGGTGGATAACTAATGATTATAATGAACCTTTTAAGGAACGGTTTTTAAAACACTTTTGGGGGAGATGATGATATTGCCACTATTCACAGCGGAGGTGAAGGCCCATCCGTCGATGAATTGATCGATTGAAGGAGTTGCATTTAGAGTTGGACTTTTTTAATCGACTGTTGGTAGTCAAATCGTTATTCTGTAACAGGGTGAATATTAAGAAGCTTATTCGAGCCAAGTTTAGCCGCTTATAGTGCAGGCTCTAGTGACACCGTGTTACAAGCAACCGTTGTTAATAAAAGTTGGGGAAATCTTAAAAGAACCTCTATATCTGAGGATTAGTTCCCTTGTACACTGTTCACTTCTCATAGTTAAGGCTCGGTTGTATAGTTTAAGCACCGATTCTACCAGACGCCCTTCTCGTGAGCAGCTTGTTCCAGATTGTAGAGCGAGTCTAGGTTAGAGAGCGAAGCTGAGATCTGATCAAGTTTAATTAACTTAATCTACAAGGTGCTAGGCACTATTGAGTTTGCTAACGATGCAAGTTAATGGCTGCTCTCCTTAGTGTTCACAGTCCTGCAACCGTGCCAGATTAAGTTGAAGTATAGGATAGAATGGTGACCTGACATAACGCCATAAAGCCGAAGCAAAAATTTGGCCTTATGTCACTTTGATAAAGCCATATAAGGCCAATTGGCTTTATGTCGCTTGGCGTTGTCATGGCATCGGATAGAATAGGTTTTGGCACAAGAACGTGAAGAACCAAGAGACCTAACAACTCAAATGTTGCCGAGGATTGTAATTTCTCTTTCAGGTATTTCCCTAAGTAGGTAAGCACTTCCAGTAGAAAGAAACAACACAAGAAGATCTCCAGTTCTCTGTTCAAAAATACGTACGATGGTGGATCGATAAATCTGTGACTTTTAAATGCAAGACCGTTATTTTATAAAATCAATGGAATTATGTTACGAACATTCCACAAAACAGACCTTGTTGGCTGGCAAGTCCATTTTCTCCTTTAATTGTTCGTTCAGGACGTTTGTTGTCATTAGTTTTTCTAAGACCACAACGAAACTCGGTTCAGTAACACGGAACCTTTATAATTTCGGTGTGTCCGTCCGTCCATCCGTCTGTCTGTCACACTTTTTTTATCTTCTTCTTCTTAGGGCGCAACAGTCCGAGGTGGACCTGGGCCTCACCCAACATGCCTCCCCAGCCAGCACGATATTTTGCCAGCTGTTTCCAGTTTCTTGGTGTGCGAAACGGTCCCCCTCGACTTGTGTGCGCCACCTTGTACGTGGACGTCCTCTGTTCCGTTGTCCCACAGGCTCAGAGTCGAAGACTCTTCGGGCCGGAGCTAAGTTCTCCATACGCTCTACATGGAATAGCCATACTTTTTTTTATCTCCTACACTTATAATGGTATCGGCATGAAATTTTAGAATTAGGTACTTCAGACCTAAAAATTTAATTTTTCATGCCCGCAAAATTCTAAAAGTGGGATTGAGTGGAGGCTCATGAATAGGTGGAGTTGGATTTTGAAACATTGACGCACCCCATCGAGTGATACATCAATCGACAGATCATTTGAAACGAGGTGGGGATGTGCATAAACACTTTTTAATGGAGTTCCAAAGTCGATTTTAAGCATCCTGCACCCCATTTCAAAACCAAAGTGTTAAAAAATCTGAAAAAAATCACAGAAACTTGGCTTTCATGAGCGCTTCCATTATAACTTATTAAACTATTTCGAAAGTTTTTAATCATTTTGGAGATACAAAAAATCATATAAAACCCATACTTTCCAGTCCCCTTGATAATTTGTGTATTTTTTCTCGGTGAGCAAGTAATCCCTCTGTATAGTTTATCCTGTTATAGTTTATCTATGTATTTGTGCGATTGTCTGTTGTCTTTTGGCGCCCGACAGAAGATCACGTGTATTGAATATATGGATACAATCGATTAGTGTATCAAAATTCGGCTTCGGGATATTTGACTTCGAAGTTGTTTGCTGACATTTTGACGGTTGTCACTTAAGTCACCTCTCTCAGTTTGCATGAAATACAAATGCCTGTCGTTCGCCCAGGAGCAAGCAATTATTGAAGCCGTAGCCAATGGAGAAAAGCAGAAGACTGTGGCTGAGTGTTTTGGTATCGCTTCATCCACGCTAACATCCATTTTAAAAAGCAAGGAAGTGTTGGCTGTCGTCCCATTGACAAGTAAATGGAAAAGAAAAAGTCATGTGCGTACCCTAACCTTGAGCGTTGTATTTTAGAGCGGTTTACGCAAAAAAAAAAAAAAAATGGTTCACGGCCCCACCTCTTTCGAGTCATCGACAATGCTCAAAGAGTATAACTGTCTAAAAAAAAAAGCTTCTCAATCTCGCCGTTCGGAGTCGGCATTAAACTGTAGGTCCCTTCCACTCGTGAGAGAACAATAGCACGCACAACACGAGTGGTTGCTGAAAAGCTAGGCCCAGGTCCACCTCGGACTGTAGCGCCGCCATTATTATTATTATTATTTTTATTATTATTACTCAAGCTCGACTACCATTGTAGGGCCAAAGCTGAAAGAAAGAGCTAAAGTTTAAATTTTACTCTTGATAATTCGTATGAAATGCTTGGTCCTTTGGGATACGAATTTTCGAGACTTAAATGTATTGGCCAAAAGTGGTAAATCGTCGACATGCGAATTTGGAAGATCTGAAAACATAATTTTGTAGACCACAGCGTAAGCACTAAGAAATGATAAATATCAAAATACCGCTTTATGTGCAAGTTATGAGATATGAACTATTAAAAATTTCAAAGATTATCACTTTCGCCCATAGATTCTATGTTGAGATCGACAACTCAACACAAGTTTCAGTGGTGTCTTTCACATTTGAACTCATATCAACGCCCAACAGAAATGTACAGCAGGCTTATGCAGTGATTGGGTATGACGGAAGGTATTTTTTGTTTTAGATAAATTTGGGTATACATAAATATATGTACATGTATGAGTTTAGTTTATTTTTTTTTATTTTTATCTTTAAAAATCTTATGTTCTAGGAAAAATTACTTAAACTAGATATATAATAAATGGTTTCTTATACTATCTTACTGGCCCTATGCGGGCACTCTAAGTTAATCTAGGAATTTTTAATTAAATTTGCCTTTCGGCTTCTTTTGTGGTTTTTTATATATTTTTTAATAATACAAAAACAAAAATACTTATACTAAGAAAATCTTAAAAAACTTAGTAATCTAACATTTTTTAAATTTATATTCTTAATCTAACTTAAAATAAGCCTACTTAACTAACTAAAACAAAACTATCTAACATTTATTTTTTTTATTTTATTATTTTTTTGTTTTTTTTTGATTTTTTTGTATTTTTTTGGATTTTTAATTTTTTATTTTTTTTCTTAAAATTACCCTAATCCAATACCATAACCTAAATGTAAGTTGGCCGTAAGGGCCCAACAATTTGCTGATTAAACTGACAAAAACTAGGGCGTCTGATGGGGCTGCAACCACCAATAGAACCCCCGAAGCTTTTCACAATCCGTTCTGTCGCGAACAGAGATGGATCTGCTGAACCGGAGATCATCCGGACAAACGCTTGCGACATCGTTCTCGTAGAGGAGTCGCCTATCCACTGTCCTTCGCACCACGTGGTAGATTAATGGACATCCCTCCGCATCCTGGATTAAGCCAATCCGGTCAATGTACAAGAACGCTTCCGGTGGAATGAATCCACTCCGGCAAGTGTTCTCATGATATGCTTCATTGTGGTAGTAGGCTCCAAATATCAGCTCGTTTTCCGTGGTCATGGCTCGTGCAACGTGCCTTCGAATCAGCTTAATAATAAAATTATCGACCCTGTTCACGTTTGCTTCGTTATACAAGAACTCGTTGGAATAGAATTTTTTGTACTCAGATTCTGGGGTTCTGTACGTCTTGAGACAAGCCCGGCGACATTGCCTCTCGAACAGCCTCATCTTTTCCTTCCTTTTCTTGCTTATACCCATCCTCGTCAACTTAAGGAAGAGACCTTCTACCCATACGTTGTCGAATGCTTTTTCCAAGTCAACGAGGCAGGCTCCGGTGCACTGGGTTTTTGCTTTGTTCCATTGAATGTCCGACACCAATTTTGACGCGGCATGTACAGTATCATGCCCTGCCCTAAATTCAAATTGGTTATTCGGTATTATTTGCTGTCCTCACTGTGCCCACTGTATCAGAACTCTATTGACAATCTTCTCGAAAACTTTGCTTATGCATGGAAGGAGACTAATCGACCGAAGATTTTTCGGAAGAGAGGAATCTTTGTCACTTTTGGGAAGGGGTTTCACTACCGCCGTCTTCCAATGCGCTGGATAATATGCATTACTCAGTGCATTGTTGAATAGGATTGTGTATATCTCTACCGCCTCATCGGGGAGATGACGCAGCACAATATTCGGTATGCCATCTATTCCGGTCGACTTTTGGTTCTTAAAACTGTTGAAGATGCCCTTGAGATCGTCCCTCGAAATGAGGATGGAATCGGATCCACCATAGGCGACGGCATTATTTGCCATATTTTCGTCATTGAACCTGGTGAAACCAGGATTCTCAGAACGCCATTGCTGTATTTCATTTCGAAGATAGAAATGGTTAAGCAAGGCTCTGTTCTCCAAGTCGTGGTTAGGACAACGAGATTCGTTGACCGTGTACACTTCCTGAAAAACTGCTCCTATTGCTTCAACCTTCTCCTGAGGATCCTCAACAATCAAGAAGTCATTGTCTAGCACGGCCCCATCTCGATCTATGCCAACTGACGTCAGTAGGTTCGCGTTGTCAGTCATTCTGTCAAGTCGAATAGCCTCCAAGTCATTCTGATCCCTCCTTCGGAAAATTCAGTTGATTTGGGGAAACATACCAGGACCGTTGGAACGAACAGCCTGAATCCTGTCTCCCCAGTACGAATTGACTGCAATTCGGTAATTCATCCGAATTAACTTCTGGAGGTTTTTGATCTCATAGTTCCTGGTCGTCTCTGTCCGTAAAGCGTCTGTAAAGTGTCTTAAGTCGCGACAGCAGTCTGCTTTTGTTCACGTGCAGTGCGTCGATAGTAGCGTTCCGATAGATGTCGCCATCTGTGGTCGGTGCAACTTTTGGAAGCGTCGTGTCCATGGTGCGTTTTATTGTATTGTCCACTCGTATGAGGTACCTGTCAACCTCTTCGTTCGTCAGGTTTCTGTTTGCGGGTTGAGTGATGTCACTCGAACGTAGTTCTCTGGATAAGGCCCTAGAGAAACGCGGCCAACGAGCCTTACGATAATTGTAAGGGTACGTCTCCACGAATTGCTCCAGTTCGACCAGCTCGTTCGGGAACTGAATAACCGCGGCAAGTCCACAGTGATCACTGTCGTACTCCACCGTTGTTAAGCAGTTCCTTGTGTCACTGTCCACATCGCGTAACGTCAGTCGTCTGTCAATCAGCATTAGATCCAAATAAGACCTACTTCTGGGAAACGATGGTCTATCGGTTGCAAGCAAATTCAGCTTGAACTCAATAGAGTGCTGCGTCCACCAATCAAGGAGGGAGTTTCCCCTTTGATTTGGCACAGAATTACCCCATTCCTCACGCTTCGCGTTCAAATCGCCGGCTATGATAAAATAGTTCTCGTCCAAGCAAAGACGAAGTTTTCTAAAGAGAGTCTCGAGCTCCGATACGAAACCTGTGGCCCGAGGTGCGTCTGGCGCATATACCGCGACCACGTACAATTTCCTTCCACCTTGGAGAGAAATGCACGCAATACACGCTTCCAGTACACCGAAAGTTCGCAATTCGCCGCAATACACGATTTTGTGCCGTATACCTTTTTTAATGAAGAGAGCGACCCCACCCCCTTGTGTGGAGTGGGGGCGGTCCCTTCGAATAACGGTATAATCTTTGTACCTGAGTATGTGCTTCCGGTTTAGCTT
Source organism: Myathropa florea (assembly GCA_930367185.1). Classification (NCBI taxonomy): domain Eukaryota; kingdom Metazoa; phylum Arthropoda; class Insecta; order Diptera; family Syrphidae; genus Myathropa; species Myathropa florea. The sequence continues at coordinate 79,112,894 of OV884003.1, read as the reverse complement.
AGTTTCGCTAACCATTAATACGTCAGGCTTATGGGTCTCCAACAGGTTGAGTAAAGCCAACCTTCTTTCGATCCTGACGAGTGAATTCGAATTCACCGCCAGGATCGAAAGGTCTCCAGCTGCCGGCGTATCCATTATATTGGATACGCACTTGACCCAGCGGGTCTCGATGAAAGGACTTGGTCCATCCGCGCAAGGTCTTTTTGGAACTGTGCCATCTGGGCCTGCATTGAGGCCATCATTGACAACAGCTCCGCGAAACCCACATTTGGAGCCTCTACTGTAGCCTGAGCTACCTTTGGCGCTGTCTGTTGTGCCTGTCGTCTGCCAGACGCCATCTGGGCGTAGGAGACAACCGGCGTAACAGGAGTGGCAAGAATTCTTGGCATCGGCCTTGAATCCGCCACTTTTGTTTTCTTTTGCATTTGTTTTTTTGTCATTTCCTTGACCTTTGGACAACCCCGATAGCTGGAAGGATGTCCATTGGCACCACAATGGATGCACTTCAGCCGAGATCTGTCCTCGACCTTTCCCTCACCCAGAGGACACTGCGCAGACAGATGCGCCTCTGCGCATTTACTGCACCGAGTCGGCATGTTGCAGTTTCCTGCAGCGTGCCCGAATCTCTGGCATCTTGCACAGAGAAGCATCTGCTTACTCCTCCTCAACCTCTCCCAAGAGACGGCCTGAAAGTCAAGGAACTTTATGTTCCTTAGACTCTCAAGCCTGCTCTCTGGTGTCACCTGGACAAGAAAGATGGGAAGCAAACGTGCCGGTTCCATCCTGGACCGGACGGTGGAGAAGCGCTTGACTCCCAAAAACTCTACGTTGGCGACGCTCGCTTGTCGCAACGATTTCAATTTTCAATATGTCCTCCGGCTCAGCAGAGACTCTCAATCCCTTGAGGAGAACGGTCTGAACCTTTTCTCCCCTGGGTGTGTATGAATAAAAGTCAGCCCCAGCTGACGCCATCTTCTCTTTCACAAGCTTGATGCCATCCACTGATGAGCAATGAATGGCCTGCTTGCGAAAGCCCTTATTTTTAATGTAAAAGTTGTCCTTTACGGCCAACTTACATACCTGGATCGTGTCTTCGGCGCTCATTCCTGTTATATTGATGGGAGGCATTCTAATCTTCTTCTCCTTCTTTTGTTGCTGCTGCTGCTGTTGTTGTTGTTGCTGCTGCTGCTTGGGTTGCTGCTGCTGCTTGGGCTGCTGCTGCTGCTGATTTGGTTGCTGCATGTGTTGGGTTTGCTGCTGTTGTTGTTGCGTTTGTGGCAACTTTCTATCCTTTTCTAGATTTTGATATTTTTTCTCTTCTGTTCTTCTATTTTTTAGCTTGAGCTGGAGGGCTTTTATGAATTCCTCCAGCTCGTCCTTCTCCTTCAGTTTTAGGGCCAATTCCTTTTCGTCGTCGGCTTGATCTTCCTCCTCGGACGAAGCCAGTTGCACGTACAGGTTTCCCCTGCCGCTGTACGAGGCTTCTTCTTCAGCACTTTTTTTTTCTAAATTGTTCGGCAGCACTACTCGTTTCTGCTGCTGTCTCTTCGTCTGCGGCTTCAAAAGTTTACGCCTTTTTTTCTTTAAATTTTCGTCGCTGCCGTTCTCCGAGTTGTCACTCGGCATCAGCAGCAACTCCGCATCCATTGTCTCTTGACTTCACTTCCAATAAAGTATTTTATTTTGAATTTTAAAATTTATATTTTTTCTCCCTTTTTCGGAAATTTTCGAATTTTTGATGTTTTTTTTTTTTTTTGATTTTTTTTTTTTTGATTTTTAATGCAAAGCCTCTATTTGCATGGAGTGCTTAGTGTCGAATACAAATTGCATTGTGTACATGTATGAAAGGATATTTGTATGTACAGTGCTCGACAAAAGTCTACGTATGACCCCTATTGTTGCAGCCTCACGAGTCCAAAACCATAATGAAGAAATCTAATGATGCAGTTTTGTTTTGAATCGTGTTTTTATTAGTATAGCTCCTTAAAATAACTCAATTTGATAAATGCCAAGAAATTTGTTTACAAAAAACCAAAAAAAAGTATTGACAAAAATCTACGTACGACTAATAATCCCATCCTTTAGGTTTTTGTGTGCAGATGTATCATATCGTTATAGTCCCGTATTTGAATTTCACATCTCTTTATCTGAATTGTTCAGATTCAGAAAGATTTTTATTGCAATGATGGCTCCTCGAAAAGAAATTTCGGCCGATATTCGATAATTGGTCATAATAAGTCATTTGGTGAAATATCAAAACTGTTGAAGCATACCATCAAAATTGTTAAGGTATGGCTAATTTATTATGCCACCCGACAACTGTACACTCCACTCCAAAGCGCGGATTTAAATATCATTAAACAAATGTGCGAGATTTTGGAACGCAAACTCAGACAGTACGCTGTAACTAGAGCTTCAGTGCTGAAAGAGAAGCTTAAAGAAGAATGGCAAGGTCTAACATCTACGGAATCGGAAAACTTAGTTGCTTCAATGCCCAGACGACTGTAGGTAGTTCTTGATGCCCGCGAAGGGCCAACCAAATAAAAAATTCAAGTATGAATTAAAGCGAATTCTTTTAGTTAACATGTCGTATGTAGACTTTTGCCAATACTTTTTTTTTGTGTTTTGTAAATAAGTTCCCCTATCTATCTAGACATCTTTGTAACAAAAGTGTTAAAAATATTCTTTAGAAATGCTGGTTATTATGCGGTTAGATTTGTTGATAACTATAACTTACGCGTCAATACCAGAAATTTGGCGTCTGTACCAACAATAAAGAAGAGTCAATTTTCTTGCTTTTTCTTTGTAACTGCACCTCGGTTTTTCAATTCTTCTTCTTCTTCTTCTTAGGGCGCTACAGTCCGAGGTGGACCTGGGCCTCACTTAACATGCCTCTCCAGCCAGCACGATCTTTCGCCAGCTGTCTCCAGTTTCGCACACCAAGCCGGCCGAGGTCCCCCTCGACTTGACTTGCATCATTGACGGCTCGCTGTGTTCGCCCAATCACGTCAATGTCATCCGCGTAGGCTAGCAGTTGAACGGACTTTTGGAAGATCGTGCCTCTTGTGTTGGCCAGTGAGTTTTGCACGATCTTCTCAAGAACGATGTTAAAGAAGTCAGATTACAGCGCGTCGCCTTGTCTAAAACCTTTTTTGACATTGAAGGTCTCGGTGAGTTCGTTACCGACCTTGATGGAGCAGCGAGAGTTCTCCATCGTCATCCTGCTCAGTCTGACGAGTTTAGCAGGAATGTCAAAACTAGACATGGCGCTGTATAGCTCGTCTCTATGCACGCTGTCATATGCGGCCTTGAAATCGACAAATAGATGGTGTGTGTCAATTTGCATTTCTTGGGTCTTCTCCAGGATCTGCCGCAGTGTGAAGATTTGATCGATGGTGGACTTCCCGGGCCTGAAACCACACTGATACGGACCTATCAGTTTGTTCACGAATGGTTTCAGGCGTTCACACAAAACGGCAGAGAAGATTTTGTAGGCGATGTTAAGGAAACTTATCCCTCGATAGTTGGCGCAGTCAAAGAGGTCTCCTTTCTTGTGGATCGGGCAAACGATACTGAGATTCCACTCATCGGGCATGCTTTCCTCCGACCATATCTTACAGATGAGCTGGTGCATGCGCCCTACCAGATCATCTCCAGCTGCTTTAAACATTTCAGCGGGCAGACTATCTGCACCAGCAGCTTTATTAGACTTCAGTCTCGATATCGCTATCTTGACTTCGTCTAGGTCGGGGGGACGGTATTCTCTTCTATCATCGTCCATTGTGTTGAGTGGAACATTCTGCCAGCGGTATTTGTGTCCTCATCGCCGTTCAACAGTCTGCAGAAATGATTTTTCCAAATTCTCAGTATCGACTGCGAATCTACTATTAGTTGTCCATTTTCGTCCCGGCAAGCTTCTGTCCGAACTTTATATCCATTCGATAAAAGTTTTACCCTTTGGTAAAACTTTCGGACATCATTCCTGCCATAACACCTCTCCATCTCCTCGATCGCGCGCTTCTCGTGCTCTTTCTTTTTCTTCCAGAGAAGCCGGTTCTCTTCCCTTCGTTTCTGTTCATAGAGCTCACGAACAGCTCTCGTGGTTCGATGCAGCGTTGCCCGGTAGGCTTCTTGTTTTGCTGCATGTGCCTGCCTGCACTCGTCGTCAAACCAGGGGTTTTTCCTAGGTGGCGTTTTAAAACCCAGCACATCAGTAGCGGCTTCTCTGATGGCTATTTGACAACGTTTCCATTCTTCGTCTATTGTTAGTGCAGGCGACGTCGAACTTTCGGAGAGTTTCAGGGAGACTCGATCGGCAAAGTTCCTGGCAGTCTGTTGCGATTGTAGCTTTTCGACGTCAAACCGTGGTTGTCTTCCTCGACTCCGTTGTTCTGTCGATATCCGTGTCCTTACCTTGGCTACAACAAGGAAATGGTCCGAGTCGATATTGGCGCCTCGGAACGTTCGGACATCAAGAATACTGGAGGAGTGTCTGACGTCGATCGCAACGTGATCAATCTGGTTGACGGTTGAATGATCAGGGGACCGCCAGGTCCCTTTATGGATGTTGAGGTGTGGAAACCGCGTGCTAGCTACAGAGAGGTTTCGCCCCGTAACAAAGTCCACCAGCCTGAGTCCGTTTTCGGACGTGGTGTCGTGCAGGCTGTGTTTACCGATGACTCTAGCAAAGATGTCCTCCTTACCCAGCTTAGCGTTAAAATCTCCTAGAACGATCTTGGTGTCGTAGCTGGGGCATTGATCGTACGTTCTTTCTAGGAGATCATAGAAGTCATCCTTACTATCGTCATCTTTGTCCTCTGTTGGGGCGTGGGCGCAGATTAGGCTGATGTTGCCGAATTTAGCCTTGATGCGGATTGTTATGAGGCGCTCGCTTATGTACTTAAAGCCTAAGACTTTTTGCCTAAGTCTGCCTCGAACAACAAATCCACATCCAAATAATCTCTGCCTTCGCTCTCTGTAACAATCGCCGTAGTAGATATCGCAGTTTTTCATCCTCTTTTTGCCCGGCCCATCCCATTGCACTTCCTGGATTGCGGTAACGTCTGCTTTATAGCAGTCTAGGGCCTCCGCGAGTTCATCGGCTGCACGTGGTCTATTCAGGGACCTCACATTCCACGTGCAAAACCGAAAGTCATTGTCCTTTTTTCGTTTGCTGGGGTCGTCAACAGTAAATCCGTCCATATCCGAGGCAGTTTGTGCTTTCTGAACTCGATAGTTTTTTATGTGGTGAGGAAGTTAACCCCACGGTTTTTCAATTCACTTCCTGTTAATCTACGATGCGAACGAGTGGAAACGGTTTTCTTGAGAAATATTCAGGAGTGGCTCTTCTCTCTTAGCTATTCTCGGATTGAATTACTTTTGCGCATTTAGTCTAATTATGTATTATACCTTGTTTGGATGGTCTCCTTGATTTTGCATTTTATGTATTTATTTATTTATTTATTTATTTTATTAATCTCATTTCTTACCTTTTCATTTTATCTTTTGTTATTGGCAACTTATCTGTATGTTCACTTTCTATTTTTTTTATTTTTTTTTTTGTTATATTACTTAATACGATCCCCATCAACAGTTCTCTATCTTGATATATAATGTTCTGATAGCTACATTCAACACTTGTCATTTTCAATTGGATGTACTTTTACTATTTCATTCATATGTATGTATCAACCAAATATGTCTATACTATCTTTGTAAATATATTTTTGTTTGAAATAAAGCCAAATAATAATAATAATAACAAATTTCTTGGCATTTATCAAATTGAGTTATTTTAAGGGGCTATACTAATAAAAACAGAATTCCAAACAAAACTGCATCATTAGATTTCTTCATTATGGTTTTGGACTCGTACGGCTGCAAGAATAGGGGTCGTACGTAGGCTTTTGTCGAGCACTGTATGTACGAGTATGTATTTAGTAACGAAGAGTTGATTTCGATTGAAATTAAAAGAAATTTCAACTGAAATAGTTTGAGTTCGTTACCTGATATTCAGAAATGATCCCATCAAAACTGCGGAAGAACTTTCCCCGTGCTAGTACAACTCGCACTTGCCATGTTTATTTACCCTTAAAATTTATACTGCAGAGTTTCCATAGACCTTGCCGCGTTTCACTAGGTTTCAGTAAAGGGTTTTTTCCGCAAAAAATTAATGTTTTATACGTATTCACTTTTGTGGAGTTTGAGGAGGTTACAGATGAAAATAATCAATAATCTGAACTCATTGGTACCCAAAGAGTACTCGCTACAAAAAAACTATTTTAGGCTCCTATACATTAGAAAATACTAGGGAATGAAAAAACTAACCAACTAGCGATGAGATGAGCTCGCTGCTTAGTATCATCGCGGATCACTGCCTCATAGGTTACGATGTCAGCAATCCGCCAAACTTTGGACCACTTTCCTTACTTGTACACAGTAGATAACGCTAGAGCACCATATTTTCAAGTCAGTTTATGATGTTGCTATCATGAACGTCTAGTCATATTTAGATATATATGTCTTTAAAATATTTTGCTTCTAGATGCTCAAAGCCTAGGCTTATTCTAGGATCTGGCATAATCATCAGCCGCCACCCTTTATCTTTCCTAAACTGGCATTATTGTTGGATATGCCTGCAGACAACTTTGAAATGATTGGAGTTGGAAAAGCCGAAGGAGGTTGAATTTTTCGTAGATCATTTTTGCAATTCATAGCTCTTTTCGTCTATATTCTACTCTGATTCTTTAAAAAAGTCCCTTAAGGACTTTGAAAAGATATTGTTTTATATACGTTGCCTTCCTTCAACTTGTTCCAAGTTGTATTTTCCAAGCAAACTATCTCGCCAATTGTACAATTGTTTATGAAGTACATAGACCAGTTTCACTTATTTTTGCCAATAAGTGGAATTTTTTTCGAAAAGGTCGTCTATAAGAATGTAAATATAGTAATGGAGGAAATACGATTTTTGTTTTCGAATCTTCAGATCAAGTTCACTAGGAGTTGAAGTTCTACCATGGATCTATTTTATTATACCACGAATATAGTAAAAAAACGGTTGCAGAAAAGCGAGAAGAAAGAAGACTTTTCGAGTGCTCTAACTACAGGAATTGAATGATTCTTCAGTGTGCAAATTGTCAATGTGGCCAGTTAAGGGTAGATCTTATCTTTACATTGCGATAGATCTTGCAAAGGGCGCATGCATTTTTAATTTGTCGTCCATACGACGCCATGTCTAATTATGACATTTCAAACTCGCGAAGTTGTGAAGAATATCGATGAAGAATTCTTGCTGTTCCATCAAGATCGGTAACAAAAAAAATCGAGACCTTTAATGTCAAAAAAAGTTTGAAGACAGGGCAACGCGATGTGAGCTGTTTAACGTCGCTCTTGAGAAGATCATGCAAAACTCTTTGGACAATTCCAGAGTCACGATTTACCAAAAAAAAAACTGTGTGTGTGAATGACATTGACGTGATATGATTAACTCTGTAATCTGTCAATAGGACATTTATGTTAATAATGGAAAAAGTCGAGGAACTGTTATGAAAAATGTGCTCGCATTTGCAATCAATAAAATATAAGTTATACAATTTATTTCATTTCACTGCACCCTGTGTTTTAAATGCATCAAAATGAAAAGAGGAACTGCACCTACGGTTAAGGCAAATGTTTTGGTACCTGTCAAGACATTCAAATAAGAAAACATCCTTTTGTTTTCATTTATTTCAAACACTGCGCATGAATATGTGCAGACGAAATTTGCTTAAAGGGTGGTTCTTTTAAGTGCCACAAAAAGTTAAAGAAATGATTTAAATTTTTGATTTAAGAAGAACTATAAGGCTCATAAAAAAAGTGGTTTGATTTAAGAAATGAAATAACATAAATCGTCTCCGAAAGCATCCAAAAAGCAAGTCTTGACATTTTTGTTTAAATAAAAACAACAAATAAACTATCAATTCTCGTTAACACTCTAAAAAGTTTGCGTGACATTAAAATCTTGTTTTTCCATTCCCAAAATTATTATACAACTGCTGTTAATCAAATCAAATTAGGATCAGTCCAAATCAAACATTTAGACGACAATAAAGTTCCAATACCTCCCCGAGACGAATCACAGACGAGGTACGCTCTACAGCTTCAGGATGACGAATAAATTAACAGACAATCAGGCATTTAGCACATCAATGGCCAACAACAGGAGTACACACTGCTGCTCGATGCGCATGCTGCCGCTGCCACCCTCATTGGCTGGACAAGGGATGCTGCCGCAACAGCCATTTTTGATAGAGATGTGCTCCTTTTCTCACCTTCACCCTAATCCAATTACCTGCTCTCTCGCATCGGATTCGGGGTGCCCGTGATGGTAGAAACGCACAGTTTACACTTGGGTGTTAATTTGAAGGCGGAGCTTCGTCTCGTGGATGCTGGCGCGGGTACACATCGCTGAGTCCCATAATTAAGTGGTCATTCGTCAAGTGGCAATCGGCGTGAAATGGACTTGAACCGGGAACTGAACGATATCCATGAGAATTTTCTCCTGTCATCCCTGTCCTCGGACAGTTGTGACTCGGAGGAGATTGTGTGTGATGACGAGAGTGAGTCGGTCGCGAAGAGTGAAATAAACGTCAAAAAGACCTCGTTCAGCATTGACAATATCCTTGGAATTGGCAAAAAGCCTCGAGAGGTTCCCTCGAAACGCGACAAAGACTCAACTGATTCTGCAGAACTGTCACCTGCATCGACATGTGGAACGTGTAAGTGTACAAAATGCAAACGCAAGCGTCGTCAAAGGGTTGCTCTATCAATTAGCGTCCCGATTAAATGGGTATTTTACCTGCAACAGTCAGAGACAGAGGAAACGTGTTAATCACCATAATATCGCACTTTTGGAATTGTCAACGAACCGGTCGGTCGATGGTGTTGGCTGTTGAGTGATTATTTGCGAACGCGATTGTTCTAAAGTTGAGACATGTAAGGCAGTTAGGGGCTTTAAACGGATTTCTATTTGCTCAGATGCTTGTTTGAGTTGTAAAAAGTTCCACAAGCGGAGATAAGGACATTTTCAATTAGCACGATCAGTGCCTGTAAAGATTCACAGTGTGTACAGTGTGTTTGACAAGTGAATGCATTTTATAAGTGATGTGCAATAGGTACAAATGCTTGGAGTAGATCGTGGAATTTTTATCCACATCAAAGTTAAAACAAAGATGGTCAATTCGTCTAAATTCTTTCTTAATCAGTTTAGCAACGTGAATGTTACTCCAGCATTTTCGTAGTGAATATTTCTACTTCATTTTCGACTATTTAGAAAAGAGAAACCTATCATTTACTTCACGGCTTGATGTCAAAAACACAATCACTTGTATGGGATTATAGTCAACGGTGGACCAGGTCCTCAACGAACAAGTCTCTCTTTTGACAGCATGATCTCAGGTTATGTACATCAAGGTGTTTGAAGTACTTCTTCGCGTGCAACACATTGAACGTCGGTGGCCTACGTTGCGTTGACCCACAAGTTTGGGGCGAAAGTTCTTCAGCCCAGAGCTAAGTTATCCATACATTATACAGCCTTGGCCAAATGTATTAGGCACCCTTTAAAATTCGTTATATCTTTAAAAAGCAACAAAATTAATGAGATGAGAGGAACAAATAAAAATTGTTTACAACTTTAGTTAGTATCGCCGAAAACCATAAAATTTAAACTAATTACTTCCGATCACTTGATTTGGCAGCAAAGACAAAGAGATAAGGATGCCTAATACATTTGGCCAAGGCTGTACGTAGCCTAGCGACCTTAGGCGTTGGATCTGTAGACGCCTGTTTCCACTGATGTAGCTGTACAGCTCTTTATTGAATCTTTTTCTCTATTCGCCATCAATGCAAAAATGCCGAAAATCGCTTGCAAAACTTGTCTCTCCAAAAGTCAAAGGTTACCTACCTATACAAAGCCAATTTTATCTTTCAAGAAAAGGCTTTTTTATTCAAATGAAACAGGGATTGGCATAAATTAGTCAGCGTTTATTCTCTGTACAGATGTTCTTCGTACTTCGCGACATTCTGGCCAAGTCGTCGATGTTGTGGATCCATTTTACCCTCATTTATCCTCCGTTTATCGCCGTTTCAATACTATCAGACTCCTCATCGACGGCTCGCTGTTTTCGACCAATAACATCAATGTCATTCGCGTAAGCTAGCAGTTGAACGGACTTTTAGAAGATAATGCCTCTAATGTTGACCAGTGAGTTTTGCAAGATCTTTTCAAGAATGATGTTGCAAAAGTCTCATGACAGCGCGTTGCCTTGTCGAAAACCTTTTTTGACATTGAAGATCTCGGTGAGTTCGTTACCGACTTTGATGAAGCAGTGAGAGTTCTCCATCGTCAACCTGCTCAATCTGACGAGTTTGGCAGGAATCTGAAAACTAGACATGGCGCTGTATAGTTCGTCTCAATACATGCTGTCATATGCGGCCTAGCAATCGACGAATAGAGCATGGGTGTCGATCTGCATTTCTTTAGTATTTTCTAAGATTTGTCGTAGTGTGAAGATCTGGTCTATTGCGGCTTTCGCTGGCCTGAAACCACACTCATAAGGACCTCTCAGATTTTTGACGAACACTTTCAGACATTCTCACAAAACGGCAGAGAAGATCATGTACCCGATGCTAAGGAGAAAAATTCCCCGATAGTTGGCGCAGTTTAAAAGGATTTTTTTGTACATCGGGCGAATGGTGTTGAAATTCCACTCATCGGGCATACTTTCCTCCGCCAACATTTTACAGATGAGTTGATGCATGCGCCCAATTAGTTCATCCCGAGTTGCTCGAAAATGTCAACAGTCCACACCAGCCGCTTTGCTTGACAATAAATTTTCTAATACAAATTGTTCATCCTACTCTGTGCAGTTTATACACTCACCGAATTTAGTTGAAGTTTACCCCAAAAAGGATGTTCTTGTCGCGCTACATTTGAGTGTGGATATGGGTTTCGTCTCTGAACTAATAGACTTTTTTGTTGTGAGAAAGTTAATCCCACGCACAGAAGTGTCCTGCAACAACCTCTTGCAGGTTTTCGCCATTGGGCACCGCCTTTAATCCAAGGTCTCGACCTAACCTTGTACCAGTCCTTTTAAACCTGGGCTCGGAAATATGTTGGAGTAGCTCTAAGGAGATTGTGAACCGGGTAGCTCCTGCTGACTGGTGCTCTGGTCAATCAGCCAATCAGGTCCTTCGCCATCCTAAAAGAGAGATGAGCCTCGGTAGGGACACATACCACAGCTCCCTTTCCGTGTGTTGACGCCTACGGGAGTTAGTTATCCCATCTTCTGTCGAAGGTAATCGACTCCCAGATTTCACCACCTTGGGGTGAGAGTAGGAGCTCGAAGACAGAAGCTTAGTACAGATCCTTGTGTGACAGCGCTTGGAAAGTTTGAAGTTAGCTTTAAAGTTTGAGTGGACACTAAGGCCCAATGCACACAGAGCAACTGGAAAAAAAAACTAAACCGTTTGGCAGCTCGGGCTACAGACCAGTTACGGACTCAGCGGTGACTTGACTTCACACACGAGGAAACTCATCACCAATCAAAATCTCTAGTTCGTTCAGTGTCATCATGGATACCGGGCAACAGGTTGGTCTGTTGTTCGCTCATCTTTAGGTAGCCCTAAATGACGAACATGCTCGCCGAACTTGCTCGTTTGTGTTATCCCCTACACGGCGAACACATTTGGCGAACATTCATTTCGTGTTGTTTCTTCAAACCGTCAACATTTTTATAAAATTTACTCTTTGAATTCCATATCGCAATTTCATTTTGCAAGAGCTCAATGAATTCGTCGATAAAATTGTGGTCGACTGCGAACATGGCCCTACACGGCGAGCCAACGAACACGACAAAATCGAAATTTTTTGCCAACAGCGAGCGGCTCGCGAACCAGCCCATACACGACAAAAATGCGGCGAGCACGAGCAAGTTCAGCGAGCATGTTCGTCGTTTAGGGCTACCTTTCGGCAAACTAGAAACTGGAATCAATAGGCAACAGGACATGCTAAATCAACAGCCGATTGGTTACAAACTGATTTTTGTGAATCGCAAACGAGTTTTCAGCCAGTAACACCGTGTGCGGGGTCCCATTTGATTACACAGGGTATGACTCAAAGCAGACTAGTTGCCAATTCGCATCGTTGATCAGTTTTTTCCAGTTGCTCCGTGTGCATTGGATCTAAGCGTAAAATATTTTTCGCTCGTCAAACAATTTTGAGAATCTTAGGCTCCGCTTTGACAAACACCGATCAGTCTAACAAAAACTATTAGGGCTCATCATTTTCAGATTTCCCAATGGTTCTATATGGACACACGTTATTTCCTTTTCATAAGCATTTTCTCTACAGTCTCTGAAATCTTACCATTTAATTTATCCCACAAAAATTTGTTCCCCCGTCACTTATTTTTGATTTTTTCCAATTACAGCAACAACAACGAACGTTTTGGACGCCTTGAGTACAAAGACAAACCTTCTTTTGGGCGACATTTCCGGATACGAAGAGCTCTACGGAAGAAAAGTCTCCCAGGCCATTCGTCCGTTCCCCCATCTCTTGCCCGACTATTCTAATGCGCATCCATCTGCTCTCCTGTACAGCAACTGGATCGGAATCCCCTCCAAAGTCTTACCGCAGTCGCATTTTCATTCCGCCAACTATATCCTAGGACTTCAAGGTAGGTGCATTCAGTTATCCCTCTCCCAGTGATTTCCTCTAATTTGTGCATTTGATCAGTTCCCAAGCCAAGTGGAAAGCGTTTTCGAAAGCCCGGTGTCGATCGCAAGCCTCGACAGGCATACAGCACGAAACAACTGGAGCGTCTTGAGAATGAATTCAAGCAGGACAAGTATCTGAGTGTGAGCAAACGTATGGAGCTGTCAAAGAATTTAAATCTGACGGAGGTTCAAATCAAGACCTGGTTTCAGAATCGTCGAACCAAGTGGAAAAAGCAGCTCACATCACGATTAAAAATCGCTCAACGTCAAGGGATCTACGGCAGTCATCTGTACCTTACTCCGGCTGGTTTGGCAGCAGCTGCAGGAGCTGCACCACCTCCACCGCCTGCCTTGATGCCACACTACTACTCGGCGCCATTTTGCATTGTAAACAGTGCCGGACTAAATGCATCGGTGAACAGTTTGTCGCCGTCGACAAATCTAAACTGAGTGATTGCGATCAGAAAACTGTGGGATCAATGATGTGCAATAAGAAGAGTTTGTGTTCGGATTTTAGTGTTAAGGCAAAAGTGTAAATAAATTTATTTTAAGAATTGTGATAACTGAAATGGTAGTTTTGCCTTCAGGCATTTTTGAGGGTCTCACATTTACAGTCGTTGCTCACTTGGAGCTATCATCGTCCGAATCATCTATTTTCCAGTGAAGATCACAACCCAAGCTTTTGCTTAGTGTGTGCAACCTTCTTTTCATTAGAGCTGGTCAATTGCAAAGCAGGTGGCGAACATATTGTACTTCTTTCTCGTCACTGAAACACTTGTAATAGGCGTTAAGGGTAATGCTTGTTGCATAGATCAAGTTGTTTCTGATTAACGATCATTTTATTGTCCTATTGGCAACGAGGTAAACAGCGATACTGAACTAAGTGATCTTTCTGTTCACAGTGATACCCCGACTAGTTTGGTATAGTTAACGTCTTCAAACGAGGATGCTGGTAATCAAAGACGATACGATTCCTCATTTACCCTCCTTAAAACACCTTCGACAAAAATTATTGACACCAAGGGAAGTAATAGTCTTTTCCCTGTAAAAAGGTAGATAATATTCTGTGTGTATGTATGCGTGAGTTGGCGGTTTAATACTACAGCTCTGATACGTAGTTGTGCAGATTTTTTGGCGCCACTGCTAAAAACATCGCGTGGAATTAAGGAAAATTATTGATTCCTTAAGGTAAAACAGATCTCATTCTATTCACAAGGAAAGTTTCTGAAATGGAAGACACTCAGAATCAAAAACATTCCCCTCACTATCTCTAATGAAGCTAATTTCCTTGGAGTTACGTCCGACTCCAAACTAAACTGGAAAAGGAACACCAAGGAAGGAATGAAAAAAGGTCGCAACGCTTTTTACACCTCCAAACAGATCTTCGGCAAAAGATTGGGCCTACAACCACACATTATCTACTGGTTGTACATGGCCATTGTGAGCCCTATCCTCACCTACGACAGTATTGCTTGGTGGGAAGGAGTTCCAAATCCTACCTGAGCAACTTAAATAAGGTACAAAGGATAGCCTGTCTAGGCGTTACTGGTGCACTCAAATCCACCCCTCAGCCGGGGCTGGAAGCGACCTTTGCAACTCTTCATCAAGAGCTCTGCAAATCAGTCTTCAGACATCCGAACAGCTACGGACATTCAAGTCTGCTCGAATCTTTCAGATGTAGGGGTCTCTGGACTACCACAGACTACGAAAAACCCGAGTAAGACTTTGACAAGAACTTCACGATCTTTATCCCAGATAGGCAGGATTGGGAAAAGCCTGACTTCATCAAAGGCACCAACATTTTCACTGATGGATCGAAAACAGAAGACGGTACGGGAGCGGGAATCTTCTGTGAAACACTAAGAATAAATAATACCTATCGGCTTACTGACTATTTTGTGTCTTTCAATCAGAAATCTTTGCCATTAAGAAAGCTTCGCAGATTGTACAGCAAATGGACCTCCCTGACATGGAAATCATCTTCTGCTCGGACAGTCAAGCGGCCTTGAAGGCATTGAATTCCCATCTCGTAATCTCCAAATCCATCAAGGACTGTATTAAATAGCTTAAAAGCCTGAACCACCACAAAATCCTTCTATGCTGGGTTCCTGGACACTCCAGCATTGAAGGAAACGAAAATGCAGATGAACTGGCACGGACAGGTTCAAGTTCAGGCGCAGAATCGGCTGACAATACTATCGATCCTCCCATTAGCTTAGCCAAAAGACTCATTGAGCAAGTATCTATGTCATCAGCAAACGAACAGTGGCAAAACAACCCAGGCTGCGTCATATCTCACTGCTTATGGCCCAAATACAATATCAACAAAACCAAATCCCTCATATCCAACAATAAGAAAATCATACGCATCTTAATAGGGGTTCTCACTGGCCAAAGCACGATAGGTGCAATGGCTAAGAGACTAAACCTCTTTCTGTAGGAGCTGTAGAGATGAAGAAGAAATTGAATCAGTGGAGCATCTCCATTGCCATTGCCCAGCTCTACAAGAACGACGGCGCACTTACTTAAAAGCAAGGTTCTTTCAAGAGCTCAGCGATGTGGCTACGATAGAGATCCCTGACCTAAGAAAATTTCTAACTAGAACGGGGTGGTTTTGGTAATTGCACACTGACCCTGCGTTAATTCTCGGTAAGCATGCAATCCTTACAGGACATACACAATGGACCTTCACGGACTCTGGGTGTAATTGCTGGCAGCAGCATAAAGCCCTCCTAATCTAACCTAACCCATGGGTCTTTTTAGAGATCTAGTCAAGAGATTCGAGAAAGAGTTTACCTAAGGCCTCGTCCGACCTCTGGTTATAAAAAGTGCTGGAGTCTGAGTTCCTTTTACCACAAAAGTGGTGCAGCTAAGATTAATTTGGCTGCGTAATATTGAGTGTTGGTTTTCTTGTGGTGTCAATAGGGGCTTTCTTTAGAAGATCGTTGGTTCGTGCCTCCTTATAAGCCGTTTTCACACAAATGTTATTTTTTAAAATGAAAATGAACCTCATCGCTGAAAAATACATTGTGTGAAATCCAATCGGCGATTGTTTTACGCAATCCGTAGTCGACTGGCTTCATTTCTTGAGTGATTAATCTGTATATATAAAAAATTGGTTCAAATGCGTTGTGACCTTATAACTCACGAACGGTCAAACCGAATTCGATAAAACTTTTAAGGTTGGTTCGTATGATCATGTAGATGGTTTGTCTAAAGTTTGCATGAAATTGGTCTACGCGTTAGCCTATAGGAAAAACAGAAATTAGCATCTCTCCGCAAACATTCGACGGAGAATTATGAAATTTTGCACACATGTAAAGAACACCGGGAAAAATTAGATCTCCTGGAAAAAGAAGAATTCATGCCCACCAGAGAGGGCGTAACGAATCGATAATCTAGTGAAAATACTAATGCCACAAACGCCATAATCTACCGTAAGACAATCCCAAATGCGGTGCTCATCTTGAAATCGATATCGGTTTTGATCTTCTTCAACACTTTCAATAACGGCAGCCATATTCACTGCAGTGTATGAATTTCTGTGACGAATAGGCCTTAAGACGTTTGTAACAGACCCATACTCATCGAATTTTTTACAGGTTTGTCTACAGTATTTTCCATCAGATGGTTGAATATATCGACCATAATGTAATGCGTAAAGCGTACTTACTACAAAATTGCTAGTTTTGTAAGAGTAAGTTTTTACAATTTTTACAATTTATGTAGGTCTTGGAAAAAAAATTCTCCCAGTGTTCTATGACGCAACTGACAAAGACTAGGGCAGTGACAGAGGTAGTGGGGACTATCCTCTCGTTCCTCCTCATCACCGCAGCCTCTACAAATGTTGTCGTTGGAGACTCCCATTTTCATGGCGTGGTTTCTAAGATGATTATGGCCAGTGAGAGCTCCAACCACCATCGTTAGCAACTCTTCCATATATCTTCCATATATCTTCCGTCGTCGTATCTGGGCCATAATGCTTTAGTAGTTATGTAGACAGACCGTGCCATCTACTGTTTGCCATTTCAATGATCTTTGTATCCACCTTTTTCCTCTGCTATGACAGGGGTGGTTTAATTCATGAATTGCATTTTGACGCGTCGGTCACTGACACTGTTCTGGCAAGTTCATCAGCTATCTCATTGCCGGCTATGTCCCTATGTCTTGGGACCCAGCGTAGATTGATCGAGTGCTGTCAGCCAAGAGCCTTTAGATCTTCGCTACAGCTTGCGACTGGCTTGGACTTGATTTCTGTTCCGGATATAGCTTTCATGGCCGCCTGACTGTCAATAAGAATGGTAATATCGGCTGGTGGTATTGCCATCATTGATATCGTTTTGGCTGCTTCTTTGACCACCAGGACCTCCTCTTGAAACAGGGAGTCTGATTGAGCAGTGCAAGTTTTGCTCATCGGAGAAAATGCCCGCGCCTGTGCCTGCTTCCATTTTTGACCCATAGGTGTATACCTTTATGGTCGTATTGTTGATGGGTTCATTGGTCGCCTACTCCTCTCTGGTGGGGTGTTGGCAATTGAAGGGTCTCTCGAAGTTGAGGAATGGGAGCCTATAGTCGCTCTCGACTTCTGATACTGCAAGTCTGTTAAGAATACTTGTATGTCCTATTGTACCTGAGCGCCAGCCGCGAGATTGACTGATTCTCAGAGCACTTTTAGCGGCAATTGCCTGCATATATAGGTCAAGTGGTAGTATGTGTAGGATAATTTCCAGTCCAGCTGTTGGGGTAGAGCTGATTGCTCCAGTAACTCCCATACACGCAAGTCTGTATTTTTGTCAATGCCTTAAGATTAATGGCTTTCAATGCTGCCTGCCACCAGACTACGCTGCCATACGTAAGGATGGGTCTAACAATAGCGGTATACATCCGTAGGATGATCTTGGGGTTTGGTCCCCATTTTTTACCGACAATTTGGGCGCAGATATAAAAAGCGTATGAAGACGATGACGCATCCACGCATCCACGCATTAACTCTGGCTTTATTTATTTTATGTCAACTATGTACGGAAGAGCACATCATTCAATTAGGAGCTTCAGTGGCTGGCAGTGCCCGGACGGTAAAATTTTTGATGACTCGATCCGGCTATATTCCGTCAACAGCGAATGTTGGCACCGAGTTCGTTCAAAGCGGTTGGTTTGTTAATGTAGACTAAGGACATGACGTTGCTCCAGAGAAAATAATCGAATGGTTTCAAGTCACATGATCCAATTGATGAACGCTCGCCGTGAGATGACCCAGCCGCCAAATATCTCTTTCATAAGTTCAAGCTTTGCATCCCTTTTATTTGATACAAGGCCGTCTTGTTTTAGTACAGTCTTGTTGGAACAACAGCTTGGATATATCGATGTTGTTGAGCTCTGACCACTGGGAGTCGGCTAAAATCCATTCACCATTGACGGCAACGATATCTCATTCTTTATTTCAAAAGAAATAAGGTTCGACGATGCCACCATGCCGTGACTAGAGTCCGACCGAAGGCCAGTTTTTCGGCCGAAGTCGAAGCCGAACTTCGGCTTTTTGATCACCTTCGGCCGAAGCCGAAGCCGAATGTTCGGTCGGACTCTAGCCGTGACTCGCTCGCTCTAAGCAGTCAATCTTTGTGGATGTACGAACTTTTGTGGATGGTGGTCGCTCAAAAAACTGCAACTTTGCT
Source organism: Myathropa florea (assembly GCA_930367185.1). Classification (NCBI taxonomy): domain Eukaryota; kingdom Metazoa; phylum Arthropoda; class Insecta; order Diptera; family Syrphidae; genus Myathropa; species Myathropa florea. The sequence goes on along the minus strand of OV884003.1, from coordinate 79,094,469 downwards.
TGTTGACATAGCCGCTAGTTCTCGTCCGAGAAGATAACTTTTGACCAAAATCCGGATCTCCGGGAAACATTTCCATCGCCCAATTTTCGAATTTCTATGGTCGTTCGTCTTCAATTTTTGCGTCAGAACAATCTTATACGGATGAAGGTCCAAATCCTACCGCAAAATAAGCCAAGTTGACGCTCTGTCGATGCCCAATTGCGCTGATCGGTGCCTAGTCGACATTTCTGGATCCTATTCAATATTTGCCGCTACGGGGGCTATGTTTACTTCATTTCCCACCAATATCTATCTGGTTGGTGGTCCAAAAGAGAATACTCACACGAATTGCTTGCACACTGAAGTCATGATGACGATCGAACTCACGACGAATTTCACGTTTCGTTTTTACAACTGAACCGGAACTTCCATATTTTGTATTTTTTATTAATTTCGGCAAGCGCGAAACGATGCATGAAAAAATTAGTAAACGACTGGATGGCGCAGTTGCATAAGTGCCTGCCCCAAGTTAGAGGGGTCTCAAGTTCGAATCTCAGTAAAATTGAATCTGGTCCAGTCACCATTTGCCGTTGGGATTAAATTAACGGCACTGGTGAAGGTTTCTACCTGGCAGTACAATGGACCAGTTTTGAGTCTGAGTGCTCCAGTTGTGTTTCAAAAACCCTCCGAAAATAGGAAAAAAAAACCTTACTGAATATTTTGACAGCTTGATATCATTGGTAACTTTTGACAGACAATTGGAAAAACTATCACCGCTATCAGGTCACCCTTTACAAAAAAAACAAAATAATGTATCCAATACTGGATTTCGGCGACTCCCTGTCGCAATTATCATCATTCAGTGACCACTCGTTGGTGAAATCTAAATTCCCTAGCCTTGAGGTCATATGAATCAGAAATCAATGTTGACGCGTTAACCCAAGGTCGTTTATTTTAAGCAGCCTGCTTCAAATCATTTCATAGCAGAGCTCATGAAATCTCAAATTAACACTACAGTTCTCAAAAACTTTCCTGAAACCTTCAATTAGCACTTCTCCGTTGGAAAAGTTTTAACTAATTCACCTAATTGTGATTTATTATAAATTTAAGATCACCCAGTGTACCCTCACTCTCACCAACAACGCAGTCTGTGTCGAACCAAAAACAAGTGCAAAACCCCACACTACCGCATTTGGCATTGCCTGCCAAACAAATTCTGCCACACCGCCCGTCTCCTCGCCTTTCGTGAATCATTGTCACTCTAATTAACGGATCATCTAGGGATTCTGTTAGTTACAATCCGACCACAGTGACAACACGCTTTAATTTTAATACAATCAGTGGTAAACAGACCAACCAAGGCGCAGCAACTGTCAAGTGACGGTGCAAAATTTACAAAAAAAAAAGAAAAGAAATATCCTCTTCAAGAAGAACAGCAAATGCAAAAGTGACATTTGCACGGACCTTTCGAGCGTGTATGAGAGAGTGTGGCGTAAGAAGGAAGTGCCATCTTGTTGCGTCTGACCAGTGCGCCAATAATTGGCAACAAAACGATTCTTTTTTTTGTTTTCTTCATCCTCTGCGCTTCAAGTAAATAGGAAAGGTGAAGACTTAATTTGTTTTGTTCTTCTCGCTGCACATTGCTGTCACCGCACTTGATCTTGAAACAATTAGGTACATCGTCGCGCTGTCCCGATTCGAACGTGCTGCGCGCTTTTCTGTCGTGCAAAATTTGTCTCGCAAGATACCCTCAGTGTGATTTTTGCAGTTACGTCCGAATTAATTTCGCAAATAAGACATTTCTGGCGGATGAATCGATCGGTTTTGACTGAATTTGGGTGCACTGCGGATAACATTCCAATAAATTACAGAGAGAGTGAATGAAGTTCTGCAGACGGAATCGATTTGGCAGCAGTAAATCGGGGGAAAAAAACTGACTTTTGAATGGATATCACTCAGACATGCGACCGGAATGGACGAATAATACTGTTGTGTTAAGAAAGATCACATGTAAGTACAATATTTCGAAAGCCAAGATCTATTACTTAAAGGCACGTGTTCAGTTAGCAGGCGTAGTGGCGTTATTCAATGACACCTTTGAACCTGTCACTTACAGGTTAGGTTATGTTTTGGAAGGGGAGTGTGATGGTTAAGGCATCACTTCCACTCGGAGGCAATGGGGCCTTCCCTACACAATCTAAAAACCTTTCCTGTCACTTGATGTCTGAAACCACCCCGTGCTCCTCATGAATTTTTGAAGATCCGATATATCTGCAATCGCTAAGTCCGCAGTCTCTGTGAAGAATCTTTGGACCAACGAAGCTAGGCGTCGATTCTGGAGAACTTGGCAGTGGCAAAGCAGATGTTGGATCGTCTCGGTCTCTTCCTCATCTCCACAACTCGCTGGATTCCGCATTCCATTTCCGGAGCATTGTTCCGATGGGGCAGTGTCCTGTGATCACTCCGACGAGCATACGGAACGAGTTCCGGTTCAACGCCAGAAGCTTCTTCGTTTTGCCGTAGTTAAGCTTTGACCACGTTGATCTTGTCGTGTGACAATCATTTCTTGTATGCCACATCGAGTCGGCCTCTTTTTGTATTGTTTCGCTTATGATCCGGTACAGTGCATTGATCGGTAGTCATAGTGACGTGTCCGCTTCGCTGATGTCCATTTCAGACCCTTGTCTGGTCAGTTCGTCCGCTCTGTCGTTCCCAGCAATTGAGCTGTGGCCCGGGACCCAGCAGTCATATAAAAACTGAGCAAAGTTAGGCCCTATGCCGATTTCCAAGGGCTATTTAGACAGCAAAGTCGATGTCGCCGTCCAGTGGCTTAACCAGTTCTTAGTTTAGCCAGTAGGTTGCAATATTTTGCAGCAGTAAATTTTGGGCAGTCCTCCCGATTTAATTTAGAACTTAATGCCTCAGTTTGTTACATTTTTTGACCCGATTCTAAATTTTTACGAAGAACCTTTTATTTTCCAGAAGGTTTTTATAGAAAATGAGTCTTCATCACATGAGAAACCTTCATCAACAAGACCACGTTCATTTTCCAGCTGCCTTCAGCTGCGCACATGAAGTTGATTGAGATCTTTCTCCACGTCAAGTTGATTGAGGTCCTTCTCCACTTGATATGGACGTCCTCTGTTCCGTTGCCCCACAGGCTCAGAGTCAAAGAGTAGGGCCTCATTTCCACTTTATTTTTTTCGGAGGATTTTGAAACTCTGCTGGAGCACTCAGACTCAAAATTGGTCCATTGTACTGCCAGGTAGCATCCTACTCCTTACTTACTTAAGGTGGCGCTACAGTCCGGGGTGGACCTGGGCCTCAACCAACAAGCGTCCCCAGCCAGATCGATCTTTAGCTAGCTGCCTCCAGTTGGTTGAGGTCCCTTTCCACTTGCGTGCATCACCTGAGTCGCGGTCTTCCTCTACTGCGCCGTCCCTCGGGGGTTGATTCGAAGCAACCTACTCTAGTGGCGTTAATTTAATCCCAACGGCAAATGATGACTGAACCAGATTTGATTTCACTGAGATTCGAACCTGGGACCCCTTTAACTTGAGGCAGGCACTTAACCAACTGCCCCATCCAGTCGTATTTCATTTCCACTTACAGCGCATTGTTTACGAGGGCAGTGTATATACATGCGTATACAAAATGACTCATCATCTTCAGCGCTTTAACCGATCCGTCTGAATGCGTGCAATACAGCTCTGCTGCTGTACAATACAGTGCTGCAGGCAGTCATGCGGCCTGGACTGTTACAGGCTCAACCAACAAGAGGTGTAATTATAAATGAATAGAAAGTCGGTGCTTTTTTTATGAAAAGTTGTAATATTTTTATTCAAATCTTAAGTATAAACCCTGAAGTTAGTAATGGAATACAATATTTGTCAAATGTCCAGCTCGGTCATGGCTACAAATAGTCATTCTTTGATGGAGTTCTTCACCGTCATTGGGCCTCAGCCAACAAGCATATCCAGCGAGCACAATCTTTCACTCATTCTCTTTGTAGCGCGCACCATGTTGATAAAGAACCCTCCCCACTATTTTGCGCCACCTTAAACGCGGACGTTCTCTGCTGTGTTATCCCACATACTGAGAGTCGAAGATTCCTCAGTCCGGAGATAAGTTGTCTATGCGCTCTTAATTGCCTAGCCAGCCTAGGCGTTGAATCCGTAAACGCCTGGCTAGACGGTACAGGGTGGGAGAAGATGAAGAAGATTCAATCACGAACTTTATGGGCAGGGTACACGAACAGGGTGGGCCATCTAGTGATTTCTTTTTCATCATAGGTTATTTTGACACTGTGGCGTTGTGGGTAGGTGCGTCAACTCCTACGCTCGAGGTCTAATGTTCGAATGTCGAAAAAAACGCCTAACATTTTTTCACGGATCCACCTCCGTCGAGTCACTGCTCAAAGAGTATAACTGTCTAGAAAATGCTTCTCAAAATCGCCGTTCGGACTCGGCATTAAACTGTAGGTCCTCTCCACTCGTGAGAAAACAATAGCACGGACAACGCGAGTGGTTGCTAAGAAGCTACGCCCAGGCCCACCTCGGATTGTAGCGTTGCCATTATTATTATTATTATTATTTTGACACTAACAGCTGTTCCCCGCTTGAAATCTTGATATCTTGAAAGTCAATAACATACCTCCGCAGAACGAAATGAGTCGCTTTATCTTGAACAACTCTGGGAAATATTCAAAACTTATTTCCGAAGTGATTGCTGTGTAGGCCAAACAGTGGGTTTTTTTAAAAGAAGCTTTGGCCGAAATGAAGCACCCACCGCGACTGCTGTACTCAAGTTTCTGCAAAAAGTTCGTGAAACTGGTACGTGAACAACACTCATGGTCCCCGTCGTCGTATGGTGTGCACAGATGAGAATGTGGCCGAGAGTGTGAGACTCAATTCACGAACATCAACTCGCCATCGATCTCAATAGCTCAACATTTCACGCACTAGCCTGAGAAGAATTCTGCTCAAAGATCTCGGATTATTCGCTTACAAGGTTCAATTGACTCAGCAGTTGAAGGCGCGCGACCATTCGCTTCTTTCGCATCGCTTCGCAGTTTGGGCCTTAGAGCAGCTTGAATAGGACAATGATTTTGAGCGAAAAATCATCTTTTCTGACGAGGCGAGGCGCATTTTCATCTCGACGGCTAAGTTAACAAACAAAATTGCCACATCAGGGCCTCAGAAAATCGACACGTTATTGTCGAGAAGCCAATGCATCCACAATAGTGACAGTTTTGTGCGGATTGTGGAGTGATGGCATCATTGGACAATTTTTCTTGGAAAATGAGGCTGGGAACAAGGTTTCGGCCAACGGTGGGCATTACAGAGCCATGTTAACTGACTTTCTTATTTACTGAAATTGAAGACGTGGATTTGGATGACCTGTGGTTCATTCAAGATGACGCGCCGTGCTACAGCAGTGACAGAATGCGCTACTGCGAAGCCAGCCGAGGAAGTCACTTGAACGACGTTGTGTTTCATAATTAATGGGAATGTTTTTTCTTCCTAATAAATCCATATTACGTGGAAAAAATTTAATTTTGTTCATTTTATTGCATTTTTAAAAAGAAACTTGTGTTTGGCCTACCACGTAGAATGATCCTTAAAACAGACCTCGCGTTTGGGATCCCGAAAACTTATAGAATCCCAAAAGAATCGATTGAACAAAGTTGGGCCAGCTCGTTAAATCAAGGATCCGCCGAATTCTCAACTGAAAAATCGCTTAAATTGGCACGAAGGTTATGACTTTTGAAATTCCGTATAACATTACGTGTCCAGTGGGGACTAGAGCCTATAAGCTCTACAGTGTTAACAGACTGTCGCTCATCTTTAGATCAAACGATCGAAATTTTCAAAATTCGCTTCTTTTACGTCCCAAGTCTTAGAGACAGTCCAGGAAACTTCAACTGCCACCATCGACGAGACAAAACAAAAGAGCCAGCTATTTCGTTGAGAACAGCTGTGAGTTCGACGAGGCACCTATCAGCTTCAGTGTGCAAGCTATTCGTCGCATCGTGGAAAAGTTTGGACAAGAGTTTTTTGGACCTTAAGCTTGTGGCTTAAGATAGAGATTGGTGTGAAATGAAGAAAACATAGCCGTCGTAGCGGTGAGTATCGAAGAAGATCCAGTCGATTCGGCGCTGATCAGCTTATTTGGGCAGAAAGCTCATCCATTTAATTTGGGTCTACATCCGTATAAGATTGTTCTGACGTGAGAATTGAAGACGAACGCCGTGAGTTGGAAAACTGAAACATTTTTGGCTCAGCGGCTATGTCAACAAGCAAAATTGCCGTTATTGGAGAGACCACCATCCACAAATGTTCGACCAAAGCGTCAAAGCATCCAAGGTTCACGGCATGGCGGTATTATCGGACCTTAATTCTTTCGAAATGAGGAAGGAGACACCGTTACCGACACCGCGATGTTAACCGACTTTCTGTGGCCAGAGCTCGACAACATCGATGTCCATCGTCCGAGCTGTGGTTCAACAAGATGACGCAACACTCGAAGTAGTGAAGAAGAACGGAACTGGTGACTGAGTCATCTCATGGCGAGCATTCATCAATCGGCCGACGCGATCATGGGACTTGACATCACTCGACTATTTAATCTCGCGCTCCATCATGTCCTTAGTCTACTCTAACAAGCCAACCACTTTGGAGCAGATCGAGACCCACATTCGAGACGCCATTGCCGGAATAACGCCGTAAAAATTAGACCGACCGCTTAAAGCACTACCACCAAAGCCGAGATGACTATTTGAATAAGATGCCATTCCCCACGTAATGCTATGAATGCAGCTTCGAAATAAAACCAGAATCAATTTTACATCGTACTCCGTTGTTGTTTTATTTAAATTTCTTTTCCTATCGTTCTTATCTGGGCACCCTGTTCGGTAACCGTGTAATCTCGGGGAAATGGTTTCGCTCATGCGATTTTCCTTTGGAAACTTTTTCGTGCCTAAAATTGACTCTACTCAAGGAAAGCATGCCTCATGGCCAAATGAGATCAGAACGCTTTCCGTAACAACCGAAGAAATCCAAAAGAAAAAAGAGAAGAACAACAATCAACAGAGAAAATATAACCAAAAATACACACAGAATGGGATTCATTGCTGCAGCCCCTCGCGTCTCTTCTCCCTTAACACAGCCTTGCTAACAATTGAAGGTCGCGTCTAGTATTTGCACGAGACACTTGCCACTGATCGCATGGGTTATTACAAAATGTGGCCAAGCACATGTTCCGATCATGAGAATCATGAAGTCCACTACCAATACTGCCGCCTCGATAGAACTCTCAGGGCGCACTGCCAAACAAGCAATTCACTAGTTGTTATTTTCATTTAATTAAACAATTTCAGCGCACCTCATGGATCGTTATTAATTAGATTATCTGCCGAGAGCGATCAAGAGTGCTGTTCAAAGGATTGTCGAGAGTGATTCAATCACACAAAGGCGGTGCGCCGCACTCTAGTCTTGATATGAGGTGTTGCGAAATGCCTCAGGACTACGTATTGGGGGGACGAAAGTAAGTTTTATGCTCCGCGTGGGGAAAGTGTCAGCAGTGCAATGGATACCGCCAGTTACATGGGCTGTCTCCCACGCAAGCGGTCTATTTTGAGTGTCAGATTTGGGGGGTCCTAGGCATGAGTTCGTCGTTCAGCACTTACTCGTGGATGGAGATGAGTTGTGTAGTGCTAATCGGTTGCTTTGTCCATCACAAATGTGGCTTTACTTCGCAGTACGAGTGTGCCGTCTAGAAATAGATAATTAGGAGATGTAAGCTTTGAGGGGGGGGATTTTCCCCTCTCTTGATGATTTCATCGAGTGACAATTTTGAAGAATGTATTGTGAGTGTGAAGACAAACAAATAGACAAAGCAGGGAGAATGATATCCGTATGAAAACGTCAAACAAATACGTAGACAAAGACTATACGTTGATTATGTCTACTCTAGCTCCTCATACTCCTTCATGTGACGTTACAGTTCGAAGTAGACCAGGACCTCAACCGAGAAGCTTCTCGATCTAGCACGATCTTTTGCTGCCTCCCCCCTATTCCGCACACCAGACTGGTTGAAGTCTTTCTCCCACTTGTGTCCACCACCTCAATCGAGGACGTCGTCTGAGGAGTTGTTTCACGGGCTCGAAGATTCTTTGGGTCAGGTCTAAGTTGTCTATACTTTCCTCATGGTCTAGCTAGCTTGTGTATTGGATCTATATTCTTCACCAATCGCCATCAACGCCAAAGATCGCACGCGCAACCTTTCTTGCGAAAAGACATAGATATTGCCCATGCCTCTGCGCCGCAGAGCAGGACTGGAACAATCAAGGTATTTTGTCTTTAGAGAAAGGGGCTCTATCCAATTGCTTTTGAGCAGCAAACAGCATTAAAGTCCTTGACTTCCTCTAAATTATTTTTTTTGAAAAACTACTGGAGCGCTCAGACTCAAAATTTGTCCATTGAACTGGCAGGTAGCAACCTAATCCAGTGTCGTTAATTTAATCCCAACGGCAAATGGTGACTGGACCAGATTCGATTTCACTGGGAATGGAACCTGGGACCCCTCTAACTTGGGACAGGCACTAAACCAACTGCTCCATCCAGTCGTATCCTCTAATTTATAGCCGCTGAATGTAACATTCTGGCCAAAAATTACCCAATGTTGTGCATCTACTGGAAAACTATTGCTTACAGAAATGGCGACTGAAAAGACGCCTGGTTTTATGTCCACAGTTCCATCATGATCTGACCAGTACTGGATCCTAAACTCTCCAACAGCCTGATCCCCACAAGAGGTGACGGAATAATCGTGATATTTTCAAAAGACTTCTTCAGAAGAGGAAGTTGAGAATGTTCTGCACTTTCTTTCCACAAATTCTGCTCTAGCATTCATAATGTCCCTTGATCAACGCCGTGAGTTGGAAGAACTGAGGGCTGGAATGTTGGCCGCAAAATTCCGGATTTTGGTCTGCAATTCGCGAGGAACCCAGCGTTGGGTAGCTGCTTCTTCGTACCGAAAGAACTGTATTTCGATGGTTTGGTCACGTGGCATGAATGTCCCCATCAGCACCATTTCCGAGGCGTGCCTTGAATGCGATTCCATCAGGCAGGCGACCGCTTGGCAGACCCAGGACGAGATGGTTGGACCAAGTCCAAAAACTCGCTTGGTTGCGCCTGGACATAGTTCCTGATGAGTTAGAATCGATGGCGGAGGATCGAGTGGCCTGGAGATCTCTCGTGCATGCATTACCCCCGCGACCCCTTTAGTGGAACATGCGGGTCACTGAAAATGATGATGATGATGATGTAACTTCTCGGAGGAGGCCCATTTTTGGCTCAGCGGCTATGTCAGCAAGCAAAATTACTGTTATTGGAGCGAACAAAATCCACAAATGTTCGACCAAGCATCAATGCATCCACAAAGATTGATTTTTTGGTTCGGTTCATGGCATGGCAGCATCATCAAAATGAGGAAGGAGACGTCGTTACCGTCAATTGTCTCGGGTATAGAGTGATGTTAACTGACTTTCTGTAGCCAGAGATCGACAATATCGAAATGTCCAAGCAGTGGTTACAACAAGACGTGTGATTCACCAGTACTGCTGGTGTTGTCTTTGCACATCTTAACATCTCGGCTAGATAACGATCTACTAAAGCGCAGAAGCTCGTCAGTGCTCTGTGCGATGTCTCGGCTGTAGTAAAGTCGCCCGTCCACAGCTGTGCGACCATTGACGGCACTGATGATTCAGCCTAGATCAGACGAAATAGAAATAGAGAAATGCCTCTGGACGAAGCCATTCAGGCTCACCGCTTCATGGTACCCCTACTTGGGATAGTAAGCCCCGGAAATCAGATTATCAATTGAGGTCATTGCCCTTGCAACGTGCCTACATTTTGGGTCGGACTCTTATCAGGTTCACCCTATTATATAGGACCACATCAAGAGTTTTTTACAGGAACCGTGGCCCTGTCAAATCCCCGAAGCTTGCTTCCGCGTTTAACTAAACGGGGTAGCCATGAGCAATTTGCCAAATAAGGTCCGTGTAGCAGTTATTCGGTGCTGATGAGGTGAGAGCTGATGATGTAGGCTCCTCATCACAAAAGCGCCTGCTGTTCCATTAAAGTAGGTTGCTGCCTGGCAGTACAATGGGCCAGTTTTTGAGTCTGAGTGCTCTAGTGTAATGTTACAAAAACCTCCGACAAAAAAAGGTCCATGTAACAGATTTGCTGCGGGCGCCGTGGCGTAGTGGGTAGGTGCGTCGACTCCTACGGTCGAGGTCGTCGGTTCGAATCTCGAAAAAAACATCAAACATTTTTTTTACGGCTCCACCTCTTTCGAGTCACTGACAATGCTCAAAGAGTATAACTGTCTAGGGAAAGCTTCTCAATCTCGCCGTTCGGAGTCGGCATTAAACTGTAGGTCCCCTCCACTCGTGAGAGAACAATAGCACGCACAACACGAGTGGTTGCTGAGAAGCTAGGCCCAGGTCCACCTCGGACTGTAGCGCCGCCATTATTATTATTATTATTAACAGATTTGCTTTAAACCCGCATCGAGTTAGGTTTTGTGAAAAAGTCTCTTTGTAAAAGCGAAGGAATCTCGGGCTCTGCCCAGACCAACATTTCCTAAAACACAGGCTCGGCTCTACTCAGACTACACTTCGTTGCGCCAAAGGTTTCAATTGTTGTCCAAAAACTGATAACTTCCTCAATGCGGTTTAGTATCAGCCTAGGTGGTTTTTAATGGATTTTTAAATAATTTTGTTTCGAAAGCTCTCGAGGTGGATAATCAAATTCCATTCGTCGCAAAATCGCAAATTGTTCTGATAGTCACGCTGCAAGACTGCAACCATCGATCTTAAGTTCTGATCTGAAAGCAGTCAGATCATCCGCGTACACTTTTGCGTGCTGAAGAGATCCTAGAAGATCAGCTCTGAAAATATTGAAAATAATTGGCGAATGAACGTTCAAGTAGAAGTCATATTAAGCGCTTTTAATGATCTCATTAAACAACATGTACAATAGTGGTTGATTTATGCTGAGATTGCTCAATTTGCAAAAGAGCCCAGTATCAAGTCGACCAACGATCCACGCGTGCATTGCTTTTTGTTCACCAGTTTCGACGCGGCAGTCACAAGGTGGGCCAATTACAAGTTTCTTTTTAAAAATGCAATAAAATGAATAATAATAATAATAATGGCGGCGCTACAGTCCGAGGTGGACCTAGGCCTGGCTTCTCAGCAACCACTCGTGTTGTCCGCACTATTGTTCTCTCACGAGTGTAGGGGACTTACAGTTTAATGCCGACTCCGAACGGCGAGATTGAGATGCTTTCCCTAGACAGTTATACTCTTTGAGCATTGTCAGTGACTCGAAAGAAGTGGAGCCGTGAAAAAATGTTAGGTGTTTTTTCGAGAGTCGAACCTTAGACCTCGAGCGTAAGAGTCGAAGCACCTACCCACAACGCCACGGCGCCACAGTGTCAAGCTAACCTATGATTTGAAAAAATGGCCCAGCCTGTATCATGCTCCCTCTTTGAAAGCTAACTGGTTATCCGGAACTAAGTTATTGTCTTTGAGCAAGGCTCTATTGATGCCTTTTTGGAATACGTTGCTGGTATTTTGAAAGAAACTTATCGACCGGAGATTTGTCGGATTAAAGGTTTCATTTCCCCTTTTGGGAATTGGCTGTGATACAACTGTTTCTTAATGCTCTGAGCAGTACGCACTATTTAGAGAACTACTGATTTCGTTTTCTTTAGTGAATCGTAGACTGTTTGGAGTTCTGCCTTCGAAACGGGCAAAGTCTCCACTGATTGCGAAGTTATCTTCATTGAACAGCATAAAGTCAACGTTCTCAGATCGGTGAAGCTCTATATCATGTCCAAGAGAGCGTGCCAGGTCGCCAGATCGTGCTTCGGGCGAATGCTTGAATGAGAAACCTTGTTTTTTTTTGTAATTTGCGCGCGCAAAAGTGGTTACGAATACCCTTAAGTGTGCGGAATCAAGACACAGCACGGGCCGAAGATATAGAGGGAGAAAGGGAGAGAAGGTACCTGTGCACAGTGGTCTTAAATGTCTGCGGATTGTAGTGAGTGGGAAATATTGGGCTGGGAAGAGCATTCCATATTCGTGTGGTTCGGCTAAAAAACGACTCTCTAAACTTAACTGTACGTCCGAAAGCAGGCCTGGCGAGACGTGTGTTGCGAGAGAATTCATGGTAGAGGAGGAATGCAATTGGATAGCTCACTTGAGCGAAACCTTGTACACAGCCTCGAAAATATATCGTATGGCTTCCATCTTCTCTTGTGGATCTTTAGGTTCTATTTCATCTGCATCCCTACAGATTCTGCAGCAGTCAATGTGGGGGGTGCCTAGACGCAAGGTGTGGGAGTCTATTCTATAGTGTCCAGTAAGAACTCTCATCACAATGCGTACGTTCTTGCGACTGAGGTTGACCATTGATAACTATCTCTTTTTGCTCAACGCCGTCCACACAGCTCGCGTCGTTGGCCCCATGAGTAGACTAGGCTTCATCTTCCAACTTCATCCTCAGGAAAACTTTATCGAATTCGATTTGACCGTTCGTGTGTTATAAAGTCACAACGCGATCTGGGTGGTTCTAGTCAGCAGTGAAAGTGTAGGTCTCACGGGGTACAACCGCCCAGTGAAACATTGCCCCAACCTCCCATTTCGTCGACAAAGTGTCAAGGTCGTTGACATCGTATATCATGGATAAATTCAGTTCATCATCCCGATTTAATCTCCCCTTGGTTCGGTTACATCATGTATCGTGTTTCAGGAAAAAACGATGAAAATCATCACATGATGCGAGACGAATAAACGAGAAAAGTGATTGAGGCTTAAAATTATCTGATTTCGATCGCCACAATATCACCTTTGCCATTTGAAAAACCCCGTCCATTACGATCGCACTTAAATTTTAAGCGCCGTACATTTAAGATCATTCCACGTCCCGACTGATGGGCGATACACTCGTAACTTCTGTTTTCTGTGCCCCCAGTTCGTTGGTGTATTTTCTGTTGTTCTGTTGTTTCGCGATTTCACTGCAAAGCTTGCGCTCGAAAACATGCTCGAAATTCGCTCTCAGTTCGCTATTTTCAATGTCAGTTGTTGTTCGCTGCAGACAATCGCAAAACGAGGGACCCTCAGGCCGATAGTTGACGCAGCTGAAGCTTACCTGCATGTGCCAGTGCCACTCGTTCATTAACAAAAATATAATAGGTACGATCGGTTTGATCATCTTCCTAGTCGACATCAAAATATCGTGCAGTAGCTTTTCTTTATCTGCATCGTCGTCTCGGGGTGAAATTTTCCTTCGGGGAATTTCCTACTGCACAGATACTTACTCGTACGTCTATACCTCGGGGTGGTTGGTTGTGGTTGCGAATGCTGGTGTAGTTTGAATACACGACGGAGTGCGATGTGTAGTGTCGGTTGAACTTTTGAATAAAACGGTCAGAGGAACAAAAAACCGCTGTATTTACGGAAAAGTGAAAAAAAAGAAAGAAATTCAAGGAACAAGGTTGGAAATCCATCAATGGTTTCCTTTCACGGGAGAGAAAGTGTCGTGTGGTGAAAGACTCCCAAGAGGGGTAGATATTACGGGTTTCAGACATTTTTCGGTGGTGTTACATAATTTTTAACACATTAAGGACATTTTTTTTGAAGTGCCCATTAATTCGTTCAGAATCGTCTGACATGTGTTTGACAGTCGAGCGGTATCTGCGGATTTGTTTTCTAGAACTGTCATGATTTATCCAGGCGCGGTTATCCAATAAAACAGTTCGTTGACTTTTTAAATGACGATTAAGTGCAGTGCATACGAATGCGCAACTGGTGAAGAAGTAACGTAAAACATTGAAAGCGAACCAGTGCCACATCCTGTTGCATCCTTTTGTTTCTTCTCATTCAACTGTCAACGTGTTTGGTAAGTCCCATCAATTATTCATCGATCCTATTGATTGGCAATTGAATTGGTTCGGGGACGACCTTGATGCGGAATTAGAATCGAACTCAAGGGCGATAGGATTGAGTCATAACACTTGTGTCCTTGGCTTTGCACTCTGGGTGGTAATTATTGAATTTTTAATTCTGATTCGAAGTTTAATTGACTGGTACCTGGCGCATCTGTGCGGGTGAAAGTGCGATGTGCACATGACACCTACGTTAGCGATGTTCTTGGAAATTTTATTAATGGCCAGGCAGTTTGTCATGCGTTTGTCCCTTGAGTTAATTTAATAATGGTCTTCATAGCTTAGGCGGTGAATCAATTGGGCTTGAGTGGAATGGAAAAGGACTTTTGATCATCTAGTTGAGAGAGACGACCAAGTTTCAATTATCTGCCATCCTTCGTGCAAAATGGAAGGATACAATAGTCGCAACTAAAAGCTTATCGATGAGGCCCAGGTCCACCTCGGACTGTAGCGCCCTATAAAGAAAGAAGAAGAAAAGCTTATCGGGAGGACAATATTCTAATTTATTGTGTCGTGGTTTTGACAACGGAGGGTCAAGAGCTGAAAGAAGACTACCAAACACAATTTTTTCCCTGCAATGATGGCTGATTATTTCTTTGAAAAGTATATTTTTCTTCTTTTTTTTTAGTTTTTGAAACACTACACTGGAGGACTCAGACTCAAAACTGGTCCATTGTACTGCCAGGTAGCAACCAACTTACTTACTTAACAGGGCAACGACCCATGGGGGATCTGAGCCTGAGCAATCGCTGCCTTTCATCGTTGACGATCCTGGGCACGCTGCTCTCAGTTATCAAGACCAAGCTGTCTTACATCCGCGATGACTTGGTTTTTGTACCGGAGATCCAGTCTTCCCCTCCTTCTCGAACCAGGAGGGCCGGATTCGAAGACCCTCTTAGCTGGAGCGTCGTTGTCCATGCGCTCGATGTGGCCGAGCGAGCGATTTTGCCTTCCGGACTACATCCACATCCTGGTACAGCTCATAGAGTTCGTGGTTGTGTCTTCTCCTCCATTTGCCTTCCTCGCAGACGGGATCATATATCCGACGTAAAATTTTTCTTTCGAAGGCACCAAGAATCATCTCCGCAGTTCTGCTTAGCATCCAGCTTCCGGCTCCATATAGCAGGACCCCTCTAACTTGAGGCAGGCACTTAACCAACTGCACCATCGAGCCGCTAAAAGTATATAAGTTTTTCTTGAGAAATACACGTAATTTCTCCATTTGAAACGCCATTCCATGACATTTAGGGCCCAAATCAACATCAAACTGAAGCGCTAAACGAAAAATAAAAAGACCCAAAATTACAATGTAAGCTACTAGTAATTGGCTGAACGCACTCGAGTGAGTGCCCTCTGTGTCTCACTCAATTAAATGAACTGGACGATCGGGGATCGCAGCCAACTTCGGACTTATCCTCAATCATCCAATCCTTTTCCCTTGATTCTTTCTTTCTTTTCTGACGGACTCTGGAGTTAGGCGGACGACAAGAACACCAACATAAGAAAAAAAACGCTTTGTCAATTTACTTTTTTTTCAAATAAAGAATTAAAGTTTAAAACAATGTGGTTCAAAATGTTCGCCGCGCCGTTGCTTTGATTGCCGTCAGCACTTTTTCGTACAAATCTGGCTGAATTTGCTGTATGTCCACTTCTAATTGCTTCAAACCCCAAGCGCAGACAACATGGCGTTGTCTTCTGTTACAATCCTGGCTAGGCCTGGGTTTCAAAAAAAGCCTCTCCAAACAGCACGGTCTGTTGCTATCTATTTCCAATTGCGCATATCAAATTGATTGATGTAATTCTCCGTTTGTGGGCGCTACCTCAATCGTAGACGTACTCTCTTGTGTTGTCCCATGAGCTCAGAGTCGAATATTTTTCGAGCACAAAACTACGTTTTTGTACACTCAACAAGGCCTAACTGTCATAGGTTTTGGATCCGTAGGTAGACTGGCTAGACTTATGTCGCAGTACAGCCCGTACATTCAGGGCCGGATTTAGAGGTCAGGAGGTGTGGTGTAAGATGTCGACGCATTTCGATATGCAGACAAATGCATCGCTTGCATTTACTCGTCGTGAGAACTTTGCAAGTCACACAGAGCGTATGATCGAAATATTTTCGGTGGTCCCACGACGAGTGTCTGGTTTATCGTACATGCGACAACTGAACCACATTTTCGAACTACTTTTGTGTCGAGTCGTGGAAAGTCGCTTAAGCCGATCTATTCATGCCGATTATGGAAAACGGCGGATTGACTGCGGAGGGAATATTTTCGCATCCGCTGGTTTTCGTATTATTGAAAACGCAATCGAGAAAGTGAGCGGATGTCGGTAAGGAAGTGTAACAAAAATCATATTATGGTTCATCCGTCGGTTTCCATAATAGGGTGGAACTGCGGATGCGGATTCGATGAACTCCCGCAGTTTAATTTTCCATAAACGGCATGATTATCTAACAGAGGCCCTGGGGGAACTTATGAGTGGAGGCCCTCTGGCTTTTTTTTCCAAAAATTAAAGACAAGAACAGGAAAAAGGAGAAAAGTCACTTGCCGCTTGCAGGAAACTATACTTACTCGTATATCCGTTCAGTGAACGATTCGTTCGTTTCCCATTTCAAAAGTGAACGATCTGCTTCACTGAAATGAACGATTTTGCTCACCTCTGCTGGCTGACTTAATCTATGTTGTTTGTGTAGGTATGTATATCCATTCAACGTTTTCCACGTGGATATTTTCAAAGTGGATATTTGTTATTGTTCTTGTTGCTTGTTGTTGCGAGCATGATGACTTGCTCTGGGTCCGGTAATGCGGACCAGGCGCAAAATGAATCATCCTATCGGAAGATGTTCAAATTTTTGCAAATGGCGTAGTACCTCAAGCATATTTGACATTTGTGAACTAGACAGCTGCAGTATACAAACAGACAAGCAATGAAGAGCTTTGTTTCGATTTTTTTTATCAATAATCGGTCGGTGGTGTTAGCGCAGTGTGAATTTCGACGTCGATTTCCGAATCGTGTCACGCTAACTGGACAAACATTCCGGCGCTTAGCTACTCGACTCGAACAGACTGGAACCACAGGAGACCATGCAGGGCGTGGGCGCCACCGGCCTGGTCGATCCGCCGAGAATATCGCGTCTGTGACTGCCGATGTCGCTGAGAACGAAGAAACATCAACCAGACGATTGGGCACCGCCAGACGGACCAGATGACCAATAGCGAATTTTAGTGGAAGACTTGCACATGTTCCCATTCAAAGTGCAAACAGTGCATCAATTAATGCCTCCTGACAGTCATTCGCGTGTGAATTACTGTCAAGCCATCCTCAATGTCAACAACGGAGAGAACGATTTTGTGTCGAAAATCATCATGAGCGACGAGGCGCATTTTCACTTAAGCGGTTACGTCAATTAACAGAATCTTCGTTTCATTTTCTTCTTCTTCTTAGAGCGCTACAGTCCGAGGCGGACCTGGGCCTCACCCAGCATGCCTCTCCAGCCAGCGAGATCTCTCGCCAGCTGCGTCTAGTTTCGCACACCAAGCCGGCCGAGGTCTGTTGCGTTGTTCCACAGGCTCAGAGCCGAAGACTCTTCGGGTTGTCCATACATACGACTGGAGGGCGCAGTTGGTTAGGTCTGGTTCAGTCACCATTTGCCGTTGGGATCAAATTAACGGTACTGGAGTAGGTTGCTACCTGGCAGTACAATGGACCAGTTTTTGAGTCTGAGTGCTCCAGTGTAGTGTTATAATAAACCGCCGACAAAAACAAAAAAAAAATGTTAAGCATTGGATCCGTAGAGGCCTGGCTAGAATCATGTCGATGTACAGCCCATACAGTTCGTGGTTAAACCTTTTCCTCCAAATGCCATCAAAGCAAACGGGACCAAAGATAGCGCGCAGAACTTTTCTCTCGAAAAGACTAAGAGACTGTTTATCCGCATGGGATACTGTCCATGCCTCTGAGCCGTAAAGCAGGACTGAGATGATCAATGTCTTATTCAGAGTCTATAAAGCCAACTCATCTCTTGGTTTCATCAAGAGATGGTCTAAGGAATTTTCAAACCCCTATGCCACTAAACCGCTTTACACCACTTACGTTAGACCCATTCTTAAATATGCTGGCCTGGTCTGGTCACCTCACTACGCTGTTCATATTCGACGTATCGAAGCTATCCAGCGCAGGTTTTTACGTTTCGCCCTTCGCGATTTTGCCTGTACTGACACGTACAATTTGCCCCCATATTCAGAACGTCTGAAACTTATTCGCTTGCTCTCCCTGAAAAACCGTCGTAACATCGGCGAACATGTTATTTTCTTCCACCAACTCATATCTGGCGAGATTGACTGTCCCGCGCTTCTTCAACAGGTATCCTTCAACGCAAATCCCCATAACCTAAGGTCCATCTCCCTCTTCCATATTCAACAACATCGAACTAATTGTTCGCCGATGTTGTGCGTCCTTTCTCGATGACAGCATACACTTGGTTTTGCCCTCGTTTACCGCCAGACCCATATTAGCCGTCTCCGTTTCAATGCCAGCAAACGCATCATTGACGGCTCGCTGTGTTCGCCCAATGAACAGACTTTTGGAAGATCGTGCCTCTTGTGTTGGCGAGTGAGTTTTGCACGATCTTCTCAAGAACGATGTTAAAGAAATCACATGACAGCGCGTCGCCTTGTGTAAAAGATTTTTTGACATTGAAGGTCTCGGTGAGTTCGTTTCTGACCTTGATGGAGCGGCGAGAGATCTCCATCGTCATCCTTCTTAGTCTGACGAGTTTGGCAGCAATGTCAAAACTAGACATGGCGCCTCGAGATCGACAAATAGGTGGTGTGTGTCGATCTGCATTTCTTGGGTCTTCTCCAGGATCTGCCGCAGTATGAAGATTGATCTATGGTTGACTTCCCGGGCGTTAAGCCACACTGATGCGGACCTATCAGTTTGCTCACAAATGGTTTCATGCGTTCGCACAAAACGGCAGAGAAGATCGTGTACGCGATGTTAAGGAGACTTATCCCTCGATAATTGGCGCAGTCAAAGGGGTCTCCTTTCTTGTGGATCGGGCAAACGATACTGAGATTCCATTCATCGGGCAGGCTTTCCTCCGACCATATCTCACAGATGGGCTGGTGCATGCGCCCTACCATCTCCAGTTGCTTTAAATATTTCAGCGGGTAGACTATCTGCACCAGCTGCTTTATTTGACTTCAGTCTCGATATCGCTATCTTGACTTCGTCCAGATCGGGGGACGGTATTCTCTTCTATCATCGTCCGTTGTGTTGAGTGGAACATTCTGCCTGACAGCGGTATTTGTGTCCTCATCGCCGTTTAACAGTCTGCAGAAATGATTTTTCCAAATTCTCAGTATTGACTGTAAATCTACAACTAGCTGTCCATTATCGTCCCGGCAGGCTTCTGTCCAAACTTTATACCCACAAAAGTTTCACACTTTGGTAAAACTTTCGGACATCATTCCTGCCATAACACCTCTCCATCTCCTCGATCGCGCTCACGAACAGATCTCGTAGTTCGATGCAGCGTTGCCTGGTAGGCTTCTTGCTTTGCTGCATGTGCTTGCCTGTACTCGTTGTCAAACCAGAGGTTTTTCCTAGGTGGTGTTTTAAAACCCAGCACATCAGTAGGGGCTTCTCTGGTGGCATTTTGGCAACGTTTCCATTCTTCGTCTATTGTTAGTGCAGGCGACGTCGAACTATTACTGTCATCCAACAGTCCAAATTATAATAATAATAAAAACAGTCCAAAGTGGACTTCGGCCTAGCTTCTCAGCAACCTGACCTACAGTTTAATGCCGACTCCGAACGGCGATTTTGAGAAGCTTTTTCTAGGCAGTTATACTCTTTGAGCATTGTCAGTGATTCGAAAGAGGTGAAGCCGTGAACATTTTTTTTTGAAAAATTGTGTGTCTGAACTTTGGTTCGAACCTTGACTGTGAAAGTCTAATGCGCATGGGTCGACGCACGAACCCACACGGCCACGGCGCCCACATCTAAATTATATGTATGGTTTTTTTGGCGACTTGTCTTACTATCAAAATACGTTTTTCAAAAATCACGACAAATCAATTCAGTGTCAACTTACGATTGATAAATTACGTATTTGTGGAGAGCAAATGTCGAATATGCTGAACATCCACTCGATTTCTCATTAAATTACTCAGATTCAGTGAGTTTTCAAAGAACGTTGACTACCGTCCACACCAGCTTCCTATCGATTGTATAATTAGCAATCATTCCCCAACCTCATCTTCCCGTGTTTAGTTGGCATAGATTTCTTCGAAAATCATAAACTGTGAAGCACACAAGACAAAAGTCAGCTACGCAGGCGAGCGAGTACCTTCCTCAGTGAATTTGATTTCACTAGGTCGGTTGGATCGAATCAAGTTCAACGTCAATAGTGGTCGCCAAGTCAAAGCCAGAGCATCTTCTGCCGACTGCATCACACAGGCAAGGATACTTATTTATACACCGCCCGACAAACAACTGAAACCAAGTGTGTCTTCGTTTAATTTGGGTGCGTACCTTAATTGTATCCCAACGTCGCCATCATCCGGTTTAGGATCTTTCCGTTGCAGCCCTTTCTTTGCATTACAGTCATGTACACCTCAAGCGGGAGGCAGCGGACGGAAAGCAATAAACTTGAACATTGTTGCCGTTTCGTGCATCATGCGACGTGTGGATCAAGAGGAAAGAAATTAATTTCATTGGTGAGACAAGCCAACGGCAAGTCCGAGCGATGACTTTGAAAACGTTGGCAGTCACTTGTGGCCATATTCGAGGTATGCACTGCTGCATGAGTGTTGGTACGCTGCGCTGGCATTATTTTCTTGTCTCTGAAAATAGACAAGCGGAATGTTGAGCAATGCAAAGAGGAATACAATTCATTCAGGACTGCGACAGGTGGGGGAAACGAAGAGAGTCGCGGGGTGGTTGTGCCTAAAATTAATCTTGGTGGATGACATCTTCAAGACAACATAATTCTGCTTTCATTATTCGGCGGATTAGTGCGACCCGGATGTATCTGTTATGACAATGAAATTATTGCCACATCCTTCTGTCCTATTCTTTTTTCTGAGATCAGCTGTTTGGCGGTCGCTTTTGCAAAAGTGATTCATCCCTTCTGCTTCAGGGGCATTTCATGAGCATTTTTTCTGCAAACGAACGGTGATAAGCCGACATTTGCCTACTAGACTTTTTTTCCACTGTGCCCGATAGCCAGACGGGAAAAATCTAAAAATGGCCGCCTATTTGAACCACACTAAACTAATCCTGATTTAGATTTGACGCTGGATTACACCAGGACAATATGAAGAGGCTGCTCTTTAAGTAACAAAGGTCGACTGATTTCTTTTAAATGGCTGTAGGGGAGATTTGGAAGTGAGCGCGACTGGATGTCTTTAGAGACCAGATCTCTAGTAGGTCCAGGATAAATGCCGGGATTCACAGCCTCCACTTGAATTTATTCAGGTTTTCATACCGAAGATCCGGCCACAACTGAAAGTTTACCAAACTGCAGAAGCCAAAGGGTGAAACACGAGTGACAATGACTGTCATAAAAAAGGGTTCCTTCCCACGATCGCAAAAACTAATGAAGTCATTCGTTATGGCTTCGGCGGTGTAACGCTAAAGGTCTATAAAACGAATTGGGAGTATTTTGCGAGGGAAAACATTCTCTTTCTCCCTCTCTCATCGTCTGCTAAGCCTGCCGGTAATATAGAGAAAAGAGGTGGAAGTGGAGTGCCCTGCCGCGATTGAGCCTTCTCCTTCAAATTCATCCACCATCGCCAAGACAAAAAATATCCCACCAATCGATGGACAGGAGAGGGAAATCCACCAAGAGCCCTCGCCTAACCTAGAGTCTTGAGATGAGAAGAGTTTCGCTAGATAGCTCCTATCCCTGAAACCAATTCGAACATGAAACTATGAAACGATTGAGTTGGCTGATGCTGATGTTGTTCAACTCGTCTAGGTTATCGCTTTTTGCAAATCGAGAGTATGCTACATGTGCAAAAAAGGTCACTTACAGTCTCTTCCTTCATCTCGTTTCTGTAACTTCCACAGATGGAAGACCTATCCTACTGACATGTTTGCCAACTGTGCAAAGCTCAGCTTCGAAGCCGATGAGTGTTGTTAGCACTGGCTGGCATGCACGTTCTCATTAAGCAAATTAAACGTTCAAGGCTTAGTGTTGGCTAGATTTGATCTGTAATGAAGCTCGTGATAGCTTCCGACAATTTGCAATTACTGAAGCTAATAGCATCAAACAACACGTTTGATTGAGGCTAGGCGCATGAGGGGTTAAATTCCAAGACAAAGGAGTGATGAGACCGTGCCTAGCGAGTTTGTTAGGGTTACGATTTCGTGGAATGTCACATTGTCCATCCAGATGTGGTGAATTTTAAAATTGTTGTCATTCACATTAAGGGAACATTTTTTTCAGAGAATTTTTGAAACTCTTCTGGAGCACTCAAGCTCTTCGTGAGCCCTACCTGAGGCCAGCACACCGCTTAGCACCTTGCACAGGGAAATAGACATTGAGTCTAACGAGGCAGCCAATAAGCGGTGGTGTCGATTAGACACATGCGCTACAGCTGTGTAGCGAACACACTTGCAGCGATCGATTACTTGCAGCCTATTCTCCACCTCTCATTTACACAACTCGGTCGGAAAGTTCGATATTGTTCCTAAACTCCTCTATCGTTGTCGACCTGTTGGCATAAAGCAAAGACTTAACATTACCTCATAAAAATAAATCCGAAGGCGTTTAGTGGCATGAGCGAAGTGTTCATTTCCCAAAACTACTTCCCGAAACTACATGATTACCGAACTTCCCCTTCAATAGATCAATCGATTAATCATCTTTCTTGCAACTGGCACCACCCTGTTGGAACCACCTATCACCTAAAACTGGTCCATTGTACTGACAGGTAGCAACTTACTCCAATGCCGTTAATTTGATCCCAACGGCAAATGGTGACTGGACCAGATTCGATTTCACTGAGATTCGAACCTGGGACTCTAACTTGGGGCAGGCACTTAACCAACGCGCCGTCCAGTAGCATGTATGGATAACTTAACTCCGGCCCGAAGAGTCTTCGACCTTGAGCCTTTGGGACAACGCAACAGAGGACGTCCACGTACAAGGCGGCGCACACAAGTCGAGGGAGACTTAACCAAGCCGGCTTGGTGTTCGAAACTGGAGACAGCTGGCGAGAGATCCTGCTGGTTGGAGAGGCATGTTGAGTGAGGCCCAGGTCCACCTGGACTGTAGAGTCCTAAGAAGAAGAAGAAGAAGAATGCGTGGCCGTAATTCAAATTTACATCCAATGGTTTTATGGATCAATTTATGACCTGTGATGCGACCTAAAAGCTTTGCTTTAACTATGAGTAACAGCGATGAGCCACACTGTGAACAAGGGTCGAAGGTGAGGTTTTTGTAAAGATTCAAAGTTAGATTAAAAGTCCGCACGCTTTAGTCCAGCGGAAAGTTTAGGTGGGACGAAAAAATATAGAAAACCTGAAATAGATATGTAGATAAATAGAGGAAGGCGGAAATCAGAAACACGCGACAGGATATGAAGGCTATAAATGGAAGAAGGATAGGGTTTATGTTTGTAAACATTAACGCTTCTTAACTCTGGAGCTCGACTGAACACAATATCATCAAAAGTTGATAATTTTTATGCCAGCAGTCGGTATATATACGCCTCTCTTAGAGAGCACCGCCCTCACACACACAACTATGAATAAATCTAAAAATATTGAGAAGAAAGTTGTAAGGATTCACCTACAGGAATAGGATCCAGTTTTATGTCCCAGCCATTAAGGTTTCATTGATCCGAACATCACTCCCACGGATATACAGCATGTTCCATTTGACCTTTTCTATTTCCTGCTCGATTCTCGAGAAGACTATCATGCGTTGACCTGCCCATCTCTCACCGTCTCTTCTCCACAGACAAACACACGTACGAAGTGAATCGCCGTCCAGTGTCCCCAAAATTCAATGCCATGAACTCTTAATCACTGAATTCCCTCGCCCACAATGCTTCGGCATGCGTGTTGTCCTCTGGGGAGACCCATCCATCGTTTTCGCGTTCAGATACAATTCATTATTACGCTAAACTGCACCCATTTCATATCGTGCACGCCACACAGCAAATCTCTTATTGAATCCACCTGAACTGAATCGCTCTCTTCCTGAGAGTGTCCTTGACGTGAAGCTTCGAAAGGAACGACCATCATCGCGCTCGCAAGTCGGACAGAGCCTGTTAGCCGTTCTGTAATTGCGCTTGTGTTGGTCCCCTTGTGTTGGATAACATTCTGTAATTTTCGTTATTCCTTTTGTTCGGTCGTCTTTTTTTTTTTCTATTTCGAGGTTTCACTGCCACGAGTCTGTGAATAGGACGATTATAAACTAAATTATGGTTCAGCAACAGTTAGCTTTTGGTAAATAATTGGGCGGCAAATGAAAACAATATCTTTGTGGTATTTGTGTTCCAATTAAGTGAAGAAACACGACAGCCATAGGGTGATGTCCTTGGGGATTGTGTCGAAAAGTGCTCCAAAGAATTGAAAGTGCTGCTTTAAAGAGGGGCGGCTTTTTGAAGCAAAAATGTGGAATAGACCTTTAAGGACTTCTGAAGTGAAATGGAATTTAAAAATTTAAACACAAAGACAAGCAAAATTAAGGTAAATCCATATTTAAATTTTATTTTTGGTGCGTTCCTATAGAAAAATTGGTTCGATCACAAGGTCGGCTTTTAAAACAGTCAATTATCTAAAATTTTGTAACTGACGCAACTATTGGGATAAATCGGTGCAACGAAACCAGAATTTACATCTCCAAACAAATTGCATCTGATCCGGGATTAACAAAAAGGTTAACATTGGAAAGCCAATCAAGTTTTCAATTTTATGGATTTGTATTCAAAGTCGACTCAAAAATGCAATAACAACTCAAATAAATAAGCTCAACTCCTTGTTGATTGATTTAGACTGATTATTAGTACTCTAAGTCAACCGAAATTGACCAGTCATTAACTTGTTTTGAGAAGTAATGTAAATTAAGTGCTGCACTGACAGAAAATTGAGGTTTGAATGAAACTTCTGTGGACTATAACGGTGTAGCAATTAGAAATATTATTTCTGTAAGCTATGTTCAGTGCATGTGATTTATAGGCAGACAATTGGTATTGAAATTGCTGCTGGTAATGCTGTTTGCTTAGAAAAACTTCTTGTGTTGATGTTTATTGAAAGTACTCTAAATGAAGGTCAATTGTGAGTAAATCGATATTTATTGCAGATAGTAAGAGTTTATTGTTTTTAGGCTATTAGCAAACCCAAATAAAAGAGTCATTCCAACTGCTGACACTTTACTGTAACTAGGAGTGAGTGAAGCCATAAATGAGTACTATCAGAACTTTTTTTGTGGTAACAACGTTTTATGAGATTCATATATGTATTTTCTAGCTCCACAATGGCATATGACCTTTCCAAAATTCAAATTTAATCAACACTTTTAAAGGGCTTTCTTGACTCAATATTGAGGAGACCTAGAGTTTAAAGGAGAACAGTCAAGTTTGAGAAGGTTTTCTTGACAGTTGTTCTCTTTGATCATTGTCAGTAACTCGAGAGGTGTCATGCCGTGAATATGAACGTTAGTGCATCCGAGATCGAAGCATGGACCTCCAGCATAGGACTCAATGCACTTCTTCTTCTTCTTATTAGGGCGCTACAGTCCGAGGTGGACCTGGGCCTCATTCAACATGCCTCTCCAACCAGCAGGATCTCTCGCCAGCTGTCTCCAGTTTCGAACACCAAGCCGGCCGAGGTCCCCCTCGACTTGTGTGCGCCACATTGTACGTGGACGTCCTCTGTTGCGTTGTCGCACAGGCTCAGACCTTCGGACCGATGCTAAGTTGTCCATACATACGACTGGATGGCGCAGTTGGTTAAGTGCCTGCCTCAAGTTAGAGGAGTCTCAGGTTCGAATCCCAGTGAAATCGAATCTGGTCCAGTCACCATTTGCCGTTGGGATCAAATTTACGGCACTGGAGTGGGTTGCCTAGCAGAACAATGGACCAGTTTTTGAGTCTGAGTGCTGCAGTGTAGTGTGCCAATAAACCGCCTATAAAGACAGAAAAAAAATAATATTAAGCATTAGATCCGTAGACGCCTGGCTAGACTCATGTCGCTGTACAGCCCATTTAGTTCGTGGTTGAACCTTCTCCTCCAAATGCCATCAACTCAAACAGGACCAAAGATCGCGCGCAGAACTTTTCTCTCGAAAAGACCAAGACACTGTTCATCCGCTTGGGATATTGTCCATGCCTTAAAGCAGGACTGGGATGGTCAAGGTCTTATACAAAATCAACTTGGTCTTCCGAGAGAGGGCTCTACTAATCAATTGCCTTTTGAGCCCATAAAAACAGCGGTTGGCAAGAGTTATTCTGCGTTTGATCTCGGCACTGCTATTGTTTGTACTATTTACCGCGGAGCCAAGGTAGACGAAGTCCTTTACTACCTCAAAGTTATAGCTGCATATGGTTACGATCTGGCCAAGTCGTCCATGTGCGTCCTTTCTCGATGACAGCATATACTTGGTTTTGCCCTCATTTACCGCCAGACCCATTTTAGCCGCTTCCGTTTCAAAGCCAGCAAATGCATCATTGACGGATCGTTGTGTTCGCCCAATCACGTCAATTTAGTCCGCGTAATCTAGCAGTTGAACATACTTTTGGAAGATCGTGCCTCTTGTGTTGGCCAGTGAGTTTTGCACAATCTTCTCAAGAACGATGTTAAAGAAGTCGCATGACAGCGCGTCGCCTTGTGTAAAAGATTTTTTGACATTGAAGGTCTTGGTGAGTTCGTTACCGGCCTTGATGGAGCAGCGAGAGTTCTCCATCGTCATCCTGCTCAGTCTGACGAGTTTGGCAGGAATGTGATCGACAAATAGGTGATGTGAGTCGATCTGCATTTCTTGGGTCTTCTCCAGGATCTGCCGCAGTATGAAGATTGATCTATGGTTGACTTCCCGGGCGTTAAGCCACACTGATGCGGACCTATCAGTTTGCTCACGAATGGTTTCAGGCGTTCACACAAAACGGCAGAGAAGATCTTATATGCAATGTTAAGAAGACTTATCCCTCGATAGTTGGCGCAGTCAAAGAGGTCTCCTTTCTTGTGGATCGAGCAAACGATACTGAGATTCCACTCATCGGGGATGCTTTCCTCCGACCATATCTCACATACGAGCTGGTGCATGCGCCCTATCAGATCACCTCCAGCTGCGAATCTACTACTAGCTGTTCATTCTCGTCCCGGCAGACTTCTGTCCTAACTTTGTACCCATTCGATTAAAGTTTCACCCTTTGGTAAAACTTTCGGACATTATTCCTGCCATAACACCTCTCCATCTCCTCGATCGCGCGCTTCTCGTGCTCTTTCTTTTTCTTCCTGAGAAGCTGGTTCTCTTCCCTTCTTCTCTGTTCATAGAGCTCACAAACTGCTCTCGTAGTTCGATGCATCGTTGCCTGGTAGGCTTTTTGCTTTGCTGCATGTGATTGCCTGCACTCGTTATCAAACCGGGGGCTTTTCTAGGTGCTGTTTTAAAACCCAGCACATCAGTAGCGGCTTCTCTGATGGCTCTTTGACAACGTTTTCATACTTCGTCTATTGTTAGTGTAGGCGATGTCGAACTTTCGGAGAGTTTCAGGGAGACTCGACCGGCAAAGTTCCTGGGATTCTGTTGCGATTGTAGCTTTTCGACGTCAAACCGTGGTAGTCTTCCTCGACTCTGTTGTTCTCTCGGTATCCGTGTCCTTACCTTGGCTTAATACACTTATCCACTTAAAATCGGAAAAGTAAACTTTTAGGAAAGATTTCCAATGGTTCATCCAAAAAAGTTTTTAAATTTCACTCTTGTAGTGAATTGCAGTACAGTGAAACATGTCACAATGGCCACTCTTACAAGTTGTTCACCTGTGAAGTTGACCAGAATATTTCTTCACCAAGAAAATTTCATACAAAATATTTAAACAAATGCCTGTATACACGTACGTTGTCTATAACTTGTCTATCTGGGAACTTGAATGGAAATATCCTTATTTCTATCACCTCACGACAGTAAGCAATGCTGAGCTGGTTGGAGGCGCATGCTTGCAGAACAGCAATTGCAGAGAGTTTCGGTACAATAGGTTAGGTTAGGTTAGGTTAAAGCCCTCCTAGGCTTTATGCTGTTGCCGGCAATTACACCCAGAGGCCGTGGAGGCAAATTGTGTATGCCCTGTAAGTATTGCATCTTTTCCGAGGTTGACGCTGGGTTAGCATGCAAATAAATAAAAAACCAAAACCATCCCGATCTTGTTAAAAATTTCCTGAGGTTAGGGATCTGAACATTCGCCACATCGCTGAGCTCATGAAAGAACCTTAGGCAGGTAGGTAGGTATGTAAGTGGGTAGACGGGCACAAGCCACGCCTCACTTAGGTCCTTAGGAACCCATTGTGACGCCCAATCGGGGATTAGTGTCCCCTTATAACCCTTGTCGCACACATGGTCCTTCGTTGTGCCGGAGCCATGCCGATTTTCTTATGAACCTGAAATTGAAATTTTCTGTAAGTCTTGGAAGAAAAATTGTCCCAGTGACGCAACTGACTAGGGGAGTGTCACCGCAACCTCTACAAATGTTGTCGATGGAGAGTCCTATTTTCATGGCGTGGTTTCTAAGATGATTATGGCCAGTGAGAGCTTCAACTACCATCGTTAGCAACTCTTTGTCGCACTGAAGGATTTTGTCGGTTTTTGCTCGACCGCGCCAGATACTGTTTGCCATTTCAATGATCTTTGTATCCACCTTTTTCATCAGCTTTGAGAGGGGCGGTTTAATACCATGAATTGCTTGTGACGAGTCGGTCACTGACCCTGTTCTGGCAAGTTCAGCTATCTCATTGCCGGCTATGTCCCTATGTCCTGGGACCCAGCCATCATTGATATCGTTTTCGCCGCTTCTTTGACCGCCAGGACCTCCGCTTGAAACACACTGCCATAATCAGGGAGTCTGATTGAGCAGTGCAAGTTTAGCTCGTTGGAGAAAATGCCCGCGCCTGTGCTTATACCTTTATGGTCGTACTGTTGATGGGTTCATTGGACGTCCACTCCTCTCTGGTGGGGTATTGGCAATTGAAGGGTCTCTCGAAGTCGAGGTATGGGAGCCTATAGTTGCTCTCGACTTCTGATACTGCAAGTCTGTTAAGAATACTTGCTTGTCCTATGGTACCTGAGTTTGCAGTTGCAAGATTGACTGATTCTGAGAGCACTTTTAGCGGCGATTGCCTGCATATAAAGAGTCAAGTGGTAGCATGTATAGAATCGTTTCCAGTCCAGCTGTTGGGGTAGAGCTGATTGCTCCAGTAAATCCCATTCACGCAAGTCTCTGTATTTTCGTCAATGCCTTAAGATTAATGGCTTTCAATGCTGCCTGCCACCAGACTACGCTCCCATACGTAAGGATGGGTCTGACAATAGCGGTATACATCCATAGGATGGTCTTGGGGTTTGGTCCCCATTTTTTGCCGACAATTTTAGCGCAGATATAAAAAGCGCATGTTGCTTTTTTGACCCTTTCAATGACATTAAGTTTCCAATTTAGTTTTTTGTCAAGAATGATACCTAGGTATCTAGCACTGTCGGATAACGTCAGTGTGGATTCTTCAATAGCTGGAAGCCTAAATTGCGGAATGACTCTTTTATTGGAGAAAAGAACCAATTCGGTCTTACTTGGGTTAACACCCAGTCCGCAGTTTATTGCCCACCTAGCAACAATTCTTATAGCGCCCTCCAGTACTTCACTTATGGTCGGGAGGAATTTGCCTCTTGCTATCAACACTACGTCGTCTGCATAAGCAACTACCTTCACTTCCGAGTATCTGAGCTGTTCTAAGACTTCATTGATGACAAGAACCTAAAGCAGGGTTCTCTCCTTGGAGCGTGCCTCTAGAGGCAATGGCTTTAACGAGCTTGTCACCAATGTTTGCATAGATTGTTCTTTTACTGAGCAGGTTAGCAATGGTTGATGTTATTGACTGCTCAATATTGGCCTTTTTGAGGGCTGACTTCCACATTATTGAAAGCGCCTTCAATGTCCAAAAAAGCTGCGAGTGCGTACTATTTGGCTTTGAGAGTACTTTCAATCACATTAACCACGCTGTGAAGTGCGGTCTCCACACCTCTGCCTTTAATGTAGGCATGTTGCGCTGTGGAGATTGTGTTAGTCGAAAGCTTATTGCGAATATAAGCATTGATTACCTTCTCAAAGGTTTTGAGAACAAAGGAGGTCAAGCTTATAGGTCGGAAATCTTTTGCAGTTGCAGACCTTAAAGCCCTTGATGGTAGTCAGCTGTCCAAAAAGAGGAATCACTTCGTCCTTCTTTAGGATAGCGTCATTCACACCATCAAGAATGCGCAATTCAACTAGTCTCCATTGATGTTCTGTGAGTCTACGTTCTGGGTTACCAAGGTCAAAAATTGCGACCCGTAGACTCTCCTTCACCTTGTCAGAAAATTTGGCCTTTTTTGCCACAGCTGAGTTAGGGGAGAGCGAAGCATCAAGACGACCTCTTGGAAGTTCCTTTCTCCTCAGCAATTCGGGAGGTGTCCTGTTTTGCTTTGGATAGAGGACGCCTTGACGCGGTATCAGCTGGGGATAGAGGTTGTCCTCTCCTCCTCGCTGATATCGCACCACCGCTTCTTCCTTTCGGGGTCACTACCCTACCTAACCTATCTGCCTTAACGTTAGAAAAAACCTTGCTTTTAAGTGAGTGAGCCGTCGTTCTTGTAGAGCAGGGCAGTGGCAAATGAGATGTTTCACTGATTCAATTTCTTCGTCCACTATTTGTGGACAGAGTTAATACCGATATTTGGCAGATATTACATTTAATCGCCAACCTCAGAGTTTGTACTTAAGATTTAAATAAAAATGTCACCACCTTTCTTAAACATATGTCGTTTTTCCATTGATTTAAAATGACAGGAGTTATCATTCGAAGCAATTTCTTTTCAATTTAAATCATTCAAATTTTGTATTTCGCAATTTCGATTGAACATTTCATTAAGATTAAGATAAAAATACGTAAGAGAAAGAAAGTTTCCAGAGCTGAAACCCGAGGTACGTTATCTTTTTAAAACCAAAAACTCATTGAAAATCATATTGTGCGTTCTATTATTCTTTCAAGAAAGAAGTGGACCTGCAGATTATTGCCGATTTCGGACGGTGAGATTGAGAGGTCTTTGTTTTTACAGTCTCCTGGATACTCCTGGCACATTGTCAGTGACTCGAAAGAGCTGGAGCCGTGATACACTGTGAATCGAACCTTGACTGAAAATCTAGTCCGTAGGAGTCGACGCACATACCCACTACCACGCAAAGACAGAGTGGGTCTTCCAGGTAAAATCTTCTGCCGAGATATGAGGATGATGATAAACCAATTCCTCAACTTCTGTCCTCATGCAATCATCTCCCGCTCTGTAGAATATTCACCTAGAAGCGTATTTCTTAAATTTTATAAGTGACCTTATTATCATTAGATTCTTTAGATTCAGATCAGATTAATCGGGTCAAGGAAAACGCAACCTTTTTTCCAACTGACTATAGGTCCGCGCTCCAAGTTCGCTCCTTGAGGTCCTATACAACTTTTGCTCGTCATCGTATCAGCGATCGTGGCCATCTGTCACATCGGATTAGGCTTGAAGATTCTTCAATCGGAGCTATTGCCTAGCCATAAACTATACCTAGCCTTAACCGTTTAATCTGCGACGCCTAGTTAAGCCAAAGTCGCTATACAGCCCGTAGATCATACACTTCGTGGTTTAAACTTCTCCTCCATTCCCCAAACGAAACAGAGATCAAGATCAGTACCTTCCTTTCAAACTGACCCAGAGCCTCCTCATCCGATTTTGACAAAGGATAACTTGACGACTGTATGACGCAGTTGATTAAGTGCCTGCCCTCAGTTACAGGGGTCCCAGGTTCGAATCCCAGTGAAAGCAAAGTTAATACGTCACCATTTGTCGTTGGGATCAAATTGACGGCACTATGATTGGAGCGGTCTGACTGTGGGAATCACAAGGGACCAACATGGTTTAAGTGTGCCGGTGAATTCACTAGCAGCCCCCTAACCTAACCTAACCTAACTTCAAAGGATCTAAATTCAAAATTGAAATCGGTGTAAAGAACACTTAGAAATGCAAATAGCCTTCACCACTCCAGCAGTCTGCCCACCGGCCCATTGTCTCGAGCCTAACTTGTTGGGTCTTCCCTGAGAAACATGAAACGTGGTATTGAACCTGCCGTTGTTTTCTTTGTTGAATTTATCAATAATAAATTCAATTTCGACCAACAAATCGATAGAAGGACCTTCACACCGCAACCACGAGACAACGAAATGCACACACTTCCCCACAGCCCCAGCGATCTCTGATACATCCAATGCCCGCTGCGGGTGTGTATGTACATGTGGTCAAAAACCGACTATCGCTGTCCTAGCAGGACCTTTTTTGCTTTTCACACACTTGTAATTCTTGTTCTGCTCTCCATTTCGTCCTTTCGATTCACTGGTCAACGTTAAGAGATACAGAAAACGCCAAACTCACAGGCGAAGGAAGACAACGAAACGGAAAGACCGAACATACAAAGAAGGACACACTGATAGTGATAGTGAAATTCTATCCAGTGACTGTGTCCTGTTTTGTCACTCTCCGCCACTAGAGAGAGGACCTGTGCCGGGCTAGTATCTGGCATATCCTGGTAACGCAGTCTCGGTCAATTGATTGAACTGTAAACAGTCTGTGCTGCGTGAGGTTCGGCGTAAGGAGCGCGAAAACTACTTCGTCCTCGACGATAGCCTAAACAAAGGCTTCCCAAGGCGCTCGCTCGTTTCATCATTTCCTGCTTAAAGCTTTTCGTTTTTCGTCGGCCCACCGCGGACGAGTGGGGCGGGGATACTAATTATAAAAATATGGAAAATTATTTGTGACTCTCATTAGTTTTTTTTCGGATGATTAAGGACGAGCTACGTAATCGTATCCGTGTGTTTGAATTCAGCCACTATCCCATTTGCCTGACAGGAACACGAAGTGCGTTGGCTTGGCATTATGTGTGTACGAGCAATTAATTTAATTGACACACGAATGGGGGTTCGCGGACGAGCTCGCGATTGATGGACACTTTTGCGTGCCCGTGCATTTAATCCTCTGTGTGGGTCTGTGCCATATGTGTGGTGATTAAATTTTTACTTCATTTCCATTAAGTTCACAAAACGAATCTAAAAAGTGTTTTAATTCCCGTACCGCTGGGAGATATTCCGGGGGAGAAACCAAAGAAAAAGACAAACACGTTTCTCGTAATGGCCCTCATTAGACGGGAAGTGTTGTGTGAAAATTAGTGAGCCCCCGATCGTATGGAAGTGATTTCTCTGCTGACACACATTCCGCATGGAAAAGCGGCCGCCAGCGGTGACGACAATGTCGGTTTCAGTCGGACTATATCCCAGTGAGTCATTGTGATATTGAAGTTTGCATTCGCATTCGATGTGTACTCGTGTCCCGAAAGATGATGACGAAAACCCAGTGCCACTCGATGGAGACACAAGCTAACCCGTTGAAAATCTCGACGTTCAAGTGTAAGGAAACATTTTCCTCTGATTGATATCGAATGGAAATAAGTATGACGCTATCTATCATAATTCGTATCTTCCCATTCCCATCGTTCTGCTGCGGGGGAGACGGTCGTCAAAGTGGGGTATTGGAAAATTCTTTGTTCGGTTTTGCTTTTGCGGGGGATGCGTGCATGGGTTGGAATTCATGTAATCAGCGGTCAGTGACAGACAGTGAATGGTTTTTTCTTCATTTTTTTTAATCAAATTAGAGGCGAATTCCAAGTGATGTCTTTTGGGGATTCCTTGAAGGAAATTAGTTCCTCAATTGAAATAAACACGAACGTGGAACATATTATTGCTTAAATTTTCTTAACCTTCAAATGGGAGAAAATTTTCTTTTGTTTTCAAATAACTTTGGAATTTTAACGAGCCAAATTTTAGTGAATCCAATCTGGAAAAATGGTGCATGCCTCTAGAATATTTTAATTTTTAATAAACTCTGCGGTCCAATAAAATATTTTATTTATATTTCTGTGAATTACACAATATTTTCAATTAGAGCTCTTGATACCCGGGTATCCGGGTACCCGCATTTACGGGTATTACCCGGGAACCATAATTTCGGGTACCCGTATGTTATTGGGTACCCGCCATCACTTTGGGTACCCGATACTTTTTCTTTTTTTTTAAAACGAAGTTTAGATAAGACCCAACAGTAAACTGATAGGAACATTGTGATCAATGTGAGACAACATGTATACATGCAAACATGGATTAAATAACGTGGCTTTCTGTCTGCGTCCTTGATCACTGACGCCGATCGAATGAGGAAGCTTAGTAGGATAGTTTCTTATAGCATTTGGCTTAAACTACAAAATTCGACTTCGAGAGCATCCTACATTTGGCTTAAACAATGCTTTTATCGTTACTGTTTTAATCACAAATTTTTGAAGTCCAATGATGTTGTTTTTTTCGGAAACCTTCTAATGAAAGCATTCAGCACTAGCATTTTAAAATACCTACCACCTACGTCTCTTAATCTCCTCTCTTCCACCATTGTCCATCGTCTATTTCCCCACAATCTCCCTACCGTCATATATGTCACAACTCATCCCATCCCCTCTGCCTCTTCCCTTACCCACTGACTCATACTCACATCTCTAAGTTGTGACTTGGGTACCCGTAATACAAACATTCCCATTAATTACAATATGGAATACAACGTCGTTCAAGTGGCTGCCTCGGCTGGCTTCGCAGTAACGCATTCTGGCACCCCAATTCTCCAAGACCTTGTTGATGGTTTCGGGCTGTAGCTCACGGATTGCTTGGATGATATTTGTCATAAGTGCTTGAATCCTCTCCGGACTGTTGGCATAATATCGGTCCTTCACGGTTATTATATAATAATAATGGCGGCGCTACAATCCAAGGTGGTCCTGGGCCTAGCTTGTAGGCAAGCACTCGTGTTGTGAGTGCTATTGTTCTCTCACGAGTGGAGGGGACCTACAGTTTAATACCGACTCCGAAGAGCGAGATTGAGAAGCTTTTTCTAGACAGTTACACTCTTTGAGCATTGTCAGTGACTCGAAAGAGATGGAGCCGTGAACAATTTTTTGTTTTTTAAATTGTTTGTCTGAACTGGGATTTGAACCTAGACCTGGAAATCTAGTGCTCATGGGTCAACGCACAAACCCACACGGCCACGGCGCCCACTCCTTCACGGTTCCTCACAAAAAAAAACGTCCAAAGGGGTCAAATCACAGCTTCGAGGCGGCCAATTGACATCGCCAAGACGGCTGATAAAACGATTTGGGAATTTGGTGCGCAAAAGATCGATTGTGGCATGGGCTGTGTGGCATGGCGCGCCATCCTGCATGAACCAGAGGTCGTCCAAATCCATATCTTTAATTTCAGTAAAAAAAAGAGTCGCTTAACATGGCTCTGTAACGCCCTCCATTGACCGAAACGTTGTTCACAGTCTCATTTTCGAAGAAAAATGGTCCAATGGTGCCACCACTACACAATCCGCACCAAACTGTCACTCTCTGTGGATGCGTTGGCTTCTCGACAATAACGTGCAGATTTTCCGAGCCCCAGATGCGGCAATTTTGTTGGTTAACGTAGCCGCCGAGATGAAAATACGTCTCGCTTTGTCAGAAAAGATGATTTTTCGCCCAAAATCGTTATCCAATTCAAGCTGCTCTAAGGCCCAAACTGCGAAGCGATGCGAACGAAGCGGATGGTCATGCGCCTTCGATTGCTGAGTCAATTGGACCTTGTAAGCGAATAATCCGAGATCCGAAATCTCCTCAGGCTAGTGCGTGGAATGTTGAGCTGTTGAGATCGATGGTGAGTTGATGTTCGTGAATTGAGTCTCACACTCTTGGCAGTCACACCGCAGCCACATTCTCATCTGTGCGCACCATGCGACGAGGGGTGACTGACCATGAATGTTGTCCACCAGCGTACCAGTCTCACGAACTTCTTGCACAAATTTGCGTACAGCAGTCGCGGTTCATTTCGGCCAAAACTTCTTTTTAAAAACGTACAGTTTGGGCACAGCACTCACTTTGGAAATAATTTTTCAATATTTCCCAAAGTTGTTCAAGCGTTAAGTGACTCATTTCGTTCTACGGAGGTATGATATTGACTTTCAGTCAAGATTTCGAGCGGGAAACAGCTATCAGTGTCAAAATAACCTATGAAGAAAAAACACTAGATGGCTCACCCTGTATTGTATAAAAAACTGGCGAATTCATTTCGTCTCCTAAGGCTGGGGCCACGCAATGAGCGACGAGCGATTGAGCGACTAGCAATAGAGCGACGCAAAACAATTAAAACACATGAGATCATATGGAGGTGGCCATGTAAGCTCTGAGCGATTTGCGATTTTTTGAGCGACAGAGCGACGTCGCTCGGCAACCAAATCGGTTTTAATTTTTTAGTCGATCACTAAGCGACGAAATAAGAACATAGGGAAAACTAAACGTAGAAAGTTTGATCTCAGCTGTTCAAAAACGCCCAGTTCTATGGAAGGACAGTCACAAGGATTATAAAAATAAAAATGTCACCGAAAGGCAGAGGAATGAAGTTGGACAAATTTGTAATTGTTTTTCTTTTGAAATGATGAGCTTCGTAATGCAGACAGTTGTTCCAGGTTCAACTGAAGGGAATCTGCGACAGCGAGAGGATTATTTATATGAACGCTACTTTCAACTAAAAACTACGACGAACTGAACTTGAAAATGCCATTTTCGGAAATAATCACTCCGACTCGTCGCTCATAGCGTGGCCGCAGTTTAAGAATCATTTGTGATGTGTGTCTCAATTTATGTATGCGATGAGGTGCTGTTCCCTAAATCCCTCACTGGATATGATACGCCGGATTGAGTTTAACTCAACCGGTGTCTAGGCCGGAAAGTGGAATCATGACTTCAAGCATGTTACGAGTAGTCATTATTGCTTTTATGACTCATAGGGATTTTGAGTTAAGCAAAAGGTTTCGAAAACAGAAGTTGATCTCGAAATTTCATGCATATTAGTGAGTATAATCAACCACTGCACCTATGCGACAGCACAGAGAACATGAATCATATATGACGTTTCGTAAAAATCACACCGTCTGAGTTTTTGCTTTCTCTCTGCTGATTCATATCTTTTTGTGAAGGAAACCATACGTTAAATTTTTTTTAGCATTTTTGCACTACGTGCTTTTGAGTTAATTTAATGGACGTGTTGCTAATTTGACACGAATAAATTTCCAAAGTGGTCGGGGAACATAATCTAAATGGATTTTCAACGACTTTCAGGAGGTAGAATTTTAAACTCCAAACTCTGATTTTGGTTAGCACTAAGTTGGAGTTCAATAAACTGGGCAAGTGCGAGTTGGACCGCATAACCTCAAAGTTAGTCAGGGAATATGCTGGTTTCGCTGAAGGAACAGTACAACATCACTCGAGTTTGGGTTCTTGAACATAGCAACATTCTGGGGAACGAGAAAGCTGACGAACTCGCGAAACTAGAATCCGCTCTGCATCGTTCGACCGCAATGGATGTGCCGATCCCGCTCGGGTTGGTGAAGGCAAGAATATTAGCGTATTTTCTGAAGATGGCCAGCCTTAGATGGGCCAGTTTAAAGAATTGTGCTAGGAAAACTTGGCCTGATTATAATTTAGCCAGAACAACGGATATCCTTTACAGAACTCGGGCCGGTGTCGCAAGATTAGCAGAGAGCATCATGGGTCACTGGCCAATAGGCGAACACGCAGCAGCCAAATTTGGCATCCCATATAATGACCACCGTTTAAGTCGAAATTTCGATAAATTGACTCAAAATCAAGTATCATTGGATCGACTGTTTTAACGAAAAATTGTGTTCAACTTTGAGGCTCATTTTTGGGTCAGTGTATTAGGTTGTACCACATGAAATGTCAAATTTTATAGTAAAAATTTAAAAGTCAATCTTTATTTTTCATAAAATTTTATTCAGTTAAAATATGAACCATTGAATCATCCGCCGTGATTCACGGTTAATTATTCCTTTTTATAGCAGGCTTGATTTTTTGACGCTAAAAAGTTTTCAAAGGCTTCTATGACCTCTGCTCGGTTTCGGAGTACCTTTTGCCGACAAAATGACGCCAGACTGCGGAAAACGTAATTATCCGTTGGAAAGATATCAGGAGAATACGGTGGGTGCGGAAGAATTTCGAATCCCAACTCTAGCAGATTTTGCATCGTTACGTTTGAGGTATGGGGTCTAGCATTGTCATGCAACAAGATCGGACCATCCAACGCAGGCAGCTTTTCAGCCAATTTCGTATGCATTATGTCGATTTCCTCACAATATTTGAATGCATTTATCGTCTCCCCTGGTTGAAGAAATGAAAAGTGGATCGGTCCTTTCGATGTCCACCAGATTGTCACCATAACCTTTTCTGGGTGAAGATCAAGTTTGAGGGTATGCTTTGGGTTTTCGTCTGCATCCAACCACTCCTCAGATCGTTTACGATTGTCATACAAAATCCACTTTTCATCACATGTGATTATACGGTGCAAAAACGGTGCATTTCGGTGCCTTACACTCAGCGATGCACAGTTTTCTAAACGGCGTAGTTTTTGAGCATCGCTCAATTCATGGGGTACCTACTTGTGGAGTTTCTTTTTTTTGAGATAGGTGTCGACTTATTATCATGGGGGATACTCCCACGTTGTGTACAGTGCCCCGCGCCGTTTTTGTTGGATCTGCATTCACAGTTTCTCGTAAAATGGCGTCGTCAATTGCCGTTTTCGGTTTCGCACGCGGTTCGTTTTCGAGGCTTAGATCTTCCGAACGGAACCAACGCTGAATGGTGCGTTCGTACACAGCATTATTTCCCAGGAAAAGAGTAGGAATTTGAATCGTCGACAGCATGATATAAAAATTCCTAGAAAAAAATAATTGTACTTGCAACGGACCCTAAAAGTCGCACACAACAAACACACATACCAAAAAAATTCACTGTGTTCTACAGATGTTCACTAGACAGCTTCTAATTGAATACTTAGGCCCAATGCACACGGAGCAACTGGAAAAAAACTAAACCGGTTGGCAACTCGGGTTACACACCAGTTACGGACTCAGCGGTGACTTGACTCTACACACGAGGAAACTCATCACCAATCAAAATCTGTAGTTTGTTCAGTATCGTCGTGGATACCAAAATGTCTTCGGAAGACTCGAGCGATGATGAAACCATCATGATGTATTACCATCTCAGGAGGAGGGGAAGAATAGTAAGAAGGTTTTGGGTTCACCCATACCTTGAAAACAATTTTCAGAATCGTTTGTTTGTTGCTGCAAAATAGTTATAACTTTCTGAATCAAAATTTTTAGCCTTCTCTTTCATTTTTCTTCGAATAGCCGGGATGGTAATGATTGTACAAAATAGGATGTTTTCCAACCTTCCCCACCAGCAACAGGTTGGTTTGCTGTTCGCTCATCTTCGACAAAGTAGAAACTGCAATCAATAGGCAACCCGACGTGAAAATGAACAGCCGACTAGTTGCAAACCGGTTTTTGTGAATCGCAAACGAGTTTTTAACCAGTAGCGTCCCATTTGACACAGGGTATGACAGTGTCAAACTAGACAAAGCAAACTAGTTACCAATTCTCATCGCTGATCAGTCTTTTTCAGTTGCCCCGTGTGTATTGGGCCTAAGTGAAAAATCGGACATTTCATGTGGTAAAACCTAATATATCTGTGGTCACAAGGCATAACCGTTTAAGTCGGTTTTTATACTTTTTCAGGAGAGGCGGTCAACGTTTCAAATTAGCACTACTACTAGTACTTAGATTACTAGGTTTTTTTTGGAATAATTTCTGTTTAAAAAAATATACAGACATAAAAAATTTAGTGAAAGTAGATTTAAACATGCTGAACACAATGATACTTATAACTCATTTTTGTCCTAACTCGAGTTTAGCTATTATGGTTTGTGGCCACAGATATGTCAGTAGACAAAATTTTCGTATTTAGAGCGAAGATAATCCACATGAGCTTATCGAAAAGCCGTTGCATACTGTGGTCTGTGGGTTGATGGAGTCATCAGACCATATTTTTTAAAATGTGGGTCAAACGGCATTCATTATACGGCCACGAATAATGGCTTCTTTGTTCTCCGATGGCACGTCATGAATGTGGAGGAGACCTGGTTTCAGCAGGATGGTTCGACGTGCCTTACGAAACAGTCAACTTAACGCAGTAAGAATTCGATGAACTCAAAATTTTGCGTAATGGGTCTATAAATTGGGTCCAAGATTTTGCGATTTGACCGCCTCTCTTTTTTTTTCATTGGGGACACGTAAAGTCGCTAGTCTAAGCAAGAAGCCACCAACAATCAATGGAATGGAAGCCAAAATTACTCGTGTTATTGAAAAAAATATACGCCTACAAATGCTTGAAAAGTGGTACCGAAATCCTTATTTCTCAATGTCAACCATATTTAAAAAAAAACCTTTTGCCTAGTGACGATTTCCTCCTTGAAACGTTCAACTGAGTTCAAATAGGATTTGTAACTTAGACAGACCTTTGTCCCAAAAGTTTTGTGTTCAAAATAATAAGAGCGCGACGATGAAATCAATTTAACTGCTTCTCTAGCAAAAACTTTTTCGCGCAGACTGTAAAATCATTTCGGTAAATATTCTTACGGTACTTTGCAAGCAAAATCAGTAAAAATGTGCACATGTGCGCTTGCGTGTTTGCAGATGTTGCTCAAGGAAGTGACTGTGAACGGAAAAATGCTGTTCAGAGTTCAATTTAAGTTTACTAGGTCAAAAAGTAAGAAAACTAAACAGCTTTTGTCATTAAAACATTATTTTACGTTTTTCGTAAATTTTTTTGTTTAAAAATTAATCGTAATGGGGCGTGGAAAAGACACAAATCCGGAAAAGCGAGAACTCATTTGCAAGTTGCGTCAAATGGGAGAATCATATAAGGAGATTCAGGAAACACTTAGGCTTGGTGTCTCGGCAATGCCTTACACTGTATCGAAAAGCCAGAAACTGGGGGAAGGAAACGCAAAACGTCCAAAGCTGATGATATGTTAATAGTAAGCCTATCAAAAAACAACCCAGCGGCATCTTTCAAGGTCATACCGGACAAGATTTAGCTCAATATGTAACAATTCGTTGGAAAATAAACTTTTCGCCCAAAGCCCACGCAAGGTCCCACTCTTGACAAATAAGCATCTGCAAGGTCGGATCAAATTTGCCAAAAATCATGCCGATTGGCCTGCGACGAAATGGCGTAATATTCTTTGGACGGACGAATGCAAAATTGTCCTATTTTTGAAGAACTGGTTCCCGACAATACGTCCGTCGTCCGGCCAACACAGAATATCTACCCCAGTATACGGTAAAACCCGTTAAACAAATTCATCGTTTGGGCATGTTTTTCATATTACGGTGTTGGGCCAATGCATTTGATAAATGGCACAATCCCCCGACCTAAATCCTATTGAAAACTTGTGATGCCAAACCAACAAACAACCGACAACTTTGGAAGTTTGTTTAGAAAGCCTGGCGTAAAATTACTCCCGCTCGTTGTCAAACTGTTGTGGACTCTATTCCACCCCGGTGTCAAGCAGTCCTAAAAGGCTTTCCTACGAAGTATTAAACAACATTAATTAAATCACTAATGGATTTTGAAATAACTAAGTAAATTTTGTAAAATTTTTATATTTTTTATGATCGTTATTTTTTATTAACTTGAAGTACACTTTTATTTTTCTTATCTAGTTTTTAAGTTACTTTTAAGTTCTATGTATTACATTTTGTTCAATTATATTTATTACGATTAAAAAAACAATCAACAAATTCGTAAAAATCTCCTTTTTTACATTTTGTGAGATATCGCTTCTATTATTTTGAGCACAGATGTAGGTGCAGCAAACTTCTCACCCGTGTATTGCCCACGTGGTCTAGATAAATTTGACTATTCTTTGTTCTGTGAACCATTCCCAAAAAGAAATATCAGCTAAAAATATTGACGACCGCCATATCTCGGTGTTCTCACAACAAAGCATCCCCTACCCCGCCAGACTATCACACTCTATCAAAAATTACTAATTCACGTGGTTTGTCCTTCAAATACTCAGTTAAATATAATAATTTATTTATGCACGTCCTGTTCCGTCACAGGTGCGTTGGCAAACAGGTCGCGTGTAGAAGCACACATGCCGTGACCTCAGTCTTCACAAAATAAAAAATTAACCCACAAAACGATAGCTTGATTGTCTAAAAATAAACTTTAGTGTGAGTGTAAAAACAACAAAAAAAATGATTATCCTTGAAAATCCTGATATCCTCGTGCTTCACTCTATTTAACGACCTCAACACCGGCACGCCTAATTGGGGATGCATAATTTAGTTCCCCCAGTTGGGTGCACGCGGAACTTTGGCTTATGAGACCCAAAGTCGAAAACAGTCCTCCCACTTTGAACACCAGATAATGTTCTGCTTTTCTTTGATTTCAGATTGCTTCTTGCTAGACATTTGCTCCTGAGGAACGCGTGCATATCACTCGCGAAGCACAGGCAAACGGAAACCACATACACAGAGAATTGCAAAAAAAAACACGATTCGCACACGAAGAGAGAGAGAGAGAGTGTGTGTGTGCGAGAAGAAGAAGAACCCCTTTCAGAGGGTCACCACTGATTTCTTTTGAAACGGAGCACCTTATGCCCAGCCATCACGGATCGGTATCGGACATCAGACATAAAACTCCAAGACCCTCATCCACCTCCTCAACCCCCACCGCCATCTACCAAAACGGACGAATACCTTTACGCACAGAAGATGGGTAAGGATCGCAAAGACATCCTCGTTACAGGGCACTGTTTAA
Organism: Myathropa florea; assembly: GCA_930367185.1. Classification (NCBI taxonomy): domain Eukaryota; kingdom Metazoa; phylum Arthropoda; class Insecta; order Diptera; family Syrphidae; genus Myathropa; species Myathropa florea. Next base: position 79,051,426 of record OV884003.1, on the reverse strand, counting down.
AGGGCTGTGTTTCAGGGCTCGATTTTATGGACGATACTGTAACCGATTATGAGCAAGCCCTCCTGCAAACCGGCTTCGGAAAGTTTCACTACAATTTACTTGCATTATGTGGTCTCATCTACATGAATACAGCAATCGGAGTTACAATTATCTCGTTCGTCCTTCCGGTGGCGACATGTGATTTTCAAATGACATCATCGGATAAGGGTTGGCTGTCGGCATCACCCATGTTGGGCATGCTGATTGGCTCGTACTTTTGGGGTTGTCTCGCCGATACAAAGGGACGAAAGAGGGTGCTGATTGCGACACTATTAGGCGATGCCCTTTGTGGTCTGATTTCGTCATTTTCACAGCATTTCTTATTCTTCTTGCTGGTGCGACTACTCAATGGATTCAAGTAAGTAGACTTTTTGTGTGGTTGTTGCTTGTGTTTTTCGCTGTGAATAACAAAGATGGTGTTCGACTTCCGTGTTGGGAAGGATTCGTATAATTAATGCTGGACCATGTGGACAACATTGCTGCTGTCTAAGTTGTTTGCTAATTTTGAAAATAAACATTTTTATTTATCCAACTAATAGAAGGTGCAGTGGATCGATAAAGAACTCGGACACTTACCTTGGTAGAGAGCCACCACCGTGTTATACCCTGGCTTTTAATTTTTTTCTTTTGTGGGCTAGTGCCTCACAAAATCCCAGTATACAGCCTTGGCCAAATGTATTAGGCACCTTTTTCCTTATGCCTTTGACATATCACTTATCGGAAGTAATTAATTTGAATTTTATGGTTTTCGGTGACACTATCTGAGGTTGTAAACGATTTTTAATTTGTTCCTATCATTTCATTAATTTGTTTGCTTTTTGAAGATATAACAAATCTTAAAGGGTGCCTAATACATTTGGCCAAAGCTGTATGTTCTGAAATTTCATTAAATTCTTCACAAAATCTGCAGAGACCTTCTTCTGACACCCCACGTTTCCTTGCTTCCCAAGTCTTCAGTGCCCCGTTAGGAAGCCTGTTAGGATACGGAGGTTATTCTTGCTCATTTTGATGCATGTCTCGAATCTCTTCCGGTTATATTGCCCTAGGAGTTTCTTGGCCTGCTTCTTTCCACGAGCGTTATTCCAGGTTTCTATCCAGTTCCTTCTCCCCAGTTCTCTGAATTGTTCTCTGAGGAGATGATCTCCTACAGCGCAGAATGGTTCAGGGCCTATGAAGGATTCTGATGCTCCTTTCCTTGCCAGGGAGTCGACCATTTCATTGTCTTCTATCGCCGTATGCAGCAGAGTTTTACTCTGTTTCTCCTACTCAACTCTTTAAACTTCTGTAGGCATTCCCACGCGAGATTAGATTTGATGGGGTAGTAGTCTACTGCCATTATGGCAGCTTGACTATCTAACATTATTACTACGTCGCAGTTGGTATAGTTCCTGTCGAGATTGATTTGGACGCCTCTGTCTATGGACCATAGATTCATTGCTCCAGTGCAGAGCTTTTTTTTTTTTTTTTGTCGTAGGCTTTTGTTACATTAGACTGGAGAACTCAGACTTAAAAACTGGTCCATTGCACTACCAGGCAGCAACCTACTTTTGCTGAAATTTCATGGTCTTCCAAAGGAAGACCAGCAGGTGCTTCTGTGATGAGGAGCCTACATCATCAGCACCGAATAACTGCCACCTGATCCGAGCAAAGGCGGAACAATGGCAGAGGAAGTGCTCTGCAGTGTCATCGTCTTCTTCACAGGCGTCGCAGAGGGTTTCATCGCTGAGGCCAAGCACACTTAGGTGTTTGGCGAAATTGTAGTGCCCCGTTAGTACGCCGGTAAGTTGTCTGCAATCTTTTCTGTTAAGAAACAACAAGAAAGCCGCGGATTTCTTACAGACGTTGGGGAGCATGCGCTTCGTCTATCTACATCCTGGATGGTCATGCCACCTGCGGCTGTGCTCTCGAGAAGTCCAACCATCGATGGAAACCCTAACCAATGACGCAGACAGTCACAGCGTAGGTTCAGGTCCTAAGAATGCCTCATCAGATCCTCGCCTAGCAAGTTCATCGGCAATTTCATTTCCTGTGATTCCGTGGTGCCCCGGGACCCAGACAAGTCTTAGCGATCAAGCTACCAATCAAATTCCGAGAAGAATTGCATTCCTGAACTATCCTGGAAGTGGTTAAAGGGTTCAGCAATGCCTTAAGCACAGATTGGCTGTCGCTACAGACACAAATATTTCGCCCCTTCCACCTATTCTTCACAATATAGCTCGTAGCCATTATGCGACGCAAATTTACATAACAAGGTGTGCAGTCTAAAGTTGTCGCTCTTCACGAAGGCACCAGCACCAGATCCTTCATTGGTCTTGGAGCCGTCCGTGAAAATTCGATTACATTCCTTTCCTGGCTCAGATTCTGGCCAGAGCCACTCCTGAGTGCAGGGAAAGTCGACTTTGTATGTTCGTCGCAGCTGGAGTAATGGTGTCCGTGCGGCAGACGGCGTATCCATAAGACTGGGGTCAAAGGAAATGCGGTGCGCAAGGTCATCGAAACTCCAGTGCGAGTTGTACCAAAGACCACTTCTTTTTAAACGGAAGATGGCCACCCCATGATGTGGACATCTAGGGGGGGGGGAGATTCAGCAGTGCATCAAGAGTAGAGCCAGGCGTGCTAGGGAAGGCCCCTATGCAGCCGTGACAGACCGTTCTTTGAAGCTTGGTGAAAGCAACAATTACGTATTTACGCGAAAGCTTATTCCACCAAACGACCGATGCATAGGAGAGAAGGGGCCTGATCATAGCCGTGTAGATCCAAACGGATCTTGTTGGTGATAGACCCCAGGATTTGCAGAAAATTCCCTTACACTGCTAGAAAACTGACAGTGCCTTCACAATTTTCGTTTCGAAGTATTTTTTCCACAGAAGCTTCCTATCTAGAATGACACCCAGATATTTAGCTTCATCGGAAAGGTGACGGATCAAACCAGTCAATTTCCTCCTCCTCGTGAAAAGGACAACCTCGCTGCGCCTGCGCTTTTGAACACACATCCGCTAGGTATGATCCGACAGACAGAACAGCTACATCATCCGCATAGGCCTGGGCGTAGATGTTAGAACTATTGAGAGCATCAAGCAGAGAGTCAACCAGCATGTACCATAGCAGAGGAGACAAGACGCCTCCCTGCCTCCCCTCAGCCATAACATACTGGCCACAATCCGCGTCCGCAATAATAATTCTATTCAAGTGCTGAGCTTACTGGTAAATTTCTTTTGGTAGTTGAATTTCCTAATCACCGTATCCTTTGGAATGGCCAGGAGTGGTAGCTTTTTGACTAGTGTCTCGATGTAATGCACCTGTCTTTTCCTATCCCTTCTTTGGCCATTCCCATGATTGTTTTGTTTGCACACTCTGCAACCACTAGATGCAAGGGAGTCAGCTCCAGTAGCACCTCCATGGCCGCAGTTGAGCAAGTTCTCATGGCTCCTGTAATACAGAGGCATGCCAATCTTTGAACTTTGCTGAGTGTATCAGATTGGTTCTCTTGATCCATGCTATTACACCATAGGTTATTGTAGGTCGAACAATAGAGATGTACATCCATCTTAGAATGCTTGGACTGCATCCCCAGTATTTGCCCGCCAAGCTTCGACAAATCATCAGAGCACGCGTCACTTTCCTGGTTATCTCTTCTGTATGTTTTTTCCAGATGAATTTGCTGTCCAAGATTACTCCCAGATATTTAACTTTTTTTACCGGAATCAGTGTTGTACCCGACAGACTTATTGGTTTTAGTCGTTCCAGTTTTCGTTTTCTTGTGAAAGGTACTATGGTGGTTTTTGCCGGATTTGGGCTTAGCCCAGCCGACAGGCACCATTCCTTAGTTAAAGTTAACCCCCATTTGATAATATCGCATAGGGTCTCCTCCATTTTTCCTCTGGCTATGATTACTATGTCATCGGCATATGTCTGACATCTGATGCCATGGTTAGTTAGTATCTCTAGAAGCTCGTCTACAACTAGGCTCCACATGAGAGGAGATAGAACTCCTCCTTGTGGGCATCCTCTTGTTGTGTCGACTTTTATTATGCCTCTTCGCTGATCTTGTACTCAGGAGTTCATACATTCATTTCGATATTGTGTGGTTTACTTCTTTTTTGTAAAGAGCTCGAACAATTACATCGTGTTGTCAAATGCTCCTTCAATATCCAAAAAAAGCACATATAACTATTTCTTTCGCATCAAGATCGCTTTCTATAGTTTCTGCGGATCTGCCTGCCCTATATGCATTATGACAGTAGTGTAGAGGGGATACATGCAGTACTTTCTCTCTTATATAGTTGTCCACAGCCTTTTCCATCGTTTTAAGGAGAAACGTTGAAGGTCTGTAGGACTTTGGTAGACTTGGGTCTTCCTTCTCCATTTTTGGAATAAGTACTACCTTTGCCCCTCTCCACTGGTTCGGTATGTATCCCAGTGCTAGACTGTGTCACTTTAGACGTATATATCCTCTGATGCGTTGTCCCTGGTTCAGAGTCGAAGACTTAAAGAGTCAGTACTTAAAATTTGAGACTACTTAGTCCGTTGCATTATACCCGTACAAGATTTGACCAAATTTCTTACAGATTTGGACTATGCATACAAAAAAAGGAATTTTAAAAATAATAATAATAATGGCGGCTCTACAGTCCTAGCTTCTCAGCAACCACTCGTGTTGTGCGTGCTATTGTTCTCTCACGAGTGGAGGGGACTTACAGTTTTAATGCCGACTCCGAACGGCGAGATTGAGAAGCTTTTTCTAGACAGTTATACTCCTTGAGCATTGTCAGTGACTCGAAAGAGGTGGAGCCGCGAACAATTTTTTTTTTTAAAAATTGTTTGTCTGAACTTGTATTCGAACCTAGACTGTGAAAGTCTAATGCGTATGGGTCGACGCACGAACCCACACGGCCTCGGCGCCGGATATTACAAGCCAACAAATATTGTACAGTTGCAAACAAACCAGTTCTTGAGCACACAATAATCCGACTAAAAGAAATTGGCAATTCGTTTTTAAGAATTTGAATAGTGTTAAGTCAAAGACGCTAATGGAATGGACTTGGGGCGACTACTCTGTTTTCAGAAGACTATCCAACACACAATCAAAGAATCTGTCTTCTCCAACATTTTATTAAGTGTTCTTAAAACAGTAATCCTCAAAACATGAATACTTGACTTAACGTGGAGAAGATGAAACGTCCGCTGTGGATCTGCTGAATAACCCATTTTCATCCGCAAGAGATTGTAGGTTAGGAAGCGGAGTGTGATATTGAAAAAGGAAAAAAACATCACTTCCACTCGAAGGCCATAGGGCCCATTGTGAGATCGTAAGACTAAAGTATGATCAGCAAAAACGGAGAGCATCGTCTAGTTTCGATTCTTTTGCATCCACACTTTCTTTCCTTTCCGTGCGCATTTAGTGACTTCTATGTCACGCGCTACCTTTTTGGTGTGTTGTTTGTATTGAAAGGTAGGTAGGTGATAGGGTGCCCTTTCGATTGGGTCGCGGATCACTTAGACCAACAGTTGGGTTCATTGTGCCCTATGTGTGGGGGGTGTACCCCGTGAGACCTACACTTTTGCTGCTTTTTAGAACCACCCAGATTGTGTTACATATCTCAAGAGGTGCCTCAGCTCTATTTTTTCAGATTCTCCAGCTCGTTGAAGAAGTTACTGCCTAGTGTTAGCAGTCTCCTTCCCCGTAGGGGTAGGCAAACGCATAGCAGGTGGCGGAAGGACTCTGTTTCATTAGGATGATATCTGTGGCCACAAACCATAACCGCTAAACTCGAGTTAGGACAAAAATGAGTTATAAGTAGCATTATGTTCAGCATGTTTAAATCTGTTTAAGTCACTAAATTTTTTATGTCCATATCTTTTTTTAAACAGAAGTTATTCCAAATAAACTGGGCAAGTGCGAGTTGTACTCGCACGGGTAAGGTTCCGTCGCATAATATTGATGGATGATTTCTGAAGATCAAACGACGTTTCGAAACTATTTCAGTTGAATTTTCTTCTAACTTCAACTCAAATCAACTATTCATTCATACATTTATACATCCGAAAAAATCAAACGTTCATCCCTACATATACCTATATCTCTATCCAAGTTTATCCAACACAGAAAATCCCTTCCATCATACACATACCCAATCTCTGCTCATGCCTGCGGTGTGTGTGTGTATTCATTTCTGTTGGGCATTTAGGGGTGAAATCGAAAAGATAACGCTCAGCAACGAATAGAGTGGCCGAACACAGCATGAAATTATGTGTGGAAATGAAATTGTTTTCATTTTAAATCTTAGATATCTCAAAATTTCAACATAAATCGATATTTTGAAATGTATCATTTCTTAATGCTTACATTGATGTCTTCAAAACTGCGTTTTCAGATCTTTAAAATTCGCATGTCGATGATTGACCGTTTTTGGCCAATATCTACAAAACCATTAGGGCCAGAATGCTCGCAATGGTTTTAAATGAAAGTACTCAATGAAGCCAAGTTTTTGTGATTTTTTCAGATTTTTAAACACTTTGGTTTGGAAACGGCAGGGGGAGACGCATTTAAAAAAACTTTGGACCTCCATATTTTCCAAACGGTATTTTGGATAAAAAAGTGTTGAAAGAAACCTCCACCTCATTTCGAAAGATCTGTCGATTGATATATATTTCGATGGGGTGCGACAATTTTTCAAAATTAATGTCAACTTCACCTGTACCGGAGCCACCCTCAAATGGCCCCACTTTTTAAAATCGCTGCATAGGCAATGACATCTAGGTCTGAAGTACCTAATTCCAAAATTTCATGCCGATATCTTCATAAACTTCGGAGATAAAAAAGTGTGACAGACACGACGGACGGACGGACACACCGAAATTATAAAGGTTCCGTTTTTGTAGACGGAACCTTAAAAACCTAGTAGCTTAAGTACTAGTAGTAGTACAAATTTGAAACTTTGACCGCCTCTCCTGAAAAAGTATAAAAACCGACTTACGTCCTCAGGTCCCTCCTCGGTGACGACCTTTCATCCCTGCATCGGGATCGAGGGTTTTTGGGCATGGAGAAAGTTAAGGACTTCCTGCTTGTCGAGTTCCAAGTCTAGAATGCAGAGTCTTGCCTTCGGTGCTTTGGGGATTTTCTCTATGGGGACCGCTTTCAATACAGGTCCCTCTCCGATCTGTAAGCCCCTAAACGCCATCTTAGCGAATTCCTTTGACCATTGGTCCTTGCAGTCCATAACTAGCACTCTTCTATGTCACCTGATCTTTCCATATCTTAGAGCCTTCTGGGCGGCATTCCTGCGAATGTGGTCAAAGGTTGCTTTGGCTAGTGCTGCCTCTACCTTTTTGCCACATTCGAAGGAATATTGTTCATTAGATTTCCCGACATCCACTACATCTAACTGCAGCGGATTTCGAGACATCTTTCTACACGATAACTTCGGGTCGCCCACTTTCCCGGGATTGCCTTCGTTGCCTCCGGCTTTCCAAATTTCCCTGTTGGGTTTTTTTGGTGCCGTGAACGAAGGCCATATGAACTAACGCCATAATGGCGTTAATTCACTTTTAAATGCGAATTAACGCCATAATCCACTTATGGCTTTAATTCACTTTCAAATTTGAACTAAAGCCATATGGCGTTAGTTCGTTTTAGGATGTGGCCTTAGTTCACATTTGAAATTGAATTAAAGTCACTCGCATCAATCTCAATAATTTACATTATTTACATGGTCCTAAGAAATGAGGTAGAAACTTGTAGGAAACAGTAATGTTGGAATGGGGGGGCATGCTGCCCCCCTGCAACCCCCCTGCTGGACCACATGTAGGATTTGAAGTAGGCGCGAGACTGAGTGTATTCATGCTTTTTTTTATCCATGATTTGCATGACTTTAAAGAAAGTAAATACAATCAAATTCGCACTTACTCCAAATTGCATATGTGGTCAAGCAGGGGGGTTGCAGGGGGGCAGCATGCCCCCCCATACATACCTCATATGTATGTATGCATGTAAAGGGCAAGGGAGGTAGGTTGGTTGGAAACTAAACGTGGTCCGATCATGGTGGGACATTGGACAGATAACGCGCTTTAGAGCTCAAATACATTGTATGGTATTAGTTCACATTCGAAAGTGAACTAACACCATATGGCGTTAGTTCAATTTAATATATGGCTTTAGTTCCAATTTGAAAGTGAATTAAAGCCATAAGTGGATTATGGCGTTAATTCACTTTCAAATGCGAATTAACGCCATTATGGCGTTAGTTCATATGGCCTTCGTTCACGGCACCGTTTTTTTAGGGTCGTTCGAGGCGTCCTCGACGAACCTGTTCCTCTTACCAGCTAGAGCTTTCCCGTCCACCTTTGCTCTACCTGGGTGCTTCACTCCGCTAGGACCCGGCCTGTTGGCAGCTTCCCTCTTTGCGCTAGTGTCTCTCCCTACCTTCTTAGCCAAACCGTAGTTTGGAAGTTGGCATCCTTTCTAAACCCTTTTAGACAAGCAGGCTTAGGTCTGGTTGATTAGTCCTTTTCGATGCCATTGTTGGCCCAACCTAAGAAGTTCCTCTCCTTCTTTGTGAGGGACGAGTGCTCCTTTGCTGTCAAAATAAATCGTAAGTGCCGCGCTTTGAGGAAACAGGCGTATAATATAAATAAACTCTTGCTAATCTCTGTATACTTGGGTTCATGAGGCAAGTTATAGAGCCCTGTTTTGAGCGAAATGGCTGACTTTGGGGAAGACATTGATCATCCCTATACTGCTCTATGACGCAAATGCATGGATAATATTCAAATCTGGTGAAGATGCTCTTGGTCTCTGCGAGAGAAATGTTCTGCGCTTGATCCTTGGCCCTGCTTGCTTTAAGTGCGATCGAGGAGAAGATTCAATCAAGAACTATATTGGCTCTAAAGCGATATGAGTCTATCTAGGTGTCCACGGATCCAACGCCTAACTTAGGACAACTTAGCTCCGACAACAGAGGAGGCCAACGAAACAGACGGCGGACACAACCGGAGAAGGACTTCAACTAACTTGATGTGCGCAATTGGAGATAGCCAGCATAACTGGAGCGGTTTTTTTTTTTTTTATCAAGGCCCAGATGACGCCATTCGTGTTGTTGCATAGTTTTCGTTGAGTCAAGAAGACCTTACGTTGTGGTCTAAACGTTTTCCACTATTTTTTTGATGTCGTAAAATGTGTGTGCTGCGACTAACTATGACACTAAACAATTCCAAAGACATAACTAATCAATTCTTCTTTTTTTTGATTCTTTTAGTGTTGCAGGTGCAATGGGAATTTGTTTTCCCTACCTGGGCGAGTTTCAACCAACAAAATACCGCGAAAAGATCCTCTGCTGGATGGAAATGTTTTGGACAATCGGAATAATCGTTCTACCACGTAAGTTACTGTTTGTTTTTTACGCATCCACTTAGCACGTGCCCCTAAGGGACAGCTTCGCAGAGATGATCGTCAAAGTCAATTAGGACTGCATCTATTTGCCCCCCAATCATGATGGCTCAATCAGGAGGTGTCAAAAAGTCACTCTAAAATGTAAATTATCCACAAACAAAGAGCAAGCCTCGCAGAATAACCCAAAAGAGATACAGAACCACCACATGATTTACGAGTCGCCTATTCAAATCACTTCTCGATCGTTTTGATCCGGTAAACAGAGATTTAACGAGACGCGATCATGCGATCGTTAGGATCGTTCCCACTCGAAACTTCGGTCTAAATTTCTAAGCAAACACTATCGGCTAGAGGACGGCTGCTTCCACAACGGAGATCATCCCATTTTATTGATACAATTTCGTTTTAGAGCCAATACGAGTCATTTTGGTTTTCATTAACACGTCCTATCATCAGCTTGGGGGCTTCGGTTTGACGGTCTCGGCACGAATAATGTGGTGGGCAAATATAAGATCGACGGGATTTGGGAAATGTACCAAAAAATCAATTAGCACCCGTATGTGGTCTAACTGATCGTCCACTTCGAATTGGACTAACATCTCAATTAGTGCTGTCAATGCAGATCGGCTGGGGTGGGGTCTGTTCGGAGTTGACAAACAGAATGTGTTTGGTTTGGCCTTTTGTCACGTAGATGCCTTGATTATGTTTACTGTTTGGACACCTTTATGGGAGATTTCGTGTGTATTTGGGCAGACGGAAAAGCAGAGCACTTGTGTTCCTGAGAATTACTAAATGCAAATTGGATCATTTGTATTTTTCAAGAGTGTTTGAATATAAGGGGGATCGGTAGAAGGTTTCGTTTTCTAATTATATATTTATCAAAGTTGTCTCCTTTTTACGTTGTTTACGAGGCGAATTACCACTCTGGTTGCGTAGGCGTTGTGATTTAGTGCCAGTCGGCGTCAGCTCAGGTATCATCTTCTAGTTAGAGCCTATTAAGTACTCACTTTCGCTTCCCGATGCAGCTTCTCCTCCAGTCAATGACACTGCTTCTGGAGTATAACTTCCACGAATAACTTCCCAAAATCTCTATTCGGACTCAATACAGTATAACTGGTTGATATACAGGAAGCTTTTTATGTCCCTGGTCGATTTTGAATGGCCGTCATTTCGATTCAGATGACATTTATTGGTATCCAACAGTCATAGAGAATGGTCGATAACAAAGTATTATGGAGCAGCAAACCTCGGAACAGCTTATGGAAATTGTTGAAATATTTTATTTAAATAATCATTCAATTGCGAATACGCGAGAAAATAATGTGAATTTTTTTGTGTACATCATGAGCTGTGCCAAGCAAGTCATTCATTTACCGTGTAAAAAATATTTCCCTGGGAAATAAAGTTAAGTCTGGACGACTATTAGGGCTGCGTACACCAGAAAACACCAAACCAGTGAGGTACAGTGTTGCTGAATGTCCGGGTACCCCTTATCGACGATGTTCACTAGAATTGGGAATGTGAATTGGGAAATCATGACTGCTAAAAACTGTCAAAGAAAAGGTGACCGCCGAGCAAAAATGGAAGCTTCCGAGTTTTAAAGTTTTAAACCAGGAGTTTTGGCAAAAAAACATTATCAGCACACTTTAGCTCAATAAACTGAGTAGCCTCTAGAGGGGCACCGAAAACTCTCAACTGATACACCAAAGACCAAAAAAACTCTCATAAAGCACCTGAAGGGGCTACATTTGAGGTAGAGACGTCATTGGCCATAGGTACTCATATAAGGGTGTAGATGCAAATCCATATAAAGCGTTATTCATTAAGCGCTTCCTATCTTCAAATTGAAATAAAACAAAGTGTGTGTGAGGTGTCATCGACATATTTTATTTGTTTGAAAGGCCTGTCGTTGCCATTATGTATGAAATATATCATCGTTCAAATGTCTATCGCGGCTTTTCTGGGTGGCGCGCATCCAAAATCCCCCATTTTCAATGACTCTGGTATATAAAGCAGGCTGAATCTGATTGATGGCATGGGTTATGTTGGCTATGAGGGCCGCTGTGGTTTGTGGCTTATTCGCATAGACCTGCGACTTCAGAAAACTCCACAAGAGAAAGTGTAACGGGGTTAAGTCGCACGATTTAGGTGGCCAGTTCACTTCACCTTCATGTGAGATGATCATGCCTTCGACTCGCTCGTGCAGAATTTCCAATGTGGCGTGTGCTGTGTGGCACGCAGCGCCGTGCTCACGTCATTGGAATCCATCATTATCATCATAATTTTCAGTGACCCGCATGTTCCACTAAAGGGGTTTCGGGGGCCATGCCACTCGATCCTCCTCCATCGACTCTAACTCATCAAAAGCTATGCCCAAGCGCAACCAAGCGAGTTTTTGGACTTGGCCCAACCATCTCTTCCTGGGTCTGCCAAGCGGTCGCCTACTTGATGGAATCGCATTCAAGGCACGCCACGAAAGTCGTGATGATGGGGATATTCTTGCCACGCGACCAAACCATCGAAGTACATCCCTTTCCGTTCGAAGAAGCAGCTGCCCAAAGCTGAGTTCCTCGCGCACTGCCGTGTTTCTCACTCTATCCCGGCGAGTAATTCCCACAACAGCACCAAGAAGTCTCATCTCAGCAGCTTGTATTCTTTCGGTCACTACCCAAATTTCATGACCATAGGGGTGAGAGTTGAAACAAATGCTGCGTTAAAACCGCTAACTTGGCTTTTACACCCAGCTCGGCCTACCTGATTACAGATCGACCAAGCTATTTCAAAATTGACCCAGCTTGGCCAATCCTACAGGGAAGCTCAGCATTATTCCTCCAATCACTCGTCAAGAAGACCCCGAGATACTTAAACTTCTCCACCTGTTTCAATGGGACTCCACTCACATGTAGATTGCATTAGGCAGGCGTTCTGGAAATAACCTTAACCTCGGATTTGTCCACGTTAACCCTCATCCCAGCATCAGCACACACGGCCACAAACCTATCTAGCTCGCGCTGGAGTTCCATCTATCTGGGAGGATGTAAGGTGACTAAGTCATCTGCAAAAAGTAGATAGCCTACCCTCAACTCTCACAATGTGAAACATTCCTCGCCTCGACTGCGCTGTAACATCAAGTCCATATATGGTATATAATGAAAAGGACAGGTGACAAGACGCACCCTTGGCGAAGTCCAACGCCCACGGTGAAAGGTGTTGATTTACTACCGTTAATCCGAATACACCTGCTACAGTTTGTGTATAGAGACTGAATGGCCCTCAACAAAGACCATCAATCCCATACTCCTGCAGAACACTCCAGAGTTAACCTCGAAGAACTCGGTCGTATGCCTTTTCCAAATCTACAAAACAACTGTAGATCGGTTTGGCGTACTCCGTACCCCGAAAAGTACTTGCTCCATCTGGGCAAGATGTCCACCTCATCGGAAAGCAATACGCCATCTTTAGATTTCACTCCTTCGATGATGTTGAATTTCGTTCCTCTGAGCCGGCGAACGGTTTACCAGAATACCTTTTTCGCAGATCTATGGTCGCTTTCCAACTTCTCGCCGAACTCCTTCCATAATCCATAACATTAAATTTTGGCCAAAAGAAGTTGGTAGTCATCGACATATAGCGCTCGCCGTTGACGGTGATGGTCTGGTCAACGTCGTTCTCAAAGAGGTATGGACTGATGACGCCGCCAGCCTAAAGTCCACACCAAACAGTGTTTATTTCGGGATACATTGGATTGGATCCAATTACAAGATACGCCATAATGTGGCGTGAGACAAGCCATTAAATCGATGGATTTGGATCTTCTTCAACACTTTCTTACGGCGGCCATATTTTCTGCAGAGCGGGTATTTCAATGATGGATAAACTTTGGTAACATATCCAGTATCTGCAAATTCTTTCACAGTTTTGTCGATAATACGCTCAAATTAACGATTGTTGACCATAATCGGCTTGAAATGCGCGAAAGGTAGTCCATTCCATCACTCCAATTTTCCAAGACCTTGTTGATGGTTGGATAATATTGGCCTTATGTGCTTAAATCGCTTCCGGATTATTCGCATAAAATCGGCCCTTCACGGTTCCCCACAAAAAATGGGGTCAAATCGCAGCTCCGAAGCGACCAATTGACATCGCCAAGACAGCTGATAACACGATTTTGGCATTTGGTGCGTAAATGATCGACTGTGGCATGGGCTGTGTGACATGTCGCACCTTCCTGCATGAACCAGAGGTTGTTCAAGTCCATGTCTTCAATTTCATTAAAAAAAAAGTCGGTTAATGGCTGGATCTGTAACGCCCACCGTTGACCAAAACGTTGTTCCAAGCCTCATTTTCGGAGAAAAATGGTCCAATTATGGCACCACTCCACAATCAGCACCAAACTGTCACTCTCTGTGGATGCATTGGCTTCTCGTGGATGCATAATGTGCGCTTTTTCCGAGCCCCAGATGCGTCGGTAACAAACTCACCGATAACTTCAATGTCAGAAAAGGTTTTAGACAAGGCGACGCGCAGTCATCTGACGTCTTTGCCATCGTTCTTCAGAAGATCGTACAAAACTCACTGGCCAACACAAGAGGCACGATCTTTCGAAAGTCTGTTCAACTGCTAGCTTGCGCGGAAGACATTGACGTGATTGGCCGGACACAGCGAGCCGTCAATGATGCGTTTGCTGGCATTGATATGGAGTCGACTAAAGTGGGCTCGGCGGGAAACGAGGGCAAAACCAAGTATGTACTGTCATCGAGGAAGGACGCACAATATCGACGACTTGCCCACAACATCACCATAGGCAGCTAAAACTTTGAGGTAGTAAAGGACTTTGTCTACCTAGGTTCTGCGGTAAATAGTACAAACAACATCAGTACCGAGATCAAACGCAGAATAGCGCTTGCCAACCGCTGTTTTTTTGGGCTCAAAAGGTAGCTGATTAGTAGAGCCCTCTCTCGGAGGATCAAGTTGGCTTTGTATAGGACATGGATCATCCCAGTTCTGCTTTACGGCGCAGAGGCATGGACAATATCCCAAGCGGATGAACAGTCTCTTGGTCTTTTCGAGAGAAAGTCCTGCGCGCGGTCTTTGATTCTGTTTGCGATGATGGCATTTGGAGGAGAAGGTTCAGCCACGAAGTACATATGTATATGGGCTGTACAGCGACATGAGTCTAGCCTGGCGTTTACGGATCCAACGCCTAAAATGGCTAGGCCATGTAGAGCGTATGGACAACTTAGCTCCGGCCCGACGAGTCTTCGACTCTGAGCCTGTGGGACAACACAATAGAGGGCGTCCATGTACAAGGTGGCGCACACAAGTCGAGGGGGGTCTCGGCCGGAGAGGCATGTTGGGGTGGCATGTTGGGTGAGGCTCAAGTCCACCTCGGACTTTAGCGCCCTAAGAAGAAGAAGAAGATACCTAAATTTTGTTTGTACGTAGCCGCCGAGATGAAAATGTGCCTCGCTAGAAGAGATGATTTTCGCCTAAAATCGTTGTCCAATTAAAGCGATGCGAATGAAGCGGATGGTCGCTCGCTTTCAATTGCTGAGTCAATTGGACCTAGTAAGCGAATAATCCGAGATATTTGTGCAGAATTCTCCTCAGGCTAGTGCGTCAAATGTTGAGCTGTTGAGATCGATGGCGAGTTGATGTTCGTGAATTTAGTCTCACACTCTCGGCTACATTCTCATCTACGCGCACCATACGACGACGGGAACCATGAGTGTTGTCCACTAGCACACCAGTCTCACGAACTTTTTGCACAAACTTGCGTACATTAGTTGCGGTGGGTGCTTAATTTAAGCAAAAGCTTCTTTTCAAAAAACGCACGGTTTGGGCTACACAGCACTCACTTTGGAAATAAGTTTTCAATATTTCCCAACATTGTTCAAGCGTAGGGCGACTCATTTCGTTCCGTGGAGGTATGATACTGACTGTCTGTTGATACTGATTTCGAGCGGGAAACAGCTGTCAGTGTCAAAATAACCTATGACTTAAAAAAAGCCACTAGACGGCCCACCCTGTATAGTTCATCGTACCGATCTGGTCGAGTCTTCGCTGTCGTGCGACCTTTCTCGAAGACAGCATATCCATACTTCGCTTTCCCTTCGTTTAAAGTCAATCAACGCCGCTTTTGACATTAACGGTCCCGATGAGAACTTGAGAGAGCAACTAGAGGTCTTGTCGTCATTCTTCTCAAACTGCCAAATTTGACGAGATTGTACACAGGACTGGATGGTGCAGTTGGTTAAGTGTCTACCCTAAGTTAGAGGGGTCCCAGGTTGGAATCCCAGAGCAAGCAAAGTTAATACGCTCTTTCCCGTTTTTCAAATCTGGTCCAGTCACCATTTGCCGTTGGGATCAAATTAAAGGCACTATCACTGGAGTGGTCAGTGGTACTAGTCAATGGACAATGGACCAAGTGGTCTAAGTGTGCTGATGAATTTCACTAGCAGCCCCCTAATCTAACCTAACTTAACCTTGACGCGAGACTCAAAACTAGAGATGGCGCAGTAAACCTTGTCCCTACGATGAATAGGTGGTCAGTGCCGATCTGCTTGTGTTACCCTTGGTCATCGTCCAAATTCAGTAAAACGTCTATGGATGAGACATTCATAGGATTTTATTTTTTTTGTGTTTGGTCCTCCTTTGCTGCCAAGGGTTCGGGCACAGTCGTACCTAGCATAAGCACCTTTTTTGACCCACACGCAGACATTGAGTGTAGTGACGACTCCCTAACATCTAGATGCGCTCTGTAGTCACTTTGGGTGTCATTTGCACCCGTGGTATGGAAAACATTTCATTGCATATTAAAGTATAGACAAATGTTTAGATATGTGGTACGTTTTTCATACCACCGGCCCTGAAAGAGTTAAAAGCTTTGGGGACCCTATTTGTTTTGTGACGATTTCAATATTCCCTCTTTTCCTTACCATTTCTCCATTTTGTCTCGCTGGAACTCCAAATAGAAAAAGCATGCATTTTATTCAATTTTTCTTGCCACACACATAACCTGATATAATCTGCTTCTCTTACCTTTTTCCACAGTGATTGCTTGGGCTATAATCCCGCTTGACATAAGTTACGTTCACGAGCATTTCAGTTTCCACAGTTGGAATTTATTCGTAGCAGTATGCGCCCTACCAAGGTAAGCGCCCCGATCAGCACGTCCCTTATGCTCCTAATTTGACAACCGTCTTATAGTCTTTTTCTAGGCCTGTGGCTCTTTGCATTTCCAGAAAGCCCAAAATTTCTGCTGGAAGTCGGTGAACCAGAAAAAGCGCTTAAAGTTCTAAGACACATGTATGAGAAGAATACCGGACAAAGTCAGGATAATTATCCTGTAAGACCCAACCTTTTGTGTGCGCAACAGATCAGCTAATGCCATCTCACTCTCATTTCAGTTCACAAATCTAATAGGTGGTAAGATACTAACAGAAGACAGTGTCTCTGTGAGAAGACTAAAACTGCGACGACCAAAAGAGCTTAAGATCCTTGTCGGCGAGATTTGGACACAGACCAAAACGCTCTGCAGGAAGCCGTACCTAAGGACGACCATACTCACTTGTTTGATACAATTTGGACTGACATCAAGGTAAGGCCAATGCATGCCAACAAGTTTCCCAAGGTTAACAGACTCCCCCCTGTGCAGCTACTATACACTTATGGTGTGGTTTCCTGAGTTATTTCAACGGTTCGCCGACTTTGAGGAACTCAATCCAGATGCAGCGACATCTGTCTGTCAAGTTTCATCAGTATACATCTCAAATGGGTAAGTCTTCGATTGCGCGCAAGAGAAAACACCGTAAATGCTGCACTTTTTGGTCCACTTTCAGCACAATGACAGAAAATGGCGAGAGCTGTGATTCAAGCATACAGCAGGGAGTCTATCGAAACACACTGATCATTGGACTGGCCTGCATACCGACCAGCTTCTGGCTTCCCCTCTGTGTTCATCGGTTAGGAATAAAATTCTTCTTGGGTTTGTAATTATCCGCGCATTGCCTTCGAATTGTTCGCTGATTTGGAATAATCTTTTCAGTATTCGGTCTGGAAGCTGCTGCAGCAGTCACCATTGGCCTGTATTTTGTTCGCAACGCAGTGCAAAATCTCATACTGTCATGCATCTTTGAGGCACTCACATCGCTCAGTATAAGTACAGTGTACTGTGTTATGGTCGATCTATTCCCAACGAATTTAAGGTGAAAGGGAATGTGTTAAATTTTGAAATGACCGCAAATCGTTTGTTTATGTTTTCAGAGTTATGGCGGCGGCGTTATCCATGACATTTGGACGTGGCGGGGCGCTGTTAGGAAATCTCCTCTTTGGATTCCTGATAGACTTCAATTGTGTAGTACCAATTGTTATATTTGCTTTTATGTTAGCTGGTGAGTAAATTATCAAAAAAAATCATCAAATTGTTTTTGTAGGCTGTAGAGCGTGCGGACACATCCTCTCTGTTTAGCGTTTTACTGGATTTATTGTATAACAATTGTAATATCGTTCGTTGTTCTATTTTATCGAATATTATTTTTTTGTGTTTTATAGCCTTATTTGTTTATTGACGTTATTGGCTTGATGCATCTTTACGGATGACTGCATGCCTAACAGCTAGGGATGCAAACGAAACATAGACGAAGTCCTTTACTAGTTCAAAGTTATAGCTGCCTATGGTGACGTTCTGGCTAAGTCGTCGATGTTGTGTGTCCTTTCTTGATGACAGCATATACTTGGTTTTGCCCTCGTTTACCGCCAGACCCATTTTAGCCGCTTCCGTTTCAATGCCAGCAAACGCATCATTGACGGCTCGCTGTGTTCGCCCAATCACGTCAATGTCATCCGCGTAGGCTAGCAGTTGAACGGACTTTTGGAAGATCGTGCCTCTTGTGTTGGCCAGTGAGTTTTGCACGATATTCTTAAGAACAATGTTAAAGAAATCACATGACAGCGCGTCGCCTTGTGTAAAAGATTTTTTGACATTGAAGGTCTCGGTGAGTTCATTACCGACCTTGATGGAGCAGCGAGAGTTCTCCATCGTCATCCTGCTCAGTCTGACGAGTTTGGCAGGAATGTCAAAGTTAGACATGGCGCTGTATACCTCGTCTCTATACACGCTGTCATATGCGGCCTTGAAATCGACAAATAGATGGTGTGTGTCGATCTGCATTTCTTGAGTCTTTTCCAGGATCTGCCGCAGTGTGAAGATTTGATCGATGGTGGACTTCCCGGGGCTGAAACCACACTGATAAGGACCTATCAGTTTGTTCACAAATGGTTTCAGCCGTTCACACAAAACGGCAGAGAAGATTTTGTTAAGGCGATGTTAAGGAGACTTATCCCTCGATAGTTGACGCAGTCAAAGGGGTCTCCTTTCTTGTGGATCGGACAAACGATACTGAGATTCCACTCATCGGGCATGCTTTCCTCCGACCATATCTTACAGATGAGCTAGTGCATGCGCCCTACCAGATCATCTCCAGCTGCTTTAAACATTTCAGCGGGCAGACTATCTGCACCAGCAGCTTTATTAGACTTCAGTCTCGATATCGCTATCTTGACTTCGTCTAGGTCGGGGGGACGGTATTCTCTTCTATCATCGTCCGTTGTGTTGAGTGGAACATTCTGCCTGACAGCGGTATTTGTGTCCTCATCGCCGTTCAACAGTCTGCAGAAATGATTTTTCCAAATTCTCAGTATCGACTGCGAATCTACTACTAGCTGTCCATTTTCATCCCGGCAAGCTTCTGTCCGAACTTTACACCCATTCGATAAAAGTTTCACCCTGTGCTAAAACTTTCGGACATCAGTCCTGCCATAACACCTCTCCATCTTTTCGATCGCGCGCTTCTCGTGCTCTTTCTTTTTCTTCCTGAGAAGCTGGTTTTCTTCCCTTCTTCTCTGTTCGTAGAGCTCACGAACAGCTCTCGTGGTTCGATGCAGCGTTGTCCGGTAGGTTTCTACCTTTGTTGCATGTGCCTGCCTGCACTCGTTGTCAAACCAGGGGTTTTTCCTAGGTGGTGTTTTAAAACCCAGTACATCAGTAGCGGCTTCTCTGATGGCTCTTTGACAACGTTTCCATTCTTCGTCTATTGTTAGCGCAGGCGGCGTCGAACTTTCAAAGAGTTTCAGGGAGACTCGATCGGCAAAGTTCCTGGCAGTCTGTTGCGATTGTTGCTTTTCGACGTCGAACCGTGATTGTCTTCCTCGACTCCGTTGTTCTTTCGATATCCGTGTCCTTACCTTGGCTACAACAAGGAAATGGTCCGAGTCAATGTTGGCGCCTCGGAACGTTCGGACATCAAAAATACTGGAGGAGTGTCTGACGTCGATCGCAACTTGATCAATCTGGTTGACGGTTGAATGATTAGGGGACCGCCAGGTCCCTTTATGGATGTTGAGGTGTGGGAACCGCGTGCTACCTACAGAGAGGTTTCGCCCCGTAACAAAGTCCAACAGCTTGAGTCCGTTTTCGGACGTGGTGTCGTGCAGGCTGTGTTTACCGATGACTCTAGCAAATTGTCCTCTTTACCCAGCTTAGCGTTAAAATCTCCTAGAACGATCTTGGTGTCGTAGCTGGGGCACTGATCATACGTTCTTTCTAGGAGATCATAGAAGTCATCCTTGCTATCGTCATCTTTGTCCTCCGTTGGGGAGTGAGCGCAGATTAGGCTGATGTTACCGAATTTAACCTTGATGTGGATTGTTATGAGGCGCTCGCTTACGTACTTAAAGCTTAAGACTTTTTGCCTAACTCTGCATCGAGCAACAAATCCACATCCAAAAAATCTCTGCCTTCGCTCTCTGTAACAATCGCCGTAGTACATATCGCAGTTTTTCATCCTCTTTTTGCCCGGCCCATCCCATCGCACTTCCTGGATTGCGGTAACGTCTGCTTTATAGCAGTCTAGGGCCTCCGCGAGTTCATCGGCTGCACGTGGTCTGTTCAGGGACCTCACATTCCACGTGCAAAACCGAAAATCATTGTCCTTTTTTCGTTTGCTAGGGTCGTCAACAGCAAATCCGTCCATATCCGAGGCAGGTTGTTGTTTCTGAACTCGTACGTTTTTTACGTGGTGAGGAAGTTAACCCCACGCACAACCTCCAACTGGGAGGGCAGGTCCATTTGTTTAGCCCCCGGACAAAGGGGTCCGGAAGGATCCGGTGTCGGTGGCCTCTTGCAGGCTGTGAGCGCCGCCGTTGGCCCCAAAAGAAGGGCTTTTCCGCCGCCATCTCTATTCCAGGGTCCCGACCTTACCATGGAAACCAGGTAGCTCCTGCTGACTGGAGTTGTGGATGCCGCCGTTGGCCAATCAGCTGACCAGCTCCTCCGCCGCCATCCTAAAAAGACTAATGAGCCCTGGTAGACTCACACTCCCCCCTCTCTCGTTTGCAGCCGCCCAGACGTCCCACGAGGGTTGGTTACCCCATCTTCTATGGAGGGTACTCGGCTGCCGGATTTCACCACGGGGAGGTGAGAGTAGGAGTTCGTTAATAGAGGCTAGGTGCAGACGCTTGTGTCTGCATGGTTCGCGTATTAACGCTTCGAAATCCGTACGATAAGCTACAAAATAAATATCCAATCATCAACGAAAGGGAAGACAGAGACGTTTTTTTCAGTTGAAACTAGTAAGACTAGTATATCTTTTTGTTTTGGTACAGTACACCGTAAATGTAGCAAACAATTTAAATAATTTTTTAAATTTAAAAAATTTAAATAAAACATCGGAAAACCATTGATGTATCGTTGTTAATAGCGATGTTTTTTAACATCGATTTTTGTCGTAGAACCATCGCTGTTTTCAAACATTGATGTTTTTAAGAACGATGTTGCATTCCTACTAACAGCGCTTGTCAACTTCTTCCTGATTTGGGGACAATATCAAAAAATTACGTTTGTTTTTTAAATGTTCTGAACTTCTGTGGGCTAAACTGATTATTCATACAGAGCTACAGAGAGAGTATCTATAGCGAGACAAACATAAAGTCATACAACAAAAGCTGTCATTTTAAATGTCACGTCATTGTTAAGTTGAATATGAAACTGTCATTGTGATGACTTTTGACAAGCAGAAAGTAGGAGATCGACTGTGTTCGTAATCGCAGTATTAGCGTGGTACTGTAACGTCAAGTGTACTTACGAGTATAATAATAATTGCGGCGCTACAGTCCGAGGTGGACCTGGGCCCAGCTTCTCAGCAACCACTCGTGTTGTGGGTCCTACTGTTCTGTCACGAGTTTAGGGAACCTACAGTTTAATGCCGAACGGCTCTTTGAACATTGTCAGTGACTCGAAAGAGGTGGAGCCGTGAAGAAATGTTTGGTGTTTTTTCTGGAATCAAACCGAGAACATCGAGCGTAGGTGTCAACGCACCTACCCACTACGCCACGGCGCCCACAATTGGTGACGAATACATGGTTCAAAACCGAAAAATGCTCCTTCTATCTTTTGAACTTGTCCTCATCCGAACTAAGCAGAGAACCATCTAGACTTTTCAGTGGGTGATGCTTAAAGTTGCGGCCACCAGGTAACTCTTCAGGGACTCTTCCCACGTTAGCTATTCTGATATTAGGGCCCCAGATTAACCCGCGCTTGTTACTTCGGGTTAACCGTAAAAAAGCTTGCACGGATTGTTGACGGAAACCACCAGTAAAGCAAATACTTAAACGCGAACTTGATTGTTGTGCTACTAGCCCGAGATATGTTTTGGACAATCAGTAGTTTTCCTGTCTCTGTCAGTTCCGAAGATGAACTGGCACGTTTTTCGAAACAGCTATATTACGAGTCTAGACATAAGACCCCAAATCAGTATAACGACATGACGATGACTCATATAAAATATGCTACAGGACACAAAACTGCACCAGTTGTTGTGGCAATGATAATGATCAAACAGTTGGAAAGATTCTACATTACCGTTTGAACAGCGTCAAGTTTTTTGCGCCATTTTTATATGATTGTAATTTTTCTGTTCTGCTAACGCAAATTTTTTATTCATCTACAGCAGCCTCCTCCTGCGTTTTGACTTTGATCATTGCAATCTAGTGCACATTGAATTTATTTCGAATTTTCCAATAATAATAACTATCAAATCCAATTTCATACAATTTTTCATAATAAATTTTATTGTAATCCATTGGTACCTATTTTGTTTATCCGCATGTAATAACTTTATTTTTTCTCTTCTTGCAGTATGTGGAATATTGTGCATTCTCCTACCGAGTACGGGGAATGAAGCCTTAGCATAAGACTAAATCTTTAATTTTAAGTAAACCATTAATAGAATTTAAAGCGAAAACAAAAACTTAAAAAACTAACTAAAACAAATTGTAAGCAAAATGAATAGATTCATATTTAAGTTTAATATAAAAACAAAATTGTATTATGAGACCCGACGTTGAGAAAAGTTGATGTTATATGTTGATATCGGTTGTTCATTTGTTATTCTGTATAAAGAACACTTAACAAAAATGTATGTTCAATTATTGAAAAAGAAAGTGAAAAGTAAAGTCTAATTTCGTATAAAATACCATATTTAAGTTAATACGCTTGTAGATCTTCGAGACGCAAATGAAAATGTATGTTTTCCGTGAATTGGATTGACCTAACGTAGATTAATTTTCTTCTAATAAAATAAAAACAATTGGAAGATAGATAAAAATTGAAACAATTGTGTATAATTTTTTGGAAGGGGGGAACTGTAATTTCAGATTAATTCATTCATTCTTATTGTGAAAGACAAGCAATTAGAGTCTAAGTTTTGTTAAAGGTAAACAAACGGGGGCGACATTGTGTAGATGAGAAGGGTGAGAATATTAAATGTTGATGGGAAAAACATGTATGAACTAATAAAGGAGTAGAATGTAAGAATTCATGGCGTTTTTATTTGACAAATTCAATGTACACACACAATCTATCTAACTGACATCAGTACGGAGATCAAACGCGGAATAATTCTTGATAACCGCTACTTTTTTCGACTTAAAAGGCAACTGAAAAGCTGTTGGGACCCTTTTAGGAAGGCGCAGAGATATACAATCAGCGCCAAAAGTGAATGAACATTCAGTCATGTGCCGAGGGTTTATCCACTAAATTAATATTCATCGGAATGAGGTAGAACAGACATGTATACATCAAATTAAAGCTCCAGAGTCATAGTTTAAAATATTGTGTACATTGTTTAACACAAGGGTAAAGATAAATATATTATAATAGTAATAATGGCGGCGCTACAGTCCGAGGTGCACCTAGGCCTAGCTTCTCACCAACCTAGCTTGAGCGTGCTATTGTTCTCTCACGAATGGAAGGGACCTACAATTTAATGCCGACTTCAAACGGCGATTTTGAGAAACTTTTACTTGACAGTTATACTCTTTGAGCATTGTCAGTGACTCGAAAAAGCTGGAGACGTGAACAATTTTTTTTTGAATAATTGTTTGTCTGAACTTAGGTAGGTAGGTAGGTATGTGGGTAGACGGGCTTAAGCCACGTCTCACTTAGGTCCTTAGGGACCCATTGTGATGCCGAATTGGAGGATAGTGTCCCCTTTTTTTTTTTTTTAAACCCTTGTCGCACTCATGGTCCTTCGTTGCTCCGGAGCCATCCCGATTTCCTTATAATCCTGTAAAGAGATCTAAGAGGTATATTTGAGATTTCATGTAAGTCTTGGAAGAAGAATTCTCCCAGTGTTCTATGACGCAACTGACAAAGCCTAGGGCAGAGACAGAGGTAGTGAGGAGTATCCTCACGTTCCTCCTCGTCACCACAACCTCTACAAATGTTGTCGTTGGAGAGTCCCATTTTCATGGTATGGTTTCTAAGATGATTATGGCCAGTGAGAGCTCCAACCACCATCGTTAGCAACTCTTTGTCGCACTGAAGGATCTTGTCGGTTTTTGCTCGGTCGTATCTGGGCCATAATGCTTTAGTAGTCGCACAAGTAGACAGACCGCGCCATCTACTGTTTGCCATTTCAATGATCTTTGTATCCACCTTATTCCTCAGCCCTGAGAGTGGCGGTTTAATACCCTGAATTGCTTGTGACGCGTCGGTCACTGACCCTGTTCTGGCAAGTTCATCAGCTATCTCATTGCCGGCTATGTCCCTATGTCCTGGGACACAGCACAGATTGATCGAGTGCTGTGAGCCAAGAGCCTTTAGATCTTCGCGACAGCTTGCGACTAGCTTGGACTTGACTTTTATTGCCGATATAGCTTTCATGGCCGCCTGACTGTCAATGAGAATGGTAATATCAGCTGGTGGTGGTATTGCCATCATTGACACACTGCCATAATCAGGTAGTCTGATTGAGCAGTGCAAGTTTAGCTCGTTGTAGAAAATGCCCGCGCCTGTGCCTGCTTCCATCTTTGACCCGTCGGTATATACCTTTATTGACGAGTTGTTGATGGGTTCATTGGACGCCCACTCCTCTCTGGTGGGGTATTGGCATTTGAAGGGTCTCTCGAAGTCGAGGAATGGGAGCCTGTAGTCGCTCTCGACTTCTGATACTGCAAGTTTGTTAAGAATACTTGCATGTCCAGTGGTACCTGAGCGCCAGTTGCAAGATTGGCTGATTCTCAGAGCACTTTTAGCGGCGATTGCCTGCATATGAAGGTCAAGCGGTAGCATGTGTAGGATCGTTTCCAGTCCAGCTGTTGGGGTAGAGCTGATTGCTCCAGTAAATCCCATTCACGCAAGTCTCTGTATTTTCGTCAATGCCTTAAGATTAATGGCTTTCAATGCTGCCTGCCACCAGACTACGCTCCCATACGTAAGGATGGGTCTGACAATAGCGGTATACATCCATAGGATGGTCTTGGGGTTTGGTCCCCATTTTTTTCCGACAATTTTAGCGCAGATATAAAAAGCGCATGTTGCCTTTTTGACCCTTTCTGAGACATTAAGTTTCCAATTTAGTTTCCTGTCAAGAATGATACCTAGGTATCCAGCACTGTCGGATAGCGTCAGTGTAGATCTCTCGATAGATGGTAGCCTAAGTTGCGGTATGACTCTTTTGTTGGAGAAGAGAACCAATTCGGTCTTACCTGGGTTAACACCCAGTCCGCAGTTTTTAGCCCATCTAGCTAGTGTGCTTATAGCGCTCTCAAGTACTTCACTTATGGTTGGGAGGAATTTGCCTCTAGCTATCAATACTACGTCGTCTGCATAAGCAACTACTGTCACCCCCGAGTATTTGAGCTTCTCTAAGACTTCGTTGATGACAAGAACCCAGAGCAGGGGTGAAATTACCCCTCCCTGCGGTGTGCCTCTAGAGGCAATGGCTTTTACGAGCCTGTCACCCATGTTCGCGTAGATTGTTCTCTTACTGAGCAGGCTAACAACGGTTGATGTTATTGATTGCTCAATATTGGCCCTCTCGAGGGCTGACTTAATCGCTCTCGTTTCCACATTATTGAAAGCGCCTTCAATATCCAGAAAGGCTGCGAGTGCGTATTCTTTGGCTTTGAGAGTGCTTTCAATCACATTAACCACGCTGTGAAGTGCGGTCTCCACACCTCTGCCTTTAATGTAGGCATGTTGTGCTGTGGAGATTGTGTTGGTAGAAAGCTTACTGCGAATATAAGCATTGATTACCTTCTCAAAGGTTTTGAGAACAAAGGAAGTCAAGCTTATAGGTCTTATAGGAAATCTTTTGCAGCTGTGTGGCTAGCTTTACCGGCTTTAGGGATGAAAACAACCTTTACTTCCCTCCAAGTCGACGGTATGTAGCCGTTTATTAAGCTGCATCTATATATCCTACTCAGGCCAGGGATTATCATATCCTTAGTCTTTTGCAGCATAATTGGGTATATGCCGTCTAACCCAGGAGACTTATATGGGGCAAATGAGTCTATGGCCCATCCAATTCTATCTTCGTCAACAACGGTTTCCGGAACGTAGAGTTCATTCACCGCGTCGTCGGCTGGCGCCGAGATGTCGCTGCCAAAGGTGCAACCCGGGAAGTGAGTGGACACCAGAAGATTGAGTGTTTCCTCTGCAGACTGTGTCCAAACACCGCCGTTATCCTTGAGATACCCTGGCACAGCAGGTTCTTTGGAGAGAATTTTCCTTAGCCTAGCTGTTTCAGTGTTACTCATTATTTCATTGTCTGAACTTGGATTCGAACCTAGCGCATGGGTCCACGCACGAACCCACACGGCCACTGCGCCCAATAAGAGATTTAGATAAGATAAAAATAAGATAAAGATGAAAGATAAAAATATTAATGACATTTAAAAGAGAAAAGTGCTAAAAACAGTATTCAAAAGTTAGTGTATATATGGTTGTGTCATTGACTGTGAGACATAAGGGCTCGATTCTATTAGTAGTAGTAGTAGTAGTAATAAAATGTTTATTTATGGAAAAACAATTCATTTGTTACAAATTTAACATTTGCCATTTGCCGTCAGCCGAAGAAGAGAGTTTAGCTTTCAAATGGATTCAATTACAGTCAGGTTCTACATTTCACTTTCACTTGAAATGAAATTGAAATCGACAAAAAATTAAATTTGGTGTTCTACAATTCACTTTTATCGATTTGAATTTAATTTTTTTCGAAATTAAATCGACGTTTCGATTTCATTGATTTTTGGGTGATTTGATAATTATAGCGTGGATTGTGAAATTTTCAAAAGAAGCTTGTAGCTGACGCGGTCTAATTATGTAAGTGCTTGATAAATATAATATGCAATTTAAACATCTTATTTAAACAGTTCATTTAAACAGGGGTAGACACAAAAATAATGCTCAGGAAGCAATATATATTGCATTTATGGAACAGCATAAAGACCTCGCAAGAGGTTTCACAAAAGGAGATCGTGTGGCTGCTGAAGCCTCGTGGGTGGATTTAAAAAATGACCTTATGACATGGTCCACCACAAAATAATGCTAGTGGATGGAAAAAAGTAATAATACAAAAATAATAAATAATAATTTGTTCTTAACTGATAATATTCGACATATTTCGTTCATTTCATTCATTTTTATACTTTTTTTCCAAAGGTTTGGACTGATTGGAAAGCTTCAATAAGGAAAAAGTTATCTCACAATAAGATTGAGAACAAATCAACTGGTGGTGGACCATTCAACAAATTTGTGATATCGGCCACAGAAGACATGGTGGCCAAAATATGTGGAATTTACACCGTTGTTAAAGGGATTCCAAACACGGTCGATTTTTGTTCTATTGAAACAACATGTGACGATAATGCATCCAACAATACCACAGATGTTTTGAAAGATTTCGATGAACCGTTAAATGCTCCCAGCAGAAAAAGAAAGAGACAGGGTTAATTGTAGCTTAATGGCTGAAAAACAACAGTGCGTCAGCGTCAGCGTTGTCTTTCAACGCACACAATTCAATGGACATTCACGAAATACTGCAGCAACCTACGTAAATGAAAAATGAGAGAGATGAGAGGATCGTAATAAAACGTAAAAGGTAAAACGTAATCCCAACGCACGTCATTATTCAACATGTTGGATATTTTTTTGACAGAGGGATGCGCTGTGAGATCGAAATTGAGAAATGATTCCCAAATTGAGAACATTTTGTGGCAACTGATTTGACATTTCAAAAATTAAAACAGCTGAGGGAATATTTTTTATTTGGTATTTAAGAGAGAGAGGGAGGAGCTTATTAACGCAGTGCGTCAACGCACACCCTCCGTAACATGAAGTCGACTAGCGCAACGCAGTGCTGCCAGTTTATGGTAAATTTACCTTTTCGTGGGAAATTCTAAATCCCATTCCACACATTTGGTAAAAAGGTATTTTCATACAAAAAAGGGTAAATTTCTTCCGAAACAATTATCCTTCCGTTTGTTTGTGTTTCCTAACAAATCTATGGTTGGAATATCATGAGTTCAAGAGATGGCTGAAACCAGTGCCACAAAAAGCGAGCTGCAGAAAGCAAACATTAAAAGAATCCCCAAAAGATACAAGGAAATAAGGTGAAATAAATTTGACAGTTTTCTTCACGAAGCATAATGCAATAATTAACACGACAGAGCATTCGGTTCCCCTTTGAACAATTTTTTTTTATAAATTACGAATTTGCGAAAAAAAACTGCTCACTTTTTTGGAAGTGATAAATTTTCATTGATATGGTAATTTTTCTTCTCCACTGTGGTAAATTGTACTTTAAAATACTGGCAGCACTGGCGCAACGCACTGTTGTGTTTCAGTTACGCACTTTTATGTTTGTTTAGTTACTTCATGAACCAACAAAACGATTCCTTTGCAAAAATGGGAAAAGAAATGGAGGGTATTTTGGAAGCATCAAACAAAAAAATTCATGTGTTAAAAGATGTCGAGCATGGCATACGAAAACTTCAAAAATCAATAGACAATTTTGGAAATATATTGCTCAATAAAAATGAAGAAATGCGAAGGCATAATACAGAAATAGAAAAATGCCGGAAGGAAAAAATTCTGTTGAAACGAAAGAAACTTGAATTAAAGGAGATGAAATTCCAATTTTTACAAGACAAGGATTAAATCTCGCGCTTCTTCTGAATTTTGATTGTAACTGTTATTTTTTTTTTTGACAAATTTTGTTTTTTAATGTTATCGTTTGAATTGTAATTGTTTGAATTGAAGTTCCACTGTTTTTTTAACAAAAGACTGATGCATTTTAATCGTTTTTTTCTTTTTTTTTTAATAAAACCAAAAAAACTACAATAATTAGCTAAAGCCTTAAATTAATATCATTAGCAATATGATCTCTTAATTGATTAGTCTCGTAAGTTTTTTTTTTTTTTTTAAGTTAAGTCGGTTTCTGGTTCGATTTCATTTGAATCATTTTCAACATCTTCTTTGTCCCGTATCTTAAAATGTCTGCAAATATTATGTAACGCGCAGCAAACATTTATTATTTGAGCTACCTTACTTGACTGGTACTTAAGAGAACGAGCCAAGCACCTGAATCGATTCTTCAAAACGCCGAATGTTCTCGATTACATTGCGAGCCGAAGAATGTTTCTGATTAAATACGTGCTCCAAAGTACCAGCTTGTGGATCTCTATAGGGCGTTAGGAGGAAAGGCTCTAATGCATATCCGGCATCTCCTAAGAGCCAGGAGGAACGATCACCAAGTTCATATCTTCTTTGAAGACAGCTTCGAGCCTTACTCATGCTCCAAATAAGAGCATCATGACTTGATCCTGGGCGCCTTGCGTCTACAACTTTTATAATCATGTTGTAATCACATATCTATTTGAAATGGAATATGTATTTTTTTAAAACAATAGAATTGTTGTCCACTTACAACCATTGCATTGATTGAAAAATATCCCTTTCGGTTAAAAAAAAAGTGTCGAATCTTGATGGGGTTTCGACATTCTTATGTGTGTCCCATTAACGCATCCTATGACCCCGGGAATGTTAAATTTTTCCAAGAAATACCGTTTTGATTTAGTTTTCTCTCCCTCTGACATTGAAAACTGTATCCACCTTTGGCAAATTGTTCTCTCTAGAACTTTGCGACAAAACCTTTGACACTGTACTTCGTCCTAAGGCAACATCGCTGTCTTTTCCAACAGATCGTTGGAAGTTTTATTCTGCCAGAAATCGCAAAACAGCAGTCAGCTGTAATGTGCAGGAAATGGATGATTTTGGTAAGTGCGGCTCAACAGTTTCCAAAAACATTCGGAAGGCTTCTTTATTCACCCGATAATACGATATGAATCTTAATTTAACAAGAAGTTATGATTTAGTTGATTTTTGGTTGCAAGTTTCTTTTACTTACGCTGCATCTGCAATCTCCATTGGGTTCGAAGAATCCCTCAACCTACGCTTTCGATTTGCAATACGTCAGCAATGAAAATAACACTAATTTCTAATTTTTATTGAAGGAAATTGAGGAATTTGTTTGAAGTAATAATTGTGTAATTGTAACACATGAAAGATGTCACTTGTTTTTAATTTCACTAAAGTGAAATGTAGAACACTGAAACTAAATTCACTCGATTTGAAAAGTAAATTTCGATTTGATTTCACTCGATTTCTGGAATCTAGCTGTTAAAGTGATTGACATATTATTTAAAAAAGCTTCATTTATAATATTTTGCCAGTATGTTAAGGCACATTTCAAAAAATTTTGCAGAGCAACCCAGTTTTCTCCATTTAAAAAGCGACGAATTTCATCCGAAGAGATTGTTTTTTCCCAGGTTGTAGGATCTAATTGAGTTCAGTATGGGACAGGTTCCAATAAAATTCAGGACGTCTTCTCTAGTTCTATGATATATGATACAGATATCACTTCTATCAGTTCTATGCGGCATGTAAATCAAGTGTGACATTTCACCCCTCGCTTTGAATAATGTCGATATTACCTCCAAGCCGTGCCGTGCCAAGCCGTCATGAAAGTAGTTTTTTTTCCCCTAGATCGTGATTAAGTATTTTGTATGCGTTCCTTGCTTATTTGGCTTGCATCCTGAATATCTCGCGGCTTGATTCCTCGAGCTTACTGAGTGCACTTCCCCAGTCCGTTCCATTTTCAAGGTTATCATGCAGTGGTACATTGTGCTCACGGCTCAGCCTTGCCCATTCACTAAAGAAGTTTAAGGTGCAAAGCAATTTTATGAGGGAGACGATGACTTGGTTGTGAAATTACTTTCTGTTTCTTCGTACGGAAAGGGCTGTACTTCGATGGTTCGGTCACGTAGCACGAATTTCCCCATCATCACGACTT
Organism: Myathropa florea; assembly: GCA_930367185.1. NCBI lineage: Eukaryota > Metazoa > Arthropoda > Insecta > Diptera > Syrphidae > Myathropa > Myathropa florea. The sequence continues at coordinate 79,020,304 of OV884003.1, read as the reverse complement.
CCGAGGCGTACCTTGAATGCGATTCCATCAGGTAGGCGACCGCTTGGCAGACCAAGGACGAGATGGTTGGACCAACTTGGAGTGCGTGATTGGAGGCAACCGACCAAAGATCGTTCCAGCTGGAGAAGTTCGTTGATAGACGCCTAGGTCCATCCCGGACTGTAGCGCAGTCAGAAGAAGAAGACGTTGACACAAAGACCTTTTTCTCGAAAATGGTAAGTCATTTTTAGTTTTGACCATAACAAGTCTTGTGCAGGCGTTCAATGCGAACATTTAAGCTCTCATTTGTGGAATTAGGTCTACTAGTTTCCTAGCCAATAAATAGCATCAGCAATCGAACCCCATTTTTAGCCAAGAATAGTTGGGTGTTTGACCGAAAAGTCAACTTTTTCTCGAAAATGGTGAGTCTGGCTTAGCTTTGACCATAAAGTCTTGTTCTACTCCATTTCGAGAGCAGGCGGAGGGCGTTTTGCATTAGATCCATACAGAGAATAGGCTTCATCGTGTTGTTGGGCTTCTCGAAACATCGTTTTCCATACAAAACAGCCGGACTAAGGTATTCTTTGATTTAAATAAAAATTCACTACGGGGTTTGTTGATTGGCAATCTGCCAGGGTGCTTCCTTCAACCGCGATTCCCTGCCTAATTATCTTCCACGTTCCTTTACTCACAATTGACCTTTGTTTCACTCCCGCCAAAAGCAGTCAGACACACGATTAATTACTCAGTCCATTTTCGTTGAAATCTCACCCCAAACAACGACCTGTGGCTCAACGCCACGCGCATACCAACGTAGAGAAAAGAGTAAAGCAAAAAAAACAAGTAAATAAACACCCATTCATCGGGGGTAATAAAAATAAAAACAATACGATGTTTCCATTCAGTCAACAGCTGTTGGAATGGAAACAATCAGCAGAACGGCAGAGTCGCCCGTCGATCCAACGCATGCTCTTCCCGGTCAGAAGCAGAAGACAATGAGGCAAACGCCACTAATCCTCTGCGAGAAGGAAGGCCAGCATCGAACATTGGAACCATCAATCAGTTCGCAACCAGACCTAGACCAGTCCTCAACTCAATCAACGACGGTTTCCAACTCCTTTCAGAGTCGCCCACCGAAGACCTACGAGTTCGTTACGCTGCTAGAGCATACCAGTGTATTCCCCGGGGAGACCGACTTCTCTAAATAACGCAACCCTCCGTCAGACCAGTGAAAACTTTCAAAAACTCAATTAAGTCGGATTTTTCGAAAATTCGGAACAGTGCGCAAAATTTTATCCGCAAGCCAACACGAAGAGTTAAATCATGTCTCGCTGTTAATTAAATTATAGCATCGACCTTTACACGCCAGATTGGGAAGGTTATGTCCAATCGGGCATAGCTTGACGGCTAGGCGAGGGACTGACGATTCAAAGTCGAAAATAGTTCGAAAATTTGTGTGAGAACAGTGTTTTTGAGTGAATATCAAAAAAAAAAAAGAAAAGAAACTTGAAAAATGGAGAAACTGCACGAGTACCAGGGATGGTCGGGACGCTTCCACGAGTGGCGTGACGGTATTCGCGAGCGTTTCACCAGCTTCCGCGAGCAGCATCCGGAGAATCTGGTGGAAATGGCCAAGACAGCAGCATCAGACCAGATGAAAGGCAACGCCAGTGCTGGACAGGACTACTCACATATTTATAGGTAATGTGTGACAAAGTTTTGCATCCAAGACGGGAGTGTAAGGGTGGGTAATCGATCCGAGCGATGGTATTCCATTTTTATTGATCGCACTCGACACCATGTGCCACGAAAGGGTGAAAATAAACAAAAACAAAAAAGGAAATGAGGTGAATGCTAATTACCCGCTGACATGTGGTAACACGAAACCGTAGACAGAAACATTCCGAATGATAACAAAGGGTTAGGTGTGAATAAGGTAAACATCGTTGATAGCGGCCACTTTAGGTGATAACGTAAGTGACGAAAGTGCTTGTAATATCTACGTTTAAGGATCTTTTCCAATAGGTCTTATCACTACCCACTAGTTTTTGGAGACTTTATGGTTTTAGCTTTAAAAAGAAGGTTCTCCGGAGTTTTTCTATGAGAGTTGCCGAAGGCTTAATGGACAAGTTTGTTATTTTACGGTAATATTTTCACCCCTTAAGGAAAAAAGTATTGAACTGACCACCTTACATGAGGATTTGCCTAAATTTTGCAATTTAGAACCGAAATGCGTTGTGTTCAGCGATATGTGCGATAGATTGTGTTGTACAGGGTGCTAAAAAAAATAGTATCGTATTTTGTTGTTTTTTTAAATATAATTTTATCATAGTTTTAATAATCAGATTGATACCAAATTTGTTCCATTTTTTCGATTATTTGTTCCCATCGCGGAGGCAGTTTCATAATCCCTCTCTGTAGGAGCTCATTCTCCGTCCTGACAAAAAACTCTGACAACCCCTTTTGACAGGCTTCTTGTGTAGGCAACTTTACACTGACAAGGGAATTCGTCATTGGCGAGTCACTATACGTGAGTGGCCTGACGTTGTATTGATGGAACACGATTCTTCTTTTATTGGCCAGTCCTGGTCGCTTTTTTTTCGATCGCAGGCTCCAACCGGTTTAGTTGTTCACAGTAAAGAATCAAATTGAGTTTCTGGAGGATGATTCCATTCCAATCCCTCAAAACAAGTAGGAAATTCTTGGTTGTTAATCCCAGCTGGGAAGCTTCATCGAGCGCTCGACTGTGGTCGTTGTCGGGCTATCGTATATGATTCGCTTTTCATCACCTGCTTTAGAAATGGGTCGATTTTACCGTGATACGATATATAATGTTTTTTTTTTACATTTCGTGTCGTACATCGATCTGTTTACTCACTCCAACCTTCTTGAAATGATTTAGGACAGTTTTGTGGTTGATCTTCAACTCTTGAGCAGTGCAACGACACGCCGGCTTACCTCGACCAATAGTGATATAGTCGCTTCTGTCAGGACCACCGCTTAAAAAATGGTCTAACTTAGATGTGCAAGCTTAAGACTTTAAAGAATCTGTTAGTTTGGTCGTGTTGGAAGTGTTCCTTTGCTATCCATTTAGCTCTTAAAAATCTATGGGTAGCGTGTGATGCAGTTTTAAAGTCATTTGTTAATAGAATACTTCTCGCATCTGTGGCTTGTGTAACTTTGGCGTGGTTTGATGCACATTTCCTGTGGAAGTTTCTGGTACATAATTTTTGGTATGGGAAGGTTAAAAACAATTTAATGAAAGAGCGAGGAGTTAACGCAGTATGCCCGTAGCCAAAAGGATTAGACGAAACGTTAATGTCCTCTATGTTTATTTGAAAACAGAAATTTATACGGTGAAAAACCTGAACGCTTGCACTTTTGCACTTTTGCAAAGCAAAAACCGGATGTAAATGATTACAAATGCTAAAAACAAAACTCTGAACACTTCAAAAGTGTCCACCTAAACGGTGGGTTACATACTCTCAGAGAAATTGCATTTTCGAGACATCATTTGGCATAAAAGGAGTTGTTGGGTTATGTGGTTTCCTCAGATTATAAAAAGTTTAATCTTGACGAACCTGAAGGATTCAATTATTATATTTCACGATATACATAAGAAAAGTGAGCGTTTTTTAAACCACCTTCATAGTCGAGAAGGTGGTTATATGGTATGAAACTATAGAGCTTGAGTTTGAGTTTTGAAATGAGCGTAGCATACAATAATACTTGAACTCTTAATCCTTTCCTAACGGCTACTAGAAATAATAAGAAAATTTGCATTAAAATCTTTTAAATTGATATAAAAGGAACAACATACATTTTTTTTTAGATTTTTATTGGAGTTCTAAGTAATAATAATAATAATGGCGGCGCTACAGTCCGAGGTGGACCTGGGCCTAGCTTCTCAGCAACCACTCGTGTTGAGGGGATCTACAGTTTAATGACGACTCCGAACGGCGAGATTGAGAAGCTTTTTCTAGACAGTTATACTCTTTAAGCATTGTCAGTGACTCGAAAGAGGTGGAGCCGTAAAAAAATGTTTGATGTTTTTTTTTTCGAGATTCGAACTGACGACCTCGAGCGTAGGAGTCGACGCTCCTTTTTTTTTTTTTTTTTAAAGTATTTTTATTTTTTTTTTAAACAAAAATTCCTTACATGCTAGATATAAAAACACTTAAAACTAGCTAATATTAAACTAAACATATGTTTTTACTAAACTAACTTACTGACCCTATGCGGGTGCTCTAAGCTAACCTAATCTTATTTATAATTTGCCTTTCGGCGCAAGGATTTGTTTTTATTATTAAAAAGAAAGAAGACTTATGTACTAAACCAAGAAAATTTTAAAAAAACTTGGCATAAACAATCCTTTTTTTTTTTCTTAAGAACTACTTAACCTAACTTAAAATAAATTTTCCTAACATACAAACTACCTTAAAAACTATCTTAACTATGTCCGTAACAACATACGGACGCGTGCACCAGGGCGTAAGTACAATGTATGCATTTCATACATTTAATACGCCGTGGTGCACCTTTTTTTGTGTTTTGTATGTTTTTTTTTTTTTTTTTTTTTTTTTTTCGTATTTTTGTATTTTTTTTTGGTTTTCTATTTTGTATTTTTTTTTTTCTTTTTTTTTTTTTTTTTTTTTTTTCCTAATCTACCTTACACTATAACCTAAACTGTGTGAGTTGGCCACCAAAGCTCAACCAAAAAGTCCTGCTCTACGAAGTTAGCGGCGGCGAAGGCTGATTTTGATGCAACCACCAATAAAAATGCCGTTCTTTGGCAGACTCTGTCCTGTCCCGGGCAGAAATCGCCCTGCTGAACCGAAGAAGATCCTCGTGGCTGCGAGCGACGTCCGGCTCGTATTGGAGTCGCCTGTCCACTGTTCGGCGTACGACATGGAAGATAATAGGACATCCTTCCATATCCTGGATCAGGCCTTTCTCATCCAAATAGAGGAATGCTTCGGGAGGAATAAAGCCGTTCAGGCGCACCTTCTCATTGTACCTTATATTGGGGTAGTAAGCCCCAAATATCAGACCATTGGTTGAAGTCATAGCTCGTGCAACATGCCTTCGAATCAGCTTAATAATAAAATTATCTATCCTGATCAGGTTTGCCTCGTTGTACAAGACCTCATTGGGATAGAATTTCTTGTACTCGGATTCGGGTGTGCGATACAAACGGAGGCAGGCCCGAAGACACTGCCTCTCGAACACCCTCATCTGTTCCATCTGGGAAGGACTCACGTTGAACCACACTGGACAACCGTATGCCATGACTGGCCGGATGAGGGCCATGTAGCAGATTACCTTCACCCTGGTATCAAGTTGGCTGCTATAAAACAACCTTCTTGCCACGGCAAAGGCTTTCTTGGCTTTCGTCAGAGCAGTAGCTATATGTCTGTCGAAATATAGATACTGATCCAACCAAATGCCTAAGTACCTGACTACACTTTTCACTGCTAACGGCTCCCCCTGCGGGTCAACTATGCCGAACTCGCGCCAGTTTCTTTTCGTATCCCCCGAGGCCTTGGACAGCGGGGTTCTGAACAGAATAGTTTCACACTTCCGGAAGTTGATTTTCAACTTCCAGTCGTCGCAAAATCGCTGAATCTTATCGAAGTCACGCTGCAACAAGATATTTATTACTTCGACCTTAGGACCTGATCTGTACGCTATCAGATCATCGGCATACGCTATTAAGTTTGGCATTGAACCTATAAGATCGCTAGTGAATATAGCGAACAGAATCGGCGAACCAACTGCCCCCTGTTGCAACCCATTTTTTATGTGGAATATTGTGGTAGAAGTTACGTTGCCATTTTTCACAACGAACCTCCTTCCTGTGATCATATCATAGATCATATATAGCAATGGTTTACTGATACCCAGCCTGACCAACTTGAGGAAAAGGCCTTCTAGCCATACGGTGTCGAACGCCTTCTCCATGTCTATCAGGCAGGCACCCGTGCATTCGGTCTTGTTATTATTCCATTGAATGTCGGATACCAATTTGGACGCGGCATGTATGGTATCATGCCCCGCCCTGAAGCCGAATTGGTTATCCGGTATAATTTGTTTTTCCTCGACCCATTCTTTCAGAGTTCTAATGACAATCTTCTCAAAGACTTTGCTTATACACGGAAGAAGACTTATCGACCGGAGATTTGTCGGGATTGAAGTATCTTTGTCCCGTTTAGGGATCGGTTGTACCACCGCCGTTTTCCAATGGGCTGGGTAATAGACATTACTCAGCGCATTGTTAAACAGGACTGTGTATACAGTTAATCAAAAAAGTAAGTATACACTACTTCCTGAACTATATTTTTCCAAAGAAAACTAAATATTTCCAACAAAATCAACAACCATTTATTTTTCTGTTTTCACAAACGTAATACTATTTTTCAAAAAGAACAAACATAACAAAATAACAAAACATAAACAATAGAATTCAACTTAAAGTAATATGAATGGAAATTTACATCAAAAAAGTAAGTATACAAACAAAAAATAATACTTTCTGAAATTTTTCTCTGCTCTCTAGTCTTCTTATCAATATTTCGTTGGGTAGCCTTTGGCTTTTTAGCACGGTGGTGGCTCCGTAATGGTATGGGGGTGTATGGCGGCAAATGGCGTCGGTAATTTAATTTTCATTGATGGTACAATGGACAAATATGCCTATTTGGACATATTGAAAACTAATTTACTTGAAAGCGTTAGAAAGTTGGGTCTAGAAGTGTCATTTATCTTTCAACAAGATAATTACCCAAAACACACCTCTCATATTGTTAAGAAATAGTTATTATATAATGTTCGTAACCAGCTGAGAACACCACCCAATCGCCCGTCATGAATGCAATAGAACATTTATGGGAACATTTGACACGGGCAGTTCAAAAACACGGTGTCAAGACAATATAAGACTTGAAAAGAGTGCTTCAGAAAGAGTTGGTTAAAATAAGCCAAAAAGTAACATCAAAATTGGTTGACTCGATGCCAAATCGAATGCAAGCAATTATAAAAGCCAAAGGCTACCCAACGAAATATTGATAAGAAGACTAGAGAGCAGAGAAAAATTTCAGAAAGTATTATTTTTTGTTTGTATACTTACTTTTTTGATGTAAATTTCCATTCATATTACTTTAAGTTGAATTCTATTGTTTATGTTTTGTTATTTTGTTATGTTTGTTCTTTTTGAAAAATAGTATTACGTTTGTGAAAACAGAAAAATAAATGGTTGTTGATTTTTGTTGGAAATATTTAGTTTTCTTTGGAAAAATATAGTTCAGGAGGTAGTGTATACTTACTTTTTTGATTAACTGTACATCCACCGCCTCGGAGGGGAGATGGCGCAGAACAATATTAGGTATACCATCGATTCCCACTGACTTCTTCTTCTTCAGTGAGTTGAAGATACCCTGGAGTTCATCTCTCGAGATAAGGATGGAGTTGTTTCCATCATCGGCGACGACATTATTTGCCAGAAAATCGTCATTGAACCTGGTGAAACCAGGGTTCTCAGATCGCCATTGATTTATCTCATTCCGGAGATAGAAGTGGTTCAGCAAGGCTCTGTTCTCCAAGTCGTGGTTACGACAACGGGGTTCGTTGACCGTGTACACTTCCTGGAAGATAGCACCAATTGCTTTCACCTTCTCCTGGGGATCCTCAACTACGAAGAAGTCGTTGTCGAGCACTGCCCCATCTGGATCGATGCCAACTGACGTCAGTAAGTTCGCGTTATTTGTCGTTCTGTCAAGTCGAACGGTCTGAATGTCGTTCTGATCTTTTCTCCGGAAGATTTTATTTACTTGCGGGAACATACTCGGGTTGTTGGATATTACAGCCCGAATTTTATTGCCCCAGTGCAAGCTTACAGCTAGGCTGTACTGTTGGCGAATTAATTGTTGGAGTATTTTGATCTCCGACTTCAATGACCGTACTTCAGCGTTTTGTGGATCTGTAAAACGTCTGTACAAGAGCTTGAGTCTTGACAGCAGTCTACTCTTTTGCACGTGGAGTGCATTGATGGTAACATTCCGATAGACGTCGCCGTCATCGGTTTGTGCTACCTTCGGAATTGTTTTGTCCATTGTACGTTTTATTATGTCGTCCATTTGTACGAGGTACCTGTCAACCTCTTCGTTCGTCAGGTTTCTGTTCGTAGGTGGATTGATCGCACTCGAACGTAGTTCCCTGGATAAGGCTCTAGAGAAGCGTGGCCAGCGTGCCTTATTATAATCATAAGGATACGACTGGACATATTCCTCCAGTCCAAGACCACAGTGATCACTGTCGTACTCAACAGTGAAGTCGACGCTCCTACCCACTACGCCACGGCGCCCACGGAGTTCTAAGTACACTTTCCAAAAACATAGATTTAGGCACCGCCAGCTAGTTTTTGTACCAAAAAGTCTGTTTTTACAAAATAAGGAACTTTTTGGACTTTTTATGAACACTTACCTACTAACTAATCGACGCCGTGGTATTCTGACAGATTGTCAGAATACAATCTTCACAGATTGTTTATTTTTTGCAAGAACTCAAATAACGTGCTGTCATTGGCTTACCAAACGGTACATTTAAGGATCGACAATGATAATTGTAACTTATGAGGTCGGATATTTGAAATATTTGGCGGAAAAGTAGGCGGTACTCATTAGTACCGTCAGATAGGAAAGGGTTAAATTGTATTTTCCAACAGGAAACTTGCTTCACCGTCATGCCCAAATAATCTAACCTAACTTAACTTCTCGACAATGTTAAAGACGAAAACTCTTTACCAAAGAGCACTTAAATTAGCCAACTGCAAAATGGTGGAGTGTCTTATAGTCTGATGAGTCAAAGTACAGGGTAGACCAAATGCATGTTTCTTTTTAAAAATGCAATAAAATGAACAAAATTAAATGTTTTCCATATATTACGGCTTTATTAGTAAGAACAAACATTCCTGTTAATTACGAAATACAATGTCGTTTAAGGGGCTGCCTTGGCTGGCTTCGCAGAAGCGCATTTTGTCACCCTAATTTTCCAAGACCTTGTTCATAGTTTCCGGCTGTAGCTCACGGATTGCTTGGATGATACTGGCCTTAAGTGCCTGAATCATTTTCGGATTGTTGGCATAAGATCGGCCCTTCACGGTTCCTCACAAAAAAACATCCAAATGGGTCAAATCGCAGCTCCGAGGCGGCCAATTGACATTGCCAATCGTCATGACGGCAGATAACACGACTTGTGAATTTGGTGCGCAAGAGATCGATTGTGGCATGCCTGTGTGGCTGTGGCACGGCGCGCAATCTTGCATGAACCACAGGTCGTCCAAACCCACGTCTTCAATTTCATTAAAAAAGAAGTCCGATAACATGGCTCTGTAACGCCCATCGTTGACCGAAACGTTATTTCCAGCCTCATTTTCGAAGTAAAATGGTCCAATGGTGCCACCACTCCACAATCCGCACCAAACTGTCACTCTCTGTGGATGCATTGGCTTCTCTGCTATAACGTGAGGGTTTTCCGAGCCCCAGATGAGGCAATTTTTTTTGTTAACGTAGCCGCCGGAGACGAGATGAAAATGCGCCACATCAGAAAAGATGATTTTTAGCCAAATATCGTTGTCCAATGCAAGCTGCTCTAAGGCCCAAACGGCGGAGCGATGCGAACGAAGCGGATAGTCGCACGCCTTCAATTGCTGACTCAATTGGACCTTGTAAGCGAATAATCCGAGATCTTTATGCAGAATTCTCCTCAGGCTAGTGCGGGAAATGTTAAGCTGTTAAGATCGATGGCGAGTTGTTGTTCGTGAATTGAGTCTCACACTCTCAGCAGTCACACAGCAGCCTCTTTCTCATCTGTCCGCACCGTATGACGAGGGCGACCATGAGTGATGTCCACTAGCATACCAGCCTCACCAACTTTTTGCACAAATTTGCGTACAACAGTCGCGGTGGGTTCTTCATTTCGGCTAAAACTTCTTTTAAAAAAACGCACTATTTGACCTACACAGCAATCATTTTGGCAATAAGTTTTCAATATTTCCCAACATTGTTCAAGCGTTTAGCGACTCATTTCGTTCCGCGGAAGTACGATACTGACTTTCTGTCGGGATTTCGAGCAGAAAACAGCTGTCAGCGTCAAAATAACCCATGAATTCAAAAAAAAGCCACTAGATGGCCCACCCCGCATAATATATAGGGAGCAGACAGTGGCAGGCAATGTGTGCGAAGTCCACGGTGAAAAGAGTGTTGTTTGTGTTCTACAATTTATTAGTTATTAGAAAACGTTTTTAAGCATTGAGATTCCCGTTCTATATCTAAGTTTCCAGATCGTCGGTGAATGTTAGGATGGTGCCCTCAAAAACAGGAAGCCTGAAATGTGGAAAATCTTTCACTGTATTCCTCTGTAGCTCAGAAATTTACTTTTTTCAATCATTGAAACCCAAAGAATCTCTCAGTTTCAATGATTTAACCCCATTGTCTGCATAAGCATTGTTTTGTTTAAGTGGTTCTATGCTGTTTAATCTGACAGCGGTGTAGGACAATCGACATTATTTCCTGGGATATTTTATTATTCCATAATGAACTCTCCCAACATGTCAATGCTTTGTACGTAAAACAAATCTGAATTCCAGTTTGTCCCATTTGCCATGAGACTTGTTTAAATTAACCGCCACTTGCAGCTTTGTAGTTGCGAGATTGATCAAAGATGTGTGATCAATCTCGCAATGAATTTCGTAGCGAAACATCCTGGATAGCAGGAGGGATCGTACTGTAGGTCTTCCCTTCATCGCTAATTTCAGTTTAAGAAACAGCCAGAAGTCGCACGGCGCCGGATCATGCGATTACGGCGGGTGGTCGAGTTGCAACGCTTTCTTTGGCCAAAAAAAAATCGCTTTGTGCGACAGCACATTGTCATGCAACAATAACCAACAGCCAAATATCCTTGTACCCCGTCGAATAAGACAAATTCTGTCCCACAATCTCTCCAGAACAGCCAAATACAAATAAATTGAGCATTCACAGGCTGAACTTGCGTATTGAGTTCCTTATGGATAATGCCCTCGGAATCGAAGAAAACTATGAGCATCGTCTTGATTCTACATCCGCACTTTCTTCTCTTTTGAGTCATCTGGTGACTTGCTTTCTGCTTGTATTAGAAGCACAACGTGTCATCGTCAGTTATGACATGCGCCAGACATGAATGCATGGAATTTTTTGATAGACATCATGTCCTTGCAATGACTCATGTCTTTTTGCTCCTCCCCGAGAAGCGTGGACCAAATCGCACACAGATCTATCTTTTTCCCAAATCGTTTATGAATGTCCTCAATAAGTATCGTGGACACACAACAGTTAGACTTAGTTACTTAACAGGCGTACGAACCATGAAGGGTCTGAGCCTTCCATCGTTGACGGTTCCGGACACTGCTTCCAGTCATCAAGACCAAGTTGCTTTACATCCACGATGACTTGGTCTTTGTACCGGAGGTTCGGCCTTCCTCTTCTTCTCGAACCAGGAGGCTCGGATTCGAAGACTCTCTTAGCTGAAGCGTTGTTGTCCATGCGCTCGATGTGGCCGAGCCTGTGCTGTCGACGGATTTTTGCCTTCCAGACTACATCCACATCCTGGTACAGCTCATAGAGTTCGCGGTTGTGTCTTCTCCTCCATTCGCCTTTCTCGCAGACGGGACCATATGTTCGTACACCTGTTAAGTAACTAAGTCTAACTGTTGTGTGTCCACGATACTTATTGAGGACATTCATAAAAGCGTAGAATTTTTCTTTCAAAGGCACCAAGAATCGGCTCTGCAGTTCTGCTTAGTGTCCATCTTTCGGCTCCATATAGCAGGACTGGTAAAATAAGAGTTTTGTAGAGCATGATTTTGGTCCTTCGAGTCAGGAGTCTTGAGCCCAGTTGTTTTGACAGACCGAAGTAGCATCGGTTGCCGAGGGCGATTCTACGTCGGATCTCCACTGTGATGTCGTTCGTGGAGTTCATGCTTCCCCCGAGGTAGACAAACTGCTTTGCTACGTCAAAATTGTGACTGTCGACTGTAATGTTTTGCCCCAGATGGTGTGCAGTGGATCGTTTCTTGCTCGGCAGCATATACTTCGTCTTATCCTCAGGACAAGCTCGTTTCGCCTGTTCTTCAATCGCCGTGAAAGCTTCCACTACGGCGCGTTGGGAACGAGTACCGATGTCGATGTCATCTGCGTATCCCAACAGGTGGACTGACTTGTAGAAGATAGTGCGTTCCGTGTTTACAGGAGTCCGCCGCACTACGTTCTCCAGTACCAAATTGAAGAAATCATAAGACAGCGCATCTCCTTCCTGAAAGTGTTAGCGTGGTGCGACACAACCGGATAAGTTTTCCCGGGATTCCGAATTCGGCCATCCCTTCAAATAGTTCCTTGCGATGAATGCTGTCGTATGCGGCTTTAAAATCGATAAAAAGATGGTGCGTATCGTTTTGAAACTCGCTGGTCTTCTCCAGGATTTGCCTTAGTGTGGAAATTTGGTCTATAGTCGATTTGCTGGACCACACTGGTACGTGTGGTACGTTCAAAACGGCTTTAGACGTTTACACAGTACGCTGGACAGGATCTTGTAGGCGACGTTGAGCTGGGATATACCTCTATAATTGTTGCAAGAGGTACTCGTAGGATCGCCTTTTTTGTGAATGGGGCATATGAGGCTGTAGGAGGAGCTTACAGGAGTGCACATGATAAAATTGTTTTATTAAAATGGGTGTTCTGTTCGGGTAACGTTTCGCGCGCATTGCCCATTTTACGGTCGCCATAATCGTCCTATCGAGAGGACAATTTGCAGTGGGGTGGATACATTTTAGTCCACTGGTGCAGTAATTGATAGACCAACACCTTTACGTTGACGAAACGCAAGATTTACCAAAAACATCGTGAAAGCCGATGTCCGTGAGAAAGTGCAGGAGAATCCGAGGCAGTCAAGAACTCTTCCTTTCGCGGATCAAAACTTGGCGAATTTTGCGTCGTGACATGGGCCTGCACCGGTACAAAATTCCACTGACCCAGCAGCTGAAGGTAAACGACGTGTGTTCGCTGAATGAGCTCTGAAGCAAATGGAAACTGACCCTAATTTTTAACGATAAATCATCTTCAGCGATGAAGCTCATTTCTGGATGAATGCGTACGTCAACAAACAAAATTATCGAATTTGGGATGATAACAATCCACATGAAATCCAAAAGCGTCCAATGAATCCCGAAAAAATCACGGTTTTATGTGGATTTTGGGCTGGCGGCGTCGTCGATCCATATTTTGAGAACGACGTTGGTCAGGCCCTCACCGTCAACGACGAGCGCAACTTCTTTTGACCTGAATTGGATGACATGGACACCAACGACATGTGGTTTTAAACGGACGACGCTACGTGCCACACAGCTCACGCCACATTGAAAATTCGAGCGATTCGAGGACATGGTCATCTCATCACTTCTCTTTTGCGGAGGTAATGTGAATTGGCCACCGAGATCTTGCAATTTGACCCCGTCAGGCTTTTTCTTGTAAGATTTTCTGAAGTTGCAGGTCCATGCGAATAAGCCACAGACTACAGCGGCCTTCAAAGCCAACATAACCCATGCCATCGTTCAAATTCAGCCTGATTTATGCACCAGAGTCATGGAAAATTTGACATTTCGGATGCGCGCCACCCAGAGAAGCCGCGGCAGACATTTGAACGATGTTATATTTAGTGCATAATGGCAAGAAATTTCGACGATATCTCAAACACCCTTTGTTTTTTTATTGGCCTGTCATCAGCGAGCTTTACAGCTTCAAGGATGTGTAATATTTCTAAAAGAAACAAATCCCTGCGTGTGTCTCAAAGAATCTCCACCGAACTTTCTCGTAGCTCAAGTGATCTCTGCGTAGGTTTAAATTATTAAACCCCACCCCCTATCTTCCCATCAATTTCTACTGCTTGAATTTCACTTTTCACACACACACGCAAAAACACTATCCCGGAAGTTGGTTCTTTCATGCAAAATCGCCAATCATGTGTCCATCATTAAAGTGCGCACATGAAGTCCGCATTGAGACGCCATAACATTCAATTTGCTTACGAATGAGATTACCCATGCAATTTATCACCACCCCCGCAACGGGCGAGTGTCCAGAAGGGCAAGCAAAACAAATCACAATCCCCACCTAATCCCGGTAAATCCCAATCGTTCCTTCCAATTTGCAAAGCAGCAATTGATGGAAATCATGCTTAACCACCCCCACCCGGCCAATTGTGACGCCCTTGGCACGTTTTTTTTTCGTTTTCATGTCTCCCCTTTTCTTCCAGGCACAAGACTCGCATGGAGCTTGTCCGAGTTTCGGCCGCAGTGATGGGTATCGAGTTCTCGTACGCCGCGGAGACGGCTTTCGTATCGCCAACCCTTTTGAAAATCGGCGTGGAACATCAACACATGACACTGGTGTGGGCACTGTCGCCACTGGTTGGGTTCTTCCTCTGCCCCATTCTGGGATCGCTGAGTGACCGGTGCAAGCTGAACATGGGACGGAGGCGACCATTCATTATTCTCCTCTCAATTGGGGTGCTAATCGGTAGGATATGGGGAGAAGGGGATGCAGGTCGAGAAATGAGAATTGGGTTTCTGTTTTTCCAGGACTGATGCTCGTGCCGAATGGAGAGGACTTGGGATACGCCTTCGGAGACGTGGACCCGTATCTCCAGATCTCTGCAATGAACCTCACAGGGAATCAGACTCACAACAACATCAATGTGTCTCCTCACAGGGCTTCGGCGTCAGAGACCGAGGTGCAGGTGGTGCAGAAGACCGCTCATCCCTGGGGGATATTCTTCACCATCCTCGGGACAGTGCTGCTGGACTTCGATGCGGATGCGTGCCAAAGCCCGGCAAGGGCGTACCTCCTGGATGTCTGTGTGCCAGGTAAGCCCTATGGGGATCATTAGCGAGGACAGGGTAACGATTGAACTTTTCAGAGGATCACGCTAAGGGCCTCTCAACTTTCACCATCATGGCTGGACTGGGAGGCTTCATGGGCTACTCGATGGGAGGCATCAACTGGGATGCCACGTCCATTGGTAGCTAGTCTTGATTGAAATCAGTGCTTCAGTGCTCAACCGCCTTTTCCTTTTTCCAGGTCGCCGTCTTGGTGGTCACGTTAAGGCGGTCTTCACCATAATCACGTTCATCTTTATCACCTGCGTCATGTTCACCGTGACGAGCTTCAAAGAGATTCCCCTGTGGGCGCTGGTAGCCCCCAAGACATCTGGCAAACGAGAAACCGACGCCCTGGGAGATGAAAGCACCGTCTCGTACGGCGCCTTCAACGACGACACCGAAGCGAACGAGTCCATGTTGGATGAGGTGAGTACCGGGATGACTGTCTGTGTGCACATTTCAAGCAAGAAAAACCACATCTCCTTTGGCAGGAAAGAAAATCCGAATACATAACCGTCCCTGGGGAGAACACCAGCGAAACATCGTTTGCTGCCGGGAACGAACTGCCGCCCACATCGAACGGTGAGGCAGATGGTGGTGGTGGTGGTGCGCCCCCACCAACGGAGACCGTGCAAAGCCTCTCGCATTACTTACTATCGATTGTCTACATGCCGCACTCATTAAGGATGGTCTGCCTGACAAATCTCTTCTGTTGGATGGCACATGTTTGCTACTCGCTGTACTTCACCGACTTTGTGGGGGAGGCTGTCTTTGGCGGTGATCCGAAAGCTTTAGAGGGCACTGAGCCACAAATCCTCTACGAGGAGGGTGTCCGCTTCGGCTGCTGGGGCATGGCCATGTACTCGTTGTCCTGTTCCTGCTACTCGCTTATTATTGAAAAACTCATTCAGAGATTTAGGTAAGAGCTCTGACGGCAGTTTGCCCTCTTCACTAATTGACTTGGACAATTCCAGCGCTAAGCCGGTGTACATCGGAGGACTGCTCTTCTATTGCGTTGGCATGACGTTGATGGCAATGACGCGGGCAAAGGCGAGCGTCATTGTGTTCAGCTGGGCAGCAGGTGTTATGTACTCGACGCTGTTCACCATGCCCTATCTCCTGGTGGCTCACTATCATGCCAAAGGAACTGTGAGTTGAATCAACCCTTATCGAAGGTTGCTTAAAAATGTTCTCCTTTCAGTTCGAGCTGGACTACGATGGATCTCCCAAATTGGGCACCGAGGTGAGGGGACTCGGAACTGACATTGCGATCGTCAGCAGTATGGTATTTTTGGCGCAATTTATCTTGTCCATTTGCATGGGCACCATTGTGACGATATCGGGCACCACAACAGCTGTTGTGAGTACGGCGAGTTTTTTGAGCTTCTGCGGCGCGTTGTCAGCAACGCAGGTCATGTACTTAGACTTGTAAAGAGACTTTTGTTGACCAGGAATTTAGTTTTCTTTAGCACATAAGCATAAAGTGTTAATCGTCTAATATTTTGTTGGATTTCTTGATTTTTGTTTTTATGGAAAAGCTTGCGAGTGCTTACGGAAATTCGCAGAAGTGGTTTGGTTCTCCGAAGAGGTTAGTTGTTGTTGTCAAGTCGAAGAAAGTGGTTGCTT
Source organism: Myathropa florea (assembly GCA_930367185.1). NCBI lineage: Eukaryota > Metazoa > Arthropoda > Insecta > Diptera > Syrphidae > Myathropa > Myathropa florea. The sequence goes on along the minus strand of OV884003.1, from coordinate 79,003,740 downwards.
GCATTAGTTTGAGTTGATTATTTAGTTTCGTCAAGATGTCGTTAAAAAGCTCACAACATTTCGTTCTTCGTTGCAATTTGAGTAGACTTGGAAGTTTGAAATTTTTGTTCAGCTTTACTTAAGGTGGCGCTACAGTCCGGGGTGGACCTGGGCCTCAACCAACAAGCGTCTCCAGCCAGCTGGATCTTTCGCTAGCTGCCTCCAGTTTCGCACGTTTCCAGTTTGGTTGAGGTCCCTTTCCACTTGCGTGCGCCACTAGAGTCGCGGTATTCCTCTACTGCGCCGTCTGTCGAAGACTTTCCGGACCGGAGCATTGGTTTACATTCGCTGTACATGACCTAGCCATCTCAATCGTTGGATCTTCACCCTTCTGGCTAAGTCGATGTCGCTGAACAGCTCGTACAGTTCGTTGTTATATCTTCTCCTCCACTCACCCTCTATGCAGACGGGACTGAAAATCACCCGAAGAATTTTCCTCTCAAAGCAGCTAAGAGCAACCTCATCCGCTTTTGACAAAGTCCATGCTTCTGCGCCATACAGCTTTGTTCAAAATAATAGTAGTGACATCTACTAAAAGAAACAAATAGTTTCAAAAAATGTCTTAAAAGTTTTTTTTTTATTAAAATAATAAAAATGGAAACCTTAAGTATAATTGTACATATGTTTTACAAGAATTCATTACTTGCTTAACTTATTAAATTTAAAAAAATAAGCTTAAAGAAAAATTAACAAAGAAAATTCACTGTTAAAAAAAATAGTAGAAATAACGGCCTTTAAATGGCATAAATATTAAATTAAAGTTATTTTAAAATACACTGGGGGTTAATATTTTGTCGTGAACCCCTTATTATTCAAAACTGCTTTACAACGACGCTGCATGGAGTCTACTAAGCTATGGCAACGCTTTTCTGAGAGTTTTGCCCAGGATTCCTTTACTATCTCCCAAAGGGCCCGATTGTTTGATGGTTTCGTCTTCTTTACCTCCTTTTTAATATCACCCCAAAGATGGGGTTGAGGTCGGGGGACTGTGCAGGCCAAAGCATAACTTCAACCTCATTAACCCGAAACCATTCCTTAGCGGCTCGACTCGTGCGTTTCGGATCATTGTCCTGTTGGAAGACCCATTTTAAAGGCATTACATACTCGGCATAGTTGTTCAAAATATCAACATTGACATGTTGATCCATTATTCTGTCCATCAGGTGTATAGGCCCAACGCCGTAGTATGAAAAACATGCCCAAACTAATATTTTTGATCCTCCGTGTTTTACGGTTTTTACAGTATATTTGGGTTGATATTCTGTGTTGGATGGACGACGAATATACTGCCGAGAACCAGTACTTCCAAAGAGAACGAATTTACTCTCGCCTATTCACAATACATTGCGCCATTTTAGAACTGGCTTCTTTATATAATTTTTGACGAATAAGATACGGCTCTTGAGGTGTTTCTTTGTCAAAAGAGGAACTTTCCGTGGATTTCGTGCATGCAAGTCGTGGTCTAAAAGATGTCTGCCAACAGTCACTGCACTTACAGGAAGTTGGAGCTCCTTTTGGATTTCAAATGATAAAGCACAAGGATTCAATTTGCTGTATCGAATAATGTGCCGATCGTCCACTTCGTTCGTTTTTCTCTTTCTGCCTCGAGTTTCCGCCTTTTCAACATATTTGATGGCATTGGCTATCATTGTTGGAGTACAACTTAGCAAATTTTGTATATGGGCATAAGTTTTACCTTCTCTTCTTAATTTTTTAATCACGTCACGCTTTTCTTTGGTGCAATGCTTGGCTCTTCCCATTGTAGATATTTTTCGCCAAAAATTTTGGTTTTTTATTTCGAATTTTAAAAAGACTAAGACAGCACTTACTTTTCTACTTGAAACAAATACAATAAAAGATTTGACCTTTGCTTATAAACAGTTTTCTTACTAGTACTACTATTTTTTTGAACAGCACTCTTTTCACTGAGATCACGAACTCGACTCACGTGCATTGATCTTGAAGATATTTGCTATGAATTTTATAGTAATTTTGTTTGACATATTCCGTTCGTTTCTGAAAAAAAAAAAACTGAAAACCAAATTTCCATGTCAAAGCAAACTGAAATATTCATTAAAGTATTGTTGTGGTACGCAGTAGTATTATTTTGAACACAACTGTATATCAGGACTGGGACGATTAAGGTCTTGTACAGGGTTACTTTGGTTGTTCGAGAGAGGGCTTTGTTTATCAATCACTTTCTTAGCCCAAAGAAGCAGCGATTAGCAAAAGTTTTTCTTCGTTTGATTTCAGCGCTGGTGTCATTGTCCGAATTAATAGCGGCACCTAGGTAGACAAAGTCCTTGACTACCTTAAAGTTATATCTGTCTGCTGTGACGTTCTGTGCGAGACGTCGGTGTTGAGTGTCCTTTCTGGTTGACAGCATACACTTGGTCTCGCTCTCATTTACCGTTAAACCCATCTTCGCGGCATCCGTCGCAATACTCACGAAAGTGCCATTGACATCACGCTGTGTTCTTCCGATTATGTCAATATCGTCGGCATATGCAAGTAGTTGGACGGACTTCTGAAAGATCGTGTCTCTGGTGTTGGCGTGCGAATTTTGCACAATACTTTCAAGTATGATGTTGAAAAAGTCGCATGACAGCGCGTCGCCTTGTCTGAATCCTTTTTTGACATCAATGGTCTCGGTTAGGTCTTTACCGCTTGGACTTGTTCCACAACGAGACTATCGAGTTTGGATCCTTGTCTGGCTAGCTCGTCTGCTGCTTCGTTTCCTCTTATACCCGTGTGCCCGAGAATCCAGAACAAAGGGACCGGGCTCCGTTCACCTATAATGGATAGTTCCTTGCAGCAGAAATCCACTAGTTTTGACGTTGTAGTTATGGATGTTAGAGCCCTGATAGCAGCTTGACTGTCTGAAAAAATTACTATTACTTAATTTCAAGACACGGATCATATATTGGTAGCACTTCTGCTTGGAAAATGCTTGCAAAGCTTAGTAGCTTGAGTGACTTTGATATCTTGAGGGTTTCGAAGAAGATTCCAGCGCCAACACCAGAGTTCATCTCCGAACCATCTGTAAAGATGGCTATGTCATGGGTTTGGATGACTCTATCGCTTTTCCACTCAGGTCTAGATGGAAAGTATGCCCTATAGATTTTATTGAAATTTAGCTTTGGGATAAGGTAGTCAGTATGACTCAGTATCGCCTGTTGTGGTAGTGAGTTAAGGATGTTACAATGTCCATAAGTTCTGTTGTTCCAGCAGTTTGACTCTCTAAGTCTAAGTGCACTGCATGCGGCCATGAACATTTCGTGTAGATCTGGAGGTAAAAGGTGTAAAATAACTGTAAGCGCGTCTGTCGCAGTCGTTCTTGGGGCGCATGCAGTTCTTTGTACCTTGTTTAGTTTTGTGATGTTGTACGCTGGCTAAAGCTGGCCACCAGACTAAGGAGCCGTAGGTAAGAATAGGACGTATTACAGCAGTATACAAAGTGTTATCTTCGGTCGTAGTCCCCAGCTTTTGCCAAGAGTTTTGTTGCAAGCGTATAAGGCTATGCATGCCTTTTTAACTCTTTGCTCTATGTTAGCTTTCCAATTTAATTTTGGGTCAAGAATAATGCCTGGCAGTTGAAGACAGAGTGAGGGTTTGATTGGCTAGTCTAGGAAGGGGAAAGTTTGGTATTTTGGTTTTCGTCGTAAAAAGCATCAATTCGGTTTTGCTTGGGTTCGTAATTAGGCCGCAACTAGTAGCCCACCTATTAACCTTTTGCAACGTCCCCTCCACGATTTCACTAATCACTGAGAGCAACCGGCCTGATACTAAAATCACAACGTCGTCCGCATACTCAACAACTTTGATTCCTTCCCGGTCTAGTTCTTTTAAGAGGTTGTTAATGACTAGTATCCATGACAATGAGGATATAACGCCTCCCTGAGAAGTTCCCCTAGTTACATACATTACATTTGTTTATTGGATATTTCCCAGCGTGACCAAGAAATGCTCTTTTGTTTGTCATCTCTAGGATTTTGTCATCCGCCCTTTCTCCATATTCTCGAGCATTTATCATTCGTTTCTATTCCAAAGATACTACAGTGGATCAATAAAGAATTCGGACACTTATCTTCTTACTTTTTGATAGTGAATAATTTGTTCAACTCGCAAAAACCTATGAAAACTATGATTTTTTTTACATTGGGAATCGAGTCTTATTCTCGGATGAGAGTGAATTTAGTTTATTTAGATCCCATGGTCAACCTTGCATGTGGTGAAAACCAAATGAAGAGTTGAAAAAATTAAAAGCTCCGTGCCAAGGAAAGCGTCCGATTGTCTTTATTGATCCACTGTATCTCAGTTAGTAGACCTTGTGAATCTCCTCTGATAATCATCAAAATTTTGGTCCCCCAGAGGCAAGTTTAATTTTCAACTCGCAAGCACATGAAACTGATTATGAAATCCTATTCTCCGTAAATATTGAAATTGTATTGAATCTTTGTAAATAATGTTAATTTGTGTTAGGTATCGTAATTAATTTATCGACATTGTAACAGTTCTTCAAACACTTTCAAGCTATCATCAGACACACGTCAACTGTTTCATCCGCAGCATCAAAAAATGAGTGTTACGCAGACGCATTTGAAAATAACTGTAAAATAATAGCTAAAGTATAAAATATAAATAAAGTTAAATTAAAATCTGGTGGCGTCTTTTCTTTTCTCAAGCTTTCCAATCGAATTAAAACGAAACACATCTTGAGCAGTGCAAAACCACACACATTTGCGTTTATTATCTCACACAAAATGGACGGAGAAATGAACAAAAAATTAAGGGAACCCCATTCCTGCCTGCTTAAGACCTCAAATTGTTCCTACACTTGTCTAGAATATCCTTCTTGATGATCGTGTAATCAGGATGCGACTTCATGACCTGCTGGCAGACATCAATCGCGTCTGCGTACTTCTTCGTTTTCATGTAGTTGAAGGCCAACTTGTAACCCACATGCGGCTTTGATTTCCCCCCACAAATCCATGCGCTGTGATAGCTCTTAGCTGCTTCACGGTAATTCTGCACCTTCTCCGAAATGAAGCCCGACAGTTCAAATGCCTTGGTGCAGGATTTGTTGTGCTCCAACACCTTGTCCACAAAACTCTCTGCCACGTCAAACTTGTTCGACTGCAAATAAATATCGGCCAGGAGCAACCAACTCCGCTCCAGGTACTCGGCCTCTTCGAAATTCCACTCATACCGGGAAATCCTCTTCAGTTGATTCTTCGCCCGCTGGCTTTGCTTCAGCATAATCAGCGCCGACGCCATTCCGAGAATGGGACCCACCAAGTTCTGGTACTCATCCCTTGAAGCTAAGTCCGTGAAGTCCTGCATCGCTGACTCGATTTGGAATTTCTGCTTCGTGGCCAGCTGCAGGAAATTATGCAGCAATCGGTGGTTGAGGGTCTCGTTGTCCATTCCACCTGGACGGGGACGGAGCTCTTTGAGCAGCCTCTCCGCAGTTCGCAGTGCAATTATTCGCGATTCGTTGAACTCACCACCATCACCTGCGTCGGTGTCAGACGCGTTGGGCAATTCGCCGTCGGGATTGATGCAAATCTCGATCATGTTGAAAATCGCCTGCTGTCCCCACTCGTAGTCGCGACGAGCGTTGTTGAAGAATCGCAGAGCACCGTTGGGGTTGCCGCAGTACCACTCGAAGAGTCCTTTGCAGTAGTTGTACCCGGCGATGTGGGAAGGGTTAGCTGAGGCCGATTCGGCTCGTTGAAGAAATGAAGGTACTTCGGAGAGGGTGCCGGATCGACGCATAACTTCGATGAGACGTGCCAGGGCTGTCCAGTAGCATGGCTGCGAGATCAGCAGCTGCGAGAAATGATAGGCGGCGTTTTCGAAATCCATCTGAAAGGAGGGAAATGTTAAGATCTTTGTACAGGTGCACAGATGTACGCACCTTTCGAAATGAGAGATCCGCCATCATGACCGAAGCCGCCTCGTTGTTGCTGTCGAGGTGTAGAATTTGGTTGCAAATCTCTTTACACTTCTCCATTTGACTCATTTGAAGGTGAAGTCTGGCGAGAGCGGCCAAGATCGCGATGTCGTTGGGCGAGTACTTCAGGGACTCGTTAAAGGTCTTTATGGCCTGATCGTTTTCCCGTACACTTATTGATTGCTCCGCAATGAGGACGCAAATTCTAAGGACCCAGGAGAATGTAAAAAACGAATAACCTCCACAAATGTGACTTACTTCACTAGAACCTGATTCTGTTCTTGAACATTGCCAGACTGATCGATGCTGATCCTCTTCTGCACGCGATACTGGTTGTCGCGAGCTTCCTTCAGTCTTGACAAGGAGAATGCGATGTTTCCAGACTTCTCGTGAACCCTGGCAAGGAGGAGGAGTTGTTTTGTGCGAAGCTGCAGGGCTGATATGTCATTGTCCTCTCTGGAAAATAGAAGGACATGTCTCCAGTCGTCCTGTGGGATGGACTACTTACACTCTCTTCTCATCAACCTCGTCCGTGAGTATGTCAGCGGCGTTTTTAAACTGCTTCAGTTTCAAGTAGAGTTCTGCCAGGTCCAACCTTAGCCCAGAATGATCCGGGTTTTGAACTGCCTCAAGATAGTACTTTATGGCCTTCTTGTACTGATGCGTCTTCACGTAAGCTCGTCCCAGTTTGCTGGCTAGGAGCGAGTCATTCGGATTCAGCTCAAGGGCTCGGGTGTAGGCTTCGACTGCTAGATCGGGTTCTGCAAAGGGGGATGAGAGGGGATGACTGATCAGTGATTTCGAGAACGTACCTTGAATGGACATGTACGCTTCGCCAAGCATAAGGTAACTCTCCGGTTCTGGACATGTCTCGACGAGCTGCTTGAAACACTTCGCAAAAGCCACGCGATCCTTTCGGTGATGGAGGTAAATGTTCGCCAAATGGGTCTTAGCCTGGAATAGATCAATTTAGATAAAGGAACTAGTTGATTTCATGACTCACTTGAATATAATAAGACTGTCCAGCTTTGATTTCCGTGAGCAGCTCAATCGCCTTTGCAACATTCCCGTTCTGCAGCACCAAGTCCGCGTTGGCAATGACCAGCCTTCCCTCCTCGGAGGTATCACCGAACTCCTCCATGGCGTTCTGCAGAAGCCTCTCACTTTCGTACACCTCTCCCAGTTGAATGTACACCCCAATCAACTCCAAATACAGCGTGACCTTGTCGGCAAGCGTGAAACTTCCAATGTCCGACTTTCTGTACCTCTTCGGCGAGGCAACATTTGATTCCTGAACATCCGTTGTGAACTTGCTCCCCGTCAGATTCATGGCGTTCAAGAAGCTCTTTTGTGCCTCCACGTACTGCTGCTGGTTCTTTTGAACAATCCCTATCAACAGATGATACAAAGGATTCTCCCGGACGGCAAAGTTGTGCGACAAACCGATCTCCAGCGACTGCAAGGCCTTCGAGAACTGCTTCTGCTGGATTTGTATCTGAGAGATCAGCAAGTGGGCGTCGGTGTACGTGCTGTCGATCTCGTTCAGAATCTTCTGGAGCGTCGTCGTCGCAGAGCTAATCTCGCCGCAGAGGAACTCCACTTTGGCCATCATGAAAATCGCCTTGACCGAGCCGGGACAAGCCTTGCACACAGCCTCCAAGATATTCAAGCAGTGCTTCAGCGAAATGTGCAGAGTGTCCTTGGACAGATTAACACCGACCTTCACCTGCACCTGCACTGGGGAGTGCTGCATCAGCTCTGCCGTGACCTGGAGCAAGAAGTCCGTATCAAACCTCAGCAGATACTCCGCTCCAAATGACAATGTCTTCAGATTCTTGAAGTGAACCTCTGTTGCTTCGATAAGCCTCGCCACAGCTTGATCGCCGTTGTCGGCAATTTTCGATGAGAGCAGGAGCAGAATCGGTTCCTTGTTGAGTCCCTTGATTTCGTTGAGGAATTCCACTTGCTGTCGAACTTGTTCCGTTATCCCTCCCTCAGTGATTTGACACAGTGTCAGACCGCACAGCGCAAAGAAGAGATTGTCGTCGACCTTTGTCGCCGAACGAAAGCACTTTGTTGCCTCTTTGTAGTTGCCCATGAGGATGTGCTGATAGCCCATCTCGGTGAGGAAATCCGCGTTCCCCGGGCTCATCTGAACGATTTTATCCACATACTTGCTGGTGATGCTAAGCACGATCTTTTGACGCCCGCAGATCCTCGAGAAGAGCTGGCAAATCTGCAGGATCAAGCTGAAGTTGCTCATCTCCACCCGTTCTGTTGCGTTGAGCAGCTGTTGGAGCGTCTGCGCCCCCGCCTGAACATTCCCCTCTCGGCATATCAGCAGAAATCCCTTCACTCTCAGTGCGGATATGTTCGATGGCTCCAAATTGATAATCCTCAGCGCAGTCTCGTAGGCATGGTCCCAGTTCCAACTGGCCAACTGCGTCTCCATTTTCTCAATCAGAGGTATGTTCAGTTCAGGAAATCGCACGGAAAGCTTGTTCAAAACCGAAATGGCGTTCTCATAGTCGCTGTTGAGTTGGAAGTACCTCACTTGTCCCAAGGAAGCGTCGATATTCTTGCCCTTGTTCAGGACCTTTTCCAGGGAGAGTAGGATGTTCTTGCTGATCCTTCCTTCTGTGCTCATCTCCGTCCAGGCCTTGAGGACGTGTGCATTCAGCAAGTCCGGGTTCAGTTTTATCGCCTTGTCCGCGTATTCCCTGGCCTTGTCCACTTTCCCGCCGCACAAAAACAGAAACACCGCAGCGTAATACGCAGAGTTCGCGGATAAATTCTTTCGCTCCTCCTTCAACTTAGCCTCCAACCCAGTCAGCGCATCGTTGTCTACCAGATTGCATCGCTTGTGAGCATATATCAAGCCCAGAATCGCTGCCAATCCCAAATCGGACTCATTTTTTAGCGGATTCAGTTCACGAATACCCTCCTGCACCCGGTTACCCAAGGCCAATGAAATGCCATTGTAAAAACGAAACGATGAATTCGCTGGGTACTTGGCGAGACCATCTAGAGCGGTCTTCTGCATCGAGTGAAAGAACTTTGACCGTCCGTAGTACAGAATGAGACTCGTGAAATCGTGTTCATCCATCGTCGCCTACCGTACGCCTGTCGACGCGTGCACAAAAATGAAAGCGAAACTGTACTTTGCTTAGAGTTTATTCATACAAAAGTATTTAAATGCACAAGATTAATTTACTGTTATATTTATCTCTTGGTACCGACACGACAGGCTTCTTTATTTTTCAAAGTACTTCAAATATTTTGGCTCGTAGTTCTCGATGTAATATTGAACGTAGTCGCAGTAGACCTCAGGACGATATTTGTGTTGTTCAATGTGACTCAGGGCAGCCTGGAAATGAGAATTGTTTTGAGTTCATTTAGACAGAGGTGCTTGAGGAGAATAATACATAAACCGAACGATAAAATGCAAAACGACAGTGGATACGATTTGAGCTACAAATAATGACTGAAATGACGGGCATGCATGTGCAAGCATAAAAACTAGAGAATAGCTTATGCATGTCTACAAAATGCAACTGATACAGATGACATGTGTCAGATTTATGGGCATGGTCATCCAATCAACTAATGCATCCACATACTTCATGAATGTTATTCTCCTTCTTTAAAACCACAACCTTCGAGAAGTTCGAAATAAGCTACTAAACAGTCGAACCAGACAAAAAATTTGACGTCTGACAGGATCAATAACCCATAGGATCTGAAAATTTACAAGGACACAAGACGGGTGACGGCGCAGTCATTGGCGCCTTCATGATTTCATCGGTGATATCCCCAGCACTTCGTTTGCCAGCAAAAATGTTAAGGTAGTAAAGGAGTTTGTCGACTGGATGGCGCAGTTGATTAAGTGCCTGTCCTTAGTTAGAGGGGTCCCAGGTTCGAATCCCAGTAAAAGCAAAGTTATGCCTGCCCTAAATTAAAGTGGTCCCAGGTTTGAATCCCAGTGAAATCGAATCTGGTCCAGTCACCATTTTTGCCGTTGGGATCAAATTAACGGCACTAGAGTAGGTTGCTACCTGGCAATGCAATGGACCAGTTTTGAGTCTGAGTGCTCCAGTGTAGGGTTCCAAAAAATCTCCGACAAAAAAAAGAAAAACAAGGAGTTTGTCTATTTCTGGGCAAAAGTGAATTCGACAAGCGACATCTTGGTGAAGATACAACGCAGAATAACCCTCGATATTCTTCTTAGGCAAACTCCTCATTTGAAGGACAAAAATCATCATCTTCAGTGAACCGCATGTTCCACTTCTTCCGGTTACTACCGTAACAGACACCCCTAACATTATTCTTCTTCTTAGTTGTAATGCGGTCTAAGATGAGATTGACTTAAAGCTCAAGCAAACTGATGATATAGGCCCGAAGAGTCTTCGACTCTGAGCCTGTGGGACAACGCAACAAAGGACGTCCACGTACACGGTGGCGCACACAAGTCGAGGGGGACCCTCGGCCGGCTTGGTGTGCGAAACTGGAGACAGCTGACGAAAGATCTTGCTGGCTGGAGAGGCATGTTGAGTGAGGCCCAGATCCACCTCGGACTGTAGCGCCTTAGAAGAAGAAGAAGGTGCAGAGAGGTCTTGGGAGTACCAGACCATTTATGAGCGATATACTTAAGTTTGGGTGGGTTGTACGCCTTGTAAAGTGAAGCCAAATCAGAAGGGGTAAAATATTTCTTGCATCGATTAAGGGAACCTACTACTGCAAGTCGTTGTATGGTGCAACGCAGAAGGTTCATCGATCAATTCCTGCAAGACCGTTCTAGTGCCCTTCTCAAGGATCCCATAATAATCGCTAACACCTTCTTCTTCTTCTTAGGGCGCTACAGTCCGAGGTGGACCTGGGCCTCACTCAACATGCCTCTCCAGCCAGCACGATCTTTCGCCAGCTGTCTCCAGTTTCGCACACCAAGCCGGCAGAGGTCCCCCTCGACTTGTGTGCGCCACCTTGTTCGTGGACGTCCTCTGTTGCGTTGTCCCACAGGCTCAGAGTCAAAGACTCTACTCGCTAACACCACACTAGTTTATTCAAGCGAGGTCAAATCTCTTGGAGTTATCCTGGACAGACGACTTAACTGGAGTTCACATATTAAGTCCTCCATAGAGCGTGCTACCAGAGCACTACCAGAGCACGTCTTGACGGTAGGACGGTAGGAAATTATACATTTTTTGTACACAATGATGGCGAGACCTATTATCACATATGCGGCCATCGTCTGATGTCCAAAAACCCTTCAACAGTCATCGGCAAACAAATTACAAAAACTGCAAAAGGTTGCCTGTCTTGGCATAACAGGTGCTCTGCGCACCTGCCCCAACACAGCTCTCGTAGCTATAGTCGGGCTGACACCTTTACCAATCTTCGTTAGGAAGATAGCCATTAAATTGCAGCTAGAATATCAGTTTAAACTAGGAGACCTAATGGGTCACCTTAGGATAGTCAACTCAATCCCAAATAGAGACATGCTTTGTACAATGCCGGACACTATGATCAGGCAGCATTGTTTCGGTAGGTTATTTGTTGTTGAATTATTTGCCTGGAAAACTGGTCCAATGGTATTCCAACACTAGACCCCAGGAGTCTAGTATGGTACACAGATGGATCAAAAATGGAATCCGGAGTCGGAGCTGGTGTCTATGGACCCAACACTGGGATCTCTGTACCTATGGGGTCTAGTCCCACTGCTTTTCAAGCCGAAATCCATGCCATTGAGATCTGCACTAGACATAATCTTGGTAAAGGTATCAAGGGCGCAATTATACAAATCTTTTCAGATAGCCAGGCAGCACTTAAGGCTTTATCGTTAAGCCAAATAGACTCCAAAGCCGTCAAATATTGCCACGATGCACTGCAATCCCTAGCCAAACACAACAAAGTGAAGCATGGCTGGGTCCCCGGACAGAACGGGATTGCAGGTATCGAATCTGCAGACGAACTCGCTAGAATGGGTTCAGGTACTGCGTTCATAGGTCCTGAACCGTACGGCACTGTCAATTGGACAACGGCTGCAGCGCTGATTAACGAATGGGAAAACAAACTTCGCCCAGGTCAGGTCTCAGGCAATCCAAGCGATGAATCAGACCCTATTCCTGTAAGAAAATCCTTAGCTTAGATAAGGAAAGCATAAGAAAGCTAACGAACTTTTTTTCTGGCCACTGCGGCTTGAATTACCACCTTAACAAAATTAACTTGTCTCAGAACAAGGAATGTAGGTTTTGACTTGAAAAAGACGAAACATCCGAGCATATTTTATGTGAATGTCCGGCAGTACACTGGTTAAGGAAACGTATTCTCCATAAGGAAATACTCACTTCAGTGGAACTGAAAAACTCCACTACAAAAAAAATACTATCTTTCATAAGGGAAGAGCTAAGTCTTTTGGATTAACTCCAACCCGTCGATACACTAGGTCTTGTTGGGCCGCAGTGTCACTGCTTTTACGGCAGGGTTGTACAAGAGGAAAAAAAGGAAACCTAGACATTTTGCAACGTTTTTGGCGACCTCGAATATGTGATAGTTCCAACTAAGTATTCAGTAGATACACATACCGAGGATGGAAAGTTTTTCGGTTCCTTCGATGCAAGTGCCATTCAGGGATAATGGCTGATTATTTTGAGATTGCTTGAGTGACAATAGACAGCATTGAGTTTTATAAACATTAAATTCCACTCCATTCTTTTTACCACGATGCGGTCAAGATCGGAATTGAATGTGCTTAACATACGCTCCCTCTCCAATTCTACGACCGAAGAGCTGGGACGTGAGGTTTGAAACGAATAGGAAAAGCTGAGAGTACTGTCATCAGCGAAGGAGTGGATTGGATTAGTAGTAGCAGACAAGAGATCATTTATGAAAATGAAAAAGATTGTCGGAGAGTGACAAAACTGAGCCCTGGGGAACACCAGCACTAATTTAGTGAGAATCAGACTTGAACCCATCCAAAACAACTTGAATTAAACGGTTTGAAAGGTTATTTCTAATCCATAGAAGAAGAGATTCATCGATACCATAAGCACGCATTGTCGACAAGAGAGCCTGATGCCAGACTCTGTCAAATGCCTTAGAAATATCAAATGCAACGATCCTACTTTCGCTGAAATATGCCATCAAATCACCACTAGACCTGTTGCAGCGGAAACCGTACTGCCGGTCAATAAGAAGTTTCCGCGATTCAAGATATTTCATAAGCTGACGGTTTATCAGCGTCTCCATGACCTTGGAAAGAAGGGACGTTAGTGCTATGAGTCGGTAGAAGGAGGGTGACGAAGATTTGTCCTTTTTACGGACAGGCAGGACAAATGCTGTTTTCCACCTACTCGGAAAGAGACCAGAAGAATAGGACAGATGAAAAAGCTTACGCAGTGGTTTTGCCAGCGCAGAAGAACACCTCTTCAAAAGTATCGGAGGGATACCATCCGGGCAAGCGAATTTATGCACGTTGAGATCTTTAAGTACTCTTGCAACTGTACGAGTTTTTTTTTTTTATTTTGAACAGCTTTTGTGAATGTCGTCTAGAGCTGTTCAGTTCAGTTGTATGCTTTGGATCCGTTCTGTTCTGTGTGAGCTAAATGACAAACGTTGCAGAAAACCTCAGTTTGTCGAAAATCACTACACACAAAATGACCAGTTTTTTCTATCGATTCAGTGAAGGCATCTTCGTCTGTTGTATCATAAACCCGAGTTTATGAGCAGAAAGTGAGATCCATTAGAAAAAACAGAGCTCCATTCTCTTAATCTTAACTTTCTTCTTACCTTTGTTTTTAGGTCTTAACAGTTTCTACAGTTCTTACTTTTTTTCCGCAATCTCAGTTTGTGCTGCTTTTTTCTGGTGACCGTTTATGTTGTCTACATAAGCTAAATCCAGTCAATGACACAGAGGGTGTTGATCTGACATTGGAATCTTTCGTTTTTCATTTCCTATACTCAAATCGCAACTATTCTTTATTTCACTGCGAATGCAGCTCTCCAAAGATTCGTGAAAAATGAAAACTGAACAAGCTATGAATGAATGCGTTGCTTTAAGCAATAACAAGTTATTTGTTGTGTAATGTGTTACCATTGGATACGGACTTAGGATAAAAAAATGTCGGGTAAATTTGCCATGTTATAATAAGAATACGTCCAATTTTCAGTGAAGTTCTAATGTAATCACTTCAATCACTGTTGAAGCAAAAAGTATGGATTGTGCAAAAAAAAAAAAAAAATGATATCATGCAGATGAATGAATTTTGAACCCAATGACCCACACCAACCACATCTTACGAAGCAATCAAGTTCGCTAATGAGAAAAACAAACAAAAAAAACGACATATATGTACATATAGGTAAAGTGATCCAACCTGTGCTAAAATTTTACCCACACCACGTCCACCCATTTCTTTAGGAACTTCCGTGTGCATTATCTTAAAGAGGTTCCCCTCCTTTTCGTATTTCAAAAAAGCCCGGCAATCAGGAAACTGTACATGAAATTCCTGGACTTCTGGATCATGCTCGACTTTCAGACCGGGTATACTGCAAAGTGGTCTTTTACCCTCCATTGCAACGGCCAAGAATGCGGGACGGACAGGTGTCTGTTTCAGATTTGGTTGAGCAAGGATTGTGCAAAGGAAACTGCGTGCTCTAACAAACATTACGTCTACAGAAAAAATAAATTAAGTTTATACAACTTTGACACTAGATTAGATTATTGTGAATGTGATACTCGTATTTACCAAAAAAACAATAAGTAAAAATTCACCAAGTAGTAAGTACGTAACACAAATTTAAACGCACAACGCTTTTTACGTCTTTATTTCTGCGAAAAGTGTACACAAGATAATCTAAAATTAACCAAAACAAATCACTAACCTGCGTAGTGCAGATGTTTTTGTCGGCATTTGTTTTTCACCGAACAGCTGTGAACTGTCAGATGGCGGAGTGTGTTCAGCGGATCTCAATGCAGACAGGGTGGAGTTCAATTGTGAAATTAATCGTAATAATTTCAGTTTACAACAATATTTTAAAGTTTGTTGTATATTTTACGATAACGAGTAAGATTTTATAACAAATTGGAAAAAACTATATTATCCTTTTAATTCCGTCCACCTTGTCTGCTTGCTTGGAAATGAGAAATGTGATAAAAAGTAAATCTCCTCGTTTGGATAATTTTTTATTGGAGAGACATATTAAAAAAACGTTTGTTTAGTGAGGTAATTGGTTTGAGATTAATTGTATGTGAAAAATCAGTGAGCGAAAAAAAAAATAAGCGCGTAAAAAAAGAATTCTCATAAAGAAATAAAATACTTCCAATTTTTCGAATGAGTCGGGAATTTTACAGTAAGTAGATATATTCATGTACTTTCATAATAAGGAAACAAATAATAAAAAAAAAATTAAAATGTCGTGTTTGAGAAAAGAAATACGAAGGCGGCCTGAGAGCAGCCATGACCGTTTACGCCAAATTTTTTTTTTTTTTTTTTTTTACCATTGTCAAAAAGTAATTCTCTCTATCATTTTCTACTATTCATTATCTTCCTGTTTCAATAAAACAATAAAAAAGCCTGATAGATTAAGCATTTTGCTTTTATTAAGCTTTTAAATCTGCTTTTATACCCAAATCGCAACAGCGCGTTCGCGCGGTCGGGCTTTAACATTTTCTGTAGAATACACGTAAATCATTATTCAAGTCGGAATAGCGCGGTCGGGCGTTGACATTTCACAGACCGTAATATCGTAAGTCCGAGCAGAAAGTTTTGAGTAGAGCTACTACTCGGTCGGGCTTTTTGACAGAAAAAAACAATTTTTTTTATTCATTTGAGTTTAGTATTGGCGGGCAAAGGCAATTATTTGTGTAAGCAAAACATTTTTTGTAGGGATTTTATCTGCACTAATTGCATTTTTTTCTTGTAAAATGTAATTTAGAAAGTGGATAGCTTATGGAATATATATTACTTGTCAAACGCGTGAGTTCTATTTCGATTTGGAAAACAGTGCTCGTGCTTTGACATAAGATTCTCGTAAATTCGATAAAACGCGTACCAATCCCTGTCAAAGTCCGAGCGACCGAACGCGCTGTTGCTATTTGGGCTTTAATCTTTGACTTAAACGGTCATAGCTGCCCTAAGGCCGCCTTACCTGTTTTGTACCTGGAAGTCCACCAAAAGAATTTTTTCGAATTCTGATTTCAGATTATGATTTATAAGCCCATTATTTATCAGAAAAAAAATTCCCGACTCTTTTGCGTCAAAATTGCGGTTTTGAACGTTAGAGGGTTAAGCACAAGGTTTGGATATTTGATTAAATGTTATTTATTTATTGAATCAGAAAAATATCTATTGTTTATACTACGTTTAATTATAACGTTGATTGAAACAAAGGTAAACTGCACAATGGAAATTAGGTAAACTCCACAGTAGTTTACTTGTTGAAATACCGAACGCGACTGCCAACGAATGCGTTGTATTTTGCAAAGATCTTGAGCAGTCCAAGCGAACCGGATAATCGCATAGAATGTGGTTACTAGAAAGCTTCTGCAAAAATCTGACATGAAACCAAGTTTTCTAGTATAATCAGCTTAGTTCTGTCATTCCTAGTGAGGAAGAAAATTTGGGTTTTTTGAACGTTGACTTTAGGACCGTCCTTCCTTGCCCATGTAGAGGGTATAGAGACATTTTGCATCAAATCTCTCAGTATAGTGGTGTACTAAGCGACTGGATGGCGCAGTTGGTTAAGTGACTGCCCCAAGTTAGAGGGGTCCCAGGTTCGAATCCCGGTGGAATCAAATGCAGTCACCATTTGCCTTTGGGATCAAATTAACGGCACTGGAGTAGGTTGCCATCTGGCAGTATAAGCGACCAGTTTTGAGTCTGAGTGCTTCAGTGCAGAGCTTCAAAAAACCTCCGAAAAAAAAATATTGGTGTGCTATAGTGATGGGAAAATATCCGGTATTTACCCACCGATCTTCACCGTGTATGTAAAAAAGTATATGCTGGAATGGGCTGTAGTAGTGTCATCCCTATTTGCACCCTTCACATTCCATAATTCCACAGTAGGGGCGGTAAGACTGCACCCTGAGGTGCTCCTCTGCTGGTGAAAGTTGTGCATGTAAGAGAAGGTAGTTTTGCATTGATGACCCTTCTGGTAACCAGTTGATATATGAATGAACCGAGATCTGCATCAGCCCTTACCATCTTTGTGGGCTATTGGATAATGGTAAGCATCCTACGAAGATGATATCCAATAAGGACGGAATCATATACCAGTTTTGGTGCATTTACCTTAAGAAATCCGATGGAACCTGCACATCTTCCAGTACAGAAACTCTCGTACAGTACAGAAATCTTCTCACGTACGTCCATTTTCCAGAAATTTGCACTGGTAACACAATCAGCCCCGGTGTTGCTACAGCCAATCGTATACGTAGACCTCTAACAATAATTAGTACTATTGCTATGTGGCCACCAACAGTTTTAAACCTTTGAAATTAGCTCGACCTAAGTGCAGCATTCCTTCAAAGCCTTAAAGACTCGCAGAACTGTCTAAACTTGTCTGGTTAGCACCTTCCTGGGTTGCTTGAACCTAGGTCGTGTTCTCAGCTCTTGAAAGTTATTCAAAGTATTAAAAATACGTAAGGCGTGCTCGCCTGTTAAGCCTTTTTCCTAAAAAACACTCGAAAAGTTGAGTCATATTAGAAGCACTATCTGGAAGACTTTCGTCTGCTCAACACGCATACAACAAGGAAAAGCCTGTGGAGACGGCTCTCCACTCTCTTATAAGAACAAAAATTCAAAAATTCCTAGAGTATATGAGGTTTACCCTTGTGGCATTTTTAGACATCGAAGGAGCCTTTAACAATAACGAACCTAAGAAATCTATCACACTTACCCTTATCAATCTCGGAAGCAGAAAGTCTCTTGTGGATTTTATTCACCAGCTACTTACTAGCGAAGTGAAAAATTTAAAACTTGGTGATACCAGAATCCGTGACGTTGAATTGAATTGAATTGAAGATAATGGGGAGTAAGTATAGCTCTCAAATGAACTGCGTTTATTGTGTTCCCTTCCCTAATCTACGACTTGAGCGCTATCTTGAGAAATTTGATAGCTTCCCTAGATGAACTGTTCTGGTAATCTATGCCGTTTAGGGTGGTTCAGTTCATTATCTTAAACCTGCTTAAAGCCAGACTTGAATACTCGACGAATAGGTGTTCCATTGTTTCCATTGATTGTCCACAGTGTCTACAGTTTTCTGTGCTGCTTTGACACATTTTGTTTAGGAGGTAATTGCATGAGAAATCTAAGCTCTTCAGGCTTGTTTAGTTTTAGGGCCTCATTGGTTCTTTTCGGATCGAACTTTATGGATTTTTTCGAATGTATAAGTCCGTCTTGACTGTTCCAAAATTCGATGCCGCATTGAGTTGACAAATTTAAGAGAGAGGAGAGGGAAAAGCCCAGCAAAAATAATTTGTAAGCCCTTTTTGTTTGTTTAGCTGCGTTTTCATTACCCTCGTAGTTTTTATGTCCTGGAACTTTTTTAAATTTATCCTTTTTTTTGTCAATAAATAAAAGTAGTGTACCCTCTTCGTTTCTATGAAACTTTGTGGCTGCTGTAAATATTAGAGGGATGCACAAAGTTGTTGCAGTAGCAGTTTCTGAAAAATTTGTCTCTACGTTTAGGAGCATTAGCTCAGCCAAAAGACTCATTGAGCAAGTATCTGTGTCACCAGCAAACGAACAGTTGCAAAGCCACCCAGGCTGCGTCATATTCGACTGCTTATGGCCCAAATATGATATGATATGATATGATACGTGCAATGGCTAAGAGACTAAACCTCCCGGCGAACGATTTCTGTAGGAGCTGTAGGGATGAAGAAGAAACTGAATCAGTGGATCATCTCCTTTGCCATTGACCTGCTCTACAAGAACGACGGCTCACTCACTTGAAAGCAATGTTCTTTTACGAGCTCAGCGATGTGGCGAAGGTATACATCCTTGACCTAAGGACATCTTTAATTAGAACGGGGTGGTTTTGGTAATTGCATACTGTATGCAATTCTTACAGGGCGTACACAATGGATCTTCACGGCATCTGGGTGTAATTGCTGGCAACAGCATAAAGCCCTCCTAACCTAACCTAACCTAACCTAGGGGCATTATACAGAATATTGTCCTTAAATTTGGAGTTAATTGCACAAAAATGTACAGACTTAGTAGTCTTTACAAGGAAACTGTGTGGTATAAAGCCATCACTTACAGTTTTCTCTTTTTTTTCGAAGGTTTTTGAGACACTGCACTGAATAGTGTCACTCAGACTCAAGACTCGTACTTTCTACTACCAGTTAGCAACCTGCTCCATTAATTTGATCCCAATGGTGACTGGACCAGTATCGTTTCACTGCGATTCGAACCTGGGACCCCTCTAACTTGTGGCAGGCACTTAGCCAACTGCGCTTTAAGTATGTCACTTAAAGTTAAACAAACATTTTGGGGTCTAATTTTTGACTACAGTGGAGGACAAAAGTTTTCATACAAAATGATTATCAATGAAAACGATAGACTACTCACGTGTAGATGTTAGCACCACCGACTAGAACTTCAACACCACTAGCGCCACTGCGTCAAATTTAAGAAACCCTTCATTCATTTTAATTTTTTTTTTAATACTTGTAATTTATAACGCGCCGTGGCGTAGTGGGTAGGTGCGTCGACTCCTACGCTCGAGGTCGTCAGTTCGAATCTCGGAAAAAAACATCAAACATTTTTTCACGGCTCCACCTCTTTCGAGTCCCTGACAATGCTCAAAGAGTATAACTGTCTAGAAAAAGCTTCTCAATCCCGCCGTTCGAAATTGTAGGTCCGCTCCGCTCGTGAGACAACAATAGCACGCACAACACGAGTGGTTGCTGAGAAGCTAGGCCCAGGTCCACCTTGGACTGTAGCGCCGCCATAATTATTATAATTTATAACGACGCCAGAAATAAAGATCATTCTAGAGTCAACCGCGTCTATAACAGTGTATCCACAAGCTTTTTGTTGTTATTTTTTAATGAAAACATTTCTTTTATTATAATTTGTTTTATTTTGCAATACGAAATTACTTCAAATTTCTTACATGTTTCTAAATCGTTTAATTTTAAACGTAGATTAGGCTTAAACTATTTGTTTTCTTCGAATATTTTGTGTGAAAACTTTTGTTCACCACTGTATATACTAGGAAGCCCAGCATAATGGAGTGGATCATGAAAGCCACTACGGCACTTATCTTCTTCTTATAGCACTACAGTCTGGTGTGGACTGGGCCTCAAGTAAGAAACTCGACGATCTTCCATATTAGACGCGGACGTCTTCTGTTGCGTTGTCCCACTGGTTTATAATCGAAGGCTCTTCTGGCTAGAGTTAAGTTGCCCATTAACTCAATATTCCGTTTATCGAACACGAGTGAACACTTCGAGGCGTAGCTTCCCACTGGTTGTGCTACACTCTCTGTCGGTGGCTTCTTTGTCTGTCCCGTTATGGGTGAAACACAATAGTGCGTTTGCGCTGGCGTTGTCTTTCAACGCACACAAATCAATGGATATGCACAAAATATTGCGTCGACCGGCGTTAGTGAAAAATGAAAGAGAGTAAGAGAGAGGGACCAGCTGATTAACGCAGTGCGTCATCGCACTCCCTCCGTTACATGAAGTCGGCTAGCGCAACGCACTACTGTGTTCCAGCCATTAGCCGTCGTGGTCGCGTGATGTGTGATGCTGCCAGCATGTCGATGTACGAATCCTTAACCCTCCGCCACATATACATAGTTGAGCTATGGGTGGTTGAATATACTACGGCACTCTACTGTTGCAAAAAAGTCATCGGATGGTAATGGAGATTACAGCCATACATCGCATACTGGCTATTCAGACGAGAGACGAGGTGCGTTGGACAGATCTTGACAAATCTGTCAACGGCAACCTACTTAACCGAGTGGACAACTAAATATTACTTTATCAGGTGGACTGAACCTAATTCCCTTTCTCCCTCCAATGTATTTATATAGTAGTCAAGCAGCAGCCATTACAGCAGTCAGACTCGAAACGCTCTATTTGTATCCTGGACACCAGACCGGTCACGCCACTATTTTCGGTACACCCAAATATCTTCTGTTTTATGGGTAGGAGATACCCGATCCGCGTGGTACCACAATGGACCTATGTTGACCTAAGTGAGAATGTGTTCTGCACTCTGTCACTTCAACCTAACCTAATTTTTACTGCGTTCGGCAGCTATGACTTCATCAACTCCAGGTTACCTTAAATGGCTTAATGCTCTGAATAGCCCAGAATAAAACCATTGAGTATGTCCGTTACTAAGCAACGTACAATCCCGAATAAAACACGCTTTTAAGCGAATCCTTTGTTTCGTAAAAAAAAATAAATGTGAATAACAAAATGACGTTCAAACAATCCAAGAAGCCAACTCCTCCGATTTTGAGAACAGTCAATGAACTTGTATCTCACAAATCAAAAGCAATATTCAAGTACAGCGATATTTCAATTTAAGCACTTACCAGACTATTGCTTGAAAAAGAAATCCATCCAAAACTTAATTTGAATTTCCCTGATCAACGCCAAGAGAGGAAAAGACCTACATACAAAATATTTTCCCATCATCTTGTCCAAATATGTTGATCCGAACGATCCGAAGTAAACCATTTTTGACAGATTATTACATCGCAACCAGAAGCGTTTTCCAAAATGATTTAAAATTTCGCTCAACAATTTAAATGAAATTGTAAACAAATGTCAGCCACCATCGCCTGGCTGTCTTGTGTTTCTTTGATGTTTCGATTTTTTTAAGCGTTTTTGATTCATACGTCTATACACACATGTGTTTGTATGGAAATAAAAGTTTATCTCTGCAATTTGAAGTGGCATCGGATGCTATTGAATGTGGACCTCAGCATTCTGCTGGTATTTCGAAAATGACCGTGAAAAACATTCTCGTTTTTGGGCGAAGTTGATGGAAGGAATGGTTTGTCTCACGTAAAGTGTGGGTAAGTACGAATACGTGTATTGAAGAGGGCGATTAAGAGACGAGGATTTAACTCCATTTTAAACGGTTTTCACTTAAATGTAAAATTAATTTAATAGTATTTTTTTTTGGAAATATTATGGCCGCCATGTCGTGTATATGTATGTAACTAAGTGTTACAACACCTACGCCTTGTAATGCAGATTCTATAGACAAACGTTTAACGTTTAACCGCTGAAGGTGTTTTTATGAAATAACTTCACACTGGTTAAACAAGATCAGCAAATGCAGAGACTACTGCAAAATACAAGAAGTCTCTATGTGTACATGTAGTGAATTTTGGAGTTTTATACACAGTAGAAATTTAGAAATTTTTAATAACATTTGAAAATTAATAACAAAAAAAAATTATTTTTAATTAATTACGCCTTTCGACATTTATCGCGATTATCGCGATGATGATAATTGTCAGTGTCATCATAGGACACTGCCGCATAGGAAATCCTGACAGAAGACTAGGCGCCCCGGCCAATGATTTCTGTAGAAGCTGCTTAGACGAGGAGGAAGTGGAAAGCGTTTCACACCTTCTCTGCTCCTGCGCGGCCCTGGCGTCTCTTCGACGCCATCATCTAGGCGTCTAATTCTTTGAAAACTTAAACGACCTCAGCGCGGTTCCCTTTAGTAAACTACTACGCTTTATTGCAGGCTCCAAATGCTCCAAATTCCCGTTGACATTGAATTGGATTGACTTCAGTCAAACCATGTGGCTGCACAATGGATCAAATCTGGTCTAAGTGCACACCACCTACGCAGCAAGTGGTGAATAAAACCACAAATAATTTAATTGCTGTACACCACATAAGATCAACGCAAACTTAAAGCATATTAGTCTGCTTGCCAGCATTAGACAAGATCAGTAACGTAGGATGACGTATGTGTTGATAACAAGCGCTTTATGGGAGGCAAAGGAATTGCGACAAAATTGGGGTTGCGTCTAAAAGTAAGGTCCGAATGGAACAGACAAGAGATGGGGCACACCAGTATGAAATAGATAGAGATTCAGAAGAAGCCACCGACAAATTTATACCTACCTTAGACTTCAAAATCAAAATCAGGAATTTATACAAAACTACCAACAATTGGGAAGAAAATGTAGAAATATTGCTATGATAATATACACTGACGGACCTAAAGCTGGGATTGAACCGAACCACTGATCCCTTTGCTTTCACTGGGATTCGAACCGAGGACCCGTCAAGCCTAGGGCAGGCACTTAACCAACTGCGCCATCCAGTCGTTGTTATAATGGGGTGATGATAAGGCTGCTTGATCGCGGCGGTTAATTGATAAACGCTAGGATGATCCAGATGACCCTGTTGTCAAAATTCTCCTTCACAACGTAAAGCATTGCGTCGCTTCTATGGCATGTGTTAAAACCACAGCTCGGAAATATCGAAGTTGTTGAGATCTGGCTACAAAAAGTAGGTATACATCGCTCTATACCTGCGATTATTAACGGAAAAGGTGTCTTCTTCATCATTTCTAAAGAAATAAGGTCCGATGATTTCGCCATGCCTTGATCCGCACCAAACATTCAATTTTTGAGAATGCATTGATGCTTGGTCGATCACTTGTGGATTTTGTTCGCCCTAAGAACGTCAATTTTGCTTGTTCACATATTTAGCTGCTGAACCAAAAATGGGCCTCGTTCGAGAAGATGATTTCTTGGCCAAAATTTAGATCTCTGGGTGACAATTCCAGTCACAGCATTGTCTATGTTCGTGTGGCTTCAATTCTTGTGTAAGCATAATTGTCTAGAGTCCCTATATCGCATGAAGATGAGAGAAGTGCAGCGTAGCGTGAGAAGTGACAAGCGCAATTACATCAATACGCTGGCCATGCAAACAGAAGAAGCAGAAGCGAGGTGCGACAGCAAAACCGTTTACAGAATCACTAAAAATCTTATAGGTGGCCAAAGCTCTACACAACACCCAGTGAAAGGCTTAAACGGTTCCTTGTTAATAATCGGATGAGGATCAACTGAAGAGATGGAAGGAGCATTTTGCTTCGGTTCTAAACCGAGTATTCGCCAGCAATATGCATTCAAATAAGACTGAAGCACTGAAAACCAATAAGGCGACAGGACTTGACGGCATACCTACGGAGCTGTTTCGAGCTGCGCCAACGGCATCAGCTGAACTACTGTTCCCACTTGTCGAGAGAAAATGGAAAGCCGAGAGTTTCCCGAACAAGTGGAAGCAGGGAATGATCGCTAAGGTATCTAAAAAAGGCAATCTAATGCAGTGCGAAAACTGGAGAGGTATCTGCCTACTGTGGCCAAGATAATAGCTAAAATTATCCTGGAGCGAATCAAAGAACACCTCGAAGACACACTCGACGCCGAACAAGCAAATTTCCGTTCTGGATCCTTCTGTGTCGACCACATCAACACCTTGCGGATCATCATCGAGCAGTGTGTTGACTATCGATCACCACTTCACCTGCGGTTCCTCGATTTTGAAAAGGCGTTTAATAGTGTCAATCGGGAATTTATATGGCATGCCCTGCGCAAGAGAGGAATTTCTGATAAATTAAGAGCAATTATCAAGGCCACATATGATGAGTCCACACGTCACGTCTTACACAGAGGAAGGTTGTCTGAGGAATTCGAAGTCCAAAAGTGGGGTTAGGCAAGGCTGCATACTATCACCAATACTCTTTCTATTGGTGATTGCGGCCTTGTCAACAGGAAATGGAGGAATTCAATGGACTCTTACATCTGAACTCAAACACCTTGACTACGCCGACGATGTATGCCTTCTGCCTCACAGAATAATGGACCTTCACCAAATGACAAATGTGGAGAGAGAAGCAGACGTCGTTGGACTGCAAATTAACTCGGCAAAAACAAGAATGATCAGCCTAAGACCAAACTCATCAACTCATATATGTATGTATTGCTGGACAGACGGTTGAGAGAGTAGAGTATTGTTGGGAGTATTGTATCAACCTCGGTTCCAAAGATCTCAGGTGAGACATCGAACCAAAAGCCAGAAACGTCTTGACTTTGACGAAAAACAAGTTAAAAAAAGTATGACGGACAAACAAAAATTGGAAAACACTCCAGGTGATACTTGCGACAGCGAAAATCCACCCGTAGTCTTCTCGACTGCGGCTGGGGCAAGGATTCTGGAGGCCCCAACCATCATGCCTGATACGCTTAGTCTCCAACTACACAGTCAAGTGGCTGATCAGAGTGTTGCTTCTGATGGTACGACCCGGAATGCTGAAAAGGTTGAACAAGCTCCAAACGAGGCAGCCTCTGAGGAGCCCCTGACTAAGAATCAAAAGAAGAGGAGAAAAAGACTAGCGACAATCGCACGGCGCAAAAAAACTCCGAAGGAGGTTGAAGGCGCAAGTGCTGAGAGTCGCCTCTCTTTGGTGCCGACGGCAAAAAGAAACAGGTCGGCAGAAGTAACTCCAACCAAAACCGATCAGTTTATTGCTGATTCGAACAGGATCAAGAGAAAAAAGGTCTCAAACGTTCCTGATCCCTCTGCTGATGGCTCTCCCCGTGCAAAACGTCCGGATGAAACTAGTGCTGCAAACCTCAAAGGACGCAGTTCTGGCGGACGGAGGTTGAATGATGCGGGAGGAGTCGCCAACAGGAGTTGGGATACTTCTGTTGGCGATCCTAGGAGTACCTGTCGCAGAGCAGTTGAGAAGGAAGCACGGCAACTGGGAAAAAGTTGGGGAGAGCTGAGGCACTTTTCCAGAAACCGCACTCGATTGCGCGTAAGCATAGTAGAGGCCCTAGAACCCACAAGGGGGATACAGGACACAAGTAAGTATAATTGTCTATGGATGTAGGCCCAAATCCGACTGCAAAATAAGTCGGGTTGACTCTGCGGCGATGCCCAATTCAGTTGAAGAAGTTCACCGATACTGGCCGCTACGGCGGTTATGCATTCTACATTTCGTATAAATCTCTGTGTGGTTGGTGGCGAGTACTCACGCTCAAACTTTTCCACGGTGCAACGTATTGCCTGCACTTTGAAGCTATGATGACGACCGACCTCACGACGTAGTTCACGTTACGTATTTACAACTGAGTCGGAATTTCGATAATATTTTTTTTTATAAATGTCCAAACGTTCGGCAAGCGTGAAGCAGTGCATAATGAAATGGGAAACGTTACTGAATATTTTGACAGCTGCCGGAACATAATAATTGGATAAACTATCACTGCTATCTGGTCACCGTTTAGCTCCTGCGGAGGAAACCTTTAACGTGTCTAAAGGTTGCTCCATCGACGAGGTTATGCCATTGTGTTCTCGTTACAGTTCTTGATACCCGAATAACGGGATAACAGACATTGCCATCAACCTGGTCATTAGACTCGCCTGGGAACGTAGATACTCGGGGAGTTGCTTAGATGGTTGTTACTTGCTTATTTACTTACTTAGCAGGCCTACCACCCATGAAGGGTCAGAGCCTGAGCTATCGCTGTCTTCCATCGTTGACGGTCCTGGCCACGCTGCTTTCAGTCATCAAGATCAAGCTGTCTTACGTCAGCGATGACTTGGTCCTTTTACCGGAGGTTCGGTCTTCCTCTCCTTCTCGAACCAGGAGGCTCGGATTCGAAGACGCTCTTAGCTGGAGCGTTGTTGTCCATGCGCTCGATGTGGTCGAGCCAGTGTAGTCGACGGATTTTTGCCTTCCTTCCTTCCTGACTCCATGATAATGACGACGATGACAAAAATTACGATCAACCAGAAAGCAATGCACAGTCAGCCAGCAAGCATCAACAACATCCTGGTACAGATCATAGAATTCGCGGTTGTGTCTTCTCCTCCATTCGTCCTCCTCGCAGACGGGACCATATATCCGACGCAGAATTTTTTTTCGAAGGCACCAAGAATCAGCTCCGCAGTTCTGCTTAGTGCCCAGCTTTCGGCTCCATATAGCAGGACTGGCAGAATAAGAGTTTTGTAGAGCATGATTTTGGTCCTTCGAGTCAGGAGTTTTGAGCCCAGTTGTTTTGACAAGCCTAAGTAGCATCGGTTGCCAAGGGCGATTCTACGTCGGATCTCCACTGTGATAACGTTCGTGGAGTTCACGTTTGCCCCGAGGTAGACAAACTCCTTCACTGCCTCAAACTTGTAGCTGTCGATTGTGATGTTTTCCCCTAGGTGGCGGATCGTTTCTTACTTGGCAGCTTATACTTCGTCTTATCCTCATTGATCATAAGACCAGCTCGTTCGCCTGTTCTTCAATCGCCGTGAAAGCTTCCACAAAGACGCGTTGGGAACGTGCAACGATGTCGATGTCATCTGCGTATCCCGTCTGAAATGGTTGTCACTCGCGTAAAATCAAGAGCCCGACTTTCCATTTTAAAGGATTTACTTTTATTTCCCTCAACCATTAAATTGATACAGCATTAAATACCGCGCCGTGGCGTAGCGGGTAGGTGCGTCGACTCCAACGCTCGGGGTTTAAAGTTCGAATATCGAAAAAACACCAACCCTTTTTTTAACGGCTCCACCTCTTTCGAATCACTAACAATGCTCAAAGAGTATAACTGTCTACAAATAGCTTCTCAATCTCGCCGTTCGAAGTCGGCATTAAACTGTAGGTCCCTTCCACTCGAAAGAACAATAGCACGCACAACACGAGTGGTTGCTGAGAATCTAGGCCCAAGTCCGCCTCGGACTGTAGCGCCGCTATTATTATTATTATTATTATTATTATTATTATTATTATTATTATTATTATTATTATGCTACCAAATTATTTACTCTTTTTCCCGTTTTCATCCTTCTTATCCGAGTACTTACTTAAGACACTTGGCGAAATCGCTGCGTTAAAACCCTTGTACCTTTCGCCACTTGTCCACATTACCTCCCACTCTTCTAGAAGCATTTCTTGTTGCATCGCACATTCACCGCCAGCTGCAGTCGACCGCATCTGAAAAGCCACTTACAGTGTCCACACTCAGCTTGAGCTTGCATCGCCTGCCGTACACATCGCTCTCAATTGCTCGCCCCGTTCATCACGCTAAATTAGATAATCGCCGTCCATCAATCTGCCAGTTGATTAAATCAAATCGTTCACCCCCGGGGGCTGCCCAAACAAAATAATTCGCCGCAGCATCCAAAGATGCTCACATCAGCCCGCAAAGCATTTCAGTCTTTCTTCAGTGTTCGGTTCGGTCTGTAGCGTGCGTCGCCTAAAACCCACCAAGCCACCGCGTACTCAGTGAAGTGACAAGAGTTTCGAGATTCATCGTATATTGGATAAATAAATACATAAGTTCTTTAAAAATAAGAAAAAGAGATACACACACGAATAGTTAAGTATAGAAATTGCATATGAACATGAATTTGTTTTCCGTCCGTCCGCGGTCTGTCTGTGGGTGCAGCGGGTTGGGGGACGCCTATAGGGTTGTGGTGGAGTCCTTCATGGACTTCTCCTCCTTGACGCCGCACATCCTTCGCAGGTAGCCCGTCCACATGTTCCTCGTCACCGGGTCGAGGATGATGAAGTACACGAACAGAACGAAGCCCTGTATTGTGGCAGTTAGGCAGAACAGGTAGGAGAAGACAATGCCCGCCTTCATGGTGGTCAGCAGGCCGAAGATCCAGGTGAATCCCAGCAGGAAGAACAGCAGCACCGACAGCCTGATCTGGGATATCGCCATTTTCTTCTCGATGTGCCGGATGGCACCGTTTGGTCCTCGCACGATGTTGTAGATCACCGCGATGAAGATGAGCAGGTTGCCGAGGATCGCCAGGGCGACGGGGAGGACTATGCCCAGGTAGAGGGATCTGCCGGTGGGATAGCAAATTGACGAACCGGAACTCTCGTGGGGAATGTACGACTGACGATCGAGGAGGACAACCAGCAGGACTGGGATCAGGGGCAGGCCCCAGCCGAGGAGGAAGGACTTGATGAAGAACCGCTTGGGTCGGGTGTTTCCGAAAACCTTGACGTACCGCTTGAACTGCAGGTACGCGATGATCATCATCCAGCAGAACTGAACCAGGACCGAGTACTGCAGGCAGGCTCCCAGGGCCACGCAGCTGGAGAAGATCTCCATTTCGATGAGGTGCATGGAGTAGTCCTCGGTGTTGACGAAGCAGAAGAGAATCATCTGAAGCGCTATGGCTGCGGACAGCTGGAGCAGGACCTTCGACGATGCCTTCTCTCGCCACGACTGGAAGGTGATCGCGGTTATGAAGATCCCAACGATCCCAATCAGCGAGAGGGAGCAGCCCAACAGGGTAATGATGTCCAGTGCTTCTCGGTGAATGTCGGTGATGACCACCACGTCGGAGGACACCGAGAGATTGTATGTCCCGCCGATAAGGTAGGCGAACGGCGTCAAGTGTGAGCATCCGCACCAGACCAGGCTTTCTTCGTCTTGCTCCGATTTTCCCATGAACACCAGTCCATCGTTCGCCCACGTCTTGTAGTCCCAGTAGCGGCAGCTTGTCTCGGTGTCATTGTCCTCGCCCTCCAACGTGGGTGTTCGCAAAATCAGCGGCAGCAGCTCTGGCAGATCGCGATCGTGGCCCGGAATCGAAATGGAGATGATCTTGCTGAATACCTTGTTATCGATTATGTCCCGGTCTTCTTGGAACAGCTTGTCGTTGGTGTAGATCTTGATGACGATCCGGGGCTCAGGAAGATTCACTGTCGTGACGTTCTTCGACAGCAAGGTGATCTCGTCCAGGCGAGCCAACAAGGTTTCCGGAACAAAAGTGGCCAGCTGAAGGCCCTCTTCCTCCAGCAATTCCTCAATTGACTGATTCGAGTGGAGGAATCTGTAGAAGTTCTCCTCGAACGCACCCCTGCGGGAGTTTGTTGTGGTCTTCTCCTGGAAGAGCGCGACCCCGGTGATGTTGGCAACACCCGGATCTATGATGAAGACAATCAGGTTGGGGGCGATCTTCACCACAACCCCGTCGAGGTAGTTTATGCTCTCAATTAGATCATCTTCGTCGTTCTTTGGCGTGATTTCGAAATCAGTTCGCGCAGCGGTGCCTTTGCTATTGACACGATCAGTGATGCTGTCGTTGGCGGCGGTGCTAGTCGCCACCAACTGGGGTGCCGTTGAGATCGCGTCAATTAGCCGCTCGAATGCGTCAAGCAGGATGTTTGTCGAATTTAATCTAATTGAGGGTTTGATTGTGTCTACATTGACTTTCATTAGGTAATTGTAGATGCTTACGATGTCGCTTGTAGCGGCTTTTGTGTTGTTGAATATGGTCGGCGTTGAGGAAGGCCTATTGGCGTTCGTTTGATTCGCTGGCTTCATTGTAAGTCGTCGTGATGAAATGATCTCTGCCGAGACACTGCGCAGGATCTTGCCCAAGTAGAACAGATCGGCGGGGATCAGTGAGTCCACGTTCTGCTTTATCATCGCCTTCACGTCCCTGATGGCGCGCTCTGGCGCGGTCTTCGAGAGTTTCGACTGATCGATGTTGAAGAGGTTCTTTGTGATGTACTTCGCAGGGATGTCGCGGAGACAGGTGATCTTGTCGCCTTGCACTTCCTCCCAGACGGCTCCGTACAGGAAGCTGCCGACGCACTTTCGCGTGATTGGCAGCCCGGTAGGTTGCAGGCACAGTTCCCTCGTGGTGGATGTCTGTCCCAGTCTCGCTGTTGACCACTGATTGCTGTTGTTGTCGGGAAGGAGTTCGGGGAAGCAAAACTCCGTGCTGTTCACGGACGTGCTGTTGGTGTTGTTCAGTTTGATGAGGTCACTCAGCAGGTTCCTCAGTTCCATGCGAATGGATGTGTCGTGTCTGATCCCGCGGTTGTCCTCCTCTTCGTCGTCCTCCTCGCTGCTGTTCTCGTCGCTATTGTCCACAGAGGAGTGCTTCAACGACGCGGAGATGTGACACAAGAGTGTGATGCTGCCCAGATCTTCTCTCATCGACTCCACGTTCATGACTCGAACATTGTGCACTTTCAGCGCATCGAACCTTTTGTCGTGCATGCCCATCGTATCCTGCAGGGATTTCCTGACAAACTGTCCAAACATCTTCATGTTCCCGTGCACTCGCTGGCATCTCTCCTGCTCGCACGGTATTTCGTAGAACATGGCGAATGTGTGTCCCTTTTGCTTCTTGGCCGCAACGATCTTGGCCGTTTGGACTTTCGTGAAGTTGAACACTGTATGCGCCTCGCACCAGTAGTAGCCTGGACCGTCGCCGTACAGCTTCAGCTCGAACATTGTCTTCGACTGATCGGAGTTCTCCCAAATTTTGTCCTTGATCTTCACCGTTCGCACTTCATCGTAGTCGGCGTTGGTGAAGCACTTGATGCCGTAGTCATCGTCGTCATCGTTGCCAATTCTCCAGATCGTATTCCGGTTATACACCGTCAAGAGGAGGCCTTCGAGTTCCGGATCGATCTTCAGAAACATCTCAACTCGTGCCCCACTCAGGATCACCTCTTGGCCCAGGTACCTCACCGATCGATAGCCCAGGCCCACCTTGAACCTCTCCCGTATGTTCATCATGACATTGTACCGCACGCCGTCAATTTGCGTGGGATTTAACAGAAAGTACTCGTCGTCGTCGTAGTCGATCATACTGAGGATCTGGCCAATGCCAATGCGATTCTTGAAGTACTCAGCGCTGCTCAACTGCCTGGCGCCTTGATGCGGTTCCACGTCCCACTCGATGCCGTAGCAGGTATTCGGCATATACCCCAGCGCACCGTAGTTCTTCGGACACACTGATTTGATGCCAAAGTTCTCCCGCTTGAACATGCAAACGGCGTGATAGCGCTCGTTGCAGTGTCTCATCCCAAAACCTGGTTTTGGCGTCACCGTCGCGATCAAGCAGTTCTTATCGGACAGCTCGTCGTAGTCCACCATTTCGAACGGATCGCCCCACCTCTGTCCAGGAAGTCTCCAAATCAGAGGGTTGTACTTGTTGTTATCCGCCCGCTGAACTGGTATCCAAAACCCTGTGACCGTCCTAAGTGATCGCAGATACTCGTACAGTGTCTCCCGCTCACTGTCGCCCAAGTCAAAAATACTTCCGTCCGACCCGTAACACATCCGTTCACTCCACTCCTCTGCCGTGTCGGAGATCTTCACACACAACGGTCTCGAACCGCCGCCCCCACGCTGCGGAATCTCAAGCAGATCCTCGGGACACCAGAAATTCTCACCGAATGTCATCGGCGACTGATCGCACGTTGGCTCTTTTGGCACCCATTCGCCATCCACTGTCGAGCATTTTCTCACAACGATCGTGCCGTTGTCGGTTAAGCACGCAGGCTCCGATATCACATAATCCGTTTCGCTACTCTTCGAATGAGTCCAAGTAAACACTTGATCACCTATAAGGGTTATCTCTTTGTTGCACTCGTTGTATGGAAGCTGAACAAGAAGATACAGATTAGAGCGGATATCGCGTTTACAAATTACGACACAATACATACGCTAGGATCCCGTCCACCGCCAACAACCAACAATGGCAGCACCATCACAAGCGTCACCAAGTCAAATAGTATCCCACAACATTCCATGATAAGATTGCGCACCAAAAATTAGCCAAAAACAAGAACAAAAAAAAAACAACAAAAAAGATACACACGACACAACGTACAATATTTCTACAGAGACTATCGAAGATCTTCCGGGAAGCGATCGCGAAAACAGTACCGACTTTTTTTTGTATCTCTCAGCTACCTCCAGCGGTACACACCTTAACGATATAAAACCACGGAACTAAGTGTCTGGGGTCGAATAATTAAAATTGTGTTCGACCTAACTACACCAGCAAGATCGGTGCGGTCTCATCGCAAAGACTTAAAGAGAGCAAAACGCGGACGTCAGAGAGCGAGAGCGGGAAATGGGAGAATCCCATCTGCAGGTCTCTCTTTGTATCTCTAAACAGTGCGAGAGCAAAATTCTAATTACAAGTTAAAAATCAAATGAAGCAGAAAATAAAAAAAAAACAAATGATGATGATTATCCGTTTCGAGATTAGCCCCCGTGTAGGTACTATCTGTAGTGCAGACAAAAAGTATCTACAAGACAGGCGGCTGTCTATATTGGAATGCTCGCTCGTAAGTGATGTGATGTGCCGTGCACGGCGATCGCTTCTCAGATGGATTGCCTTTGCCGTTCATTTCTTATCATTATTTACATATTCGCTTGAGTACAAAAGGAAATAAAGCTTTTTAGATACGATTACGAGTGGTGGCGCGGCGCAAGGGTGGCCAGCACCTTTCTCACATGGCTGCTGCAGAGACGACGCAAGCTGTATTACTTGCCCCGACGCGTCGTGAGTTGTTTTGAGATTATTCTAAATCTAATCGAAAAAGGTTGTGAATCACTTTAAACGAACGTATCTGTATCCACTGTGTGTATCTGTAGAGTGATGGATTGTTTAATGTAAAAAAAAAACGCGTACTTTCGGGTGTCAATAATTTATGCACAGGCCAAGAGCAATATCTCGTGTTTATTTAGAAATTACATCAGGTTACAGATATGAGGGGGCATCCGACGGACAGCGCGGCTGAAGATGGATCGCAATTTTTGGATCACAATTTGTTACGATCATCGCGATGATCACCGATTGAGTTATGAAACGATTCTAAATCCGGTTTGAGAATAGATTGCAGTCTACTTCGTTCGTTAGACTGCTTCCCAGCAGGAATTGAATGGAGATTTGTTTTTCGGATTCGAAGGCATGTCTCGGTTGATTAAATGATTAATTATCCGCCATGGCTTGCGGAGAGCACGAGGCTTTGGATTAGTTAATAATCGGGTGTGTGGCTGGTCTAATACATTTGGCTCTTATGTGCATTGTCCTTGAGGCATGTGTCTAAAGACGCCCGTGGAACATTTCGATGGTTAAGACGTGCTTCTTTGTCATTCCTTTTCCTCTATCGATTCCATGAGTGTGGGTTTAACTGTCCTAAAAGCTTAATTGGAAAGCTTAATAGACTCCGCCTGTACTCAGGGGATCCGTCTTCTTAACATCGCACACAAGATCCTCCCTGCCGTTTCATCAAAAATCCGATAGGGCCTTATCAGTGTGGTAGGGAACTGCACAACACACCAAATTCTGCACTACCTAGATCCTAGAAAAGGGTCAAGATATGTCATTCGACGCGCACAAATTATTCGTCTCAAGCGACTGGATGGCGCAGTTGGTTAAGTGCCTGCCCCAAATTCGAGGGGTCCCAGGTTCGAGTCCCAGTGAAATCGAATCTGGTCCAGTCACCATTTGCCATTCTGATCAAATTAACGGCACTGGAGTAGGTTACTGTCTAGCAGTACAATGGACCAGTTTTAAGTCTGACTGCTCCAGTGTAGAGTTTAAAAAAAACTCCGAAAAAAGAACTATTCGTCTATTTTAAGGGCGCATAGAGACGTGCTATATAGTCCCAGGTCTAGTTGCTCCATCGAGGTCGGTAACGAACTTATCGAGACTTGCGTACCGGATGAAGAAGCTCTCGACCAGGGCATGAAGAACGCGTGGACAACTTAGCTCCAGTCCAAAGAATGTTCGACTCTGTGGAGAGAGACCACAACCAACCTTTTTTTCGGATGGTTTTTGAAGCGCTACACTGGAGCACACAGACTCAAAACTGGTCAATTGTACTGCCAGGTAGCAACCTACTCCAGTGCCGTTAATTTGATCCCAATAGCAAATGGTGACTGGATCAGATTCGAATTCACTGGGCTTCGAACCTGGGACCCCTCGAACTTGGGGCAGGCACTTAACCAACTGCGCCATCCAGTTGTCGAATAGTTACTTGCCATAAATGTCGTGCTTTGCAAATTTTTAAGAGTGGCGCGGCACGACTCTGCCTTGCATTGAATGCTGAAATTGATAAAAAGACAGTACTGTCGATTGAAACTCCCTAGTCTTTTCCAGGATTTGTCGAATATTTGGTCTATCGTCGATTTGCCGTGATGGTCACATGGATGGTATGTTTCGATTTGTGCAGTCACAAATGCTCTATACGTGCATGCAGTACTCTGGACATGATTTAATGGGCGACAGTGAGCGTGAGTAGTTCTTCACTCCTTCTTCTGTTTTCTTCTTGTGGCGCTACAGTCCGGGGTGAACTGGGGCCCCAACCAACAACCATCTCCTTCAAGCACTCTCCCACTGCGCACGCCAATTTGGATGATGACCCTCTCCACTTGTGTACGCCAACTTAAAACAGGACGTCTTCTGTTGCATTGACCCACAACAATAAAGTCCGAAACGTGACATTTTCCATATTTGAAACTCGAAGCATTTTTTTCTTCTGAGTGTTTCGACTTGTTCCACACTAGGTTAGGTTAGGTTATTCACCAGCACACTTAGACCATGTTGGTCCATTGTGATACCCACAGTCAGACTACTAGCACTGATCGACCGCTCCAGTGCTGGTGCTCTTAATTTGATCCCAACGGCAAATGGTGATTGGGTCAGATTTGAAAAACCGTATAAGGCTTATTAACTGGGGTTCGAATCTGGGACCCCTCTAAATTAGGGCACCAACTGCGGCATCTAGTCGTTGTTCGACACTATCTACCTATTTTCGTATCTCTCCATTCATTTTCTTTATTTTCCTTGGATTGACTGAGTTTCGACTACTTCTCTGTTCGTTTACAGCAACACGTACCGCACAGCGAGCTACAATTACTCTGTAGTACTAAAATTATCTTCGCTTGTTAAACCTGATTCTTATCATAAATGCTGCCACCATGAACGAAAGAGTCATCCATGTACATACGGCACAATTTATGTCTTTTATGAATAACGAGTCGAGTCGTCAAATAGCGATGGGTTGGGTATTAACAAGCTCTTCAAACTCTTGCTAAGAGTAGTCCAGAAGAGGAATAATCATAAATTAAAGTGTATTTTCAGAGTGAGGATATTGTATCATAAGTGAATCACCGTAGGCAAATGGTATGTGGGGAACCAAGTCTGAACAATTATTTGGATACCATAAATCATGTCTTCAAGACAAGTTGAGTTCCTTAAATTGTGATTCCTTTTGTCACAGATGTAGTCATTGCTACAATTTTCAAAGAAAGTTTTTAGCTATTGCTGTACTGTAGCGCCACCATTTTTATCATACTTCTAGCTTAGATGGTGGTACTTAGTGTGAATCTTATTAATACAAGTTATCAAAATTTTAATGTTTAAAAATTGTACAACTTCAATTTTTGTTGGGCCTCACCCAACATGTCTCTCCAACCAGCACGATCTTTCGCCAGCTTTCTTCAGTTTCGCACACTAAGCCGACTGAGGTCCTCCACGAATTGTGTGCGCCACCTTGTACGTGGATGTCCTCTGTTGCGTTGTCCCAAAGGATCAGAGTCGAAGATTCTTCGGCCCGAGCTAAATTATCCATTCGCTCTACATGGCCTAGCCATCTTAGGCGTTGGATCCGTAGACGCCTGGTAAGACTCATATCGCTGTATAGCCCATACAGTTCGTGGTTGAACCGTCTCCTCCAAATGCCATCAAAGCATACAGGACCGCGCAGAACTTTTCTCTCGAAAAGCCCAAGACATCGTTCATCCGCTTGGGATATTGTCCATGGCTCTGCGCCGTAAAACAAGACAGGTATGATCAAGGTCTTATACAGAGTTAACTTCCGAGAGAGGGAAAACAGCGGTTGGTAAGAGTTATTCTACGTTTGATCTCGGTACTGATGTTGTTTGTACTGTTTACCGAGGAGCCAAGGTAGACGAACTCATCAACTACCTCAAAGTTATAGCTGCCTATGGTGACGTTCTGTCGATGACAACATATACTTGGTAAAAATGATGCGAAAGCAACTTCTAAAATATGTTCCAAATAGAGTCCGATTGATCATTCGGTTTCGGCTTTGGCTTCGGATTCGGCCGAAGGTGATGAAAAAGCCGAAGTTCGGCTACAGCCGAAAAACTGGCCTTCGGTCGAACTCTACATAGAAGTCACCCTTGCTATCGTTATCTTTGTCCTCCGTTGGGGCGTGGTCGCAGATTAGACTGATGTTGCCGTATTTCGGATTTGCGGATTGTCACGAGGAGCTCGCTTATGTACTTAAAGCTTAAGATTTTTTGCCTCAGTCTGCCTCGAACAACAAATCCACATCCAAATAATCGCTGTCTTCGCTCTCTGTAACAATCGCCGTAGTAGATATCGTAGTTTTTCATCCTCTTTTTGCCCGGCTCATCCCATCGCACTTCCTTGATTGCGGTATCTGCTTTATAGCAGTCGAGGGCCTCCGCGAGTTCATCGGCTGCACATTGTCTGTTCAGGGACCTCACATTCTACGTGCAAAACCGAAAGTCATTGTCCTTATTCCGTTTGCTTGGGTCGTCAACAGTAAATCCGTCCATATCCGAGGCAGGTTGTTGTTTCTGAACTCGTACGTTTTTTACGTGGTGAGGAAGTTAACCCCACGCACAACCTCCAACTGGGAGGACAGGTCCATTTGTTTAGCCCCCGGACAAATGGGTCCGGAGGATAAGGTGTCGGTAGCCTCTTGCAGGCTGTAAGCGCCGCCATTGGCCCTAAGAGAAGGGCCGCCATCTCTATTCCAGGGTCCTGACCTTACCATGGAAACCAGGTAGCTCCTGCTGACTGGAGTTGTGGATGCCGCCGTTGGTCAATCAGTTGACCAGCTCCTCCGCCGCCATCCCAAAAAGAGTGATGAGCCCTGGTAGACTCACACTCCCCCCTCTCTCGTTTGCAGCCGCCCAGACGTTCCACGAGGGTTGGTTACCCCATGTTCTGTCGACGGTACTCGGCTCCCGGATTCCACCACAGGGAGGTGAGAGTAGGAGTTCGTTAATAGAGGCTAGGTGCAGACGCTTGTGTCTGCGTGGTTCGCCTATTAACGCTTCGAGATCCGAATCCGGCTACCACTTGGAGGTAAAATAAGCACAATTGATGTATGGGAAAAGTTACAACACTGAGCATGGCCAGGTTGACGCCAATCAGTGCCTACCCGATGCCTACAACATCCAACCATGGCTACAGTTTTATTTGTTTAAAATTCGTGTTCTCAGAGTGAACTTAATTTAGCAGACAAAGTCCTGCAGTAAGGTTTTTAACAAAAAAAGGCCGTGTCGGCTTCGCTGCTAGTGCTTCAAGGGTTCTGTCCGGTTTTTCTTGATTCGGTCTAATACATGGGGTATTTATCCGGCAACAGAGTCTCGCTGGTTGACATCGAGCTCGTCCAAATTTGTTGGCTTGTTAGCGTAGACTAAGGACTTAACGTAGCTCCAGAGAACGTAATCGAGTGGTGTCAAGGCGCATGATCGCGGCGGTTAATTGATGATCGCTCGCCAAGTGGTGACCCAGTTGCTAAATTTCTCCTTCACAACTTCGAGCCTTGTGTCATTTGTATGGTCGTCTTATTGGAACCACAGCTCGGAAATATAGATGCTGTTGAGATCTGGCTCGCTCGGAGACCCTTGCCTGAAACGGTGTCTTCTTTCTCATTTTTAAAGAAATAAGGTCCGATGATGCCATAAACCGAACCAAGCAGTCAATCTTTGTGGATCCATTGATGTTTGGTCGATCACTTGTGATATATTTTCGCTCCGCTAATCTCAATTTTACTTGTTGGCATAGCTGCTGAGGCGAATAACCGGCCTCGTCCGAGAAGACGACTTTTTTTTTACCAAACTCCGTATCTCCGGAGAACATTTTCAGCGCCCAATTAGCGTAATAATCGTCTATGGATGTAGGTCCAAATCTGACTCCAAAATAAGTCGGGTTTACTCTCCGGCGATGCCCAATTCAGCTGATCTGCGCCAACTCGACATTTTTTGAGTCTTCTTCGATACTGGCCGCTACGGCGGTTATGTATTCTCCATTTCGTATAAATCTCTGTATGGTTGGTGGCGAGTACTCACACTCAAACTTTTCCACGATGCAACGAATTTCCTGTATTCTTTTTTCGGAATTTCAATAGTATTTGATAATAATTTCTGCACTTTCGGCAAGCATGGAATGATGCACGATAAAATGGTAAATCTTGCTGAATATTTTGATACCCGGAAGTCATTGGTAACTTTGACAGCTACTGAAACATAATAAATGGAAAAGCTATCATTCTTATCTGGTCACACATTAATAGCCTTGTCCATCGCACCGACTACTACTTCACTGCTACACATACCTCCAGTTTGGAACACCAATACAACGACTTCAGCAGAAATTGCAGAGATGAGAAGGGGGAGAACACTGCAATACACCGCTTTACACGTGCAGTGCCCCCTCTATCCGCAGGAAAACCCATCTGGGAACTTACTTCCACACTGCCTCAGATTCAACAAAAACGAAAAACAAAAGTATTTATTTTTTTTTTCGCCAAATCACTAACAGTTCTCCAAGAGGCAACTACATGAAAAGCTCTTTAAAATTACCCTTCGGAGTCGGCATAAATCTGTAAGTAGCTACATTCGCGCCCGAAAAGTACCACGCACAACACGAGTGGTTGCTGAGGAATCCACCCAATGGCTCTACGTGCACCAAAACAGCTAGATCTACACACACGATATTTGGCAGACGAGATTACTCACTAGTTGTGATTCTTAGGAATGTTCTCCTCCGCACATGTCACTATCTTTCTACAAACAATTGACAAATTTTAGGTGAATCATCGCCTCGCATCTCCACGCACTATACCCATAGCTGTGCTTCCATTTGGGCTCTTATCAGACGGTTACTTTTGATGGCAGAACAAACAAAGCTGCACCTGTCACATTTCCATTGTTCTTCTTCAGCAAATAGATTGAATTTCGTCCCGGGCACAAGCCCGTTCCCAGAAACTCAACCCAAGAGCAACTCATGCAGACCCACGCAGTCGCGTCTTGAGTATTGATTTCGATTACTCCACATGTGCCAGGCCGAAACACACCCGCTCCAATCCTATGACCAATTGCTCACTACCCAGCACCGTGTATACACTTTCGACAAATTTATTACCCGCTCAACATTGCCGAGGAGTGCTTGGCATTCTACAAGACTCTCGACCTAATCGCTGCTAATCGAGTGTGTGTTTGTCGATTCAAACGCGACTAGTTGTGCTCATCATTATGTACAGATGTTCACTCAGCCGGCAACTCCCGTCGACGGCAAGCTCCAGAGAGAGAGCGGTGCCTTGACACTGGCCAGTGGGCACTGCCAACAATCGTACAACATTCTCGCACACCGGAGGGGAATCAATTCTCGACGCACCTGCTGATCGGTGATCGCTGCTGATTACTTAATTTTTTCTACACCTCCAGCGGAGGACTCGATCGGTCAGTGGGCGCACTGCGAATAGCTCGATCATGGTACACTTGTGCACATACCACATGTGCATAGTGTAAACATTTATTTTGCAGGCTCGCAGAGGGTTGGCGTCGACGTTGACGACGCGGCTGTGTTGGCGCTCCATCGGGGATTCCTGATCGTGCGAAGTCTGTGCGGCATCCGCCAGATATTTTCTCATAAATTATGCATTTTCGCGATAATATTTTCGCGGAATAAGTCTCGTTTGTTTGTTTTGATTTCGCGGGGATGTGCGAATCGAAGTCGAAATGCCACCCGAATTAACTATTTTATGCACATTCAGACGGCGGCAGTGACGCTAGAATGCACTTCTGGTGACGATTGATTGATGACTTTGCGGTGTTGCCAGAAGCTCTCTTAACGTTTTTGAAATGCTCTTCAGAATACGAAGTGTGAGATGTCGGGAACTCGGGGGGAGTAAGGTAGCTTTTTGAAAATCGTTTTTAAGCCATATGTACACATGGGGTTTCTTATTTATAGCCATTCGCTTATCGCTGGAGTGTAAATTAACCAGATTGTATCTGGCAGATATGTATTTCAGGGGTTATTTTTCACGCTTCTGTACACTCGTCTTGAACGGGAGGAAGCTGCCTCAGCTACTAGATCAGCGCTAGACCAGGAAGTTTGCGCATTGTGTTTATACGCTTGTGGTTGCATGGCGCGTATGCGTGCTTTGAAAACAAAATTTGATAATAATTCTAATTACAACGCAACTCTTAATTATTTATCGCTCTACAATAGCCACTGGGTACGTCGCCAGCATCAGTAATTTGAAAAAAACTTTACATACAGATCGATCTTAAGATCTAATGAGTATTGAGATCTAACGCAGATAAATGTCCAAATATATTGATATATATAATATTGATGATCACCAAATAATAATAATGGCGGCGCTAAAGTCTGAGGTGGACCTGCGCCTAGCTTCTCCGCAAACACTCGTGTTGTGCGTGCTATTGTTCTCTCACGAGTGGAGGGGACCTACAGTTTAATGCCGACTCCAAACGGCGAGATTGAGAAGCTATTTCTAGACAGTTATACTTTTTGAGCATTAAAAGTGACTCGAAAGAGGTGGAGCCGTGAAAAAATGGTTGGTGTTTTCTGTAATCACCTATTTTTGTCAAATTATTCAAATCCGTCTTAAATTTAGCAAAATGAATATGAACCCACGAATCATATAGCACGAACTACATTTTTTTAATAAAGTATTTGACAAGCATTGCGAAGTGACCTCTTAAGTTGAAGGTTTAGGTTCGATTTTGGCCACAACAACCTTTCTCTTGAGTTACTGAAAATGTCTAGAGAGTACATTGTGGGCCATCTAGTTGCCTTTTTTTTTTGGAAATCATAGGTTATTTTGAGACTGACAGCTGTTTCCTGCTCGAAATCTTGACAGAAAGTCAGTATCATACCTCCGTGGAACAAAATGAGTCGCTTTACGCTTTACGAACAACGTTGGGAAATATTGAAAACTTATTTCCAAAGTGAGTGCTGTGCAGCCCAAACAGTGTGTTATTTGAAAAGAAGTTTTGGCCGAAATGAAGCACCCACCGCGACTGCTGAACGCAGGTTTGTGCAAAAAGGTCGTGAGACTGGTATGCTAGTGGACAACACTCATGGTACCCGTCGTCGTACGGTGGGCACAGATGAGAATGTGGCTGCTGTGGCCGAGAGTGTGAGACTCAATTCACGAACATCAGCTCGCCATCGATCTCAACAGCTCAACAGTTCACGCCCTAGCCTGAGGAGAATTCTGCACAGAGATATCGGATTCTTCGCTTACAAGGTCCAATTGAATCAGCAATTGAAGGCACTAGAACATCCACTTCGTTCGCATCGCTTCGCAGTTTGGGGCTTAGATCAGCTTGTATTGGACAACGATTTTGGGCAAAAAAAAATCATCTTTTCTGACGAGATACATTTTCATCTCGGCTCGGAAAACCCGCACGTTATTGTCGAGAAGCTAATACATCCACAGAGAGTGACAGTTTGGTGTGGATTATGGAGTGGTGGCATCATTGGACCATTTTTCGAAAATGAGGCTGAGAACAACGTTTCGGTCAAGGGTGGGCGTTACAGAGCCAGCCATTAACCGACTTTTTTTTTTTCTAACACTGAAGTCACGGACTTGGACAACCTCTGGTTCATGCAGTATGGCGCGCCATGCCACACAGCCACAGCCCATGCCACAATAGATCTGTTGCGCACCAAATTCCCAAATCGTATTATCAGCCGGCTTGGCGATGTCAATTGGCCGCCTCGAAGTTGCGATTTTTTGTGGGGAACCGTGAAGGACCGATGTTATGCCAATAATCCGGAAACGATTTAAGCACTTATGACCAATATCATCCAAGCAATGCGTGAGCTACAGCCCGAAGCCATCAACAAGGTTTTTGAAAATTTGGGTGACAAAATGCGATACTGCGAAGACAGCTGATGCAGCCCCTTGAACGACGTTGTATTTCATTATTAACGGGAATGTTAGTTCTTACTAATGAAATCATAAAACTTACTTACTTACTTAAGGTAGCGCTACAGTCCGGGGTGGACCTGGGCCTCAACTAACAAGCGTCTCCAGCCAGCTCGATCTTTCGCTAGCTGCCTCCAGCTTCGCGCAGACAGTTGGTTGAGGTCCCTTTCCACCTGCGTGCGCCACCTGAGTCGCGGTCTTCCTCTACTGCGCCGTCCCTCGGGGGTGGATTCGAAGACTTTCCGAGCCGGAGCATTGGTTTCCATTCGCTCTATATGACCTAGCCATCTCAATCGTTGGATCTTCATCCTTCTGGCTAAGTCAACGTCGCTGAACAGTTCGTACAGTTCGTTGTTGTATCTTCTCCTAAACTCACCCTCTATGCAGACGGGACCGAAAATCACCCGAAGAATTTTCCAAGAGCAACTCATCCGCTTTTGACAAAGTCCATGCTTCTGCGCCATATAGCAGAAATGGGACGATTAGGGTCTTGTACAGGGTTACTTTGGTTGTTCGAGAGAGGGCTTTGTTTATCAATTGCTTTCTTAGCCCAAAGAAGCAGCGATTAGCAAAACTTATTCTTTGTTTGATTTCAGCGCTGGTGTCATTGTCCGAATTAATAGCGGTTCCTAGGTAGACAAAGTCTTTGACTGCCTCAAAGTTACTCGTATATCTGTC
Organism: Myathropa florea; assembly: GCA_930367185.1. NCBI lineage: Eukaryota > Metazoa > Arthropoda > Insecta > Diptera > Syrphidae > Myathropa > Myathropa florea. The sequence goes on along the minus strand of OV884003.1, from coordinate 78,960,266 downwards.
TGCTATGACGTTCTGTCCCAGACGTCGGTGTTGGGTGTCCATTCTGGATGACAGCATATACTTGAACTTGCCCTCATTTACCGTTAAACCCTTCGCAATACTCACAAAAGTGCCATTGCCATCACGCTGTGTTCTTCCGATTATGTCAATATTGTCGGCATATGCTAGTAGTTGGACGGACTTCTGAAAGATTGTGCCTCTGGTGTTGGCGTGCGAGTTTTGCACAATTCTTTCAAGTATGATGTTGAAGAAGTCGCATGACAGCACGTCGCCTTGTCTGAATCCTTTTTTGACATCAAAGGTCTCGGTTAGGTCTTCACCGACCTTGATGGAGCAGCGTGCATTCTCCATCGTCATCCTACACAAACGGACCAGTTTGGTAGGGATGCCAAAACTGGACATTGCTCTGTATAGCTTGTCTCTATAGATGCTGTCATACGCGTCCTTAAAATCGATGAAAAGGTTGTGGGTATCGATTTGCTGTTGCTGGGTTTTTTCCAAGATCTGCCGCAGTGTGAATATTTGGTCGATGGTGGATTTTCCTGGCATAACGTCACACTGGTATGGACCGACCAAGTTGTTGACGAATGGCTTTAGGCGTTCACACAACACGGCAGATAAGATCTTGTATGCATTGTTCAGATGCCTCTATAGTGAAGCCATAAAACATGGAAACAATTTAATTTTGTTCATTTTATTGCATTATTAAAAAGAAACTTGGACCACCCCGTCGAAGACTTCCTTAGGCGGAGAATTGGTGTTCATCCGCTCAATGTGGCCGAGAGAGAGTACAGTCAAAGGATCTTTGCCTTCCAGACTGTGCCCTCCTTTCGTTCACAGAGACCCAACTATCCAACGCAGAATTTTTTTTCGAAGGTTCCAAGAATCCGCTCTCTGTTGCCCGATTTACCGTCCTTTGCTTTATGCTCGATATAGCAAGACTTGCAGGATGAGATTTTGTAGAGCAAGATTTTAGTTCTTCGAGTCAGCAGTTTTGTCCCAAGTTGTTTTAACAAACCGTAGAGCCCAACGCATCCCTAAAAATCACTGTTTGGTGTAGATTTTGAGCTGACGGCGTCATCGGTCCATAGTTCTTTAAGAACGACGGTAAATAAGGCCATAACCGTCAAAGGCGAGCGCTATAACTCGATGATTACCAACTTCTTTTGGCCTGAATTGGATGTTATGGACTCCAGTGACAGGAGGACGGTGCTAGGTGCCACACAGCTCACGCCGCATTGGAAATTCTGCACGAGCGTTTCGAGGGCATGATCATCTCACGTGGAGGTAATGTGAACTAGTCACCAAGATCGTGCGATTTGACCCCGTAAGACTTTTTCTTGTGGGGTTCACTGAAGTCACAGGTTGATGTGAATAAGCCACAGGCCACAGCGGCCCTCAAAATCAACATAGCCCATACCATCGGTCAAATTCAGCCTGACTTATGCGCCAAAGTCATGGAAAATTTGACATTTCGAATGTGCGCCACCCAGAGAAGCCACTGCGGATATTTGAAGGATGTTATATTCCGTACATAATGGCATCGATAGGCCTTTCAAACGCATAAACAATTTCTACGACACCTCATACACACTTTCTTGTATTTAAATTTAAAGATAAGAAGCGCTTAATGAAGTCCCCTTTAGCATTCAAAATTCAAGCAGATTCCTTCTGACTTCCTTCTTCTGAGTGTCATATTGAAAGCACACGAACCACGTGTCATCTGTTCCCCGCTTGTTTCTGATGTAAACCAATTTCATCAATCAACAAGTGTCTTCAATTACTTTTCAAAAACCAATCAGCGCCCAACAACAATTCGTCTGTCGACAGGTATTTCTACAATTGAAATATTTCGTGTACTTGGCAACGCCGCTTCCTCTTCCTTCCCCCAAATTCGCTTATTCACATGACCCGAAAATAAACGAACGGCAGATATCTTCAGTTGGACTTGGCACAAATACTACACACATCCCGCACGCACACAAAACAGAAAAATTACAAAACAATCCGCGAGATACGCGCATCGATTAACCCGTAAGTTATCGATTTGTTTGTTTTTTCATTCCGACACTCGAAGAATGGCCCTAAAATAAGATTGGCATCCGATGCCGCAGCCGGACATACGCTCAACTTCTGCGCTTGCAAGGGGAGGGAAGATACTTGCTGAATTGGTCGGCTTTTGTTTTTGCCGGACATCGTCTGACTGAGCTTGACCGACTGGATTTGACTGATTATGAGCCAATCGAGGGTGGGCTGGCACTTAGGGAACGCTGATTGGAAAGGCCGGTGGTGTGCCACCGGTGTTGATTTTCTTAGAAAGAAAAACACATGTTAGATGAAAAAGAAAACAAAATTGCAATTGAGTCTCGGGGATTTTTGTGTTGTACTGTTTTCTCCTTTGTTTTGGTGCGTATTTTGACTGGTAAACGAACTGGACGTGGAGGATTGTTCGATATTTATTTGTTTAGCAGGGAATCGAATGAAACAACAAAATCTGCGCCGTATGTGCATACGTGTGTACATGTGTGATGGAAGGCCAAATTGTATCCGGCATTCAAAATAAATCGAGTACAAAGCAGAGAGCAATTTTGACAATCATTCAGATTTTGTTTTTATTGGTGGCAGTCACTCTGACGTGATAGAAGTCATTTTTAAAATGATTTGAATTTGAGACTTTGTTGACGTGATTCCGCGAGATTGCGAGATGATTGTGGAATTATTGTCCATTGCACGAAGTTCGTGGATTCAAACGGTTCTACTTTTCTCTTCTTTTGGATATCTTTCTCTGGAATCACTTCTTAACATAAAGCTGAGCTGATGAAATACAAAGTTCAAGACACAAAATTACGGCTTTTTCTACTGAGGTGGCTTTTAATCAGTGCTTCGCGGAAGCCTCCCTTTTTAGAGGCAGACGAAGCCACCACTAAAGTAAACTTTTTTTACACGACTGGATGCCGCAGTTGGTTAAATGCCTGTCCCAAGTTAGAGGGGTCCCAGGTTCAAATCCCAGTGAAATCGAATCTGGTCCAGTCGCCATTTGCCGTTGGGATCAAATTAACGGCACTGAAGTAGGTTGCTACCTGGCAATACAATGGACCAGTTTTGAGTCTGAGTGCTACAGTAGTGTTCAAAAATCATCCGAAAAAAAAATTAGTAAACTTTTACTATTAACATTTGATAGAATATCTGGGTGAGGCGCAGGTTCACTTCGGACTGTAGCTCCCTAAGAAGAAGAAGAATACTTAAATGGTGTGGTTATACTAGGTTATATGGATTTATTTTTCCACTAAATACTACACCACGATCCCCGTGTTGAAGTGGGTAACTCGGGTCTAGGTTCGACTACTTACACAACACCATTAAAATTTTGCGGCACAATTTCTCTAGTATTAAAGTACAGAATGGATCATCTAGTGTTTTTTTTTTTAAATCGTAGGTTATTTTGACACTTACAGCTGTTTCCCGCTCGAAATCTTGACAGAAAGTCAGTATCTCATACCTCCGCGGAACGAAATGAGTCGCTTTACGCTTTACGAACAACGTTGGGAAATATTGAAAACTTATTTCCAAAGTGAGTGCTGTGTAGCCCAAACTGTGCGTTTTTGAAACGAAGTTTTGGCCGACATGAAACCCCCATGGCGACTGCTGCGCGCAAGTTTGTGCAAAAAGTTTTTGAGACTGGTATGCTAGTGGACAACACTCATGGTTCCCGTCATCGTACGGTACGCACAGATGATAATGTGGCTGTTGTGTCGCTGGCGAGAGTGTGAGTCTCAATTCACGAACATCAACTCGCCATCGATCTCAACAGCTCAACATTTCAGGCACTAGTCTGAGGAGAATTCTGCACAAAGATCTCTGATTATTCGCTTACAAGGTTCACTTGACTCAGCAATTTAAGGCGGCAGACCATCCGCTTCGTTCGCATCGCTTCGCAGTTTGGGCCTTGGAGCAGCTTGAATTGGACAACGATTTTGGGCGAAAATTTATCTTTTCTGACGAGGTGCATTTTCATCTCGGTGCCCACATTAACAAAGAAAATTGTCGCATCTCAGGTTCGGAAAACCCTCACGTTATTGTCGAAAAGCCAATGCATCCACAGAGAGTGACAGTTTGGTGTGGATTATGGAGTGGTGGCATCATTGAACCATTTTTCTTCGAAAATGAGACTGGGAACAACGTTTCGGTCAACGGTGGGCGTTGCAGAACTATGTTAACCGAGTTTCTTTTTACTGAAATTGAAGATATGGATTTGGACGACCTCTGGTTCATGCAGTATGGCGGGTCATGCCACACAGCCACAGCCCATGCCACAATCGATCTTTTGCGCACCAAATTCGCAAATGGTGTTATGTTTAATGGATGAGTTGTTTTTGTTAAAAGTTTTTATAAATATTGGCTTGTTTCTTTAGTAAAAAAAATTGTAAATACATATATTCTACTTTTGATGAATTGTACTTCAAAACATACGCATTTTGATGAAATTTGCTTGAACAGGCTCGGTTTTTATTAGTTCACTATATCGAGCGTCCACTGTAATTACTTCCGATTAGTGGTTTGGCGGCAAAGACAAAAAGATAAGGATGCCTAATACATTTGGGCAAGGCTGTATATACAGTGGATCAATCAAGAACTCGGACTCTTGGTACAGAGCCACTGTCGATTTTAATGTTTTAAACTCTTCATTTGGTTTTTATCACACGTAAGATTGACTATGGGATCTAAAAACAAACTATATTTACTCTCATCCAAGAGAACGGCTTGATTGCAAAAGGAAAAAATATGATTGTTTTTTTTAGGATTTTGTGAGTTAATCAAATTTATCAAAAGAAAGAAGATAAGTGTCAAAGTTCTTTATTGCTCCACTGTAGCCGTTCATTGTGAAGTTCTGGACAAGTCATCAATGTTGTGTGTTCTTTCTAGATGGCAGCTTATAACTTGATTTTCCCTCGTTTACCGCTAAATTTTAGTCACTTCCATTTAATGGAAGCAAACGCAATTGACGACTGTCTTCGTTCGGAGAATCACGTCAATTTCATCTGCGTATACTAGCAATTATATGAGCTTTTGGAATATCGTACCTCTAATGTTGGGCACTGCAAGATATTCTTAAGCAAAATTAAATCTCATTGCAGCGCGTCGCCTTTGCTTTTGACTTTAAAGGTCTCGGTGAATTTATTACAGACTTTAATGGAACAGCGAGAGTGCTCCATCGTCATCGTGGACAACCTGATGTCAAGGAAGGAAGGGAATTTAGTTCCTAATTGTTAGTGCAGTCAAAGGGGTCTCTTTTCATGCAGATGTTTTGGTTCCACTGTTTTTTTCTGACCATGCTTATGCTGCCTTGAGCAGATCTGTAGATGAGTCTAAGCTTATTTCTTCGCATGACGCTCTAGTCTGTGTGGACCTAGGCCTCAACCACAAAAGGTTCCAAGTGTTCATACAGAACGGCAGAAAAGATATTATACGCAATGATAAGGAGACCTATCCTTGTAACCTATCCTACTTGGCGCTGTCAAGGGGATCTTCTTCTTGTCAATCGGAAAAAACGACACTGAGATTCTACTCATCGTTCAGGATTTCCTTCGACCATATCTTACAAATGTCCTTGTGCATGCGCCCGAACAGATAATCTGCAGCTGCCTTAACGATTTCAGCAGACAGCTCCATCAGCTGACCTCGTCTGGATCGGTGGGACAAGAGATCTTCAAAGATATTAAATCGGCAAAGTTGTCCGCAGTCTGTTGCGGTTGCTCTTCGACGTCAAACCGAGACATTCTTCCATTTGTTCTCATTTGTTCTCTCGATATCCGGGTTGTTACATTGGCTACAACAAGGAAATGACCTGAGTCGATGTTGACTTCTCGGAACATTCAGATACCAAGGTTCCTTTATTGATATTGAGGTGTGGGAACCGGGTGCTACCTACAGAGATGTTCCGTCCCCGTCTGTAGCGCCACAAGAAGAAGAGGAACTCTAAACTGACAGGCTTTGACACTGTCAGTTAAACTATCACATCAAAAACTGAAGTTCTAATGCTAATCTGTTTCATTTCTTCGGCAATGGACAGCAATCTTTCTTAATTTAGCGTAATGAATTGTTGTTGAACGCATAAATGAATTTTACAAATATTCACAGGAAATTGTTCACACATTTCGAATTTTCAAGACGGTCATCCCCTTTGTACAGCTAAAAGCACACTGCAACCAACAAAAATGCATTATTCTTTACCGAGGGTAGTTTTCCTTTAACGATCAACTCAAATGCTTGTGTGTTATGTTCTACAAGTCACACAAAGAGAATTCTCTTTTCCACCCTCGTGTAAACAACTCTCGTCTAAAAATAAGTTGATGAACCACGAATATTTTCTCTCTTGTTCCTCTTTCAGAGCACCGCCTGCAGGAGCTATGAACTCAATCATATCGTTCCTGCTCTTGGGAACGATTCTGTCCCTCTGCAATGGATACATCGTCGACGTGAGCCCTCCCCCTCCACGGTGTGCCATCCCTCCCCCATTAATCACTTCTGCTTTCAGATAAGACAAAAACGAAGTATCGACCTGTCCGCATCACATGCCCTTATACCGGACGCCCGTCTGTCGAAAGACGTAATACCCACCTCGTATGTTCTGAGACTGTGGCCAGATCTCGAGGAGAGCAGCTTCACCGGCAGCATTCGCATGAACCTGAGCTGGAACGAGGAGACAAGGAAGATCTCACTGCACGCGCACTACGACCTCAACATCTACGAGTCGGACATCAAATTGCGCAAAATCAAGCGAAGAACAGAGTAAATATCCGAAAAACTGTTGTGGGCATTGCCGAGCTGAAGTCGTAAATTTGTCAGAAATAAAATTTCGTCTCATTGAAGGGGTTCAGACGGTGGCATCGAGTATGAGGATGTTGCCATTCAACGCGCCGACAGACTGCCAAAGAAGACAGTCTATGTCATCTATCTGAAGGAGGCGATACCGCAGGGGACGGAATGTGAACTGGAAATGTCATTCAACGGGGAGATTTGGGAGAGCACAGAGGGACTGTTCAAGGGCAGCTACACCGACGGGGATGGGCAAAAGAGGCACTATATGGCAACGTACATGAGGCCGCACAATGCGAGGAGACTGTTTCCATGCTTCGATGAGCCGGGATTTAAGGTGAGGACAGGAAGTTGGCGTGAGGGTGCAAACAACTAAGTGATTCTCTTCCTTCAGGTGCCCTATACGGTGAGCATCGCAAGACCGAGCGGCTACACCACCCTGTTCAACACGCTTCCAATTATTTCAAACGAAACGTAAGTCATGAGCTGAGTTCTGATCGTGGTCTGGTCTATTTCTATCATTTTGTGCACTGAGAACATAGGAATACAGGGTGTTCATGTTTCAGGCCGATGCTTTTTTTTTAAATGTCAAAAAAAATTTTAAAAAAGACACCAACACGTGTCCCAGATCACGTTCAAATTGTTCCAACGATAGCCGAAACTCAAGACTCTAGGTCTTCTCTTTTCTTTCTAGAGGCAACGACTATGTGTTCGATCATTTCGAGACCACGCCAGCGATGTCATCATTCACATTTGGGTTCGTCATATCGCAGCTAACGAAGCTATCCCCGAAAGTGCCACTTCCGGAGGACAGGAGGCCGGCGATAAACATCTGGGCGCGTCCAGAGATCCACGACAATCTTCAGGTACGTATGCACGCACAGAAAACGCGAGAGATCACTTCGAAACGCCATCGTTCATCAGCGCAAAAGTAAAAGTGTATCAGATTACTTACGGGGTTTGGTGGGGTATCAAAACGGAAATGTTAGTGCCAACCAACCAAGTGAGACCACAAACCACAAGAGTAATGGATAACCTTGTTGGGGAGACGCAGCAAAAAAGTGAACAACAACCGCTTCCATGGTTTCAACTTAATTGAGCCCAACACACAACAACGTACACCAGCTCAGCGAGCAGCTCTCTCGGTTGCGTTCAATGAATTCAATTGTTTCAACATCTCCACTCGATCTGTGATTGATCTGAAGAGATGACCACTTGAAGCATGCCCGACACACTGTTTATCTTTCCTCAATTGGGGAGCAGCAGCCGGCTAGCAGTTGGTTGCGCCTACGCGTCTCACAATTGTGACGTGAAAATTCAACCGAACCACTTACGGACGGAGTGGAGAGCGATTGGCGATTGGCGAATGTTTGAGATTTTGTTGTTCAGAGTCAGCTCAAGAGATGGCTTCTAGCTTAAACTAGAGTAGGATATTGCATGTGAAACCAGGTCTCTAGGCCCCTTCACTCGGGATCAATTAAAAACTTCATCGAGTGCGAGTTTTTGTTTTCATCAATTTGGTCATTTATGTGGAAAAATGTTTGCGCGATAATTATTCGATTAACTAGGTGATTTTTGAGGCACTTTAAGAATTGTGTCTGGTGGGCTTAGTGTTGTCAGATTATTTCTAGAGAATTTGCTACACTGGGGTTCAAATCTTTTCGTTCAGTTGAGGAAAGTTTTTAAAAATTGCGAGGGATTGTTTTTTTTTTTTATAATTTATTACGCGAGTTGAGTTGGTTTAAATGAAAACTGCCTAGAAACGAAATTTATATCGAAAATTAATATTTTTATATAATTGCTTGCCTTGAATTTGCCTTAAAAATGTTGACGATAACCCATTGTCCTCATCATTGTCCAGTTCATACATACGAGTACTGTAATGTGTGTCCGCATCAAGCTGCCATTTGCAAATCCCCTAAATACGGAATCCAAAAGCTCTTCTCCTTGCGGGAGGTTACCGAAATGGCATCTAGAAAAAAATGTTAAAATAAGATCTCAAAAGAATATGTTGGGTTTACGCCCACACATAAACTATTGCCTTTGTCCGGTGTATTGAGTGCTGGCCTGGTGGCTCACTCTAGATAAAGCCATGCATTATTACATCTTAAGTGATAAGCCTGTATCTGTATAAATGGTGAGCCTAGAACCATCCCCAGATACGCTTCATGTCATCTTTTATCTGCATAGTTGCATACGAACACTTTACCATTCTCCTTAAAAAAATTAGACTTCCTACCCAAGAATTTCGACTGCACCTCAATTCTTCCCTGATGAATTATGAAATCAAATTTCCGGACAGGGACTTCTGGGCTAAAAATTCTATACACTTTGAGGGATCCGTACACTTCTGTGCGGACAGATCGAAAACTATGCGGTCAGCAGTGGCGTCTTCCCTAATGAACTAAATATTAGTCTCTCCATTTGAATCCCCATTTCTTTTTAATGGCAATTTACGAAGCTCTAACCTAGCTCAAGTGGATACCCGCGCGTGATATTTGAATCTACCCGAACAGCAGGGCAGCTAACATATCCTTAGAAATGGTGTCTGTAAATTATTTTGTGGTAACAAGCTGCAGTTTAAATTTCTCCTGTGCTGGATATCAGGGCAAAGAGACGTTCCAGGCAATTGTAAAGCGGTTGAACTTGCCAGGCAAACATTTTGAAATCATTACCCACATCTAAACTATTGCTACGAGAAATTACAACTCAAATGAGTGCCACACCTCCAGAATGTTTCGGCCCAAACAAGATCCATAAAGATATTAATAGATCAAAAAATCGGGATAAAGGTGGATGTCATTCAGAGGACTGTCTCTTGAACCAACGTACTGGAAGACTTGGCGTCATAACAAAGCTGTCTAGACGGAGAGTAAGTAGAAAATGTTCTATACATTATATGTACCTGTTCGGCCCTAGCAAAAGTAATATTTGCAATAGAAATCAAGACCAAGTTAGTCGCATACTAACTCAAGGCTCTTGACTCACAGCACCTAAAATATTAATGCTGGGTCTTTAGTCACAGGGACATAACCAGCTATAAAATGGGTGATAAACTTACCAGAAAGGGCAGATCTGTCACAAGCAACCCAGTCAATCAAATCCCCACTCATCGACTTAAGGAATATGGTGGACAACAGGATCCTAGAGCTAGCGATCTCTTTTGCCACGTGCGAAGCTAAAATATAGCTAAAACCAAAAAACTACTTCAATACGACAAGAAGTTGCCGAAGATGATAATTGGAGCTCTTAAATTAGGTAGGAAGGTGGGGAGACAAAGCAGGACTCTGTTTCAATGAGGTCCATGTGGACCCATTGTACTGCCGGATATAATCATCTTAGGAACCACGTCATGAAAAAAACGACGTATGTAGGGTCTTTAGTAACGAAGATGAACAATAGGATACCTCTGCCGCTGACCTTGTCTGCGTCTTTTGAGAAACTGAACATTGGTTGATCAGTTCTTCAAGACCTTCAAGAAATATCAAACAGATGCTCGAACATATACAGTCAGCGTCAGAAGTGAGTAAACTGTCATTAGATGAAAGTTATTCCTCTAAATTAAAATTGACTGAAATGGTCTACTTCATGCATTGATGGCTCAGATAAAAACTCTGAAATCATGCTTCAAAATAAGCTATATGTTATTTAAAATAACCCTAAACATAAAGCAGATAATTAATTTCAAAAGAAAAGAGGGACTAAAAACAAACGTCAAATGTAAGTGAACACACTCTATAAAAAAAGTATTTTATTGAAAAAAATTGCCTTTAACGCTGTCTTCAGTTCTCGTATTTGATGATCTTAATTTTCATACAAATGTTTAATAGAATCGATCCCTTATGTCTTACAGTCGTTGACACAACCATATACACACTCACTTTTGAATTCGGTTTTTAGCACTTTTCTCTTTTAAATGTAATTAATTGTTTTATCATTGCTCTTATGTTAAATAATTTACACTATTTTAAAGCATGACTTTAGAGCATTAATCTGATATATCTGTGTCTGTTATACCTCATTCCGGTGAATATTAATTAAGTGGATACACCTTCAGCAGATGACTGAATGTTCACTCACTTTGACGCTGGCTGTACATACACTCCGATAAGACTTGTTAAAATGAACAGCCAACTGCAGCGCCATCCATCATTCATCTATTAAACACATATTTCATCTTTATACAAGACTTTGAAACGTTCATTCTAAGCATATCTGGACCGGAATGTCGGTCAAAGTATTCTGGATGATAGGAGGAATCGTACTGTAGGTTTTCCCTTTAAAAACTTACTTCAGTTTCAGAAGTCGCATTGCTCTAGATCAGTCGAGTACCGCGGTTGGTCGAGCGTTGTGATGCTTTTTTTTTATCTAACAACTCGCGTGCAATTTGGGATTGTTGCGATGGCGCATTGTCATGCAACAAATCTTTGTCTTTCACAAATCTTGGGTAAGAATGCAATGGATCACTCTCATAGGCATATCAGTTATCTCCTCAATAAGTCTCGCGGACACCCAACGGTCAGAACGCATCATTTTCTTACTTTCTCAATAATTTCTTCATTCCTCTAGATTTTCGGCATCGGTTAACGTTCGTCTTCTTCAAAGTATTCACAATCATCACGAACTCTAGCAAACCAACTGTGTAATGTTTTGCCATATGTTTTCTAAAAATTCCTTTAGGGTTTTGAATCTTTTCCTCGGTTTCTTGTAAGAAGCCGTGTACTACTCCGTACTCAACCTTATCTCTTTACAGGAAATCTATACCAAATTAATCACCGTCTACGACCACCTAGAAGCATATTTCAACGTTTCGGTTCCCCTAAGCAAGATTGATGTCATTGCCATCCCTGGTCTAGCATCTGTGCGGCCAGCAGACAACTGGGGTGTCCTGATGTTCAAGTAATCACCAAGAAATACAAAATTCTATAACGGATCATAGCAATTCGATCTTCTTCTAGAGAAACCGAACTCCTAAAGAAAGGTTACTACGGACTGTCACAGGAAGTCATCTATCAGTGGCTCGGCTCGTGGGTCACTCCATACTGGTGGAGTGACGCTCACGTCAACAAGGCACTGGCCAGTTTTCTGGCATCATACACCGTCATCGATGTAAGTCAAAGCAACTACCTGCACTTATCGTTTGAAGACTCAATTTGAATCCAAAATAGATCGACAACGGCCTGGAATTCAATGGAAAGTACCCCATGACTGTTCTCTACTCACTGTACTATGAATTCAGCAAGAGATACCCGCACTCGCGCATCACTGGAATGAAACAGGAGACTACGTCGTTCAAGACAGAATTGGTCATGCGAATGCTGAACTATACTTTGAGCAGTGAGACCTTCAAGACTGGCATTCGAAAGTTCATTGCCGACCGACACTTCAGCACATTCTTTGGCGACGACCTGTGGGACGCGCTGACGAAGCAGGCTCACGAAGACCACACGTTGGATCCAAAATACGCCATCAATGAAATCGCTGGATCGTGGATCACCAAAGACCGCCTCCCGGTAGTCAAGATTGAACGCAACTACAACGATGGAACTGCTAAGGTGCAACAGAAGGTCTATCTGAGGGAGAGACCGCACGACGTTCCGGAACAGGACAAGATGCTCTGGTGGATCCCGCTTGTATTGGTCACGCAGAACAATCTCAACTTCAACAACACAACACCGCACACGTGGATGGAGAAGACGAGGGAGATTGTACTCACAGGCCTTCCCGACAAGGATCAGTTTATCATTGTCAATCCGGAAGAGATTGGCCCTTTCCCGGTGAACTACGATGAGAGGAACTGGGATTTGCTGGCGAAATTCCTTCAAACTGAGGACGGGAGGACGAAGATCCCCATCTACACCAGGTAGGAGGCGACTTATTCCCTCACTTTCTATTAAATTTTAAGCTTCCTAGGGCTAAACTCCTTCACGACGCATGGAACTTGGCATACGCTGGCGATTTGAGCTTCTCAACGGCATTCGATATGACGCTGTTCATGCAGTACGAGCGGGACCACATCGCCTGGAATCCGGTGTTCACCTTCATAGACCACATCGGACGGCACATTGACATGTCAGCTGTTCACAAGAAGTTTGAGGTAAGAAATCCCTCGAAGATGAGTCCAAAATAACGACAATCCATCTTTTGACAGACCTACGTCCGCGTTCTGCTGACACCGCTGTACGAAGAGTTGGGTCAACCCACCGAGCACGAGGAGAACTGGAAAACCGACCTGAGGTCGCTTGCCAAGACTTTCCTTTGTCGCGCTGGGTACAGACCGTGCATCGAGGAGGCGCAAGAAGCCTTCAAACTCTGGATGCAAAGCGAGAACCCCGACGAGGGTAATCCGTAAGAGATCCGTCAAACATCTTTGGTCATTCTCCATAGTCACAACATTTTCTTTTAAGCGTTCCCAACCAGTACATCTGTCCGGTCTTCAAGTGGGGCACCATGGAGGAATGGGAATTCGGCCTACAGCGCGTCATAAACTTCCCCAAATCCCGGATTCAAAGCGAACGCACATATCTCCTGAAGACCCTCGCTGGGTGCCCCGTGCAACCGGAGAAGATAGAGCGACTCCTGAACATCACCATCCTCGAGGAGAACGGAAACTTCACCGAGAACGACATATTTTTGATCTTCTCCATGCTCACCGGTGGCTCCAGTGGCTACATGAGTCTGTTCAACTTCTTGTCCAACAATTGGGTGGTCATCCGACAGAGGTTCGTCTCACTTCCAGACTGAGGGCCCTGTTTCATTTGATTTCATTTCAGATTCGAGAACAAGACCAATCTGTGGGATAATCTGATTGGTTCAGCCACTGGCATATTCACCACACAGGAGGGCTACGAAATGGTGAAGAAGTTGAAGGAGGAACGTCAAGGTGAGTTCGGTAGCGCCGAGCACATCATCCACAAGAATCTGAAGAACATCAAAGAGGAGGCCAAGTGGAGCGACGAGAATCTGCCGGTGATCGAGAAGTGGCTGGACAACTTCCTGAAGACCGTCAATCAAAACGATCAGAAGTTCATGGGAAAGTAGGAGCGGTGTTTGGCTGGGGGAGTTAAATAAATCTAGAGGAATTCTCTGTGTACCTAAATTGCTTGCAAATGTATTCGCATTTTTTGACCATGAGTAGGATTAAATTTATTCGAGATACCCGAGCATTCATGCACATAAACTTGTATAAGCTAGTGATTTATACAGCAAATAGTTTATAGTAAAGTTCCTTTGTATAAACAGTATTTTTTTTTATTAAATAAATTGTTTTACTTTGAACAGCTCCCTTGTCTATACACAGTCTGTCCCATTTCCGATGAGACTGGTTTAAATTGAAGGCCAGTTGCAGCGCCATCTCTGAGTCATCTATTGAATTTCGTGGATACATCATTCATTTATCTGCACATCGAATTTCGTAGCGTTGCCATTGTTCGAAGCATGACTGGCACTCTAGAACCGGAATAGCCTTGAGGACGTCGATCGAAACCCTCTGAATGGTACTGTAGGTGTTCCCCTTTGGCGGTAACATGAGTTTGGAAAACAGTCAGAATTCAAACGCCGCTAAATCAGATAGGTACTGCGGTTAATCGAGTGTGGTGATGCTTTTTGTTGGCCAAAAACGTACAATTGATGCTTTGTGCGACGGCGCATTGTCATGCAATGAAAACCAACTTCCTGTACTTCGGTCGAACACGGTGAATCCTGTTCAACATTCTTTTCCGAAAAAAAACCTAAAAAATGTTGAGCATTTAGGTAAAGACCACTGGACGGCGCAGTTGGTTAAGTGCCCGCCCACAGTTAGAGGGGTCCCAGGTTCGAGCCCCAATGAAAGCAAAGTTAATACGCTTTTATCCGGTTTTTCGAATCTGATCCAGTCACCATTTGCCGTTGGGATCAAATTAACGGCACCATCACTGGACCGGCCGATCAGTGGTAGTAGTCTGACTGTGGGTATCACAATGGACCAACATGGTCTAAGTGTGCTGCTGACTTCACTAGCAGCCCCCTAACTTAACCTAACCTAGACCTTAGGTACGTAGGTGATAGGGTACCCTTGTGACTGTGTCGCAGCTCACTACGACCCATGAGGCCTACACTTTTACTGCTGATTAGAACCACCCAGATTGTTGTATATATCTCAGGAGGTGCTTCAGCTCTATTTTTTTCCAGATCCTCCAGCTCGTCGAAGAAGTTACTCCCCAATGTTAGCGGTCTCCTTCCCTGTAGGGCTGGACAATCGCATAGCAGGTGGCGGACGGACTCTATTTCCTCCTGGTCCCTGCAACTTCTACAATAGTTGCTTTGGGGGGTACCTAACCTTCTAGCATGGGTTCCTATCGGACAATGTCCGGTGAGAACTCCCACCACCATCGGTATATCAATGCGACTTATGCTAATCATTGATAATGATTTCTTCCTGTTCAACACCGGCCATAGGGCTCTCGTCGTTGACCCAATGTCCAGATTCCGCCATCGCTCTTTTGCTCTTTCCAAGGCTTTGTCCTCTATTTCCTTCGTTAGGAAACTTAACGGCATTTTGATATAAGGCAGTGCTAGAGATTTGTCTAGCTCCGAGCCCTTCTTTGCCAATATGTCCGCTCTCTCGTTTCCTTGAACTTCTGTGTGTACCGGTACCCAGCAGAGCGTATTCAAACCTGCAGCTTACCATTGATGCTTCTATATCCCATCATTTTCCATCTTGACACACTTTTCTTAATCGAAATGAGTTTCAGATATACACACATGTGATTAAAGGTGGGATCATGTAGTGTTCAAGAACAATTTCTGATATTCTATGTTTTTCTGTATATTTTTTTTCTCTTCATCCAAACTGTTTGTTTTCTTTCATAACTAGTAAACGAAGTCGGAAATACATCAATTTGATAGTTTTCTACTATTCTATGTTTTTTCTATGTTTTTGTCCTCTCTCAAATTGAATTTAGATTTAGTTGGATAGTTTGCAGGAAACACAGAGTGCCAATGACGCAAACAGTTGCCACGAAACAACTCAAAATACCCAGCAGTGGACAATGGAATTTTTCCACTGAATCAACGGCAGTTCAAGGCTGTCCAGGAAACAGACACCCTGGCTAGGGTAGCATTAGTCTCCCACTGCAACTATCCTAATGGCTCTCTAGATAAATTCCTCTTTCCCACAACTATAATTATCCGCACGTGTACACAGCCATTTGCACACTTCACCCTCAGGAGTGCATGCACTCCACATGCAACCACCCAAAAACAGCACACCCCTCCCCTTGATTCAAACACGATTTCCTTCTAATGTCACGTGATGTTAAAGCATACCTTTATTTAATTTCTTGATGATAGTATATATGCAAATCAAAAATTATAAAAAAAAGTCACTACGATTTAAAAATGGTTACGATGATGAGATTAAAAAGTAAAAAGTATCAAAAGACTGCTACGTAAGTGCAATTCTAGTTGAGAGTTCCAAGAGGAAAATTAGAAGATGAAATCCACAACGAAACGAACTTAAATTGAATTCCCAGCAACGCATCCTCCTCGTCCAGTTGTCAAGCGAAACGTCCACTCAAAATAAATTACCGAATGATCAATGATTGGGGTCCTAGTCCTCTCTAGTACTCGTCGCCTTCGCCAACTTCTTCGGCGGAATCGATACCGACTTCCTCGTAGTCCTTCTCGAGGGCAGCCAAATCTTCGCGAGCCTCAGAGAATTCACCCTCCTCCATACCCTCGCCGACGTACCAGTGAACGAAGGCACGCTTGGCGTACATAAGATCGAACTTATGATCCAAACGGGCCCATGCCTCTGCAATGGCTGTGGTGTTGGACAACATGCAGACGGCACGCTGGACTTTGGCAAGATCACCGCCTGGCACAACAGTTGGTGGCTGGTAGTTGATGCCCACTTTGAAGCCAGTGGGACACCAGTCTACGAACTGGATACTTCTCTTGGTCTTGATGGTGGCAATGGCTGCATTGACATCCTTTGGTACGACATCGCCACGGTACAACATACAGCAAGCCATGTACTTGCCATGTCGTGGATCGCACTTGACCATCTGGTTGGCGGGCTCGAAGCATGCATTGGTGATCTCGGCAACGGTCAACTGCTCGTGGTAGGCCTTTTCGGCTGAGATGACTGGAGCGTATGTGGCCAATGGGAAGTGAATACGTGGATATGGCACCAAGTTGGTCTGGAATTCGGTCAAGTCAACGTTGAGGGCACCATCGAAGCGCAGTGAAGCGGTGATCGACGACACGATTTGACCGATCAAACGGTTCAAATTGGTGTATGTTGGGCGCTCGATGTCCAAGTTACGGCGGCAGATGTCATAGATGGCCTCGTTGTCAACCATGAAGGCGCAATCGGAATGTTCCAGAGTGGTGTGGGTGGTCAGAATGGAGTTGTAGGGTTCTACCACAGCTGTTGACACCTGGAAACAAAGGAAGTTGCGATTAATTTCAAATAAAATGAAGGCTTTGTCTCGTGTTCGTTCATCCCGTGGGGTGTGGTTGCTGATTGGACTTTGCATTCAAAACCCATTTGATCTGGTGGTCGTTATTCGAATTTATTATTCGCCGACTCGTCGGGGGACCCTTAACCCCCTGCGGTGTATAAATTTCACGAACGCACGCAATTAAGATCTCTCTTCATAACCCGGTAATTACGATCAACTTGAAATTGTGAAAATTGCGGAATCACGAAATTGTTTATAGGGCACATGACTGCCACCACATGCCAGCCAGTCTGCCAGCCATGTCACGAGTCAGGACGTGACAGCCTGTCTCGCCGGTTTCTTTCCCGGTAACCTATCAATTAATATCAATACCGTGCCCATTTTGAACCAAAGAAATGCACGTAAGTGTCTAATTACAGACTTTGTCCAACTCCGCATCGATACGGAGTGGTCGTAGCAGGAGTCAGTGAACTCCAGACGAGGAAACACAAAACTCTCTCTTGGGCGGATAATTAAGGAGTACACGAGACGTTGTTTATTCCAGCGACCATGAGTCATGTTCTAGTCCAGCTCATTCTGACGAGTGAAATCCATAAATTTAGCGGTATTGCGTGTCCACACCACATCCCTATCAAACCACACGCGATAGCAAGAACACGAGACCGATTAAAAAAAAAAACCAAAAAAAACAGAGGCTTACTTGTGGTGCTGGATAGATAGAGAATTCCAGTTTAGACTTCTTGCCATAATCAACTGAGAGACGTTCCATGAGGAGTGAGGTGAAACCACTTCCGGTACCACCACCAAACGAGTGGAATACCAAGAATCCTTGAAGACCAGTGCATTGGTCAGCCAATTTACGAATACGATCCAAAACTAAATCAACAATCTCCTTGCCAATTGTATAATGACCACGTGCATAATTGTTGGCAGCGTCCTCCTTGCCGGTGATCAACTGCTCGGGATGGAAGAGCTGACGATAGGTGCCGGTACGAACCTCATCTAAAGGAAATCAAATAAAAGAAGGAGAAGAAAAGGAAAATATTAGAATGGGAAATATTTAACATTTAAATCTGTTGACTCTTCAGTGAGTGAGGAGATCTTATAAAGCAGAAACCTAACCTCAAAAAATACCGCTAAGACAAGCAACTTCATTATTCTCTCCTGCTAAATGTGTACCCAATGAGGAATGGGAAAACTACCGTTTTCGACGGATTTTATTTTCAACCGTGAACCGTATTTAGTTACTGTTCAAAATAACGGTCTCATCCCCAGAATTCCCATAAATTTCTTAACGAAATGTTAACGAAATGTTAAGAAATTTAAGGGAATTCCTGTGTAGAGGACGATACCGTAATTCTTACCGGTAATTAAAGGCGACGCGGGATTAAAGTCTCCAAAAGAGACACGAAATTTTATGAAATTTAAGGGAGCTCCTCAGTACCAATTCCTAACAATAACTGAATGCGATGCCCCCCTTAAGTCTCTAAAAGTGCCTAATTTCGCTCAAGTCGCAATTGCTTTGCTCATATGACAGTTTGTGAAGACAACTTGGAGTTTTGTGGATTTGTTGCGGTGCTACAGTCCGAGGTGGACTTGGACATAGGTTAGGTTAGGTTAGTTTAGGGGGCTGCTAGTGAATTCATCAGAATACTTAGACCATGTTGGTTCATTGTGATACCCACAGTCAGTTTACTACCACTGATCGACCGCTCCAGTGATAGTGCCGATAATTTGATCCCAACGGCAAATAATGAATGGACCAGATTCGAAAAACCGAATAAAAGCGAATTAACTTTGCTTTCACTGGGATTCGAACCTGGGACCGCTTTAACTGAAGACAGGCGCCATCCAGTTCATCAACTGCGCCATCCAGTTGTATCGGACTTATGCATAGCTTCTACAGCAACAGTGCTATTGTTCTCTCACGAGTTGAAAGGACATTCAGTTTTATGCCGAACTCCGAACTCCGAACAGCAAAGTCTGAGAAGTTTTCTGACATTATCAACGACTCGAAAGTGGTGGCGCTGTGAGTTATGAAAATTGTTATCTGTATTGGAAGTTGAACTTTGGACCAACTATAATGGCCGTAAGGAAACTTAAGAGAACTGAAGTAACCAAACGAATACACAGAAATGATGCGCAGTGACTATAGCAATCTGTAGAAGCTAGACCCAAATCCACCTCGGACTGTAGCGTCACCATTATTATCATAGTAACCGTCAGGTCAATTTCGTTAAGTTCGTTTAGTTTTGCCTAATTACGCGGTGGCGAAATGAATCGCCCTCTACGTATGCAAATGTCGGTGCCGTGACATTGTGCCAAATTAGCATAATGACGCTTTTGAAAGTGTCATTGGGCCGAATATTAAGATTTCGCATAATGTCGCTTTCAAAAGCATTATGCCAAATTTGGCCCTATGACACTTTGTAGAAGTGACATTATGCCAAATGGCGCAAGATCGTCTAAATTTGCAGCAAACTAATAAACTGGGGAATATGTATGGGCAATATGCAACCCTCCTGCTTGGATCACTATAGGATTTGGAGTAGGTGCGAGGTTGCAGGGGGCAGGGGGGTTGCAAGGGGCAGCATGCCCCCCATACCTATTCCGTCCAAAGTGACATAGTGGTAAATTGGCCCTATGACGCTTTACCAAACCGACATTATGCCAAATGGGAAAAATCGGCCTAATGATACTTTCAGAGCCGTCATTATACCAAATTTTTCCATTTGACACAATGTCGTTCGACACAATGACACGGCACCGCAAATGTCAGGTGAGAACGGAATTAGCCTTAAGTTTTTATGGGCTTCGATGCTTCGAAATTTGACAATGTTTGTTAGGTTTTGACATAAGCTTAAGTTTTCAAACGGCTGTTTCAGTTGCCCCTTTAGGGACTAACCAGAATGGCCGTACAGACTCTTCAGAGAACTGAAGCAATCAAGCGAATTCACAAAAAAGATACAATGTGACTACAGCAATCGATCGATCAGTTTCGTTAAGTACGTTCACTTTTGCCTACTTGCGCGGAACCGAAATGAATCGCCCTCTACATATGCAAACGTCAGGCGACAGCGGAATTTTCCTTATGTCTTCAGAAGCGATTATGGAGGCTTTGAAATTTGACGATGCTTCTGGTTACATTTCGTTTGCCTTTGACATAAGTTTTCAAACGGCTATTAAAGTTGGCCTTTTAGGCCTTGATCGTAGGATTAAACACACCTACGGCCGTACGGAAACCTAAGAAAGCCGAAGCAACCGAAGAAAAATGGTACACTGTGACTATAGCAACCGCTTTGGTTGAGAATACCTCAGAGTGGGGCACATAAAAATCATCCTAGAGGCAAATTAATCCTTGTCCCTCACCGAGGAGAGGAATTCCTTAACTTCATCGCCAGGGATGAACTCACCAGACCCAAGCCTGCTTGTTCAACGGGTTCTAGCAAGGACGCCGACTACAAGAAGGGTCCTAGCGAAGAAGTTTTGCCTACTAACGCGGGAGCGAAGTTTGTTCACTTTTGCCTGCTTACATGGAGTGAAATTAATCGCCATCTACGTATGCAAATGTCAGTTGACAGCTGAATTCTGCTTAAGTCTCTAAGAACAATTTTGGACACTTCGAAATTTCGACGATGATTATAGAATTTTTCGAACGGCTATTATAGTTGGCATAGGAGTCAATGCACTTACTTTCTATGCCACAGAGGAGAGTTAATCACAGATAATAAATATATTTTATTGCGCTGCAGTCCGAGGTGGACATGGGCATAGCTTCTACGGCAACCACTCGTGTTTTCTTCAGTTAATTGGGGCTTGATAAATGTTTAGAATGCATGTTCGCGTGCAATCCATTAATCAAAAGCTGAAATAGTCCATAGGGCTTCAAAATTAATATTCATCATCAAAAACTGCGCACGCACATGCTTGTTGAATTAGGAAAGCCGAGGAAATGAAGTCGAAATTTGCATATTTGCATACAAAATTACAAAATTTCAAATCTGCCCGAACGACGAAAAGAAAATAAAGAAAGAAGCATAAAAGAAACACATAACCTCACGACCAAAGGTCAAAAGCATAAAAAAGTTCGCAAAACTTCTAATTTTCCCTTTCCTCCATCGCTGAACAATTTCGCCATAAAACAAAGACAACAAATAAGACATCAACTTCTCCATTGGAACACACCCTTTCCCACAGGAACATCAAACAAAGAACGGCAGCTCAACAGTTTCTATTTAAAGCTTGTAAACAATAGAGGTGTAAATATTGTAAATAATAGACCATAAAGATCCATACCCACATTCAGCCCTCCAAGACTGAACACATATTCGTCTGCACAGCACGACTACGAGGGAATAGCATGCTAGACACATTTTATGATTTTCCGTTAAATTATTGCATTAGACCTCAACACACGATGAAAAGAAAAAAACAATGTTTCTCTTATTAAGTGAGTAGCGTGCGGAACAAGTCCATTGCATTCGAGCGCTGAACGCCGTCATTCAATCAACAACACACAACATGTAAACACACACGAAATGTAAATACCCGACGCGTCAGATGGGAGACTCAAACGAGTCAAACGACTTGTTTGTGGTTTGTCAAGTGTGGATGCGGTGACAATATGTCATCGTAGTCGCGAAAACAAAAAACTTCAAATAGTTCGCGTGCACTAGCGCTTATTGAATTCCTTCATTGATTGGTGGTTAGCAGCTCGTTGTAGCAATGACTTTTGATTGCTGACTCTTAGTGCGCTTTAATATGTATTTTAGCAATTGATTGTGGGTTCGCGGACTGGGGCTTCTGTTGGCTACACAAGAGGAGCACTCTTATGACTGATTCATCTCGGTGACGTAATTCCGAATGGCATTGTGACCTCGATGGCATATGTTTGGTCTTGATGACATCTGTGGATCAGTTATGACATCTGGTTATCAATTACTCAGGCAAAACAGGTCTCATAATAGGACACACGGATTTGCTTAAGAAAATTATTCAGTTCTTTGAGGTGGAAGTCACAAGCTGACTTTTATGGATTTCTGTGCATTAAAAGCAGTTATTGATCGAACCATTTCTGAAGTTTACTTACAAAATAAGAAACATTTATTTGCTGTGATATACACGTATCAGCAGCTTTAGTTTCGCCATTTCAAATATTTGGTCTTGTCTGCATGACAATCAAATGCGCTTCCATTTGACTACAAACTTAACGAGCTGGACGAAGATGTGAACACAGCCCGGAAGACAAAGATTCGTCGAGATCTGTCAACAGTGCACGAACACCTATACTCTGAGAGTGTCTTCGAATCCAAGGAAAACAACTTAAGGGCCAATTATAATGGCCGTATGGTAACTTAAGAGAACTGAAGCAATCGAGCGAATGCACAGAAATGATACGCAGTGACTATAGTAACCGCTGTAGAAGCTACCACCACGTCCACCTCGGACTGTAGCGCCGTCATTATTATTACAGTAACCGCTTCGGTCAGTTTCGTTAAGTACGTTCACTTTTGTCCACTTACGCTGAACCGAAACGAATTGCCCTCTACATATGCAAATGTCAGGTAACAGCGGAATTCTCCTTAAGTTTCTATGAACAATTATGGACGCTTCGAAATTTGACGATGCTTCTGTGTACTCGTTTGGTTTTGAGAAAAGCTTAAGTTTTCAAGAAGCTTTTACAGATGGCCCTTTAAGGGCTAACCATATTAGCCGTACAGACTCTTCAGAGAACTGAAGCAATCAAGCGAATACACAAAAATGATAGAAGGTGACCATTGTTACCGCTTCGCTCAGTTTCGTTAAGTTCGTTCACTTTTGTCCACTTATGCGGGAGTGAAATGAATCGCTCCCTACGTTTAGATGCATTCTCCTTAAGATTCTGTAAGCACACATTGAAATTTGATGATGCCTTTAGTTACTTCTCGTTTGCTTTTGACATAAGCTTAAGGTTTCGTACGGCTACTATAGTTGGCCCTTTAGTCTTGATGACTGAAAGCAACTTCCCTGGAACCGTCAAGGATGGAAGGCAGCATATGTATGGTCTGGCTCAGACTCTCCAGAGCTCGCTGTGAAGTAAGGCAAATTCTAAACATTGATAGAAACGTCAAAAAATGGCTCACATCTTTTTACAAAATACATTAAAGTAAACTGTATGAATCACCCTATATTCTACTAAACACTAAAATAGATTAATTTAACACTGAATTCTGATTGTAAATTTATTTATATTTTAAACATGAATATATTGTTTTCTTACAAAATTTATTTTCAAAAAAAGGAAGAAATTTGCAAAATTATATACTGATGGCTGGGTGCATAGGGTGCGCCTGCATTTGTTGTCTAGAATGTATGACTTTGCAGTTTATGTTTGTATGCTTTTAGCCAGAAACTTCTTCACGTATTCTGTGAGAGAAAGAACATACTGTGAGAATATTGGAAGTAATTAAATTAAATAAGGAGTAACGTGTGAGAATTAAAAAAATAAAAATTATAAAAAAAATTAAATGACATAAGAACTAGATAAGTGAGGTTAGTAGAGGAGATTGTGTATACTGGTTTGTTTGGCTATAAGTTGGATGTTATGGAGACAGTACAGAGAATGTCAAGAGAATATTTGAGCTATATTTGAAGTTTTCAATTGACAGATAATACAGATTTCAAAATTAGGTGAGTAATACTTTAATTTCTTCTCATTCTTTTTGTGGCGTTACAATCCTGCTGGGCGTCAACCAACAAGTCTCTGCAAATAGTTCTTTCTATAACTGCGCACATCAAGTTGGTTAAGGTCTTTCACTATTTGAGTGCATCACCTTAGTCGTGGAAGTGCTCTGTTGTATTGTCCCACAGTTAATTTTCGAAAATATGTCACAAAACACTACATACGAAGCGACTATTCTATCTAAAAATGAACAATCGCAGCAAAAAGTTTGAGAAAGATCACATTGACGATCCAACATTCTGGGGAACGATTGATACTTACAGATGAGTGTAAATTTAATGTGGCGAAGTGAAGTGGGGAAAAAACAGCGCTTCACACAAAAAACATTTCACAGTTCTTAACCCGGGGATGGATCTTTTACGATATAATGCATGCATGGCGGTGAAAGAAGTCAAGGAGTTACATTGAATGTAGGGTTATTTAAAATTACGGTGCCTTTAACTCTTAAAGACAAACGCACTTAGACCAACATAGTTCCATTGTGCAGCCAAGTTGGTCCTAAAAGGATGTTCCAGTCAAACGTTTTATGCGAACCAGGTGTAGCTTTCTAAAAGGCGAAGATTGAGACTAACGAGTTTCTCAATGATGTATGGGTCTTAGGGTAACTACCATTATGGAAACCAGATTCGAAGAAGTACATCCGAGATGGAGGACGCTTGTCTCCTCTTCTTCGTCCAGAAAGCTGGAAAAGACACTAAGTCTTCTGACACGTGCATACCTATAACACAGAGTCCTGTGATGGCATGAACCATCATGTGGTGATATTTTTGATTTTAAAATAAGTAAGACTTTTGGATTGATACAAGTCTAGTTTGACCCAGACCATTCTGTAGGTATGACACATGGTACCAATCACCCATCTGTTCTTTATTTGTTGAGTTGAGACTTGTTTGAGTAACAGGTTATAGGGGCAAGACCTGAAACATGCATCGCTTCTCGTCAAAGAGCGGTGGCTTTTTTCATATTTATTCGAAGGTTGAACATCTTCCACAATCATTGAACATCCTGACCCAATAGCATTGAGCAATTTTGGATTTATCTTAAACAAACCTCAGAAATAGAATAGCTACATCAATAACTATTCTTAAAATGATCTTATCTAATGATCTGGCCAACATTTTATATACGTTAAGCCAAAAATATGCCTTTCTAAACCCTCTCGATTAGGAGAGGCGTACGTAAAGCAAATATTAGCCTAACAAGTTACTTGTAGCTACAAATTCAGTATTGTATTTATAAACAGTCTGTAGACATTTGTTTGTCGCCTTAGGTAGGTAGGTAAAAGTGGCGGTGGACATACAGATCCTGCTTGTCGCACTCAATAAACGCCTTGAAAGCGCCGTTTTGATACCACATCCTATGGGATACCTAATTTGTGAGAAGGGGGTGAAAAGAAGTGTGTATTCACTTAGATTTGCCTACATTTTTTTAAAACCACTTTGCGGAATTTATCAAAGCTAGCAGACTATGAATGTTTGCCTCCGAGAGGTTTTTAGGGGTGTCAAAGAAGGCTTTGCCCAGAGTGCGTTGTCTGACTCTAGCTAGAGCTCGGGTGTTTCTGGACCGATTTCCACCCGACAGCTGTGGCAGTGCGAGTTAAATGGTATTCCTAGTCTTTCAGTATGCCTGCCAACAGCCGAGTGTTCAGTACAGACCGCCTTAAGAATCTTTTAAAATAAATTTGATTATTTCACTGCATTAAATCATCTTTCTCACCTAATGTTTTGCCTTATGAGTCAGGCTTAGAGTCGAAGACTCTTCGGGCCGGAGCTAAGTTGTCCATACGCTCTACATGGCCTAGCCATCCTAGACGTTGGATTCGTAGACGCCTGGCTAGACTCATGTCGCTGTACAGCCCATACAGTTCGTGGTTGAATCTTCTCCTCCAAATGCCATCAACGCAAACAGGAGCAAAGATCGCGCGCAGAACTTTTCTCTCGAAAAGACCAAGAGACTGTTCATCCGCTTGGGATATTGTCCATGCCTCTGCGCCGTACAGCAGGACTGGGATGATCAAGGTCTTGTATAGAGTCAACTTGGTCTTCCGAGAGAGGGCTCTACTACTCAATTGCCTTTTGAGCCCAAAAAAACAGCGGTTGGCTGAGTTATTCTTCGTTTGATCTCGGTAGGGATGTTGTTTGTACTGTTTACGTTGCTTGATTTAAGGTCAACATATTCAGGTACTATCTGTGACATTTTATGGACCATTTGTGGGCTTGGTGGTGTACCAGATAAATGCATCGACTCCTACGCTGAAGGTCTAAACTCATATGTATTTCATAACACCACCTCTCTCGAATAACAGACAATGCTCAGAAAGAATAACTGTCAAGAAAAGTCTTATCAAACTTCGACGTATGGAGTCGGCATAAAACTGTAGCTCTTTGGGAGTCAATGAGGACATAAAGTAAAAACTTTCTTACAAAACGGACACGTAACAGCGTTGGCTTGTCCAGAATGTCACAATAGGGGGCCTCGAGTCCACAGTAAACAGCACTAACATTAGTACAGATATCAAACACAGAATAAGTCTTCTCAACAGCTGATCTCCCAAAGACCAAGACATTGTTTAAGACATTACCCATACTACTTCACGATGCAGGGACATGGACAATATCGAAAGCAGATAAAGAAGCTCTGCGAACTTTGGTCCTGTTTGCATTGATGGATAAGATTCAATCATGAACTTTATTGACTCTAGAGTGTCATGAGTCCAGCCAGGCGCCTGAGGATTCAAGGCCTAAGTATACCCTAAAGCCTGATTTTGATCGCACTGCTTATTTTTTAGCCGCGCAAAACGAATATGGCATGCTCTTCGCAACCACAGACTGTGGATAGTTCCCTTTTTACCTCTTATCCTTTGACCAATACTGCTTAACTCCGGACATTTAAGATTATTCGTAGCCTCTTTTCACGCACAACTTATAAAAAGAAGGTGACTAGGCCATGTAGAGCGTATAGACAACTTAGCTCCAACCTGAAGAATCATCGACTCTGAGCCTGTGGAATGCAACAAAGGATTCCGCAATCGATGTGGTGCCCACAAGTGGTGTACGTAGCTGCTAGCCAAAGATCGTGCTAGCTGAAGAGTCTCGTCCAAAGGCCCTGATCCAAATTGGATTTGCAAAGAAGAAAGAGGAAAGGGGTTGTGCGAGTGGTGCTCATGGTGCTTAATGATAAACGTCAGTCGCAAGGATGTACATATTATGATAGGGGTCGAATCATCCTGTTAGATTCGCGGACTTAACAAATGAAAAACCACCGCTTTCTACTGGGGTGCGCTAAAGACTGCCTCAACCGTTCATTCTGCATGCCCTCGCAACCTCTGATCGTACTTCCTGTTCTGGGTCAACCTCGTAATCGAGCTGCCTCCGTTAACCGGGTTGATTGCGCAGCATGTGTAGTATTCTTGCCTTTGCTCAGTGGACAAGAATACATACGTAAAATGTTATATTGTCACTTGTCGCCCCAGTATTGCATTTGACCTGTATTCTTCCACTCGGTAGTAAGTCAAGTGCTTGGAAGGGCACAACAAACCCCCACAACGATTACTGAAGAAAGTGCAGCGAGTTAAGAGTTTTGTTTATATATATATATATATATATATATATATATATATAGAGAGAGACGCAAAAGAAACATAATCTGTTTCCCACCTCCAAGCTCTTATGGCAAGGAGAACGCAGCTACTTGACAAACACTTATTAAGTGAGTTGGAAGATCTGAATTAGACTGCGCTGTTAAGCCTCTTAAGATTTATACCATCCTCCGGGTGGTTATAGTCATCAGTGAAAGGTACAGGTCTCACGGTGTTATTTTTCTTTTACCCCATTTCCGTTAAAGAATCCGAGTTCTTGGTCTACGTGAGCCCCAGCTTTAAACCGCTAGGACATCTTACCTACCATTGCGCAGGCCTAAATGCGTCCCTAACTCATGGTTAACAGCCACTATAACCGAGACGGTGTTACAAAAAGGTTGCATATTAGTCTTTAAGCAGTTTTTCTAAAAATTTCCAAATAATTCTGATGGAAATTGAAACAAATGAATGCGGTAGATGAATACAGAATACCGAGGATTTTGGGGTGAAGTACATCACATCTTCACCCTGGCATCCGAACAGCGACGGACATTCAAGTCGAATCTTTCAGTCGCAGGACTGGACTACCACAGACTACGAAAAACCCGAGTATGACTTTGACAAGAACTTCACGATTCTTATCCCAGACAGGCAGGATTGGGAAAAGCCTGACTTCATCAAAGGCACACCCATTTTCACTGATGGATCGAAAACAAAAGATGGTACGGGAATGGGAGTCTTCTGTGAAACACTAAGAATAAACAATGCCTATCGGCTTACTGACTATTCTAGTGTATTTCAATCAGAAATCTTTGCCATTAAGAAAGCTGCGCAGATTGTACAGCGAATGGACCTTCCTGACATGGAAATCACCTTCTGCTCGGACAGTCAAGCGGTCTTGAAGGCATTGAATTCCCATCTCGTAAACTCCAAATCCCGGGCGTGGCGCCGTGGGCGCCGTGGCGTAGTGGGTAGGTGCGTCGACACCTACGCTCGAGGTCGTCAGTTCGAATCTCGAAAACAACATCAAACATTTTTTCACGGCTCCACCTCTTTCGAGTCACTGACAATGCTCAAAGAGTATAACTGTCTAGAAAAAAGCTTCTCAATCTCGCCGTTCGGAGTCGGCATTAAACTGTAGGTCCCCTCCGCTCGTGAAAGAACAATAGCACGCACAACACGAGTGGTTGCTGAGAAGCTAGGCCCAGGTCCACCTCGGACTGTAGCGCCGCCATTATTATTATTATTATTATTGTATTAAACTCCAAATCCGTCAAGGACTGCATTAAACCGCCACAAAATCCTTCTGTCCTGGGTTCCTGGACATTCCAGCATTGATGGAAACAAAAAGGCAGATGAACTGGCACGGACAGGTTCAAGTTCAGGCGCAGAATCGGCTAACAATTCTATCCATCGTCCTAATAGCTTAGCCAAAAGACTCATTGAGCAAGCAAATCTGTGTCATCAGCAAACGAACAGTGGCAAAGCCACCCAGGGGGGGTTCTCAGGGGTTCTTAGGGGTTCTCACTGGCCACTGCACGATAGGTGCTATGGCTAAGAGACTAAACCTCCCGGCGAACGATTTCTGTAGGAGCTGTTGGGATGAAGAAGAAATTGAATGAGTGGAGCATCTCCTTTGCCATTGCCTTGCTCTACAAGAACGACGGCTCACTCACTTAAAAGCAAAGTTCTTCCACGAGCTCAGCTATGCGGCGAAGGTTCAGATCCCTGACCTCAGGAAATTTTTAACAAGAACGGGGTGGTTTTGATAATTGCATGCTGACCCTGCGTTAATCCTCGGAAAACATGCAATCCTTAGAGGCCATACACAATGGACCTCCACGGCCTCTGAGTGTAATTACTGGCAACAGCATAAAGCTCTCCTAATCTAAGCTAACCTCATCTCATCTCATTTCATTTTCAGTGACCCGCATGTTCCACTAAAGGGGTCGCGGGGCAATGCATGCACGAGAGATCTCCGAGCCATTCGATCCTCCTCCATCGACTCTAACTCATCAGGAGCTATGCCCGAGCGCAACCAGGCGAATGTTTGGACTTGGTCCAACCATCTCGTCCTGGGTCCGCCAAGCGGTCGCCTACCTGATGGAATCGCATTCAAGGCACGCCTCGGAAGTCGTGATGATGGGGACATTTGTGCCACGTGACCAAACCAACGAAGTACAGCCCTTTCCGTTCGAATCTAAGCTAACCTAACATCACAAAAAAACTTCAAAAAGGTGGAACATTTTAAACAAAGACAACCGAGAAGGATGCCAGTCTGAATAGTTCTCGTAGGCAGCAATTAAACTTTTAATTAATGTTAAGTCTATGCCAATTTTTGGGTCTTAAGTTAAACAAAACCACTTGAAAAAGGTTAATGTATGCTTCATAGACGAAGTGTATAACCCTTCAAGATACATTAAAAAAATTATTCAATCCACCCGTAGGCAATAAAAAGGGCCACGAATTTGTAATCCTAGTTTGCCGCTCAGATGTGCACGTTCTTCTTCTCAAAATCATGTCAACGACCATCAAAATTTGAATAGATCATCAGTCTACGTCTTAAACAACAAATTCAAGTTCCATCAAAACCCTTGAAGCTTCCAGAATTGACATCGGGAACGTATTCAAATTTATTTAACACCCCAGAACTTATCTTCGGCCGATCTCCGATCAAAATATTTGCATAGTTTATCGAATCGATGATGGATTTAATTACCGGCACTTTAGCGCGTTCCGCCACTTTCAAATCGAATTAAGTTCTAAAACCTAATCGCTTCGAATTCCATTTAAATAAACCACCTACTAGTCGAAAGGAAGCCACCTCTCAGCCATTGCGACACAAGCAGAGATCGTTAACCCCGCCTCGGAGATCCCCACGTTTTTGCATATTCATGGGGAACCATTTTCTTTCCGGCGAATAGTTAATAAAGTCAACAAAAACATAAAATGAGAAATAATCAACAGAAAAATGAGAAGAAGAGCAACAAAAACTTACCAACAACAGTCGGCTCCAAGTCAACAAAGACTGCTCGTGGTACGTGCTTTCCCGATCCGGTCTCGCTGAAGAATGTGTTGAATGAGTCATCGCCGCCGCCAATAGTCTTATCCGATGGCATCTGTCATATTTTCGTATTTAATTCACACAAAAGTAAAAAGTGAATAAAACAAAACAAAAAGAGTATTAAATTTCTCATCCATGAAGTAGCTACGAAAAAAAAAGAAAATATATACGAGTGGGTACGAGGCAATATGCAT
Source organism: Myathropa florea (assembly GCA_930367185.1). Lineage (NCBI taxonomy): Eukaryota > Metazoa > Arthropoda > Insecta > Diptera > Syrphidae > Myathropa > Myathropa florea. Next base: position 78,929,449 of record OV884003.1, on the reverse strand, counting down.
CAGACGGTCTTGACAGCCGATGTCATTGCTCCGAGCTAGTGTGAGCGTAACGCAAAAATCTGCCGAGTGATTCGAGTCTATACTCGAATTTCCGATCTGATTTTTCTTTTTTTTTTGCGAAGAGATTAACCTTGCAAATCAATTTTAAATATTTATTGAAGCATATCGCAGAGTGAGGCACTGCAACGGATAATTTATGATTTTCAATAATTATTTTCCTCACTCGCAATAAAGTCATGGAAGCGATTGATTGACACTCTCTGTCAGTGTTGGGATCGACTTTCAATTAAGTGACAGGCAAGGTGTCAGAGCTGGACGAAGCTTTAGAAGTGACTGAGTAATTCTTTGCGTTTGATTGACAGCTGCCGGACTGAATTGGAAAATTAATATCAAATGCATGCATGCGAGAAAGTCGTTGTTGAACAAGGGAATGTTTGTTCTTTTTGCAAAGCAAATAAAGCGTGTAGCGGCATTTGCACAAGATTGCGTTTTTCTGCTGATGTGGAAGTAATTTTTTTAGGGGACAAAATTTAGGGGACAAAATCTTCACAGCTGTTTTGTATGAACGCCTGAAACCGTCAACAATCAGACAGGTCGTTATCACTGTGGTTGCAGGCTAGAGAAGTCTACAGTAGACCAGATCTTCACACTCCTCGAAAAGACCCAAGAAATGCATATCTGCACCCAGCGTCAATTGAGATTAAGTATACAGCGCCATGTTTTCTTTTGAAATTCCTGCCAAACTCGTCAGGTTGTGCAGAATGAGGATGGAGAAGTCTCATTGCCTCGTCAAAGTCGGTAAACAAACCCACAGAGACCTACAATGTCGAATGTCACGTGACTTTTTCAACATAATTCTTGGGAAGACCATGGAAACCTCACTGAGCGATACTAGAGGCACGTCCTTCGAGTATTTCTCAAACACAGCGAGCCGTCAATGAAGCATTGAAACGGAAGCAGCTAAAATGGGTCTGGTAGCAAACGAAGTAAATGCTATCATCCAAAAGGCACACACGACATCGACAATTTGCCCAGAATGTTACAATAGGCAGCTATAACTTCGAAATGGTCTTCCACGACTCCGCGGTAAACAGTACGAACAACTTCAGTATGGACATCGCAGAATAACTTTTGGCAATCGCTGCTTTTGGGGCTAAAATCCAATTGTGTAATTTTTCAAGATAGAGCTCAAGTCCTAGATTAAGGAAGAGGGCACATAAGACCAATTATTAAAGGTGCTCCATAATAAATTGTTATTGGCCACTCTCAATAACTGTCAAATCCTAACTGACAAGTGTCATTCAAGTCAATATGGCGGCTCCCTATATACTGATGGCTCGAAAACAGGTGCAGGAACAGGGGCAGGGGTCTTCTGCAATCTCTTTGAAAGATCCTTAAATCCAAGCGACGAATGCAACGTTTTCCAAGCAGTGGTAGCAATAATCGAGGCGGCACTTACACTTAAAGAGCTTAGTTTGGTTTAAAAGACTAGGGCAATATAACCGGAAGAGATTCGAGGCATGCATCAAAATGAGCAAGAATAACCTCCGTATCCTAACAGGCTTCCTAACGGGGCACTGTAGACTCAGGGAGCATCTAAGGAAACTAGGGGTATCGGAAGAAGGTCTCTACAGATTTTGTGAAGAATTTAATGAAATTTCAGAACATATACTGGGATTTTGTGAGGCACTGGCCCACAAAAGAAAAAGAAGTCTGGGCAAGTACCTACTATCAGAAGAAGAAATGCAATTACTAGAACCATCTCTAGCTTACGCGGATGACATTAACGTGATTGGGCGAACACAGCGAATGATGCGTTTGCTGGCATTGAAACGGAAGCGGCTAAAATGGGTCTGGCGGTAAACGAGGGCAAAACAAAGTATATGCTGTCATCGAGAAAGGACGCACAACATCGACGACTTGGCCAGAACGTAACCATAGGCAGCTATAACTTTAGTTATAGTAGTTAAAGACTTCGTCTACCTTGGCTCCGCGGTAAACAGTACAAACAACATCAACTCTTGCCAACCGCTGTTTTTATGGGCACAAAAGGCAATTGAGTAGTAGAGCCCTCTCTCGAAAGACCAAGTTGACTCTATACAAGACCTTGATCATCCCAGTCCTGCTGTACGGCGCAGAGGCATGGACAATATCCCAAGCGGATGAACAGTCTCTTGGTCTTTTCGAGAGAAAAATTCTGCGCGCGATCTTTGCTCCTGTTTGCGTTGATGGCATTTGGAGGAGAAGATTCAACCACGAACTGTATGGGCTGTACAGCGACATGAGTATAGCCAGGCGTCTACGAATCCAACGCCTAAGATGGCTAGGCCATGTAAAGCGTATGGACAACTTAGCTCCGGCCCGAAGAGTCTTCGACTCTGAGCCTGTGGGACAACGCAACAGAGGACGTCCACGTACAAGGTGGCGCACACAAGTCGAGGGGGACCTCGGCCAGCTTGGTGTGCGAGACTGGAGACAGCTGGCGAAAGATCGTGCTGGCTGGAGAGGCATGTTGAGTGAGGCCCAGGTCCACCTCGGACTGTAGCGCCCTAAGAAGAAGAAGAAGAAGAAAAACCATCTCTCATTCTCAGATTCCTGAAGGAAACTGGCTTAGAGAGAATACTCTAGAACAGATTTCTTCACCTATGCGCAATAGGAGTCCATTACCCTCAATACAACTCTGAAAAGAACTGTATATGAGGGGAACTCGTAATTGTGCTAAGGTATTGAAAGGGGGCACAATAGATCTTAAAGGTCGCGGTGCAATATACCCTCAACAATAATAATAATTGGTTTAAAAAAACAAAAGCCAAGCGGCTATAAGAGCCATAGCGTCGAATATTGTAAAATTGAAACTAGTCAAGCTATGCAGACAGAACGTCAACGAAATATCCTGTGTAAACACGGTGACTCTCTGCTGGGTACCGGGACACACAGGAGTTCAAGGAAACGAGAGAGCGGACGTGTTGGTTCTGAGGCTCGGAGGGCTCAGAGCTAGAAAAATCTCTAGCACTACCTTATGTCAACATGCCGGTGAGTTTCCTAAGGAAAGAAATAGAGGACGAATCCTTAGAAAGAGCAAATGACCGATGTCTGAATCTGGACATTGGGTCAACGACGAGAGCCCTATGGCCGGCGCTGAACAGAAGTAAATCATTATCAATGATTAGCATAAGTCGCAAGGATATACGGACGGTGGTGGGAGTTCTCACCGGACATTGTCCGATAGGCACTCATGCCAGAAGGTTAGGTATCCCCCATTGCGACTATTGAAGAAAAAGTTGCAGGGATGAGGAGGAAATAGAGTCCATCCGCCACCTGCTATGCGATTGTCAAGACCTACGGGGAAGGAAACTGCTAACACTAGGCAATATCTTCTTCGACAAGCGACTGAATGACGCAGTTGGTTAAGTGCCTGCCCCAAGTTGGAGGGGTGCCAAGTTCGAATCCCAGTGAAATCGAATCTGGTCCAGTTACCATTTGCCGTTGGGATCAAATTAACGGCACTGGAGTAGGTAGCTAACCTGGCAGGACAATGAACCAGTTTTGAGTCTGAGTGCTCCAGTTTAGCATTTCAAAACCCCAAAAAAATTCTTGTTCTGGAGGATCTGGAGGATCCGTATAAAACATAACTGAAACTTTTTTGTAAAGAATTGTGAAATTATTGATCCACTCTCATACACTTTCCACTTAACCGAATGTTTTGATTCTAATTGGATCAGACTTTGGTGAAGTTAGGTTAGGTTCAGGTGGATTACTGCAGCGAACAGTCTCAATTAGGCCAACCTAGGCCCATTGTAATACCACGTAGATCGGTCATATCCTGTCCAATTGCTACTTTCTAAGAAGTATACAATCTGACTGATCGTGATACTGTCCAGCGCATTCAAGTCGTCAGAGAAACAAGCTCCCAGATATGGTTTTCTGCGGATTGATGGAGCACTGCACGTGCAGAGGAGATGTGTTACAGTCTGTCATTTGGATCAAATTTAAATACAAGGGCATTGTTAAGAAAATACAGGGTGATTTTTTATTACCGATCCATTTCGTTTGGCCGCCATATTGGTAGGTAGGTAGGGTGCTTTGCGACTGGATCGCGGATCACTGAGACCAACTGACTAGAACCACACAGATTTTTGTATATTTATCAGGAGGTTTTATGTCTGGGAGACACCTGGTTTGGAAATTGTGGCTTGTCAAAGTTGCGAGGTCAGGGCTTTAAAATCGCATTGAAATTGCAGTGGTTAACCCATGATTTTTTTTGGGAAAGGTGTATGGGAGTTGGGCAATAATTTCACAATTCTTTACAAATAAGTTTCGGAGCCGAAGCTCTAAGATCATCGAATTGGGTCTATTGTGCCCATAAGAATGAGAAGAAGGGAATTAAATCAGACTGGTTCGTTTCCGGATGAAAACCATCCAGATCTGAGTACAAATCCTAAGAGGCTTTTCAGTCAATCGAATACCATTTCCATCTTTCAGCCCATCTAAGAATTGTAGCTGCAATCTCCCCCTCATTAGAGCTGAGCAATCGCAGAGCAGGTGGCGAACAGATTGTATTTCTTCTGCGTCCCAGCAGCTTATGCAGTATTCCCTGGGGGAAATGGCTAGGCTCATTACTTGAGTATATATTGCACAGTGTCGGGCAAGGACCCTCACCACAAAGTCCACATCATTGTGACTGGGGTTTAAGGCAGCTCGCTTAATTGAAAGCAATATTGAGTCAGATGTTTGTTCTATCCTCGTCTCTTGAAAGTCTTGTAGAATATTCTCCGCAAATGTGCAAATATACTTCCACAGAAATCTCTCAAAATACGAACGGGAACAAATTTGTTCTTCAGTTCATGTTCGAAGAATGGCTCCCATCAAAGGACTCATCCCTGAGGTTCGTTGTCTCCTGCCGACAAACTTTCAAAAGATCCACACAAACATCGTCTGAATTTTCCTACAAAAGTTTCCCTGCTTTGCGAATAGTTCAATCTTTGATGCATGACACCGCATACCGCCCAGAGCCGCAGGCATGCACCAAAATACATTCACGGTTATTTTAAGATTTTTCTCCCGAATTTAATTTCGTATCTCATGAATATCAGATCACTGAGGCAAGTTGGAGGTATCTTCATTTCCGATTCATTCGCGTTTTTCCCTCTCTTATTTACACATCCCAAGTGTGAAATTAGATTTATGCTGCTTACACCGGCTGATTATCAACTGCATACTAACCTGTCCATCGGGCTGGATGCCGTGCTCGAGACAGTACAGCTCCCAACAGGCATTACCAATCTGCACACCAGCCTGGCCAATATGTACTGAGATGCATTCCCTCTGAAAAGAAACAAGAAAAATAAAATAAATTCCATGAGTTAATTCGAAATTATTCTGCAATTTTAGTTCTAGCTGCACGGTTCCATGGATAGAAAGATAATCTATAAATACAGCGCATGTAATGAGGGGGCTGCTTCGCTTGGGCGCCTCCGCCAACTTCAAGCCCAGACGTGCAATCTGCTGTGCGGCACTCGGCAGAGCGACGAATGCTTGGACCTATTTTCGAATGGTAACGATGTCTATCCGCTCACAGTCAATGGTGTAAGAATTCCCTTTCACAGACTTAGTTAATGACTCCTGAAGTTGTTAGTCAGATGCAACGCCTGCCTGCCCCTTGACAGAGAAACATGGTCTTCGATTGCAAGTGATGTCCCTCAGCCAAACTGCTCGTGGGATGGGATATCTTTTAGGTAAATTACATGTCCATTCGTCTCAACAACCATCGGAACGCGGTAAATGTTTGTGTACCAATCACTCTGTGTCCAGTAATCTATCGAGATAAACATTCATTCCACAAACACGATCGGGCTGGTCACAGTGATGTGTGTGGAAGCGATAGTGCGTGAAGTGTCGGTTTCACGACACGATTGCGTGCTGTTCTATCGAGGATAGCCAAGCATTTTACAAATTACGATTGTGCGAGAGAGTGATGAAGTGAAACTAATGAAATTTCAGGGAGGTCTTTTGGAGTAGATAACTCGTGACAGTAAACAACCACAAAACAATGCCGGAAATGCTTGAATTGATTCACATATCTCACTTATCTCAAGAACATTCCTTTCTATTCAGCAAGGCGTTACAAATTCGGAGCAGATTCCGGTGACTCATGTGAAGTCATTTGATTCTAACGAAACGTTGAGCAGTACTTCTTAACGAAATTACTGAACGAAAGATAGCAAAACATAAAAAAGGACATGTCTATTTTTGCTCTGTGCGCACCAATGAGGCCAAATATTTTTCATGCTTTAATTTTAATGCAAATTTATTGAAAAGAAATTACATTTTTTGAACAGTATGCCTGCTGTGCATATATGAGCATTAAGGTCTGAAATGAATGTGCGAGATCCACTGAGACTCGTGTGGAGTTGTCGATCCCAGCAGGGAATTTATGTGCACAAGAAAAATGTTTGTTATCTCGAAATTTGGTCTTAAGTCAATATCTTAATATTTACTATTTTTTAATGCTTTCTCCCTAAGACATACAAGAACGCGTTTTCAGATCAAAATTAGCATGTCGAAGTTTTACCGATTTTTGGGGGCAATGTCACCAAAACTATTTGGAACTGTCCTCGAACTTTTTTAAACGAAACCTTTCATTGAAGTCATCTTTTGTGATTTTATTCAGATTTTTAAACACTTTGATTTGGAAAAAAGTAGGGCGATGACGTGTACTGACTTTGGAAACACACATTTCTGTACTTTGTACCAAAAATTGTTAACCGAATCCACTCTTCATTTAAAAAAAAACCTGTCAAATGGCTTCACTTTTTAAATGTGCCTACATAGAGAATGTAGGCCTAAAGCACATAATTCGAAAATTTCATGGCGATATCTTTATAAATGGAGGATATAAACAAGTGTGACTGACAGACGGACGGACACGCTGAAATCATAAAGGCTTCGTTTTGGTGAACAGTTTTAATCAGCTCCGACTGATAAGCACACTCACATAGACAATGAATCAAATCTGAAGACATTCAGGGTGGGCCATCTAGTGTTTTTTTTAAATCATAAATTATTTTGACACTGAAAGCTGTTTCCCGCTCGAAATCTTGACAGAAAGCCAGTATCATACCTCCGCGGAACGAAATGAGTCGCTTTACGCTTGAACAACGTTGGGAAATATTGAAAACCTTTTTTTCCAAAGTGAGTGCTGTACAGCCCAAACAGTGGGTTTTTTGAAAATAAATATTGTCCGAAATGAAGTACCCACCCCGACTGCTGTACGCAAGTTTGTGCAAAAAGTTCGTAAGACTGGTATGCTAGTGGAAAACACTCATGCTCCCCGTCGTCGTACGGTGCGCACAGATGAGAATGTGACCGAAAGTGTGAGACTCAATTCACGAACATCAACTTGCCATCGATCTCAAAGTTCAACATTTCACGCACTAGCCTGAGGAGAAATCTGCACAGAGTTCTCGGATTATTCGTTTATAGCATCCAATTGACTGCATTCAGCAATAGAAGGCGCGCGACCATCCGCTTCCTTTGTATCGTTTCGCAGTTTGAGCCATAGAGCAGCTTGAATTGGGCAACGATTTTAGGCGAAAAATCATCTTTTCTGACGAGCATTTATTTCGGCGGTTACGTTAATAAATAAAATTGCCGCATCTGGGGCTCGGAAAACCCGCATGTTACTGTCGAGAAGCCAATGCATCCACAGAGAGTGACAGTTTGGTGCGGATTGTGGAGTGGTGGCATCATTGGACCATTTTTCTTCAAAAATTAGGCTGAGAACAATGTTTCGATCAACGGTGGGCGTTACACAATTTTTTACAGATTTGGACGACCTCTGCAGTATGGCGCGCCGTGTCACACAGCTCTGCCACAATCGATCTTTTGCGCACCAAATTCCCAAGTCATGTTATCAGCCGTCTTGGCGATATCAATTGACCGCCTTGGAGCTTCGATTTGAATACTTTGGACCTTTTTTTATGGGGAACCGTGAAGGACCAATGTTATGCCAACAATCCGAAAACGATTCAAGCACTTAAGGCTAATATCATCCAAGCAATCCGGGGGCTACAGCCTAAAACCATTAACAAGGTCTTGGAAAGTTGGAGTGACAGAATGCGGTACTGCGAAACCAGCCGAGGCAGTCACTTGAACGACGTTGTATTTCATAACTAACGGGAATGTTTGTTCTTACTAATAAAGCCATAATACATGAAAAAAAATTTACATTTGTTAATTTTATTGTATTTTTAAAAAGAAACTTGTATTTGGCCCACACTGTATCTTAACGAATAGATCTATAATAGAGACCAAGGCAGATACAGACATCTTCTTTGAGAACCTGGGCTTAGTCTGTCATATAGCACTGGACAAAAATAACTCTGTTTACTAATCCGAGTTAATTACCTTAAGGGATGCGTTGAATAGCTTCAATGAAGCTTGGGGGAAAAAATGTTTTCATCGCAATCAGACGTTGACCACACGCGTGAAGTAGATAGGTAGAAGGTGATTTAATAGTGCACTTACAACAAAGTAGGTCCACTATGCTGCAACGTTTACTGACCATGGCCTAATTCACTTATCCACTTGAGGGAATTAATTTGGAACCTTCGATGCAGCGTAATAGACTACCGGCAGACACCTGCTTGAAGACAAACATGTCAAAGAAGTAGGTCTCCAGGAAAAGGCGTCTAAGTGACTGCAAGCCCGGATAGGTGTAGAGAAGGTGTAGAATATCCTCCACTTCCTCCTCGTCTCGAAAGTTGGTGACACAAGCACCCTATCGGCGCGTGTTCTACATTCATTCCGATGGCTTCAATTCTTAAGTCAATTCATAGGTCTTACGACTTCTGCAACAGAACCGGGAAAGAGAATTGGTTAACAGTTTTGCCTACAGCCCGCTTAGATGGACGAAGTCGATGTTGACCATAACCTACTCGTAATAGGCCCAATGTACCTGCTACAGAATCAATATTTTTGTATTAAGTTTTCACAATTTAACATGAGCAGCATTTTTTAAACTATCCATTTTATATAGTGGCATGGATGAACATACATATGTGTTTCGTAGATTTTCATAGTTTTGGACAAGTACCTAAACAGACCTAAGTTTTTGGGACATTTGTGTTGACAAGTATAGAAAACGGAATAAAGGATGCAGGATTTTTGTGTCAAATTCCAGATATTCTTAATCACAAAAGTAGAATACCCGTTTTATTTTTGCTACAGAATTTAATATTTCCATTATTTTCAACCACAGATGATGATAAGGTGACAAAAAACAAAAAAAGAATGATTCTCCTTCCAGGGAGTTAAACTTAATTAAAAATTTTCAAAGCAATTACGGTGTATATATTCCCAGAAAAAAAAATTCAAGTATGCATCTCGAAGCAATTGTCGCCTAGTCATTCGGCAAGTAGTTCCGTCCCCACGTTACTGTATGCCTCATTATTTCCATTTTTCTGCATTCCTCTTCCTAACGGTAGCCCAGACGAAGAAAAATAACCCGATAGAAGTAAGAACAAAAGACAGTTACCGAAACTAAACGAACAAAGAGGGAAAAAAAAACATTTTTACTTTTTAATTACTTCTATGAATAAGAAATATTTTCCTTCTCTTTTTCGTGTGAAATGCATGTTTGTGGTCCTCCAGAGGTGTCAAGGTTATTTGTCAAATTCTTTTCGGTGACAGTGGTGAGTTGTCATGCAGATCAATCTAATGCGCTGCTCCCTCTACACAATTGATGGCGTACACCGTGTGTGTGTGGCGGGATGTATGATTTATTCATGAAAACAAGTATTTATATGCAATAACGACGAGTTGTTACTTCAGTCGCAGACAATGAGACATTTGATATTCTTGTTTGAAGATTTGAATACGAATTAGTATTCAAGAACTGCTGTTGAAGAAGACTCTTCGTAGTGGCACGCTGCGATGACGCGGCAACGCGACCTAGCGTTGGCGTCGGATGTTCGCATCGAAATGTTTGAAATTGAAAGTTACGCTATAGTTTACGTCTTGGATTGTCAATTGACTGAGATTTACGGTGTATGCAAATGAATATAATTAGAGACCGAAATGAGGGTCTTTTGTTGTGACTCAAGTGGACTTTAATCTTTTGTTAAGAGGTTATAAGGTCAATTAAGTCATCGACATCTATTCAAGTACGTTTTCACGTTTTGTTTGAAGGCTTAGGTGCGGTTGGATTGGGGCGTGTTGCCAAAATGAACGAAACGATTATGATTGAAGCCTCGAAGTTGGCATACAACAAAAATGAAAGCATCTTTCAGTAAAACTTGGACGACTGGATGGCGCTGTTGTTTAAGTGCCTGCCCCAAGTTAGAGGGGTCCCAGGTTCGAATCCCAATGAAAGCAAAGTTAATACGCTTTTATGCGGTTTTTCAAATCTGGTCCAGTCACAATTTGCCGTTGGGGTCAAATTAATGACACTATCACTGGAGCGGTCGATCAGTAGTAGCAGTCTGGCTGTGGGTATCACAATGGACCAACATGGGCTAAGTGTGCTGGTGAATTCACTAGCAGCCCCTTAACCTAACCTTCAATAAAACTTGACGGAGTTGCAAGATTATCGACGGTAAAAAAAAAACTTTTTAAATGAATGTTCGATAGTAGATAAGGCTAAATGGCAGTAAACTTTAATTTCATCGTTTTTTCGAGACGGAAATGTTCAAATTCTGGTTCTTATCAGTTTTCTCAAACAAATGTTTTTCAAACCTCTCGCTAGCCTAGGTTAGGTATGAGTGGCACACCGCAGGTTAGTCAAATTTGGCCCATTGTGATGCCATGCAGATCGAGTTATCACCTAATGATAATAATAATGGTAGAGCTACAGTTCAGGTTGGACCTGGGCCTAGCTTCTTAGCAACCACTCGTGTTGTGTGTGCTATTTTTCTCTCATGAGTGGGGGTCCTACAGTTTAATGCCGACTCCGAACAGCGAGATTGAGAAGGTTTTCCTAGACGAGTATAATTTTTGAGCACTGTCAGTGACTCGAAAGAGGTGGGAGCCGTGAAAAAATTAAAGGTGTTTTTTTTGGGAATCGAACCCAGACTTCGAGCGTAGGAGTCGATGCATTTACCAACTACACCACGGCGCTACGATTAAGCCGAAAATTCATCGGACCAGAGCTAAGTTATCCAAACGCTCTACATAGTCTAGGCATCTTAGACGTTGAAATGAATCCAATGGCGTGTATGGAAGGTGCCGTGAACGAAGGCCATATGAACTAACGCCATAATGGCGTTAATTCGCATTTGAAAGTGAATTAACGCCATTATCCACTTATGGCTTTAATTCACTTTCAAATTGGAACTAAAGCCATACATTAAATTGAACTAACGCCATATGGTGTTAACATTACTGTTTATAAGCCGTAAACTTTTTTCCTACAAGTTTCAACCTCATTTCTTAGGACCATGTAAATAATGTAGATTATTGAGATTGATGCGAGTGACTTTAATTCAATTTCAAATGTGAACTAAGGTCACTTCCTAAAACGAACTAACGCCATATGGCTTTAGTTCAAATTTGAAAGTGAATTAAAGCCATAAGTGGATTATGGCGTTAATTCAATTTCAAATGCGAATTAACGCCATTATGGCGTTAGTTCATATGGCCTTCGTTCACGGCACCGTATGGAACTCGCCTGACTAGACTCATATCGCTGTACAGCCCGTACAGGTTATGGTTGAATCTTCTTCAACGCCATCAATGCAAATAAGGACCGAAGAGCGCAGACAAAACTCTTCTCTCGTAGCGACCAAGAGCTTCTTCACCCGGTTTGAATATTGTGCATGATTCTGCGACGTAGGTCGAGGCTTGGTAAATCAATTACTTACTTACTTAGTAGGCCCCTGGCGTGTCTAAGCCTGAGCACCTCGGGGCAAACGTGAACTCCACAAACGACATCGCAGTGGAGATCCGACTTAGAATCGCCCTTGGCAACCGATGCTACTTCGGTTTGTCAAAACAACTGGGCTCAAGACTACTGACTGGTAGGACCAAAATCATGCTCTACAAAACTCTTATTCTGCCAGTCCTGCTATATGGAACCGAAAGCTGGACACTAAGCAAAACTGCAGAGCTGATTCTTGGTGCCTTCGAAAGAAAAATTCTACGTCGAATATATGGTCTCGTCTGCGAGGAAGGCGAATGGAGGAGAAGACACAATCGCGAACTCTATGAGCTGTACCACGATGTGGATGTAGTCCGGAAGGCAAAAATCCGTTGACTGCACTGGCGCATGGACAACAACGCGCCAGCAAAGAGGGTCTTCGAATCCGAGCCTCCTGGTTCGAGAAGGAGAGCAAGACCGAACCTCCGGTATAAAGACAAAGACGTAAGACAGGTTGGTCTTGACTGAAAGCAGCGTGCCCAGGACCGTCAACGATGGAAGGCAGCGATATCTAAGGCTCGGAGCCTCCATGGGTCGTAGGCCTGTAAAGTGAGTAAGTCTTGGCTGGAACATTGGCGTTCGATTTTGCCGAGCCAATTCAGTCTACGGATTTTAGCCTTTCGAACTTTCTCCACATCGAACTCTACGAGATGTACGAGGATATGGATTGATTGATGTCTTAAACAAAGCCAACTGGGTCTTTCGAGAAAGGGCATTACTACTTAATTGCCTTTAAAGCACAAAGAAGCAGCGATTAGCAAGAGTTCTTCTGTGTTTAATCTCCGTACAGAGGTGGTTAATGCTTTTCACTGCGGAGCCAAATTAGACGAAGTCCTTGACTACCTCGGGGTTGCTGTTGGTTATTGGGACATTTTGGCAAAGTTTTTGATGTTCTATGTTATTAAAATCGCAGTGTCTATCTGTCTGATTGTTCGGGCTAATCTCGGAAACGGCTGGACCGATTTCAATGAAACTTTGCAGGCATGAAGAAGAAGTTGTCAAGAGTGACTTGGGCGTTTTTGGTTAATAAGAATTCGAGCTATGTCATTATTTAGAGTTTCATATTCATCATGCCTAAGTGAAAGTAGGCGACACACAGTCACCTGAAGTCACGAAAGTTCTAAAAGAAAGCTCAATAAAACCTCAGTTTTTAATTATTATTTTACCATTTGTTTCTATAAATATAACATTGAAGGTTCGTTTGTATGTATGGGATACATTTCGAAACAATTGGACCGATCCTTATGCAATTTTTGACACTTTTTGCACCGATCGATCAGGAATCGGTCATAGGCTATAGGAAAAACAGAAATTTGCATCTCTCCGCAAACATTCAATGGAGAATTATGAAATTTTGAACACATGTAAGGAACACTGGGGAAAATTGTATTCCCGCTGGAAGAAGACCCCCACCAAAGAGGGCGTAGCGAAGCACGGTGGATATTCTAGCTCCATATATAAATTTTTTGACTGTACTTCAAACCAATAATACAATTTCCGAGATATCTTAAATGGTAAGCGTTTTATTTTTTGAAAAAAATTAGGAAGTCCTTATTGGAAAACCCGGTAGAAAACCAACTTGGGTTTTCTAGAAAAGGGTTGTCTCTTGAATCTCAAAAAACATCGATTGGCAAGAGTTCTTCTACGTTTCATCTACGTATTGAAGTCGTGAAGTGCAGTTTACCACGAAGCCGAGTTAGACGACCCTCTTGACTACCTAGAAGTTGCAGTTGCCTGTTGGGACATTCTGGTCAAGTCGTTGATGTTGTGCGTTATCTCTCGAAACACAGCATACATTTCGTTTTGCACTCATTAACCATCAGTACCTCAAAACTATGAATTTTTTGATTAATTCGATAACAATAAGTATGTATATTCAGATTTTTGATGCCCGTCATGACATACTTCCTCAATTCCAGAGCATTCATCTGATAATCAAAATCATGTCCGATTTCAGAAAAAAACCAACGCCTTCCTTTAAATTTCATGATTCTTCGAACGTAATTTTTATCCCAAAATCTGTCATAAAACAGATTATCAAAACCATGAAAACCACTCTTAACAGCCACCCACTCCACAAGCTCCAACTTGGCGTTTATCGAATTATAAGAAAAAATAAAACTCCGGAAACTGACACACGCATTCTCAGACACAATTCATGCATTTGGAATGCGTGGAGGAGCAAAACCCACACAAACTAACCTAAAACTTCTAACTCGGTTTCTGTTTATATCTTTTTTCTTTTTTATCACGAAAGTATCAAATGCCACAGTCATTAGGCATTTTTGTGTTTTGCGTTCGCAGATGTTAGCATTCCTGGAATTTTATTGTTTGGACTTTTAGAAGTTTGCTAAGCGCGCAATTACAGAAAGTTAATCTTCTGAATATGCTTAGGCTAAGTTAACCCACATATTGCACGCCACGAACAACAGGAAGGCCTGCTGTGGAGCAAAATTCATCGCGTGTCTTTTGAACTTCTCATTACGAATCACCCCAAGAAAGTGAACGTTTTCAGGACAAAATACCGTGGGTATCAGTTCAAAATCAAGGCCAAACAAAAAGAGTCCCTGGTGTGAATGAAAATTAAGGACAAGTGACTTGTACTTGTTTTATTTGCACGGTGTAACTTTCACAATCGTATTTGATTTCCATATCCGAATAAATTGTCGACAATGACTTGTAAGGTTTCCCCCAAGCAAATGCTGCTTAATGTCGCATTAAAAGGATGTACAATTTGTTTTTTGTTCACAAATGAGAAGCCATTTGAGCTGAACAACGAAATACCAGTTGGATTTGTGCCGTATTAAGTATCAAAGACAGGGTGCGCTAAGATTCCATGTCAATTTTACTTGGTCGCGGTTTCAGTATGGATGACAGTCGGTGAAAGTGGACGATAACAATTTATTGTGAGGCAGCTAAAAGCGGTCGAATTGAATAACCTTACCGCTCTATGTACACGGGCACCATTTTTGGCACAATATTCTTATGGATTCTTCGTCGGACTACTGTGATACCGAACCAAAAAAAAAACCCAAACTGATTCGTCAAAGATTACTACACCCTGGTGACATCATAGGGCCATTTTTCAGAGAGGATAATGGAGGCAATGCTGCCATAGTTAGTAGCAACCGCTATCGGGGCATGGTGTAAAACTTTCCTGTGCCCAAATTCCATCAATTAGGCCTACAGAACATGTGGTTGAAACAAGAAGATGCCACATCATGCACCGTTCGTGATACGAGGCAAATTTTTCGAGAAAATTTCCCCGTACGAATACTTAATGTCAAAAAATTGTGATATCGTTTGGCCCACATAATCCTCTGATCTGATGTCTCTTAATTTCTTTCAGTAGGGGTAGGTACTTGAAAGAAACACAAACAAATCAACCACAACGTTGATGCTTAACGAAAACGTCAAAATCTAATGAAAAGTAGCCAGAAACATTGTTAAATTTTAAAATGTCCATAATTGCTTATAGAAACTTAAGCAAATCTCTGCTGTCAACTGACGTTTGCATACGTGGAGTATGGCACTGAGAGAAACGGTTATTTATATTTACGGTGCATCATTTTTGTGTATTTGCTGGGTTAGTTCGGTTCTCTTAAGTTTCCGTGAGGCCATTATAGTTGGCCTTTAAGAAATAATGCCCGTTCTGGCCTTTGTGGGTA
The DNA here is from genome assembly GCA_930367185.1 of Myathropa florea. NCBI lineage: Eukaryota > Metazoa > Arthropoda > Insecta > Diptera > Syrphidae > Myathropa > Myathropa florea. The sequence continues at coordinate 78,913,867 of OV884003.1, read as the reverse complement.
AGTGTATTGGCCCCTCCCCTAAAAGTCTAGTTTCTCTAGCTTCGCCGTTCAAAATCGTAGGTCCTGTCCACTCGTAGGAGAACAAAGGCACGTACAACACAAGTGGTTGGTGTAGAAGGTAGTAGAATAACATTTAGCCAACCATTTAACACAATTATCAAGTGGCCGAATATGTAATGCTAAGAACATTTGTCCCAAAGAGCAATGATTTTAAACAAAAACATGTTGATTTGCACACGTTCATCAAGGCTATTTTATCCGGCCTTTCGTGGTACTTTGCCATAAATAACCAAAAAAAAAATCGAAACACATTTAACAGATATTACTCTAACAAAATGACCGCTATAAGCAAACAAACCTTTGGCGTCCCTATTGAAAGCCATTTCTTCATCTGAGCATACTATAGGCAAAACTGTAAACAAATTCTAAGAGACTGGCTCTGTTACATAAGCCTTAAGGCTCATTCATCATCGAAATGCAAGCCCGGCTAAAAATATGGCTGCCGTTAGTGAAAGTTTTGAAGAAGATCCAAATCTATTGATTTCATGGCGACCACCAGCATTTAGACTTTACGGCACCTACAAACTTATGAAGCTCAACTCACTCAAGCTGATCACGAAATACGTAGAATATACTCCCGCCGGTTGGATGCTTGAACATCAGCTTTCCGATGACCAATTTTCACACAGCATTTTCTTCAGCGATAAGACTCATATTTCACTCGATAACTCGGTGGATACGTTAACAAACAAAATTGTTGCACAAGCGGAGGCAGAGAAGCTGGCTAGAAAAAGCTTCCCAATCTCGCCGTTCGGAGTTGGTATTAAACTGTAGGTCCCCTCCGCTTGTGGGAGAACAATAGCACGCACAATACGAGCGGTTGCTGAGTAGCTAGGCTTAGGTCCACCTCGGACTGTAGCGCCGCCATTATTATTATTATTATCTTGGATTTGAACTTTTACTAATTACTAGTTAGTACTAATACTAGTTAGACTACTTAGATTAGTGCTAGTCAACAAAAAGTCACTGTACGTTGTGCAATTTGATCGGATGGTGTCATCGGTTTATTGTTCTTCGAAAATGTGTAATATGTAACCCTCACCATGTGTCACACATCTAGAATGTTCCGGCCTAAGCTAGATCCACGATCTAAAAATCGTATCTCTCTTGATAGATCAAAAATTCACATAATGATTGGTGTCATCACAGGACATTGTCTACTAGATGATCATACAAGAAGACTTGAAGTTCTATCTAATGACTTCTGTAGGAGCTGTTGAGACAAGCAGGAAGTGGAAAATGTACTACACCTTCTCTGCACATGTCCGGCTCGCTGGCATCGCTTAGACGCAGACACTGTGAGGCATCCACTAGTTGTCTGCGGCGCTTAATAGTAAGCTCCAAAAAAAATGACTGGATGGCGTAGTTGGTCAAGTGCCTGCCCCAAGTTAGAGGCGTCCCAGGTTCGAATCCCAGTGAAATCAAATCTGGTCCAGTCACCATTTGCCGTTGGGATCAAATTAACGGCAGTGGAGTAGGTTGCTACCTCGCAGTACAATGGACCAGTTTTGAGTCTGAGTGCCCCAGTGTAGTGTTTCAAAAAAAAAAAAGATCCAAATCGTTTACCACAAGTGGACAATTGAGTTAACCTATGGGCATAGTAAGCCACGTGGGTCAGCACAGTTAACTGATCTCTCTTGACAGATAATAAATCAGCATTCTGACAGGCGTCATTACAGGACTCTCTTAGTTGAACATACCGAAAGGCTCGGCGTTATTGCGAACGATTTCTACAGAAGCTGTCTAGACGAGAAGGAAGTAAAAAATGTTCTCTGTTCCTGTCCGGCTCTATCTTTCTTTAGATCCCTACACTTGGGAGCATACTTCTTTGATAAACTCAAAGTGGCAATCCAAGTGGCAGCACAATAAACCAGCCGAGGTCTAAGTGCACTTCTAAGCCACTTAAACCTACTTATCTAACCATCACCATAAATTCTCACAGCAACAGCCAAATGTTTTGTTGGCCTCAAATCAAAGATATTTTTTTCAGCAAGACGGTGCCACATCTCACACAAAACGATCCAAGGAGCAGCAGCAACAAAACAAGCAGCAGTAACAACAACAACAACATTAGCAGCAGCAACAAAAGAAGGAGAAGAAGGTTAGACTGCCTGCTATTAATATAACCGGAATGGACGCCGAAGACACGATCCAGGTATGTAAGTTGTCCGTAAAGGATAACTTTTACGTAAAAAAAAAGGCTTTCGCAGGCAGGCCATCCACTGCTTATCAGTGGATAAGCCCCATAAGCCTGACGTGTTGATGGTTACCGAAACTAAGCTAAACCCGAAGCACATACTCAGGTTCAAAGATTATACAGTTATCCGAAGGGACCTCTTCATTCAAAAAGTGCAAGCAACATCTTGAAATTCAAATTAGATTGAAATCAAAGACATAAATGCATTTTATTTAAATTTACTTTCCGAACTAGAAGTTGGATGACCCTGTATATACTTCAAGTCATCTGTCATCAATTTCCACATCCTCCTCAATTATAACACGACCCACTGTCAATTTCAACAACCTGACCATCGCACTATCGTTTAATATAATTAATTATATCTTAACGCAATTTATTCGCCCACATCTGCAACCCAAGCACTAGCTAATCTGAGACGCTCAACAACAGTCCCAAGAGCCTCACACGCGAGATGACAAATTTCAGATTCATTGCCAACATGCAGTAGTGCCTCATGTCGGTGGGTAGACAGGCACACTTCCAGTCACGCCTACGCTGGTATCTTCTCTCCCAGCAGAGATTGTTGTCTGCCAGATGATCGGCCCACTGTCAGTGGCTGTCATAAGCAGGCAAACCTTTTCTGAGTTTCTGACATTCAAATTGAAAGAGAACAAAAAAAATTGCACACAAAACAAAGGAAGAAAATAAACTCAATGAAACGTCTCTTATCGGCTTTAGGGTTCCAAATCTCATGAATCATCGATAGGATTTGTTCGCCACTCGTCTCAGGAAGGGGTACAACCGAAGTACGCACACACTCGCTGGAGAAACTAATTAAATAGAATCTTTGTGTACGAGACCGGATTTACGTCGTAAAATTAATTTAAAAGCGAATACCGTCCCCGGAGTACATGAAATAGGATAAGAAGCGTTTACCTACGACATGCCATTAAAATCGAGCTCTCTGCAGTCCTCGGGGGTTCGTGTGCAGCGCGTGCACCTTCCGCAGAATGCAACCACCGAACTTCATTCCTCTTCAATCATTCTCCCTTATGTACGTGCGGTACATAAGGACTAAATGGAGTCACATACGCCATATATCCTTCCATTGTTCGTGCAGAAAAAAATGACTTTGCCACACGAACACAGCCCGGCTGACGAGCTCTCATATTTCAATTGACTTAAGTCAAGGATATGTATGCAGTGCCATGTGCAAGTGCCCACACTTTGCCGTTACATGGCGACCATGTGCATTTCCACTGCGCGATGGGTGTTAAGAATGCACACCTAGTCGAGCAGTTTCACTCAATTAATTGGTTAATGAACGTATTCAGGCGACAACGACGAAGCCAAACCCAAAAATCTCCTCACTCCCAAGATGTGCCGCTGAGCAACTGAAGATCATTACAGCGCACAACTCACGAATTTAAATTAAGATTCCATTGTTGGGGATGGCAACTGCCGCAATGAATCATCTTTTCCGATGCGCGGTCGTCTGATTGAAAGCACGGCATCAGCGAATTCTCCTCGTTCCATTTAAATTCTTTAATCATTGAAAGGGTTTTCCTTTTCTTCGTTTTTCGAGACCATGCAATTTACAATCGAGGAGGGGAGTGGGCAAATGTTGATTCGGTCGCTCGAAGTGGTGGTCAGATGAGGAGACATCGAGGTCGATGACTGGAAATGCTTGTCAAGTAATTATGAAGAGGGTTGGCTCCGCTGAGGCGATAAGTCAACTCTTGCTGGGAAGATGATCTGTTTGGAAACGAGGAAAAATCTCTAATGATTGAGGCATGAAATTGCGTTCCATCAATGCGACTGATGAACCAGAAATTCTCTGAGGAGTTGGAGTTGGAGATCATAGAGACGTACCGCATTTTCTCTAGATTTCCATCGGCGGATGTTGGTAATTATGCACTCGAGGTCAGTGGACAAGTAGAAAGTGTGCCCTTAATGGACCACAGAGCACTCAAGAATGCACAGTTAATTGAAGAGGCTTCATAAAATTAGAGTTACATGCATTCCTTCTCGGGAAAAACTAATGGCTTTTGGATGGGATGGAAGCGCCATTAAATTAACAACGACAACGTGGATCGCTTAAGATCTTGAGGAGGGGAAACAGGCAATGAGCACATGAAGCCATTGTTTGAGTTGGAGTTTGGCAAGTTTATCTTGCTGGTAGATTGCTTGAAAATTCAAAAGACTTCATGCATATTTGCTAACTGCAATCACCGACAGAATATTAAGTAGATTTCGGATATGTGCTTTATACTGCGGCTGCAGCACTTTTTTGTGGAAGGGGACACCGTGGAGTCGATGGGTAATCATTATGAGAATGTTAATTGTACTGTGGAAGAAAAGCTGAGTTAAAATTCAAGAAGACAGGCATTTTTTAAGGAGATTTTTTGGTGATTTGTTTGATCGTTTAATGAATTAATTACAATAACCAGCCAATTTGCTATTTTTAACAGGCTCATTAGCATTTTAACGAATGGACACTGGTTTTGATTGATTCGTGCTGTTCTTTTGCCGTACAACTAATTCTTATGGAGAAGATTTGTAGAGACTGGCTTTGCAAATCATGAATCAGAGGATAGGCACCTCGAGCTAATACATAATATATAGTAAGGAAGAACATGAATAAACGAGAAAGAAAGGTCATAGCGAGGTACCATACTTTTTTTGGGGAATTTTTGAAACTCTACTGGAGCACCCAGACTCAAAACTGGTCCATTGTGCTGCCAGGAAGCTACCAACTCCAGTGGCGTTAATTTCATCCGAACGGCAAATGGTCACTGGGATTAGAACCTCTAAATTGGTTGGGGAGGGGAGAAGCACCATGTATTGCAAATTGACAAACATTAAGATTCCTTGAAGAAGGAAACCACAGGGAGTTTGATCAATTGCAATAGAAAAGATTAGTAGATACACAGTTGCATGCGACTGGGACTTGTTGTTCTTTCATCAAGACCAAAATGAGTCTACTCATCATGATACAATGAATTATTACTATTATTATTGTTGAGGGTAAATTGCACGATCTATTGTGCCCCAATAGATTTCAAAACCTTAGCACAATTACGAGTTCCCCTCAAATACAGATCTTTTCAGAGTTGGCACAGTTGTCTTTTGGATTTCATTGAAAATTCTAGTCGTGAAAAGAACCACAATCTGAAAAGTGAAATTCACATCTGTTTACTTTAACCCCATACTCGAATCGCTATCAATTAGGAGATGCAAGTTAGATGTCTCGATTTATCCCAGTATTTTAAACAAAACAATGGGGAAAATGTAAACACTACTCTAAATCACATTTGAGATTGCATATCTTTATTTATTCATCATTAGTAGAATATCTGGTTCGCAGAAATTAAAAAAAATGCTAGAATTCAATATTTTTTATCATCAGCATCATCATCTTCAGTGACGCGTATGTTCCACTAAAGGGGTCGTGGAGCCAACGCACGTACGAGAGATCTCCAGGCCACTCGATCCTCCGCCATCGACTCTAACTCTGCCTCCGACTCTATTCATAAAAAATGGTGACCAAATTTTGTAAAACCTAAAGATCTAAACGAATTAATATTAAATTTTGGAAAAAAGGCAGAATTTTACGTGAATTTTACGGAGCTATTGTGGAGAGAACTCACTCCTCAGGTCAATCGGTTATCAATAATTTTAAAGTAAAGCGTTGGCATCTGGCGGAGGATGGAAAAAGTAGTTGGCTACCCCGTCCAGCAAGTCCCACAAAAAAACATTGCGAGTAAATGAAACAAATCCGAATCCAATTGCAGCTCAATTGAGTACCATGTTTAAAAAGTACTACAGCCGTAGTGTAGTAGGCAGGTGCGTCGACTCCTACGCTCGAGGTCTAAGGTTCGAATCTCAAAAAAAATATCTAACATTTTTTCACGGCTCAAACTCTTTTGTGTCACTGACAATGCTCAAAGAGCCGTTCGGAGTCGGCAATAAACTGTAGGTCCCCTCCGCTCATGAAAGAACAATAGCACGCACAACACGAGTGGTTGCTGAGAAGCTAGACCCAGGTCCACTAAGGACTGTAGCGCCGCCATAATTAAAATTAACAACAAACCGTGCGGAATTTCTTACATTAACATGAATTCTTGGCGTTTAGACGGACGCGTAGAAGAGGTTCGAGGAAGAAGCTCTCTCACTTTTCCCAAAACCAAGAAAGTTTATGGCGTAAACTTCTGTAACTTCTTAGAGCGCTACAGTCCGGACCTGGAACTTCTGTAAAATCATGGGTAAGAACAGCTCTACTGAACCGAAGGCGCTCTTCAGCGCTCTGTGCGACGCATCAGTCGTAATTGCGTCGCCCACCGTAGTTAAATGGGCGATGTGAGAGATAAGCGGTACTGCTGATTTGTCCTGTAGTGCGTTTTTATTTAAATAGATGAATGCTTTTGTGACGTTCATTTGCATGGTACAGAGGGTTGGGGTACTAAGCTCCGAAGATCAAGTTACTGACAGAGTTTATCGGTCTAGCAACGTGACCCCGGATTATTTTCACCCGAAAAATGACCACTCTTACCAGGTTTGCCCTGTTATTTGGTGTTCTGTAAAGGCAAGCGATAAGGTGCGGCCTCCCAACGCTGGATTTTTTTCCATCAAAATGCAATTTGCAGCATATTTTTTTAATTGATAAATATTGTCGGTTAAATATTTTTTTAATTGATAAAAAAAAGATGCTTCGTTGAGCCTTATCAAGCTCCAGCAATTTAAATACATTGTAAGAAAAAATAATAATACGAAAGAAGCGAAAAACGGAATGAAACTGAAGATCGTATCATCATGTTAAATCAATGTCGGTTAAATCACCGCACGACTAATTGCCTGGTTTTATTGTCCTTTCAAGCAACAACTTCAAGAGGCGTTTATAGTAGTTCGAAAGAGCATTGGAACAAACTTCTTCAAAAATTTTACTTAGAGCGACAAATCCAATACACCTTCACATGCATAGTCCACACTTTTTAACCCAAAACTTGCATGGAAGCATCCGCATACCTTTTTTAATTATTTTCAAGCCTTATATGGCCTCATTTGAAATGGCCCATGATCAGCTTCAAAGTACAAAGCGAAGACTTGACGATCGATTTATAAATGTAAAATAAAAAATATCCACCTGATTTTTTTATTTGAAATAACATTTAATGGCATTAGATATGGAAAAAGTCTTTAAAATATCCGAAGCGGTTTTGTTTGATTGAAAATTATTCTAGATGTCCAATTTTCGATGATTTTGTCGCACAAATTCGACTAATTTGTTGGATGGCATTCATTATACTGTCTTTGAGGGCATCAATTGTTTGCCCTTAGGTTAGGTTAGCCGAATTCACCAGCACACTTAGACCATGTTGCTACCCACAATCAGACTACTACCACTGATCGACCGCTCCAGTGATAGTGCCGTTAATTTGATCTCAACGGCAAATGGTGACTGGATCAGATTTGAAAAACCAAATAAAAGCGTATTAACTTTGCTTTCACTGGGATTCGAATCTGGGACCCCACTAACTGAGAACAGGCACTTAACCAACTGCGGCATCCAGTCCTGTAAAGACATGAGATGCATGCATGCAATCGAAAGGCTGTTTTAATGTGTTCAACATTTTTTTAATCAATCAAAACAACGCCTCAGAACTCAACAGATAATCATTAGATTTGCTTTTGATTTTTAGTCTTAAGGCCCAGAAAGGTTCAGAAAAAAATAAATGGAACTATTCATCGTATCAAGGTTGGCATGCCTCTGTATTACAGGAGCCAAAAAGCTACCACTCCTGGCCATTCCGAAGGATCAGGTAACTAGGAAATTCAATTTGCAAAAGAAATTTACCAGCAGGCTCAGCACCAAAAGGGACTGGAGCAATAAATCCATGGTCCACGGACTGAGCAGCAACACGGTAAAATGGTATACAGACGGATCAAGAATTGATGAAGGAACTGGATCAGGAGTTTTTGGAGCAAGGACAAAATACTTCGAATCCATGGGCAAATGTACCAGCATCTTTCAAGCGGAAATTTATGCCATAAACAGATACGTTCAGATCAATCTTGAAAGGAATTATACCAACTGCCACATAGCAAAAATGTCGGACAGTCGAGCCGCTATTATGGCACTGGACTCCTACATCATCAAATCCAAGCTTGTATGCGAATGCATGCAAAAGCTCAAAGAGTTGAGTAGGAGAAACCGAGTAAAACTCTGCTGGATACCTGGCCATACGGGGATAGAAGGCAATGAAATGGCTGACTCCCTGGCAAGGAAAGGAGCATCAGAACCCTACATAGGCCCTGAACCATTCTGCGCTGTAGGAGACCATCTCCTCAGAGAAGAACTCAGGGAATTAGAAAGAAATAACCGGACAGAAACCTGGAACAACGCTCGTGGAATGAAGCAGGCCAAGAAACTTCTAGGGCAATATAACCGAAAGAGGTTCGAGGCATGCATCAAAATGAGCAAGAATAACCTCCGTATCCTAACAGGCTTCCTAACGGGGCTCTGTAGACTCAGGGAGCATCTAAAGAAACTAGGGGTATCGGAAGAAGGTCTCTGCAGATTTTGTGAAGAATTTAATGAAATAACAGAACATATACTGGGATTTTGTGTGGCACTAGCACACAAAAGAAAAAGAAGTCTGGGCAAGTACCTACTATTAGAAGAAGAAATGCAATCACTAGAACCATCTCTCATTCTCAGATTCCTGAAGGAAACTGACTTAGAGAGAATAGTCTAGAGTAGATTTCTTCCACCTGTGCGCAGGTGGAGTCCAGAACCTTCAATACAACTCTGAAAAGGAACTGCATGTGAGGGGAACTCGAAAGAGAGCAAGGGTATCAAAAGAGGGCACAATAGACCTAAAGGTCGCGGTACAGTATACCCTAAACAATAATTATAATAATAATAATAAGCCCAAGTCCACCTTAGACTGAGGCCAACATTGTTATACTTTTGTTAATAAGAACCATTAATAAGCTTTGAAAATATTAATATAATTTTCTGTTGAATCCAAAGATCACACAGAACCTCAAGCTATGTAGTCTGCTATAACTTTTAATTTGGTTACTCAAATTTCAATACCAAAATTCTTCTGATTAACCTGACTACCAGTGTTTCTGGAAAACAATACCTTTACCAGAACCCCTGAAATTTCCATTTAATTAAGAATGTTTACCCCAGCCACACCCGCTGCTAAAATGAATAGGTAATTCCGGCTTAGATCACGCTTTTGCTCGTAAATCCTAACCTGTTCTCATAAACATGCCGGCTTTTTGAAGCCTATTCCTGCAAATTAATGTCCTATTAAAGCGTACGGGTAACGTGCATCATCCTTTGCATTGGTTACATAACCTAACGCTGCTCGTATCCTAAATGTGTTCACAGATTACGTATCCCTCAATTCTGACACCAAATTTTGTCCCATCCATTTATTTATTTACTCAATCAAGCCTAGCTTATAAACAAAATTAAAAATTTGATGAATAGCCATCGCGACATACATATGTGTTTGACTAGAATCATCAAGAACGACCCCAATAAGCATACCCATATGTACGTACGTAAGCATTCATAAACTCGGTCATATGAAGTCAGAAAGATCAATTTATATGGTCTCTTCCAGAGAAACACCGCTGAGATTCGTAATTCGTGAGTCTGCTGACCAAATATGTGCAAAGACACAAAGAAAATAACGTCATCCCAATGCCAGGCGCACAATTAAAAATCTACATACACTCTGTGTGCACATAAAACTACTCAACGAATCCGAATTATTCATGCGAGCACGATAACGACGGAGGAAAATTCAATTTTATCTCCATATACTCCTTTTTCCGGCTTTAATCAGAACAAATTTATATTTCCATGAAAAAATCCCATCACCCGGTGGGGTGGCTGGCGCAATTTTCAAGTTCTCTCCTTTGTCCTGAACCACACACACACTTGGGTGTGGATCTCCCCAGCGAGGCCGAACAGAGGGAGTGCCGGAGAAGAATCAACCCAGGACTACACCAACAAATCGAGTGTGACATCATCGCGTCCTGCAGACACAACAAATCAGACGCCTGCAATCCCAGCCCCCGAAAAGCAATCAAGGTCCCGACTACAACTCATATCCATGGAACAATGTTCTCCCCAATCGTAAACTGCAACTAATAGTATTCGAGACTCACCATTATGAACTGGTTTCAGTTATTCGAAGAGACAGATGATGTATCTGAGAGATTGTTTAACACACGTGAGCACGTTTTTTTAATTTTTCTTGTTTGAGAGTTCGCCGGCTTGTGTGAAACCGTCGTTGATCACAAAAATAGCACTTGTATAAAATTCGGTTTGTGTAAATAAATTAGAAACTCTTGTGTTGGACTTTGTGTGTAGAAAAGATACTCTTTGACTGAACAATGTACGAGAGGTCTCCGCAAAATTTGTCCGCAATGCAACAAATGTGGATTTCAACTGAAATCTTTCCAGAATGTGAACGAGTTTTTATACGGGCCCCCGCCTAAAGGAAAATTCTTTTTTTTTTCGTCGTTTTCTGCTTTATTCTTGAAGTTCAGCCACACAGCTACAAGCGGTGCAGTGTTGGGTCGAGCCGAGGAGGCACACTCTGCTTTGGCGGAGTGCTGAAAGTTGGACCGGCGTGTGTAGTTGTGACTGCCGGTTTTTGTTCTTAGTGGTGGAAAGTGATTGTGTCACATCACACGCACTTAGAAAGTCGAGATGATGTCGATGATGACGAGGGGTTTGTTTGGTTTAGCTTTTCGAATGGCGTGAATAAACGGAATGAATTTTATTGGCATTGCGTGTGTGTGTGTGTGTGAGTGTGGTGAGATACTATTTTTTGAATTCATTGGGATTGTGTGAGACTTTGGAAATTCGTAAGGGGAAATAGGGAAGAGGAAAAGTGTTACCAATGTCTTTCGAGGCGAAAACGGCTGTTTTTAAGTAGATGCGGTAATGGACTCCTATTGCGCATAGGTGAAGAAATCTGTTCTAAAGTCCGTTTCCTTCAGGAATCTGAGAATGAGAGATGGTTCTAGTGATTGCATTTCTTCTTCTAATAGTAGGTACTTGCCCTTCTGGAATTTCATTAAATTCTTCACAAAATCTGCAGAGACCTTCTTCTGATACCCCTAGTTTCCTTAGATGCTCCCTGAGTCTACAGAGCCCCGTTAGGAAGCCTGTTAGGATACGGAGGTTATTCTTGCTCATTTTGATGCATGCCTCGAATCTCTTCCGGTTATAATGCCCTAGGAGTTTCTTGGCCTGCTTAATTCCACGAGCGTTATTCCAGGTTTCAATCCGATTCCTTCTTTCCAGTTCCCTGAATTCTTCTCTGAGGAGATGGTCTCCTACAGCGCAGAATGGTTCAGGGCCTATGAAGGGTTCTGATGCTCCTTTCCTTGCCAGGGAGTCAGCCATTTCATTGCCTTCTATCCCCGTATGGCCAGGTATCCAGCAGAGTTTTACTCGGTTTCTCCTACTCAACTCTTTCAGCTTCTTCAAGCATTCGCATACAAGCTTGGATTTGATGATGTAGGAGTCTATTGCCATAATAGCGGCTCGACATTATTGCTATGTCGCAGTTGGTATAATTCCTTTCAAGATTGATCTGAACGCATCTGTCTATGGCATAAATTTCCGCTTGAAGGATGCTGGTACATTTGCCCATGGGTTCGCAGTACTTTGTCCTGGGTCCAAAAACTCCTGCTTCAGTTCCTTCTTCAGGTCTTGATCCGTCTGTATACCATTTTACCATGTTGCTGCTCAGTCTGTGGACCATGGATTCATTGCTCCAGTCTCTTTTGGTGCTGAGTTTATTTTATATTATTTCTTTTGGAAATTGAATTTCCCAATCACGTCATCCTTCGGAATGGCCAGGAGTGGTAGCTTTTTGACTAGTGCATCGAATTGCCTCGATGCCTGCCTTTACCTATCCCTTCTTTTGCCATTCTCATGATTGTTTTGTTTGCACACTTTGCAACCAAGATGCAAAGGAGTCATCTCCAGTAGCACCTCCATGGCCGCAGTTGGGCAAGTTCTCATGACTCCTGTAATACAGAGGCATGCCAAACTTTGAACTTTGCTGAGTGTCTTCCTCGCGCTGATCAGATTGGTTGTCCTGGTCCATGCTATTGCACCATAGGTTATTGTAGGTCGGTTCCATCTTAGAATACTGGGACTGCATCCCCATGATTGGCCCGCCAAACTTCGACAAATCATCAGAGCACGCGTCGCTTTCCTGGTTATCTCTTCTGTACATTTTTCCAGATGAGTTTGCTGTCCAAGATTACTCCCAGATATTTAATTTCTTCTTTTTCTTCTTCAGTGTTGTACCCGACAGACTTATCCAAAAGCTTTCTCTTTTTGCGCTTCTTTGTTGTAGGTGGTGAGTGCCTGTTTGTAGCTTTGCCAGTCTTCTGTACGCTTGGCTGCATTGTACAGCTTGCGTACTTTGGACCGTGGGTTGGATAGCTTATTGCTCCACCACGGCACTCTCTTCTTCTTGAAATGCCCGCTTATTGGGCAGCTTGCTTCGATTGCTGTTGTGATAGCTTTTGTTGTGCTCTCTACAACATGTTCTAGCTCTAGAAAGTGAGTTCTAGCTCCATCCAGAAGCTTATGGCCCAACTAAAACTAAAAGAGAACAAAAGACCTGCTCAACAACATTAGAAGAAACATATCCAGAATTATAGCGGTCTGTACTGGACACTGGGCTGTTGGCAGGCATGCTGAAAGACTAGGAATACCATTTAACTCGCACTGCCGCAGCTGCCGGGTGGAAATCGAGCCAGAAACCCCCGAGCACTTTCTGTGCAAATGTCCGGCTCTAGCTAGAGTCAGAAAACGCACTCTGGGCAAAGCCTTCTTTGACACCCCTAAAAACCTCTCGGAGGCAAACATTCATAGCCTGCTAACCACAAAGTGGTTTTAAAAAAAAACTTAGGCAAATCTAAGTGAATACACACTCCTTTTCAACCCCTTCTCACAAATTAGGTATGCAATAGGATGTGGTATCAAAACGGCGCTTTCAAGGCGCTAATTGGGTGCGACAAACAGGATCTGTATGTCCACCGCCACTTTTATCTACCTACCTACCTAGTTATCAGGTGTTCACGCCAACGCGAGTCTACTGCACTTCTTTTTGCATAGCAAAAAAAAACGAAATTGTCATTATTTGGAAAGTGAAATTTAAAATTTGGTCTTATTTCACGTCACTTTCAGTTGATATATGTAGTTTAATGAAACTAGTTAAATTATGTTTTCATAGTCAGACTTATTTGACGACATTGGTACACTTACACTCCCTGCACAATTCTACGCACAGCGCTTATGTACGTATGTTCCTATTTACTATGATGTACTTGGCTGCCATCAATGGCAACACTAATTTAACACTATCATTTTTTTTCTTTTATTAAAATTTTCCAATGCATCATCTGCACACACACACTCCTCCATCCTCGATATTGTATTTATCAGTATTTATTTTAAAGTCATGGTGCTCACTATTAAATGGATGGAATTTCCTTCACTTGATAACAGTCGCATACGCGTGGTTCAATGTGGGCTATCTGGTTCTTTAGACTTAATAATTTCTTCAAGTAATAGACTTCTTACAGAGTCACTCACTGGGGAAGCAGTTTAGTGGGTGGCTGGTGGCAATATGCATACTCCTCACAACCGAACCACATGTAAATGAATTGACTTCTGTGCATATAAATACCATTTTCCTGGACAGCATTTTAATGCTAATTAGTTAGACGAAGAGATTGCTGAGAGTCAGAATTCTTGTTTTAGTAGGGACGAAATCATGTTAGGTTGACTGAAAAAACAAAGAAATTTCAAACACGTGGACCTTGCATTAACTGCGGTGTCATAAAAACAACTCCACAGAATTCTGAACGTCTCCATATGATCAGTTGTGTCTGCTGTATCTATGCCTGTTTGGGTACAATTAAATTATGATGACACACCTTCTTTCTACGCGCAAATGGGGTTAAGCAATAAAGTCTTCAGCGATGAGTCAAGAAAGAACACAAATGTCGAGAAATATGGTGGCAAAAAATTAAATTAAACTCATCTCGTGCACAATTAAATAATTATTAAATTACAGTGAACGGCCTTTTATTATTTCTTTTTTTTTTTGGATTTAGTCTGTCGATGTCAAGCATAAGCCTTGTTTAAGATGTTGTCTGTATTCAACACTTTATGGCTGGAAAGAAAGCCAAAGACACAGGAGACTTACAGACCTGGCCCTAGCTTCTCAACAACCACTCGTGTTGTGAGTGCTATTGTTCTCTAACGAGTGGAGGGGACCAGTTTAATTACAGTTTAATGCCGACTCCGAACGGCGAGATTGAGAAGCTATTTCTAGAAAGTTATACTCTTTGACCATTGTCAGTAACTCGAAAGAGGTGAAGCCGTGAACAAAATGTTAGGTGTTTTTTCTGTAATCGAACCGACAACATCGAGCGTAGGAGTCGACGCACCTACCCCCTACGCCACGGTGCCCCCACTTACAGTTAGATAGTGTAAAAAACGCTAGGCAGTGCCACAGATGCGCAAATTAAGGGAGAAGACGGTTTTCACACTTCCATCAGTACACGGAGATGTCGTTCAGATTGTATAATGCCGCCCAGAGATTAAAAATGCTTAAGTTGAAGCAAACTTAAGCTTATTTCAAAACCCAACAAAAGTAACAAGAAGCATCATCAAATTTTAAAATGATTATAATTACTCCTGGAATTTTAAGCAGAATTCAGCTGTCTTTTGTCTTTTCTGTCTAAACCAAATTGCGAAAACAAAACTGAAGTTCCGAAAAACAAAAGCAAAAACGTTGAGTGCATCAAAAAATGCAAGGTTTAGAAAGAAAAATAAATATTTCCACTTCAACTCAACACCAACAGTCATTTACGTACGTAGAGAGCGATCGATTTCGCTCCCTCGTCAGTACGCCAAAGTGAACGAACTTAACGAAACTGAGCGGAGCTACGCGGTAATTATGGTAACAGTGTATCATTTCTGTGGGTTTCGAAGCGTTAACAAGCGAACCATGCAGACACAAGCGTCTGCACCTAGCCTCTATTAACGAACTCCTACTCTCACCTCCCCGTGGTGAAATCCGGGAGCCGAGTACCCTCGACAGAAGATGGGGTAACCAACCCTCGTGGGACATCTGGGCGGCTGCAAACGAGAGAGGGGGGAGTGTGAGTCTACCAGGGCTCATCACTCTTTTTGGGATGGCGGCGGAGGAGCTGGTCAACTGATTGACCAACGGCGGCATCCACAACTCCAGTCAGCAGGAGCTACCTGGTTTCCATGATAAGGTCGGGACCCTGGAATAGAGATGACGGCAGATGCTGCCTCGGATATGGACGGATTTACTGTTGACGACCCCAGCAAACGAAAAAGGACAATGACTTTCGGTTCTGCACGTGGAATGTGAGGTCCCTGAACAGACCACGTGCAGCCGATGAACTCGCGGAGGCCCTAGACTGCTATAAAGCAGACGTTACCGCAATCCAGAAAGTGCGGTGGGATGGACTGGGCAAAAAGAGGATAAAAAACTGCGATATACTCGTATACTACGGCGATTGTTACAGAGAGCGAAGGCAGCGATTATTTGGATGTGGATTTGTTGCACGATGCAGAGTTAGGCAAAAAGTTTTAAGCTTTAAGTACATAAGCGAGCGCCTCATAACAATCCGCATCAAGGCTAAATTCGGCAACATCAGCCTAATCTGCGAACACGCCCCAACAGAGGACAAAGGTGACGATAGCAAGGATGACTTCTATGATCTCCTAGAAAGAACGTACGATCAATGCCCCAGCTACGACACCAAGATCGTTCTAGGAGATTTTAACGCTAAGCTGGGTAAAGAGGACATCTTTGCTAGAGTCATCGGTAAACACAGCCTGCACGACACCACGTCCGAAAACGGACTCAGGCTGGTGGACTTTGTTACGGGGCGAAACCTCTCTGTAGCTAGCACGCGGTTCCCACACCTCAACATCCATAAAGGGACCTGGCGGTCCCCTGATCATTCAACCGTCAACCAAATTGATCACGTTGCGATCGACGTCAGACACTCCTCCAGTATTCTTGATGTCCGAACGTTCCGAGGCGCCAACATTGACTCGGACCATTTCCTTGTTGTACCCAAGGTAAGGACACGAATATCGAGAGAACAACGGAGTCGAGGAAGGCAACCACGGTTTGACGTCGAAAAGCTACAATCGCAACAGACTGCCAGGAACTTTACCGATCGAGTCTCCCTGAAACTCTCCGAAAGTTCGACGCCGCCTGCACTAACAATAGACGAAGAACGGAAACGTTGTCAAAGAGCCATCAGAGAAGCCGCTACTGATGTACTGGGTTTTAAAACACCACCTAGGAAAAACCCCTGGTTTGACAACGAGTGCAGGCAGGCATATGCAGCAAAGCAAGAAGCCTACCAGGCAACGCTGCATCGAACCAGGGCTGTTCGTGAGCTCTACGAACAGAAACGAAGGGAAGAGAACCGGCTTCTCAGGAAGAAAAAGAAAGAGCACGAGAAGCGCGCGATCGAGAAGATGGAGAGGTGTTATGGCAGGACTGATGTCCGAAAGTTTTAGCACAGGGTGAAACTTTTATCGAATGGGTATAAAGTTCGGACAGAAGCCTGTCGGAACAAGAATGGATAACTTCTAATAGAGTCGCAGTCGATACTGAGAATTTGGAAAAATCATTTCTGCATACTTTTGAACGGCGATGAGGACACAAATACCGCTGTCAGGCAGAATGTTCCACTCAACACAACGGACGATGATAGAAGAGAATACCGTCCCCCCGACCTAGACGAAGTCAAGATAGCGATATCGAGACTGAAGTCTAATAAAGCTGTTGGTGCAGATAGTGTGCCCGCCGAAATGTTTAAAGCAGCTGGAGGTGATCTGGTAGGGCGCATGCACCAGCTCATCTGTAAGATATGGTCGGAGGAAAGCATGCCCGATGAGTGGAATCTCAGTATCGTTTGCCCGATCCACAAGAAAGGACATCGCCTACAAAATCTTCTCTGCCGTTTTGTGTGAACGCCTGAAACCATTTGTGAACAAACTGATAGGTCCCTATCAGTGTGGTTTTAGACCCGGGAAGTCCACCATCGATCAAATTTTCACACTGCGACAGATCCTGGAGAAGACCCATGAAATGCAGATCGACACACATCAGCTATTTGTCGATTTTAAGGCCGCATATGATAGCGTGTATAGAGACGAGCTATACAGCGCCATGTCTAGTTTTGACATGACTCTGCCAAACTCGTCAGACTGAGCAGGATGACGATGGAGAACTGTCCCTGCTCCATCAAGATCGGTAACGAACTCACCGAGGCCTTCAATGTCAAAAAAGGTTTTAGACAAGGCGACGCGCTGTCATGTGATTTCTTTAACATCGTTCTTGAGAAGATCGTGCAAAACTCACTGACCAACACAAGAGCCACGAACTTCCAGAAGCCCGTTCAACTGCTAGCTTACGAAGATGACATTGACGTGATTGGGCGAACACAGCGAGCCGTCAATGATGCGTTTGCTGGCTTTGAAACGGAAGCGGCTAAAATGGGTCTGGCGGTAAACGAGGGCAAAACAAAGTATATGCTGTCATCGAGAGAGGACGCACAACATCGACGACTTGACCAGAACGTCACCATAAGCAGCTATAACTTTGAGGTAGTTAAGGAATTCATCTTAACAGTACGAACAACGTCAGTACCGAGATCAAACGCAGAGTAACTCTTGCCAACCGCTGTTTTTTGGCTCAAAAGGCAATTGAGTAGTAGAGCCCTCTCTCGGAAGACCAAGTTGACTCTGAATAAGACCTTGATCAACCCAGTCCTGCTTTACGGCGCAGAGGCTTGGACAATATCCCAAGCGGATTAACAGTCTCTTGGTCTCTTCGAGAGAAAAGTTCTGCGCGCGATCTTTGGTCCTTTTTGCGTTGATGGCACTTGGAGGAGAAGGTGCAACCACGAACTGTGGCTGTACAGCGTCATGAGTCTAGCCAGGCGTCTACGGATCCAACGCGTAAGATGGCTAGGTCATGTAGAGCGTATGGACAACTTAGCTCCGGCCCGAAGAGTCTTCAACACTCAGCAACGCAACAGAGGACGTCCACGTACAAGGTGGTGCACACAAATCGAGGGTGACCTCGGCCGGCTTGGTGTGCGAAACTGGAGACAGCTGGCGAGTGATCGTGCTGGCTGGAGAGGCATGTTGAGTGAGGCCCAGGTCCACCTCGGACTGTAGCGCCCTAAGAAGAAGAAGAAAAGAGCACTATCTTTCTTCTCAGAGAGCTACTGCCGTGAAAGTTAATGTGTTGATCCGTATTCGAACTCAGTGCTTTCAACTACAAATTCAATGCACCCAGCCATTGGGCACCGTTGGCCACTAGCAGAAAGTTTAATTTCGTTAAGCAGAACGGGAATTATTTGGCCAAATTATGTTTTTTTTTCATCCAAACCTCTCGCTAACTCACAGTCACAGAATATTCTGAAGTCGCTTTGTTAATCAATGCTGATATTAACAAATTTAAATCCTTGTTCTTCTTGCAATCGGATCAGAATCATATTCTTTTATTTCTGAAAAAATTGCATGTCTCCCAACCGTTCATTATCTTCCTCATCGGTATTTGTTTAGTTAAAATGCATCGATTTGTTTGGCCTTGCAAAACGGCTCGCTGCTAAAACTACAATCATTTCCTCATTACTGGCAAAATGTCCAGCAGTAGATTGGCTCATTAAAAAATCCTTGCCTACAGCAACACCAACTGTACTTCATGTTTAATTGCGTCGGACTGTGATGTAGGTAAGTGCCTCAGGAATCCCCATGCCGACGCCGAATCAAAACGTTATTTCGTGACGCTGTCCAATTAAAAACCAAAATGATATACTGTCCCATATTAAGAGAAACCCGTACTCTCCTTCAATTAGATAATTAGTACAATATCCTTCTTACGACCGGCGTTTAGAGCCCTAATAAACGCTTACCACGCAAGTGCATACGCATTACAGGTCAAACGTGTCCCCATCGGCCGACACTGCGGAGGGTGAGCCCCGAAAAATCGCAGTTCACCCCCACGCCAAACTCACCACGAAGGGGAAAATGCCTCTTGGAACGATGAACATTTGCCGGTTCCATTGGACTACTTCCGCTTCACTTGGTCGACACACGCAACGCAGTGCTTCCCCCTTAGCCGACTCCCACACGCACTTCGCTCAATCACACCCGCTGAAGCCGCGCGCTGGCTGCAGTTTGGTGGAATTAAAACCTTTTTTTTATAGGTCAGAGAGGTTACATCATGGCCGAGGGGGATATTGAAATCAACTCCAGACACGGCCACTGAAGTCATAATTAATTCAAAGGAATCTTGGACGTAATTAATTTCAATGAAGCAATCGTAAATGTCACCATGTGTCCTAACACAGCGATGAGGAGAAGAGCGTTTATAATTCACATACATAACAGCACGCCTTACATAATGCAACGGTGGCACACAAACGAGGTTCTAGATAGCTCGCGTACGAGAGAACACACTTGCATGTTGCCACGGAGGAGAATGTCCAAC
This sequence comes from Myathropa florea, assembly GCA_930367185.1. NCBI lineage: Eukaryota > Metazoa > Arthropoda > Insecta > Diptera > Syrphidae > Myathropa > Myathropa florea. The sequence goes on along the minus strand of OV884003.1, from coordinate 78,894,007 downwards.
TAGGGAGCATGCGCTGCGCCTGCCGTTTCAGGTAATCGTCTTCTCCGTCGAATGCGATTGTGACTACAATCCGCAAGAAGGAGTGGGCTTCGTTGTGTGGCATGACGATGATGAAGATGAGTCATTCCTCGGTTCGGCACTGCCAGACGGTAGATGATACAATTCACGGGCAGAAGGACCATTCAGCAACCCACTCTGGGGCGCAAAAACTCGTTGGCGAGACTTGAGAGTGAGACGGTTTGCTTTTCCAGCCTTTATAACGAGTCTCTGGGTAGAGTGGGCACCGTAAGGTGCGCCCAAAAGATGGATTTCATGGTGTGTGCTATTGAAAGGGGTTCCCTTTGAATAATTGAAGAGGATATTTGCGTTACTTCCAGCTGAACAAACGGAGTTCCGTTCGTTCGAATGCAATAAGAAATTTAATGAGTTTTTCTTGGGAGTTAGACTTGCCTGGATTTGAAAGACTTTCATACACCGTTAATCAAGTTGAAAAGATATTTGAATTTACCTGATTTGATAGAAATAGGTAAGGACGATAGTTGCATTGTGGTGCTCAGAGGTTATTGATCCGTCATAAGAATGCCGTAATCTGCTATAAATTGTACACATACAGTTAGATGAGACTGGAATTTATGTCACCCAGCAAAATGCGAAACGTGTCCACTGGATGCGGTAGAAAAAGCTAGCAGAGTGGAAATGAGGCACGATGTCTTTAAACATCAAGTTTGTAGTTTGTAAGAGTACACCTTTTCGGGGAGATTTCACATCTGGGGTCGTTCGTCGATATAGCCAATCACTGACATTATTTATCCGTGAAATATTTATTGCAAAATTCGCAATTTGCATTTTGGCATCACAAGCTGTGTGTCTGTATGTCTTGTTGTCTTGTTGGAAATACAGCGCACAAGAAAGTTTTCGAACATGCCCCGATTGCGGTCACCAGTAACTGCAAAGAAATATGGCAAAATGTCGCATTTAGTCTATGACGGTGCAGTGGTCTTTAATGCACAAGTTTAGGGTTTTCGATATCCAAAAAGTGGCTATTCTTTTTAATAATAAGCAGCTAATTTAAAATATCAAAACTAAAGAACTAACTTATATAATATTCTCTTTAAAATTAATTATGGATGGTTCATACTAGAGTTGTACCGAATAGTGATTTGGCCGGATACCGGATACCGAATATTCGGCCTGCAGCTAGGCCGGATAGCCGAATATTCGGCGGCCGGATATCTGCCCAAATTAAAAGTATAATAGTTTGGTGGTCTGATACTCAAATCACACTTGTATAAGTCAAACCAACTTAAACACGTTTTTTTCCTTCTCCTCCACAAAATATTCTTACTTTCTACACAGCAACGATTTTGGGACATTTTTGAAGAGGTTGCGGAAGGAAGTCAGACTGAGTTTTCTGCCAAAAAAATACCGCCAATAAGCTTGACTTATATCTCAAAACAGTGACCATTGGGCTTGGTGGTCAGTAAATGGAAGACAGTACCCAATTTTGCTCAAATTTGCCAAAACTTATTTTTCATCTCCATGTAGCAGTGTATACAGACTCTTTTCTGAAGCATGCATCGTATACGAAAACAAACGTAATAAATGATTACCCCTGAATGCAGAAAAACTAATTTTCATTCATTATAATTTGGCTTTAGTAAACTTCGAATATTAAATTGTTTTTTTATCTTGTTGTTTTTACTGAAAAAACGACTATCCGGTATTCGTCCGGATATCAAAAGACTATTCGTCTCCGGCCGGATATTACAAAAGAAGCCGGATATCCGTCACACCTCTAGTTCATACATTCCCGATACAAAAACTTGATTTTATTCCTCTTTTTCTTACAACCTTGCTTGCCGGCTGTCCAAAATTTAATCAGATATCATTGTCTTTTTTCCATGATGGCCCTTGATCATTTCTTGTGAAGTTGGATCCGCTTTGCGTTTTCCAATGCCCAAATGAAGAAGACGCACCGCTTACACCAACCTCACATTACATTGTAACTAAGCTACTCTTGCACTTAATTAGCTAACAAGTTTTAATATTTCAAGACGTTGTTGCGACGTTACCTACTATTAATAAATTCTTATCGACCACTCTCTACGACTGCCAAATGTCAAATGACATCTAAACTACAATGGCGACCAAGCAAAACTAACCTGGCACTAAGAACAAGAAGAAACGTTAACAAAGCCGACTCGGCAGTAAATTCAATGGAAGGTAGCTTTCATTCGCAGAGGAATTTAGGATAGTATCTGCCAACAGCTCTGTGCATACAGGATAAAGTTGTAGCTTGATCTTAATATTATAATTGTTGAGGGTCAGGGCTGTACAAAATCAAGTATAAGTATAAGTACCAGTACCAGTACCTGCAATTGTACTTGTACTTCAGTACCTTGGTAATGGTACTTCATATGTCAGCAGTCTTGCTTTCAGCGTCTCAAAATTCATAACTGTGTATAGATCGAAATTGATAAGACAAGCTTATATTGCTAGTACTTAGGACTAATTGCTAAATCCTTTTTAATAAAATACTTGCCAATATTTAATATAATTTAAAGTACTTGAAAGTACTTGTAAGTACTTATCAAGTACTTAAGTCCTTATTTATGTACTTAAGTGCGTAAAAATTAATACTTGTGGCGAATAAAAGAAAAAAACAAGTACCACTGGACTTCATTCCTTTCAAGTACAAGTACCGCCGTACTGAAGTACAAGTATCAGTACTCGGTACTTGTACTTGTAATGTACTGAAGTCAGATATTACTGAAGTACTTAAGAGCCCTGTTGAGGGTATATTGCATCGCGATCTTTAGATCTATTGTGTCCCCTTTACACTCTCCGAGTTCCCTTCAAATACAGTTCTTTTCCGAGTTGTATCGAGGATTATGGACTCCTCTTGCGCTGTAGGTGGAAGAAATTTATTCAAGAGTATTCTCTCTAAGTCAGCGACTGGATAGGACAGTTGGTTAAGTGCCTGTTCCAAGTTATAGGGGTTCCCGGTTCGAAAGCAAAGTTAATTCGCTTTTATCCGGTTTTTCAAATCTGGTCCAGTCACCACTTGCCGTTGGGATCAAATTGACGGCACTATCACTGGAGCAGTCGATCAGTGGCAGTAATTTGACAGCGGATATCACAATGGACCAACATGGTCTAAGTGTGCTGATAAATTCGCTAGCAGCCCCCTAATCTAACCTAACCTAAGCCAGTTTTCTTCAGGAATCTGAGAATGAAAGATGGCTCTAGTCACAGCTTATCTCCCTCTGATAGTAGGTACTTACCCAGATATCTTTGTCTTTTGTGGGCTAGTGCTTCACAAAATCCTAGTGCGTATTCTAGAATTTAATTAGATTCTCCACGAAATCTGCAGAGACCTCTTTCTGATAACCCAAGTTTCCTTAGGTGCTACCTGAGTCTACAATTTCCTTTAAGAAAGCTTGTTAGGATATGAAAATTGGTTTTGCCTCAAAACACTTTAGGTTATACTGATCTAGGAGTTTCTTGGCCTGCTTCATGCCATGACCTTTCTTCCAGTTTTCTGTCCGATTCCTTCTTTCTAGTTCTCTCCTCGACGTGGGCTATCCACCTTGTGGGCTTAAGTAGGTCCGATGATAGGACAACGTAGGTCTAATTGAAGTCCGAAAACCATGAGATAGCCAACCCGATTTTAAGAGTAGCAGACAGTAAACCGTGTCCATGAATGCAAGGTTGGGGGTCAACCGCGAATGAGCTCCCTCAGACGCCATGGCAAGTGTCTGTTGTATGCAGTCCTATCCGGGCATGGCAGCTCTGCCTGGGTGGACCTTAGTCGTGGGACCAACATACACACAAAAAAATGAAAAAAAAAAACAAACACAACAACAAACACAAAACAACAATGAGGAACAACAACAACGACCAACCGCAAGCAATAACGAGGACTCGAACTAACAAACATCGCTTACAGAGCGCATTCAAGACAGAAGCACTACTTGCGGACAATCTCAATGCGCCTCTGGTGCACGAAGCTCAACGGCTAACGCTATGGAGGAGGAAATCTCGATGGAATTGGAGGAACAACCACTTGTGGATCCCAACATTCCCAGGGAGAGTACTCCGGAGGTACTTCTTCTTCTTAGCAGGCCTAAGACCCATGGAGGTACCATCGCGCAAAAAAAGGATCTCTGAGGGCCTGCGCCTCAAAAGAGAAAACATTAGAGCGCGGCACATCAAAGGCATCCTAGCAGTGAAGGAGCCCTCGTTCCTCACTGAGAAGGAAAGGAACTCTTTAGCTTGGGCGAACGAAGTCATCGCCAAAGACGAAATCACCAGACCTAAGCCTGCTTGCCACAAAGGATCTAGCAAGGACGCCGATGTTAAAAAGGATCCTAGCGAAGACGGCTTGGCGATAAACAAGCAAGGGAAGAAGGAGACTCCATACCAGATGGAACAATAGGGTACAACACTACCGCTAGGAAGGAAGCTGCCAATAAGTGGAGTAAAGCACCCGAAAAAAGTAAAGGTTGACAGGAAACCCCTAGCTGGTAAAAGGAATAGGTCCGTTGAGGATGCCTCAAACGACCCCAAGCGGGCAAAAACCGAAGAGAGACCCAATAGGGAAATTCGGAAGGCCGGGGCCAGCGAAGGTAATCATGGGAGCATAGAAGACCCGAAGGTATCTTACAGCGAGGTGTCTCTTAATCCGCTACAGCTAGCTGTATGTTATAACGCCTTCTATAGAAGTTGCAGAGTCGATAAAGAGGAGAGAACCATTACTCACGTTCTCTGCAAATGTAGAGCATTCTCAAGGGAATGCCCATCTATGGATATTACACTTCAACTTATTGAGTGAGATGAAAAACATCAGCATTGGCCAACTCAATCGTTCAGAATCTCAGAATGGTTCAATGGAAAGGGGATCATCCGATTCGCTTAGTACTACAATGGGCCTGGTATGGCCCAAGTGTGAAATACAATTGCCACTACGGCCTAACCCAATCAAAGTCCTAAAACAATTCTGATCAAAGAGTTATAAGAAACTGGCGCCTATCCCACGGTAATCCAGCGAAAAGTCAACAAACAATTCCATAAAAATCAAATTTGCATATGGAACCAATCAATCTTGTAGTTGTAATCCCATTAGCAGACATAAACTATTGAATGTGGTTCCAATCGATTCAATTGATCTGAGAGTAATTTTCTACATGACCGATCGAGCGAAGATCAGTCGCGAACATCTTGGGAGAGCGCTTGGGAGAGCGCACAGACGGGCGAATGAAAATTTATGAGAATGATTTGAGCGGAGGTGTGTCGTCATCCCGCAAGCCCAATCTCCGGCCATGCCGTTGTATCTCAGGCAATTAAGACCGATTTTAACCTTAGACACAAATACGCATATACTTGTTCCGTATACGGAGTTATTACTCATTGAACCTCTTTTGAACTGAATCGGGGGACACTAATGGTCGTCCGCTCCGATGACTGCTGTTAGTTGCTTCCATAAACAGGCAACACTGGGGAAACTATAGCCGAGCTCCGCAGTTGGGGGTTTTGTGTGTAAACATGCTCTGAGAAGACGCAATAATTATATATGTTGTTTGTTTTAATTTCCTGCGCCTGGATGTGGGCATAAAAATAAATTAAAAACCCCCTATATTGGGCGACAAAGTTGAGAAGTTAATAAATAAAACGGTTTCCAGCGGTATCCAATGATTAATTGATGACTTTTTGGTTTTTATTAGATCAACTCACTCAAATTGGTAATTGACAATTTGAGAATGTACGGACGGTTTTCGATTTGGAAGACACGGACTGAGTGCGTTCAACACATGGTTACTGGCGGGTAAGTGGAGTTTCTATCTCATGTATTTATTGGAGCATGCTGAAGAAGATGGGGATATATTCTGGATTTACGCGTTCATTTCATTTGGTAGTTTGAAACAGAATCTGTCAAATCGCACGACCGTGAGATCACTTGCAATACCGACTTCAAGTATTGGATGAAATGCTTCTGAATTGAGAATAAGACAATTGCATTCCATTTAAGATCATTGCATGCCTTTTTAGCGCCATTAATGTGCTATCGGAATGAATTGTAATGAACGAAAGGGTTTTTCGTTTGACTTGCGAAGCGTCTTCTGAGATAGTCTGGAATTTTGCACTCCACTTTTTGTACATAAAGAGTCTTTAATTAAGCGCGTCATATCTTTAAATTTAAATAAAACAAAGTTTGTATCATTGTAATTTTTTTATTCGTTTTAAAGGCCTATTATGTATGGAATATCTTCTTCTTCTTCTTAGGGCGCTATAGTTCTACCTACCTAACATGCCTCTCCAGCCAGCACGATCTTTCGCCAGCTGTCTCCAGTTTTGCACACTAAGCCGGCCGACGTCCCCCCCGATTTGTGTGCAACTCCTTATACGCGGACGTCCTCTGTTGCGTTGTCTCACAGACTCAGAGTCGAAGACTCTTCGGGCCGGAGCTAAGCTCTACATGGCCTAGCCATCTTAGGCGTTGGATCAACTTGGTCTTCCGAGAGGGGGCTCTACTACTCAATTGCCAGAGGATGGCAAGAGTTATTCTGCCTTCGATCTCGGTGCTGATGTTGTTTGTACTGTTTACTGCGGAGCCAAGGTAGACGAAGTCGTTCACTACCTCAAAGTTATAGCTGCCTATGGTGACGTTCTGGCCAAGTCCGACGACTGTTGTGCGTCCTTTCTCGATGACAGCATATACTTGGTTTTGCCCTCGTTTACCGCCAGATCCATTTTAGCCGCTTCCGTTTTAATGCCAGCAAACGCCTCATTGACGACTCACTGAGTTCATCCAATCACGTCAATGTCATCCGCGTAAGCTAGCAGTTGAACAGACTTTTGGAAGGTCGTGCCTCTTGTGTAGGCCAGTGAGTTTTGCACGATATTCTTAAGAACAATGTTAAAGAAATCACATGACAGCGCGTCGCCTTGCCTAAAACCTTTTTTGACATTGAAGGTCTCGGTGAGTTCGTTACCGACCTTGATGTAGCAGCGAGAATTCTCCATCGTCATCCTGACGAGTTGGGCCGGAATGTCAAAACTAGGCATGGCGCTGTATAGCTCGTCTCTATGCACATATCATATTGAGCCTTGAAGTCGACAAATAGGTGGTGTGTGTCTATCTGCATTTCTTGGGTCTTCTCCAGGATCGGTCGCAGTGTGAAGATTTGGTCGATGGTGGACTTCCCTTGCCTAAAACCACACTGATACGGACCTATCAGATTGGTGACGAAAGGTTTCAGACGTCCACACAGAATGGCAGAAAAGATCTTATAGGCGATGTTAAGGAAACCTATCCCTCGATAGTTGACGCAGTCAAAGGGGTCTCCGGATCGGGCAAACGATACTGGGATTCCATTCATCGGGCATGCTTTCATCCGACCATATCTTACAGATGAGCTGGTGTATGCGCCTAACCAGATCATCTCCAGCTGCTTTAAACATTTCAGCGGGCAGACTATCTGTACCAGCAGCTTTGTCAGACTTCAGTCTCGATATCGCTATCTTGACTTCGTCTAGATCGGGGGGACGGTATTCTCTTCTATCATCGTCCGTTGTGTAGAGTGGAATATTCTGGCTGACAGCGGTATTTGTGTCCTCATCGCCGTTTAAAAGTATGCAGAAATTACTTTTCCAAAATCTCGAGTATCGACTGCGAATCTACTACTAGTTGCCCATTCTCACCACGGCATTCTTCTGTCCGAACTTCATACCCGTTCGATAAAAGTTTTGCCCTTTGGTAAAACATAGCATAGATCTGCGACTGCAGAAAACTCCACAAGAAAAAGTCTAACGGTGTCAAACGAACGATCTCGTTGAACAGTTGATATTACCTCCACGTGAGATGACCATGCCCTCGAATCGAATTAGTGTCCATATCATCCAATTCAAGCCAAAAGAAGATGGTAATCATCGACCTATAGCACTCGTTGTTGACGGTGATGGCCTGGCCAACGTTGATCTCAAAGAAATACGGACCGGTGACGCCGCCATCCCAAAATCCACACCAAACAGTGATTTTTTCGGGATTCATTGGACACTCTTGGATATCATGTGGACTGGTGTCGTCCCAATTTCGAAAATTTCGTTTGTTGACGTACCCTTTCATCCAGAAATAGGTATCATAGCCGAAGATGATTTCTCGATTTCGATGAAAATTTGGGTCAGTTGTCACGATGCAAAAAAGGGCGAATTCTTGTAGGCGACGCAAAATCGACTGCCTCAGATTCTCCTGTACACTCTCACGGACAGCGGCGATGTTTTCGGCAGATCTCGCGTTTCGTCGACGTACGGGTGTTAGTTTATCGTTTACTGAACCAGTGGACTCAAATTTATCCACCACTTAGCAAATAATCCTCTCCCTATTCCAGAGTGAAATATTCCTCGCCTCGGCAGCGTTGCAACATCCAGTCCACTCCAGCGAAATCTGCTTGAAAGAAAAATCGACAGCATATGATGATCATCAACTCAAGAAAATCTAAAGTAAAAGCTTTAAGTGATTACGAAATTGCCAACTACTGTACTATGATAGGTTCTCACGTCTCATTAATAGAGTCAACACCATTTTGCTATACAACATTATTCACCGCCAATAAAAGAATGACGAATTGGCAACCAACCGCAGTAAACCTGCACGGAGCTCAATCGAATGTAACAGACAAGCAAAAATACTCCTGATAACTCACTCCTCCTAGATAACGTCTAAGTTTTTGTTGTTAAATATCACACTAAAAGCTGTCGATTAAGGAAACATAGTCGTAGAACTAAATTATGACAAGAGAACCGAATATGTGTTAACTTTGGGGAAATTCTTGAACATATCCTTTGCCACTGGAGTGTATTAGCTAACAAACGACGGGGATATCGCAAGCCATCAGAGCTTGTGCTGAAATTCATTCCTGAGGGAGTCATAGTCATACGAACAGCAGTTACAAGCCTCTAAATGTAAACCTTTGCACAGTCCTTCACCAATCTTAAGCCGAAAACCTACCTACACCAGCCTATACTTTTGACTTGCTAATGATATGACATATTCAGGAACGGCCTGTGGCTTGCAATGTATTACAAATATCTACACTTATTCAGGACTTATTTCTATGAACATCACTCTCAAATTATTTTTTGCAAGAGTTTTCCCATTAACTGCAAAAATTTTAATTTGGTTCCTTCTATTCCACCACACTCACCCTCATACCGATCACACTGCCATCTCTATTCGATATCACATAATATCACACACACTCTACTGAACATACCCAACTGCCACTTGTTTGACAGTAAATTGACAGCTCAACTTTCAAATTCCATTTGCCAAATCCGAAGAAATTCCAGAGTGAAAGTCGGAGCAGTGAACACAAAAAAAGTCGCAACGTTTTCGCATTTACATTTAAAACAATTTCCCACAGCTGCCTCCCCTCAAATTGATCGCACACGAAAGTAATTTCGCAATAAAATAATAAAACAACAAGCTCAGCATTTAAACGACCCAAATATGTTCTAAACGAAGTTTGCTGTGTTGTCTTTCTCTGTGTTCTGTGTATTATTTTTGTCTCTCAATTAGTTGTCCACAAAGTGTTTCAAAAGGAAAACAAACTTTCCAAGCAAGTGTAATAATTCGAGGATAATGCGTTCCTCAATTGAATTCGAAGAATGTCTCAAGGATTCTCCACGCTTCAGGTAGGTTTACTTCCAGGAAATACTCTCAGAATTCGCGGAGGTCTTAAAACAGCATCTCGTTTTTCACTACTGAGTCATAATTCTTGATAAAGTCAAAGATTTGCAAGAGAATAAACAAAACAACACTTGTTTGTGTATGTCCGCAGACAATACATCTCGAAAGAGGAGGCTGAAATCGAACATTTGGAGCAGCGTCTGGAAAAGATTATCAAACTGTGCACAGTGGCCGTGGACTCTGGCAAGGAATATGTGAAGAATCAAAGGTTTGCCACATACACAACTAGATCGATGTGTTTCTGTTTCATTTTCATTCTCTGTTTGCAGTGCTTTTGCGATGTCGCTGTGGGACTTGCAGCAGCATTTTGCTGATAATAAAAATGCCCATAACGCCCTCGGCAAGATCATACACTGTTTTCAGGTTTGTGGCAATTCCGGGAAGGATTTAGCAGCCACAATAAAATGTTAATCAATTGATTGTTGGTCTTATCAATTTTGTAGGAGATGAATAAATTCCATACGATACTGTTGGATCAGGCCAGTCGAACTGTTTTGAAGAACCTCAGTGTATTTGTGAAGGACGACATCAACCAAGTGAAGGACTATCGAGGGCATTTCTTGAAGGTCTCCGAGTCGTATGACAACGCCCTGATTAAAAATGCTCAGGTAAATGGAGATGGAGTTAGGAAATCTGAATGATTCATCACAAATTAACCCCCATTTTCTATGCAGGCAAACAAAAATCGAACTCAAGAGGTGCAAGAGGCTATGAACATACTCTCCGCAACAAAATCGTGCTTCCAACACACAGCATTAGACTATGTGAATTACATAACCCTAGTACAATCACGGAAGGTCCCATCGATACTATCTACAGTGAGTTGTGTTCCATTGATTTGAAGTTATTAGTGAAATATTTTGTGCTTAGTTTGCATATAATTGGAGATCACGTCTCTATGATTAGTGCCCTCAGTTGGCTCGGTAAAAAAAACAACTGGTTACACACATTTGGAGGGTACACGGGCAAGGGGAATGATCTTGGAATTTCCGTTAATAAGACAGCATCTCGTGGTTAACGCATCTGTTAACAAATTTGTTTGTTGTGTAGACACCGAATGTAGTGAATGTAAATGGTTTGGATTTGTTTGTGTAGGTCATGGAACTAGTAGCGATTGCTCATTTGTCTCCCCCCTCGGCTCGATACATCAATTCCTTGTCAGACTGGAGTGACAAGTAGTTATCACAAAAGAGACGTATGGGTCTAGGCGACTTAAGTCAACCAATTTGAACTTAATTTGTAGATACGAACATATCTGTGCGAAAGTTTAGATTGCGGTTGCGTTAAGAATTGTTTGTTGTTCTGTAAGTTAAACCCCTGAGTGAATCATCAGTAAAAATGCGTTGGATATGCTTTTTTTTCAGTTTCTGTTTCAGTACAGTTGATTGTCTAGTACATGAGGTGACATTCGGCTAATCATAGCGTTTTACTGTTCGTGCAAATTTATCGGTTTCGGGGTTTCGGATGAAGTGTGGTTTATCGATTTAGTATGTATTCTTGGAACTGAAGTGCAAGACCGATTTGTGTTCCTATTGTCATGCAAGACGACTGCTCGCGATATATCAACAGAATCGTTTGTGTGGCAAAGGCTTAGTCATCTGGAAGTTACTCGGAACAACTGGTGTTTGTTTAAGTGATGCAAATCTGCTAATTCAGATATATCAGTGATTCAATATGAATTGGTAGCTTTAGTTTACCTTAGGACACACAAAGTGTTGGTTAATCGTCTTGTGCAAACACGTGTTGAGTAAGTTTCACTCTTTTTGCCTGAGAAAGCACATGTTGCGACCTCATCAAATGACGAATTGATCTCTAATTGTGACACTGGCAGAGGTAATCATCGTTTGGATTAGTTGTTCTCAATAAAATGAGGTTCTAAGTGATTAACCTCAAATTTTACACATTCTTTTATTTTTTTTTTTTGTCGGAGGTTTTTGTGGCTCTACACTGGAGCACTCAGACTCAAAAACTGGTCCATTGTACTGCCAGTTACCTACTCCAGTGCCGCTAATTTGATCCCAACAGCAAATGGTGAATGGACTAGATTCGATTTCACTGGGATTCGAAGCTGGGATCCCTCTACCTTGGGCAGTCACTTACCAATTTGATTGTGCTTTGAATATCGCTGTAGAGCAACATTTCCTTTGATTTTGTCTCGTTAAATGCAAGTGCCTCGACTTGCTCATCCGTTATCATAAAATGTAAGTTCCTCGACTTGCTTATCTTCTTTACAACTCCACTTGACATAAAATTGGGCGGTTCTTTCGATGCGTTTCCTTGTGTCTTTCTTATTAGCATACATCTGGGATTTTTAATAAAATGAACAAATGCCTGCAGCTTCTTCCAAATGTCACTAGTACAGTAGACTCGCGTTAGCGTGAACACCGGATAAGGTGAACAGATTAATTTGTACATTGACATCTCTAAAACGTGAACAACAATTTTCGTACCAATTTAACTGTAAAATTCTTTTGTTAAAATTCAACCTTCGCAAACATGAACTTTCTCGCAAACGTGAACTGGCTTGGATTTTAATTGTTCGCGTTATCGCGAGTCTACTGTATAAAGTTGACTAAAAAGTAAATTCGTGTATTATTGTCTATTTCAAATGTAATTTCACCACAATTACCAGATTTAGGCCATTATTTTTTCGATTTTTTGTTTCCATCTCGATAGCACTTTCCCTCTTCACTTAATTGGCAAAGAACTCCAGCAGCCACTTTTTTAGGCAACTTTACACTGGCAAAGAAATTCGTAGTGGACAAAAAAGGTGGTAAACTCTTGGCGCATTGCCGGGGTATATGGCGGATACATACATACCAGCTCTACAAGCTCCCAGAGGTACTGGTGAGTCACCAGATGTGTGTAGAATGGTGCTGTATTAATGGAACACGATTATAGTCGTATTGGCCAGTTCTGATCGCTTTTTGTCGATCACCTGCTTCAACCGGTAGTAGTAATGAACCGAATTGGATGTCTAGCCATACGGCAGCAGTTCATAGTGGATGATATCCTTCCAAACCCAACAAACACATATAAAAACCTTCCTGGCGTTAAACGCGCTTTTGAAATGGATTGGCAAGCGGGTTGGGTTGTCGTATGTGATCCGCTTTTTGTCACTAATATCATTTTTCTTGGGGCCTAGTTCTTCGATAGCATTTGCGAACTTAGTGAGGTTCCGATAAGTAATCTATCATTAGCTCCAAGGGGTTTTCCGCAACAGAAGAATTGGGTTGACCTCAGTCAACCCATGTGTCAGCACAATGGCTTAATTCTGGTCTAAAGCGACAGTTGATTACTGCTTTCGATTTTATAGAGACCAATTCCAGAGCTGTGATGGCTGCCTGGCAGTCCGTGAAAATGCAAATATCACGTGCGGATAGTACATTCCATTTGAGACAGGACAGAGCTTCACTAATCGCCATTATCTCCGCCTGAAACACACTACAGTGATCGTGTAAGCGAAAGGAGAGACTTACGTTTAGTTCATTGGAGAAAACACCACTGCCAGCCCCGTAAACAAATGGTTTACGATTGTCATTCCAAAGGTCTCTATCTGGAATCAGGGTTTCAAAGTTCCTATCAGGAAAGTATTGGGGTGTGGCGTGGTCTAGATTTCTAGTCGGAAAGTTTAGAAAACTTAGTACAGAGGAGTGACCATATGGGTATTGGTTCACTGAGAGGAGGCCATAAAACGAATAGCGGTGCTTTTGCTAATTGTCGGCCAAAAATGTCGAGTGGGGTTAGGTTCAGGATAAAGTCCAGGGCATCAAAAAGCGTAGTTCTCAATACACCTCCTATGCAGATGCAGGCTTGACGTTGAACTTTCCTAAGGTTGTTGTAGTGTATGCCTTTGTCTAGGATAGGCCAACAGACATGCACTCCATAGACCCATTGTGGTACCATGCGAATGCCTCTTATCCATTGAACCAATTGAAACAATGCTCCAAAAATGGAATGCAGAATCCAGCGATGTCTGCCGGAACTGCGGAGATGAGGAAGAGACCGAGACGATCAACATCTGCTTTGCCACTGCCCAGCTCTCCAGAATAGGCGCCTAGCTTCGCTGGACCAAAAATTCTTCATAGAGACTGTGGATTTAGCGAATGCAGATATATCGGATCTTCTAAAATTCATAAGGAGCACGGGGTGGTTTCAACCACTACGTGACAGTATAGGTTAATGGATTGTGTACTCCACAATTGAAGGGATTCACAATGGGCCCCATGGCCTCCGAGTGGAAGTGATGCTTTAACTATCACACTCCCCTTCCAAAACCTAACCTAACCTAACCAATCGATGATTGCTACAAAGCGTTTAAGCTGACTGATTCCGACGCTGTTCAGCTCGCTGAAGTCGTTGAAAAACGTAGTCTCCGAAGTAGGCTTTCCTGCGGGTGGAAGGGGCACTACATTTACAGAGGAGATGTGCTATAGGCTCCTACTCTTCTTCGTCTCTGCAACTTCTACAGAAGTCGTTGTGAAGGAGTTCCAATCTTGCCGATGACTGCCTAAGGAACATGTTTCTATCGTGATTTTACTAGCAAATCAGGTACCGAGGTAGTAAATGACACTTTCTTGTTTTACCGCAACTCTGCATCTTGTTCAGAAGTCATTACAGGGAGTCCCCCTTCTTGTGTTGACACGCAAACTGCTTGGTATTTACAAAAAACAAGATTTAGTCAGAATTATTAACCACAGTCGCACTGAAATTTCACATAAACAACTTTTAAAGTCTGTTTACTTGGCAATCACTTCCCAAAGTAAACACTTTGTCTTCAATTCACGACCGAACAGAAAGAAGCGTTTCCCTACCACAGTCGGCACAGTTAGGTTTTCGCTTAAGCAGCTGATTTCTGTTTTGTTTATTCTCCTCTATAATGAATGTGTTCTCCCCTTCAGCTCTTAGACTACTATCAAGCGTGCGGTACTTATTATCACCAAGGCTCAGATCTCTGCAATGATTTTGACGAATTCTTCAAGAACCTCTCTGAAGACATAAACTCACTTCGAATGGAGTACCAGCAGCTGGAGAAATCAATGCAAAACCGGCATCTCAGTGTGAATAGTTTTAGCGACAACAACACGAACAGTTCGTCAAACAAACTGGAGGGATACCTGTTCAAGAAGAAGTCGAAGGGCTTCAAGACCTGGTGCCGACGATGGTTCTACTTAAGTGACAACCAACTGGTGTATAGGTGAGAACTGATCCGATGAGTCGACTCACGGCTTTGTGCGCAAATCGATATTTCATTGTGGCTCATAAGTGATTTGACGAGTTTCAGAAAGCGATGCAACGAAGACTCATTCTCGGTGATGGAAGAGGACCTGCGGATCTGCACGGTGAGGCCGGTGAGCGAGGGCGATCGGAGGTTTTGCTTTGAGGTCATTTCGCCAACAAAGTAAGTTCTTGTGTGTGTCTTTGGTTATGTTCTCTATTTCACTTCCCACTTTGTTCCGGCAGGTCACACACACTCCAGGCGGACTCGTCGGAAATGCTTCAGGCCTGGATAAGTGCTTTGCAGAGGAGCATCGGAGCAGCAATCCAACATGACAGTATAAACTCTCGGCCGCAGTCGTCGCTCACGTCTAGTGCGTTGAACATGAAAAGGAAAATGTAAGCTAACCAATTGTATCTAACTGCAAGTTAACCAGTGAACACTTTTTGTCCACAGACACTGGGAGCAATTCCTCAAGATTCCTGGCAACTCTCTGTGCTGTGATTGTAAGGGCTCCGACCCTCGGTGGGCGTCAATCAATCTCGGCATCACCTTATGCATCGAATGCTCGGGAGTGCATCGTAGTCTAGGTGTACACTACAGCAAGGTGCGTTCGCTGACACTCGACGCATGGGAGGCAGAGAACGTCAAAGTCATGATGGAGCTTGGCAATGACGTAGTCAATCGAATATACGAAGCGAACATTGAGGAGAGCTGCGAAAATTGTGACTTAAGGAGGGCGACAGAAAACTGCGACATCAGTGTCCGAGAAGCCTGGATAAAGGCGAAGTACATCGAGAAACGTTTCATATGCGCGATGCCAAAGAGCGACGAAATGGAGAACATTGAGTGCATTGGCAGCGATAGGACCCTAGCTCATAAGTGGGGAGTGAAAAGGTTCAGACGCCGATACCGCAAGGGATCCAGTTCGAAGTCAGACGGTGACGATGAATCAATAAACATTCCATCGATGTCCTTGAGTATATCCCGAGATGATCTGATGATAATCGGAGATCATCTGAGGTTGGAAACGTATGATCAGCCGGGAATTCTTGGTTCTGATCAGGAGTCTACAGAGGGTGAAGATGAGTGCTTGATTGACGAGGAACGTTTCGACAAACTCAACGCTAATTTACTGTTGTACAAAGCATCGGCTGTACATAATTTACCAGTCATGTGCATGGCATTCGCTCTTGGAGCCGATAAGACTTGGAAGAATAATGACGATTCCAATAGGACGTATCTGCACCAAGCTGTGCTGTCGGTAAGTGAATAATTAACAAAGTCTTAGTCATCGTTTAATTGCAGGGAATTGGTTGGAAATTTGCATTTATTGCTTTTCGGTGACTTGAATTAGATGACGTCAATTTTAGAGACATTGTTTCTCGCACGTGCTGTGTTTATGTTAAACGAAATGATTAATGCAGTCGAATTGCTCATCATTTTGAGGACTTAAACAATTTGATCTTGTTCTTGGCTGAAACGTATTCCTTGAAAGTTTTTCTCTTTAGGAAGAATTTGCTTCGTTTTTTCTTTCTTTAGACTGGTGGGTATTTATACTGGTCCACATGTAAGGTTCGTTGGATTGACCTCAGAACATAAGGCCATGTAGCATTTTCTTGGATCATTATTGAAGTCAATCAAATACTGGTTTTGTTACGTGATGGTCGAGCTTTGTGGCATAAGGGTGGTCCTTCAGATTTGTTACTGTTCCAAAGTCCGTCATTTCAGCTTTGTTACTGCCGTTGTGTGATGCATCTTCAGTTCATGTAGTTTACCCTCAAATTTTTATATAATATCTGACATTCTGAACTGTTTGTGAAAGTTGGACGTAAGTTAGATTGGGTTATGGTGGCTGACTGCAGACTAACAGCCTCACTTAGACCAACATAGGCTCATTGAGTACCACGCGGTAACTCATATCCGAAAAACCAGTTGGTGCTTGCTATAAGGGTCCTAATCTTACTAATGCTGATGCCGTTCAGCTCTTTCAAATCGACGAAGAAGTAGTGCACTGTAAATGCAGAGGAGATTTGTTACAGTCTCCGTCTGCTCGTCCTTATCTCTGCAGCTTTTGCAGAAAGCGTTATGTGGGAATCTAAATCTTAAGGCGTGTGTGTCAATGGCACAGTGTCCAATAATGACACAGATGGGAGTTCTGAGTGCTGGCCTGATCATTTAGATTAGATCTGGAGATACACATAGTGTCTTCGGACCATACACGATTAGTGGTTCCAAAATTTTTGGAAGATGTTTGTCTGCATCAGAAGGCATGGGCAGTAAATCTCCACTAGGTGAACGCGATGAAACCTTGCCTGGGTTCGCAATTTTCTAGAACGTCAGAGAGCCCGGCACCCAGGTGAGGTGAATGTTAAAATGCTCAGTCATTTCTTCGAGAGGGGCGGTAGTTCAGAGAAACAAAATGTGACCGAGTTCGTTCCCATATCTAACCCCTCATTTGTCTTTAATCCATCTGTGAAAATTCACAGAGAACCGTTTCCAGTGAGATCTGGGGAGGATGTTGGCTAATTTAATTGGACAAGTTTTTGGATACATTAACCAAGTGACCGCCTCTATTGACCAAAGCAGTATGTGCCCTTTTTACGGCGTTTTCTAACCTTTTCGAGCATCTCGGGCAGTTAGTGATGATTTCGGCACGAATGCTTGCCTTGATCTCGTCAATAGTCTGAGGCTGGTTGGCTGGCGTATACTTTGCTTTCCAAATAACCCCACAAAAAGAAGTCCGGAGGATCAAATCTGGAGATCTGCTCCAGGGAATTTTCGTTGCAGAAACTACATTGTTTGATTTGCCCAAAAGCGTGGCGCACGTGGCGCGTCTTTTTAGTAATCAGTAATCAGTAACTGTCCACACCTTTCTCACACATTTGTGGACAGGCATAATGGGCGCCGTGGCCGTGTGGGTTTGTGCGTCGACCCATACGCACTAGACTTTCAAAGTCTAGGTTCAAATCCCAGTTCATATTTACAAATTTTCAAAAAATTGTTCACGGCTCCACCTCTTTCGAGTCACTGACAATGCTCAAAGAGTATAACTGTCTAGACATAGCTTCTCAATCTCGCCGTTCGGAGTCAAGAACAATAGCACGCACAACAAGAGCGGTTGCCGAGTTGCTGAGAAACTAGGCCCAGGTCCACCTCGGACTGTAGCGCCGCCATTATTATTATTATTATATAACGTTCATCGATATCGATTCTCATCGACTGTTTCGGTTTCTCTGAAGAAAAATGATCCAATGATGGATTTTGCGCAAACGTTTCATGGATCTCGTGTGGATTCTGCGTTTCCCAAATACGGGAATTTCGCTTGTTAACGGCGCCAAAGAGTGTGAAATAGACCTCGTCGATCATCAAAATTTGCTTCCAAAAATCAGGTTTAGTGTCAACCATTCGAGCGAGTGTTTGGCCGTATTCCAAGCTACGTGGACACGCTGTAGGCAATATTCTTTGAGTCAATTGTACTTTATAAAAATACAAATACGGGCAAGGCGACGGTGTTGTGGGTCTTTTCTGGATGACAGCATATATTTCGTTTTGCCTTCGTTTGCCGCCAGACCCACAATAGGTCTTTCCGTTTCAATACCACCAAGCATCGCATAGATGGCTCGCTGTGTTCGACCAATCACGACAACATCATCCGCGCATGCCCGTAGTTGTGCGGACTTTTGGAGGAGTGTGCTCTTAGTGTTAGCCAGTGAGTTTTGTACGATCTTCTCGAGAATGATACTGAAAAGTCAGATGACAGCAAGTCGCCTTGCCTTAAATCTTTTTTGCCTTTGAAAGTCTCGGTGACTTCGATACCGAACTTGGTTGACCAATAAGAATTCGACTTTGATTATCTGACCAAAAAACACACATTAATCAAACGCGTTGTTAGGTTACTCTCGAGTACTCGTCCCTCTACCTTCAAGAAAGATGTACTTCTTTCTGATAGCAACACTAAAGTTAATTCTAGGAAGTGGTATCGATATGGATCAAACTGGCTATGTGAAGTGCGCAGATACATACAAACCCATATCCAGCGTGCAGCTCATTGCTGCATTGTGTGCACTTTCCGGCTCCGCCACAACCCCCATAACCTAACCTAAGCTAACCCAATCTTTGTACAGCATAAAAATATAACAAAGACAATACTTCCCAGAGTAAGCAGAAACCTCTCCTCGATGAAATCCTTTTTCTTACAAAAGCCGTTTGCTCACACGAATGCTAAACAAATGAACGCTTGATAAAGTTTTCCTAAAATAAATTTCCATTTCTTTGCAGGGTTCGGTGATGGCTTGCGAATTTCTATTACTCAACGGAGTGCCAATCGACGTGATAGACGACTTCGGCTACAGTGCCCTGCATTTATCCACACAAAAAGGCTGCATCGCTCAGGCATATCTCTTGCTGAAGCACAAAGCAAAATACGATATCGTCGCAAAGGACGGCAAGAAACCCCTGGACATAGCGGTTGATCAACGAAATGCCGACATTGTCACACTGTAAGCAACATAACCTTAAAGCACCTTCTAATCCAAAGTTTTAACCAATTCTTCTCTCATTTCAAGGCTTCGATTGACCCGGCTGAATGATGAAATCGGTCTAAGTGACGAGGGAAATGGCGAGGATGAGACCTACAAAGACGTGATGAAAGACTTTTCGAATTTCGCTTCTAGCCAACCGCGTATGCTTCGCAATCGCACCGACACTAATACGCTCGAATCACAAGCCTCCTCCCTCACGAATTCGGACTAATGTGGAAGAAAGAAAGAGAGAGAGAGAGAGTGATTGCGTGAAGGAATATACTTAAGTTGCACTTGCTATTCCAGTATTCTGAGCTGCAACTTGGACACCGACATCCCCCATATCTGCCAACACCCGTTTACCCCGTTTAGCCTGTTAGTTTCTTAAGTGATATTTTAGTTATCTACCATCTCTCCGTTGTTATGCTTATTACGTTGACTGCAAAAAGAGAGGAAAACGTTTACAATTTTGCTGTCTCGGGAATCGTATATATTTTTGATATTAAATCGTGTCGCCTACGCACACGAGGTAGTTTTTTGTTTGTTTTACGTTTCTCTTAAGTGCTCTCGTGATTGATTGTTTAGAAGTACATTAGCACTCCTTTTATTGACTTTTATATCTCAGTTATTCGATAGCCATAAGTTGTACATTGTTGTATTTATTACTCTACGTTTAGTGTCATTGTTAATGTTATGCTAATGAGTGCCTCCCTCTCAGCTGGCCAATTATGTGTGTGTGGTATCATTTTTTAACCAAGCAAGTGCATGTTATATAAATCTATACTGTATTTATACACGTATTATGATTTTATGTATTTTTATTTTATTTAAAACCGTGAAAATAAACGACACACAGTATCATGCCTGAGCAAGTCGTTGTGACCATTTATTCGGGGATTTGGTGCGGTGATCGATTCGCTATGATTATCTGCCCCCACACGCATACCCCACAAGTACTTCATGCCTAATAACAGTATAAAACAGTATATCTTTCAGTATGAGCATACATATATTTACAGCATTTTAATGGGAGTCCCTCGTTGAGGGGGCTCGGACGTCGGCATGTGTTCGGCGTCAACAAGTTGTTTGTACATTAAATAAATTTAATACACAATTACGCATATATCACGTGTAAAATTCCGTTGAATGGCCAACGTTTGTATGTTTAAGTAAGTATTGAAAAAAAAGAAAAATAAAAAAATGTTTTAAAGTACTCCAATATTTTAAGTTGTTTCTTCTTTGGGCGGTGCAGCACTTTTACAGCTGCCTCTCGTATTTTGCGTGCCATTATCCTCTCAGGAATGGGACAGAACAGTTTAATGTCGACTCCGAACGCCGAGCTTGAGAAACTTTGTATGTCGAATATCCGTGACTCGAAAGAGGTGAAGCCGTTAAAATATAAAAGGTATTTTTTCAGGAATCGAACCCAGACTTTGGGCGTAGGAATCGACGCACATACCCACTACGCTACGTAAAAGAGTCATAGGCAAGAAATGGTGTCTCCAACCCCACATGATCCATTGGATCTACGTAGCCGTCGTAAGACCCATTCTGTTGTATGGAGTGCATGTCTGGTGGCCTATCCTAGACAAAGCCATACACTACAATAACCTTAGGAAAGTTCAACGTCAAGCCTGCATCTGCATAGGAGGTGTATTGAGAACTACGCCTTCTGATACCCTAGACGTTACCCCGAACCTAACCCCACTCAACATTTTTGGCCGACTATTAACAAAAAACTCTGCTATTCGTCTTATGACCTCCTCCCAGTGGACCAATACCCCTTATGGTCACTCCTCTATACTAAGTTCTTTAATCTTCCCGACTAGAAATCTAGACCACGCCACACCCCAATACTTTCCTGATAGGAACTTTGAAACCCTGATTCCAGATAGAGACCTTTGGAATGACAATCCTAAATTATTTGCAGATTCTCTGCACTGCTTTACGAATGGGGCCAACACCAAGGATGGGGTTGACAGTGGTGATTTCTCCAATGAATTAAACATAAGTCTCTCCTTTCGCTTACCCGATCACTGTAGCGTGTTTCAGACGGAGATAATGGCGATTAGTGAAGCTCTGTTCTGGCTCAAATGGAACGTAATATCCGCAAGTGATATTTGCATTTTCACGGACAGCCAGCCATCCATCAGGGCTCTGAAATTGGTCTCTATAAACTCGAAAGCAGTAATCAACTGGCGCTCATCATCGGATGTCCCAACGATGAAACAGTGCGAAAAAGGACAAAAGGACGAGTGTGCTCCTGGAATGTAAGAAGACTATACACTCCCGGAACAGCTCACTAGTTGGAAAATATTCTCATACAGTACTAGGCGGATATCGCTGCGATCCAAGAAGTGCACTGTATAGGAACGGGTATGATAAGGAAAAAAGAGCTCGATAGTTATTACAGCTGCCACAAAAGGTTGCACATGTTGGAATGCGGATTTGTTGTGGGAAAGCGGCTAAGGTCGAAATGCATCGACTTCAAGCCGATAAGCGATCAGCTGGCTGTGATCCGTATTCACAGCAGAGTCTACAACGACAGTGTCATATGTTCGCTCACCTCTACCGACGAGGCTGAAGACTCCATCAAAGAGGATTTCTATAACCTCTTGAACGGTGCCTACGAAGCCTGTCCGGGGTACGATGTTAAGATCGCACTCGAGGACTTCGCGCAGCGTGCCCGGGATCAAACAACAACAACAATGGCGGCGCTACAGTCCGAGGTGGACCTGGACCTAACTTCTCAGCAACCACTCGTGTTGTGCGTGCTATTGTTCTCTCACAAGTGGAGGGGACCTACAGTTTGATGCCGACACCGAACAGCGAGATTGAGAAGCTTATTCTAGACAGTTATTCCCTTCGAGCATTGTCAGTGACTCGAAAGAGGTGGAGCCGTGAACAATTTTTTTTTTAATTGTCTGAACTTTGCTTTGAACCTAGACTGTGAAAGTCTAGTGCATATGGGTCGCCGCACAAACCCACACGGCCACGGCGCCCACCGTGCCCGGTACCGTCAGCAATGAAAGGCGGCAATAGATCAGGCTCAGACCCTCCAGGGGTCGCAGGACTGATAAGTAAGTTTTTTGAAAGTTATACCATGAGTATAATCAAGCTTTGGAAGGGTGTGCTATGAAAATGAAACTTGGTGTGTACGGGATCAAACCATGGGCTTACGCTGTAGGAGTCAACTCTGCAACTTTTACAGAGATCGTTGAATGAGTGTCCCAACCTGGAGGCATGTGTGCCAATGGCACAGTGTTCTGTAATAAGGGCGATGAGAGTACTCGGAGCTGGTCTGTTCATTCTGGTTAGGCAAAGTGAACGCTTAGGGTTAAGTTTGGCCCAGATTTGCCTTGCAGTGGGACATGTAGTTTTTTCGGACCTGCGACGATTATTGGATCTTATTGAATACATTTTAAAAGATGTTTGCCTGTAGCATAAGTCTTTGGCAGTAACGCTCCACTAGTTAAAAATGATGAGACCGTTCTGTGCCTGGCAAGTTCATCGGTTTCCTAATTTTCTGGAATGTCACAGTGTCCCGACATGTACATGAAGTGAATATTATAATGCCCAACCACCAACCACCAAAGATAGACGGCAATATAAGGAAGGAGGACTTTATGTTGGAGAGCATGGGCTTATGCATCCAGGTTGTTGATTGGTCTTAATCTGGCGAGATGCCAGGAACCATGTATATGCACAGGTCAAGTTGACATACAGCCTCCTCGTGGCGCCCTCTGGATAACCTATACAGCAACCACTTAGAAGTCAACCAATGTATGCATAGGACCCTCCAGGTTCGGGAACTTCGCGCCATGGTTACTTCCATAACAATTAGTTCATAACAAGTTAGTTATGAACCGACAACAAGCCTCGGATACGATGACTTTATTGCTGACGACTATGCACAACGAAATAAGGACAATGATTTTGGGTTCTGCACGTGGAATGTGCGGTCCTTTAACAGACCATGTTAGGCCCTAGAAACCTACAAGGCAGACATCGCCGCAATTCAAGAGGTGCATCGGGATAGGCAGGGCAAAAAGACAATGAAAAACTGTAACATATTCTATGGCGATTGCTACAGGGAGCAAAGGCAGTGTTTGTTCAGATGCGGGTTCGTTGTTCGAGGCAGACTAAGGCATGGAGTCTTAAGCTTAAAGTACATAAATGAGCGCCTCATAACAATCCGTATCAAGGCTGAATTCGGCAACATCGGTCGGATCTGCGTCAACGCCTCAACGGAGGACAAAGACGACGATAGCAAGGATGACTTCTATGATTTCCTAGAAAGATCATACGATCAATGCCCCAGCTATGACACCAAGATCGTTCTAGGAGATTTTATCTCTAAGCTGGGTAAAGAGGAAATCTTCGCTAGAGTCATCGGTAAACACAACCTGCACAACACCACGTCCGAAAACGGATTCTGGCTGGTGGACTTTGTCACGGGGCGAAACCTCTCTGTAGATAGTACGCGGTTCCCACACCTCAACATCCATAAAGGGACCTGGCAGTCCCCTGATCATTCTACCTTCAACGAGATTGATCACGTTGCGATCGACGTCAGACACTCCTCCATTCTTGAAGTCCGAGCCAACATTGACTTGGACCATTTCGTTGTTTTAGCCAAGGTAAGAACACGGATATCGAGAGAACAACGGATTCAAGAAAGAACATCAATGTTTGATGTCGAAAAGCAACAGACCGTTAGAAACTTTGCCCACCGAGTCTCCCTGAAACTCTTTGAAGGATCGATACCGTCTACACTATCAATAGAAACGGATTAGAAACGTTGCCAAAAATTAGAGAACCCGCTACGGATGTGCTAAGTTTTACGATACCATCTCCGAAGAATCCTGGTTTGACAGCAAGGGAACGCAGCATTGAACTACGAGAGCGGTTCGTAAGTTCTATGAGCGGAAGAGAAGGGAACATATATGGCTATTGCACAAGAAAGAGTCAGAGAAACGCGCAATCGAGGAAATGAAGATTGAAATGGTGCACACAAGTGGAAACGGACTTCAACCAACCGTGTGTGCAAAATTGCAAGAGTTATTAGCAGGATCCTGTTTGCTGAAGAGGCTTTTTGATTGAGACTCTTAAAGACGATGTGAGCACACCTGCCAAATGAATTCCCAAACGATTGACATCGAATAACTTATTTATTTACGAAATAAAGTAAATATTTCTTTGTACTACAAAATATAAGATCTAAGTTAAGTCTGGATTAACTAGTTTAGATAATGAAGTCCGTCTTGCTTTGGTTCGAATTTTTTTGGGAACCTTTTCCAGCTTGAATGATTTGCTTGTCCTTGACCTTGGAGTGAACGGACAATACGTGTCGGCGAATGGAACTCTTGTCGTTGAACGATCGCCCGCATTCGGAACAACAGAATTTCATGCCGCAGTGTGTGATTAAATGCCTACTCAGACCCGAGGCGTGATGGAAACTCTGCAAAATAAGACGTTTGAAATGAGACCTTTCGCGGCAGAGCCCGTACTTACCTTTGAGCACAAGTGGCAATCGTGCTTCTGAATCTGCGGCACTTCCAGATGGGTCGCATTGATGTGGTGGGTTAGGAGCAGTTTCTGCACAAAAGCTCGAGGGCAGTGGGGACACGGATGTGGCCGTTCGCCCGAGTGAATCGCCAAATGCCGCTTGAGGACCTCCTTTTGCATGTAACTTTTGCCACATTGGTCGCAGGTGAATGGCTTTTCCCCGGTGTGGATGCGCATGTGCCGGTCCAGGGAGCTCTTACACGAGAACCACTTGTCGCATTGTTCGCAACTGTATTTGCGGCCCTTTTTGTGCGCGGACCGGTGCCGCAGGAGCGAGTTCTCTCGGGTAAACGACTGGGGGCATTCGCTGCACTTGAAAATCTTCAAGTCCTCCGTGGATATTTTAGCACAGCTCACTGCTATGGCTGCCACACTGTCCAATATTTTCTCTTTCTTTTTTTCGTTTGCTGCTGCGTCAGATGCTGTGCGCTTGATTTTCTACGAAAAGGGGAAGGATTAGGATTTAGAAGCATTTGCTAAGAGGAGGACTTACAGTTTTTGATTGTGGCATTGTAAACTTCTGCACATCGCTGCCTTGGTACTGGGAACCTTCGGCACTGGTTTGCTCCTCTTCTTCGTCGCTTATGCACAAAGTCTCCGATTCCTTTAGATACTGAATGTCGCCATTTTCCTCAACTGAAAAAAAAATTGTCTCACGTTACAAGTGTTCTCAACCTGTTCAGACCCAAGGAGGGGACTTACTTTGATAGGACTCAACCATGTTGACAGAATCCATACGAGACCCATCCTCGTCTCTGTTGTCGCACACCTCATATTCAGTTCCGAGCATAAAGTCATCACTGCCTTCGTCGTCGTTTTCGGGAATCTCCATTTGACACTCCTCGATATCATCCGCGTCGTCTTCTCTGTTCAGGTCTTCATCCATCTCATCCAACCGTTCACTTTCGATTTCAATGATTTGACTGTTTCCTTCCTCGTCGGACTTGTTGTACAGGAAGAACGTTTGAATGTTCTCGTTGGTGTTATCTCCTTCCTCGTCATTGTAGATCCATAACTGTTCCTGGTCCTCGGGGGGTTGATCCGACGAAGTGATTTCGTGATCATCCTCCTCCTCAGCTCTTTCTTCACGTTGCTTAGGGGGAGTTACTCCCACTTTTGATCGCTTGGACGCATTCTCTGTCTTTGGAGTACAGGATGCAACTGACTGAGCTTTTGGCGAAGTTACATGATTGACTTCCAAATCAACTTTTTCTTTCTTCAAAACCACAGTCTTTTCTACAAACTTGCGACTGTTGACAAAATTTCCAAACTCCTCGAACAACCTCTGGGTCTCCTCCTTTCGAAATTGCTCCTCCTGTTCTTCCAGCCATCTCAGTCGTTTCTCTTCCTCTTCTTTTTGCAGCTTTGCCTCTTCAATGCGAATGAAACTAAGACATTCCTCGAGTTGTTCTTCATAATCCACATCATCATCATCATCATCGTCAGACTTTAGGAAAACACGACTTTTTTTCCCAGCATTCAACAGTCGTATGTGCTTCCGAAGTTTCCCGTCAGACTGTTGGCATTTTTTTCGAAAATAATATGATTTTTCCAATTGAAAACGACACTTATCACAAATATATTTTGGTAGACCATCACTTGATTGCACTTCTAGGGAAGCACAAGCCATTATTCGGACAGGAATCGATAGTTTGCTCGTCTCAAAAATATTGACGCAACCCGATTCTGGCGCTAAACATAGTCGGCAAATCGATTCCAAATCTGGTGCACAATTGTTTATAGGTAACTTAAGTCTAGGCATTATTTCAGAATTATAAGTTTTGAAGGGAAAATATTATTTTATTTACGAAAACAAAACGAATTCGAGACAATTTAATGGCAGATGCCAATTTTTTGACAATTAACTTTTTCAGTGTAGTAGATTAAGGACTGAAAACTGAATGTAGTAGACGGAGAGAGGGAGTTGCGCAGAAAGTAGTGAATACGTTTTGATTCGGTAAACGAATAGTGTTCATAAATGCAAACAACATTTGAAAGGTATTTGGCCCGTGTGTCGATTGCTTTAAAAGTCTAGCTGAATACACAAATGAAAAAATATTATTGATTTGTAGGAAAACTATGTCCAATGATATTCTAGCTAAATGTCATCCATAGTTTGACACTTATTTCATGTGGCAACGCCAAAAATAAAAATCATCCTGGATGATATTTAACCAGATTTTTAACGTGATTGACATAAGGCCTTAATAAGGTTAAGAATATCAAAACTGTTTTTATAGACTTCCATATTAGATTCTGTTACTAGAAGGCACGAAATCCTTTTCGAATACATAGAAACTCCGTAGTTTTTCGTAGAAGAGATAAAAAGGAATGTTCCTATGTTGCAAATTTTAGCTACAGAAATTTCTTCGGACTCTTTGAGAAGCTGTCAAAACTGTGTTTATGCCACGAAGCAAAAACTTCTTTCTTCTTTTGATTTGACGATTAATTATGAATATTTTGTTTAAGTTTCGATATGACGTTTAATTGTGAATATTTTGCTTATGTTCCGACTTTTTAAAAATTGCGAAATGAATTATTTCGTTAAACCGAACCTCTTAAAAATCTACTCGATATAAATCTGAATTAAAATTGGGTTATAGCGTGTAGTCACATGCGCATGCACCTTTATGTTGATTAAAAAAAAATCTGTCAATAATATTGAAAAAAATGAAAATAAAATATCAAACGTCAAACCGGTGCGAGTGAATTCTTTGAGCAAATTCCTGCAGTGAAATAAGATTAATCAATTTCTACGATTTCTTTATCAATATACTCAGTCATTCGATTAGTGAATTCAATAAAAACCCAATTCACAGCACTTCTACCTCAAGGTAAGCCTGGATTATGTTTCATTATCCATCGAATTTCACTGAAATCTGTAGCTTAAGCAGTCGCGTAATCATAACCAAAAAAATTCATGAAATACTAACTTTATCAATCAGCTGGAGTTCTGATAAGAATTCCTTGAGAATAATAATCATTAAATGTATGATGATTATGCGGTGGCATAGGGTTGCTCGGATTTATCGAATTTCATCAGCTCGTGCGGTTACATCTCTTGGTTGGCCCATTCCAAATCAAACCACCAGTTGATTCCGAATCAAAAACAATTCACTTGTGTGTTTATGTACACAAATGAATTGTTTTAAGGAAAATGTGTCTAGTGAGCATTATTTTTGTGGGGGCATTATGTGCTGTGTGATCATGATTGTCGAGTCTGCTTGATGTACTCTAGTTGATTTCGTAAGAGTGTGTAGACAAATATTGAGTATTATTCATTTTCACATATTCGCCTATACATTTCAATTAAGTACTCATGCTGATATTACAGTGATGTTCAATATATTTTGCATGATAAAATGTAACACATTTTTGTTGTTGTTTTATATCTACAGAGGTTTACAAGCATTTGAAATGTGCTCCTATTCTAAATGAAATGCGTGTATTCGAAAAACACATTCTATAGGTGTGGGCATTGAGGGAGACTTCCGTTCACGGAACTTAAACTTGAGTCCTCCCTGCACGTTTCTTTCAATCAAACTTTCTGCTTTCTTAAGTTGGATAAGAGTGTAATCTATCGAAACGTGAACACAACGTGTTCTCAAGATCACTGCCAACATTTAACCAAACCCTGACACGCGTGCATAAGATTATGTTGATAAAGAAATGTCTGATAGGAAAATTACTCATAACAGATAAGTACTTAAAAATTTGGAAATGGTTCTATATCTACGCCAAGAGCTTTTTTTTGGTAACCAAATGCTCGATTAAGAACTGACGAGAGCAGTAAGTTCCATGTCCTCTATCCCCTTGTGGGTCCTAGGGTCTCTACTATGCCTACGCGCCATCGAGTGCGGTTTCTGGAAATGTGCCTCAGATCTCCCCAACTTTTTTCCAGTTGCCGTGCTTACTTCTGAACTGTTCTGCGCCACGTACTCCTAGGACCGCCGCGCATTCTGCCATCCCTAGTAAGCGGATTCCATTGCATCGCTTGGTTAGCTATGGACCTGTCACCCTTTCGGAGAGTGTGACCAATCCCCTGCCACTTTCGTCGTCGTATGGTTGTGCCTATAGGTTCATGGCCCATTGTCTGATAAAGCTGTTCGTTAGAGATACGGCTTGGCCAGAATATCCTTAAAATGTAGCGTAGGCACCTATTGACGAACGACTGCAGCTTCCTCGTGATAGTGGTGGTCACCCTCCAGGTGCCACATCCATATAATAGCACGGATTCAACGTCGGAACGGAACAATTGCATTACTTCGCTAAACTGTGGATAGCATCCCAAACGCAGATTTTGCTTTGCCTATGCTGCTGGCTATATCTACTTCGGTTCCGCCATCGGTTGAGTCAATACTCCCAAGGTATTAGCAACTCTCTATTCTCTCAACCTTCTGTCCAGCAATACATATATGAGTTGATGAGTTTACGATTCCATCAGGTAGGCGACCGCTTGGCAGACCCAGGACGAGATGGTTGGACCAGGTCCAAAAACTCGCCTGGTTGCGCTTGGGCATAGCTCCTGATGAGTTAGAGTCTATGGCGGAGAATCGAGTGGCCTGGAGATCTCTCGTACATGCATTGCAACCGCGACCTCTTTAGTGGAACATGCTGGTCATTGAAAATGATGATGATGATGAGTTTGGTCTTAGGCTGATCATTTTTGTTTTTGCCAAGTTAATTTTCAGCCCCACGACGTCTGCTTCCCTCTCCACATTTGTTGTCATTTGGTGAAGGTCCATTATTCTGTGAGACAGAAGTTTCGGTTTAAAGCAAATGGTTCTTTCGGTTGCATTTGACTAAGTTGCTCCCAAACACATTTTGATATAATTCGGAGGGCTGTTGATCTTAGCATGGAGAAAAAGAGGAGAGGTTTTCGGGTTCGATCGAAAAGAATCTTATATGCAGGTATATTCTTGCTTGCTTTTACTGCAACCACTCGTGTTGGCTGCGCTATTGTTCACTCACGGGTTGAGAGCACGTACAGTTTACCGGCGACTCCAAGCAGCGAGATTGAAGTTAGACTCCGAATGGTGAAGCTTTTTCTAGACAGTTGAACTCTGAGCATTTTCAGCGGCTCGATAAAGACTGAGCCGTGAAAATGTCAACGGTGTTTTTCGGATATCGGTCCTAGTCTTTGAATGTAGGAGTTGACGCACTTGTCGGCTGTATCAGTGAAAAAAAAAACATTACATGACAAGGGCAGGAAAAGTTTTTGGCTCTGTTCGGCTTTTCTCTTACGAGCAAAGACTTTTAAAGCATTGAACACAAAACCAAGCCCGTTGGCACTCTGTTGGGTCCCGGGACACACAGGATTCCAAGGAAAGGAGAGGACGCACGTGGCGACAAAGGAAGGATCAGAAATTGAACAAATCTCTAGCACTACCTTATGTAAGCACGACATTAAATTAGGTTAGGTTAGGTTGAGGTGGCTGGAGTATGCACTTAGACCAGTGTTGATCCATTGTGTTGCCACACGGATGGACTAAGGTCAATCCAATACGACGTTAAGTTTCCTAAAGAAAGAAATAGATGGCGAAGCCGTAAAGAAAGCAAATGGGCGATGGCTGAATTTGGACATTTGGTCAACGACGTTCCTGCTGAGCAGGAACTAATCATTGTCAATAGTTAGCATTGATCGCAAAAATATTCGAATGGTGATGGGAGTTGTTTGGGTCTCTTCCTGATTGATCATCAGCTAGACAACCCGGAAAGTAGGTGTCCATAAGGGCATAAGAAGAGTATCTGAGCTTTAATTTCCGCCAGTTTTCTAAGAAGCTTTCGAGCAAGAAACGATTCGCCGCACACCACCTAGGGAAAAACATCACAATCGACAGCTACAATTTTGATGTAGTGAAAGAGCTTGTGGGCCCAGGTTCACCTTGGACTGTAGCGCCGCCTTTATTATTATTATTAAGGAGTTTGTCTAGCTCTGGACCAACGTGAAGTTGGAATAAAGGCGGCGCTACAGTCCAAGGTGAACCTGGTCCCACAAGCTCTTTCACTACATCAAAATTGTAGCTGTCGATTGTGATGTTTCCACAAACGACATGACAGTGAAGATCCGACGTAGAATCGCCCTTGGCAACCGATGCTACCTAGGTTTGTTAAAACTCCTGACTCGAAGGACCAAAATCATGCTTCACAAAACTCTTATTTTACCCGTTCTGCTATATGGATCCGAAAGCTGGACACTAAGCAGAACTGCAGAGCTGATTTTTGATGCCTTTGAAAGAAAAATTCTACGTCGGATATATGGTCCCGTCTGCGAGGAAGGCGAATGGAGGAAAACACACAATCGCGAACTCCATGAGCTGTACCAGGAAGTAGTTGTAGTCCGGAAGGCAAAAATCCGTCGACTGCACTGGCTCGGCCACATCGAGCGCATGGACAACAACACTAGCTCCAGCTAAGAGGGTCTTCGAATCCGAGCCTCCTGGAAGACCGAACCTCCAAGACCAAGTCGGACGTAAGACAGCTTGATCTTGATGACTGGAAGCAGCGTTCCCAGGACCGTCAACCACAGAAGGCAGCGATATCTCAGGCTCGAACACTCCATGGGTCGTATTCCTGTTAAGTAATTAAGCTTCTAACGACTCGATGGCGCAGTTTGTTAAGTGCCTGCCCCAATTCACAGGTTTGAATCCCCGTGAAATCGAATCTGGTCAAGTCGCCATTTGCCGTTGAGATCAAATTAACGGCATTGAAGTAGGTTGCTACCTGTCAGTACAATGGACCAGTTTTGAGTCTGAGTGCTCCAGTAGTATTTCAAAAGTCCTCCGAAAAAAAGTAAGCTTCTAAAGAAGCTGCTTCTTCACTTGCAGAAGCGATGCTAATACTTGGCGTTGGAGATTTCTCAAGGAAGAGTCCCCAGGACGCGCGTTCTTGAAAGTGTGGAGAGACCTTTTGTATGACTCCCAATCGTTAACATCTCGAGAGTATTTTGCTCTTTAAAAAGTTTTCTGCATCCTTTGTGCTTTTGTCTCCTTTTGTCTAATTCCTGGTTCCATCACTGGGGCTTGGATATACCCCTGGGTCTGTTAGTTGGGCAGGAGGTTGATTTTGCGTGATTGCCGTGCAATCAGGATCAAAAATTCCAAACGGATTTATTCTTTTAGGGATGAAACTGGCTGCTGTCGTGTAGTTTCCATGTTCATCGTCGTACCGTCTAGAAGTGGAAAATAACCTAAAAATGGCTTAAATTGCTTCTAAAGAAGAATTGCCGCCTTAAAATCGATGAAAAAAAAAACAAAAAATTGCCTGCATTCTAGTACAAATCATAACGCTTCCGTGAAGAATAACCGTCTGTCTTAAATTTCCACATCCACCCATAGACTGTCTGCGACTGACTGAGAACTTTTTCCCCCAACTGTAAGCACTTAATTTTTCCATTCATTGGTTCAAGAGAAATTGAATGAAAAATTGACACCAATTACGTGTGTGTTTGAAAGATTTTTTTTCCTTTTTGGCATTTGAGCCAATTTTTTATTAAACCGATACCGTGCGTTATATAACCAAAGCACTCGTCTGTGGCGTCATTTGGTCTTGTCGGCACTGTGCACAGTCATTACAGAATGATTTACCTCCCAAATAAATCCCCGAAAGAGCGATCAACAAGAGATGTTGACCTCTAAAGGGATAAACGCCAGCCCACACATACATGTGCCCGTGGGCACATTTGTTTTAGTTTTCATAATTATGTACCGCAAAGAATCTCATTCCCGAAGAGTTCAAGATTAACAATAGTCTTTTGATTGATAAGATCTACAAACAGTGTGCTTGCTCTACATGTTCAAAATGTTCAACAGTTCCTCGGTCACCCCTCTTCTCTCGCCCTCTCGATGGTCACAGAAGTGCCATGTGGTTTAATGGTGATGATGTTGATATCATTCTGAAAACCGTCTCTCTCCTTCTCTCACTCTGTGAATGCGAATAATTTTTCAGTGAAATGCTTTTCTCTTTTAGTATTCCAACGCCAGACTGATCAATCGCCGTCAGACGACGAACTTGTTAAAAAGAACTCTATGCCGTCTCGCTGACGTATTCAGTGATTTCTGCGATAGTTTACAACCACTACCGCAGAAATTTGTCTCGATTTAAGTTCGCGCGTCAAGGTACAGAATTTTCACAGTCGGTCTGCACGCTAGAGATATTTAAGCGACACTCAAGTGATTTTCTTAAAGTTTGTTTGCTTTTTTTTTATGTGTAGCTGATAGAGCGCTCGTTTTTTCTTCTTTTCTTTCTTTTTTTTTTGTCCCACTTCCGTTTGGTGTTTCAATTGTCGTTCTCCCGTTTTGTAATTCTTCAGACAGGTCATTCTAATTGGGAATCTGTTTTGTCTTGTTGCAGTCAAGTGTTGCATGAGAGAGTGATAGCCAATAGCAGCACCCAGTTGAGAAGTACAATGAGCTTGCAATCTATTAAGTATGCAGATGGAAAATTGGACATATTGGATCAGCTTCTGCTGCCGGTGCAATCGAAATTCATCTCCGTGAAGGGAGTGGAGGATGGCTGGAAGGTGATAAACAAAATGCAGGTAAATTTGAATAGAATGCGAAAAGATTTACCTCGTAAACTGGATTATAAGCTTTTGTGTTTGCCATTCAGATAGTGGCCTTATCTCTCTTTTTTGTTTTTAATTTTTGCATGTCATTCTGTAATCTGACACAGGAGATAGACCGTAATTAAAAATAAGTTCTTGTGCACAGACAGCTTATGATGTTATAAGACCAATCTGTTTGATGTAATTTACTGAAACATATTTTGTTTGTTTGCTCGCAGTTCCATCGTTGTGTTATTCGCCATTCACTGGATTTGAAATACATAAAGACAGTATTTCTAAAGGGATAATGTGCGTCGCTTGGACGGTGATTACATGAACGGAAGAAGGCAAAAATGTTGGAGAGATTGTATGATTTTCGAAAAGTTTGGAAAGAGATCGGTTTAATCCCCAGAAATACATAATTTTCCAACGCTCGCCCTCCGACAGTTCTGCCTTCTACCACTCATGTAAACGTCGTCTTAGGAAGATAAATGTTTTTATTTCAATTAGTTGACATAAAAACATGTCAGTGGCTGACTTAGACCGCTATGAGTCAATTGTGCCCAAAAAGTTTGAACCGTAGAAAACCTAAACTTCAATGTATTGACAGTTAAAACACCCAGATATAGATATGTATCTCAGGACTTTGTTAAGCTCTATTTTCCCTAGCTCATCCAGCTCCGAAAAAGAGGAACTTTCTAGGGTTTCCTTCCTCCAAACGACTAGTGCAGGACAATCACGCAGTAGGTGGCGAATAGATTATACTTCTTCTTCGTCTCTACAGCTTCTAAAAAAGTCATTATACCGTGCTGCGTGATTTCCTATCCTATTCCTATAGTTCCCTGTCACGACCCCAACGGCTGTTCGTATATCCCTTCGACTTAGTCTATGTCTATTTTCCTGTGAAAGGTGCTAAGCGGTATGTTGGCCTCAGGCAGGGCCCGCGAAAAGCTTAGATGTGACCCAACCCTGGCCAGTTCATTTGCTTTTTCATTACCGGAAATTCCCATGTGGCTGGGCACCCAACAGAAGGTCACCTTATTGGCTACTAAAATATCGTCCAGTCTTTTGATGCACATTTTTACGAGCTTAGATCTTCGATGTTGACTGCAACGCTTAAAAATTAAAAAAATAATGACGGCGCTACAGTCCGAGGTGGACCTGGGCCTAGCTTCTCAGCAACCACTCGTGTTGTGCGTTTTATGGTTCTGTCACGAGCTGAGGGGACCTACAGTTTAATGCCGACTCCGAACCGCGATTTTGAGAATCTTTTTCTAGACGGTTATACTCTTTGAGCATTGTCAGTGACTCGAAAGAGGTGGAACTGTAAAAAAATGTTTGATGTTTTTTTTCGAGATTCGAACCGACGACCGCGAGCGCAGGAGTCGACGCACCTACCCACTACGCCACGGCGCTCACAACGCTTTAATGGCTGCTTGAAAATTTCGCTTGAAAAACACTACAACTATCCTCAAGTCTTAAGAACCGGTTTGTATTCCGAGACTCCCAATAGACCCCAAGTTCAAGTTCATTTTCGGCACAGACTTTCCCCATATCCCATTCTTCCCTGCTAGGAATTCTGATAGAGAATCTTCGCTCACCGTTTAAACGTTGTGTGATATAGTCCGTTTCCGTCCAAAGTTTCTATATATTCCATCTGTTCAGAATTGAAGCATGACCATAGCGCTTAGCTATCCATAGGCCAGATTCCCTTAGTCTTAGTGCAGTCTTAGCTGCCAAGGTGCTGCTGGGATGTCAAGCTTCAGAAGATTCAGTACTCTTTCCAGAGCTGCTGTTGATGTTAATCTGATCGATCCCGCCATCGTCAGACAACCTTCCAACGTGATACAAGGTCAAATGTTCCTTTTTCGTAGAAGTATTGTCATGTGACTTCTTTAACATGGTTTTTGAGAAGATCGTGCAAAACTCACTGGCCAACACAAGAGGCACGATCTTCCAAAAGTCTGTTCAGCTGCTAGCTTACGCCGATGACATTGACGTGATTGGGCGAACACAGCAAGTCGTCAATGATGTGTTTGTTGGCATTGAAACGGAACGGAAGCGGCTAAAATGGGTGTGGCGGTAAAACGAAGTATATGCTGGCAGCGAGAAAGGACGCACAACATCGACGACTTGGCCAGAACGTCACAATAGGCAGCTATAGCTTTGAGATAGTTAATAACTTTTTCTACCTCGACTCCGCGGTAAACAGGACAAACAACATCGGTACCGAGATCAAGCACAGAATAACTCATGCCAACCGATATTTTATTGGGCTCAAAAGGCAATTAAGTAGTAGAGATTCAACAACGAATTATACGGGTTGTACGGCAACTTGAGCCTAGTCAAGCGTCTACGGATAACACGCTAAAGATGGTTAGGCCATGTAGAGCATATGGACAACACAGCTCCGGCGCGAAGAGTCTTCGAATTCGAGTCATTGGGACAAAGCATCAAAGGACGTCCTCGTTGCAGATGGCGCACACATGTGAAGAAGGAGCTCAACGAACTTTGTGTGCGGAATTAAAGACAGTTAGCGAGAGACCGTGCTCGGTAGAGAGGATTGTTGGTTGGGGCCTAGATTCACCCCGGACTGTAGCGCCACACAAAGAAGAATGTCTAAGACAAAAACGATTCAAGAAAAAGCCTTTCCTCGAGTCTATCTTCCCCTTAACATATTTCTTTAGTTTCTTTTAGTTTTCTTTCAATTTCCACTTATATTTTTATCGGTCATGTGAATCTCGAAAGTTCACTCGCTTACGCAAGAAAATGTGAACTATTCCCTGTCAGCACACACGAATATCTTCGCATCCATCAATTGTGCTTCCTCATTAAGCATTCAGAGCAATTACATTTGTTTTCAGTATTGTTTTGCCTTCTAAACAGATTCCTATGCAGTGGACTAAAATCTGCCACACGTGATATACTGCAAACACATGCCGCGATAGGGCAAGTCTGGTTATTAATGCATCGCTTTAACTCATCTCAGATTTAGTCAAGAAAAGGGTGCACATTCACAAATACCAGCCTAGGTGCGACTATTTGTTCCATGTATCAATCCTTTCCCACGAGGCACCCAAGTGAACTCGCATTTCAAATAACCAGGTAAATAGTTATTTAAAAATATATCCGCAATAATGCATTTACTAATCGCCTCAAATGGCGCCATATGTGGTATGATCATCGCTTGCTTTTGTGAAGAACTTGTGTGCTCGCCAGCAGAGTTATCTGATGTGCAACCCCAGAGGCTATCAATTAATTCTGTCACTTCTGCATAAATGGCTATGAGAGAACAATTACCACTCTGTGCCAACAAGCAAACGAAAATGTCTCGTTTCAAGCAGAGGTGAACCTCCTCAATACGTGTCTGTCACTCGCGGTGATTTGTTGCCTAAAAATATATGAATACCTTCCCACATTCACCGCTTCCACTATAATTAGACTAGGAATTGGGTGCCGCATGGTTTTGCGAAGATGGGTGTCCATCCGTGGAACAGAATTTCTTTATTTTTGTACAAATTCCCTCAATTATTTGTCTCCAATTTGTTTAGGTGAGAGGAGCTCCAGCTATAGCTATCGTCGGATGCCTTTCGTTGGCCGTCGAAATTCACCCAGAAAATTTCGATTCGAAAAAGTCACTGCGTCAAGAAATCGAGGGCAAATTGAATTATCTGGTGTCTGCGCGGCCAACAGCTGTGAACATGAAGATAGCTGCCGATGAATTAATCGCATTGGCAAACGAATTGACAAAGGACGAGGCGTGCACAGTGGAAGACATGAAATCGAGGTATAGCGCCCATCTGCATCTGTTTATTGTATCACTTGAGACGATGGTTTTTATTCTTTCACAGATTCCTAGCTGCCACAGAAGCTATGTTACAGAAAGACATTGCCGACAACAAAGCCATCGGGGCAAACGGTGCCGCTGCGATTCTGCAACGATATCCGAAGGAAACATCTGTTCGCGTGTTGACGCATTGTAATACAGGCTCGTTGGCAACAGCGGGCTATGGAACAGCACTTGGTGTTGTGCGGAAACTGCACGAGATGAAGAAATTAGGTGGGAAGACAAACATAATGCTGATAGAACTTTGACCAAATAGAATGCCTCTCTTTGTGTGACTGTTTGTTCTTTCGTTCTCTCCCTTGTAGAGCATGTTTACTGCACAGAGACGCGTCCGTACAATCAGGGCGCACGTTTGACGGCATTCGAGTTGGTGCATGATAAACTTCCGGCAACACTGGTACTGGATAGCATGGTGGCGGCATTGATACGTGCCAAAAATATCGCTGCTGTTGTCGTGGGTGCAGATCGGGTAAGGAGAATTTTTCTTCCAGAAATACTCTTTTTCTCATTAAAGTTGTGTTGTGTTGTGAGTCTTTAGGTGGCTGCCAATGGGGACACAGCGAACAAGATTGGAACATACCAAATAGCTGTCATAGCGAAACACCATGATGTGCCTTTTTATGTGGCAGCACCTTTGACTTCCATTGACTTGCAAATTCCAAGTGGTGATCATATCATTATTGAAGAACGCCCCGACAGAGAAATGACGCATATTGGAGAGCATAGAATAGCTGCACCAGGTAAAGGAATAGAATGATAAGATCAGCGTATACAGAGCTGTAATCAGTTTCATTGTTTGACGTGGTGGCTTATTGGGTATTGAGTTGGGAATGTCCTTTGTCTATAGAAACGTTTGACACGTGACTCTCCACTGAAAATTCCTGCTATCATCCCTATTACAAGCGGCTTAATTTCACCGTGCTAGAGCAACAAGTTTAGCCCTTTGAAGACAAGTCCGAACATTAGTTTTATCAAGAATCTGGAGAACTACAGCGTTTATGTGATCCTTTAGTCGGCGCTTGTGCTTACGAGCAAAAGTCTGAGGTAATGGACTCCCATTGCGTATAGGTGAAGAAATCTGTTTTGGAGTATTCTCTCTAAGCCAGTTTCCTTCAGGAATCTGAGAATGAGAGATGGTTCTAGTAATTGCATTTCTTCTTCTGATAGTAAGTACTTGCCCAGACATCCTTTTCTTTTGTGAGCTAGGGCCTCAGTATGTATTCTGGAATTTCATTAAATTCTCCACAAAATCTGCGGAGACCTTCTTCTGATACCCCTAATTTCCTTAGATGCTCCGTGAGTCTGCAGTGGCCTGTTAGGAAGCCTGTTAGGATACGGAGGTTGTTCTTGCTCATTCTGATGCATGCCTCGAGCCTCTTCCGGTTATATTGCCCTAGGAGTTTCACGGCCTGCTTCAAGCCATGAGCTTTGTTCCAGTTTTCTATCCGGTTCCTTCTCTCCAGTTCTCTGAATTCTTCTCAGAGGAGATGAGCTTCTACAGCGCTGAATGGTTCAAGGCCTATGAAGGGTTCTGATGCTCCTTTCCTTGCCAGGGAGTCGGCCATTTAATTGTCTTCTATCCCCGTAAGGCCAGGTATCCAGCAGAGTTTTACTCGGTTTCTCCTACTCAATTCATTGAGCTTTTGCAGCCGCAGTTGGGCAAGTTCTCATGTCTCTTGTGATACAGAGTCATGCCAAGCTTTGAACTTTACTGAGTGTCTCCCTCGCGCTGTTCAGATTGGTTCTCTTAGTCCATGCTATTGCCCTGTAGGTAATTGTAGAGCTATAAACATTCATCTTAGGATGCTTGGACTGCATCCCCAGGATTTGCCCGCCAGGCTCCGTCAGATCATTAGAGCACGCGTCACTTTCCCGGTTATCTCTTCTGTGTGTCTCTTCCAGATGAGTTTTCTGTCTAGGATTACTTGTAGGTATTTAACTTTTTTCACTGGCGTCAGTGTTGTACCCGACAGAAACCAAACCAAACCATCGAAGTACAGCCCTTTCCGTACGAAGAAGCAGTTGCCCAACGTTGAGTTCCTCGGGCACTGCCGTGTTTTTCACCCTCACCCGCAAATGTTAGTTGACAGCTGAATTCTCCTTAAGTTTCTATAAGCACTATGGACACTTTGAAATTGGACAGTGCCACTAAGGTTTGCCCTTTAGGTTAAAGTGATTGAAAATCAACCGCTACTCATTTAGATTCTAATTGGATCTATTGTGCTGCCATTTGTTACACCAGTTTCCTCGTTATCTGTCAAGAAACTCCATCTTGGGTCTTTGACCCAGTTGGCAGTGGAGTTTTCTCCAACGAATTAAACATCAGTCTCTTCTTTCGATTACCCGGTCACTGCAGCGTGTTTCAGGCGGAGATAATGGCAATAAGTGAAGCTCTGTCATAGGTTAGGTTAGGTTAGGGGACTGCTGGTGATATCCATAGTCAGACTACTACCACTGATCGACAGCTCCAATGATAGTGCCGTCAATTTGATCCCAACGGCTAATGGTGACTGGACCAGATTTGAAAAACCGGATAAAAGCATATTAACTTTGCTTTCACTGGGATCCGCGGCGTAGTGGGTAGGTGCGTCGACTCCTACGCTCGAGGTCGTCAGTTCGAATCTCGGAAAAAAACATCAAGCATTTTTTCACGGCTCCACCTCTTTCGAGTAACTGACAATGCTCAAAGAGTATAACTAGAAAAGAAAAAAGCTTCTCAATCTCGCCGTTCGGAGTCGGCATTAAAATTGTAGGTCCCCTCCGCTCGTTAGAGAACAATAGCACGCACAACACAAGTGGTTGCTGAGAAGCTAGGCCCAGGTCCACCTTGGACTGTAGCGCCGCCATTATTATTATTATTATTTCACTGGGACTCGAACCTGGGACCCCTCTAACTTAGGGCAGGCACTTAACCAACTGTCCAGTCGTCGAAGCTCTGTCATGGCTCAAATGGAATTTAATATCCGCACGTGATATTTGCATTTTCACGGACAGCCAGGCAGGCATCAGGGCTCTGGAATTGGTCTCACTAAACCCTAAACGGTCGCTCATCTTTAAAGAAGATGGCCGATCAGTTCAATATTGTTGTGTTGGGTACCAGGCCACAGAGACATTCCGGGCAACTGCAAAGCGGATGAACTTGACAAGTTCGCTACCACCCAGTCATTACTACCGAAACACAGCTATTTGCCCCTCTTACTTACTTAACAGACCTATGGCCCATAGAGGGTCCGAGCCTAGGATATCGCTGCCTTCAATCGTTGACGGTCCTGGGCACGCTGCTTTCAGTCATCAAGACCAAGCTGTATGCCCCTCACAACTTGTAAATTGTTGCTATTAGCAGATGCAACTCATAAAACAAATAGCAGAAGGGCGAGAGGCACTACGTACAATACCTCCAGAATGATCTGGCCCAAGTTAGATCTCAAAAGATCTAAAGAAATAATCTCTCTCGATAGATCCCACATAAGTAAAATCGTTGGTGTTATTACAAGACACTGCCTCATAGGAGATCACGCTAGAAGACTAGGAACTCCGGCGAAAGATTTCTGCAGAAGCTGCCTAGACAATGAGGATGGGGACAGCGTTCCTGCTGCCCGGCCCTGGCGTCTCTTCGGCGCCATCATCTAGGGGCCCACTTCTTTGAGAGCTTATACGAACTTAGTGAGGTTTACTACGCTACCTCCTAAGCTGCAAATGGTTTCCCGCAAATTAACAATTTGATTGACTTCTGTCGGAATGTGGCGGAATGGATCAACACTGCTCTAATTGCACACTCCAGCTACTTCAACCTAACCTTTAACTAGTTTTTATTATTATTATTATAATTTATTACCTTACAATTAAAAATTAGTAAGCTAACATAATAAGCGCCAACTACAAAGGTCTCGGCTTGTTAACTAGTTTTTAAAAAACACCTAAGCAGTCGATTCTATTTTTTAAATCAGTCTGTCTCTGCCTTTCTGTAACCTTAAGGAAATTTCTCAAGACCTTCATACCGAAATTATAATTCTATTCAATTGTCTTTTTCCCATCTTTCCAGGTATTAACTGTTGGAATCCAGCCTTTGATGTGACCCCAAGCGCTCTTATAACAGGAATCATCACCGAAGTCGGCGTCTTTAGTCCGTCGAAGTTGAAAGAAGAGATCCTTGCCTTACACAGTGCATAAGAAAGTTGCACCGAACGCGCTCCTATTTCTATTGCTTTCTTAGAATTTTTTGTATGTTGTGATATTATTACATGAAGTTAAACACTTAAAACGAAACACAGAAGAAGAAAAAACAAAAACAAAACCAAAATAAAAAGACAAAATTTGTCAAACTCATTTTTGGCAAATTTGCAGAAAATTGCATAGCTAAGTGTTGCCGTTTTATTTTACTCATTTTGGATTCTTCAACCCCCAATCAGTGGGGAATCTTTCACCTTCACAGAAATATTTCAGCGGATTCTTTTTTCACGAAGACATGCAAACAGTCTCATGTGCTGCATACCTCGACTACAAATTAGATTGTCTGATCTTTAGCGTCAGTACACCATGTTGAGAAATTAAGTAGAGAAATTCCTAAAAGATCAAGTGCTGTCTTGGCAGATTGAGAGAGAGAAATTCTTCTCTCTTGAGTCTACGCAATTGTGATGGGCAGAAAAAAGAAACATCTCTCATCCTGGTGAGTGAACAGCCAAAATGAAAAGACGAAGCTAACAGAAAGAACGGCAAAACAGATGTCGCAAGTAATTATCATGTGAGGTCAAACTTGGTTTATGTAAGGCGTGTAATTTGTGTGTGCCACTTTTCATTAAAGAATGACAATGGAAATCTGAGAAATGAAAATGTTGGATAAATTGTACTGTCAGAACTGTCAGAATGCATACTGAAGGTCAATGACTCAACGAGTTGGACGGCACTTACTAGATTTTTGGTTATATGTAGTTAGTCATGCTTCAATTCAAGTGGCGGATGAGAGTGTCCGAAAACAATCCGTGGAGAGGAAGTTCACGTGCAGATTCATTTGATATTTCAATAATCCGGTGCAGTTTTCGGCGAACGCAAATAGAATGTAATGGAGTCTGATCTTAATTTAAATTGGATCAATTTTAGAGCAACATTGAGTGGTGGGTTTTCTAAACGTTCTGTGATGAACTTGCTTACTGCTGGCCTTCACCTTGATTGCAATTGCAGATTTTGGGGAATGCATAACTGGGGTGTAGGTCATTCGATATTCGCATTCCTCCAGCGTTGACGTGTTCATTGCCAGAAAAGTCGCATTCCGAAACTTTGTAACAACGAGAACCACAAAGAGACGAATACATTTGGAATCGATCACATCAGCTTTCGTATAAAATCCTAAAGTGGTCTATGAGATGATGAGAAGGATGATTATAAAGTTTGTTTTGAATTGGTATGTACTCGTATTACCGTCATGTGGTTGCACACCTTGTCGCGGTGCGAAGGCTTAGTAAAAGTCAATGACTCTTGGGAATATATTCCCGATGACGAGACATGAAGCT
Source organism: Myathropa florea (assembly GCA_930367185.1). Taxonomy (NCBI): domain Eukaryota; kingdom Metazoa; phylum Arthropoda; class Insecta; order Diptera; family Syrphidae; genus Myathropa; species Myathropa florea. The sequence goes on along the minus strand of OV884003.1, from coordinate 78,851,051 downwards.
AAGATGCAGCCATCACCTCATCCTCTTACCCTCTGTAATTCGTCACTCTCCTCCCTTCCCCCGGGGTGGACTAAGGTGTTAACCGTACCGTGCTGAGAGTCAACCAGGCTGGGGCGCAGTTTAAAAAATAGCCCACTCGTTAACGGTGTATCCAGGAAACCAGGTGCCCTCCTGGATCAGTCAGCCTTTACTGTATAATGCGGAGCTCTGTACAGCTCGACCACCCATTCCTGCGCTACTCGTAGGAACACAATAAAACCCAAAAATAACAATATGAACACCGAAAAAGGAAAAGAAAAGGTGTAATTACCGAAGGTGTAATCGATCCATTCGGCAGCGTTTCTGGGACTCTCCTTCAGGGACTACAGATTGGTACCGCTACCGATGATGAATCCTTAGCTTCGTCACAAGTTAGCAACACTATGAAATTGGACTCTGAAACCGAGGCCTGGCTGCTGGAAGAAAGGATCGATCCTAAAGCCACAGGCAAACCTGCAGAAAAGATCAAAAGTGCCAAAATGTCGTCCCAAAAAGCAAAGAACGGCTACAAGAGGTCGCTGCAATTTATTAAGATGAGCGGGAAATATCTTTCAAAGCTCACAGAACGGGAAAAGCTCTGGATAAAGAAGCACAGGAAAGAGGTGGTCAAATTTTAAAAGAAACTGGTCCCCACCTCCACTAAAGCTGCTGGCACAGACACAGGACGAGAGAAGACGCCACTTCCAAACCCACCGCCCAAAAAATGATTCGAAAACAGCCAACGCAATCGGCCACTGTCAAGGAGAGCGCATAGCAACCGAGCACCTCGAAAGGACACACTGCCTCAAGATCGAAGCAGAACGTCAAGAGGGGGCGCTCTGGTCAAGAGCTCCAAAGGGAAGCGAAAAAAGCGAAAACATCAGCCAGCCTCAAGTTCGAAGCAGACCGTCAAGAGGGGGCGCTCTGGTGAAGAGACCCAAAGTGAAGCGAAAAACCGAAAAAATCAGCCAGTTTCGACTTTCCCTTGAATCTACAAGTAGCCATTGTCAATCGTTCCAACCCTGATGAAAAGATTACATCCGACAATTGACTCACTGTAGAAGCTAAGATTCTCGATGCGATGCTTGCTGAAGATGGTAGCAGCGACGAGATAAGCTTCCTCGCTCGATGCTTTCGCTTCGAGCATTGGTTTCCTCCATCGGTTCTCGAAAATTACGAATCCATATTGAAGCTGAATAAAAAGCTTGACACTCAAAGCTGGAGATTCATTTCTTCAGCCAAGAGTAAGAACAGAGTGGGAAAGGTCCTCATGGTTACCATTGACCAAAAGCCACTTGACCATATCCGCAGCCGATCTGGCAGTTCGGGTTGGGAATTCTGAAGGTTACGCCCCCCTTCTGTGCAACCTTATGTACGACGGAGTACTGAGACTGACGCTGCCACATGAATCGGCTTTGCCGACGACATCGCGGTCGTAGTGCACATTTACGAAGTGGAAACCACCACAAACGAAGCAATCGCCAGGATCAAAAATTGGCTGGAATCTTCCGACCTCGAACTAGCGGACCATAAGACAGAGGCTGTATTAATAGCCAGCTGAAAGATTGTGGAATACGCAAACTTCCGGGTTGGTTCCCAGCTAATTAGATCCAAGGAGGTTCTGAAATACCTAAAAGTAATGCTCGACAACCGACTTAACTTCAAAAAGAACGTCGAATACTGCAGCAGAAAAGCGTCAAAGACGCAGAAAGCGCTTTCCGGTATGCTGTCGAACATAGGAGGACCCGGATACCCAGGAAGGATCTTGCTTTCCAGAGTGGTAAATTCAATTCTCTTTCTCTTTCTATAAAGGAGACAGCAAAGAAGCTTTCTTCAGCATACAGGCTTTACGTCATAAGAACAATCAGCGGGTTACGAACAATTTCGGACGAAGCACCCTGTGTGATTGCGGGTATGATCCCCATCGACATTCTCGCTAAAGAGATGCATAGGGTCTACCTAAAGCGAACGGCAAATCACGCGAAGACTAGCACAAGATGCCCGAAGTATGAAGAAAGGGCAATATCTATGGAACTGTGATAAACCAGGTGGGACACCACAACCAAAGGCAGATGGACCCATAAATTGATCTCCGCGATAGAAACCTGGACATCGAGAACTCACGGGAACTGCATGCATGTTTTTTTTCATGCAGTTTTTGTCGGGCCATGGAGAAATAACTCCACAGATTTGGTCACGACAGCTCACTCCCCTGTCCAGAATGCGTTGGGGGCGATGACTAAGACGCAGAGCAGGCAATATTCCATTGCAGACGCTTTGCCGCGGCGAAAACAAATTTACCAACTTCTGAACTCCAAGTTAGATATGTATATGACAGATTCAGCTGACAAATGGCTGGAGATTTGCTCCTTTATAACGAGCATTCAGAACGGCTCGAAAGAGAAAGATACTCCAAATTGGCAAATATGGAGCACATTTTCCTTTTTTTTTGTCGGAGGTTTTTTGAAACGCTACAGTAGAGCACTCAGACTCAAAAACTTGTCCATTGTACTGCCAGGTAGCAACCTACCCCAAATGGTGACTGGACCAGATTCGATTTCACTGGGATTCAAACCTCTAACTTGGGGCAGGCACTTAACCAACTGCGCCATCCAGTCGTCACGTGGAGCACATAGCGTGATATGCTAACCAGCCTCGCGAAATAATACCTAGCCGCAGTTCCACGGGGAGAGTGGTTGAAGTGTGTAGGGTGTGTGCTACATCCTTGGACGCATTAAAAAAAAAAGATGGCCAGGCAATGTGGAGCACATGGACAACTTAGCTCTGACTCTTTAACCTTAAACCAGTCGGACAACGCAACAGAGGAGGTCCACGTCTAACGTGGCGCACGCAAGTAGAGAAGGACCTCAATCAACTTCGCATACGCAATTGACGACAGGTAGCAAAATATCGTGTTTGCTGGAGAGGTTTGAGGTTTGTTGGTTGATCTGGACGATCGGACTGGAGCGAACGGTTTAACTAAAACATTTCTTACGAGGAAACCAATCGAATAAGTATGAACGAGTATTAAAAGAGAAGACACAATAGGGAGCTCTTTTAGCTTGCCTTCTTGAGAAGGCAAAAATCGGTCAACTAAACTTACTCGACCACATCGAGCGTAGGAATACTAATGGAATTCGGCAGAGCCTTCGAATTTGAGCCTTCTGGTTCGTGAAGGAGACGAGGACCGATCCTCTGGTGCAAAAACCGAGTGATCTCGGATGCAATACAACTTGGTCGTTATGGAAGCAGCGTGCCCAGGACCGTCAGCGATGGAATGTGGCAATAGCTCCAACTCAGACCCTCCGTGGATTGCAGATTTGATAAGTAAGTCGGAATTAAGAGGCGGATTGCTCAGGGAATCTTTCAAGCCCAGGCGTTTCTTTACAAACAATTGGCTCTGTTAAGCTAACAAAGAGCTAGACGTTCACATTATGATTCTCAGAGTTTCGAAAGCTCGGAGTGCTAATGAATGCGAATCTCCCGAGGTTGCGAAAGTTACTATTCTATGAAACTACAGGCCACTTAGAAAGGCAGTTAGGTCTTAAATAGCTAATAAAGATACTCAGTCAGTTTTCAAATAAGTTTAATTGACTGACTTTTATAATTTGAAATGCGACCAGGGTACATTTGAATTATTCTCTGCGGACAGATGTCTGCCGTCTGTGAACGGCTCATGCTCATTTAAGTGCTCGTGAGATGCGGTCGACGAAAGTGTGAATACTAAAAGGCAACCAAGCGACGTGGATAAACTTGACTGAATTTGATAAACTTGACTTTAATTGCTATCACTTTTAGCTACGTGCAGTTATGATCTCAATCTACGTTCCGAGAATACCTAATTCCGTACACATACAACCGAAACTGATGTAGGTCAGTTCATTAAGATTCTGCACTCAGCGAGAGAAAGAAAAACACAAAAACTATCCCCAGCTACTAGCTAGTTGACAAGTGTATCTTCCCAAAAAAAAAAAGATAGAAAGACGAAAACAACAAAAAATCAGTCGTCATTCGTTGAAGTTCGCGCAAAATGCCATCAAGACACGAGGTATACGAGCACATCCCGTGCTGTTCGCCGCTCGTAAAAGACCAATCATCCTACACATGTAATGAGCGTGTCTACTACATTAGTAGACCATAGGCACTAGGCGGCCGAGCAATGCCTCTCCGCAGCCTGTCTCTTTTACGCTCCCTCTCTTGGTCGATTACACTTGTGCTGAAAATAAAAATAAATTAATTAAAAAAGAAATTCAAATCGAATACGAATACTGTGCACTGGCAGTCGATCCAACCAACCAACAGTCAGCCATCGCGGTTTATTTTTTTCGATTCTGTTCGAAACTCATTCTCTAAAGTTTGCCCGCTCGCTGGCTGGGATACACTGTCTGGTCTGTAGACGCTCTGAGACGGTAGAGACTCGTCGTACAAACTCTCATACGCAATCGCAAAGGGAAGAGGATCGTTGTGGAATGAGAATCTTCGGGAGGACGTTGATCGAAAGTAATCATTGCCGTTGCCGTTGTCGCTGTCGTCGTCGTTGCTGTAGTCGTTGTGAAGGGACGTATCTACGTTTTGGAAAAATGTTTGTGTAGTGTTCTCCTCCACCCCCAATGGTGGCAGATACTTTAGTTGAAACTGAAACAAGTGAAAGATACTTCTGTTTTGTATGTAACTATAGTCTTTTCAGTCTTCATTCGTGCTGTCGATCATTGCTGGCTGATCATATGTGTGATTGAAAAACGCCAAGACGCGCGCGCAATTAGTATTCCCGAGCGGTAGTAATTCGCGATCGATACGCGTACACGATCTCTATACAAAAGCGTCGGTGTCCGTCGGTCCGTTCTACGTTCCTCCACCATCAGTTCGTTCTTTTCCTCCCTCTTTTTTTCCTCTTGTTCTTGTTCTTCGTTTCGTTAATTTACTTTAGGTGTAAAAAGAATTTGAAAATAGCTTCGAACTAGTGAGAGGGGGGGCTTGAGGCCTGCACACAGAATTCCTGCAGACAACGCTTAAGATACATTCAAAAAAACAACATACCGTGAAACGGTGGCATAAATTCTAGTGTGATCGTTTGCTTCTTCATTTTTTTTTTGTCCTCTCTCGCTTTTTTTTTGTGTAGTTTTTGAGACACCTCGTGAAGACACGCGTTGATAGTGGCGGAAGAGGCGACATACAGACGAACAGACATACCTCAACCCGTGCAGTCTGAGAAATTTGTTTTGTATCGTTTTTAAATAAATTTGCTGAAATCGGGGAAAGTGTCACCGAAACAAATGTAAATAAGTTTTCCTCGAAAAAGTTTATGTGACATCGAATAAATTTTCAAGAACTGTTTATAAATAGCCGAGTGATTAGTGTGATCGCCGAACGAAAAACAAGAAAGCCAAGGGGTGTGTGTTTTGTGTTTTTTGAGTTTTTGAGTTTTGTGAACACACATTGCTCCTTGTTGTGTCCAGCTTATAAACATTTGCGTCTAGATATGAATGCAAACACACCGAAGGTGAGTTATCATTCGATGAGGCTGGGTAAGTTGCAAATTATGCAGTTGACCTATTTTTAGATACGTTTTTGGTCTGAGTTCTGTTGGAAATAATTCATAATTTCTTTATAAATGGAAAATTGGTTGTCTTCATTTCGCCGGAAATACTAATTTAGAGAAGCGGGGGTGCAAAAATGCTACGTAGCCGCAGCCAGCCATTATCTTCATCATATGTGTGGCAGTCAGCAATGATGATGATGATCGTGAGGTTCTCCCCTCCCCGATTCGAGAGTTGGACAGTGGCACCAAAACAGGGGTCACTTTGTTGTATTCCTATGGATACTTCTGGTGTTTGCATACGGGGTCTGTTCAATAAGTCAGTGACTTTGAAATGGAATACAGTTGACTCCCTCTGAGTTGAATTTTCATGAGAGATCAAAATTGAGTCGACTTAGAGGTTTATTTTTCGAATACGAATTAGGGGGAAATTCGACTTAGAAGAGGTTAGAGGGATTCGACTGTTATTTTTCGTCCGCAAATTTGACGTGGTCTCCTGAAGAGTTGTACCGAATAGTAATTTAGCCGGATACCGGATACCGAATATTCGGTCTGCAGCTAGGCCGGATAGCCGAATATTCGGCGGCCGGATATCTGCCCAAATTAAAAGTATAATAGTTTGGTGGTCTGATACTCAAATCCGGTCTACAAGTCAAACCAACTTAAACATATTTTTTTCCATCTCCTCCACAAGATATTCTTACTTTCAACACAGCAAAGTTTTACGGACATTTTTGAAGAGGTTGCGGAAGGCAAGCAAGATTGAGTTTTCTGCCAAAAAAAAATATCGCCAACGAGCTTGATTTATATCTCAAAACAGTTTATTTTGAACGGAATAGTGACCCTTGGGTTTGGTGGTTAGTAAATGGAAGACAGTACCCAAATTTACCAAAACTTATTTTTCATCTCCATGTAGCACTGTTTACAGTGAGAGACTCTTTTCTGAAGCATGCATTGTATACGAAAACAAACGTAATAAATTGTTACCCTGAATGCAGAAAAAGTAATTTTCATTCACCATAATTTGGCTTTAGTAAACTTCCAATATTAAATTGTTTTTTTATTTTGTTGTTTTTTACTGAAAAAACGACTATCCGGGTTCCGGCCGGATATTACAAAAGAAGCCGGGTAGGCCGGATACCGAATACTTACCGGATATCAGTCACACCTCTAGTCTCCTGTCACAGTGCTGCCAGTATTTATAAATGAAATTTACTCACTGGGGAACAAAAATTACCATCTCACTGAAAATTTACCGCTTCAAAAAAAACTGTGAGCAGTGAGGTATCATTTTTTCACAAATTCTGAATTTTAAAATTTTGTTTTAAAGGGGAACCGAATGATCTGTCAAGTTTATTGTTGCACTATGCTCCGCGAAGAAAAATGTTAAATTTATTTCACCTTATTTCATTGTTGTATCTTTTAGGCAATTCAATGTTGATACTAGAGAAGGTATTGGACTGCATTTGTATTCTTTTACGTTCGCTTCCTCCACCCTGCTTTAGTATTTCTGCTTCTTAGCTCTGCAGCTCGCTTTTTTGTGACATAGGTTTCAGCCATCCCTTCAACTCAGGGTACTCCAATCATAGATTTGTTAAAGAACAGAAAAAAACGGAAGGATATTTGTTTCAAAAGAAATTTACCCTGTTTTGTAGGAAAATACCTTTTTACCAAATATGTGGAATGGGATTTGGAATTTCCCACGAAAAGCTAAATTTTCCACAAAGTGGCAGCACATTCCTGTCAGAACGATACACTTTCCCCAAGTTTTTTATAAGCCTTCCAAAGAAAATGATTTCTCAAACTCTGCAAAATAGACGTTTTTGTTTTTTTGGGGCATGTTCGCATGGTGAAGACCACGGTTTTAATCGTTCGTCCATTTGTGGTGTGAAGTGGTGGATCCAGGATTCTTCAAATGTTACGAAAAGAAGTAAAAATTGCGCTTGAAGAGCTCCAAATTCAGTTTTTCAATCTCCACCCAAATCAGCTTTTGGTCCACCGTCAGCAAATACCGGGAACCAACTTGCCGATAAGAAGTCATAATTTGCATGCCCAAATCGTTTTGCAAGTTTCGAATGAAGGTATCATTTGAAATTTCTACAATCTTGGCTATTTCACGAACCTTGATCTGACGTTTGTCCAACAGAATATCATTGATTTTGTTGGCCATTTCTTTCATTGTTACATTATTTGGGCGTCCTGGGCACTCAGCTTCTTTTGTTTTGGCACCAATGCTGCCAGTTCGTGGCAAAATTCTTTTTTTCCAGAAACCTCTACATGCATTTGATATTTCTTAAGAAAATAAGAAAAAAACTGTTTTTCCATTTAGTTGTGTTCTCTAAAAATTCGCGAGGATGATTTAGTAAAAAAACACCTTATTGGTTTTGAATTCAAATAAACATTGTATTGCCTTATTGGCAGCACTGGCTCGTACGATCGCAGCGAAATTCAGTGAACCATTTGTGCACCATTTCATGGAAGAAAGCAGAGTCTCCATAATATTCTTTAATTGCTAAAACACAATAGTGTGTTGCGCTAGCCGACTTCATGTGTCGGAGTGAGTTCGTTGACGCACCGCGTTAATCAGCTGTTCCCTCTCTCTCTCTCTCAAATACCAAATGAAAAATATTCCGTCAGCTGTTTTCATTTCTAAAATGTCAAATCAAAAAATATTCTGGTCAAACAATTGTACGTTAAAGAAATTAATTGCGGAAAACTAATGCTAAGAAATTTCAAAAAATTAAAAAAAGTTATTCTTGTTGCTAATTTGGCGTATTCATTCAAATTAGTGTTGTCGTTAAAATAATTTTAGTCTGCTGTTTTCATGTCTCAAATGTCAGTTGCCACAAAAATATCTCAATTTAGGAAAAAAACTCTCAATTTGGGAAACATTTCTCATTTCTCTCTGTCAAAAAATATCCAACATGTTCGATAATGAAGTGCGTTGGGTCGACACAATATAGTGTGCATGGCCATTGAATTGTGTGCGTTGAAAGACAACGCCAGTGCTAACGCACTATTGTGTTTCAGGCATAAGTCTGTCTTCAGACTCTTTGATGGTTTTACCGCGCGAAAAGTAGTGCTTTATTAAAACATGAAATCCACTTTTTTTCCTTTCGGCAAATCTCACAAACCAGAGATGTTTCGATCACTGTAAACAACTAATGCTTGAAACAGACGTGCATTAAAATGTGTGTAGTAAAATTTAAAGCACATGGTTTTATGTATATGTAAGTGGACACATTTGTTTACTGCATGGTTACGCATTGGTGCAAGTTGTCGCTGCCTCTAATTTTGATGCAATCCATTTGTAGTAGATCAGCAATATAGTAAGATTTGGTACAATCTTGGGACTTTGCGTTTCATGTAACTGAATGTTTACAATTTGAAGTAGACTGCGGAAACAAAAATGGATGAGAAGTTAATTGATTTTAAAATCAAAACAGCAGCATTTTCTTTAATTTATTATGCAAAAAATTCGTTTCCTGCAATCCAGTCACTTTTCACTACGACAGGAAATTCATGTGACAAGACGTCAACATTTACTGCACGTATGTTTCGTTGTGCATTTCTGCACGCATCAATGCATGCAGTATTGCTGCACATCTGTTCCAGGCTTAAGTGTTTAACAGATCTGTTTGATTTTTTTTTGTCTATGGCCAGAAAGAAACAAGGATGACAAAAAAAATCCTGAGTGCCATTTTGCATGAAAGACACTGACTTATCGATCACCCTACGTAATTTTAAGCCATGGAATTCATTTGAATAACTTCAATTCAGTCAAAATGTATACAAAAACCGGCTGACTGGTGACTGGAAAATTTGATATGACAGTTTAACGCTTTCGAATAAGCCTTCCGTTAATATCGATGATCCTACACTGTTGTCAATTTATGTACCAAAATGATAATTTATCTTGAAATCATTGTTAAATATGTTTACCTAGCGTTGTGTAACGTCCAATAATTTAATTTTAATATGGGATCCTAGAATAATCCCTTTTTTGTCTTGGGTGTGCTTGTTTAGTGTTTGGAAGAGGGTACTGAAAGAAGAACTTTACTCGCTGGTCAAACGAATTAGAGTCTGTCGTCTCAGATGCCTAAGTTATGTAAAGCGAATGGGCATCAATGCACCGGTACGGAAAGCCTTTGACTCCAAAGAGAAGACAAAACGCGGTAAAGGAAGACCGATAGTTGGAAAAGGACCTCAGTCAGCTGGTGCACGTTTAGCTGACGCGCACGTATGCGCCCAGGTGAGTATTCCTCCGGGTTGAGATACACACACAGAGACATACCTTCCTGCGTATCGAGAAAACTCTACATGTACCCAGAAGATGAATAATGGTTTCCTCCTCCTCGTCGTCTTTGCAACTTGTGTGGAAGTCGTTATAAGGTAGACACATAACACATCCTTCTGGCATGTTTGCCAATTGCACAGTGTCCAGTTATGAGGCCAATGAGTGTCTTAATTGCTGGCATGTTCAAGCTAATAAAACAGAACGCTAGTTTGAGGTAAACTACGGACCAGATGTGCTTAGTAGTGAGGCACGTTGTTTCCGCCTACCACCTACGATTGGTGATTTTTTTTTCGGAGGATTTTTGAAACGCTACTGGAGTACTCAGACTCAAAACTGGTCCATTGTACTGCCGGGTAGCAACCTACTCCAATCCCGTTAATTTGATCCCAACTGCGTTGGTGACTGGACCAGATTCGATTTCACTGGGATTCGAACCTGGGACCCCTCGAACTTGGGGCAGGCACTAAACCAACTGCGCCATCCAGTCGTGTTACGATTGGTGATACTACTACGCTCAAGCTTTTGTACCTATCCACAGAAGTTCTTCCTTGTGTGATGGGAGTGTGAGGTGTCTGGCGAGTTCGGAGGATTTCAAGAAATTGAATTTCACAGTGCCCCGTTATCCTGGGGTGAATATTTAAATGCTCGCCAATAAATACAGACCGTATTTAAGGGCTGTCTTTAAGTGGAATGCTACAGAGTCTAGAGCACTTATTGTAGTCTGACTATCAGTACAAATGAAAATGTTCGTTCTACCACATTGTCATTAGGTCACAACCGAACTTCAATGATTGTCATGATCTGCGCTTGAAAAACGCTTAATAGTGACAAAGGCTCTTTCTGACATAAATATCCTTCGAATAGACGCCTTACGCCACCCACTTCTTGAATCCATCTGTAAAAGGGCGCAAAGGGCAATCTATCGTATTTAAGGGCTGTCTTTAAGTGGAATGCTACAGAGTCTAGAGCACTTATTGTAGTCTGACTATCAGTACAAATGAAAATGTTCGTTCTACCACATTGTCATTAGGTCACAACCGAACTTCAATGATTGTCATGATCTGCGCTTGAAAAACGCTTAATAGTGACAAAGGCTCTTTCTGACATAAATATCCTTCGAATAGACGCCTTACGCCACCCACTTCTTGAATCCATCTGTAAAAGGGCGCAAAGGGCAATCTATCGTCTAAAGAATTCCAATCAGATCTGAATGAAAAGCTGATTGAGATGTTTTTCTCGAAGACGAGTTGAGGAAGTCTCTGGTCGTTGAAGGAATCCGAATTTTTTTTTAGTGGAGTGCCCGGAATGATGGCCTTTCCACAAGTGTTTTGTCACATAGCTGAATAAATAGGACTTTAGCAGGCGACAGCGAACTCGGACGATCTGATTGCATACATATCAGGACCTAAGATCGAGGTTTCTGTTAAACTCTTGCAGCTCTTGACTACGTTGGGGTTCAGAGATTTTGCTACCAAAAAATTATGATTATCCACGTCTTAAAGCTTGAATCCACTTTATTCAGAATGCGGTGGAAGTAGTCGTCAGCGGATAGTAAAAAGAATTGGTGAAAGTTGTCAGTTGTTGGGCAACACAGACGACCACTAGCGATCCAAACTGTAGCCAGATATCTGGTGATTTGGCTACACCAGCATTTGTATTTTAACAAACATGTACACTATATCAAAAAATTGCACGTACACGTATGATAAGACTAACTTACCACCACCTAACGGTACTATTTTGTTGTGAATTGCCACAAACAGGTTCTTAAACGATTTCAGTGGATACTGCAGCAATTGCCAACTTATCCGCATCAGTATTACTCGACTCGGTGAAAGCCCACACCACACTGGCATTGCATTAGCCCTGAGGCTGCATACTTGGCGCGTAATTAAGAGGGCCCTTTGACATTTTTCAAGCTGACTCGCTTCTCAGATTTTTTGAAACTATTTTTTTCCGAAATGCAATGTCATCATTTGTGTCGGGTTTGTATGGTGAAATAAAGAATTTAACATAACTAATAATTGATTGGAATCAAAACTTGACACCGGACAAACGGAGACCAGGTTTTCAAAAACCATCTGTTAACTTCCGTCTGTTAACGTCATAAAAATTTGAGTGAGAGAGTACCTATGCCAACACAACGGTGCTCGCGTCTAAGTCTCTTCAAACAACGAGGCTACACTAAAAAATTGAATTGAGAAAGTCAGAAAAATGCAGCACTCTGACCGCTTTGTCCGCGAGACTTGTTCAGGAAATGATTGTTAAATCTATGAGCGTGGTCCATTGCATTCTTAATGGAGATTTGGGACAGAGAAAGATCGGAAAAAGAAAAATATATGACATGACAATGCACCGTAGTTGTTAGAGAGTTTTTGGCCAAAAAAGGCCTCACAACGGTCGACTACCCACCATACATACCTGATCCTGATCCATCTATCCATACTCACCATACCATAGTGCCGTGCGACTTCTACCCGTTTCCCAATTAATGTTGAGGAGGAACACCTGCAGTACGATTTCTAACATCCAGAAGGCGTCAACCGATAATCTCAAGGCTATTCTGGCCCTCAAATACCAGACATGGTTCGAAAAATAGAGCGCTACGAAATTCGGTGTGAAGAAAGGTTAAAGATGTGCTCACAAAGCTCGATAGAAGAATCAGAGATGGCGTTGCAATTGGGAGTTAGTTTAAACCAGTCTCACCGGAAGGGGGACAGACTGTGTAAGTGCGTCGATTCCAGCTCTAAGGAATAATAATTGTACATGAACACGGCACAACCTCTCTCACTGATTGCATAGAGAGTATTATTGGAGGAAAAGTTTCTCAAACATAGCCGTTCGTAGCCGGCATAAAACTGTAGGTCTCCTCCATTCGTGAGAGAATCACAACAGGCACAACATGAGTAGTTGCTGTAGGAATTTGGCCCAAGTCTCCCTCGGATTGCAGCGCCACTTGAAGAATGAAGAAGCAGAAGAGGCTTTCATAAGAAGCGAAATCTGCATCTACATTTAGTCTTATTCGGATTCGGCAATACTTTCAAATTTAGGATAATCTGAAGAATGTCTTGTTATTTCTTCACCTTACCCAATTGAAAATTGAAATTCGTTCCACAGTTCTGGTGCAAATGATGCAAAGTTGCTTCCTTTCCTTCTTTTTCTTCCATTCAATGGGACAGGTTAAGACGTAAACGCGACTTTGTTTGTCAACAAGTTTTCTATAAAAAATGCTATAAATTCTCTCACAATTGCTTTCCATCTTCTTAGTCGCTTTCTTAACTAGTCGCTCTCACTTTCTGTATTCATGACTTTCGTGTACTCTCATTCTGTCACTTCTTTTGAATTTCGGTCAACTGCAATTAACTGCTTAGCTCTTGAATTTGCTTTGTTTTGAAGCGGATGCAAACTCTTTGTACAAATCGCTTTGTCTAATCGCATTCCAGTCCCATATCCAACGAATTCATTTTATATCTATTGTCTAGGCTTCATTAGCAACACCCTCACGTTCCTAAACGGGAACAGTTGTCTCGAAATGGATGCGAAGCTACTGTTTGCTTTAACAAAAATGTCAATCTACGTTAACTTACTTACTGTGAACTGACTAACCGCATGTGAATCATATTTGGTTGCCTTTAATCGTTTGGTGTTGGCGTTAGCAGAGACCTTCTTCAGCTTATTTTAGCTACCGTGGGTTTTAAATTTGTATGTTATCTGATTCATATAACGGGTGGGCCAAATAGGAGTTTTTTTTAAAAATACAATAAAATGAACAAAATTAAATTTGTTTTCATGTATTATGGCTTTATGAGGAAGAACTAACATTACCATTAATTATGAAATACAATGTCGCTCAAATGACTGCTTCGGCTGGCTTCGCAGTAGCGCATTCTGTCACCCCAATTTTCCAAGATCTTGTTGATGGTTTCAGGCTGTAGCTCACGGATTCCTTGGATGATATTGGCCTTAAGTTGTTGAATCGTTCCCGGATTGTTGGCATAACATCGCTCCTTCATGGTTCTCCACAAAAAAAACTCCATCCAAAGCGGTCAAGGCGACCAATTGACATCGACAAGACGGCTGATAACACGATTTGGGAATTTGATGCGCAAAAGATCGATTGTGGCATATGCTGTATGGCATAGCGCGCCATTCTGTATGAACCATAGGTCGTTCAAAATCCATGTCTTCAATTTCAGTACGAAAAAAAGTCGGTTAACATGGCTCTGTAACTTCCACCGTTGACCGAAATGTTGTTCCCAGCCTCATTTTCGAAGAAAAATGGTCCAATGATGCCACCACTCCACAATCCGCACCAAAGTGTCACTCTCCGTTGATGCATTGGCTTCTCGTGGATGCATAACGTGCGGGTTTTTCGAGCCCCAGATGTGGCAATTTTGTGTTTGTAGCCGCTAAGATGAAAATGTGCCTCGTCAAAAAAGATGATTGTTCGCCCAAAATCGTTGTCGAATTCAAGCTGCTCTAAGGCCCAAACTGTGAAGCGATAACGAAGCGAATGGTAGCGCGTCTTAAATTGCTAAGTCAGTAGGACGTTGTAAGCGAATGATCCGAGATCTTTGTGCAGAATTCTCTCTCTCCTCAGGCTAGTGCGTGAAATGTTGAGCTGCTGAGATCGATGGCGAGTTGATGTTCGTGAATTGAGTCTCACACTCTTGGCCACATTCTCATCTGTGCGCACCGTACGACGATGGGGACCATGAGTCTTGTCCACTAGCACAATAGTCTCACGAACTTTTTGCACAAACAAGCAGTCGCGGTGGGGGCTTCATTTCGGCCATAATTTATTTTCAAAAAACGCACTGTTTGGGCTGCGCAGCACTCACTTTGGAAAAAAATCGATCCATTTCGTTCCGCGGTTCGGTATGATACCGACTTTCTGTCAAGATTTTGAGCGGGAAACAGATGTCAGTGTCAAAATAACCTATGATTTAAAAAAAAAAACACTAGATGGCCCACCCAGTATTCTACGATGAATTTCTGCAGTTTCAGATTTGTCCACATTTAGGCAAAAACTATTCAAAAGAACTGTTCGACTATGAATCTGAAGCCATTTATTTAGCTTGTCATGACCTTCCGTCATAGATGTGAGTGTCGAAGTCTAGTTTAGTTAATCTCCTTCTTTTTAAGTTGACATCGTGTGTAAAGCGAAATTGAGTGTTTTAACGAATATGTTGGTTTGAGTGGCGACCAACGTAGGTCCATATTGCAACCAAAACTCTCCGAAAATCTAGGTCAATTAATCCCTACTGCCATTCTGAATACAGAATGATCTTGAAGTATGTCCAGAAATAGACGACTGGATGGCGCAGTTGGTTAAGTGCCTGCCCCAAGTTAGAGGGGTCCCAGGTTCGAATCCCAGTGAAATCGAATCTGGTCTAGTCACCATTTGCCGTTGGGATCAAATTAACTGCACTGGAGTAGGCTGCTTTCTGGCAGTACAATGGACCAGACTGAATGCTCCAGTAGTGTTTCAAAACCGTCCGAAAAAAAGGAAGAGCTTTCGTGAAGCATGTCTGTAGGATGGGCTTCTCTTTTAACAACTTCCGCTAAAGTTGCAGAGATGAGTAGGTTAGGTTAGGTTTAGGGTGGTTAAACATCGCACCCTTCAGAGGCCATAGGGCCTATTGTGAATCCCTTCATTTTCCTTCTGTTAACCTATCCTGTCACGTGGTGGCTATATATACAACAACCTGGGTGGTTCTAATCGGCAGTAAAAGTGTAGGTCTCACGGGGTAAAAGTGTAGGTCTCCCCCCAAACCCAGGGCACAATGGACCCAACTGTTGGTCTAAGTGATCCGCGACCCAGTCGCAAGGGCATCCTACCTACCTACCTACTACGTGGTGGCTAAAACCTCCCCGTGCTCTTTATGAATGTTAGATTCGCATTCGCTAAGACCGCAGTCTCTGTGAAGAATCTTTGGCCCATCAAAGTTAGGCGCCGATTCTGGAGAGCTAGGCAGTGGCAAAACAGATGTTGGATCGACTCGGTCGCTTCCTCATCGCCGCAGCTCCAGAGCAGAGAACGCTGGATTCCGCATTCCGTTTCCGGAGCATTGTTCCGATGGGACAGAGTCCTGTGATCACTCCGTCGAGCACACGGATCGGGTTTCGGTCCAACGCCACGCTTCTTTGTTAAGCTCTGATCTTGTTGTGTGACAGTCATTTCGTGCAAGCCTACACGAGGTAGCCTGTTTTTGTATTGTGTCGCTTATGACGGCAGAGATAGTTGGAAGAGGAGTAAACCATTGCCCATCTTCTAGGCACATGTAGTGTCTTCTGGATCCGCAGGAATACCCATTTGGGCTTCTACTATTTCAACAATTTGATGGAGCTAAAAAACTACCATTTCACCACAAGCTCAGAATAGTTTGACTGGTAGAAAATCTTAAAGTCCACGGTGTACCACAAGGTGGCCTTAGTGCGACTGTACATTTTGCGTAACTTAACCTATATATATATAATGGCGGCGCTACAGTCCGAGGTGGACCGGGGCCTAGCTACTCAGCAACCACTCGTGTTGTGCATGCTATTGTTCTCTCACGAGTAGAGGGGACCTACAGTTTAATGCCGACTCCAAACGACAATTTTGAGAAGCTTTTTCTAGACAGTTTTACTCTTTGAGTATTGTCAGTGACTCGAAAGAGGTGGAGTCGTGAAAAAATGTTTGGTGTTTTTTCGAGAATCGAACCGACAACATAGACCGTAGGAGTCGACGCACCTACCCACTACGCTACGGCGCCCACCTAACCTAACCTACCTTGCAAAAATAAATGCTCCAGAGAAAACGGGACAGAGTTTTAAAACTATGCTTAAAAACCGAAAAGGACGTCAAGAAACTATGGATATTCGTCCAAAAGCCGAACTGGTTCCAGAAATGAGCGGCAGGATGTGGCAACACAATGGACCCTGTGGGTCTAAGTGAATCCAATGTGCATACGTTGGAAGCCACCATACCTACCTACCTACCATGCCTAAAAACTTAAGCGCTGCTAAGCATTTAGAGCACAAAAAAACATAACTTTGGTGGAGTGAACCCTGAGATCGTTTCAAGCCATACGAGAGCATTTTCATTTATTTACCACCACATTGTTCAAGTCTCTTTGCTAGAAACTAGTCTGCCTCCAAACGAATCTCCTTTAAGGAGAAAAATTGATTAAAATTCCGTCCAGCGTTCAACATTTGCATATCTAATAAAATACTGGCTAAGATCAAACTCACATGCGGGAGCAGAAATCACTCTCAGCCCCTGTGCGACTGCACAGTTCATCGGTCAGTCTCGCGTTCGTGCTTCTTCAGTACTTGTAGGGCAATTTGAAGGCCTTGTTCTTTTTTTTTTTTGTATTTCTTCTCCAGAACCGCTCTGATGCTGATGTGGCAGTGCCACTCTGTGCACGTTACTTGTTATTTAGAGGCGAGATCCACATTTGCGTATGCGATTAGGGTTGTGAGAACGCTCGGATTTATTAGTATTAATGTGGAGTGTTTAAGAAAATTGACGCAACGATCATGATGATGACGATGCCGATGAGTGGGAGAGCCAATGCGAGGCGGGATAAGTTCGTTTTGTTTTATGAATTTCTCACGTTCACCAGAATCAATGATCCGTTCAATTGAAAATTACTTTGATTGCAATCAGGAAATTCATTTAAATCGCCTTACAGATTGTAATTCAAGTACATAAGTGTATAATTTCGTTAGTAATGCCAAACGTGAGTTTCTTGACGGGAACTTTAAAGTTAAAAAAAATAGTTCACAGTGATCTCATTTCGAATTATATTATGACTTGTTTAGAAGGTCTGCGTATGGAATGAACTGTTCAGCATTTGGTCTTGAAAATGGAATTTTATTGAAATCACAAGCTACAATATGTTCTGTAGAATCAGCCTATGTATGTGCTCCTCAAGAATGAATCTCCAGACAGCAGTTCTCACTCATTCGCTAAAAATATGCCAAAATTACGTGATTTTGGGTGGTACATCTGTTGGTGTCGTGGTGTAGTGGATAAGTGCGTCGACTCCTACGTTCGAGGTCTAAGGTTCGAATCTCGAAAAAATACCTAACATTTTTTCACGGCTCCATCTCTTTCGAGTCACTGACAATGCTCAAATAGTATAATTGTCTAGAAAAGCATCTCAAAATCGCCGTTCGGAGTCGGAATAAAACTGTAGCTCCCGTTCACTCGGGAGAGAACAAAAGCACGCCGTTATTATTATTTTTATCTGCTGGTGCCTTTCTAAAAAGTTGAAAAAAAAAATCAAAATTTTTTTGTTCAACATTTTTCAACGATTGATACTTTATCGAAAAGTGGACACCTTCCGCTTAATTATGAAATATTATTTCAGTTAAATTACTGCCTCCGCTGGCTTGACAATAGACCATTATTATTATTATGGTTGAGGGTATGTTGCACCGCGACCTTTAAGATCTATTGTGCCCCCTTTCAATACCTTAGCACAATTACGAGTTCCCCTCAAGTACAGTTCTTTTCAGAGTTGTATTGAGGGTAATGGACTCCTATTGCGCATAGGTGAAGAAATCTGTTCTAGAGTATACTCTCTAAGCCAGTTTCCTTCAGGAATCTGAGAATGAGAGATGGTTCTTGTGATTGAATTTCTTCTTCTGATAGTAGATACTTGCCCAGACTTCTTTTTCTTTTTTTAGACCATTCTGTCAATCCAACTTTTCAATACGTTTTCGGTGTTTCGGTCATTATTTTACGAACAGCTTGACCAATTTTGTTCTTGAGTGCCTGAATCGGTTGTGGGTTGTTCACGTCGCGTCGATATTTGAAGGTAACCCAAATAAAACGTCCAATGAAGTGGCCAAGCAACATCCTCAAAATGACTGATTACACGATTATTGAACTTAATGCCGTAAATGACTTGAGGAGACTTATGCATACTCTAAATTTTTTCAAATTTTGCAATGAAATGTCAATACACTCAATGTTTATGGGGTTTTATCAAAACGCATGAAAAAGCTTCTTCTTCTTCTCCTTTGGGCGCTACAGTCCGAGGTGGACCTGGGCATCACTCAACATGCCTCTCTAGCCAGCACAATCTCTCGCCAGCTGTCTCCAGTTTCACACTCCAAGCCGGCCGAGGTCCCCCTCGACTTATGCGCGCCACCTTGTACGTGGACGTCCTCTGTTGCGTTGTCCCACAGGCTCAGAGTCGAAGACTCTTCGGGCCGGAGCTAAGTTGTCCATATGCTCTAAATGCACTAGCCATTTGGATCCGTAGACGTTGTTCGTAGACGCCTGGCTAGACTCATGTCGCTGTACAGCCCATACAGTTCGTGGTTGAACCTTCTCCTCCAAATGCCATGAACGCAAACAGGACCAAAGATCGCGCGCAGAACTTTTCTCTCGAAAAGACCAAGAGACTGTTCATCCGCTTGGGAGATTGTACATGCCTCTGTGCCGTAAAGCAGAACTGGGATGATCAAGGTCTTATACAGAGTCAACTTGGTCTTCCGAGAGAGGGCTCTACTACTCAATTGCTTTTTGAGCCCAAAAAAACAGTGGTTGGCAAGAGTTATTCTGCGCTTGATCTCGGTACTGATGTTGTTTGTACTGTTTACAGCGGAGCCAAGGTAGACAAAGTCCTTAACTACCTCAAAGTTATAGCTGCCTATGGTGACGTTCTGGCCAAGTCACCGGCTCCACATCTTTCGAGTCACTGACGATGGTCAAAGAGTAAACCTGTCTAGAGAAAGCTTCTCAATCTCGCCGTTCGGAATCGGTATTAAACTGTAGGTCCCCTTCACTCGTTAGAAAACAATAGCACGCACAACACGAGTGGTTGCTGAGAAACTAGGGCCAGTTTCACCTCGGACTGTAGCGCCGCCATTATTATTATTATTATTATATGGCAGCGTGTATAGAGACAAGCTATTCAACGCCATGTCTACTTTTCACATTCCTGCCAAACTCGTCAACCTGTGCAGGCTGACGGCAGAGAACTCTCGTTGTTCCAACAAGGTCGGTAACGGTAACGAACTCGTCTAGACCTTCAATGTCATAAAAGCAAGACGACGCTCTTTCATTTGAATTTTTCAACATCTTTCTTGAGAAAATTGTGTAAAACTCATTGGCCAAGATTAGAGGCATAATCCTAAATTTCGTACCAGCTTCCAGCAGCGGTGAGCCGTCAATGGGGTAGTTTCTTGCATTGAAAAGCCAACGACTAAAATAGGTCTGACGGTAAACGAGGACAATCGAAGTAAAAGCTGTCATCGCGGAAGGACGCACAACATTGCCTGACTTTATTTTGATTGCCTGTCTACATCGTTCCATTGTTAAGATCAGGTGGATCAACCGTTCCCCCGCCTAAAAGTAAAGAAGCAAGTTTCGGAGTAACAAGCTTCAAGGTTGGTGAGTTCGTAGAATAAGGACTTCTAACGTCGCTGTTCCAATAAATACTAACCTAACGAGGTTATTATCACAAAGACTTGGAAGCGTAAATCCCAGATGAAGACAAGGTTTTTTTACAACTTCGCTGTCCCGAATATTAACTTCAATAATTCTTACAGCCGTACGCCTCCTATCGTCAGTTACATGATAAAGGAGTTTCGACACACACTGTGTCGAAATCGTGATCAAATTGTGCGTTCACACACACATAAAGTCGAATTTACGGTCAAAATTTAAAAAGCATGTCGCTAACGTTCGAAAATGTTGCTCTGTTAAAGTGGACAACCTGAGGCGCAATAAATAATTATCTCAGGCGATCGTTTCTCTGCACGATTTTTCCTCATAATTTCATTTTTTATTCTCGTTCTGTCGTCTCATGGAATTCGCACGTGAATTCTATTTACCGCACTTGGCCGACTTAATTAGCATTCGTGCGGCGTATTTGGGAATTCTGTCATCGAAGTCCTTCTGAATACCCGAATTCGTAATCGACTTTTATTGAGTGCGATATATGGGATTACAAGCGATAAATTTCGTTGCGAAACTTAACCCGTTCATATTTCTTTGTTGAGTTGCTTGTTGAAAGCACACCGTCCGGAGTTGGGCAGACACGAACGTCGAAACGAGTGGTTGCGGAAGAGCTACGAATGGACACATGGGAATGAAATTGAAGTTGCCCAGATCCACATCGAGGGAAAATATTAAACAAACCATTGCCAGAGCACATCGTGTGGCGAACGAGGAAGATTCATTGCGTTGGAACACCTAGGGTGCTGTGTTGGGCGCAATCAAAGGGCTTCAACGCTGAGGTGTGCTGAATTGTTTGGTAAACAATCTGGAAGTTCTTAAATTATATTCCTCTTGGTAAACTACTGGTTTGCACAGAGAACGAAGGACGGCATCAGGGAATGGAATGTGAGAGTGTTGATGGATGAACGTTCGTGTATCACTGATTCTGGCTTTTTGCTTTCAGGCCGTTTCCTTGGTATTATTTGTTTGTGGTCAACGAGGCGTAGTGGGCAACTGCGTTGACTTCTAAAGTGTAGGTTCGAATCTGGACACAGTCATTTTCATATGCATTTCATGGGCACCCCTCTCATGTCTCTGGCACAGAGGGTATAACTGCTAAGAAAAGCTCTTTAAATACGTGGACTAGTTCGTAAATGCGTCGTTTTCTATGGTGATGGTCCATGGTTCGAGTTCGAACATATTGCCTTTAGTTTATACGACACCACCTCTCTCGAGTCACTAACAATGAGAGTATAACTGTCAGAAAAAGCTTCAAAGGTAGGTAGGTAGGTATGAAGTGGCTTAGATGTGCACTTAGACCAGAGTTGATCCATTGTGCCGCCACATGGTTTGACCGGGGTCAATCCAATAAAGTATCAGAGGGAAACCATTTGAAGCCTATAATGGAGCGTAGTAGATTGTTAATGGGAACCGCACTAAGTTCACATAAATTATCGAAAAAGTAGGCCCCTAGACGAAGGCGTCGAATAGACGCTAGGGTCGGGCAGGAGCAGAGAAGGTGTGAGACGCTTTCCACTTCCTCCTCGTCTAAGCAGCTTCTACAGAAATCATTAGCCGGGACACCTAGTCTGCTGGCATGATTTCCTATGAGGCAGTGTCCTGTGATGACACCGACGATTGTACTTATATTCGATCTATCACGAGACATTAAATCCTTAGATCTTCTGAGATCTAGCTTAGGCCAGATCATTCTGGAGGTGTGACACGTAGTGCCACTCGCCCATCTGCTATTTATTTCATGAGTTGCCTCTAATGAGAGCAACAATTTACAAGTTGTGAGGGGCATACCCAAGTTACTGTGTTTAGGAAGTAATGGCTGTAAAGTTGGGAACTTGGCAAGTTCATCTGCTTTGCAGTTGCCTGGAATGTCTCTATGGCCTGGCACAGGCAAATATTGAACTGGTCGGCCATCTTGTCTAAAGATGAGCGGCAGTCTATTACAGTCTTAGAGTTTATAGAGACCAATTCCAGGGCTCTGATGGCTGGCTGGCTGTCCGTGAAAATACAAATATCGCGAGCGGATATTACGTTCCATTTGAGCCAGGACAGCGCTTCACTTATCATCATTATCTCCTCCTGAAACACGCTACAGTAGTTGGGTAAGCGAAAGGAGAGACTTATATTTAGTTCATCAGAGAAAACGCCACTACCCACCCCATCCGTGAAGAAGTGCAGGGAACCTGCAAAAGGTTTAAGATTCTCTTTCCAGAAGTCTCTATCTGGAGTCAGGGTTTTAAAGTGTCTGTCAGGGAAGTATAGGGGTGTGGCATGGTCCAGAATTCTCGTGGGGAAGTTTAAAGAACTTAGTATGGAGGAGTGGCCAAAGGGATTATTGGTCCACTGGGCAGAGGCCGTAAGACGAATAGCAGTGTTCTTTGCTAGTAGTCTGCCAAAAATGTCAATTGGGGATAGGTTCATGATCACGTACAGCACATCTGAGGGTTCATCCTATGCAGATGCAAGCTTGACGTTGAACTTTCCTAATGAGGTTGTAGTGTATGGTTTTGTCTAGTATTGGCCACCAGACATGCACTCCATACAACAGAATGGGTCTAACGACGGCTGTATAGATCCAATGGATCATATGAGGTTGGAGACCCCATTTCTTCCCTAGTGCTCTTTTACATATGTAGAGAGCCAGCGTCGCTTTGCGGGTGCGCTCCATTTTGTCCGGCTTCCACCCTGCCTTATCTAGCAACAAAAGTAGTTCATTGACTACGATGTTCCAGAGCAGGGGAGATAGAACTTCACCTTGTTGTATTCCTCTGCTGGCAAATCTGGTGGCTGTGGTGGAACCCAGCTTCGATATGATTACTCTACTGACAAGCAGTTGGTAAATCAATCTACAGAGTCCCTTGTCCACGCCAAGATTCACCAGTGCACTGATGATAGAGGATGTGTAGACATTGTTGAAAGCTTCAAAATCTTCAAAACTTCAGTCAAAGTTTGACTTCGCCTTTCGGAGTCGGCCAAAAACTTTAGATTCCCTCCACTCGTGAAACAACAATAGCACGCACAACACGAGTGGTTGCTGTGGTTGCTAGGCCCAACTCCAACACGAGCAAACATTTTAAACAATTCTACCGTTCTCTCTCCACTATGCTCTTAAGAAGACGTCACATGAGATGTTACACCTCAAGTTCACTTGGAAAAAAGCTTTATAGCCTATGACTTCTCGTTAGCATGATTCTTTTGTATCGGGTTTAGTTCGAAAATTCGGTGTAATTGCGACATAAAGGATGAAATTTTGCAGAAACCAAAGCAAAGTCGACGATAATGCTATAACATGAGTCGCTGCCTGGATGTCGCTGACCCAATCACTTTAGGGGTCTATTTGGTATTCTTGACTCTTCTCTAGGATTTTTCTCAATGTGAATATTGATCGCCACTGGACTATTCTGGTCGTATCTGGATTCAATTGGTCGCAATGTGTACCATTGCGTATTAAAAGTGAAAGAGAGTGGGTTACTCTGTGGTGGTTCACCAATCTTGGTCCAAAATGAAACCACATCATAGTGTAAACCTATATGTGGCATGTGCGGATTTATTGAGTAGATGTGGTTTCACACCCTTTGATGACTTTAAGAAATTATGTCGTTATTAAGCCGAGCTTGGTGTTAGCGGTTTTTAATGCAGTATTTGTTCCAACTCTCACCTTCTTCTTCTTCTTCTTCTTCTTGGGGCGCTACAGTCCGAGGTGGACCTGGGCCTCACTCAACATGCCTCTCCAGCCAGCACGATCTTTCGCCAGCTGTATCCAGTTTCGCACTCCAAGCCGGCCGAGGTCCCCCCCGACTTGTGTGCGCCATCTTGTAAGTGGACATCCTCTGTTGCGTTGTCCCACAGGCTCAGAGTCGAAGACTCTTCGGGCCGGAGCTAAGTTGTCCATACGCTCTACATGGCCTAGCCATCTTAGGCGTTGGATCCGTAGACGCTTGGCTAGACTCATGTCGCTGTACAGCCCATATAGTTCGTGGTGGAACCTTTTTTGACATTGAAGGTCTCGGTGAGTTACCGACCTTGATGGAGAAGCGAGAGTTCTCCTTCGTCATGCTGCTCAGTCTGATGAGTTTGGCAGGAATGTCAAGACTAGACATGGCAACATATGCGGCCTTGAAATCGACAAATAGGTGGTGTGTGTCAATTTGCATTTCTTGGGTCTTCTCCAGGATCTGCCGCAGTGTGAAGATTTGATCGATGGTGGACTTTCCGGGCCTCAAACCACTCTGATAAGGACCTACCAGTTTGTTCACGAATGGTTTCAGGCGTTCACACAGAATGGCAGAAAAGATCTTATAGGCGATGTTTTATTTTATTTTATTTGTTCACAAACTTAATACAAGCCGTAGGCAACTATGACTAAATTATTTACAATATTTTGCTTAAGACTACTTAAACCTACTTGAAATATACAATTTTCTAAGGAAAGGAGGAAAGGGCATGTCTTAGTGAGCTCTTGTTTGTATTAAAATCAAACGTGCTTAGGGTCTCGTTGGTTATACGCAACATTCGCGACATAGGTTCATTTCGCCCATAATCAGTACGATGGTACTTGAGATGGAAGAGAGGCACTACCCTAAGGGAACGAGGATTGGTGTTGAAAGATATCTTTTGAAGCAGTGCAGGACAATCAATGATGCCCGATAATAACTGGTGTACAAATAATACATCAGCAACTTTTCTACGTTTTTCGAGTGATTGCATGCTCAACAGGCACAACCGATGCTCATAAGGGGGTAGATTATATCTGTCGGACCAAGGTAGTCCACGGAGAGCAAAACGAAGAAATCTCCGTTGGACACACTCGATTCAATATTTTTGCGTAACCTGATAGGGAGACCAAACTTGACTAGCATATTCCAAAATCGGTCTAACAAAAGTACAGTAGAGGGACTTCGTTACGTAAGGGTTCGGGAATTCTTTCGACCAGCGTTTAACGAAACCGAGGGCAGAATTAGCCCTACTAATAATATTTTCGATATGGGGACGAAAGTTAAGTTCTCTATCGCAAATGACACCTAAGTCACGCAGTAAAGTAACTGTGGGAACGGGTTCGTCACCAATAAAATAAGTTCGAGGGGTAGCCGAAAGGCGCTTACGAGAATATGTGATAGCTTGGCATTTTGTAACATTTAGAACAAGAAAATTTTTTGTACACCAAGTCGAAAAAGTGTTCAAATCCATTTGAAGTTCATACGAGTCAGTGGAGATAGAAATTTCCTTAAAAAATTTGTATGTCGTCCGCATAAACTGAAAGACGAGAATAATTAATGAAGTTATCCACGTCGTTAATTGTTAGGATGAAAATCAGCGGACCAAGATGGCTACCCTGGGGGACCCCAGAAGTGGCTACAAAAGAATTGGAAACAGAGGATCTAAAAATTACTTTATATTGTCGCTCTTCAAGGTATGACTTGATCCACGCAATAAACTCCGTTTGGAAGCCAAGAGCTTTAAGTTTCAGAAGTATAATCGCGTGTGAGATTTTATCAAAAGCTTTGCTAAAATCGGTAGCGACAACATCAACATCTTTGCCATCTTCCAATGCGCACAAGGTGCTGGACACGAATTCTGTCAGGTTTGTCGTAGTTGATCTTCCCTTAAGAAATCCGTGTTGATGGACGGAAAGGACAGACCTACAGTGAAAAAACATAGTATCATAAACAATGCTTTCAAATAATTTAGGCAAGGCAGAGAGTTTGGCTATAGGCCGGTAGTTCGCAATCTCATTTTTTGGACCTTTTTTATGTAAGGGGATTATAAAAGAGCTTTTCCAAGCCTTAGGAAAGACACTTAGTGAAAGAGAGAGACGGAAAAGCGTCGCTAGAGGCTGAGATAAGTAATTTGCACATTTTTTCAGAACTACAGCAGGAAGGCCATCTGGACCAGCGGAATATTCATTTTTAAGTTTGTCAATATTATTCTTCACGATTGCCGCGGTGATGTCAACTGAAGTAAAAGAAGTTTGGGCAAAATATTTCGTGTATGAGAAGTAAGAATGATCGGGTTCAGTTACATGATTAGAGAATGAATATTAAGAATAAATTAGCGACTAAACAAGGATCATTCGAAGATATATCAGAGAAAGTCAGAGTCGCCGGGTAATTATCTGATTTCTTTTTAGTATTAATAAAGTGAAAAAATCGTTTGGGGTCAGAAATTATGCCAGACTGCATTCGGTCCATGTATTGCAGATACAGTGATTCGCAAAGTTCGGAAAAAGCGGAGTAGGCGTGAAGATAATTAGAAAGATTTAGGTTCGAGCGGGTTTCTAAAAAAGTACGCCAAAGTTTATTCCTTTTATTGCGAAGAGACCGAAGTTCTTTATTATACCAAGGTGGAGATGAAGAAAAGTTCTTTTGGGGCATGAAAGGAACGGACTGCATGAAACAGTCAAAAATTGCGGAGTAAAATTTTTCAAGTGAGCTATCAACTGAAATATAATGTGAATTCACAAAAATACTATCGAAGTTAAGAGAACCTCAGAGGTTACGAAGTTTAGTAAAGTTAGCCTTACGAAAATTAAAGCTGTACGAGTATTCGGATGCTACAGTTCTGTTAGCGTTGTTGTAGGAAACAATACGAGATAGGGGTGGATGGTATTGGTCCAATTTGGAGAGAAAATGGCTACTTGCTAAAAGTGTACAGTTATCGGTGTCTGATGAGAAGATGAGATCCAGTTGTCTACCTAAGTTATTTGTAGTACCGCTTAACTGATAAAGGTTGCAGTCAGTAAGGCAATCGATAAAAAGAACCTCCTTATCTGAGGAGGGATTAATTGCGACATAATGGGATTCATCATCTGATAGAGTCCATTGAAGATCAGGAAAATTAAAGTCTCCAAGAATCAAGACGGTGTCGCTAGGATCGGCGTTATTGAACAGAGAATCGATCGCATCGATGGCTAACTGATAGCTCTGCATAGGCTGGGCCGGACGGATGTAACAACAGAGAATAAAAATGTGGCACTTAGGCATAGTTATTTTGACACAAATTAATTCAAAATTAGATGAGTGAGAAGTTTTGATTAGGGTAGAGTCAAATCGGTTGTGAACTGCTAAAAGAACACCCCGACCCGAGGAATCATTCTCTTTCTCAAAACCATCGTCTCGAAAAACATTAAAGTCAGGAGTAAATAATTCATTGTTGGCAAAATCAGGTGTAAGATTAGTTTCGTTAAGGGCGAAAATATCATAAGGAAGCTTTTGTGAGTTAAGATATATATTGGGTGTTTTAGTACGCAACCCTCGCACGTTTTGATAGTATACACAAAGATACTCAGGGGAAGTTAGAGGTAAATACGTAATATTAGATTGAATACCTAATCGTTTTTTGGATGCGGCGTTATAGGTGCAGCTGCAGATGTTGATTTCTTAGGTCTGGAAACGAATTCGTGTACTAATGCTCCATCAGGCCAAAATTCTTGAGACAGTAGTAGTCCGAGGAGGGAGTCAGGAATCAACAACTTAAAAGATGCAATTTCCCGAGGTTCTTTAAAGTTGTATTTGATACACTTGATGGATGAAGGAGACTTATCCCTCGATAGTCAAAGGGGTCTCCTTTCTTGTGGATCGAGCAAACGATACTGATATTCCACTCATCGGGCATGCTTTCCTCCGACCATACTTTACAGATGAGCTGGTGCATGCGCCCTGCCAGATCACCTCCAGCAACGAGAGAGGAACTTAACGTTGGGCAGCTGCTTCTTTGAACGGAAAGGGCTGTACTTCGATGGTTTGGTCACGTGGGACGAATGTTTCCATCACGACTTCAGAGGAATGCCTTGAATGCGATTCCATCAGGTAGGCGACAGCTTGGCAGACCCAAGACGAGATGGTTGGACGAAATCCAAACACTCGCCTGGTTGCGCTTGGGCATAGCTCCTGATAAGTTAGAGTCGATGGCGGAGGTCGAGTGGCCTGGAGATCTCTCGTGCATGCATTGCCCCTGTGACCCCTTTAGTGGAACATGCAGGTCAGAGACGAAATAAGATGAGATGAGTACATGGAAGCCTACTTCTTTGAGAACCCCGATGATCTCGGAGAGGGACCTATCAGCGCCTATTCGCATCATAGAATAGTTGGTTACTCTAATTTGTATAGTAGCCCTCATCTACATTTAGGCCCTATGTGGGCCTTTGATTGTTCAAATGGTTCCCCCAGGGTAGATAACCTAACCTATGCGGCTTGCATTCGATTTCAGCTCGACAGCTAATATTTCTATGATGATTCTTGTGATGACAGATTAAAAAAATTAATAAATCTTCAATAGACGCGCAGAAATGGTTTTAAATTCAAGCGAAATACATTCATAATCCGTTCAGGGAATGCATTTATATCTTAATAATCTGATAGAACGCACCTCTTTTAAGCCATCTGCTGTCACTATTTGTGACAACATCAAGTCTACTCAAATAAACAACTCTATTTACATAATCTGTTCATTTATCGGCAAATAATTGTATTCAAATCACATGACGAGAATCTTGTTACGGTATATTATAGACAAAAGAATGCAAATCACTCATTGCATCATGATCGGAATTATGGGACTTGTTGCTGTAATATCGCTTAATTGTTTTAAGGTGTAAATTATCATAGAAACCTAGCCTTCATGCTTTTCAGCGATATTTAGTAAGTGACACGCACATTTGGACATGCTTAACTACACGCCAGTTCACACGTGCGTCAAGAGTGATCAATTAATCATTTTCACAACGAATGGAAAAAGGTTGTGTATGAATTGTGTGATTTACTAATTGGATTGTTATTTTTTGAATCATTCTGTTGAATTCAAAGCATAACCAAAGTTCTAATTTGTTTATTAGTCATTTGGGTCATTGCACGGAGTTGATGTGTTCATTCTGAATAGGATACCGAAAATGAACTGCAAATCAAATTCCTATCTTAGGACCAGTCTATTACAGTCCGGGGTGGACATGGGCCTCAACCAACAAGCCTCTCCAGCCAGCTCGATCTTTAGCTAGCTGCCTCCAATTTCGCACGCACAGTTGGTTGAGATACCTTTCCACTTGCGTGCGCCACCTGAGTCGCGGTCTTCCTCTACTGCGCCGTCTCTCGGGGGTAGATTCGAAGACTTTCCGGGCCGGAGCATTAGTTTCCATTCGCCCCACATGATCTAATCACCTCAATCGCTTGATCTTCATCCTTCTGGCTAAGTCAATGTCACTGAACAGCGTCAACAGTGAATGAACATTCAGTCATCTGCTGAAGGTTTATCCACTAAATAAATATTCACCGGAATGAGGTAGAACAGACATGGATATATAAAATTAAAGCTCGGAAGTAATACTTTGAAATATTGTGAATTTTATTTAACATAAGTATAATTATAAAACAATTAATTAACTTTCAAAGAGAAAAGTGCTAAAAACAGCATTGAGTGTTGTGTCAGTGACTGTAAGACATAAAGGCTCGATTCTGTTAAACATTTGTATGAAAATTTAAGACCGGCATATACGAGAACTGAAAAGGCGGTAAAGTCATACAAAGTACAATTTTTTTCTCAATAAGACACTTTTTAAAAAGGGATGTGTCCTCTGTGAGGACTCCGAAACCCATCAAACCCTTGCACGAGTAAGACGAAGCCCATTGTGAAAGCAGATCTTGTCGCGGGAATTCTCCAAAAATTAATTTCTCGCATTATCAATGAAGACTTGGGACTTGGGTGCCTCCAAAAGGCAGACTGGATTCCTGCTAACAGTTCCACTGAATCAAAAACGGAAGCAAATATTAAAGCTGTATGAAGGGGGTACGCGAAATGCTCATCGAAGAATCTTTTAAGAAGCAAAATGATCGAGCGTATGCGCGGATATCGAAAGAAGCTACAGTACCTTTCCTCAGGGTTAAAAGAGTCCACCGTGACATGCTAGGGAGTTAGCTACGATGGCGTAACCAAACTCCATTTTTTTGAAAAAGGAATCAAAACTTCTGCAAAAATTTATGAAGCCACTGTTTTGGAGGACGTTATTTAGCATCTTAACCGAACAATGTTTGCCAGCAAGCACTAGACATTTCAATAAGATTCTACTCCAGCCCATTGAGTCGACAACCACTGAAGATTGGCTTAAAAAAATTGTACCCGACTTCATATCACCGAATGATTGCCCAGCTGGTAGATCGGACCTCAAGCCTTTTGGATTACAAGTTGTGTTCCGTTTAAGAGTGAGGCCTGCTCCGCTCACAACAGAAGTATTGAGCCTTTAAAGCGAACTCTTGTTCGCGCCGTTGACAACTGCCTAATGAATGAGGTTCCAAATGCGATCGATGGTTGGCCTCTGAGTCTCAGGTCTTAATAATATAAATGTCGGCGCTGCATTCCGAAGTGAACTTGAGCCTAGCTTCTCAGCAACCACTAGTGTTGTGCGTGCTATTGTTCTTTCACGAGTGAAGGGGACCTGCAGTTCAATGCCGACTGCGAATGGGAAGATTCGAACCTAAACTAGGATTCGACGCACATACCCACTTCGCCATGGCGACCATTCTCAGGTCTTCCGTTACGGTATTATTATTATTATTATTATGGTTGAGGGTATATTGCACCGCGACCTTTAAGATCTATTGTGCCCCCTTTCAATACCTTAGCACAATTACGAGTTCCCCTCAAATATATTTCTTTTCAGAGTTATATTGAGGGTAATGCGCATAGGTGAAGAAATCTGTTCTAGAGTATTCTCTCTAAGGCAGTTTCCTTCAGAATGAGAATGAGAGATGGTTCCAGTGATTGCATTTCTTCTTCTGATATTGGGTACTTGTCCAGACATCTTTTCTTTTGTGGGCCAGTGCCTCACAAAATTCCAGTATTTGTTCTGGAATTTCATTAAATTCTCCAGAAAATCTGCAGAGACCTTCTTCTGATAGCCCTAGTTTCCTTAGATGCTCCCTGATACGGATGTTATTCTTGCTCATTTTGATGTATGCCTCGAACCTCTTTCGGTTATACTGCCGTAGGAGTTTTTTTTTTGCTGCTTCATGCCATGGGCTTTATTCCAGTTTTCTGTCAGGTTCCTTCTCTCCAGTTCTCTGAATTCTTCTCTGATGAGATGGTCTCTTACAGCGCAGAAAGGTTCAAGGCCTATGAAGAGTACTGATGCTCCTTTCCTTGCCAGGGAGTCGGCCATTTCATTACCTTCTATCCCCGTATGTCCAGGTATCCAGCAGAGTTTTACTCGGTTTCTCCTATTCATCTCTTTAAGCTGCAGGCATTCCCATACAAGCTTGGATTTGATGATGTGGGAGTCTAGTGCCATAATAGCGGCTCGGCTGTCCGACGTTGCTTTGTCGCAATTGAACGCAATTTCAAGATTGATCTGAACGCATCTGTCTATGGCATAAATTTCTGCTTGAAAGATGCTGGTACATTTGCCCATGGGTTCGAAGTATTTTGTCCCGGATCCAAAGACCCCTGCTCCAGTTCCTTCATCGGTTCTTGATCCATCTGTATACCATTTAACCGTGTTGCTGCTCAGTCTGTGGACCATGGATTCATTGCTCCAGTCCCTATTGGTGCTGAGCTTGCTGGTAAATTTTTCTTTTGGAAGTTGAATTTCCTAATCACGTCATCCTTCAGAATGGCAAGGAGTGGTAGCTTTTTGACTAGTGCGTCGAATTGCCTCAATCTAATGCACCTGTCTTTTCCTATTCCTATCCCTTCTTTTACCATTCTCGTGATTGTTTTGTTAGCACACTCTGCAATTACTAGATCCAAAGGATTCAGCTCCGGTAGCACCTCCATGGCCACAATTGGGCAAGTTCTCATGGCTTCTGTAATACAGAGGTATGCCAACCTTTGAACTTTACTGAGTGTCTCCCTCGTGTTGATCAGATTGGTTCTCTTGGTCCATGCTATTGCACCGTAGGTAATTGTAGGTCTAACAATAGCTATATACATCCATCTTAAGATGCTTGGACTGCATCCCCAGGATTTGCCAGGCTCTGGTAGATCATTAGAGCACGCGTTATCTCTTCTGTGTGTCTCTTCCAGATGAGTTTGCAGACAGCAAACAAAGGATTACTTCTAGGTATTTAACTTATGTCACTGGCGTCAGTGTTATACCCGACAGACTTATTGGTTTTAGTCGTTCCAGTTTTCGTTTTCTTGTAAAAGGGACTTAGGTGGTTTTTGTGGTTTTGTCGGATTTAGGCTTAGCCCGGGCGTCAGGCACCATTCCTTAGTTAAAGCTTCCGTTACGGTAAGTCTTTTCGAATGAAACTTTCCAAAACTTGTAGCCAACGATACGAAAAATAAACTTTTTTTTTTAATTCGTTTTTAAAACGTCTTCTTCTTCTTCTTTTTAGAGCGCTACAGTCCTAGGTGGACCTAGGCCTCACTCAACATGCTTCTCCAGCCAGCACGATCTCTCGTTAGCTGTCTCCAGTTTCGCACACCAAGCCGGCCGAGGTCCCCCTCGACTTGTAAGTGGACGTCCTCTGTTGCGTTGTCCCACAGGCTCAGAGTCGAAGACTCTTCGGGCCGGAGCTAAGTTGTCCATACGCCTTACATGGCTTAGCCATCTTAGGCGTTGGATCCGTAGACGCCTGACTAGACTCATGTCGCTGTACAGCTCAGTTCGTGGTTGAACCTTCTCCTCCAAATGCCATCAACGCAAACAGGACCAAAGATCGCGCGCAGAACTTTTCTCTCGAGAAAACCAAGAGACTGTTCTCGGTTCCCGCATTTTACCACAGGGAGGTGAGAGTGGGAGTTCGTTAACAGAGGCAAGGTGCAGACGCTTGTGTCTGCATGGTTCGCCTGTCAATGCTTTGAAGTCCCGTTTTTAAAACTATCACCTCGTTTTTTCTTTGTATGACAAGCCGTAATGTAATTATTATCAAATACATACGTCTCAAATGTCGTAACTCTCACCCTACAAATGTGCCTTAATTCATGTCATGCCAAAAAAGGCTCAACCCTATCTGAGGGCTCTGTCTATTTAGGAAATCCGTTTCGATTAAGCACATGTACTTAAGTTTCCCTACGACCCTCCCTCACCGTCAATGCGACATACTCTTCCCGTTGTAAACATAAAAAATTCAACTTTCTTCCATCGGTTTCGAAGAGGCTAATGATGCGTAGTACCTTTTTATTGCCGCGTAAAACCAATTTTGGACGTAACTGTAATTAAAATTCAACCAACACTTCTAGCGATCATAATTGTGTCATCTATTATCAGCAATTATAGACACCAAATCTGATCGAGGGGCTGCGAGCTCTGTCCAACAACTTTACGACCCATAAACTCGCCTAACCCTGTGCTGCCCTTTCTGACAGACCATTGATCACAAAATGTGTAGCCCCTCCCGCGAAGCTGTTGCAACATGCTCACCCAAACCCCGTGCCCCGTATACGGGACCCTACTGTCATTATTAATTATTTATTATTAATCAATCACACTTCACACTCGAGCCCCCGAACTTTAATGAACTTCTGTGCCGTCTTCTCTTCTCTTCCACAGGCAAGTCGGTGAGAAATTAAGCAATCTTCACACGGAACTCTTCATGCATCCGGCGGAAGTACGACTTTGGTGAGAGACCGAAAACAAAAGACCATTAGAAGCCAGCCACTGCTACAAAGTTGTACCCACGCACACAGTGGCTCCCGCAAAGATGTCCGTAGGTAAGTCGATAAACCGAAAACCCCACTCCGTCCGAATGCGCGCACATTTTGCATTTTGAAGTGCTCCTCCGCCCGGGAGTCGATTGTTTCCTTCCCTTTTCGGACACCAAATGAATTTCAGCCAAAAATACAGACATCGGTGCCAGTGGCGGTGCATATCAGAGCTGGACAGGCACTTATCGGACGGTAATTGATTTCTGGAATAATTTATTACCCGTGCGATTGTCCGAAGTTGGACGTCGGGTCTCTGATTTGAATTCAATAGAAGTTCTGGAGCCAGCTCCTCGGTCACCCACATCACTCGGGGCTGAGGTGGGCCGCGTGGGCAGTCAGCAGTCTACTTCCCTAGCACCGCTATGCACGATGTTGTGCAATCAATTAATATGGGGTGGGGTGTCTGGGGGAGATGCACAGCTAATGTCAGTGACTGTCGCAAGTGGGAAAACCTTGACTTAAATCCTTAATTAGATTTAATGCGTCGCTGTCGTCGCTGCTGGGCTGTGTCCCTCGGGGGAGATTACGCGCGCGCCGAAAGCAAGCATGCTTGCGAATCTCTGGTCCCCGAATGGATGATACATTAATTGGTGCAGTTCCCATATCCGTGATGGCGGAGGGACAAATTGATGGATGACCCCGGTTAGCAGTTCTGTGCGCGACTGAGATTGAAGCAGTCCATGTGTTGGGTACGATTGCGGGGCAACAACAACTACGCGCCAGTGGTGGCGTTCGTTTTCATGGGAAATGCACTTTTCTCTTGTGGCGGTGGCGGTGCTCTGTTGTACTTAGTCCATGTTGGTGACGCCTTCTTGTTCCTTGTTTAGAGAATAGGGTCGAGTCTACTAATAGATCGCTTAAGTGAACAAATACTGCTTAGGGAAAGTTCTTTGGAGGCCTGCGTTCGGAGATAGTTCTGGGAAAATGACAGAGTGACCACTCTCCTCTGTTGCATTGTGATTAATGGGTATTTCAGGGTGCGGTGGTGTTCAACCCTTCGGACGTGTAAGGTATTAATTGGTTACAAGGGAGGTCATTAAGGGAGCGCTCTTCGTGTTACTAATGTTGTTTTGATGTGAAATCTGAGTGTTTCGGCAGAGGATATCAAGTGAATTTGACTGCGGATGATGTCTTACTAATTTGCTAAGCGATGAGGTGGTTCCGCAAAATCGATGTCGACTTCTGTGAGACGTTTTTCGACGAGGGTGCACTCATATGTTGAACAAGTGTTTTGTGGTTGGAGAAGACATACGTAGGCTGGTTCAATTGTGTCAGACGAAGGGAAAGAGCGATCTAAGCAAAATGTCAGACTTAGGGAATTCAGACTGCAGCAGCCACATGTGTAATGTGATGTGTGAAGGTGTTTTCGGAGAGAAAGAAAATTAAACGGTTGGCTATATTTGCAGATTTGATAGAATCTTCCAGTACAAATATTCACAAAAAAAGAACAGAGAGTTTCAAATCGACAAGCATCATGTTTTTATGGATTTTAAGACCGCATTAGCCAGCATTCATCGTAAAGAACTATTCGATACGATAGTCGAATAGTCGATCTCAGGCAATTGACCCGATTATGTTGCTACACGCTGAAAACCTGTTTGAAACATCCACCGGAGATACGCTGTTAGCCTCTTCAATTGCGTACTGAAAGAGATAGTGCGGGAGATAAGTTTTAACACGAAACTCACCGTCTTCTATAAATTCGTGCAGCTGCTTGACTCCCCGCAGTATATCGACATCGTTGAGCATTCCCAACGCGCCGTTTAAGAGGCTTTTACGGCGATTGGTCTTAACCAACAAACATCTCCAGCCTCTTTCACTAGCTGTCCCCAGCTGCACACACCACGTTGATTGAGGTCCCTCTCAGCTTGTGTGCACCACCATAAACAAGGATGACCTTTTTTGCGTTGTCCCACAGGCTCGGAGTCGAAGATTCTTTCGACTGGAGCTAAGTTCTACATTCACTCTTCTTGGCCTAGTCATCTATGGGTCCCTAGATGTCTGGCTAGACTCATCTCGGTGTACAGCCCATATAGTTCGTGATTAAATCTTCTTCTACAATCGCCATCAATGCAAACAGGACCGATGGTCGAACGCAGAACTTGTTTCTCGAAAAGACCAACAGACTCTTCGTCCGCTTTGGATATTGTCCATGCTTCTGCTCCATAGAGCAGGACTGGAATGGTGAAGTTCTTGTACAAATTGAGTTTGGACTTTCGAGAGGGAGCTGTATTACTCAATTGCCTTTTCAGCCTAAAAAAACAGCGGTTGGCATTTGTTGTTCGTAAAATTAATCATTTGACTATGTGGCTTGGCCACATTGAGCTAGTGAACAAACCGAGTCTCTTGTTTTTAAAGAAGATCAAGATCGAACTTCCGGTACAACGATCAAGCGATCGCAAATGCAAGACGACTGACTGGAATCAGCTTGCCGTGGATCATCAGCGATCGAACGTAGCAGTTGGTTAGGCATGATCTTCCATGGATCGTTGGCCTTATAAGTTAGTAAGTTAGTCACACAGTGCAAGAGTGTTTTAGACGAATAAGAAGAGGCAGGTAATGTTCTCCACCGGCTTTGTACCTTTCGGGCTCTTGCGTATCTCAGACGTCTGTGAGCCTACTTCTTGATCGATCTTTGCGACCTCAGCGAGGTATCAGAGAGAGAAGAAGTCTAATTCGTTTCAAAGAGAATTACAGTCGGTTATGTTTGAGTGGAAAAGTGACTGTTCTTTACGGGGATCCACGTAGCTGCGCAATGGTCTAAGTAGCCACTGATACCTAAATAAGAGCTTGAGTTGAGCTCATTCAAAGGCAAAGCTATTATTTTCTTAGAAGATAGTGCTTCTTAAACTTCCAATACGAATCACATGTTAAACTACATCAAAATATATTATAGGAAAACGCACACTGAATCAACATTTCCTAAATCTTCTTGAACAACAAGGTTATTTTTCCGTGCCGAAAGCTTCCAATAAGAGAACATGGTTTTGTGTAGATTATTTTTGAAAGATTAATTTGTCATACGAACAAAATTAAAACAACAGAAATGGGGACTACATGTGCTGCAGATCATAAACAGTATTTATTCCCAAAGCCCCTCTGACAAAAGGAAATCTTGTCACTTGCAAAATTTTAAATTTCTCCTATGAGCTCGTCGGCACAGCTGGGAAACTCATTCGTAGATCAAAGTCAACATTTTACAGCTTCACTCAATAGTGTGTTGCAAATAGTTATTTATCAATATTGTTGGTTCAAAAACGCCCACAGATAATACGGCTGAATGCTATTCTGTTCGTCAGACATTTGGTGGGTTGTGAAAAGTTTACAGCCAACATAATCGATCAATCAATGCTTCATTTATCGCCTTGTTGATCAATTTATGGGCTGCGAGAAATTAATTATCAACATAATTGAGCTTTGCTTTTTATTTAAAAAAGAAAATGATTCATGAAAACTACCAATTGGTCCGATCAAAGTCTAATTTTGGGGGATTGGGGTAGAAGTGTGACTAATTTATCGACTGCGATTTTACTGTGAGTCGTTCAGTTGTTTTAAAATAATGATCCTTTTAGAAAAACACAAAATAAGCTCTAGATCTTTTGGACAAGCTTCCCATGATGGAAGCTAGAAATCAAACAAAGTTGCTTTTGTGGGAGGAAAACCTAAGTAAAAAGCAGTATGTTATTGTTTTTTAGAAGAAAACATTTTTTTTATTATTTTTTGTTTAAAATTGTGATACTAAATTGTTTCATGTCGATTAGGTCACGTCGCATAGGTTTAAACAATTAATTTTCTTTGAAAATAGCTTTGTGTTAAAACTTTTGTGCACCATTGTAGTTCTTCCCAATCATCAGTACGTCTTGCCATACCAATTTGCAGACAGTCGTAGCCTAACAAATTTAAGGACGCAATCATCTTTTATATTTTAAACTTATAGTCAGCGTCAAAAGTGATTGAACAGAGATTAGCTGAAAGTTTGTCCTCTAAATTAAAATTGAAAGAGACGATTTACGCCAAACAATGATGCCTCAAATAAAAGATCTGAAATCATACTTTAAAGTGAGCTGTATTTAATTCAACATAACGGTAGTCATGCAGCAGTTAATTTAATTCAAAAGAAAAAAGGGCTTAAAACGAGCGTCAAAAGTGAGTGAACACCAACCTCTAAAAAGACCTATCTTATAAAAAAAAACAATTGTACTTTGTATGCCTTAACTATGCGACTTTTGATGGTATGTGCAACCCGGCCAGAGAACACGGTGTGGATAAATCATTAGTACTGTGGATTAAAAGAATGCTAATGATAATGATAATAATAATGGCGGCGCTACAGTCCGAGGTGGACCTGGGCCTAGCTTCTCACCAACCACTCGTGTTGTGCGTGCTATTGTTCTCTCACGAGTGGAGGGGACCTACAGTTTAATGTCGACTCCGAACGGCGAGATTGAGAAGCTTTTTCTAGACAATTATACTCTTTGAGCATTGTCAGTGACTCGAAAGAGGTGGAGCCGTGAAAAAATGTTTGATGTTTTTTTTTTTCGAGATTCGAACCGACGACCTCGAGCGTAGGAGTCGATGCACCTACCCACTACGTCACGGCGCCCACTAATGATGCTAATGAATAGAACTATTACTGCGGACGCGGATTGTGGCTAGTATGTTATGGCGGGGGTAAATAGGGGCTGCCCGCAGGGTGGACTCTTGTCTCCTCTGCTATGCTACATGCTGGTTGACTCTCTGCTCGATGTCCTCAAGAGTTCTAACATCTACGCCCAGGCATATGAAGATGATGTAGCTTTTCTGTCTGTCGGATCATGCCTAGCGAATATGTGTTCAAAAACGCAGGCAGATCTAGACATGATCGACGATTGGTGTACTAGAAAAACGCTTTCAGTCAACCCTCTTAAAACCGAGGTATTCCTCTTCGCGAGGAGGAGAAAATTGACTAGTTAGACTCAACTAGTACTAAAAGGTATCACTTTCCGCTTTTCCGATGAAGCTAAATATCTGGGTGTCATTCTAGATAGGAAGCTTCTGTGGAAAAAACACATCGAAACGAAAATTCCGAAGGCACTGTCAGTTTTCTGGCAGTGTAAGGGAATTTTTGGCAAATCCTGGAGTCTATCAACAAAAAGATCCGTTTGGATCTACACGGCTATGATTAGGCCCCTTCTCTTCTATGCATCGGTCGTTTGGTGGAATAAGCTTTTGCGTAAATACGTAACTGCTGCTTTCACCAAACTTCAAAGAATGATCTGTCTTCACCGCATAGGGGCCTTCCCTAGTACGCATGGATCTGCTCTCGATGCTCTACTGAATCTCCCTCCCCCTTGATATCCACATCATGGGGTGCACTCTCAACGCCATCATCCATGTAAAAAGAAGTGGTTTTTGGTACAACTCGCACTGGAGTTTTGATGACCTTGCGCATCGCATTTCCTTTGACCCCAGTCTTATGGATATGCTGTCTAATGCACGGACACCTGTACTCCAGCTGCGACGAACATACAAAGTCGACTTTCCCTGCACTCAGGACTGGCTCTGGCCAGAATCTGAGCCAGGAAAGGAATGAAGTCGAATTTTCACGGACGGCTCCAAGACCAATGAAGGATCTGGTGGTGGTGCCTTCGTGGAGAGCGACAACTTTAGATTGCACACCTCGTTAGGTAAATTTGCGTTGGTTTTCCAAGCTGAGACCTATGCGATCCTAATGGCTACGAGCTATATTGTGAAGAATAGGTGGAAGGGGCGAAGTATTTGCGTCTGTAGCGACAGCCAATCTGTGCTTAAGGCCTTGCTGAACTCTTTAACCACTTCCAGGATAGTTCAGGAATGCAATTCTTCTCGGAATTTGATTGGTAGCTTGATCGCTAAGACTTGTCTGGTTCCCGGGCACCACGGGATCACAGGAAATGAGATCGCCGATGAACTTGCTAGGCGAGGATCCGATGAGGCATTCTTAGGACCTGAACCTACGCTGGGACTGCCTGCGTCATTGGTTAGGGCTTCCATCGATGGTTGGACTTCTCGAGAGCACAACCGCAGGTGGCATGACTCTCCAGGATGTTGACAGACCAAGCGCATGCTCCCCAACTTCTGTAAGAATCCACGGCTTTCTTGTTATCCCTTAACAGAAAAGACTGCAGACAACTCACCGGCGTACTAACGGGGCACTACAGCTTCCCCAAACATCTAAGTGTGCTTGGCCTTAGTGATGAAACCCTCTGGGACGCCTGTGGAGAAGACGAAGACACTGCAGAGCACTTCCTTCTTCTTAGGGCGCTACAGTCCGAGGTGGACCTGGGCCTCACTCAACATGCCTCTCCAGCCAGCACGATCTCTCGTTAGCTGTCTCCAGTTTCGCACACCAAGCCGGCCGAGGTCCCCCTCGACTTGTGTGCGCCACCTTGTACGTGGACATCCTCTGTTGCGTTGTCCTATAGGCTCAGAGTCGAAGACTCTTCGGGCCGGAGCTAAGTTGTCCATACGCTCTACATGGCCTAGCCATCTTAGGCGTTGGATCCGTAGACGCTTGGCTAGACTCATGTCGCTGTACAGCTCAGTTCATGGTTGAACCTTCTCCTCCAAATGCCATCAACGCAAACAGGACCAAAGATCGCGGGCAGAACTTTTCTCTCGAAAAGACCAAGAGACTGTTCATCCGCTTGGAATATTGTCCACGCCTCTGCGCCGTACAGCAGGACTGGGATGATCAATGTCTTGTATGTAGTCAGCTTAGTCTTTCGAGTTCTATTGCTCAATTGCCTTTTGAGCCCAAAAAAACAGGGGTTGGCAAGAGTTATTCTGCGTTTGATCTCGGTACTGATGTTGTTTGTACTGTTTACCGCGGAGCCAAGGTAGACGAAGTCCTTAACTACCTCAAAGTTATAGCTGCCTATAGTGACGTTCTGGCCAAGTCGTCGATGTTGTGCGTCCTTTCTCGATGACAGCATATACTTGGTTTTTCCCTCGTTTACCGACAGACGCATTTTAGACGCTTCCGTTTCAATGCCAGCAAACGCAACATTGACTGCTC
Organism: Myathropa florea; assembly: GCA_930367185.1. NCBI lineage: Eukaryota > Metazoa > Arthropoda > Insecta > Diptera > Syrphidae > Myathropa > Myathropa florea. Next base: position 78,810,073 of record OV884003.1, on the reverse strand, counting down.
GCTGTGTTCGCCCAATCACGTCAATGTCATCCGCGTAAGCTATCAGTTGAACAGACTTTTGGAAGATCGTACCTCTTGTTTTGGCCAGTGAGTTTTACACAATCTTCTCAAGAAGGATTTAAAGAAATCACATGACAGCGCGTCGCCTTGTCTAAAACCTTTTTTGATATTAAAGGTCTCGGTGAATTCGTTACCGACCATGATGGAGCAGCGAGAGTTCTCCATCGTCATCCTGCTCAGTCTGACGAGTTTAGCAGGAATGTCAAAACTAGACATGGCGCTGTATAGCTCGTCTCTATACACGCTGTCATATGCGGCCTTGAAATAGACAAATAGATGGCGTGTGTCAATTTGCATTTCTTGAGTCTTCTCCAGGATCTGCCGCAGTGTGAAGATTTGATAAATGGTGGACTTCCCGGGCCTGAAACCACACTGATAAGGACCTATCAGTTTGTTCACGAATGGTTTCAGGCGTTCACACAAAACGGCAGAGAAGATTTTGTAGGCGATGTTAAGGAGACTTATCCCTCGATAGTTGGCGCAGTCAAAGGGGTCTCCTTTCTTTGCTCGGATCAGGTGGCAGTTATTCGGTGCTGATGAGGTGAGAGCTGATGATGTAGGCTCCTCATCACAGAAGCGCCTGCTGGTCGTCTTTCAGAAGACCATAGAATTTCAGTAATAGTAGGTTGCTGCCTGGTAGTACAATGGATCAGGTTTTGAGTCTGAGTGCTGCAGTGTAGTGTTACAAAAACCTCCGACAAAGAAAAAAAAATGCCTTAACTACTGCTTCAAGTTTTTACATTTGCCGGTTTAAATGTTCATACTAATGCCGAAAGACGCCGAGCCATATGTATTACAATCATTGGCACAACCATATGTGGAATCACTTTTGATTTCCGTTTTTAACACTTTTCTCTTCTAAATTTGGTTGCCTATTTTAATTTTAGTCTTTCGTTAGCTATGGTATAGTATATTTTAAAGTATGACTTTTGAGATTTAATTTGATGTATCAATATCTATCCTAGCTCAGTCCGGCGAATTTAAATTTGGTACATGAACTTTCAGCAGATAACAGACTGTTTACTCACTTTTCACACTGACTGTATATGTTTCTGCATCCAGTATAAGACTTTTAAATTTCATATGAAAGCTTTCAAATCAAAATCTGACATCGATTCTAGTGGCCAAAAATAACATGTGACATATAATTGTGCATTTAATTATAATTTTTTTTTACGATTGCACCTTCGGTATATTTTTAATCAACGAAACTGCTCAGTTATTCAATTATCCATTCAAAAACTGTGCTCCCAACACCATAAATGGGTACAGATGATGTCGGATTTAACAATTAAAATTTGTATAAAAACAAAAACCAATAAATGCTGTGCCATTAAGACATTATGGAGGATAATAACCTGACGGCAGTTAAATGCCCAACATGTCCTTGTCAGCGAAACGTGTGCTGTAAAGCCAATGACAGGTGTATCGCTATGGTAATCGGACACATTACAAATGTGTAATTATGAGCGCTAACATTTAGGACGAGTGCATTGTTCTTACGAGTGTACGACGAACGAAAACTTTATCGCTGACTCTTGATAAATGGACTACTTTATGAATATCAATTGCGAACAAGTGCATTCTGGTCGAGTGATGTGTGGTCGTACTTACGTCATTTAAAGTTGACAGGGTGTACTGAATGTACACATAAATTCAGAAATGGAAAAAAATTGTTTTTTCATTCAACGGGTATTGCTTTTATGTTGCATTGAAATGCCGTGCGCAAATTCATTGAAGATCCAATGCGAGTTGTACCTTCATAGAAAATTGGCCTTCATAGTGCACCCCATGACGTGAATGTCAAGGGGGAGGAGGGATAAACACATACTTGAACGAAAACATAATCACATCCTAATTAGGATTCGAACTTATGTCTCAGGCCAAATGACAGCTCTGGAACTTTTCTAGGGTTTCCCGTAACAAAATCTAGTCAGCGACCAGAAGAACTGTCAAACAGTTTTTTCTCCTGGTTGCAGAATTCACTAAATTACCAAAAATCGTTTCATTTGACGAATACCTTCAACATTCTATTCTTAACTCCTTGACCCTCAGTCACTGCCTGCACTCTGGTGTTCCTAAAAATAGAACTCGAATGATAGGTATCCGTCAGGGGCAAATCAAAATTCATATCTCATTCGTTTTCCCTTCTTTATCGGCTGCCAGCGCGCTGCATTAAAATCATGTCAACATTCATTATCGTAAAACGCTTGCATTACCTTAAAATGAAAACGGGAAAAGAACTGCCCCACAAGCGCGAGCACACACCGCAACCATTTTTTTAATTACACACCTAAAATCGGAAGAATGAGGTACAGACTCAACTCCCCCTCGAAACCATTGGAGGAAACAAATTTTCCACTTTACGAACAGACAGACGGGGGAAAACAAAAATGAGACAATAATTTATCAAGTTTCGAGTTCAGAAACGCAACGACGCGTGCCACTGAAGGGGAATCCAAAACCAACCTCTGGCTTGTCCCCTAAGCAGGACCACTACCCAAAGTTGGGCCACAAGTTTCAGACTCGGTAAAAAACAAGGCAAAAGGCATCGACTCAGACTGAGCGTACATCTGTTGAACAGATTTCGAGGACGGTCTCGCTACTTTGTTTTCTTGTTGTTTTTTTGAGAGCTGAACGCTGCTAGAAATGTGCAGCACATGCAGCGCACCACTCGAACCACCAGCACCACCAGCAACAGCATCACCAGCATCCAGTCAGCCAGTGAAGGAGGGATCTGAAATGGGTATTAAAAATAACTACAAACGGCTGGGCCAGCCGTGAGTCCCCGAAGGAATAATAAACAATTCCGGCAAACCACAGGTTGACGGGACGGCTCTGCCCCGTGATCCCGAAACGAGAATCTCCATCTCCATCGTCTGACAGATTGATCTGGCGCATAAGTGTCAGATTGAATTTCAATTCGTCGATACACCACCATGATCACGATCCTGCGTCAGAGAAGAGATTTATTCGATTTTCCCCGTGCACACTTGTGTCGTTCGTTTGCGTTCTGCCGTATTCAGGAGAAGGACAACACAGGATACAGGTCGGAATTTATTGCGACGTTGCTGACTCCGTTAGGACATCTCAATTCGGTGGTGCGCAAATAACGGAGGAAGTCTCAAATTTATTATCGTCCTCCCAATATTTGTACAAGCCTACTGTATGGCAAGGGACGATAAGGATAAGCATCTTATTTCCTACCGGACGAAGGAAATACCTGGAAGGTAGCAGGTACGCGGGAAGGCAATAGAAGGTGAGAAGGGCTCGATTTTGATCGAGGCAGATGATAGTGTCCTTGGACGCAACCATGTGGTTGTCTGTTTTTTGATGACAATTAGGGAACCTGGATGATCATGGGTTTATGATGGGATTTCGTTTGGGAATTTTTCAAGGGATGATATGTGGGTATGGAAGGATGGAAGCAATTTGCTGATCTTTTGATTTGAGGTTTCCTAAACTCAATGTTGTGCCCTTAAGTTAAAGTTACAGACGGCGCTCACTTTGGTTTGTTTGCAAACCTCTTTTTTTTTCGGAGAAAACCCTACACTTGTGCACTCAGACTCAAAAACTGGTCCATTGTACTTCCCTTTATGGTAAATGAAGTTGGTACAGATACAAGTAAATATGTTGAATTGAAGAACTCGGGGTGTGTCATGTATGTAACACTAGTACTGCGACCATAAAGATCTATTGTACCCCCTTCTTCTGACACAGGATTTTAGTTCTGTCTTCAAAAATTTGACAACTTCTCTAGATGGGATTTCTTGAATGGCTTCCCTGTTACGTTTGTTTGGTTTGACATTTTAAATCTTTCTCGGGCAAGACTTGGACAGACCGTCAGTATGTGTTCCATAGTTTCCTTGGTCTGTCCACATCGCCTACAGATTTCTGTGCTGCTGAGACCTAATTTGTGGAGGTGGTAGTTGCATGCACCATGTCCTGTTATTGCTTTACATAGCACTCTTAGGTCTGCTTTATTAAGTTCTAGAGCTTCCTTGGCTCGTTTGGGATTGTAATTTTGTTCCATGAACATTCTTGAGTGTTTAATACCCTCTTGGCTGTTCCAGAACTGAATCTTTTGTTTTATGATCCATTTGTGTAGATGTAAGTTTGTGTCCGTGTTATTGAAGCCATAAAGGGGTAAATGCCCCGTACCTGAGCACCTTTCTCGGCTTCTATGTCAGTCTTTTCATTCCCTTCATGATTTTCATGCCCTGGCACCCAGATCAACTTTAACCTGTTGTTTCCTGCCACTTTGTTAAGTATTTTGTGACATTCTCAGACAGTCTTTGAGTTGAATGTGTAGCTCTTTAGTGCTTTAAGAATCGCTTGACTGTCTGTATGTATATTTTGATATTTGTGGGTTTTCTATCGTTAATGCGGTGTGCTGCTTCATTGATTGCGAACACCTCGGCTTGAACTATTGTTGACTCATTACAGAGAGGAATGTATAGGCTGCATCTTGGTCCTATAACTCCGGCCCTTACCTTGTTTTCAGATTTCTACCCATCTGTGTACAATTTTTGGGCTCCATCATTCATCCACTGGGGGTTGTTGTTCCATTCTTCTCTGCTTGGTATGAGTACTTTGTAGTGTGTTTTGAAATTCAACTTTGAGGACATCAGATCACTCACTCGTGTCAATTCCCAAATATTATCAATTCGTAAGTAAATATGTACTTTATTTACTTTCTTATGGCGGTGCAGTCTGAATATTTTGCATTCATTTTCAATAAAAAAAACAAATTTTAAACCTAAGCGGCTTTTAAAATGAAATTCGTTGGAAACGTGTAATAAATTTGAAGAAATTTTGAATCGCAAAATAAAAAAAAAATAAATATTCATCCAAAAACAATAACAAAAAGCTTTTAACGTTTTCCTTCAAAATAACTGTGTGAAAACTTTTGTACACCACTGTACATGTGTAAGCCAACCACAGAATAGATATACTTTTGCGGCTAAAGAACATGCTAGCTGAAGAAACTTGTTGGTTGAGGACTGTAGCGCCATCAAAAAAAGAAGAAGACAATACGAAATACAGCATCAATGGTATTATTGCCAACATATTGAGTCTGTCAACGATTTTTGCAGCAGAAATAAGGAAGAGGAGGAAACAAACCCACACTCTCTCTGCTCTTGTAGTGCACTCTCACTTTGTGTAGAAAGATGCTACTGGCTGCGAGATGCGCTGCTGATATTGTTTCCTCCTCTTCCTCTGATGATCTGAGTTCCAGTCACCGCGGTCGCTTCATTTTTTGGTTTACTTAGCTTTAGGAGAACATTTGCCCCACGTGGTAGCACAATGGGCCTCATTTGACCTAAGTGTGGCATGCTACTTGAACCTAACCTTACCCAAGTGTTTAATTCACAAAGTATTTGTTTCGACTGGATGGGGCAGTTGGTTAAGTGCCTGCCCTCCGGCAGCAGTCTTAATCAACATATTTTTCCATCCTTCTGACATTTACTCCACTGGAGTTCCTACTACGAAAAGTTACAATGGAGGAGGACTGGATTGGGCGAGCTGTTTCTATAAAATGCGACGAGAAGCTGGGCGTCTTCCAAGGTATGATAAAAGATATCAGTGTCCAGCACATAACCATTATTCGTGCGTTCCGCAATGGGGTCCCGTTGCGAAAGCAAGATGCCGAAGTTACTTTGAGTGCACAAGATATATATGATATCAAATTGATTCCATCGTACAATGACTAAAGTACTGAAACTCCAACTTTGATTATTAAGCCAACGCCAGTGAAACAGCCGAACTTCGCTAGTGCCCCGACTTCAGCGGAAGTTAGTGTTCGAGCGAATGGAGGTGCTAGTGACGATGGTGCAGGGAAAGTACTTCAGAAAAATTTCCAAAAGCTCCCACCGTCACTCAGAGCAATGGCAATGGTAGCACTTCGATGACAGCCTCCACATCAGCTTCCGCTGAAAACAAGTCATCGCCAACTTCAAATAGCGTAGCTCAGTTCTTTGGAAATTTGATACCACCAAAAGTCGAAGTTCGCATGGGAGCAACATTCGTAACCACCGCAGTACTGTCCTCACTTACATGCCCGGCAGGTTGTTGTTGCAGCAGCAGATGGAGAATCATCTGCGTTGACCTTCTTGTGGGAGACGATCAACTTGACCTGACCAAATCTATAGCAAACCTTGTTGTTTAGTTTGCTCAGGGTCTTCATGGACGCATCGTCAATGGCAAAGACGAGATGAAGGAGCGAACCTTCTTTCATCCTTTGCATTGCCTTCCATGAAGAAGCTTGAAGGCCCTCATTTTGTGCTTCAAGCGTCGCTAAGACTTTGGTCATTGGCAATTCGATGCATTGTGGAAAGAAACCACGGACTATGTGAGATTTGGGAAAATATCCCTCCTCCACAAGTACAATATCAAGACCACTTTTGGCCTTGATAGCATCGAAATTGCTTTTCATCCACTCAGCAGTAGCACTGTCAGAGCAGATGAAAATTAGCCATCCCGACTTGTGTTAAGAGCCTGAGAAATGTGGCCACACGCCCCTGTTTCTTAGTTCAATCGACACGTCGATGACTGCCTCCTAGATTAGAGCCATTTGCTCTGTTGACAGAGGCTGTTTATCAATGTCAGCTGGGACGATTCCTAGTCTGACAGTACTAGCTACCTGACTGAAGGTGGGCGCGTCAGGAGCATGTCTGGCTTTTGCCTTTTTGGCTGCCGGTTCAGAGGGGGTGCGCTCCTTTGATCTCACCCTTTTAAACTCATTTCCAAGAGGAGATTTCGCATATACTAGGGCATTTTCCCTAGTTTCGCCCTTGCGAATAGCTTGGTTATATCTCCTCTTTTCAGCTGAGTTTAGCTTGACGAATCCACTTGGTCCTAGACGCAGCTTGTCAAGTTTCTTCCCAATGGAAGAACATCCGGATTTCTCCGTGACTACACTGCAAGTGTCTATGACCGTGGATGTGTCAGACTCCTCTGAACTGACACTAACGCTGGTAGCTGTCAAGGATTGTGCCCATTTGGCTCCGATCCCCTTGTCAGCTGAGACTGTAGCTGGCTCGCTTTCGAGCTGGTTGACTATGGCCGAAGGTGAAGTGGCCGTCGGAGGCTCAATAGCGTCCCGAATATTGCCGTCTGTATGCTCCACAGCATGAACAGACGCTGGTGAATATGGAGCTTCACCATACTCATCTTTTTTTAAATTTATTTTGGAAATAGTGATCCCACGAGTATTCGGGAAATATACGTCACCCTAGGTAGCGCCCGATATGCCTAGGGAAGGCTAGATTAAAACCGAAGGTCGCCAGGTATTCGGAGTTCGCATACTAGAGACTAAGCACTCTCTTAGCCACGCATCCCTCGGCGTATGCTGTTCCACCATTGGATTAGAGATTATTTTAGGAGGTTTACTCCTCCCGTCGCATACTTTGACCGGATGTATACAGTTGAGAAATTAAGGTCATGCATCGCAGGTTGGCGCCAAGAACCATTTGTTCATTGTGCGAGCCTGAGATACCAGACCTATAGTCTCGCTGCAGCATTCGTTGCCCGGTGGCCGCCCCGTGGAGGCAGTATGTCTTCTTGAAACGGTTTCTCAATAAGGATCGTCCATAGACTTTACCCTAAGAGTTCGCACCTGACCACCAATTTTAGAGTAAGCGAAAGCGGATGGAGCAATTGATTAAGTGCCTGCCCCAAGTTGGAGGGGTCCCAGATTCGAATCCCAGCGAAATCGAATCTGGTCCAGTCACCATTTGCCGTTGGAATCAAATTTACGGGACTGGAGTAGGTTGCTCCCTGGCAGTACAATGGAACAGTTCTTGAGTCTGAGTGCTCCAGTGTAGAGCTTCAAAAACCATCCGGAAAAAAAATGTGTTTCCAGGCGAATATTCAGGAAATTAAACTCACCCGTTTGCTAAACAATCTGATGTTGGACAGATTCTTGCAGGCAGGCTCCAGACTTACGTCGTGTAAAAGCCTTAGTGTTATTTTAACAATTCTTTCTAAGTTCTCTTTTAAAAAAAACTTCACAGTTGGCGATTACCTGATACTCGTTGCCAGATTTTAATCCATTAAATAATCGCCACTAAACGTAAGGAATCCGAGGTACTAAACAGTTTTATGCGTTGCAAACGATTTCCGCAAAACACTTCTGCAGACGGTGAATCAGTGTGCCCTATATCGGCGCGAAAATCATTCGCCACTCACACCACGCATTCCATCATCTTCATCTTACGGCTCAGGTGGCGAGTCTATTCCTAGAACAAAACATCAACAATCGCTTCTTCGGAATCGCCAACATTCCTCGGCCAGTCAGTCATTTCCTCGCCATTTAACGGTCACATTAAGCTGAATCATTTCCCGCCGCCGCCGCCGTATCGCAGACGAGGAGAGTAACGCCCTCAATGATAAACAAATGCACCGTTTGGAACAGCTTCCATAAGGACCGCTGCAATGGGAAGAGGAGCATCCACTCGCGTCAGAAAATACGCACACACGCCTCCGAAAAATTCAAATAAACAGGACGTTACACACGGCCGAGGGCTGCCGCATTTCACCTCTTTCGCGGCTGGTAAGCGTGCGCAATTAAGATGCACCGGAGCACAATTCCAATTCCAAGCCGTGCACATTATTGTCTTTCAGCGCGATGACAGCGTACATGCCGCAATAGGGTTGCTACGCGTCGCGCGATTGCGTCGCTCGTTCCGCACTTGTAGTGCAGGGCAGGCAGAGGCCACCACTGCATTCTGTCCTTCTCTGTCTGTAGGTCGAGGGTTCTCTTCCCCTGCTGTTGTGCAGCGAGCCCTATAAAAATCTATTATTGAAACACACAGAAAACAGGAAGAGGTCGGATTGAATTTGTGATTATGACGACCACGTCGTCAGCGACAGCGACAATGATAACGATGATGATGATGGCCGTGATGATGATGACGGAATACTGAATCGACAACATCTGAGGGGGAACACGGGGACTTTCTCAGGGGACGCCGCCGCCGCCAAACAGTCAGTGCATTGTTTACGGCAAAGTTTTGAACATTTCGGAAATCAGTTTGCCATCGATGGGGTCTACCTAGGGAACGGTTCGTTGGAAACCATTCCGGAAGCAGGGCGGCACCGTAGCTGGTAGAACATGCTTTGTTTGGGTTATTTCCTTGTTCTCGAGTAGCGCGGGATTTACTGCACGAGGGGAATCCAATCGGTCACAAATGAGCTACCATGTGTGGTCCTCGGGAGGAACAGTGAGCATGCAGATGTGGGCATATTGATGTTGCAGGTACTGATCGCTGTAATGGGGGGTGAGGGGACGTGGGATAGTGATAGCCCGCATTGGTATTGTGAGCAATTTTGTTTGAGGATCTGCTGAAATTGATTATTGCCAGGATCCCCTTCGAATTATTGTAGTAATTGCTGGTTTTTTTGTTGGTGAGCCAGTGTGCTGTGAGCAACAAAGATATGCAAATTTAAGAAATAAATATGAGACCAGTCACTCTAGACATTACGATTACGTACATACATTTTATTGGTTCAAAAATAGTTCGGTACTGTACAACGTTTAGGTCTTAATAATAGTAATGGCGGGGCTACAGTTCGAGGTGGATCTGGACCTACCTTCTCAGCAATCACTGTGTTGTGTTGTGCGTGATATTGTTCTCTCACGAGTGGAGGGAACTTACAGGTTAATGCCGACTCCGAACGGCAAGATTGAGAAGCTTTTTCTAGACAGTTATACTCTTTGATCATTGTCAGTGATTCGAAGGAGGTGGAGCCGTGAAAAACATTTTAGGTGTTTCTTTTTTGAGATTCGAACCTTAGACCTCGAGCGTAGGAGTCGCTGCACCTACCCACTACGCCACGGCGCCCACTGCTGTAAACCTTACTCCTGAAAAATAGGGTCATTCAATTCGTGCCCGGATCCAACATCCCTATCAATCAAACTCGTCAAACCGAACTGTCATCCGTGGCTGTACATGTTTAGATTAGAATTTGCTACTTTATAGTACGGATCGTTTTACAATCGCTTACTACAGCTTACTACAAAAATAGTAGTTCCTGTAATAAGGAGCCTTCCAATAGGGATTTCCGAACTTTGACAGTTGATAGCACCCACATTGTTGAAGCTACATCTGTCAAATTGGCTATCATTTATTTAGTCTGTTCTGCCAAATCACCACGGATGGACAGAGCGTTCAACAACATGTGCAAATGATAAAATTGTTTTATCAAACTGGGTGCTCTGTTCGAGCAACGTTTCACACGCTTCGCCCATTTTATGGTCGCCATAATTGTCCTACCGAGATGACAATTCCACTGGTTCAGTAAACGATAAGCCAACACCCGTCGACCAACAATTAACGTCGACAAATCGCAAGATCGCCCGAAAACATCGTGAAAGCAGCTGTCCGTGAGAGTGTGCAGGAGAATCCACGGCAGTCGACTGCGCTTCTCTCACAAGAATTCGGCCTTTCGCAGACCACAACTTGGCGAATTTTGCGTCGTGACTTGGGCCTGCATCCGTACAAAATTTAAAATGATCCAGGAGCTGAAGGTAAACGACCAGACCATAGACAACAACGTGGGTTCACTGAATGACTTTGGAAGACTATGAAATTCTATTAAAAGTAGGTTGCTGCTCCAGTGTAGAGTTACAAAAACCTCCGACAAAAAAAAATCCACATAAGATCCAAGAGCGTCAAATGCAACCCGAAAAAATCACTGTTTGGTGTGGATTTTAGGTTCGCGGCGTCATCGGTCCATACTTCTTTGAGAACGACGTTAGCCAGGCCATCACCGTCAACGGCGAGCGCTATAGTTCGATGATTACCAACTTCTTTTGGCCTGAATTGGATGATGTGGACACCAACGACAAATGGTTTCAACAGGACAGCACAACGTGCCATACAGTGCACACCACATTGGAAATTCTACACGAGCGATTCGAGGGCATAGTTATCTCACGTGGAGACGATTTGAACTGGCCACCGAGATCGTGTGATTTGACCCCGTTAGACATTTTTTTGTGGGGTTTTGTGAAGTCACAGGTCTACGCGAATAAGCCACAAACCACAGAGGCCCTTAAAGCCAGCATAATCCATAATTCACCGGTCAAATTTAGCCTGATTTATAGTGCAGAGTCATGAAAAATTTGACTTTTCGAATGCGCGCTACTCAGAGAAGCCGCGGCTGACATTTGAACGATGTTACTTTCCATACATAATGGCTTCGACAGGCCCTTCAAACGAATGAAAAACTTCGATGATATCTCACACACTTTTTGTTTTATCTAAATTTAAAGATAGGAAGCGCTTAATGAAGTACCCGTTAGGAGTAAAAAGTGGCGTGGGTAAGTGCGTCGACTTCTACGCTCGACGTCTAAGGTTCGAATCGCCGTTCGGAGTCGGCATTAAACTGTAGGTCCCCTTCACTCGTGAGAGACCAATAGCACGCACAACTTTCGTGATCGGAGTGACTAGTACATCTTTAGCCATATTCAAATGACTAGGCGTTGAAGTGCTAAAAAAATTATTTTTTTTTTGTTTTACACTTTATTTCGTTCTCCAGCGTTAATTAAACTTCGCCATTTGAACCCACCACTCCCCTCGGTGGAGGGATCATGCTTTTTTCTTCTTTATGTTCTACAGTCAGGGGTGAACCTGGGCCTCAACCAACAAATCTCTAGCACGAACTCTAGCTAGCTGCCACCAATTTCGCACACCTAATTGGTTGAGGTCCTTCTTCATTTGTGTGCGCCATTTATAACGAGGACGCCTTCTGTTGCGTTTTCCCAATGGTTTGGATTCGAAGACTCTTCGGGCCGGAGCTGTCTTGTCCGTGCACGTGGCCTAGCCATCTTAAGCGAGTTATCCGTAGACGCTTGACTAGGCTCATGCCGCCGTATAACCCGTATAATTCATTGTTGCATCTTCTCCTCCAGATGCCATCAAGGCAAACAGGACCAGAACGCAAGCAGATTTTTTCTCTCGAACAGACCAAGAGCTTCTTCATCCGCTTTTAATAGCGTCCATGTCTCTGCACCATAGAAGTTTCTATCAACGCTAAGCGAGCGCTTCAATCATGGATTGAGGTTGGCCAGCAACTGGACTGCCACTCGAGGCTTGAAAGTCAGCCCACAGAAAACAGAACACACTGCGAATAGTCGTCTCGGTAGGACGATTATGGCGACCATAAAATGGGCAAAGCGTGCGAAACTTTGTCCGAACAGAATACACATTTTAATAAAACAATTTTGTACTTTGTCCATCTATGATAATTTGGCAAAGCGGACCGAATAAACGACAGTTAATTTGACAAACGTAGCTTCAACAGTATGGCCGCTATCAACTGTCAAAGTTCGGAAGTCTCTATTGAAAGACCCTTCATTTGTATAAGTTATCACATATGTGTAGATGACGTCATGAAAGTGGATGTCTTGCTTTTATCAAAAATAATTTTAAAAATACACTTTATTTTGCCCTACGGGGTATAAAAGACTTTCGAAAGCTGCATTTGCGTTAATGGAGATTTGAGAAGATTTCAAGTCGGCATGTGACAGCGTGCATAGAGACGAGCTATAACGCCATGTCTAGTTTTGACATTCCTGCCAAACTCGTCAGACTAAGCAGAATGACGATGGAGAACTCTTGCTGCTCCATCAAGTTCGGTAACGAATTCATTGAGACCTTCAATATCAAAAAAGGTTTTAGACAAGGCGACGCGCTGTCATGTGATTTCTTTAACATCGTTCTTGAGAAGATTGTGTAAAACTCACTGGCCAAAACAAGAGGTACGATCTTCCAAAAGTCTGTTCAACTGCTAGCTTACGCGGATGATATTGACGTGATTGGGCGATCAGAGCTAGCCGGAAACGGAAGCGGCTAAAATGGGTCTTGTGGTAAACGAGGGCAAAACCAAGTATATGCTGTCATCGAGAAAGGATGCACAACATCGACGATTTGGCCAGAACGTCACCACAGGCAGCTATAACTTTGAGGTAGTTAAGGACTTCGTCTACCTTGGCTCCGCGGTAAACAGTACAAACAACATCAGTACCGAGATCAAGCGCAGAATAACTCTTGCCAACCCCTGTTTTTTGGGCTCAAAAGGCAATTGAGTAGTAGAGCCCTCTCTCGGAAGACCAAGTTGACTCTGTATAAGACCTTGATCATCCCAGTTCTGCTTTACGGCACAGAGGCATGGACAATCTCCCAAGCGGATGAACAGTGTCTTGGTTTTTTCGAGAGAAAAATTCTGCGCGCGATCTTTGGTCCTGTTTGCGTTGATGGCATTTGGAGGAGAAGGTTCAATCACGAACTGTATGAGCTGTACAGCGACATGAATCTAGCCAGGCGTCTACGGATCCAACCATGTAGAGTGCATGCACAACATAGGGCTGGTCTGAAGAATCTTTGATCCCTAGCCAACAGGACAACGCAACACAGAGTATTTTTTTTAAAGTGACGCACACAAGTGGAGAAGGACGGACACCAATTTGGTGTGCATAATTGAAGACAACCAACGAAGGATCCTGTTGGCTGTAGAGGCTTATTTGTTGACCCAGGACTGTAGTCTCTGACAAAAAAAAAAAGAAAGCTGTTCTGTGACCCGACTGGATGGCGCAGTTGGTTAAGTGCCTGCCCCAAATTAGAGGGATCCCAGGTTCGAATCCCAGTGAAATCCAATCTGGTCCAGTCCATGTTACTACCTAGCAGTACAATGGACCAGTTTTGAGTCTGAGTGCTCCAGTAGAGTTTCAAAAAATCCTCCGAAAAAAAAAACTGTTCTGTAATTAATGAAAATGGTCCCTTTTCTTTGGTTTTTTTGAACCAAAGGTTTTCATTTGAAACTCAATATCGTCAGGGTATTCACTTAAGCTAACGAAATAAGGAACCGTTTGGTTGTTTGAGTTTTAAGTGCTTTAATGAAGTTCCAACTCTGCCAGGTTCCACAGTTAGCTTACTCAGTGACTGTTAGTAACTTGCAGCCATAAATATAACATTTTAAGCCAAGCCAATCGTCTTTAAATCGTACGATGGTCCCATAACATTTTATTCGTATACAATTTTTAATAAATTACGTGATTGCACTCACTCTTACTCTTCCTCGACAGAGTTGTTTAGGGTTTGGCGAGTTTATATTTTGACTACATGATTATTCCAAAATGTATCCCCCATCTCCTAAGGATCCCAGGAAAGTCTCAGTAAGAGGTGGAAGACATCATCAACGATGCAAGCAGCTGCATTATCCACCGGGGACGGCATAATTGAATCCATAAGAGAGACATCAAACGCTTCCTTCATCTCATATTTTAAGTTACAATCCCCCAAGTGACCAACTCACCCTTTCAGTGGCCCCCATAATGCGATCGTATTCGGAGCGAACGCAGTCGATCCGCACAACAACTCCAACAAGTATGATTGCACCCCCTATGCGCGGTGCACACTTAACACCGCCTGTCTGCCTTCACTTTGCATATTGCTCGGTTTTCGTTCCTCTCTCCGTGTGTGTGTGTGTGTGGGCAATGAAGGGAAAGAAAATTCGAATAGATTTTCCCTCGCACACCATCGCACGGGCACACGTGTAGAGTGGGTGCAATATGGGATAATTACGGTCAGTACAGGGACGGAGGGGCGAGGTTCAGTGGCCCGGTACCATACCCATTTCAGTTGATTTCCCTTTTGTGTTTTTCCGTACGATTTTTTTTTTCATTTTCGGCCCTGCGGTGGCAGCGCTGCAGTTTGATACACCAAATGGCTAGAGCATATCTCTCTCCGAAGTGGTATGCGTTGCGTAGAGTATCTGTGGGATATTGTTTTGGAATTTTTCTTAGTTGGAAACTTCTAAGGGTACATGACGATGTGACCCGTTGTCGGTTGTTCAGTACATTTGGTGCGTTTTGAATCGAATGACGTCGTCGTTGACTATCTCCTCAAGAAGGAATTGAGTTCAACTGTGTTTTTGTTTATCTTTTCGCTTTCTTCGTTCGTCTTTGTTGCAGTTGTGGGTTGCATGTCCCTGAAGAAATTTTCGTGTTTTGGCGCAACGATAGTGAAAGTGATTAATTGGGAATTTGTTTTAGCTTTTTGTTTTTGTGTTTTTCAATCCTTTTTTTGTATCAGTGTTTGAGACTTTGAAAAACATGAGTTTTCTGCAACTAGTAGTCGGAGGATTGCTGTAGAGTGTGTTTTGTTATTGTTTGTTGCGAAAAGTGAAGGATAGTGTGAGAAGGGAATAAAATGTTTGTCACTGTGGATAATTCAAGCTCTTTTATATCAGGTGAGTTGAGGAAAAGGATGTGTTCATTTTGAAAATCCGGCTTATGGATTGAAAAACAGTCACTGAGGGGTAGAGTTGCTTCAGGACAATTCTGTGTGTAGGCATGGGTGACGTGAAATAAGGCTAAACTTTAAATTTGATGTTTACGGTTTTTTGTAAAAATGATGTTTCAAAATTAAAGTTTTGGGGTAATTCCTACAATTCAAAATATTTGGTGTTAGTTTAATTTTGATATGGAAATGATATCAAAGTTTACGTCCTCAAATCGAAATAAAACCAAAATTGGCTTTATTTCGTTTTCTAAAGGGAAATAAAACCAAACCGGAAATTTGGCCTAATTTTGAGAATATGAATAGGTATAAAACAGGCTCCGTTCAACTTACCGAATTGTTCATCCTTCCAAGCAACGAAATTTAGTTAAAGCAGAACGTATAGCCATATATAAAACATTTTTAAAAAACAAGAAACATCAAAAACTGAGGAATTTATTGAATAAAAGATCAAAAACAGACCCACTTAGACGATTTTCTTAAAAAAACTGCTCTACAGTTGACTGTCGCCTGGCAAAAAGATGGGAAAAATCGTTCATCTTTCCGAACTGTTCATGTTTTAGGTGGAAACGTTCATGTTTTAGAGATTCTACTGAAATAAACAAATTTTTAAACTTTGCTTTATTTCATTTGGCCTTATTTCACGTCCCTGTAGGCATATCTGGAGAAGAATAATAAAAATATCCAAAGCATGCTTGTTGGTCTAAGGATAATAATCAATTTAGAATCTTATTTTGCTATGGGATATTTTTGGTCTTTTAAAAGAAAACAAAATATAGCGAAAGAAAGTTTGAAATCCTTTCCGAAAGAACGTAACAAACGCAAACTGAAGTTCAAATCAACAAAATTGAATATAGGAACACATTTTTTTAAATTCCTAAAAAAAATTTACCAAATGGTGCAGCCCATTCGTTGCCTGCTGTAGGCATCCGTTCAAGAAGCTAACGACACAGTCTTCTCTCTAACTCAATGACTCGTGTGTTTCCTTGGATTGATAATCGGGTCAGTTTTGCAATTTCAGACAAAAACTTGATGTTGCTCATGACATGTAGATTACTTGTCTATTCCTTGTTAATAATAATAATAATATAATAATGTGGGCGTTACAGTCCGAGGTGGACCTGGGACGAGCTTCTCAGCAGCCACTCGTGTTGTGCGTGCTATTGTTCTCTCACGAGTGGGGGGGTCCTACAGTTTAATGCCGACTCCAAACGGCGGGATTGAGAAGCTTTTGCTAGACAGTCATACTCTGAGCATTGTCAGTGACTCGAAAGAGGTGGAGCCGTGAACATTTTTTTTAATTGTTTGTTTGAAATGGGACTTGAACCTAGACTGTGAAGGTCTAGTGCGTATGGGTCGACGCACAAACCCACACTGCCACGACGCCCATGTCTATTCCTTATGGGATATCAGAAATATAGATTTACTAAAAACATACGACAGAACAGAAGTCGTCTACCTTCAGGGTAAGACCGTGTAATTTTAGAAGTGATTTTCAAAAAGCCTTGATTTTCCGTTTGGTTTTTGCAAATACATTCCAATATCCTATCTGACAACTTATTTAACACGTTGAGTGCCACCATACAATCCGAAAAACTGTCCCCACAAGCCACGGATTTTTTTTATTGACACTTCGATTACACTCTGGTCTCACGGGGCATAGCAAGCCCAAATTCGTGTGAGACCAAAGTGGTATCATGTGGCACTCAACGTGTTAACTATGTTCATAGGATAACAATCAATGTTTTGTTCTTCTCATGTCTTCTTATCCTAATCAACATCATAAATTGTATAGTTACATCAAATTCAATTGTGGAACATTTTTTATTTCTTTTGTCACCTCACTCAAATTTTTTCTCTCATGAATCGGGTTATAAACCCATTTCCATGTGATACGCTGTAAAACCCATCCCGAGACTATAACAAAATTTAAGAGCATTCATTAAGCATTAAGAAGATACTTGTACGAGGGAGGGACGAAATTTTTAAATCGTAACTGATAAAACCTTCGAACATTGCCTAATCAAGAGTGCAACTAATCATTCGTTTTCATCAATCATTTGATTCGAAGTCAAACCAATGGATAAATAACTAGGCCTCTCTTTTCTAAATACAACCTTGAAGGTAGTTTTTCACTCTTGAGCGCAATTCTTCTTTCTTTGGGTAGCATTACAATTCGAGGTTGACTTTCGCCTACAGCTAAATTTGACAGACCTTACATGACCATTGTTCTCCCTGAGCTTTGTCCGAAGCTCGAGAGAGGTGGTGCGTAAAAATTAAATTTGGTTTGTTGATGGATTTGTTCCACGGACTTCTGGTGTTCGGATCGTTGGACTTATTGACTTCGCCAAGTCAACCTCCGCAACCAACAATGAGGTCACCTCAATCATCTTAATCTTACCAAGACTTGATGTTCATCCACAAAAAAGACTAGATTTTGATGTAAAATAAATTCAATTCGTTAATTGAGACCTCTTTGGTCTGAACGTATCAGTTCAATTTGATTCGCAATTCTCGCAATGTGAAATTGGATCTCTCCCTTGAAATAGTTTTATTCTAACTATAGGTCTTTTCGAGTGATGTTCTTGCTACCTTGCCATTTCCTCACATGTCAAGGACTGGGAGAAATTTCCAACGAGTAAACCACCGCGTTTTTGTACAAACAAACTAGTCAATTGCGTGTTGAAGCCCATTTTTGATGATTTTTTAGACTTATAGACACAACATAAAGTTGATGCTCCACAAGCGGTTATCTCCATTTCTAAAGCAAAGTGTTCAAAAATCTGAAAAAATCGTCTCCAATGAATACAATACAACGGGGCCCCACTTTTTAAATACAGTCAAAATCGGTTATAACGATCTTCAAGAGACCGACGAATTTGGTCGTTATAAGCGATATGTCGTTATAAACGATTTCTTATGCTATTGGATTACATGTAATGGAGCTCAGTTGGGACCTAAGAATTTTGTTGTTATAACCGATGTCGTTATAAGCGATTTTGACTGTATTCATACACAGAAATCCATATCTAGACCTATGACAACTAATTCCAAAACTTCATGCCGATAACTTCATAAATCTGTGGCCACATGTCATAACCGCCTAAGTCGGTTTTTATACTTTTTCAGGCGGGGAGGTCCAAGTTTCAAATCAGCACTACTACTGCAACTACTTAGGCTACTAGGTTTTTTTTGGAATAACTTCTGTTTAAAAAAAGTTACAGACATAACAAATGTAGTGAAAGTGAGGCCCAGGTCCACCTCGGACTGTAGTGCCGTAAGAAGAAGAAGTAAAAGATTTAAACACACTGAACGTAATGGTACTTATAATTTATTTTTGTCTTAACTTGAGTTAAGCGGTTATAATTTGTGACCACAGGAATGTAAAAACTGTGGACTATTTGGGCTCCAAAAAGAGCCCTAAAATGTAGGCGTACACTCTACGTTAGTTGACTTGTCACACACCAATTTGACAGATATGCACACTTACTGCTTGTAGAAATTTAAAACTTTCTCGAGAGAGCTCTATTTCTCGAGCAACTATGAAATATTTGCGCACGGAAATGGGAGTTAACGAACTGAAGTACAAAATTGACAGAAAAAAGTTTATTTTTCAGAGTACTCAAAAAGACCTCGTATCAACTTTACTTGGTGAAACTTTTCACGTGCAAACGGCAAGTCTTATCCAAGCGTTGCAATGTTGTGTCATGATCTTTCGAGGATTTGACTTTCAAACAGAATGTTTTTTTCTATTGCTTTCATTGTCGCTTGGGTGAGGGAATCCCGGCATAAAATGTAATTGCAGCAATAGTGAGTAAGTACCTTGTACGACCGGATGGCGCAGTTTGTTAGGTGCCTGCCCCGAGTTTGAGAGGTCCCAGGTTCGAGCCCCAGTGAAATCGAATCTGGTCCAGTCACCATTTTCCGATGGGATCAAATTAATGACACTGGAGTAGCTTGCTACCTGGCAGTACAATGGACTAGTTTTGAGTCTGACTACTCCAATAGTGTTTCAAAAATCCTCCAAAAAAAAAAGTAACTTGCGTCCTGGTTTGAAAGTCTTGGTTCAATTCCCGACACAAACAACTTTCAGATTTCACGGCTCCACCTTTTTCCAATCACTGTGAAAGCACAAAAAGATTCCTTCTCTTCAGCCGTTTGGAGTTCCTTTCACTCGTGAAAGAACTATAGCATGCATAACACGAGTGGCTGGTGTAAAAAGCCCAACTCGATCTAGTGTCACAATATCTTTCTATCAAAAACGAATTTACTTTCACAAATGTACCTTTTTCTTCTACTTGTGACGCTACAGTTCGGGGTGGACTTGGTCCTCAACTAATGAGTCTCTCCAGGCAGCACGATCCAGGTTTGACCTGGGCCACAACCAATAAGTCTCCCCAGCCAGCTTGATCCATCGACAGTTATCTACACCTGCGCATTGTTGGTTGAGGTTTTGTCTCCACTTGCGTGCCCCACTTTAATCGTGGACGCCCTCTGTTGCGTTGCCCCATAAGCTCAGAGTCAAATAAGCATCTACAGACACTCCAAGACAAACCCGCTCACTTTAAAAATAAAAATATTAAAAATTTCTGAAACTTCAGTATTTCGACAGAGAACAATTTTTTTTTTCTACAACTTCAATTTCTTATAAAACTAAAAATAAATATTCGAAAGCAATTCCTTTGTGGACCCACAAAGGTCCACTTCATTTACTAAAAACTTTATTAAATTTGTCGTTCATATATCCTTCTTCTGTGCATATTTTTTCAAAATTATTTTATTTATCCCTTTTCCCTCTCTTCATTCTTTCAGACAACCCTTATTATTTTTTCAACGATGGTTTGTCACCAAAGACACCAGATTCCAGTACATCCAGTAAGGGTTTCTCAATATTCAAGAGGAGAAACTCCAAAGGCAGCTCGCCCCGTGTGACTATACCCGAAAAGCTGCGTCCAATAAACTCGGCCAATCTCGACACAGCTGCAACGATTCTCGGCAGCCCTCGTGGAAGTTTTGGATCGTTGGGTTCATATCCCGGTGGTGGAATTTTTACAGAAGTAAGTCGCAAACGTCAAATTTGCCTTTCTCAGTTATTTATGTTCATTGCTTTCAGAATTTCGAATTAAATTCTCCCACTAATTTCCATGGACATTTTGCACGTCGCATGAACACGATTGAGCAATTTCGTGAACGTTTGGGTTCCTACAATGAATCACTGACGTATAATCCTGAGAATGATGATGTGTTCAATATGTCTCCGTCGAGGTGAGTTGATGCATTTTTCTCCTTGTGCCATAGAATTGTTTCTGAACGGGGTTTGGTTTGATTTGCAGCAAGAACCATCATACCTTGCCATCTCATGGATCGAGAAGACATTCTTTTGGAAACTTCAGCCAACGGGAACGATTTAAGAGTCCAACGTCACCCGATGAGGTGCCCAATATGATTGCTCCTAGACCGCCAATCGTGTCGCCTAGCAAATATCGCGGTGCTAGTGGACGTCGAAGAAGTAAGTGAATTTTAATAAATTTTAGTTGTATTCGAACGCGTAAATATTTGTGAACAGTCTTTTGAACATCGCCTAGAAAATCATCAGATTTTTCTAAAACTTCTGAGAATTTTAATGTTTTTTTTTGCAGTATTTCAATTCAATTCAATGGAATAGACGTTGTCTGAGAAGATATCAAAAAATCTATGAATCCACTGCTTCATACATCAAACATACAGTGTCATTTCTATGTTTCTGGTCGATGTTTTTCCTTGAATAACTTTTTCAATGAAGTGTATTCTTAGAAAGTACATTTAATCGATCGAATATTTGGACTTTCACGTTATGTACAGTCATAGTCTGTCGGTCAATGGCCATGGCCGTCTCTGGCCGTTTTGCAAAGGATAGCTCTTGAAAGTACATTTTTCGTAACAATTTCGCAGACTTTTCGTGTTATTTCAGCAATTTCGTTTCGAATGTTGTCCTTCAAGGTTGTGCTTGGATTTGTAGTGTATACCTTTTCTTCCAGTACCCCCATAGGAACAAATCGAAAGGGCTCAAATTAGGGAATCATGGGGGTCAATCGAAGTCATCACTGACTTCGGCCGGGAAAAAATTGCTCATAAAATTTGTATCGTAGCTTCAGCTTAAGTGTGTAGAGTCCGACCGAAAATTCGGCATCGGCTTCGGCCGAAGGTGATCAAATAGCCGAAGTTCGGCTTCGGCTTCGGCCGAAAAACTGGCCTTCGGTCGGACTCTACCAGTGTGTGATGTGGCACCGCCTTGTTAAAGCCTTATTGATCCATTTTGGGCGCAAGAAAGTTTTTTAACATGTCCCGATGGCTGTCACCAGATTGTTACAGGACTGCCTCTAGCATTCTCTAACAAATATGATGTCGCAAGTTAAGAATCTTTGACTTTTGAGCCTCTGAGGACGCCCACGTTTAAGATGGGGCACACAAATCGAGAGGGACCTCAAACAACTTGGTATCAGAGTTGAAGCTACACCTGGCAAAATATCGTGCTGACTGGAGAGTTTTGTTGGTTAAGGCCAAGGGCCATCCGGGACTGGACCACAAAAAGAAGCAGAAGATGCCGCAGGCCTAAGAGACGCACCATGCACTAACTGTACGAGAGTATATTGGTCCTTGGTGTATCAATGAAGGGTTTTCGGTGCCCCAATAGCGGCTTTTTGTGGGCGCCGTGGCGTAATGGGTAGGTGCGTCGACTCCTACACTCGAGGTCGTCATCAAACATTTTACTGATTTAAGTGATTTAAGGCTTGAAACACATTTCAAGCGGACGCCATCTAGGAAAAGAAAGATCTATCAAAAATCATTTGTTAGGTTCAGTTATACAAAGATCCAGTACAGTTCAAATATATAAATCAACATGGAGTAGTGGGTACCTCCCACTCCCATCTATCCCTGTATGGGTAGTGGGTACGTCTCTAAGAAAACATACTCAATTTCTTCAGTTTTTACCCAATGTGCTTTTGTTTGTTACACAGGGTCAACCAATTTTTGGTTCCAAAAGTAAATTAAAATAGAACACACAAATGATTCAGATTTTGATCAAATTTTTGTTTCAACATGTTGTCTAGATCTTGCCATTGTGGAATAGCACGTGCTTCCAATGTTCTCCACGGGGGTTCATGCAGAACTCGATTCTGACAAGGTATTTTCGATGACCACTTGACAAAAATTTGGACAATAACTCGGTCCTGACTTCACGAATGTTCATTTTCAAAACGTTAGAAGTTTGCAGATTATGCGCATCAACACGATCTTTTGCATAGACTCACAAAAAGAAATCCAAGAGAAATCACACAATCTTCGTAGACAGTTCACATTACCAAAACGCGTCCAGGAAATTTTTCTTGCAATAAAGCAAAAACGGGTCGTGTTGTGAGATGTGAAACCTTCCATATCTACATCTTCGATTTCACTCAACAAAACATCGGTAATCATTTTGCTGTATCGATGAGAATTGACGGTGATGGTGACACCTTCCTCATTTTCGAAGAAGTATTGATCAATTACACCACCAAACCAATTTGCACGCCGTACAGTGACTTTTTGTGAATACAATACGTTTCCACAGTTACATGTGGATTTTCACTTCCCCCTATGCGACAATTTTGTTTGTTAACATATCCACCGTGTAAAAAATTAGCTTCATCGGTGAAGAAAATCTTGTGTAAAAATTGCTCATGCAAACGCTGAAGTTCAACCAGCCAGTCGGGGTGTATACAACGCGTTTCGTGGTCAAATGGATTCAATTCTTTAATGAGTTGAACTTTATAAGGGTGTAGATGGAAATCCAAATGCAATATAATGTACCGCACCGTATGATAAGCCCAAATCGCTTGATAATCAACTCACACTGCGTTAACGAACCTTCTACAGAATCACTATTTTTGTAGTAAGTTCTTGCCATTTTAGCACGCTCAGATATAGTTAAATAATCCATGTTGTAAAATTTGAAACCTCAAACTTTACATTCTCGGGTGATAGTTCGGTTTGACGTGTGTGATTGAAGCAGAGAAGACAAATCCGAACCAAGAATTGGATGGCTTTACAACATTTTATCTTCATATGGCCCTATTTTCCTTGAGCTTGGGGCACAAGAAGAAGGAAAAAAAGTTGGGGAAATGCGAGTTGTACTAGCGTGGGGAAGTTTCCGTCGCCTAAATATTTTTTGCATGTATACACATTTCTGAATATCAGGCGACGAATTCGAACTATTTCAGTTGAATGTTCTTCTAACTTGCGTTTGCAAATCTTAAAAAATTCGCATGTCGATGCTCGAAATTGTTTTAAATGAAAGTACTCAATGAAGTCAAGTTTTTGTGATTTTTTTTAGATTTTTAAACACTTTGGCGTCGTGCCGTTGTGGGTAGTTGTGTCGACTCCTACGCTGGAGATCTTACGTTCGAATCTCGAAAAAAACATCTAACATTTTTTCACGGCTCCACCTCTTTCGAGTCACTG
Organism: Myathropa florea; assembly: GCA_930367185.1. Taxonomy (NCBI): domain Eukaryota; kingdom Metazoa; phylum Arthropoda; class Insecta; order Diptera; family Syrphidae; genus Myathropa; species Myathropa florea. The sequence continues at coordinate 78,786,227 of OV884003.1, read as the reverse complement.
ACAATGCTCAAAGAGTATAAGTGTCTAGAAAAAGCTTCTCAATCCCGCCGTTTGGAGTCGGCATTAAACTGTAGGTCCCCTCCACTCGTGAGAGAACAATAGCTCGCACAACATGAGTGGTTGCTAAGAAGCTAGGCCCAGCACCAGACTGTAGCGCCGCCATTATATAAACACTTTGGCTTAGAAATGGCAGAGGGGGAAGCATTAAAAACGACTTTGGGGCTCCATATTTTCCAAGTGGAACTTTGATTCAGGAAGTGTTGAAGCAAACCTCCACCTCATTTCAAACGATCTGGCGATTGAAATATCATTCAAAATCAATGGCAACTTCACCTATATAGGAGCCAGCCCCGTACTTCTTAAATTTGGGTGCCATTGCCCATGCACCATATCTAGGCCTGAAGTACCTAACTCCAAAAATTTCATGCCGATATCTTTATAAATTTATTCTGAGATAAAAAAGTGTGACAGACACGACAGACGGGCGGATACACCGAAATTATAAAGGTTCCGTTTTTGTAGACGGAACCTTAAAATGCAGATGCGGGAGGCCCAAATGACGCTACATGCAGTAACTCAACGAGGCTGAAGTGATATTTCCTGTATCAATTGAGGGTTTTCAATGCCCCAATAGCAGCTATTCTATTTATTAACAAAGCCAGCCACATCCACATAAACGTATATATAATATACTTCGTTTTAAAAATGATTGTTTGCCAAAAATGGTGGTCGTACAACAATCCGAGATAGACTAGGACCTAGCTTCAACAGCAACCACTCGTTTTTTTACATTTCCAAACATTTTTCTGCCGACTTCGAGCTAAGTTTGAGAAGCTTTATGTGACATTTTTACTCTCTGAACATTGTCAGTGACTCTAGGGAGGAGTCGCCGTGAAAAGTTGAAATTTGGTGTGTCCGGGACTGAAGTATGGACTTACAGAGTAGGTGATACACTTCCCCCTGTTTTACAACTAAACATTATAACTCTAGCTTTTTAGTATTTTTCATGTAAATAGTTGATTTATTTTCATTTGTGGCACCACTTCTACCACTTCAGCATAAAACTGAAAAGAAAAATTACTCAATTTTTGTGAAAAACACTATCCCCGACAAAAATTGTTTCAAAGAAGTTAAGAAAGACCTAGAAGTGCCCAATATTCAGATATTTACTTTATTTAAGTTCTGCTATAAAATATGGTCGCATTTGTGAAGGAAAATTTCGCGAAAAAAGATTCCAAACAGATACCAGACTTATTCTGTGTTGTCCATGGAAATGTTCACCTCTGCCGAAGGTTATTCCGATTGAAGTTTCGTAAATTTGTTGACTTCTCTGTAATTTCAAAATAAATTCAAAATTTGCCCAAGTCCCTGGAAGGAACGAGACATGATTTGAGTGTCAAAAATGGGGGACGTACGACTCTGATTTAAGTGACCAATCAAATGCGCACATACAGTGTATCAAACTCATATTCGCACACATGACGTACGGAAGTTAAATAATTTTAAAACTGTATGCAGTCCTATCCATGGGGGTCGCTTTTATTAAAAACCACCACCATAGTTATTTAAACTTTATTGATATCTGATACAGAGCAAGATGGCATCAGATGTGCGAATGTGAGTTTGATACACTGTAAGTCCCAGACGACTGCATGGCGCAGTTGGTTAAGTGCCTGTTCCAGTCACCATTTGCCGTTGGGATCAAATTAACGGCACTGGAGTCTGAGCCTGTGGGACAACGCAACAAAGGACATCCACGTACAAGGTGGCGCACACAAGCCGAGGGTGACCTCGGCCGACTTGGTGTGGGAAACTGGAGACAGCTTGCGAGAGATCGTGCTGGCTGGAGAGCCATGTTGGGTGAGGCCCAGGTCCACCTCTGACTGTAGCGTCTAAAGAAAAAGAAGAAGACGTTTTAAAAACTAATTAAAAAAAGCTTTATTTTTCATGTCGTTGGCTATAAATTTTGGAAGGTTTCAATCGAAAAGACTTACCGTAACAGAAGACCTGGGCGCCGTGGCGTAGTGATTGCCTCGAATCTCGAAAAAACACCTTTCATTTTTCCCGGTTCTGCCTATTTCGATCCACTGACAATTCTCAAGGAGCACACACACCTGTCCTAAGAAGAAGAAGAAGAAGAAGAAGAAGAAGGGTAGGCTGCTACCTGGCAGTACAATGGACCAGTTTTTGAGTCTGAGTGCTCCAGTGTAGTTTCAAAAAACCTCCGACAAAAAAAAAAAAGTCCCGGAAGTTCAAAAATATCAGTTGAAGGCAAGAAATTGATATTTTCCACTTTATCGCATGAAACTAAATTGTTTCATCGATTTCATGAGATTTCGACTATTCGAAAAATCAAAAATGCATAATATTCCACTGCAAACTGTCAAAATGATACCTGCAACAGAAAGAATCTCGAACAAATGTAAAATCTCCACATCCCCCATAAACTTCAAATCCCAGAAATCCTTAAAAAAATGTTTATCAATCTTAGAACACACAACATTAACCCTATACCCAAGAAATAGCTGTGTAGGGAGAGATCATGCTCCCTCCCGAAAGCAAACACGGAAGTCTTAACTTCCACCGAATCGGATTCTATTTCTGGATCATCTTCCAGCAGAAGAATACCAACCATTCCAGAAATACAACACAAATCCGATGCCCTATCCGCTTTGAAAACAGAGCCAGCCCAAACAAATTGATGAGTTCTTACACATGTTCCACAAATTTTGACAGCTCACACGTCATGTCACCTCGGCCAATATTGGTGCGCTGCGATCAGAAAGGGTTATCACTGCTTGCTTGCCTCGGCGTATGACCGAAAGCAATTTAGCTCATCAGAGTGCATTATATCTTACAATCCAAAAACAAAGGAAAGGCGCGCACCGTGTCCATTATACATATTTCCTAGTGATTTTTTTATGTTTTGTAGAACGGTTTCTCTTCCCCATTTCCAGAATGTAAATGTAAACACATTACCCCAATGGCGGAGAGGTCTGGGTAACTGGCACGTGCCATAGCGCGGCAAAGTGTTCCTGTTTTTGGAGCTGAGCACAGCCATAAACTCCCTTCCGACCAAAACACAAGCGGAACTATAAATGCGACGCAAGAGAAATTATTATTCCACTAGAATACTTTGTAAAATGACAGTCTGTGGTGCTTCTTGCAGTGGCCACCATAATGAGTGCTTAACGGTCACCGGAAACTGCAGTTGACAATGATTGCGGTAATTCTATGCTCCTCCCATGCTGCTTTGTTTTCCTTCCATTACTTCGAAACACTGACCTCTCTTTGCTCGTAACTTTTGGGGTGCACTTTAAATAAACAACATTTCTGACAGATATCACTTTGTGACTGAACTGACAAAGTCTCCAAGAGAACTGGCCCATAAATCGCGCGGCGATTAAGTGACGCGCCGCTCGATGATGAATGAAACCATTCAGCTGATGGCTCTCACTTTCGTGCCGCGTATCCTTGTAATTGTGGACAGTTAGGTGACCATTTGCAATAATTTATAAACGCAAATGATTTCGTTTTTGAACCTGAAAGCAGTGAAACAAAACCAGCACCAACGTCAGCGACAAACGATGCATTGTTGACGGAGAGCGAGATGGTTTGTCAGGCACTTGGCGAATCGGCTCACGTAGCTGGGAGACTTGGCGCCACAGGTAATGCAGGCGTGCGATTGCCAACGAGAGTTATTACCACAATTTGTCGTGAAAATCGCGAATAAATACGACTAAAGGTGCTTTTAAAAGAAGCTAATACGATCTCAAATCAACATGATCATCACTGGCACATCAGCGAGAGATGTCAACAGAGGACGCGACGCACGCTGGCAACGATGACAGCGACAAAGACATTTCACACTGAGCACAGAGATTAGACGGTGTGATGTAATGGGGTTTCTTTATGGAATTCGCACGAGAGTATGGTCGATAGTGACTGACTGTGATTTAATGTGTGAAGGAGGGGTTGCATTTGCAAGTAGATAAACGCAATAAGATGCGCATTCTAGAGACGGGGAGGAAAAAAGATGCCTTGTTTATCTGAGAAGTGGCGTCAGTTTGACAAGGTATCGCTACCGGTTGAGGAGTTCCTTGATGGTTTTTAGGTGTCGAGTGATTACGACTTTATTACGAGAATGTAATTGTAATGAGCGATGGGCGACGGGAAGGAGAGATTGACGCTCAAGAGAACGTTGTATCCATTGCAAGTATTTGGTTCGAGGGATGTCGAACCAAGCCGCCTTGTTGAGAAGTCCCTTTTCGCTACTCTTCCACACAGTTTTTGCTTCCCTGAGAACTGCAATTCTTCTCACAGAGGTGGTGCCGCGAATGTGAGAGCTGGGTGTTGACCCGAATTCGAATCCAGAATCGTCGTACCCTGAGCATATTTTATTATAGGGATTTCAAACTAGACCGCCTTATTGAGTAATCCCTTTTCGTTCCTCTCTACACAGTTGTCGCTACTACACTAAAATTCTTCTCAGAGAGGTAGTACAGGGAACGTGAGAGCTGTGGTGATGACCCGGATTCGAGGCCAGAACGCTAAGTTTTGGATTCAACGCACTTGTCAACCAACAAAGAATCCTCGACTAGACAACCTTGTTGAGAAGTCCCATTTCATCCCTCTCTACACAGTTGTTGCTACTCTGAGCACGACAATTCTTCTCAGAGAGGTGGTGCCGTGAAAGTGAAAGTTAGTACGTCCGGATTCGAACCTAGAGCCATCGGGTCCGGAGTCAACGCACTTAATAATCTACTAGGTCATATTTTGTTCGAGGAACGTCGAGCTACGTGAGGAGTCTCTTTTCACCCCTATTCCATACAGCTCTTACTTCTCAGAGAGGTGATGCCACGACAGTGAGAGTAGTTCTGTTGACCCGGATTCGAACCCAAAACTCTCGGGTTCGGATTTCGAACCCTTTTTGTGCCTCTTTGGCGCACAAATGTTGTCTCTTCTTTTCAAAGAGGTGGTCCCACGAAAGTGAAAGCCGTTTTCTTATTGCCCACCGTTGCCTAGTGGATAAGTGCATAGACTCCGTATCCGACGGACTTGGGTTCGAATCAAGAGTCAACGCGCTAGGCCGGAGACAACGCACTGGGTCACGGCGCAGCTCCTAAGAAAATGGTGAGCATTAAGCAAGGTTAGGGTGGGATGGCCCACTGCAGGCCAACCGTCTCACTCAGGCCAACATAGGTCCGTTGTGATACCACGCGGTGTTTGCTATGAAACGCTTATATTGACTGATGCTGACTTCGTTCAGCTCATTCAAGTTATCAAAAAATTCGAAAAAGTAGGGTCCTATGTAAGTTTTTTTACGGTTTGTTGGGCGCTACACACGCTTTGGGCACATTGTGCATCGGAAGCAACGAAAATGAAACGTGTTGGACTCCCCGTTTATGGCGGTGTTACGTCAAAAAGACAAGAATCATTTTACTGATTTGACAACCAACTCCAACACGTTTTACTGCCAAAACATGAATTCCCCAAAGTCGAAAATGAATCCCCCAACGTGGTCACATTCTCCGCCATCGTGCCGAAGATCGTCTTATCTCGTAGCCTCTAAGTGTCGACGGTAGTTGAATCAAAATCCTTTGTTCAGATCGTAAAAAAAATCAGTCCCTTTCTCCGAAGATTTCTTTCTCTGTTCTCCCCCGCCCCGAAGACCGAAAAATCGTGATCCTCATAAATGAACCTTTTGAGTGGAGCAACTTGTTTCTCGTTTTCTCATCTCGTCCCCATCTCGTCCTTAAGCCCTTTCTTTATCAGGCTCCGCGTCTCGGTCGCTCAAATCCCTTTGGAATAACTAATTCGGTGTTTTGACAAACACCAAGATCCTATCCAACTCAAGAAATTCAGTGATATCAAAAAAAAAACCCTCAGCCCCCGTCTCGCACGGGCATTGTTTGCGCGGGGACAAGTTCGTGAGCGTGGTGTTTGCATGCGCGTGTGCATACGCATAAAAATGCCATTATGCTCCCAAGTCACGTAACTGCGGGAAAAGTGTTTCCTTTTTTCTTTCTTGATCTTGTCGCGCCTCTCCTTCCCAATCAGCTCCTTGGATATTGAGAGAACAAAAAATTATTAATTTAGTCAAGTGTCCCTTGGCTTCCTTTGGAGAGGCTCTCCAAGTCCGTTGTCGTTGCGCGGCCGCAATCATATGTTGCATTTTTAATTTTTTTCAATTCAATCTCCTCCTCTGTCACTGGTCGTCATTTTCGGTTTATCCATAAAATTTATTAATATTTCTCCTTTTTGTTTCTTTTATTCCCCACATTGTTTTTTACCTCTATCCATCTCCTTTACCGATAAAAAAAAGCAACAAATATGCTAATGGATGAGGCAAAACAACGCTGCGTGTGACGGCTTGTCCGCCATAAGGTTTGGCTAGCATTGCCATAATTTTGTAGTTTGACGTCGATGGCGCGGCTGTGTTCGTTTTGTTTTTTCTGTTTCTGTACTTTCAACTCCTTTTAGCCATTTGCATACATGCACACTCGTGCATATCGGATATTTATTATTTTGTTTGCTCTGCGTCGCTGGGTTTGTTTAATCGTTGTTCTTTTTGCGTGATAGTGATATTTTAACACGTTCGGGTTTTTGCACGCGCTACTGTATTGCCTTGTGGGTGCTGTACTCCCTGGTCAGTGTTCTGGCGGTGTTCAGTTGCTTGGCCAACAGATATCGGAGCGATTGTCAAGTGATTGGACCGCGTTTCGAGTGGTTTTTTGCCAAAAGCGATTATGTTTTGAGAGAAGTGCTGCTTTACAGACGTGCATTTTAGTGACTTGCGAGAGTGCTTTTGTCTTGTTTTTTTTTTCGTGTTTGAATTGAACTGCATTTTGAAATGATTTTAAAATGAATTTTTGCATTTTTTAGTGAGTAATGATTAGAAAATTACAGAGCTACTGCCGAATGTGTGTCTAGAAACTCCATTTAGTGTGCTTTGAAATTATTAAAGTTGGTGAAATGGAATTAAAAGAATTTTGTTGTGGTGAGTTTTTGAAAACAATTTTTTTGTTTTCATTTGTTTGTGTATTTTTATGCAGCCGCGTTGGTTTTCGAAAAGTTTTTGAAATATTTTCTTGTCAATATGTTAAGATTTTAACTGAGATGATGAGAATGAATTTGAAAAAAGCCCTGTTGATGTGAAAGATTTTGAAGGAGATTGCTGTTGTCGCTTGAAGTTGTTCAAAGCTTTCTAGATTTTTGACTAGATTAAGGATAAATGACTGTGATTTTTACTAAAATTCACATATTGCTACAGTCATTCATTAATTGAAACCAAAATAGGTGTATTTGATGTTTTATATAACGGTTTTCGAACCGTTTTTTTGAATGTTTCGGAGTTTTAAAAACTCAAAGTTTGAGCTGCTGCTGCAAAAAGCCGCATTGATTTCATCGAGTAAGAAAGAAACCATTTGCATCCTTAAAAAAAAAAACAAGTTTCATTCAAAAGCACCAGCCGATCTCCGATCTATGGCGTTCTGAGGACGTAACCATTTATGGAGTTTTTGAAAACAGCTGTTGAGAATTAGTTGAAATTTACAAAAACTTAACTCACAAATAATAGCTCCCTTGAGTCTGGATTTTAGCAGAATAAATACAGTACATTGAAATTTTCCTTAGCCCGACAGTGACGTTGACAACATTTTTGTCCGGGAGGTGTTCGTTGATGGGATCAAAAAATCTATGCAAACTGAAACGATAAATAATGTAAATTGGAAAAATGTGTTCGTGATCCCAAGGAAGTTGTCCGCAAGAGGAGATTTCACTGTATTTATGACCGAATTAGGTGAGGTTCGTTGTCGCTGAGGCTTACTACTTAAGTGGATCGGCTGCTCAGTGACTTATATTCGACTTACTAATAATAATAATGGCGGCGCTACAGACCGAGGTGGACCTGGGCCTATCTTCTCAGCAACAACTCGTGCTGTGCGTGCTACTGTTTTCCCACGACTTAATAAGGATAATAACGGTGGCGCTGCAGTCCGAGGTAGGCTTGGGCCTAGCTTCTCCGCAAATCACCAATGAATCCCTTCACTTACTTATTTATAAGGCCAATGACCCATGGATTGTCTGAGCCCGAGCTATGCCGCCTTCTATGCCTGACGGTCCGGGGCTCATTGTTTTCAGTCGTCAAGACGAGTTGATCTAGGAGGCTCTGTGTTGGAAGACTCTCTTAACTGAACGATTAATGTCCTAAAGCCTGTTCCTGTGCTGTGGCGTGTGACGTTCTCCTGCTCAAAATAACCGTCGTTCCTGTACATAGAAGAAGCAGATTATATGAATACATACAGCGGCGATAAAGACCGACGTTGACTTTGGCCTAGTTTCTACAGCCACCATGAGTGTTGAGCCTCCTGTTGTTCCTTCAGTCAGATTTATAAAATTAGTCTGTTCAAATCCTAAAGTAGTCATAAGCTGTAGATCATCTCCCAACGAGATGACAGATCACTTTGACATTCGTCTGTGCTGGGTGTCAGGTCAAGTCATTAAGGTCTTACAGGAACTTGTTAAACTTGTCTCTACTCTGTGTTCATCTAGAAGATTTGAGAATGCCCCCGCCTATTTGCAAACATCGTTGCTTAAGCGAATAGATGGCGCAGTTGGTTAAGTGCCTGCCCCAAGTTAGAGGGATCCCAGTTTCGAATCCCAGTGAAATCGAATCTGGTCCAAAATGTCTGTCAAATGTCAATCTGTCGCAAAGATTGTCTGTAGAAAAGCCTTAAAATGCAGACGTCTTTGGGACACCAGCACCAGAAGGAGACAGAGAAGGCGGTGAAAAATGGTGCATTTATTAAAGATCATTCAATTTTTTGTCCCGATTTGACATCGTTGTTTCAATGACGTACTTCAAACCGTACTGACATCCGAGACTGTAAATGTTTAGTTTAAGGTTTCCCATTTTCCAATTGCCTATCAATCGCTGAGCGTGTTAAAATCATCATCATGAAAACTTACTACAAAAATAGTGTTTCTGTAGAAGGTACGTTTCATGCATTACGAGCAGATTTGTAATAATCATCCATCCGAGCGAAATATAGGCAACATTGGGGCATTTCATGACCATAGGTGAGAGTTGGAACAAATACTGCGTTAAAAACCGTTAACTTGGCTTTGACACCAAGCTCGGCCTTTCTGATTACAGATCGATCAAGCTGTTTCAAAATTGGAAACTTAACGAAACTGGACGAAGTGGTTACTATAGTCGCATTGTATAGTTTTTATGTATTTGCTCGATTGCTCTGTTCTCTACCACTATAGGTGACTTTATCTGTAATTCTTTTTCTTCTTCTGATGGCTCTACAGACCGGAGTAGACCTGGGCTACAACGAAAAAGCCTCTCCAGCTGACACGATCTTAAGCACTGTCAGTGACTCGAAAAAGGTGGAGCCGTGAAAAAACGCCCGGACAGGTACAGAGAAGATGTGAAATATTCGGCATTCAACTAATCGATCGAGTCTTCTTGAATGTTCGTCTATGAAGCAGTGTCCAGTAATGATCCTGATTTTTGATCTGTCAAAAGACATCAACTTCTTAGATCGTTTGGGATCTTGCTTAGGACAGATCATTCTAGAAACGTGGAACGTTGTGTCTCTCATCCATGTATTGGTCGTTTTTAGAATTACATCCTCTCATAACTACAGTTTACAAGTAGTAAAAGTTGCTGAAAAGCTAGGCGCAGACCCACCTCGGACTTTAGCGCCGCCATCATTATTATTAAAAGGCAGGCATACGAAGAAACAGCACGAAGAAATCTCATCTCGGCGACTTGTATTCCTTCGGTCATTATCCAAATTTCATGACCATAGGTGAGAGTTGGAACAAATACTTCGTTAAAAACCGCTAACTGGGCTTTGACACCAAGCTCGGCCTTCCTGATTACAGATCGATCAAGCTGTTTCAAAATTCATAAAGCTTAACCAATCCTACAGGAAAGCTCAGCATTATTCCTCCACTCACTCGTGAAGAAGACTCCGGGATCTTTAAACTTATCCAGCTGTCTCAATGGGACTCCACTAACATGTAGAGTGCATTGAACAGGCGTTCTGAAAATAACCATAACCTCGGATTTGTTTACGTTAACCTTCATCCCAGCTTCAGCCAAAACATTCGCTTGATAATAGGCTTGAAGTCCTAGGCTCCTCCATTCAGTTGAGATCAATAAAAGAGACGGAACAAGAATAGTTTCTGATGACGTTGATGACAGACACAATGGGCCCAAAGTATTGGTCTAAGTCAGCCTAGTCGCAAAGGCACCCTTTAACCTACCTACCTGCTGATGACGCGGGCGAAAATCTTCGGCTAGACATGATCTGCAGTTTGCAGACTTGTATTGTGTCAGTATTGTGTTGTACGAGACTGTCAAGGGAACTCCGAATAGTCAATTTTCAAAGGAGCTGGCGAAATGAAACAGACAGCTCCATAGTTGCCACCATGAAACGAATAATAACTGTCTAGATTGCTAGACTTGTCCTCTGCTTCATGCTTCAGTGCATTCGCGTATGTCCACAGACATCAGACGAAACTTTTTTCGAAAAAAAAATACTGTTATATAACACCTTCACTAAACAATTTGCAGACCTAATGTTTAAGAATTTTGGCATCGTATGACCATAAACATTTTTGAAGCATTAAACGAGAATAATCAAGCACCGAATTGACGTCCAAACGGTTGCCTAAAAGAAGCGCCTTCCATATTTGGTCGCGAATAATTTGAAATTCATTTCGACGAAATCTCCAAGCGGGGAACAAAATGCGTACGTAATTGTCTGCAAGATTTATTTTTGGCATAAGCTCCAAAAAGAAAAGAATCACCTCGAACACTCTGCGAACACCCCCAAAATGTAAACAAAGCAGCATTCGTCCGTAGAACAAACTGTCAAAACATGACAATGTCGCAAAGTGTCAGCAGCACACAACCCGCACCAACATCTGCTGCATTGTCCCATTCCGTTGAATGTTTATAAAATATGACAACCGCATTCGAATTCAGTTTTGATTCGCGTCAACTGCGCATGAATATCATCACTGAATAGGCATTTCCGATTTTTTCGTCTAGCCAAGCCTCGATCGTGTGCCTCCTCAAAGCGAACAATGTTACAAATTGATTTGTGTTTGAATTCGAATAAACAATCGACGTGACGCGAATGAAAGTATTTTCTTTTTGGTAGCCAATGTGCGTGCAGTGTATGGTTACTCATTTGGCGGTTGTTTAGAGAGGATCGTTGGCACGAAGTGCTGGAGGTGACTTCTTGGGAGGCAAACCAGAAGTTGGGTTCGGCGGGCAGGAAATGCCTGCGCTTGCATTAGATCAGTCCGATCCCTTGATGCAGATAAACTTCCGGTTAATGAATCTACTTGGAATAAGGGAATGGGGGCCCGAACCCTTTGATGGTTCTATTTTGGAACGTAAACTGAGTCGAGCACAAGTTAGACGGTTCTGGGATTTGAGCAGAAGTATTCACCCCTTCAACAGATGGGGAAAAGGTACGGCAGGAAGTACAATATCGTCTGATTGTGCGTCAATCTCTCTTCAAATGCATCCCCTCAGCACAAGTGGATTACACAAGACACAGGGTTGATTTCGATAGTCCTCGCGCAAGTGTCGTCTCCCTTTGTCGGCGCGACGTTGAATTGTCTCATCAAGTGCACGCTATGTGTACATTATCACTTCAGCTCATTGTCGGAACGAAGAGTGCACCTTTAGTGGGATCTGTTGGGACCATTTATCTATCGTCGCTAAGATCGTATATGCGTCGATCGCTCTCGTTCGCTTTGATGGAAGATCATGAGAACGATAATGACGGCGATGATGATCGGTGATCTCGTGAAGTGACACCACTTTAGATGGGATTTATGATAGCAATTCTCGGGGAAGATTCCCATTGCGCTTAGATTTTCACTTTCGTCCCGGAGTTCGAAGAGCGCAATTAACCAGGAGTACTTTGCGAGGACATGTTTGTGGTGCCAGTGGGCTACTTTTAGAGCAGTCATCTGGTAAGACTTGTGTGTGATTTGAATTGGGAAACTGGGTCATGAGAACAGATCTGTCACACAAGTGGGTCAAAGTCACATCGTCAGACAAGTGCTTGGATCGTCTGGGATTCCTTAATCAGGTTTTCAATCATTGGCATATCTTCTGATTCTTGTGGCGCTACAGTCTGGGGTGGACTTGGGGCCCAACCAACAACCCTCTCCAGCTAGCACCATCTTTTGCCAGTTGAGCACATAAAGTTGGTTGAAGTCACTCTCCACCTTAAACGTGGACGCTATCCCACTGGTTGAGAGTAAAACACCCATCATCTCATCTCATCGCATCTCTTCTTCAGTGACCCGCATGTTCCACTAAAAGGGTCGCAGGGGCCATGCATGCACGAGAGATCTCCAGGCCACTCGATCCTCCGCCATCGACTCTAACTCATCAGGAGCCCAGACGCAACCAGACGAGTTTTTGGACTTGTTCCAACGATCTCGTCCTGGGTCTGCCAAGCGGTTGCCTGCCTGATGGCATTGCATTCAAAGCACGCCTCGGAAGTCGTGATGATATGGACGGTCGGTGTTTTTTTTTAAATAATTTTGAAACTAAGTAAGGATGTAAGAGAACTCAAGAACTCAATTTTCCTTCGACTGTTCTGCGCCCTGTCTTGGACGGTCTTCTTCTTTGAGCCAACTGCTTTTAATACGAAAACAAATGCAAATCATCCTTTAAAATACGTCGCAGGGTGGTTCCACTGATGGCAAAATGCTGAGCATGATGACGATATGACAAATGTGGGTTGTCGGCAAAATTCGACACCAAACGACGAAAAGTGTTGTTAACGGTGCTTGTTGGCCACGATATTTTCGAAGATTTTTTTTTCTGAGGTTTTTGGATCACTCAGACTCAGAAACTGGTCCATTGTACTTCCAGGTAACAACCTACTCCAGTGCCGTTAATTTGATCCCAACGGCAAATGATGACTGGACCATATTCGATTTCACTGGGATTCGAACCTGGGACCCCTCTAGCTTGGGGCAGGCACTTAACCAACTGCGTCATCCAGTCGAAGTTACTTGAAGGTACGTTGAGTCAAGAAAAGACAAGACGGCGTGATGCCTTCTCGCCAATTCCAACATTCCTCTCCTGGTCACGGAATTTAAGAAAAATTTTAGAAACATTGATTTCTTCCAAGAAGTCGATCTCCCTCCCTTCATTTTAGGATAATTCATCTTCTTTCGTTCGCCAATTCAAACACTTCACAGAATTTCAGTTGATTTAGTGAAGAATTGATTTCTTCCAAGAATTCAGTCTCCTTTCCCTTCAATTTAATGAACAGCTTCCCAATTAAAACCTCAAATTTAAATCAGCACCTGTTTCTGTCACCCTCGACTCAACTCCTCCCGACAGTCGCACCATTCTAAATATTCCAACACTCGTGTCTACACCATTCCCGTTTCTTTTTCGAAATCGTTTTCCAGGAACACGTTACAAGCTTCTCAACATAAATACAAATCAAACAAATTTCTATCATTTCTGTTGGACACATGGACACCTCCTGGTGCATCCGCGAAACGCCGAGCATCGGTGCATGCGTCTATCTAATTTGGGACTCTCCGATTTCCGAGCGTGCACAATGCGCTCCTGCACCAGCACGAACCCAACTTCTAATGGAACACGCGTTAATTTCCATTTAATGAACGAACTGATTTAAATTTTCCGTTTTTTTCTTCTCTCTCTAAATCACGAGAGATATCAGGTCGGTGGGGGACAGGGGACAGGACAGGGCAGAAGAGCCCGCAAGAGAGTGATCCATTGAGCGCGTGTTCGCTTCCCCATTTCTAGATTAGAAACGACAGGAAATCGCTTGTTTACGTGCTCTACATGTGCGCTGGCTGCTTCTGTGTGCAGCACGGCGTACGTTGGACTCCATCTATCCGCCGTCACACAGATGTTCCTTTCGTGGAGGTTTTAGTCTGTAAAATTGGTCCCAATAAAAATAAAAAAAAAATGAAAACGCTAAGCGTCTACCGACTCGACAGACCCTCATAACGCTTCATTCATTTAATTCGATGGAATTTTGTTATAATCTGCCTCGTCTGCGATGTGAGGAGGACGCGTTAATCGGCCACACACAAACGCAGCGCGATGTTCGCTTCGATTTAAATTAGTACGATCCAATTTTCGGGATTTTCGCCGACATCTGGAGACGTTGACGCTGCCATTAGACCATCTAACACTTCCACTGAGTGGAAATTTATGAACTCTCGGGTACTTTGCCGACTGAAAATGTGTGGGCAAAGCTGCTCGTCATGTCACCTCCTTAAAGATCTTGTCAACCAAGGACTTTCATAAACAAAAATTCCTTAAACTGCACACGTGATCGTAAAAATCCCAGAAGACAAAGACTGTGGCACAATTCGAATGCACAGCACGGAGTTGCACTTAAACAAGAAAAAAAAAATGTGTGTGCGCATTCTCGGTGATCGTGGTCGACACATGTGACCCGTATTTAATGAGGTAAGGGATGTCGCGTTGTTGTTGTAGGCTGTTCTTTGCGATGATTTCAATTGAACGCGCCCTTGTGAATAGTAATTCTGGAAAAGATCACAGCGAGGACCCGCACAATGATGAGACCACTTGAGACTAGGTCGCACTAATAGAGTGGCCTCTGAAATCCACTTTAGACAATAGACGCTTTGTTGGCAGATTTCAATTTTCGAAAACAGAGAATTCCCAACGACACTTGAGTGATGGCATGTCGAACATATGATTCAATGCTGCGACATCGTGAAGGGGGGTACTTGCCGTGGCAAAATTGGGAATTGTTTGTCGATCAAATGATGATGGTGGGAGGTGCCAATAAGTCTGCAACGCAGATGAGAAAATGGAAAGAGAATACTTCATTAGTCGGGCAGATTCGGGTGCTTCTATCGGTCGGTGTCATAATCATCATCATTTTTCGTGTCCCACATGTTCCACTAAAGGGATCGCGGGGGCAATGTGTGCACGAGAGATCTCCAGGCCACTCGATCCTCCGCCATCGACTCTAATTCATCAGGAGCTATGTCCAAGCACAACCAGGCGAGATTTGGGACTTGGTCCAACCATCTTGTCCTGGGTCTGGCAAGCGGTTGCCTACCTGATGGAATCCCATTCAAGGTACGCCTCGCAAGTCGTGATGATAGGGACGGTCGGTGTAAATAATTTAAATAATTTTGAAATTAAGTGCAAATTACAATTTACATTTTATTGATTGAATGCATGGTCTTATCTGTGGAATGTGATGTCGGGCAGGCGATCGGCTGTAGGCGTGACGAAAGAAGTGAGCTCATTGAAGACACATGTTTCTTAACAATTTCGCAGACTTCTCGTGTTATTTCAGAAAATTTCTTTTCGAATGTTTTCCTTAAGCATCAAGGTTCTGGTTGATTAGCGGCTGTACATCTTCTTTTCCTTCAATTATCCCCAAGATCGGAAGGAATCGAAATCGAACAAGTGGACTATGAGGCCCAGTTGATTTTTTTGACATTATTCAGCAGCGAAAAAGTTCTTGGAAAGTTTATATCGTAGCCGACTAGATGGCATAGTTGGTGAAGTGCCTGCCTCAAGTTAGAGGGGTCCCAGGTTCCAATCCCAGTGAAAGCAAAGTTAGTTTTCAAATCTGGTCCAGTCACCCTTTGCCGTTGGTATCAAATTAACGGCACTATCACTGGAGCGGTGTGTCCGCCGTGGAGTAGTGGGTAGGTGCGTCGACTGCTACGCTCGAGGTCTAAGGTTCGAATCTCGAAAAAACACCTAACATTTTTTCACGGCTCCACTTCTTTCGAGTCACTGACAATTGCGTAAAAAGTATAACTGTCTAGAAATAGCTTCTCAATCACGCCGTTCGGAGTCGCCTTTAAACTGTAGGTCTCCTCCACTCGTGAAAGAACAATAACACGGACAACACGAGTGGTTGGCTGAGAAGCTAGACCCAGGTTCACCTCGTACTGCAGCGCCGCCATTATTTTTTTTTGTTAACGTAGCCGCCGAGATGAAAATGTGTTTCATCAGAAAAGATGATTTATCGTCCAAAATCTTGGTCCAATTGATGCTGGTCTAAGGCCAAAACTGCGAAGCGGATGGTCGCGTGCGTTCAATTGCTGAGGCAATTGGACCTTGTAAGCGAATAATCCGAGATCTTTGTGCAAAATTCTTCCAGTCTGGTGCGCGAAATGTTGAGCAGTTGAGATCGATGGCAAGTTGATGTTCGTGAATTGAGTCTCACGCTTTTGGCCACAGCAGCCACATTCTCATCTGCGCGCACCGCACGACAACGGAGACCATGAGTGTTGTCCACTAACATGCCAGTCTTATGAACTTTTTGCACAAACTTGCGTACAGCAGTCGCGGTGGGTTCTTCTTTTCAAAACCTTTTCTTCGGTCAAAACTTCTTTTCAAAAAACGCACTGCTTGGGTTAAATAGCATTCACTTTGGAAATAACTTTTCAATGTTTCCCAACGTTCTTCAAGCATAAAGCGACTCATTTCGTTCCGCGGAGGTATGACACTGAATTTCTGTCAAGATTTTGAGCGGGAAGCAACTGTCAGTGTCAAAATAACCTATGATTTAAAAAAAAACACTAGATGGCTCACTTCAGCACGACCTCCGAGGCGTGCCTTGAATGCGATTCCATCATAGCTCCTGATGAGTTAGAGTCGATGGCGGAGGATCGAGTCGCCTGGAGATCTCTCGTGCATGCATGGCCCCCACGACCCCTTTAGTGGAACATGCGGGTCACTGAAAATTATGATGATGATGAGATGGCTCACCCTGTACTTCCTATGTAAAACATTTTTAAGAACTTATAGAAGTAACAAATTTCTGAAGACTATTCACTTTAGGAATTCTAAGTCTGAAAAAAAAAGACGGCCCAACCATTGATCTGCATGGGCATGTTGAGTGAGGCCCAGGTCCACCTCGGACTGTAGCGCCCTAAGAAGAAGAAGAAGAACCATTGATCTGGCATAAGGTGGATCGTAAACAAACTGAAAATTTGATTTGTTTCGATAGATCCAAAATCGGCAACAAGATAAAAGTCATCACAGGGCACTGTCTACTAGGAGAGCATGCAAGAAGAATTGGAGTTCTATCTAATGGCATCTGAAGAAATTGTCGCGAAGTAAAAAGTGTTCTACACCTTCACTGTACGTGTCCGGCTTTAGCGCCACTTAGACGCACACGCTTAAGATCCTACTTTTTCGACAACACTTGCGACCTTAGTGAAGGCATCCATTAGTAGTCTTTTACGCTTCATAGAAAGCTACAAGTGATCGTCGCTGTGGGGTATATCGTGAACCAAAGCGGACATCCGTAAGTTATTACGGGTCTGATGAGCTGCTTATACAATAGATCAGCAACTTAGTCTTTCGACTCAGACCAGTCCTCCTTTTGAGCAACAGATGCATTAAATGCAATGCAAACGTTGCCCTTTTGAGGTTGATGTCCATGTGGTCCCTGAATCTAAACCTCTCGGTGAGGTTAATTCCAAGATATCGTGTGTTTTGCGTAGGAGACATTGCTGTGTTGTCTGGAAGAGAAATACTAATGTTATGGCACCTCGTCGCCAATGATCTCCTCCTGCTGACTATTGACTGGGTCCGGAAGCATATGAGCTCCATCTTGCCACTGTTTATTTTGAGCCCTCACCTTAAGTAGTAGTTCCATAGTTGGCGAATGCGATGCTCTACTCGACGTGCCGTTATCTCTAGT
This sequence comes from Myathropa florea, assembly GCA_930367185.1. NCBI lineage: Eukaryota > Metazoa > Arthropoda > Insecta > Diptera > Syrphidae > Myathropa > Myathropa florea. The sequence goes on along the minus strand of OV884003.1, from coordinate 78,768,483 downwards.
GACACAGAAGTTGCATATGTCAAGGAGTCATCTGCGTACAAGAGTGTCCTCCATCAACTTGCGCTGCTTGGTTGGTTTGCGGTATAGAGTTTGAAGAGAATTGGTCCCATCCTCGAACCTTGTGGGACTCCAGGCTTGATATCCTTCAATGTTAAACTGGACAAAGAAAACTCTGTTAGCTAGAAAACTGGAGATTATTCTTACCAAGTATAGAGGGAATCCAAACTCGAGAAGTTTAAAAATTAGCCCTTTCATCCAGACGGTGTTAAAGGCCTTCTCAATATCCAACAGACACGCCACTGTGGTTTCCTTTTCCCGCGTGACAGAATTGTGCAGCCTATGCAGTGGATGAAGTGTTCCCTGCCTAGGCCTGAAACCGAACTGGTATGATGGCAGGATTCTGCGCTCTTCGCTTATCGTGTTTACTTTTTTAAGCATTATCGATTCTAAAACCTTACTTATGCAAGATAGCAAGGCAATAGGTCGACGTGTGACCGGTTAACCTTCTTTGGGACCGGAACCACTTTAGCCACCTTCCAAGGAGTTGGGAAGTAGCTGTTATTCAGGCAATTGTTGAAGATGATCATCAGCAGTAACATTGCCCGATTTGGCAACTTCTTTAGCAAGAAGTTGGAAATCTGGTCATTACCCGACGACTTCTTCGCATTGCCGGAGTGAATAATGTTCCTGACCTCCTCAATGGTTGTAAACATGTCGCCATCCGTCGGGTCAGTGGATGTGTTGATCTCATTGAAGTTTGTGATGCTGTCGTTGAGGTCAGACACCGCAGACACCCGCGTCTCAACTTCATTGATGAAGTCTGGCAAATGAACTGGTGGCCGGTCCCTGAAGTTTCCATGGAAGTGAGCAGGGAAGGCTTTATCATCATCCGTTGTGAGGCTTCGGTCTTCTTGCAATTTTCATATCACCTTTTGAGTTACCAGAAAAAAAACAGTTTTTTTATTTAAAATAGAAAAATATATTTTTATTTACGATTCACGATGTTAACAGAAACGGAGCTTACTGGAAACTGCCCACACCTCGGGTAGTTCACCTACTTTATTCATTGACAAAGTTGTATAGTTTGCATATTTTCATATTTCACAATTTTCATTCTTACATTTATTGTTTGGTCAGCTTGACCGGCAACGACCGGATAAATGTATCGAATTCATCGACCCGTGTTGCAACTGGGTCAGACGCTGACGTATACATAACTTCTCCCTCCTTTTGAGTGAAATTCTCCTGAATTTTATTGCTAAATTTAATTTGAATTCGTTTTTGTTGTATACAAAGACATGACAAAATTGCGAACATAATGCATATTACGACAATGAATATAATATTTAAACTATAATATATTTTCTTCTTAAATTCTACTTCATGTATTTCTTGTAGGTTTTCGACATTGTCTAAGATTATTTTATTGAATATAAGACTGTTTGACATATTAAATTTATCGATATAATTGGGATAGTAAAATCTTTGATTATGCGTATGTTTTACATTCGAGAATTTCTTTCCTAGAATATATATAGTACAGTTATTAAAATGAATTAAGTAATTTCCATTAAGTTTTAGATCTCTGTCGTCACATGTCTGGTTTAACATAGTATTAGCATTTTTAATCAATACTGTTTCATCGTCTAAAGTTACAATTTCAGTTTGTGTATTTTTACGAATCTTACAATTTTGTTTAAATGCACAATATCTTAGTTCAATGAATTCGTTTATTGTTTTTGTTTCTTCATATTTATAAGTTTTATTATTATACTCAATAACAAAATAATTGTCTGTATCAATTTCAAAATAATTTTCATTAGGCATTGGAGCTAAAAGTTTAAGGGGCAAAGTAATATAATTTCTGGGAATTTTAATAGCAAAAACTATCATGTTTTCTTGATACATTGTTACTCCTAATCTAATTTGTTTAAGTTTATAAAAATCTATCTTGTAACTTTGAATTTCTTCACTAGTTAAAATATTAGGATGCAGGATACTGCTTCTGGCTGAAACTATATTGTCTTGGATATGATCTACTTTAGACTCAATGTATTTTAATTTATATAACTGATCGAAGTAGATTTGTTTCATTATTAATTCTCTCTCTAGCTTCTGTACTGTATTAACCTGTCTTAGAATCAATTCTCTATCATTGTATATGGTTTCTTTCAAAAGTTGCAAAGTGTTATTAAAAAATGAGTTGATTTTTATTTGCTTATTTACTCCTGCTATTACATTCTTATTATTTGTTAAAACGTTATCAAGATGTTCATTTATATTTATACGATCTTCTTCGTCCATTGTACCAAATAACCATTTCTGTGTGGTGCCTATGATATTAAGTAACCCTCGCTTCTGTTTATTTTGAATTGGTATCAATGTTCTAATTTTATTCATAATATTGGAAATTTCTACATTTATCATCTGCCTATGCTCGTATTTTAATGTAGCTATATTCATTGATATATTTTTTACTAAAGCTATAATTTCGGCTGGGTTTATTACATGTAGTATAATGTCCGTCTCATTAGTCACTGTTACGTCAGTCAGTTTAAGTTTCGCATATCCGTTTTGATTAGGTATTGTTTGTACGTCCAGGAACGGTAGGCAATACATTTGAGGAATTGTCATCACTAGTAGGGTGCAGACCCAAATCAGAGGCTGAAAATTTAAGCGGTCTCTTAATGTTTGTGATATGAATGTCTTTTAGTTTCGATTTTTTGAATTTAGGTTCGTGCTTATGACGAACTGCCCTATAATTTTTTATAAAACCTGTTGACCCCTTTTCTTCATACTCTTCTCTATTCTTGTTCAATTTTTCTGTTCTCTTTCTTTTTTCATTAATAATATTTCGACGAACCGTTTGTGGGTTGGTTTTATGGGTATGTGCATCTATTGGGGTACATTTAATGGTTGAATGAAATCTTTCATTGTAATTCCTAACTGCTTTCTGCATTATTCGCCTAGTAGAATAATTGTTTTTGTTAAATGATATGATCCTAAACTTTTCAATAATTGAATTATGGAATCGCTCTACATCTGCGTTTCCCGTATGGCTGTGAGGTTTTGTAAAGTGTATTTCTATGCCCTCATCTTGTAAAAACTGCTTTATATTTACCGAGTTAAATTCATTATCTGCTATTATCTTAAGAGGCTTGCCTATTTTTGAAAAATGCTCTTCTAGTTGTTCTATAAAGGTAACGTGGTTCCTGTCAGTTAAATGGTATGCTGCTCCAAATTTAGAAAATTTATCTTTTACTGTCAAGAAACTTATTTTTCTGATGACGAATGTATCTATATGAATTATCTGATTAAAATCCAAAAGTGTTTCTGTATACTGAAATTTTGGCTTAATTGGTATGCGATCGTATTTAGTTTGCTGGCAAATTTCACATTGATTTATTACTATTTGTATGTGTTCCATCAATTTGGGGTAATATATTTTATTTTTCAGTTGGTTATATGTTTCTTGGATGCCAGAGTGTTGGCTTTCTTTAACATGATACAAAGATATTTGCCTTACCACTTCTACTTCTGTTTCTATATCTCTTGCTCTATAGGAACATTTTATGAATTTAACAGTATTATCATTGGAAAACATTTCCCTGATCTTTTCCTGCAGTATATTATATTTATGATCATCTAATTCTGAATAGATTGCCGTTTTTCCTTTTTTTATAAATCTCCTTAGAATATCATCTAGTCTATAAAAGTCATATTCTGCTATATAAATAATTCTTTTTCCATGTAAAATTTGTATTTCGTTTGTTTTATTGTTACTAAGAATTATTTGTGTTTTATATTTATTTACTATGTCATCAATAATCGGTATATGATCCATGAGATTTTCATCTGCTGAATGAATAGTTTCATCCGATATGTTATCCTCTATATTTAATACAAAATCTGATAATGAGTCATTTGAATCACTTTCATTTCCTATAAGCGAAAAATTATCTGTATTTGGGGGGTCCCGTTTCTCTCCCTCGTTTCTTTCTTCGTCATTAAGGCGATCCAAATTAATATTTGTCATTACTTCATCAACAGATTCTAAGCAACATATTTCGTTAAGTGCATATGGTCCATTAATTAATTTTAGGCTATGTTTGTTAAAGGTTACGGATTCTTCTTCTAAATTTATAGACATGTTGAGGTTTTTCAATAAATCCATACCTATGATAAATTGATATCTTCTACTGGAAAGTCTTTTTACTTTCCATCGTACCATTGCGTTACGTGGTGCTTTAAATTCTTTGGGCGGTTGGGTATGTATTTCATGGGTAATAGTATCTTTGCCCGTTATAGTAGTGAAATTAATCGGTTCGATAGGAATTTTTTGAAAATCAGTCAATCTATCATCGACTATACTTAAAGTGGACCCCGTATCGATTAGAGCTATAAAATTTTTTGAACCTATCGTTAATTGAATTTGAGGTAAATCATCCGAGGCTAGTTCAGAAAAAACGCGGATGTTTCCCTATCTTCGTTTTGATTTCTTCCGGATACTGATTTATAAGGCGTATTCATTCTTTGCTCAGACCTCTCCTGTTGTTGGCTATCTTGGCCCGGAAGTGGTCTAAGGTGTCCTGATTTTGAGTACTGACCTTGATTGTTAACTTGTTCGATGTGATTCTGAATGTTATCTACTTCCATATGTTCTGCTGGTTGATTTACCCTATCATTTTGCCTATAATGCCCTGAAAAATTCCTTGGTTGACCCTGGTTATTATTCTGCCTATAGTTTCCTGAATGATTTCTTTGCTGTCCCTGATTATTATATTGTCTATGTTGACCCGAATAATTTCTTTGTTGTCCGTAAGTATAGTGTTAAAATGTCCTGATCTATTTGGATGATCGTCAGTATGGTTCGTTTTCTTTTGTCTTTCTGGTGCAACAAAAGTTTTTGGCCTAGCTGTTTTTCTAAATTCTGGCCTAATACAGGAATCTTCAAATCTTCTCCTACGCATTATTGATATTATCTTATTTAAATCACTTTCTTCATAAATTCTGTCTAATAAAGTGCCCTGTGTTATTTCCTTAGCTGTATTAGCTAATATAATATCTACATTACTTAAGTCAATACATTTTTCATCTTTATAATACACAATTAACTCATCGGTTTTAAATTTAATATTTTGTAATTCTACTGCAAGTTCGCTTACCGTATTAACCTTTATGTTCGTTATTCTCTTGTATACTTCGTGAGGTTCTATGTCCGGTTTGTAGCGTAGTCGTAGGGTCTCCCTGATGATGTTCCAGTTGTCTGTTTGCGGAATGTTGATAACTGCATTCTTGGCTTCTCCTTGAATCTTTTCGTGGAATATGCTTCTTACAAGGATCTTTTGTAAGTCAGGATCCTGTATTTGATTGAGGTAGTACTCTACGGAACTTAGAAAGGAGTTTATCGTCACATCTCCTTGTCCCGTGAATACCGACATATAGCGAATTTCCTTTAGAATTCTGTCTTTCTCCTCGCGATTTTCTCGTTGCTGGAGTTGCAAGTAGGCTGCTCTTAACTGCTCTAGCTGCTGAGTTCTGAGTTCCAGTTCGGCTACCAGTTGGTTTTGATTTTCCATTTTTCTGTTATTGTCGTGTATTAAGTGTCTTTTCATTAATTTTCCTATTCACTGCTTTTTTCCTTTTTCTTGTTTTTCAACACAATAATCTTTGTCGATTTCCTTTGCGTTTTTATCACAAGTTAACACACAATCTTTGTCGATTTCTTTTGCGTTTTTGTCACTAGTTAACACACAATCTTTGTACGCGTTTATTAAATATGTTTTAATACTAACTCTACCGGAGTATATATTTTTTTATTTAACTTCACGCGACGTATCTATATCGATTCGTATCACTGGATTCTTAGTTTTATAAGAATCCTACCGACTGCGCCATTTTCATATCACCTTTTGAGTTACCAGAAAAAAAACAGTTTTTTTATTTAAAATAGAAAAATATATTTTTATTTACGATTCACGATGTTAACAGAAACGGAGCTTACTGGAAACTGCCCACACCTCGGGTAGTTCACCTACTTTATTCATTGACAAAGTTGTATAGTTTGCATATTTTCATATTTCACAATTTTCATTCTTACATTTATTGTTTGGTCAGCTTGACCGGCAACGACCGGATAAATGTATCGAATTCATCGACCCGTGTTGCAACTGGGTCAGACGCTGACGTATACATAACTTGCATGATGGTCTGTGGCCAGTATTGAAGGGTTGAAGGTCTCACAGAATTTTTTACCGATCTTGTCGATGGGATAAACCATCTACACCACTTGATGAGTTTGGCAGAAATTTCAAAATAAGGCGTAGACTTCTATAGCTCGTGTCTTTGCAGACTTTCAATCGACAAATGTGATGTAGAGTTTGATCTTGTTTGTATTCCCAACTATCTGACCGATTTTCTTGAAGGTGTCGGGTGCTGGTCTGATTTCTTCCAGTCTTCTTCTGAAATTCTCCTCGTGGAAGTTCCTGACAGCTCGCTGGAACATGATGTCGGTACATTTAAGCTGGGAGTGTACAGCTCTGTATCTACCAATCTATGTACACGACAATGGACAGATTTTAGCTGATTGAATAAAGTTGAGCCCAAATAAATTTCTTGGACTAAAATTTGCAGCTCTGGATATATTTTAGAGCACAGGGTTTTGTAGTTCTGTATAGTTTTTTTCATATTTTGCCACCAGAAATGACTTTGAAAGTTTACCCTAATCTATATCTTGTTTGCCATAATTGTGAGAGTGATCAAATAATTGCTGCCAAATGCATAAAACGTTAAATTGTTGCTCTCTGCTTGCTGATCCAAACAAATTAGGCACCCCTCAAGCAGCTGCCATCACCATACACACAATGGTAGCCAATTCCCCAATACCAGCCCCAGATATATTCTCCTCTCAACCTCAAACCGTTTCACGGCTAATTGAAAACCATTCACCACGATCACAGTCAAGAATCCCCTGTCGACAGCAAATCGATTTTAGGTTCAAAGCCGCACGCACGGTCATTCATACTAAGGTTATTCACATTAACGCATGACTGGCAAGTGGGAAATGGAAAATTGAAATTGAACTTGAATGAGAGTGCCCCATCGACAGACGCATTTCAACGCGACTCCGCAGAATGTGCAGTGTCTCGCCTGTTTGCCCAGAAAATGGAATCTAATTTCTAACATCCGGCATCGTCTAGCACCACGGAATACACGGAAACATTAGCTATTTTTCGCAGATGTTGCACACTTGCTGCATCTGCCAATTTTCCGATGCAGTAAACTCCGTGTCATCACACCCCACCCCTCGCACGGAGGAGACTAGGATTTTTCGTGTGATTTATGCGGAGGATTCGTTGAAGCTATTCATGAAATTTATGAGGACATTTATTATTAGACGCGTGCTTTTTTTTATCTGCTCGCCGTGCGGTGCGGAGCAATGCGGTTCCGCCCCCAAAAGGTAGGCAGCGCTCATCGTTGCCAAGGGATTGATTTAATTTCCCAAACTCTCTCGTGGCAACTAAATTTGGAAGGAGATGTGAGATTTTGATTGATGGACGATAAAGCGCAATGGAGTCAGGGCTAGAGGAGATGGATTCATGATTTTATTCGTGGGCGTCTTCTCCGCCGGCGAAAAGGGGGGAAATCACATTTGAGTTGTTTTGTAAACAAATACCTCGTAGATGTGGATGAGATATGACAGAAAGCTTCACGGGAAGTTTGAGGTTAGTGACAGACGAAAACGAGGGAAAATGCATTCCAAATTTATGGTATTGTGGGATGGAAATGCCTTTGATGCTGGATACAATCATCGTTCTCTAGATGGTAGTTTTTGTTTAGTATTTTTAGAGTTATGATATGGAAGTTGGCGTGTGTAATGTTCGAAATGGGCAATTTGAAAACCTCAAGAGATGAACGATGCAAACGGCATGCCGACGTGATGTCTTAACCGAACGTCATTGGGGACCTTACAATTTAGTGGCGGTGTATTTTGGGATCTTTCAAAAACTGAGGTTGTGAACGCTTTTCGAAGTTATGGGCAAACAGGCCGTATTCAACGGTGAAGTGAATATAAATTCTGCCCGCAGGAAAGGCTCGCGTAGAAGAAACAAACTTCCTGTCACCCCCGCCAAAGAAGAAGCGGAAAATTACACGGCCCGTGTGTGTGGTCAAGGCAACCATGAAACTACTCGTAATAAAGCCATGGAGGAGAGGAAAAAAAGAGTAAACACCGGAAGCGTGTTCACTCTCCACCACGCACAACATTTAATGAATGTCTCTGCACCCTACCGTCGCGCAGTCGATTTGACCGCCGATCGCTCCCTCTTATAAATGCCACAATCGTTTAACTTTCCGGAAGTCGACAATTATTGCATTGGTGTCCACAATCTTCAATTGTGCCTTCAATCAGCCAGCAGACCCTTCACCCTTCACCAGCGGAAAGATTCTCGGGAAGTCGACAGAGTTCCCTATAGATTCTGACAAATGACCGAAAAGCAATTTTGCGAGAGATGTGCTGGTCGTGATTGACCGAAAATCTGGACAATCTTTGTCACTCTCTGCCAGTCAATTGGCATTTAAAACACTTACACACTCGGCTTATGTTTCCAGATGATGCGGATACATTATGCTCGCTGGTGACCGGGAAGGGAATGCGTTTAATTGAGGCGCACACTTTCTGGCGAGTGGGCATATGGCGGACATCAAGTGATGATTTAATTAATTTCAAACCGTCCTTCCCCTCTCCAAATATGAGTTCCTTATCAACTCCTCAACTCAGTTCGCTAATTGTGTACGCGAGCTAGCCGCCGCCGCTGCGATCAGAGTCTCGTAAAGAAGCGTGCGGGAGTGTTCGTAAATCGAATTTCCGTTATTTTATCGCGATTGGTTTCTATATATAGTCCACGATCAGTGATCTTGTAGGTCCTTGAACTTCTTTCATTCGATTCTTAATTTACTTGCAATCGATATCGCACCTAAAATAACGCGATAAGTCAAGCAATCAAAGTGTGAGTGTGCACAAGCGTCTCTCACCGTCACAAAGGCGATCGCATTCATCGCCATGAATCAGCGAGCCACCCTCAAGATGTGGGGTTGCTAGCAGATGCAGTTCACTTCAGATATTTGCTTCTGTTTTGTGTTTTTTTTTTGCCATCGCAAAACACTCAACAGATGTCTCGAGCGAACTGAAATGCCAGTGCGCATCGATCTTGTGGTGATCTTGCCAAAAAGGAATGATACATTCATTTTCTCCGCCAAAATTTGCAGATCGTTGAGGAGGAAGGAACTCCTGCCGCTGGCTCATTGTTGCTTCACCCAGATCTGTTCGCCGTCGGGCGCCATTGCAATGTTTTGTTGTGCCCTTTCAGACTTCGGAACTTGATGGAAGTTCTTAGTTCTCTTGCTCTCGGTTGTTTTTCCTTTTCTCACTTTTTTTCCTGCCTCTTGTTTTGTTATTTTTAAAACTTTCGAAGTAAAGCAGAAAACTTGTGAAGACGTTTCGAAAAGCGAGAGGATCGAATAGAGGAGCATCTGGGCACGGCGGCGGAGTTTTGACGCGACAATGCTGCTTATGTTGTTTTGGCTTCTGCTGTGCAGCACACAGCCACATACCATGAGGGCGCATTTTTCCTTCCACGGAAATAGTGGCAGCGGTAGTAGCGATTTAGTGGCCATAAAGATCGGATTGAGATGAAATTGTTTGCCTTCTAGCGGTTCTGTTTGATCGGATTATAGTGAGATTTCGAAAAAAAAATCCACGCGGGTGTTGTGTGTTTGTTTTTGAACAAAAACTAAGACTAGTCAAAACGTGAGAAAATATATGATGTGCTAACAATTATCTGTGACTTGCTGTGGTTGATGTGAGCTGAAAGGAAAAGCAAACCCTGGAATCATGCCAAAGCTAAAAGGTGATTGTGTAATTGTATTGTAGTGAGGACACACTTAATGTGTAAACGGAAAAGTGTAGACAAACGAATTGGATCGCATTTGTGGGGGGTGACGAGTTGCCAAATGAGCAAAGGTTTCGTTTTTGATTTGACTTTCGAAATTTTTACACTTGTCGGATTTTGTTTACTCATGAAAGCAATTGCGTTTAGTTTGTGTAGTGATCGTTGGAATATTTCAAGTAGGTGATGACCGTTGGGCAAGTTTAAGATTTAATTCGACCAAATTCTGAGTGCACAACCCAGACATCGGTCAGCATTGTGTTTGAAAATGCAAATTATTACACAAATATACCTAAAATGATTGCATGAAAAAGTATAGGTCCAAATATCTTTTAAAATAGTCAACTTTGCCATCTTATAACAATTTAGATGAAAGTACGGATCAATAAATCCAGTGGTACTCTAAGAAACTTACAGTTTCGATTGCCAAGGATATTCCGACATATTGACAAACGCCCAGGTCTTTTCTTCTTGGCTTACTTTCTCTTCTTACTTCAATCAACCGTGTGGAGGGTTTGAGCCTGAACTCTTGCTGATTAACATCATTGCTGTTGCCGTGTACATTGCTTTCAGTCATCGAGACTCACTTCTCCTGTGTACGCGATCAGTTTAGTGCCGACTCTGAACGGCGAGATTGAGAAGCTTTTTCTAGACAGTTATACTCTTTAAGCATGTCACTGACTCGAAAGAAGTGGAGACGTGAAAAAATTGTCGATTGTTGAGTTCTCGTTTGACCACAGAGGTAGAGAAACTCCTTAACTACCTCAAGTCAATTGTGACCGTTTGTCCCATCTGGTGCTTATCCCTTTCGTCTTCTTCTCCATTCATTTTCCTCGGACCAGGACCAAATAACCGACGCAGAAGCTTTTCAGCAAGTATCAGGTCTGCCGTCCTTCCAATCGTACATTCAGGATATGGGTGTTATGGATCATGATTTTTGCCAATCAAGTCAGGAGTTTTTACCCAAGTTGATTTTACAATCTGAAGAAGGCGATTCTGTGTCTGATCTCCACTAGGTTGTCGCGTGAATTATCTCAACTGTAACTTGTGTCTGTGTCTGTCTTGTGTAGCTGTCGACTGTAACGTTCTATCTTCGGTAATGGGGCGAATGGACAGCATATAATTTGTTCACTCCATACTGATTTCAAGACCACCTTGTTTCGCTTCAAAATTTGGCGTGAAAATGTCTATAACGTTACGTTGAGAACGTGTCGAGGTTATTCACGTAGCCCAAAAGCTAGAGGGATTTGTAGAAGATAGTGCCTTCTGTGTATCATACTAACTTCTCCAGTCCCAAATTGAAGGAGCTACACAACAGCCTTCCCGAAATCCGGCGCAGTTTTCGAGCCGGACTGTATTGTGCATCGCATATTTTTTTGTTGCTTGACGTGGTAGGTAGGGTGCCTTTGCGACTAGGTCGCGACTCACTGAGACCAACAGTTAGGTCCATTGTGCCCTAGGTGTGGCGGAAAAGGACTTGACAAAATCGGGTAATTATCTCGGGATCCTGAATAAGGCCATCGCTTCAAATTTGTTCTTGCAATGCATTCCGTCGTATATGTCTGTGAAATCGATAAAAAGATGTCCAGGATGGATTCGAAATCGGTGGTCTGTTCCTGGATTTGTTAAAGAGTAAATATTTGGTTTAAAGGCCCTCTGGTACGTGTCGATTAGTGTGGCGCAAAAAGGCTTTAGACGTTCACACAATACGCTGGACAGGGATATAGGGTGCCGAGACATTGTGCCAAATTGGCATAATGACGCTTTTGAAAGTGTCATTGGGCCGAATATTAACATTTGGCATAAAGTCGCTTTCAAAAGCGTCATAGGTCCAAATTAGTTTGCGACATTGTGACAAATTTGGGCCTATGACACTTTGTAGAAGTGAAATGGAGCAAGATCGTCTAAATTTGCAGCAAACTAATAAACTGTGATATAGGTATGGGCGGGCATGCTGCCTCCTGCAACCCCCTTGCCTGAGTCACTACAGGATTTGGAGTAGGTGCAAGGTTCTTTTTCGAGGACATTTGGCACAATGTCACGGCACCGAGATATAGCTGAATGGTTTTTGCAGGAGGTATAAAAGCCATTTTTGTGCATGGGGCATATGAAGATGGTATTCCAGTCGCCGGAAATCCTTTCGTCGTCCCAACTTGTGCAGATTATTCTGCTGTACTCTGCATATCGCCATTAATTTAAAAGAGCGTTGATGGCAAGTCATCTCAGCCTGCAACTTTGTTATTCTTCTGTTTTTTTTTATTCTCCGAAGTTAAAAAAATAAGACAATTAGTTCCATACGAGCTAAGTGAGAATAAAGGTTTTCAAAATAATTGATGGATCATTCTTAGTTGGATTGTGTTTAATGGCTGAAACACAACAGTGCCTTATGGCTGAAACACAATAGTGCGTCAGCGTCAGCGCTGTCTTTCAACGCACACAATTCAATGGACATTCATAAAATACTGCAGCAACCTACGTAAATGAAAAATGAGAGAGATGAGAGGATCGTAATAAAACGTAAAACGTAATCCCAACGCACGTCATTATTCAACATGTCGGATATTTTTTTGACAGAGGGATGCGCTGTGAGAGCGAAATTGAGAAATGCTTCCCAAATTGAGAGTTTTTTCCCAAATTGAGAACATTTTGTGGCAACTGACATTTGAGAAATGAAAACAGCTGACTAAAATTATTTCAACGACAAAACTAATTTGAATGAATACGCCAAATGAGCAACAAGACTCACTTTTTTAATTTTTTTTACTTTCTTGGCATTCATTTTCCGCAATTAATTTCTTTAACGTTGAATTGTTTGACCAGAATATTTTTTGATTTGACATTTCAGAAATTAAAACAGCTGAGGGAATATTTTTTATTTGGTATTTGAGAGAGAGAGGGAGGAGCTTATTAACGCAGTGCGTTAACGCACACCCTCCGTAACATGAAGTCGACTAGAGCAACGCACTATTGTTTCAGCCATTACGCTAGCCGACTTCATGTTACGGAGGGTGTGCGTTGACGCACTGCGTTAATCAGCTGTTCCCTCTCTCTCTCTCAAATACCAAATAAAAAATATTCAGTCAGCTGTTTTCATTTCTGAAATGTCAAATCAAAAAATATTCCGGTCAAATAATTGAACGTTAAAAAATTAATTGCGGAAAATGAATGCCAAGAAAGTTAAAAAAATTAAAAAAGTGGTTCTTGATGGTAATTTGGTGTATTACAAGCATACACGGCTGTTTTCATGTCTCAAATGTCAGTTGCCACAAAATGTTCTCAATTTGGGAAGCATTTCTCAAATTAACTCTCACAACGCATCCCTCTGTCAAAAAAATATCCAACATGTTGAATAATGACGTGCGTTGGGATTACGTTTTACGTTTTATTACGATCCTCTCATCTCTCTCATTTTTCACTTACGTATTTCGACGCAGTATTTCGTGGATGTTCATTGAATTGTGTGCGTTGAAAGACAACGCTAACGTTGACGCACTTTTGGGTTTCAGGCATAAATGTGTGTATCACCCATTTCCAACTTCGGCTTAAACTTCCACTCTTGAGTTTCTTCTGTTAATCTCTCCTTTCATCCTGAATATGAGTCGATGTTACCCAGTTGCACACTGCTGAGTTTCGAACCTCCTAATCTAAGCCGCCGTCCTTCCAGCTCAAGGATGGACTGCTCACTTGTTGTTGAATAAAATTTTTTTCAAAGACTTGTCCTCTTTTCGAAGATGTCAACTTAGTGATCACCCGACCTTAAGCTACGGATTATTTTTTTTCTTAATGTACTCTAAGGCAGATCGCAGATTTATAACAAACTGGTCTAGGTCTTGATGACTGAAAGCAGCGTGCCCGGGACTAGCGATGGAAAATCTCAGACCCCATGGATCGGTGTTGATAAAGTATGTTTTAAGAACATCGTGTACATGAATGAAGCCTTTTCTCTTGGGCTCAGCAAAAATAATGCAATATTAAGTCATATTTTAATTCTTGGTTTAAATTTTTTTCAAAGTTCCAAAACACAACAAATTCAGAAAGATACCAGAAATGAAAAAGAAACTTTCGTTTTTTTCAATCAAACTTTTTTTGTTTGAAACTTTCTTTCTTTTTGTGAAGGCTCCCACGATGTTTTCGTTCGAATTTCGTCAGCTGAAAATATCGCAGCTGTAGCTAAGAATGTGACTGAAAGCCCAGTTGTGTCAATTACGAGACAATCGAAGAAATTGGACCTATTTACAACCACTTTATATCGCATCTTGCATAAAGATCTGGACCTTCTTCTTCTTATAAGGTTCAGTCGACACTAAAAATGAGACAATATACCACGCACAAGGCAGTTTTGGTGATCGAAATGAATGAACAAGGTCCCGATTTTGTACTCAAAATTATTCTAAGTGTAGAGGCTCTCTGCCTTTTGTCAGAATACTTAGGTTAGGTTAGGTAGATGGGTGCCCTTGCACCCATGTCAACGGCTCACTTAGACCACTATAAGTCCATTGTGCCCAAAGAGTTTAAAAAACCGTGGAAAAAAACCTAAAACTTCAGTGTATCGACAAAAAAACTTAAAAGATCTGTCCCATCGGGGAGCCCCCGAACAACCAAGACTAAAAATGGAACAGTATTTCCATTCATAAAGAATGGCAGTTTCGTGCGGTTGGGCAGACATTATCATTGGGCCACTTCTTTTTGTGGAAAATGATACTTGTGCGACCTATTCAGTGAATGAATTGAATTCCCAAACGATGTTGGCAGACTTTTTTTTTGGCCTGAATCTGCTTCTATGGACGTGTGGACGACGTTTATTTTATTTAAAGAAGACGCTGCATGACACAAATCAGATCTTGGGCAACAATTGCTCTGTTGCGTGACAATTTTTCTGGTCGTGTGATTCCTCGAAATGAAGACCTCAATTTGCGGACGGAAACATTCGATTTAGATTATTTCCTTTGGGGTTATATTAAAGACAGAGGCCATCCTACTCCACCCTGCTCCACTCAGGATTCATGGACTAAGAAAAACTGTAAGGATGACTGGATGGCGCAGTTGGTTAGGAGCCTGCCCCAAGTTCGAGGGGTCCCAGGTTCGAATTCCAGTGAAATCGAATCTGGTCCAGTCACCATTTGCCGTTGGGATCAAATTAACAGCAATGGAGTAGGTTGCTACATGGCAGTACAATGAACCAGTTTTGAGTCTGAGTGCTCCAGTAGTGTTTCAAAAATACTCCGAAAAAAAAGAAAAAACTGTAAGAGTCTTCATTTGCTGCAAATATCCGATAAGGTGGTGGAATTTTATCAAAAGTATGACTTTTTGTAGGCATAGCCAAGACAGACATTTGGCAGATATTGTACTACATTATTAACCTCCGAGTTTGTACTTTAGACTGGAGTCAGATATCAACACTTTTCACAAAAAATTGTATTTTTCCGCGGATTTAAAATGACACCTCTTGTTGATCTGGATGATCCGGCACCCATCAGCACAATGGTTTCACATCGAAAGTGCTTATACAGACTTGGCCAAATGTATTAGGCACTCTTCAAGATTCGTTATATCTTCAAAAAGCAAAAAAATTAATGAAAGGAGAGAAAAAAATAAAAATCGTTTGCAACCTCAAATAGTGTCGCCGAAAACCATAAAATTCAAACAAATTACTTCCGATTTGGCAGCAAAGACAAAAAAATAAGGGTGTTTAATACATTTGGCCAAGGCTGTAAGCCAGAATTTTGTGACTGAAGCAAGTTGCAAGTTGGATAAAACCTTTTCTATTACCGCATGACAATCTGTCGGTGTGTGTGCACCAGTCGAATGAAGGAACGCCTCCTTCCCTTAAGACTGCGCCTGTTCCTTGACCATCAAATTGCAGGAAAAAAATGCAGTCCACAGCCTAGAAATGACCCTCAATTTGTAAATGAGGTTACCAGGGTATTGACGAATTTCAATTTAGCAACTTTCAGCCGCAGTTCCAACCACAAAACCCTTCAGTTGTTCCTCACGTAGTGCAGCCACTGCGCCGTACGTGTCCCACTGACCATTCTCACAGTCCGAAATGTATGCCAAAATTATTACGTATTCACGCACGTAATGCAAATAAATTAATTTCCTTTCGACGAATCGAAAATTTATTACCTCGACTCCCGATGATATTGTTTCACACAATAGATCCCAGTGCACCGTGGCAGTTCGGTCTAAATTTAGACTTCTGGAAACTAAAAATGGCCTTGTCACATCTTCATCATATTGCTTCCAGATACGGTAAATCAAAAACAAAAAGAGAAGCGAATGAATGACTTGAGTCTGTGGGAGCAAGAGCAAAACATCCGTCGCGACATTTTATAAAGCGATTGGGTCGGGCTATGGCGGTGGCGGTCGCGCTTTGGTCACATTTTGCATGAAATTATGTATCCATGTCGTTTCTGCCAGACAATCGCACATCAGTGACAACACGACAACATGATGGCTTCCCCCTTTACCTCTTTATACTCTCGGTGCGGGGCGCAATCGTCTGCTGGTCCGTTTCAACGGCATGTCTCTCAAGGACAGCATTAATAATCTCAACAGACAAGTGCTGCAGATCGCAAACCGCAGAACCCTAAACTCATAAGTTTTCTCCGCCTGCTCCCTGTGATCTCTGATGGTAATCGCTCGGCCCGTGGAACAGATACAAAGTCACTTGGTCTTTTGTAAAAATAGAATAAGCGTGCGAGATAGAGTATCATCTCTTCAGATAAAATTATTTCAAAGACTCTGCCAAACGCAAATAGTTCGATGTTCAAGGGCACTTCACTTTTGCGCGAAGGTTGTGCAGGATAGGCACACGCAGTATTTGTCTTCCCTGCAACTTACCTCGAGGTGAGATAAAGTATCACAGAGTGACCCTAAGTCAATATTTAATCGAGAGTATTTGGATTTATAACACAGGTATTTGAAAATCGGTACTCAACGAGGTCTCTTGCGCTCTTCTCGTTTCAGATAACTGCGGAACCAGTTCGAACATGGACGACATCCTCATCATAACAGCCAAACACAGCGAACGTGCAATACTACGAGCGAATTTTCTGAAGAAACACTTCGATAAAATCACCAAGCAACGTGGACGGAAACCTTTCAAGTAAGTGAACAATATTTTTGTATAATTCTTTTGTTTTGACGTGAAAGTTGATTTGTGCACCAGAAATTTGAAAAATTACATTTCCTATTAAGTGGCCTTGAAACGGTCAACCAGTTGACATTAAGCACGAAAGGCAAGTGAGTGATCGATGTCAATCGATTGGTCGTGTAAGGGCCGCCCTAAAGTCTGTGCCAATGAGACAGTGATTGTGTGTCGAAGTTAGTGCCCAGTGGATTCTGACATTTTCGATAGATTTTATTTGAAAGCGAACTGTTTTTGATGTCATTTTGCGAAAGGTGCTGCAGTAAACAGTTTTATTTACGGTCGTGTTTGACTGCAAAAGTTTGAATGGTTCGTGGTACGAGGGCAGAATGTTTTCTGCGACCTATTCTTGGTTTTTTTAATTAATTAAAGATTCTTTTCACTGATCCCATGATTAAACATTTTTAAGGTTCCGTTTAAATGTTTTGTGGAAGTGCCTCAGGTTAGATTAGGTTACAGTGGCTGACTGCAAGTAAGCATTCACACTTAGGCCAATATAGGCCCATTGTGGTACCTAACACGCGAATCGGGTGCCTCCTACCCATTGAACTATTTTTTTTTTTCGGATGATTTTTTAAACACTACTGGAGCACTCAGACTCAAAACTGGTCCATTGAACTGCCAGGTAGCAACCTACTCCAGTGTCGTTAATGTGACTGTTAAGGTGACTGAACCAGACTCGATTTCACTGGGATTCGAACCTGGGACCCCTCTAACTTGGGGTAGGCACTTAACCTATTTTTTGTTATATTCTCTTAACAATTTAAATCTATTATAGGCGCTCAAAAATAATTCAACTGTCAATTTACATAGGGAGCGTGACGACTGGATGGCGCAATTGGTTAAGTGCCTGCCCTGAATTCGAGAGGTCCCAGGTTCGAACCCCAGTGAAAGCAAAGTTAATACGCTTTTATCTGGTTTTTCAAATCTGGTCCAGTCACCATTTGCCGTTGGGAATAAGTTAACGGCACTACCACTGGAACGGTCGATCAGTGGTAGTAGTCTGACAGTGTGTATCACAATGGACTAACATGGTCTAAGTGTGCTAGTTAATTCACTAGCAGCCCCCTAACCTAACCTAACCCTACATAGGGAGCGTAGAGAGCGATTTTTTCGCTCCCGCTTAAGTAGGCAAAAATGAACGAACTTAACGAAACTGGACGAAGTGGTTACTATGGTCGCTTTGTATTGTTTTTATGTATTCGCTCGATTGCTCTGTTCTCTACCACTATAGATAGGTGACCCTTTATCTATAATTCTTTTTCTTCTTCTTCTGATGGCGCTACAGACCGGAGTAGACCTGGGCCACAACGAAAAGCCTCTCCAGTTGGCATGATCTTAAGCACTGTCAGTGACTCAAAAGAGGTGAAGCCGTGAAAAAATTTTAGATTTTTTTTTCAAGATTCGAACCTTAGATCTCGAGCGTAGGAGTCGATGCACCTACTCACCACGCCACGGCGCCCACTGAGGTCACACATTCTCTCAAAAAAAAAGTTTTCGTCTGTAAGATGCAACGCCCGGACAGGTAGAGAAATGAAATATTCGCCACTCAACTAATCTATCGAGTCGTCTTGAATTTTCGTCTATGAGGCAGTATCCAGTAATGATCCCGGTTTTTGATCTGTCAAAAGACATCAACTTCTTAGATCGTTTGGGATCTTGCTTAGGACAGATCATTCTGAAAACCTGGCACGTTGTGTCTCTCATCCATGTACTGGTCGTTTTTAGAATTGCATCCCCTCGTAACAACAGTTTACAAGTAGTAAAAGGCAGGCATACGAAGAAATCTGATCTCGGCAACTTGTATTCGCGATCTTATTCTTTCGGCCATTATCCAAAATTCAAGACCATAGGTGAGAGTTGGAATAAATACTGCGTTAAAAACCACTAACTGGGCTTTGACACCAAGCTTGGCCTTTCTGATAACAGATCGACCTAGCTGTTTTAAAATGCACCCAGCTTGATCAATCCTACAGGAAAGCTCAGCATTATTCCTCCCATCGCTCGTGAAGAAGACTCCGGGATCTAAAACCTATCTAGCGTGCGCTGAAGTTCCATCTAAGAGGCTGTGATCTGCAAAAAGAACATGACTTTCCCTCAACTCTCCTAATATGAAACACTCCTCGACTGCACTGCAACATCTAGTCCAGAACGACTACCAACGGCGCAGTTGGTTAAGTGCCTGCTCCAAGTTTGAAGGGTCCCAGGTTCGAACCCCAGTGAAATCGAATCTGGTGCAGCCACTATTTGACGTTGGGATCATATTATCGGCACTGGAGTTGGTTGCTACCTGGCAGTACAATGGACCAGTTTTGAGTCTGAGTGCTCCAGTGCGGTGTTTCAAAAATCCTACGAAAAAAAAAGCATCCAGTCCATAAATATAATGAAAAGGAGAGGTGACAAGACGCACCCTTGGCGAAGTCCAATGCCCACAGTGAGAGGTGTTGATTTACTTCTGTTAACCCGAACACAGTTGCTACAGTTTGTGTATAGAGACTGAATGGCCCTCAACACTTAGGCCCATACTCCTGCAGAGCACTTCAGAATTTACCTCGAGGAACTCGGTCGTATTCCTTTTCCAGATCAACAAAACAACTTTGGATCGGTTTGGCGTACTCCCAAGCATTCTCGAGTACCATTCTTAAAGTGCAAAGCTGGTCGGTTGTACTTCTGCCGGGACGAAAGCCGCACTGTTCATCTCCCATCTAGAGGTGGACCATATCTCTAGAACGCGCCTCCACCACCTTAGCATAGACTTTACCGGGGAGACTTAAAAGAGATATGCCCCTGTAGTTGAAGCACACTCTTTTGTTCCGCTTTTTGAAAAGCCAAGACAGAGCTTTTCGAATTCCCATTACCTAAGCCAGAAATACGCTACAGTGGCCTTCTTCTTCTTTTTGTGGCGCTACCGTCCGGGGTGGACCTGGGCCTCAATCAACAAACCTGCTAGCTGTCAGGCCTCAACCAACAAACCTGCTAGCTGCCCCAACTGCGAACACTAAGTTGGTTGAGGTGCCTCTCCACTTGGGTGCGCCACCTTAGACGTGGACGTCCTCTGTTGCGTTGTCCCACTGGTTTAGGGTCAAAGATAGTTATCAGGTAGGCGAAAAGAGAGACAATGTTTAGTTAATTAGAGAAGACACCCCATCCATCGTTTTAATTCATCCGTGAAAATATGTAAGGATCCGTCAAGAGATGTGGGATGTCTAGTCTAGGAGTCTCTGTCTGAGAACTGTGTTTCAAGTTTCGGTTGGGAAAATATTGACGTTTGGCCTTTCGAAATTGCCATATTTTCTATAACGGATATGACTTAAAACGTCTGTAACGATCCTTAATGTAAAATGGCGAACCTTAAACTAAACTCGCACTGTTTCCGATGACAGGTTTGACGTTTGTGACTAAAACAGGGATGTAAAAATCGAACCACGAAATGGATGACCCTATCGTAGCGAAATAATCATTATCTGCCATCAAACATGTTCTCTTCAGCATTTCTCCTCTTTCATTTTACTAACCGCCATCTCTCGTCTCTTTTTCAGTTTTCTTCACATCAAAATTGATGATGGCCCATTCAGCGATGACCTTGCACGGAAGTACCAAGACACTGCCCTACAAATCGTCATTCTGTGTCCGGCGTTTTTGGCCATATCGTATTCGTATCTGCATTCGCAACTATCGTCTATTTTGAAAACTGAAAAGGTTCTCTCGATTTTACTGGATGTGACTGAGGACAAGATCTTGGAATTTCACAAAAGTGGTAAGTGTCCACACACGTTCCCTCCCCCAAATTGGTTTCTCGAACTCTTCGTCCTTCTTCCAGCTCTGCCGTCGTTCCGAAAATGGCGCCGTTGCACAGTCCGCGACAATGATCAGTCTCAGATTGGTAACATTCTCGGCATTGCAACCGATATCTTAGGCCGAGCATTGTGTCAACGACCGCCGTGTCAGGACATGAACACAAGTCAGACGAAGAGCTTCAGCAGCTCAGAGGGATTCACTGTGCTTCCGAGAAAGGTGAAGGTTGGACAAAACAAGGTCGTTGCCATTCTGAACGAGCCCCTGGACAAGAATGACACTGTCAAAATTTTGGTTGAAAAATCCGGCGAAGTCCTCGAGGTGCGACACTTCAAGCACAGGAATCCGTACACACTTCAGTTCACTATTCCGGGTAAGTCGACCAATTAACCTCTGCTCCTTCGAAATCTAACAGTCATTTTGTACTTCTAGACTCCTGCATGGAAATCTCCACAATGATCGAGATCCGTTTGGAGAAGAATGAGAAGAGTCTTGGAAGCAGACCGATAAAGTGCGAGAGCAGATTGCGCGAGTTGGAGCAACTGTTGCGGACCGAAGACTCGCCAATCGAGTTCATGTGCCATGCTCTGGGCATCGGACCAAATGAACGCGACCTATTGGACCTTCACTTGCTGCAGTGCTTCCAGAAGAATATGCCACCAAACTTCCACTTGCTCACGGGTCCCTTCGAGAAGCAAAACCATTTCCTAAGCATTCGCGAGTCCAGCCCGGAGGAGTACCCAACTCTTCTGCACTTTGCTGCTCGTTTCGGGTTCGATCGGCTGTGCATGCAGCTGATGGAGTGCCCGGGAGGCGACACCGCGTGTGGCATTCGCAACTGCGTTGGGAAAACTCCCGCGGAGCTCGCCGAACTCGAGGGATTCCACAAGCTGGCGCAGAGCATCAGCAGTTTCTCGGAATTCCACGAACTCACCACGATGTACCACTACTTCAAGGGAATCCAGGGGGATACGGCCAACAAAAGCAAGGTTATGATCGAGGCAAAGGCGGGAGCAGAGTCGCCGAAGGCAGCAGCCACAAAGCAGAAATCAGTCGACGTGCCAGACCACGTCCCGGCCGACTACATGGAGATGAGCAGCGGAAGTGATCGGGACAACTCTCCGTGTCCAGCCCAAAGCAGCTCAAAACCCACAATGGCGGTCTCCAACTTGAATTATGTGAGTGTTGAGACAGAGGACGACAACCTCCAGAGCTCTGGGGAAATGACCAAGAACCTCGATCAAATGAAGGTGATCGCCGGGGCCGAGGTGACGTCGAATGAGCTGAAGATTAGCGAACCGCCGTACTACCAGTCTGAGGAGAAGAACAAGTGTAACTTGCAAGTGTCTCCCTACCAGACGGACAAGTTCAGCCAAGAGTGCTCCAATGTGCTGGACAACTGCAACGCGTCGATGCTCGACTACATGCTCCAACCTTCCAACATCCCATTCAAACCGGACGCGGACGACGGCAACTACCTCCTCCAGCCGTCGAACAAGCCCGTTGAAGCAGAGAAGTCCCCGGCCGAGGAGATCCACCAGTCTCGCCTGAGTCTGAATAAAACCGGCTCCAGCACCAAACTGGGAACACTCAAGCGCGCTGGAAGCGACGCGTCGAGCAACAAGGGCAACGCCGAGGACGAGCTCGTCGAGATAATGAACGACTTCAAGAACAACGTCCTGACCATCCGGGATGTGGAGCAACTGGTCGAGAAATGGAAGCACCGGAACGACGTCAAGCAGAGTTTCAAGGAGAAGCAGGAACAAATCGAACAGCTGCGTCAGGAATACGAACGCATACAGCTGCAGATCAGATCAAAAATGAAGCGTGAGACTTCGTTCGACAAGATCAAGAAACTTTTCTCGCGTCACAAGCCGCCCGTGCATAAGGTGACCGTCGAGAGCCACGACGAGACAAAATCATCGATCGCTTCATCCTTCCAGTCAAGCCAGCGTCCCATCAGCACACTCAGCCTGCAGAGCGTCTCATCCTCCACCTCATCGGGTCGCATGAGCACGGGCAGTGCCTGCAGCGGCGCCAGCCTCGGCGACAGCGGCACTCATTCCGACCACGAAGACAGACGTTTCGCGTGTCGCATCGGATCACCTGGAAGCCTCATGGAAAACTACCTCGTCCCACCGCCGCCCAGGCCAGTTCTCACCCCGAGCTCAACGCCCGGCGAAGAAAAGGAGCGATTGGTTTTCCCCCACCATCCACGAGTCCTCACCCCAACCAGTCCCCCACCGCCCGCGAATGGCACCGGCGATCACTACTACATGTTTCCATCAAATCTTCCAGTATTCCAGTCATCAGTCGATCAGTCAATGTCATCCTCAATCAACAGCAATGGCTACCTGAACACCATTGTCGAGGCCAAAGAAAACGAGCTCAACTACCAAAACGGCGTCACCGTGCAACCGATCAAAGTACAAACCCTGAACGATAGATCAAACATAATCTACGGAAAGCTAACCAAAGCGCAGCCCAAGGACGTGTGCAGCTCATTCAAGCCACAGCCTGCGCCGCAAGTGAAGAAGGAAGTCTTCTCGGCCGAGGTCTACCAAAACCTTCCAAATGGCAATCTCACGGGCGAGAAATCCCCCGAAGAAGACCACAACTACATGAACGTCTAGGGTGTGTTCGCAGAGTAACTCTTTGCTTTTAGGTTCCAATTATTTTCGAGAGACTGTATCCAAACTTCTTTTTTATACTGTAGTGTCTGAATCATACGCGTTGAAGCACCTTCATACGAAAATGAGATCGATGTTGTTGTTGTACTAAATGCGATTTAATAGTATTGTATACCCTTTCATATTTATTTATGCAAAACCAAGGAGTTTTCGGAAGCGAATCAAGTTTTTTTTTTTTAATTTTAAGATAAAATCATTTTACTTTTACCGAATCGAGATATTTTCATACAGCGCGTAATTTTAAGTGAATTTATGAGAATAAAATATTTTTGAGATATTTGTATAAAAGCATGTAAACGGTTTGTTTCATTTATGAGCGTTCAGTTCCTATTTTGATTGGACCGTTTTACTCTTTTTGTTGTCAGTCTGCTTTATGAAAAACTTTCTTAACGGTGCCCCCGATCTTTGGACCAATTCGTTTCTTCGTTGATGAAGACATACGGAGTACAAAGAATACACAGTCTGTTTCAGTTCCAAAGAGACTGATTTAAACGAACCGCAACGCCATCTCTGATTAATTATCATCAAAGCTCACCGAAGTTGAAAACCTAGAGAAATTAGTAGTCTGGTGGCAGGCAGCAATGAAAGCCATTAATCTTAAGGCATTGACAAAAATACAGAGACTTGCGTGTATGGGAGTTACTGGAGCAATCAGCTCTACCCCAACAGCTGGACTGGAAACGATCCTACACATGCTCCCACTTGACCTTTATATGCAGGCAATCGCCGCTAAAAGTGCTCTGAGTCAATCTCGCGACTGGCGCTCAGGTACCATAGGACATTCAAGTATTCTTAACAGACTTGCAGTATCAGAAGTCGAGAACGACTATAGGCTTTCATTCCTCGACTTCGAGAGAACCTTCAATTGCCTAAACCCCACCAAAGAGGTAGGTAGGTAGGTAAAAGTGGCGGTGGACATACAGATCCTGTTTTCGCACCCAATTAGCGCCGTGAAAGCGCCGTTTTGATACCACATCCTATGGGATACCTATTTTGTGAGATGAGAGTGAAAAAGAGTGTGTATTCACTCAGATTAGCCTAATTTTGAAACCACTTCGTGGAATTTATGAAGGCTAGCAGACTGTGAATGTTTGCTTCTGAGAGATTTTTAGGGGTGTTGAAGAAGGCTTTGCCCAGAGTGCGTTGCCTGACTCTAGCTAGAGCCGGACATTTGCACAGAAAGTGCTCGGGGGTTTCTGACTCAGTTTCCACCCGGCAGCTGCGGCAGTGTGAGTTGAATGGTATGCCTAGTCTTTCAGCATGCCTGCCAACAGCCCAGTGTCCAGTGCAGACCGCTGTGATTCTGGATATATTTCTTCTACTGTTGTTAAGCAGGTCTTTTGTTTTCTTTTGGTTGTAGTTGGGCCATAAACTTCTGGATAGAACACATGTTTCCAGCTTGGTCCATCTTTCGTTGGCGATCTCCACCAAAGAGGAGTGGGCGTCCAATGAACCCATCAACAATACGACCATAAAGGTATACACCGTTGGTTCACAGATGGAAACAGGCACAGGGGAGGTAATTTCTCCAATAAGCAAAACTTGCACTGCTCAATCAGACTCCATGATTATGGCAGTGTGTTTCAAGCGGAGGTCCTGGCGGTTAAAGAAGCAGCCAAAACGATATCAATTATGGCAATACCACCAGCTGATATTACCATTCTTATTGACAGTCAGGCGGCCATGAAAGCTATATCCGCAACAGAAATTAAATCCAAGCTAGTCGCAAGCTGTCGCGAAGATCTAAAGACTCTTGGCTCACAGCACTCGATCAATCTGTGCTGGGTCCCAGGACATAGGGACATAGCCGGCAATGAGAGAGCTGATGAACTTGCCAGAACAGTGACTACTAAAGCATTATGGCCCAGATACGAACGAGCAAAAACTGACAAAATCCTTCAGTGCGACCAAGAGTTGCTAACGATGGTGGCTGGAGCTCTTACTGGCCATAATCATTTTAGAAACCACGCCATGAAAATGGGACTCTCCAACGACAACATTTGTAGAGGCTGCGGTGATGAGGAGGAACGAGAGGACACTCCTCACTACCTCTGTCACTGCCCTAGTCTTTATCTGTTGCGTCATAGAACACTGGGAGAATTTTTCATCCAAGACTTACAAGAAATTTCAAATAAACCTCTAAGATCTCTTTGCAGGTTCATAAGGAAATCGGTTGGGCACATCGAGGGACCACGAGTGCTGCAAGGGTTATAAGGGGACACTAATCCCCAATTGGGCATCACAATGGGTCCTCAAGGACCTAAGTGCGGCGTGGCTTGCCTAACTACCTACCTACCTACCTAGAGAAATTAACAAAACATTGACAATTTCAAATTTGGTGTTCTTCCGTTGTGTAACCGCGAGACTTGCCGAGGAAATGACTGCCATAGTCATGGGGTCTATCACATACTTATCGAAATTGAAAAAGAGAAAGATTTGCTCGCGATTTGTTTCACATTCTTTCAAAGAAGAGCAAAATGACATGAGAGTAAGTCATTGGAAAGACGTGAAATCTGCTAAGAAATACCCTGCCTTTATATCATATGTATATCGAAACGTTGTGTTTCTATCAAAGCCACGCAGAGCGCTACATTAAACTTAACAGATGAGCTAAAAAGAGTGAAAAGTGCTCACAGTTTTCTCCGATTCCAAGGTCATTATCCATAATGAATTCGTTCTGCAAGGTCAAACTGTGTTTAGGTTAGGTTAGGTAAAGGTAGCCCTAAACGACGAACATGCTCGTCGAACTTGCTCGTTTGCGTTATCCCCTGCACGGTGAACACATTTGACGAACATTCATTTCGAGTTGCTTCTTCAATGAATTCCTCTATAAAATCGTGGCTGACTGTTGACATTGTGCTTAATCCGCGATATGCACTCGGCGACGTTCACAGCAAAAATGAGGTTGCTCGAACATGGCTCGAACATGGCCCAACGAACACGACTAAATCGAAATTTTTCGCCAACAACGAGCGGCTCGCGAACCAGCCCATACACGACGAAAATGCGGAGAGCATGAGCAAGTTCGGCGAGCATGTTCGTCGTTTAGGGCTACCTTAAGGGGATGCTTGCTGTTATGGTCAGTCTGTGAAAGCTCAATATTATTTGGGTATTCAAGAGAGATTGTGGAACAGAATTCATTGTGTTCGACAGGAGTAAAAGATTTGTTGCATAACAATGCGCCATGATACTTAGACCGAATTGTACATAAAAGCATCACAATGCTAGACCACCCATCGTGCTCGTACGGCTTGATCGAAATCCTCAGGGCTATTCCGTCCCTCGAATACCAGAAATGCTTCGACAAGTCATCGCTTAAAACGCTGTATTGACTCACAGGGGCATTATTTTGAATAAATATGTATAACTAGAGTATCCGGCGTGCTACGCTACGCCCTCTCTGGTGCGCGTGTTTCCTTCTTTTTCCAAGGGAGAGACGAGCTATACAGAGCAATGTCAAGTTTTGGCATCCCTACCAAACTCATCCGTTTGTGTAGGATGACGATGGACAATCCACGCCGCTCCATCAAGGTCGGTAAAGACCTAACCGAGACCTTTGATGTCAAAAAAGGATTCAGACAAGGCGACGCGCTGTCATGCGACTTCTTCAACATCAGTCTTGAAAGAATTGTGCAAAAATCGCACACCAACACCAGAGGCACAATCTTTCAGAAATCCGTCCAACTACTTAAATATGCCGACGATATTGACATAATCGGAAGAACACAGCGTGATGTCAAAGGCGCTTTTGTGAGTATTGCGACGGAGGCCGCGAAGATGGGTTTAACGGTAAATGAGGGCAAGACCAAGTATATGCTGTCAACCAGAAAAGACAGCCAACACCGACGTCTCGGACAAAACGTCGCAGCAGACAGATATAACTTTGAGGTAGTCAAAGACTTTGTCTACCTAGAAATCGCTATCAACTCAGACAATGACACCAGCGCTGAAATCAAACGAAGAATAACTCTTGCTAATCGCTGCTTCTTTGGGCTAAGAAAGCAATTGATAAACAAAGTCCTCTCTCGAACAACCAAGGTAACCCTGTATAAGAACTTAATCGTCCCAGTCCTGCTATGTGGCGCGGAAGAGGATGAGGTTGCTCTTGGTTGCTTTGAGAGGAAAATTCTTCGGTCGGTTTTCGGTCCCGTCTGCATAGAGGGTGAGTGGAGGAGAAGATATAACAACGAACTGTACGAGCTGTTCAGCGACATCGACTTTGCTAGAAGGGTGAAGATCCAGCGATTAAGATGGTTAGGTCATGTAGAGCGAATGGAAACCAATGCTCCGGCCCGGAAAGTCTTCGAATCCACCCCCGAGGGACGGCGCAGTAGGGGAAGACCGCGACTCAGGGGGCGCACGCAAGTAGAAAGGGACATCAACCAACTGTGCATGTGAAACTGAAGGCATCTAGTTAAAGATCGAGGCTGGCTGGAGACGCTTCTGGGTTGAGGCCCAGGTCCATCCCGGTCTGTAACGCCACCTTAAGTAAGTAAGTAAATGTAAAGGGTGGTCCAACCATAATGCAAGATGTTAATTGTGAGGCACACCTTAACGTCAAGTTTTCTTGCCCAACTTAATTTGACATTTCTTTGTTTCAATGTTTGACAAATTCAGACATGGAGAGGTACACAATGGAGCAACGCATTAAGATTGTTGAAGCCTTTTACGAAAATGGGCGTTCAAATCAAAATGCATTTCGTCCACTTTGTGATTTTTTGGTCAGTATAATCGACTAAATGTGTCCACAATCGGTAGAATTGTGTGCAAATTTCAGCAAACCGGGTCTGTAGGAAATTTGAAATCACCTGTGCATGCTCCTGTGCCGATGCGTCCACAAAGAGTGAATTTCTGGTGCGGTTTATGGGCTGACGGCGTCATCGGTCGTACTTCTTCGAAAATGAGGTCGGCCAAGTAATTACCGTGAATGATGTTCGCTATCGCGAGATGATAACGGACTTCTTGTGGCCAAAAATTGAGGATATGGACTTGGACGACATTTGCTTCCAACAGGATGGTGTCACTTGCCACACAGCCAACGAAACAATGGCTCTTTTGCGCGATAAATAATTAATTGGCCGCCACGATCATGTGATTTGACACCGTTGGACTTCTTTCTTTGGGGATATTTAAAAGAAAAAGTGTACGTCAATAAGCCAAGAACAATGCAAGAGCACGAGTGGCAAGGCATGAAGAAAGTGTGCAATCATTTTTAGTTCGCTGTTGATGCTGATTTTGTTGTTGTAGATTTGAAACCTTTCAAGTTGTGCCAGGGACGGTGAATTTGTTATCAAGAGCCTCTCACTGCATATTTACAGTAAAGACTACAATAAAACCCACCGAGTTTTTAATATCAGTGAAATTTCCTTTGTTCGAATTTGATGATTTCAATATATGTAAGGTTTTCTTTGTTTGGTGCGTTACATAAATCTATAACCCTTCCAAAGACATGCTCTTTTAAACAAGTCAATTTTATTCTTAAAAATATCTCTTGTAAACAGATGTTAAAAACCCAACATATCACATGTTTATGAACAGGCAATAGAGTAATAAAAAAAACAGATAAACATTAAAATCCCTAATCTAAAAGCTTATAACTTTGCAGTGGAAACCTCTTCAAACAACGTCTTAATTTGCATCATTGCTTCAGCGAACTTCTTATTGAACTTATTGGCACTGGTCTTTTCACTTCCCCGGAAGACCGTCGTGTACACATTGATCCTGCAAAGGAATTCATTAAGGCACAGTAAACAAGAAGACTTGGATATTGACTCACGCATTGGATATGATACTGTAGAAAACTCCATAGCCGTCAGTCACCATTGGAGCCACGAATCCATTGTTCAGAGTGTAACCCAGGGTACTGGTGGAGAGGACGAAGTTTCCACCACCCCCACTCTTCGCATACAGGGGATCTGAGTAGAGTGGGGGGATTTCGATGCCCGACTCATGAGCAACGCACCACAATCCGAACAAGTGACGATCTACAGCGCGTCCTTCGCGGGCTTCGTTCATCATGTGCGTATGATGGTTGACGGCTTTGCGGAAGGAATCGACAACATCCCTCTTGGAGGCTTCAGGATTTGTTGCGAGTTTTATGAAATTCACCACCTCCAGCGTGCAGGAACGGAGGGTTTCCGTGCGACCGTTGTAGTATTGACGCATAAGAGCGGTCTCATAAATTGGCGCAAATCTGAAAATAGTCGAGGGTAATGAGTAGTCAAGACTCGTTCGTTCGATCCTGCTCACTCTTCATGCAGAAGATAGTAGACCCATTGTATGACAACTTGAATGAATGAATCCGGGTGCAGTTGCAACGTCTTTATGTGATCCTTTCCAAAGCCGTTGAAGGAGACATCCGTGATTATTATGTCGCCTCGCTGCAAGAAAAGAAAGACTGTGCGTTTAGACTACGATGTGCAGTTGCCAGAAAGTGGAAAGACTCACCCGAGCATCGCAGTCGTTCATAACTCGCTGAATCTCGGTCCTCAACCCATCGTCAAGATCAAATTTGAGTTCCTTGATCGGCAAGTGGGTTTTGGGCTCAACACTCCAGTCGGGCTCACCACTCTCCAAGAGGCTCAGCTGAATGAACAGCGAGAAGTGCATACTCAGAGTGCCATCATAAGCGGAGTGCTGAAAGAGGTGAATCAAAAACCAGTTTCTCCGAAATTTTGATATTCGAATACCTCGCCAACGAGTGCAATTTTTCCGTTTTTGAAACTCGTACAGATGCTGCTCCTGTCGGCCCATTTTGAGTGGAAGTCACCGGCCATAGCCAGTGGACACACCTCCTCGTAGGTCTTCGGCTCGTGGTCGTCTAGGACCGATACTATGACGGAGCTCTCTGCTAGCTGCAGAAATTCTTTGTTCTTTGGCGAGATCTCCATCAGCCGTTGGCGATTCTGAAACAAACTTTTCACATTCAAAACGAAAAACTGAAGAAATTTCCTTTCTCTTACCTGCGCCCAGGAAGTCCTTTCATCCTGCGTTAGGATTGGAACACAATCGCCCTTTCCTCCAAATTCCAGCATCCCACTGACTCGCTGTAGGATGACCAAGAGCTGTTGGGACGACAAAATGGATCCATCTTCGTTAAGGACGTCAAAAACGAACATTCGTCCCTTTCCGCACAGCAACCCATGCGTGGGGGTGTCTCCCTCACTAACTGCAAGAAACTCACACGATTACTCACACATCCTCACCAGATGATTGCATTGCTTACCAGATTTGAAATGTCTCACAACCTTGTCCACGGTTTCTCCAGGAACACGAGTCGTCGAGAGAAACCTCTTGTACAAGGCTGACGAATATTTTATCTTCCCACCGCCAGACGAGGCTGGTTTCAATCGTTCCGTACGAATAAGTTGCCAGTACTCAAACGTGTGATGCATAACCCTCGCCATCAGCTGAAGGCGATTGGCTTTGCTCTCCTCGACGCCAACCACATCCAGTTTCAACGCCATCGCCATTGCTACGTACGGATGCAGAGGGAACCGCAGGATATGGTACGCGTATGCATCCCACCATTCATCCAGCCAATTCTTCATTTTGGAAGCACGTTCGGCAAGTTTCTTGTGAAGGATGGATCCGATGCCCTTGTTGAACTCAGCCAAGATCTTTCGAGTGTTATGGAGCTCCTCTCTTGTGGCGAATGGCTTGAGGGTTTCGTAGTAGCGATCAAGGGTGTCGGTTAGTCTTGGTAGCGGCAGCGATGGAAGACTCTCATCGAACTCAAATGTGGATGGTTCTCCTTCCGCGGAAATGTAAATACTTTGACGATCCATTTTGGTCTGAAATGGGATTTTGGTGAATACAAGGTAGAGAGTAGGACATTTTGACATTTTCTACAGATACACCTACAAATCCACCGAATCAAGGACGAGTAATCACTCATGCTCAAGCATTCAGTGCGGCTTGGACATGAAAACACTAAAACCCTCTTAGCCCCACTCAGAGTCGACTTTGGCAACCGCTGCTACTTTGGTTTGTCGAAACAACTTGGCAGAGAACTCCTGCCTCGAAGAACCAATATCACCCTCTGCAAAACCCTTATTCTAGCGACTGGATGGCGCAGTTGGTTAAGTGCCTGCCCCATGATAGAGGAGTCCCTGGTTCGAATCCCAGTGAAATCGAAGTTAATACGCTTTTATCCGGTTTTTCAAATCTGGTCCAGTCACCCTTTGTCGTTGGCATCAAATTAGCGGCACTGGAGTAGGTTGCTACCTGGCAGTACAATGGACCAGTTTCAAGTCTGAGTGCTCCAGTGTAGTGTTTCAAAAAAAAGTCCTGCATTATGAAGCCGAAAGCTGAATGAAAGCAGGACTGCAGAGTTGATTCTTGGTGCATTCGGAAGCAAATATCTGCGTCGAATATTCGGTCCTGTCTGCGAGGAAGGCGTATGGAGAAGGAAGGCGTACTCGCGAACTCAACGAGCTGTATGTGGATTAGTATGAATGTGGATTAGTTGCTATTGATTTTACCCGTGAATCATTGGTCTTATCAATTATCCAGACATCCGGGTAAATGTGTCGTGTGGGTAATGACCAAGTTAACGAGTATCAACAATATCAGGTAGCGATACTCAAAGAATGACAAAGTTGTCAAAACGCCATGAGAGAAGCCGCTGCTGATGTGCGGAGTTAGGAGAGAATGGATAGGTTAGGTTAGGCTTTGGAAGGGTAATGTGATGGTTAAACATCGCTTCCACTCGGAGGACATAGGGCCCATTGTGAATACCTTCATTTGTGGAGTACACAATCTGTTAGCCTATCCTGTCATGCGGTGGCTGAAACTACCCCGTGGTACTTATGAATTTTAGAAGATCCGATATATCTGCATTCGCTAAGTCCGCAGTCTCTGTGAAGAATCTTTGGCCCAGCGAAGCTAGGCACCGATTCTGTAGAGCTGGGCAGTAGCAAAGCAGATGTTGGATCGTATCGGTTGCTTCCTCATCTCCGCAGCTAAGGCAGAGATCGATGGATTCCGCATTGCATTTCCGGAGCATTGTTCTGATGGGGCAGTATCTTATGAACACTCGAACTAGCACACGGATCGAGTCTCGGTCCAACGCCACAAGCTTCTTTGTTTTGACGTTGTTAAGGCCTGGCCACGTTGATCTTGTCGTGTGACAGTCATTTCTGGCAAGCCAAGATGAGGTGGCTTTTTTTTAAACTCTGGCGTTTATGATCAAGTACAATGCACTGATCGATGGCCGCAAAGACGTGTCCGCCTCACTGATGCCCATTGCAGATTCTCATCTAGCCAGTTCGTCTCCTCTCTCGTTCCCAGCGATTCAGCAGTGACCAAGCAGAGTTTGACTTTGTGATGACTGATGGACCTCAGTGAGTGGCGGCAGTTCACACCAGCCTTTGATTTCATTGTACAGGATCCTATTAGAACATTCGGCTTCGGTTTCGGCCGAAGGTAATCAAAAAGCCGAAGTTCGGCTTCGCCCGAAAAACTGGCCTTCGGTCGGATTCTAGATCCTATTGACTTCAGTGCAACCTGGCTGTTTACAAAAATGGTAATATCCGATGTTGGGATGACAGTTTCTTTTAATAATTTGGCTGCCTTCTTAATCGCCAGAGTTTCTGATTGGAAGACACTGTACGTGTTAGGAAGTCTAAATGATTTCTGTTTATGCAGGGTGTCCTAGTAAGTTCCGGCCCCTGTACCTGTGTCCATTTTTGATCCGTCAGTGAATAGGGTAATCTTGTGTTCGTTGATACCGGCTTTCGATGACCACTCATCCTTACTGGGGAATTGAATTGGTATCTGGAGGGAGAAGTCATTGTAGGGAGATAGTTAGTCGAGAAAGGGTACACAATATCGATGATTTGGCCAGAACGTCACCATAGGCAGCTATAACTTCGAGGTAGTTAAGGACTTCGTCTAACTCGGCTCCACGGTAAATAGTACAAACAACATCAGTGCCGAGATCAAGCGCAGAATAACTCTTGCCAACCGCTGTTTCTTTGGGCTCTAAAGGCGTAATAGAGCCCTCTCTTGGAAGGCCAAGTTGACCAAGTTCCCAATCCTGCTTTACGGCGCAGAGGTATGGACAATATCCCAAGCGGATGAGTCTCTTGTTCTTTTCGAGCGAAAAGTTCTGCGAGCGATCTTTGGTGTTGTTTGCGCTGATGGTAATTGCAAGAGAGAAGGTTCAACCACGAACTATATGGGTTGAGTCTAACTAGACGTCTACGGATCCAACGCCTAAGATGGCTAGGCCATGTAGAGCGTATGGACAACTTAGCTCCGGCCCGAAGAGTCTTCTACTCTGAGCCTGTGGGACTAATCAACAGAGGACGTCCACGCACAAGGTGACGCACACAAGTCGAGTGGGATCTCGGTCGGCTTGGTGAGCGAAACTAAGAAGAAGAAGATGCTGGGCACCTTATCTTAGTAGGTATGTATGTGCGTCGATTTCTACGCACCAGATTTTGGATCTAGGTTGAAATCTCTGCACAGGCAACAATTTTTCAAAATAAATATGTGCACGGCACACATCGTTTAAGTCACATAGTTCGTTCAAGGCGTATAACTATCCAGAAAAAGCTTCTCAAACAGAGTTTGAAGTTCTGGAGGAGAAATACAGCGAATGGACCATCTCACGGTAAGCGATCATTAATTGGCCGCCGCGATCATGCGACTTGACACCAACCGATAAATTCCTCTGAGGCTGCGTTAAATCCCTAGGCTACGCTAACAAGCCAACCACTTTGGAGGAGCTCGAGGCCAGCATTAGTCTCGATTCTATTGCCGGAAAAACGTGGCACACATTCGACTGTCCAGTACATTTTGAAGTGCTTGTGGAGGCCACTGGCGATCAGTGTCACATGCACTTAATTAGTTGAGCGCGGTTTCGAGTATCGCCCGCTGACGGCTTTACAGCTCAGCTTCACGGCTTGAAACTCCAACACGCACGAGGTTTCGAGCTTGACGGTTTCAATCAACCTCTCTCTTTTTTTACCATCCGCCCACAAGTAAGCAACTGTCATAAATCGAGTAAGGATAGGATTATTTTTAAGAATAAAGAAATTAAATCTATTAAGCTTTCCGAGTTTTCTTATTTTTCCTACATGCTTTCTAAGTATGTCATAAATTGTATTTAACTAGTCTTATACCCATATCTAACACCGGAATAATAAACCATGTCATTACCATGCAATTACGTTGCCTGCATTCTGCAAGTACTCAACGGGCAAACTGCAGCAAGAGTCATCGAGGCAAGCAAGTTGTTGTCAATGGTAATTTCTTATATTTTTATTTCAAGTTCAAGTGCAATGTACTGTGCAATTAACTGGCAATGATACTTGAAAGAGTCACCGATACCGACAATCGATCGATGGCGGCAATTATACAAACGTGGTTAAGTATCGCAAAAATTATTAGCCTTCTTAAGGCAAGCAATAACGAAATAGGTGACCTAATCGCAGGCCTTACAAAGCAATTGGAAACCATGCCAGAAAATTTTAATAACTGTGTACTATATAGAACGACTATTACGCCGTGGGCGCTGTAGCGTAGTGGGTAGGTACGTCGACTCCTACGCTCGATGTTGTCGGTTCGATTCCCGAAAAAACACACCTAACATTTTGTCACGCTTCCATTCGAGTCACAATGTTCAATCTCAATCTCGCCGTTCGAGGCCGGCATTAAACTGTAGGTCCAATAGCACGCACAATACGAGTGGTTGCTGAGAAGATAGGCCCAGGCCCACCTCGGACTGTAGCGCCGCCATTATTATTATTATTATTACGCAAAGTGCATGGAAAAGGAAGACATCTAGACCTGAAGTACCTAATTCCAAAATTTCATGCCGATATCTTTATAAACTTCGGAGATAAAAAAGTGTGACAGACACGACGGACGGACGGACACACCGAAATTATAAAGGTTCCGTTTTTGTAGACGGAAACTTAAAAAGGATCTTATTGAAAAAAAATTTACTATGTACGCCTTTGCAGCTGTTTTGAGTTTTCGTATTTGCCAGTCTTAATGCTCAAATGTTTAATAGAATCTAGTCCTTATGTCTTACAGTCATTGAAACAACCATATGTACACTCAATTTTGACAATTGTTTTAGAACTTTTTTTTCCTCTTCTAAATTTGATTAATTATTTTATGTTTACGCTCACGTTAGGTTATGTTGAAGTGGCTGACTGTAGATAGTAGTCACACTTAGGCCAATTTAGGCCCATTGTAATACCACGCGGATCTGATTTCACCTATCCAAAAAACCATTCGGTGCTTTCAACGAAGCTCTTTAGTTGATTAATGCCGAAGTTGTGCAATTCACACAAGAGAACACTACAGGTGCAGTGGAGATGCGTTATGCTTTCCTCTTCTTCTTCGTCTCTGCAGCTTCTGCAGAAATTATTGTGAAGGAGTGCCATTCTTGAGGCGTGAGTGCCAAAGGTACAGTGTCCTGTGATAACGCCAATGAGTGTCCTTAGGGATGACCTGTTCATTCTAAGAAGATAGAGTGAACGTTTTAGATCAAGTTAAGGCCAAATTTGCTTTGTGATGAGGCACGTAGTGCCATCTGACCATCTTAAGTTAGTGTTTTTATTAGTATGATTCTTTAAAAGAAGTCTAGCTGTAGCGAATGGCGTAGGCGGAGAATCTCCACTAGGAAGGTTTGTGGAGATCGTACCGCTCCTGGCGAGATCATCGGCTTCACAATTCCCTGGTATGTCACTGTGTCCCGGCACTCACATGAGGTGAATATTAAAATGCTCAGCCATCTCGTTAAGAGATAGGCGGCCATTTCGGGAGGTCTTAGAGAGGATAGTGACCGAGTTACGCTCACGTTAGTACATTATATTTTAAAGTATGAATTTGGAGCTTGATGTACCCATGTCTGTCCTAGCTCATTCCGGTGAATTTAGGTTAAGTGGATAAACTTTCAGGAAATGACTGTCTGTTCACTCACTTTTGACGTTGACTGTATATAGAAAATAAATCGAATCAAATGTTTAACTTTTAGATTTCATAATCAACAGCAAAATTGCATACTGTCTATGAATTGATGAGAGTTACTAAACAAAAATGAATAATGTTTACGAGTACACGTATTTTAATCGGAACATTACTGCTATTGTTGAACTTTGATCAGTCAGTAACAAACACAAGTCATTACCAAAAGCTTTTAACTTCGATCCGATCAAATAAATATATGGGTTTTTTTTACGTTTCACGATAACAAGAGTGTCGTTACATTTCGGTGACTCAACGCATGGGTTATCTCTTTGGGTATACTTTGATATAAAAACAATTTAACAGTCACCGGTTGATAACTGGTGCATTTGTACCCTACCTATAGTAAAAGTATATCTGACCAAAAGTAATACGGTCACGAAATTGGTTAATCCAATAAACTTCGAAATGACAAAACAGTTTAGAAAAAATATGGAAACCAACTTCATTTGACTGAACATCTATAGAACACAGTGATTTTTTTGTAGGATACAGTGGCATGTGTGTTTGATGTGTGCGACTCTTAGTGCCCATTGCAAGTACCGTTATTATTTCCTAGAAATGTTTATATCATGCTGTCGACGGTTCAAGTTCGTACTCTTTTCCTTTACGAGTTCAAACTGGGACGTAATGCGTCTCTGGCAGCCTAAAACATAAACGACGCATTTTAGAACATAGCAGTGAACGAATGCTTTGGTTAGGCTTTGGAAGGATAGTGTGATGCTTAAACATCACATCCACTCGGAGGCCTTCATTTGTGGAGTACACAATCTATTTACTTATCTTGTCACGTGGTGGCTGAAACCACCCAGTGCTACTTATGAATTTTAAATTCGTTAAGTTTAGAATATAGCGATGAACGAACGCGCCATTCAGTGTTGGTTTGGTAAGTTCCATTGGGGACATCTAAGCCTCGAAAACGAACCGTGTGGGAAACCGGAAACGGTAATTGACGACGCCATTTTACGAGAAACGGTGGATGCAGACCCAACAAAAATTATGCGGAGCATTGCACACAACATAGGAGTATCCCCCATGACAATAAGTCGACACCTATTTCAAATAGGAAAATTTGTCTATAAAAAATCTGACATTTCATGTGGTACAATCTAATAGTTAGGCAAAAGCTCTATCTACTAGGGTTTTCGTAAATGTATATAAATTTGGGGCCTTCCCTTTTTTTCGTGTGGCGCCACAGTCTGGGGTGGACCTTGGCCTAGCTTCTGCAACAATCACTTCTCCTGTGTTTATTGTTTTTCTTACGACTGGAGAGTTCCCATAGCTTCAGATCGACTTCGATCGACGAAGATTCTGATCCTTTTCTTGAGAGTTATATTTTCTGAGCATACTCGTCAACATAATTACATATGTTGGACAGGTCATCACCGTTAACGGCAAGCGCTATAGGTCAATGATTACCAATAGAGTTGTACCGAATAGTGATTTGGCCGAATACCGGATACCGAATATTCGGCCTGCAGCTGGGCCGGATAGCCGAATATTCGGCGGCCGGATATCTACCCAAATTAAAAGTATAATAGTTACTCAAATCAGACCGGTACAAGTAAAACCAACTTAAACATGCTTTTTTCCTTCTCCTCCACAAGATATTCTTACTTTCTACACAGCAAAGTTTTTGGGACATTTTCGAAGAGGTTGCGGAAGGCAAGTCAGATTGAGTTTTTTACCAAAAAAATACTTCCAACGAGCTTGATTTATATCTCAAATCAGTTTATTTTGAACGGAATGTGACCTTTGGGCTTGGTAGTCAGTAAATGTTTTTTTATTTTGTTGTTTTTTACTGAAAAAACGACTCTCCGGTATCTGGCCTGATATCAAAAGACTATTCGGCTCCGGCCGGATATTACAAAAGAAGCCGGATAGGCCGGATACCGAATACTTGCCGGATATCCTTCACACTTCTAATTTACCAACTACTTGTAGCACAGTTTGTCAGTCTGGCCATCTGAGGTTAGCTCAGGCGAGACCTAAGAATTTTGTCGTAATAACCGATACGTCGTTTAACCGATGTCATTATAAGTTTGACTGTATTTAGTTAGTAAAATACTAAATACCGCTGCTTTGCTTCGGCTTCTTAAGGTGCAATCTGATGTTCTTTTGCTATTGTTCTCTCACGATGTTCTCTTACGGGGTTATTCCGAATCTAAGCCGTTCAGTTTGATAAGCTTTACACGACAGTTACACTCTCTGAGTATTGTCAGTGACTCGAGAGAGGTGGTGTCGTAAAAATGAGAGTTGGTGCATTGATCGAGATTCAATTCACGAACTTTCGGCTCAGGGGTCAACGTACTCAACACGTTAAGTGCCACATACCACTTTGGTCTCACACGAATTTGGGCTTGCTGTGCCGCGTGAGACCAGAGTGTAATCAAAGTGTCAATAAAAAAAAAATCCGTGTCCTGTGGGGACAGTTTTTCGGATTGTATGGTGGCACTCAACGTGTTAATGTCTGTACAAACAATTAAGCTTATGTCATAACCAAACGAAAAGTAATCAGAAGCATTCTTATAGAAGCTTAAGAAGAATTCAACTATCAGCTGACATTTGCATACGTAGGGAGCGATTTATTTCGCTCTCGCGTAAGTAGGCAAAAGTGAACGAACTTAACGAAACTGAACGAACTTAACGAAACTGAACGAACGTAACGAAACTGGACCAACTTAACGAAACTGAACAAGCTTAACACAACTGAACGAACTTAATAAAACTGAACGAACCGGTTATCATAGTCACAGTGTACCATTTTTGTGTATTCGCTTGATTGTTTCAGTTGTCTTAATTTTCCGTACGGTCATTATAGTTCCCCCCTTACTCTCTGAGTATTGTCAGCGATTCGAGAGAGGCGGTGCCGTAAAATGAGAGTTGGTGTATTGATGGAGATTCAGTCCACGAACCCTCGGCTTAGGAGTCGACGGACTTAGTCATTACGTCACGCCTGCCCACCCGAGTCTACGTATGTGAATAATCAGACAGGGTGTCACTTGTTACTTCAATTATTTAAAAAGAAATGTGTCTGCAACATAGAATAGAGTTAAAATGTAGTAAAAACAAAAACGTCTGGCAACAATTTTTTGGATCTCCTAATCTACGTTATGTGCGAACAAATAATAAATTCAATAGAAATAGCCTTCAGTAGATTAGATTGGTGCATAAGTTCTCAGAATTCTTTTTCCCCACCCGGTGAGAAAACACTAAAGGTCAACAATGGATCTATTTTCAGTCAAAAGATAGCAGCAAACAAATCGTGTTGCCATAAAAAGAGTCTGATTGCTTAGCACCATGACTCTTCATTCCCACTCGGAGGTGATAAGATTATCTGTCAAATGCATAAGTGTGTATGTATCTTTGGAAAAATAATCCACTCGACTGGGGTCCAAAGTAGCATTGATCCAAGATTCATGCAATAAATGGTTCGTTGAACCAAACCGCACCGATAACCGACTTCCTAGACACGCTCCTTATCGCAAAACGCACTTGCGATTGACTCAAATCGATTGCAAATCCCACTCCGTGTCGGCTTATTGCACACACACACACACACACACAACATTTGGGCAGTGTAAACAAAATGTGCGAGGAATGCTTCGACTGACTGCACTTTCACCTGCTCGAACGTTTTGGGGCATTCGATGAATAAATTGTCGCCTGCACCTTACACTCAACAGCAGGAACAAAGGCTGGCTTCACTAAAAATAGCTCCGGACTGGATACGTACGTAAATTACTCGC
The DNA here is from genome assembly GCA_930367185.1 of Myathropa florea. NCBI lineage: Eukaryota > Metazoa > Arthropoda > Insecta > Diptera > Syrphidae > Myathropa > Myathropa florea. The sequence goes on along the minus strand of OV884003.1, from coordinate 78,728,168 downwards.
CGAATTGATGGAGAATACCCAAGCACTTTTTCTAAATTAAATAAATACAATTATTTCACCGAACCACAATCTCAGGCACTCGAATTCAATTAAGTCGCCGCTAAAATATGCTCCCGTACATATATCGAGCCGAAAGAAGTACAAACAGCAGAAAGAAAACCTAGGTACATATGTGCTTATGTGCTAATTTATACGCACTGTTTTGCTGAGAGATCGAACTTTGGACTCACTCTTCAGCAGGGGTGGTGACAAAATTGAAAAGACCGAGAAATCTTACCGAAATATCTCAACTAACTGCCGGTTTATTAAAGCTTTGTACGCGAACGTGAAGGAAACCTGTGGAAGAGCGGTAAGACAGCAACGTCGATGACGAAGGTGAAACGACTCAGCTGGTGGAACTGGTTATGTTTGTTGATTCCCCAACTCCAGCAGGGAAACATGTTAGTCGATGAGAAATGTCAAGTTTTGTGTAGACACATGTTCTCCAGCTGTGCTCAAACTGGTGTACTTGGCGTTTTCGAAGTTGACAGCTGTTTGTTTATGTACTTGTTCGCGCCTGTTTGGATTTTCTGTCAAATGAAAGAGTATGCGGAAGAGAGTGAGAGATTTTAAGTGTGTTGGAGGCACATATGTTGGTTGCGCTGAAAATGCATTGGATTTTCGGGTGAAGTGTGCCTTTTTTTTGCCTTAGCGTTCCATTTGTGGTACATTTTCCACACTTGCTAGCAAAAAACTATAGCAAATTTTCTATCATTCTTGACTTACTAGTGCATTAAAGCAATAACGCTGCATCTGAGCTGGTTTCCATGAAAGTTGCTCATGAAGACAATTGAATCATTGTGCAATTTCTTTGTGTAGACACAACCAGGAGTCGTTTTCTCAAAAAATTAAGCTGCAATTCTTCGATTTCCACACTTGTTTGATTTCTCAAAAATTAGCGTTCAGAAAATGTCTTTATTGTGCAACCACGGGGGAGATGACCAGCTGATTGGCCAACGGCGGCTTCCGCAACTCCAGTCTGTAGAAAATACCTGGCTCACAATCATTTTAGAACGACTGCAACATATTTCGGAGCAAAATTGATGGAATAGAGACGAAACTTTTTTTTATACGTTCAACGGCGGCAGCGCTCACAGCCTGAAAGAGGCTACCGACACCGATACTTCCGGGCTCCTATGTCGACGGGCTAAAGAAACTGCCGCCGTGCACGAAGTTAGCTGCACCACCGCATAAAATGAAATAAGTTCAGAAACAGCTACTTCCCTCGAATACGGACAGATTTACTGTTGACAAACGAAAAACAACAATAGTTCAGGAATGCAAGCCTTTTCTGAATGTGATCGATAGCTTAAATTCGCTAAGACTTGTCTGGGTCCTGTTATCTCTTAACAGAAAAGACTTAAGACAACTTACCGGCGTACTAAAGGGGCACACCTACACACAGTCACAAAAGTAAGTATACACCGTAAAAAATAACGAATCTTGACCGAATCATCAACTAGAAAGCGAAACTGCATAAAATTTAGGTAACATGTTATACATATTTATTTTGCTATTTTTATGCTCTTTTCAAAAAACAAACAATAAAAAGAATGAGACTAACAATAACAAAAATATTAAGAAACAAAGTAAGATACTGATAAAATTGCATGTTACAAAAGTAAGTATACACTATTAAAAAAGAGAGATTTATCGCAAATTACTCAAATTTATTCCTAGTTGGATATCCTTAAGCAGTAATAACTGCCTTTATTCTCGATCCCATGGAGGTAACAAGCTTTTGAGTTACTTCCAGACTTATTTTTTTCCAATTCGTCCTGTATAATAGCCTTAAGCTCGAATTTGGACCTAATGTCATGGTTTAGGATTTGACGATCGAGATAATCCCACAAATGCTAGATAATATTTAAATCCGGTGATTGAGGTGGTGTTTTGAGCTGTTTTCGCACATTGTACAGCAACCATTCCTTCACAACCAGGGAAGTGTGCTTTGGGTCATTGTCTTGTTGGAATATAAATTAACCATTCAAGCCTAATTTCTGCAAGCTATGGTGGAGATTGTTTTTCAGTATACTGAGGTAATCGTATCGATTCATTGTCGTCTCAATAAATACTAAAATGCCAACACAAGATGCCGCCATACACCCTCAAACCATTACTAACCCGCCATCATGCTTCACCGTACCAGCCATGTTCTTTGGATCTTACTGCGTATTCGGTTTTCGCCAAACCTAATGGCGTCCATCGGAACCGTGAATGTGAAATTTACTCTCGTCCGAGAATATTTTTTTGATTTTTGGCGAATTCAACTCGTTTTTGGCCAAATATGCAGTAATATTCAAATATGCTATAAAACAGATTTAACCGCAATCAAGTAAAAGCGGTAGTATGGGCCGGAAGAAGAGAATGAAAAACTGCGACATCTACTACGGCGATTGCTACAGAGAGCGAAGCCAACACTTATTCGAATATGAATCTATTGTTCGAGGCATACTTATGCAAAAATCTTAAGCTTCAATTATGTTAACTTGGGGAACTTTAGCCTGATTTGCGCACACGCCCCCGCGAGGTACAAAGATGACTTCTATTATCTGCTTGAAAGAACATACAATCGATGCACCAGCTACGACACCAAGATCGGCTTAGGAGATTTTGACGCGGAGGACATCTTTGCTATATTCATACGTAAAAACAGTCTAGACGACAGCACGTCCACGAAGGCGTTTCGCGAAGCCAACATTAAATCGGACATTTTCTTGTAGTCAAAGTTAAGACACGAATATTGAGAGAAGTATAAAGTCAACACCACGGTTTGACGTAGATAAGCTACAATCGCATGAGACTAAAAGGAGCTTTGTAAATCGAATCTTCAAGAAACTCTCTGAAAGATCGACACGTCGTCCGCACATACAATTGATGAAGATTGGAAACGTTGTGAAAAGATGTCAGAGAAGCTGCTACTGATGTGGATTTTAGGATACCACATAGGAAAAACTCAAATAGACATGCAGCAAAGCAAGAGACCTCCAAAGCAACGCTGCACCAAACTACGAGAACTGTTCGTGAGCTCCAGGAACAGAAACGAAGGGAAGAGAGCCGACATTTTTACCTGAGGAGGAAACAATTATCAAACGGATATAAAGTTCGGGGAGTAACCTGCCGGGCCAAGGTTTGTCAACTTGTAGTAGAATAACAGAATTTGGAAAGATCTTTTTTGTAGACTGTTAAACGGTGTCAAAGACCGCTCTCAGGTAGAATTTTCCAGTCAATTTGGATGATGACAGACGAGCAATATAGAGACATGATTATAACAAAGCTGCTGTGCAGATGGGCTGTCTTTTAAAATCTTTAAAGCGGCTGGAGATGATCCAGTGGGACGTATTAACCAGCTTAACTGTAAGATATTCTCAATGGAAAACATGGAATCTTAGTATCGGTTACCCGATCCACAAGAAAAGAGACCCCTTTGACTGCGTCAATATCTTTGTCAGTAATCTACTAGGTCCTTATCAATATGGTTTTAGGGCAGGAAAGTCTACAATGGAGCAGCTCTTTATGCTACGGCAGATCTTGGAAAAGACCCAAGTAGAGCAAATCGACACCCATCACCAATTAGTCGATTTTAACGCCGCATATAACTTGGATAGAAATTAACTATACATCGTCATATTCAGTTTTGACATTCCTGTCAAACTTGTCCGACTGAGCAGAATGACGATGGAGAATTCTCTCTGCTCCATCAAGGTCATGTAAGATCTTCCATGTCAAAAAACTCTCATGACCTTTTCAACATCTTTCTGGAGAAGACCGTGAAGAATTCACTTGCAAACACAAGAGGCACGATCTTCAAAAATTCCGTATAACTGCTAGCTGGGAGACATTATCGTGATTTCTTTTTTGTCGGAGTTTTTTTTGAAGCACTACACTGTAGCACTCAGACTCAGCGTGCCCGGGACCGCAGGGCATGGAAGGTTGCCGTGTCTCAGGCAGAAACCCTTCACGGGCCCTCTAAGTTAGTAAGTAAGATCTCGCTTACAGCATATCATTAACAAATGGTCTTATTTTTCTAGAAGTATCCATAAGCCACAGGGCTAATGCTACACGATTCGAATTTATAAAAATCTGGTAGCCGCAAAAAAGACGTCGCCTATAGCTCCACGGTTCTTTCTATCTGTACGCAAAGTAACGAGTATATTTCATATATATTTATTTAACCAGTATTACTTACAATAGGAAGACTATAGAAATCTTATAAAATAATTGCAAGCTTTAAGATTACTTAAGCGGAGTATAAAAATATAAGCACATCTGCGTCTTAACATAGCGCACATTAGAAGCTTAGAGCGTAAATGAATTCAGAAATTTAATAATAATAACAATCAAAATAAGGATAAAAAAAATAACCATTTGTTTGAATTATATGACCAAGTAAGCAGACACAGAGGCTTTGAATCTGCTCGCACTCCACTCCGCACTTCCACAGCCTAGCGGCCTGAACAAAAAAATGGCGTTCTGACAGCGTGCCAAGACAGCTGGTTTATATCGAGACAGGTGGATGTACACAGCGAAGAGATTCGCTCTTAGGCCACGAACGTTGCTCACGTCAACCCTAAAATTTCCCATTAGAACAACAAAAAGACAGACACCAAAAGAGCCAACTCCGACGTTGCATCAGATGGTAAAGCAGAATTGAAGGCTTAAATATCTCTGTTGGATTATCATTAAAGATCTTGGTGATTGGAAGAATGTAATCTTTTCGAACAGATATTCAGGCTGCCCAGTTCGTATTAGGTTGTTTAGAAATCAAAGCGTTTTGATTTTTAATAAGTTTTCGAAGGAATATCCAGTAATTTGTATTGAAAATCTTGAAACATGGTCTCTTTTTCTTAAACCTAGCGAAATTATTGTAAACTACAATTAGTTTTTTCATACTCTTATAATCAGGCTTGCAGAATATCTCACAGCCATATAACAATACCGGTAGAAGTAGGGATTTTGCTAACAATAACTTTATCTTCATTGGCAGAAAATGCTGCGTGACCCAGAGCCTACGAAGCCCACCGTAAACTTTAGCAATAGTTGTATTAATATGATTGTCCCAAGATAGTGTACGATTGAAGATTATTCCAGGATTTTTTGCAGTAGTAGCCCACTCAATGGGGATACCATTGAGAAGAACACGTGGTAAACAAGTAAGGTCGAAAGTCTTGTTATATATAGCAACTACCTTCGACTTTTTCGGATTAAGACGCAGGTCTTCTCTTAATGACCTATCATAAATTCGAGATAAATCATCGTTCATATAATTAATTGCACTATCCAATTCATTAAGCGGTCGACTTAGGAAAAGTTGAACGTCGTCGGCATACATGTGAATTTTGCAGTATTTAATAATTTCAGGTAAGTCATTTACATATAGTGAAAATAACGTTGGACCAAGAATAGACCCTTGCGGAACTCCACTTACCACGTTAATAAAACTTGAAGATCTATCACCAGCGATTACGCATTGTTGCCTTCCACTAAGATACGATGAGATGAGTTTAATGGATGAAGAAGAAAACATAAAGTTATCTCCCAACTTTCTGCACAGGATAGAATGGTTGACTGTGTCAAATGCCTTAGAGAAGTCAAGGAGTGTTAGAAATGTAGTCTTATTATCATCCAAAGCCTGTCGGATTTCTCCAACCACTAATAAAAGAGCAGTATTACAGCTCCTTCTAGATCGAAAACCCGACTGATCATTACCAAGAAGGTTATTACTAATTAGGTAATGACGCATTTGACGCAATACTAACTTCTCAAAAACTTTTGATAAGGGAAGAATAGCGATAGGTCTAAATTCTGTGGCATTTCTCGACTTATTTTTTGGAATGGGGATAATCTTGACTTTCTTCCACTCTGATGGAAAGGTTGAAGTAGTTAAACAACAATTAAATATATGCGTAATATATTTTAGCGTGAATGGCAGTAAAAGTTTAATAATTTTTTTTAATAAATTTAGGGTTTGGATTATCGAGACCAGTGGGATTAGATTTAATAGATAGAATGGCTTCAACAACATCTTCTGGATGATCAGCTGATGGTGCACCCGAGGCAGTGATAAAATCAGCATTCAGCTTATCGCAGTCAAGATCATCAGCGATTCTAGGGCTGTCCTTACAGAGACCAAGATTGCGGAGCTGTTTCCATAATGAGTTACTTGAAGCAGATAAGTTCAGCTTGCTGCTATAATGAGTGGATTTAGCTGCTCTAATTTTATAAAGAACTCTGTTACGTAGGTACCGGTAGGTAGTAAGAAACTCATCAATGCGATACTTTTTCCATTTCAGATAAGCGGCATTACGGTTTTGTATGAGAGAGATTTACAAGCCTTAGTTTTTAAAGGGACATGCTTGTCGTATATTAGGCTACTTGCTCATGAACAGACTGTATGCAATAGATTTGATCCCATGGATTTCGATTTACATCGGAGAGCAGATCTTCGTGTTTCAGACTTTTGAAATCCCTAAACTTATGGACGATATTGTCGGAAACATAGTTGAAACGAAATTTTAGGTAAACTAAGTCATGCTTAGAAAAACCAGGTGCAGAAAGCTGATCATAGAAAATCGTTTTCGAAATGTCACCAACAAAAAAGACATCTAACAGTGTACAAGAATGTTTGGAGAAACGTGTGGGGGTTGTGAAGTTAACTGCAGACAGACTTAGAGATTTCATGGTATCAATCAAATTCGCTTATTCGGATTTGTCCAACAAATTGCAGTTCAGATCGCCGCAAAGTACAATGTTCGAGGTAGTGTACGTAAGCTCTTCAAGAAAATCAAAGAGCGGCGCAAGACTAACTCTTTTATTAGGCCTATAAACTGCACCAAGAATTAGTTTTTCGATATTGCATGCAATCTCAATAAACATAAATTCGATTGGACACTCGTTGGTTGATTGATATACTATTTCTCGTTTCGTTTTGACCAGACAACTGCAGCGCATGTGTACTTGTTCTTTCTACTACACTGACGCATTGATACCGCATAAAAATGTACTCTCATCACATTTACTGCAAACATACATGATCCTATATTCATGCGGTCACACCAATTCAAGCACTATGCGGTGTTTGGATATTTTTTCCTTAGATCATAGTGATGAGTGACAAAAAAGCGGTGCGAGTGTGACCTCCACCGAAATTCCTGCACTGGTTCATATGATAAACCCGAGTGCTACACATTTGAGTCATTTCATCATTAACCACCGCATATTCAAGTCGAGTTCGACCAAGCGGTGGTACGTGTGATCGCTTGTGAAAAACGAAAACACCAATCTTCGATCATTTTCTCAACATTTTCAAATGAAACACAGAATTCATAAAAAAAAAACACATTTTTACTTGACTGTTAACTTGTCTAACTTACGAACTACTTCACAATGTAATCTATTAAAACAGCGTGTCTTCGGCCCGAATATACTCCCCAATGTCCGACTGATGGAAGCAAACAGTCGCCAGAGGGTCTGCTGTCTTGCATTCAGTCGTCGACCTCGCAGTTACACCGAATCCCAGTGGCAAATCATTCATGGAATACACCACAACACCTTGATACTGACCAGTGTTTTCAGTAATTCTCCCCAGACCCGACTTTGGAACGTGATTTCCATACAAGTACTGCTGTTCAAAGGACGGCTTCACCCAAACCTTGTACTGTGCATATGGCGCTAGATAATACAAAGCGGTGATGTGGAACTTTAGTTTGTTGGTTTTGGAAAATTTTCCAAAGCATGTGCCAACGCAGATCAATTTCTCAGCTCCAAAACATTCGGACAGCTTGAGTATTCGCTCGGAAACATAATAAACCCGGTCTCGATGCTCGCGGAAACAGTAAGTTCCATCAGGCCGGTCAATCAGTTGTTTGACATTGTTGCCAACGCTGGAAAAGAAGTCAAAATTAGATTGTGAAATGAATTGCACATGGTCTACGTACTATTTGGAAAGTTTTTCGAATAAAACTTTTGCTCTCTCGTCACTTAAACGTCTCATTTTATTGAAGAAATTTAGAGAAAATAAATAAATTTAAATATCAACTAAAGCGAATGGTTAAAGTCTTGATTTCACATAAATGTCAAACAGAAGACGACAGTCGGCAAGCAACACGTGCGTGGTGTACAGTAAGGGATGGGAATTTTGCATGGAGGTTGTATTCAGCTCTATTGAACGATAGGTGGCGGGGAATTTTATTTTTTTGAAATTCCATCGTTGTGATTTTAATGTTTCTTTTTATTTTAAATTTAGTGAAAGCAATGAATCCTTGATGCATATGTGGAGGTTTGTGGAAAAACTCCAATCAGGAACTGTAAATGTATAGCGACATGTGCCCTATTAAATGTTTATGAAACGAATGATTAAAACAGCGGTCCAGAGTTTGTAGACCGCACTACTCTGCACAGACGATCTGCAGTGGGACAACGGAGAAGAAGACGACGGCGACTAATGCGGAGTCAATTTGGTATGTGGTAGGTATTGAATACTTAAATTTTGAAGACACTTTAGTAGATTGGACATTTGTAACGTTTATAGCTATTTCAGCTTGGCGCTTAAAAAATTGCTATTCGCTTGGCACTTAAGGGCAACGTTTGCTTAATATTTTGAGTCATTAAAAAAGTTAGTATGAAAATTATTATCCGTTGTTGTTATAGATAGGTATCTGTGCTTAAGTGATGACTTCAGGGTGCATCGACCAGTGCTGGTGTCAGCCGGTTACAACTGCTCAGAGCTTGTGGTTCCCGCGCTATCACAGCGGCGCTTACGAATGGAAGCAATATTTTGTTTAGTTCCGGGAAAGTACAGGGAGATAATAAATCAATTGAATCATTCAATCCCTTATCGCAACTTTTCTTTAGAACTGGACAGCACGTGGCGAACTGGATCGGAAACCACTTACTGCGACGTAAACTGACGTGTCATCAGCTCAATTGATTCAAATCTCCTTCGAATCGGATGATAATGAGAGATGTAATGAATAAGGGCGAACTGTGCCTCGCTTTGACTTGACCGCCTTGAGATAAGAAACGCTTCATTTCAAATCAGGTTTTAGGCGGATTTGAGAGGTTATTGATTACGAATTGAGAAACTTCATTTTGCACAGTTTTGCACTTAAGTACGACGTGCCACCATTACGCATTGTCACGCTTCAACCGAAGGCTCTTCTGACAGGAAGACTCTCTGCAACCAACTAAGACCATCTTCAGTTCAACACAGAGTCAGAGTTTTTGCGGAATTTAAATGCCAGGCAATACAACAAAAACGAAGCGTTTGAACATATCAGAGGGAAAGATGGACAACATTAACGGTCGTAAGTCAACTCAAATACTCGAGCGAATACGCAGAAGTAATATCTTGTCATCACGATACCAGAATATTAAACAAACGTTTGACAGGTCGAACAGTGACGTCATATGTACCGGGTAAGCCAAATACAAGTTTCTTTTTAAAAATGCGATGAAATGAACAAAATTATTTTTGTTTTTCAGCTTCATTAGGAAGCTGAAACATACAAATGTTGTTCAATTGTTGTTCCCAAAGTTTCGAAGAAAATGGTCCACAATCCGCACCAAACTGCCACTCTCTGTGGATGCATTGGCTTTTCGACAATAACGTTCGAGTTTTTCGAGCCCCAGATGCGGCAATTTTGTTTCTTAACGTAGCCTTCTTCTTCTCCTTCTTAGACCGCTACAGTCCGAGATGGGCTTGGGCCTCACCCAACATGCCTCTCCATCCAGCACGATCTTTCGCCAGCTGTCTCCAGTTTCGCACACCAAACCGGCCGAGGTCCCCCTCGACTTGTGTGCGCCACCTTGTACGTGGACGTCCTCTGTTGCGTTGTCCCACAGGCTCAGAGTCGAAGACTCTTCGGCCCGGAGCTAAGTTGTCCATACGCTCTACATGGCCTAGCCATGTAGATCCCAGCCTAAGCATGGGATCTGTAGATGCCTGGCTAGACTCATGTCGCTGTACAGTCCATATTTCGTTCGTTGTTGAACCTTCTCCTCCAAATGCCAGGACCAAAGATCGTTCGCAGAACTTTTCTCTAGAGAAGACCAAGAGACTCTCCATCCGCTTGAAATATTGTCCATGCCTCTCCGGCGTAAAACAGGACTGAGATGATCAAGGTCTTCTCCAGAGTCAACTTGGTCTTTCGAGAGAGGGCACTTCTACTCAATTGTCTTTTGAGCCCAAAAAAACAGCAGTTGAACAGAGTTATTCTGCACTTGATCTCGGTACTGACGTTGTTCGTACTGTTTAGACGAAGTGCATCATTACCTTAAAGTTATAGCTGCCTATGGTGACGTTCTGGCCAAATCATCGATATTGTGTACCCTTTCTCGACTAACTATCTCCCTACAATGACTTCTCCCTCCAGATACCAATTCAATTCCCCAGTAAGGATGAGTGGTCATCGAAAGCCGTTATCAACGAACACAAGATTACCCTATTCACTGACGGATCAAAAATGGACACAGGTACAGGGGCCGGAATTTACTCGGACACCCTGCATAAACAGAAATCATTTAGACTTCCTCACATGAGCAGTGTTTTCCCAGCAGAAATTCTGGCGATTGAGAAAGCAGCCAAATGCATACAAGGAACCGTCATCCCACCATCGGATATCGCCACTTTTGTAGACAGCCAGTCTGCACTGAAGTCAATAGGATCCTGTACAATGAAATCAAAGGCTGGTATGAACTGCCGCGACTCACTGAGGTTCATCAGTGAATCCACAGCCATAGCTGAATCGCAGGGAACGAGAGAGGAGACGAACTGGCTAGATGAGAGTCTGAAATAGGCATCAGTGAGCCGGAAACGTGTTTGCGACCACCGATCAGTGCATTGCACCGGATCATAAGCGACACAATACAAAAAGAAGCCAACTCGTCTTGGCTTGCAAGAAATGATTGTCACACGACAAGATCAACGTGGCCAGGGCTTAACAACGGCGAAACAAAGAAGCTTGTGGCGTTGGACCGAAACTCGATCCGTGTGCTCGTTCGAGTGATCACAAGACACCCCATCGGAACAATGCTCCGGAAATGGAATGCGGAATGATGTTGTGCATCCTTTCTCGATGACAGTACTCGTACTTGGTTTTGCCCTCGTTTTCTGCCAGACTCATTTTAGCCGCTTCCATTTCAATGCCAGCTAACGCATCATTAACGACTCGTTGTGTTCGCCCAATCACGTCAATGTCATCCGCGTATAACAGCAGTTGGACAGACTTTTGGAAGATCGTGCCTCTTGTGTTGGCCAGTGAGTTTTGCACGATCTTCTCAAGAACGTTGTTAAAGAAATCACATGACAGCGCGTCGCCTTGTCTGAAACCTTTTTTGACATTGAAGGTCTCGGTAAGTTCGTTATCGACCTTGATGGAGCAGCGAGAGTTCTCCATCGTCATCCTGCTCAGTCTGACGAGTTTGACAGGAATGTCAAAACGAGACCTGGCGCTGTATAGCTTGGTTCTATACACGCTGTCATATGCGACCTTAAAGTCGACGAATAGCTGGTGTGTGTCGAACTGTATTTCTTGGGTATTTTCCAGGATCGGTCGCAGTGTGCAGATTTGGTGGACTTCCCTGGCCTGATAACACACTGATAGGGTCCTATCAGTTTGTTCACAAATGGTTTTAGGCGTTCACACAAGACGGCAGAGAAGATCTTATACGCAATGTTAAGGAGACTTATCCCCTGATAGTTGGCACAGTCAAAGGGTTCACCTTTCTTGTGGATCGGGAAAACGACACTGAGATTCTACTCATCGGGCATGCTTTCCTCCGACCATATGTTACAGATGAGCTGGTGCATGCGCCCTACCAGATCATCTCCATCTGCTTTAAACATTTCAGCAGACAGGTCATCTGTCCAGGCAGCTTTGTTAGACTGCAGTCTCGATATCGCTATCTTGACTTCGTCTAGATCGTGGGGACGGTATTTTCTTCTTGAAAGTTGAACTTGAATATTCTGCCTGACAGCGGTATTTGTGTCCTCATCGCCGTCTAACAGTCAGCAGAAATGATTTTTCCAAATTCTCAGTTATCCATTCGATAAAAGTTTCATCCTTTGGTCAAACTTTCGGTCATCATTCCTGCCATCACACCTCTCCTTCTCCTTCTCATGCTCTTTCTCTTCTCTTCCTGAGAAGCCGGTTCTTTTCCCTTCTTCTCTGTTCGTAAAGCTCACGAACAGCTCTCGTAGTTCGATGCAGCATTGCCTGGTAGGCTTTTTGCTTGACTGCATGTACTCGTTGTCAAACCAGGGGTTTTTGCCTTGGTAGTGTTTTAAAACCCGGCACATCAGTAGCGGCTTCTTTGATGGCTTTTTGAGAACGTTTCCATTCTTCGTCCATTGTTAGTGCAGGCGACGTCGAACTTTCGGAGAGTTTCGGAGAGGGAGACTCGATCGGCAAAGTTCCCGGCAGTCTAAGCTAGGTTCCACTGCTGACCTCATTAAAAGCTTTTCTTCTTTGTGACGGATCCTGTAGTCGGAGATTTTCCTCTTAATCCGTCATCATTTTATCATACGACTCGATTTTATGAAGCGCCCGACTCATTTGCATCGGACTTTCCAAATTTCTAAAATGAAATTCCCACGAGTATGTTTTAAATAAAATGATTAATAAAATGGCACGACTTAATGTCAGCTGTCAAATGATGTAATGGACACAATTTCGTTCAAATTGCCGCTGCCGATGAGTTCAGGTTTAAACCCATCGCTAGTTTGCTATGCTTCAGTAACTTCAGTGGATGTTCTGAATCTGTGTAATCTAGTTGTCAAATTTACTCCAGGTTCTCAAATTAGGTCTTCACACAACAGAGCTTGAGCCACTTAAGTGTCTTCTCATCATCATTACCAAAATTAGTGGAGTTTGCGAAAAAATCTGCACCAAAATGGGCAAACATTAAGACAGCAAAATATGATTAGCTTCTTTTCGAGAAGAACGAGAACGTAAGAACTTCTGAATAACCTTTGTCCTGACTGATGTGTCATGTGAAAGTCATTAGGTCTTATTTTGCGCGTGCTTGGATCGAGGCTCAATCATCATCATCCACTCTGTGACACAAAGCAATTACACACTTGTCTTATGCTGGATTCAGTTAAATTGATCTTGAGGCGTCAAATGTTCTTAATGATCTCAAATTTTAATTGTTATTAATCTTGAAGATCATTTTCTATCGCGATTCTGAGTGAGCAACGGCGGTGACATTGCTTTCCCATTTCCAGCAGGGTCACTCTTGACGTAAAGGTCCTGGCAGTAGCCGAAAATAGAGTTGTAATCGTCTCTTCCCTAACCCTCTCTCGATCAACCCTTTCCACCTTCATCACTCTGCAGATCAGTGTGCTATTTGACCCGAGCTTCAACCCCAAAGGCAATCAATTGATTGGCGATAGGCATCATGCATCAAATCTCCAGAAAAGTCTGGCCAGAATTTGATAATAAGCCCTCCAGAGGTCAAAAATTTGCTTCGTGTTAAGTGTCATCAAAGGCACTGCTGCCAAATGAATTCTTTAGAGGCTATATAGAAGTGGAGGAGAGCGCTCTCATATGTATACAGTCTTGGCCAAATGTATTAGGCACCCTTTAAGATTCGTTATATCTTTAAAAAGCAAAAAAATTAATGAAATGAGAGGAAAAAATAAGAATCGTACATACATAATAATAGGTTCACAGATCTAAAAACCCATCCACGAGGTAATTGCATAAGCTCACAACGTGATTATACCAAATTTCTCCTCCAAATTGTTCTCCTTACCCTTTAGTTTCACTTTTTGAAACTTTCCCATTACACTTTATACGAGCATTTTATGACTGATTTATTTATTTATTCAAAAATGCTGATTAAAGACCACAGTGGGTGGCTTAAACGATACTGCACGACATATTTCAAATGAACTTCATTTTCACATTAGGCACCCAAGTATCAAAATCGGGTACCTACTTCTGTGAGAAGACTACAAATAGCAATTTTAACAGATATAGATCTCTTCATTTGATGTTTTCCGCTTTTGATATTGCGCATTAAGTGACATAACATAAAGTGGCATAACGTTCGTCATAAATGAAAATTGTCTTAATATTGGCAACCATTTGTTTATACAGTGGGTACGACAGAAGTAAGGCAATCAGTTGTTGAAGGGCCTGAAGGGTTAGACCTTGGAAGTGTTAAAATAGCAAAATTCTATTTTATATTAATTTAATATTTAACTTATACGCGCCTTTGCCTTATGTGTATGTGCATGTCGACCTCTTCGCACTCTGATTTTAAATCTAGGTTCCAATCCCAGTACAATTTTAAAAAAAATGTTAACGGCACCAAATTTTTCGAGTCACTGAAAATGCTCAAACAGTATAAGCGTTTAGAAAAAGCGTCTCAATCTAGCCGTTCGGAGTCGGCATTAAACTGCAGGTCTCCTTCACTCGTGAGAGAACAATAGCACGCACAACTAGAGTCCGACCTTCGGCTTCGGCTTCGGTTTCGGCCACCTTCGGCTATAAATATCACCTTCGGCAAAAAATTCGGCTACGGCCAAATGAGGCCGAAGATTTTGCCGAAGCCGAATGTTGAGATTTCTGTTTTCTGTAAAAATAGAAGTTGCAAAGAACGGTGTTTTTGGTTTTGTTACTGTCGAATATCTTGTATTTTGAAAGTGCGCTTGTTAACAGCTTTAAAATCAAAAGATTGTGCATTTGCAAGTTGGTAAACTATTAAGTGATCTGTATAAAAGCATGCAATTTATTTGTACTGGTTTCAGGCAGAAAGAACATCAAAAATGACAGCTAAAAATCCAATTTGGGGTTATTTCGTAAAAATTATGCGAATGCAACTTGTAAAATACGTTCCAAATAGAGTCCAATTGAACATTCGGCTTCGGCCGAAGTTGATGAAAAAGCCGAAGTTTGGCTTCGGCTTCGGCCGAAAAACTGGCCTTCGGGCGGACTCTACGCACAACACGAGTGGTTACTGAGAAGCTAGGCTCAGGTCCACTTCGGACTGTAGCACCGCCATTAATAATATAATATAATTACATAAGGTTTCTGTGCCGATATAAATCTTTAAAGTCAAGATCTCAAAGCTGACTATTAGCAGGACTTGGGAGAGATGGAGAAACCTTAGTACATGCCTACATCCGTAACAAATGTGGTCTACAGAAAACCAAAGCCAAACTCAGCTGAAGCAACAAGGAGGAACAACTTGGGCAACCTAGTAGGAGTCGTTGCAGGACATTGCGCAATGGGAAGACACGCCGCAAGACTAGGCCTGACGTACAACGACTACTGCACCAGATGTATGGATGAAGAACAAGAGGAAACACCTTCGCACCATCTCTGCAGCTGTCCTGCAATTACCTCCACACGGAAAGAAACCTAGAAGCCTTTTATATAAACAATTTAACGGACATATCAGAGATAGATGTCAAGAAAATCTAGATGTTCATCCAGAAAACAAGATGGATTCAGGAGTAGCGGTTGGAAGCCGGCCCATTGGCAACACAATGAATGCTCTGGGTCCATCTCACCTACATACCTACCTTCTTCTTTGTCGTAAATCTATTCAAATGCGAGATAGTATGTCCTCATATGCTGCTTCTTCTTTTCGAGTCATTTTGCTCAGCATGTATGTATGTAGGTAGGTGATAGGGTGCCCATGCGACTTGGTCTCGGCTCACTGAGACAAACAGTGGGTCCGTTGTGCCCTGGGTGTGGGTGGATGTACCCCGTGAGACCTACACATTTACTGCTGTTTAGAACCTCCCAGATTGTTGTATACATCTCAGGAGGTGCTTCAGCTCTATTTTATTCAGATCCTCTAGCTCGTCGGAGAAGGCACTGCCTAGTGTTAGCAGTGTCCTTTGCCGTAGAGCTGGACAATCGCATAGCAGGTAGCTGACTGACTCTATTTCCCCCTCGTCCCTGCAACTTCTACAATATTCGCTATGGGGAATACCTAACCTTCTGACTTGGGTGCCAGACAATGCCCAGTGAGAACTCCCTCCACCGTCCGTATATCCATGCGACTTATGCTAATCATTGTTAAGAATTTCCTCCTGTTCAACACCGGCCATAGGGCTCTCGTCGTTGACTCAATGTCCAGAGCCATCGCTCATTTCCTCTTTGTAAGGCTTCGTCCTCTATTTCTTTCCTTGGGAAACTTAACGGCATGTTGACATAAAGTATTGCTAAAGATTTATCTAACTCTACCCTGGAGATTTCGTTGACGTTCTGTCTGCATAGCTTGACTAGTTTGGACTTTACGACATCCGACGCTATGGCTCTTATAGCCGGTTGGCTGTCAGAGTATATAGTTATAGTTTTTTGAGTCAAACTAAGCTCTTAAAGCGTAAGCGTCGCCTCATTTATTGCTACCACTTCTGCTTGGAAAACGCTACATTCGTCGCTTAGGTTTAGGGATCTTTCGAAGAGATCGCAGAAGACCCCTGCTCAGCATATAAGTATGGATGGCGCAGTTGGTTAAGTGCCTGCCCCAAGTTAGAGGGGTCCCAGGTTCGAATCCCAGTGAAATCGAATCTGGTCCAGTCACCATTTGCCGTTGGGATCAAATTAACTGCTCTGGAGTAGGTTGTTAACTGCCAGTACAATGGACCAGTTTTCAGTCTGTGCTCCAGTAGTGTTTCAAAAATCATCTGAAAAAAAGCGCTCTGGTATCCGCGATATCTTGGTCCTTGAAACGGAGGTTCGGTCTTCCTTTTCTTCTCGAACCTGTGGGCTGTGACTCGAAGATCCTCTTTGCTGGAGCATTATTGTGCATTCGTTCGATGTGGCCGAGCCAGTGTAGTTGTCGTTTTTTGGCTTTTTGGACTACATCCACATCTTGACACAATTCGGAGAGTTCGCGGTTGTGTCTTCTCCTACATTCGCACTCCTCGCGTAAGGGACCGAAAATTCGACGGAGAGTTTTTCTCTCAAAAGTACACAAAATGTGCTCTGCTTCCCTGCTTATCGTTCAACACTCGGCTCGGGTCCATATAGTAGAACTGGCAGGATTAGCGTTTTGAAGAGCATGCATTTTGTCTTTCGAGTCAGGAGTTTTGAACTCATTTGTTTCGCCAAACCGAAGTAGCAGCGGTTTCCTAGGATAGGTTAGGTTAGATTAACCGCGAATTTTGTTTTGCTGTCTCTGGATTGTTTTCAGGTTTGTCTTTTTTGCAGTTCCCCAGATTTGAATACCATACGTCCATATTGGTTTTATAATACTCTTATAAATGAGTAATTTGATGTCAGTTGAAACCTTTGATTGTGGCCGTAGTAGCCAATATAGTTGTCTGAATCTATGTTTTATCTGTTTACGTTTTTGTTGAATATGTAACTTCCAAGTCAGTTTGCAATCTAGGTGTATACCTAGGTACTTCGCTACGGGTTGAATAGATACATATTTGTTTGTTGTTGATGATTAATGGTGACGGTGTGAATTTTGTTCTAGTAGTGTAAATAACTTGTATTGTCTTGTGCTCATTTATTTTGATGTGCCATTTGGTGAACCACTCTGTTATTTTGTCCAATGATACTTGTAATTAAGTTTGTTGTGGATTGGAGATGGTGATCGGAATTTAAAAGGACAGTATCGTCTGCAATGTTGTGGGCGCCGTGGCGTAATGGGTAGGTGCGTCGACTCCTACGCTCGATGTTGTCGGTACACCAAACATTTTTTCACGGATCTACCTCTTTCGAGTCACTGACAATGCTCAAAGAGTATAACTGTATAACTGCTTCTCAATAACTCGTTAGAGAACAATAGCACGCACAACATGAGTGGTTGTTGCGAAGCTAGGCCCAGGTCCACCTCGGACTGTAGCGCCGCCGTTATTATTATATTATAGTATTATTATCGTCTGCAAATGTTGCAACCACTGTCGTCTCTCTCCTGGGATGAGGGATATCTGCTGTAAATGTAAGATAAAGGACTGGTCCAAGGACACTTCCTTGAGACACTCCTGCCTCTACAGCGTATAATTTGGAATATTTGTCAAGATACCTGACATAGAAGTACCGATTCTCTAAGAAGCTTAATCAGTAGGAGATAATCCTTAGGGATAAGTTTGCTGAGTTTGTATAAGAGTCCTTTATGCCAAACTGAGTCAAACGCTTTTGCGACGTCCAAGTACACTGCACCCAGATGTTGAAATTTTGTTTGCCACTCTATGTTAGTCGAGTGATGTCGTCTAAAGCCGAATTGGTGGCTAGGAATAGCACCGACTTGAGTCAGAATAGAATAGGCCAAGTTTTTTAAATTTTTTTGATATAACAGGAAGCATGCTGTTTGGTCTGTACGACGTAATGTTCGCTGAGTCTTTTCCTGGCTTTGTGATAGCGATAACTTCTGCAACTTTCCAAAGTGTGGGAAAATATTTGAGTCTTATAACACTATTGAATACATTTCGTAGGTAAGAAAAAGCTACTGGAGGTAGTTCTTTTAATATTTTACCATTTAAAAGGTCATAGTCAGGTGCTTTTTTATTGCTTATTTCGTTATTTATGCAGGATTCAATTTCTTTTGCTGTCATCTTGGTAATGTTTCTATTGTCTGAAATATCGTTGTGGTACAACAAGTTTGTTGAATCGTTCTCACCGTCACTGTTAGTGAAAGTGAACTCGAAATATTCAGCAAGGACTGTAGCCTTCTCAAGGTTATCTCTAGCCCAGGAATTATCTGGCTTCCTAACTGGTGGGAGATGTTTTGTTTCATTTTGTATATGTTTCGTGGCCTTCCACAGTGAATAGATCATTTCGGAGATTGGAGTAAGATTTTTTAAATAAATTGTCAGGTTTGTTTCTTCGATCATTTTTAGTCTATTTTTTAATTCCTTTGTTATCTTGTTTAGCTTGCATTTGTCGTCTGGTGCTCTGGTTATTTGCCACTTTTTCCTTAGTTTACTCTTGGTCAGTATTATTTTTTTAATAGCAGTCGTCGGTAAGGTACTTTTGGTCTTTTGCTCTATTGCAGGTGTTGCTTCTACGGCCTTCTTCAATGGACGTGAAAGCTTCTATAACGGCTTGCTGGGAGCGACCTATGATGTCAATGTCGAGTGCGTAGCCCAGCAACTGTACGGATTTATTGAAGATAGTGTCTTCTGTATTGACGCCTGCCTTGCGCACTATCTGTTCCAGCACGAATTTGAAGAAGTCACACGACAGCGCATCTCCTTGCCGAAATCCGGTGCATGTTTGGAATAGTTCGGAGGAACTGTTTCCAAATTGCACATTGCACCGCTTGTTTCCACCGTGACACGGTACAGATGGATAAGTTTTCCCGGGATACCGAATTCGGCCATCGCCTTGTAGAGCTGAAAACTATAGATGCTGTCGTATGCGGCTTTGAAGTCGATAAATAGGTGATGGTGAGAATTTGGAAAAATCATTTCTGCAGACTGTTAAACGGCGATAAGGACACAAATACCGCTGTCAGGCAGAATGTTCCACTCAACACAACGGACGATGATAGAAGAGAATATCGTCCAACCGATCTAGACGAAGTCAAGATAGCGATATCGAGACTGAAGTCTAACAAAGCTGCTGGTTCAGATAGTCTGCCCGCTGAAATGTTTAAAGCAGCTGGAGATGATCTGGTAGGGCGCATGCACCAGCTCATCTGTAAGATATGGTCGGAGGAAAGCATGCCCGATGAGTGGAATCTCAGTATCGTTTTCCCGATCCACAAGAAAGGAGACCCCTTTGACTGCGCCAACTATCGGGGGATAAGTCACCTTAACATTGCACATAAGATCTTCTCTGCCGTTTTGTGTGAACGCCTGAAACCATTTGTGAACAAACTGATAGGTCCTTATCAGTGTGGTTTCAGGCCAGGGAAGTCCACCATAGATCAAATCTTCACACTGCGGCAGATCCTGAAGAAGACCCAAGAAATGCAAATCGATGCGCTTGCTGGCATTGAAACGGAAGCTGCTAAAATGGTTCTGGCGGTAAACGAGGGCAAAACAAAGTATATGCTGTCATCAAGAAAGGACGCACAACATCGACGACTTGGCCAGAACGTAACCATAGGCAGCTATAACTTTGATGTAGTTAAGGACTTCTACCTTGGCACCGCAGTAAACAGTACAAACAACATCAATACCGAGATCAAACGCAGAATAACTCTTGCCAACCGCTGTTTTTTTGGGCTGAAAAGGCAATTGATTAGTAGAGCCCTCTCTCGAAGGGCCAAGCTGACTTTGTATAAGACCTTGATCATCCCAGTCCTGCTCTACAGCGCAGACTCATGGACAATATCCAAAGTGGATGAAGAGTCTCTTGGTCTTTTCAAGAGAGAAGTTCTGCATGCGATCTTTGGTCCTGTTTGCATTAACGGCATTTGGAGGAGAAGGTTCAACCACGAACTGTATGGGCTGTACAGCGACATGAGTCTGGCCAGGCGTCTACGGATCCAACGCCTAAGATGGCTAGGCCATGTAGAGCGTACGGACAACTTAGCTCCGGCCCGAAGAGTCTCCGACTCTGAGCCTGTGGGACAACGCAACGGAGGACGTCCACGTACAATGTGGCGCCCACAAGTCACGGAGGACCTCGGCCGGCTTGGTGTGCGAAACTGGAGACAGCTGGCGAAAGATCGTGCCGGCTGGAGAGGCATGTTGAGTGAGGCCCAGGTCCACCTCGGACTGTAGCGCCCTAAGAAGAAGAAGAAATAAATGATGAGTCTCGACTTGAAAATCGTCGGTCTTTTCCAGGATTTGTCTCAGTGTGAACTACCCACACTGGTACGGGCCAATTAGTGTGTTGCAGAAAAGTTTCAGACGTTCACACAGTACGTTGGATTGAATCTTGTATGCGACAGTCAGCAGGGCTATGCCTCGGTAGTTATTGCTAGACATAGGATCACCTTTTTCAAAATGAGGCATTCAGAGCTGATAGTCCAGTCATCGGGCATGGCTTTATCCACCCATATTTGGTTGATGATTTGGTGCATGTACCCTACCAAAACATCACCACTATGTGTGAAAAATCCCGCTGGGCGGCCATCAGAGCCGGCGGCTTTGTTGTTCTCCAGCTTTTTGATGGCCGAGCTGACCTCTTCAAAACTGGGAGGGGCTGGCTTCTTCATTGAGGTAGGAGGTGGGTTCTCTCCTTGCCCTATCACTCTCTCTACGTGATCCCCATTAAGAAGCTGCTGGAAAAGCTCCCTAAATACACCTACTATTCCCTGCGCTTCGGTGACTAGATTTCCTTTACTATTTCGAAGAGCCTGTGTTTCGGTTTCAAAGTCAGCTGTCAGATGCTTGGCTCTTCTAAAAAAACGACCAGATGTCGTTTCTATCGCGAGACTCCTCGATAACCTTGAGCTGGGAGGCTGCGTAGGATTTATTTGAATTAGTTCTCAATAAAGACCTCGTTTCATTTCATCAAATTTCGAAGCCATCATTGACACTTTTCGTGGCTCGCGTCTCATAAAACTGACAGCGCGTCATCTACCAATTAACAGAAGTAATTATCGATTCTTATACAAGATCTTTTCTCAACATTTCTCAACATCTAAGACATCCCTCTGTCCACTCCAACCTTAAGTCAAATTAGCATCTTCAGAAATTAAGGCTGATCTTCATCTGTGCCGTGACTGGGGCAAGGTGCACTCTGCCCGCGACGCAGTCCAGATCTAATCGCAGGTCGTACTTATTGAATGAATAAACAAAACTCAAATTGATTTGTCACAGACTTCATAAGAGGAGCATAACAAACACAAAAATCAGTGATTCTAGCGCACACTGACCGCCTAATAAGCCCGTCCTTAGCCCTTCCATTCATTGGCGTCCCATTAAAGAGCCAACAAATCAATTAGCATGAGCAGCATAGATGGCTGACAGATAAACAATAACAAAGTCACGTGCTGGACGTGCACATGTGTGTGTACGTTGGCCAGAAAACCATGATTTGCCGTGCCTGTCACAGTTATGAACTTGAGGAGGAGAAGAGAGCACCGCTGCAGAGATAAAGAGAAGCCGGCATTCCGGCTTAAGAGAACAGAGAAGAGCGCGCAGTGATCTGTTATACTTGGTGTAAGCCCGACTCACTGACGCGATACCGCTAGTCTGACGGAAATAAAACCCACCAGCAACCGCTCAAAAATACAGGTCACTATCACCGACAAAAACAAAACAAAATGTGGAGAGAAAAAAAATCAAAAACCGAAAAAAAAACCTGCAACATTCGAAACGTAACAACTACACAGAATAAATAAGCAATTGCATTCGAGAGCTTTTTCAGTCTGGTTCGGACGCGCACTCTAGATACACGAGATAGAGACAGAGGCGATAGAAAGTTGGCTTACACCAGAGTTAGCTTGGTACGGTTTTGAATTATACTTGGTTTTTCTTTCTTTCTTCCTTTCTTCGCACGATTTTTGTTTTGATTTTTCATCATTTTCCGCTTCTTTGTACCCGTGTTGCGAATCGAATTCGCGGATTTGTGTGTGAAAATTGTGTAAAAAAAAATCGATTGATTATTCCCCTCTCTTCGGTTGCGATCAGTGATCAGTGATCGGTTGTGTGACAGATCAAAAAAAAAAATCATCCGGCTGTGATTGAGCGAGCAAGTGAAGTCCATTCTACTTCCAGTTTTGTATCCAGTTTACATTTTGAATTTTGATTAAATCAAAATCAATCGATCGCGCTAGCCGATCTCAACTTCCGGGAATTTATTGACATCGAACGGGTCCACGATACAAAGGTAGGCATTTTTTTTTCTTCTCTTCTGTTTGTTGCAGCAGAAGTCACATTTCCCTCTGCTGCATCGCTGCGTTTGGGAGGTTGACGATAAAAATTGAACAATGAACTATGAGATTATGTCGCATTTCCATGGGTTTTCCTTCGAGTTCCGTCAGAAATCGACTCAGATTTGAAATTCGATCGTGTGACCGATCGGCGAGTGGTGGGAGCCCCAGCACGCTTATGGGAGAGACATCAAACCTGGTGTTGCATTCCACCCGATGTGTGTAATTTGAATAGATAATTGCTTTGTTTCTTCACGTAATCGATGGAACTACATGCGGGTATCTGTTTCTTTCCCTTTTAACGGGGCGATGATGTGTGTTTTCTTCTTCATTTCTTTTTCTGTATGTTTTTTTTTGACGGAAAAACTTTTTGATTTGCCAGCTGTCAGTTGCCATTTATATGCAAACGGGCTTTTTATTGTTTATTGTCTCGTCTTGTGATTTGATTTCGATAGAGTTCGGTTGTGTTTTTGCACAGAGGATACGGAGTGTTTCACAAATACTGACAGAAGTACGAGTACTCGAACCGATCGTGCTATGAATTTGGATGCGGTGTAATTTTCGCAAGTAAGAGCTGCTTATCGCCGTCATCCGAAAGTTGATTTTGACTCTTTAATCGCATTTGAACAACATTTTCATTCACACAGTTTGATTTATTGCGGAATTTGAATCTAGGATGATCTAGCACTGTTACGAGTGTCTTATTGCAGTGTTCAATGCCACACCTGGGCACACACATCGACTTAAGGGTGAATGGTGAGTGCAATGGTATGCATTGAATAGGTGATGATATGTTAATCGTGTGATCGATTACTGGAGTTGCAAAAGGTTTCACAACGTGTCTTCGAGCCTCGGGCACGGCCTAGATTTCTTCAGTCAAATTGTGAACTGACAGAATTCCGTGAATTCCTTCAGTCTGCGTTTGAAAATTTTCTCATACTCCTACCTTTTCCGTAGATTGCACTCGTTTAGGGTGATTGCATTTCACTTTTGTGTTAGACTTTGACATGTGAACAGTGACAGTGACAGTGATCAGTATCAGTCTCTCCCAAGTAATGGAAGCGATTTGTTGTGCGATTTTCCCTTAAAAAGTCGATTTTGTGGATTTGACTCGTTTATTGTCAGTAACGAGAGAGTGATAGCACTGTAAATTATTGAGACATTGAGGCAAGCGGTGCTCAGTGGCGGTATTGAGTGATTTGTTGCCTTAACTTCAGCTCAATTTATGTGAAGTTCTCTGAAACACCTTTGATTGATTTTGAAATTCTCAGCATTGTTTTAATTCAATTGATTTAATGGGTAAGTGTTGCATAGTCACGAGATATTTAACAAAATTTGAATGTGTTTAGATTTGTTGAGTAGTTTTTAAATTATTCACTGAAAGATCTGGATCTTCTTCGGCTTTTTTGGCCATTGAAACCGAAAAACTATTCCATTTGATAGTTAGTCAAACAGAAAAACTATTCCATTTTATATCCCGACGTTTCGAACAAGATTGCTGTTTTCTTTAGGGCGTCTGGCACAATGAACCCAAACTGTTGGACTAAAGGTAGCCCTAAACGACGAACATGCTCGCCGAACTTGCTCATGTGCGTTATCCCCTACGCGGCGAACACATTTGACGACCATTCATTTCGTTTTGTTTCTTCAAAACGTCAACATGTGTGATAGGGAAGCGTAAATGGTGAATTCCTGGATAAAATCGTGGCCGACATTGTGCTTAATACGCGATATGCACTCGGCGACGTTCACAGCAAATATGAGTTTTGCTCACGAACATGGCCCTACACGGCGAACATCAAAGCCAACGAACACGACAAAATCGAAATTTTTCGCCAACAGCGAGCGGCTCGCGAACCAGCCCATACACGACGAAGAAAGTTCGGCGAGCATATTCGTCGTTTAGGGCTACTTTAAGTGACCCGCAATACGAAGGGAGGGCGCAGTTGGTTAAGTGCCTGCCCCAAGTTCGAATCCCAGTGAAATCGAATCTTGTTCAGTCACCATTTGCCGTTGGAATCGAATTAACGGCACTGGAGTAGGGTGCAACCTGACAGTACAATGGGCCATTTTTGAGTCTGAGTGCTCCAGTAGTGTTTCAAAAAAATCCTCAGCAAAAAATAAGCCGCGACACTAGTCGCAAGCATTCTACTCACCAACCCCAGGGGATCTTTTTATTGAAACCGTAAATTACGAGTATATGATACATTACACACGTGCAGTGTTTTCGAGAGTGTACCTTTCTGCAAAATATCCCTCCATTCGTAAAATGTCGACCTCATCAGAATAGTGCTTCAAAATTGGTTACGACGATGATCTAATTTTTGAAAATGTTAACCATTTTGTTTCTTGTTTGTCGCGCATCTGTGCACTAGACATTAAAGCTCTGCATCATTGTGTTTAGAAATCTTTCACGTCTAGAACCACGTCTCTTTCGAAAGATTCACTTATTGCCGCTCGTTGGTGTGAATATTCTACCGGTTTTATGAAGCATTTTTATGAGCCGGTCTACCTTCAAGCGAAAGAGCTTAGTTTTGTCTTCTTCCTTGGGTCTAAAATTTATGACATTTGTCAGTTAAGATTATTTTTTTTTTATTATTTGCGCTTTCAAAAGGGATTGTGAATACCCCTAAGTTCAAGACACAGCCCGCGCCGAAGGTATAGAGGCAGATGGGAGAGGGGGTACCTGTGCACATTGTCTTTGAATGTCGATCGCAATTAGATCAGTACGTCACGACTTTCGAGGCGTGCCTTGAATGCGATTCCATCAGGCAGGCGACCGCTTGGCAGACCCAGGACGAGATGGTTGGACCAAGTCCAAAAACTCGCCTTGAGCATAGCTCCGGATGAGTTAGAGTCGATGGCGGAGGATCGAGTGGCTTGGAAACCTCTCATGCATGCATTGCCTCCGCGACCCCTTTAGTGGAACATGCGGGTCACTGAAAATTATGATGACTAACGTCGTTTGTCAATTAACGTTGACTAGTTTCGATATATGCACAGGGTGGGCCAAATACAAGTTCTTTTTAAAAAATTCAATAAAATTAACAATTTTTTTCCATGTATTATGGTCTTATTAGTAAGAACAAACATTCCCATTAATTATGAGATACAACGTCGGTCAAGTGGCTGCTTCGGCTGGCCTCGCAGTAGCGCATTCTGTCACCCCAATTTTCCAAGACCTTGTTGATGGTTTTAGGCTATAGCTCACGGATTGCATGAATGATATTGGCCTTAAGTGCAATCGTTTACGGATTGTTGGCATAACATCGGTCCTTCACGGTTCCCCACAAAAAACAGTCCAAAGGGGTCAAATTGCAGCTCCGAGGCGGACAATTGACATTACCAAGACGGCTGATAACACGACTTGGGAATTTGGTGCACAAAAGATCGATTGTGGCATGGGATGTGTGGCTTGCGCGCCGTCCTGCATGAACTAGAGGTCGTCCAAATCCATGTCTTCAATTTCAGTAAAAAAAAACATCGTCGGTTAACATGGCTCTATAACGCCCACCCACCGTTGACCGAAACGTTGTTCCCAGCCTCATTTTCGAAGAAAAATGATCAAAAATCGTTGTCAAATTCAACCTGCTCTAAGGCCTAAACTGCGAAGCGATGCGAACGAAGCGGATGGTCGCGAGCCTTTAATTACTGAGTCAATTGGACCTTGTAAGCGAATAATCCGAGATCTTTATACAGAATTCTCCTCAGGCTAGTGCATGAAATGTTGAACTGTTGAGATCGATGGCGAGTTGATGTTCGAGAACTGAGTCTCACGATCTTGGCCACATTTTCATCTGTGTACATCGTATGACAACGGGGACCATGAATGTTGTCCACCAACGTACCAGTTTCACGAATTTTTTGCACAAAGTTGCGTACAGCAGTCGCGATGGGTGCTTCATTTCGGCCAAAATTTTTTTTTCAAAAAACGCACTGTTTGGATTCACTTTGGAAATAAGTTTTCGATAATTCCCAACGTAGGTCTAAGTGAAGGTCTAAGTTCGATTCGCAACAAATAGAGGTACCACCTCCCTCGAATCATTGACAATGCTTAGGGAGTATAACTGTCAAGAAAATATTCTTAAACTTCGTCTTTAAGCGTCGGCATAATACTAAAGGCCGCCTTCGCTCCTAAGAGAGCTGTCGTACGGATGACAGGAGTGGCTGCGGTAGAAGAGTAGCGTCAAGTCAAGGTCTAACTGAAGCTGTGAATGTTGGTGCTTCTCAAACCTTAAATGCTTTTCGACCCAAAAGGCGTTTCATTATGAATGATTGTGGCTTTTAAACCGAATTTTTGTTTAGTAAGTCTCTGGCAGTGACACAGAGACTTCTGGTGCTGTGTCCACAATTTTGTTTCGAAGTTTGTCCTCATCAATGTTGTGGGTGGTTTGTGGTGTACACCTTTCTCTTCAAGTAACCTCGTAGCAGGAAGTCGAGAAAAATCAAATCAGGGGACCGTGGGGACTTTTTGATCAGCACTTTTTGAATTTATTGGACTGGGAAAAAATACTTGAAAATGTGTATACAACAAGAGTGATGTGGCATTGTTTTGTTGAAACCACATGTTCTGTATCCAATTGGCACACAAAAGGTTTCCTAATTTATGGTTACAGCGGTCAACACCAACTGTTAAGGCATTGCCAAAGGCACCCTTTAAGAAGTGATGCTACTGGCCCATACAGTCGCATGCAGTCTTTGGCCATAAGAGTGGTCGTCTATACTTTTGCTTTAAAACTCGCTCACTCCATTTTGACCACCATTTTCCTGCAGCTGTTCTGTGAGTTGAACTTGATACAGACAAAAATGCAGCCCTTCTATGAGAAATTTCCACAAATACGTAAGCTTAATTGTGAGTGCCGTGACGTAGTGGCTAAGCTTAGCAGTTTGTCTAAGTTTGTGTCGGCTTCACAGCTTTGGAGACATTGATAAATGGTCAAAGAGAACAGCTGTCTAGGTTAGGTTAGGTTAGGTTAGGGGACCGCTAGTAAATTCCATTGTAATACCCACAGTCAGACTACAATCACTGATCCACCGCTCAAGTGATAGTGCCGTTAATTTGATCCCAACGGCAAATGGTGATTGGACCAGTTTTGAAAAACCAGATATAAGTGTATTGACATCGCTTTCACTGGGACTCGAACCTGGGACCTCTCCAGTTTAGGGCAGGCACTTAACCAAATACGCCATCCAGTCATGTTGCGTAGCTGCCTTTTCAGTTTGAATGCATTTTTTAATTTTTGTCTTTATAATAAATTTTGCATTCTAGATATGGAACAAATGGTCTCTAATACTATCTTACTGGCCCTATGCGGGCACTCTAAGTTAACCTAAGCTGTAGCTGCCTATAACTAATAGCATGCAAAGCACGATTGAACCTTGGCCCAAGTCCACCCCGGCGGTAGAATATTATTGTTATTAAATTTAATTGTCACTCTGTTTTTACCTCTATTCTCGGTGTAAACAATTTTTTTTTAAATAATGGTTGATAGGCATGGGACCTGATTTATTGGATCGTTGCAAAATTTCGTGCCCGATTTGATAATGAAACACAAGCGATTACACTTAAAAAAAACCTACGATTAATAACGATTAAATACGCCACATTATTTTCCACATTGTCTTTAACATTGTCTCCCAATATTTTACAAGCTTGCGGATTTAGTTTTCATAAAAACTGCGTGGGTTTTCTTTAAAAAAAATGTCGTAAGGTAGTTTTCGATAGCTTTTGGTTGGTTTTCATGTAGGCTAGGTAGAGATATTGTCACGGAAATGCGGTTCAGCGTTTTTTTTTCGTCAAACAATGCGGCTCCCATGTATCGAGATTGGTAGTGAATCCGAGCTTCTTTAAATGACGAAATGCTGACGAATGATCAATATTAAGTCTCTCAGGTGACTGGATGGCACAGTTGGTTAAGTGCCTGCCCTAAGTTAGAAGGACCCCAGGTTCGAATCCCAGTGAAAGCAAAGTTAATACACTTTAATGCGGTTTTTCAAATCTGGTCCAGTCACCAGTCACCATTTGCCGCTGGGATCAAGTTAACGGCACCGGAGTAGGTTGCTACCTGGCAGTAAAATGAATCAGTTTTGAGTCTGAGTGCTCCAGTGTAGAGTTTCAAAAAAAATTCCGAAAAAAAAGAAAATGGTCTAAGTGTGCTGATGAATTCACTACCAGCCCCCTAACCTAATCTAAGCCTCTCAGCAATCTTCTCAGTTCAAATCTTTTTTTTTTACTAAAGTTCGCAAAACGGCTGGATGGCGCAGTTGGTTAAGTGCCTGCCCCAAGTTAGAGAGGTTCCAGGTTCGAATCCCAGTGAAATCGAATCTGATCCAGTGACCATTTGCCGTTGGGATCAAATTAATGGCACTGGAGTAGGTTGCTACCTGGCAGTACAATGGGCCAGTTTTGAGCCTGAGTGCAAGAAAAAAAAGGTTCACAAAATGTCGTCTTCAATTTCGAAAGGCTGTCCAAAACTGGGTTGATCGTCCAAGGTCATATCACCGTTACGAAATCTGCTAAGCCACTTTTTAGCGGCCCTTAGAGCGGGAGCCCTATCCGAATAAACACTCTGAATGTTTTTTGTTCCAGTTCCAACATTCACTCCTTTTCGAAACTCGTACAGCGTTACATGATGAAGGTGTAACTCTTCTTTCTCCATTTTCGAATTTTTTTTCGTACACAATTTGACTTTACGGGGTCTAGCGATAAGTTTTAATGCCACGACCTATCCATCGGTATACAACAAGTCCATGGTTTAGTCATGTCGCAAACTTTCCGCCACGTTGTTCAGAACTGAACAACAATTTTAATAAAAATGTTTTTGTAATTTCAAAACGCTGCATTAAAGTTAGCTGCTTCATAATAAATTGTTATCAACCACTTTCTACGACAGCCAAATGCCAACTGACAAATGTCATCCAAACCAATATGGCGGCCAAACGAAACTGACCTGGAACATCGAAAGTACCCTGTACTTCTTCTTCTTCTTAGATGGCACAGATGGTCCAAGGTGAACCTTGGCTTCCTTCAACAAGTCACTCAAGCTGGTCTTCAACTGCACACGTTAATTCTCGTGAGCTCCTACTCAACCTTCACATCGACAGTCTTGTGTTGCGTAGTCCTACAGGCTCGTAGTCCACATAATTTTCAACCAAAGACACATTCACAGAATTTGACTTATTTTCTCTTAAATCTGTCATATAAACCATTCAAGCGTTATTCTTTGTGATTTATCCCTTCCGAGGTTCTGCTGATACATCAGGAACGTCTGAATCCTATTTGCCTCCCTCCTCAACGTGCTCGTGTACAATTAACCACAAGAGCATTTCGCACGGGACGACGTTGAATGCAGTAAATCAACAAACATGCGAGAAACGACTCCGGTCAGTTCCGGTCTTACCAGTCGTGTACACACCTTTGTCGCAACCCTTCTTCCAGCCGCGTCTTGTTTGATTTCGCGAGATTCTCTAGAAAGTAGGAGTGTATGACCTTTCAACGATCACGATCTTTACACACTCTGGCGCAAGCAGTTATCGTCTCCGATCATCGCAAACCAAACCAAGAATTGCAAAGGCAACAATTTATTAATAATCCGTCATGGATAGAAAAGTCTGTATGATTAATCAGTCATTTTTATCTTCTTCGCTTAACCTAATCATCATTAACTCGTTATCTTGTTAATGGTGCGATAGAACTCGCAGCGACGGATCGCAGCTGGAGGCAATGCTTTCTAAAGTCCCCACAACTACACCTCGCCACTCGGAGCGTGTGCTTTCAGATAATTAATCACACTGACCACCGTAAAGTCGCTGTGCAAACCGAAAAAAAAGGCAAACAAACGGGCAGACATCTCTGATGATCTCAGCTGTCATTCGATTCGCTTTTTTTTCGTGGTTTTCTGATCAAATTAAGCAGAAAATTGGAGCAATCTGCCATTCGGTGCCGGCTTTCTGCATTCTAATTTCGAGGAGATTGCCGGGAAACATGCGAAATGTACTTCAAGCGAAATGTGCCAGAGGATGTGACACATATTCGTATTCCTGTCACTGTCATCGTAAAAACTTAACGGTTGAGTGTGTTCGAAAGAAAGCGCTGAGGCGCTTACACCACTGCGCGCACACTTTCGAGTCATAAAAGATGTCAAGTCACAGACTTGACGATCTGTCAGGCGCGATGCGATGGGTTTCAAAATATTAGTTTTTCAGCAACATTCGCCTCAATCATGACTATTTCAACCGATTTTATTTGCTCCCGAGTCGTTGACCTGTGCACAGACTGAGAGTCGACTGCTGTGGTTTGCTTTTATGAGCTGGAGTGGATATTGCATCACGATAACGCCCATTTTAACAGCGCACAGAGTGCTCGTGCTCATGCATTCGTGAACCTATTGATCAAGATCTTTGGAGGTTCGGTGGACTAAGCGGTCAAGGTTTAAAATGTGCTAAGTTTAATGAAACTTAAGCGATAAATTGGCAGGAGTGTGATGAAATCTGTTCAAGATCTCGATAAGATTGAGAGGGAGCTCTTTTGATGATCTTTATCTTGGAATCGCTTGTGCGTTGCCCAACAATCAGCAGTTCACGAGAAATCAGTTTGAAACATGATAGACAATTAACTGATTAGTTGTTGTGTGTTTTTTATCTTATGTGACACTTGTCACAGATGATAAGCATTGTTTGCCATTCCGTCGTAAACGCATAAATGGATGTTAACATACCGCCTTAAAGCAATTAGCTGTTAAGGTGTGAACTTTTGTTTATCAGCGAAGAACGTTTCATCTTTTGTCAGGAAGAAGGACTGTAGGCAGTTCAACCTTTTTTCGAGTCAACGCTGTAGGCAGAACCATTAAGCGTTTCTGTTTCTGTCGTTGCTTCCCTTTAACTGGACGAATATTAATTTTTTTGACTAAACATTTCGCCCTAAAACCGTTAGTTTTGAAAAGAAGGCATAAGATTATAGTCAACTTACTAGTAAATGCGCATTTTAAGTCCACAATTATGGATTATCTTGGTAGCTATAGTAGTTGTCTCCCACTAAGACCGAGAAAGAGCGTTTTCAAGACTGAGGCAAGGGCCTTAAAAGAGACTCTATCCTGGCTAAATTCTACTTACTTTTTTAGCGGGCTCCCGACCCGTGAAGGGTCACTGCCTGAGACACGGCAGCCTTCCATGCCCTACGGTCCCGGGCACGCTGCTTCCAGTTATCCAGACCAAGTGCTCCAAAAACGACTGTATGGAGCAGTTGGTTAAGTGTCTGCCCCAAGTTCGAGGGGTCCCAGGTTCGAATCCCAGTGAAATCGAATCTGGTCCAATCACCATTTGCCGTTGGGATCAAACCTCCACCTTCTCTGCTGTGTCGATTCAAATGCAACTCTTATTTTCGTAAATCATGAAAATAGAAACTATAACCATCGGGTCCGTCAATATTAAATTTCTTTTCGTCGGTAAAAACTACTATACGCCAGTCATTTATAGTGTGTCTTTTCTGCACATCCCAAGTCATGTGTTCCTTTGCAAACTTAGGCCGAAGCTGCTTGCGAGAAGCATTCAATGGCGGCTTTTTCTTAAGTTTCAATCGCTTCAAATGTGTTGCACATAAAATTGCGCGACGTACGGTCGATTTACTTGCTTTTACACCAGCTTCGCATTTGATTTTAGAAATACTCAAAGTAGAATTAGAAGCCAAACGAATTATTTTACGCTTTTCTCTTTGCAAGAGTGCTGTTGAAACTCTTCCTCTATAATTTTTTCAATAACTATCTGGATTTTTTAAATAATTGTCAACTACATAATGACTTCGTCCAATTTTTTTAGCTACAGCACGGTTTGAAATACCCTCAGAGTGGTAAACATCTATTTTGACTTTTTCCGATGCAGTTAAAACATTTTTTTGCCCATTTTTGCACAAACAGATTAAGAACAATATCCCGTGATAGAAATTTTATTTAAAAAAAAAACAAATCTTGAAATTTTTGTCAAAACACTGCGTACGGGTGCACTGGCTTTAATCAAATGAACCAAATAAATTGCAGTAGATTTGTACGTATTTTCAAAAGTCAGAGCATAGTACCGTTAATTTTGGTCGTATGATCTTTGCATTTTTGTTTTTGTACAAATAAATCGCGCGCCTTCAATTGCTGAGTTAATTGGACCTTGTAAGCGAATAATCGGAGATCTTTTGAGGGGGCTGTTTGTTGAGGCTGTTGAGATCGATGGCGAGTTGATGTTCGTGAATTGAGTCTCACACTCTCGGCCACATTCTCATCTGTGCGCACCGTACGGCGACGGGGACAATGAGTGCTGTCCACTAGCATACCAGTCTCAGGAAGTTTTTGCACAAACTTGCGTACAGCAGTCACGGTGGGTGTTCCTTTTGGCAAAGCCTTCTTTTAAAAAAAAAACACTGTTTGGGCTACACAGCACTCACTTTGGAAAGAAGTTTTCAATGTTTCCCAACGTTGTTCAAGCATAAAGCGACTCATTTCGTTCCGCGATTCGGTATGATATTGACATTCTGTCAAGATTTTGAGCGGGAAACAGCTGTCAGTGTCAAAATAACCTATGATTTAAAAAAACCCACTAGATGGCCCACCCACCAAAAAAAAATTGTTCACGACTTCACCTCTTTCGAGTCACTGAGAATGCTCAAAGAGTATAACTGTCTAGAAAAAGCTTCTCAATCTCGCCGTTCGGAGTCGGCATTAAAGTGTAGGTCCCCTGCACTCGAACAACACGAATGGTTGCTGAGAAGCTAGGCGCAGGTCCACCTCGGACTTTAGCGCCGCCATTATTATTATTATGATTGTAGATGGCCCACCCTGTGCTTCATCGAGGTGCCGGGAAAAAGTGGCATTTCGGGAAACTACGACATGTTCTCCATCTTATCTCGTTGTAGAGAAACCAATCGCAATGCAATCGCTTCCATAAAACTCTCAATACAGCTTCACGCCACAACTCCACCAAACGCAGGTGGATCTAAAACATTGTAAGCTAAAGAAATCTGGTCTTCCCTGAATCCAAAAAAAAACCTCTGGTTAACCAGATGGAGATGATCAGCAGTGAGAACCCAAATAGGTGTCATTACGAGCCACTGCATCATTGGATGACACACCAATATATTTGGTCTTCTTGCCAATGACTTTTGCTGTAGTTGTAGAGATGAAGACGAGGAGGGAACTCTTCTCGAGCAGTGCTCTCTCACCCCGCAGAAAAATCAACTCGCGAGCATAGTTCTTCAATAATCTGAGTGGGCTTTGCAACATCAGTTGTTCATTGTAAGCCATAATTGATTTGACGAGAGTCAGAAGAAAGTTTGGTTCGCTTGGTATCACAATAGGCCCAAGTGTGATTGTTTTCATTTACAGCCTGCCACCAGAACCTAACCCAAACAAGTCACTAGTAAGAGAACAGTCGTAAGCACAACAGGAATATTTGCTGCAGCAGATGGCCCAAGTCCACCCCGAATTGTAGCTCCACCGACTATTCATTTAAACCTGATGCTAGTTGACGTAATCGCTAGAGAATCCACCATTTCCGTGCTGAATCTTCAATTGAGTTATTCTTCAGTTTCTCTGACTAGCTTTAGAAAATAAAATAAATTGTAATAAATAATCAGCAGATTATCATCCGATTCCTACCTCGTTTAGCTGGCGTTTATCCTCCCACAAATTAGAATTCCAACGCCAGGTACGTGTGGTACCATGCCGAACTAATGAATAACCTGAATGCCGCTCAATACTTAAAATGAAATTAACTTCGTCTTTCACTTGCCAGACTGCAATGCCGTGTGAACGCATTCCAAACCTAGACAATGGGTCTGGGACTCAATGAATTCCCTTAATTGGCTTTACTCTATCCATAGTACGGGTTGCATCAGCATTGACAAAATAATTGAGATATTTGTCTTACACGTGTCACTGTGTTGATGGGCGGTTGGACGGGGCATTTATGGAAAATAATTACAAAACGTAGATGCAAATCTGGAATGAATAAGTATACAAATTATTAAGCGAAATTGCACATTTGTTCGGATAGGAAGTAATCTTCTACATATATGTATATGTAAAATATTGTTGCAAGTGCATTGTGACTTTATAACACACGAGCGGTCAAACCGAATTCGATAACATTTTTCGGGTTTGTTCCTATGATCGTGTAGATGGTTTGTCTAAAGTTTGCACGAAATTGGTCGACGCGTTAGTGAGTTATGACTTTGTATGTCAAGATCTGATTTTATATAAAAACAACAACAAATACGTAGGCTCCTATGAGCGTGTGCTGATGTCATACACACGGCAAATACACGTTGTAGCGGGTAAAATCGGGTAATTATATTCCACAATCGATAGTGCGGCAGACTTTGGGGTATCATACCTTGCCATGACTATATACCATTCTGATAGAACACGTCCCACGGGGCAATTAAGTGTTGGAGGGCTTTTATTGTAAGAATTTTTGCTGCTCTGATCAGCACTATTCTTTTTTCCTATACGGGATAAAAATTTCCGACGAAAAGTGTTTAGCTACGTCATGTTAATAAAACAAACGGTTTGAATATTTGGTTGTATGTCAACTGGTTTTATTGAGTTTAAATAAGAGAAAAAGAACTATTGTTACTGTACGTTATATTAAGTAAACTGCACATTAGTTTACTTGGTGATGTATGGAACGCGACTGCCAACGAATGCGTTGCATTTTGCAGGGATGTTGACTTGTAATGTCTGTGGCGTCATCTGTGGTCCTCACACAGGAAGCTTAACTTCTGTTAAGTTGCTGTATGAGGACGCCACAGTACATGCGTCACTAGTCGTTGTGCGCGGTCGCCACAAGTGTATTAATTTAAAATAAATAGTGTTCCTGTATAGGAATCTGATCTTACATCGAAATTAAATTTAAATAAAACACATTTGTATAGGGTCTTCCAATAGGGACTTCTGAACTTTGACAGTTGATGGCGGCCATATTGTTGAAGCTACATCTGTCAAATTGGCTGTCATTTATTCAGTCTGTTTTGCCAAATCACCATTGATGGACATAATGTTCAACAACACGTGCAAATGGTAAACATTTTTTTTATTAAAATGGGTGTCCTGTTCGAGCAACGTTCCGCTCGCTTCGCCCATTTTACGGAAGGAGAATGAGAGGCAGTCGATTTCGCGTCGCCCACAAGAACTCCGACTTTCGCAGACCACAACTTGATGAATTTTGTGTCGTGACTTGGGTCTGCACCCGTTCAAAATTCAACTCAGCCAGGAGCTGAAGGTAAACTACCAGACCATGGACAATGGAGTGTGTTCGCTGAATGGGCTCTGAAGCAGTTGGAAACCGACCTGAATTTTCATCGAAAAATCATCTTCAGCGATGAGGTCCATTTATGGATGAATGCGTACGTAAACAAACAAAATTATCGAATTTGGAAAGATACGATGGTTTGGTCACGTGGCACGAATGTTCCCAGCATCACGACTTCCAAGGCGTGCCTTGAATGCGATTCCATCAAGTAGCCGACCCCTTGGCAGACCCAGGACGAGACAGTTGGATCAAGTCTAAAAACTCGCTTGGTTGCGCTTGGGCATAGCTCCTGATAAGTAAAAGTCGATGGCAAAGGTTCGAGTCGCCTGGAGATCTCTCGTGGAGATCTCGGTCCATATTGTTTTGAGAACGACGTTGGACGGGCCATCACCGTCAACGGCGAGCGCTATAGGTGGATGATTCCTAACTGCTTTTGGCTTGAGATGGATGATATGGAAACCAACGACATATGATTTCAACAGGACGGCGATACGTGCCACATAGCCCACGCCTAGAGCGATTCGAGGGCATGGTCATCTCACGTGAAGACGGTATGAACTCGCCACCGAGATATTGCGATTTGTCCCCGTTAGGCCTTTTCTTGTGGGGTTTTCTGAAGTCGTACGTCTATGCGAATAAGCCACATACCACAGCGGCCCTCAAAGCCAACATAACCTATGCTATCGGTCAAATTCAGCCTGATTTACGAGTATGTGTCAGAGTCATGGAAAATTTTACATTTCGAATGCGCGCGACTTAGTCGTGGCAGGCATTTGGACAATTGTACATTTTATACATAATGGCATCGATAAGCCTTTCAAATAAATACAAAATTTCGATGAT
This sequence comes from Myathropa florea, assembly GCA_930367185.1. Lineage (NCBI taxonomy): Eukaryota > Metazoa > Arthropoda > Insecta > Diptera > Syrphidae > Myathropa > Myathropa florea. Next base: position 78,691,256 of record OV884003.1, on the reverse strand, counting down.
ATCTCTCATACCCTTTGTTTTATTTCAATTTAAAGATAGGAAGTGCTTAATGAAATACCCTTTACTTGATCTTATATAGGTACAGGGTCATCCACCTTGTGGTTCTGAAAGTAAATTTAATTAAAACACATTTATGGTTTAGATTTTGATCAAATTTTTATTTCAATATATTGTGTGGGTCTTGCCATTCGGATTAGAATATAACATAATTCGAATGTGTTTCATGGGGCTTCTTGCAGGGTTCGTTTCTGACAAGGTAATTTTCAATGACTTTTCGACATATATCGGGCAATGACTCGGTCATAACTTCACGAATATTTATTTTCAAAGCGGATTGGATGCATAAACAGGATCTTTGTTATAGCCCAATAAAAACTAATCCAACGGAGGCAAATCACGCGATCTTTGGGGCTGGTTCATGTCACCAAAACCAGAAAGAACTCTTGCAAAAATAGCCGGAATAGGTCGTATTGTCTCAGATGACAGTTCGGTTTGACGCAAGTGGTTATAGCAGGGATGTGAAATCTGGACCGCGAATTATAATAATAATAATCATGTGGGCGTCGTGGCCGTGTGGGTTTGTGCGTCGACCATACGCACTAGACTTCAGTTTAGGTTCGAATCAGGGGACAAGCAACAATTTTTCAAAAACAAAATTGTTTGCGGCTGCACATCTTTCGAGTCACTGACGACATTTAAAGCGAAAGACTGTCTAGAAAACGCTTTTTAATCCCACCCTTCGGAGTCGCTGCAGGTCCCTTTCACTCGTGATCAGAGTGGTTGCTGAGAATCTAGGCCCGGGTCCGGCATGTATTATTATTATTATGGTTGAGGCTATGTTGCACCGCGACCTTTCAGATCTATTGTGCCCCCCTTTCAATACCTTAGCACAATTACGAGTTCCCCTCAAATACAGTTCTTTTCAGAGTTGTATTGAGGGTAATGGACTCCTATTGCGCATAGGTGAAGAAATCTGTTCTAGAGTATTCTTTCTAAGCCAGTTTCCTTCAGGAATCTGAGAATGAGAGACGGTTCTAGTGATTGGATTTCTTCTTCTGATATTAGGTACTTGCCCAGACATATTTTTCTTTTGTGGGCTAGTGCCTCACAAAATCCCAGTACGTGTTCTGGAATTTCATTAAACTCTCCACAAAATCTGCAGATATCTTCTTCTGATACCCCTAGTTTCCTTAGATGCTTCCTGAGTCTACAGTGCCCCGTTAGGAAGCCTGTCAGGATACGGAGGTTGTTCTTGCTCATTTTGATGCATGCCTCGAACCTCTTTCGATTGTATTGCCCTAGGAGTTTCTTGGCCTGCTTCATCCCACGAGCGTTATTCCAGGTTTCTATCCGGTTGCTTCTTTCTAGTTCCCTTAATCCTTTTCTTAGGATATGGTCTCCTACAGTGCAGAATGGTTCAGGGCCTATGAAGGGTTCTGATGGTCCTTTGCTTGCCAGGGAGTCGGCCATTTTATTGCCTTCTATCCCGGTGTGGCCAGGAATCCAGCAGGGTTTTAACCGATTCCTCCTACTCAACTCCTTGAGCTTCTGCAGGCATTCCCACACGAGCTTGGATTTGATGGTGTAGGAGTCTTATTCTTATTTGGCAGTTGGTATAATTCCTTTCAAGACTTATCTGAACGCATCTGTCTATGGCACTGCGACTGGATGGCGCAGCTAATTAAGTGTCTGCACTAAATTAGAGGGGTCCCAGGTTCGAATCCCAGTGAAATCGATTCTGGTCCAATCAACATTTGCCGTTGGGATCAAATTAACGGCACTGAAGTAGGTTGCTACCTGGCAGTGCAATGGACCAGTTTTGAGTCTGAGTGCTCCAGTGTACAGTTTTCAAAATCATCCGAAAAAAAAAAATTTCCGCTTGAAAGATGCTGGTACATTTGTCCATGGGTTCGAAGTATTCTGTACCGGGTCCAAAGACCACCGCCCCAGTTCCTTCATCACTTCTTGATCCATCTGTATACCATTTCACAGTGTTGCTGCTGAGTCTGTGGACCATGGATTCATTGCTCCAGTCCCTTTTGGTGCTGAGCTTTCTTTTGGGATTTGATTTTCCTAGACGCGTCATCCTTCGGAATAGCCAGGAGTGGTAGCTTTTTGACTAGTGCGTCGAATTGCCTCAATCGAATGCACCTGTCGTTTCCTATCCTTTCTTTTGCCATTCTCATGATTGTTTTGTTTGCATACGCTGCAGCCACTAGATGCAAGTAAGTCAGGTCCAGTAGCATCTGCATGGCCGCAGTTGGGCAAGTTTTCATGGCTCCTGTAATACAGAGGCATGCCAACCTTTGAACTTTGCTGAGTGTCTCCTTCGCTCTGATCAGACTTGTTCTACCTCGGACAGCAATAATAATATTAATAATAATAATAATGGCGGCGCTACAGTGCACTTGGGCTTAGCTTTTCAGCAAAGCAAGGGACCACGAATTGAATTAGAGAAGGAGCGTCTTCCACGTGAAGACCATGGGGATTAAAGAGGTTTTTTCATGACCCAAGAATCTTCTGATTTCCAAAAAAACATCATCATGGGCACGAACAGCCAGGCTGCCATCAAATCCTTGGATTTTATTACATTCCATTCAAAGACATTGCCCCGTCTGTTGAAGATGTATCCTTTGGATGTAAATTACTTGGGACAAGTGAGGCTTCTGGGACAATTTCGAATTCCATTCAAAAATATTTAACCTTCACCTTCACTCCAGTCAGTCTGTGAACTCCACACAGTCTCTCTCGTGTACCCCTCAACAAGATCGCCCGGAGAACCGTCAGCGTACCGTCCGATTTGCCTGCTGGACACCACGGGAAAAATCCTGGAGAGCATAATATATGGCAGGCTAATCGGCGTGGCTGAGGAGCGAGGAGCCCTATCCGAGCATCAGTACGGCTTCAGAAAATCGCGCTCTACCATTGACGCCATTAAGGAGGTGGTGGATACAGCAAGCGAAGCCATAGCGGGCTCAAGATGGAGGGGCGGCACGAAAAAATACTGCGCCGTGGTTACGCTGGACATCAAAAACGCGTTTAACTCGGCAAATTGGTCCTGCATCATGAGAGTACTAAATAGGATAAGCACACCGCAGTACTTGAGGAGGATAATCGTCAGCTATTTCACCAACAGAAAACTCAGGCACCAGACTGACGAGGGTATTAAATACTACGACGTCTCGGCAGGTGTCCCACAGGGTTCGGTTCTTGGACCCCTCCTGTGGAACCTAATGTACGACGGAGTACTGAGACTGACGCTGCCACATGGAGTCAAGACAATCGGCTTTGCCGACGACATCGCGGTTGTGACGGTGGCCAAGCACATCCACGAAGTGGAAACCGCCACAAACGAAGCAATCGCTAGGATCAAAAGTTGGCTGGAATCCTCCGACCTCGAACTAGCGGACCACAAGACAGAGGCTGTTCTAATAACCAGCCGAAAGATTGTGGAATACGCAAACTTCCGGGTTGGCTCCCAGCTAATTAGATCCAGGGATTCGCTGAAATACCTAGGAGTGATGCTCGACAACCGACTTAACTTCAAAAAGCACGTCGAATACTGCAGCAGAAAAGCGTCAAAGACGCAGACAGCACTTTCCGGTATGCTGCCGAACATCGGAGGACCCGGATACCCAAGAAGGATCTTGCTTTCCAGAGTGGTAAGTTCAATCCTTTTATATGCCGCGCCAGTCTGGGCGGGAGCTCTTTCGGTAAAGGAGACAGCAAAGAAGCTTTCGTCAGCATACAGGCTGTGCGCCATAAGAACAATCAGCGGCTTCCGAACAATTTCGGACGAAGCAGCCTGTGTGATCGCGGGTATGGTCCCGATCGACATTCTCGCCAAAGAGATGCATAGGGTCTACCTAAGGCGAACGGCAAATCGCGCGGAAACTAGCGCAAGATGCCTGAAAAAGGAAGAAAGGGCAACATCTATGGCACTGTGGCAAGCCAGATGGGACACCACAACCAAAGGCAGATGGACCCATAAATTGATCCCCGCGATAGAAGCTTGGACGTCGAGAACACACGGAGACTGCAACTACCACCTCACGCAGTTCTTGTCGGGCCATGGAGGCTACCGAAAATACCTCCACAGATTTGGCCACGACAGTTCACCCTCCTGTCCAGAATGCGCGGGCGAAGAGGAAGACGCAGAGCACGCAATATTCTACTGCAGACGCTTTGCCGCGGGGAGAACAAATTTACCAACTCCCGAACTCTTGGTTAGCCATATGTCAGATTCAACCGACAAATGGCTAGAGATTTGCTCCTTCATAACGAGCGTTCAGAACGAGCTAAGAAGGCTCGAAAGAGAAAGAAAATCCGAATTGGATAATATGGAGCCCATAGTGTGATATGCTAACCAGCCCCGCGAAGTAATACCTAACGGCAGTTCCGCGGGGAGAGTGGTTGAAGTGTGCAGGGTGTGGGTTAGTACGTAGGCGTATTCCCGAAATCGAGTACTCGGGTTTGCGAATCGTGCATGCTGATAGCCCGGGCTATCAGTATCTTTCGAAGATTGCCACATCCTTGGACGCAACCAAAAAAAAAAAAAAAAAAAAAAAAAAAAAAGATCGTAAGCAAACTCGGTGATATTTGATTAATTGTCCATATTTAATCCTTAGCATTCATTACAACGAAATGTGTTCGTAAAGATCCCGAGTGCAGTTACGCAAATGAAATTACGAGTTCAAAAACATGAACTGCCGCACCATTGCAACAAGCCCATAACTTGCATCACAACAGGTTCCCAAAAGCCACTCACGATAAACCCCATGTCTACACACGTATCTGCAAGATACATGACCTTTTGATTTTTATTTCCATGCAAAAGCCATTCCACTCTATCCGTCTTAATCTGCACAGCTTTCTGTTCAACTTTTCATGGATGTGGTTGGGCCACCGTCGGTCGGCGATTTGTTAGCAGAGTTTAGCGCTACTTAATGCGACAAGACATTTTGCAAGTCCCCATCACAGCCGTCATTATCGTTTCATGACCAATCTCGCACGGAATTCTACAAGATTCAAGTCGGTTTCCGATCGCACACCGATGTGTCGCGGGCGGTTGAGCATCCAATTATCGGATTTTTTATTTTCATTTTGACAGAGCGGGGACTCTTTAACGCGCCGCGCTGATTTCCAAAACAAACATGTCGCCGGCTCTGCTCGATTAAGACACACAAAAAATGCTAACTCTCGTATAAATTATTCATTAGCATATTAAATTATTAACCGGCGGTTTGTTTTGGGCGAACGACCGCAAGGGGGATAGAGCAGCCATAATTCACTTCGAGTTTCGTCAGCAATGTTAACAGTCCACGGATATTTTTGGATCTGTGCCATTTTCAGCGGAACCTCTTGGCCCAGTTAAGCTGCAGACTTCCTTAAGCAAAAATGTACAAATTTGCAGACTTTTCCCAAAATGATCATCAACTACGAAAAAGAAAAAGCAACCACTGTCTTTTTTTTATGCGAGTCTAATGGATTTCATTGGTTCCATGGTCAGTGTTTTTGGCATCTCACTGTAAGGTTGTATTTTTGGTAATCTTTGAGGTTGATTGGAACACGAGGTTTGGATTTTGGGCGCAGATGTAAGTGCACGAGTGATTATGGAGATTATGTGGGCAGTTCAAGGAAATCGAATTGTATTTTGCTTCAATTTGTGATTCCGAAAACGGCGCATTGAAGTGCGATTTATCTGTTTTGAGAGTGTGTGGGGGTGATTTATTGGATTTGCTCAAAATCATTTTATCCTTGGACTTAAAGACGTTTGTAGTGACTTTTCCAATGAATTGGACATTGGTCTCTACTTTCGCTTCCCCGATCATGGGCATGTTTCAAGCAGAGATTATGGGAATTCGTGAATCAGTGACCTATCAAAAGCGGACCGTAGTACCCGAATCGTCACAGACAGTAAGGCGGCCAATACCAGGAATTAGTGTCTTTAAAGTCAAATGTGGTCACAAGCTGTCGCTCATTGATTTACTTAAGGACTTAACAAAACCTTCTATACCTAGGTCGGTAGGTAGGTAAGGTCGCTCGACAAAGCGACCTAAGATCTATTTCACTTTTCACCCGTTCCCTTTTAAATGTATCAGAAGGTTTAATGGTAGGTATAATTTAATAAGGTAAGCAGATTTCTGAATCTGCTATTCAGTGGAAAGCGACATAAATCCAATTGGCCTAATGTCGCTTTGTGAAAGTGACATAAGGCCAAAGCAAAAATTTGACCTAATTTTAAAATTGTTCCTTATGTCGCTTAGCATTATGTCATGGCACCGTCCGTTAACAGCTGTATCCGTTAGTTCTTTTATGAAGAAGGCTCTTAGGGTTTCCCTGTGGAGGCAATTGCAGGACAGTTGCAGAGAAAGAGCGACGGTACGTCGTCCTCTTCTTCATCCATACATCTGCTGCAGAAGTCGTTGTATGGCAGGCATAGTCTAGCGGCTTGGCCAATTTACTCCTGCTAAGGCGGAGGATGGGGCGCCGTGGCGTAGTGGGTAGGTGCGTCGACTCCTACGCTGGAAGTCTAATGTTTGAAACTCAAAAAAAACACCTGACATTTTTTCACGGCTCCAGCTCTTTCGAATCACTGACAATGCTCAAAGAGTATAACTGTCTAGAAAAAGCTTCTCAATCTCGCCGTTCGGAGTTGGCATTAAACTGTAGGTCCCCTCCACTCGTGAGAGGTTCACCTCGGACTGTAGCGCCGCCATTATTATTATTATTATTATTATTAATCATGATTACATGAACAGCTGACTAGTGTAGTGTGTAGAAAATGTTTGTATGCATATATGCATGTATGTATGTACATAGGTATGTAGAGTGTAATTTTTAACAATGATTACATATTGTAATCGTTATCTGTAATCATTAATCTGATTACATTTTGCACAATACTGTTTGTGTGTATGAAGTCGAACTTTTTTTAACCGTTTGCCTTTATATTACTCACTTTTCTGTTTTAATACAGTATTATTAGAGTTAAGGAATTATGGTACTGTAACAAATTCTATTCTAAGTTATAAATGTAAAAGAATATGTTTTCTTCCGAAGAATAGGATGATTTTCAAAATAGATATACAGTATTGGACAAAACATTTGCAACTAGAAGTGAAATCAAGCAATTTCTTCAAATTAATAATTTTTTTTTGCAAAAGCATAGCAACCTATATATATTCTAAAAGGTCTATATTTGAACTGTACAAATAGTAAATAATTTTTGAAATCATGTTAAAGAATTGTGTAATCTGCGCTGATTTGTAAGTGTAACCTCTTATTGGTGCGCGACAAAACATTTGCAACTTTCAATGCAATTACAGAAAAACTACAAAAAATCTGTTTTTAGTTGCAAATATTTCTTTTCGTTGACTGTCTTAGACATTTTTAGTATTAATTCAATTTATTTCAATATAATATTTAATAAAATTTCAATTTAAGCCATCTTTATACGTCTAAGAAAAATGGTCTGCACTTTTGACATTTTCACTATTAATTTTGCGTTTGAAGATCTTTCAAAGACTTTTTATCGGGTTAAAACCCGTTGACTGAGGGGGCCAGTACATAAACACGTTTGGACTAGTCTAGACGTGTACTTTGTGTCACTTTCCTGCTAGAAGGCCTAAAGCAACGGCATTTCCCAGTCCCCTTTCGGCAATATCATATCATCTAAAATAGTTTTGTGTGCCCATTGGTCCATTATCTAATAAATTAAACCCTATAGCCCCAAACCAGCCACAGAAAAAAAAACCCGCACCAAAATATTCCCTCCGCCAGGATTTTAAAAAAATTAAAAAATAACGTCTGCTTGACGTCTCTAGTTTGTGCACTTATCGCCCTGATAAAAACAATGTATTTTGATCCGAAAGCAGAAAAACTGAGTACAGTTTGAAACTTTGAGTCATTTTTGTTGATTATTCTAAACTTAATATCATATGTGGCGATGTAAAATCTTGCGCTAGAATATTACTTGACAATCGACTACAATAAAGTTATTGTTTAAAAACTGCTAAGCCTCGCGCAGCGAATTTTTTGATGCGGGGTTTTTTTCTGTGGCTGCAACTAAAAACAGATTTTTTGTAGTTTTTCTGTAATTGCATTGCAAGTTGCAAATGTTTTGTCGCGCACCAGTAAGAGGTTACACTTACAAATCAGCGCAGATTACACAATTCTTTAACATGATTTCAAAAATTATTTACTATTTGTAAAGTTCAAATATAGACCTTTTAGAATATATATAGGTTGCTATGCTTTTGCAAAAAAAAAATTATGAATTTGAAGAAATTGCTTGATTTCACTTCTAGTTGCAAATGTTTTGTCCAATACTGTATGTACATATGTCATGGTAATATTATCAAGTTCATAACTAAATAAAAACTGAAGCTTACATATATATATATATATGTTTCCGGTTAGGTACAGAAAACTGGCTATATGTTTTCTATTCTTGTCTTGTTTCAATTTTATTCAACATAACTAATAAAAGACTACTAATTGAGTCAATACATGTTCATAGATGGATTCAAAAGGCAATATAACAAGTATTTGCCAGATCTGCGAACGGCATATTAAAGGATCTAGTTCTGTAACATTAAATTTTACAAAACATTTAAAAAAATTACATTTTGAAAAATTCAAGCAATACGAAGCCCTAAAAAAACTGATTCCAGCTGCGAAAATAAATCACCTAATATAAGCAAGCAAGCTTTGTTTGATAAGCGACTTATTCATTTTATGGTGGACACAATATCGCCATTATCTTTAGTGGAAAAAGCTTCTTTTATTCAGTTACTTAAAGGAACTGGGCTTACCGTCAGGAGCAGATCAAAAGTGATGATTGAACGAACAATATGGCGAAATGATTAAGAAAATTATATCGGAAATAAAATCATCAAAAACTTTCTGCACAACTGCAGATATTTGGTCGGCCTCGCATCGTAGCTTCCTGGAATACACCTGTCATTGGCTGGATGAACTATTCCAACGACATTCCGTAGCCCTTACTTGTAAACTCACTCAGCAGAACGATTCGCAGATCTTTTATCCGAAATAAACACGAAATTCAATTTAAATCATTCTAATATTATTGCCACTATTACTGACAATGGTTCTAATTTTGTCAAAATTATGCAGGCTTTTAAAAAATGCAACAACATTTGGTAGAAGTCAAATAGGCCGAAGTCTTCAGAGATAATTTGTAGTAGTCTGGAAGGAAGTTTAATAGCTCCAGTCGTCACTCGCTGGAATTCGTCATACGACGCAGTTTCGAACATCCTGAAACACTCCTCAAAAATGGGAGAATTGTGTGCTATCAATTCCTTGTCTTTTCGAAAATGATTTGCAATATTTGAGAGAGTGTTGCATTATTATGCAACCCTTAGCGGAATTACTGGATCATTTGCAAAAAGAAAAAAATATTATTTTCGGAAATTTAATTCCTTCCTTTATCCTGAATGTCTCATCAAAAGATGTAAAAACTACTTCTTTTTAAAACCTGAAGCTACTGAGGCTATTGTGGCAACCGTTCTATGCCCAAAAATAAAAACAAAATGGTTTAGAGTATTTGCAGATATACCACATTACTTGTCAATAGATGACATTCATTCACTTGTTAAGACTAAAGAAGAACAAGATCTATCTGCTTCTGGATATTTAGTTGGGGATGGGGACAAGGAAAGCAGTTCACTTCTAAGTAATAATACTTCCAGGAAGGAAGATTTCCATGATTTTGATGAATGTAAAAATATGTCACATTATTTTAATTGTTGTTAGCTATAATGCTTTATTTACAGTCAATGTATCCCTTGGTTCGTCCATTTGTATTATGACGCTCTCCAAGATGATCGAATATCAATATACAATGTATATAAATGATTCAAACGTCGGGCCTGGTATGTTCATATTAGGTAGATATCCGCTGCTGAAGAGCTTAGCGTAAAATACAACACACCGCTCACTTCATCTGCCCCAGTTGAGAGATTAATCTCATTTGCGGGATTAGTGAATACCCCGAACCGCAACGCCTTGTCAGATCAAAACTTTGAAAAATTAGTCCTCTTAAAAGCGAATTCGTTTTTAAGCTCTAGTACCTAATAAACAAACCTAGAACTGAAAATCAATTTTGTGTTTAAAATGTAGACATAAATATAGTATGTGCCAGCTCAAGTGCTAGAAACTGGTGGTCTAATTTTCATTACATATTACCTTTTTTTACTAAGTAATGAATTACAGAAAATGCAATTAAATATTGCATATAAAATAATATAATAATGCATACAAAATACTGCTTTTAAAGAATACTTACTGCTCATGTACTTCAAAGTACTGCTCAAGTACTTGAAAGTACTGCTCAAGTACTTGAAAGTACTGCTCAAGTACTTGAAAGTACTGCTCAAGTACTTGAAAGTACTGCTCAAGTACTTGAAAGTACTGCTCAAGTACTTGAAAGTACTGCTCAAGTACTTGAAAGTACTGCTCAAGTACTTTAATAAAAAGGACTTGTACTTGATTCATATAAAGTACCAGTACCAAGGTACTGAAGTACAAGTACAATTCCAGGTACTGGTACTTCAAATTCATTTCATTCCGTTCAAAGCAAACTCCATTGCAAGCAATACAAATACTTCCACGTGATCTGTGATCTGTGTGCTCAACTTTTTTTGGGCACAATGGACTCATGGTCTAAGTGATCCGTTGACATATTCTGACATATTCTGCATGCAAGCAAGGGCACCAATCTACCTAACCGATTTTGACTGTATTACAATAATTTGCAAATAGCTAAAATAGCAGATTTATTGAACAGAGGCAAAAAAAAATGTTGAAATAATCTGTTACCTTCCTTTAATTAATGAAACCGCACTGCCAAAACTCAACTCTTCGTCTAAAGCGAACAATGTGAGCAAGAAACAATGGAAATGTTTCCAAAATTATAATACGTTCCTTATTTAGAAGCACTTAGGTTGAGTAAAACCATTACCGACAACAATAGGTGATATTACTCACCATTGGTCAGGTGGCGGGTCAGTGCTCCCGGAAGGTGCTAGTTTGCACAAGCAAGTTGTGGTTTTTATTTATTATATCCCACAAAGATAAAAAAAGCAAATTATAGGCACAATGAGGTGACTCAGTGAGTGGCGTATGGGTGTTCTTGTCAAAGATTGCAATTTCAGACTGAGTGATAACATTGATATACCCGTAAATTATCAGTGCAAGAGGTGAAATTAAGTTTCTTATAGAAAATATACAGTCAACGTCAAAAGTGAGTTAACAGTCAATTATCTGCTGAAGGTAAATTCTTATTCACCGGAATGAGTTAGGACATCTATGGGAACATCTAATTAAAGCTCAAAAGTCATACTTAAAAAAGTATTGTTCAAAATCGGTTATAACGACCTTTAAGGGTCTGACGAATTACCTCGGCTCCGCTGTAAACAGTACGAACAACGTCAGTACCGAGATCAAACGCAGAATAACTCTTGCCAACCGCTGTTTTTTTGGGCTCAAAAGGCAATTGAGTAGTAGAGCCCTCTCTCGGTGGACCAAGTTGATTCTGCATAAGACCTTGATCATCCCAGTCCTGCTTTACGGCGCAGAGGGATGAACATTATCCCAAGAGGGTGAAGAGTCTCTTGGTCTTTTCGAGAGAAAAGTTCTGCGTGCAATCTTTGGTCCTGGCATTTGGAGGAGAAGGTTCAACCACGAACTATATGGGCTGTGCAGCGACATGAGTCTAGCCAGGCGTCTACGGATCCAACGCCTAAGATGGCTAGGCCATGTAGAGCGTGTGGACAACATAGCTCCGGCCCGAAGATTCTTCGACTCTGAGGCTGTGGGACAACGCATCACGTCGTCCACGTACAAGGTGGCGCACACAAGTCAAGGGGGACCTCGGCCGGCTTGGTGTGCGAAACTGGAGACAGCTGTCGAAAGATCGTGCTGGCTGGAGAGGCATATTGAGTGAAGCCCTCCACTCGGACTGTAGCGCCCTATAAAGAAGACGAAGTTGCTTTTGAAAGACAGGAAATCAGAATTCGGGGTACATTTTGACAGTTTTGAAAATGAAGAAGCTTAAGAATATCCAAGCAGAAATCAACCCTTCAATCCTTGCTAGCAGAGGAGATGCGCAATGCGTTTGAAGCAGTCATCACTTTAATTAAAGAAGCTTATGTAGAATAGTATTGGCGCCGTGGCCTAGTGGGTAGGTGTGTCGTATCCTACGCTCGAGGTCTAAGGTTCGAATCTCTAAAAGAACATCTAACATTTTTTCACGGCTCCACCTCTTCCGAATCACTGCCATGCTCAAGGAGTATAATTGTCTAGAAAAAGCTTCTCAAAATCGCCGTTCGGAGTCGGCATTAAACTGTTCGTGAGAGAACAATAGCACGCACAACACGAGTGGCTGTTGAGAAGCTGGGCCCAAGTCCACCTCGGACTGTAGGGCCCCAAGAAGAAGAAGAAGAAGAAGAACGGTCACACTCAATTCTCATCGTTATAGCCGATGATGCGGAAGATGCGACTCCGCCCATTGATATGGGCCTACCTACTGATATAAATACTCACTACGCCGTAAGTGCTTCCCTAACCCACTCTATAACCTTCGGTTTGCAGCTCAATTTCTGAACAAAAAAATATACAGCAGCAAATTTTCCAGTTCGACTTGATCTACATTCGATAAGGCTCACAAGGTCCATTGAACCCATTGCTCAATTCCCGCGTACAACGAGTTTGTACGAGTATCTGCCTGTCAATACCAGAAACCTAGGGCACATGCCTGCCAATCTTCTCAATCGGAAAACAAACAAAAAACTAGCAACCAGTCGCGTTGGTCATTCTAAACTTTCCATGTTGTACTTAATCAATCAGTAGCCCGTGCTGTGTTTGTTCACGTTCATTGTAGGTCCACTCAGAGGCGTCCAGTAAACTGTCAACAATAAAACATCTTCCCAACGAAAACAAACAGATCTGGTGTTCGTTTCAAGTTCGTCGAGCGAATAAATTTGGTTTCTAATTTCGTTTCGAGATGAATTTCACACCGAATCATTTTTTTATAGACGCCGGGCTGTTTCCAAAAAAAAATGCCTGACAAATGAAAGTGCTTTTGTTTTCTCTTTCCGTGATCTGATTACGCATAATTAGCAAAATAATGTCTTTTTTGTTGCACAGCGTTTTTCTAAAACGGTCAGAAATGTAGATTTATGAGGGCAACCTTGTTAAAACCGGCGTCGGTTGTGAAAAGTCTACACACGCCTTGAACTTGAACACGCGTGAACACTTGGCAATATTTTTGTCATCTCGGCGAGGTGGCGTGATGCACACGTACTTTCATAACTTTGACAGTGACTTCTCTCTGCAACCTTGTGTGAAAAAGAAACTTTCGAGCGCAAATAGAACACTCCCGCTGATGCTGTCACTTTCAGTTCATTAAACGAAACGAAAGCAGCATTTTTGCACAATCGCACTCAAGCAGTGAACCCTGCGACATTAACAAAAAACAAACAAGTAAATCAAGTGAACAGGTTTACACAGTCTAGGCGTTCTCTTTGTATAGCCGAAGGTGTATACAGTAGACGTGCGAGTGTGTACCTCGTGGCGTCGACACGTCGAGAGCAGGCAACGTCACAGATCGGAAGCCGATGAGTGATGAATATTCAGTCAGCTGGCTCGTCTCCGAATCCGCATCCCCTCAAGGCGATTCAGCCACGGCAAGACCAGCAATCTGGATGCAAATGGTTGATCAAAGTGTTCTCCCACCTTTTGGACACGTGCCCGTCTAATTGGTGGCAATTTGCTAGCCCGCCCAAGCGTTGCACTGGAGGGCAGTCGCAATACGCGGATACTGGGACTGTTTTTGTGTTTTTGTTGGTGCTCTATTGGTTTGCATTTAGAACAGATGTTGTAATACTCGTACTTATTGAACGAATCTGAGTAATTGCCGTTCGAGACAACATCGATTGATTCAGGTGGCGACTGTGAATCGATCTGATTCGAGGAAGTTTGCTGCTGCAGATCGGTTGCATTGACAGTCGTTAGAGAGATTAAATCGAATGACAGAAGCGATTATGAAACAGTGTGTTGGGAGAGTTAATAAGAGAGTCTATTAGTTGAAATTCAAGGGCGGAAAATGATTGGAGAAAGTTCTTGAGAATCTGAGGTTCCATTTGTTTGTAGCATTGAGTCGTGATAGTTCAAGTTCAAGCGCTTCCACAGAAAAATTCTAACCCTCAAGGAATTTAGCGATATATTGAAACTTAAGGGAAATCCGCATGTCCAACAAATTCTTGTTCCTCTTCTTTTGTCGGAACAGTCTGGGGTAGACCAACTATAATGACCGTACGACAGCTTAAGCTTATGTGAAAAGCAAAAGAAAAGTTAGCGAAAGCGCTTCAAAATGTCCACAATTCCTTGTAGAAACTTAAAAAGAATTCAGCATACACAAAGAGTGGTTCCTTTCGCTTCCACGTAAGAAAGCAAAATTTAACAAACTTAACGAAACTAAACGAAGTGAATACCGTAGTCCCAATCTACCGTTTTTTTGTATTCTCTCGGTTGTTGCATGCATAAAGAGTGATTCATTTCGCTTCCACGTCCAAGTAAGCAAAAGTGAACGAACTTAATGAAACTGAACGAAGTGGTTACTGTAGTCACAATCTATCATTTCCGTCGGTTTGCCCGATTGTTGCATACGCAAGAGCGATTCATTTCGGTTCCAAGTCCAAGTAAGGAAAAGTGAACAAACTTAACGAAACTGAACGAAGTGGGTACCGTAGTCACAATGGATCATTTTTGTGTATTCATTCGGTTGTTTCAGTTCTCTTAACACATTTGGATCACAATTGTCCAAGACATTTTTTTTGTTAATTTTTGTGTCTCTCGACACTCCCGATCTTTAATTTGTCTTAACTTTGAAGTTATAACGATTTTTGTGTGTCGGTAGTTTTCGTATGATTTGATCCCATGAAAAGTACTAGGTGTTGCACGAAAAAATACGACGTGGCCTCAAGGTAAGTATAAGGAGGCGGACGATCGTAGATTTATTTATTTCTGAGAGTGAAATAAGACTGGCAGTAAACGAATTCCTGGAACTGGTCTCTATAAATTCTAAAGTGGTAAGCAGCTGTCGCTCATCTCCTGACGAGATGACGAAGTAGTTCAACATCCGGCTCCTCTGGTTGCCGGTCCATAGAGACATTCCAGGGGTGGAATGCGATTTGCGAAAGTTGATTATCGAATTCCTGTTTTTTGCTCTGCGTAATGTGATTGTCAATTTAAGACTCGTTTTGATGTGACAACTAAAGTGGTATCGTTTTGATATATTTTCTCGTGCAAAGTTTTGACTTTTTCGGCAATATGTACACTGCGTGGCAGTTGTTTTCATCCAACGACATAATTAAAAATGAAAATCGAAATACTGTCGTACGACTTGATAAAAGGCATCATGGAGATAAGTCCACTATACAGAGCTGTTTGGCCCAAACAGAAGTTTCTTTCTAAAAATGCAATAAAATAAACAAAATTAATTTGTCTTCATGTGTTATGGCTTTATGAGGAAGAACTAACATTCCCATTAATTATGAAATACAACGTCGTTCAAGTGGCTGCCTTGGCTGGCCTCGCAGTAGCGCATTCTGTCACCCCAATTTTCTAATACCATGTTGATGGTTTCGGGCTGTAGCTCACGGATTGCTTGGATGATATTGGCCTTAAGTGCTTGAATCGTTTTTGGATTGTTGGCATAACATCGCTTCTTCACGGTTCCCCACAAAAAAAATACAAAGGGGTCAAATCGTAGCTCCGAGGCGGCGAATTGACATCGCCAAGACGGCTGATAACACGATTTGGGAATTTGGTGCGCAAAATATCGATTGTGGCATGGGCTGTGTGGCTGTGGCATGACGCGCCATCCTGCATGAACCAGAGCTTGTGCAAATCCATGTCTTCAATTTCAGTACAAAACAAAGTCGGAGAACATGGCTCTGTAACTCCCACCGTTGACCGAAACGTTGTTCCGAGCCTCATTTTCAAAGAAAAATGGTCCAATGATGCCTCCACTCCACAATCCGTGCGGGTTTTCCGTTTTCCGAGCGGGAATATTGTTTGTTAACGTAGCCGCCGAGATGAAAATGTGCCTCGCCTCGTCAGAAAAGACGATTTTTCGCCCAAAATCGTTGTCCAATTTAAGCTGCTCTAAGGCCCAAACTGCTAAGCGATGCGATCGAAGCGGACGGTCGCGCGTCTTCAATTGCTAAGTCAATTGGACCTTGTAAGCGAATAATCCGAGATCTTTGTGCAGAATTCTCCTCAGGCTAGTGCGTGAAATGTTGAGCTGTTGAGATCGATGGCGAGTTGATGTTCGTGAATTGAGTCTCACACTCTCGGCCACAGCAGCCACATTCTCATCTGTGCGCACCATACGACGACAGGGACCATGATTGTTGTCCAGTCTCACAAACATTTTGCACAAACTTGCATACAGCAGTCGCTGTGGGTGCTTCATTTCGGCCAAAAATTATTTTCGAAAAACGCTCTGTTTGGGCTACACAGCACTCACTTTGGAAATAAGTTTTCAATGTTCCCCAACGTTGTTCAAGCATAAAGCGACTCATTTCGTTCCGCGATTCGGTATGATATTGACATTCTGTCAAGATTTTGAGCGGGAAACAACTATCAGTGTCAAAATAACTTATGGTTTAAAAAAAATAGTAGATGGCCCACCCTGTATACACAAATGTTGTCTTCTACAGGGTGGTTCAAATATGAAGTAACAATGTTAAGCACATTTTACGCAGCAGGTCCATATTTTGTCTAGCAGTGTGCGCAGTCACTCCATTTTCTTCAAACTACATATTAGGATGCTTCTTCGCCAATGGCCGCCACCGGTTTGCTTGGTGGCCTATCTCCATCAGTTCATTTGTGCAAAAGGTGTGTCGAGAGAATGGGGTGAAGAATTTGTCACTTTCTATGAATTTGACATTAGAACAGCGGACTCAATGAGATACCTATCAGAAGTCTACTTTGCTTCATGGAAAACTCCAAGTGGTTTCTGAGAGGTGGATAAGTGGATTAACCTTTTGATGATTCGGAGGTGGACTTGGGCCTAGCTTCTCTCACGAGTGGAGGCGACCTACAGTTTAATACCGACTCCGAACGGCGAGATTGAGAAGCTTTTTCTAAACAGTTATACTCTTTAAGCATTGTCAGTGACTCGAAAGAGGTAGGGTCGTGAAAAAATGTCAGGTGTTTTTTCGAGATTCGAACCGACGACCTCGAGCGCAGGAGTCGACGCACCTACCCACTACGCCACGGCGCCCATACTAGCTTCTTTAATTCAACTGATGACTGCTTTAAATGAATTGCGCATCTCCTCTGGTAGCGAGGATTGATGGGCTGATTTTTACTTGGAAATTCTCAAGTTTCTTCATTTTCGGAGATGTCAAAATGGACTCCGAATTCTAACATCCTGTCTTCCGAAAGCTACTTCGTCTTCTTCTTAGGGCGCTACAGTCCGAGATGTTCCTCACTCAACATGCCTCTCCAGCCAGCACGATCTCTCGCCAACTGTCGCACACCAAGCCGGCCGAGGTCCTCCTCGACTTGTGTGTGCCATTTTGTACGTGGACGTCCTCTGTTGCGTGGTTAATGCAATGAGAAGAAAAAATAAAAATCATTTACAACCTCAGATAGTGTCGCCGAAAACTATAAAATTCAAACAAACAAACAAGCAGAACGGTAGTCAAAAACTCAACTTTTTCTAGCTCTATCTGAACACAGCCAATTGTATCCAATGGAGACATAAAATGATGTTTTCGTCACCAAATGGCATACCATTTCATATTTTTCGGATTTACTCAACAATCACTTACCGCAATCCTAAGTCCACATACCAGTCGATTGTTAACTTTGCATTTACCGCCGTTGTTACTTTTTTTCTGCGCCAATTTCCTACAAACTGGTTGCAATAAAAACCCGATTAGTTCTTTCATTATCAGCTCCCAGTCGCATGACTCAAGCGTTTGCTCATGCAAATTATTAATTGCCAGCCCATTTAGTCCAACAAAAAACAAACAGTCATTAAGTTAAAAAAAATAATAATTAAAATATACTACGGAAATCGGAAGCAAGAAATTTTCATTGTTAAACACCATCTATACGGGTGTTCATTCCGGCGCGCTCAGGAATGCCTCACCTCTGATTCACGAACAGCGAACATTTGCGCGTTTCTAAAAAAGAATTTAAGCTGAAAAACTGAGACCGAAGCAAACAAAATTTAGCCGTCACCAGTGCAAGCATTGTTTCAATTTTACAGCTGTGCGCAAAAATGAGATATGATGGGAATGCAATTATTCTCATCGTTGACCGGATGCACAACTGTTGGACATTCTCCGTGAAGTTTGTTGATGACACTTGTTAAAATGTTACCAAAAGGCTATTATTCATACATACATTTAGATGGATACAATACCTAAGCAATGGGGAGCTCTGTTCCACTATTCGGAGTGGACGATTCTTCAGATCGGGGCTCGTATGTACATGTATGTACAGTTCTTGGGTGAATATTATTTAAATTCATGCCTCTACACCCCAAAGCAGGACTGGGAAGATTGGGTTTTTTTCTAAATCCAGAGGCGGCTCTAATACTTACTCACTTGCTCACTTACTCACTCACTCTTGAGTCCAATGGAACAGTGGTTTGCAAGACTAATTCTGTTGTAAGTACAGTTTACTGGTGTTTCAATGAAGTCATTTACCCCAAAGTGCTTGTGTCTGTCCATTGTAACGTTCTGATTAAGTCGCCGGAGATATGTGCCCCTTTTACTCGTGGCATTAACTCTGCCCTGATTTTTAGACGACTGGATGGCGCAGCTGGTTAAGTGCCTGCCCCAAGTTAGAGAGGTCCCAGGTTCGAATCAGAGTGAAATCGAATCTGGTCCAGCCACTTTTTTCCGTTGGGATAAAATTAACGGCACTGGAGTAGGTTGCTACCTGTCAGTACAATGGACCAGTTTTTGAGCGTGAGTGCTCCAGTGTAGGGTTTCAAAAAACCACCGACACAAAAAAATCACTAATTGAGAATATTGATCTTTGATCAGAATCAATCAACTCTTTGATATATTATCTTCAGTGTAGCTGTTTCCCGCATTCTCTTCTCACACCTCCCACTATCCAAATCATTATTCCAACACCAGATCTCTTGAACTAGAATTAATTAGGTGATAGAATTATTTATGAATAATCTAAATATCAAGGACTGAATATGAAAAGAGAAAGTTACCCACAACCAACGGCCCGTGTAGTTATGTGTGTTTAATAAAAAACGAACGTTTCGAAAGCGAAATTCCAATAATTTCGAACAATTAAGGGGCAAGTTATGCGTGCAATTCATCGTATTTGCGAATGCGTAACGACAAAGATCAACTATTTGACATTCGATAATGGGATTGCGTTGAATTACGCACTGATGTGTATCCGTGATATGTTCTTTTGAAAATTTCCGATGTTGATTGCCTTGGTTGTTGTTTATATTCGAGTATGATGAAAAAAGAGTGTGAAGATTGGTATGTACTAGGTAGGTAGAGCGGCTGCACTGCTGCCTCACTCTGTAGGATTCACTTAGACCAATAATGTTCCTTACGTTGCCAGAAGGCTTTACTTGTGTCGTTGCTCTTGGAATCATTTGGTTTGTGAACCAGATTTTTATGACTTACTTACTTTCTTATCAGACATACGACCCATAGGGGGTCCGGGCCTGAGATATCGCTGCCTTCCACCGTTAACTGTCCTGGGCACGTTGCTTCCAGTCATCAAGACCAAGCTGTCTTACGTACGCGATGACTTGGTCTTTATACCGGATGCTCGGTCTTCCTCTCCTTCTCGAACCAGGAGGCTCGGATTTGAAGACCCTCTTAGCTGGATCATTGTTGCCCATGCGCTCGCTGTGGCCGAACCAGTGCAGTCGACGGATTTCTGCCTTCCGGACTACATCCACATCTTGGTACAGCTCATAGAATTTGCGGCTGTGTCTTAGCCTTCATCATTTCTGAATGTCAGGCAACGAGTATTTCAGTTAAATTGTCTTCTAACTTCAAGCCCAATCAACTATTATCCAAAATTATCCAATATTCCTTGCACCATACCAAATCACTGGTCATGAAAAATTTCGTTCAAAATTGTTGTTGCGCATTTACGGTTTGAAATGAATATGAGAGATACCACTGAGACTCGCGGTGAGTTTTCGACTTCAGCAAGGAGTTTATGTGAGTTTATCTCCGAATCTTTACAATAACCGATACTCTGATATTTATTATTTCTTAATGCTTTTACTGAGATCTACGAAACTGCGTTTTCAGTTCTTAAAAAATCGCATCTCGATGATTTGCAGTTTTTGGCCTATAGCTCCAAAGCTGGTAGGGCTAGAATGTTCCAAAAAATTTCAATCGAATGTACACACTGAAACCGATTTCTGGTGAATTTTGTAGGTGTTTTAGAAGCTTTGGTTGAGAAATGTTAGGAAAGAGGACAAACTTTGGACCAGCTTTGGGGCTTCGTAATTCTCAAACGGGACTTTAAATCAAAAAGTTGGAAAGGGAAAAAATTCTTAAAAATAAAGGATGAATCATTAGGCGCTTCCTATCTTTAAAATTAAACTAAAACAAAGTGTGTGTGAGATATCATCGACATTTTGTATTCCTTTAAATGGCTCATCGATGCCATTAGGTATGGAACATAACATCGTTTAAATATCTCCCGCGGCTTCTTTGGGTGGTGCGCATCTGAAAATATCCATGACTCTGGCGCGTACTCCTAAATCAGGCCTAATTTGACCGATATCATGGGTTTTGTTGGCTTTGAGGGCCGCTGTGGTATGTGGCTTATTTCCGTAGATCTGCGACTTCAGAAGACCCCACAAGAAAAAGTCTAATGGGGTCAAATCGCACGATTTTGGTGGCCAGTTCACGTGAGATGACAATACCCTCGAATCGCTCGTGCAGAATTTCCCATGTGGCGTGAGCTGCGTGACACGTAGCGCTGTCCTGTTTAAACCACATGTAATTGGTGTCCATATCATCCAATTCAGGCCAAAAGAATTAGGTAATCATCGCCCTTGACGGTGATGGCTTGGCCAACGTCGTTCTCAAAGAAAAAATCCGCCCCAAAAACCATACCAAATAGCGATTTTTTCGGGATGCATTGGCCGCTCTTGGATCTCACCCATTCATTCAGAAATGGGCCACATCGCTGAAAATTATTTTTCGATAAAAATTAGGGTCAGTTTCCAACTGCTCCAGAACCCTTTCAGCGAACACACGTCGTTGTCTCTGCTCGTCTAGCTTCAGCTCCTGGGTCAGTTGACTTTTGTACGGGTGCAGACCCAAGTCACGACGAGTTCTTGTGAGTGACGTGAAATCGACTGCCTCTCATTCTCCTGCAAACTTTCACGGACAGCGGCTCTCACAATGTTTTCGGCAGATCTTGGGTTTTGTCGACGTACTCGTGCGGGTTTTGGTTTATCGTTTATTATACAGTCATTTGGCCAAGGCTGTATTAGGCACCCTTTCTTTTTCTTCTTCTTCTTAGGGCGCTACAGTCCGAGGTGGACCTGGGCTTCACCCAACATGCTTCTCTAGCCACCATGATCTCTCGCCAGCTGTCTCCAGTTTCGCACACTAAGCCGGCCGATGTCCCCCTCGACTTGTGTGCGCCATTTTGTATGTGGACGTCCTCTGTTGCGTGGTACCCTTTAAGATTCGTTATATCTTCAAAAAGCAAACAAATTAATGAAAAGAGAGGAAAAAATAAAAATAAAAATAAAAAAACTAGCCCAGGCTATCAGCATGCACGATTCGCAAACCCGAGTACTCGATTTCGGGAATACGCCTACGTACTAACCCACACCCTGCACACTTCAACCACTCTCCCCGCGGAACTGCCGTTAGGTATTACTTCGCGGAGCTGGTTAGCATATCACACTATGTGCTCCATATTATCCAATTCGGATTTTCTTTCTCTTTCGAGCCTTCTTAGCTCGTTCTGAACGCTCGTTATAAAGGAGCAAATCTCTAGCCATTTGTCAGTGGAATCTAACATATGGCTAACCAAGAGTTCGGGAGTTGGTAAATTTGTTCTCGCGGCAAAGCGTCTGCAGTAGAATATTGCGTGCTCTGCGTCTTCCTCTTCACCCGCGCATTCTGGACAGGAGGGTAAACTGTCGTGACCAAATCTGTGGAGGTACGAGTATTTTCGGTAACCTCCATGGCCCGACAAGAACTGCTTGAGGTGGTAGTTGCAGTCCCCGTGTGTTCTCGATGCCCAATCTTCTACCGCGGGGATCAATTTATGGGTCCATCTGCCTTTGGTTGTGGTGTTCCATCTGGCTTGCCACAGTGCCATAGATGTTGCCCGTTCTTCCTTTTTCAGGCATCTTGCGCTAGTTTCCGCGCGATTTGCAGTTCGCTTTAGGTAGACCCTATGCATCTCTTTGGCGAGAATGTCGATGGGGATCATACCCGCAATCACACAGGGTGCTTCGTCCGAAATTGTTCGTAACCCGCTGATTGTTCTTATGGCGTAAAGCCTGTATGCTGAAGAAAGCTTCTTTGCTGTCTCCTTTATAGAAAGAGAAAGAGAATTGAATTTACCACTCTGGAAAGCAAGATCCTTCCTGGGTATCCGGGTCCTCCGATGTTCGGCAGCATACCGGAAAGCGCTGTCTGCGTCTTTGACGCTTTTCTGCTGCAGTATTCGACATGCTTTTTGAAGTTAAGTCGGTTGTCAAGCATCACTCCTAGGTATTTCAGCGAATCCCTGGATCTAATTAGCTGGGAGCCAACCCGGAAGTTTGCGTATTCCACAATCTTTCGGCTGTTAAAACAGCCTCTGTCTTGTGGTCCGCTAGTTCGAGGTCGGAAGATTCCAGCCAATTTTTGATCCTGGCGATTGCTTCGTTTGTGGCGGTTTCCACTTCGTGGATGTGCTTGGCCACCATCACGACCGCGATGTCGGCAAAGCCGATTATCTTGACTCCATGTGGCAGCGTCAGTCTCAGTACTCCGTCGTACATTAGGTTCCACAGGAGGGGTCCAAGAACTGAACCCTGTGGGACACCTGCCGAGACGTCGTAGTATTTAATACCCTCGTCAGTCTGGTGCCTGAGTTTTCTGTTGGTGAAATAGCTGACGATTATCCTCCTCAAGTACTGCGGTGTGCTTATCCTATTTAGTACTCTCATGATCCAGGACCAATTTGCCGAGTTAAACGCGTTTTTGATGTCCTGCGTAACTACGGCGCAGTATTTTTTGTGCCGCCCCTCCATCTTGAGCCCGCTATGGCTTCGCTTGCTGTATCCACCACCTCCTTAATGGCGTCGATGGTAGAGCGCGATTTTCTGAAGCCGTACTGATGGTCTGATAGGGCTCCTCGCTCCTCAGCCACGCCGATTAGCCTGCCATATATAATACTCTCCAGGATTTTCCCCGTGGTGTCCAGCAGGCAAATCGGTCGGTACGCTGACGGTTCTCCGGGCGGCTTATTGCCTTTTGGTATAAGCACCAGGTGTTATAGCTTCCAGCAGTCATGAAAGTTTCCCTCTTCGAGGCACCTTTGCATCGTCGCCATAAAGAGCTCTGGTCTCATCTCGACGGCCGCTTTGATGGCTTTATTGGAAATACCGTCCGGGCCAGGGGATTTTTTGTCGCCAATTTTTCTGCACGCATTCTGCAGCTCGTCAACCGTGACTGGTGGGATTTGTTCTAGACCAGCTCCTTGTGTGAGGACGAACATTGTAGGAGGTTTACGGGGGAACAGGTGTCCAGACTGAATAAAAGATACACAATTTGACAGATTTACCTTCAACAAAATTGCAGCTATCAACTGTCAATGCTCGGAAGTCCCTTTTGTCAAACTGTTAAATGGACTTTACTGCTGTTAAGGAATATTTTACGATTTTACGTGTTTTAAAATAAATCTTTCTTGAAAAAAACATTTCTATGTCAGGAAACGTAATTTTTGTGAGATTATAAAAAAAAAATTGAAATCTGTCAAAAAATTGAAATTTCAAATAAATTCTGAAATAAATGCTATTAGCTCTTGCGTCATAATATTTTAAAAACTTTAGAATATGCAGAGAATCGTGTCGAAACTGACAAAAATGAAACAGAAAAGACAACTAATTTACTGATAATATTGTAGCACTACATTCTGGGGTGGACTTGAGCCTAGCTTCTGCAGCAATCTAATTCTTTTTCCTGTTTCAAAATCAACCGTCATTCAACGTCATCAAACAGTTGATCCCTTCGACATAAGTGATTGTCATTTTTGTTGACCTCCAGGGGACATTAAGCCTTCTTTTGATTTCAACTAAAAGTCCGCGAAATCGGTCGATGATCTCGAAACTATACCAGAATGTGTCACATAACGATAATTCCTTCAATTAATTCCACACCGTAACTAATCATTTCATATTTCTCATTGCAGGTGATCGTTTGCACGGGATTCAAATAGTCTTCTGGTAAGTGAGGGAAAGACTGGAAATCAACTAAAATACATTAGCGTCGAGCCACAAAATTCGTTTTCATCTCATTCAAATGCAAGCTGACCATAAAACCGCTTAAGGTGCTAATGCATACATATACGTTTATGGGTGGCTATTCGCATTTAACTTTGTTGATGATTGACACATTGGAAGCAGTTTCTTGAATTATCAAGTGTTCAAGGCTTTTTCGAGAAAAAGAACTGTCTCTTTCGTGTTTTTTCTTCATTTTTTTTGCATTCAAACACACTGACGTCATTGGGTATTGATTTCCATTAACGTCATGACTTTACATTTGCATTTGAAATGCAAACCCGTCCACATCGAC
The DNA here is from genome assembly GCA_930367185.1 of Myathropa florea. Lineage (NCBI taxonomy): Eukaryota > Metazoa > Arthropoda > Insecta > Diptera > Syrphidae > Myathropa > Myathropa florea. The sequence continues at coordinate 78,666,399 of OV884003.1, read as the reverse complement.
CGTCCGAGTGTTATGCAAAGCTTCCTGACTCGTGAAAAAACGTGAGAAGTTGCCATTTATCTTTGAGAAGTGATAAAAAAAATCTCAGTGTATACGGAGATTTATGTTCTGAGCAAAATTGCAATTCCGTTTATCAGATACAAGGCGCAGCCATTGGACCACTGGACTTGGATTTTGTGTATTTAATTATGACAATTACGGTGTGAGTGGCGATTACGGTGTTCAAAAGAATAATAATTGAATTGTTAAAATATCAAAGTATCGGTAGCTTTGTGCACGGTGGCCATGAGGAGCACAGATATTCAGAAAAATTTCACGTTTCGAGGCTGCCGAGGTATACTTGAATAGACCACTTTGTGATGTCAATGAAAAGAAAAACCGCTAAATCACTTAATCAGAGTTTTTTTTGAAGGGGTGATGACAATGGGATCAAAAGAAGCAATCAGTGATTTCATTTCCTCGTCGCACAACGTTTCAAAAAAAAGTGCATTAATTATTTATTTATTGCAAATTTATTATTATTGCAAATGCAGCGTTTAATGAATTTATAATGAATATTTGGAGGTTCGAACGCCTGAAGATGGAGGTTTTCATTTCTAGACTTATCTAAACTGGACAGAGAGATCTGGTTGTCTTACTTTTTCTTGGCCTTGGTGTAACTTTGGAGTTACTGGAAGGATTGGATCCAACTGAAAGCTTTAAATATGTCTTAGTTGTCAACTGCTAAAAGACTCATTAGTAGAGGCACACCCAAAGGTTGAGCCCTATTCCCTGACTTGTGGAAACTGGAGAACGAACTAGAGCTTCTACAAGGATTCATCCCCTTGCAAGACGATTGCTTATGCGGATGATATTGCCATACTCTTCTCTGATAAGCACCTTCCCACACCTTGTGCAACACGGACTTGATTCACCATTAGGAGCACACTCAAGGTTAAGTCCTATTCCCCTTCTTGTGAAGCCTAGTGGTGGCCAAACTACTGCATCCATTGAAAGGGGCTGGATGCGGATAACATTCTGCACTGACCCACCGGATATACGTTCCTATAATATCCTGATGTTAGCTGTTCTTGTACGGAAACCCATACTACAGGAAAGTTAAAAAAAACAACATCACTATCCTTAACCTAACACCCATAGATGTAGTTGGTAGGCAGATGACAGAAAGTGCTGCTTTTCCTCTCAAAACCTCGTCACAGTGGTCCAACATCGACTGTGGACACTCAACTATTGTGTTAAAACTAGAGCTTCCACATGACCCGCATTATTACCTCGACAGGAACCCTTATTCCTGATAGGGAACTATGGTGAGGTCAAAGCATTCCTTTAAACAGGTCTATCCACATATCCATGGATGATTTTACGGCGAAATAGAGAGTGAGTGATGGTGTCCTTTCTGATGTACTCGAAATTGGTATCTGCTTTCGACTCCCTGATCGGTGCAGCGTTTTTCAGGCGGAGATTCTTGCAACTAGTTTGACCAATCAATTTTAAAACAGCTTGGTCGATCTGTAACCAGGAAGGCCGAGCTTGGTGTCAAAGCCAAGTTAGCGGTTTTTAACGCAGTATTTGTTCCAACTCTCACCTATGGTCATGAAATGTGGGTAATGACCGAAAGAATATGATCGCGAATACAAGCTGCCCTGATGAGATTTCTTCGTGCTGTTGTGGAAATTACTCGCCGGGATAGGGTGAGAAACACGGCAGTGCACGAGGAACTCAATGTTGGGCAGCTGCTTCTTCGAACGGAAAGGGCTGTACTTCGTTGATTTGGTCATGTAGCACGAATGTCCCCATCATCACGACTTCCGAGGCGTGCCTTGAATGCGATTCCATCAGGTAGGCGACCGCTTGGCAGACCCAGGACGCGATGGTTGAACCAAGTCCAAACACTCGCCTGGTTGCGCTTGGGTATAGCCCCTAATGACTTAGAGTCGATGGCGGAGGATCGAGTGGCCTGGATATCCCTCGTGCATGCATTGCCCCCGCGACCGGACCACGAATTGGATGACCCATCACCAATAGCGACAGTTGGCAGTTTTGTCGAACTCCTCTGTCGTTCGTACTTTTACCATTATACTTTTGTGTAACATTTTGCGCCTTTTAAGATTCTTGAGTAATAATACTGCCTTATACGACTGGATGGCGCAGTGCCTGCCCTAAGTTAGAGGGGTCCCAGGTTCGAATCCCAGTGAAATCGAATCTGGTCCAGTCACCATTTGCCTTTGGAATCAACGGAATAGCACTGAAGTAGGTTGCTACTTGGCAGTACAATAGACCAGTTTTGAGTCTGAGTGCTCCAGAAGTGTTTCAAAAATCATCCGAAAAAAAAATTATACTGTCTTATCCGTGCAATGTTCATACCTTTAATTAACGCCATCAGCTCACACAAGTCACTACCAAGCCACCATCAAATCATTTCCTTTCCAAACCACCAATACACTAGCGTTGTCTCAATAAAAAAAGGTAAGAATCCAAGACAAAGACTCAAGATAGCGGTAGCTACTAGATTTTTATGACCGTTAAATCTACATCCAAATCAAATAAAAAAACCGGTCTGTTTCCAAAATTAAAATATCTTTGCCATCAAATCCCGTCTGAAAATGTTGCTCTATAGTCACTTCATTTTCCTAGAAGACTTCCCCGATAACTGCCTCACTTAACAGGTGTCTCCTCAGATATTTCTCTACCCACACATGATAATTGATTCCTTTTAAGGCTCAAATAATACACCGCCCAGATTGCTGCTTCAGATGCAGTGTCACTTTCAAAACCACTCATCTTAGCTTGAGCTTGAATGTATAATTAATTAGACCGATCTTAACATGACTTAAGGCGGTCTTCTGTCACTTGAATGCTTCATAAGCTCTCGCAGGTACTTCAGCCTTTTGTCGGTTGATTATCATAAAAGAATTATTCCCCCAGAAAGACAATGTCTATTGCGATTATGCAATCATTAAAGCCCGACTGCCGCAAGTCTCTGGATGACGCAATGTGGCATATAATTACATACATTTTCCTCATCGATTGCAATTGTATTTAATTAATCGATAGACAAATTCAATCGCACTTAACAAACCGTGGGCTGCACCTGAATAAAGTGATTAACTGGGTGAGCTTCAGCTAACCTACGTATACATATTTTAATTCATTGTTCTACACCTTGCCCAGCTATTATACAATATTCGGATTACGTTTGACGCCCTGGTCACACGCTATTGGAAACTGGTGGATCCTTAACTGCTTTGCTGCGCGCCTTATTTAAAGAGATCGCAAAGGAGGAAAGCGTTTAAATTTGAGTAATCAAAAAGTCTTCGTCTTTTATCTTCAGAGATGGTCCAACGAAAACGCACGATGATAATTGTAAAAAAAACAAAAAGTTTTCAGAGCATTATCTTAATATTTTTTATTATGATAGATGGATCTATGACAATTATGTGTAAAACAAACTATCGGCCAAATTCTCGCCACGGCTTCGGTGGCATACCTCTATCCGACGGACCATATTTTCAATGACTCTGAGACATAATTGAGGTTCAATGTCGTTAATGTGCCGAGTTATCTCATCCTTTAGCTCTTGAATTGTTCTTGGCTTATTGACGTACACATTTTCTTTTAAATATCCCCAAAGAAAGAAGTCCAACGGTGTCAAATCACATGATCGTGGCGGCCAATTAACAGCACCACGACGTGAGATAACACGGCCATTGAATTTCTCGCGCAAAAGAGCCATTGTTTCGTTGGGTGTGTGGCAAGTGGCACCATACTGTTGGAAGTACATGTCGTCCAGGTCCATATCCTCAATTTCTGGCCACAAGAAGTCCGTTATCATCTCGCGAAAGCGAACACCATTCACGGTACCTGCTTGGCCGACCTCATTTTAAGAAGTACGGCCCGATAACGCCGCCAGTCCATAAACCGCACCAAACAGTCACTCTTTGTGGATGCATCGGCTTTTCAACAATCACTCAATAATCCTACAGACCCGGTTTGCTGAAAGTTGCGCACAATTCTGGACACATTTGTTCGATTATGTTGACCAAAAAAATCACGAAGTGCACGAAATGCATTTTGATTTGAACGCCCATTTTCATAAAAGGCTTCAACAATCTTAACGCGGTGCTCAATTGTGTACCTCTCCATGGTTGAATTTGTCAAACACTGAAACAAAAAAATGTCAAATCAGAGTTGGGCAAAAAAAACTTGACGTTAAGGTGTGACTCACAGTTAACATCGTGCATTATGGTTGGACCATTCTTTATTAGTCTTTAGCTGTTTCGCTGTGGTTGATATTTATTGCGACTTGTTGCTCCAAATTTTAGTTGTAAATTGTGTGGTGACAGTCCTGGGAAAGTAGATGAATTTTAAAAATTGGACGGACAATTTAAGAATTCATTTATAAAAGTATACCAATCGTAATCGATTATTGGTATTTTTTTTTTGTCGGACGTTTTTGAAACACTACACTGGAGCACTCAGACTCAAAAACTGATCCTTTGTACTGATTGTTGGTATTACCTCAGTTTCTTCTTCTTCATCTTTTTCTGCATATATCGTTATGGAATGGACCTATAGTCCGGAATGGACCTGGACCTCAACCAATAAACCTCACAGACGTCACGATCATTTGCTAACTATCTCCAGTTACGCACACGAAGTTTGTTGATGTCCTTGTCCGACAGTGTGCCCCATTGCGACTCGAAATCTCGTTATCCACGATTGGATGGCGCAGTTGCTTAAGTGCCTGCCCTAAGTTAGAGGGGTCCCAGGTTCGAATCCCATTGAAATCAAAGTTAATACGCTTTAATCCGGTTTTTCAAATCTGGTCACCAGTCACCATTTGCCGTTGGGATCAAATTAACGGCACTTTCACTGGAGCGGTCGATCAGTGGTAGTAGTCTGACTGTGGGTATCACAATGGACCAAAATGGTATAAGTGTGCTGGTGAGTTCACTATCAGCCCCCTAACCTAATCTATCCATGTGCTGTACATAACCTAACCTAGACGTTGGATCCCTGGATGCCAGACTCATGTCACTGCCCGTCTTCTCAAATCGCTGTCAACGCGAAGAGAACCGATCATCGGACGCGGAGGTTTTTCCTCGAAAAGAAAAAGTGCTTGTTTATCTGCTTTGGATTTCGTCCATACTTCTGCGCCGTAGAGTTGGACGGGGAAGGTCTTATAGAGAGTCTTAATAATAATAATAATAATGGCGGCGCTACAGTCCGAGGTGGACCTGGGCCCAGCTTCTCAGCAACCACTCGTGTTGTGCGTGCTATTGTTTTCTCACGAGTGGAGAGGACCTACGATGTCAAGATGTAACAAATGCTACTACTATCTCAAGATGTAACAAATGCATTGATGTTAGGGGAGATTATATTGAAAAATAAAAACAATTTAAATTGAATTCGCATTTTTCTTCATATCGATACCGAGAATATATTGAACGCCCCTCGTACAGTTTAATGCCGACAGTTATACTCTTTGAGCATTGTCAGTGACTCGAAAGAGGTGGAGCTGTGAACAATTTTTTTAGAAAAATTGTTTGTCTAATCTTGGAGTCGAACCTAGACTGTGAAAGTCGAATGCGCATGGGTCGACGCACGAACCCACACAGCCACGGGGTCAGCTGCATCTTGAGTCCAAAAGAACATTGAATGGCAAAAATTATTCTGCTTGATCTTGGTACTGACTATCTTCGTTCTGGGTACTGCGGAACCGATGTAGGCGAAGTCATTAACTACTGCGAAGTTATAGCTGCCCACTATGACGACCTACGGAAGACGACGTGATGAGGAGCCTACATCATCCGCTCTCACCTCATCAGCACCGAATAACTGCCATCTGATACGAGCAAAGGCGTCGCAGAGGGTTTCATCGCTTAGACCAAGCACACTTAGATGTTTGGCGAAGGTCTAGTGCCCCGTTAGTATACCGGTAAGTTGTCTGCAATCTTTTCTGTTAAGAGATAACAAAAAAGCCACGACCTTCTTACAGACGTTGGGGAGCATGCGCTTGGTCTGCCTACATCCTGCAGAGTCATGCCACCTGCGCTTGTGCTGTGGAAAGGTCCAACCTCTCGAGCATGCGCTTGGTCTGTCTACAATCTGGAGAGTTATGCCACCTGCGGTTGTGCTCTCGAGAAGTCCAACCATCGATGAATGCCCTAACCAAAGACGCGGGCAGTCCTAGCGTAGGTTCAGATCCTGAGAATGCCTCATCTGATCCTCGCCTAGCAAGTTCATCGGCGATCTCTTTTCCTGTGATCCCGTGAGCCAGACAAGTCTTAGTGAATTTAAGCTACCGATCAAATTCAGAGAAGACTTGCATTCCTGAACTATTCTGGAAGTGGTTATAGTGTTTAGCACGGCCTTAAGCACAGCTTGGCTGTCGCTACAGATGCAAATACTTCGCCCCTTTCACCTATTCTTCACACAGTTCGTGGCCATTAGGAACGCATAGGTTTCCGCTTGGAAAAACCGACGCAAATTTACTTATCAAGGTGCGCAGTCTAAAGTTGTCGCTCTCCACGAAGGCACCAGCACCAGATGTGCAGCAATACTGCATGCATTGATGCGTGCAGTGGACTTTACTTACCTGAAGTGCCAAGTCTCAGGTACAGGTGGCCGATTGTAGCAGTTTCACTTAGGCCAACATTGGCCCATTGCGGTACAGTGTGGTGAAGTCCCAAAATTGTACCAAATTGTCTCATCTTTTTTTTCTGAGGTAATTTTTACTCCGGTGCCATTCATTTTATCCCAACGGGAAATGGTGACTGGACCATATTCGATTACATTGGGATTCGAACCTGGAACCCACTTAACCAACTGCGCCATGCAGTCGTCTTGTCCCATTCTGCTGATCTACTACAATTGGTTTGCATCAAAATTGGAAATAGAGCCAACATGCATCGATGCGTGGAGTAAACTTATGTGTCCACTTACAGATAAAAACAAATTTTTTATTTTTACTGCACGCATTTCGATGCTACAAGCTAGCCTAAACTTTTCCATAAGAACGCATTGCTGTCATTGGACATAAGTGAACCTTGTCACAAAATCTGTTCGCAGCCTTCTACTCATTTTGGTGAAACCAATTCGATGAAAACTGTCTCAAAATAGATGAAATCTAATTCTTAACGAATCAAAGCATAAGTCATTAGGCATTGATTATTCCAATCATATTCAAGTTGCGTGACATCAATTGATTGAGTTGTTACGTTGGCCGATAACAATCCACAAAAGTGGAAACATTAACAAAGGAACAGTTGAGAAAATTGCTGATTTACTTGCGGCACGTAACAAAGCTTTGAGCGTGTCGCCATAACTCGATTCAAGCATATCACGTTCATATGCAAAAAGAAAATAGGCACGCAGTGATTGGTTTACTAGAATATAATGTCACGATATGAATGTCAAACGAAGCAGTAAATATTAAATTGACACACTATCCTATGCAGATTATTATAATAACTTATCCGTGCTCTCAAGAATTCAGACTGACTGCGCAGACTGTCTAGTCGCTGCGCAGATTACTGTTCAAATATTCAGATCTGTAGACAACTGCGTGCTGGGTTGCTTTCAGGTAGTCTGACAGATGCGTCAGCGCTGCCCAGAACGATTCCTTATTCCTTGATGTTGTCAATTCCATATACCGATTGTGCGTCACCTTAAGCGTTGACGTTCTTTTCTACCTTGCCCGGCTTCGAGTGAAAGATTCTTTAGATCGGTACTAAGCTGTCCATAAGTTCTACATGGCCTAGCCATCTTAGGCGTTGGATCCGTAGACGCTTGGTTAAACTCATTTCGCTGTGCATCTCGTTAAATCTTCTTCTCCAATTGCCTTCGATGAAAACAGGATCAAAGATCGTAAGCAGATCTTTTCTTTGGAAACAGCTTCTTCATCCGCTTTGGCTATTGTTCATGCGTCGTAGATCGTGACTGGGGTAATCAAAGTCTTGTGTTTTTTTTTTACAAGGGGCCCTACTACTCAATTGCTTTTTGAACCCAAAAAACCGGCAGTTGGCGTTGGATCTCAATGCTTATGTTGTTCCTACCCTTTACCAGGGAGCCGCGGTAAATGAAGTCCTTCCCTACCTCGAAGTTAGGTTCTTCTTCCTCTTCTTATGGCACTACAGTCCGAAGTGGACCTGGGCCTCACTCAACATGCCTCTCCAGCCAGCACGATCTTTCGCCAGCTGTCTCCAGTTTCGCACACCAATCCGGCCGAGGTCACCCTCGACTTGTGTGCACCACCTTGTACGTGGACGTCCTCTGTTGCGTTGTCCCACAGGCTCAGAGTCGAAGACTCTTCGGGCCGGAACTAAGTTGTCCATACGCTCTACATGGCCTAGCCATCTTAGGCGTTGGATCCGTAGACGCCTGGCTAGACTCATGTCGCTGTACAGCCCATACAGTTCGTGGTTGAACCTTCTCCTTCAAATGCCAGGACCAAAGATCGCGCGCAGAACTTTTCTCTCGAAAAGACCAAGAGACTGTTCATCCGCTTGGGATATTGTCCATGCCTCTGCGCCGTACAGCAGGACTGGGATGATCAAGGTCTTATATAAAGTCAGCTTGGTCTTCCGAGAGAGGGCTCTACTACTCAATTGCCTTTTCAGCCCATAAAAACAGCGGTTGGCAAGAGTTATTCTGCGTTTGATCTCGGTACTGATGTTGTTTGTACTGTTTACCGCGGAGCCGAGGTAGACAAAGTCCTTCACTACCTCAAAGTTATAGCTGCTTATGGTGACATTCTGGCCAAGTCGTCGATGTTGTGCGTCCTTTCTTGATGACAGCATATACTTTGTTTTGCCCTCGTTTACCGCCAGACCCATTTTAGGCGCTTCCGTTTCAATGCCAGCAAACGCATCATTGACGGCTCGCTGTGTTCGCCCAATCGCATCGATGTCATCCACGTAGGTTAGCAGTTGAACAAACTTTTGGAAGATCGTGCCTCTTGTGTTGGCCAGTGAGTTTTGCACGATCTTCTCAAGAACGATGTTAAAGAAATCACATGACAGCGCGTCGCCTTGTCTAAAACCTTATCTGACATTGAAGGTCTCGGTGAGTTCGTTACCGACCTTGATGGAGCAGCGAGAATTCTCCATCGTCATCCTGCTCAGTCTGACGAGTTTGGCAGGAATGTCAAAACTAGACATGGCGCTGTATAGCTCGTCTCTATACACGCTGTCATATGCGGCCTTGAGATCGACAAATAGGTTGTGTGTTGATTTGCATTTTTTGATTGAAGATTTGATCTATGGTGGACTTCCTTGGCCCAAAACCACCCTGATACGGTCCTATCAGATTGGTGACGAATGGTTTCAGGCGTTCACAGAGAATGGCAGAAAAGATCTTATAGGCGATGTTAAGGAGACCTCGATAGTTGGCGCAGTCAAAGGGGTCTCCTTTCTTGTGGATCGGGCAAACGATACTGAGATTCCACTCAACGAGCATGCTTTCCTCCGACCATATCTTACAGATGAGCTGGTGCATGCACCCTACCGGATCACCTCCAGCTGCTTTAAACATTTCGGCGGGCAGACTACCTGCACCAGCAGCTTTATTAGACTTCAGTCTCGATATCGCTATCTTGACTTCGTGTAGATCGGGGGGACGGTATTCTCTTCTATCATCGTCCGTTGTGTTCAGTAGAACATTCTGCCTGACAGCGGTATTTGTGTCCTCATCGCCGTTTAACAGTCTGCCGCCATTTAAATTCTCAGTATCGACTGCGAATCTGCTACTAGTTGTTCATTCTCGTACCGGCAGGCTTTTGCCCAAACTCTATATCCATTCGACGGTAGTAGGGCGCCGTGGCGTAGTGAGTAGGTGCGTCGACTCCTACGCTCGATGTTGTCAGTTCGATTCCCGAAAAACAGCAAACATTTTTTCACGGCTCTACCTCTTTCGAGTCACTGACAATGCTGTCTGACTGTCTAGAAAAAGCTTCTCAATCTCGCCATTCGGAGTCGGCATTAAACTGTAGGTCCCCTCCACTCGTGAGAGAACATGTACAACACGAGTGGTTGCTGAGAAGCTATGGCCAGATCCACCTCGGACTGTAGAGCCGCCATTATTATATTAGTATTTTCACCTTCTGCTAGAACTTTCCATAGCACATCTCGATCGCGCGCTTCTCGTGCTCTTTCTTTTTCTTCCTGGGAAGCCGGTTCTCTTTCCGTCTTCTCTGTTCGTAGAGCTCACGAACAACTCTCGTAGTTCGATGCAGCGTTGCCTTGTAGGCTTCTTGCTTGGCTGCATGTGCCTGCCTGCACTCGTTTTCCCTAGATGGTGTTTTAAAACCCAGCACATCAGCAACGGCTTCTCTGATGGCTCTGTCCATTGTTAGTGCAGGCGACGTCGAACTTTCGGAGAGTTTCAGGGAGACTCGATCGACAAAGTGCCTGGCAGTCTGTTGCAATTGCAGCTTTTCGACGTTATCGACTCCGTTGTTCTCTCGATATCCGTGTCCTTACCTTGGCCACAATAAGGAAATGATCCGAGTCGATGTTGGCGCCTTGGAACGTTCGGACATCAAGAATACTGGAGGAGTGTCTAACGTCGATCTGGTTGACGGTTGATTGATCAGGGGACCGTCAGGTCCCTTTATGGATGTTGAGGTGTGGGAACCGTGAAGTCCACCAGCCTGAGCCCGTTTTCGTGCAGGCTGTGCTTATCGATGACTCTAGCAAAGATGTCCCCTTTACTCAGCTTAGAGTTGAAATCTCCTAGGACGATCTTGGTGTCGAAGCTGGACGCTCTGTAGACAATAAGTCTGCCATCAGTGAAAGTATTGAAGAAGATCTAAATCTCTCGATTTCATCGCGAGCACAACATTTAGACTTGTCTCACGCCGCATTCTGGTGTATTTTGCATTCAGACTCGCATCTTCAGTCTTCTAAAGTCACTCTAGAATTTAAGCCGGCTGACAACGGAATGTGTCGAAAATCGAACGTCGATTGGGTTCTTGAACACCAGCGCTTAAATGACCAATTGACACAGCATTTTCTTCAGCGACGAGGCTTAATTTTCACTCGGTGGATACGTTAACAATCAAAATTGTTGCATATGGAGAAGTGAATCCATATGTAACTGTTGAGAAACCATTGCATCCAGCAAAATGTCACTGTATGGTGTGCTATTCGGTCTCGTGATGTGATTGGTCCATACTTTTTCGGAAAGAAGGAAGGTGTTACCATTTCCTGTTCACCAGGATTGGATGATTTGCCGTCGTTGGATCTATTTTTGTGGGGTTATGTAGATAATGTTCTTACAACACAATCTTGACAAAAATGTAAGGTCTTGACGTGATGTAAGGTCGGGGCCGAGTTCTTGCCCTTGACCCTTGACCTTGTCGGCATCGAATCCTGCAAGAATTCTCGTGGAGAATATTCGAATGGTTTTATATTCCATGCATAATGGCAAACTAATAATTTCATAAAAATTTAAGTCATAAATGTGTTTTATTTAAATTTATTTTCAATGCCAGTTGGATGACCCTGTATTCTTAACTGCCACAAATTGTCATGAGAAATAGGACTTTTTGACATTTTAACACGAATGAAACTAACACAACTTGTTTATGTGCAGTGAGCTACGGACATTCATCAAATAAGATACACCACTGCATTTGCCCGTTACGTTTACTGAACCTCACTCAATGACACTACAAAAGGCAAAACCCAGTTCTGGTGCCCTGTGTCGGCGTCACATTTTCCTAGGTGTGCTAGCACTTCAATCAATCAACACCAGGGAGATTCCGTGTTGAAGCCAGTCAATCACATCCCGTCCACTCCCAGCTGCTCACCGATCATTGTAACGTAATCTTTCAGATGACATCAGCAGGCGATGGTTGGTTGCGATTTTGCTACACGGATATTCTGTCAGTGTGCACTGAAATTCTAATCAACTCTGCTGCGCCCCCAGAAATGTCATCTCTTCACCTGTCAACAGATCGTGAGTGAGAACATCGATATCGGCTTCAGTGATTGGCACTGCTGCCTACTTTTCCATTACAAATCTCCCAAGAACTGGGTTTAAACGTCTACATCATACCGGCAGCATGGCAGTCAACGAACATGTCTTGCTTGCTAATGTGAAGCGGTTTTTTTTCGCTCAATTAACATACGATCCGCGTACTTTCTACAGCTCTACCGCGAACAGGTACACGCACTAAGCCGAGCTTAGATGGCAATTACTTGAGACAATTAGCACGCTACTGGAGGGAAATCCTTCAAGTGAACCATTCACCTTTCATTGCACATGCGTAGCTTGCTGCATTCACTCATGTATCGAGTCACGAGATTCGCGACAAAATGTTCGTTAAAACTAGATCGGGACTCGAGATTTCAAGTTCACGTTCGATCTCGGTCGTGAGAGCCGCTGCGGGAGCGTCACGAGAACGTTCCGCTGTCACCGTGGTCGACAAGTAGACAGGTTTGTTTTTACATTTTTTTGTTTTGTTTTTCCGTTTTTTTGTCCAATTAATTCACACCGTTTATTTATTGAAGTGATCACAACTAATGATTTGACAGTTACTTATGACAGTTTGCACTCGGCGGCGTGCGCTCGGCGCTGTGAATGCGTAATTAAACGTTACCGCTGCTCGATTGGATATCGTTTTGTTAGCTGCCCTTACTAATTAAGGCGTAAAGGCGTTGTAATTGGGTGGGAAAAATGTGAGCAAGTTCAGAAATGGAAATGTAAACATCAGCGTTGCCAGATGTCTGAAGCAAAAATGAGATGGAAGATCAATCTGGACCAGCTTTCTCGTCAGTCACTCGGAAAAGAAGTATGTATTATTCAAACAGGTGTACAACCTAAACTTCCTTACTGTTCAAAACTTATCGTGGTAACAAGAATGGCATGAATGGGTAACGCAAGCATTCTTAGGTCAATACCTCCAATTGCTCTGACTGCTCTACAACAGTTCACAAACTATCTAAACGGTCTTCCAATAGGAACTTCCGAACTTTGAGAGTTGTTAGCGGCCACATTGTTGAAGCTAAATCTGTCAAATTGACTGTCATTTATTCAGTCTGTTCTGCCAAATCACCATGGACCGACAAAGCGTTCAACAACACATGCAAATAATAAAATGATTTGATGAAAATGGACGTTCTGTTCGGGCAGCATTCCACGCGCTTCGCCCATTTTACGGTCGCCAAAAGCGTCAAACCAAGAGGACTATTCGAAGTGTGCTGGTTAAATTTGAGTTCACTGGTTCAGTAAATGATAAACCAACACCTGTACGTCGACGAAACGCAAGATCTGCCAAAAACATCGCCGCTGTCCGTTAGAGTGTGCAGGAAAATCCGAGGCAGTCAATTTCGTGTCGCTCACAAGAGCTCTGACTTTCGCAGACAACAACATGGTGAATTTTGCGTACTGACATGGGCCTGCACCCGTTCAAAATTCAACTCAACGACCAGGCCATAGACAATGGAGTGTGTTTGCTGTATGGGCTCTGGAGCAGTTAGAAACTGACCTTATTTTTTATCGAACAATCATCTTCAGCGATGTGGCCCATTTCTGGATGAATGGGTACTTCAACAAACGAAATTGTGGAATTTAAGACGATAGCAATCCAGATTCGCAGTCGAAACTGAGAATTTGGAAAAATCATTTCTGCAGACTGTTAAACGGCAATGAGGACACAAATACCGCTATCAGGCAGAATGTTCCACTCAACTTAATAGACGATGAAAGAAGAGAATACCGTCCCCCCGATCTACACGAAGTCAAGATAGCGATGTCGAGACTGATTCTCAGTATCGTTTGCCCGATCCACAAGAAAGGAGACCCCTGTGACTGCGCCAACTATCGAGGTCTCCTTAACATCTATATAAGATCTTTTCTGCCATTCTCTGTGAACGCCTGAAACCATTCGTCACCAATCTGATAGGACCGTATCAGGGTGGTTTTGGGCCAAGGAAGTCCACCATAGATCAAATCTTCAATCAAAAAATGCAAATCAACACACAACCTATTTGTCGATCTCAAGGCCGCATATGACAGCGTGCATAGAGACGAGCTATACAGCGCCATGTCTAGTTTTGACATTCCTGCCAAACTCGTCAGACTGAGCAGGATGAGGATGGAGAACTCTCGCTGCTCCATCAAGATCGGTAACGAACTCACCGAGACCTTCAATGTCAGATAAGGTTTTAGACAAGGCGACGCGCTGTCATGTGATTTCTTTAACATCGTTCTTGAGAAGATCGTGCAAAACTCACTGGCCAACACAAGAGGCGCGATCTTCCAAAAGTCCGTTCAACTGCTAGCTTACTCGGATGACATTGACGTGATTGGGCGAACACAGCGAGCCATCAATGATGCGTTTGCTGGCATTGAAACGGAAGCGGCTAAAATGTGTGTGGCGGTAAACGAGGGCAAAACCTAGTATATGCTGTCATCGAGAAAGGACGCACAACATCGACGACTTGGCCAGAATATCACCATAGGCAGCTATAACTTTGAGGTAGTTAAGGACTTCGTCTACCTTGGCTCCGCAGTAAACAGTACAAACAACATCAGTACCGAGATCAAACGCAGAATAACTCTTGCCAACCGCTGTTTTTATGGGCTGAAAAGGCAATTGAGTAGTAGAGCCCTCTCTCGGAAGACCAAGCTGACTCTATACAAGACCTTTATCATCCCAGTCCTGCTGTACGGCGCAGAGACATGGACAATATCCCAAGCGGATGAACAGTCTCTTAGTCTTTTCGAGAGAAAAGTTCTGCGCGCGATCTTTGGTCCTGTTTGCGTTGATGGCATTTGGAGGAGAAGGTTCAACCACGAACTGTATGGGCTGTACAGTGACATGAGTCTAGCCACATGAGATCCAAGAGCGTCCAATGCATCAAGAAGAAATCACTGTTTGGTGTGAATTTTGGGCTGGCTGCGTCATCGGTCCGTACTTCTTTGAGAACGACTCACCGTCAACGGCGAGCGGTATAAGTCGATGATAACCATCTTCTTTTGGCCTGAATTAGATGATGTTGACGCCAACGACATGTGGTTTCAACAGGACGGTGCTACGTGCCACACAGCTCACGCCACAAGCTATTTGAGGGCATGATCATCTCACGTGGAGGCAATGTGAACTGACCACCGTGATCGTGCGACTTGACCCCGTTAGAATTTTTCTGGTGTGGTTTTCTGAAGTCGCAGGTCTATGGAAATAAGTCACAAGCCACAGCGACCCTCAAAGCAAACATAACCCATGCCATCGGTCAAGTTCAGTCTGATTTACGAGTACGCGCTAGAGTCATGGACATTTTCAGATGCACGCGATCCGCCGCACACCACCTAGGGCAAAACATCACAATCGACAGCTACAATTTTGAGAAAGTGAAGGAGTTTGTGTACCTCTGGGCAAACGTGAACTCCACGAACGACATCACAGTGGACATCCGCCCTTGGCAACCAATGCTACTTCGGTTTGTCAAAACTCCTGACTTGAAGAACCAAAATTATGCTCAGCAAAACTCTTATTTTACCAGTCCAGCTATATGGAGCAAAACTGCAGAGCAGATTTTTGGTGCCTTCGAAAAAAAATTCTATGTCGGATCTATGGTCCCGTCTGCGAGGAAGGCGAATGGAGGAGAAGACACAACCGCGAACTCTATGAGCTGTACACGAATGTGTTCATCGTCCGGAGGGTTAAAATCCATAGACTAATTTGGCTCGGCAACATCGAGCGCATGGACAACAACACTCCAGCTAAGAAGGTCTTTGAATCCGAATCCGAGGAAGACCGAACGTCCGGCATAAATACCAAGTCATCGCGGACGCAAGACAACTTGGTCTTGATGACTGGAAGCAGCGTGCCCAGGACTGTCAACGATGGAAGGCAGCGATATTTCAGGCTCGGACCCTCTATGGGTCGTAGGCCAGGCCATAGGTCGTAAGTAAGTTATATCCCGCTCAGCAACCGTCAATAAAACGATCATACTCACCCAGTCATAGCTACTTTCAATGGCATTCGATGTTAAAACCATTTTCTTAGCTGTCACCTAGCAAAATTCTTCAAATTAACAGAGAAAAATTGGAAATTTGGATGATGATGTGATGTTTGCAAAGGGCACCGGGAAAATAATTGTCCCATTAAAAAAGGATACGCAACGCACAACCCAGAAGGAGGCGCAGCGAAGCACATAAGTTATTTCTAAAATTCAACTTTTCGTTTACTTTTTGAACGATATTTTCCAAAACATCACAGCGACATCTGTCCTAAAATCGTAGGACTACTATTGGCGACTGCCCAGCAATACAACAAACGATTTCAGCGCCACCTGGATTTCGAATTCTCAAAACACTCTATCGCCAGATCAATTGCTGACAGTTTGATCGACACTCTTGGGGTACTTGGGCAAAACTTTACTGAGCTTGCAATACACTCGGGAATAAAACAACCTAACGTTTCAAATTAACTTGAATTCCTACCGAATAACATACAGATATACCGCGTGATGCTTCAGCTCACTTTCATTGAGAAAGCAATACTTCACATGACCACTGACCATTTACGTAACCTTCAACTTCAGAGACCACTTGGCCTGTTTATGTCCGTTTATCCACAAACCCTTGCACGAAGGGACCGGCCAGACAGAATGCGTGCTTAATTGTGCTAAATATTCTCAATTCCATTGGGCGCACCCTGGCGCATCGTTGGCACGAAATTGGAGGGCGCCCTGCTGGGATGGTGTGAAACTGATACTAAAGATATGCGAATGAGTTATTGAAGCGGAATGCAGATGCTTTGAATACACGAAGAACCAGATTAACAGGCTGGCACATCTGCGCCACCTCTGACGTGTAGATGCGATTGGTGCAATGACATGGTTTGAGCCACCAGGACGGGGAGACAAGGTGTCGCATACGTGTCACACTGGGCTTGTTTATTTTTTGCTGAATTCGAAATAACTTAATGATGGACCGTAAATTCGTCTTAATTTGATTAATTCTTGGCGGTAATGAATTTGACGTATTTCATCTGATCGATGACATTGTGGTTTATAAGGTTATCCGTCTATTGTCATATCCGATTTCTGACAACTTCTGAACCGTTTGTAGTTAAGGCGTCAAATTTGGACTGAGGGTGTAGCTATCCAACTCACACACATATTTAGAACTTCATTTTGAAAAGGACTAACAAAAATAGTAGTAGGTTATGCACGATCTTCCAAAGTCCGTACAGTTGCTAGCATACGCTTGGTCGAACATAGCGATCCGTCAATAAGGTTTTTGCTGGCATTGAAACCGAAGCGCCTGAAATGGATCCGGCGATAATCGAGGGCAAAACGAAGTATATGTCGCTTTCGAGAAACGGCATTCACTACCGACGACGTGCCCTCAATGTCACAACACGCAGCTACAATTTCGAGGTGGACAACGACTTCGTGTATATCTATCGCGCTAAGCTGTTCGAAAAACGTCATGGTCGGGATGAAGCGCAGAATAATTCTTGCCAATCGCTGCTTATTTGGGCTGATAAGGCAATTGTATGATTGAGTCCTCTTTCGAAAGACCACGTCCTGCTCCACGGCGAGGTACATAATAATATCCAAAGCGTATAAAGAAGCCTTTGGTCGTTTCGAGAGAAGAGTTCTGCATACGAACTTTGGTCCTGTTTGCGTTGTGGGCGATTGGAAGACAAAATTGAACCACCAACTGTGCGGGTCATACACCGACATGAGTATAGTCAAGTGTCTACAGACTCAACACCTAAGATGGTTAGATCATATCGAGCGTATTGCCAACCTAGCTCCGATCTGAAGAATTTTCCACTTTGACCATTTGGGACTTGGAACTATGGACAACGTTTGAAACTTTAACTCAAACATTATTCAAGCATCCTAATCCTTATCACAGAAGGCTAACATTTTAGACGTCGACAAAACTGTCTAGTTTCGCTTTACTTATATATTTTAGATGGTAGTAGGCAACGTCTTGTAGGCAGTCTTAGTCCACGTCTACCACGGACTTCGATATCAGATTTTAATGGTGACTGAAACCACCCCGCTTTTTATGAATTTTAGAAGATCCGATATATCTTCATTCACTAAGTCCGCAGTATCTGTGGAGAATCATTGTCCCAACGAAGCTAGGCGCCGATTCTGGAGGGCTGGGCAGTAGCAAAGGAGATGTTGGATCGTCTCGGTCTCTTCCTCATCGTCGCAGCTCTGGCAGAGATCGCCGGATTGCGCATTCCGTTTCCGGAGCAATGTTTCGATTGGTTAGTGTCCTGTGATCACTCCGATGAGCACGCGGAT
The DNA here is from genome assembly GCA_930367185.1 of Myathropa florea. Lineage (NCBI taxonomy): Eukaryota > Metazoa > Arthropoda > Insecta > Diptera > Syrphidae > Myathropa > Myathropa florea. Next base: position 78,648,118 of record OV884003.1, on the reverse strand, counting down.
CGAGTTCCAACGCCAGAAGCTTCTTTGTTTTGCCGTTGGCCACGTCGATCTTGTGTGACAGTCATTTCTTGCAAACCAAGACAAGTTGGCCTCTTTTCCTATTGTGTCGCTCATGATCCGGTATACTGCACTGATCGGTGGTCGCAGTAACGTGTCCGCTTCGCTGATGTCCATTTCAGACCCATGTCTGAAAATTCGTCCACTCTTTCGTTCCCTGCGATTGAGCTGTGGCCCGGGACCCGGCAGAGTTGGACTTTGTGGTGACTGACGGACCTCAGTGAGTCGCGGCAGTTCATAACAGCCTTTGATCTCGTTGACTATAGTTCAGCCTGGCTGTCTACAAAGATGGTGATATCCGATGGTGGGATGACGGTTTTTTGTATGCATTTGGCTGCCTTCTCAATCGCCAAAATCTCCGCTTGGAACACACTGCAAGTGTTAGGGAGTCTAAAGGATTCCTTTCTGTGTCTGTGTAGATTTCGTCCGCTGTCCATTTTTGACCGGTCGGTGAAGAGGGCAATCTCGTGGTCGTTGATAGGTTAGGTTAGGTTAGGGGGCTGCTAGTGATTTCACCAGCACACTTAGACCATGTTGGTCCATTATAATATCCACAGTCAGACTACTACCACTGATCGACCGCTCCAGTGAAGTGATCCCAACGACAAATGGTGACTGTACCAGATTTAAAAAACCAGATTAAAGCGTATTAACTTTGATTTCAATGGGACACGAACCTGGGACCCCTCTAACTTAGGGCAGGTCATAACCAACTGCACCATTCAGTCGTCTTGTGGTCGTTGATAACGGCGTTCGATAGCCACTTGTCCCTGTCGGGGAATAGAGTTGGTTACATTTTGGTCTTATTTCAAACATTTGACGTGACATGTGACACTCACTGTGATTTCGCACAATAGAATGTGAGTGCAATGACATTTATAACTGAGCAAAAGATGGTCAACGAGGAGAAGGCTCACTTAGGTGTTTGTTGGAAGCAAAAAAAAAACTACATAAAAATATGTTTCTGAATATAGTGGGAAAAATTAGAAAAATTAGATTCAAAAATGTTTTCCAATTGCAGGAGAAAAATAAAGCGAACAAAAACATCAACTTGGTAAAACTCTAACACTGATTGGCAGACAAACGCACAGCCTAACCTGTTGAGTCATTTTCTTCCTCTACGGCGTGAGATAGACCGGGCCCTCCTCTCCAGCTGGCAGGATCTTTAGCCAGTTAACTGTAATTACGCACGTAGTAGTGTTGCATGAGGTCCTTCTCCACTTGTGTGTGCCATCGGAGTCCCCTAGTGTGTTAACCCGCGGCCGCGAATTCAATGACTCTGGAACAGTGTTGTCCATGCATGTCCATAGCATTTGGAGGAGAAGGATCAACCACGAACTATATGGGCTGTACAGCGACATAAGTCTAGCCAGGCGTCTACAGATCCAACGCCTAAGATGGCTAGGCCATGTAGAGCGTATGACAACTTAGCTCCGTCCAGAAGTCTTCGACTCTGAGTCCGTGGGACAACGCAACAGAGGACGTCCACGTACAAGGTGGCGCACACAAGTTGAGGGAGACCTCGGCCGGCTTGGTGTACGAAACTGAAGACAGCTGGCGAGAGATCGTGCTGGCTGGAGAGACATGTTGGGTGAGACCCAGGTCCACCTCGGACTATAGCGCCCTAAGAAGAAGAAGAAAAAAAAGTGTTGTCCATGCGCTCTAGAGGCCTGGCTAGACTCATGTCGCTGTACAGTCCACACAGTTCGTGGTTGAATCATTTTCGTCAAAAGCCATCAACGCAAACAGACTAAAGTTTGAACGGAGATCATAGAAGTCATCCCAGCCGTTGTCATCCTTTCTATCGTTATTCTTGTCCTCCGTTGGGGCGTGGTCGCAGATAAGGCTGATGTTGCCGAATTTTGCCTTGAGGCGGATTGTTATGAGGCGCTCGCTTATGTACTTAAAGCTTAGAAATTCTTGCCTATGTCTGTCTCGACAATCAAACGGGCATAAGAACAAGTGCTGCGTTTGTCGCAGGTTTTCAACCTCATTTTGCCCAGTCCATTCCATTGCATCCCGGTGATGTCTGCCTTGTAGGCTTCTAGAGCTCCCGCAAGTTCATCGGCAGCATGTGGTGTGTTAAGGCACCCCACATTCTAACAAAAATTGTTTTACTTATTTTGTCGGTCGTCAGCAATAGAATCATCTAAATCCGAGACTTGTTGTAAATTCATAACTGGAAAGGCTGTATGTCAACTTGAACTGTGCATTTGCAGAGATCGTTACTGGCATCTCAGCGAGTTGAGAGCAATCAACAGCACAGGCCCATGCCCTCCACCTTCCACACTAATTTTATTTCAAGCTGTCACATATAATTTCATTGGGACTTGGCGTAGTCCCACTTAAGGGGGAATTATAATGGGCGTACAAAAACAACAGAACTGAAGCAGTCAAGCAAATACACAAAAATGATACAATGTGACCATAGTAACAGCTTCGTTCAGTTTCCGTGAGTTCGGTCACTTTTGCGTAGTTACGGGAGAGCGAAATGAACCGCTATCTACTCGTAAGTATACAAATATCAGTTGACAGCTGAATTCTCCTCAAGTTTCTATATGCAAATATGGACAATTCTAAATTTGTCGATGCTTCTGGTTTATTGTCGTTTGCTTTTGACATTAGTGTAAGTTTTCGCACAATTATTACAGTTGGTCCTTTAAGTTAACGAAACTTAACGAAACTTATCAAAACCCTTTGACGGTTATGCAAAACTATAGGGATAAGTCAGTAAGTTGATTTAAGCCCACTGCAGTCAATTATGTTTGGGCCTTAAAAGTCTTGGAACTTTTGACTAAAACCGGTAAAGTGTCAGCATTCGAATTTTGAAGATCTGAAAATGCAGTTTTTTTTAATTCGCGAGAAAGTTTTAAAATAATGGATCAACAATTTGATTTTCGGTCCAGTTTTCGAAACATCAAACATTAAAAACTATTTTTCTACCCATCAATTTTCTACTCACATCGACGTATACACCAACATTTTGATCTCTTTTGGCAGATGACAAATTTGCATTATAACGGTGTCATCACGGAACACTATCTAATAGGTTAGCACGCCAGAAAACTTAGAGTTTTGTCTTACGCTTTCTGTAGAACGAGGTGAAAGTGGTTCCACTTTTTCCCTACGCCTTTTCTGCACATACCCGGCTCTAGCGTCACTCAGACGTACAGATTAGGGAGCCTTCTTCAGCACTTGCAATCTTAGTGCGATATCTATTGGTAGTCTCCAATGCTATGTAAAAAGCCCTTCTGATGATGGCGCTACAGTCCGGAATGGACCTGGGCGTCAACCAACACGCCTCTCCAGCTGTCACGACCTTAAACCAACTGCCTCGAACCACGCACATCAAGTTGGTTGAGGTCCTTTTTCACTTGTGTGCGCCATCTGTTTCGTGACCGTCCTCTATTGCATTGTCCCACGGTCGCTTATATTTACAGTACCCTTGGTTTCCTTTTAAAGTAAATGGTCCACACATGTCAGCACTATGCCATCAGATTTTGATCTAATGCAAGAAAGGCCTTAATTGTGCGAAGGTTGTTGAACATCTCGCAATAAATTGCCTCTCTTACTTCACCTTAACGCTCTCTTAATAAATTATGTAAATTTTTATCATAAATAAATGAATAGCCATCGCAAAACTAAAAGCTTTCAAAATGATTTGACAAGCTTAATGCCAAACTGAACAATCTTCAACCACTTCAAAATTAGTTCAGTGTCTAAGCTTCTGAACTTGAAACCATTCATCGCATAAATCCACTTCAACGGCCAAGCGATTGAGCAACGAAATGTCAAACAATTAAAGCCAGACAAAGCCAGCCGCTGGCTGCACACGAGACAAATAAGCAACCAACTAACCCTCTTCGCTTTCAACTTCCAAAAAAAAAGACCGTGGCTGAGTCAGGCAGTGTCTGATTTAATTCAATTTAAGGGAAACCAACGTAGACTAATCATTCAATGGACACGCCGCCATGCGTTCGCAAAATTTAAAAAGAAAGAAAAACGCAAAAAAAAAACTCCAAGCGAAACCGGAAGCTACGCGTGCTATTTTCAATTTTAATTGACCAAACGGCAGACGCTGTGCGCCACACGCCATCCATCTGGAATTGCTATTTATGGTCTCCTGTCAGATTGACAGCTTAAGTTGAATTCATTTGTATCAGTTAACGTGATGGCATTGCATTTCGTGAACACCGGGAAATATTCAAGGCTTAAGGTTTTTCGCTATAAAAGTGATATTTTGCACGAAATGTCTGCGAGCACGTTGAATGACAGAGTGATAGGTGCGCGGACACAACCGAACACAGCTGACCCTTGCCGTTTCGTTATATAACAGTGCACTCGCAAATGTGAGATCGAACTGTCAACGATCAGTGACAAGCTTGTGTCGGTGATTACGTGAATATTGGCAGATGCATATGTAATTGACTGGGTATGTGTTGTGGCTTAGGATACAAATAAATTTGGGATCACTGCTTGGCCACGTTGGACAGCATATAACCACTAGTTCATCGTCGCGTTTGAAGGCATGGTGTGGAATTGGCTTTTAGTGTATCTTTCAATCTTTTCGGCGGAATGTAGGCCGTGCGGTTTGTAAAATTGCTGACGCAAATTGATGTCATTACGGATTCGCAGACAAGTTTATTTGAGCGAAGCTCGTTCGTCTACTGCGTAGAAATTTTACTGTTTTTGAAAAACAAAATAGAATTTAAAAACCACAAAACTACAGGCGAAATGTCATAGGGATATTCTTTCAAAGAAGAAGATAATGTTTATCCAGTAGATTGCGTATGCATTACTTATTGATCGAAATAAATATCCACATCAATAAGCACAGGGTGTTCTCTATGTTTCAGGAATTTGTTGAAAATAGCTGGCAATACCCAACGTGTAATGGCACAACCTATTTCATATGATATTGTAATTTGGTATCACTTATTGTACGTTACAACAAATTCAAATGTGGCATCTTTTTAAATTCATTCGCCAATAAACTTTAACTACAACAGATTTTATTTGGGTGTCATTTCGGTTTTAATGACACTTGTCAGTTAAAATTTGCATCAACGTGGTGAAATTGTTAAAAAATGTAACTAACATTAAAAAACACTTGAAAAATGTAATTAAAAATTTTGCATGATGACAAAAATTACACGACATGTTTAGTTTAAGCCCTGTGGCGAACGAATAATTTTGAAAAACTGAAGAAATAAAGTACAGAAGGGATGACAATTTAGTCAACGTAGACCAGAAAAGAGTAGATTGAGTTAGAGTGTTTCTGAATGTCCGAATGCAACAGACTTGGAAATATCTGCCATGCTTGTCGAAAATTCCCAGAAAACAATTGAATTTTTTCCCGATTTTTTTATTTTTTTTTATTGACACAACAGCTGCAGAAAAATGTCCATGGATCGCGAAACTGGAGTTCTCGAGTTTTAGAGTTTAGAATTTTAGAGGTGGACCTGGGGTTAGCTTCTCAGCAACCCAGTTGTGCGTGCTGTTGTTCTGTCACGAGTGGAGGGGATCTACTGTTTAATGCCGGAGAACGGCGAGATTGAGAAGCATTTTCTAGACAGTTCTACTCTTTGAGCATTGTCAATGACTCGAAAGAGGTGGAATCGTGAAAAAATTTCTGTCGACGCACCTGCCCACTACGCCACGACGCCCACAGGAGTTCAATACAGATGACAATTATTTTTGGCAAAAAATCGACTTGGAGGGCTTTGTTTATTATTGTTGTTGAGGGTATATTGCACCGCAACCTTCAAGATATATTGTGCCTCCTTTTAATACCCTAGCACTATTACGAGTTCCTCTGTTGTAATGGACCCTGTTGCGCATAGGTAATTAAATCAGTTCTAGAGTATTCTCTCTAATCCTTAAGGAATCTGAGAATGAGAGCTGGTTCTAGTGATTACATTTCTTCTTCTGATAGTAGGTACTTGCCCAGACTTCTTTTTCTTTTGTGGGCTAGTGCCTCACAAAATCCCAGTATATGTTCTCGAATTTCATTAAATTCTCCACAAAATCTGCAGAGACCTTCTTCTGATACCCCTAGTTTCCTTAGATGCTCCCTGAGTCTGCAGTGCACCGTAAAGAAGACTGTTAGGATACGGAGGTTGTTCTTGCTTATTATGATGCATGCCTCGAACCTCTTTCGGTTGTACTGCCCTAGGAGTTTCTTGGCCGACTTCATTCCACGAGCGTTGTTCCAGGTTTCTGTCCGGTTCCTTTTTTCTAGTTCCCTAAATTCTTCTCTGAGGATATGGTCTCCTACAGCGCAAAATGGTTCAGGGCCTATGAAGGGTTCTAATGGTCCTTTCCTTGCCAGGGAGTCGGCCATTTCATTGCCTTCTATCCCCGTATGACCAGGAATCCAGCAGGGTTTTAACCGATTCCTCCTATTCAACTCTTTGAGCTTCTGCAAGCATTCCCATACAAGCTTGGATTTGATGATGTAGGAGTCTAGTGCCATAATAGCGGCTCGACTGTCCGGCATTCTTGCTATGTCGCAGTTGCTATAATTCCTTTCAAGACTGATCTGAACGCATCTGTCTATGGCACTGCGACTGGATGACGCAGTTAATTAAGTGCCTGCCCCAAGTTGGAGGGGTCCCAGGTTTGAAACCCAGTGAAATCGAATCTGGTCCAGTCACCGTCTGCTTTTTGTTGTTTTTTTGTTTGTAATGTATTTTTATAGTTGAGTTCATGTTTACATTATGTCCTAGACAAAAATACTTAAATCTAGCTTAACAATCTTAACAAATGTTCTTAAATCTAACTTACTGACCCTAAACGGGTACACAAAGCTAATCTATCAAATTTACGGCACTGGAGTAGGTTGCTACCTGCCAGTACAATGGACCGGTTTTGAGTCTGAGTGCTCCAGTGCAAAGTTTCCAAAATCATCCAAAAAAAAAAAATTCCGCTTGAAAGATGCTGGTACATTTGTCCATGGGTTCGAAGTATTTTGTCCTGGATCCAAAGACCCCTGCCCCAGTTCCTTCATCAGTTCTTGATCCATCTGTATAACATTTTACTGTGTTGCTGTCAGTCTGTGGACCATGGATTCATTGCTCCAGTCCCTTTTTGTGCTGAGCTTAAAGTAGGCCCAAACGACGAACATGCTCGCCGAACTTGTTCGTTTGCGTTAACCCCTTCCCCTACACGGCGAACACATTTGACGAACATTCATTTCGTGTTGTTTCTTCAAACCGTCAACATGTGTGAAAGTGAAACGCAAGTGGTGAATTCATCTATAAAATCATGGCTGACTGTTGACATTGTGCTTAATCCGCGATATGCACTCGGCGACGTTCACAGCAAAAATGAGGTTTGCTCGCGAACATGACCCTACACGGCGAACACCAAAGCCAACGAACACGACAAAATCAAAATTTTTCGCTAACAGCTAGCGGCTCGCGAACCAGCCCATACATGATGAAAATGCGGCGAGCACGAACAAGTTCGGCGAGCATGTTCGTCGTTTAGGGCTACCTTTACTGGTGAATTTCTTTTGGAAGTTAAATTTCCTAATCGCGTCATCCTTCGGAATGGCCAGGTGTGGTAGCCTTTTGACTAGTGCGTCGAATTGCATCTCTGTAATGCACCTGTCTTTTCCTATTCCTATCCCTTCTTTTGCCATTCTCATGATTGTTTTGTTTGCACACTCTGCAACCACTAGATGCAACGGAGTCAGCGCCAGTAGCACCTCCATGGCCGCAGTTGGGCAAGTTCTCATGGCTCCTGTAATACAGAGGCATGCCAGCCTTTGAACTTTGCTGAATGTCTCCCTCGCGCTGATCAGATTGGTTCTCTTCGTCCAAGCTATTGCACCATAGGTTATTTGTAGGTCGAACAGTAGAGATGTACATCCAACTTAGAATATTTGGACTACATCCTCAGGATTTGCCGGCCAGACTCCGGCAGATCATCAGAGCACGCGACTCTTTCCTGGTTATCTCTTCTGTATGTTTTTTCCAGATAAGTTTGCTGTCTAGGATTACTCCCAGATATTGACCTTCTTTCACCAGAGTCAGTATTGCACCCGACAGACTAAGTGGTTTTAGTCGTTCCAGATTTCGTTTCCTTGTAAAGGGAACTATGGTGGTCTTTGCTCAGCCCAGCCGACAAACATCTATCCTTAGTTATTGTTAGTTCCCATTTAATAATATCGCATAGGGTTTCCTCCATTTTTCCTCTGGCTATGATTACTAAGTCACCGGCATATGCCTGACATTTGATGCCATGGTTTGTCAGTATTTCTAGAAGCTCGTCTACAACTAGGCTTCACATGAGAGGAGATAGCACTTCTCCTTGTGGACATCCTCTTGTTATGTCGACTTTTATTATGCTTCCTGGTGTGTGAGTTTCCGCTGATCTTGTGCTCAGGAATTCATACATCCATTTGGATTTTTTTTTTCAGAGGATTTTTTGAGGAACTATTGAAGCACTCAGACTCAAGACTGGTCCATTGTACCGCCAAGTTGCAACCTTATCCAGTGCCGTTAATTTGATCCCAACGGCAAATGGTGACTGGACCAAAATCGATTTCACTGGGATTCGAGTCTGGGACCCCTCGAACTTGGGGCAGGCACTTAACCAACTGCGCCATCCAGTAGTCCTCATACATTTGGATATTGTGTGGTTTATAACCTTTTTGTCCAGAGCTCGAACAATTGCTTCATGAGATGTGTTGTCAAATACACCTTCAATATCCAAATATTTCTTTCGCTTTCTCGCGCTTTCGATAGTTTCTGTCAGTTGGTAGAGTGCAGTTTCTGTGGATCTGCCTCCCCTATATCCATGCTAACAGTAGTGAAGAGGGGATGCGTGTAGTACTTCCTCTCTTATGTATACAGTTGTCCATAGCCTTTTCCATAGTTATAAGAAGAAAGAGGAAAATGTAACCATCACCATAAATTCTCATCGCTATAGCCAAAGGTTAAAGTTTTTTCTTTGGGCTTAAATCAAGGATGTGGAGGTGAAAAACATGCAGTTTCAACAAGACTGTTACATCTCACATGACACAACCCATTTTGGCTGTATTGCAAGCAAAAAAATCCTAGACGAGTTATTTCGCATTTTGGTGATTTGATCTGCCCACCAAGATCGTATTCAAAAGATTGTGTATATAAACACTGTCCGCAAACTCTTTATGTTTTGAAAACGTCTAGTTATTGCCCAATATGTGTCGAAAAGTCATCGAATGTGCCCTTGTTCCAAACGAGTCCTACAAGAACTCCAATGAAGGACAATTGAACGATATGATATTCCATTCATAAAGGCAAGATCCAATCAATGTATTGATGTGAAAATTTAGCCTAAATCTAAATGATAAATGGGTTTTATTTATATTTACATTCGGGACCACAAATTGGATGACCCTGCATAATTTAAAAAAAATTAGAAAGCAGTGATTTAGAACAAAAAAAAAACACCCTGTAATATTAAATTTGCTTCTGTGCTAATTGACAGTTTCAACAAATTAGTATGCAGCTCGACAACCGTATTACACCGAGATAGATGGAAAGTCCCCACACGAACACATCGCAACCAGATCACAACCAGGATCTTGTCCATCAACGTCCGGTTACAGACATACCTTCAACGCGTCAAAACAAAGCAGGTGCGCGATGTTTTGACAGCAGCTGTCTAATTAATACAAGCTCACCAAAACAACTATTCTGACAGACGTCAAAGTTACCCAACAAATCGAACAACTGTCACTCTCGTTAGTCAGTCAGTGTGCCGGGTGACTCCGTTGTTGCTTTTTTGTTTTAATAAATGCCAAGTAACAGGAATTAATAGAATGTGTAAGATTAAGTACACGAACTTGATTACTGTGTCCGATTCTGTTTCCTCAGAACGGACATGCAATAGGTTCCATGAGGGAGGTGTTGATTTGTATCGTGCCGTGAGCAATTTTCATTCAATTCATCAATTTAATTTGCCCCTAGCGTCCATTAATTTAACCCAAATTACAGGTCTGGCCAGAATCAATTAAAAACGAACAGAGGCACGGGGTAGGCGGGTTGTATCTTCCTCGAATTAGTGAGAACTGGAATGATCTTGAAAGCGTTAAGACACTATTCGATTAGCATATTTGTGTGCATGAATATTTTCAGATTTAATTTCTTACTTAACTATTTCACTTTAATTGCACTCTTTATGGCACTTGTCTGTCTGAGAATTTCACAGCTTGATTTACTCGTATGGATTGTGAGTGTCATGTGGGCTAGTTTTTGTTCAACATTTCCGCGAACAACACAAAGTTCGCCGAAAAACCGGTCAGGGGATGGCTGCGTGATTCGAAAGAATGCCAAATTCGTTGCTGAAGCACGTAAGAATCTATGAATGTGCTTCGATTCGCGTCGATTCTTGTCCGGGTTGGGAAAACTCATCGGATTCTGTCGAGGCAAAATTTAATATCGACGGTGATACCACTGATCTAGTCTATTCCAAACGTATAGACAAAATAAAAAAAAGCAATTAAATTGAGAATGGCGGCGAGATCGGTCTTCGATAATAGACGCTCCTACAGACGAAGGGGACGGGAGTACATATTTCAAAAATGTTGTAAAAACAAGATAATTGCGTTTTTGACGTATGCAGTTGGTAGTTGGAAGAACCTTGCCTCGAATATGAAAAATGTAAAGTCAAACTGAACTTCAGACACAGATTTCGGAGACTTGTAAAGAATGACGTCGAATTCCGAGAGGCAACTAGCCGGATGATTCATTGTCTAAGGGACACATGGCCGGGAACCGGTTCTTTGCCAAACCAGAATGTCAGTTAACTGCTTGAGAACCTTTTCGGCGCAATGCCACAGGTGTCGTCTTAAATGACAGGGCAATGTCGAAAATGATTTGCTATAAAATGTGATGTTTACATTTCATTTTCGTCAAGAGAGGGGAGAACTGAATGAACTGTTGTTAACCTGTTCACGGAATTCATTGTAATAAAACCGATCGGTTGATGAACAGCAGGTCTCACTGTTGCTCACCTGTAATTTTAACGAATCCAAAAGATACGAGTATAACAGCAGTAGGTATTAGGACAACTAGTGTGTACTTGTAAAGGGTCTTCCAATAGGGACTTTCGAACTTTGACAGTTGATAGCAGCCGTATTGTTGAAGCTACATCTGCCAAATCGGCTGTCATTTATTCGGTCTGTTTTGCCAAATCACCACGGATGGACATAGCGTTCAAATGATAAAACTGTTTTATCAAAAAGGTGTTCTGTTCGGGCAAATTTCCGCGCTTCTCCCATTTTACGGTCGCCATTATCGTCCTGGCGAGAGGAATATTCGCAGTGTGGTGGATAACTTTTAGTCCACTGGTTTAGTAAACGACAAACCGACACCCGTGCGTCGACGAAACGCAAGATCTGCCGAAAACATAGCGAGAGCCGCTGTCCATGAGAGTGTGCAGGAGAATCCGAGGCAGTCGATTTTCCGTCGCTCACAAGAACTCGGCCTTTCGCAGGCCAACAACTCTTCAAAGACCCGCATGGTCCACTAAAGGGCTCGCGAGGGCAATGCATGCACGAGAGATCTCCAGGTCACTCGATCCTCCGCCATCGACTCTTACTCCTCAGGAGCTATGCCCAAGCGCAACCGTACGTAAGCTTGGGTGCAAGCTTGCACCCGTACAAAAACTGATTCAGGAACTGAAGATAAACGACCATACCATAGGCAACGACATGTGTTCACTAAATGGGCTCTGAAGCAGTAGGAAACTAACCCTAATTTTCATCGAAAAATCATCTTCAACGATTAGGCCCATTTCTTGACGAAACGTCAACAAACAAAACTGTCGAATTTAAGACGATAGCAATCCACATGAGATCAAAGAGCGTCCAATGCATCTAAAAAAAAATCACTGTTTGGTGTGGATTTTGGGTTACCGGCATCATCAGTTCATATTTCTTTCAGCACAAAGGTGGACAGGCCATCACCGTCAATGGCAAGCGCTATTGGTCGATGATTCCCAACTTCTTTTGGCCTGAATTGGCTGATATGGACACCAACGACATGTGGTTTCAACAGGACGGCGTTAAGTACCACACAGCTCACGCCACGCAATATTGGAAATTCTGCACGAGCGATTCGAGGTCATAGTCATCTCACGTGGAGACGATGTGAACTGGCCACCGAGATCGTGCGATTTGACCTCGTTAGACATTTTCTTGTGGGATTTTCTGAAGTCGCAGGTCTATGGGAATAAGTCACAAACCACAGCGACCCTCAAAGCCAACATAACCCGATGACATACCGGTCAAAGTCGGCCTAATTACGCGCTAGAGTTATGGACATTTTCAGAAGCGCACGACCCATTTCCCAGATTCATAGAAAATTTGGCATTTGGGATGCGCACAATCCAGAGAAGCTGCGGCAGACATTTGAACGATGTTATACTCTGCATAATGGCTTCGATGGGCCTTTCAAACGAGTATAAAATTTCGATGATATCTCACATAGCCTTTATTTTATTTTAATTTGAAGAAAGGAAGCGCTTAATGAAATAACCTTTAATAATAATAATAATGGCGGCGCTACAGTCCGAGGTGGACCTGAGCCTAGCTTCAAACCAACGAGCCACAAACCACAGCTGCATAACCCATGCCATCGGTCAAATTTAACCTGATTTATGTGCCAAAGTCATGCAAAATTGGGCGAACATTTGAACCGTATTGTATTTCATACATAATGGCATCAATAGGCCTTTCAAAAAAATGAAAAATTTCGATGATACCTCACACAGACTTTATTTTATTTAAATTTAAAGAGAGGAAGCGCTTAATGAATAATAATATAATAATAATGGCGGCGCTACAGTCCGAGGTGGACCTGGGCCTAGCTTCTCAGCAACCACTCGTGTTGTGCGTGCTATTGTTCTGTCATGAGCGGAGGGGACTTACAGTTTAAAAAATGGCGAGATTAAGAAGCTTTTTCTAGACAGTTATACTTTTAGCTATTTGGGTTAGCTATAATTAAAACACAATTGGGCTATTTATTTGACAAACAATTATTTATTTGAAAGTATAAAAACTGTATCACTAATTACTACGCAAATGTAAATATATAAAAGTTAAACTGAACTTCTCTGCTTCGATGAGGGAAAACGAATGCGTTGTATATTTTATTGATATTTTAAGAATAACCGTAGCTTCGAATGTCCTAGAATTCTTTCTGTTGAAAGCGGCGGCATCTGTGCTCGACAAACAGGAAAGCTTACTTCAGTTGAACGAAGTCGCTGTTTGAGGTCGCCACAGTGCTTTTGGCAGGAGCCGTTGTGCGAGGTCGCCACATACTCTTTGAGCATTGTCAGTGACTCGAAAGAGGTGAAGCCGTGAAAAAATGTTTGCTGTTTTTTCGGGAATCGAACTGACAACATCGAGCGTAGGAGTCGACGCACCTACTCACTACGCCACGGCGCTTAATGAATGACCGTTTATAATATGACCGGTGGGAGCGAATTGGTCACACGGAATGACTCACACCTCATGCTGCCAGAGTAATTCTGGTAATTCATTGTGAGGATCAACTTCTAATTAGGATGCCCTAAGCAGACATGCGCTAAAACAGCCGAAGAATAATGGGAGAATCGTTGGGAGGCTATAAATTGCGTTCCTGGAACTCACAGAATATGGCGAACATTGTCGACGATCTTTACCCTTTGAAGTTTTCTCAAGAAGTAAAATAATATGCCGAAGAAATATGTTTTATTTAACTGCTTTGCGATATGCAAGCGGTTATTTCTCCTTCTTCTTCTTGGGGCGCTACAGTCTACGGATCCAACGCCTAAGATGGCTAGGCCATGTAGAGCGTATGGACAATTTAGCACCGAAGAGTCTTCGACTCGGAGCCTGTGGCACAACGCAAGAGAGGACGTCCAAGTACAAGATGGCGCACACACGGGCAAAGAGGATCTCGGTCGGCTGGAGACAGCTGGCGGGAGATCGTGCTGGCTGGAGAGGCATGTTGGGTGAGCCCCAGGTGCGCTTCGGACTGTACCGCCCTAAGAAGAAGAAGAAGAAGAAGAGATTGTACCTAATACATTTGGCCAAGGCTGTATAATAAACGATAATAAAATAAGAAGAAGAAGAAAACCCAACACATTAATAGCAGCTTTTGACCACTTTTCCATTCGAGTTCCATTGTTTATTCAAGCAGAGTCAACCTTTTTTTTTTTGTCGGAGGTTTTTTAAACTCTACACTGGAGCACTCAGACTCAAAAACTGGTCCATTGTCCATTGCCTGGCAGCAACCTTCTTTAACTGAACTCTTCGGAGAGTTTCAGGGAGACTCGATCGGCAAATGTTCTAGCTGTTTGATGCGATTGTAGCCTTTCGACGTTAACCTGTAGTGTCCTTTCTCGACTACATTGTTCTTTTAAATCTTTATGGGCTCAAAATGTGAATGACAACTTTCACTAGCAGTTGGCTGAAATGACGATTTTTCAGAAAACAAGAGAAGCTTAGAGAAAAAATTGATTCGTGTACTTGTGTTTTCTGATTATCTTAGAGCCTACCATACGACTTCCTTCATTCTCCTTAACAAACGCACTTTTTGAAGCAATAAATTCCACCCAATCAATGGGCGCATCAACGTCGTCATAAAACGCATTCAACAAGTAATTAGTTCTTTTAAATAAATCTCGACGATAAAATTTCCACTGACCTTAATTTGTGATGCGATAACCTGTCTTAATGAAGTACACGTGCACATCGAACATCCAGGACCGTAGGGATGGGCTGCAATGAATGGAGGAAACCTGAATGCATTCACCTGATGGAAATTTTCCATGATTCTAGACCTGGGTGAGAACAACGCACGCACATATTGAGCGGCGGATCAAACGTCTGGAAAATTACAGGGATCGCATGCCATTAACATGGTCATTCTGTATTTCTAACAACAATTTACCGAAAATCACAGCTAGACATCAGTTTATTTGGTTTGAATTTATTCTAGGTCTGGACAAGCATGTAGTTCAACATCGATTTCTTGTCCCTTGTTTTGGGCATTCGCTTGTGGTTCATGTCCAAGAATTATCCAATTCAAAAACTGAGTCTTCATTGCCACGGAATGACATCCAAAAAAAAAAAACAATTGTTAGTCATACTCGCGACAAAACTGCAATAAGTTGGGGAATGTGTTATTAAATGATAAGATTTGCAGTCAATTAAACCTTATTTATGCAGTGACTATGAGTGAAGTTGTGTAAGGAAACAATTAAAACCAGACGAAACGTTCGTCTAACCTCGTATCGAGACTGTTGGGAAAAATACCCGAAACACAAATCACAAACGAGTACCAAGACCTCGGACATAAAAACCTGAAAAATCATTCAGGGTTGTACGCAGTTCAGTTTTGCCGGTGAATGTGATAACATCGGGACCAGAACATTGAATGGAATAAGTTTTGTACACTAGTGAGTGATCAGATTTTAAGTGATAACTAATCATTTGCTTCGGAAAGTGACTTGTGCCTACCCTCGGGATACAGTGTCAGTGTGAAGTAAGTCTAAACATCAATTAAAAGTTGAAGCAATATCAACTTGACAGGACAACATTGAAATTGCTGTAATGATTGTGGAATATGTGATTTTCAAAAGTGTTAGAGTGTTACCCAAGTAATTGAATAAAACATAAACAAACTCAGATTCCAATTGATTACTCTACGAGGCATTAAGTAATAATAGAGTGGTAGTCGTTAATGACGGCTCACACTGTATTTGAGATGTATTCACATTTTCGAACGTTATTTTCTGAACTGCATTGAAATGCTAAGCGGAAATTAATTGTTTTTACTGGAAATTGCTTGTGATGACAAATAAATTAACAATTTCAATTGACATGTTTACTCATGTTTTAGATAATAGGTCTATCCTGTGTTTTCTGCGCCAAAATTTGCAGTTTCTCAATTTTCAAAGGTCAAAAACATATGTACTCGTAAATTTATTTTGAATTTGAATTAGTGAATAGTGAAAAACGAAAATTGGATAAATTATGAAGATTCTAAGTTCCGTACCCATGAACCGTGACCTGCGCAAATTTTGACACTTTAGTCCCAGTTAGCTGTGATTTTCTTATGTTTGTAGCACATGTGCATTAAAATCTTATGTTAATGTGGCGCTACAGTCCAGGGTGGACCTGGTCTTCAACCAACAAGCGTCTCCAACCAGCTCAATCTTTCGCTAGCTGCCTCCAGTTTCGCACGCACAGTTGTTTGAGGTCCCTTTCCACGTGCGTGCACCACCTGAGTCGCTGTCTTCCTCTACTGCGCCGTCCCTCGGGGGTGGATTCGAAGACTTTCCGGGCCGGAGCACTGGTTTCCATTCGCTCTACATGACCTAGCCATCTCAATCGTTGGATCTTCACCCTTCCGGCTAAGTCGATGTCGCTGAACAGCTCGTACAGTTCGTTGTTATATCTTCTCCTCCACTCACCCTCTATGCAGATGGGACCAAAAATCACCCGAAGAATTTTCCTCTCAAAGCAGCCAAGAGCAACCCCAACCGCTTTTGACAAAGTCCATGCTTCTGCGCCATATAGCAGGACTGGGATGATTAAGGTCTTATGCAGGGTTACCTTGGTTGTTCGAGAGAGGGCTTTGTTTATCAATTGCTTTCTTAGCCCAAAGAAGCAGCGATTAGCAAGAGTTATTCTTCGTTTGATTTCGGCGCTGGTGTCATTGGCTGAGTTGACAGCGGTTCCTAGGTAGACAAAGTCTTTGAATACATCAAAGTTATATCTATCTGCTGTGACGTTCTGTCCGTAGGGATGCAAACGATACATCGATGTATTGCAAACATCGATGTTTCGTTCATAAACATCGATGTTGACATCGATGTTTCGTTCATAAACATCGATGTTGACATCGATGTTTTGATAACCGATACATCGACGGCAAAATTGTCAAACATCGACATCGTTCATTCATTTCATTAAACATTGCCTAGATGTGTTATATATAAAATGTGCTTGTATTTGTGTAATAATAATGGGGTGTAAAAGAGCTAGAGCAATACAAAGTAACTTTTTTATGTCTTAGCCTCTCCTAGTCCTGCTCCGAACCTCCAAGTGATACACCTTGAGCATCGAACGACCCTCAAGGAGACCGGGTATTCAACTCCTAGAGAAATGCGGGTCGGTGGCTAATCGGAGAGGTTCATGTTTCGGCATGTATTGGCTGGATGCGTAAGCATGGCAGACCTTGTGTCAACAGCCAAACTAGCGCCTGTTCACCTAGGGGGTGCAGCTGGGAGCGGTGTGGGTCTTGGATCAAGCGACTCGCTATAAAAACGTATATGAAGGGCCCGCTGGGGAATCCTAATCCCGAACCGTAGGATCCTCCAACGTCACTTTTGGTTTTTCATTGACCCGATTAGTCACAAAGTAAAAATCCAATCATCAACGAAACGGAAGACAAAGAAGGTTTTTGGGTTGAAACTGGTAAGACTAGTATATTTAGGAACAGTACATCATAAATATAGCCAACAACCTGTGTGATGGAGAAGATAAATTAAACATCGGAAAAACATCGATGTATCGTTGTTAATACCGATGTTTTTTAACATCGATTTTTGTCGTGGAACCATCGATGTTTTCAAACATCGATGTTTTTTAGAGCGATGTTGCATCCCTATCTGTCCGAGACTTCGATGTTGGGCGTCCTTTCTGGTTGACAGTCCTTTTCTTGGTCTTGCCCTCATTTACCGTTAAACCCATCTTCGCGGTCTCCGTCGCAATACTCACAAAAGCGCCATTGACATCACGCTGTGTTCTTCCGATTATGTCAATATCGTCGGCATATGCGAGTAATTGCCTTGTCTGAATCCTTTTTTGACATCAAAGGTCTCTGTTAGGTCTTTACCGACCTTGATGGAGCAGCGTGCATTCTCCATAGTCATGCCAAAACTAGACATTGCTCTGTATAGCGCGGCCTTAAAATCGATGAATCGATGGTGGGTATCGATTTGTTGTTCCTGGGTTTTTTCCAAAATCTGCCGCAGTGTGAATATTTGGTCGATGGTGGATTTTTCCGGCTGTTGGATTTTTCAGTTTGTTGACGAATGGCTTTAGGCTTTCACACAACACGGCAGATAAATCTTATAGGCAATGTTCAGAAGACTGATGCCTCTATAGTTGACGCATTTTAGAGGGTCTCCTTTTTTGTGGATCGAGCAAACAATGCTGAGGTTCCATTTATCGGGCATGCTTCTTTACATATGAGTTGGTGCATGCTCCTTACCAAGTCATCGCCTGCAGCTTTGAAAAGCTCAGCCGCTAGGCCGTCAGCTCCGGCAGCTTTGCAGTGCCGCTTTGTAGGCCTCTTGCTTAGCTGCATTTGCCTGCCGACACTCGTCGTCAAACCAGAGGTTTCGTTGTGGTGTCCGAGTGAAACCCAGCACATCAAAGGCGGAATCTCTGATAGCTTTTTGACAATGTTGCCACTGGTCTTCAATACTAGGTGTTGGCGGCAAAGGACTTCTTCTGCGATTAAAGGAGACTCGATCGGAAAAGGATTTGGCGATCTCTTGCGATTGTAGCCGTCCGACGTCGAACTTCCTCACAGTATTTTCTTCTCTTGTCTGATATCCGCAACCTTACCTTGGCTACAAGAAGGTAGTGGTCCGAGTCGATGCTGATACCTCGAAACGTTCGGACATCCATAATACTGGAGGAGTACCTTGCGTCGATCGCAATGTGATCAATCTGGTTGACGGTTGATTGATCTCCATGATCCTCTGTGAATATTGAGCTGTCGGAACCGTGCACTGGCTACTACAACATTTCGCCGCACAGCAAAGTCGATCAACCTAAATCCTTTATCGGAGGTGGTGTCGTGTAGGCTGTGCTTCCCGACCATACTACCAAAGATACTCTCTCTGCCCAGCTTTGCATTAAAATCGCCTATGACAATTTTAATGTCATAGCTAGGGCACTGCTCGTATGTCTTGTCCAAGAGCTCATAGAAACTGTCTTTGGTGTCGTCGTCTTTCTCCTCTGAGGGGGCATGTGCGCATATTAGGCTTATATTGGCGAATTTAGCCTTGATGCGAATTGTCGTGAGGCGTTCGTTCACACACCTGAACGATAAGACTTCTTGCCTAAGTCTGCCTCTGACGACGAATCCACATTCAAACAAGCGCTGCTTTTCTTGTCTGTAGCAATCACCGTAGTAAATACATATCACAGTTTTTCATTCCCTTTTTTCCCGGCCCATCCCATCGCACTTCTTGGATGGCGGTAATATCTGCTTTGTAGCAGTCTAGGGCTTCCGCTTATTGTTCGGATGCACGTGGTCTATAAAGGGACCTTACATTCCACGTACAAATCCGAAGATCGTTGTCCTTATTTCGTTTGCAGGGTTCGTCATCAGTAATTCCGTCCGTTTCCGAGGCTTG
Organism: Myathropa florea; assembly: GCA_930367185.1. Taxonomy (NCBI): domain Eukaryota; kingdom Metazoa; phylum Arthropoda; class Insecta; order Diptera; family Syrphidae; genus Myathropa; species Myathropa florea. The sequence continues at coordinate 78,628,645 of OV884003.1, read as the reverse complement.
TTGTTGCTTCGTAACTTAAGTTTTTTAGTGTAGCCGGGCAGTTATCCCTACGGCACAACCCCTAACCTGGAGGACCAGTTCCTTTTTTGTAACCCCTAGGGCAAGAGGTCGCACTTATATATTTAGCAGGTTGAGTTCGGGTGAAATACAACCGATGGCTGCCACTTGGAGGTAAAATAAGCACAATTGATGTATAGGAAAAGTTACAACACTGGGCATCGCCAGGCTGACGCCAATCAGTGCCTACCCGATTCCTACAACATCCAGCCAGTATCAGACAACCAAACTATTATATCTTTAAATTGGGCAGATATCCGGCCGCCGAATATTCGGCTATCCGGCCTAGGTGCAGGCCGAATTCGAATTCGAAACCGAATTCGGTATCCTTTATCCGGCCATATCACTATGCGGTACAACTCTAGTGACCACATTTCTTCCCCTCAATCGTGATTAAATTTACCCTTAACCATCCAAACGATTGCGGCAAATGTTAAAAAAAAAAACCCTGTATACATTCTCTAAGCTAAAACCAATTTTCTTTTTGCATCATTTCAGAAACTCTCATAATTGATTGAAGACAACCTAATTCACTCCCCGCAGAGGAGGACAGCGTGAGCAGTAGAGTCCTGCAAAGGAACCTCTCACGGACATTCACAATGAAGACTAATCCGGCCTCCGATCATGTGTACTTCAACGATGGATTCAAATGCTCATCATACAGTATAACAACGAATGCAGACCAAAATGGTGGGTCCCAAGGATCAAATGAATTCATATGTGAGTTCTTCTCTCCATCTTTTCATCCACCTAACCAGAACATCCCCTCATTGTTTTTAATTCTTTAGCCACCCAATTGCCCATGTAATGACTACAAAGTTGCACGTTCATTGCAATCAATAAATTCCCGGCGGTTGTTAATTTGAAATGTACGACAGGTTAAATCCGATCCGCCACCGGAAAACAATCACAAAGCACCCTTACAACACCGCTCGCTGTGCAAACGATCGAAAGAGAAAAACAGCGCCGTTCATGCGTATCGAAATCGTTTTCAGTACCCCCGTGTAAGCCAATAACTTACGAGACTCTGACTTTAATCTCACCGAACGCCAACGAGGCAGAAACTCAGTAGTGTGCCGGGAAAATTGTTTCTCCAAAAGGCCTTGACAATGATCGTGGAAAACGTACATACTCGTATGTATGCGCTCCAAGCAACTTATCGCTGTGAGATCGAATGATTCGGCAATTTCACAAAACAATTGCCACCTGAAATTACAGGCAGTCCGAATGAGGGGGACTTTTCCTTGACGCGGTTTGCATTTCAAATTGGAAAATAACGAGAGCCAGCCGGGCTTGTTGACTGGCTCATAGTGCGACTTTGAAAAGCCTGCTAATGGTCAATAATTGAGAGTTCTGAATGGAGGTGTCAATTCATGTTTTAAATCGTCCAAATGGTTGAATACGGTTGCGGCGCTTGCTAATTGGAATAACAAAATGTTTCCAGTCTGTAGACGATTGTATTGTTTATTTTAAAAAATTCCAAGGTAATGTTTGTTTTGAAAATGTATTCTACAATCTATAAGCTAGAGTATTTTAGTTCGGAATTGTCGCGAAAATATAAGCTTGCACCTAGAACTCGCACACTTTTTGCACACTTCTCGAACAGATAATTTCGAATGATAATTCCGTTATTTGCGGAATTTGTTGTCACAGTTCTGTAGCGTGCTTATTGAGTTGTGCTTCATCGGAGATGAATACATTTGGGAACGAAACTAGCACTAGGTATATGTGTCAGAGAAGTTGTCAACTCTTTAGCGAGTGCTGAAGATGCGCATATTATGATTTGTGTTTTTTTAAGAGTGTAGTTTTTTTACGAGGAGTTTTTCTTCCATAAATTACAAACATAACGCAAAATAATTTAATGGCGTTAAGTCAAGGGATTTAGTACTGCGAAGCTTTGAAGACGGCTTAGGTTGTTCGTTCTTGCAGACGTCGTTTATGCTTACGCGTAACATTTTTAATTTTATCTTGAACTGATGTAATTTCAAGATCTCTGTGGATATTGTCGTTTCGTATATACAGGGTGGGCCAAATAGAAGTTTCTTTCTAAAAATGCAATAAAATTAACAAAATTAAAATTTTTCAATGTGTTATAGTATTTTTTAATAAGAACAAACATTCTTATTGATTATGAAATACAACGTCGTTCAAGTGGCTGCCTCGACTGGTTTCACAGTAGCGCATTCTGTCACCCCAATTTTCCAAGACCTTGTTGATGGTTTCGGGCTGTAGCTCAGCTTAATTGCTTCAGCTTAAGTGCTTAAATCGTTTCCGGATTATTAGCATAACATCGGTCCTTCACGGTTCCCCACAAAAGAGGTCAAATCGCAGCTCCGAGGCGGCCAATTGACATCGCCAAGATGGGTGATAACACGATTTGGGAATTCAGTGCGCAATAGATCAATTGTACCATGGGCTGTGTGACATGGCGCGCAATCCTGCATGAACCAGAGGTCGGCCGAATCCATGTCTTCAATTTCAGTACAAAACAAAGTCGGTTAACATGGCCCTGTAACGCCCACCGAAACGTTGTTCCCAGCCTCATTTTCGAAGAAAAATGGCCCAATGATACCACCACTCCACAATCTTCACCAAACTGTCACTCCCATGCGGCAAATTTTGTTTGTTGACTTGGCCGCCGAGATGAGAATGCGCCTCGTCAGAAAATATGACTTCGTTCTTTCACCCAAAATCGTTGTCCAATTCAAGCTGTTCTAAGGCCCAAACGAAGCGATGCGAACAAGGCAATACAAACGAAGCGGATGGTCGCGCGCCTTCAATTGCTGAGCCAATTGGACCTTGTAAGCGAATAATCCGAGAACTTTGTGCAGAATTCTCCTCAGGCTAGTGCGTGAAATGTTGAGCTGTTGAGATCGATGGCGAGTTGATGTTCGTGAATTGAGTCTCACACTCTCGGCCACAGCAGCCACATTCTCATCTGTGCGCACCATACGACGACAGGGACCATGATTGTTGTCCAGTCTCACAAACATTTTGCACAAACTTGCATACAGCAGTCGCTGTGGGTGCTTTATTTCGGCCAAAAATTATTTTCGAAAAACGCTCTGTTTGGGCTACACAGCAATCACTTTGGAAATAAGTTTTCAATATTTCTCAACGTTGTTCAAGCGCAAAGCGATTCATTTCGTTCCGCGGAGGTATGATACTGACTTTCTGTCATAATTTCGAGCGGGAAACAGCTCGGAAACATAACCTATGATAGAAAAAAACACTAGACGGCCACTAGACCCACTAGTGGGCGAGGTGGTCGTGTTGGTTTGTGCGTCGACCCATACCAACTAGACTTTCACAATCTAGGTTCAAAACACAGTTCAGACAACCAATTTTTTAAAAAAAAAATTTTCACGGCTCCATCTTTTTGGAATCACTGACAATGCTCAAAGAGTATAACTGCCTGCCAAAAGCATCTCAAAATCGCCGTTCGGAGTCGGCATTTAACTGTAGGTCCCCTCCACTTGCGGGAGAACAATAGCACGCACAACACGAGTGGTTGCTGAGAAGTTAGGCCCAAGTCCGCCTCGGACTGTAGCGCCGCCATTATTATTATTATAGATGGTCCACCCTATACATATATCCGATGCAGCACCGTCTGATTGAAACCACATGGTCTGTATGCCTAATAGATTCAATTCGAGCGCAAACAAAATTTATCGTATCTGGGCCTTAATGCCTTAGTAGTTACACATGTAGACAGACCGCGCCATCTACTGTTTGCCATTTTAATGATCTTTGTATCCACCTTTTTCCTCAGCTCTGAGAGGGGGCGGTTTAATACCATGAATTGCTTGTGACGCGTCGGTCACTGACCCTGTTCTGGCAAGTTCATCAGCCATCTCATTGCCGGCTATGTCCCTATGTCCTGGGACCCAGCACAGATTGATCGAGTGCTGTGAGCCAAGAGCCTTTAAATCTTCGCTACAGCTTGCGACTAGCTTGGACTTGATTTCTATTGCGGATATAGCTTTCATGGCCGCTTGACTGTCAATGAGAATGGTAATATCAGCTGGTGATGGTATTGCCATCATTGATATCGTTTCGGCCGCTTCTTTGACCGCCAAGACCTCCGCTTGAAACACACTGCCGACACTGCACTGCCCCGCAAGAGTAACTGAGTAACTGAGAGTAACTAACCCAACAGTAACTGTTACATGACTCCATCCACCAAGAAATGTGGACCAATCCGACGTCCCAAATGGGGCACCATACGGTTGCACTACAAGGGTGTAATAATTTTAGGTAAATCTGTCAAGGGCGTTTCCGTTATCTCAATCAATATCGGCTATTCTGTACGTGAACTCAGTCAGCCAAGACAAACTGTGCTTCGTCACTCGTAATGATTTTTTTTAAAAAAAAAAAAAATGCCAAAAATTGTTGATTATTTAGCTAAAGTATTTTAAAAACTTCCACAAGTTTTTGCGGCGTTCGCTGCCCCATAATGAGCTGTTATTGACCACTCTCAAGAACTGACAAATCCCAAACTAACAAACGTCAAATCAAAATGGCGGTCAAAAAAATTTTACCTAAAGCATAATGCAAGCACCCTGCAGTTCCGCTTGGAATACTTCGACTAGTTATTTGACAAATAATAGCAAAATATAAATAAAGTAATTTTGTACATACTGTTGACATCATCGCAATGAAAAAATGAAAAAAATTAAATGTTTTAAAATACAGTCAACTCTCTAAGTCGAACTCCCTCTAAGTCGAATTTCCCTCTAACTCGAATTTTTTCGCCATATTTATTTTGACACTTCCCTCAATTTTCCATACAAAAAACCATCCTCTAAGTCGAACTATCTCTAACTCGAACTAATTTTGATATCCCGTGAAAGTTCGACTTAGAGGGAGGCGACTGTATGCGCACAGACAAATTTTAGTGATTTCCTTCAGAATGACCTTAAAACTTAAATTGAATGTGGTAAGATTTTGTAGAGTTCTCCACATCTAAGAAGTATGTAAGAAAAATCAGCAAATTTGTGTTCAATTTCAATCGTTAATCTGTAACATGTCCCACTTTTCTTATGACTATTCCATTAAAGGGCACAAAAGTTTGTAAATAAATACTTGAGATAAACCTTGAACTTAAAGCCAAAAGTTTCCGAATCGAAAATAAATTCAAGACTTCTGGGTTCAGTTCACATTTGAACTCCACGTTGAATCACATGCATGTCATCATGGGATGACATGTACATATGTGCGATTTTTTATAAATCTAGAAACATTTTTCTGTAATTGGTGTGCGTTTGCTGTCCCAGTTGGATGAGCAACAAATGGGTTCTGGTACCACAAACTGCCAATTATCATGAAATGAACCTTGTTGACTTGACAAATTAAGCGGAGTTCTGATTAACGTAAATTAGTTTGCTAATGAGAGTATTATTATTTTTAAATAAGTGTTTCAAAATCAACGCAAGGATTCAATTTTGGGACATTTATGCGGTAAGGTAGGAAAAAAAAGTTTTAAGGTTACAAAACCGTGAAGGTTAGATTAGGTTTAGGAAGGGGAATGTGATGCTTAAACATTACTTCCACTCGGAAGCCATAGGGCCCATTGTGAATCCCTTCATTTGTGAAGCACACATTTATTTATTTCTGCCTCATACAAGCGAACTTAGGCAATCTAACTTAATAAACTAAACTTAAGAACGAAAACTTAACATAGTGGAAGAAGAACGTGTCTTAAGACTATTTCGGAGGGATGATTTTGAGAGATAGAAGTCGATTGAGAGATGTTAGCGATGTTACCTGAACGTAACATTCTGGAGATAGGTGAGTTTATGCCATAATTAGTACGGTGTGAACTATGGCGGAATAGAAAAGTAGACCCTAGGTAGTGGAAATTGGTGCTAAAGAGACGAGTTCGAGTAGCTGGGGGCAATCTGTGTGACCAGCAAGTAGTTGGTGGAGGAAGAGTAAGTCTGCAGTTTCACGACGGTTTTCAAGAGATTCGAGACGTATAAGTTTTAGATGTACCGAATAAGGGGGCAGATTAATTCTGACAGCCCAGTTGAGATCGCGAAGGGCAAAACGTAAGAATCTGCGCTGGACGGCTTCTATACGTTGGATGTGAACAAGATTGTAGCCACCAAATCCCTATCATTCCTAATTTTTCGGTCCATTATCTTCGAAAATAGAGGCAGGGACACATATTTTTGACAGTTTTTTGTGTTCCACTCCGTGCCCATAATAAATAAACATTTAACAACCAATTTTAAGATGGGCGCCGTGGCGTAGTTGGTAGGTGCGTCGAAAGCTTCTCAAAATCGCCGTTCGGAGTCGGCATTAAGCTGTAGGTCCCCTCTAACACGAGTGGTTGCTGAGAAGCTAGGCCCAGGTCCATATCGCACTGTAGCGCCGCAATTATTATTATTATAGCCAATTTTAAGCCCAAATAGCAAACCTCAAGCTACGATTTGTCGACCATTCAAATTCAAATACTGCAAAAACAAAATGTTATCCTAAGCCTATCTTGAGTACAAACAACTATTGAACCGGTACTCTTTCTCTCTCTTTCCTTTTATGAATCATGTGAGTTAAGTGTTGTTTCATTTCTGGTGATAACAAAATTTGAAAATATGTTTCCCACGATAGCTACAACGTCAGATGATTATTAAATCACAACAGGATGCTGAGGATACTACGAACTTAAGGTCAATTATAAACTTCATCTCTTTTAAGAAGAGAACCTTAAAGCTGTAATCGTTTCCTTTAGCGAAGCGCGTTTGTAGCTTGTGTCTACACCGACTCGTGTATTTGAAGGTCAAACGCATGTTTTTCCTTTAAATATTATGCTCAATTAGTGAAACCTTTATTTGAATTAAACTAGTGGCTGGCTTGCACACTTATGCTACCCAGAAAGATACATCTAGATAAGTTCATTAACGATCGACGGACTCGGGACGTGATTTTCTGTTCGCCTCTAACTCCTTATCACTTGTGACGGTGAATAGGAAATCAAACTAAGAGCACGTATCTTAGTATTCAACGAATTGCTTCCCAATTAAGCGTAAACTGAAACAAAGGATTTTTTTCTCAAATATTCTAGATAAGAAACAAAATTGAATTGCCACAATCCTCAAACTGTGGAATTTCGGTTATTTTAATGATTCATAATCGCGACACGTGACTCGTATTTAAATTCAAATTAGGCAAAATTGTAGAACTTTTAACAAGACCGTTTGCGTTTAAATGTCTTAGTAAATGATGCCAAAGACCTTTGCTGTTTGGAATATTCTCACGTCAGGAACGATTTGTTGTTTAGCTCTGTAAGTTGGATACATTCTGTTGTTCATATCTATACTCCACATGTATCTTTGAAGGATTGGTTATGCAATAACCTAGCCAACCCTTTATCCATCTCCACAACTACCCCAAGAAATGTTATAAAAAGTCTCCACGGTTTTTTGTCACTAGATGGTGTTGATGTCTACAGTCAACGTCAAAAGTGAGTGAAAATTCAGTCATCTGCTGAAGGTTTATCCACTAAATTAATATTCACCGGAATGAGGTGGAACCGCCATGGATATATCAAATTAAAGCTCCAAAGTCATTTTTTAAAACAGGGTGTATATTATTTAACATAAGGGTAAACATAAAACAATCAATGAAATTTAAAAGAAAAAGTGCTAAGAACAGCTTTCAAAATAGAGTGTACATATGGTTGTTTCAATGACTGTAAGACATAAGGACTAAATTCTATTAAATATTTGTATGAGCATTGGGACCGGCAAATACCAAAACTGAAAAAGCGGTAAAGCCATACAAATTTAAGCAGCGGGCGTTATATTTTACGAATAAAACACTTTTACTTTCACTTTTTAGCACTATTTATTTGAGACTTCTTTTCTCGTTGGTAACCGATTACAAATTTGCTTGATCTAAATTTGATCCTACTCTTAGGATAGAGTCGAGCAGTCCTCCCGCTATGCTGTCTCTCATTTTCCATTTTGTCCCTACTTCTCAGTTTTCTACTACACAAAGTACAATTTTTTTCTCAATAAGATACTTTTTGTAAAGGGATGTGTTCATTCACTTTTGACGCCTGTTTTTATCCCCCTTTTTCTTTTGAACTGAATTAACTTCTTTATGTTTACTGTTATTTTAAATGGAATATAGCTTATTGTGAACTATGATTTCAGAGCTTTTATTTGAGGCTATTGTCAGACGCAGACCATTCCAGTCAATTTTATTTTATAGGGATACCTTTCATCTAATGACTGTTTACTCATTTCTGATGCTTACTGTATATACATATCTGGAAGCACTAATCTGATTGTCTCAAACGAGCATGTGTTTGAAAGGTGACATATCAGGCTACATTTTTTGTGAAGACAGCTGTGCAATTTGTTGCTTATGTTAAAAGTTATACTGATTTGATGAGTGAAATATCCGAAGAAATACTCTATGTGATGCTTTTTAAGGTTCCCTCTACAAAAACGGAACCTTTATAATTTCGGTGTGTCCGTCCGTCCATCCGTCCGTCGGTCGCGTCTGTCACACTTTTTTATTTCCGAAGTTTATAAAGATATCGGCATGAAATTTTGGAATTAGGTACTTCAGGCCTAGATGTCATTGCCCATGCACCCAAATTTAAAAAGTGGGGCCATTTAGGGGTGGCTCCAGTACAGGTGAAGTTGCCATTAATTTCGAAACATTGTCGCACCCCATCGAGTTATACATCAATCGAAATGAAATGACGTAGAGGTTTGCTTCAACAGTTTTTGATCCAAAGTACCTTTTGTAAAATACGGAGCTCCAAAGTTTTTTTTAATGGGCCCCCCTGCCATTTCTAAACCAAAGTGTTTAAAAATTTGAAAAAAATCACAAAAACTTAGCTTCATTGAAAGCCTTAATAGTTTTCGAGATATTGGCCACAAACGGTCAACCATCGACATGCTAATTTTGAAGATCTGAAAACGCAGTTTTGACGACCTTTTACGATTCATGTTGAAATTTTGAGATATCTAAGATTTTAATAAAAATTTCACACATAAATTTCATACTGTGTTCGACCACTTTATGTGTTGGTGAGTGTTATCTCTTAGATAGATCTCAACCCCTAAATGCCCAACGGCAGTGTACACACGCACCACCGGCATGAACACTGATTGGGTATGGATGGAAGGGATTTTCTGTGTTAGACAAACTTGTATAGAGATGTAGGTATATGTATGGGCGGATGTTTGTTTGTTTGGATGTACGAATGTAGTAATGAATGGTTGGTTTGGGTTGAAGTTAAAAGAAAATTCAACTGAAATAGTTTGGAAACGTTGTTTGATATTCAGAAATCATCCATCAATATTATGCGACGGAACCTTCCCCGTGCGAGTTCAACTCGCACTTGCCCAGTTTATTTTATTTACTATAAAAAAAAAAGAAAGTTTCAAAAACATGCCGACAAATTTGTGCAGTTTACGGTGAGAAATCTGTGACTGAACGGCGGACTCAGGAGTGGTCCGTTCCGGAAATTCCTATGTAAAAGATGCACCTCGCACTGGTCGGCCTGTCACTGAAAAAGTCGATAAATTTTTGCAGCTGATGTAGCAAGACCGACACGGAAGCTGTCAGGAGATAGCGGATAGCACATCAGCACCGTATGACAGTTTGAAATCATCTAAAACGATCAGGCTACTCAAAGAAGCTCGATGTTTGGGTGAATATTCGCCTGTGTCCAGCGTCTAAAACCGTTTTGCACAGCACTAATCGGCACGTACCAGTGTGGCTTCTGGCCCGGCAAATCGACTAAAGACCAGATCTTCACGCTAAGTCAAATACTGGACAAAATCCCGTGCAAACTTGCGTACAGCAGCAGTCGCGGTGGGTGCTTCATTTCGGCCAAAACTTCTTTTCAAAAAACGCACTGTTTGGGCTACACCGCACTCACTTTGGAAATAGGTTTTCAATATTTCCCAAAGTTGTTCAAGCGTAAAGCGACTCATTTCGTTCCGCGGAGGTATGATACTGACTTCCTGTCAAGATTTCGAGCGGGAAACAGCTGTCGGTTTCAAAATAACCTATGATTTAAAAAAAAAAAAACACTAGATGGCCCATCCCGTGTCTTGCATTAGATTTCGAAATAGAGGCAACTTGCATCAATGTGTGGATGTGCAGTAACCACAGATCTCCACTTACAAGTTTTGATGCACGTCTTTTTCAATCATAAGTCTCCTCCATAGGTGAGAGAATACGTTCCTGCTGTAGGACCTAGACTCAAGTGAGCTGCAGACCGTAGCGCCAAAAGAAGAAGAAAAAGAAAAGAGGTCTAATGCGTCGATTTCAAGATATAAACAGGCTCAAAGCAATGTTCGTTCTTGATATCTATTTTGTTGTCGCGTTTTTATCCAAGTTTATACTTGGTTTCGTTTTGAGTTCATATCCGAAAGGAACCCCTGTTTCATTTTGCCTCATGTTCGAAACAATTTCGCCTTTCTTAAAATAAAAGTAGAATCCTCGTCCATGAATATACGTCAACATTCAACGAAAATGTTCCAAATTCTTCTGCGATCTCTTCTTGTAGGAACAGTTGACTTAAATCTCAGTCTCTAACCACTAACACTCACCCTTAATTCGGGTTCTAAGCCCATTTCCCAAATAACTTTGACTCAAGAAAAATACACTTAACCATTTGTTTTTCTCCTTTTTCTCTTTGCAGTGACAGAAGATGGTGAGAAAATCATCCCACCCTCAAAGCCCCTAGCCTGCGCCAAAAACTGGATATGGGATCGAACGAGACGAGCCTTTACCAAAAAGATGCTAAACAAACGTTTACCCATAACGCGATGGTTGCCCAAATACTCTGGTGATGATGCGATCGGTGATCTTGTTGCGGGCATAACCGTCGGCCTTACTGTGATACCTCAAGCCCTGGCCTATGCGGGCATCGCTGGACTTCCAGCAGCTGTAAGACACCAGACCTCACCTCAATAGTGTGCGCTGTCTCATTCGGTTTCTTTTTCGTTTTCCAACAGTATGGATTGTATGGCTCATTTTTGGGCTGCTTTATCTACATCTTCCTTGGTAGTTGTAAGGACGTTCCGGTTGGCCCAACGGCCATTGCGGCTCTGCTGACGTTCCAGACGGCACAGGGATCGTGGGAGAAATCGGTGCTGCTATGTCTCCTCTGTGGGATTGTTGAGCTGCTGATGGGTCTCTTCGGTCTGGGCTTCCTAATTGATTTTGTCTCGGGACCAGTGTCATCAGGATTCACGTCTGCGGTGTCACTGATCATTGTTACGAGTCAAATCAAGGATGTCTTTGGAATCAAAGCGTCAGGGTCGACGTTCGTTCAAATTTGGAAGCACATCTTTGAGAACATCAAGGACATTTGTGCTTCAGACACGATCCTGGGGTTAATATGCATCGTAATCCTGCTGGCGATGAGGGTAAGCAAAACACTTGACAAATGTCCGATTTGATCGTGAAGAATCTCATCTTTCCACAGCTCCTGGCGTCTTTCAAGATCGGCTCCAAGGACGAGACCGCCTGGACGAAGTCGCAGAGGTACATCAACAAGATCTTCTGGATTGTTGGGACGTCTCGCAATGCGATCCTTGTGATACTCTGCGGAACGATGGGCTACTTGTTCAACACTCCCGACCACGGAACTCCATTCAAGGTCATTGGCTACATTCCTCCGGGCCTGCCGACGTTTCAATTGCCGCCATTTTCGGTCACCAGCAACACCACAGAGGGCATGAAGACGGAGTCTTTTGGAGAACTCGTCAGCAGCATGGGTTCGGGCTTGATTGTGGTCCCGCTGATCTCACTGATGGAGAACATTGCCATTTGCAAGGCATTTGGTTAGTTATCTTCAATTCCGATGCAGTCTCGAGAACTGACCTTGATTCTGTCCACAGCAAATGGAAAGCCGGTAGACGCTTCGCAGGAACTCATCGCGATTGGTGCGGCCAATGTAGTCAACTCCTTTGTCCAGGGCTTCCCCGGCACTGGGGCACTCAGCAGAGGTGCTGTAAATCATGCAAGTGGCGTCCGAACTCCCATGGGCAACATATACTCCGGAGCTCTGGTCATCCTGGCGCTGATGTTCTTCACCCCGTACTTCTCGTTCATTCCCAAGGCTACCCTGGCGGCAATTATCATTGCTGCCGTGGTCTTCATGGTCGAGGTGAAAGTCATCAAGCCAATGTGGAGATCTAAAAGTGAGTGTGATGTGATAAATATAATCGTTGAATTTCGCAGAAATCCATGACTAACCCCTAGGGCTGTGACGGGCGTGTTCGTTATGAGACATCTTTTTATATTATTTTCACTTTGTCGGCGGTTTTTGGGAAAACATTTTGCGCACGTAGGAGCGATTCAATGAGCTCACACATTGAATGTGTAATCAATTTGCAGGTGTGGTCCAACAATTGAAGTATTTAGCGGGCAGTGTAAATAGCATATTTACGATTTTCAGTTAGCTACTGTACTTTAACTGATTTTGGTGCTTAGCGTAACGGTCGATAATCGATGTTAATCTGCTGATGTGGAAATTTCCCTGATGACGGATACGACGGCGTGACCATGTGTGTGGTCAAGATATTTTTAGTTCACAGATTCTGTACACGTCCTAAGAGAAAACAAAGCAAACATTTAGAAAAATTGAAAAATTCTACAGAACAGGAGGAGGTTTAGGTGAAATGTAAGAGAGGCAGACTGCAGAGTCTATAGTCTCATTTAGGGGCATAGTGATGCCACGTGGATAGGGTGGTTTCCTAACCATGGACCGAAGATAGGTTAGGTCAGGCAAATGGGTGCCCTTGCTGACATAAAACATGATAGCCGCTCTCTTAAACCACTATGAGTCTTGCTTGATGCTCTTTTTTTTTTCGAGATTCGAACCTTAGACCTCGAGCGTAGGAATCGACGCACCTACCCACTACGCCACGGCACATACCTTATAATTGGCCACTGAAGTATCGTCCAGTCTTTTGATGCACATTTCTACGAGCTTGGATCTTATCGATGTTGACTGTAATGCTTTAATGGCTGCTTGACTATTATCATTGATATTGATTATTTTTCCTGAAATATTTTCTTCAACAATCATATCCGCAACTTATTTTATTGCAGTAACTTCCGCCTGAAAAACAGTACAACTATCCTCAGGTCTGAAAGACCGATTTGTATTCCGATAGATACTGAATACTAAATGCCTCATTGCACACCAAATCTAAACGCTCACTCTGCTTGATCACAAATGTCAGAAAATCAGAATGATCCAAAGATCGGAATGAGCTGAATGAACCGAATATCAGACTGATCAGAAGACTAGACTGCGACCATGGGCGCTGTGGCAGTGTGGATTTGTGATCGCATTAGATCCAATACCAAAAAAATTAAAAAAAAAAATTTATCATGGGTTGTCGATGGCTTTCGAGTCAATGACAATGCTCAAAAAGTATAATTGCCTAGAAAAAGTTTCTCAATCTCGCCGTTGGAAATCGGCATTAAACTGTAGGTCCCCTTCCTCGTAAGAAAACAATACATTCATAACAAGAGTGGTTGGTGAGAAGCTAGGCCCAGGTCCACCATGGACTGTAGCGAAACCATTGTTCTAGACGATGATCAATGATCAATGATGGTCAATGATTAAAAAATCAGAGTGATTCGAAGATCAGAATGACCGCAAATGCTCTGAAAGGCTTCTTTACGGGATAATGTACCATACGCTTCAAACAGATTACATTTCCCGCCAACGACTTCTACAGCTGTACAGATGAATAAGAAGAAAAAGAGTTTCCTCATCTTCTCTGCTCGCTCACTATACTCTCGCTTTGCAGAAAAATTTACCTGGGAGTGAGCTGAGCAGCGTCAGCATCCGTCGGCTTAATCGCTTCATTGTAAGCTCCGTAGAGTCAGCATCAGGAGAAAACTTCAGCCGCGTGGTATCCCACTTTGCCCTAAGTGTGACTATTTTCAATATAGCCTACCACAAGAACCTAACCTAGTCTCTACGTATATTATATGCACCTGTAGGTTAGGTTAGGTTAGGTTAGGTTAGGTTAGGTTAGGTTAGGTTAGGTTAGGTTAGGTTAGGGGTGGTGGCTAAGCCTAGACCAGTTTTGGTCCATAGTGTTACCACTTACAGCGTTAACCTAAGTGTGCATCTAATAGCTTTTATTGAGGCAGAAGGATTTTGAGGTTATTGCAAATTTGATGAGAAGATGTGGCTTCAGGCACTTAGGGTCTCCGGGTGGGTCTCAGGATCTCAGAGTCTCGGGGTTTCGGAGTCTCAGGGTTTTAGATTTTATAGTGCTGCTTTGAAGAGCGTTGAGTGCGTCCTGGCTATCCACATAGATATTGATATGAGTGGATTTAGGTTTATTAAATAGGCTTTCCGCTGCTTTTTGTATAACGAGTTCAGTTTGAAAAATGCTGCAACTATCGCGTTATAGACTTCAGCACCAACGTCTTCCTTCTGCTTAGAGCCACTAGTATAAATATTGATGTTATTTTCTGTATCAGCACTGCGTATTTTCCAATACTCTCTTGCTGGAATGATGATTCTAAACCTACGATCAAAGAGGGTGACGGGCTTGTAGTAATCTGTATTGACATTGGAACTATTCAATATATTACTATGCCCAAAGGATCTAAACTTAAAACTATTTGCCTTTTTAAGTCTCAGTGCTCTCTTGTGGACAGTGGTTTTGACAAACAGGCCGATAGGGAGTAAGTGTAAGATCATGTTTAGTGACGCAGTTGATGTTGTTTTGAGTGCCTCTGTATTTCTAAGGCACATGAGGCGTTGGAGCCTTCCCATCTGTGCCTATCTAAACTTTTTGTCAGGACCTTTCCACCATACCACGACCCCGAACAGTAAGATTGGTCTTACTCTAGAGATGTAGATCCAGTGGGTCACTTTTGGTTGTAAACCCCATTTTGATCCGAACATTCGTTTACAAGCATAATAGGCGTCCTGTGCCTTTTTTATTCGTTCTTCGATATTGGGTTTCCAGCTAAGTTTCGTGTCGAAAATTACGCCAAGGTATTTAGCTTGCATGGAGATTGGCAAAGACGTATCATTGATTGTGATATTTGTCGAGGACCTTATGTCGCTTTAACAAATTGCAAATTCTAAAAACTTCCCTTTAAAAAACGACATAAGGCCAAATGCTAGAATTTGGCTTTATGTCGCTTGGCGTTATGTCCGGGCCCATCTCTGTCTTATTTGAGTTTATGTTTAGGCCACTGAGTGTCGCCCAGCGGTAAATTTGAAATAGTGTCCTTTCCATGAACTCACTTATAGTTTTTAGGTATTTGCCTAATATAAGTAGTACAATGTCATCGGTATGTGCGACTACCTTCATTCCTTTATTCTTGACAGCGCAAAGTGCTTTGTCTAATGGAAGGATCCATAAGAGCGGTAAAAATACGCCCCCCTAAGGTTTGCCTCTTGTTGCATACTTTGTTAAGGTGGTATTTCCCTATTTTGTAATAATCGTTCGATTACTGAGAAGCTTTATTATCCATCTGAAGAGCTGTTGATTAACTCCTGGTCTGGATATTGCGTTGGATATTGCATCTTTCTTCTTCTTCTTCTTAGGGCGATACAGTCCCAGGTGGACCTGGGCCTCACCCAACATGCCTCTCCAGCCAGCACGATTTCTCGCCAGCGATCTCTAGTTTCGCACACCAAGCCGGCCGAGGTCCCCCTCGACCTTGTACGTGGACATCCTCTGCTGCGTTGTCTCACAGGCTCAGAGTCGGGCTGGAGCTAATTTGTCCATACGCTCCACATGTCCTAGCCATCTTAAGCGTTGAATCCGTAGACGCCTGCCTAGACTCAGCCCATATATGTAGTTCGTGGTTGAACCTTCTTCTCCAAATGCCATCAACGCAAACAGAACCAAAGATCGCGCGAGTTACGTTAAGATACGGCATTGTTAACAATGAACACACAAACAAATTAAAAACAGACCATGATTTTTTAATAAAAAAATATATTTGGTATAATAAATAAAAGAAATCTGACTAATTCCGGCGTCTATGCACTTTTACAATATTACAGTCGACAAAACGTTTTGGCGTAAACAAATGAAAGGGCTAACGAAATAGGAAAGAACGCTATTGATACAACACGTAAGCAAATAAGGGCATTGGGAGAAGACGCATAAACGACAACAAGTACATCGACGTTTATCAGTGGGTAGGGTTACCAACGTTTAACTCGCGCAGATCTTTTCTCTCGAAAAGACCAAGAGACTCTTCATCCGCTTGGGATATTGTCCATGTCTCTGCGCCGGATGATCAAGGTCTTATACAAAGTCAACAACTGGATATGCCATCTGACGCACGGACACCAGTACTCCAGCTGCGACGAACATACAAAGTCGACTTTCCCTGTACTCAGGACTGGCTCTGGCCAGAATCTGAGCCAGGAAAGGAATGTAGTCGAATTTTCACGGACGGCTCCAGGACCAGTGAAGGATCTGGTGCTGGTGCCTTTGTGGAGAGCGACAACTTTAGACTGCACACCTCGTTAGGTAAATTTACGTCGGTTTTCCAAGCGGAGACCTATGCGATCCTAATGGCTAGGAGCTATATTGTGAAGAATAGGTGGAAGGGGCGAAGTATTTGTGTCTGTAGCGACAGCCAAGCTGTGCTTAACCACTTCCTGGATAGTTCAGGAATGCAAGTCTTCTCTGAATTTGATCGGTAGCTTGAATTCTCTAGGTAGGTAGGTAGGTATGTGGGTAGACGGGCTTAAGCCACGTCTCACTTAGGTCCTTAGGGACCCATTGTGATGCCCAATTGGAGGATAGTGTCCCCTTCTTTACCCTTGTCGCACTCATGGTCCTTCGTTGCGCCGGAGCCATCCCGATTTCCTTATAAACCTGTAAATAGATCTAAGAGGTATACTTGAGATTTCATGTAAGTCTTGGAAGAAGAATTCTCCCAGTGTTCTATGACGCAACTGACAAAGACTAGGGCAGTGACAGAGGTAGTGAGGAGTATCCTCACGTTCCTCCTCGTCACCACAACCTCTACAAATGTTGTCGTTGGAGAGTCCCATTTTCATGGTATGGTTTCTAAGATGATTATGGCCAGTGAGAGCTCCAACCACCATCGTTAGCAACTCTTTGTCGCACTGAAGGATCTTGTCGGTTTTTGCTCGGTCGTATCTGGGCCATAATGCTTTAGTAGTCCCACATGTAGACAGACTGCGCCATCTACAGTTTGCCATTTCAATGATCATAGTATCCACCTTTTTCCTCAGCTCTGAGAGTGGCGGTTTAATACCCTGAATTGCTTGTGACGCGTCGGTCACTGACCCTGTTCTGGCAAGTTCATCAGCTATCTCATTGCCGGCTATGTCCCTATGTCCTGGGACCCAGCACAGATTAATCGAGTGCTGTGAGCCAAGAGCCTTTAGATCTTCGCGACAGCTTGCGACTAGCTTGGACTTGACTTCTATTGCGGATATAGCTTTCATGGCCGCCTGACTGTCAATGAAAATGGTGATATCAGCTGGTGATATCGCCATCATTAATATCTTTTTGGCCGCTTCTTTGACCGCCAGGACCTCCGCTTGAAACACACTGCCATAATCAGGTAGTCTGATTGAGCAGTGCAAGTTTAGCTCGTTGGAGAAAATGCCCGCGCCTGTGCCTGCTTCCATCTTTGACCCGTCGGTATATACCTTTATTGACGAGTTGTTGATGGGTTCATTGGACGCCCACTCCTCTCTGGTGGGGTATTGGCATTTGAAGGGTCTCTCGAAGTCGAGGAATGGGAGCCTGTAGTCGCTCTCGACTTCTGATACTGCAAGTTTGTTAAGAATACTTGCATGTCCAGTGGTACCTGAGCGCCAGTTGCAAGATTGACTGATTCTCAGAGCACTTTTAGCGGCGATTGCCTGCATATGAAGGTCAAGCGGTATCATGTGTAGGATCGTTTCCAGTCCAGCTGTTGGGGTAGAGCTGATTGCGCCAGTAACTCCCATACACGCAAGTCTTTGTATTTTCGTCAATGCCTTAAGATTAATGGCTTTCAATGCTGCCTGCCACCAGACTACGCTGCCATACGTAAGGATGGGTCTGACAATAGCGGTATACATCCATAGGATGGTCTTGGGGCTTGGTCCCCATTTTTTACCGACAATTTTTGCGCAGATATAAAAAGCGCATGTTGCCTTTTTGACCCTTTCAGAGACATTAAGCTTCCAATTTAGTTTCCTGTCAAGAATGATACCTAGGTATCTAGCACTGTCGGATAGCGTCAGTGTGGATCTCTCGATAGATGGTAGCCTAAATTGCGGTATGACTCTTTTGTTGGAGAAGAGAACCAATTCGGTCTTACCTGGGTTAACACCCAGTCCGCAGTTTTTAGCCCATCTAGCTAGTGTGCTTATAGCGCTCTCAAGTACTTCACTTATGGTTGGGAGGAATTTGCCTCTAGCTATCAACACTACGTCGTCTGCATAAGCAACTACTGTCACCCCCGAGTATTTGAGCTTCTCTAAGACTTCGTCGATGACAAGAACCCAGAGCAGGGGTGAAATTACCCCTCCCTGCGGTGTGCCTCTAGAGGCAATGGCTTTTACGAGCCTGTCACCCATGTTCGCGTAGATTGTTCTCTTACTGAGCAGGCTAACAACGGTTGATGTTATTGATTGCTCAATATTGGCCCTCTCGAGGGCTGACTTAATCGCTCTCGTTTCCACATTATTGAAAGCGCCTTCAATATCCAGAAAGGCTGCGAGTGCGTATTCTTTGGCTTTGAGAGTGCTTTCAATCACATTAACCACGCTGTGAAGTGCGGTCTCCACACCTCTGCCTTTAATGTAGGCATGTTGTGCTGTGGAGATTGTGTTGGTAGAAAGCTTTCTGCGAATATAAGCATTGATTACCTTCTCAAAGGTTTTGAGAACAAAGGAAGTCAAGCTTATAGGTCGGAAATCTTTTGCAGCTGTGTGGCTAGCTTTACCGGCTTTAGGGATGAAGACAACCTTTACTTCTCTCCAAGTCGACGGTATGTAGCCGTTTATTAAGCTGCATCTATATATCCTACTCAGGACAGGGATTATCATATTCTTAGTCTTTTGCAGCATAATTGGATATATGCCGTCTAAGCCAGGAGACTTATATGGGGCAAATGAGTCAATGGCCCATCCAATTCTATCTTCGTCGACAACGGTTTCCGGAACGTAGAGTTCATTCACCGCGTCGTCGGCTGGCGCCGAGATGTCGCTGCCAAATGTGCAACCCGGGAAGTGAGTGGACACCAGAAGATTGAGTGTTTCCTCTGCAGACTGTGTCCAAACACCGCCGTTATCCTTGAGATACCCTGGGACAGCAGGTTCTTTGGAGAGAAGTTTCCTTAGCCTAGCTGTTTCAGTGGTACTCATTATTTCACTGCAATAGGTACGCCATGTGCATCGCTTAGCAATGGCTACTGCTTTTTTGAAGTCCCTTTCACTAGCCTTGAAAGCTTCCCAGTCTTCGGGTGACCTTGACGCCTTGGCTACATTAAAAAGGGTTCTGGTTCTTTTCCTGATAACCCCAAGGTCTTTATTCCACCATGGGGGGGATTTTTTATTCCTGAAGGTCCGAAGAGGACATGCTTTTATGAAAGCTTTCTCATAGATGTTCTTAATATCTAAAGCAGTCTGCTCAATGTCGCTTATGGAGACCATAGGTCTGACCATTAGATGCCTTGAGCAACTGCTGATTTCTCTGTAGAAGCGACCCCAATTTGTATTTTTGGGGTTCCTGAACCTGTCCTCCTTTACCATCCTACTGTTGACCGTGAAGGTTATTAGCTTGTGGTCCGAGAAGGACGGCGAATCTAACACTCTCCAATTGCTGACCTCCATGGTGGCGGAGTCATTATAGAGAGTTATGTCTAGAACTTCTTCTCTATTTCTGGTGACGAATGTAGGTTCATCACCCAAATTAGCTATTCTTAGATTATATAATAAAATAAAATTAAAAAGTTCTTCACCTCTTATGTTGGAGTCCGAGCTTCCCCATAGTGTGTGGTGGGAGTTGGCGTCGCACCCCATGACGAGGTCCCAGTTGTTCTTGCTTGCCGCGTCCACCAGGATCTTCGTACTTTCCTCTGGTGGGCCGAGCACCGCGTCGTAAGGCATGTAGACTGACGCAAGTAGAAGCGGAGGTCTATCTTGCCTTTCGACCTTCACAACCGTCTGATCGCAATCACTGTATTTAGATAGGAGGAAGATATTAGAATTTTTCCTAGCTACTATACAGGATCTATATTTACTTACACCAGAAGTTGCGTGATATGTCACCAACTCCTTATTGTTCAGCCCCAGTATCCTGCCTCGGCAGAGCCAAGGTTCTTGCACCAGAGCGATGTCTACACTCCCTGTTGTAAGGAGGTATACCAGATTTGCGCTGGCCGCTTTACTGTGGTGAAGGTTTATTTGCACCACTTTCATTACGACCAGCGGAATCTGTAGTCCTTTTTCTGCCATTGGCCGCCAGGAGTCTGAGCTTGCAGCGGGTTGTACCCACACGAACTTTGAACTCCTGTTTGCGCAGCAGTGGCAGCGACCTATGGCTTAAGAGAACATCGACCTCCATACCATTGTCAGAATGTTCCCCTACCTTCACCACCTTCCACTCCCGACTGTTCAGCTCCGGATTGAGGTGTTGAAGGTATCGCTCTATCCTTTCCTTCGGGAGGTATGGTCCCTGGATGAGGATGCGGCCTTTAGGCCTGGTAAGCTCTAGAATTTCCCTCTTATCTACAACTTGTAGGTCGGCATTATCCCATGGGGCTACCGTCTTGGCTACGAAGTTCTTCAGCCATTCGAGGGTGCTCAAATTATCGCATTCCATGACCTTGAAGCCCTTGACAGTAGTCAGCTGTCCGAAAAGAGGGATCACTTCGTCCTTCTTCAGGATAGCGTCATTCACACCATCAAGAATGCGCAATTCAATTAGTCTCCATTGATGTTCAGAGAGCCTGCGTTCTGGGTTACCAAGGTCAACAATTGCGACCCGCAGACTCTCCTTCACCTTGTCAGAGAATTTGGCCTTTTTTGCCACAGCTAAGTTAGGGGAGAGCGAAGCATCAAGACGACCCCTCTTGGAAGTTCCTTTCTCCTCAGCAATTCGGGATATGTCCTGTTTCGCTTTGGATAGAAGACGCTTAGCCGCGGTACCAGCTGAGGGTAGAGGTTGTCCTCTCCTCCTCGCCGATATCGCATCACCGCTACTTCCTTTCGGGGTCACTACCCTACCCAACCTACCTGCCTTGCCGTTAGAGGAAAGACTTGTCTGGGTTCCCGGGCACCACGGGATCACGGGAAATGAGATCGCTGATGAACTTGCTAAGCGAGGATCAGATGAGGCTTTCTCAGGACCTGAACCTACGCTGGGACTGCCCGCGTCCTTGGTTAGGGCTTCCATCGATGGTTGGACTTTTCGAGAGCACAACCGCAGGTGGCATGACTCTCCAGGATGTAGACAGACCAAGCGCATGCTCCCCAACGTCTGTAAGAAATCCGCGGCTTTCTTGTTATCTCTTAACAGAAAAGACTGCAGACAACTTATTGGCGTACTAACGGGGCACTACACCTTCGCCAAACACCTAAGTGTGCTTGGCCTAAGTGACGAAACCCTCTGTGACGCCTGTGGAGAAGACGATGTCACTGCAGAGCACTTCCTCTGCCATTGTCCCGCCTTTGCTAGGATCAGGTGGCAGTAGTTATTCGGCGCTGATGAGGTGAGAGCTGATGATGTAGGCTTCTCATCACAGAAGCGGAAATTTCAGTAAAAGTAGGTTGCTGCCTGGTAGTACAATGGACCAGTTTTGAGTCTGAGTGCTCCGGTGTAGTGTGACAAAAACCTAAAGAAGAAGCAAAGAAGTTTCGATTACGCGAGTTACCCCATGCAGGGCGGTTTCGGTGGATTTACCTTTTTGGTATGGGTGTTGTGAATCAGATAGGAAGTTTCTTGGAATTGACTCTCTGATGTAGGAGTCAGTCACCCGCACCTGTAGGATATAAACAAATCTGATCTATTCAGGTTTACCGCAATCTGAATGCAACGTTGACATTTGCCACTTTTTAATATATTTTTTTTTTCAATTGACAATTTAAGTCAATTCACTTGTGAGTAGTTTACGAACACATGCTTCATAAAGGCAGAACCATCACCCCAGCAGACTTTTTGTGGCAATGGATGACTTAAGCATTTTTTATCACACTTTTGTGGTGTAATACTCTCTTGACCTCTGTTCCACATTCTGAGGTCAATGTTGTCAGTGTGAATCGGAAATTAAATGAATTTTGTAAAACCAAGCAAAAGAGTCAATGTCGTCGCTGGTCAAGGCAGAACATCAAAGACAAACCGTGCATCTACTGAAATCACTGGAGAACAAAATTCCAGTAAGAACTCACAAGATGGAGTTGCAGTAAGCAAAATAAGCTATACACGGATAGTTTTAAATTTACAAAAAAGTCTTGCTGTCACACTATTGCCTCTTTTCTCCATCTTTGGGTGATGGTACAGTCTGTCACGGACTAGAATCTAGCTTCTAAAGCAATTTAGTCGTGTTGTACGCTCTATTGTTCTCTTAAGAATCTGTGAATGGCTGGGTTTGAAAGGCTTTTCTTGACAGTTACATATACTATAGAAAAACTTCTCTACCAGCATACCCTCCAGATCTCCAGTCAGATCTGATACTCAGACGCTGGACGGTCCTCTGCGTATTTTCACAGATGGATCCAACACGGACGAGCGAGTAGGATTAGGTGTCTACTCCAAGGATCTCAATTTTATTATATTCCTCCACCTTCCAGAACATTGTAGCGTATTCCAGGCTGAGACGATGGCAATAAAAGAAGCCCTGCCCTGGCTCAAGAACAACGTGATATCCAAGAAGGACATCACCATCTGTTCAGACAGCCAGGCAGCAATCAAATCCCTGAACTCGGTCACGTTCCTCTCTAATACCTCCCTAAATTGCCGCCTATCTCTTAACGACATGGCTGAGCATTTTAATATTCACCTCATGTGGGTGCCGGGACACAGTCACATTCCAGGGAATTGTGAAGCCGATGATCCCGCCAGGAGCGGTACGATCTCCACAAACCTTCCTAGTGGAGATTCTCCGCCTATGTCATTTGCTACAGCTAAACTTCTTTTAAAGAATCATACTATTAAAAACACCAACTCAAGATGGTCAGATGGCACTACGTGCCTCATCACAAAGCAAATTTGGCCTAAACTTGATCTAAAACGTTCATTCTGTCTTCTTAGAATGATCAGGTCATCCCTAAGGACTTTAATTGGCGTTAACACAGGACACTGTGCCATTGGCACTCACGCCTCAAGAATGGGACTCCCTCACAATGATTTCTGCAGAAGCTGCAGAGACGAAGAAGAAGAGGAAAGCATAACGCATCTAGCGCTCTCTCCTCTCGCAGGAAGAAAAGACTTTGGAGCCTACTTCTTCAACGACTTGAACGAATTGCACAACGTCGGCATTAATCAACTAAAGAGCTTCGTTGAAAGCACCAAATGTTTTTTTGGATAGCTGACATCAGATCCGCGTGGTATCACAATGGGCCTAAATTGGCCTAAATGTGACTGCTATCTAAAGTCACCCAGTTCATCCTAACCTACATATACTCTGTGCGTTAAAGTTAAGGGTCAACTACAATAGCCGTAAGAAAACTCAAGCTATTTCAAAAGTAAATGAAAAATAACCAAAAGCATCGTCCAATTTTAAACTGTCAATAATTGCTTATGGAAACTAAAGAAGAATTCGGCTGTCAACTGGCATTCACATGCATAGAGAGCAATTCTTCTCGCTCCCGTGTAAGTAGGCAAAAGTGAATGAACTTACCGAAAGCGAAGCGGTTACTTGTATAATTTTTGTGTATTCGCTTCAGTTCTCAGAAGTTTCTGTACGGTCATTATGGTTGGTCCTTGAGTTCTTAAAAAAAAACTCTTCAGAATAGAAAGAAGTTTGACAGTTTTGACTACCCAATCTTCAATTAATGACATTATTAGCCTACTTAAAAAGAAATTAACTTGAATCAGCGCTATCAGATTAGAACTAGAACTATAGCACTTACTACTCAAACTTTCTCAAACTTACCACCATTTTGTTAAACTTTTCATTTTTGTTTTGTCTTTTCAGAAAGTGATCTTATCCCTGGGCTGTGTACATTCCTAGCCTGTCTTGCGCTGCCGCTGGAAATCGGTATCCTCGTCGGAATCGGTCTGAATGTTGTCTTCATTCTGTACCATGCTGCCCGACCAAAACTGACCACCGAAAATCTAACAACTCCATGTGGCGTGGAGTACCTGATGATCACACCCGATCGTTGCCTCATCTTTCCATCTGTCGACTACGTCCGCAATCTCGTCACAAAACACTCAATGCGTCAGAACCTACCGGTTGTCATTGACGCATCACACGTTTATGGGGCCGATTTCACAGCGGCAACTGTAATTGAATCACTGTTCAATGACTTTGCCAGCCGCGGGCAACTGCTGTTCTTCTACAATCTCAAGCCAAGTATTTGCGCAATCTTCGAGAGTCTAACACCAGCTGACTTTGTAGTCTACTATCAAGAGGAACAGCTCGACGAGCTTCTCAAGGAGCGACAGTACACACAGCAGAAGAAGCAGCAGGCTGTGTAACACGCGAACACACCCCCGCCAATGGTTTGTGTTAACTACTGTATTTCTAGTATTAGAATCAAACGTCAAAAACAAAGATTTATGTTTAATTATTATTTCAACACAAAAAGACACGTATATCAGATACGGTATTTATTATGCTATTGCTACTATTTTAACGTAAGGATTTCATTTTGTTTTAGTAGTTTTAAGTAAGCGAATATTATTCTAAGCTGTGACATTCATTTCCGCGACAGTCGGCAAGACGAATCGAAAGATTTCCTTCGCGGGAACGTGGAACATAGAGCTGGATCCCTAGGTGAGGCTACAGTTAGTATTTTTGTTTTGTTTTATCGAAATGATAAGATCACCAGATCAAATCGTAATCAAGTTAAAATGAACGTGTTTTAAAGTAGGGACGCCATTTATGGCGCCATTACGGCGCACCGGACAACCAACCGAGTGCGTCTGACCGCGGTGCCCGCACATATCCGGAAATACAAGCATGTACGCCAATGTTAGAAGCTGTTAATTATGACACAAGAGAGCAGCTGCAACCGACCAACAGCAAGCCGCCTGGCAGGAAAAAATACATACATATGCTTCTATTACCTCGAATTTTTTTGTCTTTATTACGTCAAAACGATAATAAACATGTTATTTTAAAAACTAAAGTGCACTCTGACAGGGATGTGCATGAGCGGAGTAATAAATAAGAATGGCTATCATTTTTGAGTGTATTGCTTCCCCTTACAAACGACGTTTTTGTGGGAGTATTTTTTGGTTAGGTTCGATAAAACACTTTGTCTTGTTGTTATTTGGAAGACAATGCTTGATGTTAAGAGATTTTTTGTTACTCGTCAGATGAATGAAAGAAGTGATGCATTATTTTGACAGCAATTGTAAACATTTAACAAAACCGAATTGTATTATAATTCATAATAAATAGTGTACGTTGTGTACTTAAGTGATTGATGGGATGTTTTATTGCAAGCATACACGCGTAAATGTGTACAAAATAGTTTCTTGGAATCCAGCAACTCGTTTTAGGTGATCAAAGATGAATTTCTGTCAGCGGACTTAATATATTAATAGTTTAATTATCCAATCAACTAGACGAGACGAGTTGTTAAAATATGTGTGAGCACGTGCCTTGAATTACTGTATCTTCTCCACTTGTTGTTAATTGTGTAGATAAGCAACAGCACGTTTTGCTTCGCTGTAAAGATGGATCTAAGAAAAAATGCTTTTTGTGTTTCAGGTGGGTTTTGTTTGGACGTCTTTGTGTATACACCTTTATCTAATTTTGATAGTTTATGCATAGTCGTCTCTCTCTTTTCGATGTAATGTCTTTGTTCCTTTTTAACTCTTTATTAGAATAACAGTGCTTTTTGAATAACGTTGTTCTGTGGTCAACGGATGTCAAGATTAATTTCCATACAATAATTTTTCTAGTTTACATTTTCCAAAGCGTGTTTTATTTTCCAGAACCTTACTATCATTGCATATGCAGACGATGTAGCTATCCTGATATCTGGGAAGTTTCTGTCAACGCTAACCGAGCGCCTCAATCATGGATTGAGGTTGAGTCACAATTGGACGGCCACTCGAGGCTTGAAAGTCAACCTAGAGAAGACACAACTGATGCTCTTCACGAGAAAAAGGAGAATTTTGGAGTTTACAAGCCCGCATATTAACGGGGTGGAACTCAAACTCTCAAGGACGGCTAAGTATCTGAGTATTACACTTGATTCCGAACTAAACTGGAAACAGAACATCGAGGAGCGCATCAAAAAGGCCTGTGTAGCTTTCTACACATGTAAGCGAGCCTACGAAAACACCTGGGGTCTTAGACCACCCTGACTACCACGAAGAAGTTCTCTAGCCGAATTCCGGATAGGAGAGCTTGGGAAGAGCTATCAGCGAATGGCGGTGTAGAGAACTCCATATCTACTGATGGCTCGAAAACAGGTGTAGGAATAGGGGCAGGGGTCTTCTGCGATCTCTTTGAAAGATCTCTAAACATAGGCGACGAATGTAGCGTTTTCCAAGCAGAAATGAAGAGCTAAGTTTGAGTGAAAAAAACAATAACTATATACTCTGACAGCCAAGCGGCTATAAGAGCCATAGCGTCGGATATTGCAAAGTCGAAACTAGTCAAGCTATGCAGAGAGAACGTCAAGGAAATCTCCAATGCAAACACGGTGACTCTCTGCTGGGTACCGGGACATACAAGAGTTCAAGGAAACGAGAGAGCGGACATGTTGGCAAAGGAGGGCTCAGGTTAGATAAATCTCTAGCACTGCCTTATGTCTACATGCCGTTAAGTTTCCTAAGGAAGAAAATAGAGGACAAAGCCATGGCTGGATCTGGACATTGGGTCAACGACGAGAGCCCTATGGCTGGTGTTGAACAGGAAGAAATCATTATCAATGATTAGCCTAAGTCGAGGATATACGGGCGGGGGTGAGAGTTCTCACCGGACATTGTCCGATAGGCACCCATGCCAGAAGGCTAGGTATCCCCCATAGCGACTGTAGAAGTTGCAGGAACGAAGAGGAAGTAGAGTCCGTCCGCCACCTGCTATGCGATTGTCCAGCCCTACAGGGAAGGAGACTGTTGACACTAGGCAGTAACTTCTTCGACGAGCTGGAGGGTCTGAAAAAATAGAGCTGAAGCACCTCCTGAGATACAGTGACTCACAATATTGATCACGCTTTTTCTTTAAAAATGCAGTATGACCTTAAACGACTTGAAAGTAGATGCGTTTGAATTTTCTGTTATTATTCTATATCACTCAAGGTTTCTTCTAACGGTTTATGAAGATTTTTTCTTATTTTACTCAAAAGATTTGTTTTTTTTTTGTACAAATTCAGTTGCAGTGGCATCGTGATCAATTTTGTGAGTTTGTGAAGCAGAAGTAGAAAAAAAAGTTTATTTGCATTACAAATAAAAGAAAACCCCACGGTAACAAATTGGCAATATTCTTTGTTCTGTTTCGTAATTAAATACAATAGAAATATTGTTTTTTAAGCTTTTGAATAATGGGTTCGAATAACAAACCCCTAAAACCAGCACAAAAGAAACAAGTTGAGCACCTTTTAAGAAATGGTATGACCCATCGAAAAATTTCGAAGTCAACAAGAGTATCCCTTGATGCCATAAGCAAATTTCGTCAAACTCTTGAAAACTTGCCATGTACAAACCGAGTCGGACGCAAAAAGATCTTGTCTGCAATTCAAGATCGCATCATTGTTCGAGACTTGAGGATGCAAAAATTTGAAAATGCAGTTCAAATCAAGCAAGCACTGAAACGTGAACATAATACTATCGTTTCGACGGAAACCGTTCGCAGGACTCTAAGGGCAGCTGGTTTAAGAGGAAGAGCCAAGGTAAAAAAAACCCTTACTTACAAAACGACACCGAGACTTAAGGCTAAAATTTGCAAGGTGATATTCAAATTGGTTACCTGAGGATTGGCCGAAAGTCATCTGGTCAGATGAAAGCAAAATTAACCGTTTGGGATCATATGGGCGAGAATGGGTATGGAAAACTCCTGGAGAAAAATTACAACCTCGTCACGTTAAGCCCACTTTGAAATTTGGTGGGGGATCCATTATGATCTGGGGTTGCATGATGACACAAGGAGTTGGAAACATTCATAGGATTCACCGTTGCAGGCGAAATCGACAATTTAGACCAACTCTGGGCCAAAGTCAGGACTGCATGGGAAAACATAATGCCTGAGACCTGCAAGAATTTAGTCGATAGCATGCCCAATCGAATACAAGCTGTTATTGATGCCCGTTGTGGATACACAAAGTATTAAATATTGAAAACCTTCGATATTTTTGAAACTCATAAAATTGATCAAGCTCAATCAATGTTGGCATTAATCAATTAATTTTTTAATCAATTAATTAATTTGATTAAGTTTAATCAGATTAAATTAATAACGATTAAAATAATCATGATGAGCTGCTCAATGAACATTGCTTTTATTTTTTTATTTTTTTACAGCGAAGAAAAATGTTATTTACTTTCATGTTATGAATTAAAATTGTCGAAATAATATATTTAGAAAAAACTTTAGTCTTTAAATCCCTATTTGTTTTTTAAACCAAAAATTTTCATTTTTCAAAACATAGCGTGATCAATTTTGTGAGTCACTGTATATACAACAATCTGAGTGGTTATAATAAGCAGCATAAGTGTAGGTCTCACGGGGTACACCTCCCTCCACACATAGGGCACAATGGACCCAACTGTTTTTCTCAGTGAGCCGCGACCCGGTAGCAAGGGCACCCTATCAACTACCTAACTACCTTTCCAGAAGCACTTATTCCAGAACATAATAGTCACTATTTCAGTCAAAATTACATTTTTCAGCTGACATTTGACAGTTGTATAGATCGATAACAATTTATTATGAAGGAGCGAAATTGGAGTGAATTTTACATCTCACGATCACCTGTTTTATCCTAAAAATATGAGCTACGAAGCACCACTTTGCTGTCGTCGTTTATAAACGGAATATCCGCTATTGGAACACCGAAAACCGTCAGTCAGCCATTTCCCATCTCTCTGTTTTCAAAGTGTTGACGCTTTTGTTTTTTAAATAAATAAGTACAATGGTAGCAATCCTAGAGACACTTCCCTTAAGTACTTTGGAGTCGTACGCGTAGCTCCAACAATACTCAAACATTCCCACTTTGGACCTTTTCTAAGTGCTGCTTAGCAGTTGACCTGCTTGCTATCTGCCTCCATACCACAGAAACAAAAAGTAACAAGAACATAACCTAACCTAACCTAACCTAACCTGGTTAAGTGCCTGCCCCAAGCTAGAGGGTTCCAGGTTCGAATCCCAGTGAAAGCAAAGTTAATATGCTTTTATCTGCTTTTACAAATCTGGTCCAACCACCATTTACCGTTGGGATCACGTTAATGGCACCATCGCTGAAGCGGCCGATCTGTGGTAGTAGTCTGACTGTGGGTATCACAATGGACCAACATGGTCCAAGTGTGCTGGTGAATTCACCAGCAGCCCCGAACCTAACCTAACCTAGCGAATTGTCAATCTTATAGTGAAAGTGGGTGTAAATCTGAGATTCTTAAAATTCGGCCATTTTTAAAATTTCCATGAAACGGCAACTGATCCAGAAAAAATGGTAACTTAATCGTAGTACTACCAGTAGCAAATGCTACCAAATTGAATGGCTAAGCCTGGAATTCGAAGACTCCAATAACAATGCCAACTGTATTAATCTTATTCCATAACTATACAGTCTTGGCCAGATGTATTAGGCACCCTTTAAGATTCGTTATATCTTCGAAAAGCAAACAAATATGAAATGAGAAGAAAAAATAAAAATCGTTTACAACCTCAGGTACTGTCGCCGAAAACCATAAAACTCAAACCAATTACTTCCGATAAGGGAGCAAAGACGAAAAGATAACGGCGCCTAATATATATGGCCAATACGACTGGATGGCGCAGTTGGTTAAGTGCCTGCCACAAATTAAAGGGGTCCAAGGTTCGAGTCCCAGTGAAATCGAATCTGGTCTAGTCACCATTTGCCGTTGGGATCAAATTAACGGCATTGGAGTAGGTTGCTACCTGGCAGTACAATGGACTAGTTTTGAGTCTGAGTGATCCAGTAGTGTTCAAAAATAATCTTCCGAAAAAAAAAATACAAATACAAAGCTGGGGCCTTATTTTGTATTGCTATAGTATCGGAAATCTATTCGAAAATCGGAAATTGGTATTTTGTACCTCTATAGCAAATACACACAATCCGCATTCGAAAACAAAAAGTTATGCCAACTCGTTTACGGAAATTTGGTATTTTGTATTCCGAAAGCGGATGTCAAAACCGTCCTCACTTACGGATTTTCATTCGATAACTATTTTGCTATCGGATTGTGTGTGCTAAAGTTGTTTTGATTGATTTATTTAATTTTTTCAAGCAAAATAGAAACATATTAAGACATTAATAATAAATGTGAGCAGTTATTGTCCAAATTTGGATGTCTTGCCAAAGGATTTCTTCAATCTGCAGATGCAAGCCAGAAATCCAATCAACTTTGGCATCGGCCCAGGTGCGGAATATAAACGGCGGAGGAGGTTCAAGTAAATACGCGCAACTAATGCAACTGGAAGAAAAGTGATATTAGAGTTATTACATCTCACTTTTGCAATAAGTGGCACTCGAAATGAACCATCGTTTTGAATATCACCCGCCCAACCACATAAATCCTTGAAATATACTGGCGAATCGAAAATTTCAACTTAGCAATGTGAGACAATGAAGAATCATCCTGCTCTGAACCATCTTCAAACAAAAGACAACAACTAAACGATATGTTACACTGTGAAAGAATAAAATTGAATTCAATTTATTTGCAACTGGCTTCTATTTGAATGATTATTTTCTGATTTGACAGTTTCATTTTCGGAAATTATTGATAAAAATTTGGCAGCATTCAAACCCAATCCGAAAGTGATACAAAATACGAATTGATTTGAGTATCGGATTTGATTTCCGAATCCGAATCCGAATCCGAAAGTGATACAAAATAAGGCCCCTGTACTTCTCGCGTAGATGTCTCGTACGCATAGACCGTTCTCTACAATTGCTTACTTGGGTCTTTTCGTCCTTGACTGTCCCGGACATGCTTACTAGAGGTGTGACGGATATCCGGCAAGTATTCGGTATCCGGCCTATCCGGCTTCTTTTGTAATATCCGGCCGGAGCCGAATAGTCTTTTGATATCCGGCCAGTGTGTCAGTAAAACACTCGAAAAAATTATTGGAAATAGGCTCACCTGG
Source organism: Myathropa florea (assembly GCA_930367185.1). Lineage (NCBI taxonomy): Eukaryota > Metazoa > Arthropoda > Insecta > Diptera > Syrphidae > Myathropa > Myathropa florea. Next base: position 78,597,130 of record OV884003.1, on the reverse strand, counting down.
TTCTTGGAAGAGAATCATCTTATAGATATGAGACAAGTTACATTTCGGAACGGAAGTTGCACGTTAGATGCCCTACTCCACCTGTGGAGATGAAAAATAAGTTTTGGCAAATTTGAGCAAAATTAGGCACTGTCTTCCATTTACTGACCACCAAGTCCAAGAGTCACTATTCCGTTGAAAATAAACTGTTTTGATATACAAGTCAAGTTCGTTGGCGGTATTTGTGTTGGCAAGAAATTCAATCTGGCTTGCCTACAGCAACCTCTTCAAAAATGTCCCAAAAACTTTGCTTTGTAGAAAGTAAGAATATCTTGTGGAGGAGAAGGAAAAAACATATTTAAGTTGGTTTTACTTGTACCGGTCTGATTTGAGTATCAGATTACCAAACTATTATACTTTTAAATTGGGCAGATATCCGGCCGCCGAATATTCGGCTATCCGGCCTAGCTGCAGGCCGAATATTCGGTATCGGGTATCTGGCCAAATCACTATTCGGTACAACTCTAATGCTTAATTACTAACTTATCAGGCCTGCGGCCCCTGGAGAGTCTTAGTCTGCGCTATTGCCGCCATCCATCGCTGACATTCCCGAGCACGCTGCTTCCAATCATCAAGATTAATTTGTCTTGCATCTGCGATCACTTGGTATTTTAACGGAGAGTTTGGGCTTACTTTACCTCTCGAACCAAGGGGCTCAGATTCGAAGCGGGTCTTAGTGGCAGCATTTTCAGCATTTTCTTTACAGGTTCATAGGGAAATCGGGATGGCTTCTGAACAACGAGGGACCGTGAATACGGCAAGGGTTATAAAGGGACACCAATCCCCAATTGAGCATCACAATGGGTCCTCAAGGACCTAAGTGAGGCGTGGCCTACGCCCGTCTACCCACTTACCTACCTACCTACCTAGTGGCAGCATTGATGTTCAAACAACAACAGTTTAGTCAACGAACCTTTCCCTTCCGGACTATGTGTGCACCTTCGTACAGCTCATAGAGTTATTGGTGATATGTCTTTACCATCCTTCGCCATCCTCGCAGATCGGATGCCCGATGCAGAATTTTCTTCGAAGCCACCAAGAATCAATTCTGCTGTTTTGCTTAAAGTCCAGCTTTCGTGTCCATATAGCAGGACTATTGGGTAGGTAGGTAGGTGATAGGGTGCCCTTGCAACCGGATCGCGGCTCACTGAGATCAGCAGTTGGGTCCATTGTGCCCTGTGTATGGGGGGTGAACCCCGTGAGACCTACACTTTTGCTACTTATTAGAACCACCCAGATTGTTGTATATTATCTCAGGAGGTGTCTCAGCTCTATTTTTTCAGATCCTCCAGATCGTCAAAGAAGTTACTGCCTAGTCTCCTTCCCCGTAGGGCTGGTTTCCTGTTCCTTTCCTGCAGGAGGTTCAGTTTCCTGTTTTTCCCGACCTTTGGTAGGGGTCTAAGATTCGACCTTTCATGTATTTTACGTAGTTCATCCAGGCTAGTCGATGGACTTGTGAATTTCCCAACATTTTTCATCACATCCTAATACAACTCATAGAATTCATCGTCTATTCTTCCACAATATATGCCTCAGTTTAATTCGAAGGTTCACAAATTCATTTCCAGTGCCCTTGTTCCTTGTTCCTTGTTCCTCGAACAAATTGAATTAGCAGCAATTCCAAGAGTTAATCTCTTTCGGATCTTAAATTTGATGTCGCTTGTAAATATTCATAGATTATGTCCCGCACTTCGTCACTGTCTTCAACCGCCTTGAATTTTAAAGAATATGAAATAAAATCGTATTTGCAAATCCCACGTTCGATGCAGACATTTTCTTCAAATAAACTTCCTATCGCTTCTAGCGCCCCCTGTTGTCGAATAGTGTGCGCACTAAAAATCACAGAAAATCGAAATCATTCTGCCTATCTCCCTCACTCACACTGTCCAGAACCTGACACTTGTTCTGAGGGTTTTCCTCTTATTTTTTTTGTCAAACAAAAGTGAGAGTTGACAGTGCATCGAGAGAGCCAATTGAAATAAAGAACAAGAGCCATTGCACAGTTTTCCAGCAAGAGGAAGTCTTTTTGTTTCTCCAGTTGGTTTCCATTTGAGTTTTTCAATCAAAGTGAAATCAGTTAAATATTTAGTTTTGTGAGAGTGACCTAAGCAACAAATTGATAAATTAGACTGTGCAACAATGTGCGGAGGATTTACGTGCTCTAAAAACGCTCTTATCGCGCTGAATATCCTTTATGTGGTCAGTCCGAGTTGCTTTTCTGTACCTTATTGATTTTTCTTCTTTCATTCTTTTTTTTTTTTTTTTGCTTGCCCTGGGATGAATACAGTTCCCTCGCAAATGGCAGTGAATGTGAATTTATGGTAATTTAATTCTTTTGCAGCTTGTGGGCTTCCTGCTGATTGGAGTTGGAGTATACGGACGGGCTGCTTCTATCGTTACGAACCTCCCAATTGTCGGTGGGATACTAGCATGTGGGATTATCCTGATAATGATATCCATGTTAGGATTGGCGGGAGCTGTAAAACATCATCAAGTTATGTTGTTCTTCGTATCCTTTTCAACTTCATGTGAATTTTTTTTTGTTTGCGTCATGAGGTCAGAGAGTAAACAGTTCTGTTTGCTTACTGACGAGCTTGATGAGACTTATCTCTTATCTGCTCTGTGATTAGGTGCTTAACTTGCGTCACAAGCGATCTAGCTGCTTAATCAATTTGTTGTTGCACAGCAGCAGTTTATTTAGAGCGGATTTCAATTCTCTTTTGGTGTGAATACGATTGTCTGAATGCCAAAATAGATGATGAAGAATATTTCAATTGTTTACAATACAAAAAATGATTGGTATTTGATGTTGTTTACGTTCACGCTAAAAGATTGCTTTTGTATTGCAAGAGATCGTTTGGAGAGGTCATTGAAGATGTTAAGTGTGTAGGCCAATGTTGATCTGCAAGTTCACTTCTTTTGTGTGTCGGAGATGGGTCATAGGCTCAAGCAATCATGTAGTCTCACCCAAAGCATAACACTATCGTTTTTGTTTCGAAAAAGTGAAAAAATTGATACTAGTTGCTTGATTCCTGTTAAGTCAAGCCGCTGTCTGGGTTTGAAGAGACTGTTCTCGCTGTCTCCAGAGTGTCCCCTTCAACTGGAGTCATTTAGTCGTGAACTTTTTGCAATCAAACTGACTCACAACAAATGCAGAGCCTCTTAATTCAAAACCGGTCTCGTCGCGACTCTTGCAACAAGCCACTTGGCATTGTGTTGCCATCCAGCTAGTCCGAGAATCGGTTTGAACGAAAAGAATGTCTTGGCATTGACGATGTACATAATTGAATGGGAATGAGTATTTTTGGAACTTCTGGTATCAGAAGGTCATGATCTGATATTTTGGAGACTCCGCATCACTCAAACACAATCTCTGACTGAATGTCCCCCGATGTTCCCTTCATTTCGAAATAAAACAATTATTTTCCTTAACCTCCTCAACAGTACATGATCATCCTCTTCCTTCTGTTCCTCATTCAATTCTCCATTGCTAGCTCCTGTCTTGCAGTCAATTCCGCTCAGCAACAAGAGTTCGCCGAACAAGGATGGAATACTGTACCGGACTCAATTCGAAAAGAAGTCCAAGACACATTCTACTGCTGCGGTTTCAATTCAACAACAACCGCATCCGACAACACATCATGTGATATCATCAACAAGCAATGCTGCATCGGATCATACGACCGAAACTGTCAGTGTCCACCGTGTCTGCCAATGCTGGAGGACAAAATCGACTACGCATTCAAACTCTGCGGTGGCGTCGGTATTTTCTTCAGTTTCACCGAGGTAAGCTATGCCCTTAAATGCACTTCTCACTTCATTTTGCTACTAATCCTTGAGTCAATTTACTTAACAGTTCGTCGGTGTTTGGCTAACAGTTCGTTATAGAAATCAAAAGGATCCACGCGGTCTACCAAGTGCTTTCCTTTAAGAATTAACATCCTCATCCTCTCCCAATTCCTCCCCTCAGTTCTTAACAAAAACCTAGGCTAACATTATTTCAAAAACAAAAGAAAAACTTGAGAGGCAAACAACACTGAGGATGAGCTGAGAGGCAGGAGACAGAGTGCATAACAGTGTGTTTGTGCGTGTGTATGTTACTTTGAAAGTCACCCAGTCGCGGTGCAACTGCATTCATATTTAACCGAGAGTATTATTTAGAAGACCCATTAATTAATTGTATTTAACTGATTTGTGCTTGTGAACTATCTTACCTTTAAGTATGAGGATAACTTTTAAGAGACGATAAACGATCCCTTCTTGCGGATTTTCGATGATTGTAAGTCAAGAACTAGGCTAACAAGTATCTAGGGAACAAGTATCTAATATATAGGTGAGATGGGATGACAATCAAATTATTTTGATGTTGTGAGCTTTTGCTGTGATTTTAGTTTTTGACTTTCGATTTTTGGTTTCCTTTCTGTTTGTTGTGATTCAGTTTGTAGCCCAAATCTTTGCTTGAAGTTCTAAGTTTGTGTGTAGAGCATTTCCTTTATATTTTTCTATTTTGTTACTTGTTTAAGATTAACATATGTGACTACGATCTATGCCAATGAAATGGAACACTTTGATTTGATTAAGCATAAGTTGATAAGGAAACGTTTAGGAATTTTCCCTCTTGCATTTGTGCCATTGAACAAAGATGTATTTACGAGGGTTGTTTGATAATGCACTGACTGAATTTCCCGTGCAGTAACCTTAAATGTAACACTGCCTCCGTCAACAGCAACAGCCATTGAATGAGAATTTATTTTTTATGAGAAAGAAAAAAAGGGTATTTCGTGTGCTGATTAATCGAGGAAATCGAGGAAAAGCTAAATAAATCCTACCACCATTAATTTCACTGATAACTGAAGTGGTTTACTGAATTCCGTTGTGGTAATTTCGATAAAATCCATAGAATGATATTGGACGATCGGAGAATTAAAGTCTTTGATTTGGCTGAGACAGTATGCATCTTAACGGAGCGGGTACATCATCCGATTTTACGCGCTATCTGCGCAATGATTTTCACGATTATTCATACTCGACTATAAGCTCAACCGTGTGACCATTTCAAAGGAGTTTTTAGCGATCCTCAGCAGCAAAGAGGTTTCGTTATCTTGGACGAAACATGATTGCATCTCAACACCCCACAGGCCAAGGAACAATCAAGGCTATGAGTTGAACGTGCACCAATGAAGTTCACGGTGGGTCTGTCTGCCAACAAGGTCAGGGCCAAAGTTTTTGTGATGCACGCGGTATCACTCAGGTGAAGGTGAAGGATTCATTTAGTACCTAAGGGTCCATTGTGATGCCACTGAAAATGACGTACAATTAAGTTTAGAGGCTCGTTTTTTCGACGTACCACAATATTATGGGATAATCTTCCAAGACCAATGTTCTCCACTGACTACAATCGGCAGGTATTTAAAACCAATGGACATTGGTACCTTTTACCCTCCATACTTTCGGTGTATTTCGGACACTTAAGATTATTCTTAAGCCCTTTTGTGCGCCTAAATTATAAAAATTTTAATGTTCCTCGCTTAAGGCTTTTTCTGAAGACATTTTGAATGTCATTTTTGCCTATCTACATCCTTCATTGCTTGGACAACTTCTTTAGTGTTTCGCGATGGTCCATTTATTCATCGGGCACTCAACCACTCCTCAGCTCCGCGATTGAATCCTGCATTGCTTGAGATGCTGCCTTTTTCTTGCCTTCAATCGCTACATGTAGTAGGTTGTTCCACATGAAATGTTGGATTTTTTTTGTAAAAAATGTTCCTATTTGAGATATATGTCGACTTATTGTCATGGGGGATACTCTCATGTTGTATGCAATGGCACGCACCGGTTTTGTTGGGTCTGCATTCACCGTTTCTCGTAAAATGGCGTCGTCGATTACCGTTTCCGGTTTGCCACGCCGTTCGTTTTCGAGGCTTAGATCTCCCGAACGGAACTTACCAAACCAACGCTGAATGGTGTGTTCGTTCACCGCTATATTCTCAAATGCTTCATTTATGTTTTTGGCTGCGAGAGACGCATTATATCCCAGTTTGAACTCGTAAAGGAAAAAAGTACGAACTTGAACCGTCGACAGCATGATATAAAAATTCCTAGAAAAAAATAACTGTACTTGCAACGGACCCTAAAAGTCGCACACATCAAAAACACATACCACTGTATCCTATAAAAAAAAAAACCACTGGTCTACAAATGTTCACTCGACAGCTTCTATTTGAGGACTAAGTGACATTTTATGTGATACAACCTAATACTTTTTACCTGAAAAATAGTGACATTTGTCACATTCTTACCCTGGAAGCTACAATTCTTAAAACTAATTTCCTCTAAATACTGACTTCTTCTGATGGCGCTACAGTCCAGGATGAACCTGGACCTCAACCAACGAACAAGCCTCTTCAGCTGGCATGATCTTTCCCCAGCTGCCTTCAATTACGCACGTCAAGTTGGATTAGGTCCTTCTCATCGGTTTCGTGGGCGTCCTCCATAGCGTTGTCCAACGGGCGCGGAGTCGAAGACTCTTCGGATGAGAGCAGTGTATTCCATGCGCTCTACATGCTCTAGCCGTCTTATGCGTTGACTCTGCGAACGCCTGGCTAGACTCATGTCTCTGCACAGCCCATACTGGCAGCAACACAGGCAGGACTAAGAGTTGAACGCAGAACTTTTCTTTTGAAAAGATCAAGCTCTTCTTCATCTACTGTTGTGATTGTCTATATTTCACGCCGTAGACAGTGATGATCAAGGCGTTTTATAAAGTCAGCTTGGTCATTCGAGAGAGGGGTCTACTAATTGGGTAGCTCCTCAAGCCAAAAAAAACAGCGATTGGCAAGAGTTATTCGGCGTTTTATCTCGGTGTGAAGCTTCTGCCATCCTTTTTATTTGTGGAGCATTATATCTTTTTGGCTATCAATTCAAACGTTCGGCTTCATTGGCTCCTCATACACTGCTCTGACTTAAAGACTTACTTGTCTCACTCTGCAGGATACGTATAATTCACTATTTAGTAGATTTTGTTTGTATTTTATTTGTATTTATTTCACATATGTTCCAAACAACCTTATTTTCTCCCTATTCAGTTGTAGTTGTTTCAATCAGTTTTCCGACAAAACATGAACTAATTCGAATTTATTTTCAGGTTCTAGCTGTTTTTCTGGCTCGTCACTACAGGAATCAACACGACCCAAACTACCTACCGGCTCGAGCTGTATTCCCCAATAGCAACTATACATACTAAACAAAAAAAACCAAGCTCCCCTGTACCTGCAGAACTACAAATTGTCCACCAGAAGTGTGATATTCTTTTGTTCTACAATTTGACATTGTTTCGCAGAACACATGATGTGTATGGAAACAAAATTACCTTCGAAAGGCTGAGGATAAATCTACGTCAACCGAGCAATCGGTGGTCTGCAACCTTCATTATTTTAGTTATTTTTTATTTACTTTAACTTTTTCTGAGATTATTTATGAGCTATTTACATCGATACAAATTAACTTAAGCGCATAGGTTTACTTTAGTTCCGTGTCCGCCAGACAGTTCTGTTCACACATTCGGTTTAAGTTTTATTCCTTTACGCAATCGAGTCATACTGTTGTTCCTTAAGATTATTGCTTTCCGACTTAGTGTGTATTTTATCGTTTGTATCAACCTAGCAATGGACTACGTGAGTGTAGACGTAAGAAACGGTGTGTGTAGCTATTAGCCTAACTCTTATTTAGTAGATGTCAAAATTGAGTGTCTTCTCTGATTTGTGTAACTATTCTGCTGATACAAATATATACATATACTTATATACAAAGATTGTGTGAATACGAGAAACCGTTATATTATATTTAACTATACATGCATACACATATTTAGACGTGAACGGAATAAAATTGAAGTCAACTAAGCAAGTTTGGGAAATAATAATCGATAAACAAACAAAACACAATATTATTTGTATTCTGTGCTGTGATTGAATATAACATCTTTAAAAAACAAAAAAATATTCACGATTCTTATTTCATGACTAGAGCATCCAGTGTGCTGCGCTACGTCCCTTTCTATTTAGTTCGTCAACTTCTTTTTCCAGGGGATTCTTCTATGTGCCCTTACATATGCAAGTGCAAAATTTCATAACTCTCCTTCGAATATTTGTCAAAATATGCGAATTTCTATTATTCCTATAATTTATGACCGAATCCTGATCGACTGATTATTGCTGTCAAAAATTTCTAAGGATATTTCTTGCCAACCGTAATTTTTTTTTTCTTTGTCTCAGGAGGTAACTGAGTAATAGAGCACTCTCTCGGAAGATGAAACTGACTTTGTATAAGACATTGATCATCCCAGTTCTGCTTTACGGCGCAGAGGCATGAACAATATCGAAAACGGATGAATTTGCGTGCGATCTTTGGTCCTGTTTGTCTTGATGGCGATTGGAGGAGAAGATTCAACCACGAATTGTACGGACTGTACAGCGACGCGAGTCTAGCCAGGCGTCTACGGATCCAACGCCTAAAATGTCTGTGCCATATAGAGCGCACAAATTAGTTCCAACCCCAATTTTCTTCGATTCTAAACCAGTATGATAATACAACAGAGGACGTCCACGTCTATGGTGGCGCACCCAATTGGACCTCAACCAACTTGGCGTGCACAATTGGAGACCGATCCGACCGACCGAGCAAAAGATCATGCTAATTGGAGAGAATAACAACTAAGCCCAATAAGACTGTCGGGTACAACACTGACGCCAGTGAAAGAAGTTAAATATCTAGGAGTTTTACTAGACAGCAAATTCATCTGGAAGAGACACACAGAAGATATAAGCGGGAAAGCGACGCGTGCTCTAATGATCTGCTGGAGCGTGGCGGGCAATCCTGGGGATAGATAGTCCAAGCATCCTTAGATGGAGGCATATAGCTATTGTTAGACCTACAATTACCTACGGGGCAATAGCATGGACTAAGAGAACCAATCTGAGCAGCGCGAGGGATACACTCAGTAAAGTTCAAAGGTTGGCATGCCTCTGTATTACAGGAGCCATGAGAATTTGCCCAACTGCGGCCATGGAGGTGCTATTGGAGCTGACTCCTTTGCATCTACTGGTTGCAGAGGGTGCAAACAAAACAATCAAGAGAATGGCAAAAGAAGGAATAGGAAAGACAGGCGCATTACAGCGAGGCAGTTCGACGCACCAGTCAAAAAGCTACCACTCCTGGCCAATTCGAAGGACGACGTGTTTAGGAAATTCAACTTCCAAAGGAAATTTACCAGTAAGCTCAGCACCAAAAGGGACTGGAGCAATGAATCTATGGGTCACAGACTGAGCACCAATACGGTAAAATGGTATACAGACGGATCAAGAACTGGGGGAGGGGTCTTTGGACTCGGGACAAAATACTTCCAACCCATGGGCAAATGTATTTCGGATGATTTTGGAAACTACACTGGAGCACTCAGACTCAAAACTGGTCCATTGTACTGCCAGGTAGCAACCTACTCCAGTGCTGTTAATTTGATCCCAACGGCAAATGGTGACTGGACCAGAATTGACTTCACTGGGATTCGAACCTGGTACCCCTCTAACTTGGGGCAGGCACTTAATCAATTGCGCCATCCAGTCGCAGTTTCATAGACAGATGCGTTCAGATCAATCTTGAAAGCAATTATACCAACTACACATAGCAATAATGTCGGACAGTCGGGCTGCTATTATGGCACTAGACTTCTACATCATCTAATCCAAGCTTGTATGGGAACGCCTGCAGAAGCTCAAAGAGTTGAGTAGGAAAAATCGAGTAAAACTCTGCTGGATACCTGGTCATATAGAAGGAAAGGAGCATCAGAACCCTTTAAAGGCCCTGAGCCATTCTGCGCTGTAGGAGACCATATCCTCAGAAAAGAATTCAGGGAACTAAAAAGAAGGAACCGGACAGAAACCTGGAATAGCGCTCGTGGAATGAAGCAGGCCAAGAAACCGAAAGAGGTCCGAGGCATGCATCATAATAATCAAGAACAACCTCCGTATCCTAACAGTCTTCCCAACGGGGCACTGTAGACTCAAAGAGCATCTAGGGAAACTAAGGGTATCAGAAGAAGGTCTCTGCAGATTATGTGGAGAATTTAATGAAGTTTCAGAACACATACTGGGATTTTGTGAGGCACTAGCCCACAAAAGTAAAAGATGTCTGGACAAGTACCTAATATCAGGAGAAGAAATGCAATCACTGAAACCATCTCTTTTCTCAGATCCTTGAAGGAAACTGGCTTAGAGAGATTACTCTAGAATAGATTTATTTACCTACCTAGGTCCACCCCACACTGTAGCGCCACAAGAAGAATAAGACTGCGTTACTTTCGAAGCAGAAAGTCCGCATAAAAAATGAGCAAAGGTTCCAAGATCGATGGTGTTGGTGAATATAGAAGCAAGACGATTTTCTTGATTGGCTTTCGCTGCTTATATGCTAAAAGAAAGCCGTTAGAGATTCAACTCATCTGCCCCATAAGAAGCTGAGAGAAATTCCTCCCTTTTAAATTTGTTTTTTTAATGGGCCCAAACTGTTAGTCTAGCTGAGCTGCGACACTAGACACAAGGGAACCCTTCTACCTAACTATCTTCCTTCCCATTCCTTCCTCCACTCAGAAGAGGTCGATCACATCAATGACTAACGCATGAATACTTACCTATTATCAACGTTTCTAGATATTTACCGCAAGCAGCTATGATATTGAAAATTTGCTTACATCATGGAATAAATTTATGCCAAAACAGCAGACCTTATCTGACAACGTGCACCCCATTTCCTGACCAATTAGCAAGCGAATCGATCACGTCGCTAGCGTAATATTTTTAAAAGCCAACTAATTTGTAAACAATTTATTTACGCATTTTTGATAATCTGTGTTCCACCGATAAGAGCCAAAACAACTCATCATCAGCAAATCCCTAGGGAAATGAGTTGCTGAACTTTAAGCCAAACCGTGTGTAGTTACCCTAAAATGTGATATCTGACGCATGCGCTGAACAGCTGTCATTTTTTGCAACAAACAAAGACCATCTCCGAGTGGTTAGAGCCTCGATAAGTTTGGTTTTTGTTGTATTAATCTATTTTGCTTTTGTGCAATAATCAGCAAGTCAGTTAGGCACGAGAAGTCTTTATATACATAGTGATGTGCGTTTGCAATCACTCCGAGTATCACTGAAGCAGTGTCACGGTCTAGTATCAGTCCAAACGAGTTTCCACAATGAACAGCAAATTCATTATTTTAATTATTCTAATCTGTGTTGTTGGTGTTTTCTCCTGGCGGATTGGTGCTAGCCCGCGTTTGTCGCCGGTAGTTTTTGTTCCAGGTGATGGCGGAAGTCAAATGGATGCGCAACTAAACAAGAGCACAAGTGTGCACGTCTATTGTCAGAAACATGCCGAATGGTTCAATATTTGGTTGAATTTGGAGCTGCTGATGCCCTTGGTCATTGGGTGCTGGATAGACAACGTGAAACTGCATTACGACAACGCAACAAGGACGACATTCAACACTGACGGTGTGGAGACACGCATACCCGGTTGGGGGGATCCAGAGGTGGTTGAGTGGATAGATCCAACGCACGCAAAGGCAGGGGCTTACTTCAAAGACATAGCCAACGAACTGGTGAGCATGGGATATGAACGAAAGAAGTCGATCTTTGGTGCACCGTACGACTTCCGCAAAGCTCCGAACGAGAACAATGCCTGGTTCGTCAATTTGAAGAAATTGGTCGAAGACGTATACGAAATGAATAACCAAACGCCAATCACTTTCATAACGCACAGCATGGGCAGTCCCATGACTTTGGTCTTCCTGCAGCAACAGACGGGGAAATGGAAGGCGAAATATATCGCCAGAATGATAAGCCTTGCCGGGGCTTGGGCTGGCAGCGCCAAGGCTGTGAAGGTCTTCGCAATCGGTGATGACTTGGATTCTTTCGCGCTGAAGGGTAAGACAATGCGTGAGCAGCAAATCTCCACACCATCGACGGCGTTCCTCTTACCGTCGCCACTGTTCTGGAAGAGCAATGAAGTTCTGGTGCAGACTGCTTCTAGGGTATATACCATGGCGCAATTGGAGCAGTTCTTCGATGATATCGACTACAGAACAGGATGGGAAATGAGGAAGGACAACATCAAATATGCGCTCAACTTTCAGCCCCCAGATGTCGAACTCCACTGCATGTTTGGCTCGGGTGTTGATACCGTGGAGAAGCTGGTCTACAAAACGAACAACCTAGTCGATGACACCCCCACGCTCATCAAAGGCGATGGAGACGGCACCGTGAACTCCAGATCATTGAAAGCCTGTATGCATTGGAGGGGATACCAACGGGCAAATGTGACATTGTTCGACGCCAAGGGTGCTGATCACATGTCCATTCTCGCGCGAAAAGATGTCATAACGTATATTAAGAGCGTCCTGTGAGGAGGCGGGACACGTCACGATTCGTGAAGTCAATATGAAATTCGAAGACTTGATATTATTTTACATTATCTTTAAAAATAAACCTCATTTTAGCACATGTACTCTGGGAGGGATCTGTGAGATTATAGAATTACGTTTCATTCAAATAAATGTTTGATAAGAACCGTGACTCATTATGTACTTAATTCCGATTCAGTCGGCCATGAAATGGAGACTGTGTGTGTCGCATGCATAAATCGTATTTCGCGATGTGGATCTGCAATGTAACCACAGAGCACATCTCATTTTGTAGAGAATATAAATTTCTTCAAATACTTGCCTGGTATTTTTGTTTTCTTTTGTGAGGCGCTGGTGCAGATTTTTTTGATTATTTTCAAGTTCTTCACAGCATGAGCGTTTGGTCATACATTTTAAGGCATCATTTATGTGGACGAGGATGATCGGTCACATTATGCTGTGAACAATGACACTAGCTGGAGGAGATGCACATTAGAGTGTGTACAGAAACCAAGTGAGTTCGAATTTTGTAATTATGTCACCTTTCCCGTAGGATATCAATTCTATTCCCCAGTAGAGGCGAGTGATCGTCGAATGCCTACGAGGAGTAGACTACCCTATTCACTGACGGATCATAAATGGACACAGGTACAGGTCTAGAATCTACTTAAACACCTTGCATAAACATGAATCATTTAGACTTCTTAACATGTGCAGTCTCTTCCAAGCAGGAAGTCTGGCGATTGAGAAGGAAGCCAAATGCATACAAAAAACCGTCATCCCACCATATCTCCATATTTGTAGACATCCAGGCTGCACTGAAGTAAATAGGATCGTGTACAATTAGATCAAAGGCTGCCGCGACTCACTGAGGTCCAACAGCATCACAAGGTCAAACTCTGCTTGGTCTCGGGCTCAATCGCAGGGAACGAGAGAGCGGCCGTCCATCGCTGACGGTCCCAGGCAAGCTGCTTCCATTCATCAAGACCAAGTTGTCCTGCATGCACGATCTTCTTCTCTTGTGTCCGAGGTGGATCTGGGACTCAACCAACAAACCTCGCCAGTTAGCACGATCTTTTGCTAGCCAATTGCTCACACCAAGATGTTTGAGGTCCCTCTGCACTTGGGTGAGCCGCCATAGACGTGAACGTCCTCCATTCGTTGCCCTACTGGTTCAGATTCGGTGATTCTCCGGGCCGGTGCCAAGTTTTCCACGCTCTCTACATAGTCTAGCCATCTTAGGCGTTGGATCCGTAGACTCCTGGCTAGACTCATGTTCCGATCACTTACTCTTTATACCGGAAGTTCAGTCTTTTTCTCCTTCGCGAACCAGGAGGCTCGGATTGGAAGACTTCTTGGCTGGAGCATTGATGTTCATTCGCTCGATGTAGACGAGCCAGTTTAGTCTACGGATTTTTGCCTTCTGGACTATGTCAACATTCTTGCACAACTCGTAGAGTTCACTGTCTTTTCCTCCATTCACCTTCCTCTCAGACAGGACCGACACAGATTCTATGATAAGACCCAGATATGCTGCATTTTCTGTGAGTGATAGCCCAAGGCTTTTGGTGCTCTGGCACTAAGCTAATATAATTCAAATTATATTGTAGTTACTCAATAAATAAATAAATCTGTGAGTGACAGATTTATGCCAAACAGTGAGGGGGAGTCGTAAGGGGGGAATTGCATTTCTCGTAGAGTATTGGTATCGTTTTTTGTGAATTATCTTCAAGTCCGCAGTCCACGCTGCCAGTTTGCAGGAAGCATTCTGCATGACGTCTCTCAGCGTGGGGATAAATTTGCCTGATACATACTTCTATTGAAATATCATCCGCATAGGCAACCACTTTGAAGCCATCCGCTCTTATTTCACCAGCAATTCGTTTACAGCAACGTTCAATAGAAGAAGGAAGAAAACTACGCCTTGTGGAGTGTCTATGTCAACCGTTCTGCAAATTCTGGTAGCACTAAGTGGTCGTTTCTTACTCTGCTAGAAGAAGATGCATAAAGCCACAGGAGAGGTTACGATTTCGAGATTAGTAAGCGCAACTGTGATTTACTTGGGTTCGACATACTTGAAAACTCTTTCGATGTCTAAATATGCTACAAGGACGACCTCCTTCTACTCTAAGGATTTTTCGATCATTCGTGAAGGACCGCCTCGACAGACTTGCCTTTGTTATACACACGCTGAGCAGACAAGTATTCCAAATGCAATAGAGTTTCTTATGTGATGATCTATCAGTTTTTAAGTGTTTTAGGGGAAAAAAGAGGTAAGGCTGAACGGTTTGAGAGCGTTAGCATTTTCCTGCCTTGGATTTAAATATTACTTTGATTTTATTCCAAGAACTATGAACCTGGCCTGGGGTTAAGTAACCCTGGAAGATATTGATCAGCCAGAGAAGAATTAGGTCTGCGACTTTGTGAAGGTCTGCAGGATGCAATCAGGTTCAGCTAATTTGATCTTACCACAGAAGAGTCTCCGGGACTCCCGCTTTGGTCTCCTCAATTCGACGACAACTTTTATAGCACGTTAAGCAATTTATTCAGTTATTGGTTCCACAATAGCACCCACAACTCTAATGGTTCCTGAAGAAGCTTGAGTCAAGTGCATCTTGGACTGAAGCGCCACAATTTGTATAGTCGCTCCAAGCCACACTCGCTCATTTCAAAAACACAGTCAACTCCCTCTAAGTCGAACTCTCTCTAACTCGAACTGATTTTGATGTCCCGTGAAAATTCGACTTAGAGGGAGTCGACTGTAGAATAAAATCTCAGCACTGAAAGTTTCTAAAAAAAAGTAGTGAACGCAAAAAATGTTACGTTTCTCTACAACTTCCAGATCTTAATTAACTAATAAAGCAATAATATCAATACTCGTAATCAAGTTCTTTGTCTTAAACCACACTTGACAGTATTGAGCAAGTGAGCTAGTTTGGCTGGCAGCGATTTTATCAGTCCAATTCGAATTTAAAAACTTTCTTTTCATTCTAAAGCACTGTGTACTTTCATGTTTCTGAAATGGCAACACTGGCCTAACAACAAAAATCTGACATGTTTTCGAAATTCGAATATGACAACTTCACTGACAGCTGCGCGAACAAAATTTTGATTCTAATTCGATTTCAATCAAAAATCATTAACACATCACTGACACTAGGAACGAACATTTTGCGGAATATATTTGTTTTAATTTATGGGATGTTTTTTTGGCAGAATAATAAATAAAATTAATAAAAGTGATTATCCAATTGACGTTTTCGAATCCGATTTAGGTAAAAATATTAAGAAAGATACCCAAGCAGTCATAAACACAAACCAAGTACAAAAATTATCCCCCCTTTCATACCTAATGTCAATACTGTTCAGTTGTAATGTTTAATTTGAACAACCCTGTTTTCGAAATATGTCTATCCACTATCGTCCGTCACAAATTTTCGGCACAAATGTTGGCATAGTCCGTGTTTACATCAATAACTTTTAAAGTTGAATTGAATTAAATAATTTTACTTTGATACTCAGAAGCAGGTAGTATTCGTTTCCATATTTATGATGCATTCCTAAAATGCTCCGTATTTAGGCAATCTCTGGACAAATTATTGCGGCTATGAACAGGCGTGGTGTGAATCGAGCGGTTGATGAAAAACAGGAGTCTGTAAATCCTTCACACAATCCGTTTAGAAATGGTGTTCGAGGAAACATCAAATCGAACTCACAGATTGATAGTTTCGTCAAGTCTCAAGAAGTTTTCAAGTTACTGCAAAATACACTTGGAACGCCGGCAAGCCCGGTTGCATCAAAATCTTTTCGGATCCCGCTTAAGCATTCCCCTCCAAGAGACACTGCAAGTGCATGTAGTGAATTCAGGAATACTAGTCAAGAACGCCACCCCAGAAATGTCCGAAATTCTTTTGACAACCAACGGGCAGGGAGTGGTAATTCGTCGCGGAATGACCGAGTTTCATTTGGCAACCAACGTGCAGGAGGGAGAGGTAATTTAAGGCAGGATGACAGAGGATCATTTGACAATCAGCATGCAGTGAGAGGTAATGCAAGGCAGGATGACCGAGGCTCATTTGACAACCAACGTGCAGGGAGAGGTAACTCAAGGCTGGATGACCGAGGATCATTTGACAACCAACGTGCAGGGAGAGGTAACTCAAGGCTGGATGACCGAGGATCATTTGACAAGCAACGTGCAGGGAGAGGTAATTCAAGGCTGGATGACCGAGGATCATTTGACAACCAACGTGCAGGGAGAGGTAATTCAAGGCAGGAGGACCGAGGCTCATTTGACAACCAGCGTGCAGGGAGAGGTAATTCAAGGCAGGATGACCGAGGAAATAATGACAGGATGCCATCGAGTGGAGACCTATTTAGTCGCAGAGAACTGAACAGTTCTTCATCCTATGATAATAAATTCAGCAACCAACCAAGCACATCTTCTTTCAGTAATTTCTCACGCAAACGTTCCCGCGATGATTCTGACTGGCGCGGTAATGTCGAAGGCCCTTCTCCTAAATATACAGCTTTCAATGAAATATTCGATAAAGGAAACACAACTTGGCGTGATGTTGAAATGCCGGAACCGGCTAATCAGTTCTTATCCACCAGACCCTCGGAACACACTCAGCTACAAGATTCTCCTTTCGATTCACACGGCAACTTTCAGCATAGGAGCGATAGAAGCATTCAAGGAGAACTTGGTGGAAGCAATCCTTATTCGAATATGCATGTTCAGCACATCGTGGAATCCGCATCGACTGAAAGTCTCTTGGATAATCCCTTTTTAAATGCTTACAGTCCAAGACGTGAAAATTTTTCGCCAATGGAAAGATTCCTACGCGATAATGACTTACGCAAGTGTAGAGACCGCTCAGATGATCGCAGTGGACAAGAAGAGCGCCAATCGAATGATGCCAAGTTAAATGCTTGCAGTTCAAGACGTAAAAGTTATTCGTCAAGTGAAAGATTCTCACGCGATAGAGACTCGCTTAGGTGTAGAGACCGCTTAGATGGTCGCAGTGGAGAAGAAGAGCGTCAATCGAATGATGCCAAGTTAAATGCTTGCAGTTCAAGACGTCGTAAAAGTTATTCGTCAAGTGATAGAGACTCGCGGAGAGGTAGAGACTGCTCAGATGACAGCAGTGGAGAAGAACAGCAAAATTCAGCTCATCCTAAAGGACAAAAAAAGAAAAGGGATGTAGAAAAAAATAAATTTTGGAAACTCTTGCGGGTAGTGAGAAAAGCTGGTGCAGCAAAGCCGTGGAAACTGGAGATCAATGATAAATCTGTCCCAAAGGGGAGGATTGCCGAACACAACGTGCCAAAGTTACTGAAGCTTATTTCAGATCTTGTGAAAGAATCGGTCTTGGTGAAGAAAAACAAAGTATGCTATCCAAAATATTTGGGGTACACTTACATCGATGGTCTGTTCACTCTGGGAGCTGATAGTATTTATTCTTGTGACTTCCTGCAGGCGAAACTACCAACGGTGACACCACCTTGGAGAGGTGCATTGTTAAAAGGCGTTAAATTATTGAATTCCGAGCATTTCGTTGATGTTAAGGTTCCAAAAACGATCAGTCATTTCTCTGAATTTCGAACACTTTGTGAGGAAAGCAATAGCGGCCTTATCACCAGAACATGGCGGGTGGCTGCGTTTGAGGATTGTGAGGACGACGACCGAAGGCTGTTCACTATTGGCATGGAAGAAGAGTCGTATGATATCATAAAAAATAAACTCAATGGTCTTGTTCGTTGCGGTGAAGAAGAAATTGAATTCGTTTTAAAGAAGGATAACATACTTTACCCTGTGAAATAGCTCCAGAATACTGATTGCGTTTGAATAAATGGTCTGAGGTCCAGTACTGCCCATTTCATAAGAGAATGCTACAAAAACAACTCTGAAAACGTTAAGTTGCTTAGAGGACAACGTCGTTGTGCTTGCATTTTCCGAATTGTGTTTGTATTCTTGGACGCATGTACCTTAGGTTAAGTGGAATTGTAAGAAAATACACTGATTGGCATGCCTGTGCTAATGCAAATAAATTATGATAAGAAAATGAGTTGATCTTATCATTATTTGGATAGTGGGCTTCCGACCCGTGAAGTGTCTCTGCCTGAGACATGGCAGCCTTCCTGGGCACGCTGCTTCCAGTTATCCAAACCAAGCGCTCTGGCACCCGCGATAGCTTAGTCCTTGAAACGGAGGTTCGGTCTTCCTTTTCTTCTCGAACTTGTGGGCTATGATTCGAAGATCCTCTTTGCGGGAGCGTTATTGTCCATTCGCTCGATGTGGCCGAACCAGTGTAGTCTTAATTTTTTGGCTTTTTCGACTACATCCACATCTTTGTACAGCTCGTAGAGTTCACGGTTGCAACTTCTCTTGTTGTTGTATCTTGGAGAAACTCGCAAATAGTTGCTAAACAACATTTAGGTTGCTGGGTGAAAATGGAATATGCCGCAAAGTGGAGCTTTTTGAACTCATTGCGAAGGTGGATGAAAAGTATAAGGCGGACTTCATAAACGAAGCTTCTTCTGTTCATAGAGCAGTATACAGCCAGCTCAACCATAATCTGTCTGAACTGAATTACTTCCGCATTGAAAATGAACACGGACTGATATCGGCCATTTTTTAAATGAGAGGAGAACTGATAGGATTGAACACACCGAGGCGATCTGCCCATCTATTGCAGTCTTTGCAACCTCAACGAACGTGAGGATGCCTATTCTATGTCCTATTCAATGCGAAATAAGACGGGATATCTTTAACAAGATGGGCGCCGTGGCCCTGTGGGTTCGTGTGTCGACCCATGCGCATTAGACTTTCACAGTCTAGGTTCGATTCCAAGCCCAGACAAACAATTTTTCAAAAACAAATTGTTCATGGCTCCACCTCTTTCGAGTCACTGACAATGCTCAAAGAGTATAACTGTCTAGAAAAAGCTTCTCAATCTCGCCGTTCGGAGACGGCATTAAACTGTAGGTCCCCTCCACTCGTGAGAGAACAATAGCACGCACAACATGAGTTGGTTGTTGAGAAGCTAGGCCCAGGTCCACCTCGGACTATCTTTAACAACAACTATATGTCCGAACAGGAAGTTTGAGCCCTGCTTAACTGCGAACGCAATATAAACGAACTGTACAAGATTTACAAAACTGTAATGTCATATCGTAACCGAATATTAAACGCAGCTTTCTAAGATAAAACGAGTGCGAACAAAAAAAAAGAAAAAAAAAAACAAAATGTCTTATAACTAAAGAAACTGACCAGTATAATGACAAAACAAAAAGAAAAACTATCGTACAAAACCTATTATAACATATATTTCATATACATACATCATGTATTTATCTACCTAAATGATGTCAATCGGGCAGACGGCATAGGCAAGCTAAACAGATTTTTGTAAAAAAAAAAAAAATGAATTTGTAAAAATGTAGTATATAAATAAATCGAATTTATCTATCTTATCTAGGGTAATGGCACTAGTGGTCGGCCACTTTAACCCTTTTCTTCATGTAATATAAATACCGTTAGGAATTTTCTTAATCTAAAGATGCAGATGCAAGCAGATACATGTCCTACACATCTACCCTCAAATTTGACAAACTAATTGCAAAAAGTCTTTCAGACTATAGACACCCATTACATGAAATTTGCAGAACAGGTTGGAAAATCAACGCAAAATCAAAAATAAAAAGCTCAATTTATAGCTCCATACGCTACCTTACAGCCATAAACACCCTAACCCCCAAAACTTACAATTATGAAATAGACACCTCGCCTTGGTCATTCCCAATAAGCTGCATAAACATAGCAATGAGTAAAATGCCAAAAGAACACACTCCGTCCGTAGTATTCAGGAAACAATTTGCAGAAATTTTAGAAAAAGGAAACTTTGACTGTATTCTGTACACCGATGCCTCCACAACAAATTCCATAACTGGATACAGTGTCTATAGATACGACAGCAGTCATGATAAAATTGTGTCCCAAAAACTCACAATCCCCAACCAAAGTGCATATATTGGTGAAGTAATGGCATTAGTGGATGCATTCGCAATCGCCAACATCAACAATTATAAAACGGCTATTTGCAGTGACTCCTTAACCGCAATACAAAGTATAGGTAACAACAAAATTAAAACACCCATAATCAAATACATACGAACAATCATCCGCTCAAACTTCCCGAGAATTCATCTATTATGGAGCCCGGGCCACGTCGGGATACCAGGCAATGAGAGGGCAGACTTGGCTGCCCGCCAAGCTACTAGAATGCCACTGATTTACAAAACACACCCTTTTACATCATCAGTATATAATACCATAATAAATAAAATAAACGAATGTCAAGCCCACGATATACAGAATACAAGGTATTATGTTCCCGTCACTTATTTTTTTGAATTGTGCTGCGTGTGACGTCATGCGTATCATGACATATGTCATTTCTATTATTTATACTATAACCATCGTTTTTCATTTAATTAATGCTACAGAAAGTTCCTCCATACAATTTGAATTCAATGTGAAGTTGCCCTGCTATGTGTGACGTCACGCGAATTTGAGAAATATCATACCTTGTATTCTGTATATCGTGTGTCAAGCCGAACGTTGGCATAATTCAAACACATTCCTGAGAAAACACAAAACAACTTTAGGTCAAGTCACATACAACATCGCTTTGAGCCGTTCACAAGCAATAACACTCTGCCGTATTAGATTAGGGCATGCACTGTTTAACAAAGTACACCTCTACAAAAAGGAACAGGTACCATTGTGCAGTTGTCTTCAAAATTTAGACATGGAACATCTATTGTGCAATTGTCCTGTGACAAAACAACACTTCAAAAATAAGACACCAACTCTACCAACCCTATTGGATACCACGATCAATCCCGAAAACTCATCACTTTTCCCCTTACTTAAAAAACACAACATATCACCTAATCAAATTTAAAACTAACTGTTTAATATAATTGCCATATGGGCTTAATCCCCCGGCACTGTATTGTTTCTGGACAATGTAAATTAATTTGCATTGTACCTGTGTAAAATAAAATAAAATAAAATAAATAAAATTTGATATTACCCAAATACTGCAGCGGCTAGATACACATCAGGCAGTGCGCATTTGCGAAAGTGTAAAAACGTGGTGATTCCTTGTTTTTTAAGGTTCCGTCTACAAAAACGGAACCTTTATAATTTCGGTGTCTCCGTCCGTCCGTCCGTCCGTCCATCCGTCCGTCGTGTCTGTCACACTTTTTTATCTCCGAAGTTTATGAAGATATCGGCATGAAATTTTGGAATTAGGTACTTCAGACCTAGATGTCATTGCCTATGCAGCGATTTTAAAAAGTGGGGCCATTTGGGGGTGGCTCCAGTACAGGTGAAGTTAACACTAATTTTGAAAAATTGTCGCACCCCATCGAAATATATATCAACCGGCAGATCTTTCGAAATGAGGTGGAGGTTTCTTTCAACACTTTTTTATCCAAAATACCGTTTGGAAAATATGGAGCTCCAAAGTTTTAAATGCGTCCCCCCTGCCATTTCTAAACCAAAGTGTTTAAAAATCTGAAAAAATCACAAAAACTTGGCTTCATTGAGTACTTTCATTTAAAACCATTGCGAGCATTCTGACCCTAATGGTTTTGGAGATATTGGCCAAAAACGGTCAATAATCGACATGCGAATTTTGAGGATCTGAAAACGCAGTTTTGAAGACATCAATGTAAGCATTAAGAAATGATAAATTTCAAAATATCGATTTATGTTGAAATTTTGAGATATCTAAGATTTAAAATGAAAACAATTTTCATTTCCACACATAATTTCATGCTGCGTTCGGCCACTCTATTCGTTGCTGAGCGTTATCTTTTCGATTTCACCCCTAAATGTCCAACAGAAATGAACACACACACACCGCAGGCTTGAGCAGTGATTGGGTATGTGTATGATGGAAGGGATTTTCTGTGTTGGATAAATTTGGATAGAGATATAGGTATAAGTAGGGATGAACGTTTGTTTTTGTCGGATGTAAGAATGTATGAATGAATAGTTGATTTGGGTTGAAGTTAGAAGAAAATTCAACTGAAATAGTTTGGAAACGTCGTTTGATATTCAGAAATCATCCATCAATATTATGCGACGGAACCTTACCCGTGCGAGTACAACTAATATCAGTGTAAATAATGGGGTGGCCGACTACTAGCACCCAATTTAATGCGAATTTCAGTCCTCGGCCTGGGATGGCCGAGCACTAAAGAAATGCACTATAGCTTAAATTTATCTTTTAACGAACAATATTGAAAGTTTATTAATGGATTGCTCTGATTGTGTGAGAAATTTTAGTGCTCGGCCAGGTACTAAAGTTGTCGACGCACTGCCGGCCGATAATTGAAATTACGAAGCTAGTATTCGGCCGCTGAAGCTTATAGCGTTGGTATCGGGCTATTTGTTTTATTTAAGTACTTCAATTTCAAATTTAATTTAGAAATCAAAAAATGGAAAACGAAGTAAGACAGAAAATAAATCAAAATCAAAAATGCTGCCAAATAAAAACTACAAGTAGGTCAAATAAAGTCTCAGATAAGAGAAAATGGTATTGGCTCTCCGTGCCTTCTTCTTCTTCTTCTTAGGGCGCTACAGTCCGAGGTGGACCTGGGCCTCACTCAACATGCCTCTCCAGCCAGCACGATCTTTCGCCAGCTGTCTCCAGTTTCGCACACCAAGCCGGCAGAGGTCCCCCTCGACTTGTGTGCGCCACCTTGTTCGTGGACGTCCTCTGTTGCGTTGTCCCACAGGCTCAGAGTCGAAGACTCTTCGGGCCGGAGCTAAGTTGTCCATACGCTCTACATGGCCTAGCCATCTTAGGCGTTGGATCCGTAGACGCCTGGCTAGACTCATGTCGCTGTACAGCCCATACAGTTCGTGGTTGAATCTTCTCCTCCAAATGCCATCAACGCAAACAGGACCAAAGATCGCGCGCAGAACTTTTCTCTCGAAAAGACCAAGAGACTGTTCATCCGCTTGGGATATTGTCCATGCCTCTGCACCGTAAAGCAGGACTGGGATGATCAAGGTCTTATACAAAGTCAACTTGGTCTTCCGAGAGAGGGCTCTACTACTCAATTGCCTTTTGAGCCCATAAAAACAGCGGTTGGCAAGAGTAATTCTGCGTTTGATCTCGGTACTGATGTTGTTTGTACTGTTAACCGCGGAGCCAAGGTAGACGAAGTCCTTTACTACCTCAAAGTTATAGCTGCCTATGGTGACGTTCTGGCCAAGTCGTCGATGTTGTGCGTCCTTTCTCGATGACAGCATATACTTTGTTTTGCCCTCGTTTACCGCCAGACCCATTTTAGCCGCTTGCGTTTCAATGCCAGCAAACGCATCATTGACGGCTCGCTGTGTTCTCCCAATCACGTCAATGTCATCCGCATAAGCTAGCAGTTGAACGGACTTTTGGAAGATCGTGCCTCTTGTGTTGGCCAGTGAGTTTTGCACGATCTTCTCAAGAATGATGTTAAAGAAATCACATGACAGCGCGTCGCCTTGTCTAAAACCTTTTTTGACATTGAAGGTCTCGGTGAGTTCGTTACCGACCTTGATGGAGCAGCGAGAGTTCTCCATCGTCATCCTGCTCAGTCTGACGAGTTTAGCAGGAATGTCAAAACTAGACATGGCGCTGTATAGCTCGTCTCTATGCACGCTGTCATATGCGGCCTTGAAATCGACAAATAGATGGTGTGTGTCGATCTGCATTTCCTGGGTCTTCTCCAGGATCTGCCGCAGTGTGAAAATTTGATCGATGGTGGACTTCCCGGGCCTGAAACCACACTGGTAAGGACCTATCAGTTTGTTCACGAATGGTTTCAGGCGTTCACACAAAACGGCAGAGAAGACCTTATAGGCGATGTTAAGGAGACTTATCCCTCGATAGTTGGCGCAGTCAAAGGGGTCTCCTTTCTTGTGGATCGGGCAAACGATACTGAGATTCCACTCATCGGGCATGCTTTCCTCCGACCATATCTTACAGATGAGCTGGTGCATGCGCCCTACCAGATCACCTCCAGCTGCTTTAAACATTTCGGCGGGCAGACTATCTGCACCAGAAGCTTTATTAGACTTCAGTCTCGATATCGCTATCTTGACTTCGTCTAGGTCGGGGGGACGGTATTCTCTTCTATCATCGTCCGTTGTGTTGAGTGGAACATTCTGCCTGACAGCGGTATTTGTGTCCTCATCGCCGTTCAACAGTCTGCAGAAATGATTTTTCCAAATTCTCAGTATCGACTGCGAATCTACTACTAGCTGTCCATTTTCGTCCCGGCAAGCTTCTGTCCGAACTTTATATCCATTCGATAAAAGTTTTACCCTTTGGTAAAACTTTCGGACATCATTCCTGCCATAACACCTCTCCATCTCCTCGATCGCGCGCTTCTCGTGCTCTTTCTTTTTCTTCCTGAGAAGCCGGTTCTCTTCCCTTCTTCTCTGTTCGTAGAGCTCACGAACAGCTCTCGTGGTTCGATGCAGCGTTGCCCGGTAGGCTTCTTGCTTTGCTGCATGTGCCTGCCTGCACTCGTTGTCAAACCAGGGGTTTTTTCTTGTTGGCGTTTTAAAACCCAGCACATCAGTAGCGGCTTCTCTGATGGCTCTTTGACAACGTTTCCATTCTTCGTCTATTGTTAGTGCAGGCGGCGTCGAACTTTCGGAGAGTTTCAGGGAGACTCGATCGGCAAAGTTCCTGGCAGTCTGTTGCGATTGTAGCTTTTCGACGTCAAACCGTGCTTAAGGCTCTCCGTGCCTTAAGAAATAATATTTTGAGCATAAGAAAAGCCGCCGCAACCTGCGGAATTGACAACAATTTAACATCGCCTTCATGGTAGAATTTCTGAAGAGGTTTCGAGGTTTGGACCAGAATCTTTCCTTTCAGCAGATGAAGAAAAACAAATCACAGAATGAATACTTAATCTAAGTAAGTGCGGTTTCCCTCTGAAGAGAGACGATCTCCTTAACACTGTTCAAGAAATAACTAAAAACAGTAAAAATAAAACACCCTTCACAGACTGCAGACATGGAAAAACTTGGTTTTCTTTATTTTTAAAACGAAATCCTGAACTTGCTTCAAGGGAAGCTGAAGGATTAAGCAAAGCCAGAGCAAATATTTCTGAGGAATCTCTACAAACGTTGTTCTTGTAGCTCACAGAATATCTGAAGGATACAGGACACGAAGATATGATGCAAGATCCGTCTCGCATAGTAAATTGGGATAAAACTAGCTTTTGTCTTTGTCCAAAAACAGGCAAAGTTACCGAAAGGATACAAAAATGTGTACCAAATAAGTACTGCTCACGAAAAAGATACGACCACTGTTCTTATTGTATTTTCTGCGGATGGAAAGATGCTCCCTCCCATGATAATTTTTCCATATCTTAGGCCACCAAAGGACATTGTCAATAGCATGCCGGAACATTGGTTTTTGGGTCGAACCGAAAGTGGGTGGATGAAGAGTGTCGATAAGTGGCTTGAACAGGAATCATACCCAAACAAAGTTCAAAACAGCCTCGAAAACTAAACAAATCTGCAAGAATTGTTTTGAAGAACTTATAAGAGATATTGGGGATGATAATTTGAAAAATATAGGTTGTCCTTCGTAGTTCCACCTCAAATGTACTTTCTTTAAAGACCTCAGTTATGCATCAAACTCAGATTTTATCTGCCAGTATCGTGCAATTTAAATAATTTTTTATTTAAAATTTAACTATAAATCTACATCCGCTCTATGCGGACATTTTTGAAGTTACTTTTTTGTTAAACTAGTCTTTCAACAACCTGGTGTCAACTTTTAATTAAAAATTCTCTCTTTTATCTATTGATTTGTTTAGAGATTCAATAAACATTTTTTAAACTTTTTCCATCAAAAACTTTAGTAACTGGAGAAGAAAAGTGAAAAAAAAAGTTAAGTGGCCGAAGACTAGAGCCGTTACCCTATCTGTAAAATAAACTCACTAGTTGTTTAGTTTAGAATTCTATATTGTTTATTTGTATTATCTAGTGGACTGTAACATTCAAGGATTATAATTTTATCTCGACCGCTCTCCTTGGAGTTCGTCGCCTGAGTGCTAATAGCGAACTGCCGGGGTGATCCTGCATGCACACACACAGGATCGGCTGATGTTGTGTGGTAGATAACTCCTTTGTGCGCTTATTGTCGTAGAGGCTCTCGTTCTATATTAAGAATATTGAAAACTATCTATCAATCTATCTATCTTCTCCTCCACCTCGGCGGTGCTATCCACCTTGTTCTGGTGCCGAGGCTTAAGTAGGTCCGATGATAGGATGACTTAGGTCTAAATTGAGGTCCGAAAACCAAGAGATAGCCAACCTGACCTTAATTTTCACTGATGTGCGTTTCAAAGGATTCCGACGACCTTCGATTTTTTCCCCAAAAAATCTTTTAAAATCCACATCATCGAAAATTCAGGTCATAAGCACAAGTTACATGTTGGTAACCCTACCCACTGATAAGCGTCGTTTATGCGTCTTCTCCCAATTCCCTTATTTGTTTATGTGTTGTATCAATAGCGTCCTTTCCTATTTCCTTAGCCCCTTCATTTGTTTACGCCAAACGTTTTGTCAACTGTTGTATTGTAAAAGTGCAAAGACGCTGAAGTCAGTTTTGTCAGGACCGCCGACGAAATCGGACCGCCGACGAAATCTAATTAGAAAACCATGTTCTGTTTTAATTTGTTTGTGTATGATTTGTAACCATTCCGTCTCGGAACGTAACTCACACCAGAAATGGCGCTTTATGTCTAAGAGACGCCTGGTTTGGAAACTGTGGCTTGTCAAAGTTGCGAAGTCAGGGCTTTAAAATAGCATCGAAATTGCAGTGGTTAGCCAAAAACACATACCTATTTTTAGCTAAAAGTATGGGAAATTCGGTTTATTTTTATTTTCTCGAAAACTAGTAGGCCTACAATTAAAATTTCAGGCTTAAAATGTTCGTAATGTATGCCTTTACAAATCTTGTTATGGTCAAAACCATGCCAGACTTACCATTTTTGAGAAAAAAGGTGTGCTTCTGCGAGGTGGCCTTGATGCCCATGCGAGGTGGGCAATAAGTACACTTTCTGCGAGGTGGCCTTGATGCCCATGCGAGGTGGGCAATAAGTACACTTTCTGCGAGGTGGCCTTGATGCCCATGCGAGGTGGGCAATAAGTACACTTTCTGCGAGGTGGCCTTAATGCTCGTGCGAGGTGGGCAATAAGTACACTTTCTGCGAGGTGGCCTTAGTGCTCGTGCGAGGTGGGCAATAAGTACACTTTCTGCGAGGTGGCCTTGATGCCCATGCGAGGTGGTGTATTGCTTTCCACGTCCAGAATGCTTATGCTTTATTATTCAAACAATCCAATACAAAATATCTTGCTTACAATTTGATAGCGCCCGTGCACTTAATACTGCACGCTTAATATTGCTGCGCTTGCACTTAATACGACTGCGGGTAGAGCGCGTGCAGACAGGTATTTGCTGTACCTGCACATTGCACTACACCGTCCCTCTTTTGAAAGTAAAGTCTTAAACAAACTTTAGACATTTCGACTGGTGTGGGGTTGATCATTCCCCGCATAGCAAAAGTTCGTTTATGAGTTTACTTTGTTCTATGTCCTATTCTTAATTCTACTGCTTTTATTTTTAATTTATTACTCTATACTTAAATACATACATTTATGTTATTACTACTACGTATTACTTCAGGTATAAAGTTATTCCTAGTAACATTAGAGAACTGTTTAAACTATATTATATTTAACTTAAATTAACATTTAATTATTCTATTCTTATGAACTAATACATTCTTATTACGAAGTTTTATTTCTACATTTACTCCAGTTATTTTCGTTATCTTAAAGGGACCACTATAAATTGGCTTATGCTTATCGTAAGGTTCATTTTTCAGTAACACATTGTCACCAATATTTATTTCTAATGGTCTTATATTCTTATCATATAAATCTTTATTCTGTTTCTTAAGCTTTTGTAACAAATCTTGTACAATTAGATGAGAAGTTTTTAATCTATATTTAATTTCATCTGAGTAATTATCTATATTATACAAAGGCTCTATATCCGTTTTTAGAAAATTGTCTAATGACGTGGTTTTGCCAAAAATAAGTTCAAATGGAGAATATGTTTCCTTAAAGCTAGAATTTGGACTTATATTATAACAAAAAGTGAAATATTTTAAATGCGTTTCCCATTCCGTCATATCAGTGACGTATGATCGTAGATATTCGTTGAATACGCGGTGGTTACGTTCTATTGTCCCTATTGATTGGTGGTGGTAGCTTGTTGAAAATTTTAATTCTATTTTTAGCAACTTACAAATTTCTCTAAGAATTTCTTTTCTATATTCTGTGCCCATGTTAGCACGAAGTTCTCGCATGGGTCCATATATCAAAATGAATTTATCAAATATAGCTGTTGCTACTGTTAGGGCTGATTTATCAGGAATTGGAATAGTAATTAGATATTTCGTAAGATCGCACATCAAAGTAACGGCATATTTATTACCTTGGGCTGACATTTGCAGTGGACCAATTGTGTCTACAATAACAATGTCCATTGACTTTTGAGGGGTTCGGGTGAGAAACATTTCCTCGATTGTACCTGGTTTTACTTTTGAAAGCTGACAAATTTTGCATTTCTTTACATATGTCGCGACGTCTCGCGTCATATTTTTCCAATAGAATGAATTGCGTAATTTCGCATACAACTTCTTTTGTCCACAATGTCCTCCTATCAATGGATCATCGCGAAATTGTTTTAGCAATTTCTGCTTAATTTGTTCATCTATTACTTTCTCGGGTTGATTTACTAGTCAAATTTGTATATTCTTAAGTTTTTTATCGCCTACTGATTTCAATTGATTAATTGTAAAATATTTGAAAAATGTATCATTTATAGGCCATTGTAGTTTATGAATCGAACGATTGCTGGCTTCTTTTTCAAGCCTCGAAAGAATACACTCAATATATTTTTCGTTAACAACCACATTCGGAATCATAAAACTAAACAGTTGTTTGAATTTACTTATAATTTCAATTTCAAAATCACTTGCAAGTACATTAGTATCATCTTCTCGTGCTTTATATTTTGTCCTAATTCTTGGTATTTTTTTCTGAAATCCACCCTTTAATTCTTCATAAATACGTACACCTTTGTGATCACTTTTATTTCTCGTATTGTTTATTATTGTTTCAATTTTTTGTCGTTTAGTATGTGATCTTATTACAGCTAACACTTGTGGCTGCTTTAGTGGTATGTTTTTGAGCTCATTTATTGTAATTCGTGACAATGCGTCAGCAGAAACGTTCGACTTTCCGCTAATGTACACTATTGTAAAATTGTATTCTTCTAACTCTAAGCGAATTCTAGTTAGCCTTGATGACGGATCTTTCATGTTGAAAAGATAGACAAGAGGTCTATGGTCTGAAAGGACAGTGAAGTGGGTGCCGTAAACATACGGACGGAAGTGTTTAATAGCGTAAAAGATCCCTAGGGGTTCTAATTCAATGATGGGTTTATTCTGTTAAGATTTTGTAAAACTTCTTAAGAAAAAGTGTATGGGTAGATTGTTTCCGTTGTGGACTTGACTCAGAACTGCTCCACATCCTAGTTTTGAAGCATCTGTAGTAATTATGAATTCTTTTGAAAAGTCTGGATATTGTAAAATTTTGGGTGTTAGTAATTCGGATTTAAGTTTTTGAAAAGATGATTCGCATGCTTCATCCCAATGAAATTCTACACGTTTTTTATTTAATTTATTTATTGGGGCTGCTTTTGTTGCAAAGTCCTTTATAAATCGTCTATAATAGTTCATAAAGGCAACAAAGCGCCTAGCTGAATCTTTGTCGGTTGGTCTTGGGTATTTTTTTATGACTTCAAATTTGCTTTCATCTGATAGAATACCATTTAAAGTGCATTTGTGGCCATGAAATGTTACTTCTGTTTTGAAAAAACTGTATTTATATGGGTTTAGTTTCAAATTAAATTTCAGACAAACATCAAAAACATTTTTCAAGTTATTAAGATGATGTTGATGATGTTGAAAATGGATTCTGGAGTCGGAGCTGGTGTCTGTGGACCCAACACTGGGATCTCTGTACCGATGGGGTCTAGTCCCACTGTGTTTCAAGCCGAAATCCATGCCATTGAGATCTGCGCGAGACATAATCTTGGTAAAGGTATCAAGGGCGCAATTATACAAATCTTTTCAGATAGCAAGGCAGCACTTAAGGCCTTATCGTCCAGTCAAATAGACTCCAAAGCCGTCAAATGTTGCCACGATGCTCTGCAATCCCTAGCCAAACACAACAAAGTGAAACTTGGCTTGGCACAACAAAGTGAAACTCCCTGGACACAAAGGGATTGCAGGTAACGAATCCGCAGATGAACTCGCTAGAGCGGGTTCAAGTACTGCGTTCATAGGTCCTGAACCATACTGCAGTGTCAATTGGGCGACGGCTGCAGCGCTGGTTAATGAATGGGAAAACAAACTTCGCCTAGATCATTGGACCAATGGGTCAGGTCTCAGGCAATCCAAAAGATTAATCAGACCCTATTCCTACAAGGAAATCCTTAGCTTAGATAAGGAGAGCATAAGAAAGCTAACGGGCTTTCTTACTGGCCACTGCGGCTTGTATTACCACCTTAACAAAATGAACTTGTGTCAAAACACGGAATGTAGGTTCTGTCTTGATGAAGACGAAACATCTCAGCACATTCTATGTGAATGTCCATTGGTTAAGGAAACGTATTCTCCACAGGGAAATACTGACTTCAGTGGAATTGAAAAACTCCACTACAAAAGATATACTATCTTTCATAAGGAAAGTGGTAAATCTTTTGGATTAACTCCAACCCGTCGATACAATAGACCTTTTTAGGTCGCAGTGTCGCTGCCTTTACGGCAGGGTTGTACAAGAGGAAAAAAAAAAAGATGATGTTCTTCACTGCATCCAGTGACTATTAGATCGTCTACGTAAATGAATGCTTGGTCTGGAGGTAGGCCAGCACAAGCTATAGACATCATGCGCGAAAAAGAATTTGGCGCAACATTTAAACCAAACGGCAGTACTTTCCAACGAAAAGCTCCTTGTTCAGTGCTGAAAGAAGTAATATCTCTACTGTCTTTGTGTAATGGAATTTGCCAAAACCCGGAAAATAAGTCGAGTGTGGAAAAGTGCTTAGCTCGACCAAGGGAATCTAAAATAGTATCAATGCGTGGCAACGGAAATTTATCCGCGATCAACTTTTTATTGACTATAATCAATACATAATCTCCATCGTTTAGTTTCACCTTTTTTCGGAACTAGAATAATCGGTGAATTATAGTTTGATCGACTTTCTTCAATGAGATCGTTTTTTAATAACTTTTCTACTTGAGAGTTGATTTCGCTTTTTTGAGAATAAGGTAAGCGGTAATTTTTGATGTACACCGGATTTTGATCACATACGCGTAACTTTTGTTCGTAAAAGTTATTAACTGTCATTTTATCTGTTTCAAGCGCAAAAATTGATGTATATTGACTGCATAGATTTAGTAATTTTGATTGGCAAAGAAGAGGTGTTCGATTTTTTAAAATATCGAGTACCTTTTGATTTCGATTTTCGCTATTGTTTTTTTCATTAATGTTGTAAATATGGTAAGTGCTTAAGTCTTCTGTTTTCAAAGTATCATTTCGGACTGCTACTGGTTTATTGTTTACATTTATAACACGCAAAATCGGATAAGGTGAGTCAATGATACCTTTAGCAACAATGACGCCATCACTTAAATCTTGTGAATCAATAAACAAAGGTCTGGAGTAATTTTTTATGTGGAAACAACGATATGCTTCACATCTAGCGGGTGTAACAAAAATATTCTTTGATGGGCCTGAGTGAAGGGGAACTTCAAAGCGTTTGTTTTGCAATGAGAGTGAAAGAGGTTGTAATTTATGCTACATTTATACTCTCTAAGGAAATCCTTACCTAAAATACCATCTGATAGCACATTAAAGTTATTGTCAATGACATGAAAGTGTTGTCTTATATTAAAATGATATACCTGAAGAGAGCTATTAATACAACCAATGGTAGGGACAGAATGTTCAGTTATTCCTCTTATATTAATCTTTTTCTTAAAGTCAATTTTGCAATTACTTTTTAGAGAAGAATATTTAATTAATGAAATATTAGCCTGTGTATCTATTAGAAAAGTGCAAGGGCCTTTTGCGTCACTACACCTCAATTCAACAAAATCGGAGTAATTTGGATTTAAGGTGTAGATATAATTCTGCGCTGTCCTATTTAATTGTTTGCGTCCCCCAGTTGACGCTCCTGGGGTGCACTCGCGTTTTCCGCATAATTTACGTTGCGTTGGTTTGAGTTGGTAGTGCTTCTATTATTTTGCCTGCCGCAAGTGTTGTGCTGCATAGCCCTGCCTCTAAAATTATTATTTCTGTTGGATCTATAATTATTGTAGCGATAATTGTTATGATTGATATTTCCCTGTTGATTAAATTTGTTGTTATTACGTGTATTATTTGCGTATCTATTCGGGTTTTGATAGCTTCCGTTATGGTTGTAATTTGAACGATAGCTCAGAACTTGGTGATCTTGAGCTTCAATAGCCGATTCAACCACAAGTTTAGCAATCGCCTCTTTCGGGGAAGAGAATGACGATGAGGCCATAATGGATTTGATCAAATTTGAAGTGGTATTTATGCGGCACAACTCAATAGTTTTCTCAATAGCCATTTCTTGTGCCTTTCCTAAAGGTAAACCTTCGAAAACTAAGGCTCTTTGAAAGGCGTCGGCTAATTCTTCAGCCTGATGCGAAAAATCTTGAATATTGTTTTTGTTCACTTTTAGAGCTAGTATTCTACCTGCGACAACCTTCGAGGAATCCGGTCTAATAGATGTCTTCAAAGAAGCTTTTATAATGTCTATAGATGCTGGATTTGATGGAATACATTCAAGAGCTTTGCCTTCAAGCTTGGTAAGAATGAATTGCCTTAATAGATTCATTTGACTTTCTGCAGCTACGCTCTGCAAAAGGTCAATTGCATTTAAAAATGGTGTAAGGGCAAGTGGATTACCTGTGGATTTTTGTATTTGCATCTTCTTGAGGAGTAATTATCTTTGTTTCCTTTTTATTATCTAATACCTCGAATTCGTACTCGTTTTCAGATAAATTGTCACTCTGTATAGGGACTAATAAATTTGTACCTTCCTTAGGAATCCGAACTCTACTTCCAATTCTACCGAAACAGCGAGCTAATTTTTCTCTAACGTCTAATAGCTTCGTACGAACAAATGTAATGTCACTATCGGACCAATTTTTTACGCCTGATACACAAATTTCTATTAAAACGTTGTACGATTTTATTAATTTATCCTCGTATTCTTGTAATTTTTCTATGTTTTTGGGAATATCACGGTGAAAGGGTACTAACTTAGCTACTTTTTTATATGCCTCTAAGGTTTCCTTGAAATTTTCAATGTCAGGATTTGACTTTGGCAAATTGAGACTTAGTCTTACTTATTTTATATAATAACATTGTATTGAGATTAAACGATTATAGTTACAATATCTCTAAACTATAAATCTATTTCTATATTACTTAATAACATACGCCTGTAGAAGTCCTGCTTTCATCGGGTTTCGTTGCCAGCTCCGGACGTCCTCAGCTCCTGATTCGCCTTCGGTGTTGTGTTTGCTGAAGACGGCTGCTGAGCGGTATTACTGCTTGACGGTTGGTTGGCTGTGGGGCTTGTTGTTGTTGTGGTTGTTGTTATTGACGTTGCCGTTGGTGATTCAGTCATAACTGGGAGTGTGACATTTGGATTGAATGGCATGTCGAGATCTTCCAAGCCGTCGGGAATTTTAAGTTTGGCCAGTTCTTCGCGCTAATGCCGATACTCACGGCGAAGAACCATGGAATTGAATGTGATGGTGTTGCGTTCACTATACTGTGGTTTGCTTAGTTCCTCAATCCACGATTTGTGTACAAATCTCATGTCGTTTTAACCAGAAATGTGTGTGGATTACATCTTTGAAGCATGGACTGGGATTACGGATCTGCTCAAGCATTGCCCAACGAACGCAGGCCTTGTAAATGTTGCTGTTGTATTCCCTGGAAGAATGTGTTCCACTTGGAGTACCACGGCTTGTCTCAAAGCCCGGTTCGTTGAAGTAGGGTTCCGGTACCAGAATAAGTGACTGAATTGATACAAGGACCTGCAAAAAGCTTGACGTTTGTGCATTCCACTTCTCTTCCGGCCGTCCGTGCCAGGTGTTCAGTACAGATAAGCACATTTTCCCATCGTCCATGCTCATCGGACTTGCTCTTGCCTGTACTTTTGTTCATATTCCACCTTCAATGCAGTCCCTCGTGGTAAACCAACACTAGCCCTGAATAAATAAGTGAGGAAAATTGAAACATTTTCCTTCCGGTGTCCAATTACGGCCTTCCCACGATGAAATATTAAAAATATATTTAAATCGCATTTCTCGCTGCTCATAAGCGACTTTTTCAATTGCATTCCTTCAGTTCTTAACACTATCTTCCCCAATGAAGACATGGCAAATCCAGACGGAATCCGAAGAGTGTATTACTTTGATGAGCTTCTGATCGGCTTCTGGAATTTGCGGCTTGTACATCGCCAGTTACCCGAAGGAACGCTTAAAGTTACACAAACAAAAGGCCTTGTTATCGCAGCTGTCCTAAGCTGCCTGCAAGTCGCCTCTATATCAATTCGAATCCTCCAGTATTTGCGCTCAAAGCCAATCGACTGGGTCATCGTGGCGGAGAGCACAGCATTTCTGTACCCGGTATCAATGGCAGTGTTACAAGGCATTTCGCATCTCCTAAATCGAAGATTTATCGAGAGACTGGTGTCGAATCTAGAGAAGCTCTTTCCCCAAACCGAAGCGGATCAGGAGGAGTACAACCTCGCGGCGTATGCCGACGAGCTTATTAGGCACAGGAACTTCATCGACAAATTTAGCCGCTGCACAGTCTTAGTCTTCAATGGTATGCCACTCGTACATAACCTCTACGAGTGGTGGGTGCTTGGGAATGATTTCCCCTTCCGTAATCAGTTTGAGAGTTGGTATCCGGTGAATTCACGGAGTTGGGTGTTCTATCCCTTTTTGTACGTTTTCGATACAATCGGGAGCGTTCTGTGCGCATTTTATCTGATCAACGATTACGTGTTTCACGCACTGGCCACTGGCCAGATGCAGATGCACTATCGAAACCTCGGGAGGATGATGTCTGAATTGGATGCAAGAAAGGAAGAGGCGAACTTGGGGAGACTCGTGGACTACCATTGCGCCCTCGATGAGCAAGTGCAAGTTGATTCGGCTGGAGTGCTTGAAATTAAGAGGCGATACTTATCGTTTCAGGTTGCGTGACGATGTCAATGAAATCTTCAACGTGACCACCTTCATCAGCTTTGGCATCACAAAACTGTCCATATGCTTGGTTATGTACTCATTTCTGCATGGAAAAAATTTGATAGCCCTTCCCACCCTGGTGGCCGTATTTATTTTACTCGTTCTGTTGGTATTTATACGGTGTGCAAACGGATCTGCCCTCTACATAGCTGTAAGCACTATTTAACTGATAGGTATCTCTTAAAAGATGTCCCTTCTTTCCAGAGTGAGGAGTTGGTCAGCAAGATCTATGACAGCAACTGGTACGAGGGGTCGCCGAGATATCGAAAGATGTTGGCGTTCATGATGGCACGGGCCAATAAACCCGTCGAACTGCACGCACTCAAGATTCAGAAAATCCAAATGGAGACTTTCAAGGAGGTTGGGCATCACTATTCGATTGTGTTAAGTGAGAGCTTCCAAATGATTTTTCTTTGCAGCTTGTCATGGGGGCCTATCAGATCTTCATGTTCCTGCTGAGATTTTTTGAACACCAACGTGTGCCGACGCACCACAACTCGGCGTCTGGATAAACCAGAACAAGAATTCCACGTCAGATGCGTTCTTCATTTGCAAGTCGTATCTCTATCTCATTCACTGTCTAGCACATATGTTCACGCAACGCACTTCGCAAACATTTCGTTCACAATCTTCGTCACAGCAGAGCACCTATCGCGTTATCTGGCCCCGTGGTGGCGGTGAATTTGATATGCAAATCGAGATCGGTGAGCTTGGGCTGTGAGTGGAGAATCCGTCAGGGGACTGGCCTCGATTGAATGTACCCGTGCACTGGAGTGTTGATTAAGTATTTTAAACAATTTGTGGCAATACGCCACGTCAGCAAACACGCGCGCATGCAGCGTCGTGAGCAATGTGATACACCTGGAGAACCGTAGGTAGTGACGGTTCCCAAGGTGTAATTGTATGCTATTTAGGAGGTTTCATATTGATCGCCAAGGGAATCATAATCGACCTTGGTTCTCAAGACATAAGGTGAGAATATTATTACACCTTCCTCCTTCGGAAGTATTTTTATTTTTATAATTTTATTTTTATGAAATTATACTTGATCAAAACCATCAGTTCCCTTTTTCTTTATTTAAAAAAAACAGATAAAATATCTTATAAAATGTATGTTTACAAAATGTATGGGTAACAAAATGATAAAAATAATATAGTTATAGTTATAGTAAAACAATATTGTTACATTTATTTTTTATTACATGCTAAGTCTCAAAATTCTTATGTTACGGCTTATAACTAAAATTAATCAAGCGATGAGAGGTAATTTTTATTAAAGTATTTTTTTTCATTGAATTAAAGTATAGAGTTTGCTTTCTTTTATTTTCTTAATTATTTAAATTTAAGTCTTATATAATATTTATTTTTCTGTAAATTTTTTAAGCCTATTTTTATGAACTAACAATCGTTTACTCTGTCTGTCTTCTATGAGACAGTTTTTATTTTCATTAGTTTCTAACACCTTGCACGGACCTGTGAAAGCACTATCCAACTTATGACCTGCTGTGTTTTCTAACAACACCCAGTCTCCTACATTAACTTCTAGTTCTTTTACTTGCTTATCATATTGTAGTTTCTGTTTCATTTTCCCTTTTTTGATAAACGTTTGGGCCCGTAAATTGGCAGACTGTAGCCTAAACTTAACTTCTTTATCATATGAGTCAATATTGTACACTGGGTCTATAAGGTTTTCATTTAAACACTCAAGGGAGTTTGGATTTTTACCAAATACTAACTCACTGACGGAGTAGTGTTATAAAAATATGCGAAGAATTGTAACCATTCATCCCAATCGTTTCTTTGGACCGATATGTAGGATCGTAAGTACTCATTAAACGTTCTATGGGAACGTTCTATAGTGCCTAAGGTCTGGTGATGATACGCTGTTGAAGTTTCCTTGTCTATCTGCAGTATAGAGCAAAGTTCAGTTAAAATTTGATTTTTATATTCGGTTCCCATGTCTGTTATA
The DNA here is from genome assembly GCA_930367185.1 of Myathropa florea. Lineage (NCBI taxonomy): Eukaryota > Metazoa > Arthropoda > Insecta > Diptera > Syrphidae > Myathropa > Myathropa florea. Next base: position 78,559,151 of record OV884003.1, on the reverse strand, counting down.
ATTTTCTTCATAGGACCGTACTTCAACACAAAACCTTCAACAATAGCTTTTGCTACTGTTTTTGTGGATTTATTTGGGATTGGTATTGCTACAAAATACTTAGTTAAATCGCATGCCATAGTTATGGCGTATTCATTATTTTTCTCTGTTAAAGGTAGAGGACCAATGGTGTCTATTAACACAACATCGAAAGCTTTTTCTGTCGTGGGTGTTATTACCATTGGCTCCTTAGTTTTGGTCAGATTTTTATTGAGTTGACAAAGTTCACATGACTTTACGTACGTTTTGATACCTTTTGTCATGTTACGCCAACGATAGTCACGTCTAATTTTATTTAATAACCTTGTAATTCCTGGGTGGCCTCCCTAGATAGAATTATCGTGGTATTTTTTCATGATCATGTCTTTTTCCTCATTAGTATGTATGGTTATCACTCTGGGCGTTAGCGCTATAAATAATTTACTTAGTAATTTGTTGCCCAATTCCTTAAAATCATTGACCATGGTCTTTTCAAAAATTTTTTCATTCAGTGATAATTGTACTTAAGTTATATTTCTGATGCTGGCTTCTTTTTGAAGCACTGGAAAGAATTTGTCTAAACAAAGTTTTCCATTAACATCGATTTCTTCTAACTTGAGTGAACCAACAATCTTTCTTCCACGTTTAAAATAACAATGATCTTGACCAAATTTAAGCTGAGGAAATTTCTTAACATCTCTGGGGTTAAGTATTTCATAAACTCTTGGTTCATTTGCGTAATAAGTTACATTCGTATTGGTGGAGTCTGATGTATTCTGTTGTTTTTTCCGAGTGCTTTGACGAGTCGTTACTTTGAATATTTTATTTTCTGCTCTAATGGCTTTAATATCACTAAAATCTATTCGTGAAAGAGCATCGGCTACATAATTTTCCTTTCCCCGAAGATATTGTATTTCAAAATCGTATTCCTCTAAATCTAATCGTATACGCATCAGTTTGGATGATGGGTTCTTCATTGAAAACAAGTATGATAACGGTCTGTGGTCAGATCTTACTAAGAATTTTTTTCCATAAATGTACGGTTTAAAGTGGGTAATTGCCCAATGTATAGCTGTTAGTTCCTGCTCAATGGTTGATTTATTACTTTCACCCCTTGTGAAGGCTCTAGAGGCATAAGATATGGGCATGTACTTTTCACCATGTTGTTGGGTAAGTACCGCCCCACAGGTATGTTTACTTGCATCTGTTATTATGCAAAATTCTTTTTCAAAATTAGGGTATTGCAGTACAGACGGACTTAATAATTTATTTTTTAAATATTGAAAGGCAGTCTCACAATCTTCGGTCCATGAAAATGGAACATTCTTTCTGCTTAATCTTGTTAAATGACGTGCATGTTCCGCGAAATTCGGGATGAAACGTCTGTAGTAATTGGTAAAAGCTACAAACCTATTTGCCTCATCGCCATTTTTGGGAGTGGGATAATGTGTTATAATATCAAATTTACTTTCATCAGGCAATATACCTTTATCTGTGCACCTATGTCCTAGAAAAGTCACTTCGTGACCAAAAAATGAACATTTGTCTGGATGCAGTTTTAGATTATATTTCCTGCACAAACGAAATACATCCGATAAATTTTTGAGCATGTGGTTTTCCGAACAACCGATTACTACCAAGTCATCCATATAGAGGAAAGCTTGAGATGCAGTTAAACCTGAGAATGCAAGCGACATCATTCTTTGGAATGAATTAGGGGCTATTTTCAATCCGTACGGTAATCTTTTAAATCGAAATGATCCCTTTTCTGTGGAAAATGAAGTTATATCACGTGAGTTTTCTTCCAATTCAATTTGATGGAATCCCGACATCAAATCAAGGCATGAAAAGTATTTCGCCCTTCCTAACTGATCGAGAATATCATCAATACGGGGAAGGGGATATTTATCTGCAGAAAGTTTTTTATTGATTTGTCTGTAATCAATTACCAAACGCCAACGTTTTTCAGTTTTACCTGGTAAGTTCTTTTTTGGAACCAAAAGCACCGGGCTATTGTATTCTGAAATTGATGGCTCTATTATATCATCTCTTAGCATTTTTTCTACCTGTTTGTTTATCTCTTCTTTTTGGCTATGAGGGGTTCTATAACTCTTTATATAAACAGCTGTATTATCTTTTAATCGTAATTTTTGTTTATAAAAATTATTTGTTGGAATTTTATCATTTTCTAACGCGAAAATATTTACGAAATCGGAACATAGCTTATTTAGTTTTGATTTGACAAAGGCTGGGAAATTTTTGTTTAACTTTTGTAGTACCTCTTCTTTATGACTGGGATTATCACTACTCGAGGTGAGTATTTCGTAATCGGACAGACTTTCTGTTTTAATAACTACATCTTAAAGTAAGACGTCCTTTTCATTTACGTTTATTATTCGGACAAATGGACTTTCAGCAGAAACTATTGTATTAGCTATGAAAACACCATTCACCAGCTCTTGATTTGGGATCAGAACCTCATTTTCATATGATCTCACGTTTATTTTTCTGATTACCTCGGATCTAGATGGGATTATAACTGAATTTTTGTAGGGAGAACTTTTGATTGGGATACTGATGTCATGGAAATTTCGTGGGCGTAATATCAATAAGTTTCGATCGCATTGGTAATCTAATAAACAATTATAATTTTTTATAAAATCCAGACCTAATATTCCATCACAAGGTATTGGGAAATTGTCAGGGACTACCTGAAATGTATGTGATATCAGAACATTATCTGCTACGAGATCGATCTCTATGTTTCCAAATGAATTGATTACCCCGTGACCTATTCCACTGATACGTATAGAATTTAAATTATTAAAATTTTTGTTTCCGATTTTGCCTTGCTTGAGAACCGATACATCTGCACCCGTATCAACTAGGAACAAAATATGAGTATTACTAAGACTTGTTTTTATTGATACGTAGGAACTCAAGCTTAAGTTTAAGTTGTATATTTTTAAATTTGGTTTTGAATATCTTCGGGGATCGAGTGGTTTCCCTGGTCCTGATTGTTAACCAATCGGACTTGTCCTTGCCGCCTATGTTGAGACTGTTGATTTCTTCGTCCCCTGTTATTATTATTATTTTCTCGACGGTTGTAGTTTCCGCCTCCAACATATCTACCACGACCACGATTGTTGAATCGTGGTTGTTGGTAGCCTCTATTGCGTCCTCTATATCGCCCTTCAGATTGTTGATTTGGTGTGTTTCGATGTCTATAATATCTGATTTCACCTTGCCTTTTAGTTACCTCCATATGAGTTTGGACGTACTTGGCAACTGCCTCACTTGCGTTTGTAAAATTACTGGAGCGCATGGTAATTCGCAGCTCGGAATTGGTTGCGTTGTCTATAAGAGTCCTTACTGCAGCCTGTGTAGATATTTTCTTAGCAGCCTCAGGCGTGAAGCCTTCTGATATATAAGCGGATTTGAGAGACTTCGTCAAATCCTCTATTTTAGTGGCAAATTCATCTGTGTTACTTTGTACGTGCTGTGTACTTGTAAGTTTTGCCATTATAATCTCGGATGATGTTAATTTGGTTATAATCTGCTGCAGAGTGGTTTCTCCTACGATGAGATCGCGAGCAGGTCCCTTTAGTTTAGTTTTTACCAGGGTAACTGCTATGGACTCATGTGTTTCCGTGATTGTCTGAATTAGAGCAATAGCATCGAGGAAACCTTTTAGATTACTAGGGCTGCCATCAAATTCCGGCAAAATTTTTGCAGCCGAATTCATGAACTCTATTGCTGTGACAACCATTGTGAATTTATGCTCGTCTTTGTTGGCTAAATTCAATTCTTGACTGTAAGTGAATTCTTCATGTATACTCAAGGGAATATCTAGTTCTATCCCGTGCTTGCTACTAACTTTAAGCAATTTATCTCTAAGACTATGAAAGATTGTTAAAGCTTCGTTTTTATGAGCTGTTGTTAATTTACTGAAATATGCATTAAGAAGACTTCTAATATTATTGTAATTTAATACAAGTATATTAATGTGTAGTTCAACCGTTTTATCTGTTATTGGGGCACTTTTATTAATACATTTATAAGATCTGTAGAATTCTTCTTTGTGAGGTGAAATAGTATCAAGAAGTTTCGCCCACTTGTCCATCTATAACTTAATTTTACTTAAATAATCAATACCATTAGCTTATCCTAAATTTACATCCAAGTGGGAAACTGTGTTTGTTTGTTTTTTTTTGGGGGGGGAAAGTATACGGACCTGATTTTTTAGGAACACTTTAACGGTTTCAAATATCCTTAGCATAACCCATAGAGGAAGTGAATCCCCGCAAGCAAACCACGCAGTCACATGTCGTTAGAGGCACCATCAAATTTGACCTTCATTGGCCATCCGCCATCGGATCCAGTGCAGCTTTTCTTGCAGCTGCTCAGGGCACAGGAGAAGGAAAACCAGCCACTGACAATGAACATTGTTTTGCTTCGGCACTCGATTGATTGAGATAAATAGATAAAAAATCATCCTAAGTTCACTTTATTCGTAAATTGGTTTTTATATCTGCTCCCGCGAAGAATGGATTTTACACCGAATCTGGCGAATTCGGTTTAGATAACATTTAGTTAGAGAATCTTTAACCGCATATGCACTTTGTATTTTTCTTTAGACATTATTATTTAGTAAATGCAAAACACAAGCAAGTTTATTCACAGATTATAGTCGAAGTTTAATTTAATTAGAAGAATTTGACGGAAAAGAATATCCCTTTCATAGTACAGACAATTTGTCGTCCAGCTGCCTTCTTACGCCATTTTTGTACCGAATCACTTTCAACGGACAACTACTCGTATATAATAATTTTATTAACTGGTCACGGTCGCCATGTAATAAAAACGCAACGTTTCGGTTGAAGGTTCAAGTCGAACTGCCTGGCGTTGATCAAGTATTTTAAACAATTTGTGGCAATACGCCACGTCAGCAAACACGCGCGCATGCAGCGTCGTGAGCAATGTGATACACCTGGAGAACCGTAGGTAGTGACGGTTCCCAAGGTGTAATTGTATGCTATTTAGGAGGTTTCATATTGATCGCCAAGGGAATCATAATCGACCTTGGTTCTCAAGACAAAATAAGGTGAGAATATTATTACAGTGGGAAATAACTCCACTTTTAGCGAAGTGGACTTGATTCCCATGCGAGGTGGGATATAACTACACTTTTAGCGAAGTGGACTTGATTCCCACGCGAGGTGGGAAATAACTCCACTTTTAGCGAAGTGGACTTGATTCCCATCAGAGGTGGGAAATAACTCCACTTTTTGCGAGGTGGACTTAGTTCCCATGCGAGGTAGGAAATAACTCCACTTTTAGCGAAGTGGACTTGATTCCCATGCGAGGTGGGAAATAACTCCACTTTTAGCGAAGTGGACTTGATTCCCATGCGAGGTAGGAAATAACTCCACTTTTAGCGAAGTGGACTTGATTCCCATGCGAGGTGGGAAATAACTCCACTTTTAGCGAAGTGGACTTGATTCCCATGCGAGGTGGGAAATAACTCCACTTTTAGCGAAGTGGACTTGATTCCCATGCGAGGTGGGAAATAACTCCACTTTTAGCGAAGTGGACTTGATTCCCATGCGAGGTGGGAAATAACTCCACTTTTAGCGAAGTGGACTTGATTCTCATGCGAGGTGGGAAATAACTACACTTTTAGCGAAGTGGACTTACTGCTCATGCGAGGTGGGAAATAACTCCACTTGTAGCGAAGTTGTAGTTGAAGTAATTAAAATGTGAAACATATCTTTTGTGCGTCACTGTCACGCAAAGTATAGCATTATATTCTGCAATTGCATCGGGCCATCCGATCGGATGATCTATCCGATAAGTCTCCACTTCTGCAAACTGAAGTGCAGTATGTTAAACATGTACAGAATTGCGCATTATTATTAAAAGAGATTTCACAGAGAGTGGTGGTTTTTTTAATCTGTCAGTGATAATTAATTTTTCCTACAAATCTCAGAAGTGGGATAAGTGTCTTTTTAGTTTGCCGAATTAGACTTGTATTTTCACATCGCGATTTTTAGCATCGGAAAATTAGTTTGCGTGTGACCCACATATATTTCAAATTGCAATGGACGAGTGGAATGTGTTTTTAGAATCAGCAACAGTCCTGAAGCTGAAACGAGCCCTACGTTTGTTGAAACTGAATACATCTGGATCCAAGGCAGAACTAAAACTCCGAGCGAATGAAGCAGTTGAGGATTGTACAGACGACGAAATTCGGAAACTAATACACGACGCTTCAAGCACCCGAGAAAATGGAACTGATGAATCACAGCTAACCGAAGAACACCCATCTGTAGCTGGAATTCAGTTGAATATTTCAGAGGAGGAACAATTGGACGAGGAATTAGCGAAGCTGCAAAGGATGTTGAAGAAAAAAGAAGAAATAGCAAAGCTTAAGCGACAACTTCAAGAACTTCAAGTAACGGATGCGGCTACTAGTTCCAGGACTACGGTTTCGTGCAGTTTTAAAGATATTGAAGATTCAATCACGGCTTTTAGTGGGGATAATAATTTTCCTGTTGGACGTTGGTTAGAGCAATTTGAGGAATGCTCTGAGATAATTCAGCTAGACGACAGGGCTAAATTTATTTACTGCAAGCGACTTCTAACCGGCACAGCCAAATTATTCGTAAGAACCATAAATCCTAAAAACTGGACAGAACTGAAAACATCATTAACAACTGAGTTCCGAAAGGTTGTATCAAAATCCGACATTTTCAATGAACTTCGTGAACGAAAGAAAAGACGCGATGAAACCATACAACAGTACTTGTTACATATGCAAGAAATAGCATCGCATGGTGAAGTTGATGAAGAGGACTTAATTCAGTTTGTGATTAAAGGAATTATTGACTCAGAAGTAAATAAAACTATACTGTACGGTGCAAATAACCTTCATGAGTTAAAAATCGCTCTTCGAAAATATGAAAAACAGAAGAATAATACAAATTACACCAACACAGGAAAAGTGTTTAAAATGCCATGCGAAAAGTCAAGACTCAAACCACCAGAGAAGACAAAATCAACAAAAGAAGTTACCACGAATTATCGCAATACCCAACAAACGAAATATACAGCGAAGGATGTGACTTGTTTCAAGTGCGGGAAACGCGGGCATATATCAACCCAATGTGGCCAAAGAAAACCAATTATGACTCTCAACAACAACAAGAACAGCAGTCTCCAAGAGTGTGGGGAAAAAGATTTGGAGTTGTCAAGTGGAGTAAACTCACCAACGCAAGATCTGTCAACAGCGGTCAATGACTTCGAGAGCTTCGTTCAGTGTCAGTGGAGTTGCAATCAGCTGGAGAGTTCAGTCTCACTTTTGGCGCTTCTGGACTCTGGCAGTCCAATAAGTTTTATTCAGGAGAAGTTTTTACCAAATGTTTTACTTCCAACACTTGGTAATACTGAATCAACTTATTGCGGAGTCAACGGCAGTCCACTAAGAATTTTGGGAAGTATAAATACTAATGTTGTTTTTCAAAATACGAAAATTAATTTGCAATTATTGGTTGTCAAAAATTATTCAATGAACTATCCACTTGTATTAGGTCGAGATTTTTTCGGACAGGCGGGTCTGGCTCTTCAAAGAACAAATGATCGGAAAGTTGGCATGGATCAGGATCTTTCCAGAACGTGCGACGGTCACCTGCAACATCTACAACATCTTAATAATAACACCACCATGGATAATCAAGATTTCTCTCAGCAAATTTTTAATATCGACACTAGTGAGATGACAGGTGAGTTACAGATTAATGTAAACAAGTCTGTGTCGGAAATAATTAAAGAAAAAGTGAAAGCAATTGTGACACCAGCATACTTTTTAAGTGATAAGCAATTTGATGTTGAAACTGATTTCAAAATGCACATAACGTTGTCTAAGGATACGCCTTTTTATTGTCCGCCGAGAAGACTCCCTTATATACATAAGTTGGAGCTGCAGAAGATTTTAGATAGTTTAATAGAGCAAGGAATAATTCGCGAATCAAGTTCCCCCTACGTTTCACCAATTGTTTTGGTTCAAAAAAAGAATAAAGAGTTGAGGCTCTGCGTCGATTTTCGGGAGTTGAACAAAATTACTGTTCGCGATAATTATCCGTTGCCCATTATTGAAGATCATATAGACTGCCTTCGGAATAAGAAGTTTTTTTCGACCTTGGACCTAAAAAATGGTTTTCACCACGTTCCATTGTCCGAAGAGTCTATAAAGTTTACATCGTTCACGACTCCCTTGGGACAATACGAATATACCCGAATGCCATTTGGGCTAAAAAACGCCCCATCGGTTTTCGAAAGGTATATGAAACATGTCTTTGGTGGTATGATTTCAGCGGGTAAGATTCTTACGTATATAGACGATATACTCATTGCAACGCAAAGTATAGAGGAGCATCTTGATATTTTGAAGGAAGTAATAGATATTGTCGTAAGAAAGGGTTTGCGTTTAAGATTTGATAAGTGTTCATTTCTTTAAAATGAAATAGTGTATTTGGGATACCATATCACAGAAAATGGCATTAGACCAAATGAGAATAATCTAAATGCAATCGAAAGTTTTCCGATACCTTCTAATGTTAAAGATGTCCAAAGCTTCCTGGGCTTTTGCTCCTATTTCCGGAAATTTATAAAAAACTTCGCTAATATTGCAAAACCACTTTATGATTTATTAAGAAGTAATAACTCTTTCGTTTTTGGGCTTACGGAAATGGAAACTTTCGAGTCCTTAAAAAGGAAGTTAGTTGCATCGCCTGTACTAGCAATTTATAGTCCGCATTGCGTTACAGAACTGCATTGCGACGCGAGTAGCACTGGATTCGGGGCAGTGCTCATGCAAAAGCAGTCGGATGGAAAGTTCCACCCTGTTTTTTTATTTTTCAAATCTAGCAACTGACTCAGAAGGCAAGTACCATAGTTACGAGCTTGAGACGTTATCGATTGTGTACGCCCTTAGAAGGTTTAAAATATATCTAATCGGTATATTTTTCAAAATTGTCACCGATTGTCAAGCATTAACGCTCACATTAAAGAAAAAGTCTCTGAATCCGCGCATATCGCGTTGGGCCTTAGAGATGCAGAGTTTCAATTACGAGGTTGAGCATAGAAAAGGAAACCGAATGACACATGTTGATGCTCTTAGCCGTTCGTTTAATATTTTATACGTGCACGACGAGTCTTTTGAATTTGTGCTTGCAGCTGCGCAGAAACAAGACCCTAAGATAATCTCAATCAGTTCAGACTTGGCAAAAGCTGAAAACCAACACTTTGAAATGATTGATGGTCTTATCTACCGCAAATGCAAAGACAAGGTTCGATTCTATGTTCCAGCTAGCATGGAAGAACAGGTCATTCGTACTCACCACGAAGCGATGTGCCATTTAGGAGTCGAAAAGTGTTTTGACTATTTGTCGAGAACATATTGGTTTCCCAATATGAAACATAAAATAAAGACTTACATAAGCAAGTGTTTGAAATGCATTTTCTTTTCTCCTCAGTCGGGTAAAGTAGAGGGAGTTTTACATCCCATTCCAAAAGGTAATGTTCCATTTGATGTAATACATGTTGATCATCTTGGACCATTGCCAAATTCCCAATCGAAGAAAAAACATGTTTTTGTTGTTGTTGAAGGTTTCACGAAATTTATCAAACTTTATCCAGTCAAAACGACTCAAAGCAAGGAAGCTATAGATTGCCTTAAATCGTTTTTCGAAAATTATTCAAGGCCGAACAAAGTAATATCTGATCGTGGTTCGTGTTTTACTTCCAAGGAATTCTCTAGCTTCTTACAGGATAATGATATTAAACACGTGAAGATTGCGACTCATTCACCCCAATCAAACGGACAGGTTGAGCGCATGAATCGAGTGCTTATTCCAATGATGGCTAAGGAATGCGAAGCAGATACATCAAGCGGTTGGGACAAACGATTGGTGAAGATCGAATTCGCATTAAACAACACGGTTAATAGAAGTACCGGTTTTTCACCAAGCGTTCTTCTATTTGGAAGGAATCAGAAAGGTGAACTATGTGACCGCATAAGAGAATTTCTCGAAGCAAAACTAGAGAACGAGCTAACTGACCTCAATGACCTGAGGGATAAGGCCAGTGAAACGATTCAGAAAAATCAGGCAGACAGCAAGGTTTATTATGACAACCGTCACAAAAAGCCTAGAAAGTATCAAGCAGGTGATTATATTATGATCAAAAATGTTATTACTACACCAGGTGTGAATAAAAAATTACTTGCTAAATATCGTGGTCCTTATGAAATTAAGAAAGTTTTACCAAATGATCGGTATGCCATAGGAGACATAGAGGGTCTTCAATTAACTCGTTTGCCCTATAAAGGGGTATCATCTCCTAGTAATATGAAGCCATATCAAGTAGAGGTAACGCAGACAACAGGTAACGATGTTGGGGAGACCGGAAGACGTTCTGAGGATCTTGATTCATCCGATTAAGTTGAAGTATAATACTTTCCATTTACTAATTTAATCAGATTCTTTTTTTTGCAGGATCCTTTAAAGCCAGATCTGTTCTCCAATCGTCTCTTACTACAATTGTATAACATACTTTAATATCTAGCTGTTACATTTGATAATGAAGTCTGTTAATTATTTTTCTTTATTTGAATTGAAATCTTCCTATGTTTTGCTGTATTTATGTAATTAAAATATATTGTATATGAAAAAGAGTCTCTGTAATCGGGGCGATTATGCGATCAGGATGGCCGAACTGTAGTTGAAGTAATTAAAATGTGAAACATATCTTTTGTGCGTCACTGTCACGCAAAGTATAGCATTACATTCTGCAATTGCATCGGACCATCCGATCGGATGATCTATCCGATAAGTCTCCACTTCTGCAAACTGAAGTGCAGTATGTTAAACATGTACAGAATTGCGCATTATTATTAAAAGAGATTTCACAGAGAGTGGTGGTTTTTTTAATCTGTCAGTGATAATTAATTTTTCCTACAAAGTGGACTTGATTCCCATGCGAGGTGGGAAATAACTCCACTTTTAGCGAAGTGGACTTGATTCCCATGCGAGGTGGGAAATAACTCCACTTTTAGCGAAGTGGACTTGATTCCCATGCGAGGTGGGAAATAACTCCACTTTTAGCGAAGTGGACTTGATTCCCATGCGAGGTGGGAAATAACTCCACTTTTAGCGAAGTGGACTTGATTCTCATGCGAGGTGGGAAATAACTCCACTTTTAGCGAAGTGGACTTGATTCCCATGCGAGGTGGGAAATAACTCCACTTTTAGCGAAGTGGACTTGATTCTCATGCGAGGTGGGAAATAACTCCACTTTTAGCGAAGTGGACTTGATTCTCATGCGAGTTGGGAAATAACTCCACTTTTTGCGAAGTGGACTTGATTCCCATGCGAGGTGGGAAATAACTACACTTTTAGCGAAGTGGACTTGATTCCCATGCGAGGTGGGAAATAACTCCACTTTTAGCGAAGTGGACTTGATTCCCATGCGAGGTGGGAAATAACTCCACTTTTAGCGAAGTGGACTTGATTCCCATGCGAGGTGGGAAATAACTACACTTTTAGCGAAGTGGACTTGATTCCCATGCGAGGTGGGAAATAACTCCACTTTTTGCGAAGTGGACTTGATTCCCATGCGAGGTGGGAAATAACTCCACTTTTAGCGAAGTGGACTTGATTCTCATGCGAGGTGGGAAATAACTCCACTTTTAGCGAAGTGGACTTACTGCTCATGCGAGGTGGGAAATAACTCCACTTTTAGCGAAGTGGACTTGATTCCCATGCGAGGTGGGAAATAACTCCACTTTTAGCGAAGTGGACTTGATTCCCATGCGAGGTGGGAAATAACTCCACTTTTAGCGAAGTGGACTTGATTCCCATGCGAGGTGGGAAATAACTCCACTTTTAGCGAAGTGGACTTGATTCTCATGCGAGGTGGGAAATAACTCCACTTTTAGCGAAGTGGACTTGATTCCCATGCGAGGTGGGAAATAACTCCACTTTTAGCGAAGTGGACTTGATTCCCATGCAAGGTGGGAAATAACTCCACTTTTAACGAAGTGGACTTGATTCTCATGCGAGGGGGGAAATAACTCCACTTTTTGCGAGGTGGACTTGATTCCCATGCGAGGTGGGAAATAACTACACTTTTAGCGAAGTGGACTTGATTCCCATGCGAGGTGGGAAATAACTCCACTTTTAGCGAAGTGGACTTGATTCCCATGCGAGGTGGGAAATAACTCCACTTTTAGCGAAGTGGACTTGATTCCCATGCGAGGTGGGAAATAACTCCACTTTTTGCGAAGTGGACTTGATTCCCATGCGAGGTGGGAAATAACTCCACTTTTAGCGAAGTGGACTTACTGCTCATGCGAGGTGGGAAATAACTCCACTTTTAGCGAAGTGGACTTGATTCCCATGCGAGGTGGGAAATAACTAAACTTTTAACGAAGTGGACTTGATTCCCATCCGAGGTGGGAAATAACTCCACTTTTAGCGAAGTGGACTTGATTGCCATGCGAGGTGGGAAATAACTACACTTTTAGCGAAGTGGACTTGATTCCCATGCGAGGTGGGAAATAACTCCACTTTTAGCGAAGTGGACTTGATTCCCATGCGAGGTGGGAAATAACTCCACTTTTAGCGAAGTGGACTTGATTCCCATGCGAGGTGGGAAATAACTCCACTTTTAGCGAAGTGGACTTGATTCCCATCCGAGGTGGGAAATAACTCCACTTTTAGCGAAGTGGACTTGATTGCCATGCGAGGTGGGAAATAACTACACTTTTAGCGAAGTGGACTTGATTCCCATGAGAGGTGGGAAATAACTCCACTTTTAGCGAAGTGGACTTGATTCCCGTCCGAGGTGGGAAATAACTCCACTTTTTGCGAAGTGGACTTGATTCTCATGCGAGGTGGGAAATAACTCCTCTTTTAGCGAAGTGGACTTGATTCCCATGCGAGGTGGGAAATAACTACACTTTTAGCGAAGTGGACTTGATTCCCATGCGAGGTGGGAAATAACTCCACTTTTAGCGAAGTGGACTTGATTCCCATGCGAGGTGGGAAATAACTCCACTTTTAGCGAAGTGGACTTGATTCCCATGCGAGGTGGGAAATAACTCCACTTTTTGCGAAGTGGACTTACTGCTCATGCGAGGTGGGAAATAACTCCACTTTTAGCGAAGTGGACTTGATTCTCATGCGAGGTGGGAAATAACTCCTCTTTTAGCGAAGTGGACTTACTGCTCATGCGAGGTGGGAAATAACTCCACTTTTAGCGAAGTGGACTTGATTCCCATGCGAGGTGGGAAATAACTCCACTTTTAGCGAAGTGGACTTGATTGCCATGCGAGGTGGGAAATAACTACACTTTTAGCGAAGTGGACTTGATTCCCATGCGAGGTGGGAAATAACTCCACTTTTAGCGAAGTGGACTTGATTCCCATCCGAGGTGGAAAATAACTCCACTTTTTGCGAAGTGGACTTGATTCCCATGCGAGGTGGGAAATAACTCCACTTTTTGCGAAGTGGACTTGATTCCCATCCGAGGTGGGAAATAACTCAACTTTTAGCGAAGTGGACTTGATTCTCATGCGAGGTGGGAAATAACTCCTCTTTTAGCGAAGTGGACTTACTGCTCATGCGAGGTGGGAAATAACTCTCTTTTTAGCGAAGTGGACTTGATTCCCATGCGAGGTGGGAAATAACTCCACTTTTAGCGAAGTGGACTTGATTCCCATGCGAGGTGGGAAATAACTCCACTTTTAGCGAAGTGGACTTACTGCTCATGCGAGGTGGGAAATAACTCCACTTTTAGCGAAGTGGACTTGATTCCCATGCGAGGTGGGAAATAACTCCACTTTTTGCGAAGTGGACTTGATTCCCATGCGAGGTGGGAAATAACTCCACTTTTAGCGAAGTGGACTTGATTCTCATGCGAGGTGGGAAATAACTCCTCTTTTAGCGAAGTGGACTTACTGCTCATGCGAGGTGGGAAATAACTCCACTTTTAGCGAAGTGGACTTGATTCCCATGCGAGGTGGGAAATAACTCCACTTTTAGCGAAGTGGACTTGATTCCCATGCGAGGTGGGAAATAACTCCACTTTTAGCGAAGTGGACTTGATTCTCATGCGAGGTGGGAAATAACTCCACTTTTAGCGAAGTGGACTTGATTCCCATGCGAGGTGGGAAATAACTCCACTTTTAGCGAAGTGGACTTGATTCCCATGCAAGGTGGGAAATAACTCCACTTTTAACGAAGTGGACTTCTCATGCGAGGTGGGAAATAACTCCACTTTTTGCGAAGTGGACTTGATTCCCATGCGAGGTGGGATATAACTACACTTTTAGCGAAGTGGACTTGATTCCCATGCGAGGTGGGAAATAACTCCACTTTTAGCGAAGTGGACTTGATTCCCATGCAAGGTGGGAAATAACTCCACTTTTAGCGAAGTGGACTTGATTGCCATGCGAGGTGGGAAATAACTACACTTTTAGCGAAGTGGACTTGATTCCCATGCGAGGTGGGAAATAACTCCACTTTTAGCGAAGTGGACTTGATTCCCATGCGAGGTGGGAAATAACTCCACTTTTAGCGAAGTGGACTTACTGCTCATGCGAGGTGGGAAATAACTCCACTTTTAGCGAAGTGGACTTGATTCCCATGCGAGGTGGGAAATAACTAAACTTTTAACGAAGTGGACTTGATTCCCATCCGAGGTGGGAAATAACTCCACTTTTAGCGAAGTGGACTTGATTCCCATGCGAGGTGGGAAATAACTCCACTTTTTGCGAAGTGGACTTGATTCCCATGCAAGGTGGGAAATAACTCCACTTTTAACGAAGTGGACTTGATTCTCATGCGAGGGGGGAAATAACTCCACTTTTTGCGAGGTGGACTTGATTCCCATGCGAGGTGGGAAATAACTACACTTTTAGCGAAGTGGACTTGATTCCCATGCGAGGTGGGAAATAACTCCACTTTTAGCGAAGTGGACTTGATTCCCATGCGAGGTGGGAAATAACTCCACTTTTAGCGAAGTAGACTTGATTCTCATGCGAGGTGGGAAATAACTCCACTTTTTGCGAAGTGGACTTGATTCCCATGCGAGGTGGGAAATAACTCCACTTTTAGCGAAGTGGACTTACTGCTCATGCGAGGTGGGAAATAACTCCACTTTTAGCGAAGTGGACTTGATTCCCATGCGAGGTGGGAAATAACCAAACTTTTAACGAAGTGGACTTGATTCCCATCCGAGGTGGGAGATAACTCCACTTTTAGCGAAGTGGACTTGATTGCCATGCGAGGTGGGAAATAACTACACTTTTAGCGAAGTGGACTTGATTCCCATGCGAGGTGGGAAATAACTCCACTTTTAGCGAAGTGGACTTGATTCTCATGCGAGGTGGGAAATAACTCCACTTTTAGCGAAGTGGACTTGATTCCCATGCGAGGTGGGAAATAACTCCACTTTTAGCGAAGTGGACTTGATTCCCATCCGAGGTGGGAAATAACTCCACTTTTAGCGAAGTGGACTTGATTGCCATGCGAGGTGGGAAATAACTACACTTTTAGCGAAGTGGACTTGATTCCCATGCGAGGTGGGAAATAACTCCACTTTTAGCGAAGTGGACTTGATTCCCATCCGAGGTGGGAAATAACTCCACTTTTTGCGAAGTGGACTTGATTCTCATGCGAGGTGGGAAATAACTCCTCTTTTAGCGAAGTGGACTTACTGCTCATGCGAGGTGGGAAATAACTCCACTTTTAGCGAAGTGGACTTGATTCCCATGCGAGGTGGGAAATAACTCCACTTTTAGCGAAGTGGACTTGATTCCCATGCGAGGTGGGAAATAACTCCACTTTTAGCGAAGTGGACTTGATTCCCATGCGAGGTGGGAAATAACTCCACTTTTTGCGAAGTGGACTTACTGCTCATGCGAGGTGGGAAATAACTCCACTTTTAGCGAAGTGGACTTGATTCTCATGCGAGGTGGGAAATAACTCCTCTTTTAGCGAAGTGGACTTACTGCTCATGCGAGGTGGGAAATAACTCCACTTTTAGCGAAGTGGACTTGATTCCCATGCGAGGTGGGAAATAACTCCACTTTTAGCGAAGTGGACTTGATTCCCATGCGAGGTGGGAAATAACTCCACTTTTAGCGAAGTGGACTTGATTCCCATCCGAGGTGGGAAATAACTCCACTTTTTGCGAAGTGGACTTGATTCCCATGCGAGGTGGGAAATAACTCCACTTTTAGCGAAGTGGACTTGATTCCCATCCGAGGTGGGAAATAACTCCACTTTTAGCGAAGTGGACTTGATTCTCATGCGAGGTGGGAAATAACTCCTCTTTTAGCGAAGTGGACTTACTGCTCATGCGAGGTGGGAAATAACTCCACTTTTAGCGAAGTGGACTTGATTCCCATGCGAGGTGGGAAATAACTCCACTTTTAGCGAAGTGGACTTGATTCCCATGCGAGGTGGGAAATAACTCCACTTTTAGCGAAGTGGACTTACTGCTCATGCGAGGTGGGAAATAACTCCACTTTTAGCGAAGTGGACTTGATTCCCATGCGAGGTGGGAAATAACTCCACTTTTAGCGAAGTGGACTTGATTCCCATGCAAGGTGGGAAATAACTCCACTTTTAGCGAAGTGGACTTGATTGCCATGCGAGGTGGGAAATAACTACACTTTTAGCGAAGTGGACTTGATTCCCATGCGAGGTGGGAAATAACTCCACTTTTAGCGAAGTGGACTTGATTCTCATGCGAGGTGGGAAATAACTCCACTTTTAGCGAAGTGGACTTGATTCCCATGCGAGGTGGGAAATAACTCCACTTTTAGCGAAGTGGACTTGATTCCCATGCAAGGTGGGAAATAACTCCACTTTTAACGAAGTGGACTTGATTCTCATGCGAGGTGGGAAATAACTCCACTTTTTGCGAAGTGGACTTGATTCCCATGCGAGGTGGGAAATAACTACACTTTTAGCGAAGTGGACTTGATTCCCATGCGAGGTGGGAAATAACTCCACTTTTAGCGAAGTGGACTTGATTCCCATGCAAGGTGGGAAATAACTCCACTTTTAGCGAAGTGGACTTGATTCTCATGCGAGGTGGGAAATAACTCCACTTTTAGCGAAGTGGACTTGATTCCCATGCGAGGTGGGAAATAACTCCACTTTTAGCGAAGTGGACTTGATTCCCATGCGAGGTGGGAAATAACTCCACTTTTAGCGAAGTGGACTTACTGCTCATGCGAGGTGGGAAATAACTCCACTTTTAGCGAAGTGGACTTGATTCCCATGCGAGGTGGGAAATAACTCCACTTTTTGCGAAGTGGACTTGATTCTCATGCGAGGTGGGAAATAACTCCACTTTTTGCGAAGTGGACTTGATTCCCATGCGAGGTGGGAAATAACTCCACTTTTAGCGAAGTGGACTTGATTCTCATGCGAGGTGGGAAATAACTCCACTTTTAGCGAAGTGGACTTACTGCTCATGCGAGGTGGGAAATAACTCCACTTTTAACGAAGTGGACTTGATTCTCATGCGAGGTGGGAAATAACTCCACTTTTTGCGAAGTGGACTTGATTCCCATGCGAGGTGGGAAATAACTCCACTTTTAGCGAAGTGGACTTGATTCCCATGCGAGGTGGGAAATAACTCCACTTTTAGCGAAGTGGACTTGATTCCCATGCAAGGTGGGAAATAACTCCACTTTTAGCGAAGTGGACTTGATTCTCATGCGAGGTGGGAAATAACTCCACTTTTAGCGAAGTGGACTTGATTCCCATGCGAGGTGGGAAATAACTCCACTTTTAGCGAAGTGGACTTGATTCCCATGCAAGGTGGGAAATAACTCCACTTTTAACGAAGTGGACTTGATTCTCATGCGAGGTGGGAAATATCTCCACTTTTTGCGAAGTGGACTTGATTCCCATGCGAGGTGGGAAATAACTACACTTTTAGCGAAGTGGACTTGATTCCCATGCGAGGTGGGAAATAACTCCACTTTTAGCGAAGTGGACTTGATTCCCATGCAAGGTGGGAAATAACTCCACTTTTAGCGAAGTGGACTTGATTCTCATGCGAGGTGGGAAATAACTCCACTTTTTGCGAAGTGGACTTGATTCCCATGCGAGGTGGGAAATAACTACACTTTTAGTGAAGTGAACTTGATTCCCATGCGAGGTGGGAAATAACTCCACTTTTAGCGAAGTGGACTTGATTCCCATGCGAGGTGGGAAATAACTCCACTTTTAGCGAAGTGGACTTGATTCTCATGCGAGGTGGGAAATAACTCCACTTTTTGCGAAGTGGACTTGATTCCCATGCGAGGTGGGAAATAACTCCACTTTTAGCGAAGTGGACTTGATTCTCATGCGAGGTGGGAAATAACTCCACTTTTAGCGAAGTGGACTTACTGCTCATGCGAGGTGGGAAATAACTCCACTTTTAGCGAAGTGGACTTACTGCTCATGCGAGGTGGGAAATAACTCCACTTTTAGCGAAGTGGACTTGATTCCCATGCGAGGTGGGAAATAACTCCACTTTTAGCGAAGTGGACTTGATTCCCATGCGAGGTGGGAAATAACTCCACTTTTAGCGAAGTGGACTTGATTCCCATGCGAGGTGGGAAATAACTCCACTTTTAGCGAAGTGGACTTGATTGCCATGCGAGGTGGGAAATAACTACACTTTTAGCGAAGGGGACTTGATTCATATGCGAGGTGGGAAATAACTCCACTTTTAGCGAAGTGGACTTGATTCCCATCCGAGGTGGGAAATAACTCCACTTTTTGAGAAGTGGACTTGATTCCCACGCGAGGTGGGAAATAACTCCACTTTTAGCGATGTGGACTTGATTCTCATGCGAGGTAGGAAATAACTCCACTTTTAGCGAAGTGGACTTACTGCTCATGCGAGGTGGGAAATAAATCCACTTTTAGCGAAGTGGACTTGATTCCCATGCGAGGTGGGAAATAACTCCACTTTTTGCGAAGTGGACTTGATTCCCATGCGAGGTGGGAAATAACTCCACTTTTAGCGAAGTGGACTTGATTCCCATCCGAGGTGGGAAATAACTCCACTTTTTGCGAAGTGGACTTGATTCCCATGCGAGGTGGGAAATAACTACACTTTTAGCGAAGTGGACTTGATTCCCATGCGAGGTGGGAAATAACTCCACTTTTAGCGAAGTGGACTTGATTCCCATGCGAATTGGGAAATAACTCCACTTTTAGCGAAGTGGACTTGATTCCCATCCGAGGTGGGAAATAACTCCACTTTTAGCGAAGTGGACTTGATTCTCATGCGAGGTGGGAAATAACTCCTCTTTTAGCGAAGTGGACTTGATTCCCATGCGAGGTGGGAAATAACTCCACTTTTAGCGAAGTGGACTTGATTCCCATGCGAGGTGGGAAATAACTCCACTTTTAGCGAAGTGGACTTGATTCCCATCCGAGGTGGGAAATAACTCCACTTTTTGCGAAGTGGACTTGATTCCCATGCGAGGTGGGAAATAACTCCACTTTTAGCGAAGTGGACTTGATTGCCATGCGAGGTGGGAAATAACTACACTTTTAGCGAAGTGGACTTGATTCCCATGCGAGGTGGGAAATAACTCCACTTTTAGCGAAGTGGACTTGATTCTCATGCGAGGTGGGAAATAACTCCACATTTAGCGAAGTGGACTTACTGCTCATGCGAGGTGCGAAATAACTCCACTTTTAGCGAAGTGGACTTGATTCCCATGCGAGGTGGGAAATAACTCCACTTTTAGCGAAGTGGACTTGATTGCCATGCGAGGTGGGAAATAACTCCACTTTTAGCGAAGTGGACTTGATTCCCATGCGAGGTGGGAAATAACTCCACTTTTAGCGAAGTGGACTTGATTCTCATGCGAGGTGGGAAATAACTCCACTTTTAGCGAAGTGGACTTACTGCTCATGCGAGGTGGGAAATAACTCCACTTTTAGCGAAGTGGACTTGATTCCCATGCGAGGTGGGAAATAACTCCACTTTTAGCGAAGTGGACTTGATTCCCATCCGAGGTGGGAAATAACTCCACTTTTTGCGAAGTGGACTTGATTCCCATGCGAGGTGGGAACTAACTACACTTTTAGCGAAGTGGACTTGATTCCCATGCGAGGTGGGAAATAACTCCACTTTTAGCGAAGTGGACTTGATTCCCATGCGAGGTGGGAAATAACTCCACTTTTAGCGAAGTGGACTTGATTCCCATGCGAGGTGGGAAATAACTCCACTTTTAGCGAAGTGGACTTGATTCCCATCCGAGGTGGGAAATAACTCCACTTTTTGCGAAGTGGACTTGATTCCCATGCGAGGTGGGAACTAACTACACTTTTAGCGAAGTGGACTTGATTCCCATGCGAGGTGGGAAATAACTCCACTTTTAGCGAAGTGGACTTGATTCCCATGCGAGGTGGGAAATAACTCCACTTTTAGCGAAGTGGACTTGATTCCCATCCGAGGTGGGAAATAACTCCACTTTTAGCGAAGTGGACTTGATTCTCATGCGAGGTGGGAAATAACTCCTCTTTTAGCGAAGTGGACTTACTGCTCATGCGAGGTGGGAAATAACTCCACTTTTTGCGAAGTGGACTTGATTCCCATGCAAGGTGGGAAATAACTCCACTTTTAGCGAAGTGGACTTGATTGCCATGCGAGGTGGGAAATAACTACACTTTTAGCGAAGTGGACTTGATTCCCATGCGAGGTGGGAAATAACTCCACTTTTAGCGAAGTGGACTTGATTCTCATGCGAGGTGGGAAATAACTCCACTTTTAGCGAAGTGGACTTGATTCCCATGCGAGGTGGGAAATAACTCCACTTTTAGCGAAGTGGACTTGATTGCCATGCGAGGTGGGAAATAACTCCACTTTTAGCGAAGTGGACTTGATTCCCATGCGAGGTGGGAAATAACTCCACTTTTAGCGAAGTGGACTTGATTCTCATGCGAGGTGGGAAATAACTCCACTTTTAGCGAAGTTTACTTGATTCCCATGCGAGGTGGGAAATAACTCCACTTTTAGCGAAGTGGACTTGATTCCCATGCGAGGTGGGAAATAACTCCACTTTTAGCGAAGTGGACTTGATTCCCATCCGAGGTGGGAAATAACTCCACTTTTAGCGAAGTGGACTTGATTCCCATGCGAGGTGGGAAATAACTCCACTTTTAGCGAAGTGGACTTGATTGCCATGCGAGGTGGGAAATAACTACACTTTTAGCGAAGTGGACTTGATTCCCATGCGAGGTGGGAAATAACTCCACTTTTAGCGAAGTGGACTTGATTCCCATCCGAGGTGGGAAATAACTCCACTTTTTGCGAAGTGGACTTGATTCCCATGCGAGGTAGGAAATAACTCCACTTTTAGCGAAGTGGACTTGATTCCCATCCGAGGTGGGAAATAACTCCACTTTTAGCGAAGTGGACTTGATTCCCATCCGAGGTGGGAAATAACTCCACTTTTAGCGAAGTGGACTTGATTCTCATGCGAGGTGGGAAATAACTCCTCTTTTAGCGAAGTGGACTTACTGCTCATGCGAGGTGGGAAATAACTCCACTTTTAGCGAAGTGGACTTGATTCCCATGCGAGGTGGGAAATAACTCCACTTTTAGCGAAGTGGACTTGATTGCCATGCGAGGTGGGAAATAACTACACTTTTAGCGAAGTGGACTTGATTCCCATGCGAGGTGGGAAATAACTCCACTTTTAGCGAAGTGGACTTGATTCTCATGCGAGGTGGGAAATAACTCCACTTTTAGCGAAGTGGACTTACTGCTCATGCGAGGTGGGAAATAACTCCACTTTTAGCGAAGTGGACTTGATTCTCATGCGAGGTGGGAAATAACTCCACTTTTAGCGAAGTGGACTTACTGCTCATGCGAGGTGGGAAATAACTCCACTTTTAGCGAAGTGGACTTGATTCCCATGCGAGGTGGGAAATAACTCCACTTTTAGCGAAGTGGACTTGATTCCCATCCGAGGTGGGAAATAACTCCACTTTTTGCGAAGTGGACTTGATTCCCATGCGAGGTGGGAAATAACTCCACTTTTAGCGAAGTGGACTTGATTCCCATGCGAGGTGGGAAATAACTCCACTTTTAGCGAAGTGGACTTGATTCTCATGCGAGGTGGGAAATAACTCCACTTTTAGCGAAGTGGACTTGATTCTCATGCGAGGTGGGAAATAACTCCACTTTTAGCGAAGTGGACTTGATTCCCATCCGAGGTGGGAAATAACTCCACTTTTTGCGAAGTGGACTTGATTCCCATGCGAGGTGGGAAATAACTCCACTTTTAGCGAAGTGGACTTGATTCCCATCCGAGGTGGGAAATAACTCCACTTTTAGCGAAGTGGACTTGATTCTCATGCGAGGTGGGAAATAACTCCACTTTTTGCGAAGTGGACTTGATTCCCATGCGAGGTGGGAAATAACTACACTTTTAGTGAAGTGGACTTGATTCCCATGCGAGGTGGGAAATAACTCCACTTTTAGCGAAGTGGACTTGATTCCCATGCGAGGTGGGAAATAACTCCACTTTTAGCGAAGTGGACTTGATTCCCATTCGAGGTGGGAAATAACTCCACTTTTTGCGAAGTGGACTTGATTCCCATGCGAGGTGGGAAATAACTCCACTTTTAGCGAAGTGGACTTGATTCCCATCCGAGGTGGGAAATAACTCCACTTTTTGCGAAGTGGACTTGATTCCCATGCGAGGTGGGAAATAACTCCACTTTTAGCGAAGTGGACTTGATTCCCATCCGAGGTGGGGAAATAACTCCACTTTTTGCGAAGTGGACTTGATTCCCATGCGAGGTGGGAAATAACTACACTTTTAGCGAAGTGGACTTGATTCCCATGCGAGGTGGGAAATAACTCCACTTTTAGCGAAGTGGACTTGCTTCCCATCCGAGGTGGGAAATAACTCCACTTTTAGCGAAGTGGACTTGATTCCCATCCGAGGTGGGAAATAACTCCACTTTTAGCGAAGTGGACTTACTGCTCATGCGAGGTGGGAAATAACTCCACTTTTTGCGAAGTGGACTTGATTCCCATGCGAGGTGGGAATAACTCCACTTTTAGCGAAGTGGACTTGATTCCCATGCGAGGTGGGAAATAACTACACTTTTAGCGAAGTGGACTTGATTCCCATGCGAGGTGGGAAATAACTCCACTTTTAGCGAAGTGGACTTGATTCTCATGCGAGGTGGGAAATAACTCCACTTTTAGCGAAGTGGACTTACTGCTCATGCGAGGTGGGAAATAACTCCACTTTTAGCGAAGTGGACTTGATTCCCATCCGAGGTGGGAAATAACTCCACTTTTTGCGAAGTGGACTTGATTCCCATGCGAGGTGGGAAATAAGTACACTTTTAGCGAAGTGGACTTGATTCCCATGCGAGGTGGGAAATAACTCCACTTTTAGCGAAGTGGACTTGATTCCCATCCGAGGTGGGAAATAACTCCACTTTTTGCGAAGTGGACTTGATTCCCA